>CM068369.1:463520776-466328276 GCA_034769895.1 Magicicada septendecula
GGGAATATTGGTGATTGAAGAATGGAAAACATTAGAGAGCTATCTGCCAAAACATGTTTCCGACCTTTAAAAAAAACTGTGCTATTATTTTACTAATTTTCCGAACTTCTTATAAAAATATTTAAATAAAAATTACGGTTCTTTCTAACATTCTATAACACTTTGAAATCAATGTTTTAAAGAATAAAATGGAAAACACTGATGAATTTTGACGTTCTGAAAAGAGCCAAGTGGCTCGTAAGTTATGCCACATAAGAGAGCTAACTCCCAGTTGTATTCCTTAATTTAAACTCCCAACAAGTATTTCTTAGCACTACAGCCAAACGTGAGCTCTGGCTTTCTACACCAATCTTCTCCAATGTCTCCGATCCGTTCCAATATCACGTAACCCCTCACATCCATTCTTCTGAGACCTTCCAGCACATCATCCAACCATCGTATGCTAGGTCGCCCTTTCTTTCTGCTTTTATACACCTGTGCCCTCTTTGGCATACGCTGATCATTCATCGGCCCTAGGTGACCTACCCGTTGCATTCGTTGAGTCTTTACGAATCTTACAATCTCCTCATACTTCAATAGCTTATCTGTCTCCTGGTTACTTCTTATTCTCCATTCATCATCTTCCTTAGCCGGACCATAAGCACGTCGTACTTATAACTGAAATCTTCTTATACCTTGCATTTTCAAACTTCGTTTTTCAGTTCATAGTAAAACTAAACATTCGAGAGAGAAAAAAAAAGACTTATCACTCAGTAAGTAATTCTATTATGATTCATTTTTCTGCACTAAAGCACAATAAGTACTTACAAATATTTAGCAATGCACATAGAGTTTATAGAACTACGTTGCTCGGGAAACTGGGAGAATCTTACACTGTCCTCACGCTTCGACAGCTCATCTAACAAGCCAATGTAGGCCCACTAAAATATTTAAATAATAAACTACGTGTGAACTATGTGTTATTTCTTGTGGCAAAAGTACTTATCCTAGATTCTGGTCCGTCCGACCCACATTCTATAATCTTCTAAAACCAACTGAAAACGTTTCCCTTGAGTGTTACGGGGTGTGTTTGGTATTTTCTATTGGTAAATTGGTTTATTTGGAGCAAACGTAATGTAAGACGACATTCCGAAAGACTGAAATTGATTTATTTGTTATTGGTCTACGGCTGAATATAAGGTTTATCTTTAAATTTGCGTTTGGAAAACAGTAATAGGTCTAGTTGTCTTGATTGTTCATCATCTTCTTTCACAGCACTACACTTTATCTAAAAATGAAACTTTTACTTGTGAACTTACTGTTTTTTCTCTCGTCGAACGCGTTTCGGCGTCGTATTCGCCTTCTTCAGCTTAGAGACAGACTGCCAATCACTAATCCGACGATCCGAATCAATTGGGATCAATTGACTGGCAGTCTGTCTCTAAGCTGAAGAAGGCGAATACGACGCCGAAACGCGTTTGACGAGAAGAAAAAACAGTAAGTTCACAAGTAAAAGTTTCATTTTTAGATAAAGATTAATAGGTCTACTTAAATCTGACAACGTTTCGAGTTTACGTGTTCAACATAGTAGGCCTACATACAATTTAATTACTAGGATGTGAGTTGAGTTATGTTTAAGGAGGAGGTCAGTATAAATTAACTGGCACATTTCTCTTTAGTTTTCACCGTATTTGCATTGGTCAGCAAACTGTCAAGCTCGAAAGTCTAAACATGAACACGTAACGCGTTCGGAGTAGAGCGAACACAATATTCGTGATTTCTTGTAGGACTCCTATGTTACCATTAATAATATTTAGTACTTGAAATTTTATCACTTAATCTTGGTATCCTAAAACGATTTATAATTATAAGGACAAGAAAACTATCGAAAGAGCTACGACACTTTTCGTGAGATCATGTGAAGATTGTATTCGTTTTTCAGTAAAGCCCAGATCCATTGATGCAATCCTTATCACTAATCCGACGATCCGAATCAATTGGGATCAAAAGTATGCCAAACTATCGATTTGTTCGAATTTTAAAACATAAAAAGTAAAAATAACAAAAGTGAAGATTAGAAAAACGAAATTAAATGTAACGAATTCAATAAAGTAATAGCCTATATGAGAGTTATAATCAAGTATTTTTTTAGTAATTTGAAGAAGTAGACCTAACTAACTTACAACGTAAGGAGTTTAACTTTCAGTCACAATCAGATGCCTTAAAATTAGAAATTGGGCAATACTATAATTTTAAATTAGGCAAGTGGGCTATAATGGTAAATAGGCCTACGTACAATAAAACAAACTATATCCGACTCATTAGCTCTTGCAATAGACTTACACTGTCACAGTTGTTTAAAACAAACCAATTAGTAATTTCCGGTGCGTATATAACTTTAAAAAACTACTCGTTTCTTAAAAAAAAAATTACTTCAATAATCCAAAATTTGTGTTTTGATCACTGAAACCTCAAATTTTTTGCGTTCGAATTATTGAAGCTCTAATGTGTGTTCTTCAGGAAACAGTATGGAAGTGTCTCTGTATAGGCATACAATACAGAGGTGAACGTACATAAAATCGTATCTTCTTCCTGTTCCTTTCTTTCCAGCTATATTTTTTCTGTTACTAATTATTTAAGCAGTTCTTTCTCACTCAGTGACGAATCCAATTTCCTTTCCTCTCCCTAATAGCACCGACCAATTTTCTCTTGTCATTTATTCACCTTAATACCTCTTCCTTCTTATCTTCTCTTCTGAGTTAAACTCTTTTTCCTTTCTTCGCCACAACCACAGCCATTTCAGATCTTACTAAATACTTCCTTTCTTTGATCTTGGTGGTACATATACGTTACAATGGTGCGTACAAGACACTGAACAAAAGATCTTTTATTAACTAAACGTTAATATCTCTACTTGCAAGAAAATGTCTTTCTCTAAAAAATAGTATTTTTGAAGGTCGATTCTACATTTTGACCATATTTATGGCTTGTATTTCATGTAATTATACTTCCAAAATATGTAAAGAGTTAAAATATTCCATTTTTAATGAATTTGTCATCCTGTTACTTTAGTTGCTTAACATTTGTTCCCATTCCAAACACCTCGCCTTTTCAACTATTCAATATATGTGTGTGTGTTTTAACACTCTGATTTAATGTAGTTATATTATCAATTTTGCACCAGTAAAAACTATAGCAAATAAAATAACAATAAACAAAATTGCAAAAAATAAATTAAACTAATAGGTATAAGCCTACCCATGTAATTGCAGTAGGATAATGTAATCGGCAGTAACACATATTGTTCTGATACCTATTACTGAGAGTTTATTTAATCTCTTGACCTTGTAACCGCTAATAATTACGATAACGAAAGTTTTATTATCCGGTGTGTATTTCTCAGTATTGCGTTACTTATCGCGTTAAAGTCATTCTGTGTTGTAAAACTTTCATAACTCACAGTTATTGGTGTAAGCATAACCATATTTTCCAGTAGACGTCCTCTCATTCGTAATATAGTATTTCACTTAATATTTAATACACCATTATATTAATACCAGCTATAATATAATAATTATTATTCACACACACAGTGTGTGTGTGTGTGTGTGTGCTCAGTAATTAACGTTTCGAAATCCTTCCATTCAGGTGTGTAAATATAGCCTACCACATATATGTTTATACACAACCACATACGCTAACATATCGTATGGGTTACGTTTTCATTACGTGTTGCAATGATTATTCACCGCTGCCATTAGGCGTAGGCTTCAATGAGATCAATAGAGCAGTGCTTTTACACAGGCTACGTAAATATGTGTGTTGCATTATTATTCGTGTCTTTGATAGAATCACGTAATAAACACGTTATGCGGACAGGTCGCCTATTCAGTCTGTTTTGTCACACAGAAGGTGATGGGTCCGTTTGTGGTTTCACCGGGCCGGGTCCTTCCTTCTTCACACAGACACCTGATGCACACACCACTCTCACTCATTCAGAACACACACACACACACACACACACACACACACACTGGCCAACTTATAACGAGTGACCATTATAGAAACTATTTCAGGCCGAACGACCCCGACTGGCTCCAGCCCCCTCACCGCTAATTTAGCTCGACCACTTTTAACGTATAATAGAAGTGAAAGTGAAATTTCAAAAGTTGCTTTACATTTTTGCTTGTCAGAGTGATAACACACGAGAATGTAAGCGTGATTACTCCGTCGTGTCTTACACATTTGTTCACAGCCGACATCGTAAAATATTCCAAACTTCCTAATTTACGAAGGACGTCAACTTTCCACAATTATCGCAAATGTTTACACGTTGAGAGAGTTAATGCAGTTTCTTACCGATAATAATTACTTCCGAGAATTATCTTTTAACGACACGAGTACCAGAGATACACTACCTGAAATCGTTGGAGTGATCTGAAGACAAATGATTTCAAAAACCTTTACCGACAAACTCTTGAAGTCACTTTAAGCCGATAAGTGTCAGATATACTTATGTATATTAAAGGAAATTGTGTTTTTAACCTCCAACTGAAAATTCAACAAAAAATTTTAATTCAGTTCAAATCTTCTAAATTTTCATCATTATAATAATATTTCCTACTAGTTTTCAATCACGATTTTCCTTATTAGAACATCTTTCGGACATCAGATGTTTGCCCACCTTCAGTATAGGGGAAGGTAGCGTACCTTGGGCCACGATGTACCTCGGGCCAGTTGTAGTTTCTAGCCAGTGAGTGAAGGGAAAATTCTATTTGTGGGCTCGATAGGTTGGTCACACTGTTTGAACACCATATGTTCTAGTTTGGTTGAGTTTGCCGCCAAATGCAGTGCTCAGTGACAGTGTGTTTGTTTAAGACTGCTCCAAGTAAAATTTTTCCTTTTCACTTTTAGATTTTTACCAATTAAGGTAAGCAGAGTTAAGAATAATTCTTAGTTATAACTTGTTAAGCGTATTTTTCTGCATAGAATAAGACATAAAACAATAACAAATGCTAGTTTTTAATACGAAATAATTATAACCTAAAAGTAAACCACACATCGTTGTACCTCGGGCCGGGACAACCCGATGTACCTCGGGCCGGTTTAAATGGCGTTTTTATACTCGTACCTTGGGCCTCCTCCTATTATTTTATCTATAGGCCTACGATTGAGTAGTAACTGGTACATTTTTTTTATTTTTAGATGCCGCGAAGTAAACAAGGAATAAAAAGGCCCAAAGTTTCAGAAGAAAATTTAACTAATGCTGTTAAAGCAGTTAAAGAAGATGGTATATCTGTTCGGTTGGCATCTAAGAAGTTCAGTGTTTCGCGAACAACACTCCAGAGACATTTAAGTGCTTTTGAACACAGTGGTGATAACACCTTTACTGTAAAAAATAAAAATTATGTGTGGAGAGTATTCATGCTGGAAGAAGAAAAATGCTTAGTTACATATTTAACTAAAGCCAGCAATATGCATTACGGTCTAACCAGACATAAGGTGATGGTCTTAGCCTATGAATTCGCTAAGACCACAGGAAAGAAATATCCTAGTTCTTGGGATACCAATAAGCAAGCTGGTCTAAAATGGCTTACAGAGTTCATAAAAAAACATCCTCTGTCACTTCGAAAACCCAGAGCTACTAGCATTGCTAGAGCTGTAGGCTTCAATAGACCTGTAGTCAAAGGCTTTTTTGAAAAATACAAGGAGGTGCTTTTAAAGCACAAGTTTGAACCCCAGAACATTTACAATATGGATGAAAGTGGGCTATCCACTGTCCATAATCCCCCTAAAGTTATAGCTCCTAAAGGAACAAAGCAAGTAGGGGGTGTGACTAGCAGTGAACGTGGAGTGAACGTAACCATGATTTCATGCATAAGTGCCACAGGAAACTCAACCCCACCAGTCCTTATTTTCCCGAGGGTTAATTTCAAAAATCATATGGTAACTGGTGCTCCTCCTGGCACCTATGGAACCTGCAATCCTTCTGGGTGGTCGACTGGTGATATTTTTGTCCAATTCTTAGACCATTTTATAAAGCATGCACATCCTTCCAAAGAAAACAAGGTCCTTATCATAATGGACAACCATGAAAGCCATGTAACAA
Organism: Magicicada septendecula; assembly: GCA_034769895.1. Lineage (NCBI taxonomy): Eukaryota > Metazoa > Arthropoda > Insecta > Hemiptera > Cicadidae > Magicicada > Magicicada septendecula. Next base: position 463,526,865 of record CM068369.1, read on the forward strand.
TTCAAGCGATAAACAAGGCTAGGGAAAACGGTATTGTCATGTTGACCATACCGCCCCACACCAGTCACAAGCTCCAGCCACTTGATAGAGGAGTTTTCGGTCCCTTTAAAAGTTATTACAATAAGGCCTGTCAAAACTGGACTTTAAGTCATCCTGCAAAACCAATCACAATTTATGAGGTTGGTTATTTAGTAGGCCAAGCATATCCTATGGCATTTACCCCAAAAAATATTTTATCTGGTTTTTCTGTCAGTGGCTTATGGCCCATAAATCCAGATGTTTTTGATGATAATGAATATGCTAGTAGTCTTGTTACTGATCGTCCGGAACCAGTTGAACAATCTAGCATTCCTGAGAAAGAACCCCCCCTTGAAACAATTGAGAAAAATATCTACAATCTTCAGGCTGCTACATCATCAGACATAACTGATTTGCTAGATGCTAATAAAACAATCAGTGCTCCTTCACCAACGAATCCTGGTTCCCCTACTCAAGAAGCTACATCAGGAACAGCAATAACCTACAGCAACAATGTTCCTTCATTGTCCAAACTTTGTTCAACACCAAAGCAATCACAAAACAATTCATGTGATGATTTAATGAGTTTAATTGAAAAAATCATACCTTATCCGAAGACAGAGGCCAAAAATAGGAAGAAAGGAGGTCGCAAACCTGGCAGATGTAGAGTCATTACTGACACCCCTGAGAAAAATGCTATTGAAATGGAAACCCTAAGAAGAAAACCAAACAAAAATAAACGGAAGCATAATGATAAACAAACAACAAACAAAGGCAGGAAAAAATTATTTGTCCAGGTGAGAACTAAGAAAACCGCAAAAGATAAAACTTTAGAACTAGATCACTCATCATCAGATGATTCTTGTGTCATGCTACCAGAAGATTCAGAAAGTGACATTAGTTTAAATGAATTAGCCCAAACATATGAGGCCAATTTCAATGAAGAAAGAGAAGATGATGCTTTTCTTCAACAGACTGATATTGAAATATGTGAAGGGAAATGGGTCCTTGTTTCATTTTTTACAAAGAGAACTGTAAAACATTTCGTGGGTCAGATAATTTCAATGACAGATGGATTACCAACTGTGAAATTTTTAAGGCGAGTGAGAAGCAGTTCTTTTTTTGTCTGGCCGCAAGGAGAAGATATATCAGAAATACAAAAAGAAGAAATAGTTGTTGTCTTGCCAAATCCGATTGAACAAAAGCGAGGAGGATTCTATTTCCAAGTTTCATTTGATGGGTTTAAAGTGTGTTAAAATGTTTACATAGTATTACCATTAATTCACTAAGCTAGAAGAACTTTAAGAGAAATAAAAGTGTATTTTTTCCTTTGTTTCACTTTTTGCATTTGTATTTAAGTCACATTTATAGCTATTTTAATTAATTATTTATGTACAATAAAAGCCATTTTATAATTTGTCAGTTTTTTTTTCATATTCCACCAAAATATAACTGCTTACTTTTATGCTGGAGGATATGGCCCAAGGTACATAATAGTGTGGCCCAAGGTACAACGTGTAATTGTACCTCGGGCCATTTAACAACTTTTTTAAAAACCTATTTTTCAATAACAATAGCTTAAGATAATAATACTTTAACTATATTACTTTATACCAAACTAAATTTGTGATTTTGTCACGTAAAAATTATTTAATTACATCAAAAAATAAAAAAAATATGACCGATAGAAAAAAAGTGGCCCGAGGTACGCTACCTTCCCCTATATATACAATTTAATATAGGTCTATATATTAATATATATTAATAAATATTAATTGTATATATTAATATATAATATAATTTATATATAAATAATATATATAATTTCCATAAAATATTTTTAATAGTATATAAATTATCAAATTATAATTACTTCTGCAAGTAGTTTCCTTACCGTTTCAATAAACGATATAGTACAGTATTTGTATGAATTCATTTACAAACCTCTGAAAACACTGATACATTCAGTGTAACGTAAGTTAGGTGAATTGAAACGATAAAGAAGCTACTTGCAGAACAAAGTAATACACTTTGATAATATATATAATATTACAAAATTCTGCAAGAAACATCGAGTTACAGTAGTGACACATTAAAGAATATGCCAAAAACCAGTAAACAAATAATTTGCAACGCCATTGTAAAATGAATTGTAACTTGTTGTAATGAAGTGTGGAAAGTAAAAACGAGAACAGAAACGTGTTGCAAGCCACTGAAACGGATAACTGAAGGGATGTAGGAGGTTAATCGAAAAGGGAAGAATTACAAGACAACATTGGCGAAATGATGAAATTGCGTAGCATGATCCCAAGCAATTAGAAATATTAACGTGTACCCAAATGAACGAAGGAAAAGAGGAAGACCAAGGAATAGCTTATATACGTCAACAAAGAAAACTTATCGAAAGGACTATGGATAAAGAATGGAAAGCGGAGATTGCAAATCGGAAAACTCGTAGACACTGTAAGCCGTTCTATAGACTGATAGACATGTTGCACTACAATATGCCCACGGTGCTCTGCAGTGACATAAAAAACTTTCTCATACAATCGATCAAAATAATTTCACAAGTAGCCTTTAAGAATCATTCTAAATTTTACTGCCAGTGACTGATTCTAAACACTAGAATGTCCGAGAAAATTAAGAGAATTTTTCTCAGTAACGATTCAACGACTAGACTTAAATTAACATATAACGAAAGATGTAACTAACATATATGATTCTATGACTCTTTTTACGAAGTCAAAAACTAACGCAACGTAAAACGGAAGGTCTGTAACCTTATCTTACTTTTGGCTATATAATATTTTACTTCAAGTTCTTAATATTCATAATTTTAGATAAATCGTATGTTAGTCGACTAAAATGAAGCCCATTGTCCTTTGTGGAATGCGATTAGAAGACCACAAACTTGTAACTCAAATTCTTTGAAACTCTTTAAGACTTTTGGATGGAAACTGGGAAATCAAACTGAGCAAAATATTGAAGCAACAGCAAATATTCATATTTATCACACCGACATTCGACAATATTTTGGATGTAGGTCTGGTTCAGAAATTAGACGAACCGCTACAAAAGCATTTGCCAGATAATAAGAAACGTATAGACTGGAACCAATATTAAAGTTGATTAGTACATGTATCCGATACAAGTAGAGGATATAGTCTAACGTTTGCCACGTTTTCAGATGGCTCTATAACTGTCACAGCAGAAGAAATGGAAGAACAGAAGAGGCCATACAAAAATTATATGGCTTAAGAAACCATATATTTTGTTTCGATTTACGTTAATGAGTCTTGAATTGAAGACAAAAACGGTGTGTTTGAAAATCAGTTTAGCTGAAAAACATCGTTACGCGCTAATTATTTTTTCTGACAATTTGTTAAGGAAACATGTGTATTACTATTTTAGTATGTATTTCATATGACTTTATTCATATTGGTATCTACAGTTACTTTTGGCACTTTTGCGTGAGTATTCACTGAATTTCTGTTTTATTTTACAGGAGCGTTTCGGCTCAATTTTATGGTTTAATTAATATCCAGTTAAAAGTAGATTAATTTTTAGCCACTTAATTAAACAGATTAATTAATAGCCAGTTTACAATGTATTAATTAAACCTAACGCATTCTGCAAACGAACATAGATAAATAACAAAAGAAAATAAAAAAAAAAAAAATTTCAAAAATTCACTTGATATTTTACCTGGCCTTAGACTCCTTTAGTCAGCTTTATATAAATTATGAATTTATATTAAAATATTTATTTATATTCATGTTTAATATGGTAACCAAATCACTTGTACGAATTAATATATTATTTACCTTAAATTATCCGTCGTGTGATTTCTTGTACTTCGTCTATGACGCGTTTCAGAGCTTATGCTCCATCATCAGATATTAAAAAGGTAAAACTATCACTCTTGCGAGATCGTTAAGAAGTAAAAATGTCAAAAATTTGCATGTGAACCGTACGCGGATTTGGGTGCGCACCCAAATCCACGTACGGTTCACATGCAAATTTTTGACATTTTTACTTCTTAACTATCTCGCAAGAGTGATAGTTTTACCTTTTTAATATCTGATGATGGAGCATAAGCTCTGAAACGCGTCATAGACGAAGTACAAGAAATCACACGGCGCGGCGGATAATTTAAGGTAAATAATTTATTATTTATTTATGTATAAAATATGTAGGCCTATTCGTAAAAACTTTACGGTAGCCTACTGTAACTTTAACATTAATAACAGAAATAATATAATTAAAAATAGAAATTTATTAATTAAATATTTAACATTAAATATATTATGTCGCTGAGATATTTCACAATAAATAAATTGTTAGGGAAGTGTACTTTATTTTGCTTGTGCACGTTCTGAGATTAATTTGCATTATTAAGGACTTATAAAACTGACAAAGAATAATCTACTTGTAGATGATAATTATGAAAACCTACTTATAAAATGCAAAAATTTACGAACATTTGGTATTACTCTTGGGCGGCTCAGTAGACCAGTGGGTGTGGCACCTGGCTACTAATCTAGAGGTCCCGGGTTTAATTCCCGGGCCCGCACCATAAAATCAAGGTGCGCTTTTAAGCTCCCAGGTCGACTCAGCCTGTTGAAAATGAGTACCTAGGATAATATCCTGGGGATAATAATGGGCGGCTGAAGCGTAGTGCTGGCCACACTGCCTTCCTTGTATGCTGTACGGCTTACATTAGCCAGCCTACCCTGCCTACTCCTAAGCTACTTCGGTGGTATACATGGGAGCCATTATTATTATTTGGTATTACTCTTATTAAATTAATAATAGTAAGTTATATTCTACAATAAAAAATTAATTTATAGCTTAAAAATTAGTGATTCAGTAAGAATATTAAAAATTAAATACATTGTGTAGTAATGTTTTATTTTATTAAGCCGAACGGGAGAAATATTAGAGTACACAAGTTTACAGAGGACGAAATATAATATATATAAATAAGAATATTTAGTAATACACATAAACACACATAACCGAACGGAAGGGATGACAAGCCGATATAAGGGGGTTGAAAGCGGAAAGGGAACAGTTAGAGTCATATTGGTAGCGGATAAGGTCATCAACCCTGCAGCCAGAATACATGTTGTTAATTAATACGTGCCAAAAACGTATTATACAATCACGTTTTCCTTGTAAGCAATTTTATAAATTCCGTTTCAAGTTTGTGGTATAATTAACACACGCATTTTTCGTTTTCAGCTCGTCTTATTCACAAAAATGTAAAGTGCCATATTAAACGTAAAACAATAGGCCTACTATTTATAAATAAGAATAAATATATGGATATTATCTAGTAGAACTAGTACATTATTCGTAATATCAGTATATTGGCTCATGAGTGTAAGTAACTTTTAGTCACATACAATTTGGCATATAGGCTATAGTTTTCTTCTTGCTCTAACGGCCTGACTAGAACTACCAGTACATATTAATTGTCTATTTCTTAATGCTGACGGACACTACTTCTGTGAAAACAAGTTTACTCCTGCATTGACTTCCTATAAATAACAATTAACACACTAAAAGGCATATTTTATTGGATGCATGTAACATATGAATGTTAAATAATATGAAGAAATGACATTTTATGTGAAACTCAATGTTTATTAATGTTTTAGAATATTTAGTCCTACAGACATTCTACGCACTTAGAACATATGTAAAGAAATGTTTCTCTATCTTTTCGCTGGGACGTACGCATTCCGGTATACCACTTTGATACGCCAATCTGTAAACAGAAATGTCTAATAAAATACCCCTTTATAATGTTACTGATACCATAAACGCTGAGTATGAAATATTTGTGTCGTCGAAATTTAAAAAATTTGATTTTTTTCATTTTAAGCAATTTGTTTTGATTCCCGAATTTAAAATTCTTAACAACTTTTGTACACTACCTCAGTTAATTTTTCATTCTTTGTATCGGGGTAGTGTCCATCACGCAATCCTAGTTACATCTTCGTACACCAGAATGCGCTAGCTCTACTTTGTTGCTTTCGTTTACGGTAAGAATAGCTTTTTTCGATTTATTTAAGAACTACTTTCCTAACGTAGGCCTAATCGTTTGAAGAATTTCAGAATTTATAAACATAGCTATAGGACAACATTATTTTGTAGAAATATTTTACGTTTTGTAATTAAATGGTGTAAAATTTATGTTAATTGAGGCCGATGATTATTTTTGACAAGCCGCTTTACTAAAAATTGAAGCATCAGATGTACTGAAACAATTATTTTTATTTATTGTGGTGAATAAAGACGACTCTAAAATTCACAAGTTTTCCACTGAAGTTCTTAATGTAGGAATTTCCAATTTTAGGAAGAATATGATATTTATTGTGATATTTTCATATGAAAATAATTGAACTTTATTTTATTTCATACGAAATGCAACTACTTTATATATGGGTCTATTTGAAGATCATAGTTTTTAATAACCATTACTTATTTTAACAAGACCGTTATTCATTAAAAATGTTAAGTTCTTTACGCACAAAATTTAAAATAAATGGTTAGTATGTGTGTAATAAAAACGCTATTTTCCAACGCTTTGATCATTGTGTAGCGTCTTAACTTGTATTGGTTTTGATAATTATTAGTCATTTTATAATTAATTAGTTAATATCTTTTGCATTAATTATTCAATTCGTCATTATCATCAGTAACAACAGAACCCAACTGGCATGTTGCCTTATTTATTAATTTCCCCTAACCTGCCTCACCAGCATTATGACATATTAAGTTTGCAAGAAGTAATCTTCGACAGAACACCGTAAACGTATCATGCTCAACTAGAATTTATTTTTTTAATTCTCCGATTACACTCTCTGTGCCGTCTTCTGTTAGAAAGGCGGGTCTCAGTAGGTTATGATACATGAAGTTAGAGGTTTTTGACATTACCCTCATCATTAATTCATAACCAACCAGCCATTAACACACAGTTTCCCAAAGTCTAAGAATTCATTTTTTCTTCTAGCATTTATCTGCCATCACTCAAGAGGTTAGTAGATTAAACGGAACCTGCGTTACAGCAGTTGTAATTTTTTACATTCACTATACTTAGCGTTAAAAGAAGAACTAGACGCTAACTAACAATGCATTAAAAATGTGCTAAGATGTGCTGACTTTTACTTATCACTAAAAAATTTTACTTATTACTTTTATTTCTTTAACCTTTAAAAAATAAGTTAAAATATTGTGAATTATTTAAAATAAATGTAATTACTTAACTTTTATTTAATTGAACTTTCTACGATACACGCGCTTGATCTCATACTTACAAGTAGAACACATTAACGAGTAGGCTACACTTGTAAGTGCTGGTAAAATATCTGAACATTATTTTCCATAAAAATGATTGTCGCCTCACATTGTGAGGTTGAACGTATAGAAATTACATCTTTCACTTCACCATCGCTAAGTATTCCAAAAAATTCGAGGCTGGATTCTGAGGTACCGTTAACTTAATCAAATTTATTTTAAAAATTAGACTACTTGCCATTATATTTTATAGTCGTAAGTTTTATCTGCTGTTCTTAAGACATTTAGAGTTATTTAGTGAGCTAGATATATATATATTAAGCAGCTAAAGTGAAGTATCTTTTAAACTTTAGTAATAAAAATTATGTACAATTTCAATATTTAATTACTATATTATTAAAATTTCATAGAAAAGTTAAATACTACATTCTTAAATTACAGTTCTTTGAAGGATATGATTATTTGGGCAAACATCTTAAGAATCGTAAATTAATCATCTTAAGTATATAAATGTAAATTAACCTTAAATTAATAACTAAATATACTTGCTTATTATTTATCCCTATTAAATAAGAACATTCATTATTATTACAAATAATTGTCACCACAATAATTGATTTCTTCTGTATGAGTTAAGTTATTCACCGATTATCAAGCATTTCAAGCATTAGATAGGCCTGTATAAAATACATTGAAAAATAATAATCAGTTTATATTTAGGGTTAGATCCCGAAATATTTGTATCTAGACGTAAATCGATTGCTTTTTAAGCATGTTTCTGATAATGTAAATTCAATGTGTTGAACGTGTGTAGGGCAAAAAGGATCCGTCTGCACAAAATATCAATTATTACCGCGACAATTATAATAATAACTGAAGACAAAACAATTGAAATTAGAGTTACCATCGGCAGAATATTAATATAATAAGTAGGCCCTAATAAATAAATTGTATGTTAGATGGATAACACAAAAATAAAAGACAAGAAAATTCAGTCTCATAGATAATTTGGGTCTGTGTCACCAAGGCAAATTTCTAATTGAAATTAATATTCACCCCACTCTCTAAAAATGTTGAAGTGTTGACATTTTAAAAAAAATTTTCCCATAAGACAACTCAGAAATAATTCAGATGAAATGTAGCAAGTGAAGGAATATTTCAAAAATAATTTTCATAAATGTTATTAAACATGGTTATTGGTTATGGTTGGAAACATTATATAAAATGTACATTGTTATTCAAGTGTACTGTAAGTAAGTAGAGCATTCTGTATTTCCAGTACACGTAATTTAAAAATATTCGATCCCTGTGAGTTGAAGAACCAATGTAAACCTCGTTACATTGCTGTATTTAGTTATATTAAAATATAACGTATGCATAAAAATCTATTTCATAACATTAACTAAGGTAACTTGGGAACATCGATTCGTGAATGTAGAATGTAATCAAAATGTCTTTTTTAAGGCGACTGTAAGAATACTGATAATTAACAGTATCGTCGTGGTAAATGAGTCGTGAATGAGTCGTTATTTCGCACCATAAGGCCTACTTGGGAAATCTTACACGTCTACGGAAGACTGCTGAACAAACCGTACGTTTTACTTTTCGCTTTTTTTTTGTTTTTCCGAGTATCAATGCCGTTGATCTTTGTTCAGTTTTCAGCCGGGCGTTTCAGCTACAACTGCAGCTACATCTTCAGTGACGACTGTCTTCGCTCTGTCACGACTCTGGCTCAAGCAGCAACCGTCACTAACAGGGTTAAGAAGGCAGCTACTGAATACGGAGTGTCGCAGTTGTAGCTGAAACTTCTGGGTGAAGACTGCATACAAACTACGACTTTATCGTACGAAAAACCAAACCGATTAAATATTTCTGGATTAAATATCACTATAAATCAAAAACTTATAATACCGGAACGCAGCTATGAATTAGGTGTACACGATTGTCATGTGCGTTGTACGTGTTATTGATTCCACGATACGCTGTTTAGCCTAGATAACAACAAGAAGTGTGTAAAGATATCCAACATCTATTGCACTCTTCGCTACATCCGCTGGACATAGTTTTGATTGCTTAGATGAACGTGTTATTGGTATATTGTGTGACTGTTTCGTAGCAAAGATACTAGAGGGCTAATACAGAATGATGTCTCTTTCTGTCATTATAGTTTAGCTGCGTTGTACATTCTAGGTATTCAGTCTAATTTCCCCTGGACGACATAACTTTCATCTTCCCAAACGATTGTTAACTAAGGATCTGTAAAAATTAACGACCTGCTAGTAAACGGCACTGACGTGGAAGACAAATCCTCTGTGGTTACTTTTTTCCGTACAGATTATATGACCGGCGGATCTGAGCGGATCGCCCAATGTTTTCAAGGAGGCTTTTAGTGTTTTGGTTTCTTCTGTTTTATTTAGTTTTAGTAGTTTCTCCAAGTCTTCTACAGCCCAAGCAGTATGTCGCTTCCCTTGTGCCGCGTTGGTCATGTCAGTAACTGTCTTGAAGTCCCTTGTCTGCATTGTTTCTTGGACAACGTTACAGGGAATTTTCTGACACCCTGTCTGCTTCTTCGAGTGTCCTCTTCCAAAAACATTTTTTATCGTCAGTTCGCTGTACATTGACACGCCATATGTTGTTTTGAAAGACAGTAACGCATGTGCAAACTAACGTAAGGCAACAACAAGCTAACGTAAGGTAAGTGCCTAAGATATTACCTTTGACCAGCATCATGAATAGCCTGACCACCTGGTTCTTTCAACGTTCTGTTCTCGAAACCAGGAAATCTACACTTTCTCATGTTTTCCCTTTACTTTAAATTAGACGTTTCACGGTCGTAGACAGAATCGTTCCGATAATTACTTTACACATTGTGGTTTCCGATTCTTTACAAATTTTGTAACTCCAGACGCAGTGTTTAACTGACAAACAATTATCCTTTCTATAATTATGTTCAATTAAATTCTTTCATAAAGATTTCACTTATTTCTTTGACGTCACGTCGGTAATTTCATTTCGTGGGCGGTTGAGATGAACGAGGTCGTACTCGTGGAGAAAACGTACCCGGAGGCTACTAATCAGTTAAACTACTAGGAGTGGTCAGACAATATGTTAATAAGGGTTAACAACGTATTAATAGATACACATATGTGTGTGTTTTTATATATACAGATATAAGTTGGTGCCGTACACGTTAATTTGATATCATTAGTCAGAGCGGTATTGTGTGTGCACAGTAACAAGGAAATGTAGTTAGTAAGTGAATTGTTCGTCTGGACGACCTTTCCGTATCCTTAACTAGACAGATAAATGTAAGTCTCGCCGCTAACTAGGTAAACAGAAGTATGTTAAAAATGTTTTCTTGCCAATTATTCACTTGCTCTCTCTCTCTTTTTCTCTGTCGGTATAATTGATAATTGATAGTAATAACAATAATGACTTTAACAAGTAAACGCTGTTGTTCTTGTTCAGAGTTAATTCGTTTTAAATTACACATTATTTCTATATATTTTTTTTAAATACAAGGCTTGCCGCAGTAATTAAATAAAAAATATAAATTTTAATTTATTATTTTTATTACTGAAACCGGCGAGTGATAATTATAATTATTACGAGACGGGGTAAAAAATTAAATAATTTAAATGTCGGTGAGTGTATTTGTGTGTGTTTGTTTACAATATATCCACACCCACACTATAGCTATAAGTAAGACGGACGCTTGCGCGCTTGCTCAGACGCTGGCACAATTAGTCAATAGAGCAATAGTTATTTGTACTTATTTTCATATAAATGTTTATGTTTTCTAACGTGTCGCACACGCACACGTACGCACGCACACCCGCTCTCCTCTTACGTTTGTCCTTAGTGTTCTGCATCATTAATTTGAAATTATCGAGAGGCAATCTAAGATACAAGAGTAAGTCCTTTACTGTCACGTCTGATAATTAAAATTAGTTATCTTGTGTAAGAGCTAAACGACCTGCAATAATTAATAATCATTAGTACAAACGATTTCTCTATGATCCTGGAAACACTGAGCTTGAACGTGATTATACAGCCTTCAGATTTACTGTGTGTTGCATGTACACATAGCGGTGTGTTTGTTTAATATACAGGACGATATTTGTAACACTTTTCCTTCTTTGCGTTTTGTAATCATTCTAGTTTTAATAGACGTGAGGACAGTCGTTCATTTTGTTTCACCATAAACTGTGATGTGAAAAATAGAGAAGGTGATTGAAAGGACTCTTTCTTCTTTGGTAAGATCTATTCATCAGAAGTTACATGAATGAGATAAAAATGACTTGGATTAATATTCTCAGCTTGTCCCGAGTGAAACGATGAAAGTAGCCCATTTCTCTGATTCAGACAGAGTTTTACAGGTTATTGTGCCACTCTGCACATTCAGCACGGAGATAAAACACCGGTATTGACCCCCGTGTACCTCTCTGTGTGTGAGTTGACAATGTATTACCATTTAGTACGTAAAAACTGCTTGTATTAATGTATACTAAGAACAGCGTGCACAAAACTGGTTTTAAAGTAAATAGTAGATGATTCAGTTCGACAACATGACTCGAAATTAATTGAAAGATATTTTGTAAATCGGTCTCTTTAAGAATCATAAATTCATTATTAAAAAACGAAGTGTTGCACTTCAAGTTTCTCAGATTTATTCTGAATTAAAATTTATTACCTTAATCCGTCACTGTGACCGCTTGGTTTTCGTCTTCTAACGCGTTTCGGATTAGATTTAATCCATCATCAGAGTAAAAATTCGTCAGTTGACTTCGTTAAACCATTAAAACATTAAAAAGACACTAAAATGCATCTATGTATACGTTGTACAAACACAGCGACGTACGCGGATGTGAGTGCGCACTCGACACCGGTTGACGACGTACTGCACAGTTTATTTACGTTATCATGTTATCTATTGTTGTGTTAGGGCGTGTACTCTATGGTTATGTTATCTATAATCTTATCGTATAATGTATGTGATTTAAATGCCAACTGTTCGTTTAGTATATTATTAGGATTATTTCTGAAGGCCCGGTAAATTTCAAACTCTTCTACTGCATCCATATATCTTCCCTTTTTGCAAATGTGTAGGGGTTTGCAATTTGCCTCAAAATTTGTGTAATTATGATTTAATGAAACGAGATGTTTAGCGTAATTTGATTTATTTGTATTTGAAATGCTCGTGGGTAAGTGTTCTTTATATCTTTCGAAAAAACCCCTGCCAGTCTGGCCAATGTAATGCATGTCGCAGTCATCACATATCATCTTGTATACGCCCGTTCTTTTTTCAATTGATGTTCGTGTGGCGTTATTTAACATTTTTTGGATATTGTTATTTGTTCTAAATGTGATATGGATGTTATGTTTTTTAAATGTGTTTCTAATGAGCATTGAGAAGTTATTAGTATAATCAACCGCCCTATATATTACGTCCATCGTGACACGGTGAGGGTTGTCAATTCTGCGTTTGTGTCTAAGCATCAAGTGATCAACTAATGAGCTGCGGTAACCGTTTGCAACTGCAATGTGTTTAATTATATCTATTTCTTCCTTGTGGTTTGTTGGATCTAAAGGTACACTGTATAGTCTGTGTATCAGACTGTTGAACGCGGCCATTTTTTGTGAGTGCGGGTGGAACGAATCGGCATGTATGACACCATCAGTTGTGGTGGGTTTTCTGTATATCCTGTATTGAAATTTATTATTGTGTTTCATAAAAGTTAAATCCAAAAAATTTATTGCGTTGTTTGACTCTATTTCGAGTGTGAACTGTATGTTTTTGGCGACGTTATTCATGTAATGTAACAGCATGTTTGCCTGTCTCGTTGTCCCGTCGAAGATAACAAATGTGTCATCAACATATCTTTTATAAAATGTAATGTTACGTTGCCATTTATTATGTGGTGATAGCAAATATGTATTTTCGAAGTTATTCAGGAAAATGTCAGCCAACAAACCGGATAAGGGTGAACCCATTGCAAGACCCTCCTCTTGAATAAAAATTGTGTTATTGAATGTGAAATAATTTTGTTTTAATATTACGTCTAGTAAAAGTAACAATTCTGTTACTTCTTGTAGATTTAACTTTCCTGTTCTTATTAAATTATCTTTTAGAATGTCCAAGGTTGTCTGTACTGGGACGCTTGTATAGAGGTTTACTATATCAAAGGATATTAACTTATGCTGACTATTAATGTTAAGGTCTTTAGTTAGTTTAATTAATTCAATGCTATTTTTTATAGAATGATTGTTGTCACTGTGAAACGCGTTAGAAGACGAAAACCAAGCGGTCACAGTGACGGATTAAGGTAATAAATTTTAATTATAATAATTGTGACGCGGATACCAGTACAGTGACTTTATTCTGAAGTATTTCAACTTTGAATCTAGCGCCAAAGTAGTGACAGTCGATTGTCGAAACAGTAATCCACCGTACATCGATCAGGTAGCAAATTTTTAACTAGTGAGCGAATTTATGGATCACTGATTTCTAACAATCTATCAATTATAGTAATTTCAGTAATAGTAAAATCAATCCTGAGTAACAACACTTTGATATCCCCGGTAGTTACTACATCTGAGTAATCAGTAAATACTTTGGCGTTGGATCATGCAGATTAACAAAAATATGGAAGCATTCAAACGTATCGATAGTTTTTGACGTATTCTTAGAATGCGACGACTTGCAAGAACCGAAAGCAAAAAGACAGATTATTAAAACATATTATTTTTTCCATCTCTTCTTTTAAGTATTTTGAGTTTTTTACAGTATTTATATATTACATATTATATTATCAAATAATAAATTACTTTGTCAGTTTAGGCCTATTCTCGAGTCGAGTCTCCAAGGATTTCAGATTATAGATCCCCACATTGAAGACCAAGGTGATGGCTTTTCATGGAGCTGATTCCGTACGAGCAAAAGTTGTAAATGGTTCTGTTCTGAAGCAGGTCGGTACGTTTGAATATCTGCGCTGTAATGCTTCTTATCTTACAAACAACGACGTGGCAAGCAAGCTACATAAGTTCAATCATATATGTGGGGCAATCAGGAGAACTCTAAAGTCAACGAGTAAAGAAACACGCCTGCAGTTCTACAAGGCGATGGCCCTCCCCACACTTCTCTGTGGCTGTGAAAATTGTACTGTAACGAAATCCCAGGCCATAACAAGTCGTATGCAAACGGCCAAAGCGAGATTTGTCAGGCACGTGGCAGGATATACTCTTCAACATTGCAAAAAAATGTCGATGTTCAGGTAGGAACTGAATATCATGAGTATACTCGACAGTATTGCCCAATATCGGCTAAAACAGTTGGAACACCTTAACCGAATGGACGATTGCCGCATCGAAATATAAGCAGAAAGGACAGAGAGGTGTGGGATGTCCGAAGAAGCGTTGAGTGACCAGCTCTAGTCTACCTACTTGGGACGGGAACAAACCATTTTTGGTATAATCCTTGCTGAAGATGACGATGAAGTGTATTATTTTATTTTTTTATCAATGTGTATACATGTAACATACACTTCACATATTCAATCTGTACATTCAGAGGTTTCAATATAAATTAACGAATAATCGATTTAATTCGATTAACAAATAAATATAAATCGAAATAATATCAATTATTCGTTAAAATAATTGAAACTTCTGAGACAGAGATTATATCTGTACGTTAGTGTAGGTCTATATATAATGATAAAAAAAAATAAAAGAATCGCTTGCAGAAGTAATTTATTGTTTGGTAATGTAGTACATGATCCAGATTGGTAAATCTCATCTAATCCAACGTATTTTGGATACACAGGAAAGATGGATAACGTTACAGTGGAACGTAAAATTGAATGTAAAAAAATCTAGGGTAGATTTCAAATGAGATGGGGGATGTCATTGTTCTGTACATTCAGTACGTGAAGTAACATGTTGGTTCAAGCTAGAGAATCCTGAAAACGACAAATAAACTTAGATATTGGAACCTAAGTATACTTATTACAAAATCCATGTAAGGTTAAAGGAGGGGGATGTTAACTTTCATTGTTTACGTTTAAACTGAATCAAATTTTCGTTATCATATTATCAGATTCTTGAAATCGTAAATAAACCGTTTCTCATAAAACATTAGCACGTTAGCGTAGATATCGGAGTCTACTGTAGAAAAATAACGGACAGCTACACATATTTTTAGTCACCGACGATTAACTAAGAACTTCTGTCCACTGTTTTCTATAAAAGCGCTATAAAAGTTCATTTTAAAACGATTGCATGCGTTACAAATATGAACATTACAACGGTAACATGTACTTACAAATGTTATTCAGACTTAACTCTCACATAGTGTTCGTAGCCTATAGGGTGGACTTTGTTATTTCTCCCGTTGTACATATTTATTCTACTTCTTCTATCAACGAAGCACCGAAACGCTACTGTCATTACTACGTTCTGTCTATTAGCCGAATGGAGATTCTTCTTCTTCAAATTTTACGCATCGTGGTCGTGTAATATATAAGAATTAAAAAATTTCAAATTGCGAAAGTAAAAAAATACCTCGGGACCGGATCCGATAAAATGGTGTAAAATTATTATTTTACCCTTTTATGTATTCGAGTCTGGGAATAATATAAGACTGTAGGTACAGTTACTTACGTAAGCTTGAAGGAACGCACAGTGCATGACATTAAACAAGTACGGAACAGCTTGTTATTGTATCACATTAAATTGTATGACGTTATTATAATACATCAAAGTTCTTTATGACGTCTCGTACACACAACAGAATTTGTATATCGCACTTGGATTAGAATGTAATACAAGTAGGTAATTATCGCATGTGCAGAACTGAATGGCAGTTCTATAATGACAGTATAACCTATCACTACAATCAATTTCGTAATATCAGTTTTGGGCTAAGCAATAAGAGTTGTTTTGCGACTTTCTTATGAGTCCCATGTTTATGTATCTTCAATGTTGACAGCCTATTTTACATCACCCAAGCCCTCGCTTACGAGATACGGAGATATTTTTGTAATAACACTACTGACCAAGTTTACGTTATCCAAGGTTTTTGAATTTTGTCATGAAGCAGATTTTTGGCAGGTTGTTTTCTATACCATCTTAATTCTCCGAGATTCTTTACATTTCTTACCTGATTAGGTACAGTGCTATCTCTTTGTACACATCCTATTTGACGTATTGTGTTAAGACACATTTTGAATTTAGTACAATTTAAAGTTACTAGTGGTCGCCCAGTGGTCGAAATTCGACCATAATTCATTAAATTTTTAAGTTTGAACGTTATTGAGGTTCTTTTGTCAAAGAGTATACCTCTATAATCATTGCATATAATTTTTTTGAATTTTGTTCTATTACGTCAGCTGCGAGCGTGTACAAATACGTCATTAGCGTGTGTTGTTTGCCTTAATTCCCTGCAATACCTATGAAATTTAAAATTTAATGTTAGTAACAGTTGAAAAAAAAACACAATTACAGCTTGTATTCGTATTTATTTTTTGATATAATTCATTGTCAGTTTTAATTATTTCATGTTATTATTGAATCAAATAAACGCTAATAAAAATGAGACTTGACATTCATAGAAGTATAAGATACATTGTTTTCAATTCCAGTGGATTACATTTCATTTTTGGTAAGGTACAAAATTCGAAAACAGTTTGAAGATTATCTGCTACAAAGCTTATATAATTTTTTAATTTTTGTTTTCTATGCATTAATTTTCGAGTTATTTGAAAAATATGAAAGATAGGAAAAATGAGGTTTAGCCTGGCTAAGACATATTTAAAAAGCAATAACGCAGTTTTTGACATTTCCTTGGGTTTTTTTTATTGCCATACTGACCAGGTTTCGCCAAGGCTACACAGTTATTTTGCCTATCTTTTTCGAATTATATAAAATTTAAATAAAAATTTAATAAAAAATAAAAAATACGTGCCTCGTATTTTTTCATATATTTTTCATTAAATCAAAAAAACCGGGCGGTTAAAAAAATAAATGTTGTCCATTGAACTTAAAATAGTTTGAAAGTGAATTTAATGATTCAGAACTTCTGTGTAAACGATGTTTTTTGTAAAAACTCTTTCACCATTTGCTAAATGCCCTTGGCCATTATATTCGGAAATATAAAATCTCAAACCATCGAATGATCGAACTCTACTTGCTGCGACGTACAATTGACCATGTGTAAAAACTGGCTGCCTCAATAAAATTCCATTTTTTTCAAATGTTTGTCCTTGAGACTTATTTATTGTCATCGCAAATGCAGGTATAATTGGAAATTGAGTTCTTCGAAAGTTAAATGGTAAAACAGTACCGGAATATGTTAAATTTATACGTGGAATCAAAATTCTCTTATTGCGTGCGGTTCCAGTTAAAACTTCGCAATCAATAGCATTACGATGCATACACTTGATGCGCATTCTTGTTCCATTGACTAATGCTTCCTTTGTATCTAAGTTTCTGATCAGTAAAACGATGCAATTAACTTTCGATACTAACTTATGTGGTGGCAAACCACTAATAGTCAAAGAATTCAAAAACTCTACTGGATAGTTATTGATTTCATTGTCATCATCACAAATTATTTTATCGTAGCTATGATATGATTTCTGTTCACCTGGTATTCGATTAAGTATATCAGTACCTATTAATAAAAGTACAATCATCATATTTAGGTGCTAAAATAACTGACTTCAATATGTTATCTGAGAGTATGTTTTCGGAAATATTTCCATACACCTCATTAATAATATTATTTTCATCTACTATTAATTGCTGAGGTATTTCAATAATATTTTCACCAAACTGAGGGAATTGTGGGGCTTCATCATTACCAATTTTTTTCAAGAATTCGACAAATTCTATTTCACTTGGTAAGGCTCTCATATTTTGAGTAAACGTTACTTTATGAAAATAAACAAATTTATGCCAACTCGTGACACAATTTTCAATTAAAGTTGCACGTGATCCATGTGGGACAACTGGTAAGATTTGCCGAAAATCACCGCACAGAAGTATCGTTTTCACTCCAAATGGTTTATGTTTATCATTTTCATCGCATAGATCCTGCAATAATCTATCTATGATTTTCAACACTTGCAGTGGGCACGGGCACATAGAAATTTCATCAATAATTATCAATGATGATGAATTTATGTAACGTCCATAGCTACTATTTGCGGTAATATTCGCTACAGAATTTTCCAAAATGGGTATAGGCAATTTAAACACATTGTGTAAAGTTCTACCTCCAAGTAATAGAGTTGAAGCTATGCCACTGAACGCTGTTGCAATGCAACTAAGATTAAGCGAATTTAATTTGTGAATGATTGCTGTTTGTGTGAATGTTTTTCCACAACCTGCATGAGCGGTTAAACAAAAAACATTAGATCCAGTATCATGGTGCAAAACTTCACGAATCACACGATCAATTAGATTACGCTGTTCAATATTTGCAGTTTCATAATGCCCACAAAACAGAAACTCTTGTTCTATTGGATCAATAGCATTTGCTTCGTCTGTTCTCTGCGAATACGTGGGAACTGGTAAACCAAGTTCTTGACATGACAAATTATGAACATTCAAAATATCTTCAGTTTCTAATAGAGCTGTGTTAAAGGATACTTCTTCGTTGTAATCTCTCAAAAAATCTTCACTAAGATATACTTTAAATTCATTCCATAACGCCAATGCATTGGCTGGCACATTTAATGCACAAATGTAACCAAATAAATTTCGCATTTGTTTTGGTGAATGTAATTCTTTTGCTTCATTTAAACATTCGCGCCATTCATTATCATTTGAAGCAATGCCACGAGCATGGCACGCTTCAACAAAAGAAGTGTGTGTAATTCCATTGTATGTTCTAACATCCTCAAATGATTTTGGACCACAGACATGTAATAAAAGCAATCGTAAATGGAAAAGATCGATTTCTTTTGGTGATACTACATATATGCGTGTAATGATTTTATCACCTCCACGCCATCTCTTCTTCCATTTTTTCGGGAATCTTCCCACACATAATGCAAAGGAATTTCAATATACTTATATTCATGCGCTGATGGATCTGATCGATTCAATTCAAAAAATGCTAATAATTTTGTTTGTCTTGCATTTTCAATTGCTTGACGTTCTTGCCCTTCTCGAAAGTAAACATTCTGTCTACGCGGTAAATGAATGTCAAGTATAACGATGACATGTGATTGAAAATGCATTGGTAATTCATAGATGCGCCATACAGCTTCAGTTGATCCGACATAACGGCCATTTAAAAAATTTTTAAGTTCATCAATTTGTATTTCTTGACCTGGTTCATTTCTCTCTGAACCTAATTCAACAGATGCACTGTAATAGCCTTTATACACGTATTTATAAATGTATTTAACACTTTTAACTGTAGTGCATACTTCAATATTTATATGGCAATTAAATTTGGCAAATAAATACGGATTGTATGGTACAACATAACGATTGTCGAGGCAACTACCGCGAACTTCAGCATTAATACCATTATCACGCCTTCTGTATAATGGATATCCACTTAATGATTCACATGTAAATTCATTAAATCGTTTTGGATAATCTTTTGTGCATTTTCCATCTCTCATACATACAGAATTTGGATTAAGTACACCGCATGGACCATGCATCATGTGTTTTACAACATATTCATGTAATGTAGGATGTTAGGAATCTCCGCAGATACAACTTTATCAATATCGGTAGCGTTAACAATTTTATTTTGCTCATTTAAAGAGAGTAAAATGGAGCATGAGGCACTCCTCTCTTTTGAAACTCAATTGTATAAATGAGTGCTTCAACTTTACCGAAGATTTTTTTTAGTGTAAGGCCCTCAATTAATGCTTTCAGTTTGGACTTGAATACACGCACAACAATATCAGGTCGAAAATTAGCTGACTCACCTACACCAATATTGCTAACTATTTCAGGCCAACTTGGATTGCAAGTCATTGTAATAAACAAAGAAGGCTTTCCGAAATGTTGTACAATTGACATTGCATCTAAATAATTCTGATACATATTTCTTGGAGATCCATTGAATGAAGATGGTAAAATTACTCTACGGCCAACATTATTGGCATTGGGGTTCATTCTAAATAATCTGTTAAATTGTTGTAAACTTCAGACCTAAGACTTGTTTGATTTTGTCGAATGAAATGTAACCTTGTGCCCTCTATTCTCACATACATATCAACTATCCACTGCAGAAATAATTTTTGTGAATGGTGCAACATGCTAAAATCTTCTCTAATTGCAAGTCGATAGGCTGCATACTGAAGCATGGTTAATTTATTTCTGGGCGCTCTTGAATTAGATGTAGTTGGTACATTATGAGAAATATTGATATGCCACCCAGTATCACCATTTGGAAAAAGTAATGGATACGCTAAAGATGATGAATCCGAAACAGAGATATTTTTAATGGTACCATTAACTTTTGAAAACGAAACCATATTTCGTTCAAAGGGTGGCTCACCATCAACTGTACTAAATATTACTGCTACATCAGTTTGAACTGCATCATTATAACGGCGTAGATCTAAATCACGATTTACTTTAATGAGCATACAAATTTCTTTATTTTGATTTTCAACTCTCTGACAATGATCTTTCATTGCAATGAATGACCGAACGAAAGGATTAATGCGTTCCAATTCAAGAGAGATTTCGCGCATTATATTGTTATTGCATGTTTGATTATAGTGTTCACGTAATCTATAATTGACAGCAGTGTCAACATCATAAAAATATAATTGCGCATAACATGGTGAGCGACCATATCCAGCAGTCATTGGACCTGATCTGTGATAAAAAACATCATATATTTTAAAATGATACACTCCACGCGTAACTGTATCCGAAATTTTAGCTTCTGAGCTAACCATAGCAAATGATGAATTGTATTTACGAATGTTTTCAAAATAATTTTTTGACTTTCTTTTTATTGAAGGTTCATTTGAAGTAAGTCCATCATACAATGATTTAAAGTATTCATTTTGACTTAAGGCCGGTAATATTGCTTTACCCTTATGATAACATGAAGTGAATGCAATCCTTTCACCTAAAGTGACCTCAGATTCGAAATGTTTTGCATTGCAAAACCTGCATTGTAAATGCATTAATCCACAATCAAAAGTATTAAAATTTCTTGAAATGACATTCACTGCGCATTTAAGTGTATCCCTCAAAATAATTTCATCATTTTGTATACTATTTACACTATTTAAATTTGCATTTGGTCTATTATCATTTTGGCTTTCACGCGAATATATATTCCTTCTTCTTTGTCTCTCACTCCGACCCGTCAATGTTCTATGTCGAGGCATAATGGAAGTAGGTGCGAATATCTGAATGTAAAAAAAAACATGTAATGAAATTACTGAAACTAAGATTAGACAGGGTTTAATTTAAAAATAATAAAATCTACTCACTTTTTTGAAACCACCAATAATAATTAGGCGAGAGTAAGTCAATTCAAATTGCTGCTACAAAATTTTCCTTTTGCAACAGTTGTATATTAAGCAAGCTGTATTTCACTTTCTACTGCACATTAATATATAAAACACAGATGTCTAATATACAAAATATAAAATAAACGCTTTTTTGCCTTGACATACACTCCACAGACTATTGAAAAAGGAACATTTGGAATCACACAAAATTCACAGCTCGTTCAGTCAATCTGTCAGTAATTATTTGTTGGCAACATTTTAAAATTCTTTGGCGACAATCTCTACTCTGTGCGACTGTTTGACCACAAACTATTATGTGTTTGACATTGGCAGTATGAACGTACACTAAAATGAAAAAATTATAATTTTATTGCCTGGCAACAAAATTGTTTTATTTTTAACAATTACCATTGTTTGAAAAAGTTTAAATGAATTTTCAAGTGCAAATGAATGTTTTATTTAATTTAATTTAATGTATTTGTAACACATATTATATATAAATTTTAGCTTTCTGCACTCCTTCTCCATATAAACTTTAACTATGCCAAATCTCACACTCCTCCGTGCGCGCAATATGCTTAAAAAGGGGTACAAAGTTTTCTCTTCACGTATTAATATATAGATACTCGAAAAAATAATTTGATGACAACAACAATTTAATTAGTTGATAAATTTTCCTGTTCAATTTGTTGGCAATTAATTGATTTTGCCATTATTTTTGAAGTCACGTGTTAATAAGAAATGATTTATTTATTGCTTTTTTTTTTAATAAATAAAATACTTTGTATACTGTCGCTTTACGGGCCTGAACAAATGATTAAAACTTACTTTTGTGCGCATTTTGTTGGTAATAAATGTAGACCTATATCAGGACAATACCTAGCTTTTGTTTGTTTGTTCTTTGCTCCTTGCGTTTTGTTTCTTTGTTGAATGTATATTTGAAACGCGTTCAAAGTGATACTTTGTTTTGAAAAAGGGAAACTTACGAAAAAATAATGAGCTGAGTATATAAAGGGTAGAGAAGAGATATAGGATATTCAGCTACCCTAGCTTGAGGGGTAATATATACAAGGAGGAAAGAAGAGGCGTGGGGAAGGCTTTCAAGTTTATCTAGTCTGACTGACAGTATATATGTCTTCGGCGACATTTTAATGTGGTTTAGTTGCACACAAACCACTCTACGGGGTGGATTTAATGTGTTTAAGGGCGCAGCAGCAGCCGTCTCCTTAATCGCCTCAAAATTTGTCTTATTAACAGTAGGCGTCTTTCAACGTTTTTTCTTTAAACACATTTTTAAGTTAGGGAAAAGAGACAAACACAACATTACTTTTAAACTTGATAACGACAACGTACTGTTAATACTCCTACGTAGTTTTCATACAAATACGTTAGCATTTGAATTTAAATTTTTTACTGATTCATAACTACGTGTCTTCTCACTGACACTATCTTCCCCTTTTCGCAAACCCCCGTTAAGAATTTAATGGCCGATAAATCATCCGTTAAGGATTTAACTGGAGATAACCCGTTTTATGAAGCTCAGTTATAGATATCGGCCGTTAAAATCGTCAGTTAACGGATGAGATTTGGTCTGTTAGGTAAGTAACGGTCCGTTATAACGACGAGAGCTAACCTTAAAATTACGTTTGGTGTCAATTATGTAGGCCTACGTTGTTTTCTTTGTAACAAAAATAAAATATACATTCACATATTTGTTCAAGTTCTATGATCAGAAAATTTGTTTTATGTGTTTTCTG
Source organism: Magicicada septendecula (assembly GCA_034769895.1). Taxonomy (NCBI): domain Eukaryota; kingdom Metazoa; phylum Arthropoda; class Insecta; order Hemiptera; family Cicadidae; genus Magicicada; species Magicicada septendecula. The sequence goes on from CM068369.1 coordinate 463,550,449, forward strand.
TTCTTTCATTAAACAATTTATTTTATTTACAATTATTGCGTACACGTATATAATATAAGCTTTTATGACAAGGGAAAAATGGATCAGAGAGAAAACCTTTACGCTTAAGTAATATTGGTATTAAAAAATTAAGCAAACTTAAACGAAGAAACAAATTATATAGAAATAGACCTACAGGTTTTGATCATTTGAATGAGTACGCGAGTACGCTATAGGCTATTAAAAAAGATTACTCTCAAAATTCTTGAGGAACTGAGGTTACACAAGAATATCTTTAGTAACAGGTATAAAACAAAATGTACAATGAGATATAAAATATAAAAATACTGATCTTTAAAATAGGTTAAGATACCTGTTATTCCTTCATGCAACTTAGTTTGGTCGCTAGGCACGACGCGTTTCAGGATCAGGGTCCCATCTTCAGGTGATGATCACTCGGGTCGAGCTCGTCAGTTCATAAAAAACACTGAATTTAATAAACACTCATCGTCAAAAACTTAAGTGCGCGTTTACTTTCTCGCCGATGCACATCGTCCCCTCGTGCAGTATGAGTGTTTATTAAATTCAGTGTTTTTTATGTATGTGTTTTTTATGAACTGACGAACTCGACCCGACTGATCATCACCTGAAGATGGTTCCTTGATCCTGAAACGCGTCGTGCCCAGTGACCAAAGTAAGTTGCATGAAGGAATAACAGGTATCGTAACCTATTTTAAAGATTAACTATTGCAACTTGGTGACCATACACACAATGAATAAAAATACTCTTGACAAATGGAAAAACATGAAACAGGAACGTCACCCTATAGATAGTTTGTAAGTTATTTTAATTTCCCGGCCTATCTGAAGCAAAATCGACACTTCATAGTAGCATAGTCGTGGTTACGAGAGTTTAATTAACTTGATCCAAAACGGAGTTGGTGAAACTACCATTAAGAAAACGGCGGTTAAAATTTATTTCACCAGTTAACAAACGGCCCGTTAGGAAGAAAATTAACAGACGTTCGTGAAACGAGGCATAGGTGTCTTACTTTTTTCAACACGCGCGGTCAAGCAGAATGAAACACACACGCAGTCAGAAGATGCTTTGTTTTAGTCTAAAGGCCCTAATCAGTTCTTGTAAACAAACAAACCTTTACGGACGTGATATGTTCAATTAAAACATACTAACATCTCTTTATCGTACTAAGTGAGTTTGGTTAAAGTTTACAATAACTGACATTCTGGACCAAGGCCCAACAATGTAAACACCGGCCGTGAAATTCGTGAAACGTTTCCTCTGTTCAATCAAGAGCTTAAATTGATTAATGACTTGTGTTATTTTACCTACCAACCTTCCAGCGACATCATATTACGTTAAGTATTAATGAGCGAAGCTATCGTAAATAGTACCTTTCGTAAATATAATAGTCTTTAGAAGAAAATCGTTTTTGTAATAAACGAAGTCGTAATAATAAATAAAAAATAGTCGCAAATAAACAAATTTGTTGTTGGAATTACAGAGAACAAATATTTTTTTTATAAAATCAATTTTGATCGCTTAATAAAATTGTGTTACAAAATAAAAATGGCGTATATACTGTTCAACATTTATAGTCTTCAAGAACGTACCGGTATGCTTTTAAAAAGACAAATAAAGTTATCTTCTAGTATTTATGCGATGTGTTACTAAGATCGTGGTAGGTTTTAGCGCAACAGCCTGATCAATGGGTGGCTAAAATTATCTTGACGTAAAGTGTATGATTTCCAGACAGCCGAATTATACCAAAACTTTAAACATGTTAATTGGTCGAAAATTTTTGAACTCAAACTAAGTTATGTGTTAGACACAATAACCTACTTCACGTATTAAATATTTAAATTTAACCTTACCTATCTTCAATTCTGTAAAGTAGCAGCAATACAAAAAAAAAATATCACAACTGTCAAATCGTATGATTCGTGTCCTAACCACAGTCCACGCTGCGGTTTTATGAAAACCGCTGCCCGTACAGTACGAGCCACAACACTATTTTGTTATCTTTGGATAGAGAACTGGCGATGTGCGTCTTAAAACACCTAATTGTTGGAAAGGAAATGATTAGTTTACGATGTTTTGAACACAGTTAAATTGTTTATTAAGGCTGCGAAAGAACACCAAATTACAGCTTTGTATACTTACAGAGTCTGGAAACTTAACATTAGTATCCTTTGATGGTGAAGAATGTGCGTAAATATGTAGTAAAGTGTCTACAGAGTGTACGAAAATTTAATTTAAATGATAGAACTAGGCTTTTTCCGAAATAACAATGTCCACTATTTCGGAATTACATACAGATATAAAAATAATATAACGAGGGCTCCAGTAGTAGGCCTACTCGCTTTGCTCTAACATTACGAACATCAAGTAGTTACAGAGCAACCCAGTGGTTCCCAAACTTTTCAGTCCGCCGACCCCCCTTAAATAATTTAAATATTCACGGACCCCTCCTGAGTTCTGATATGAAACGAACAGTAAATATGATACAAACTCTTATATTTTAATTAAAATATATTAATATCAAAATTCTCTTACCTTGTAAAATTATAATATTAATGATATAAAGCATTGTTAAATGTGAACAATGAAGCTGCTTTTGACCAATTAGCTCTGCAATATTGGGTTTAATGTCTGATAATTTCAATATTAAGTCACTCTCCACATCAAGTATATTTCTTAACTTTTACTTCAAGTACATGAGCTGGGAGAATGCAGTTTCACACAAATAAGTAGAGGGAAACACAGTTAAACACTTCAAAGCTTTTTTTGCGAGTTCAGGATAGTCGGTCATTACATATAACCAGAAGTCAGCTAGCTGTAATTGCGAAAACTGTAATTTTAATGAACTGTCAGTTGAAAGTTCTGCCAATGAATCTTCTTTTTGTGGTGTAAGAGATAGGTCTAGTCAGTTCGGCTGACAAATAGATCTGCTACACGACATGATATAATATGTAGCATCACGTAATAATACAAAAAGGAAACTCAATTTAATCATCAAAATTTATAGTAAAACTAATCAAATAAATAAATACTATGTAACTGAATGAGGAATGCAATAAAGAATGAGTAATCAAATGAGAACAACCAAAAATAATTATATAAAGAAGAATTATAATAACTAAAACAATAAACCATGAATAAAAAATAAGTATTTTACAGATGCATGAAAAAGTTAAAAACAGGAATTAGTCTTGTAAACAAACATGGTAAATGACTTTACAAACAGATATAATAAAGGACTAGACTGGACTGTGTCTTTGACATACTAATTACCCAATAGATTAGGGAAGTGATTTTGTATATTTTATTATAATATTGTAAATAATAATGTTGTAGTATGTAAGTAAAACATGTATTTAGAGTTAAGCAAAATCATTTGTATAACACAAGCCTAAAAGTCAAGCTAGGTCTTTAACCTAAGACTGGATTTGTAATTAGCTCATATATAGTGTTATGGTAAAGACAAGGTACCTAATTATTTTCATAATTGTGTTTATTCGGAAAACATACAAGGTGAGATAAGTGAATAGAAAAGTGATAAATGACACAGTATAAACAATGATAAAAATATAAAGTATTATGAACCTAGTATGGCCAAAAGGTGAGAATGGCATGTATTTTATATAAAGTGACTACATAACAATAAAATCAACATCATTAGTGTGAGTGACAATATAAAATTAAGTGAAATAAAAACATAAACGGGATTATGTAAAAATAATCAGGAAAAGTAAGGTTATATTAAAAACTTATATTTACTGGAGGCGGATAAGACAGCCCTGAGACCGAAAAATACACCAAACAAACCAAGGCCTCTTATAGATGAATCTAAAGCTGGTTTTACAAGGCAGAAAGGTCTTTCTTGTCTAGTGTGGGCGTTGAATGCAGAAGGAACAGACTAAATCAGTTGCTAATTCAACCAATATTAGAGAAGAAACTTATAGTAAAAGGACAAGTAAAGTTATAAGAGATATCAGTAAACTAACGAACAATATATATTCGACCAACCTGAAGAAGGAAAGCTGAAAATAATATCCTAAAATGGAGTACTACATCTTGAATTTGGTGAGATCGTTTTAATACTAGAGTCATTTGACAACTATCCACGTTTTACACAACACTTCAATACAAACTAAATAACGAACACATTTAGTGCGAATACATTTATAAACATAATCTGTGATATATAAAGTGAGTGACACAAACTTATTTTGAACAAACAAAGGTGTAGAACTCATATAATTTTTATTAAACATTCAGTAGTGTGTATACAGCTCAAGAAATATGCCGTCTCTGGCTTTGTTTCCAGGTTGTTGAAGGGGAACAGCAGCGCGCCATGTTGAGAATTCATGAACTATGAGCTATATAATAGACAATTAGTTTTTTATTTTTTTTCTCTTGTCAATTGTATTACTAATGTCTAAATATTAATTATTTTAATTGTTTTATTAGTTTTATATTTGTAATGTGTAATATTAACTTTGTAAAATTATCTGAATTGATTTCTTTTGTATAATCACAAGAACTCACATCCAAACAATCATACATAAACAACAATTAATTACTACACATTAAACTGTTTTCTTCATGTATGTTATTAGCGTAAAACTTGTTGTATGAATTTATAATTTTACTGAAGACGATTGTTAATTTGGTTATAACCCTGAGATAAAAAATGTTTTCATGCATCCGAGAGCTAGATGGAGCAGGAACCTTAAAAATGGAAAATTTGTTATTAATTAATAAAAAAAAAGAAAATTATTATAATAAGAGAATTAAGGGATAAAAATTGAATGATTCAGAGCAGCAAAAGAAGTGTGTTCTCATCTATAAATAAACATCATTAAACATACAACTCAGAATATTGCTGAGACTAATTGAGCATTTATACTCATTAACAATTAACAATCAATAAACCCAAAGCTAACATATTTGGAGCCAAACGTGAGGCCTAAGTAAGTAAGTTTTAATAGTGAGTTATATATTGAACTGAACACAATTGGCACCAACAACTTGAGGCTCTACAAACTACCACTGACATTTGAATATTAATTATATTTTATTGAACATAGCAAAACACATCATTAAAGCCGTTAGCTTGAAATTAGTTTTACAATTGCAATTAGTTTGAACCCCCCCCCCCAAAAAAAATACTGGAATCTTCTACTTCTTATATTAAAATTACCTAATTTTAAGATTCTAAAATTTAGATTTTGGAGCATTAACATCGGAGAAAATTACGGCATATTCTAATTTTTCTTAAAAGTGCCTGCGGATCACTGAAACATTTTCGCGGATCCCACTTTGGGAACCACTGCAGTAACCAGTTTTCAGTGAGAAAGACGTTTATTACTTTCAACCTTATATTCACCTGATAATAAGTAGGTACTAATAAGACTATCTAATGCAACAGTACGTATGTGTATGGTACTGTGCATTGCACAATTAGTTAAGATAATTTATGTAAATTAAAATAAATAATCAATATTGTCAGTAGTATAATAATTCAGATAGAAAGCTGTAAAGGGGAACAACGAATTTGCCTGTTTGAACAGGGAAGTCACGTCACACACAGCTGCGTCTGTGTACACGTGTATCTTACGTGTGTGAGTGCGGCCAGTTAATTCCTGCAAAGTGTCACCCCTAAAATAACGTTAATCAATAAACAAATTATTTAAAATGTGATAAGTGTGTGTAAAATATCACAAAATAAAATACGCCACAGTGTGAATAATATAAAGACGGACGCGTATACAGAAGATTGTGCGGAAACAATAAAAAGTGTAAATACAGTGCAAATAAATGTAAATAAAAACTATAATAATTAAAATAGAGAAAAGCGGTCAACACACAATTGTACATATAAAAATTACCGACCAGATGAATATCGGGTAATTTGCAAAAGACTTCGCAAATTGTTAAGACCAGTGAAATAAGTGTGTAAATAATCGTGTTTATAAAAGGACGCTACGACAGACTGATTCATGCAGAGAATTGTCGAGGCATGATTTTTGCGCCCTAGAGTATAAACACGCAAGACACACCAGCTTTTTTCTCTTTCTCGTTCAACCACAGCGGCAGCCGGAGGCTATACCCGGCAACTTCATCTCTTTCTCGTTCAACTACAGCGGCAGCCGGAGGCTATGCCCGACAACTTCATCACTTTCGTGAGATCACCGCTGCAGCCAGAGGCTATTACTGGAGACGAGGGAGCATCCAACTAAATGGTATAGATTCCAGCCATACGGTACGAGTCATCGGACTACCGAGAGGATCCGGTGGATGTGGAGCGGACTCCAGGACTACACCGACTACGGCGGAGCAACCAGGATCAAGGACTCAGGACCAGAAGAGGATACGCTGAGGAATTACCGCCACGATTAAGGTGAAATAAATCCATGTATTCATCAAAACAAAAGACGCATTTAAAGACAATAAAACAATGTAAAAGAAAGACAATATAATTTCAAGAAGTGAAATTAATAAATTGTAAATGTAACTGTTATTGTATAGAAATTTATAGTAGTATTTGAATTTATGAAAGTATATTTTTGAAATGATAATTTATCGAAGATATTTAAATTCGAATAATTTATCGAAGACAACAAAAAAAAGTTATAAAAAATAAAGTGGACACGGACTACTGTAATAGAGAATAAACTAGAAGAAACATCCAAGATTGCTAAAGATTGTTCTGGAGAGATGTCAAATATGAAAGAAGAGTCATTTTATGTTTTATAACGTTTTTTTGTTGTCTATATCGTTAACGAGCCACACGTTTGGTAGCACAATTTATTTGCAACGATACTTACGTTATAAAATTTACAACTGGTTTAATCGTAATAATAATAACAACGTGAATTGCTTAGAATCTTTCAAAGATTTATTAATTAAAAATATCAAAAATATTGCGAGTTAAAAACTTCATTATTATTTGCATGTGTCTATTTGTAGAACACATACTTGTTAATAAAATACAAGTAACATCTTATATTAAGCATAGAAACATAAAATACACTTACAACTATAAATAGCATTGATTATGATATACTGTTGCTCTCGACTTGCTCAATTTCTTTAATTCTTATTAAATTCTCTAATCTTTCTTTTTAAATTATTATTGTTGTTGCATATGCATCTCTTATTTATGACATATTAATTACTTTAAAAAATTACTATTTAACATATTAATTACTTTAAAAAATTACTATTTACTTTCAAAAGTATTTTAAATATCTTTGATAAATTATCATTTCAAAAATATACTTTCATAAATTCAAATACTACTATAAATTACTATACAATAACAGTTACATTTACAATTTATTAATTTCACTTTTTGAAATTATATTGTCTTTCTTTTACATTGTTTTATTGTCTTTAATTGAGTCTTTTGTTTTGATGAATACATGGATTTATTTCACCTTAATCGTGGCGGTAATTCCTCAGCGTATCCTCTTCTGGTCCTGAGTCCTTGATCCTGGTTGATCCTCCGTAGTCGGTGTAGTCCTGGAGTCCGCTCCCCATCCTCCGGATCCTCTCGGTAGTCCGATGAGTCGTACCGTACGGCTGGAATCTATACCATTTAGTTGGATGCTCCCTCGTCTCCAGTAATAGCCTCTGGCTGCAGCGGTGATCTCACGAAAGTGATGAAGTTGTCGGGCATAGCCTCCGGCTGCCGCTGTAGTTGAACGAGAAAGAGATGAAGTTGCCGGGCATAGCCTCCGGCTGCCACTGTGGTTGAACGAGAAAGAGATGAAGTTGCCGGGTATAGCCTCCGGCTGCCGCTGTGGTTGAACGAGAAAGAGAAAAAAGCTGGTGTGTCTTGCGTGTTTATACTCTAGGGCGCAAAAATCATGCCTCGACAATTCTCTGCATGAATCAGTCTGTCGTAGCGTCCTTTTATAAACACGATTATTTACACACTTATTTCACTGGTCTTAACAATTTGCGAAGTCTTTTGCAAATTACCCGATATTCATCTGGTCGGTAATTTTTATATGTACAATTGTGTGTTGACCGCTTTTCTCTATTTTAATTATTATAGGTTTTATTTACATTTATTTGCACTGTATTTACACTTTTTATTGTTTCCGCACAATCTTCTGTATACGCGTCCGTCTTTATATTATTCACACTGTGGCGTATTTTATTTTGTGATATTTTACACACACTTATCACATTTTAAATAATTTGTTTATTGATTAACGTTATTTTAGGGGTGACACTTTGCAGGAATTAACTGGCCGCACTCACACACGTAAGATACACGTGTACACAGACGCAGCTGTGTGTGACGTGACTTCCCTGTTCAAACAGGCAAATTCGTTGTTCCCCTTTACAGCTTTCTATCTGAATTATTATACTACTGACAATATTGATTATTTATTTTAATTTACATAAATTATCTTAACTAACTGTTCAATTCACAGTACCATACACATACGTACTGTTGCAATATATTGGGCAGAAATAGTTCTATTGGTATTAATGCTGTTGTGTGAGCAATTTTAAAATTTATCAGTATCAAAACGTCATTCAGTCATATGTATTTATGCTACCATTTGACTTTGCAAAATAATGAATCTTGTTGTAATGAAAGTAAGAATTTTCTTATTTTAATGTCCCATAATTGTTATCTATCACTGTCAAATATAACTTTACTGCTTTTAGTGGACTGACTTCAAAACATAAATAATTATCTATTAACGGAATTCATGGTTCCTCTTGCAAGGCGTTGAATAATATAATCTGAATGCAATCTTTTAGGTACTTTATTGAAAGTCTTGTTTAGTATGATTTAAACTATTCAACACTTATTGTGAGTTGGACAATTGGAAACTTGGAATATTATCGTAAACGTGTGCAAGTGCGCGCAAGTATTATCTTAAACAATAGCTTATAAAAACTGTTACTAAAGTTAAGAGTAACAAATTCTCTGGTGTTTAGCTGTTTATTCCACTGTTATATGTACACTGATACAAGCGATCGTTTTGGATTGCTATACATATAACAATATTAAATTGTGAAAGGGGTGTTATTATTATTATTATTATTGTTGTTGTTGTTGCAACATACTTCCGATTGAACAACGACTGCTCTCTACAGTGGAGCTCAAGTGACTATATCAGTGGTAAATCACCATCTCCCAATTTGATGTACTATTTTCATAATAATACGGTGTTTTTTCTAAACCCAGTAACACGTTTCACTCGTTCCTGTCCTAAACTGTTTCTCTCCAACTTACGGCTTTCAGTTTCTAAAATCTGCTCGCGCCAGATCTTCCAACCTTACTTGTGCCTTCATCCCAATCACCCTTTACTGGCCTGTTTCATCGTCTTCCATATAATTGTTCCCTGTGTTCTTCCCTGGAGATAGCCTCTTGCTTTATCTGTTGTGCTTCGAACGATTTTCGTATGGCCATGCGGAATAGCTCGCTATATTTAATAAATTTTGATCTTGTACCAAATTTAGGGTATAACTAAACTATTATTCCTAAAATAAAGTTATTGATTTTCGTAGACTAATCAGTATCTGTACTAGCCAAAATTACGTGAAATTTTGTAACTAAAAACCTTATGATTTTCTCAAGCCAAATAAAAGAAAATAATGAACCTTGTGTTTTTACGGGAACGTATTTACTGTTATTGCAATATACAAAACATTTTATTAGTATTTTCTTACATTAATCACGCTATTATACTCGATGTCTTAAAATAAATGACTATTTAATGTTAACAATAATGAATGGTAAATATACAAATAGAAGAAAGGCGTCAGTGAACTTGCCAGTTTTATTAGACAGGAGGAATTACACATTGTCTCCATGAATGTGTGTGTGTGAGTGTGTGATTGCTTACTGAATGGACGAGTGAATGAATAATGTCCCGGAGACCGTTTCGGTAGTGGGATTGTGCAATAAATAAGAGTAATAACAGCAACAACAACAACAATAACAACGGTAATAAGAAAACAAACGATAAAATAAAATAATAGACGATATTTTTCCGTATTCACACTATGACGTTGTTATTGTTGTTATTATTATAATGAAACGACGTACATAAATAAGCCAGCGGATTAACAAAACAGTTTGAATAATTACGACAGTTGTAGTTATGTAAGTTAGACTGTCGAACATTGGTGTGTGTAAGTACGGATGACTACTGGCGTGTGTAACTGAATGTATGTATGTAGTTTGATTAATGACCTGTTGCGATTTGAATAATTTGTGTTCATGTGTACGCGCGTTTGCCATGTGATGGCTTATGAATGTGTACGACGTTCTCGTTACTGGCCCTTTTATTTCATCTTTCACGTCCGATTTGAAAATATTTCACCGGTAACTAGCAACAATTCCCGTAATCGGGAACTGTTAGAATTTAGAAAGCATTAATTTCCTTTAAAGGTACACAAACAGTTTATTCGATGACAGTGAAATTGTAACTTTGTCCATTTAAATACTTTTGATTCAAAAAATTATATTGTGGTATATAAATATCATTTTACCGAAACGGTAGAATGACCGCAGCATCGATACTTACAACATCGTAAGTTGGTATCGCAACAATAACTGTATACGTTAGTAGTTTCTGAACCAACAATACGAATTTTTATTTTCTTGGCGAAATGAAAGAAGTTCCGTATTTTATGGCATGAAACCACAAATTATTTAACATATTCTAAATTAAGTATTTAATAATAATCATATTTTTTTAAGGGAGAAAAATGCTTCATGCACCGTCAGAGGAGACCGCCTGTCCCCTGCTGTGTGGGACTCTCACCTCCTCAAAACCCACCTCTAATTATTAAAGGATGGAGTCTATTGAGTCCTTACCGGGCTGCTTGTAATTGTCCCACATGTCCTATTGTCCGTTGGGTACAAGGTGGGCCTGTCTTTTCTTCTCTTGTAGGATCCACTGAGTACATCTATAAATGAGGTCCCATTCTCCCTTACCATGAAGCATAATTCAACTGTGCCCTTGGGCGTGAACGCCCCGAACTCCATCTCTAGTGCCATCCTCTCTCTTGTGAATCTGTTGCACTTAAAAAGGTGTGCAAGGTATCTTCATGGCGAGAGTCACCATACTGGTTTTGCACCTTTCCCATTCAGTGGAGACAGGCGTTAAAATTGCCATGACCTCTGAGGAACTGTGTCAGATAGTAGTTAACCGGACTGTGTAGGCGATCAGTCCATTCCATCAAGTTCAGTATAACCCTTGCGGTCCGCCTTCGTCTGCCCTGCCTAGTACATAGATCTTGCCAGTGCTGGAGAATAATAATATTAGTAATAATAATGTACAGAATATTCACTAGCGCGAGTATATTAGAGCAACAGATTAGTATGGGTAGGTTGTGTGTATATAGGTAAGGATATACGAGTTGTATGATTGATATTGATATAAGTATTTTGCATGATTGATATTTGAGTTTACTTCTCTGTAATGAAATATCGAATTAAAACTTTTTGTCCTTCTTCTTCCCCCTTCTACCGTCAAACTGTGTGATATCTACATCTTCGTTACTGACCCTAAGCTTCTAATTTTCCTAATCTTCTTTTATCATGGGCGAGACGTTTAACTTCTATTAAGGCCTTCTTCTCCACCTTCTACTAGCCAGTTTCTCAACCCGTTACAGTCTTAAACTCCTTTTCCTCACTCTTCGTCTGAGTGCTTCAGTGACGAGATTTGGGTTCTTCTTCTTCTTCTTCTTCTTCTTCTTCTTCTTCTTCTTCTTCTTCTTCTTCTTCTTCTTCTTCTTCTTCTTCTTCTTCTTCTTCTATACTTCAGGGATTAGGCAATATGACTGTTCCGACTTCACATTATCAGATCCATTTCTTTCTTGACCTTCCTACATCCCTTCTTCCATAAGGTTTGTAGTTGTTTACAATTACTGGTATTCTATCTTCATCCATGCACTTAAATGCTGTCTCCATTTTCCGCTGTATTCTTCAGTTTTCTCATTTGGATACGTAATACGCGTATATATCTAATACTTCCCGTATATCTTCATTTCTTATATGATCCCTTCTTGTGCATCCTTTAACCCTTCTTTTCAACTCTGCTGATTGTATGTTGCTTTTATCTCTTTGTTTTGTAATCCAGGATTCACTGTCATGTAATAGCACTGAAACAACCATTGTTTTGTAGAATTTTTATTTTGTCTCACGTCTCGTTTTATTTTTCACTGTTCTATTTATAGTTCCAAACATGTGCTGAAAAATATTGACTTTATTTTGTATATCTTTGTCAACGTCAAAACTTATATAACAACCTAAATAGTTAAAATTTTATGTCTGTTCCAATACTTTATCCTCAATAATAATCTTTGAGCGCACTGGAAATTTTTCGTACTGAACCATAACTTTTGTTTTGTTGGTAGATATGTTTAGGTTGTGTCTTTAGATGTGGCTTCCTTTCTTCCATAATTATCACACGACCAAGCCACAGCATTGCCTTTTTCTCCACAACTGATTCCTGGAAAAATCGATTTCTGACGTCCATATTTCCAATGCGATCCTTTACAGTGCGATCTTCTAGTTGCGTGATTCATAAATCTAATTTCTCTGGCTTGCAAACTGCTTTTATCCTTCTCTAGTAGAGTGAGGTTTTCTGTCCCGTTTAGTACCATGGGTAGAAAAACTGTCTTACGTAGCTGTAACTTGACTTGTGTGTTTTAATTCTTACCCATTGGAGATCTGGTATTACCCATTTTGTTTGGTTACTGTACACAATGGGTTATTTCCTCATCAGCCTTAGATCTGAGACGACTGCTGTTCCCAAATACTTGGCCTACTCCAACTGTCCTCTTTCCTGGTTTTTCATTCACGGTTCTTCATTGGTTTTCTTGGTTACGTCCATTTTGTCCACATTGATCTCTAAGCGGTACTTGCCCAATCAGTTACGTCATTCTGAAAATCTCCCATATGCTACGTTGAGGTGAAAAATATCAAAAGTTCCTTCGTGATTCTTTACACGCGGCAAAGCACAAAACTGTTTAGAGACCGTTCTGCAAGATTACGTACAATCTAGGTAAATCGAGATCCCACTTACACAAGGTTCTCGATTATTGTACCGGCATTCAGGCCGCTGTGTCACTACAATGCAATATGGCTAAAACATAAATAATTTATTTCGAAGAGATTAAGTAAAGTTAGACCTGGTGATATTACTAGTGACTGTCGGAGTGATTGTTGCGGTTTAGTGGAAAGTAATTATTGTACTAATTAGTACAAAACTGTAATACGGTGACATTTACTCTTGTTTGTTGGACAAACATAACTTGAATTATCGTGTAGGAATGCCTTGTTGATTTTTAACTGTTGTCTGTGTCTAATTAAAGTCGCAATTTTACTCGAGCCGTTGAGTAAGAGACTCTGACATTTCGCTGCGACATTGCCAACATTGCCACGGGAATCTTTAGATTTATCAATCGCTGCACGGTGCAAAACAAACTACGTGTTTATCTGGGTAAGGACGTGGGAACACAGTACCGTTAGAGTCTGTTACTTGGGCGAGGTGAACGAAATCCTGTAACGCGATTGGCGGAAATTCTTCGAAACGCTTTTACTGTCACCACATGTATCAAATGTCAGAGTCGCTTACTTAAAGGCTCGAGTCTAGCGACTTCATCTGGTGTTAGTTATCCTGTTACCACTATACAACACGACGATCCGTGCGTCCGTCGTAACGATAGTCTTTGTAACTAACGTGATACCATCACCATAGACAAGAGCATGGGCTTACACTGGTCTCATACTGAAGTTCCTACCTTGCTGTCTGGAGAGCTGTTCAGTAAGTGTTATGAAGAGTACTGGTCTGAGATTATTTATTCGATAATTATAAAAATAATAATTTTATATTGCAAGTACTACAATTTATATAAGATCTATCCTTTATAATCCTTTCTGTGTATTAAAAACAAGAATCATTTTAACACGATGATGATGATCATTTAATCTGTGACGATGCAGAAACTCATTTTATGAAACATGGTCGTAATTACAAAATGTAACATATAATAACATTAATTGATATAACATGTAATATAATAATGTAATGGATATAACATGTTATAGTCAAAATGAAAATAATGATTTTTATTATTATAATTTTTATTTTTATTGTAATTACCTATAATGTTACTAAGCAAGTATTTGTTCATATTATTTTTTTCTTTGTTACTTATATTTCACTGGTCCATATTAGTACAGTCGCTGAAGCCGAAAAAAAATAGAAATTGCAAATTAAGTGGCTTCTACGAGATTTTTTGCATAGGTCTAGATGGAAAGGTTAAGAAAGAATTTAAAAAAAAGTTTACAAAAATTCAGTGTCGGGTTTTCAAAAAAAGGGAAGGGGAAGGTACAAAAAATTCATTTTTCGTGATTATCTTAAACAATATTAAATTTATGAGAAAAATATATAATAACAAAAAGAAAGAGCATAAAATTATGCATAAATAAGGTTATTAGCTTTTTTTTGTCAGGGCGATACTTTTAGTAGAAAAATTAATTCAAATTTGGCAAAATTTTTCACAAGGTGGATTTTCACATAAATACAGGTTAGGTAATAGACATGCAATTTTTTCAGGAATATAAGTTTAAAAACTCATTATTAGTCATTTATGTATATATTAATATGTATATTTTTTACTTATTTATTACGCATTATAATAAAAATGTTATTAATAAATGTTCTTTATAAATATATTCAAAAATAGTTTTTATTCCAATCATTGAAGATTTTGACAATAAAATAACTTTTAAAACACAGATAAAACAGAAGAATTTACAGTTAATAATAATTGCATAACATTAAATAAAGATCCCACAAACAAATATCAAACACAAATAACAAATATACTAAAAAATAGTACACAAATCATAAATCCTAAAGACTCCTTTAAATATAAAATGGATAATCCTTGTGCACCAAAATTAAATTCTTTAATAAAATTACACAAAATCAATTAACCTATCAGACCTTTAATAAACGCTAGAACCGCACCAAATTATAAAATATCAAAATTACTAGCACAAATCATAAAACATAAAATTGAACTTCCAGCAAAATACAATATAAAAATATCGGTATGGAGAACCATACATGACTTCCATGTTCTAAGATTTATATTTAAAATACTTTTCGAAATGAACTATTTCCATAGAAACTACTTCTTTCTTCAGCATTAACCACAGTACTGTGATCACTAACGTATACCACCTGACGATAGTGAACTCAATTTTCACTGATGATGGCAGTCGATAGCACTGCCGAAACATCTGGTTTTGTAGAAAACATTGGATCAAGCCCAAACAGCCCAGGAAGGAATTTTAACAACAAACTACTTCTTTGTTACCGATAACGTAGTACACATGACATATAAATAAAAATTATCCCCACCCCCTTCAACTATCATTTTCATTTATAGAAAATTACTCCCACCCCGTTCAACAAGACTCTTCATTTATAGATATTTCATCTACGTTTCTACAGTGGATTATTATGATCTTCTTATCAGGATACTTTACTTATCAAAATTAAGTACTTACTCTTGCTAAAACATAAAATGTTACTGGTAAACTACCCTTTCCCCGTAACCGATCTTCACCAAAATCAATAGGCCTTGAGTTTTCTACAATTCAGGAACGTACACAAAAAAATATTTGATTCTGTTTGAATGTGCGGCAGTTATCGTTCGGCATAGAAAAAATTACAGTTGTTAAAACATAAAGTGTTGTTGGTAAACTACCCCTTTACCTTAACCGATCTTCACCAAAATGAATAGACCTTGAGTACTTAACAATTCAGGAACGTATGCAAAAAAATATTTGATTCTGTCTGAATGTGCGGCAGTTATCATTCGTCATAAGAAAATTACACTTGTTAAAACATAAAATGTTGCAGGTAAACTACCCCTTTCCCTTAACCGATCTTCACCAAAACAACAGGTCTTGAGTTCTCTATAATTCATGGAGGTTTGAAAAACATTATTTGATTCTGTTTGAATTTACGGCAGTTATCGTTCGTCATAGAAAAAATTACCCTTGTTAAAACATAATATGTTGCAGGTAAACTACCCCTTTCCCTTAACCGATCTTCACCAAAAACAATAGGTCTTGAGTACTCTACAATTCAGAGCTGTATGCAAAACATTATTTGATTCTGTGTGAATTTGCGGTTCTTATCGTTTGCCATAAAAAAATCTACACATAGACACACAGGCACACAGATAGACAGACAGACACACACACACACACTTTTCGAAAAATTACTTTTTTCATGTTTTGATGGTAGTACAATCAGAATCTGCCGTTATCTTGAACACGATTTTTTTCGCCATCACCATACTTCCATTTCCTTATAGAACATGGAAGTAAAATAGTATCGAACTCACGGAACATTCAATATCGAACTCCGTTAATTCAGTATCTGTATGGCGCATGTACCAGCTGTCCTCGCTCTCCCTAAAATTCTTCAACATTCAGGGAATGTTCTTTTTATGCCCATGCACGGATATAAATTCTCACTATGTAGAAGAGAAACCTCAAATATTGTAGTTTTACGTACAATGGTTACATATTAATATTTTTTGTTTTAGTTTTTAACTATTAATATTAATAGGCACAATGGACATATTTTTACATTTATTAATAACAGTTACATTTATTTAAATTTAACTAAATGTTAACAATTCTTTACACCGCAGTCATATAGAAAACACTTTGACCAATACGTGTTCATAATTTTGTTAAAAAATATTTATTTTGAAAATTTCTGTAGAAATTTTAAGTTAAGAAAATGATGTATACTTGCGAACTCAAAAAAATTATAAATTTTAAAACTCGCTCATTTTATGGCAATAAATCAATACTAATTTTTATTATTTTTTCAAAGACCTATATATGTAAAGTTCATATTGTGAAGTTTTTTTAATGTAAATACATTTGTAATAAATTGTTAATATGTTTATGCATTAGTTGAAACAAATAGAAAACAAACAAGTTATTACTTTATTTTAAGTATTTATTAATACTTTAATTATTTTCTTTTCATTTTATGTAAAAGTACAAACACTTAGCTTTAAATGCTTTTTGATTTTTGTCTCTACGACTATTATAACGGATTTTATTAAAATTTGTATGTTGCAATGTCAGAAAAAATTAGCCTTCCCCCTCATCGGGGCGGACTCCGACAATCAATTTTTTTCTAATATTTCAATTCCATTTTTCTCACAAAGTATTGGCCTGACAAAAAACATGATAAATAGCTTTTTTGTAGAGAATTTAATGCTGTTTAATTTTTGTAATTTGTCTTTTTTCGTACTTTTTTTTATTTTTTAAGATAATCACGAAAAATGAATTTTTTGTACCTTCCCCCTCCCTTTTTTCGAAAACCCGCGACTGAATTTTTGTAAACTTTTTTTAAATGTTTCTCACCATTTTCTAGCCTTATGCAAAAAATCTCATAGAAGCCACTTAATTTGAAATTTTTTTCTTCAGTGACTGTACTATATGATCAGAATGTATAACTGTCTATTTATAACATGACATAATTATAAGAAAGGACAGAAAATGTAATTAAAAGTGAAGTAAACAAGTACCTGCATAGTGGCATTATATTAAAATAAAATAAAAAGACTTACATACAATGAAAGTAAATAATTATTTTTATATAACAAATATTATAATTATTTAATCATCAATAATATTAATAATAATAATAATCACTATTAGTATCAACAGAATAAGCATAATATCGTTATTATCGTTACAACATTGCCATTATCATCGTCATCAGCTCATTGGTATCATGCATAATGTGTTGGTTATATTCGTCATAATTTTAAAAATAAAGCGTTAAGATTATTGTAGATAAATTCCTGCAATTGAAGGACGTTATGGAGTAAGTGTAAGTTCACTGTGTACGGCGCACTGTGTAAGTTATGTAATATTACTGGAATCAACAGGAACCGTATGCTATTATATGACTATGTGGTATGCTTCCCCCCCCCTAAAAAAAATCTGTGACATTCTATCTCAAACACTTTTCGGATAAATTAGTACCTTCAGCGATTTCTTCTGAAACATGACAGCCAGAGCCAGGTAATATATACTTGTTTGCCTTATGGCAATTTAAAATACACTTCTCCTTATTATTACACAAAAAATTCAAATTAGAATTACATCATCGTAGAAAAGTATCGAAAAATTATCCCTAACGATAAAGATCCCTAACGTGTAAAGTAATATTAACCTCTTACCTTATTCATTGTTTTTATTTCTCCAAAAATTCCACATTGATAGAACTTGTATCATTTACACATTTGATAAGGTGTTTCATAGCTAACAAAATATTAATATAAAATCATACATGTTGTTAAAACTCAGTGCACTAAGATAATACGTAAATAATGTTACATCATTTAGTATATTCAGGTATAAGCTAAAAGGAAACAAATTTGTATTCCTTTTACCTCAATTTAAGTAAATATATATGTTTATTTTTATTTTTATTAAAACAAAAAGTTCACCAATGAAACGGGTGTTGGTTGGAAAAAATAAAAATAAAACAAAATCGCACAGTTAATTTTATATGTGTGTGTGTGTGTGTGTTTTTTACTTAACCCTGAAACACAGAACGTCGTGACTGCATTTTTAGTAAGTTGTGGAATTTGTCTTACGTAATTTTGAAGCAGCGTGAAAGCAGAATTAACACAAAACGATACGGCTCTCACGATACTCTAATGAAATACATATTTAAAATTAAATATTACAAGCATAAGAAGGAAGAAAAATTCTTGGAAGAATAACATGGAATAGAGGATCAAAAGCTGAACAATGTAACACACACACACTCACACCACAATACAGACACGAATATACTGTAGTAATAATTGCCGACTTCATCATAAATGGTACGTGAGAGATAGGAACGTTGTTACGTGGGTTTTGGAGATACAAAACCAACTCAATCTAACGTATGCCTAATCTTATTCCGAAATTTTGAACAAAATTTCACGTACCTTAGTACAACTGTCTTCGTAGACAGCATAATATACCGGTATACCAAAAAATACTGCTCGGTCTGCCTGATCAGTAAATAAACTTAACGGACAGTATATGCGAGTGCATAATAAATGATTATTTAAATGCGGATGGAAAAAATATGACGAAATAGCAGTACAAGGTATAGGTAGAACACAAGGAAACACTGGCTACAGTATTAATCGAGGCATTCCGTACCAGTAACACGACAGTCGTAATTATCCTAATGGACGTACTATAAGTATCCGAATTCACTATGAGCGCGCGCGCACGTGAGTGTGTATATAATGAATCCAGAACCTAAACTTGCACAACAGTCGGAGAACTTTCTTGCCTCCGGATTGGTTAATGTGGTTTACCGTCTCGCACAGTAGAAGGCGTTTTTTGTCAATTTTCGTTCCACTAACCGCAATGAGGATGGGAACCGCAGCATAACCGGAGAGTACCGTCAAATCGGGTGGATAACCGGAATTGACTGATATTCTGCTGCAATGCAGTGACTACACGTTACAGAATTTTGTCAGTTACATGCAGATTGTTCGACGTATCGCGCTAAAGAAAACGGCCATAAACAGAGGACTGTGCAGGCTAAATACGACGCGCTTTGGTTTCACTTCAAATAGTTTTATGAAGACTGAGCATGTCAACCGTAGGATAAAACTCCTGTGTTCTTTTTTGAAACTATATGGATCTGAAGTCAATATAACGCAAATACTGTGGTAACATCGTGTATGGCTGTCCTAAGTTTCAAATCACGTAGCAAAGATTTTTTCCCCGGCAGGAAAAAGTATTGCGATTCCACCTGGAAACATTCATGGAGGTAAAACAAAATTAGTCTCGACTAACATAAAAGAGAGTTTACAGGGTGTAAATTCTCACATTCTTGCGTAAATTAATTAAACAGGACTTAATTTCTTATATCTTCTTCGACGCTGTCCTTCACATAATCGATTTAAGTGCGAATTTAGTAGGCCTACATGGTTTTACACACAAATTTGTTTTTAATTTCTACTATTTACTATAGTATAGGACCAAGAGAGCCTAAAATTTAATACAACTGACTAAATGTTATACTTTTATTCCTAATACACTAACATCTAATTCAGAAAACGTTAAACAGCGCTATTATTGTATAAACGGTTCATAAGCAGAATAAATTTAACGATTTCTAATGAAAATACTTGCCATAGTACAATTTTATACTGCACGAAAGATAATACATTAAATTTAAAATTAAAGAAATAATTAAAACAGAAACAAATTAAAACACATCTGACTTAATGATTTATATGGAGATGTATAATTTGTAATTATATACAGTCAACAGAACACATAAGTAGTAGGGAGAAATGTGACATGTGATGTTGAGTAGCAAAAACCAAGACAGATAAATCAGATAAAACAGCAGAAACTAAAACCAAAATATTTGAAACAATTGTTAGAAGTACGGCTCAGAAGTTTGGATTACTTTATTAGTATTCTGTGTTTATTACACACAAGAACAAAATTAATGACAGCAGAGACGGACTTTTGGAGACGTTAGGCAAGAGTGTCCAGACGCGAGGAAATTAGAAATGAAGTCATTAAGGACAGAATGAATGTGAAAAATTCAATTGTTGATTTTATCCAAACAAAGAAACTGCAATAGTATGGACACACGAAAAGAATGGCACAGGAAAGATTGCCAAGGAGAGTTATGGAATGGACCCCACCAGGAAGAATAAAAAGAGGAATACCACCTATCACCTGGATAAAAAAAATTCAGACTATATTGAGGGAACGAGAAATTGAAGATCTTTGGATGGACAAGCAGCAGTGGAAGATGAGAATCGAATCACTTCTGTAATCTTTGGTTCCGGAAAATGTGTAAACATTGTACAGCCGGAATAATAACAATATATCAGATAAATAAATGGTTCTCAGATTAAAAGAAGGAAGTGACAATTTCTAAAATAGTGAACGAACATTAGCCATTTCCATATTAAGACACTGAAATTACTGTGCGGATAATTAGGAGTTAAGAATTATTAGAACAAGAAACTAGAGTACAACTATAGGGAAATCCTAGAAGGAAATACGTAGAGCCTTAATACTAGAATAGACGGTTCAACGATGGAATTAAAACCAAGAATTGAAATCGTACACAGCTCCTTTATTAGAATGACGCGATTATTTTAGAAACTTAATGAACTATAATAATAATAATAACAACAACAACAACAACAACAACAACAGTGTTTTATTGACAAACAATTACAAAATCATTCTTACAACTACAACACAATACTCCTGGTTAAAAGACCGTCCGAGGAGTTACATACTATTTAATGCATTTGTGGACTGGACAACGATTATAAAAAAAAATAAAATTACATTACAAAGTATAAACATGCACTGTGTAGCTTTAAGAAATTGTGTAATGTGCTTAAAAACAATGACGTAAAGCATTTAAGGTTTTAATTTACTCGTTATACCCTATAGAAGTGAAACAAAGACAATAGTTTCGGAAGAACAAGATAACACACCAGAGGCTGCTCTCATTATAAATAAATAATCCAAAACTTTACACTTGGCACCTTATTAACTAAATTCCTTAACTATTATTAATTAAATTCTTTAACTAGTTCATACCGATATGGCCATGCTGATATACAATATTCACTTAATAACATCCAGTTTTTACCATTTAGCAAGTCTTTCGCCTCTTCAACACTTAACGCAGATCTTATATTATAGATTGACTATAGTTTATTACAGTAGGCTATAAAAGCTACCACTCTTACTACAGAAATTATGAATTAGGCAGAATCCATCGAGGCGTGTAGAAGATTACTTTGTGTTGAGATGTTGTAGATATCCTGTGTTGAGATGGTTTTCAGCTTAGCTATGACATGGATATACGCAAACTTAAAACAGGCACACCAAACAATATGAAAAAGAAGATCTGAAAATTTTAACGTTTAGGCCCCAAGTTTTGAGAAATAAGGGATATCAGCAATTACAAATAATTAAGCAGGGAAATCATTGGAAAGCGTTGCCTAGGAAGAAAAACCATATTAAAATCATGAAAATCTGATTTTTAACTATATTTTATAAATAAAAGTAAAAAGATAAAAATGAAGCTATTTAAAACGTGAAGGCTTATATCTGTTTCTGCTAACAAAAGTATAATTATGTACAATTATCTGTTTTTCGGACGTAGTATTACAATTTCTAATAAAACATTAAAAAAAAGATAAACGCTGTGAAATATTATGCATGTTAATAAGGATAAAATTAAACTATAATTTTGTTTACCTTTGTATTCAAATATCTAAATTTCTAGCGTACATCTGAGGCCTATTACTTGTTACAGTGTTTGTTTACAAATTTGTTATACTATTTTCAGAAAACATTAAAATTGTAGGGCTACATAAATATTCAACTATATAGAGGAAATAATCTTTGTGCTTATAGATTACAAAATTACAGTTTGATTTTAACCATACAATATTTTCTTTGATTATAATAACCATGTATAATGTTTCTTTAATTACAGTTATTTATTTCATAATCAAAAAGATATAATTATTATTTGAAATTGAAAAAGTAATTTAATTAATTTAATATAGTAAATCATATAATTCGAATTCAACAAAATTACAAAATATATAAAATTTTAATATAATTTTGAATAAATACGTTGTATTCATCTGTGATTTCTGTTTACAAAATTATTATGCTCAGTTTATTATCGCTGTTTATAATTAGGTCTATAGCCAAAATATTTTGTACGCCTAAATTATAATATTCTATAAACTCTTATGTCACAACGCTGATCAATGTAATAATATTTAAAGCTAATCTTATGTAGGAATACAATGATATGTAATCTAATTCGCAATTCAAAATACATTTAATGTACTATGTTAAAGTGTAAAATACTTAATGTAACGAATACAAATAATATAAAATTAAGTTATAAATCGATGTATTATAACAACGTGTAACACCGTAATGTTACTATATTATTTTGAAAAAAAAGTCATAACAATAAATATACAAAGTTTAACTATATTATTAACTTTTTAGATAGTCTTTTGAAATTATGTGTGCATGCACATGTGTGTGTGTGTCTGTGTTTATAATGTTCTATATGAGAAATGAACAAGTAATAAAGTTAAACACACTAATACGAAAACAAAAATAATATGAAATGATTGATAATTTTTTTAGCGACTGTTAAGTGAGAGTGTTTATTCATTAAAATGAATGTGTCTATATTTATATACTTACTAGCTGTTACCCGCGGCTTCGCACGCAAATATTTGACTTTTAATAAGTATTTTAATATAACTTTTATTGTCTATGTCTATACGGCGTTCTGTCAGCTCGTGTAACAATTTTGTACTCATTAGTCAAATTCTCTCCAAAGATGTTTTCAACACTTGTACTATTTTAACTTGTACTAAATTATTATGTTGGTGCAACAGCCTTTGCAGATATTTATAAAGTATCTGTTAAATCAAAAACGCTAAATTCTTTATTTTAAGTGTTACTGTGTTAGAAGCATTGTATAATACATTAAACGTTATGTTTTCCTCAATCAAGGCTTTTGTTTATTTCAGCAGTAAACTAAATACCAAAAACCGTTGTCACCTAACCTCACAAATGAAAACGACACGAATTTTCGCTTTGCATTAATTAATAGAACAATTTACAATTAGTACACTTTTTCTTTTTCACATAGTAATATGCCTATATCGATACAATTGCATATTATATAAAACATCGAAAATGTACTGAAGGAATGGATAAGTGTACAGTTCCGATGCCGGTAAATAGCTTTTGTTTATTTACTTGTTACTATGGTAATTAATTCTGGTCTCCATGGTTTGTTGACATCTTTAGTAGTAGTATTTAATATATTTCAGTACTTATTCATTGCATGATCAGAAATACGTATAAACATAAATTTTATAATCGTTTACGACAATTACAAAATATATAGACGTATCTGTATATAAAATTACAAAATATATCGATACAATCGCATATTAAAAACTGCAGGAACGGATAAAGGTACCGTTCCGATGCCGCTAAATATCATTGTTTATTTACTTGTTACTATGGTAATTAATTCTGGTCTCCATGGTGTTTTGACATCTTTATACGAGTCAACGAAACGGCATAATTAAAAGGGCCTAAATCATGCTAACGGGGCAAAATATCAAATTCCAAGTTAGAAAGTGTTTTTCGCCTTATGTTAAAGGTTACCTGTGCAAAATTTGGTGGCAATCGGTGTAACGGTGTGGATTTGTATTCAGTACACATTAATCCTCAGACTTTGAGTTTTATATATATATATATATATATAGATTCACAACTCTATATTTTGTGTGAAAACCCTAAATTGGCAATTTGTTTTTACTGGCTAGTTCAAAATTAGTCAGTATGTATATTTAAAAACATAATTCACTTCATCATATAATCTAACGACATCGCATTATAATGTCTTGTTATTATGTTTACGAGTTATTTTATAAAAACATATTTCACAGTTTTCTTAAAAAGTAAACATCGATTTTTGAAGTAATTTGATGTGCGTACAAAATTAATATTTTGTAGATATTGTTGCTATTCACAAGAATATTAAGAATATTAATTTTTTTGACAACATGTTATTAATGTACATTCAAACACAGACGCGCGCGGACGCACGCACACACACACACGCACACACTGTACATAAATGTAATTGACTAATTAATTAACTTAAAATATAGGCGTACATTATAAAATAAACAAATATTAACCCTAACGATTTTAAACAATATGGTTCAATGAAATGTACTCGTACTTTAGAAATTACAATAAAATAATGTCATTACAATTATTCTATAACTTTTCCATATTTATAACTACATATTATAATTATATTTTTCCGAATTTATAAACGATAATTATTTTAATTCTATTTAAAAATTCTATAACTTATCTGTGATGTACATACACATAGCCTATATACACACGCACGCGCATGAATTTGTACATAACATAGTACATTATATTTGTGTATACAAGTATTGACTTTTTATGTAAAGTGCTATTGTAGCTTCTACTGTTGTATGTGCATATGCGTGTCTAATAAACAATCACTTATGGCACATATTATTTAATCAATGTTACCAACCAAATTCTGTAATAATATGTTTTACAATCCTTAATAATATGTCCTTACATTCAACTGAGCAATTATTAATCCTTTAAGGCTTCGTTTACTTAATTTTCAACAACCATTAACATTCTTAATATGCCACTTACTTTATAATTAAATCTATTTAATTTAAAATATAAACCTAAATGTTTGAACGCAGATGTGTTAGTTTTGCGCACATCATGTTTTCTATTAATTTTAAATATTTTTTATTACGGATTATTACAATGACGCTATTCGCAGATGAAAACGTAGTACACCGTGCTTACGTGTACGGAATACGAAAAAGAAGATATAAGCCTAGGACTGCGTATTTTTTATTTAATTACCTGTGCACATGATCGCGCACCCAAACGCAGGGAAAGACGCGCGCGTTTCAACTAATGGACACGCATATTTGTTAATAACTATATTCGTCTTCAGCTTGGTTCCCACATTCCCAATAGCAACGGAAGGTCGTATTTGTTTAGCCCAAAAGTACAGCCGAGCACGTTCTCTGTAATTTTTGTACGCATTCCTGTATAATTCTTGTACGCATTTTTTTGTACGGACCAAAGTTTTTGGTGCCACGCAGTACAACTCTGTCAGCCTGTCCACCAACTGAAATTATTGGCGTTACCAAAATGCTTCGACAATTACCTGGAGAGACTTAGAAGTTTTGTGACGTCCCACTTGTAACAATAAAATACGTCAAGGTAAATAAGCCCGATTTTCTAAAAATATTCATTGTCGAAACAGTTGATTTTGAGTTAATTTCTTTTTTTTTAGAGGGGCAGAGTGTGATACATAGTAATTAGAAAAATAAAATGCAGAAATGTTTAATTTAAAGCTAAACGTTGTGATACTCTCGGCATACCGCCAAATAATATTACTGATCGTAGCATTAGTAAAATAAATAATATTTATAACAACCATGACAACAACAACAGTAATAATAACGGTAATAATAATGACAATAATAATAATATTTTTTCATAAAAATATGAAAGGATGTAGGATAAATATGAATATGTAGGGTGTGGAAAACTACACTCGGATAGGCCTACCTTGAAGACTCTGCAGTTTCAGGTTATGTAGGATTATGTGGGGTTGTGACACATTAAAACGCACGCCTCTTTTCCACATTGAACCACTAAATACCAAGTAATAATAATAATAATCATGAAAATAACAACAACAACAACAACAACAACGACGACGACGACGATAATAACATTAATAATAACAATAACTTAATAATGATAATAATAACAACCTTAAATTAGTAGTGTCCGTCGATCAATAAATGTTTAGCGATGGAAGGTTTAGCGTGGATCGGTCAATAAGTAAAACACAACTTTTATATTGTTTGTGTCAGCGTTTCGACAATATTTATTGTAAGCATCAGGACTTGTGTATGGACAATATAAAAATAATCCACACAGACACACACACATGCACGCGCGCGCGCGTTCTCTCAATAACCTGAGTTGGATATGTTTTTATTATTTCTCTATTATCCATACACAGGCCGTGATGATGATGATAATAAATATTGTCGAAACGTCGACAAAAATAATGTAAAAGATGTGTTATACTTATTGACCAATCCTCGCTAAACCTTCCATCGCTGAACGATAACGTAAAATACCAATAATGGTAATAACTATTTATTATTAAAATAATAATAATTTAATTATAATAAAATGATTGCCATTATTATTATTTTTGAAAATTATTGTTACTGTTATTATGACATGATAACAGTGGAAATACATAAAATTATAAACTTAAATTTATATATACATGTTAAAAAATGTAGAATTTACAATGAACAAATGTAGAATTTTTTTAAAGGAAAACCTTACATATTGTTTAATTGAAATCTACTTTATGACCTAATAAGTCAAACGAATTCGGAGATTCCAGTGAAAGCTTTGTGAATTACACGATTCAAATCAAAGTATGGAGCAGTACAAAAAGCAAGGGTCGCAACAGAATTTAATGACGTTAACATTTTCCAAATTTCTACTGAGATTCAATGGCACTTCACGTTACACACTTCTCTACACAACATCTGGTTGATAGTAATGTACTCATAATTAAGAAATAATTATAGCTTCCTCATGTCATTGAAGTTGAAATTGAAACGTCATAGATCGAAGTAATATGCTAGTTAAACAACAATATTTGCAATTAATTTTTTATTGAGACATTATATGTGATATGTGTAAATTATACGTTATTTAAGCGGTATTAAATTTAAATATATTTCAATACAATTTTTTTTTTATTTATTATACACTGATGGTGGATAAATACTTGTGTGTTAATAGATATGTTTTATATTCGAACACGACTGTGAGTGGAGAAGCGATATACAGTATATAAAAAAGGTAAACGACATTGAAATGCATTTATAGCCGTTATAAATTTAAAAAATATATGTTAATTGAGATAAGTTATTAAACATTAATCGCATTAAGCAAATACCATCGCATTAATCGTTGCCTTTTAAGCGATTATTATAAGGTACTAAAATATGTGCGCGGTATTGGTGTGTGTGTGTGTGTGTACACACATATGCACATATTAATCTATTCGATGCATGTGCACCGGCCCTTTACTTTTATTTTTTTTATTTTCGTTAAATAGTTGAAATATTTTTAAACTGCAATTTTGCTTCCTTATAATTATTGTACGAAAGGTGTATGCCTTTTACATCTTAACACACACACACACACACACACACACACACACACACACACACACACACACACACACACACACACACACACACACACACACACACCAATACCGCGCATTTCTTATACCCTAAAAGTTGCAGGCATTGTTTACTAAACTCTATTTACTAATACTAATTGTATGACTATGTGTGTGTCTTACTGTTAGTCGTCTACTAGTATTTATATTTATTATATTAATTTGATATAATTTAAAATACACTGTATACCTTAATAATTCAATAATTGTAATGTCATATTATTACTAGTTAATTATAGTATTTTACTGTCATATTGTTAGTCGTATATTAAAGTATAATTAAATAATTCATAACACATAATTATACTATTTATTTTCATTAATATAGGCATAAGTTTGTACAATACGTATAAATAAATTATAGAAATAAACAAATAAATAAAATATATAAACAACACACACACACACACAAGCAGTTATAAATCTGTAGATCTTTGGTCATACTTAATTTTACGCGTGTCACAAGACGTGTTCTTTTTCAGGTTGGGTCCTGAAATAAGGATAAAAAGGAATTAAAGATATAGGCCTACATAAACATATATATACATAACACCACTGTAATTACACACACACAAACACACAATATACGACTGTAACATGTGTGTGTGTGTGTGTGCGCGCGCGCGCGCGTGAGAGAGACAGAGAGAGAGAGTTATATATTGTCTGCATCAAACAGTATTTTAAAATTCTTCAATATTTATATTCACTAGAAATCAATGAAGGAGCCGCCGTCAATAAGAAATTTCATATTACTAAGATTTAAGATTTATCCATTTGTTTTAAATTATAGTAATAATGATAGTGAAACACGATGATATATCAGAAAAGGTTTAGGACTAATTTTACCCGAACTCATTGTCTAATATTGAGATGAAATCTTTGATAGCTAGCGTTCAAAATTATACAAATTAATTATGTAATTAATTTTTGAATTATATTTTCGTTGCATATCTTAAACCGAAATTCAGCTAAAGTTAATATTTCATTACATTTTAAACAGTTCACAAACTTTGTTCACATCCCTGCGTTAAAGTCACTGAATATACTAACACATAGCGTTTAATTGTTCTTAGTTTCCAAGAAGTGTAAGGTACCTTCATGACTGTAATAACCTCAGTATATTTTAATACTGAAAGAGAATTATCAGGCCTGGTTTTTACAAACTCAAAATGTAAAATTCTTGTGACGAAACGAATACTCCTCATGAGCTAACGTAGAGTATACAGTGTTACAGCTTGATTACTATTAAAAAGAAGCCTATTTTAATTGTAAAGTAACAAAGGCCCTACGTTAAATATTTATAATTACTTTACCTCAAGATGTTTTTTCCCTTATTTGGGACATGTATGCGTATGCCATTAACCTAATACAAGAATTATAAATATTAAATATAGCCTATTATATATGCATCAAGAAATAAACTGTAGCAAAAGTGTTTGAACACACACACACACATAAAACTTTGCTCCAATTAATAACTGTTCTAACCTGTGTTAGAATTTAATACATCAGAAACTATCTGTGCTTATTTTTTGACGTACAGACCTGATATTTCTGAGCAAAATCTTATGTTTATAGCATTTTATTGATCTTTTTTCCTTTAAAGATTAGTTGGAAAAAGACAAACTAGCCATTTATCCATTTAGAGTACGAATGATTACCCTAAATATTTTTTACATCTCACTTAATAACCAGTTCTTAGTCAAAACATTGTAGACAAGTAATGTTTGTTTAAAATGTCGTAATTTCTAACTTTAAACTTCTTAAAATGTACGAATTTTACAACTGAATATAACTCTTAGAAAACTGTAATTATTAGAGTTATATATCTTTTGTTTCTAATTTTATAATTTTTTCTGTAGACCTAATTGATGACTCAATACGCAATATTTTTTGTGAAATCTCTAGTGGCTAAGAAAATGTGATTGTTAAATTACACACATAGTTATAGGAGTTAATGTGACCTTCTCAGAAACATCACTTTGTCTTGCCACTTGTCGGTTTAATGATAAATTTACATTATCCAAAAATATTTGTGATAAACGTACTCCATTTGTCTGTATTATCTGTGTACTCTTAATGGTTCCTCTATGGGAACTAAAGAGTCAGTGACTTTGCTCTGATAAATGGTTATGACAACTTGACACTAGTAAAACATGTTCACGATAACGAACATGACGGTAACATATTACAAATGTTACTTACAGCGGTCATTTCTGAAGTGCTAAATCGACAACCCCTTGGTGGCGGATTTGATGTAGAAAAATCTGTGGAACAGCAAAAACAAAGCCATGAACAGCATAATTTTTTTTTGTAATTTAAGCAACAGACTATGTTGATTTAAAATATTTCTAATATCCAAATAAGTTAGAATTCTTATCCACATGTGTTATAAAAACTTATTAAATTTAAAACAGAATATATTTATAGTGTAAAAAATATTACGTTTTGTACATAAATGTATATAAATGGAAGTTAATAGAAATAAAATTAATAGAAGTTAGTATAAATAAAACAGAAAATATGTGCACTGGAAGTACACTGCAGGACATAATCCTCGACGACGGATAGAACATTCAACACTAGGCTATAATGAAACAATTAAAGACCTAAACTTCCAGGTTAGACAAACTGTTTGCATGCTATACTATGAAATCAGACCTGTCAGAAGTAAATAAGCAAAGTATTTACAACGCCACTGCAAAACGTATTGGAACTGAAGTGTACCAAATGAAGACACGAACGGAAAACATGTTAAAAGCCACTGGATTATTGGAAAATAGCTACGAGAAAATTAAGAAGAGGAAAAAATAACAATTTCAGAACAAGAAAAATGATAGGAGTAACCTGTACAATACTCTCTCTTCTTTATATGCCATACTCCTCGGTCTGCCGACGTTGACGATCATTCCAGCGATGGCTTCTTTATCGTCTGTCAAGCGAAAAAGCTCGTCTGCGCTTTGGATGCCGGTCCACACCCTTTGTTTCTTAGCTAGGCGATCCGCTTTCATCCAATACCTTGGCGACTCTCGATTGTTTCGGATAAATTGTAGGAAGCAGTACTTCTCCCCCTCAAGACATAACAAGATTCGAAGGGCCTCAGACATACAAGGGCCTGTTAACATACAAAATTAGGTGACACTTAAACCAAACAGCTGATATGTTACGGACATGTACAGAGAGCGACAGACGAGCGGTTGCGTAAACAGAATTGAAAACTACATTTTACGTAAATTTTTTATATGGTTTGTTGGAAAGGTTACCGGAAGGATAAAGAAAACGGGATAGACCGAGGGAAAGCATCGACAAGGAAATCAAAGGGAGAATTAGTGGAAGACTGCGGAATCCTGAGAAAAGTGAAATTTATGATTTGGAAAACATATCAGAACTTCAGAGGCCTAGATTAAATTTGAAACTTTTCATCTGCATCAAACAATATTTATAAATTCTGCAATGTTTATATTCACTGGAAATCAACGGAGGAGCCGCCATCAGAAAGAAATTTCATATTACTAAGATTTACACGCTAATAATTTTCTTTTTATTTGAAATTACGGTAATAAGAACAGTAAAACACGATGATATATCAGAAAAACTTTAGGCCTAATTTTACCCGAACTCATTGTCTAATATTGATTTGAATTCTTTCATAGGTAGCGTTCAAAATTATACAAATTAATTATTTAATTAACTAATTTTTCCATGATATTTTTGTCGCATGTCTTAAACCAAATTTCAGCTAAAGTTAATATTTAATTACATTTTAAATAATTCAAAAACTTTGTTTACATACCTGCGTTAAAGTCACTAAATATACTCTAACAAGTAGCGTTTAATTGTTCTTAGTTTCTAAGAAATGTCAGGTACCTTTATGACTGTTATAACCTCAGTATATTTTAATACTGAAAGAGAATTTTCATGCCTGATTTTTACACACTCAAAATGCAAAATTCTTGTGACGAAACTAATGCTCCTCATGAGCTAACTTAGCGTATAGGCCTACAGTGTTACAGCTGGATTACTATTACAAATAGGCCTATTTTAATTGTAAAGTAACAATTAATTAATTATTAATGGAGTGATGGAGTAATTAATAATGGATACCTATACAGTCAAGATCACGGGATAGTCATAAGTTGTGTTACAGGAATAAAACCGATTAGAGTTTAATTAAAGGATTAGAGCTATTTAACATATTGTAACGATTATAGAATGTATGGCATATTCGAGTTTTTAGATAAAACCTCACTAACGCCAGATTTATTGATAGGAAAAGTATCATGTAAGTTTAAATTTCAGAAAGGAAAGAAGGAAAGAGTGAGAGATAGATATATATATATATATATATATATATATATATATAGAGAGAGAGAGAGAGAGAGAGAGAGAGAGAGAGAGAGTTTTTACTTAAATTTCACTTAATTTACTTAAGTAGTAAGTAAATTTTACTTAGCTTAATTTTACTTAAAAGGTAAGCTACATGTGACTGTGTCGTACCTCTTCAGGGTTTCAGAGTTATATTTATAATGTTTAACGAGCAGATGTAATTTTTTTAAATAAAAATTATCACTGAAATTACTGGATGATAGCCTATTTAGCAGATTATGGTAAAATATCTTCAGCGAATAGAAAGTGTGAACACTCGTCCAGAAACTCAATAAATAATAAAATTATTTGTAAGTTTATTCTAGATGTATAATTATTTGTATATGAGAATTAATTTTAAATATTTTTCACCTTTCTAAATAACAATATGACTACGTTAAAAGTTTTCATAAATATATTTCGATTTCTTTTACTTCACTCAAAAATTGTAACTGTCCGCAAGTAGGCTTTAGATGGCTTAGACGTGACAAATACATTTTCATCTAAAAGTTAATTTAAGGTGAAAAGTTGTATTTTATGTACACTGTAAATTTCAATATGTAATTAATGGCTGACAATAAGTTAGAAATCCATGGAAGACTTTATGTCGTTTTTTGTCACCAAATTACAATTGTCAGTTTTAACATATATAAAATTATCTTTTATAGATAATTATTTAAATAATTACAAAATTTGCTTGAATTTATAATAGAGTAATTTCTATCGATATAATATTTACGTCTTCGCCTTTAGTAGTTCGGTCGGATCACAGTTATGTTGATAAAAAAGCGCAGGAATAAAATGTACTCTTAATAGATAGATATGAGATGCTACCCGGTGAGTCTGATCAAAGCAGAATCCATCCTTTCTTGCGGTCGCAGGTCCATTGGTGGGATTTAAGAGGTGAGGGCCGAATTGATTTCCGAGATCCCAGCAGAGCGCAGCAGGGTAAAACCTGTCTTGGGCAGAGTGCAGGCCAAGCCAAGGCAGTCAGTCGCAACAGGCCAACATCAGGTGAAACTCGAGTATATTTTTGTTAGAAACGCTGCACTCAAACATAACTGAAACAAAACAGTTTCTCTGCAGTGGTTGTTTTCAGTGGCGTCGAGCGATTGTTTTCAATAGAATATCACGTGTGGTAACGCGTTTTGAACACTGTTTCCACGCTCGCTTTTCGATTTTCAAAACATGTGATCAGAGTTCATCATGTCTGAAGTTAATAATAATATAGGAGAAGTGTTTTGTGCTGCGGGTCTTACAGCCGTTGTTTTAGCTATTACTAATCGTAATAATTCATTACAAATGCAGTGATATTTTAAATAAATCTTTTAAATTATTCAATTGTACAAATATTACTAATAGTAATAGTGTCTGTGTGTTGTGTTTAAACATATTTAAATATTTATAGATATATTTTAAATATTTTTTGACAATAAGTAATTTTAAATGAATGTGATGTTTTTTTTTAAATAGAAGCGACTCGATTTTGATTTCTCCGCATTCATATTTAAAAAGTGTTAAAAAATTATATTAATATTCTGTTGAGTGTAGTTGTTTTTGTTTGTTAAAAATAAGTTATCCAACATTATGGATTCAAACTGGGTTTAATAAAGGATAATCTTTAAATCAGGTAAGACGATACGTTAGTATATTACATACTACTATTATTATTGACAGGAGTGATGTTATTGTTACGCATTTTTGCTTGAAATATTCTTGGCAACCAGTTTCATTTTTGTTTTGTTTTGTTAATTAGGCTCTATGTAGAGTGTGTTAAAAGTTTGACTGGAAACCTAATTTAAGCCTGGGTCTGACAAGAATAATAATTAGGCCTAATGCTAGATAGATGATACGCTCATCTTAATGGCAGTTTAGAAAAGAAATCCACCGTGAACCTACCTCCACTACCACCACCATCTCTTGCTCGGCCTTCTGTCTTCTCTCTCTCTCTCTTTCTCTCTCTCTCCCGTTTTCTTGTTTTTCTTTTCGCTCACGCTTATAAACAAATTGATTTTCGTTTTGGACGCGATGATAGAACGCAAAAAGCCGGCCAGAAAGTTTTGAAAATAGTTTCATTAAAGACGAACGTACACTACTAATATTCAAATGTGTCTGCCGGCCAGCGTACTGCTGAGAAAGAAGAAGGCCAATGTACCGTGCAAGTTAATTCCAGTATTTTTAGCCGTGGGGCAGTTACAAAGCTAAAAAAAAATTACAACCATACTTGTACAATGATAGGCAAAATTGAATAAAAAAAGCATAGTTTTCAATTAATCTTTAATAACTTTTGCACACACTAAACGAAGCTGTACATACGTGCGCACTTACCTGCATAAAATATTTAAATAAAAGTACAAAACAATCTGAATAAAGGGCAGGCGAGAGTACTTTGGAACGTTAAATTATGAAAACTGTCAGGTCGGTTAATCAAACCCTCCCATTATATCACCCGTGCTTCAAATAATTAATAAAAACCAGTATGGAGGAAAGCGTTTACTTGAACCAGTGTTCGGTGACTAGTTCATAACTTAAAACACGGTGTTATTAAAAGTGTTCACTCGTTAATTAAAAGTAATGTCATGCGATTGTTAAATAATTTTTTTTTTCAGAAAGCGTTGCATTTGCTGTGTTCTCAGAAACCAACTGAATTTATGGTAAATATCGTATCTTGATTCATGGCATTTTTATAAATAAACAGAGGCAACATGGCATTTTTATTTTAGTTTAGTGGCAACAGTAAACCCAAAAGGCGCTGTTCATTATTGGCAAATGTATCATTAAAATATTGTGAAATCGTTTGAAAACGTTTAAAAAAGGGATCAGAGGAAACTTTTCTTAGTTGTATCAAATCTTTGTGCTCTGTCCTTGTTGTAAAATCTCTGAACATCACAAAAGAAACACGTGTACAAAGCTTGTATCGGTTAAAGAACATGTAAACAAAAAAATAATCCAGCTCATTTAATTGTCACGGACATTAAAGTTTATTAAAAGTAGATTAGAATGCAAAGCCTACATTATGGATAATCGTTATGGAATTCTAAAAAAAAAAATAAAATAAAAAAATAAACCAGCAAACAAACTACTTTTGGTTTTACTTTACCTCAGTGTGTGCGAGTATTAATTATGAGAACATTTGTTTGATAACGTTTTGGAATCTGTGAACAAAAAAAAAATCGCAGACGGTGTAATACAAGTATCGCATTATTTTTTACATTACAAAACTATATTCCAGTAAAATTTCTTAACATATTTGCTCTGACACCTAGATGGCAAACTATAAATACCCGAATTGTATTAAAGTCTGACTGAAGAAGCGAATACAAAAAAAAACACATTACGATATTATTTTGCGATGACTATCAAATGAAGATAAAATAACCGTAGAATAAAAACAATAAAAAGTAAACAGTTAGAACACATTCCTTGTTGCACATTAATTAATTTTAGTATAACGATAAAATTTTGGTAGGATCCTGTGATAACGCACTCTAATTAACCTTCTAGAACGATTCTGTATTGCATAACCTATTCTGAAAGCGGACAATGGGACTGCTTCAAGTTACGAACCACGATTTATTCACCCAACGTCTGCTATATTCCATTATTTGTACAGTAGGGTGGGAACAAAATATGTTAGTAGAGAAAATACAAAATGTTAAACGATTTTTGAAAGCTTAGATTAACATCATGACATATTAACTATTAAATATAAAGTTTCACCGATTCCAACGAAAATGCATAGGTGCGTTATCCGTTATTATTAAACCGGAAGAGGAAAACGCTATTTATCGTAACAGAAATTATGCTTTAAAAATTAAGGAATCGAAGGTTTCTTGGTTTATTATTGTTATTATTATTATCAGAGAAGTAGCACTATTAAAATCATTTTCAGTTGCAAGGTAAAACTCGGCCCTTTTGTTCAAAGTTTACAAGAATTACTAATTATGTGTTATTATGGATATAAATAAAAGTGCACATTATTATTTTTTGTAAATAATACGTACCCCATCATTTGGGATAGATGGACCAAAATGATCGTTTAATCAGAAACTTTAGTGTCTAAAATAGGCCTATACATGCGTGTGAAAACATACTTTGAATTCCAACGATTTTTGTAAAGTTTTCAACATGTTCTTAAAGGGATGTGGTGAAGGCTTAAATAATTTTATGTACTAAAGAAAATTGTACGCTTTCCACTTTCTTTTCTCGTGTCAGTTACACAGTTATTCGTCTAGGGTTTTCGCCAGTTCTGAAGCTAATCCAAATGGAACTAGCACCTGTACCCTTTGCCAAGTTATATTTGTTTACAATTAAATTTTTCTGTTGACATTACATTGTTTTTTCCTTGGTAAATTTAGAGGCGCAAGAATTATCCAAATCGATTTTAAGACTAACTTAAATAAGAATTAACTTGGGTAAAACTAACTGTAATTGCAAAAAATAATTTTTTTATAGTTTTCAAGTTTATATTTGAATTTGGTTAAATTTTTAAGTTTATTTAAAGTAGATGGCCAAAAAACGTTATGCCCATACGCTGAATTACCAACATTTAATTATCTAAATTACAAGGGCTTTGCAGGTTTGAAAGTTTCGGTACTAGCAAATTAATTCAGATTTTTAAAACATTTAATAAAAATATATTTTGACTGAACAAAATGTAATACAATGAATAAAAACAACAGATCTTATGATAGATTAAAATGAATATCAAAATTAACTCCAAAAATTTAAATAATAAAATTAACTTTCCACATTACTTTTTACAATGAATTAATTTTTTAGTGAAGATGCTGAAAACAGTAGCGATAACTTATAGCGCTGATTGCTAGAATAATTAAATTATTTCACTATATTAATGCATATATCCTGTAGTTAACAACAGTTGAAAAATTTACAACATAAGGGAAGTAACAATGCTCTGCTACTTGTGACAACATTCTTAATCAGAATGCTAGCAGTTTATTACAAAGATAGTATAATCTGACAAGAATTAAACAAAATATCAGAAATCCGAAATTTGTCTTTTGCAAGGCGCCAATTCATAGCAATTTAGTTTCATACAAATCATTTTATAGACTATTTAGTTTTAAAGATTTTTATTCGATAATTTATAGGCTACAGCAAGAAATTGTTTACTCTTCCAAATAAAACTGATTTGGTAATCCTTCGTGACTGAGCGTAACACAACAGCTTCTCAGATATTATGTCATTCGTTCAAGGGTTTTTTTGTTATTAAAAAAAATTGTAAATTAAAGAGTAGAGTTGTGTTCAGCACTGCCGTGCTGTATACGAGATCTGTGAGGCTAACGATGACGATAATGTATGTCATCGACGTGAACATCTTTTTGAAATAGTACCTTTACCTATGTACGTGCGCCCGCGCGCGTTCGCTCGCCTACGTGTAGAGGTTAAGATAGTCCGGGTGAACACACTCGGTATTTCCTAGTGTAATAAAGCTACATTCTGCTGTCCATAAGTCAAGCGAGTGAGAAAGCTAGTTAGCCTGTAACCGTGTAACCACGGTAACATTTGTAGAGAGAGGTTAGTTACGTCTCTCTCTCTCTCTCTCTCTCTCTCTCTCTCTCTCTCTCAACACAGCGTAGGGTTTGTGTTTATGTGCGCGCGAGTATGTGTATGTGACCAAGATAATCTCGATGAACACGATATGCCGCGCGTAGTAAAACTAAAATCTATAAGTTAAAACTGGAAAGTTCGTTATAAGTGTGTAACTGCTCCATGTTTTCAGAAGAGGTGCTCTCTGTGTCTCTTTTCAGTATGTGCGTGATGTTGAACTGAGTAGAGACAACTACTACCACTTCTACTGTGCGTAACCGAGATCACTGACATTGGACGAAGCAGAAAAAGTGGTAGGTAGCCCGGCCCAGTTCGACTCGGGTCCGGCGTGGCAGGGTGTGTATTTAAAAGGGATTTTTACCTGTGTCTGCTTAGTCCATATTTAATGCGTTTTTAATCTTTATACTTATTAAGTATGTATATTTGTCTGTCGGAGTTGGTGTGTCCTGTGTAAAACGTATCAGGCTACCGTACGGCGGAGGACTAAACTCGTCGGCGCTGTTCGTTCTTTGGTATTTTTGCAACGTTTGTATACGTCGTTTTCTTTCCAAGATAAAAAGGGAATTATGTTAATTTATTCGCTGCGAACCGTTTTTATTAAGAACGTGGAAAAGAGATATTTATAATTGTTGAAAAAACCTTGTATTTTAATATGTGTGTTATAAAATGAACTTTCACAAAAGAATAATAATTACAAAAAAAAAATATAAATACCTAGTATACATTACTTCTTTTTTATAATACAAAACGATATTACTCAGATCGCCTGTGCAAGCGATTATTAGTTTAAAAATATCCCATAGTTGTTCTTGTACACAGTTTCAAAATATTCGCAGTTCAGGTCTCTGCACAGTTTCATTTTGCCTCCTGTTATTTTGAGGAAAATTCTATTAATGCAACTGCCTTGTGTTTACTCCAAAAGAAGTAAACTTTCTTGCCTCTTTTCTATATGGTAATAATGTTTTTCTAAACCACGATACACATCATCTTATGCGGTTTCGCAGCTGATGCACGTCGGAGAAACATCTTCCTATCCTATTCGACATCTTCGGGACGTCGATATTTCACTTATCGTCAGAGTCTTCATGCCACTCAGGACCCGTAACGCTATATCATAACCGTATTATAACGTTCAAGCAAAACATCCGTGTTAGGGAGCGTTTACGAAATGCGAGAGGTTTGCATCAACTGTAGCAAATATTTAAGCAGTGAATTCTTTACGTATAAGTGGTAACACATACACGCTGTTGTCAGGTAAGCTTGTTGTATAGTATAGGCTATACTCAGAACTAATCCGCGAAAACAGTCTGAACCTACCGTGGTTATCTTTCATTAAGTTAATTCAGTAAAATGTCCGCGTCGTCACTCCACTAGCAGATTATAAGCAGATATATGTTATTTAGTTTTAGTAAGCAGTTATCTATCTTTGTGTAATACTGATAAACAAGTTTTAAAAAGCTCCACTAAAACATATAAATCTGCATTAGGTTTCTTTAAATGTAGCCTGTCTTTTCCAGTGTTCTTAAGAGATTGTAAAAAACTTTAAATTAAGAGCTCTTCAAATCCATTTTCATTTATCGCATTTGCACGTAATTACAAACGTGTTACAAAAAATGCTCAGTAAAATCTTATTATTGGTCATCAACGATACACAATTAGTGGTTATCAAATCTTTATTTAGTGATCTGTGTGTATGGTGGGGATTCGGCTCAGTGTATGTATCTATCCGTATGATAATTTACAAACCAAAATGTTATTATTTTCATTGCTACTGGAAACATTATTAATAAATGTATATTGTCTGTTCACGTTTCACAGTCTCCAACTGGGCACATATTCGTAATTTACAATATGAACTTTATTTTCACGTTTATTGTAATATTTTTCATCTTGAACTTGTAACGAATCAGTTTCTTTTATTTATATGAATTCTATCGATCATCATTTTTATTAATTATTTTATCGTTACAGACATTAATCATGAATTCACTTACTTACTTACTTACTTAATCCATAGTTTTCTACCTTTCGGTGTAAAGCTATGTCATGAATTCACGAATATGTTTTATTCACAAATAATAAATAATTACTAATTTATAAATGTAAATCTGCCTTCGGGTTTTTTTATTTTAAATAAAGTTTTTATAAACGATTATCAGAGTTCATATTGTTCATTTAATTATTGGTAATAAAGTCTGTTGTAATTCGATTTTAATTTTATACTTACTTGACAAAATTAAAAACCTATTTAACATATTAAGTTCATTAAGTTAGTATTAGCATACAGCGAAGGAATTAGGAGTTCTTAAACCTCCGATGAGATACGGAACGTGATCTGTCACATTAGAAAAAACGAAAACAATAATTTCCGTTTTACATATCGTACCGACAAAATAACGTCCTTAATTTTAGTATAAAATTCTGCAGAGCCAATAATTTTATCAGCTAATCTTGCCCTTCATCGCTTTGTAATAATTGTGTAACGTTAAAAAAATCATAATGTTATCAGGAAATAAGAAACGGAACATGTATATTAACTAATGGAGGACCCGTATAAACTTCGCAATTAATTTAGTTCCTTGAAATTATTTTGTTTAATGAACGCATGGTGATTCCTCCCGTGTAGTTCGTTTCAGTATATTGCTTAGAAATTATTTTTTAGTTTAAAGGAGAATTGGATTTTTTTGTCTGTTCATCGACAAGAATGATTTTCCTCACCGAAAGAAAGACATAATCCGTTAGTTCCAATAATATGGAGTTCCAAGGTAGATAAACTAGATTTTCCTAGTATTTTACGGTTTGTTTGTGTCTTTTTATTTAGTCTATTCGTTAGATTGAGCATGTAGCTAAAATGAATAACATTCATTAATATTTGAAATCATTTTTTACCCGACATGTCAGTATCTTCTTACTGTACTGCGTTAGTAGTGCAATTTTGTCATTTCTTTTATTGGCCGTGCGTTTTTGAGTTTGCGAAGTGGCTTTATTTATTGATTATTATAAGAGTACGCTGAGACGTGATGGCTATTCATATTGCATTATTCAGTAATGGCTTTATGTATTTTGCCAAGAAACAGTAAACGCCAGCTAAATCGTCTAAATAGTCCTCATGCAAAGTACACGAAAAGAAAGAAACGTAATCAGCAAGAACTGCAGCAAAGTAAAGAGTATACCGTAGCGCATGGACGCGATATGTCTGTTTATTGTTCGTGATGAAGTATTGTCATTCCTTCTTTTATCATTATTTCTGTTGTTACTGTTTGGCCTCCCGACAGCTCACGCTCATTTGATCGAGTGGTTCCAACCAAATTCTGGCAATCCTTTTTGATTACTCCACAGTACGTGTGCCAGTTTTTCTAATTCGTCTTGGCCGTTTCCTTCCAAGTTTCGACTCTATCCGTTAGAGGCTACCGTTTCCGCGGAACGTCCTCTGTCGTCTTCAGAGACTAGCTGCAGAATCTTTTAAAATTAAGAGCAAATAATGTGTGAACATTTTAATAAAATAAGATTTCTAGCTCGTTCCGTTTAAGGAAAAACTCTTGATATTGTCTTTGAGCATTGTGGGTTTAAAAGTAACATTTTCTTCCGAAAGAAATGTTGACAATAATTTTAGAAAATTTTGAAACCAGTTTCTCGTACAAGCGATGAGTACTAAAGGAAATAAAAAACCCTTTCATCAGTGAAACAGTCATCTCTAAAGGTTACGTCAGTCCGTACAAATGTGCTTCTGTTCGCAATAAACTTCGTGGAGTTTGTCTTCACAATAAATGACGGATCACCCACACAAACATAAAACCCATCGTCCCGGATGAACAGCATAAAATGAAGCATTATTGTTTAAGCATAACCGTCTTCGTATAAACGGTCGATTTACATAATAAATAAACTGTCAATATATTGTTGCATTGCCTTATACAACTCTTTGCTATTTTATTTTTTGACGCGTTTGCACGAGCGCGAGCACCGTGCATTCCGCAATAAAAGTATCGTTTTATTGCTCCTCGGTTATTAATTTCATTTCTAAACGTCTTCATAATGTTCATCAAAGGAAAACACACACACACACACAAAGGTAATTAATTATTACTTCGGTTTTAAACATTATGACTTATATAGTTAGAATTTTATTTAAATCAGTGAAATGTAGGCACGTACACGTAATAAGTTCAACTAGCACTTTCACCTCGGATTGAGCACAGAAAGTATTTGTGTCTGTATGTGTGCGCGCACGCGCTCATATGAGGGTTAACTACACCGAGGAATTGCTATAGTGAAAATAATAGTTGTACGCGCGAAAGTTAGAGGAGTCCGCGCGCTTTCACTATTACATACAGTATACGCAATCTAGTAAAACTGTACATGCAAAAGTGAAAAGAGGAGACGCGGCCATGGAGAGAGTTGATCGGCGGACGGGGACGGTGTTTCGGAGATGGAATTGTGATGCGCGCGAGCGACAATTACGGAAAGAGATGACAGCACTGTTGACGGTAAGTAATACATCCAGGTTGACTGAACGCGGAGGCAACGAATATTAAATCATATAAATTAATTACTTAATTAGTGAAATCGTCAAGTCAGTCGTCACAGAATGATAAACAGAGGACGCCGCATTGAATTAAAATGAAACCTTTTAGACTAGTTACTTACTGAACGAATGGATATCGGTTGTTTCAGCATATCACTGTTTCAGGCATAGTTTCACTGTTTTGTGCCTAAATAAAACGGAGTTGTGATTTAAGAAATGTTCGTTGGATCCTGAAAAGATAGTAAAACTCAGAATTAGAAAGTGGACACTAAATAAATTTTTATAAAACTAACTGTGGGATATTGTGACGACTGAGCAAACGGAGTACCAAGAGGACAAACGCCGGGCACAAATTCTAACAGTGGCTGTTAAAGTTTAAGATGGTGAAAAGTAAATACAATAAGAAAAAACATCTAATTTCCTTACCGAGAAAATCAGATCTTGTTGGAAAGGATGACGCAGAGCGGTATTAAAAAAAAATTCTTAAATTATGGATCCAGAAACAAATACCCGAATAGACAGTCTTAATCATAGCACTCAGTTCTGATCACTTCGTGGCAACGAAGACGTTTAGTCGCATCTTCTTGAAGACGTTTAGTCGCATCTGTAAAAGAAAAACCGGACCGCTCTGTTATCTGCAGAAGAACAAATCACTTGTTACACAAAGTGTTAAAAAACTAATTCTCTGTAAAGTGGCCGTATCCAAATAGGTACACGAAACACGTATAGTATAGTACAGTTCGATTCATTTTTGCGAAGGATAAGAAACATTTTTTGTTACAAAAGGGTTCTACCTTACGACAGACTTGAGTCCCAGTTTCGGTAGTCATTGTTATCTAGACATCTTGAATTGAATCGTGTGGTTTATTTGGTTAGGCGCTATTTCGACAATGAAATATCTACGGCGGCTATTGATGGCGGAAACCTATCGTCGTACGACATATTTCCTGGACTCCCAGAAACACGGGATCCCGTCCACAGCAATAAATGATTTTAATAACCCCAGTGTGGTACATACCGTGTCGAACAGACCTTCATCGTATGAATGGTAATCCGCTTTACATCTATTTCTCAACAACAACCGAAGTTAAGATTCGTTAAAATGTTAAATAATTTCCATAATAAATAAGTATTACGCTATTTAACAGCACTACACACATTTCCATGGTTCTGTAACGCCTTGTGTTTTGTAATATCGAAGATCTAAGTGCATGTCTAACAAATAAGACTGGAAAAAATACGCTTCATTAAAAAGGACACTCGCAGTGTCTTGTGTTGCGACACTTCGTAATTACATCTATTTCTTGGTGAAAAAGTGTGGTCCGTGTTTTCTGACCTTTCTATAATGTCAGAAGAAATAATGAAGCAACTATTCTGATGTTTCTGATTTAATTTTTATTTTCTTTTTGAAGAATAAGTTTCTTCAAGTTTAATTCAAAGATTATTTCATACAATATAACAACCAGCATGTCGTAAAATTATATTGTGTTTTGAGTTTTCAAAGCTCAGAATATCAATATATACCGGTACTATTATTATTTTTCATAATGAAAGTTCAACATTTGTAGAGAAGCCAACTATGAAATAGAGGGTCCGCCAGTGAAGCGGGAAATTTTGAAAGTCCAATACTTCATTTTCTGCTCACGAGAGGGCGTGGAGGTTTTCGATTGTTGTTTTACATTTAATGCCATTTGTTAAACATGGAGCAGTGGTCCGGTGGACAGCGTGCTTTCTGCGTAAAATCTTTTTATAAGAATGGTGACTGTGTGACTTCTGTACAACGATTGTTTCGTAATCATTTCAATATTCCACGACATGGAAGAGTGCCGTCCGCTCATGCAATTATGTCATGGGTGAAAAAGTTTGAAGAAACTGGTTCCACATTAAACTTAAAGCATAGAGGAGCAACAAGGGCTGTAAGAACGGAGGAAAATATTGAAAGAGTTCGAGTAGCATTGACGCGTAGTCCACAACGTTCTGCAATGAAACATGCATCCGCACTAAACATTAGTGACACATCGTTACTAC
This sequence comes from Magicicada septendecula, assembly GCA_034769895.1. Taxonomy (NCBI): domain Eukaryota; kingdom Metazoa; phylum Arthropoda; class Insecta; order Hemiptera; family Cicadidae; genus Magicicada; species Magicicada septendecula. Next base: position 463,594,964 of record CM068369.1, read on the forward strand.
GGATTTTGCATAAAGACTTATCTTTTCATCCTTACAAAATTCAAGTAATCCAGGAGTTGAAAGATGGCGATATGCTGGCTCGCAGGATTTTCAGCGAAAAAATATTGCGACGTGTAAATGATGATGAAAACTTTATTCACTGCATGTTTATGTCAGATGAAGCACATTTTCATTTGAATGGATATGTAAACAAACAAAATAGTCGATATTGGAATGATGAAAACCCAGGTGAGTTGCATGAAAAGCCATTACATAGTCCGAAAGTTACGATGTGGTGTGCAGTTTCATCATCTGGCATTATTGGGCCATATTTTTTCCAAGACGATAGACGAAACACCACAACTGTCAATGCAGACCGCTACACACACATGGTCAGAACATTTTTGATGCAACAGCTCCCTAGGTTTCCGGAAATTAATTTTTTCCAGCAGGATGGGGCCACAAGTCATACTGCTCGTGTGTCCATGGCTGCTTTAAGAGAACTCTTCCCGGACGGATTCTGCAAGATCCCCAGATTTGTCCGCATGCGACTTTTTTCTTTGGGGATTTCTGAAGAGCAGGGTGTACATTGACAGACCGCACACCATACCAGAATTAAAAACGAATATCAGACAAGAAATTGCACGGATTCAACCTGACCTGCTTCGTCGAGTGATGGAAAATTTTCGGTCAAGATTAGAAGAATGTTTACACAGAAATGGCTCTCACTTGAGCGGCGTTATTTTTAAAAAGTAAAATAATGGCATACTTTACTCAACTCAAATCTGTAAAAAAAATTCTGATAATAAATGTTTCATGAAAAAATTGGGTACTTTTAATTTTCCCGCTTCACTGGCGGACCCTGTATATTTAAAATCATTTATATAATAAAAGTGTATTCGTGAAAAATAAAACTACACTTCTGATAGAAGTCAAAAGTCCTAGTCAGAAAAAATATACAGCCAGTGTTATCTTTTCAGTGAAGTGAAAATATTTTTCACCATTAATACGGGACTGCATATTGTTTGAAAGATTTATTAAATCACGTATTAATAACTGACACAGGTTGTGGTTTATGTGTGTGTCTGTGTGTTTGTTTGTGTTGTCCTTTGTGCGTAAACTTGGCATAAAAATTAAAAAATGTGTCAGAATATTTTTACAATTCAAATGTTATGTTTATTTTATTTTATATTATTTGTTTAGCGCTGCCAAGTTGAATTACATATTTATTTCTAGGTCAGAATATATATCACGTTGTTAGTTAATTTATTATGTGAGGTAGAGTAGCGAATGCTTACAGCGTTTTGTCACTACTGTCACGAATCCGGTGACAAATATTAATTTATATTACCAATACGATTCCCTACAACTTTTTTTTTTACAATAGGTATTTCAAAATTATAAGTGCACCTCTATTTTTAGGCCGCGGTTCAAAAGGTGTTAAAAATTTCTAAATAGTTGGACCTATTTGTACAAAAACAATTCGAAACACCACGTTAGTACTTAAGTAGAGTTTGATGTGCCACGCTTTAGTAAAAATGTTATAACTTATTCAATATTATTCTAAACGATTTTTTACTTTTTCCTGTTACAAATATTGTTTATAACGAGTAAACCGATTGTGTAGACTTGTTTTGAAACAGAGAGCCACTCTCGCCGTTTATAATAACATAAAAAACTGTGTGCGCTAAGTGAAATACAGATGTATACAAAAATTTTAAATATTCGCTATCACCACAGTTGTGTTAACAGTCAGTTTTTTTCTTAAAGTACAATTATAAAAGACAGTAGTGAGCGAATATCGTGTGTGTGTGTGTGTGTGTGTGTGAGGAATGCACGTGTAGCAGGCAGGCAACGAGGCTGGCCCGGCATTCCTCAGGCCTCCTCAGTCAACACCCCAACTGCCGCTCAGCCGCAAGCCCACGCCGACAAAAACACCTCTCCTGCTCTCTCTCGTCTCTCTCTACGTGTCTCTTTCTCACTCTCTATTTCTCTTTCTTTCTTCCTTTTCTCCTCTCCCCTTTACTCAGCGTTACACTCTCATCTACTTACGTTCGTATAAAAAAATCGCTGTTCAAGTTTTTGTATTCACTATATTCATTTGTTTACTTGTTGTTTTTGTATTAAATTATGCTGTTACATTAAGTATGTATATGAAATGAAGGCATCGAGAATTTTTCCGCTAGGAATTTGACATTAAAGTACGAATAGATGTACTGTCGTCGTGCGCATGTTTCTTAGCGTACGTACGTTCCATGTAAAACGGTTGATAAATAAACTCGTCACAGAAGCGAATCTCTAATCGTCTGTACGGCGCTGTGATTTGCGTTAATAATTTGTTTCGTAAAAATTGTCTCGCGACATCGTCTTTCTTTTTTCGATTTGTACACGCGAAATGCGTATAGTTCGTGGAAATAAGGCTCTTCAGACGTCGCAGCGCCGTGAACTCTTAAAAAAAGATTAACGTTTTCTTTAAAAATTATCGCTGAAAAGAAAAACTAGAAAATGTAGGCCTACCAGTTTATATAAAATATATAATTAGGAATACTAAAGTCAAATTTTGGTTTGGTGAAATTTATGTTTCATGTCAATTCATATTTATGTCAATTACTAATCGATTACAAATTACAATTACAAATCGACATCGTAATAATGAGTATGCGATTTAACAGTCACTTTTATTTTTGTATATTCATATTGTATTACACACGAGTATATAACTTTTATTTATTAAGCCATTAATATATAGTCCTATATAGAATCTGTAGAATATTATGACGAGCGGGTAGAAGTTACGATTGAAATGTATTGCACACACTTTAATTGATTTTTAAATAATTATTCTTCAGGGATTTTGAGTTTTATCGTGTTTTGTTTATTGTAAATTTAGACGGCTAACCAGTTCGAAATGTTAGACGGAAACTAAGTGACACGTCATTTCTAAATGACGAAAAACTTACTCTATTATAGTAGGTTTGAAAAAAAAATTACAATTCATTTTTGCTAGAGGTTAGAAATCTAATCGGTGTTCTCTTTAAAACGTGATTCAATCTCGATAATAAGAATAGTAAAGTAAAAGCACTGAATACATTAACAGAATGTTCAGTTACGTTAGGTTGCTCTAGTTACCAGTTAATGTCTAGTTGCAGGTTTAATTGTTAACAGTAGCGCCTGGTTGTAGACCTAACATAGATGTGGTTTGCGCTGCCACAATTAGAAAATCGTAAATACGCGCGACCTCTAAAAACCGTTATAATTAAATTAAAGGTTACATTTTCCTGGGCAGGTTTTCAGATATAAAAGCTGTTAATAGTGAGGTATTATACGCCATAAAAAATAAAGCATATCGGACATTGCAACCTATCGTACATTAAATCGCAGTTCTTTTGTCTTCGTTGCTTTTCACCGTTATTGTCCTAGAAGTATAAAAGACGAAATTGTGGAAACATATTTCGAAAAGTAACAGCAAACGTCTAGTTTCTATACCGCATTCTTTCTTTTTGTTTGTCCTACAACAATAGTTTGCTTGGAAAGCAGAATGCAAAGTACAAACGCATTATGGTATTGGCTATTCAGATTCGTAATAAGCAATAGGTTGTGTGGTTTCCTTGATACTATGATTTTAATTTCAATTTATGTTACGGGTAGCTGTAAAACGACACTGTGATAATATATTTTTAATGCAGTGTAGGTATGTAATACGGTAATATTTAATGCAATGTAGGTATGTAATACGGTAATATTTAATGCAATGTAGGTATGTAATACGGTAATATTTAATGCAGTGTAGGTATGTAATACGGTAATATTTAATGCAGTGTAGGTATGTAATACGGTAATATTTAATGCAGTGTAGGTATGTAATACGGTAATATTTAATGCAGTGTAGCTATGTAATACGGTAATATTTAATGCAGTGTAGGTATGTAATACGGTAATATTTAATGCAGTGTAGGTATGTAATACGGTAATATTTAATGCAGTGTAGCTATGTAATACGGTAATATTTTTTTCACAAGCTAGCGTTCCAACTTATAGACACCATACAAAACGTGTCGACACGCTTTTATATTAAAGTGCATTGTACGTTTAATAAATTAAAGTATTGTTAATAGTTTTGTTATTTGAGTAAGACCAAACGTTATTAAGTGACAGTATATATTTATACGCACAGAAAAGGAATGATGAACTATTGAACTGTGAACACAAACACGTATAAAAGGATTTTCTTTTCTTTAATACTTAGGAATTTATATTTCTCTCTTTCATATATTTTTTTCGTTCTAACGATTATGTAAAATTCGTTAGAACGAAGAACTGTTGGAATTGGGTGTTGGAAATAAAGTAAAGTGTAAATAACATTATGTAAATGGCTGTAAATAGGAGTGATCAGCGTAGAAAGAAGATTACACGTTTTTAAAATAATTGTTTAGAAATGCATATTATGTACGCTAAGGTAACGTACGTATTGATTAACGTTGAAATATGAGAGAGTTGCATTGTAATTTACATAATGATTGTCACTGTGCGTGTGCGTGTGTGCTCACGACATTAGCTTGTCATTGGCGTCGTCTGTACCGTCGTATCGAATATCTCTTCTTCTTCTGTGAAGTGTACAGTCTTGGAAACAGTTGTCCGGACGTGGCCATCGTCAGTTCTCACCGTTCCGAACTTCATGATGAGGCCACCGATCATGAATGATTCATGAGGGGCGGTACCCACTTATCTGATTGTCATCAATATTTTCGCGCTACACCAAATGCTTCTCTCATGTGCACAGTAGTGTTCAACAGCGTGACCATCTACAGCATCATCACAGTTGTGAATTATTGGGTGTCAAAATAATATGCGCGTAATATGCGTAATATGCGTAATATGCGCGCTATGATTTATTGGGTGTCAAAACGATAACTGGCAAGCGGCACGCGGGGAAGCGTCGTATCGTAGGCATTTCCCAACGTATCGGATTTCTTCTTCATGACCTCACCACCGCTATGCAGTAAACACCTCCAATGTTATTGTCATTCGTTTTAATTCCAGTGTCGTATGGATGGGATCAGTATTCAACAGCTCTACTTGGGCATCATCTTCTGTTATTACGTGATAAGCTTCACAGAGAAACCAAACTGTCGGTTGGGTACACCTGTTACCCGTTACACTGGAGATATGATTCTGTCGCATTTTCACCGCCGTAACCTTCATTTTTGAAATCTGAAAATACAATTATTCGCGAGGTTTCATGGAGTAGAAGTAATTTTTAAATTTTCCGGCATTAGAATCGCCCGATTCGAAAAATAACAAGTTTGAGAACTTGTTACACCCATTTGTAACAACTAACAAAATTTTTTAGTCATATTGAATGCGTAGTTTGAACTCGATACCTAAGTGAGGATTTAATGAGGAACCAAAGAATTTGCATTAAGTTTTCCATAAAAAATGAGTGCTGTGGCGTGCGAAAAGTGTTGCAGAAGGCTTTGCTGAGTATAATACGCGTGAACGAGTGGTTTGTAAGTGGAACAAATGGTTCGAAGACGGTCAAGAAAGAGTTAAAGGTAATAGTAGTAAAATGAAGATGGTGTTATCGTGGTTCAAAAATGTTTATCGTTAATAAAGACTACGTTACCACTATTAATAAAATGTATTGTTTGGTCGTTTTACTTGCGTGAAGATATTCCTATAAAACGGCCAGATCCATGGAAAGACAGTTTGTAGAAACTGCACCACGATAACGCACCACTGTTTTCAGGAATTTTTGGTCAAACCCGAATCAACAGTGCTCCAAGAAAAGCAAAGATCAATAATTATAATAACGTACAGACTCATCTGAACTTATTATCAGAAGATGTTTAGTCAAACATTCATTCCGCATTAGCGCTGATACCATTCAGAAACAAAAAGCAATAATAACAGTTACTACCTCATGACACGTAAGCTCTAAACATAAGGACACGTCTTCGAAGTAGAGAACTGTTGTAAGATGGACGGGACGGGACATGAAAACTGTTAAGATCGTTTCCGTAGCTAGCTCAAGTTAGGAGTAGCCAAGTCCCACATAACAAAAGGAAAACATAAGAGATATAATCTGTTTGTTGATATGCAGTTTTCTATGCCAAGTTCAGGGTGCAACATCCGCTGCGCGTTCCATTCTTGGAGACGGAATGAGGCGGCCGATGCAAGTGTCCGGTTACCTTTCGCACTGTCTTGCCATCAACAACAACAATAGTTATAATAATAACTGGTCGTGATGATTATTATTATTATTATCATATTTTTAAATAAATATAACCACAACTGTCTGTAATAGTTTCATCAGAATTTAACACTGCTTGTAAAATTATAAGTTGGAATATTTGAAGAAACATATTATTAAATATTTAATTACAAACAAGAAATTCTCACTATAACAGTATTCAACAATTTGTAAGAAACCGACAATTTTTGTAACTCATTCTCCTCTTCTTTTCTCCTTCTAGGAGACAAATTTATTTTTGTTTACATTCTATTCTGTCGCATAAAATTGATCTTCCAAGCAGTAGCTGATTTGCCATTATCAGTTCTTGAAATGATCGTCAACTTGTAAACATGATTTTAAGACGTCGTGAAGAACTCGTCATCGAAAGTACAAAAACATCATTCCAAAAAGCATTTTAATATAATCGGAAAATTTTTCCCAGGTGGCGGGTTTGTGGATGAAAAGATTTGTTCCGTTGATACGATCAGGGAATTTATAATTTATGGAAAACAACAGCTTTTCGCATTGCTTTAAAAATAGTAATAATTAGTTTGTTATAAAATGACATGAAACCTAATTTATGTAGATATACTCACGATTTGGCGATGTAGGCCTCTAGCAAAGCGTGCGGATAGCGTAAAATCAAGAAAAATAATAAAGCCTAATATGGAACTTGCCCTTTAGGAATCTATTAGAATACGTCTGGTTTATTTAAGACCACTGATCGTGGTGTTTCCGTATATTCTGCAATAAAATAAAAATTCACGAATGTTGAACTAGGCCAAACAGCGACTAGGACATGATAATATTAAACATTACAGTCGCTTATCAATATTAAGTATTAAAAAGAAACAACATAGAAAATTGTTTTTATTCAGATGCTGTTTAATGAGTTTTTATTTACAGGCATTCTACGCCGAAGTCGTATGGGCCCTTCTTCACATCACATTTTCTTTTGGTCTCAGACGGCGCTCAAAAACAAATTATAAATGTGGTTTTGTTTCATGTAAATTCGAACGATTAGTTAAAGAGTGCTTGAAGCTTGAACGAATACAAACTACTGTCGTTCTATACAAGTATTAACTACCAAAGCATATAACAAAACAGAAAAGAACAGAAAATTCCCAGCATTGATGAAATAACAGAAAATAGTTTATCTTAGGGACCCACTGCCCCTATGATAAAAACGTGGAATTCCGGTAGGGAAAAGTTTTATTTTTACAGAGTAGGCCTACCGCATCTCGTTCTACTGCATTCCTATTACGATTATTATTACTATCTTATTTATTTTGCATTGAATTATGCGTTTCTTGTTGAAACGTTGATAATACATACGTTACTATTTACGTTTATATATAATTATATTCATGTACTTAATCATACGTACAAACACGTTCGAGTATTTACTATAGTCGAGTATATATTATTTCTAGGAAAACGCTTGTAAAACCACTATAAATGTCATTCGCGACATGTCACCATGGAGTGATAATTTTTTTTTGCAATAAGTCAGCTTGGTAGATATAAATCATACAACACTGCAAGTTACTGTCATTGTTTTGAACTACGCTTATACGTTCTGTGGTTTGTTTGTATATGTGCGTTTGTGTTTGTGTGCTTTGTGACTGTGCATAGCTAGTCTGTGTACGTTATACGACATAGAGTAAAGGTGGTGTTTGTCTGTGACAAGAAGGCCAAATGAGACTTAGACTAATCAATTACTAGCGCATTGTAAATCTTGTTATTGTCTTTGCATATCGCTTTTCCACCGACTATATCCCTGTTCGCGTCCATACTATAGAAGTAAGTTATTATATTTATGCGATTGCATATTAACTAATTTATAATACACCCAGAAAAAGGTTTAAAAATTACTGCCTGCTGGATGATCTGACGAATAAAAAATACTCAAAGGCGATAAAGGCAAAAGTATTTTATGAGAAATTTTCGCATCACAAACAGTGGAATGATCGATGTAGGGAAAAATGAGACATACAATACACAAGGCTACCATAGGCAAAGAACTAAAAACTGTAATGCTGTTATTGTAATAAACAAGTTGAAGTGAATTAGGCCGATCGGATCGTAAGATTAACAGACGATAGGTGGAAAGAATAGAGACGTGGATAGATGTCAAGGAAGATGGACCGATGATATCAAAAGTATTGTAAAACAATATTGGATCCAGGCATGCGCAAGATCCCAGTACATGGGAGAATTCAGGGAGGCTTAAGCCTACATCCAATTAACCTAAGAATGGATTTATTTCAATCCCATTATAGCGAAACCCACTACTGGTTACATCAAATGAATGTTACGTGAAATGTATGTGTTGCGCGGTATATTTGGGCATTGCGTGTTAAGTTAGAAAAGGGAAGTTGATGTCAAACATAATCTTGGCCATCGAAAAAGGTATTTTATTAGGTCCGGAAATCAGTTACTTCAAAATTTAAAATAAAGTTACCTATTTATGTTTGTAACGATAGATTTTATGCACCGTATTAATGGTTTGGTAATACGTTATCTAAAAATCTTATACCCACAAACGTGACTGTTTTTGACGATGCATAATGCGAAGATTAGGTCAAGAGAAGGGCTGCAAGGTTAGGTCAAGCAAATTTTATTTAGATTTTCTGTGAAAACGTTTTTCTTGCTTCTGTTTCCAGCTTCTGCGGATCTTCCATGGTATCTGTTCGCCACAATTTGTTGTATTTTATAACTGCATTTGAAAGTCCAATTAACTAGCTACATCAATCTTACCTAACCTTTCTCTTTTGGTACAACTACTTTTATTTAAATACCAAATTTGTGTAACCCGAATCAGAACTTTACGTGACTAAACGCATAACCAGCCTAATCTTTCTCGTCTGTTTGTATATATATCTTTGTTGGCAGCATTCGGGAACATATTGGATTTGTACCTGTCTCGACAAAATTTTGAACAGTGGTGACAATCCATTTAGGAAAATTCTTAATGGCTCCGTAGTGTATTCTTCCCCACAATGACATTGCCACCTAATTTCTTGGTAGGCCTATTTGTTCTTCTCATACTGTAAAAGGTTTTTTTATATATTTTATAAACAGTTTCAAAATGCTTTTAAAAAGTGGAATAGAAAAGTGTTTACTATCTACAGATATTTTCCTTTTATACGTGAAATGAAATCAAGAGAATTGTGGCGATCAGATAACGGCAATGTAATACAGTGTAGATCACCATCACTTGCACGTGGTGAATGTTGTTAATAGTGGATGTAAATTGTTTGTGGTTTTAAGTAAAGAATGGTGAACGGATAGAAAAATTGTGTACTCACTGTGCACGAACATGATAGAATATTTATAAGCTACTCGAAAATCCAACGTAGTCTGTGAAGAGAAATTATTTAAATAATAATAATGTTTTAATAACATTAACAAAAAACGAAATAGTATAAAAACAAAAGCAAAACCAAACAAGGCTCTAAAATATACAAGGTAAGAATTCAATAATTTTTAGCAAACATTAACTTATTTCAATTAAGATCCATTGAAAATGAAAAAACCTTATCCATAGTGGAAAGCAGAAAAGTGGCCTACTACAGCTTGTTACTCACGTGATAAAGATTCGTTCTTAATGTGTCAGAAATGTTATAACGTTGTGTACATTAACTTCATTGAAATGTACATTATATGAGTTGATATTGTTATTAGACAAATTTCGTTTCACTCGTGTAAGGATTCATAGCTCTACAGCACGATGCATGGCTGGAAGTGGTTTAAAACATCCTTTTTTAAACTTTCATCATACTTGTGAGAGATCCACGAAATCATAATGTTGTTCCATATGGTTCCAGTGTTATGTTAGTATGGATATATATTTAATGATTTTATTTGTATCCAACGGATCGTTGCGCCACTTTCTAAATTTCGTGTAATGCAGTTATTTCACACCAGAACAATATTATGCAATGTAATATATTGCAGATTCTGTCCTCCAATTTGTACGTTCTTACAATTCAGTTATGCGTACTGTAGTGCCTCGACTGCATTGCTATAATTCTATAATATGAAATTTCTAGATTTACAGTTCAGTGGATTTATTCCTTACTACATACAATGGGCTTATTCCTTAAAATGGATAAATTCGGCAGGTACGTAAGCCACAAGTAAAGAAATATTGTATTCCACATACCTTTCGTCTCGCAAATGCAGTAACTCATCGAATGTGATTCTGTTAAGACAGCATGAAATTCTACTCCGATCTATATTATTGTGTTGTTGTGTGCGTCTTCTCTCTAATGTTTTGTAATATAGTGTTTTACGGTGCACTGAATGTTCTCGTAATGGCAGATACTAGTCATAAAAATATAACCGATTGTGATAAACGTTGAACGCTTTAGAAAATGTCGTCGATTTCCGGTTATACATATATTGACATTTATTATTATTTTTATTATTGTTATTTTATTGTAGGTACGGTGAGCGCAACAATGTGCTCTTCGTTATCTGGCCGTATTGTACAATCACTTTATATTGTGTGTTGTATTTCGAGACTCGGTGGGTTATACGTGATAAAGAAAAGGCAGTGAGTGATACAAAGAGGGAAGAGGTTGGGCGAGCCGGCGGAACGCGGAGGGGCGGTAGCGGGCGCGCGCACTAACGTACAGAGACGCGCACACAATAGAGTTAGTATTGGACTGACTCCAGGATTATTTGTATTCCTAAACAGTCGTTGGACTTTGCCCAAATAGTAAGTGTTCTATAAAATCATAAACTATCGCACTAATATTACAAGTGTATATGAGTAATAGAGATTGCAGTGAGAAAAGGAAGCTAAGGCAATATTTGTTACAGCAGATGAATTATAGAGGCTTGTCCAAATGTTTTGTTTCCTGCGAGCGGTTTCTCGACAATTTTAGATTGAAACATTGTTGTGAAGTAAGTGTCCATGCAACCCTTCATTTTCGTGTCACGAGGGAAATTGATGGAAGTCGGTAACTCCTATAACTACAAAAAAGACATGAAGTTATTCAACAAAATGGACAATATTTCGTATTAAAAAAGTTATCTAATTAAATTCCTATTATTCCGTACTTTAAAAAGGTATAATTAAAATAATATTATTCTGTATAAGAAATTTACTTTATTTTAATCGTCCCTGCCTTCATTTTGGAGATCATCCATCAATACTTAATCTTTTGATTAAAAATTTGACACTGAAAAGATTTTATAGATTTACCATAAATAAAATTTACACTATTTTGGTACAACTGGTACACCCGTACACACTGGTGTTGATCATACTGAGTTTATCAACAGGTAGCTGTCATAAAACATACGAAGCAGGAAATGCTGTGTCGTCAGATTGCTTTTTCCCCCGAAAACGAATATTACATAATTACATCATTTTGACATAATGAACTCTATTTACTCGGAGATGTTCCACGAATTGTAGTGTCCGTGATTGAGTAATTAGCATGTCGTAGAAGACGACGGTCCAGGCACGGGGAAAGCTGTAGACGAGTCCCGACGACTCATGCTTGTACGCGTTATTGTGGCATCCGGATAACGGAGTTGAAATTCGGTAAAGAACGGATGTGAGTGTGTCGCATTTCTGAAACGCCACTAATTATTCTTTCACTTCCTCCGTTGTTTCAAAAAAAAAAACTTTTCATAGCCTACACAAAGCTAACTGTTCTTCATTGTTGAATCTGTTGACTAATTATTTTTTTTGTTATACTACAAAGGGTTCTGATGTAGCCTAATGCGCTTTCCCGTTGTGATCACTGAGTGGCTAACTGTAACAACAGTAAGTCTGATTACGGCTAAAATTTGGTACAGCGTAATGTAGTTATGATCTACATGTTATAAAGTGACTGTTTGCTTTGAATGAAAATGAAATGAATTGTACTCTATTTCGTACATGTGAAAATGAAATCAGCTGACTATTTTATGTAAATATAAATGTTTAGTATGTTAACCTATTTGCAACGTCGAAACATAGTTACAAATGAAGACAATTGTGAAGAAACCAAGGTCCTAAACGGGTCTTCGCATCTATTCCATTCAGGTGGCATATTTTCACTTCCTTTTCTTCAGTAATTCAGTCGACACAGTAGTTTTCAAGAATTCGAGTGCGGTTTGTGTTCCTTCCCCGTGTTCGGTCATTAAGAAAATTTCGTTAGTTTGTTTAAGGAAATAAGAGGAAATTCAGCGTAATTAGACATATAGTAGAAGCACGCCTTAAATAAAAACTAAACTTGTATGTTCGCTAATATTAGCGATTCAGTCATCTTCAGATCCACTTTTTTTTGTCACTGCCATCGGTAATAATTAACTGTTTAGATATATTTTGATAATAAATAATGTTTCCCATCATAACAAATTATGGTTTCTACGAAACAGTAATAAAATTTGTAGCCTATGGCCGTGGTCCTACATTATGGCTTCCATTGAATAGTTTTCTTTTATATATACCATGCTGAAACGAATTCTGATGGCAGAACTGTACACTAGAATTGCGTATACTTCAATAGAGTGAATTGAAAAGTGTGAGAAAACATATTGCGTTTGAGATTTTCAAGATAAAATTTTTATGTAACACGGTTTAGTGTAGTGAACCCTTGGTGTATATGTTATCCACGTTTTGAATATAATTCGGTCCTTGAAATATCTGTCTGAAAGGTGTCAAACGGAGAAACTTTTCGCCGAGAACAAGAGAATCTACAGTAGGTGTTTCCCAGAAAACCGTACGTGTGTGTGGCAGCCTAATATTTCGGTTATTATTCGCTTTTTAATTGAATTTATTTTAATGGAATTAGGAGTAATAGCACCTTGTCAGCGAAGAAATTAAAATGCCAGACTCTTTCCGTTTCTCTGACGTTCCCTTTTCTCCCGTCTTCAACACAAGTTTTTCAACTGAGTAGAAACGTCAGACGTATTCTGTAATGCCTACGCCCTTTTCTCCAATGAAATACTGGAAAATGTTTGTAACGTTGCTTTTGGCAATAACTGTCCTTATGGTATCCACTGTTGTACCTAATTAGAAAATGTAAATTTTTTTACGTCCAATCACAGTGGCATTATTTCGTAAGCATTCAGGACGTTAGCATGAGTATTTTAATTTTTACAAAAAATCAAGTTCTATTTCCATGTTTTCCGTCCAAAACTTTAGTTATTTTTTAAGTTTTATTCCTATGCTATCGAATCCCAAGTAACCGTCTTCTGTTTAAGGAACGGGCGTTTATATTTACTTGTTTTCCTTGGTATCAATTATTACTAGACGTTTTGTGAGTGTATACCCATTATCACTGTTTCATTAATTTAAAAACGATCAGCTAAACTTAATATTTGTTCTATACGTTCACCTTTGTTTACAACGTTCTTTATTTTTTTTAAATGTTTCTCCTTGTTTTTGTTACAGTTCCCATTTTACCTCCTTTTGTATGTTTTCTTTTGTTAGAAACATCGTTGATTTATCATAGATTATTTTGCAGCACTTTATAAGTTAAAATAATTTTTTAACAACAGATCTGTTGATTAAAAAGAAACTTAATATCATATAAATCACTACTTTATTAGAAAGCTTTACGTGGAGACAATAAAAAGTTAAAGTTTAAAAAAACTCCGTTCACACATTGCATTTCAACTCCGTTTACCGTGTTATACTAAACTAGAAAATAGGAATTCATTAAGGTGTAAACGACTCTGGTGGTGAGGAATAACAAATTGATTAACTTTTAGTTCTACTACGGCGTATAACCAACTGGTTAATTAACTTTTACAGCGGTATATAATACTATCAATGCAATAATTAATTTTTAGTATTTGCGGCTGGCGCGCACGCACACACACATGCAAACAAACCACCTGATAAATCAAATACTTCAGACTACTGTCAACGAGTATCGCCGCTGTTAACAACTGTAGCCGATACAGAAAGTTACTTTCTACAGGTGACCAAGTTTTTACCCTTCGGTTTTAAATAATTCAGAGCTCAGTTTAAGTAGACAGGATTAATAGGTACGACCAATTAAACTGATAATACTGTTGCCGCGTACATAACTTGGGGTATTAAATTCTTCGTTAAATCATTTTCCTCCATGTCCGTTCTTGCGTTCGCGGTGTAAACACGGTTCTCGCACGGTAACGTCACATTTTTCTTCAATTGATTTGTTTCGCCGGGCTGGAAATTAAACAAGGACTTGAGAAATCGTGATCACCTGCAGTGAGTTATCAGTGTTGCTATCACACAGTCGCTCGCTGGCTGGCTCGCAGTTATATAGATATACAATAAATAAATAAATGCATTTTAATACAGCCGAGTCGTAAAGTGTGGCAGTCTGTATTACGGCGTGCGTCAGTCCGTTATTTATAGTGACGTTACAATCTCTCTCGGTACACTGCGTTTTACTGTGTATTGTGAAATATCCGCATAAACAGCCCCAGTCTTCGTGAGCGCGCTCGCGACTTTGACTTCGTCTGTTCTTCTTGTCCTGCCCCGTTTTTCTCGTTTTGTTTTGGTTCACGTCCTCTAGCACAACGTCTTCTTTCCAGTATAGCCTACGTTCTCTGACTGCCGGTGGGCTTCTTAAACCTTCTACTTCCTGAAGACCTTCTGCGATCTTCGAATTAGTGATTTTCAATCGTGGTCTTTGGACGTTCGTGATACTATTTTAAATTGAAATCTCCGCGCGGTTTTAAGTGTATAATGTTAAAGTCTCAACTGTGATAGCAAACCAAGGGTCTCTGTCTTTCCGATTAGCGACAGTACCGTCAGCGGGTAAGAATCATACTAGTCTGTATTCTTTTATTGTTGTATTGAAGTGTTAGTGGTCTAAAATATTTCTACTAGTAGTTTTGTACAAACCACTATGACCTGAAGATGGCTTGACTGCCGAAAGCGCTCGTCAGTACCAAAGACAACATAGTGGTTTGGTTGTCAATACCAAAGACAACATAGTGGTTTGTACAAAATTACTACTAGAAATATCTGTATTCTTTGTTTCGGAGTATATTCTCACATACTTAACGCACATAATCTTCACAGCCTGAATTTATCCGTTTATGCCTGCCTTTCGTGATTCGCATCCAAATATCAAATTAAGACTACAATTGTTCTGAGTACATTCGTCGTTTACTTCCTTTCAATTATTGTTCTATTGTAAGTCTGCTAACGAAATTTTTGTTCACATTGTAGTGGAGTTTTATCATTTCTTCTGCTCTTTATGTTATTTCCACTTCTTGCAATCCTTTTTCACCTATTCATATCCCACGTATCTGAAAACTCCTACTTGCTTCTCTGTAATACTTGAAAAGCTACTTCACTACATAGCCTAAAGTTTTACAAAAATGCTGAGTTTGTACCTTTAACAGTCGTGCTTCGTCGATCATGACAAAAAGAACTCTCTGACAAAATTTCAAACGATTCTAGAATGTGAGTTTTATAAATATTATGCTTTTTGTAAGTCAACAATGGAACTGAAATATGAAAAAGACGAAATGACAGATTTTATGTTGCAGGATACGCGTGATGCTGTAAGGGTATAACAAAAATAGTAAGTCTGTAAGGCATAAGAAGGTAAAAGATACAGAAGAAGTAAATCTTTTTCGTTCTCGTATACTTTTCTTAGATTTGCTTCGTGCAAGGAAACGATGTTGTTAGTTATGATAATAATAAAAGTGTTTCAGTCAGAAAAACAAGTAGGCCTATTCAAAAGTTAAATTCCTAAACATTCCAACTTTGTAGGCCTATATCAGATGTAAATACTGATACTGACAGACCTATTACTTGCGTACACACAGTTCACAGTGTCAACTTGTAGTACAACAGATAAAATGAAAATTGGTAGCCTAATGTATTTAATAATATATTGTAAGAATAACAGTTGGATGAAAAATAACTACTCTAACTTTGTCGTACTTTGCTGCTGAACTCCTAGCTGCTGCTTCGTTCTGAATGAAGCCTTTCAATGTCAAGACCTAAACGACCTTCATAATTGTCAAAACGATAAAAAGCCCGTTTTGGAGTTGATAATGGTGGTGACATCGAAAGACCTCCATCTTTCAGCACGACGTATGTATTATTTTTTATTATTTTTATATTCTTATTCGCGTCTTAACTTTTAAATAGTAAATGCTAAGAAAGTTTACTAAGCTAATAGTAATCTTTCAATTTGTTATATGAAATAATTTGATAGAAATTTTTATTGCAAGATAATTATTTCGTTTCATGGAAAAACAAGATTGGGCTTCAGTCCGGCAAAACACCCTTACTGCTAATAGCCAGTACGATCTGACGATATTTTTTGGAAATTATTTTGTCTTCATCTGATGTGGATATTAGACATTCAGTGACTGCACGTTTGTTTTGAGAGGGCCGGTGAAAAAGAGAAAGAGAAATCGAAGGCAGAACAGGAAGAAGGATAGGGGTTTGTGAGATTAGATGGCATACCAGAGATAGATCTGCAGCGAGGGGCGACAAACTACAAAAGTTAGGTGTTGGTAGATGGTATGGCGCGATACCGCATACACGGGCGGGTCCGTTCCACAGATCATTTCTGTATTGATGTGCTGCAGCTACTACTAAATTTACATCCATCCCCCCCTAACTTTCTCCCACGCTTTCTCACTCTAATTTTTTATTACTTTATTTTCATTTAATTCCTTTCTTACATTCCCATCTCCTTCTTCGTGAATTTAAAAAATAGATATAGGTTTATGTGAAGTGCATTTTTATTAAAATTTCTGGTTTCAATTTATCTGTATAGCAATATTTAATTCAGAAGAAAGTATTGAAATGAAATAAAGATGGCTAAATCATAATGAAGTGCGTTCTTCTACTTTACTGGCCAAATAAATTTTAATTAATAATGGTATATACCGAGATACTACATATCGGTAACCTCTTAAAATCTGTACTCAAAAGTTTATATCCTTTCCCATTACAAGGGTATCGTTTTGTAAGACATTGAAAGTGATGTGTTCTCAACATTAGGAAACTATCGGTTGGTTTAGGAGAGTTTGCATTTCTCCGAGTTTGAGATTGGTATGTGTGGACGAAAAAGGAATGCTCGTACTCTCCATTCGTTTTAAATGGCTTTATGTCTTAACTTAGAGTGTATTTGTCAGTGAAATTTATAGTGTTTTCTCTCTTCGATTAATTTACAGCAATTTACACGTGTTGATATGCGACATCGTTTAAACGCTCTCTTTCAATTCTGTCCTCATTTCTCATTGTCAAATTTTGAACAAATATCGTTTAAAAACATTTACAATCTATTATTAAAGAGATAGAATTCTTTCGCCAAAAATATTTTTACGCAAAATCAAATTGCAACATATACAAAATAAAATTTACTTATTGATTTCAGTTTTGAAAAGTTAGTGAATTCGAATTCGTGAATTCCTTTCATGTCTGTTTTATAATGCATCAACTGAAATTTTAGATACAGGTAGGTTAGGTGAGCAGAATGCTACCAATTGCGTAACTACCACAAGTAACTTCGGTACAAACAGCGTTAATATAACACGGATGTAGCAATGAAAGATTTTTTTTGTTTCTCCAGTTCAATATATAACCAATTCTCAATTGAGGTCGTGCAGAAGGTGATTACCCGTGATTTGAAAGCTGACCGGACAGTGTGTCTGGGGCTCGACTTGCGATCGTGTAGATCCTATCTAGAACAGATCAGTGTTAAGAAACTTTTAGCACTAACCGGATTCGTCTTATTTCCGCCACGATTGATCACCGTAGTAGGCTAAGTGATCAGCATACTACCGAATACTGTCTTACACGTATTAGCTTAGGGCAGTGCTTCCTAAAGTGGGGTCCGCGACAATATTTCAGGGGGTCCGCGGACACTGTTAAGGAAAAATAGAATATATTGTAATTTTCTCCAACTTTTTATAGTCTACAATCTAAATTTTGGAATCGTAAAACAATTAGTAGCAGATTCCAGTATTTTTATGTTCAAACTAATTGTAATTGTAAAAGTAATTTCAAACAAATGGCTTTAATAATGTCTTCAAATCATATCTGTTTGTCAGCCGAACTGCCCAGACCGCCGCATCAACGCAGAACTGTTCGCGCTGTTTTAGTCCACGTTTAAGCATTGTATCTTGCTTATAAGCATTGTATCTAAGCAAAATGTTCTTCCGTGTAGCTGGTTTTACGCATAGGTAGCTGGATTTCGACACATGTGGCTGGAAAGATAGAGCCGAGGTTGGCAAAGTTAAGAAATAACCTTGTTGTCGAGAGTGACTTAATGTTGAAATTATCAGATATTAAACTTAATATTGCAGAGCTAATTGTTCAAAAATAGCTTCATTGTTCACATTAAACTATGTTTGATATCATTAATATTATAACTATGCAAGTTAAGAAAATTTTTATTTTAATTCATTTTAAAATATAAGAGTTCGTATCATATTTACTGTTTATTATGAACTCAGACGGGGTACGTAAAATTTTTAATTTTTGTGGAGGGGGTCCGCGGACTGAAAAAATTGGGAACCACTGGCTTAGGGTATTCGAAGAACGCGAAAGATTATATGTTGGTTTTGGGGGCATGACGTAACTGAAATTTACTTCCTGAAATTTATTCGTAAATGAAAAAAAAAACTGTAGTGCTAACACTTATAGGACGTTCATCGGGGACGTAATAAAATGACATAATGCATTGGAAGAAAGAAGCCAGTAATATCCCTGGGTTAAGTGTGATTGCTCTTAGTATCCTGTGTGTCTGTAGAAATAAAACAATGCCGGGTGGCTGAAATACAAAATCAGTAGTACAAAGGATTAGTGAACAAAAAGCGAAAACGAAAAGCGAAAACGATCGTCAATAATCGATACGGCGCTCTTAACAGAACAGAAGAAAAATTATCTCACTACAACGAACAATATACCAGAGGCAGGTACAAAGCGTCGATATAGGAAAACAGTATTTGCAGGTTGGTTTACGTCCACCTGCGTAAATAAGATGGTGTTGAGAGATGATAACCCACTATAAAAATGGAACTACTTTATTGCGCCTTACGAAGATTAGCGTCAGCGAAACGTGATCGAACTAGCTCAGCTGTTACAACTCAATACCAACAACAACAACAGTAGTAGTAGTAGTAGTAGTAGTAGTAGTAGTAGTAGAAGCAGCAGTAGCAGTGGTAGCGGCAGGTTTAAAAGCTAAATCTGTTTAGCAGAGGCAGAGAAGTAGGCATTCGGTTTAGTTGAAATTGAGGCCATTTAGACACAGACAGTGCATACCTCGGCTGGGGCGCGCACTAGTTCGCTCACTACACTACCTGGTTGGTACACACACAACAACACGCTTTACTCTATATTACATAACACAGCCAGCGAGCGACCCGTGTTCAGCGCGTTATTATTTAGACGCATTTTGCAAACCTTTATGTGTGCTTCGCATGCATATTCTGTTGCCGGATGAAAAGTCATCAGATAAGCGGAAAAAATATTCACCGCTTATGAACAAACGGCGTACGAATATTTACCTTGGGTTTTGTCAGTAATTAAACTACACGAGCTGCGGTGCTTCAGCGTTTAGTGCGAACCCATTCGAACGTAATACTGTTAAGTATAAATTTTATGCTTCGAGTCCAGATACGGCGATCTGCAGAGTTCGAGCCCGTAGATTGTACAGTTAAATGTTAACACACTTACTGGTAGGCTCTCCACTAGCAATCGGATTACTCGTTTTTACTGAGAACGTTTTCATACTGCTATCTGTAACACCACTACGATACATATAATACTATTTCTGCTACTTAAGTTGCTCTTTAGTTTTCAGTATTCAATATTAGAACAGTTGGGCCTACAGCTACAAGCAGTAGTACCACCAATATCGGTGTTATCTGTTTTGTACCTACATCGTTTGCTGATCGGTATAACATATGTTTTTAAATCAGCCATATGTTAGTCTGTCAGTGTTTGTCCGTTGTGAATACAGCGTTGTACATATATTGTTTTTATCCGTCATTTTCTTTATAGGTAACTCGAAGTTTCTTGCAGCAATTATATAATATTGTGATGTTATTCAATTTGTTTCTTCTGCAAGTAGTGTAATTTCGTATTCTCTTTTTAATTTTATTTTTAGATTTAATCAATTTACCGTACTTATAAACCTCTGATGATACTGATATTTTTCAGTGAAACGTGCGTCAGGTGTTAAAAAGAAAATACGAAATTACAGTACTTGCATAAGAAACAAATTGAATAACAGCACAACATTATATATTGTTTTTGTATTACCAGAATTCACTTTTTTAAAATTATTTCTGAAAAAAAAACTATTGCGATCTGTTCAGCTGCTTCTTGAGAATGAATGTCATCGAGTTATTTATTCGAAGATGTATCTTGTCACTTCCTGATTTCACACGAGAATTTTAATTTTGACTTGTGGCTACTAATCTAGAAATCTCTAATTCGATTCCCGGTCAACATTGTAAAATCGAGGCGTGTTTGTCAGCCTTTAGTTCGACGCAGCCTATGAGTATGGGTACATGGGATAGCATCCTGAGTATTAATGTGTAGTAAATACTAATTAACAGTCTCACTTGTATGCCATACGGCCAGCCTACCCTGCCAGGACTCACATAATTAATTATATTAAACCCCTGGAACCCATTATTGTTCATTTTAAATTACATCGTTATTGAAGTGGTACAAACGTTAGATATTTATAGAATAAAGTTAGGGCGAAGATGTAAAAGTAATATTCAATAACGAAACTGAGAAGCTAGGACGTGAATTGACGTCAGTAGTGTTCACAGTATTCGACTTGAAGGTGATGGTTGTGTGACAAGGTGGAGGGCACTTGAAGACAGGAAGAGACGGACCAAAACTGTTGAGATCAGACCTTATAAAGGGCCGTAGTGTCCGAAGAAGAGGAAAATAAGTATTATCAAAATATTCCAAAAACAAAAATGAATTTAGTGTATGAGTTACTTTCGATTTATTTGAGTATTGTGGCAAATCATATCGCAGGTCTATGTGCGTAATATTGATTTAAAAATTATTTGACCTAAAGACTAACTTTCAAAGACGTTATAGCGATATTGCTTAAAGACTCGCTGGGCACTTGGTGAAACATAGTATTACAAAGGTTTTTAAAAACACAAATACTCGTAAGTTTCACAGTTTATTCTTAACCTCTGACAATTGTTTCAGCCTATTAAGCTATTCTCAAAGAGCTGCTAAGAACAATTCTTTTGTTAAACCCTTTGTAAATTAATAGAGATTTCTTCTTTTTTTTTCTTAGTAGTATCATAATCGTCGTCCTACTTTTATTAACATTGATTATAAGGACGTGTCGCACATTTGAAAACGACCGCTGGTGCGTGATGGGAAATGGGAACTGGTGAGTTTCTATAGAAACTACTTCTTTGTTGTCAATAACGTAGTACACATATAAAACTTATGAATGCGACTACATTTAACTTATAATCTGTACATTGATTGGTGAATGAAGAATGAATTCATTGATTGGTGAATGAACATAAATACATATATTTTTTAGATTTACTGAAGCATTTTCAATGCCCTTCTCTGTGCATTGTATTTGTACAATGCCTGTACATTTTTTCCTTATTTTTCTTCATTTACGATGCGACAGTTTCAATTGATCCTTCACCTCCTTAACCGTTTGCATCTAATCTTGTTCTTTAGTAGCTGTGCTGTTCTTTAACAATTTAGTATTCTCAAAACAACCTCTGTCCCCAGCGTTTTCGTGGCTTTCTACTGAACTTTGCGTGTTAAGTGACCTTTCTGTCATTTGGTCCATAGCAATCTTGGAATTTAAGAATTGAGAGAGCGAGAGTGGGAGACGCGTCTTTGAAAAAATGGTACATATTAAGTTATTGTATACTATTAACATTTAAACACCGTTCTCACAAAAGCACCGATTGGTTAACGATTTAATAGAATAGCGTCTAGCATACCCCTCTGAAATTTAGTCGCGTCCTTAGATTGTCCCCACAAACGTCTTCCTTATAATCTAGTTTATTTTAAGTATTGTTAGTTGTTGTTACTTTTATTTTAAAAGTAACCCAGATCATGTACAATCCGAATCTTGAAGTTAGAGAAACTAAGCACCATTTTAGATGTCAGAATAATGATTTGCTAATTTGCTAAAAAAAAAAGAGAGAGGTATATAGAAAGCCCAAACACTTTCACATAAGAGAAGTTAAAAGTGTGAAACACTTTGACGCTCTTGCTATTCTGAATATGCTGAGGGTACTCACTGGCTATAACTTTCACATATGCTATATGTTTTTTGCCAAAAAGTTTAAATTTTTTAATAATAGGATAGTATTACTAAAAATACTATTCGAGAGTGGTTTTCCTCGCTTTTACAAAAAAGAATGCCTTTTTTTATCATTGTCACTAGACACCTCATCGCTGCTTCACGTTTCCCGTAAAACTAACTGTTCGTAGCTTCTTCGGAAAATTCGTTATATTTTGAATCGTTTCTTGAATTGTTGATGACCGAGGCGTAGCTTTGCAAGATGGTGTTGTCTTCAATTCGACTCTTCACCGCTGTAAAAAACTCTATAAACGTCAAAATATTTGTAACTATAAAGATTGATGATCGTTAGTTCGTACAGCCGAATCGACTTCTGTGTCACCTAGCGAAAGACAATGATCGATACTTAATAATTGTACATATACGCCTGTCAGAAGAATAATTCAGTTAGCCGACAGACGCCGGAGTCAATTTGATAGTTTCCGAAACAAATATTTTTTGGAACCATAAGCAGCTTATTGTGGTGAAACATCTTTCGACTAGAGTCGAACCAATATCATCTGAGCATTATGTCATGAAACATTATGTCATTTAGAATTTACGGTGTTATATTTACACGTGCGCAAAGTGTAGAATTTACGTACATTGGCGGAAATGCATACAAAATAGGCCTAATTGTGAGACTGGATTTAATTACAGTACATCCAACTTTCACATGCCAAGCCTGACGTTTATTAAAATGAATAACTGTCCTGCTATATTATTCTCATGAACGCATTTAGAGTTTGTGTTGTTTACAGTTACAGTTTTTTTGTCCAAGGAGAAATATAAAATTCTTGGGATTCATTTTAAGCAAATATTGAATATTTACTAAAAGAAAGGAGCGGTCGTGGCGTAGTGGCTAGCGTGTGGCGTTGCTACGTTGTCGGCGCGGGTTCGATTCCCGCCGCCATCTGATTTAGCTACGACCGTTCCCCCTTGCAAGGCGATGGCACACCAGTGAGAGGTATCCTGCCTAGTATAAACCCTCCCCAACTATGCCGTTCGGATCCGGCGTTAAACTGTAGGTCCCATATACCTGTGAGAGACTCGGTAACACACGCACCACGGGGAGGGTACAAACCAGTCGAAAGACTGAAGTCAATAATAATAATAACTAAAAAAAAAACGATATTGTCAAAAACCGTATTTTATTCTAGGAAGCAAATCATTGCTGTTAGTCGAAGTTAAACAGGAATGCTGTAAAAAACTAGTTTAATTCTATTGGTCTTACGACGTACTCCTTTGGGGCTCGCTAACAATTCAAATATCGAAATTTCAATAAAGTATCAGAGTAACTCCCCCGGACAGTCACCAATGCTCCATGGCATAAACCTAAGGAAGGTCTACGCACACAGGCTTAAATTCACCAATAATCAGCGAAGATATTACTAAAATAAGTGTTTAGTACAGGGCTATATGCACCAGTGAACTCGCGTCCCACACTGCTTGAAGAAGAACATAGAAGACCGAAACAATTCGAACGTCATCACTATCATCGCCATCACCACAATCCAGTCGTGCATTAGGCAAATGTACTTGTTCCGATATCTATTGCTTTCTTGACCTGCCAATAGAACTTCAACAAACAGTCGTATTTTCATAAATATTATATCACAGACTTGCGAATGCTGGAGAATATTCAATAGGACATTATTCCACAAAAAATGTGGTTTAAGTCAGGAATTACATAAGCTCTACACAGCCTTATAACAGATACATTTTATAACAACCATCGAGATCGAAATACAAAAGTTTACACACTCAGTGACACGCGTACGCGCGTCGACATTTGTGAGATCATATTTGTTTTCCGTGTGGGCGTTTATCGTATTTTTATTCAATTAACTCATGTCATAGATGTACTGTATCTAATTGTTTAGTTGTAAGCGTTGTAAGCGTCGTTTCCTAGTTTTCTAGCCAAGACGTTGTAACAGTCTGTGGTCCGTTTATCTCTATAACAAAACTAAACGGTTCCATGATTCAATAGTTACTGTAGCCTACTCAATGGAAATATTAGCTTAACATATCCGGAACAATACGCTTTGTGCCATTTCAATATGTTTATCGAAAACTTCTACACTATTATACTTTTATGTTAAATCATTATTTCATATCAGTTTTTATAATCTATATTTTATTTACGTTACGTGTCAGACGGTGTTATTTATTTCGTTCTCGATTGTCGGTTTTATGGTTTCACAATAATCTATTTCAGATACATTAAGTGTATCCTTCACGTATTGTATCGAATGTTCGTTATTGCAAGCGCATAAAATAATCAAACTTATTTAAATAAACCACTTGTTGTCTCCTTCTTATCTTAATTATAACAACGGATCAGTTTCCCTCGATTTTATTTGACTCGGGATATCGTTACCTAAACGTTCACAACAAATATGTAGCGAAATAGGTGCGTATACGCGTAAAACGTTTTACGGACAATCGAAGTTGAGGCAATTAAATATGATATTTATTTCTAATCTGTACATACGTATGCCTATGTCAGTGTACACAATTATTTACATATTGTATACCGTACGTTTCTATACTAGTTAAACAATATTGTTAACCACATGATATTACTTATTTATCGTCTGAGATAAGACCACTTACAAGACAAGACCGGATTCTAAGTACAGAATATTGTGTGTCAATTGGTGGACGGCTTTGGCTTAGACTGAACAGGACAATGTATTTAAGAAATCTTAGAGCTCTGCGGCCTTTCCTACTACAAGTTACTCACACATTGTATATAACCAGTAAGAAATAAAATCTTACCTCTCAAGAAGAATATACGATATACTAAGAAGTGATATTCTTAAAAAGCTAAATTTTATAGGATATTCAGAAATTCTTCATAAGAGAGGAGTGACAGTAGTCAAAGCACATTATTGAAATATTCTGAATCAAGTATTGGATCGACCGATTTTACGATTCGGAAATTACCTCCCAACTTTGAGTTAAAGCCACGTCGGAATATCAGTTACACTGTTATACTCTGACCATGATGAATACGAAACTGCTGTTCGATGGGAAGCTTGACGAAATAAGAAACCGTCCAGTTTTATGCGCAATTCGCGGTCAACAATTTTAGAAACGCACGTTGACATGTAGGCACATACGTAGTTCAGATTTTATCTTCTTGTAGATGTCACGTTACGTACTGTTTGGACAGACAAAAGATAAATCACTAAAAGCGATATATTACTACGCTACCGTAAACTGATATAATTATTAAGCTACTGGGGGGGGGGGGGACTGGCGAAGCTATAAGCTGGGAAGCTATAGCTACAGAACTGGCGAAATAGGAAGTCTTTGGTTAGAAAGTAAATTAGAAGGCAAAAGATCTAGTGAGGTTGAGCTGAAAGATTTTTTTTTTGTTCAATTATGCAAACTGTGTAGTCCATAAAAGTGGCACAACTGTTGACTGAATATATGACATGATAAAACTACACTGTGACTAAGTCTCTCGATGATTATTTAACAATGATATGTTACATACACTATTCTCAACGTCTGAAGAGCAAGTCCAGTGACAATATTGGTCTCAGTCTTCACGTCTGAAGGCTTTTATCAAGCAGATTTATCGCTAGATGATTTGTCTGTGGTTCTAACCATTTCACGTAGCTTTAACTGAACTTCGCAACGGTTCTGTTTACAATAGACAAATGTTTACAATTTCTGTTTAGGTGGCCGTGCATATCTTTATTGGTGACGAGCCACGGAACATCGCATATGCCACGCAGCACTTGGTCTAGAACATTTCGATAATGACGATGTTAGAGTTGGGAGCAGTTCCCCAAATTCGTAAGCCATATGTCCACGCAAACTTGAAGACTGTGTTGTTAACCAGCTGCAAAGATGGAGCAGATAACTAAGGAGATGGGGGAATATACTTCAAGAAAGCGAAGGGACATTTACCGTGTGAAGCAGTACTGGTAATGCTGTATGAAAGGGTTATAGGAAGAAGAACCTAACAGTACCCCAAACTCTCCCGAGGGTTAAAGGAATAGAAGAGGATTTGCAGCTTACAAGTGGTATGCGATCTCTTAGGGGTATCTCTCTACTTAATACAGCACATAAGGTATTGTCCAACATCATATTTTCTAGGCTGCTGCCCTACGCTGAGGAAAACATAAAAGAATATCAATGTGGATTCACTAGGAATAGGTCAACAACAGACCAAATATTTACACTAAGGCAAATCCTGGAAAAAACGTTGGAGTATGGAGTGGCACTCACCATCTCTTTGTGGATTTCCAGTCGGCATATGATTCAATCAACCGGAAAATGCTATATAGAGGTATGAAGGAGTTGAATATACCACCTAAGTTGGTGCGTATGGTTGGACTAGTTATGTCCAATTCTAAGTGCCAAATCAGAATACAATCAAATCTATCTAACTCCTTAAAAACATTGAATGGGCTGAAACAAGGAGATGCCTTAGCGTGTCTGTTGTTCAACATAGCTCTAGAAAAGATCATCAGTGATTCAGGAATTCAAACTAGCGGACACATATTTCACAAGGAGGCACAGCTTCTGGCCTATGCCGATAACATTGACGTCATAAGTAGGTCTGAATCTGGCTTAAAGGAAGCCTTTCAGGAACTGGAGTTGTCCGCTAAGGCTATAGGCTTGGTTATAAACCAAAGCAAAACCAAATATATGGTTGTAGGTGCCAAAACTCGTGCCCTGTCCCTGCGCATTAATGATTATGAATTTGAAAAGGTTCAGGGTTTTCCATATCTCGGGTCATATGTGGACTCTGGAAATGACTCCTCTAGAGACATTGAAAAACGGATATTATCTGCTAATAGGTGTTACTACGGACTGGTGAAACATTTTAATTCAAAATTAATAAGTAAAGATACAAAAGCCACCCTATACAAGACCTTGATCAGACCAGTCCTGATGTACGGCTCGGAATGCTGGGTGCTAAAAAAACTAGATGAGCAGAAACTATCCGTGTTTGAGAGGAGGGTACTGAGGAGAATCTATGGCCCTGTGAAGGAAAACGATATTTGGAGGCGACTGCATAATCGAGAGTTGTACGAAAGGCTTAAAGATCTTCCGATCGTGCAACTCATACAAATTAACAGATTCCGTTGGTCATGTGCAGAGAATGGCGGAGGATAGAATCCCAAAAAGAGTTATGAATTATTTGCCGATGGGAAGGAGAAGGAAAGGAAGACCGCGTACAAGATGGCTGGACCAGGTTGGTAAGGAGGCAGTGAGGCTGGGTGCAGCGAAACTGGTGGACATTGGCCGGGAATAGAGACCAGTGGGGAAGATTTCTTTTTGAGGCCAGGGCCCGGACTGGGCTGTAGCGCCGAGGATGTATGTATGTATGCGATCTCTTGCTGTTTATTCGACTACCTACACTCATGTACATAGTATTTCCAGGATTTTAATATTTGGCCTATTAATTTTGTTCAGTATTTTCGGAAAACTTTAATAGGCTTATTATTAGAGCCCATCTTGTTTTATAGGTATATATATTAATAAAAGTGAATAATAAAATTTTTATCTTACACTAATAGCTTTTGTAAAATTACTTCCAATTTATAATCATTGGAACGCGGTATTGTAAAGTTATGCCTAAAATAAGAAGTGTATTTAACTTCTTTAGCTTCATTGTTTACTATCACAGAGAAGGTACGCTGTATCTCTCTTTCTCTCTCGCTCTCTCACCCCCTCTCTGTTTGACCTCGCCAAATACACTGCGTGTTACATGCGGAGGGTCACAAACGTGATACGTCTGTGAGCATCACATCGTCACGCTTCAGGCACTTTGGCCACTGATAACTTCTTTGGCGGTTTCAGTCGGGAGCCTCCTCTTGATCGGCACCGAAAACAAGTAAAAAGAAGTCGTGCCGGTTTGCGGAAGAGTCGTTTCTGTACGCCTTGAGAACCGAGCCCCGGAGAGTGAACGTTCCCAGATAACTCATTCACATATACGTACAAACATGCTGCGATATCTAAAATCACACACAAACAAACGTATATATAGGCCTACAATTAAACTACCGGATACATTTTTAAAGGTCTTAGGTATTTTTTCCATTCATTAATTGCTTTTCTTGATTTCTCCGGAGACCAACGTATGAATGGAAATGCAACAGATACTTCCATAGTAGGTGGTTGGGGACTCTCACTGGCCATGTACAAGTGAAAACCGCCACCGCGAAGACGTGATCGCCATGCCAAAGCGGGCACTGCGTTAATCGCTCTGTCGTTGCAATTAACCTATACATGGCCACGCACAATTACAATTATATCGCGACACCAATTACCCACCAATTACGATTTCAATTTAATTTACTCCGATTAGAATTTGTAATTGCTTTATCGAGACCATTTTTATCGCGGAGATATGCGGAGTAGGAAGAATTTAGAAGTTTTAAATCTCTCTCTCGTCGCTACTACCAGCAGAGCTGTGACACACACACACACACACACACACACACACACTTGTGCAACGGTCTCTGGAACAACTTTCCAAACCGTTGCAGAAAGAAAAAAATTACACAGACGCAAACACAAACTCGGACACGGATAAATAAACTTTCTAGTAAACACATGGAGTAATTAACATTTTGCTTTTATATTTATGTGAACTGCAGTGCCGACAAAGGTAGGCAACAACGAATGCTCCTTTCGATGGGAACTCTTAACGCTATGCAGAACCGTCTTAATCGATTTATTCATACGTAGAAGTCTCTATCAGATCAGCAAAACGTGTATTGCAGAACTTCAACTGAATGAAACCGAAGACTCTTTATTATTCACCGTCCAAGAGTTCGTCTCGTAATCATTTTTGCTCACATATTTTTTGTTTTAAATGAACTGAAAGTAAATAGATTTTAGAGAGTACCATAATAAAATAATCATTGAAAAATTAAGTGTTTATGTTAAGGTAAGGCTTGTGAGAATTTCTTTTCTTTCTAATGGTAGATTTTGGACGTCATCCTATGTCTACGCAGATACGTAGATGATAACCAAATCGTTAACCCTTTCTGCTTGGGTACCTTCGGATTAAAGGTGACTGCTTCAGCTGTGATAGCTTATTGACCTGTTAATAACTGTGGGTATTAACGGACAACGGACAACGGACAACGGACAATTTCAGTTATTGCTGACTATTTTTTTTTTTTTTTTTTTTTTTTTTTTTTTTAAGCGACTCATACATTATGAACTCTACTGTCGATTCATTTAATCTATTAGCAATTCTTTCCACTTCATATATTAACAAGTTTTGTTAATGTTAATTCATTGTTAGTTCTCTAGGTTGAGCCTAAGTTCGACATCTCTCTCTTGCCCTTCCTTTTCTTCTTAAAATTTCTCCTAAAAAATATTGCTACGATTGTTGAGCGTGGATGAGTCGCATACTTTTCATAATTCCTGATAACTTCGGAAATGTTACACTCGCTTTTCTTTTGCAATACGCTGATAGTAACAGTCACATCAGCTAATACGGAACACTTGTTCCAAGGAACTCCTTTAGAAATTGTTGATGTCTTACTACCAATCAGATTAACTTCGCTTTGGACGCGATAAGATGTTATACTGTTGGAAATACTGCCGCAGCATTGGGTCTACATCGGATCAGATACTTGAATTTCATAAAAACTTTAGAAAGAGTAATTAGCCTAGTAGATGGACGGATGTTCTACGACATTAGAAAGGATAAAATCCCAATTTTTAAATTACAAACAACACTTTTTTTGGTTGAAAAATCATGCTAATATATTCTACGATGGACTCAACATCTGAGGATGAAACATCATTGAAAGAGCGAACCGTCTGCCAGTGTTGAGCTTAAAAATAGTGTCATTTTTTTAATCATAGAAACCGAGAATAGAATCCCAAGTACTTGGGATTGCTGCACTTATCGGAGTCAGCCTAGTTAAGTAAAAGTTGTGTCTTCTGTCCATGTTGAAGCTTTATTTTTACCATTCTTAGCAACGTCTGGTTCATTGTGGTTGAATAATCCGACTCTACTGTTATCAACTGTTATTTTCTATCACTATTCTGCTTTCCACACAAGAATATCCGGAGATTATTTATTTCTCGCGTTTCAAATCCGTGATTGTTTACATCTCGCAGAACGTTTAATGGCTGGACCGTAGTAAACACAAGAGATCAAACAATGTTTCATCTCGTGCCTTTTCAAACAAATACAGTATTTCTGCGTTGTGGGTATAACATCTTAAGTGATTGTTCATGCTTGTGGACGTTTTAGTGAATTTATTGCTGTTATGGCGACATATAATAAAAGCTCTTTATCTCAAGAAGAATTTGTGATTGATGTAATGATCTCCGCTAACACGTGTCTTCTAGTTATCGTGGCTAATAAATATATACTAGCGTCGGTTTCTAATAGGGTAAACCTCCATAGTGTTTAGTCTGCAAGCTAAGTTGTACCAGGTTGTTACGTTTATTTTTTTTTTAATTTGAGGTAACATAAAGAAGTAATTAACCTGTGACAATCACATGTGTTATTACAAATAATTATGAAAATTTACACAGGTACACAGAAATGGCTCGCACCTATGAGTAAATGATAGTTGAAAATATAACCTAAGCTTCACAGTTTACAACATAGCTCTAACGTATTTCTAATTTTAATTTTCAGCCATTCTTCACTTACTTTCTCCATCCTGTTTGTCGTTGTCATTCTTGCCTATTTTATCTATTTTGTACCTATACAAGTTGGTAGACTTTGTGTCTTTAATACATAGGCCTACATGTAATTTAGCACTAATCAGAAGAATATAACGTTAAATATCAAAGGTGAGATATTTATTACATATTCAACCGTTGTTTACAAGTTACCTTTCTCATTTTAATTTGTTGGAAACCTACAGTAAGTATCTGACTGACGTTTATTATCAGTTCTAACAGAAGGTGGTGAGACCAGTACTAACTGGAGCAATACAAGGTAGATTTCTTCTGTCAAAACATGTCATATTTTAAACATTTAAACTCCTAAAATTATTGTTTAAAACTTGTATTATTATTATTATCTATAATAAAGCAGAGTTAGGCCTATGGTTATAACTGTAAGCAAAAAATTTAACATTTACAAGAAATGTACGTCGACTGAGTTATTTTTATGTAAAACAGCCATAATTTATCGCGAACACATGACAGGCAGATAGTAAATGACAAAACGAAGGATAATTATCCTATTAGGTGTTGTGAAATAGTAAATAAAACGTGTTAACAAATCAATGTGTATGTAGTTCACACCGATCAATGCAGTTGTGATAATTGCTGAAACAATTATTTTGTTAAAGTTATTTTATTTACGGTACGTGTGATAGTGATTTATATATATTGGCGCTACTATAGTTTCCCTTCGCCTAACTGCGCGGAATCGATTCTTATATATCGTACAAAACTCATAAAAACGAAATAGTGTATGTATACAAAGAAGAACATGAATGTAAAACTATATAGATAAGACTGTTAGATCGTGTGTAGATATCGAGCTTATTAAAAACCTTGAATTGAAAAGGACTTGGTTATTTTAACCAAGGATTGATTGTACTTTGTATAAGTCATACATTAAATAAAACATTATTTGAATTACAAAAGTAGCCTATACATTCTATAATAAATTATAACAAATATAAAATATAAAGTATAATTAATTTTCTTCTTATTAAGCCATTTGGATTTTTATTTAACTTTATTTATTATTATTATTTTTTTTTGTAAATGAACCTGTGTTGGTACATTTTGTCGCGCTTTACTATGATTTAAAATCAATGGATTATGTCAAAAGTCTTCCCACAGTCAGTAAATTGTGCAGTTTTAAATAATTTTATGGATTTTGTGGAAATACTGAGGTTTTACTATAATTGAGCCTCTGACGAAGCTTATAATAAGCGAAAACTGGTTCAGGCTATAAGGTAAAACTTTTACGTTTTTACAATTAAAAAACTTTGTGTTCTGAGTCGGTAGTGATATACTTATTTTTACTATAAGTTATAATGTAATATCCATGAATGAAATCTAATACAAAGTTAATGAAAATTCGTGCATCATCTACTTGCTCAGTTATTAAATTATTATATTCAAACGAGATTTTAAAATTTAACTAGTTTTAGAATCCATTTGGTAAATGTAAAAATGTTTGTTACTTTTGGAAGGAATTTTATGGCTTGAAATCAACATATTATGAAGTTCTGCTAAAAACTATTGTTAACAGTCACATCGTACAGTTCACTTTTATTTCTTCAGCAGAACTATTGATGATATAGAATAGGATACTTTATTCTGTATTTATATAATTTTTATAAAGTATTTAGTACTTGTACCCTTGGTTTCGGTTTCACAAATTATGTTATAGTTAAGTGGACCTACGTTAAGTTATCGATAGACTATTTATTATGAATGATAGGCCTATGTATTATCGAATTTCCTAAATAATGTTCTGAACTAAAAATCTTTTTCATTTAAATTTTTAACAAAAGTAATGTAATAGATGTGCCAGATTATCCAATTAGGGTAGTATCTAATGCAGTGAGGATAGTATCTAATAAACTGAGTACAGTATACGATCAAGTAAGACTAACATCTAATCCGCTGAGGATAATTCTGATCTATTGAGATTAATATTTAATCTACTGATGTTATCGTGTGTAATAGAAATTCTTACATTGTAGAAATTGTTAAAACATTGAAACAACAAATTATAGAGTTCTTTAGTGTTTATTGTTTTTATTTTTTCATATACACATGTATTGTTCTTTTTATCTATTCATTCGGTCTTTTTATTGTTTTTTGATATTCGAAAGTGAAATATTTATTTTTAAATTTGTTATAAGATGTATGACGTTTATTTATTCACAGTGTGATGATATAATTTCTCAGGGTAGCTGACGGCGTTGAGTTAAAAGCACAAGAGTCGTTAAAGTGGAAGTGTTGTCAACGCAAAGTAAGTGCGCGTGCGTGCTGAACCAAACACAAACACGATTAACGGCCACGTGACGTTAATGGTGTGCCGATGGAAAACTAAGCTTCAGAGTTCACAACTGTTGTGCACGCCAATTAACAACGAAAACGAGTACCAACTACTTTCACGGAGTCCCGCCAACGTTAATGCGCACACGCTAATATTGTTTGTGTGACACCACAAGGCGTCAAGTCAACAACGCGCAAGGTGTGTAACTATTTACGAGTATATTTTAAACGACATTTCGTAAAAGTCCGCGCGCGCGAGAGCGCAATACGATTTGCTAAGTGCCGGTGCGAGTGTTGTGTCTAGGAGCTGTAAAAACATTCCAATCTTTTGGCCTGTTTCCCCTTTCTTTAGGAAGCGTCGTCAGTGGGCCCGGTAAGGAGGACCGCCTCGGGGCATGTACCTTCCTCTGTCCCCGTACCCCCGTCACCATACCACCGCGTCGCCCTCCCTCCTCGCCACGCGGTTCATCCGCGATCGTCTTACTCGCCGGCCGCCTGAGCCTTCTCGACTCGGCCTGGTTCGTTCTGTCCTGTACTGCTTGCATGCTGTTCATGTACCTCACACAAACACACACAGACGTACGGGCGTGCTGTGTGCGTGCTAGGACTAGATTCTTCGCATTTCGTAGAAATATAGCTAATAATTATAACATTTTTTACGAGAACAAAACGCTTCTTTTTGGGTTTACTTCTTAAAAAAAAAAAAAAAAAATAGAACCCAGTTGCAGACAAGTGTGAACACACGAATATTCCATTAGCTTAGTTTTATCTAAGCAAATAATACGTGATGACATTATTTAATGTAAATCTTATTTTAACACATAGTAAACTTTTGTTTGGTAAAAAGAAAAAAAGAGCATACGGCATTTCAGTATTTACGTTGAAAAGTAATGTTACCTACTGTGGTTATATAAAGGCTTCAAAAAAGTGGATGGGAGCTTTGGGGGAAGATAGACCCCTTATCAGTTTCCAATATCTTAATTGTAACAGTCTTGCAGGGGACACTTGAAGATGCGATGATGCAATCTCGAAGTAACAAGAAATTATTAAGTTGTTAACGATATTTAAATGTTCACGTGTGACTCTATCGTTTATTACAAAAACAAAAGAGGAGGTGAACCGAATGACAAAGGAAACCGAAACAGGTATAAACGACACGACCATAGGACCGAGCATGACGGTCTGTTGAAAATGAAGTGCGTTAGAGACACTAGAAATCGTCGGACGTGAACTCTATGGTAGAGAAACCAGCGAAAACATTAGACAGACACGCAGTGTATAGAGCGTAACCGATGGCAGAAGTGATCGCGACAATCGAATGGCAATGACACCAACTAGGATAATAAGAGCTAAGTGACACAAATTTCAGATTTCCACGCGGGAGAACTGTATACGTTGCCCCAGAATATGATGGAGCGGTAATCTAGACAAGATCGATGAGAGACACGGGGATTATAGATAACCTAAGAGGAACACGTTCCCAAAGAAAGAAAGGAAGAAGGAAGAAAGCTTCCGGTTGGTACACCGACTTCTGCTCAAAGACTGATTTATATGGTAAAATACAGTTTACAACAAAATGGTTGGATCCACTGTTAGTTTAGGATAAATTAACATATAGAGGCAATTCAAATGTTTGTACCTTGTTTCCTTCTTTCTTTCTTCGGGCGTCAAAGTGACAGGGATTGTACAGCTTTATTGATATAAAATCAATAATCGAGAATTTAGTGACGTTCCTACTGACATATTCATGAAATATTGTCATTAATTGTCAACAACTGTAAGTTAATTCTGTAGTTAAACAAAGATACGTAAACGCGTATCCGTGGACACAGACACGTTAGTTCCTATGTTTAAACTCAGTGCGTTGACTGTATCCACCGGCAAGTTTGTTGCGATTGTAATTAATATTCTATAATGGAATCGATAGATTAAAAGCAGAAGTGGTCGCTTTGCCTTTTGCAACTGTCGTTACGATCTTGCGATCTTAGTATTGTCCGTTCCGAGAGCGCAGTTACAGCTACGTTTCTTGAATTCGTACTCAGCGTCGCACACACAAACTCGATCGCGTTTTGCGGAATTTATCGGTTTACGTGCTTTGTTGCTGAATCCCGTGAATGAATACATAGCGAAAGTATGCAGACGTTTTATCGAGATTTAACTGCATTTAGAGGCGCGTTAACGGAATGTTTTAAAGAATTAACAGCATTTTTATATTATAACAACACTTTCGTGCTTTTGGCCTGTCCTCAAATGACAGATTTTCACAATTATCTGACGTCTGTCCGTGATGCTCGCAAAATTAAGTTAATAAACTGTAAACAACTGAACACCGCGTTTCTGAGTTGTAATTAGGGTTAAATTCAGGTTGTGGAACATTAAATGTAGGTTATGTAGGGTAGATTTAATCGCATGTCAAAAGAATTCTTGATCCTTCACAACGAAGGATCAGTATTGAAGTCGTTTTTGAAACTTCACCTATGAAGAAACATTATTTGAATCGTGACAAAAGCACACTTAACAAACGCTTTTCATTATTATTAACGTAAAACGCAAGGACAAGCCATGTATGAAAGTGGAGACAATGAAAAATGGAATGTGAGAATACTGCTCAGAAGAATCAAATAAAAATGTTAATGAAGAGATAAGAGACAATGACGGTCCTGGAACCCTAAAACATTATTAATATGGGGCATTGTTAATATGGAGCATTGTTGATATCGGTTTTAAAAAGTCGGATATGTTAGCAGGCCTATGGAGGTTAAGACAGATACGATTGTATCTTACTATTAGTGTCTCTTGATTAGTGTATCTTACGGTCTGGGGAACAGAGGAAGGGAATTCAATAAATGTTGGTTGGAAAATATTTAAAACAATAGTCATGCTTGTCGAGTGAATAGGGAGCCTAATTCTAGTCTTTTTGTGCAAAATTCCATTAATAAGTAGCCTAATTGTTTGTAGGTTTGTAATGGACAAATTTGAAGTGCCGTATCTTCAGAGTTGTTAACACACTTCTTGTGTATAGGAACCCTCAGGTTTGATATATATACAGGGTAAGTCAAAAAGTAAAGGCAAATTTTATTTTCCCTGCTGCAATGGATGGCAGTACTGACTGAACAATGACGTATCATAACCTCAAAGTTTTTTTGTTCTTTAGCTGTGTTGTTTCAGTGCTCAGCTCCATTCGTAGTGATTTCAGGGCATTTTATTATGAGTGCCCCGTTGTCCGTGTGCACCAAGGAAGAAATGAGGGGAGTGGTACGTTTTCTGCACTCTGAAGGGACTAAACCTGCGGAGATTATTCGCAGAATGCAGCAGCAGTACGGTGAGAGCTGTCTTAGTGAACGCAAAATTTATGAGTGGATAAATCGCTTTAAAAATGGTCGTGTATCTATCTGCGATGAAGAGCGTTCAGGTAGGCCATCCACTTCGAAGACGGACAAGAACATCGAGACAGTTGAGTGAATGATTCATGATGATCGTCGTGTCAAAATTGATGATATTGCGCATGCGTTGAACATTAGCCACGGTTCAGCAGTTGCAATCATCCACGAATCACTAAATTATCGCAAAGTGTGTGCTCGTTGGGTACCACATCGACTGACAGACCATCACAAACAGAAACGTTTGGAAATTTCGAAATCACATTTAAGGCGTTTGAAGAGGAAGGAGAAGAGTTTCTCAGTCGCATAGTAACCGTTGATGAGACGTGGGTTCATCACTTCGAACCACAGAGTAAGCGGCAGAGTATGGTGTGGAAACATCCATCCTCGCCTACAGCAAAAAAGTTCAAAAGACAAGTTTCTGCAGGAAAGTTGACGATGACAGTGTTTTGGGATATGAAAGGTCCACTTCTAATTCATTACACTCCTAAAGGTCAAGCAGTGAATAGTGACAGCT
Organism: Magicicada septendecula; assembly: GCA_034769895.1. NCBI lineage: Eukaryota > Metazoa > Arthropoda > Insecta > Hemiptera > Cicadidae > Magicicada > Magicicada septendecula. Next base: position 463,632,317 of record CM068369.1, read on the forward strand.
ACTGTGAGCTACTGCGAGGTCTGAAACCCAAAATCAAAACAAAGAGGCGAGGAAAATTTTCAAAAGGTGTGCTTTTGCTTCAGGACAATGCCCGTCCTCATACTGCGGGGAAAACGATCCAGTGCATTCAAGATCTTGGTTTTGAGCTGCTGGAGCACCCGCCTTACAGTCCTGACCTAGCTCCAAGTGATTTTCACCTTTTTGGTCAGATGAAGGAGCACCTGCGTGAATCCAAGTTTTCGTCGGATGACGAGGTTGTGGAGGCGGGCGGAATTACGAAGCTTGTCAAGAGATGGACCAAGTGCATAGAAGTTGAGGGAGATTATATAGAGAAATGATGTTACTTGTCATCTTGTTTTCACAATAAAAAGTTCCTTTTTAAAAATTTGCCTTTACTTTTTGACTTACCCTCATACTTATATTGTATTAATTCTCTTGTATTCTTATAACTTGAATTCCCTTCTGTCTAATGCCAAGTGAAAGACGATTCAAAGCTTAAAAAAGTGCCTTTATGTCTTTTTATAATTAAATGTTGTAATTTTAATGTTGTTCAATAAGCAGGCCTGTGTGTAATGTGTAGTTCTATAAGTCCTGCATCATCGAAGTGACACGGCGAAAATTTTTGTTTGCTTGAACAATATAAACTTGATTACAAATGGCAGTCTAAGCAATAAAAATTAGACTAAATGGAACTGTATAGAATGTTTGCAGTTTACTATCAGCGAAACGAATCCTTCAAAGTAATAAAATATTCTTATTTAGCCTAATTTATGAAAATGTTTATTCTGTACTTGGGTTCGTTTAAACTCAAACCAAAAGTTTTCAGTGCTGGCTAAAATTTCTAACTACCGGTGCAATCGAGAACATTCGATACCACGTGGCTAGACTTATGAATTGCATCCATTTATATATCCTTAGTTGGGATTTATAATATTTTATTTTATTAAAATTTAATTACTCGTCAGTATTTCTCACCATTTTACTTAGTAACGTGTCCATCAACGGGTACAGTGTTATTATTCTTGAAAACGTGTTTTTACCGATACGCTCACGTACATTCGCCATTTCACTGTCACTCACTATTGACTAATACAAAACTATAGTTTATGTCATTAACGTCTTGCTACTATGTTGCACCTAACTTCTTAATTTACTGACAATAATTTCTTAAACACTCACACTTTCTCTAAATATAATCATGTTTTTGGTCCGTAATAAATCAGGCCTCTATTATTAGACATAAAATACTTGTCCCATTGCAATGTTCATTAAATTTCGTAGAAATTATAGTAAGTTAACTATTTTTGCTTTTTAGATCTTATAGTTTGATTAAGAAATGTGTATAAATAGACTGAAACCAAGAAAGTTTATGGTTTTCTAATTTGATTTGTATTTTGCAGCAGCATATAAAGAGATTATTAAAAATTCGGATAATAAAAAAACTCAACAGTTTTTAACTGATTTTGTAATTGTTTTTGACTCGCAGAAAAAATGATTGTCTTCATTGTGAAGCCGGTAATTTATGCTTGTGAAGATGAAACCAGTGAGGTCGGTCGTTTATCCCACACGTGTTTTATCATTTTGTATGCTGGCGATATGAATACTTAATTGATGCTTACTGATGTCCTCACATTTTTTGTTGGTAATCAAGAAGTTGTCATTAGGCGTACTTATAAAATTTCAAGGAAACACAGTACATATAGCTTATGCTTTATGAATCTGTTTAAGCATTCTCAACTGTAAATTTAAATTAAAAAGGTTTTGTAAGAGTTACGGAACTAGACTATAATGAAAATTAAAGGCTAAATCGTAGTGTTAGGGAAATTTTAATTATCTTAGTGAAGCACTCTGTGTTTATTTGGACTCTGATTTCACAAAGTGTCATAGGAGACTTCAGTTAATCTAATAACGTATCTTGTAAGTTGAGTCTACCACACAAAGTAAGAGCTTCATGAAACCATTTATGTCGTCCAATGTACCTTTTAAGACGTCTTTCTTTAAACTGGATTGGGGTTACGTTTAAATAATACAGTAGTTCTACTTGGTGAACTTCAAGTGCCGTTTTAGCTCAGGTAGACACAATATTAACTACCAATGTCTAATCTTATGTTACTACTAAATTCTTGTTACAATTTTCTATACGCTCTACCCCTTTTCGTGTTCGAATTCAAGGGACAGACGGTTATAAATATTTAACGGTGAAGGAAGAACTGTTGTGAAAACCAGAAGCCGGCTTGGAAGTTGATTTACAACCACTGAACGGAATATCAATTATTTTGCTAAACATTGGATATTAATTGAAAAAAGGCCGCGCGCCACGAACGTACCACTCGAATAAATAAAATGTGGTCCGAATTATTCGCTAACCTCAATCCTCTGTTCTCATTTCCAACAAGCGAAATGAAGAAACTGCGTATACATTAAACAAAATTTACATAGCCATTGATCAGCATATGAGAATGTTAAACTACGTGTACAAAATGTGTTTGTCATTTGTCACTTAACAAATGTTCCAAAAACCTTGAAATCATTTCAAGATTATCAATATCCTGTTTAAAACGTCAATAACACCGTATGCTTGCAATTGAACAATTATACAGGTGTCAATAAAATAAATGTATTTCATTTAATTTACCGGCTAGAAAATGTGTAATTAACTTATGCAACAGAAGTAACTGTACTTTTATTTAACAATCATAATTACCTCTATGTCTGTGTACGAGCTCACAGATTTGTGTTCACCAGTTTAATAAAAAATATACGTTTTTTCAGAACATACTATAAAAACTAGATGCTATAAATTTTTTTACATTTTATCTATTGAAAGTTACAAAGTAGTAATTTCTCAACACTGTACAGAACAATTTCGGATTCATTACACCATTATAGAATTGATTTTTAATACGATTTTTTACAAGTTAACTAAAGAATAATTTTCATCTAACCTTTCAGCTTTGTGTATATACACTTTTCATTAACATAAAGCCATATTTTACCATATCCACAATATCTTATGATCTTGGTGTTACAGTTATTTGCCATCGTTCGTAGCGTATGGAGCAGATAAGGTCAGGAAAACAGATTTGGGAAGCAAGAATTGCGAAAATAAGAGAAGGAAAAGAGCCGCGTAAATCTGAGAAAAGAATTCAGCCGCGAGAATATACCGAAAAGAAGAAGTAGAGAATCGCAAGGAAGTGGGAGACAAACAATAAAATGGGAGTGGAGAAGACATTGGGGCAGGAGAGAAAACCGTGGTAGAAATCTGTACAAAATTGAAATCTTACTGAAATCCGCTTTATGTCATTAACAGCAACATGATTTTGGACTGATGCGCGCGTGTGTATATTCTTTTTAAGTATGTTAGTCCACATTCAAAACTGAGAAAACTTTTTGCAGTTTCTCTTCTTCGTTTTTTCCAGCCAGGTGGTACAGTGTTGAAAATTTGGAAATTTCTTCAATTTTGTTAGCAACGGATTACAAAATCGCTGCTACCACCAAACCCTAGTCGGTCTAGGCTGACAGATGGGATCGATATACTTGAATGGTGTCAGTGTATGTGTTAACTGCTAAAACGACAACTAGTACACCTACTAATATATTTATTTGTTTCAGTACGTTATTTAGTAGGCCTATTTAGTATTATTATTAGCCGGTGTTGTATTTTAAAGGCTTAAATTATTGCCATTTTTTACAGCCTACCATCGTTGTTTCTGTTACTACTGCTTTAATAAATATTAAACTAATTAATGCTGATCCCTCTTATATGGCATATTTACTGTTGCTTCAATACATTTGATCAGAAGGACACACGTAAGTAAAATCAACGCATAACATACGACTCGGAAACGAATATTTACTTCAATTTTACGCCTAGATGCGTGAACATATTTATCTTCAAGTCGACAGTTGTGGATTCATTGTCAAAAATGATATCACATTTTTATGATAGGTATTACTTTTATGTTTTTGAAGAGAAGTCTGCTCGTGTTTTTCCAGTCGTCTATTATTTTCTCTGAACAAAACAAAAAAGTATTTTTAAAGCATTACAAAGGGAGGTACCCAATAATCTGCCTCTGTTCACATTGCTTCAGATTTATCTGAATGTTTATCGCAATTTGTCCGGCGTATCTGTAGCGATTTAATTAAAAATTTTAATTAAAAATTTTCTGCCCAATATAACTTGTAGTTTGATAATTGGATATCGAGGGGCTTCTCTCCTCGGCACAGGAAACAAAAAAAAGAAAAACCAATAAATAAGGTATAAGGTTAGAAAAAAAAAAATATCAGCGCCCTTGAAAGCACTCTTAATTACCAAATTCAGGCATACGAAGACGCGCGCGCTTACGCACAACTGACACTCTCACATGATTATAGTAGCGCTTGTGTGTGAGTGCGTGCGTGTATTAAAAATTAGTATATCGTATGAACAAAAATATGTTTACGATAAACACACTTTTTCCTGGTCTGGCTGTGTCTAAATCTTTCTAAAATGAATACATAAAAAATGTCATCGTCATTATCGTTTTCTTCAATCACTGTAGATGCTAATGAGCCTGTTCCTTTGTACGGACTTCCTGGTACGTCCCCGACTTCACCGGCCTTGTGGTCTGTACTCTCAAGGTGCGCTAAGCAAATTCATGCCTCGTTCAGCCTTTGTCAGATGTAAAACTGTACACATTGCATTGCGGGCGCCAAAAGGCGTCATTTTGATTGTGCTGTCATCAAGCTACAAGCTTTCACAGTGTATTCAAATTTCAAATCTGATATTTCTCCATCATTCTAGTACGTATAATTAACAACAGATATCGTTAAGCCTTCACCAACGTCAGTCCATGCTTATGTTTTAAAACGTTGTGGACAGTTTGGTTGGTACATTCGTTCTTACTAGAAAACTTCTTCGTTAACTAATCTATCTCTCCCTTTATGCCCTTCAATCTTCTCCAAGATCCGCTTATTCCAAACGACTTCCAGGTTGTTGGTCCTTGGTTTCACGTCTTTTATCACCAAAAAGTGCATTTACGAACTAGTTGAATAATGTTAGTACGACAACGAGGTCTCCTTCTGATGTCAATACCTACAATACGACAGTGGCTTCTTGCTAGTCTAGGAACTTATAAACATTAATAATTTAATTCATTCCACTCAAATCAGCTTGTATTTTTTTATACAGCTCACTTTGCAGCAAATTCAGCTGACTTAGCTCAACTTTTGCCTGTTCTGCTTGGAAAAGCCACGCTTTACATGATAAAAACCTAACTGTGAAACAAATAAAACAGAACTATGTCACAAAACAACTAGTCTTGAAACAAAATATTTCATGGTGTTGTTAAACAAACGTATGTTCATAAGCGCTGAGCGTTTGGTTTTTGAATTCGGTTTTATAAATTCCTCCTCCTCCCTCAAATAATAAGAGACTTCTTGTGATTTTCGAGATCGAAAGGAGTTTCGCATACATGGAGGACAAAATAAAATTATTTATCGTACTCCAAAGTTTTAGGCTTTATTGCACAACTTAGAAGTAATGTTTCGAAACTTGGTATCTTTTAATTTTTATGTTTTCTTTACGTTTTTGTACAACAACCATTTCCATCTTCAACACAGTATTCTATTTTTTAGAAAGCATCGAAACGGTTTTTAAGTTACTATGCGTAACAAACATAAGTGCAGGGTCTTTAGTTGACTTAACGAGTATTTGCTTCTTGTCAGAACTTATTTTCCAGCAGTCCCATGCCATTTTCTCCATCACAAAATTAAACATTCAATAAGTTCGTAGACTTTTTCACGACGTCAACTTACAAAATATAGCATCCAAACATCAGGAAACCTGTTGTTATTCCAACTTAATTTTCTCACTAACTTTATTCGTTCTTTTTTTGTTGTTGATACATTGTAAACCCAAATACACGATCATTCGTCTCACGACCGCTGTTGAGTATGCCTGATATACTGTACAAGATTTAGTTCTGATAAGGTTCTGAAAGGTTATTTACTTACTCGGTTAGTTACTTATTTACGGTTGTGTAAATGTCAGAGCCGACGACGAAAGTAGCAAACGGTAAAAGTAACAAATAACTACGGGGTACTACGCTGCCTCGGCGCCGCCGAGAGATAGCACACGGGGCACTGACGATTGTGCAATAAAAATTAATTAATTCAGTAGAATACAATTCGTGATTCCGTTTATATGTGTTTACAGTTGGACGGGAATTGTAACAGACCTCGATGAAACGGGGGGGTGGGGGGAGAAGGGGGAAAGGTGAGGGAATGAGACAGAGACATACATAGGACAGAGGGCATAGAATAGACATGTCGCGTTTGCTAGCTGCTAGCTGCATTTTTTCTGTTAACAATAAGCATGCACATATATATATATATATATATATATATATATATATGCACATACATACAATATACAAATGAAGTGAAAGGTAATTTCAATTAAAGGTAGCTTTTATATGTTAGCGTGCAATTAACCTTATACATATTGTTTGTTAATTATCTGTCCGTCTATCTATCTAGCTTGTTTGTTTTCATACTGTGTGTGTGTGTTTGCGAGTAGTATTGGCAGCGATTCTTAGCGCAATGCCTATATGCGATTGCCGGTGTGCATTCTGTTGCAATGTTCTCTTCACGGTGGTCGCTAGTTCGTCGATACCATCTCCGTCGTCTCTTCGACGTCGTCGTCACCGTCATCGTCAACGAAGATCATCGTCTTACAGTTCCCATTGTGAAATAATTCTTTGGTTACGCGTTTACGAGAATAAGGAAATCCACATCAAAAATCTTCAACTTTATAGTGATTTACGCAGCACAGTTTAAGTTTAAGTGTTTGTTGCATTATTTATATAGCTTAATTTTCAAATGCAAACCTTTATTTTAGTCCCTAGCTAGTATGCATATTTTCTTCAGTTACTTTTCAACATTCAGAGCGTTGGACAGAAAGCGATTCAGTCAAATTTTCCGTATTAGCAACGACCTAAAGTAATTAGGCTACTTGTATTTGAAAACTTTCAAATAAAATAAAACATAAGGTAATGAAAATTTCAAAATTTTCATGTAGACAATATTGCAACATTTTACCTACACTTTGAGTAAAGTTTTAAGCGATATAGCGGACAATGAGCTAAATGAAATCAAACTTGAAAAATATCAACTGGGAACTTGGGAATCTTATCTCGACCTAACATAAAATCTGTTATGGTTCCTTAGTATCTGTTTGAGTACCTAATATGTATAAACATTATATTTATCTTACAAAATTCCTATTGTCTTGAAAATATATGTTTTAAAAATAAATATTGCAGTTTTCAAAAAATATATATATTTTTGTACTTAGCCTATATACGTTAACACAAAATAAAATATTTTTCAACTCCATTAGTTTCAATTATTTTTATAGGTTGAATGTATGGAATGATTTTTTCTTGACCATATTCTTTCATAATTCCTTGAAAATCAGCCTGTCATCGAAATTTAAGTTAAGATATTCTGTCAAATGTATATTTTACAGTTTTTTGGGGGGGTTTCCAAAGTAAAAATCGATTACCACGTAATATTTGGTCTTCGTTTTTGTTATGTGCTACGCAGAGACAGTAAGCAGTTTTATGTTTACCGCTGTCTGGTGACAGACAAAATACTGAATTAATGAAATAATTTTAGCTCGAGTTACTATGTGACGGGATTCAACGTTAAATCTGCAAGGTATGTGGGATCACAGAAAAAGACACTGGGAAAAAAGTAATAGATAATAAAAAACATGTGTTGTTGCTATATGGTAACATTAGTGTAGCTTTGATGGTGTCTCGTGACGTTATTAACTAATAGTTACAACGTTATTCATTGTGCAATGAATATTAATTACTACCGAGAACGTGTCCGACACAATGAATCTACACGGATAGAATTCATACTGATCAATCGTACTGTAATTAGACTACTGTATTACCTTTTGGTAATACGTTTTTGCTGTCCTTTAACTGAAATTTAATTATTGCCTTGAGCGACTTTCTAATCAGTTTGTCTTGAATGAATCTAATAAACATTGAGATATGAAACACACACACGGGCCCAGACATATATGTATCCAATAAATATAATTTGTTAATTTGTTCTGTGGACTTACGTAACAAAATACAAAAAGGTAGACAGTAGGGAATTTTTTGATAGTCATTCATCGAACTCGGTGACGGACATCGTTACAAAGCGTTCGTACGAATGATAGGAATAGGGCTATCTGTTTCGTCCGTTCTGATAAATAAAATACTCGCACGCACAGCCGCGTGCGCGAGCGCATTTGCATAAGAATACACAATGTATGATTAATAGAGTAAATATTTCATGCATTAAAAAATCTATTTAAAAATACTTAGTTTATTACATAAGTCATGTTGGATTTGTTGGAAAGTGCTCTTTTATGTGTGTGTAAATGTTTTAACTGACCAAACTATATGATCATTTCTATGTTAAATTATGCGTATAGCTAACTATAAAACTTGTTTATTGTAGGAACTTATTTGGCGAATTTAAGTGTACTTAATGCGTTCACATTAGACCTTACTTTCCTGGTGTACTTACTTAAAAAAATGTTAGCCTACGTAGAAAAGATTTTTCACGTGTTAACTGTCCAGGCAAATAGAGTATGTTGGAAAGTAATTAAAATTTTCTCAAATTGGAAACGTAATTATTAAGGAGACATGGTCCACTTAAACTTTAATTATGTCTCCTTAGAAGTAAGTGGCCTTAGTTATATGTAGTGTGTTTTGTAAGTATCGTCTATGAAATGTAGGTAGTGTAAGGAACAGTACTTTGAAATAATAATGTTGTTAATAAGAATTGCCGTGAGTATTATTGTTTTGTTCTTGCACTGCGCTCAACGTTACTTCCTTCTCTGCGACCACAGTTTTTGTTTTACTACACGTAACATCCAACCACTGATGCAGGCAAAAGCATGGCTAAAACAATTTAACTTATTATTTTTAATTAATATTTTATAATTATTCTTTTAATACTATAGAATAGCTTGAAATCTGAAAACAGCAGCAGTAAATATTTCACGACAATATTTGGTCACCACGTCGAATTGTACTCTCTAGGTCTGTTCAGCTAGGTCAGTTTGATCCCAACGTTGGGACGTTCGTGTCACAGAAAGTAAATATGGAAAATACTGTTCCGTGCGGTTAGTACTGATAATATTTCTGAATACGCTCAATAAGCTGTTATATTTCTAAAATATTAACAATCAGGTCGATATGTGTTTACAGTTAATGTAGATATCAGATTGTTATAGCCTACAGCCTATAAGTTATGCTTAGCTCCAATTTCGGTAGTTGGTTATTAATTCTTCTTCTCCTTCATTAGCACAACAGCCAAAAGTGAGCCCTGGATACCAACGCCAATCTTCTCCAATGTCTCCTATCCATCACCCTATCAGTGTAACCTCTAACATCCATTCTTTTTAGATCTTCGAGCACATCATCCAACCATCTTATCCTAGGTCGGCCCCTCTTTCTGCTTTTATAGTTGCACCCTCAGGATTTTATTTGGCATACGCTATTCGTCCATCCGCTAGCCATTGTATTCGTTGCGGAATTGTCATTAAATCCAAACACAGTATTTTATAATTAAAATCAAACGATTCAACTGTTGTTACCAAGTATTGCTCAAACCTTGGTAAAACGTTCTTTCATTGCTCTCAGGATCCTTAAACATTTTAAGTCTAATTTTATGCTATAGATTTATTGTATTAAGTTTCTACATAATTACCTTACAGAAGCACTAAATATACAATTGTGTGCTGGAAGACTAGTTCGGTTTTTCCTAATGGCAGCAGAGCATCAACAGGATTAGGCGACTATGACGGTTGTACGGTTTAAAATAGGCATATTCTCCGGAAAATTGTGATACGGCAGCTGAATTCTGTGCTTTGGAACGGGAATATAACCCACACTACCAAGAAGACAGTTTACTCTCCCATCTAATTGAAAGCATAGTCATCTATGGTTCTGAAACATGGGAGATAAACCAGAGAAATTCACGAAGATTTCAATCATTCGAAATGGATTTCCAGAGACGGTCTTGTGGGATTACCAGGCTCCAGCGCATTGGAAATTAATATATCAGGAGGCAAATTTGTGTAGACACCATAAATACGAAGCGCTTCATATGGTATGGCCACGTCTAACGAATGCCTGAGAAACGTTTGTCCAAAAAGTTCCATCTAGAAGGCAGTACTGGGTAGACCCAGGAAAGAGGACATGTGTGGTGAGATGGAGAAATGGGGCTTGCAGGATGCCAGAGCGGGTGTACTTGTAAACATGGATGTCTAAGTTTTCTAGCCTTCTTTTGTGTTAAGGTATGGGTAAAAATAATGAATAATTTAAGTACAGGAGCAAACACACGCTTTATTGAAGGAACAGTTTAGTAGCAAGTATACATAAAACGGACACACGAAATACACATTACAGGAGCACATTTAAAACTGAACTGTACTTGTCGAGGGCATCTCTATTTATATAGAAAAACAGCTTCCAGATCTTTCCTTTTATTTAAAACTTCGAGAACATTACATTTCTAGACTCTCACAGTAAACGCGCATGTGTGCGGGTTGAAGCCCCGCCCAGGCAGCCAGACCTTCCACCGCACAATACAAACTTTCACTTCTACAATGACAGGTACACTTCTTAACAATGAATGTAGAGTTTTCTAGTATATTCTCAACACCCTACCTAAAACTATGCATTCTCACAATCACATTAATTTAAAAAAAAAAATCATTTTTACTCTTAAGTCCAAGTTTAGATCTTAAATAAACAAATTTTGGTTTTGACAAAGCTTTCGTAAGTATATCAGCGACCTGTTCATCACTTTTAACATAATGTACATCAATTTCTCCATTTTGAAAACAATCACGTACATAATTATATTTCACATCAATATGTTTTGTCCTTTGATGGAATTCAGGATTACTTATAAGCTTTAATGCACTCATATTATCTGTATATAAATCATATTTATCAGTCTTACAATCGCATTCATTAAATAGCTTCTTTAACCACATTATTTCAGTTGTTGCTAATGCTGCACTTACAAATTCTGACTCGGTTGTTGATAATGATACAGATTGTTGCTTCTTACTTCGCCAAATAATTGCAGCATTTGCATACATACAAGCTACGCCAGAAGTTGATTTACGTGTAACTGTATCGCTAGCATAATCAGCATCACTATAAGCTTTAAAGTTGCCATCCTTACAATATAGTAATCCAAAATCAATCGTACCTTTTAGATAACGTAAAATTCGTTTAACAATTGACCAATGAGATACACTTGGTTTGTCTAAAACTCTAGATACAACATTTACAGCAAAACTTATGTCCGGACGACTTACAATTTGCAAAAATATCAAATTGCCGACAGCTTCACGATAAGGTACATTACTTACAATAGTTTTTGATAAATATTCATCATGATTACAATCAATTGGCGTGGATACAATATTAGCTTCTGACATATTAAACTTTTCTAAGATTTTGTTAATATAAGTACTTTGATGAATGAAAACAGGCCCATCATTCAATCTACAAATTTCCATTCCAAGATAATTAGTAACTTCTTTAGTACTAGTAATTTTAAATTTTTTACTCAAATCATTCAACAATTTTTCAATCAAACTTTCATTTGAAGCTGCAATAAGTCCATCATCAACATAAATTGCTAACAAGATCTTATTATTACTTTTGTTATATATGTAAAAACATGGGTCACCCGTACTTTGACAAAAATCTAAATTTACAAGAAAATTAGTGAAGTGCTCAGTCCCAGCATCTTGGTGCTTGTTTTAAGCCGTATAAACTTTTCATTAATTTACATACGCGTGAGCTTCCATCATCAAAACCTTCAGGTTGTTTCATATATATATATATATATATATATATATATATATATATATATATATCTTCCTTTAAGTCACCATATAAAAAAGCCGTTTTTATATCAAATTTACCGATATGTAAATTTTCACGAGCAGAAATACTAAGTATCAATCTTATTGTATCAAAGCAAACAACCGGACTAAAAGTTTCTTTATAATCTATATCTTTCTGTTGTGAATAACCTTTAATAACCAACCGCGCTTTATAACGTTCTGTACCATCTGGATTGAGCGTCTTCACAAAAACCCAACGATTGTTAATCACCTTTTTATCTTTTGGCTTTTCCACTAATACCCATGTCTTATTTTCATACAAAGAGTTCATTTCGTCCTGCATTGCAGCTTGCCAACTATCTTTTTCTTTACTTGTAATTGCTTCGTTATAATTAGATGGTAACTTTTCAGCAATAAACGTGATCGGACATCCATAATATTCTGTAGGTTTTAATATTGTTCTATCGCGCAATTGTCGTCCAGTTTGATTGTTATCGCTATTTGAAGATTGTAAAGGTTCTCTTTCTTCAAACTCATTTGATTCATTTTTAAGTAAAAGTTCATTATTTTTAGGAGTTATAATTTCATTTTCTTCAGTTTCTTTATTATTATTGTTCAAATAATTCAAAATAATTGAATCAGCTAATACTCTTTTAGGTTTAAAAAGTACATCTCTACTTATAATGACATCTCGCACTTCCGGAACATATACACGATAACCTTTACAATCCTCATGATATCCGACCAGATAACCCCTCGTCGATTTTTTATCAAGTTTCTTACGCTTTTCTTTTGATATATGTACATATCACATGGTTCCAAATATTTTAAATCTATCAACAGTAGCTGTTTTTCCATTCCATAACTCATAAGGAGTTTTATTATTTTGTTTTGTTGGGCCTGTTCTGTTAATTACATGTACAGCAGTATTCATTGCTTCTGCCCATAAGAATAGAGGTAAGTTTGAATTTGAATATAACATTGATCGAGCAGCCTCTACAATGATTCGGTTATCGTGCTCTGCAATTGAATTTTGTTCGGGCGTATATGGAACATTAAACGAATATTTTATACCTTTACTATTTAAAAAAGAGATCACAGCTTTATTATCGTATTCTTTACCACCATCAAAATGAATTTCTTTAATATTTGTTGCAAATTGATTCTCAACCCCGATACAAAATAATTTTAGTTTTTCTATTACTTCAGATTTTTCTCGAATAAAATGAATTTCTCTATAACTTGAAAAATCGTCTTTAAAAGAAACGAAATATAACTTTCTACCGAGAGACTCTACTTCCATAGGACCACAAACGTCAGTATAAATTATTTCGCGAGTTTTAGTGGCACGATCGATCTTTTTGTGAAAAGGCAATCTATGATTTTTGCCATAAGCGCAACCTTCACAAAAGAAATTTTCATCCGTAAATTTTATATTTAAATTTTTCAAAAAATTCTTCACATGTTTTACATTTTGATAGCAAAGTCTTTCGTGCCATAATTGTAAAACATTACCGTTGGCAATGCTCGATCTACTCTTTTGTTCTACCACGTTACATTCTTTTGGAATTAAAGTTTGAATGTCTAATTTTAGCAAACTACCAGGCTCATATTCGGAACCAGTTACAAGAATTTCATTACCATGCTTTAAAGTACATCTCGTAGCATTATGTGTTATTTCATAATCTATACCCCTTTTACCCGCATATTTAACAGAAAACAGATTATACATTGAATCAGGAACATATAATACATTATAAATAGTACCTTCTACTCGTTCACTATTTTTATAAGTTTCAAAGTCAGTATTACCTTTACCATATGCAGTCATTGTCATACCGTTGCCCATTCTTACACTGACTGGTGTTGTATATTCTTCGAACGTTGAAAACCATTCTCGATGCTTCGACATATGATCCGTCGCACCCGAATCCACAATCCAGAGATCATCCCGATTGCCACAGCTGCCTTTGTCACCTATTAGTGCTGTCCTCGATGTTGATTTCTTCTGTCCAGAAGACGAGTTCTTTTCTTTTGCACGTATAACACCTGAAGCAGTCCCTTTTTAAATGACCTTGTCTTCCACAATTATAACACTGTTCTTGTTTCAAATCATTCTTCTCATATTTATAAGAGTCATTCTTCTGTTCCTTATGACCGATTTTCAGATTAGCTAGCAACGCTGTCGTCTCTTCGTGTACTTCCTTTTGCTCTTGTAATCTAAATTCTTCTGCCATCAAGCGCTCAGTCAAATTTTCGAGATTCTTCTTATCGTCAGATACCGAATCCCAAGCACTGTGAAAATGATAAAACTTTTGTGGCAAAGATGTTAAAACACGAGTCATCACCATAGTCTTTTCAATTTTTCCCCCGAGATTTTTCATTTTTCTAGCCAACTGTTCTATTTTTGAAATATTATACGTAACACTTTCACTCTCTGTCCACTTAAACTCAAAAAATTGTTTTTGAATCATCGACAGATTTTCATCAGATTTTAGATCATATGCTGTATGCCACATCTCCTTGGCAGTAGAACAACCCATTATAAGTTCGAGAGGCTTTCTCTCCACTGTTGTAACAATTAACTTTCTGCCAATTTTGTCCGCTTTCTTGAACTTTTCCAACAACGCGTCACGATCTTCTGCACCTGCAGCTGGCTCGGCTAATCTTCCTTCGCAAACATCCAGCACATCATCATCCTCTTCCATCAATGTGCGTACTACGAAGCGCCATTGATGCCAATTATCTTTGTCTCGAAGGTTTTCAATTTTTATATTCGGTTCCATTTTTGCACAAATATTTTATACTTGCACTCCAATTACACACTGCACTCCGATTTTAAAATCCCACTGAGCCCATAACCTGTTAAGGTATGGGTAAAAATAATGAATAATTTAAGTACAGGAGCAAACACACGCTTTATTGAAGGAACAGTTTAGTAGCAAGTATACATAAAACGGACACACGAAATACACATTACAAGAGCACATTTAAAACTGAACTGTACTTGCCGTGGGCATCTCTATTTATATAGAAAAACAGCTTCCAGATCTTTCCTTTTATTTAAAACTTCGAGAACATTACTTTTCTAGACTCTCACAGTAAACGCGCATGTGTGCGGGTTGAGGCCCCGCCCAGGCAGCCAGACCTTCCACCGCACAATACAAACTTTCACTTCTACAATGACAGGTACACTTCTTAAAAATGAATGTAGAGTTTTCTAGTATATTCTCAACATTTTGTGTCGTACATCTCCCCCGCCCCCACCTTTAGTTTATACTTTTCAAAGTTTCTTGTGACAGTCTGTGGATTCTACCAATGTAGTCAAACCGTCCGATACGTTTTCATCGTTCCTTACTTTCACGGAGAATACATCCAATTCGGTTCTTATTCCTATTTCGTTTCTTGAACATCCTTTTCTTCCTTTTCGTATGAACATCTCAAGAATTTCTTCATCTTCGGAGTTCGTACGTAACTTTTTTTTAATATTCATGTTGAATGCGGTATCCAAGTCACTTGTACGAATTAATAACTAAATTTACCTTATTTTCTTCGCCTTGTGATTTCTTATAATTTTTCTATGACGCGTTTCAGAGCTTATGCTCCATCATCAGATATATATTAAAATAAAACTATCACTCTTACCGAGGTCATCACATGATATAAAATGTAAACAATTTTTGCATACAAACAGCGCGCGGAAGTAGTGTGCGCACCCTTTCACGTTCAATTTGCCACTCAAAAATTCAATTTGCTCTTTGTATGCAAAAATTTTTTACATTTTATATCATGTGACGACCTCGGTAAGAGTGATAGTTTTATTTTAATATATATCTGATGATGGAGCATAAGCTCTGAAACGCGTCATAGAAAAATTATAAGAAGTCACAAGGCGGACAAAATAAGGTAAATTTAGTTATTAACTTTTTTTTGTTTGTTTTTTCTTATTGATACTATTCGCTAATAGCCATTTCCAATGGCTGGAGATAAATACTTAAAACTAATTTGAGTCCTCCATACTCGCAGAGCGGAGATGTGTTATCAACGTAAAGATGTGTTTAATCAACAGTTGACCGTACGAGAATCGTCAACAACGTTTCCCCTTGAAAAGAGTTAAACATAATTATTTTTACTCCGTAGGTAGCTA
Source organism: Magicicada septendecula (assembly GCA_034769895.1). Classification (NCBI taxonomy): domain Eukaryota; kingdom Metazoa; phylum Arthropoda; class Insecta; order Hemiptera; family Cicadidae; genus Magicicada; species Magicicada septendecula. The sequence continues at coordinate 463,648,387 of CM068369.1, forward strand.
TCGTATACGGCGCCTTTGTTCCTCATCGCACCGACACACTACCCGGCACTTCGCCGGCTGTTATTACAAGTTTACACTTACATGGAAATCCTATTAGTTTACAATGATCGTTATTTCTCATTATTTGTTGTAGTGCACGCAACCCGTGCATAATATAAATATTTTAATCGCGCACAGTAGTATTTACGCGCGCTCGTGTACGTGCGTGCCTGTGTACCAAGATTAGCCGCGTTTTGTTTTTTCTTTTTTTTTTCACGCCGCGGAAACCCATTAACACATTTAGACGTGTTGGGTGTGCATTTAATATCCGCTCTTTTGGTCGTTAGCCGTTTGTTAATTGTGCAGTAATAAAAACGTGCATTAACGTATAAATAAATATATGCATGCTTAAAAACAAAGTCATCCCGTGACCTGTCCGTCTGACAGATACAGACACGAGCGCGCTCGCACTTTTGTCCTCTCATCCTTACAGTATATGACATCGTCGTTGTCGAACAAGTGCGGTCATGCCCGCCAATCAAAAGAAAACAACTGAAGATTTTTTTTTATTATTTGGATCATACAATTATTGCGTACGTTTTGAGACTGTGAGAATTCCATCATTGAGAGGGACGAAATGTTTTTATTGCGGTCATTTCGTTTTATTTCCGAGCGGCGTTTCCATATTATTGACGTTAATTTGAATATTTTTTCCTTCGATTTCTTTCCTGGGATACGGGAAATCTTTCCAACTGGCCTGATTTCACCGTAGCGTTTAAAATGTTTCAAAAATATTTGGTCGATGAATTTTCGCTGAGCTTCTAATTGTGTCTAGCTCTTTGTACTGATTCGTTTCCATGAGTGGGAGAATATTTGTCACAAATGTTTGTATACCTCGTCTACACAAAGACAACGGTTGCGGTTGGATTAAGACAATAAGTTTCCAAGTTCCATCGACCATTGACTTGAGGAATAGATTTTTCATATCGAAATGACGCGCTGATGTTAAGATACGAGTATTTTATTTATTTTCCGTCGTTTTTCTATAAAAACCATGTTGTTTTAGGTTTCTGCGCCTAGTGTATTTTTATTCCGAGTCCGCGTCTGTCGGATTTAGGTTTTGACTCTGTGTGTGTGTGTGTGTGTGTGTGTGTGTGTGTGTGTGTGTGTGTGTGTGTGTGTGTGTGTGTGTGTGTGTGTGTGTGTGTGTGTGTGTGTGTGTGTGTGTGTGTGTGTGTGTGTGTGTGTGTGTGTGTGTGTGTGTGTGTGTGTGTGTGTGTGTTTTCGTTTTACATATACAGGTTTTAGTTACTCTGGCAAATTCTTTGTCTGTTTTCTATGTTTTGCAACATATTGAAGAATAGAAGAATAGTTCAAACGAGCGTTTTATATATACGGCTGTAGCTTCGTGTTTACAAGCTAAAACGTTCTTCATTTCGATACAGACCTAGGCCTATATTACTTTGTAGGAACATTCCGTGTATGCACTAGCGACGTTTGCATACGCGTGACGGATTAACTAAAAAAATAATATTCTACCGAATATCGATACCTGCGCGCGCGCGCGTTATACCTATAGGTTATATACGTTTCTCAATTCATCTATCTCTCGAGCGGGCAGCAACGGTTAAATTAGCCAGCTATGTGCCAACCATTAGCGTGTAGCGTATCGTATTTTTTAAAGCTCTCCGTCTTCTTGTTCTTCTTATTCTTCTTCTGTTCGACCAGTTTTCCTTCTTTCTCTTCCATAAATCTTCGGCAAATATCTTCACACGTTAAAAAAAAAAAATAACACCCGGGCCCGTGTTTTGTTTTGAATACTTCCTAATGGATGATATTTTATTTTAGTTTTTAAATATAGGCATATATTAGCTGGTAGGAAATTTTTCAAATAACTTATTTTGTGTGGGAAATGTCTTTTATGTTTCGGCATTAAAAGTTGATCTTCTAATTTATTTTCTTGAACTCGTGGATATCGCCTGACAAATTATTATAGGCTATAATTTTGTGTGCAAGCGAGCCCGTACGTGGGGCGCGTCCATTCGTCCACATAAGTTAGGTCCAAACGGTGTTAGCAACGTATATAGATCGCGTGGGCGCATTCTACACTCTTCGTTTCTATATATCTGGTATGCATTATATTGATTGTTGTAAAAATAAAAGGTGAACGTATTTATGAAGGACTTTCATACATGCCTTTAATACGAGTCATATTTTTTTTATTCGTGATAACGTCAGGTTTCATATTAAATAAACACTCTCTTTAAAATACATTGGAACGTGCTCACATATAAGCCTAACATTTATTTAAAGGTTGTATGGATATCATATATCGTATTAAAATGTTATTTATAAAATAAGCACTTTTATCTAATTTTCCGTCCCGGGTAAGCCTATATAGCAGTGTTATGTGGTGGTTTTCTGAGTATGTGTGAAATGTGTAAAATATTTTCATAAGTTTAAGATTCTCAGCTGAAAATTCAATTGGTTTCTTACACTTAATTTATTTGAATGTCGTGTCGAATGGTACATCTTTTTACGAACGTGTTGAATGTTAGAACATTTCTTTAGTTTTTTTTTAACCACATTCAGGATCATTGCATTTTGGTTTTGTTTACTTAGCGATTTTCTTATTTTTATTTCCATCTATTAAGAAACAATTATATTCTAAGGGAAACAATTATAATCGTCAGAAGACAGAGGAAAATGAATGCTCTGCGGGAACGTTCCACATTTTGTAGCGACTGAAACGATGGATTTGCTGTCCATTGGTATTCTAACCGTAATGATCCAATTTGTCTTCACAAAGCGAATCTTCTACGGAACGATGATTGAAAAATGATGAAAAAAATCGCTCACTTTTCTGACGGGACGATCGTGAAGACGGTCACTGTGAAGCAAATGAAAACGGTATGAAGCATGTGCTCGTTGCACGCCATTGCTGGGGTATACGATTTCTGAGTAAAAAAGAAATATGAATTCCAGCACACTTAACAAAGGCCAGTTAATGTGGTTATTTTGATCTTTCGTGATACAATGCAGTTGAAATATGCGATTATTTAAATGTTACCGAGGGGTTTAAATAAGTTTAAAAAGGCTTATGACTTCTATTCAAAGTTGTTCGTTTGACATGTTAGCAATAGTTTAAAGATTTCAGCAAACAAGTGAGACAGTGGCTTGACCTAGTGAAACGAACCTCAAACAGTAGATGGGTAAAATAGAAATTAGAATGTGCTGTAAAGATACATAACGACATTCTGTATCGTGTTGGCCATGTGATGCATGACTAATAGACGATAATAGAAGTCAGTTAATTACACCTGGATACGTTGACTAACATCCATGCGGAAAATTCAAACAGGAAGGTGTTTATTTGCAGACTCTCGTGCGTATTGAGGGTGGAAGCGTTGTTACTCAGGAAGTCACATCTTCAGTACAGAGTAATACGAGAGTAAAACGCGATCTGCGCACGGATCCACTATGTAAAGCCCTTTACGTTCGGGACCGCTATCCGTATTACTCTATAACTTGTTACTGCTGAATTAGAATTTTTATAATAACACCAAACGTGTTGTTAAGTAATAATATTGGAATCAGTGTCAACCCTAGTCTTAATTTAAAAGAAATTTAAATGCATCGGCCTGGACATGAATATAATACTTGAACAAATATTATACACCCTGGACAACTAAACCTTTTTATATATAACACATTTCATAAATCTAGTTAGCTTGTATTAAGGCAGCAACAGTAATATCAAAAGAAAATAAACTTTTAAAGATTACAGACTTTTAGAGTTATTGGCGTGGGTGACATTATAAGCTCGTCGAAAGTCATATAATCTTAACTGACATACGAGAGAACCGTTAGGAGATTTTAATTTTAAAATGAACGAACTTGTGAACAGCGTGTTACAAACAAGCGATTTGTACTCTGCAAGGCCAGGTTTTGGTTGCTGGACTTGTAACGGTAACCAGGAGGCGTCTAAGAAATTTCGATGCCAATTGAAATGCGTCTGAATTGCAATTTGTGTACGCTGAAATGTACAATATTTTGAAAACATTTTAATTTTATTTTTGTTCCGAGTAAGAACTCTTTATTTGATAATATACTTTTTGTTATCTTCGATTCTTCTAGACGGCGTGTGACGAAATGTGGTAGAAGTGAAAGCTTTCCGACATAAACACCCACGTAAATATAAATTTGAAGATCCTTAAACAAATTCAGAAAACTAGTATCCACTTATGTTTGCGGTAAACGGAATGTATGCTATGTTTATGTTTGTTTATGTGTTTATGTTTGTCAACGTTAATATCGGTACCATTCATTGGGCACTTAGGAACAAATTTTGTTAAGGAGGATACATCGCTGAATTTTGTTAAAAAAAATCAGCGTTGGGTACTGTATTCGACATTCTTTAACGTCATCGTCAGAGCATAAAAAAAGGCGTCTCTTCGCTATTTGCAGCCACTACAGGTTGTTTACTGTAATCTTATTTTACATAAATAATTTAGGTTCTCAGTATGTTCTTAGGCTTCGTGTGTGTAGTCGAGAAGGTATAAATCTCTTAACTTAAAAAAAGAGTGGAAGCATAATAAAGTACGCTGAGCGTTACGTGCTGTCGACGGCTACTTTCCTTAGCAAATCCAGCTGACGACTTCACAAAGACATCATAAAAGCTGTTGTTCGAGAAAATTTATCTTGCAGGAATCCACTCGATTGTATATTTTTTTTTAAGAATTTATCGAGTTTTGTACGAACGTATTATTATGTTATTGATACGATGATATTACTCATGAGTGAAAAATTGATAAATATTTTTTACGGTATTCAGTAGGCAGTGACAGATTGCCACTACTGTTTCCAGTTACTGTACTGGCAATACTTTTCATAAATATCATGCCATTTGTCAGGACGCAGTGTCTAGTAAGCGTTTTTTATTTATTTATTTTTTTATCGGAAAGATTTGATTCTTTTGATGGTAGCCATACGTTGAGTCAGAATAATTTTATTTCCCGCTTTTTCAGTGTTTACTCTTACGATGATGACATACGTGGCGAGTTCATATCGTTTCGGAGAACGTAATTCCACGGAAGAGGAATCAGATCAGTTTTGTCGCTGTTGTAACTTTGCACATAATTTCGTTTCCTTCGTTATGAACAAAATACGTTCGGAAACCATTGTTGTATTCAAATAAGGAGAGAAACAGAGCAACAAATGAAACTATAATGTGTGGTGGATACATTTTATTGTCATTCTTTTTGATAAGGACTTTAGTGTTCCAGTGAGTGCATATATAAGCCTATATTTGCGCATTCGACCACATTAAAGTTGTTTTTCGCATCGTAGCCTCCAAAAGCCCGTATCTTCCCAATCTCTTTTAAAGTAGGTTCCTTTCTCTCATTGCTGATTATATACCATCTTTCCAAGTTTCTTACCCTTCCTCTTTTTCTTCGTTCCAAAGATATGTTCGTTCCACTTTAACATTATTTCGGCCATCTTTGCTCCTTCATCCTTAGCACGTCACCGTACCATTGTAGGATTTTTTGCTTCTGTTGACGTACCTACGTCCGTCTGTTCTCTAGTTTCCTCATTTCGTATACGGTCACGAAACATGGGCCCACAACAGCGTTGCGCCAGAATCCCATTTCCATAGTCTAGAGTCTCTGTTTTGCTTGTTCCGTCGTTTCACACACTTCCGCAACATATGTTACTATTTTCTACTGTCGTCTGGTAAATCCTTATTTTAGTATTTTTTTCTGACCCCTTTGTTCCAAAGTATAGAGTGTAATCGCCTAATTGTTTGCTTTCCTTGTCCCGATCTTTTTCCGATCTCTGCACCCCTTGTTTCTTTCCTATCAAAGATCACAGCCATGTAGGTTGACGAATTTACACTCTTTACTCTTCTTCCTTGTTCGAGAAGCAAGTCTGCTGTGCCATCATCAACAAGCAAACACTAATTTTTGTGTGTTGATGGTTAACCCTCATTTCGGATACTCTTCGTCCAATTTAGCGTTGCGAGAGTAGACGACAACGCTAAATTACTGACAACGTTCGACTTAATTTATTTAATAAACAAACGCGACTAACTTTAATTAAAAGTCCACTTATATCCGTTAATAGGCTACAATTGATAAATTTTTTGTTCACTGTGTCGCACTGTACATCTTCGATAACGTCTACATAGCTGAAATCATCACCGAATGTCCGTGTTTCAGAGTAAAAGAAGCATCTAACACGATTCAAATTTCGTTAAAAATGAAATGAAGTTCAACTAAACTGGACGTGAGGTATCTACCTGTTTCTTTGCATCAGTTTCGTTCAGTCCTAGATACGTCAAGATACTTATCCTGTTCATTTTGAGTAAATCTTGATATGCGTTCCTCCTGTTAACAAGATTCCCTTGAGTTACAGTGTTCTTAATACGCGACAACAATTGTTTTAACAACAATGTATCCCGTGAGATTTAAGCATCGGCCATTTATTCACTAATTTATTTTCAATAAATTAAAAAGAAAATCTGATGAACTCTTACCATTTTATGTGAAAAGCAGTGTACCTATATTGAAACAGTAGCTAACACGTTTTACAGTACAGCTAATGCCTTTATATCTGTTATTAAGTCATCAATTTCAAGTTACGTTCTCTTAAGACTCAGATCAGTGGAGCGTTCAGAAAAACCTTCTTTTTCTGAGTTTCAGAAAAACTTTTACAACACGAGTTTTTGTTAGAACGGGTGTTCTCTTTCGTAACAAAAAGTTACGTGCCCGTTTAAGATGCTAAATATGCAATCGGATGGCACAAATATTTTAAAATAAAGACAACATAGACAGTAATTCTGTTCTTCAGTGAATGCTTCGAAACATATCGCTGGCAATTTTATAATTGTTATGAAACCTTGTGCCCGAAGCAGAGTCTTGCTGAAGTTAATAGAAACCGCACGCATGTCGGTTTCACAAAAAGAACTGCTTCCCCTCCGCATGGTACAGGTAGGCAGCATAACCCGACCCACGTTCTGCGCTAGACCTAGATTGGCATTCGTTTGATAAACGTGCGGTATATTAGTTGTACTCAGCTTCCTATCCTTGGTCGGCTTTCTGACCCACTTTCACAACTTTGGCTAGGTGTACGAATGACAGCGAGGTACTGTACTCTGGCCTACGTACTATGGTGTTGCCGTGAAATGTCGTCTCGGTTTGGTGTTGATGATGTTTTCGTGATTAAACTGTCGTGATCCAAACTTTCTGTCACTCTTCTCGATTTCTCTGCCTACGTTTAGTTTTAATTCGTTATGAATTTACTTAACATTTTGTTTGAATTTGAAATATGAATTATCCCATATTTTATTTAGCAGTAAGGGCTTCATGGAGGTGCATCTTATGAACTTCCTATCAACAATGACAGTTAACCTAACACAATCTTAACAATAAATTCTTTAGTTATATAAGCTAACGACTTAAAAGTAGACACGGATAATAAAAACAACATGTTAAATCTAGTGAAATACGAACTATATTAGATTCTCTAGTACAATCTTTCCATCATATGCTACACAGTGGGCCCTTAATAAAATACTGAAAAAGTCTTACAAGAGAAATTACCTTCATCCATTGTTGTTTCAGTTTTCAAGTACAACCTTCGGTTGAAGAAGAAATTCAGTTTTAAACAGACAAATTAAATTGTAAAACCTTAAAAACTACAAAAACTGGAACACTACACCTTAAAAACACTTCACTGGAACAATTCGATGGAGCAATTTATACTTAAAATGGAGTGATAAATAAAGTCATATTTTTGTTCTACAGAGAAGCATTCTTCAGTGTTTATTACGGAACACTGCTATTGAGCAAAGTTGCAATAAATAATACGTGAACTTTTATCTGTGCATAACGATATTCAGTTTTCTACTTAGTTGTACAATATCCTGATTTATTTATAAGCATTATCATTAGAAACTTGGATCGTTCTAGATCTCAGTTCGGAATTTTTTCTTCACTGTTTCAAATCTGAATTTTGTAATTTTGTCAGCAAAATCTATTTGGCAGTTAACCTTAGAGGTCAGATGTACCCTTTAAAAAAACTAAAATATTAACATTAAAGTTATAAGGAGTTTTATGCGAATTCAGTATTTTCGTTAGCTGCCCAAAACACTGTCGTGTGTTCTGTGAAAATAGATACTTGTTTTCCAGCAATAAACCTGATAAAATTTTTTGAAATATCGAAAAGCAAACGATAAGACATACTTACTTTTCTCCAGTATTCATGAAAAGATATATTGAAATATATAGTAAGATTTTAGTAAAAGAGTCACTTGTAGAAAGGGAAGTCGGAATGATTTTCGTCGATAAATACAGTATTAATTATACTGGTAATGCAGCATTCGTTGTAGGACTTAGCTCTTCTGTTATTTCGGTGAAAAATATTCTACATTTTCATTACCAAATAAATAATATTTGAGGATATGTGAAGTAACGGACATGTAAACATGGTTGTCTCTGTAGTTTCTGAGGTCGATGCATAGTCTTTAGACTCCATTGATTTTAATCTCATTTACGTGACCGTGTTATTTACTTGAATATGGCGACGAATTTTAACGCGACAATCTATACTTTCGAGTCCGGTCTCCGTCAGAACCCTTTCTGATTATTGCCTGTAATAGTCTTCTGTACAGTTAGTTCGCTACGTACACAAACGTCCCTCGAGATCAAAAGACATTCATGCGCCAACGGTACTGAAACTAGATGAATTGCACAGGACGGTTAAGGACAGAGCCAGATACAACTGCACGGTAGGGGCACAACCTGAGAACACTGTATTGACGTCAATGTGTGCATCAGACACTCTGAAATAATCTCACCTTACTGTACTTGTTTGTTCAGTGCGCAGAAGCTTTTATTCTGTGAGACATGACTTGCCGTTATGAAGAAGACATCGAGGCTTATGCGGTACAGTAGTGGATAACGCTCGGGCTCTACGAAAAAGGACAAAAACGATTGTATCATTTCCAGATTCCCAGGGCGGCGTACTTAAGTTGCCCTGTCATGAGTCGAAACCGTTATACTACTCTGACAGATGGAAACCTAGGTCGGTCCGTTGCCAATTTGTGCCGATAATTGCGAAATGTTCGCCCCGGAGAGTACCGCTACACTCAACCACGGCTAATTCCAACAATACACAGCTCTGGCCTGTCCTTTACTTTACTATTGTTTTTTTGGACTAACTTTGTCCATTACAAATCAAATCTTTTCAGAAGACTACATAAAGTCTTTTCCTTTTATAGGCCTATAAGGTACATATAATGCTGTATGCTATAATGTATACAGATAATATAACCTATGTGGAAGCATTTGCTTTGTCATGTTGAAACAATAAAACGTTAATCTGAATTACGGTATTTAAAAGTTTTCACCTTTCACCGTGATTGTTCAGCGTTAATGGCTTTTGTAGATCTGTGCAGCAAATAAGTATCACGAGCAGACAACCACGTCTTAACGTCCGGACCCGCAACCAAACCGAAAACAAATAAATGTGGATAGTCCATTGCGTGGTGTGGACATATTCATTTATCAATTCGTTTTTGAAATCAGTAAACACAAGTCTGACCGATATAGAATTGAAAATGTCTAGAGAATACTCGTCTGGTTGACGAGTTTATGTTTACAATCCATTTTTATCCTTGACACGGCATGGTATTAACTATCTATACATCGGTTTTCAACTTTATTCGCGTTTCGATTTCCAGCCACCCCGCGCGCCAATGTTTGTGACTTTTCCGTGTTGAGTCATGCATTTCGCATTTCGCTGTTTTCCGCAACGTGTCGGCAGGTCCATATCTGCCACCTTCAGGCGGATCCCTCCTTCGTGACTTAGGATGGAAGACCGGGCCTGTATTTATATTGAAGTGCGAGTTGAAAGGTGCGTTCGTATTGGTGGCCAGTCGAACTCGTATCTATTAAGTGGCTGACTTCTTTGTGGTGGTGCCCGACTTTGAAATCGTGAACTACCGGGTTCCAGCAGGCCGTCGTCCGCTTTGATGAGAGCGTCAACACCACACGGGACTTAGATCGCAAAAAGGCACGTTATGTCACACCCGCGCAAATTATGACTTATCATGTGTGTGTATCATATATGTGTGTGGCGTCTGCATTGGCCATTTCTTGCAATCCAGCGTCCCCATATAGTATGGTTTTCGTACTTATTTTCCGCTAATTCTGTCTTTTGATTTCCTTCTGGCGCCGTCTCACTAGATTCTCCTCATCCTCCTCATTTTCTTTTCGTCCCGGTGTCCATTTAGTATTAGTACAGTATTTGTTTAGTTATTCGTTCTGCTGTCACCCTAATTATCCGCAGCTGTCCGCTCGTCTGTTATCTACTATTATATGGGTTTCTATACGAGACAAAATCATTTCTCGTATTTTTCCCTTCTTAATGTTACCACTTGTCTCCTCCAGTAGCCTAATTCATTTCAATGGCTTTAACTTGTTTTCCAAACTTCATTTTATTTTCCACACCTTCCTTCCATAGGTTGCAATACTTTTTACAGTTGCATTGCAAATTATTGCTTGTTTGTTTTTGATATGTTTAAGATCTATAATACAGGCAGTGAAAATGCTTTTTCTACCTACATGTTTCATTCCTAATTTTTATGATTTAAGTGTTGATTATTCACACTGTTGTATTCCAGCATTATGCCTCGAGGAGTTACTTCAGTTATCATATTTGCTATTTCATTTATGTTAACCTGAGGTTCCATCTCTTGTAGTCTTCTGTTAGTTTTCTGCCAATATAATATAAATTGTCATCGTCTTGGGCGAGTCCAGTATCACTGTGTATGCTCATTATTTTCCATTTTTCCTTCAAATCTTTAAACACATGCGTACGCCTTTATATTTTAAATAATATTGGGGAAAGATAACATCTCCGCTTTAATCCTTTTGCTCTTCCTATTTTATTTTTAATCATGATGTTTTCATATTGTTTTTGTTCGCCGTTATAAGACAATATTTTTAATCTTTGCTTGGTTCCAAAGCTTAATGTGTCATATATTTTCGAACTCTTTTCTTTTAATCCACAAACGGCAAATGGTACTCCTGGAACCTCTTTTCTGTTACTTGTGCGACACGGTATAAGTGGTCTGTTGTCGATCTCCCAGGCCTAAATCCAACGATAGGATGCCGCTGTACCAGCCCGGCTTGTACTTAGGCGTACACCAGGTGGCGACTGACTTGTACTTAAACAGACTACATTTGTCTATCGCTGTCAGTATCGTGTTCCTTTGAAGCGAAGAGATACTATTGTTACTCAGGATCTGGCATTACGCCCAAAATGCATGTACAACATAGAAGCCAGTCCGCTTTCAACGCTATACCAAGTTATCCGAGACTAATTCAAGCCCTTATTTGAAATGTTCTCTCAAATATGGAGTGAGTTTGTATCCAAGCTTTTATAATCCCGTTAACGTCGAGACGGAGATGATCTTAGCAGTACTGAACTTTATCAGTAGGGGAATTGTGTATGCGGTGGCCTGCGAAAATAAACTACCTTACATATATGGCTACGTCATAGAAAAGAACGGATGCACTGAGGAAGTCTTGTATAATGAAAACAATTTTTTGTTAATTGATGACGGGAAAAGTCGATAGTTTTTTTTTTTAAGTTGATGGAAAACAAGGATTCAAAAAATATACGCGTATGAAAGATCAAACCATAACAGCCATGACTGCGCCACGTCGGCGTTGTTTATAGGCAATTTCATGGAACAAGATATATTGAAGAAAATTTAGCCCCACCTGGCTAAATGTAGTATAGACAAAGTATGTTAAGAAGAGTGAGTGTACTTGGCGAAGGCCGATAAAGTAAAGTGTGAAAGAGGAAGATAAGGACTGTTTTGAGAGGGAGACGGCGGTGATACTGAAGGCTGATAAGGTGGCTGTTACTGTACGAAGACTGTATAACGTCTGCTACATAGAGGGCTGTGTCGGCTTAGATGAAAGGTAAGCGTCCATAAATACCAGAGAATACACACAATCTGAGAAGACTTACAAGCTTTATCAGTTCTGTGTAAGTGGCTTTATATATGGTTCAATAACTGGAACTCAAGGTCTCAATAAGTAGGCCTAAAGAAAGGCTGTATAGAAATTGTCCGTGCATGCGTTTGGGACGCATGCGTAGCGTTGCGTTCCATTTGAAAGTATGGCGTACAGTCTGTGTGAGTTGACGCCAATATTGTGTTTACGATTATCGATTGTCAGATGACAACGGCAATGCAAAACAAATATATTGTACATGTTTTATATATTAAGGACGTAACCGTATTTGACGAAAAACAAATTGATTGAAAATTGTAGCTTTAAGTTTATAGCATATAATGAAAAATTAAAAGTATTAAACCCTTTTTAAATGTTGGCCAATGTGTGCCAAACAATGGCGGGCGAACTCACAAACATATTGTCTGTCCTTGTTCTGACAAAGTGCGGACGTAATAGAGTAGCGAACGGTTGTGTGCGGAACTAATGATTGGAATTCATTTATGTGTTTGTAGGTCCTGTGCAGAGCAACGTTCCACGGTAATTATTCTTTTTTAATAAGGAAGCACTGCGCGCCAAAGTGACTATAAAGGACAGAAAGATACCACAGAAACACGGATGAGGGAGAAATAAACGATAAGAAATACCGAGTGTTTGGGGTCGTCACTGGTCGAATTATCTGCGGCACAAATCATATTAACGGTTTCATGTTTTGCCGTCTCTTTACGTGCTAGTGTGGTGGTCAGAAGTGTTTGTCAAAGTATTAAAAAATAATTTCTGTATTCAATCAGTTGTTAATATGATGAGGCTATGCCTCTGCACGTGGTTTTCTAAATGTCAACCGTTTCAGGCATCTCATATTTTATGTTGGATGTCAGATATGGAAGCAATTTCAAGCGTACAAAAATGCAGTTTAAGTATTCGTGAAATGGTGAGTCTAGACAGACGAATAGGTTAGACTTGCAGAAGGAAAACATTACTGCAAAAATAAAATATCAAAAACTCTTACACTTCCTCCTTTCGTTAAGAAAAACGTTAGTTCTGTCCGTAAATTTGATGCTTAATTTACAGGTCAAGATTTTGTCATAATTCTGTATAGGCCTATTGCGATTACAAGCGATTTACGGTCGTGCGCCCTTTAGTTTTTCAAATTCTGTTCTAATCTTTTATGTCTCACACAACCTTGTTGTTTTATCTTGTACGCTCGTCGCACTAAGGTTTCGTAAGTTGTACTGCTCTTGTATAATTTCTTCGACTTCATCAAATGAGAGTGGACACAAACTGAGCTTTGTACATTGAAATTTAATTGCTATATACAATAATGAGGCACGGAAAATATTTGCAATTATAGTGATTAGGCTGTGAATATTTTAATATGAACATTTCTTTAGAAGAACTGAATGTAATGATGGTTTGTGGAAAAGAAATATTATAATTACGCAAAGAGGAAAAGCGTAAATTATTATTTTTTTTATTTTGCAATTTCTTAAAAGACAGTTAAGTGACCATTTATTGTTACTGGCCGAAAGGTTGCCTCTAAATTTACTGTTTCACGGTGGTTTACACATTGCATGTTGCAATGAGGAAGTGTTGTCAATAATAATGAAATTATAAGACACTACGAAAACCATAAAACAGAATGTTTACAGCCGATATTCACGCTTATAATACTTAAGTTCCTTATAAATGTTGCGGTAGATTTGTAACATAATTTGTAGCTTTATGACTTCGCTTACAGTGTACATAACTTGTCATAATTTATAACCGCAATTATTTATGGATTAGAGTCTTAAAAGGATTCGTCATATTAATTATTATTAAGTGCTAAAAGTACCTAATTAACATTAAGGGCGATTTATTAAAAAATTAGTTTTGAATATTTGAAGACATGAAACAAACGATTTTGTTTGTTGCAACTACATTTTACTTTTACGAGGAACACACGCCTAAGAGGGATATCGAATTTTTTTTTAAAACAGTGCCAGGTGGACACTTAAGGACCTGAGGAACGTTTTATCGACAGTTTTGTCTTGCTAAAGTGAAAAGAAGAGTAGGCCTAGAATTATATCACTTTTATGTGTCAGCCATGTTGAAAGTTTTAGATACACATTTTCCCTCTTACGAAACGTAATAAACTTTTAAATGAAAGTTCCCATTGTGGACTAGGCCAATATATTATTTTAGTCGGTTTTTTTAATCCAGTCGTGTCTGTGTCCATTTCTACCTGCCCGCGTAGAAGTGAGCCAGCAAAGACAAGGTGTATTTAGCAGGCGTTAGCGCGCATGCGCGCGTTTCTCGATCTGGTTTAAAGTGTTCCTCTGCAGGGAAACTTTACCTGGCCTTTGCAAAACAAAGAAGAAACACATCGGACCGTATACAATTCGAACATCGTTCCAAAAAAGTTTCATCCATTTGAAAAGCTTTCTGTTTGCCAGTCATACTCTTATGGTTCATTCGTTTTGTTCAGTGTCTCGTAATGACGAAACATCTTCCCTTTGTTGTCTGCCGTCGGGTAATCCTGTGTGAACATTTTCCGCTCATGCAAACTTTACGGAAGGACTACCGCTTTCTTTGTGAATTATAGTCGTTTAAAATTTTTAAGGATCATTTCTATCTTTTTATTTTGCAAAATATATACGTATTCCGAGACAGGCGGTCTTTGTGGGGGTGTGCGAGCGTCCATGCGTGGTGTGCGCACATGAATTTTTGTAAATGTTTAAATGTGTCTATGTACTCTACTTACTTACAGAATTACGATTTTTCGGTTGTCTTCAGTTTTCCGTTTCGCGTTATTAAGTAGAAAACTACACGTGACTTTTATTTTATCATAAACGAATTACATATTGTTTTACGTAAAAGCAAATCACATATAAAACTAAGTATGAATTTTTATTGACGCAGAAAAAGATCTGCAATGACGTTTTCTAATCCCTGCCTCATTTCTATTCAGGTTCCACCTCTTCCCTATAAAGGCACTCGGGAGGCTGTCGACAAGCCTATCCGCCGACAATTAAGATCTGTTTGGCCATTTGCTGTGGAGACCTCACATGTCTCGCTTATTTTACGCTTCATTCGACAGTTCCGTAGTATCCAGTAGAACTGGACTGCGGACAGAGTGGCTTTACGTCTGGTAAAGCTATTCCGCCGTAAGGACGGTGGCTTCTAACATATGAATTCATTTCAGAATTTTGAAGAGGTTTCATCAGGTTTGTACACGTAACGTGTAAGAAGGATCATTCGTTGTGTGTGTGTGTGTGTGTGTGTGTGTGTGTGTGTGTGTGTGTGTGTGTGTGTGTGTGTGTGTGTGTGTGTGTGTGTGTGTGAGCGCGCACATGTAAATAAATTGGTGACAGCACTTTATCTTTGCGAAACCACTGAGAACACGCGAAGAGAATTTTTGCACACCTGCACTCGTACGCGCAAACATAAATACATAAAATACTGCTTTCTCTTAATTAGCAAAACGTGTTTTCACATTCGTGTTGAGGGTTATTGGTAAAACGTTTGTATTTTAATAAAAATATAATGATTAATAACCGTACACACGATAAACCAACTTTTAACGATCGAAAGCTTCGGATTGGACTCGCATGTTTGTTTCACATACCTTATAACACGCGTGTTTTCACGTTACATAAGTTTGATTTTTGCTATAAGAAGTATTATATTTAAAACAATTACTAAAAATAAAATAACAATAAAACTAT
The DNA here is from genome assembly GCA_034769895.1 of Magicicada septendecula. Lineage (NCBI taxonomy): Eukaryota > Metazoa > Arthropoda > Insecta > Hemiptera > Cicadidae > Magicicada > Magicicada septendecula. Next base: position 463,664,099 of record CM068369.1, read on the forward strand.
AATTTTGTTTCCCAAAGACGTGTTTATGTATTCTACTATGTATTATTTTGAAAGCCTGACGCTTTCGACTTCAGGCGGTAGAAATGTAAAATACTTTTGAGTTCACATAATTTAAGGGAATCTTAAAATCGTTACTATTCAAAGATAAAAGCTTCAGGGTTATAGATACTTGTCAAAATAAGTTTTGCTAAATATGTTGCTACTACAACAAGTGGCTTATGTTTAAAGCATAATTTATTCCAAACAACGCTATTTAGTAAGCTCTGAATATGCTAAATAATTTGTAGAAAGTTTACGTTCAGTAGTGAATAAGGCAATGCCGACGGACTGTTATTGGTTTATTGACGCCATCGCCAACATTATCACTAGGAATCAAAGTTATAAATACATAGTTACTCCTGTCTGCATATTCGTCACTGCAATTGGGTCAGATTTCTAGTATATCTACCCAACACCCTCTATATCTATAGTAGACTCCCCCACATATGACACCATCATTATCAGGACTTGTCTGCCATCTCCTGACTGAATGCTTCAGCAGTCGTTTTCGTTGAAGACTATCCTCTAAGCAATTGTTGTCCAGTTTTTGTAGGCCTAATTTTTATTATCTTTTTACTAGGTCCTCCTCTCCATCTTCTTAATGTGGTCATTGTGGCCCCTACTCCAAGAAATTTATGACCCTCCACTAACTTCTCTCCTAGCTTGAGATCTTACTAATCTGCATTTTATTTTTATACTTCTTTAAAGATGTCGTTTAGTCTGGTTTGCTGGCGTATCCAGCCAGTTGTTTTCCACTATTTCTGTTTTTTTTTTTTTTATTCTAACACAGTTCTTTCCGTGGTTTTCCCAGTAGTTCGCAATTAATTTATCATTCTCATTTTCACTATTTCATTTCTCTTATCCATAAGAAGCACATACGAAGCACACAGTGGTTTAAAACATTCCTTGTGAAACACAATGTCAGTTCGTCATTACAATCCATTGTTGTAATATTACCGAAGCATTACACTTCATTCTATTAGCCCGTAGTTAATATTTACGTCGTCATCTGGTACAGTGTGTATGAACATAATGCTTGTTCAAATGGGCATACATTGGAAGACAACTTTTTCACTTTCTTCGTTCAGTTTGTAAAAATTTTGACATAGAATACGTCTTACCTTTTAGGCCAGCAATAGGCACCCCCCAACCAGAAAATCGAGCGTTACATTTTCACGTCACGTTTGAAATTGAAATATTATCTAAACGGCAAAAGATTCCCGCTTATATGAGGTACCATTCGACATATAAAGGAACAAAGATAATAAATAGTACAATATAAGCGGGCTATTGCATCATCCAGCGCGGGGTGAGCGGGGGGGAGAAATAGAAATGTTTTGCGCCGCTCGGCGCGCACTAAAATTATTATTTCTCCGGTTTCCGATGCGATAGAACGTTGAATGAGGTGTCGTTAAAATTGTCTCATCGAGTACTATCTACATAGTGTACCGTAATAGCGGTGATATTATTAAGAGGTTTGAATAATCGTAATTCAAGTTGTAAAAATCGTGTGTTCGGACAAAACGTCGCGGTATATGGATGGTAAACGTGATCAAAAGTATCGTAAACGCATACAGGAGAGTAGAGAAAATCATGGGGAATTCAAAAAACCCAAAATGACCAATGCCGAACGTCAGAGGATTTACCGACAAGGAAATAAATACTGAAGTCGAGTTGGATGAGGAAGAGCGCCCGACTTCGCAAGTGTATCAGCCGATCGAAATCAGCAAAACGTGGCAGTTAGCTACAAAGCACATCCACAAAACATTCTTTAATAATGAATTTGGACACGCGTGTGACGTTTGTGACAGACTGTGGTTCCAGATGGACGTAAAGATAGTGGCCGTTAAAGTGATGCCGTTGCAACACCATGGGGACCTGAATTAATTACCATAGTAACAAGTAAATAAACAAGTGATATTTAGCGGCATCGGAAATATACCTTTATCCGTTCCTGCAGTTTTTATCATAACACATTAGCAACCCTAAAGCACACAGACGTATTCTACGCTCTGAAGATTTGCGGCCGTGGCTCCGACACAGCCCCCACCGACTTTTTTCCATCTCGTTTGCATTTTCAGTGAATAATGCTGTGCTATCTAGAAATATCAAATTTGAAAGACGTGTGCTGGATATTGTAATTCCCCTCTTTTTCAATTGTGAACATTTGAACCCAGGCTCTTGTAGTGGTGAGGAAAGCTTTGGTGGATAGGCATCCTCTAAGCCCCCCCCCTTTTCGTAGAGTATGTAGGTTAGGAACTAAAATCCTGTTGGATGTCAAGTACAAATTTAATTTAGTTCGCACTGTCCTCTTGCTCTGTGTGTGTGTGTGCGTGCGCACGCGCGCAATTTTTATTTTATTTAAATGTAAAGTTATCATGCGAGTATTATTTACTTTAACTACTTATGGAAACTTCCTTTTTTTCAGTGTCGTCAGAGTTAGACTTTTCTGCATGAATATGAAATAGATATTTACTTCAATCTTATACCCGCGTCTCCTACGTGGGAATCATTATCAACTTATGTATTTATCATTATATATGGCAACTTATATATGGCATTAAAATAAAAAATTAATCTTGTACAATTACAGCGTGTATGCCATAAATACACACTAGATACTGTACAGGTAATTTATGTCATACGAGTCAAGTGTCCGCAGCCATTATATTTGACGTACCCATCCTAACGATGTTCATAATCAACATCATAATCTTCATGATCATTGTCGTAATCATACATTGTGTACGCTTAATTTCCAACCTAACGTCACAGTTTGCTTCCATACGAACTGCACGACCGTAAATTATTTGGTTAAACAAGGTTTTTGCTCTAGCTCGTCCACTTTACTATGCTGGTACGCGCTCGTAGCAGACACGCGAAACGTACGTACGTGAGTGAGTGAGTGTGTGTGTGTGTGTGTGTGTGTGTGTGTGTGTGTGTGTGTGTGTGTGTGTGTGTGTGTGTGTGTGTGTGTGTGTGTGTGTGTGTGTGTGTGTGTGTGTGTGTGAATAATTATTAAATTATTATAATTAATTCAAGCCCGAAGATATATAAAACTGTAGTATGCGTAAGATTGGCTGTGCGCGCGTGTGCGTCCGTGTATCAGTACTATGGATTCACAGAGGGCAATGCGACCAGAACAGCCGACTGTGTGTTTAGTTATGACGAGCTCTCTATGTGAGGAGGATTAAGGAGAGGCCAAAACCAAAGAGATTTCTCTGTATTTGAAAACAACATACATAAATCACTTTAAGTTAATTAAATGTGAGACCTCCTCCCTCTCTTTTCACGCTCTCTCTCTCTCTTTTTCTCTCGCAATCTGTCGCTGCCTCGCTCACTACGTCGGTCACGTGGGATTTCCACTTGTTCTAAGCAACCGATTCTCCGTTTTCCTGTCTTCTTTAATATTTCTGGCCGTAAATATTCCTGTTCCAAAAATAATACGAAGACACCACGATGATTTTATTGGCGGCAGAATCAATGAATTTGACCGATGTGAGTGTGTGTACGTGTGTATGCTCGTGCGTATGTGTGGGCCCTACAGAAGTCAGTTGGTTTCTCCTTTTTAGTTTACCACCGCGGCTGTATAACCCTTCGTGGGTCCTTACCTGTTCCAGTAATCGATCCCATTCGTCTTTGTTCTTCAGCTCAAGTTTTCAAATTTCTATTAGTAAGATTTCCCAAGTTCCTCCCCTCCCGTCCCTTTACTCTATTTCTTGATCTTCCTCTGGGTTAAATATTTGGTTCGATGGCTGTATTTCCTCCACTCTTTTCTGTTGCGGCCTACTCATCCTAGTCTATTTGTTTTAATGACTTGAACAATTCGAACGATCCAGCAGTGTCACAAATCTATAATCAGTCATCTCTGTGTGACCCAAAAGAATATCAAAATGTCATGTTTTCGCTTTGATTAATTTCATGTTTGTGCAATACACTGTCGTGAGAACTTTATATTGTAAAATAATCCAAAAATTGTGTTTATATTAAGTTAATATCTTTAAATAAATACACTGCAAATAGGTTTATTTTCACCTGACGCACGTTTCACAGAAAGTATTCTGTATCTTCAGAGGTTTGTTTGAATTGCAATTTAATGGTGAAAATAAACCTACTTGCAGTGTATTTATTTGAAGATATTACATGGGAGACCTGCAGGAAACTCAACGAGTTACTTACAAAGTTATATTAAGTTATACAACACATGTTTTATTTTCCTTTTCTATCGCCGGAGTCTCTTCATTTTGCATATTATACTTTCAGCCGAATACTCAGTGTTCTAATGATGCATTAAGGAAATATTTATAACTTATAATCGAAAACGGAGAGAGAATCTGGTAAGCACAAATTAAAAAAAAAGAAAAGTTTTACAACGAATCCGAAACACCAAAACACCAGCAACTGAATAACATAAAATATAAACAAATTAAGTTAGAAAACAAGCCACTTTAAGAGTGGCTATTATTTATTGTATCTATTAATAGGACCCAAGAATTGCCTTATAGAGAAGCGACGCCATATTTTATCGTACTGGAGCAACAGCTAGCAGTAGTGCTAACGCGAGGCGGCCAGCTCCAGCTCGGGCCACGGCACCCCACACGCCGATCGCTGTGCATCAATCATACATTTGAAACAATTTATATGGTGGAAACGTCCGTACACAATGTTACATGAATAAATTATACAATTTAAACAATTTTTTTAACCCACTGTAACATTTGTTTCCATCCGAGTCGAACACCTGTAATCGTGCACACACGCGATCGTTCGCGTTTGCGTGTGTACTTTTTACAGCCGTTTCGTGCATGAGTGAGCCCGTAGAAAGGGAGAGAATCTAAAGAGAAGCTCGTAAAACAGGACACCGCGCTAACGGAGAAAACCGGCACAAGGTGAAGAGTATTATGCGTAGAATTGTTTATGTACGCGAATGTATGCCAGTCTAAGAATATTTACAATCGTGAGATTTTTCGAAATATTTACGAGCAGATAAAAACACGATAATCTTAACAAAGACGACAAAGCAAACACGGTAATGTGAAAAATGAGGTTTCATTGAAAAATAGGATGGTTCCGAAGGAACGATTAAGGGTACCTAACGTCAACCCATCATCATCCTATCGGCATCATTCTACAGGATTTAATAGATTTACGCACGCTGTTGGAACTATTGTATTTAGCAGAGAAAACTGACTGACAATAACTGGTTATGAGTAATAAAATTTCTAATTATAGTGTGAGTCAGTAAAGTAAAACCGCATGTGTGTTTATGACTCCGGTGACCTGGTATCCAGGTCATGAAGTCGTGTATACGTACTCTCGAAAGATCAAGCTGGAACTAAGATTATTCACAATATACAAGATTACATAATTTTAATGTTCTATCATGATTTACGCAGGGTTATACGTCGTCAGCTGTTTTCGTTCCTCTATCGTGTCATATCGTGAATCCTTTACTATAGGACATTATTCGTAAAAATGTTATTCCTTAACATCACAAGATCACATTTTATGCCATCTGATCACACCCACACGCAGCAATTACAATTACCATATACTCGTATTGTAAGTAATTACGGTAGAATTAGTTACTCACATTTAACTAATTGTTTTCACTCGTTTACAATAAATGTTTTTTTACTGTCTCCCTATTAATAACCTATAAACAGTAAGATAGTTTGTAGCGCTTATATTACGATAATGTACGACCAGATTGCTTTTGTAGATGCATCTGGTCGTCTGAGCACTATTTTATAAATAAGTAGTGTGCTGGTGTTAAAATCACTGTTACTAGCCGGCCTGTTAGGCCGTGGCCGACTGTTACTATGGAAAGACGTTTCGGCCCCACCATCGGAACTGTTAATTCTCTGAACATTCTCTGATACCGAAGATGGCCTCCGATGGTGCGGCCAAAACTCCCGTCCACAATAACAGTCGACCACGCCCTAACAGGCCGGCTAGTAATAACAATGATTTTAACAGTGTTGACGCCGGCCTTAAGAAGTTGTATAGTGTGATGGTGCTTAATGCTTAGTGATAAACCTTTTGTGATGACTATTTTATAAAAGTCTGATCACTGTGTTTCGGGCCCAACTCGATTCTAGAACTAAACGTTTGCACATTTCATCATCGGCGTCTCCTCAGTAATGATCGTTTCTTGAACCAAATCTAAATCACATCAGTAGTCCCGAGTAAAAAATGTGTTTGTGTGAGTGTGAGCGCGCGCCCGTTCGTATAAAGAAAGATGAATTATTCGCCAATAATAATTCAAACGCCGGTGGAGAGTGCGCGTAAACATAATAGTCACTCGCATCACACGTGATACATAAACAAAAAACAAAAAAATTATCTCCGTGGTATCAATTAACGTGTATTCGGAGCGCACGTTACAATCAATCAGAATTAATGTGTCAAACAGGTAAGTTCCTCCGCTGTGCGCGCGTTTGTTCAAACACATTAATTTCTCTTCTGAAGACCAAATAAAATTTATAACCGCCTTTTCTTATTCTTTTTCTGCTTCTTCTGTTTCGGAAAGGTCGGTAATTCTCGCTCTGTTATAAATAAATTATTGAAGCGAAACGAAACGCGCGTTGTTCACCCGGTAAATTATTTCCAGAGTATCGCTGGTAGTTGTGTATGCTAATTTGATGATACACGTACCGTACCTCTCGTGCGGTAGCTCGGAAGTAGCGGGCTCGCGTGCGTACTCGCGTGGTACGTATTCGATGCCAGCGTCGGCTTACCACTTTCGTGTTAATGGAATAATAATACTTTTTCCGTCTGTCGTTTTGTTTCGCTTTCGTGCGTTGAGAGTTTTCGTTGTGGACATCTCATTTATAATGTATTTTAATCAACAGTAGCCAAGGGAACTGTGATAAATGTTACAGTTCTACGTAACTTATTAAACTGTAAGTGCAGGTTGTAGGTAACAGTCTTAACGCGAGAGCAGTTCGCAACTGTCGACCAACAGAGATCGTACTTTTTAGGTCACTAACTTATAACCTATTAAATAATGTCTAAAGCGTTTAGTCTGTCGAACCAATGTCACTTCCTGACACAATATAGTCTGACACTAAAGATTTTTAATGACGGTTTGTATTAACTAAAAAAAATATGTATCAATACACTCTATTTACGGTTTTTGTTTATTATAATTAAATTTATGATTTAATACATATTAGGACTATTGTTTATTATACTATATATTGGGTATTTCTAACTTTTTCTTTACTCTGTTATAAATGACTTAAATAATTCAGTATTTTGTATTAAAATTACTTTAAAGCTTGAAAAACGTATGTATTCGTTTATTCATATTATATTTCATGAGAGTTAATTTAAATAAAACAGTGTTCGTATTGCGTTAGCTTATAATATTCAGAAATAAGTTCAGTCTAGACCTATATCGAATTGGTTTAAACGTAGCCTAATTCAACTGACCCAGATGAATGTCGCCTGAACCGACTGATTCTATATTCCGTCTACTTACACCCACACACGCGCACGCCGCGCCTTTCTGTCGTAACCGTCGCCGCCTCCTAGTTATTGTCGTCAGTGTGACTTGTTTGCTCCCTGCTAGAGAGAATGCCTGTCTTGAGCAAATCTCGCCCAGTTCCAATACTTTTCCCAGTATTTTCTGGCAGTTTAGTTATCACCACATCTTGCAAAGAGCCGTCGTCATTGTCAGTTGCATCTCTTTTCTCTCCAAACTCTTGCATTTCTTCGTCAACATTGACCGCGTTCTCTCCCGATCAAACGGCCGGCCTTTGTGCATGTTATTTTCTTAAACGATATTGACTATTAAAATGTAATAGATAAACTAGAATGTTGTTAATTACTCCGATATCTGGCCGTTTTTTCGATACGATTAAACGTTTTCCTGTCTCTCTTTCGCTACCCCATGGACGTCCACTTCGTCCATTCCGCGCTTTATGTCAGTATAAAGGTTTTGCACCACTTTGTTCACTCCACACGATTCTCGTCTGTAGCTAATTACATGGGCACTTTCGTAGTCTTCACAATATTGTCCGGTTTTGCGTAGGACTTGACCATAATAAAGTGTTAACTTGATTTCAATAGGTTAATAACTCCCAGTATTGCGCCACCATGTTTGCTGCTACCCTCATTCTTTACTTCCTTCACAGCTGATACAGTCAGGTTAAACATTTTGTTGATCTTTTCCGAATTATTCTTAGATCAGGATTTGCACTCCCTTGGTCACGTCCGTCTCGGCTTCTCCTACAGTATACGTAGCTACATTCTTAGTAATTCTGCAAGAATTAAAAACAGCTTACGTTTTTCTCTATGTAAATCGCCCTTATTTCCAGTTCAAGTCGTATGAACGCTTCTCCAGTAGTGGCGAGAACAGACTTGTTGACAGGCTTTCTGTCGAACACGTACAAACACATTCATTCATACAGTCGGAAGTAGCGGTTTCGTGTACTTTGACGTCATCGCGCGCACCTTCCGCGTGTCGCGCGCGAACACACACAGAAGTAGTAAACTGTTGTAATACTAATTGTAATAGCCGCATGTGGGAATATGTTTATACAGAGCGCAAACAGGCGGTACTACAAGCGGTTAACCGTGAAGAACACAAGCTTACACGAACACATAAAGTAGCAGACATATAGGTATACAAAGTATGTACGCACGTAAGGATAAAATTACCCGTGTTCTACACTTGGCGTGCACTTGTTCGCTATCGGTGCGATCCGATCGTAAGGTTGAACGATCGCTGATGAGTTACGCAACTCACATACGTAGTCTACGTATCTTACGCAAGCGGCGACGGTAAAACACAGTTTGCGATTAATTAACCCTCGCCCCCACCGTTGCGGTTCACACATCGCTCTGTCCGTACTCTGGTACAAAACGGTGTCAATGCGCCGCGCGGTTAGCGTCCGTCAGTCACATATGTACTACCGTGAAGTTCCCGCTCGCGATTGTTGCGTTTTGACCGCGCGACGTCGATGTCGCCTCGCCAGAAAAGTTTACTGCGTTGGAAAATGCACGTGCTTGAGTACGTATTGTTGACCTAACGGTTGACCTGCACTGCTGGACACGGTAATGTGTCGTGTTACATCAGAGAATGTGTTTGACATGACAGCCAATAATTACCGACAATTATAATGTTGTTATTATAATATGAATAAATCATGAACTTGTATTTAAAAAAAAATCTATATTAAAATTAAGTTTGCGGAATGCAGTGCGTTTGCATAGATGTAAGCGTACACGCATCATGACTAGACTTTCACAATGCTTTCCTGGCAATTTGTATCATGTAAAAAACATTTCGAATCAATGGTTTCCCAAAGAGGAATACGTTTCAAATTGAGGCAACAAGGCACGATGTTATAACACAAAGTCAAAAGACACGAATTCAGTCCACCTTTATCCAAAATCCCCAGCCTGTGAACCACTAGTATTTTCATTTTCAGTTACGTATATTATCTTATCTTTGAGTGGCTGGACCACGTAAGACGAATGGATGACAGAAGAATGGCTAAGAGAATTGCAGGACCGGTAGGAAGAAGAATTAGAGGCAGACCCAGAAGGAGATGGTTGGATGACGTGGAGGATGATTTGAGATGTATATGAATGTGAGGGGATGGAGACGGATGTGTAATGAGAGAGCTGACTGGAAGAAAGTCATTGAGCAGGCTAAAACTCATGCTGGGTTGTAACGCCAGGAAAATGAAAGGAAGGAAATATTATCTCATCTCATCAATTACAAGTTTTCAACTTGAATGAAAAATTAAAAGACTACAAACAACTGTGGAAAGAACACTTAGAAAGAATTTCAGATTTCAGACTGGCCAAACACATCTTGAAATACAAACCCATAGGAACAGGTGTGAGGATAGACCCAGGAAGAGATGGCTGGAGCAACTTTGAAGGCGGAATAGGCAGGACCTTGCCTATGCCGCGCTGTGAAGATAATGATGATAATCTCATCCTTACCCTAGCCTAATTGATTTTCCATATATTATGTTACGGGCGTCACAGAATTCCAATTAACTTCGATCACTTCATATAACTTAAATCGGTGTTCTCAACCTTTTTTTTAATAAAAAATGAAAGGCCCCTAACAAAATTATTTTTCACTCACGAACCCCTGTTTACTCTTTACACACATAGGCCTACACATTAAAGGTTTGTACAGTTAGTACAATCAACGGATATTAATTGAATGATATAAGTAGTCCTGTATATATAGGTACGAATGATATAATTAAACAATATATTAAAAAAACCAACTTCAAATTCCTGTTTTGTTTAAATTTTCAACAATTTTATATTTGTAGTCGGTAATTTTCTTAAAAATGAATAGGCAGCAATGCAGTCACTTTTGGAAATGTCAATTCACGTAAGACGTTTTCCTATAATAAAGTATTCGTTAAAAAACATAATTGTATAACAATGGTTATAGCATAATACAAATAGACCTATGTACAAGACTAGCTAATACAAGTGAACTTACTACAAATGAAATACAATTACATTTCACATGTAATTCTAATGAATCGATGTATCATTCTTATGTATCTAAGTTAAAACTTACTGTAACGTTACTTATTATTCCTTAATAGGCTATACTGTCTGTAGGTTTAACGTGTTACGTAATTAATAACGTTTTGAATTTGAAGGACAGGCTGTAACAAAAATTGTTTTAAATGCTGTTAGGCTAGTAAAACTTTTATCAGTACTGTAATTTAACTTAATTCTGCGGACCCCATACCCATATGTCACGGACCCCCGGTTGAGGACCGCTGGCTTGAAGGACATGCTTTTCCCTTCCTACCGTTTCGCATCCATGTAACACACTTTTGTCACCGCTTGCCGCCGTATTGTCTTGACTACATACATTTTTTTACCTCACGTTCACTTCTTACGTCCAAGTTTCGTGCTCGACTGATATCAGAGTTCTCCGAGACGCGCTGCTGGAAACCGTTCCGACAGCTGTTCACAAATTATGAAATAAAATTAACGCCAGCAAATACTCAAGCAACAGAACAACAATGTTTTCTGAAATTCTTAGTCGCACAAAGGAGATTAATAGCGGGTAATAGTTGCAACGGCGAGTCACCGCCGCCCTGGCTCTGTGTATGTGTGCAGAGTAAAAACGAAATAAAATAGTATAACGATAATTATAGGATGGAAACAACAATACACAAGTTAGAAAATACTTGTGCTGGCCAAAGACAGTTGTTGTTGCTGGGTTTATTATGATACAAGACTGTAAACAATAATAGATTCAAAAATAAGAATACTCCACGAACACAATACGGGTACGGCTGCTCACTATGATGAAAAAAAAATAGTAAGAAGAAAGAAAGGAAAGAGAAAACTAGTAGAAAAAAACCACCCTTTCTTCTCTTCTCCACTTGTAGCAAAGTTTTATAGACGGAGTAATGTGTTCAGGACGTATTATCTTCACAAAGACGCCATCTTGTTCTACGATTATAACTACCTCGGCCACTTCTTCTTCCTTGCTCTTCATGTTGTTCAGACTACCAGCAGCAGCAGCAACAACAAGAACAACAACAACAACATCAACAACGGCAACAGAACGCTAGCACTCCAACGCAACGGAGGACGTCAGCGGCTTCAACAACAACAATAACCCAAACAACAATAGAAAAAATAATCACCTCTAATTTGTGATTATTAAAAAGTTAAATGGTGTTTCTGGGAAGAATGCTTAGAACATTGACACGGGTAAAGTGAAGATATGACTGCTCTCTCTCTCTCTCTCTCTCTCTCTCTCTCTCACGCGCGCGCGCGCGCGCGCGCACACACACACACACACGATAATAATGGGCATTATGTAAGCCTTCGTTATTCCGAGTGTACGTCGTTAAGACAGCGCTAAGGTTATGATTCAATAGAGCTTCCCGTCCGATCTTGTAAAAATGTGCGACCGAGCCATGCCGTATTCTTAATTTGTAAGAACTTCTTTTACAACACTTTAATAATGTTCGGTACAGTTTAGGCTTCAATGAGAAGACATGTGGTTTCTAGGGCGCGCGAGCTTGCACGTTTATTTGATCATCCAATGAACTGATTTTTGTCTTCGTTAAATTAAAAACCGTTTAATCTACTACTTGATTTACTGTTCAAACACCTGGTGACCCACAGGAAACGTTACGATAATTCAAGTGCTGTGTTTATCAAAACATTTTTTGTGCGTATGCATTACCCCCTAGATATTGCGGTTACATGAACATGAAGGGAAATTGTGTCACTCATTTTTGAAGGGAAATGTCAAATATTTGGTTTATTAAACCTCAGATTATTCAAAATTCATATCGGCTTGATAGTTCGAAAGCTCGTTGTACATCTTGTTATCTGGTTTTTAACTTACCGTCGTGACATCTAATAAAGGTTACACACTTCGTCTACGAGAATAGAGAATGGAAAGATAGTGGCCGCTCGTAGTCTTAAAACGTTTCGAAAGAAGCAAGACTTCACCCGGACAAATATTTTTTTATATATGGTCAATGGCTGTGGAATGGTCGTTTATAGTGGCCACTCGTAGTCTTGAAACGTTTCGAAAGGCAAGACTTCACCCGGACAAATATTTTTTTATATATGGTCAATGGCCGTGGAATGGTCGTTTATAGTGGCCACTCGTAGTCGTGAAACGTTTCGAAAGAAGCAAGACTTCACCCGGACAAATATTTTTTATATATGGTCAATGGCTGTGGAATGGTCGTTTATAGTGGCCACTCGTAGTCTTGAAACGTTTCGAAAGAAGCAAGACTTCACCACGACAAATATTTTTTTATATATGGTCAATGGCCGTGGAATGGTCGTTTATAGTGGCCACTCGTAGTCGTGAAACGTTTCGAAAGAAGCAAGAAGCAAGACTTCACCCGGACAAATATTTTTTATATATGGTCAATGGCCGTGGAATGGTCGTTTATAGTGGCCACTCGTAGTCGTGAAACGTTTCGAAAGAAGCAAGAAGCAATACTTCACACACGGAGAATTATTGTTTGATGTACGATCAATTGCCGTGGAATGGTCATTTATAGTGGCCACTCGTAGTCGTGAAACGTTTCGAAAGAAGCAAGACTTCACCCGGACAAATATTTTTTTATATATGGTCAATGGCTGTGGAATGGTCGTTTATAGTGGCCACTCGTAGTCTTGAAACGTTTCGAAAGAAGCAAGACTTCACCCGGACAAATATTTTTTTATATATGGTCAATGGCTGTGGAATGGTCGTTTATAGTGGCCACTCGTAGTCTTGAAACGTTTCGAAAGAAGCAAGACTTCACCCGGACAAATATTTTTTTATATATGGTCAATGGCTGTGGAATGGTCGTTCATAAGTGGCCACTCATAGTCGTGAAACGTTTCGAAAGAAGCAAGACTTCACACACGGAGTATTATAGTTTGATGTACGATCAATTTCCGTGGAATGGTCGTATATAGTGGCCCCTCGTAGTCTTGAAACGTTTCGAAAGAAACAATACTTCACACACGGATAACTATAGTTTGATGTACGATCAATTGCCGTGAAATTGTCGTTTATAGTTGCCGGTCGTAGTCTTGAAACGTTTCGAAAGAAGCAAGACTTCACAAGGACAAATATTTGTTGATATATGGTCAATCGCTGTGGAATGGTCGTTTCTAGTGGCCGGTCGTAGTCTTGAAACGTTTCGAAAGAAGCAAGACTTCACAAGGACAAATGTTTGTTGATATATCGTACGGTCAGTGGCTGTAGAATTGTCGTTTATAGTGGCCGCTCATAGTGTGGAAACGTTTCGAAAGAAGCAAGACTTCACACACGGAGAAACTTTTTTGAACACGGTCAATTGCAATGGAATGGACACCTTCTTTCCAGGTCCGTTCGTGGATACCGTTAATGTTCAGTTATAAAATTTACCGCAAGTATAGAATAGAAACGTACAAATGTCACAATTACCACACAATGTTTGTTTATTAGTTTATTAGCGGCGCTATTTGTAATTTACAACGGTACATTCGAATGAAGCCATAATTCCTAAGTAATTTACTGTATCCCAACTAATTGCGCCTTAATTTCCAACGCGTCTCAATTTGTTTACGATAGACTTCAGCTATTTTATTTTTGAACTTTCTATTTCAATTTCGCAACCGTAAAAGGTTGGGTAACAATAACATCATTAGTAGTCTGCGGTACATAGCATTTCTTTGTTGGCTATTTTCAGTATGTTTCCGTTTGTTACGCTAAGCGCTGTGGTTGGTCAGATCACTAGATCTGAGTTTTCTGAACACGAGCCCATTTGCTACAAAAACATATATATATATATATATATATATATATATATATATATATATATATTATTGATAATACTTTTTAATACTACACTTTTGAAATACGTGAAATTTAGTTGCAGATTAAACGCTATACTTGCAATAGCGGAGAGTTTGTGTGTTTCCTCTTTCGGTTGTGTAATTTATGTGTAAGTTTGTCTATTCCTTATAGTGATATCCAATTGTGGAAACTGTTTTTAGAGAAGGGAAAAAAGTGTGAATTGCTGGTATTCCAGTCATATCACTACGTGATCTTAGGATGGGAACTTTGGAATATTTTAGTTCGATCAATTGAGGTTTAATGTTAACGTGAACATAAAATATTAACAATACTTCTAATTATTATTATTATTCACACATTTTCATAATTAAGCCAGTTGTAGCTGTCACTTCTCGTCATTGAGTTTTAAGTCGTTTAGCTAATATGTTTCTCCTTTTACTATTACCTATTTTTAAGAATTTTATTATTAGCCTATAGTTCTGCACTTTAGTGAATCGCATAGTACTGTTTGTTTGAAAAGTAAACATGAGTCCCAAGTCATGGTGAATAGTATATTGATACGACCGACTGACTCTATGACATCCAAAAGCGATGTGGGCACTTTTTGCCTTCTTATACGTCGCTACATACCAGCTCGAGATAACTGTCAACCAATTTCTCTTCTCGTGTCTCGACTCATGCAGTACAAAAAATGTCACTGCAAAATGATTCATATGTTAAAAATATTAAAAGTATACCTGAAGGACATTGTATTTTGTTTTTTATAACATTACTGGAAAGTACTGGTGTACTTACACGGGCTAAGTAATATTTTTGTACCCACTGCTTGACCGTAAGATTGATGGTACAATTACATAAAACAAGCTATCATTTACAGACGTTCTTCTTGTGGGTAGATATTGACAAACAATTTTATCAGTCAAACTTAAATGATCATTATATAGGAATGTATTCTGCGCATGTTTGAATTTATTCTTATGTTTGCTAGATTAAGAATCAAAGACTCGTCAAACTCATTTGAAATTTATCGATGTCTTACGGCATATCTCTGTCTTAAAAATTAATGCAGAATATAGTATGCTTCAGACAGGAGCACAGTCTTTCGGCTATAGCGAAAGTTAAATTTCTCGAAGAGTATAAACCATTTGGCGTCTGTTTAGTAGCAAACGTTCCACAATTTGATACCAAGCCGGTTTCCGATGTAGGCTAGGGAATTTCCGAAGTCAGGCGTCAGTCAAGGGATACAATAGTTTATATTCTCGTATTTAAAAAGGAGTTTTGAAATAGATAGTAGGCGACACACTAGTTCCTAAGGTAGACCGGTACCAGTCCATAGCTATAGCGAAAGTAATCTAAAAACGAAGGTATATTTAATACCGTATGTTGGTAGTAAGTTGATAAACCTATACCGAGGAAATAAGACGTGTCTAGAAGAAGACACATTTAAAATCTTAGGTGACAGTGGCTTTAGATTCAAAGAGGACGCAAGCCCAGGGGCATCAGCACATAATCACTTAACATAGACCTTGAAGGAGATTATCATCGTGGTATTTGATAGACTGCCTTTTGGAATGTGTTAACGTATAAATCTTAAACTTACAGTCTCCCTGGTATATCGTTGCACTTACAGAAAGGCAAAACTAGTTGGCAGCGTGTGACTCATTCAGATGTGTCTCCGGTCTATATTTTTTGTTAGAGTTAACGCGAACACTGAGCAGAGAAAGTAAAGTAAATAAAATTATTCCATACGTCTCTTGTTTGCATTAAAGAAAACTCTAACCTTTGCTGCGCGGAATGTTTGTTTTAAATGTAATTAAAGTGGACATGCCCACACGTAAATAAGCGTGGAAGTGTGTGATCGCGCGGGCGCGCGCACGCTCACATACTGGTTTGTTGTACGTACATGCTTTCTCTCGTGAGCACGGCGATGCGAGTGCGCGCTCGTGCGTCTGCAAACAAGTCAGCCGTCGTTTGGCAGATTTAACTTGCTCCGCGAAGCCACTTTTATTTTGCCTTCACACTTTCACTAATAATTTGTTTTTGTGCTTTTGCTACGGTGTCCTGAGTCAGTGCTCGTGTGTGTGTGTTTAGCGTTCGGTCTCTCGGACGGTCTACCGGTGAACTGAAATCAAACAGGTCTTATCTGTTGAGACAAGTGGTGTTGTTCTTGAAAGTGAAAAGATGAGCTATCTCGCTGTCACGACCGGGCGATGGTTCTGTAGGGAAAGCGTGGTATACAAAGAACAGATTTGCTAAAGAGGTACTTATACAAATTTTGGTTTTTAATGTGCCGATTTTCAAATACTATGCTTTCATATCGATTCTTATGTGTTTTTGAATTTTTGAAGTGTGAAGTCTGATTACTTGTACCCAATTCCTGCTGAAATTGTACATATGTGTAGTAAATAGTCAGCACAGATAATCTGAGATACGTAGTTCTAAAGCTCTGAGCTCAATGCCATTTTCATTATTCGATGGAACAGGTACAGATTTAAAGTAACTATTCGTTACAATGTCATAAACAGCTGTATAATGTTTTACAAGAACTACTAGCTTCAATGTTATTGTGAAAAATATATACTCATGTACCGTATTTACTCATGGTTATGCTCTTGTTTTACACACAGCAGTCTGAAATCTGAGGATGCTTTGTAACCAAAAAAGAAACAATACTCAAATTCGTTATTTTCGGAAAACGTTTTTACAAAACAATATGTAACAGTATATCATGAGTGAGCAGTATATAGTAGTATAGTAATAAATATGACGTGTATGAAATTAATTTAAATAAAATTCGAGTTAGAATGTTGGCCTTTGTTTTTTCTCTGCGTTCCAGTTAAAGTTTCTGTATTTCTGGGTGCGTACCATTTCCGTATTCAGCCTTTAGTCACAGATATTCTTCGTAGAATGAGATGCAATACTTTTAATTGGAATATTACCTTCAAAATAAGTACAGTTAACAAATGTTTAACCTTGTACAATTATTACTTTATTTCTGATTGACTATATACAAGTCTGTTTTTATTCTTGAATGCATTCATGCGAATATACGTATACAACATATAAAAACACTAAGAGCATAGTTAGTGGTAATAATACAGTTGTTCTGCTGATGGTGTACTGTGGTTGAGGTATGGTTGATATTATGTTCGTTAAGGAGAATTATTATTTTAGATGTGACAGTTGATTTTTAAAGTGGCTGATAATGATTGTGGAAAAAACAATTTTTTTTTTAATATTTAAAACCCTCTAGTTTTGATTAAAAAAAAATTCGTTCCGAAAATATTCAGTATTACGCTCTGTTAAATTACGAAACATTGCGTTATAGGTTAAAATATTTTTGATATATCAAAATTTAAATATTTTTAACGTTACACTTAAATTGCTAGTTCTTAAGCAATGTATAGTTTCTTAAGAGGAATTTGTAATAGAAAAACATATTGTTTGTTATTAACACCTATGATGTTTTACATAGTATTGTTTATCGAATTCTACATATTCGAACATTTGTATGTCAGATTCTAACAGTCACAACAGCTATTTGAGTTGAAATCTATATTCTATTTAACAGCAGTTAATTCTGACCCTGGTAAAATCCTCTACAACGACCCATAAACCTCATCAGTATTATAGTGGCATCTGTATGTCGGAATGTCAATATGTTTCATTTTCTTATAGTAAACTATGAATGAAGTACATCTTTATATTATACGGACAGATATGTAGTATATTTTTGTTTTGCAAATAGACGTCGCGAATTTGGGCAAGATTGAAATTCACTAATTTTCAATTTATGGGTTATAACGTCTTTTCTTTAACCGAAGTGTAATGATTTGTTTACTGCGAGATTGTTGTTGAAAAAGCAATTATGTGTAATATCGCGTATCAGTTGGTAAACTGATGCTCAGGTTCTTCTTACGGAATCATACACATATTTACGTTGTCAACAGAACGAAGGTCGGCAACAACTGTGCCTTACCATTTTCACTGTCGAATTGTTAGTACTGTTTCAGGAAAAGTTTTTGCAGTTTTAAAATTTTGTCGCCTGCAGAACGGTTCACGGCTATGTAGATTTTATTCGCATCGAAATTATTCTTTTTGTTCTGTATGATCCAAGCGGGTTCCTACCTACATGTTTCCAATGCTGCCGGTAATTAGTCGTAAAGTTTTTACGACCGACGTGTAAGAACGACAGTGGCGGCTCGACCCTTTTGCCGACGCAGATAGTATCATTTGATTTTGATAAGTAATACTGATAGTCGAGAAAGGCAAACCCAAGCCTCCATATGTACCACGTTTGAATCGTAAATGTAAGTAAACAGGTAATTCTAATTGTTTCCAAACTCATTTTGGGCATGTGTCTCAAGTTAAATGAAAGCAGAAGAAGAAAATATTATGGTGGTAAGGTAGGGTTGGGAGTAGACAAACATCTTCTTCCTCTTCTTTCATCAGGGAGTAGGCGAATCGCCTGTTTCTATCCCAAAGGAAGTACGTCCACCAGCGCTTCCTTGGTCTTCCTGCGCTTCTTGGTCCAGTAGGATTATACAGCACTCTACTCAATGAGTAACCCATCTCTTTATGTTTTCCGCAACGCGATCTTCGATATTAAAAATTTTCAACTCTTTATGCATGTCTTCATTGTATAGCCTAGGCAACGGAAATGTGACACGCGTTTTATACTCTTCTTGTCCAATTCAATTTTAATTCGCGCGGGGTATTTTCCCACAAAAGTCGTAGTTTTTGTCTTCTGCGCAGAAATTTTCATGTGGCAGTGACGTAACAGTATACACGCACAGTCAGCATGCTTAACAGCATGAGTTTTAACATAGTCGATGTTATAATGTACAGAATCTGTAGACCACAGTCCAGTACTATTTGAAATGTCAAGCCCGATGTTCAGTTTTCATATACCGAATCTGTCGCGTCTTCATTAGTTGGACTTTAACGTAACGGTTGAAGGAAATATGGTAAAAAGACAGTGAATTAGTGAAGGGAAATTGTGTAGCTCATGAAGGATCTAATACTTCGTGTTTGTTATCCATGTTGAAACAATGGCATATACAGTCGTCAGAGAAAGGAAACAAGCAGACCTAAGAGCGAGGATAAATACGTACTGAGGCAAGTAAGAGCGAGGATTGGTAGACGGGCGTACTGACAAGACTTTGGAGGCAGACGGCTATACGGGCAGAACCAAAGTCATAGCGAGACGTTAGTATGGTTGAGCAGAGCACGGAGAAAACTATGCTACATTGAAATTGAAGCCCAGGTGTTACTACTTTTGCGTCGTTTTATTTATTTATTAATTAACCGCAGACTCCTAGTTTATAGTTTTATCTTGTAACAGCGTTTATCCATTTATTCGTCCATATTATTACGTACAAATGGGAAACATTTTAATGTCATTCCGTTCTTTTTTAGTACTCCTTTCATCGAACGCGAGTGCGAATAAAATCTGATTTCTTTAAAGCAGTTAAGATTAGCAAACGAGAATAGCAAGCGGGAAGCAAGTATTCCTCTTTGTCAATAAAACGGCTCGCCTGTTGGCTTAGTTCCTTGCCTATACAAACTGTTCGTGCCGATGCGCGTACTGAATGTGGATAATATAAATTAACGACTCCCGTCGACTGTAAATTTACTTAGACAATAAAATTTTTGCAGCCGCATCATTAGCAGCGTGATAACCTATTATATTTTTTGCGTTAGTTGGTTAACTTCGTTTAATTTCTTAAATAATTCCTCATTTGTGTTGTTTTTATTGTTATCTATGTCATTATTATTATTATTATTATTATTATTCCTAATAATAATTGCTATATTTGTTTGTGACAGGTTGCTATGGGCGAGGAGAAGGAAAGCGTTGAGAAGTGGCTGAGATGAACGCAGGGATGCGACTGTGGTTGATGTTCTGCCTCCTTGTGGTCGGGGAGGCAGAACACGTCCGGGACTTGGAGGTGTCCGAAGGTGCGCCAGTAGGAACAAGAGTTGGATTTATCGGGGACGGTTCTTCCAGTGATAGTGGGCCGCCGTATTTAATTGTGCCAGTACCGGGCAGTGCGGTTGATACCGAGTTAAGTATTGAGCAAAACACCGGCGAAATACGGACCAAAGTGCCGTTAGACCGTGAAACTAGGGCATCCTATTCATTAGTGGCAATTCCTTTGAGTGGTGAAAACGTTCGTGTGGTCGTTAGGGTACTAGACGAGAACGACAATGCGCCGACGTTTCCCAGTCCCGTGATGAGCATCGAGTTTCCAGAGAACACGCCGCGCGACGTGAAAAGGACGTTGAACCCTGCCAGAGATCTCGATTTAGGCATTTATAATACACAAAGGTATAACATAGTGTCGGGTAACGTAAACAACGCATTTAGGTTGTCGTCGCATAGGGAACGAGACGGTGTGCTTTATTTAGACCTGCAAATTAACGGGTTCCTTGATCGCGAAACCACTTCCGCCTATAGTCTATTGATAGAGGCACTAGACGGTGGAAGTCCTCCGTTGCGAGGATCGATGACTGTGAACATCACAATACAGGATGTAAACGATAACCAGCCTATATTCAACCAGAGCAGGTACTTTGCAACTGTTCCTGAGAACGCGACTGTCGGTACCAGTGTGTTACAGGTGTTCGCCACGGACACTGACGCCAACGAGAATGGGGAAGTAGAGTATTCAATAAACAGACGGCAAAGCGATCGTGAAGGAATGTTCAGGATAGACTCCAAAACGGGTTTGATTGCTGTCAACAGGCCATTAGATTTTGAAACAAAGGAAGTGCACGAACTAGTGGTGGTCGCCAAAGATCACGGTGATCAGCCGTTAGAGACGACGGCGTTCGTATCGATTAGAGTCACAGACGTGAACGATAACCAGCCAACAATCAATGTGATATTCTTAAGCGATGACGCAACACCAAAGATATCGGAAATGGCCCAGCCTGGTGAGTTTGTTGCCAGGATTTCAGTGAACGATCCAGATTCTAAAACGGAATACTCTAATGTGAACGTGACATTAGAAGGCGGAGAAGGACATTTTGGGCTGGCGACTCAAGACAATATCATATATTTGGTGATAGTTTCGCTGCCTATTGACCGTGAACAGAAACCAAATTACACTCTGAGCGTAATAGCTACTGACACTGGTACCCCGCCTCTGCACGCGTCAAGGACGTTCCACCTAAGGGTGACCGATGTCAATGACAATGCGCCCGAATTCGAACAGTCAGTTTACTATGCCAACGTGTTGGAGGTCGCCGATCCCGGCACGTCCGTATTTCAGATAACGGCGTCGGACAGGGACGAAGGCGATAACAGCGAACTGACCTACACGATACAGGAGACGTCCGAAACGCACTCGGCGTGGTTTCAGATAGACCCAGTGACCGGGCTGATAACGACAAAATCGCACATAGATTGCGAAACGGACCCAGTGCCGCAGCTGACAGTGATAGCCACAGACAACGGAACTCCGCCGCTTTCCTCGTCCGCGACTGTGCTCGTCACTATCCACGACGTCAACGACAACGAGCCCATCTTCGACCAGAGCTTTTACAACGTTACCGTACCGGAGAATGAGGCCAGAGGACGATGCATTCTAAAGGTAAGCTGACGTCCATTTACTATTGTACTATAATCAGAGTATTCTGAATTACACTCTGATTTTTATTGCATGCTGTTCTTGTAAAAAAAAAATACCTGCAGTTAGGTAAGTGTTGACCCTGAGATTCCATGGTAGCAAAGCTGTTACCTACATAGTGTGTGTGTGTGTGTGTGTGTGTGTGTGTGTGTGTGTGTGTGCGTGTGTGTGTGTGTGTGTGAGAGAGAGAGAGAGAGAGAGAGAGAGAGAGAGAGAGAGAGAGAGAGAGAGAGAGAGAAAGACAGACAGTCGAATATAGTCGCAGAAAATTGTAATTAAACCAATGGTTGATTGAAAACACAAGCCGTTCCGTAACTTTTACTGATTACCGTTAATGGCATAACACATTTCTTAAACAAGCCTCGCCCAATGTAATCGTAACTTAGACCTAGTATAACTGTCTTGAAACACCGACTAATCATTTTTTCGATCTGCATATTTGAACTGGATGAATAAAATATTTGTAACGATATAAATGCAATGTATAGACAATATTTATTGCCTTAATACTATTTAGTGTCATATAGTTTAATTTGTATTTATGAACTGAATAGTGACCAAGAAGGTTAAACAGTTGCAGTAAACGTAACCAGTAAACTAAAACATGATACAATAAAACAGGAAATCCTCGAAATGAAACGCTAAATAAACGGTAAATCAAAAAAGAGCGTGAAGTCCGTATAACAGTTCGTGGAAATAGAGCAACTATTGGATTTAGGCTCGGAATAACGCAGCTGATGCGACCAATATATTTGTCTACCGGGAAGAATATCGCCAATAAACGAGTCCTGAAGCTTTCTTCTTGGAGATCCTCGTGGACGCTTTATTGATTCTAGCAGTTTGTCGCCTTCCTCAGCTTCCTAGATGCAGGGCTAAAGTGGTACAGCCTCTCTCTGACTTTTGTCAAAGGCTTGGCGAAACTTCATAGACCAACCAATCATCTTGGTTGTAAAAAAATTGTTAATAACCTCTGTTTTTCGGTTTGACGTGCGGTTTATTTCTCGTGACACACAAGGTGTCTCCAGTCTCTCCACAGTGGTTCCACTGAGACTTGTCTCAGTGTTTTAAACAGAATTGTTACTGTTAGTTTCAAATCATGCTCACAGGCTCAGTACTTGCCAAAAGAAATTGTCATAAATAGCAACTCTAATAAATAGGCCTATTAGTTTAAAGTATACGGATCACATTTCAGGTTTATCATTTGATTAACAGACTGAAAATTTCTTAAACAGAAAATGCTCTCCCATTAATGAATGTCTCCTACATTTTCATTTGCAATAATTTTTTATGTAGCTGATGATAAATATTGTCATACTGTATCAAAGACGAGAACAATAACTAGTATACACGCGAGCGAGCGAGCGCCGAGTTTATGTTTCCAGAAGTACCATGGTACGACGTGGAATAAGGTTTTACAAGTATTATGACTAGAGCATTATGTTAAAATAATAGATTGGTTTTCCTGCTTGCCGCTTCTCCTCTGATTACTTTACTTTCAGTTAGAACACATGCGCGCGCGCGCGTTCGCATACACTAACACAACAAATGTTCCCGCCCACAAATTCCGATGAGTTTGTTCTTTTTTTCATTTCGTTCGTCCATTCGAGTCCGTGTTCCATAAGTGAAATCTGAGAGTAGAATGTTTTTTAGGGTGTGATGGTGTTGGTTCCCTGTCTCTCTCGTAAGACACACACACACACACATCCAACAACTGCCTGTTGAAGAGTTGGAAGCTGTCAGAGGTATAAAGAGGCTATGCGGTGTTTGTCTGCCTTTGCCTCGTATCTAGCACAGCTTAACTTGCATGTTCCACTTCTCTCTCTCACACTCTCTCTCTCTCTCTCTCTCTCTCTCTCTCTCTCTCTCTCTCTCTCTCTCCACCTATTTCTCCCCCCGCTACCTCATTGGTGAACAACCTGTCACACACACAAACACACATACACACTTGCCTACGTCGTGTTCCTATTATGCGTGAATGAAAAACCTAATATCGTTCATTCTCGGTTGGCAGGAAAAATTATTAGGATGTTTTACGCCACTTTTAGCGGAACGGTATGGCTCGGCTGAAGATGCACGCGGGCGCGAGTTACACACACACACACGGACACGGACACGGACAGGCAAACGCTGTTCTCGACATCAGCTGCTAATACACAGAAACTCGTATTGCCTATTTGGTAATATACTAGCATCAAGCGGCATAGCTTCGCCATTAATAACAGCGTTCGTAGCAGTCACGACTCCGTGTTCTGTGTGTGTGTGTGTATGTGTGTGTTTATTGTAACTTATTAAATATATCTTTAATATGAAACTGGTAGCATTCCGGACGGAATCGTTTTGAAGCAGCCTGATATAGGCTCTGTGCAAAGTAAAAGTACAAGAAAACACAACAGGCACCAGGTTTGTGTGTGTGTTGTGCATGAAAATTGTAATAAAGACAAGAACGGATTGTTGAGTTTTGTTTGCGTAACAAAAAACGACCAGACGTGAACCGCTTCTTGCCGGCGCAATTACGTTATGTATGGCACCGGCGTGTTGTGGGTCACACGTTAGGTTAGCGTACGCGGAGAGAAACGCGGTGAGTTAAGAGTTGGCGTAAAAGGAATAGATCTCTCTACACATCGGGTCTAGTACGAAATATCGAGACATTAATTGTGTTTTCTGAATTTCATATACAACGTTTGTTGTCCATCGCGTTTTGAGATTTTTTTTAGATTCCAACCTGATCTCGTGTCTGTCGTCAGGGGTAATGCGTTATTTCAAATAGACTCACTTTATCACATGTTCGTTATCGTCTACAGAATACATTTTGTAGAGCACGAAATTCGTTTTATCACCATCGTCTTCATAATAAACTACAGGCCCATGGAGTAGACTGTGTACACTTTTCCTTTGCCATTGTTAAGAACAACACCAGCCCGTCTCCTCCTCGGCAGATGACCAAGTCGCCTTTTACCAACCGCTTTGTAGCTTCAGATAATCGTGGCAATTCTATCCACACGGTACCCTCTCTCGTTCTATCGAATTGATAATACCTTCTACCCTCATATTGCGTCGAATAACACTATTCCTGTGTGTCGTTTCGATCGTTGGCGCTGACATGATGAGACGACCCAAGTTTCACAACCGTACAGTTACGTTTAAATGAGCCCAGTTTTGTAAAATTAAATAATATTGTTTTTTATTACTCACCCGCAAGAGTACTCTGGTGGTTTCGAAAAATCTATGAAACGTACGCACAACAACGTCTTCTGGAACCACAAATAATTAAAATCTGTAACTAAGTTATTCATCGCCCTTTTTACACGTAAGAATACTTTGCGCATGGATCCCCACATTTTTACTTTTATTCAGTAGAGATTTGTTAATTGCATTGCTTAAGAGGTGAATATACCTGAAACGTTGTTTTATACCTGTGATAGGTCTAAATTAGGGATTAAATCTCTTGCAATGATGTGTCTGCTGTTATATGTGCCTATATGCTACAGTAAAAAACTGTAAACAAATTAAGATGCAAACAGAAGAGTATACATTAGCGATGCGAGTTGTGTTATGAAGAAAACATTTGTTAAAATAAAGAGTAGAATATTGATTAGTCAGAAACTTCCACTGTTTTTTAGTCATTCGTCGGAAAATAAATGTAGTCATTTGAGTCATACTGTTCTCAAATCGGTTTCAGCGTCGGACGAACGTGTAGAGGAATGTATTGCCGCTCACTCGCACATAGGTTACTAGTTCGCATTTTGTACTGAATGTGTTTTAGTGCATGTTAGGACTATTTTACAATATTAGAATTTATTGCCAACCACTGACCGAATGGCTTTTTTTACTGACTTCTTTCCTGAACAATTCTGTTCAGTTCTCTCGTCGTAGTACTTAGTCCGAGCGTCCGGCCGTTTTGCAAAGGATGCCCGTGGTATCGTCATGTCTGTTGCCCTTGAATCAAGTTATCTCGTGGCCATCTGCCTTTCCAATCTCCGTTTAATTCCTTTTATTGGGTAAAGTATTCCACTCATTTTAGATTGTATATTTTTGTACTGCGTATCCATTTGATTGTTATCCATTTGGTCCTGCTCCGTTATTCCTTACACTCCAATTCCTTGCTTCCCTGGGACTAGTCTTGTTCCGTTATTCCTAGCATTCCTAGCACGTCATTTCCTTGTTTCGCTGCTACTTATCTTGAACCATTATTCCTTGAACACCATATCCTTGATTCCGTGGGACTTGTCTTGCTCTGCTATTCCTAGATATTTCTTTGCTTTTCTGGAAAGTTTGTGTATTGTTTGTCCATTTTTATGACCCATGAGTCATTGCAGGAAGCATGGAACTGGTTAAGAAGTTTCCTTTCAGACACAACGTTTTAATTCTCATAATGTTGCTTATCAAACAGTTTACTCTGATCTTATTCGTATGAGATAGGCTATATATTCATGTAGGCCTATTCTTATTCGGATCAGTCTACTTACCTTATTCTAAACATAATTTTCATTGTGATAAGATGAATAGAAAAATTATTACTGCAGACTCAAAGCTGGCGTACGCTTTGTTATCTTTAACAAACCTGGTCGAGGACTGGACCATTTCTTGTCTGTCTACGAACAGTAATAAAACCAGCTGCATAAACCGGAGATATGTGTTTAAAACTAAAGGCCAGAAAGAAGAAACACCAAAGTTTCTAGTACGATGCGTGGGAGGAATAGCCTTTATGACAGATAATCATACAATGGTTAATGTAGGACACATGAAACTTGTCACGTAAAGCATAAACGAGTTTTATAAACTTTCCTTACCGGCGTTATCAGTGTTAGTTTCCACGATGGAAAACCGTATTTCCACTAGAAATTACAACTAATTGTGACTGAAATATATTACATGTACCAGTATTATAAAACCTGCGAAAAACGTGTATTACTTTGAAGTGCAAGTGACACTAATACGCAATACGAATAGTATGTGCTCTTTATCGTATGAAGTGACGTGTTCTATTAAAGATCTCAAGGAATGAAATATACCGAAAAGTAATGAAGAAGAAAAACATTTAAAAAAAATAAATTAAACAACTTCAAGTGCATAAATTGACGCCATCGAATTAATAATGTTAAAAAATTACCTTTTATTTATTAATAGCCAATAGACAACACATTGACCAACAGTGATGACTGAACAATCAAAACTTTAATGCTTTTATTCGTCTCTTACCGCGTTGTTTACCTAACACAAAGATCAGCAACCCAAACAGCGGTTTAGTGTGCTCAGTTGATACTTGTTTACGAAAAGATTGTATCAGAAAAAAAATAACTAATTTGGTGTTTAGTGTTCTGCAGTAACGAATAACCACATGCGTGCAGTACACTCGTATTGGAAGAGGAAAGTAGACAGCTCAGCCCTCAAAACCTGTTGAGCTTCGGGGTCAAAGAGAACAAGAGCCGGCAAAGAGAGATAGCGGATAGGAAAGATTAAATAAATGAACCAGAAACGAGTAAACTGAAAGAAATGGCGGACACATGTGGGGCACAACGGTAGCCACCCGTAAACCCCTTAAGGGTATTCTCTCTATTGCGCGCTCGCGTGCACATTCCCGCGTTTGCTATTTCACCGCGTTTCGATAAAACGTCCAATTAAACAATTTGCCCCCGCAAACGAACGCTCCCAGCGTCTTCTGTTGTTCCATTTAAAGAAGACATTAGAAAGCTTTAATAATAAATAAATCAAGCGAGTATTGATAAGTCATGCGGCCGTTTCAACGTTATAGGTACAAAAGGAGATAACGGCTGTTTTATTAGTCTGTATCGCGCACACACACGGCCGTTTTATAAACAACAAAGGCCGTTGTTGTAAATTTATGTAGGCACAAAACCGACACACAACATGGGAAGTGTTTTTAAAGTTTTATATTAAAAACAGACAAAAAGCAACAAAAACGACGGTAAGTATATCAAGAATGTATATTCCAGCACGCACGCACTGTCTTCGCCCCCCCCCCCTCTCTCTCTCTCTCTCTCTCTCTCTCTCTCTCTCTCTCTCTCTCTCTCTCTCTCTCTCTCTCTCTCTCTCTCTCTATCTATCTCCTATACTAGACACTTTACTCTGCAGGTTTAAAAGCGAGAGAAAGTTCGAACGCGAGCCGAGGGGTGAACCAGGAGAGGCATAACTAAGAGAAAGAGAGTAAGATGATTAAAAAAAAGCGCACCGTGGACGGTACCATTTTCCTTTAGTGATAATCAACACAAAACATCCTACGGACTTTACACGATAATAAAACGTATAGTTTATGGGCCAACAAAGTCCAGCCCTCTATACCTACTGGTACATTTTACTTTCTTAAACACTTTGCTGGCTTCTTCCTCCTTGCTGGCCGACTAGCTCTCACTCACCTCGCATCACGACCTTCATAACCGTAACAAACGGACACGTACGCACACGCGCGCGCGCGCGCGCGTTGTGTATGTGTGTCGTTTTTAACGATCCCTGTGAATACGGCAGAGATACAGCCACTTGTCTGTAGCATTATTTAAAATCGTGTCCTTGTATTTATTGAATTTCTGCCGTGTTAGCATGCAGGTAAAATATTTAAATGTGTGTGCATGTACGTCTGCAGCACGGTGTCTATATGTGTAATTCATAGACACACACACATTGAGACAGTCTAACGTAGGTAGATTAAGTCGGGGCTGTGCACATCATTTCCACTGTCAGCACTGTTTCACGTTATCTGATTTCATATACGTCACTGTTTCATATACGGTGTGTGTGTGAAATACATACACACTATAGATGAAGCTGAAGCGTCTGCTGTTGCTCTTGTAGGAGCAATTTTTCCTTGCTAACGAACCAAAAGAACCTTTCGTCGGTGGTTATCAAACATCGGGTACACCGGTTTCGAGAAGTGACAATGTTTTGGCTCGCAAAAACTTTCTTATAGGACATTTTTCTAATTGATTTTCTGTTCTCTTTTATTAATTCAATTATGTCCCACTTTTTTTGCATTGGATGTTTTTTCTCTTAATTCCTTAATTGATCAGACTTTTGCCTATTCAGTACTCAAGTACCTGCACGCTACCCTTTCCTTGGCCGTCCTACTTCGTCTCTATTGTAATGCTTGCTTAAGAAAGTTTTCATTAACCATGTTTTCTATATGTTTTCTTTTCAAGTTGGTGGAGAACGCATAGGTTTACAATATTATTCAAATTGCTAAAAAAAAGAACTCAGCTTTTCAGTTCATTAAACATCTGTTTACCAGGCGTTTAGGCCTAATCCGAACGTGTAATCCGTGTGCGTATTTGCACGTTCGACCTTTTCGATTCCATCCGTTTTTCGCTAATGAAGATACGACAAAATCCGCGCGCGTCTGTACGTATCTCCACGTCTTTCTTCGCTGTGGCTGTCTCTCCATATAAATAAATATTGTCTTTATTACGGACGCACGATTTTCAGAATTAATTTACATATTAATTGTTATACACACAAACACACACGCACAAGTAATGTTTTGTGCGTGCGTGTATCTGAGTATGCGCGCGTGTATACACATTAATTTACATGTTAATTTATATATTAATGCAAATACGACGTATGTGGGAACCGGCGCGCGATCTCACACACGTAAGTAACGCGCAGCCCGTTCTGAGAGTCAGATACATGGCCGTGCTTACTCACAGTAGGCCTACGTGCGATCGAATTTCGATATGAGAATCTCGCACGCTCGTTTGGGTACTGTTCACGCTAAACGACATCCTCAGTTTGGATCCCGTACGTGTTCATACTTTTTGCTGACTACAAGAAGACAACGAATGAGACAAAACAGACAGCGACCTGTTTGAAAGCTATCCTATAGTGCAGAAACAAAAACAAAAGACAAGGATCGACTGTACAGAGAGTAAGTGAATCCACGTGAATGTAAACCGAAACATTAGCTGGATAATGAATAAAATTAAAGCTTATTATAAAAACATGGAAACCAATTATAAGGCATGACACGTGAGAAAAAATACCAACATTATTATGTAGAAATTATGACATTCTTCTTCTTCTTCTTCTTCTTCTTATTATTATTATTATTATTATTTTGTGTGCTTATCACATCTTCCTGATATTGATATCAATCTGGCGTATTCATCTTTGTTTTCTGCAACATAAAACGATTTTTGATACTCTTTTCAGTGTGGACTGAACGGTTGTGGATACTCTTTCAGTGGTGTGAATGTTCTTGAACCAGGGTGCTCGCCTCCTTGTAAGACTAAGTTTATAGTCTGCTGGTCCCCTCCGAGTTCATGTCCTAGATGTGCGAATTTCCTACGTTTAACCGTTGTTGTAAGTTCTCGTCCAACTTTGGCTTTTCCCGTATTGTCCAAGCGAAGCGAAGCATCCTTCTGTGAAGCCACATTTCAAATGCTTCCTTCCGGTACTTCAACTGTGCAAAACTCAGACGCATACAAAAACATTGACCAATGTAACCCTTAAGCTTAAGCATTATTTGTCTCAGCTTCAAATTCAGATAGGCCTAGTTATAGTCTAACAATAGAAGAAGAGATAGTTAAAGAAGAAGAAGAAAAAAAGAAGAAGAAGAAAAAAAGAAGAAGAAGAAAAAAGAAGAAGAAGAAGAATATTATTACTACTACTGCTACTACTATAGCATTTTCACTTGCCATCAAAAAACTACTACTACTACTACTACTACTACTACTACTACTACTACTACTACTACTACTACTACTACTACTATTACTATTACTGTATTACTACCAACACTACCGCCACCAACACCACCATCACCACTATTATTATTATTGTTGTTGTTGTTGTTGTTGATATTACCAAGTACATACAATATTTTCTAAAAGCAACCCTCTCCTTTCTGTATATTATCTGAATAATGAGGAAATAGCTGCTTTATTGTGTTTATTTTAAAATTTTCAGGCTTGAGTTCTTCTTAACAAATAGTAAAGTTAACTTTTTTATCATCATCCTGGAAGAGGAATCCTGTAACGAGTTCCGTGAAACTGCTATACCAGGACTAGCCCTGTGTATGGACGTAGGCCTATATTGTTTGTGTTGCTGGGATAATCCAAATATACGGTGCCTCTGTTATGTTCGATTAACCCTGCCAAACGGAATTGAAGTTTAGTAACCAAAATTAGGCCTGGGTAAGTTATGGTACGTCCAGTACATGGGGTAGGACGTCGCTGAAGACATGCAGTGTGCTGGACCAGTCTGAAGGAACCCACTGGGCTGTCCGCTGTCGCGAAGTCCCTGAAGTTAACGTCCCATCCCCAAACATACGAAGATCATACGTCTCATAGCCGGCAGAAAAACAATCCGTTTGACAGTGATTATAATTTTTACAGATGGTTCTACGGCCCGCAGAAAGGACTGCGCGTGGGTTTTATCAGATAACTGTGTGTGTGTGTGTGTGTGTGTCGCACATAGGAGAACGGTGACTCAGTAGCTGCTACTGAATTGACCTAGAGTAGTAGGACTGTGTAATTTAATGATACCGTTAGGTACTCGGGGTACAATGTACAGAATGCGTATCTCCGAGTGGTGTGTGCGTGCATATAGGTGCGTACACGCATCTGTTTATTGTATGTTAATGGTTATTATATGTATATGTGTTTGATTATGCATGATAACCGCGGTGTGTGTTCGAATATTATTGAGGGTATAAATTTATTTCTTCATTGATGCACTGGTATTTTATTTTTGCATTCTTTTGATCCGCGTTCAGTTAACAGTCTGTTGAGATTCAGTTAAAAACGAATATGTTTATTCACACGGATCATATATTGTGGGTGCTTCATGTAACTCTATTGAAAACAATTTATTGAAAGGGCAATTGTTAGTAGAAGCAGAACTAAAATGCATGGACTACCATTTTAAAGTACACAGTGTAGGCTATGGTAATTTTTCAGATAGGAACTGAAGGAAAAGTTATTTTGGTGTAGAAAACCGGCCGAAATAAGGTGGAAAGAGAAGCAGAAAAGTAGAGAGGGACGACAAGTAAGAGAAGAATACACCAAATGCCGGGTCAATCAGAAACCACGTGGTTTCCATTCGTACGAAGAGGAGTATTTAAATGCCACCTCCTCCTAACACCTGCTCCGGAAATATCCCCTTAGTGCCTGCCTCACTGCTTGCTTGTCTGTAACCGGTGCCGAAATTCGATGAATTCGACACGACGTTTTGATCCTGTCAAGCTTCGAATAATTTTATTCAGTCGAACTGCTAAGAGCTTCAACTAAATTTCTTGCCTTTAGCTGCACTTCCTCTGTAAATTGTGACCAGTTCAGTAGGTTCAAATACGTTTCTCAAAAATCTCCAACACTACTGAAATTAATGCAGGTAAAAGTAAAGTGCAGGTAAATTGTAACGTTTCTCTCCAAATCGAAAGATAAATCTGTCTTGCCAGTATTTCGAATTTACCTGAGATCATCTTAATTTGAGTTCTCAGCAGTAATATCTTATTTTACTGACGTTTGTAAAAGTTTGTTAATGTCGTATACACACTATAGACCTCAATTGTAATGTAATTATCTATGTAATGTTGTTCGTCTGTGGAAACCTAACTACTACTTTAGCACCAAGAACACGTTGCTTTCTCTCATTCCTCTTTGCGGTGTTTCGTATTCGAGCTGGTACTTCAATGACTATCGCTGTCTTCGGAGGAAACCGTCGTTACAGCATACGCATTGATTACAAAGCGGTCACTTTCAAACCATTTTTGAACACGTTAAGTAATATTTTGAAGTGATAAGTACAGGAAGGCGAAACTCAAATTCTATTGCATTATCCGACGGCGTTTTAATTCTAGTCCATTACAATAAAGAACACTGCAGAGAATAATAGCGAAGTTGGAAAAGGAGTGATGAAATATGGAATGTAGACAAACGTAGAGAAAATAAAATTTATGACAATTGACAGGGACAACATGGTGGTGACGCCAAGGGAAAGAGAAAATACAATCTGAAAAGTACAGATCGAACGGAATAATTATCACGAGAACCGATATTACGATTCGAGCGTTTTGTCTGGACTTGTTTTGTGTGCCCGAGTCCGGCCGTACTTTGGTTTCGGGTTTTAAGAGGAAGAAAATACAGAGGGGACGAAATGACGATACATACAATACAAGGTGAAGGAGATCTCAGCGGGTATTGTGTTGTGTGCTGTTTTGTGTCCCGGCGCGCGTGTGTGTGTGTGTGTGTGTGTGCATTAAGCCTGGATTGAGTTACACCACGATGTGAAAGTGTACGCCACGAATTCACACCTCAGACCAAACCAGACCAGTCGTACGTCCATTCCGCTCTTCGTTTCTTGATCCCTGCCCTCAGTCTTCTTTATCCACCCCCCTTTTTTACTGACTTGTTCTTAAACACACAAATATTATTATTATTGTGAGATATTTAATATACAGTACATCGAGTTTTTTTTTGTATAGTCTCTGTTTTGAATCGCTTACGCTGACTGACGCAGAAACACCTGTTCCTGTTGAATACACCGGCGGCTGCGGCTGCGGCTGCGGCAGCGGCAAGAGTGTTATGTAAGCGGCAACACACCGGTCCTGGCTCGCTTCACTCCGCCCCGGTTCGGTTCTGTATCGATTTTCTCACGTCACGCCCAGGTATTGATTTCCTTGTTGCATAAATTTTTATGATGACGATCATCAAAATGAATAATACGAGTCAGCGTTTGACGCCCGCGTGTGGCGCCGGCTGGTAAACGCGTTATCGCTCAGTGGTAAAATGAGTGACATCTGACCGGTTCGACTCCAACGCGACGCGGATTCATAGTGTTGCGGCGTTCTTCTACCCTTTTCACCCGACGAAGTGTTGATTGCTTAGTTTAAACAATAGACGTAGGCTTCCCACAACGTGTGCATACGAAATATAAGATTTGTTTAGACTCAGTATCAGTAATATTAAACTCACTGCAGATTGCGCCAGTTGCAAAATCTTTATCACCCAAGATAGATTTTAGACACTCGTGAACCTCACCTACTTATTCTGGCGAATCTAGAGGGCGTCTCATCCGGGCTCTGCCTCCCGCGAGCTGTACCTAAGGTATTCGTGCATAAAGTTTGCAAAAAAAGCACCGCAAGTGGATACGGCATCTGCCCAAACCGATCCGATGCCGTCTTGGCGGCCGGCCTACGTATAAACTGTAAGACCTTTAACCACATAAACTCAGTCTTTAAACCTTAAAACATATAACCATATAACCTTTAACTTGGACATGTAAACCATAGCTTTCTCCGCCTAGTTAGAGGACTCGGGCTTACCTGTTTCCTTATAACAATTTTTCCTACAGTTTTCCCTTAAAGCATTCTTTATTGTATATGTGAACTGTCCCGTTTATCGTTCGTTCGTTGGCACTAAAAATTATTATACATGTGTGGCATGGAGGAAACATGTCGATGGTATAAGTTGTGGTAGGATTTTGACGACTATTTAGAGATATAAAACGGTTGAAGAAAAGGCAAGTCCTACGTCGGGCAAGGGGTGGCCAGTGTAACGTCCGAATTGTGTCTACGGAACAGGCTATGCAGTCCAATCCGTACACATTATCATCCATACGTGATAATTTTCCTCCTTCAAGTCTTTTGTCATCAGTCGTTGTTCTTTACATAGTTGTTGTTTTCTTTCAGACATCTTATTTGTAGTTTCGTGGGAGACTATTTCATAATTCTCGGATTGGGGTTCGAGGTGTAACGGGATCGTCATTTTTCTGTAACTTATGTGTTAATCACAGTACTTAGACCCATCAATTCCATAATTTAACAGGGGAGTTTATCGCACTGTAGCATAGGAATATAAAACTAGAACGTTTCTGAACGGGTTATCGTTTCTAACCAACGACAGGTAACAGTTCTTACCTAACATGATAAGTGGTTGCCGCACTAACCGACACGATTAAGCATAGTCAGCGAATTACACGTAATTTTCATGACTATTTTCTCGACTAGACGTTAGTAGCAGCATCATGTCTACACAAGTATTTTTATAATGCATTTGTAACGAGATTAAATCGGCTGCGAATACAGAAAAGAAAGTTGTAGACTTTTATCTTCTAAGCGTTGCGTAACCGTTGCAGTGCAGCAAGTGATGAAGAAACACACTCCGATACCAGAAACGCTCCCCCGTGAACAGGATTAATTAAGTAATTAACATTTTTCTTATATGCGTGGTGTGTATGTGTGTGTCACTTTCCATTCGTTCGTTTTTTTTATGATCTCGGTATAGTAAATTAACAGTTGCAAGTCCTCTTTCGATCCCATTAAATACTGTCTCCAAGTGCATTACTAATAAATATTGCGCCATGCCACTTTCACAAGCCGAGCAGTGTTTCCTTCTCTCTTTTTTTTATCCATTTGCTTTCTTAATTAGTTTACCAGTTATCAGTTTAACGGCAGCTAAACGTAATTACAACAGGTATTTTACGAAACCGCATTTACGCTTTGCAAATGATTTCCTTCACGTTGCCACGGAACAAGCAAGGATTAACGCTTACTCTTTTTTTTTGGCTTTGACCGAGAACCGGACGCTTGTGAGTAAAATAACTAAGGCGACGAAATTTATTGACTTCGACAATTATATTGCCAACGTGCTGACGTTCTCAACTGGGTCTTCTGTTGTCTCCACCTATCTGCGACGTTGCAGAATAGGACTTGAGAATTGAAGAGACACGTCGCATAACGAGGCGATTATTGCTGGTTGGCAGCAATAATTCGTAACGTCAAGATAGAGATTGCAAACAAAATAATGTCCGAACGAGAAAAAGACTAAATTACTATTTACAAATATTACGATATTAATCTATTTATTTTCTAATTGCTGACTTTACCATTAGTGCCCGACGTAAATTTCATAAGAGCTTGCCTTGGACCTTGAGAGGATTAACTGATGATGAAACAGTTTTTAAACACTGGTATGTGTGAAGATACAAGACTAGTGATAGTGAATATACAAGATACTAGTGAAACGTATTCTAAGTACTTGCAACATAATACTGTCAAGTAAATGTAATCATAATATAATCAATACAAACAGATATAGAAGTATGTCAACACTGAAGATGGACGTCGAAGACATGGCCGAAACGTCTGCACAAAACCATGGACCATGGCCTTACAGCCCGGCAAGCCGAAGTAGGCTACTCATATTATGGAAGCCGACCGTGAAAGTCTCACACAGAATTTAAACAGATATAATTCATAGGAAATAATTATTCCTCATACAGTACATCTTCCAGAAACTTTGTCTTCTTCTTATTTCTCTTCGCATTAAGTCATTGCTCAGTGTTGTGCTGACGTGCCTTTCCATCTTAATTCTGGATATCTGAAAGCTCTTTTATCATTTAGTTCCCAGTCTCTAATCATTTTGTCCAATCGTCTTCTGTGCTCCATACGGTCAGTATATCTTTCCAATAGATTTCATGCTCGTTACTCGATTGTTTACAAGTTACATTTTCAGTTCATTCCTAATACGGCACTTCTGACATTACCTCTTACCGGTTTCTGAGTTGTTTTTCCTACAAGCCTCATTTCCGTTGCTTCACTTGTCTGTCCACACTTCTGTGTCCTTTCTCTGGATTCGTACCCGAAAGCAAGTCCTGGTTTTGTAGCCTAATAGCTAGTTTTATAGTCTTCTATCTTAGATTTTTTAAATTACATTTAATGTTATTCAAGCACCCTCAATTTTATTGCAAATTGGCGTGATCATTAGTTCATCTTTTATTGACTTTGAAATATTAATCTCATTGCTTAAATATTTAAATTCCATTACATGATCAATTATGCTGCAGTTTCTAATTTCATTCAGCTGGGTTTTCGTGATATTGCTAATGCACTAGAAATTTACGTGTTGTAGCTAACATAACTGGTTAATTGGTGCTATATATAATTATATTATTATAAGCTGAATAAGTTTCACTGTAATTCTGTTATTTTAATTCGTTCTGTTCAGGTTTATTCTGGGAATCACATTTCTGAACCAAAAACAACAGAATAATTCGAGACGACCATGCCACCAGTTGTAGGATTTTCATCTTATCGTTTAGCACGTTAGGCGTAAGTCCCTCAAACGAAAGAACGATAGGTTTAATATCAACTCTGTTTTCACGGTGCATTCCTGGTTAATTTTTATGGTCGGATAAGCCGGTGTGTTTATTTTTTTCAATAAATTTGTTTTCAAGGTTGAAAGTAGCCGATATAAACGAGCCAGGCAGCTTTGTTCGTTTTCTCTATGAATATTATAACTGGTCTACGTTTGAGAATGTTTTGTCTGTAATTAATACGCCTCATGAGTTGCTTCTGCATGCACTAGACTGTATCCGGTGGCTATCGTTCTACGTACTGTAGTTATTTTGTGTTCATTGTCCAACTTGTCGTGTACTGATCTATAAGTAGTTCATTGTGTCTCTGTTTATAGTTATAATTGTTGCGATGTTGCCGATCACGTACGTAATATCCTTTGAATTTCCCCGCAGAGATTATTTGATAGTTACCTCCATAAATCTTTTCACTCGTGAATCCATTAGCTTCCCTCCCAATCAGCTTCTATTAAACAGTTCATCGAAACCAATATATTATCTTCTTCGTAGAGGTTAACTTCTAGTTTTAGTTCGTATTGGATTTCCGCTATCTACTTTCTGCTTTTCTCTTATTATCTAATGTAAATTCCGGTTCATTATCCTGTCTATGTCGATCTCTCAGTATCGTCCATCATATTTCTAAGGCTCTTTATTTCATTCTCGTATGAAATCGTATGACGCCAGATCACACGGTTCTGGTTTCAACCCTTCCGTGTTCGTAAGAGACACGTTTCTCCACCGTGTGTCACAAGAGTCTGTGATTTTCGACAGTTTCGTAGAATATTTTATCCTTCAATAATTTTATTCCAGAAAAAATCCTAATAAAGCTAGCTGCCCATTTCCCCCATGCCTATTTTGGTGTAGCCTCAGCAGCCTCGAAGTTTACCGGAATGTTCGACAATACCTACAGTTGTTGCAATATATAATTTTGGAAATTTGCAAATAAATATTTATAGTTGCCTACAAATATTATTTTTATTAACGTTATCACCATCATCATCATCATCATCATCGTTATTACCATCATCATACGTAAAATAGGATTCCTTTGTATGTGGATGGCGTACAGTAATATGTAAAAATATATATTCCGTTTATAAGGCAGCCTGCAGAAGAACTAAACCTTCCGGATTGCGCATTTGAAGATTGTGAACAACGTATTCATTAAAGAATATCACTCTGCAGCTGGCACGAAATTTGCCAGAGTTTCTGTAGAGGTTTTCTCCTTCCACCTTAGAGAATCCTAACCCTTCACAAGGCCGCGGTTACCTCAGTATTATAGCCGCTTAATTCAAAATTTGAATGCCGCTTGTAATTATTAAATCCGTAGGAAAGTAACTTACTCTTCATCAGCTTTGACTCGGTAATGGAATAGTTCCTGCCTTATGCCATGCTCTCAGTTGATCTCGAGCGTTTATTTCGTGAAACCTTATTCGTACCTCTCCTGTATATATACAAAGATCGTCACCTATAAGTCCCCCGTGTCGGGGGTTCAGTATCCCCCCTCATACCAAACAATTCTGAACGAAGGAAAGTCATCACCACTCAGTTGGGTTGGGGACACCTCTTCTGTGCAGACTAGACCTGTACTAGGGACCTTTAAAGACTGGTCAGGTACCATGTGTAATCCCTGGTAATGAAGGAGAAAATTCAGATACACAAGGAATGTAACATTTCTGACCTTCCACGTACCCCCTGACCTGACTCCTAGAAAGTATCACGCAAAATCCAAAAACCGCCCGTATCAACTGACAGACTTAACCAGCTTCAACTGTAAAACGGTTTGCTGTTTCCCGTTTATTATTTAATCAAATGCACTAGACACATTGGTTTCCAATTTGTAAATATGCCTATACATTACATTTTACACGGCGCTGAGTTGTTAACGAGAAACCACCCTATTGAATATGTCTGTTTTAAGCTGACCGTGGACGCGCGTATGTTAGCTCGTGCGCGCGCGCGCACGCGTAATTGATGACCGAGAGTGTGTACGTATGCATGTAAATACGTGTAAGTACGAGCGTTTGTGCCCATAGAGAAGTGAAAGTTGGCGAGTGCTGGGTCGGTCGGGGCAATGCGTACAGCCGTCGTGTCTGCTGGTCACACAGCATCACCAGTACACATCGCACTAACATTTATTTACGCCGTAATTAACTATTAAGTTTGAAATAATGGGCACTTAAGATGAATATATAAAACTATTTGTTCTTATACTATTATATCGTTTTATACTTGTAGTTCATCGAACTGGCGTCGTTGGTTAATGAAGCGTTCTTTTAACGCGACGTTTATACGTATTCACAACTGTTGTTAACTGCTCGTGATAGTTTAATCTGGTTCGTAAACTGAAAGATGTGGGAACTGCGTCGCCAAGTAAACTGAGCACTGCCTGTGACATAGTCGTGCAAGCCACTCTAGACGGTTATTATTAAACTATCAGTAAAGAGAAAGCCATAACTTTTATGTAATATCAGAAGGGACGTTAAAGAATCAATATATTTTCGAATAAAAAATGCGAATTCGGAACTTCGAATGAAGAAATCAGAAAGAATTCTTCCTATATGTAGGAAGGAATCGGTAGCCAGAAATTTAAACCGAACCTCCACCGAATAGTGGATGGTACTCATATCTTCCGATAAATTTTCTTTCATTACAAAGAAACGGAAAAATGTGCCCATTCTCAGAAACGAGAGTTGCAGGGGGACTCCTGAAGACAGGAGGAATCAGTATCTGTGGTTTTGTTTTTTTTTTGGATAATTTCGGCAACAAAATAATTGTAATTACTTTATTTACCGCTTATTTCTAACGAGTTATTTTAAGTGGAAACATCAGTTGATATAAGTGGAGCATGATTTTTTTTACAGTAATAGAAATTGCAGTAGCTGGACGGAGTGAGTTGTGTAAATTTAGTAAAACGAAACAGACGCGTTATTAATTCGTTTTAATAATAATAATGGCTCCCATGTGTACCACCTAAGTAGCTGAGGAGAAGGCAGGGTAGGCTGCCTTATGTGAGCCGTACGGCATACAAGGAAGGCAGTGTGGCCAACACTACGTTTCAGCCGCCCATTATTATCCCCAGGATGTTACCCCAGGTACTCATATTCAACAGGCTGAGTCGACCTGGGGGATGAAAACCGAACTTGATTTTATGGTGCGGGCACGGCAATCGAACCCGGGACCTCTAGGTTAGTAGCCAGGTGCCATACCCACTGGTCTACTGAGCCGCCTAATTCGTTTTTATTTGTTTATATTTCAGAGAAGGGGGTAAACTTAGTGAACAGTTTTGTTACAGTAGCCTACTGAGTCCGTCCAGTAGGCCTACGCATTATTTAGCCTAAAGAAAGCTTATCGATCATCTTCTGTTGGACCTTTTAATTTGTTACATCACTTCCTAAAAAAACAATGGATATCAGCGGTGCCTGATGTAAAACCCGCCGACAAGTGCTGGCCGTAGAGATCTGTTTTCCCGGCAGCAGAAGTCGTGATAAACCGTGGACTTTGTCCGTGTGAACGATTTACACGGACTGTGGGAGACCGCATTTGTGGTGTCAGAAGGAAGAACGCAAAACGCAAGGCACTGGCAGTGATTAGAAATCTGCATACACACGACGGGCTATTGAGGTGGTGATTACACAATAAACACATTAATTACTGCGGTGAAAGTGTGCGTTCAGTTCAATAAGATTTATACAGCGCACAACACACAAGAGAGAGAGTGCCAGAGCGAGGTCTTCAGACACAGGTGAACTCGTCCTGCCAGCTACTTGCCCGAGACAGACACCGTCTTCCTGTTCCCAATAATACTGAATAAATAATATTCGCCTTTTTAACGTGTCTATTTATGCGAGAAAAGTCGTTAAACGCGACACGGGTATGCGACGAGAGTTGCTGCTCCGTGCGAACGCGCTATCCAACGTTGTTAACGATATTTTAATACAGCAGTGCTACCACTGTTACAAACACACGTCACGAATACAACATTGTTTACCATAACTTATACAGTAACATAGTCGTCATTATATAGCCTATAAGGTTAGTATTTTGTCACAAAAATAAATCTTTTATTATAGTGCTTCACGCAATTATCTAGTTTTTTAATACGATTAGTATTATTTTTTCTGATTTTTCGGTCACACCGTCATCATCATCATCATCATCATCATCTTCTTCTTCTTCTTCTTCTTCTTCTTCTTCTTCTTCTTCTTCTTCTTCTTCTTCTTCTTCTTCTTCTTCTTCTTCTTCTTCTTCTTCTTCTTCTTCTTCTTCTTCGTCGAAATCAGTTGCTCAAGAGACCCTCCACCATCTAGAAGGTCTTTCTCTTGCTCTTCTGTTGATCATAGGGCAGTCATCTCTCGCTATTTTACTAATCTTGTTCCTTCCATTCTGTCAGTCTGTTCCTCTTTCTTCGCTTGTTTCTGGCCCAACTGACTTTCCTCTGAATTTCGCTGATATTTTTACTTCTGTGTTGGGCAAAAACTGTTATAATTGTTTTCATACATTCCTGAAGATGACGTTTCAGAAGTTCATCGTATCTCAGATGTATTTAAAACCTTTTCCACTTTAAAATTTTGTACCATGTTTTCGTAGAAACGAGAATGCGAAAGCGTATGCCATTATGAACTCTCATGTTCTGTGTGGAAAATGTAGGCCTTTTTTTGAGGCAGATTTTTTTAAAATCTATTAATAGTTTATGTAAACACCATCGTGATTGTGGTATCTTCTTTGACTTCTCTTGAAGTAGTTATCTGTTGCGTATTAGAACGCCCAAGGAAGCAAGCAATTTAACTATTAATTAAGCAGCGGTATTATTGCTAGGCTGTATCTGGTTCGATTCGATTGAGCGGTGTACATCTATTATGTCTACCTGTAGACTTCAGCACAAGTACGTCCTGCACAAAGGTTATTCTACACTGTTCAGTATTTGTTAGAACAAGAAAAGTAACTCAGCCAGTCAATCTGAAAAAGTCAGCCCAATGTCAAATTTGATACAAAAACGCCGATAGTGAACCAAGCTACCCACACTACTAGAGTAGTGTTTTGTAATTAAACTGTGTATAAATGTAATCATAATTCGTACAGCATAACAGATCCCTGTTGGATCCAACAGCATAAACTGTTGGATTGTGGGTCATTTGAGAATAATTCATGATTTTATTAACAGTTTTTTGTACATCTATCGTAATCTGATTTGGATTCTCTGTTAGGTTCAACTTTTTTAAAGTAACGGGTTTATTAAGTATTTTATTGGTGACAGTTACAACAAAAAGTACTGAACGTCATAGAGTGATGATGATAGTGACAATGACGACGTGGACGGTGGCTATTTCGATGATGATGTATGTTCACAGCAAAAGTCTTCATCAGTCAGTCGGGGTGGAGCCAATCGTTAGGCATATAGTTAGTGTTTAAGCGCTTAACTGCTTTGTGTTTGTTTCGACTTTTTGTGTTTGAGAGACGTTTCCTTAACTAATCGCATCGGTATTAATATTTCTCGTGTCAAGTCGAGATTTATTGCGGACATAGTGTTCCAAATAAGTAAGTTATACTACACCTGTCTGCAAGGTGTAACAGTCGATAGCCGACGGAAGAATTCCATTGTAACTAGTTTTGTTATCGATCATTCTCATGCGTGGCCACCAAACTATCCGTTCATTAAAAACTGAGGAATTTTGTTTTGTTTTTGTTTTTTAGTCGTCGTATAAAACGGAATATGATCGAGTAGATGCCGTTATAATTGTCCACTGTTGTGCACGAAATTTGAAATCTCGTATTTATACCAAATGATTGAGCCTGGTTAAAGGAGGATCGATTGAGCTTTTATTTTACGAAGTTACACCGATGTAGAGTACAAAATTTAATTTTAGATTGAACTTTTTTTTTAAGTTTATCGGAGGAGCACAGCCTTATAAAAAGGTAATATTTTTAGATTCAGAAAAAAATTATTTTAAGTTGCCACTAATGCCTAATCGATATACGCAAACCATAAATTACTCACGTTAAGTAAAGTTCTGTTTTCTACGGAAAACTCTAAACGAATATTGCTTTAAGTAGACGGGATAGATTGCCCTACATCTACTTGACTGTGCTATTGTAAACGTTACAACACATTTACTTGAAACAATAGTAAACATTTTCGAGTTTGGTTATACAAACTTTCAAGTCAGTGAATATTTACGTTATGGATGTACTTATATGCCCTACGCTGTAAATTTCAACGTATTATGTAATTACGACGACAATATTATTACACTATCCACATTTTAAAAGCACAGCCTCGTGTTACCAATTTTACCTGAACTCTTAATTTTAATGGTGTCTGTAATATATCCTTACTTTAATATTTAATAGTTTTCTGACAATATTTTTTAAGCAAAGAAAGAGCAGGAAGACAAGATGTGCATACGTGTAACAGTATGCAACCAAAATCCTAAATGTGTTTCGAGTAGTCGAAACCTTACGGTGTGCATATCTCTCTCGATCTGGCAATAGAGGTATCGAGCGTACGCGGACCCCCCAGAATTCTACAAACTAATCAACAAAGCCATAGCAGGCGGGAAAAGGTTAATGGGAACGTTAACTTGCAGTCAATTTCAGTCAGCGAGTGGCTGAACGCTGTATCAAGCTCACTGAAGAAAAGAGACTTTTCAAAATACAAAAGATACCTTCGAATGAACCGGAGTGAGTTGGGTTGGGTGTTTGAGTCGTGTAAAACATGGGACACAGATTTGAATAGTTTTTTTTTAAATTTATTTAATTATCAATAAGACAGTACATTCTGTAAGCTATTGTCATGGCAGTGTAACACGTCATGATGAGGAATTACATAGCGACAAAATCTCTTCTCACTTTCTCTCATTACCTCTCTCTCTCTCTCTATCTCTCGCCCCCCTCTCCCTCTTACCCCCCAAAGTGGTTCCAATAACGAACTTTCATGCGCTTTGAATTTGTAGGTCTACTGTCGTAGTTGCTACTTTTATTGCCGAATAATCGTTTGCACGAAGCATAGTCCTATACGTAAATCCGTGTGAAGAGTTTGGTTGGACAGCGACGAACCACGGTGCGTCTGTTAAATTTTTTCGAATGAAATATTTGGTTTACGCTTAATTTAAATTTTCTGCCGCGTCTCCACAACTCAGTACCGTAACTGTGAACAGATGACAATTTTGCTTTGTGATGACAATTGGGATCTACTACGTATCAGCCAGTAAACTTATGCTTGTTGGCTTGATAAAAACGTTTCCTGTCATTAATAATGACAAGGGTTCAACACACGTCTTTATTACTTTTAATACCAAACGTTTCGCCCATACTAAGTCCACTCAGTTTCGGCCAGTGGCTCGACTGAAGATGTCTGCTCGTAGTGTGGGTGTAACGTTTGGTGCTAAAAGTAATTAAAAGAAATACTTGTGTTGAACCGAAAAGCAGTGTTGTTATTATTAACGATAACGAAAAAGTTTACGAGCGAGAATTTCC
The DNA here is from genome assembly GCA_034769895.1 of Magicicada septendecula. Lineage (NCBI taxonomy): Eukaryota > Metazoa > Arthropoda > Insecta > Hemiptera > Cicadidae > Magicicada > Magicicada septendecula. The sequence goes on from CM068369.1 coordinate 463,708,637, forward strand.
TCTCGTTTTTAATCGTACGCTTCCAAGTCGTTCTGATCTTCCGTAAACATGTCTAGCTATTTAACTTCACCTTTATTAAGTAAGTAAGTCTAGAATATAGATGGCAGTGAACGCTGACGGTGATAACGAAGACGGTTTGATGATAGCGAACACTAACGGTAACCGGGATGCTGGTCGAAACGGCGGATGAGGTAAAGACGATAATAGGTTATCATTACCATTGGGAAGCAGAAACGGGGAAGAGTATATTCTCTGCCAGTAGAGAGCCGCGTATACGTGACTTCGCTAGAAGGTACAGAGCGTTACATTACGCCCCGTCGAGAGATACCTTTTGGTCTCTCTTTCTCTTTACTGTCTCTGCCCGTCTGTCTATCTGCTTCTCGCTCTCACTTGCTCTTTTATATTCTTCTTCTTCTTCTACAAAAATTAATATCGCATTATATCTTTCATAGAAGGCAGAGACCAGCCGCAGCCACCATACTTGTTAATGATACAATAATTATCCGGCCATAATTACCCGGACTTTTTGTGTTGGTTGGTTGGTCTGTCTGTCTATACTACGGACACACCTCACACACACACACACACACACACACACACACACACACACACACACACAAGCGCTTACGATTTTAGTTACAAAATAATTGCGCCAGGAAAACGTATATGTACATTTATTACTTTAATTGCTGTTGCGTTCCAGACAATGGTACTGTTCCGCCATTGTCAACGCGGACTAATACTCTGTAATGAATATTTAATACGCGGACGCTCGTACGCACTGAACTTATGTTAATAGTCGCCGGAGAAAGAAAGAAGAAATAAAGAAAGAATATTTTTCCATAACAAATAACGTTTTTAATTACATAATAGTCGACTGAGGATAATAACGAAACTATTATCACCAGTTAAACGAAGAAAACACACACACACAGGTTAAATAAAATGAAAGAGATAACAATTCTCCTCGTATGCTTCTCTTTGTTATTTGCTGAAAATATAGAATAGGGTTGTTGGCATCAAATTGGAGAATACATCATTCCGGTTAAATTACATAAACAAAATTACATTCATACACATAGGCCCACTGAGTTATAGCCAAGGTTCGTCCGAAAAGCTTCTCACTGCTGAACGTGTTATGATGTCTGCAATTATCCCGTCTAGCTGTCTCTTCTGACAGACTCTGTCACTGCTAGTCTTGCCAGTTTCTGTAAAGCGTCACAATGTCACCTGTACCAAACCAATTTAATCTCAACCCAAATACTTTCTTTATACACGAAATTCGAAATTAAAAACTGATCATAATCTGTACACTCTTAGGAATAGTGGCGTAACTACAAGGGGAGGATCAGTAAATCAATCCCCCCCCAGAGCTATTAAAAATTTCAGCAAATTCCATAATCACTTCTTGGAAGATTATTTCTAAGACAGATGCGATTGTTAAAATGAAATTTTTCTTAATAATGACAATCACGCAACATTGGTAAATGATCTATTTGCAACCTTAAAAATACGACTAGGTACGCCGCTAGAAAACGAATACAGAGCCTATTAATCTACCTTTATCGTGATAAATGAACGTAAGCTTTCACGGCCGGTGTTTATATTATCACAACTTTCCGGGACGTTAGGTCGTGGCCTAGTTTGTTCATGTGTCTCACCAGACCTTTCGTCCATAACCGCGAAGGGCATCTTCAGTGGCGCGGTAACACAGATCACAACACCCGCCGTGATCCCGCGCCACTGAAGATGTCCGCCATCGGTATGGACGAAACGTCTGGTGAGACTCATGAACAAACTAGACCACGGTGTAACAGCTCGGACAGTTGTGATAATCTACCTTTATCTTTTTCGTCCACAGACACATTTCTTCGTAATGGGTTATCTATGATATGACTCCTCTAGTCTAATATCACTGTGGTTTGAATCGCCATCTTGTACAGGTAAACTAGCAGTTTCTTGACTTTATTTCTGAAAAATTAGAATATTTTGTTACTGAATTTTACATTAAAGATGACGCACATTAACACAAGTTATAAGTTCCTTAAAGCCTTCTTGGGAGAAAATATTAAATTAAAGTGCAAAATTTTTGCAAAATATTTGTGGAAAGATTCGTTTCCACAGGATTTATTATGAACACAAATTTCTAAGTGAAGTGATTCTTAATGACATGATATTTGTCGTCTTTAATTTCAGTAATAATTTATCAAGATAGAACATTTTGAAGTCAGTATTTTCCATATTTTTTCGACCTCTATCATTCACGTTGGCTTACTCGAAACCTGTGAGACACAAAGACATTAAAAAATGATACGAATCCTGAATTTCTCATGTGTCTTAAGGAAAATTGGATCCAATTTTCAAGGTAGTCTAATCCCTGGCCCCAGAAGCTAATACCATCCTTCCTCAGGAGCAGCTCCTAGATACGCCACCGCTTAGGAATATCATCTGTGTAAACGGAACAGAGTTTCTCACGCTGGTATTCTACATCTCCAGCGAAGTAAAATGGCACTACTGTAAATGTTCCTCTGAATGTTCATCACGTTCTGTTAGTTTCTTTAGTATCGCACTTATGTACTGGAAACAACTAAAATCCTTTATTAAAGGAAGGGATTTTCACTTCCGTGTTTATCACGTGGGTCGTATACTGGAAAGCGTTCCCATTGTATTAGACAATTCTGTGAAAGAGAAAACTTGTGTCAGTCATATGTGTTCGCATGCATAGATGCATCTAAACATTACATAAGGCTCCGTTTTCCCACGAAACGCAAAATTAATGGCGCTGAAATGATATTACATTTATAGCGCACTCACTCTCACTCTTTCTCGGTCAGTCTCTCCACTCTCAAGCAGTCTGCTCTCATGCGCATAGCATTAAAAAAAAATGTGCTCAATGATAATGTAATGCTAATTTTCAGGCAGCATATAATTTTAAACCTTAACGTTTGCATTTTCTTATGTCCTCGTTGCGAGCAATTCAGTCTTGACATGCGTGAAACTCAGTTTGTAAGTTTAACTTCCGTCAAAAACGTTTTTGGTCTTTAAATGAGTTGGAAAGTAACATAAAACTTGTTTCCCCTAAAACGGTTGTTCGTGACCATCGGTCAAGTATATTCGACGATACGAACGATAGAAATGTATTAACGTTGAAATCATACAATTTTGACTAACTCAACTCCGTAGGTATGAAACGGTCATCTTTAAATTCAAAACGAAAATGCATTATAAAATGAAAATTCTGGATAGTTTGTCCAAAAAGTGCGGTAAAGAAACTGGCTTATATAATTATATAAAAAATAAAATTTATTTTTCAGTCAGTGTTTTTGATCACTACGAGCTAGAGCGGATACGAAAGCTGCTATCAAGTCTTTGCTAACTGCTGTTTGGAGGAAGAAATTTTGGGGTAGGAGAAGCTTACCCTAGTGACCTCAAACACACGGCGTCTGGAGACTGTCAGACCAAAGTGGGAGGGAAAAGCGAAACATCACAACTTCCAGTGTACAAGAGACAAAGTTTAGGCACGATCGTATTTAAAAAAAAAAAAAAACATCTACAGTAATAGCGCCTATAACGAACGTCCACAGCCCACTTACATACAATAACGCTTTTTTAAACTAGGAACTGGAAAGACATATAATTAAAACAGCAAAAAGTAATGATAACAATAAAAAATATAACAATATTTTTGATTGACGCGCGTAAATGCGTGCCCTAGTATGTGAGTTTGTGATGTGTGCGTGCGTGCGTGTGCGTGCGCGCGCGCGCGCGCGTGTGTGTGTGTGTGTGTGTGTGTGTGTAATAACGCAAGTTAGTGTGAATAATACTGGCCAGCCGGTTCAGCCGCACTGAATGGCAATGATGCGAAAACATTTTCTGGCCTCGAACCAAGACTTAGTTGCCGGCGACGTTGCTGCTTCTTGCTTGACATTATAACTTAGTACTTGCATTTCTACGACTGCCTCTTGTCTGCCTATATTAGTAACAGTTTCTGTGCCTCTCTGCTTCTTCTCTTCTTCTTCTTCTTCTGCCGTGTGTATGAGTTTTGAAAAACGACCAGTCCACGCTCTAGGACAAGTATGTACAACGGGGATTGTGTGTGTGTGTGTGTGTGTGTGTGTGTGTGTGTGTGTGTGTGTGTGTGTGTGTGTGTGTGCGTGCGTGCGTGCGTGTGTGTGTGTGTGTGTGTGTACGCATATGCCAGAGTAGTAAAGTAAAAAACATGGAGCATTTAAAATTCATTACCCGGCATAACCGCGACAGTTTTCGTTTTTGCTCTCTCTTTTTTGCCTTCATCAATGTTTTGTTTAACGTTTAATGATATGGGAAATAAAAAAGTGAAAAGCAATAATAACTCGCAGTTTGGTTCGTGCGTTCGAGCAATATTACTGGCTAAACCTTACGGGGAGGCGCAAGCACGCACGCACAGTTCATACGTTTTATAGCTCTGCCCGGTTAGTGGCATTTGATATACCCTAAGCTGCGGGTATCGACGATAAAGAGCAAGTTGAAAGACAAACGTTACTGTTAAAACTGAAATAGTTTAAAATTTTACTTGCTTTAAGTACGCTTATTAACATGGAATCTCGGATGGTATAGCTTCTCTGGTTATTGTCCACGGAGTAGGGGAGCTGTTTTTACCCCCCACACAGATTAAAAAATAAAATGTCAAAAATTTTTCTTAAATTGTGACGAGAAATATATTTATCAAATTCGAATTAAATAGTTAGGCTAATTAGTACGTAATTTGAGGACAAAAATGTTAATTCCGGTACCCTATAGCCGTCTTGCAGTACTAAACGGCTTCATGTAAACTTCCCTAGTTGTTCGCTTGAGGTACGGTATGGTTTAAATTTGTATCTAATGGTCTCTTGATTATAAATTTTGATGTTACGTCCTCTTAGCGAGTAGAATAGAGGCAGCCTTCAAATGTTTTTTCAATTTGGGGTGTAGTTTTACTCCGCCTCTCCCGATGAGAAGGTGTCTGTTGGATCATTTTTCTGGAATTCTCTTATCTCATGTGGCCATACTATATCAGGTGCTTTCTCCCAATGTCTTGAAACAAAGTTTATTCTATTCCTAATTTGCTCCTTATTTTATCATTTAGAATTTTATCTTCTCTTGAAATTTTTAGGGATCTTCTAAGCGTTCTGCTCCACCGCTTCTGTCATTCTTTTGTTTTTTCGTTGATATCCTAGCCTTCTACTCTGTACTTGTTCCTGTTGAGTCATAAAAATTATACTTCTTTTTTGCCAATTTCCCTACCAAACGAGATTCCATTGAGGGATCCAAATTAAAGTATCCTTCTTCTAATTTCTTGTTACTATTTCCAGCCGGATCAAAATCACTCCTAAGTATTGTACTCTTTACATAACTGAGTCTTCATTAACAAAACTCACGTTAGAGCAGCCGGTGGTTCTAATAGATGAGTATTTTTTGTTCCAATATTGTACGCCTTTTGTAGTTTTCGAGCCATACACTGTAGTATTTCCCTGTTTCCACAATGTGTAGAGTGTATAAACCTGCTTCTCCAACGTCTTCTCCCATAGTATGTATATGTATACTCCTCCTCCTTTTCCGTGTTTGTAAAAACGTTTTGAAAAGTCATTGATTCACCATTCTTGACAGAGACCCTTGTTTTTATAACAAATTATTGGGAAGGCTGATTTCGTAATTTTACTTAACTTTGTTTTGTTAAGCAATCTCCATAAATTGGAGACAGTTAGGCCTACTGTTTCGCAGACATTGTAAAGAACTATGATCATGCGGTGAGTTGTTTAAGTTGTATTCACACTGTCTTCTGTATCAGTTATTCCATACAAAAAGTTTATCGGTGCACTGCAGCCTAACCGAAGTCCACTTTGTTTTTCTTCATCATTTTTATCCCATTTTTTATGAAAGGATGAAATCTATGACATCTTCCAATCACTGGGTACCGTTTCTCCGTTCACACATTTGTTTGCTATCCGTATCAACATGTTTTACAGCTTATCGGTATTCTACGCTCAAATCATAAGGACGTTTCAACACTATGTGTGCACGCGTGCATGAGTACGCGTTCTTAAATATTCCGCACCTTTGTGTAACAGTTAGACTTTATCAACGTTTATGACTGACTGTTTTTATGGCGATAATAGTCTATATCTATCATGTGGATACTGGGTCGCTTTCACTGTGTGTGTGTGTGTTCGTTTTTACCGTGTTATGATCTGGCCAGCACCGCCGTTCGAATTATGTAAATCTCGTTTATAGATGAGTGACGATTTTGTTGCTTGATTTTTTTTATTTTAGTGTTTCTTGTTTTGTCTTTTCGCTGAGTACAAACGCTTTAAATCAGCCACCCCGTGTCCTCAGAACAACTGAACACTCCTCTGTGTACTATAGCCTTCACATGCTAATGCACAAATACATGTGAAGGTCATACACGGCAGTATTAGTCTAACTAATTTCATAATAGGATTACATTTTGACTTTTAACCATTTTAATTTCCACTTTCCATTATGCTTTTCTCTCTCACTGCAGCTTTCTTGCATCCTCAACTTGCTACACTTTTTATATTTTTTCCTTCGGTTCATTTTTTAACAGTTTAATAAAAGATTTATTGACTTTAATTCTAATTTTGTTACTTACAGAGTTAAAACTAGGTAAAAATCATGGATCCGACCTTTCTTGAGATTATAACCTTCTTCTTCTTCTTCTTCTTCTTCTTCTTCTTCTTCTTCTTTTTTAACTTCCTTGTTAGGACTCTGTTCTGGTCTAAAAGAACGGTCCTACATACTGTCACTCCACCTCTTTCTTTGGCCGACCAATGCTCCTCTTCGTGTTTGGTTGGCTATCTCTTACCTTTTTCACTAGCCTTGTGTCATCCATTCTTGATATGTGTTCATTCCATATCCTTCTTCTTTCCGCAATTCAAGAATTAATATCTGTTACATCACACGTTTCTCTTATACCATTGTTTGGCAACATATCGTTCCTTGTCTTTCCTAGTATCCTAGTATATAGTCATTTCTATAGTTTGTCGTTTTCTTTGAGTTGTTACTGTATCTGGCTTGGTATCTGATGCATAGGATATTACTGGATGTATTGTGCTTTTGTAAACCATAGTTTTTGTTTCTTGTCTGAGGTGATTATAGTCTAATGTGAAAACTAATTATGAACTAAATAAAACTAAACTTCTATTACTTTATGGAAAGCTTAAACGATTTCCATTTTCTCGTGTTTAGCGTTGGTAATGTTGTTCTATAAAATATTTCATATAGCCTATAACTTGTCTTCACTTTCCCAAATGCAGGTTTAATTAACTTCAACTTCATGGATTTTACGGATCCGGTTGGTAACTAGAGAACAATCAACTCCAGTCTCTTTGAAATTACGCAAGCGTCGGCTTATTCCCACGGCGATATAGATTCTACGAAGTCTGCTCAATTTCAGGAGTTAGATTCGGGGAAGCCGAAGGCTCTGAACAATCGCATACAAAACGAGCTCCTTACGGAAACTCAGCGAAGAAAAACGCTAATTAACCACTATAACTACTGGCCGTAGATTGCGGTAAGAATTTCAAGAGAATTTACGTTTATAGTGGCCACACGCGCGCGCGCACTGGAGCCAGCGGAGAAGCGGACAGTGCGAAGATACAGAGCGAGATATCAGTTCGCATATCTTCCGCCACGATACCGATCAGCTATTAAATTTCCCATTCAGTAGGCAATCTCATTGTGTAGCTTGCATACTAACAAAAGGCACACATACCTTCATAGGCTTATAAAACGAGGTTTATAATGGCTGTTACCGTTCTTTTCATTAATTACTGCCAATTTTAAAAACAAAAATAGTGTCGTTTCTGTTAGTCTGGTTGAAATTGTGTATACTGTGTTTAATGTTGGTAGACGAAATTATAGCAAGTAAAGAAAAAAAACAGTAATTGTTGTTTGTTACATAAGAATATAATATATTTATTTACATATGTGATAGTATGCTGAGAGAACGTCAAATTTTTAATTCGCCTTCATTTTAATATAAAGTATTTCGAGTTGCGTAAAAGAGTGTTTATTGCTTACAATCTTGGGTCTCATTTAATCGTTATGACGAAACAGCAAAACGTTACATTTTCAACCGTAGATATCTTAATACAAATGTTCTACGGCAATCCGTCTTTGTTCAGTAATTTTGTTCCCTAAAGAATATTACTGTTATTACTGAATTAAAATTTTAGGTAATTTAAGAAAACCTGTTAAGTTAAACGAAACAAAAACAGTTAAGTTGTGAAAGGTATTCTTAATGATCTTAATTTTTTACTGACGATGAGTAGCAATACAGCTTGTAAATTTAGCTCAAAATAACTTTGAAAATAAAACTACGCCTTCAAAGTAACTTTGAAGTAATTCGGTAAACACTCCATCTACATCAGTATCGTACGTTAAATTGAAATTTCTTCTCTGAGTCATTTCCTTGAAAGATGAAGAACTATGCTTAAAGATCACAACCGAACGCAAAACAATTGAGAAATTTCGCTTACCACAATTTACCGTTTGTTTTAAGGTCGATATAGTCCGCAAAACAGAGCATATCGTTTCGTGATTATCTGTTAGAATGTCTCCTCTCCGCCGAAGAAATCAATTTATTGGCAAACAAAGTGCACCTGGGTTAGAGCCATTTTGGTCACTGTCTGCATTCGCAAGCTTTGTGCGCCCACGTGCGCATGTGCTTTTGTAAGTATTTATTGGATTTTATTTGGAGATTAGACATCGACAACGTGTTCTCTGTAATGTAATAGAGAAAGAAATGTATTGGTTGTAGATCAGAAGGTAGGGAATAGAGAACGCGCGATGTTGATTACCAACGCGGCTGCAGCAGCCCCATGCTGTGATTCTCCTTCCATTCTAACTCGCTCACAGACCACCTCTCCCTCATCCTCCCTCATCCTCTCTCACTTCTCTGCATATCCGTTTATGTAGATTAACGTTTACTCTCTTTCTCTCTAATTTTCTCGTCCCGTCCGTACTCTATCTCGCTACTATCATCTCTCTCTCTCTCTATCTCCCTTTCTCGAACTGACTCTGTGTTTCATAATTTTATAGTGTGTATGAAGTTCTGATGGTTGGCGAAGCACTAAACTCTCGGTTCTTTTGCCAGTGACATTTCATTTTAATGCGAATAAAACCTTTTTTTACCTTCCATTTTGTTTTACCCAAGTGAACACTGCGTTCCTCCTGACCAATTGAAATTTTAAAAGAAAATTTGTGTGTATGTTTTTTTTTTTTAATTTGAAGTGACAATAATATTTACTTATTTATTTTTTAGGCGAAAACCTTGGTTAGTTGTTGCTGTTCTTGTATGAAATGGTTGCAGAGACTGGTTATTATTAAATCCTTATTTCTGGTTTTAACTTATTGAAAACTTCCTCTTTACGTGCTTCAATGGTATTCAGCAATGTTATGATTATCTCAAATTGGTTATTCCTCCTCTGGTTCATCAGCATATCCGTATTCTAATTTCCGTATTATCAGAATACTAATTTCGTTACACTAAATTTTCGTATTCTATGTATGCAGAGACCTACATAATGTAGGCTATAGAAAATACATTCAATCTAGATTTTCGTTAACAGAAACAGCTTTCCATAATCACGGTATGTTAGTAGCATTGTTAATATAATACAATATTAACAATTAGGTTAGGTTAGGTTAACAATGTTTTCTGTGCCATCGAGCGGTACACGCTCGTATCAATGATGTGAAACTGTTCTGTGACATAAATTTATTTTGAAGCTGCATAAACAGAATATTTTCTGTTAAAAAAACATATCAAAAGAAAATTAAAATTATAACACGTTAATTACTTCTGCAACTAAAATCTCAAAACTTTGTTCAGCCATACCGATTACTTTAAATATTACGATATATGCAAGACTAATAAAAATTTAACGTGTAAGTAAACCAAAATTTCCGACAACCGTTACGACTTACTGACTAAGAAAACCATAAGTGCGGAGTTAAACGAAGTTATGTTGGTCACAGTATTTTCGACGCGATAAAAGTGACAGTAATTATTCGCTATTTACTTTATCAAACACGCGTTAATCCTTTTTAAGATAGCCTAGTACAGCGAAAGAAAAGAATCTGAAACACAGAATGCTTTAATTAATATACAAAGCGTACTTATTCGGTGCGCTGCGGAGATAATTACGTTCGCCGGTCTGCAGAAACCCGTTAAAATACCGGTAATGCCAGAACACGTTGCGGTTGAGGTACGATTCTTATCAGTAACAGAGTAAGCATGACAAAACAATCAAATGGCAGCCAGTTATACGCATTAGATACGAGGCGTCTCGAGTCTCCTGGACTCCTCTTCTATGCAGTTTATTGGATGTATTGTCTTGTAGTGCTACTCCCCCCCTCGTGTAGTGTTCTCTCTTTTTCCATCAAAACTCTTTGTCCTTTTTCTTACGTTTGCTCCTCTCTTTACCTGGTGTCGTTTACTTCTCCCACTATCTGTGACCGCCTCTAACCGATTCTCCTGGCGTTTTATATTTTTGTCCGCCTATATTCACTTTGTGTGTTCACTAATTCTTTTTGTCCTAATGAACGATGTGTTTCTTCGTAACGGAAGATTTAATGTTTTCGTTACGTCGTTTAAGTTTTGCGAAAGAAGGTCAGGTACTCTCCTCCTTCTTATACTGTGTCTCCATTGCTATGTTTATATTCCCAGTAGACGAGTGTAAAAGAAACGGAGAATGAAATTACATATTTCATAGCCAAGTAAAGCGAGAAAAGCAGAGCGAGAGAGAGAGAAGTAGCCATTGGTAACCATGGAAAATGAGAATAACCAAAGAATGCAATTCAAATGTAGAATTTTTTAACCTGTTTTACCCTCTGTTATAACGTTAATAAACAAACACTTCATTGCGGAATCTGTAGTTGTGTGTAATAAGGGTACAAAACTGTGTGGATGTGTCCTTCGCTATCGTAATCGTGTTGCGCCTACAGATGTGAGGCAGATCCGAGAAACACTTTCACTCGTTACCAAAACTAAACTTTTCATTAAAAACCACTAAAATATTGTGTAGCGTGCGTTGTTACAAAACTCAGCGGGCGTCGTAACCTAGATATTGCAATCGTCCGATCGGTAATCTGTTTAGCTAGTAATTCGCTGGACTGCCTATTACGAGACTGTCGTGAGTTTTAGTATCCTACCATTAACGATTCTGTCCTATAATGAAATTTTGCTCCCAGGCGCAAAAGAAACGTGAGTACTTAAAAACACGCTTCACATTTTCTTTTAAAAAAGAAGTTACGCGTCGTTGTCCTGAAATGTTGGACACTCTTAACGTTCAAAGCACGTTTTGTAAAATGTTGAGCGGCTCTAAACTACGTTGTTCACTCTGAGGTAATGCGATGTGGTGGTTCGCACCTTGTACTGGTACATGGAAAAATGCGCTTGTCCTCATGAAAGGTCGTGTAAAAAGCGAAAAGTAACGGAAAGTCGAGACGAGACGTGAATCCCTGACATGTCTCTTTTACAGCCTTGGCTGAGTCAACCAGATTGAAAGTAATGCTGATCATTATGGTTTACAAGGGGAGTTTACACGACTTGACACTTGATACCGCCTGGCGCCTGCCAGTGAGTGCGTACACCGAGAACTGGAAACACATTCGCGTAAAACATAAAACATTTGAGCCACAAGCTCGGCAGAATATATTACTTTATAAAATACGTCAGACGTTATCGTAACATTGGAAAACAAAAATGACAAAAGTTAAATATGAGGTAAAACAGAAAGCACGTAGACGTTTATTATGTTGTCCGATGAGTTTGTGTACGCTGTATCGACTTTTTTTCTGATAAACTTCTCGATAAACAAATATGGTACTTGGATTCAGCGAATGAAAAACGAACAATTCAATTAACCTCTTATTTTAGGAAACATGAGTGTTCAATTGACAGGCGCTGATGCAGGCGTATTCGATAAATTCACAACTGTTAAAGGTAATCTTGCTGGTTACATTCTTCTTACTTTTCCTCATTTTTTTTCAGAATAATTCTCTTTATGTCTTCATTTTGTCAGGGATAGTGTTAAAGTGTTTGTCGTTTGACATGTCAAACCTGTATTCCTGTTCAAAATTCCGCAACAAAACTGCGGATTTTCGACGGTATTAGCGAAAATACAAATTACAGTTATTATTACGAGAAACGTTTGTATCACCACACGTTCGTTCGTCGTCGTCGACGTCGACCGTATTACTTATTTCAATTATTTTAATTACCCGGCCTGCAAATGAAAATGAAAGTGTTTATACAAACAACATGTTTACCGTCGGGCGCGGTGAGTATCGCCGCCTGTTTCGTTGGACGTGAGTATCGCGTGATTGTCGGTACTTTGTAACTGAATTATATGTGAACGGAGAATATATAATTAATTATACCATGTATTCATTAGGTGCACAGCGTTTGGCCGTAAACGCATTATCTGCACTGCGCAATCAAACAAAATACATAAACGTTTGTTTACGTGTGTGAGCGAGTGTAAGCGAGCATACAGTACGGTGCATGCTTTACTTTTCAGTACAGCAGAATGTTGGGTGTCAAATGTTCATCGAAGGCTAACGGAATATACGTATCGAAGTGTTACATCGTTTACTCTGTGTTCTGTCAATGCATCTAATTAGGTTTCGTCCATAAAGTAAAAATGAATTACGTTTCGATCACGGACAGTTATCACAAAATTTTCAAGGTTGTTAGTGCGTGAAGTCAAGAAGGCGACAAAAGACCAACAGAGTCATAGAAGAGCAGGAAAGCCAGTTGTTCTTTGGAAGTAAGCCTATACAAAAATTTGCTATTTTTTCCCTCAAAACCGCAAATGAAATGAAAGACTCGATGAACTCGAGTCCAGAGATGGAATACAAACCAACGGCGCATCTAGAATTTGGCCTTGGGAGGGGGGGGTCCGGTCAAGTCGGTTTTCATACAAATGAAACAAAAAATTACAACTAATCAACATTACTATCTTTAAAGTGGCTGAAAACGAGTAATAACATCCTGAAATCAATCCCATTAAAGGATGTAAATGATAATAACACAATAAAAATACGCGTTATTGAAACATTGTTTAGAAGGTACTTTGTTTGTTTGATTTTCGAAAATTTCATATTTTAAACATAGGGTATATACGCAAATGCTGTGTAATAAATTTGTTTGGATACTTAAAAAAGAATAACTAACATACTAGCGTACACAGCTGAAAAAATAGCTTATAAATTACGAGATTAACAAAATTCGTAAACTTTTTCGGCCCTCTGGGGGGAGGGTCCGTTCCCGTTCGTCCCTCCCCGTAAATACGTCGCTGATACAAACTATTCTTCTTCCTCTGTTTCTTGCAATTAAATCTGAGGACAGAGGAGAGAAGTCATGTACAATCGCGTTACTTTATGGTGGCCGGCAACTTTGGCGTCAGTAGGGTGAGCAGTGCCGTGTTTTTCGTCAGTACAATGTCAGATCACATTGTCTCCCCACTGCGGCAGCTTTTCGCGCAGCACTGAATCGGCCACCTTAAAGTAACGTCACTGTAGTCTGATCGCATATTGTTTAAAGGTTTTGTAATTTTAACTTTTTTTATCCTTTACGTAACCACTTCATCAGAGACTTTTTTCTTGGCTCTTTCCGTGAATTTCTTCCGTAAAAACCTGTGTATATTTTCACTACCAGTCACATGAAATTAACGTCTCTGAACGAATATGAGAATTTTATTTTTCATAATAACACAGCCTATGTTTCAAATTCTATAATTACAAGCATCGACCCGTGAGCCCGTTTGCTACAAATATATTTATCATCATCACCAACTTCGCTGTAGGAACCGTTACTGGTTTGTTCCTTTGATCACTGCATCTTTCCCTAGGACGTCCCATACTCCGTCTGCTATAGACCGGAGTATTTAATTCCTTAACAATTTATGAGAATGAGAATTCGAGGTACGGTCAACATGATCTTTCCCAGTATTACCGTGTCCTTACTCAGATTAAATAAGCTTAGTTTCTTCCAGATGAACTCATTAAACTTCGTGTATGCTAAAGCGTATCAATCTGTCTTGCTAAGAAATCTCAGTTCCGCACTATTTTACTTTGGTGTTCTTTTTTAGAAGTCCAGTTCTAACGTCGCAAAGGAACGCTGGAACTGGCATAACTTTCTAAAATTTCAGGTACATGCTGGTATTCCGAAAATGTCTGCATTTAATACCGTAATACCGATACTTAGACAGATGACCACATGGTAGCTTGGTGGCTGGGGACATCTGCCCTCGAAAGAATAGACTCAGGGTAGACGATATAAGTGGTACTGTACTATACCTCCTTGTCTGCCTTCTACGGCAGTACTATAAACGTATCTGTAGATATACTTCTGTAGTAATTAGCAACTACATTATTGATGAATCTGGTCGCATACATGCGAAACTTGGCTTTTCAGAGAACAAGCTAATGACACTACGGCTTATTTCTTCTAAGAGCTTTACTGTCGAATATTAATGAAAAATACTTTTATTCCCACTGTTGTAGACACCGTATTTAATGACTGCGAACGATTAGGAGACCATCATCGTTCAGACTCTGTCATAATGTCGTGAACTACTCTTTACTCTGAGATTTATGTCACTTCGATTCATGGAAGACATGTCGTAATAACGGTTTTCCATTGCTTTATTCAGTCTTTCCGCCGTGCAGGTTGATCACTGTCGGTATCCGGCGACCGGTGTGCCGCTGATTCTTGTAAATCGTATTCCTGATTAAACAAATTGCACGAACGAGATGAACGGTGAACGGACAAGACCAAGGTAGGGGAGAAGCGGAGAACAAGAGTAGTTTGTATTACGGTGGGCAGAGTGGAGTCGCTATTGTTGTTAATAAATCAAGTTATGCCGAATATAAAGTTGGCAGATGGCTGGAAATGTCTAAATAAGGCAGCTACTAGTGTGTAAATATATAGACTGAGGTTGACATGGACAATATGACAAGTTCTGGATAGCTCTATATTGCGTATACCCGTGTAGTCACATAGCATAACAATTGTTTATGATATCGTGCGCCTGTGTATGCGTGTGCTTGCATCTTACACGCATTCTTCGAGAGTTTAAATGTTTTGCTTTTTAAAACTCGGTTTGAACTTGACATTCTTACGAACGTAAATGCGCGTACACATAGTGAATTACAGCCGAGATAAACAGCATTTTCCCTGTCTTCTTACGGTGACTACGAAACGACATGGTATCTAAACTGAACTGTTAGTTCCTGCATTAGCTTAACTGGCGACCTTTGTAGTCTTATTATCGAGCTGCTCTTTCGTTGATGTTGTCTCTAATGCGGGCACCCTGTGACTTGCGATCTAAGTTATTCTTGTCTAGAAATTCTCATCTGTGAAAATCTGTTTTTATAAATCTGCGAGGGTTCAACTTTCTTTAGGTTTAAATTAAATTTTAAGGTTATGTTTTTTTGAAATAATCAACTAGGTGCTCTTAGATACGTACAAAATGAGGAGTTATTCGACGTCAAATACAAGATAGTACGTGCTACATCTTTTATTAGTTTACAAAGCTACAGGATTTGATGTATGGACGAAAATACATGCCTGTGAAACACTCGTAAACAAAAGTGTTCGATTTTGTTTGCAGCGTCCAAAAGAAGCATTTATACTTATTGAAATTAATGGTAATTAAAATTTTATAAAATGTTATTCTTAAAAGAAATTATTTAAATTTTTTCGTTTTATTGTTTCAAGGTATGCTATTACTTTGTACACGTCGTCATTAAGAAATACGATACTGTGATAAAGTAAAATTAAGAGTTTCTAACGCAGTGATGATTCTATTGGAAACGACTTTAAATAAAGTCCTGAATAACAGCTGTAGAAAATTTTATTAGAGGTTACGTGTACAAACAGAAAATAAAATTGTTGCACACCACTATAGCACTAATCGGGAATTGTCTGTATAGCGGTGTACAACAGTAGCCTGTTATTTTCTGTTTGTTAGAAAACTCACCTTCCCGATTCGTAACATGAACTATTGTTCATCGCCATTCCACATGGCATTGTTCGTGACTTTATTATTCTACTCATTCCGTCCTATATAACAGTTATTTTATATTACATCTTACACCGCACAGACAGACAGAAGTTGTGCGGGACGTTTTAAGCCCTTGTGTGTTTGCGTTGTCCGGGTCGCAGCTTGGTAATGCGTTCTCAGCGCGATGAGGTAGGTTGCGGGTCTCCTTGGCATGGTATGGCTCCACGCCGAGGCTATCCGAACCAGGTAGCTCCGTGGCTTTCTTAAGTATTCATTCACCAACAAGAGCTCGGAGCCGCGTTGGATACTCATTTGCGACAATACTGTGATGAAAATGAAGACCCTTCTTTGCGGGTCTCTTTGCAAGAGATCCTCTGGCCTGTCTCCACGCTGAGGCAATACGAACTAGGCAGCTCCATGACTTTCTTAAGTATTCATTCAACCGCAGGAGCTTGGAGCCGCGTTTGATCCTCTACCAAGATAGTATAATACATAATTCGTTAGAATTGTTCCAGGAACAGAAGATATTTTGTTCTTTAGTATCTCGTTTCCCAGCCTAATCTGAATCTAAGTACTTAACTTACTCCACTTCATAATAAGATTCCAGTGTCTCACAAAGTTGTAACCAACTATGGAAGTAAGAATTCCTAACAGACCTCATGCAACATTGTGAAAACGTCATGACATCTTTACTTACCTGGGATTAATCACCTCGACTGTCGAAGACCTCAGGAGTAATCAAAGCCGGCAATCGTTTAGTCTTAATTCCGATTGTCTGCATGCACGACTGTACTGCGCGGTTCGGATAACAACTGGAATACCATTTTTACCGAACGTCAATAAAACAGTGCCAAAGAACTACAGTCGGTAGAAAGCTTACACCGTTGATCAGCTGTTAGGATTTCACCGGCGTGCACGTGAAAAACAGGCTATCAACCGGTTTGGCGTATACTCTTCCGAATCTGTCACGACCGCGCGGACAGTGATTGTAACTTGGCATCGGTTCCAGACTCACAGAAAACCACGAGCCAGCCTCGCGCGCGCGCGCGCGCGCGCGCGCGCGTGTGTGTGTGTGTGTGTGTGTGTGTGTGTGTGTGTGTGTGTGTGTGTGTGTGTGTGTGCCCGCGTATGTATGGCACGGTTCTCTGTGTTTTCTTATCTTGTCCGTTTTTGTTTCTTGTCGTTTTATCCGCAAAGGAACGTAAATTTCGTTTCCGTTCTTTGCACGTAACAACAATTAATTAAATCTACACAATAGTAACGATTGTGTTCTCGTGATTGGGAATTTCAGTAACTGCAAATAATGTAACCATAAACTTCGTGAGCGCGTTTCTCAAACGATTACGTCTTGTGGTAAGAATAATCGTTTCCTTTTATTCTGTTGTGTCATAATTAGTAAGAATTTTCGTTTTTAGCGATAATTCTTTGTACTTTTGTAAGCGATTCTATGTTCTTATAACTTAATGTCTGTTATTTTTTCGTGCATTATCAATGCATTATTGCTACAAAAACAAGCGTGTTTCACAACTCTCCGATATGGTTTCGGCTGGATAAACCATGATTATCCATTATTTGTTTCGCAACGCGATTTGAAACCGACAACTGACTATCAGTAAAACATGAAGTCAAAAGCCAGTCCTCCCTCATTGATTGCCTGGATCCCTACCCCTAGTTCTTCTACCTTAAGTTTCGATTGTACAACAGGATTTTCCATTTCGCCTGTCCTTTTGACTACCTGTCGACAGCAGGTTAGGTATTCCTTGTTAATCTGCTTTTACAATCTACGTATCCTTTTATAAGACTGTGAAATCTAAAGGAAGGTGATAGAAGCACGTAAAACAAACTACGGTGTATTCTAAACTATGGAAACTCACGTTTCACTGGATCAGATTAGCTTTTGAATTTTTGCCACTCTCTGACGTTTCAGCGTAGGCAAGAAATAAACACGTTACGATTATTTAGCGGACAAATGGTGAATTTAATAAGACAACAAAAATAATAGTTCATAAGACAATTTATATGGTAAATTTGTCCTATGGCATTTGTCCTATTTCATAAGATTTCATTGCTTAGTGTGAACAACGTTCACTCGTTTAGGTTAAATTATCTTATTGTTACCTTTCTTCACTCATTTGTTTTAAAAGCTAACAATGACTCCTCACACTGTCCGTCCTCGTCCGTTTTCACATCGCATCTGCTTCTTTCTCAGCTTCGAATATGGCTAGTTTAAGACATGTTTCCTGGCTACTTATGTACTTTCTACAAATATTTCTGTCTGTTTCTTATCTTTATCGGTCATTTTACGTTGTAAGTTTTAATCCCAACATCTTGCGAACGAATTTCTTTAAAAGTTGTAGCCTATATACAATCTTTACCTATGTCCCCCTATTTCGTAAGTTTTCCTTTACTCCTTAGATTTATTTTCCAATTATTCTTCTTTTGTTCAATTGCCTCTGTTATAATACGTTTATAACTCTCTTATGCATAGTTATTTCATCTTCTGTAGTAAAACGTTAACATTTAGTTACTTTTTTGAATTTTAATAACTGCGTGTCGTCTGTTTTGTTCATGAATTATATGTTTTTAACGCTGCTCTCAGTGTAAAATGTTTGGTATCACTTAAATAATGGCATATTTAATGGCAACCCAAATTTGCATTAACATCTTCAGAATATATAGCCTAACGTTGTATCGTTGTCTTGATTAGTGTCTTTACTCAGTTCCCCTACGTGTCAGCTTGGAACTGATTTTCGCCTTCTTACTTTCTTTAGGGTCAGATCAAAGGTGATTCCTACTAGGTTGTGGCAACTAACAATGTGAAATCTTGGATTACTTAATATCGTCAATTTAATCTGTGGAAGATGACAGAATAAGTTATAAATAACCGAATTCACGAGACAAAATAACATTCGTTTTTTAAATGTAAATTTAATTAAATCGAATGTGAATTTGTTATGAATTAAAACAATATTTCAATGTTTACAATGTTCAAGTTACAATACATTTGGGCAAATATGGGCGTAACGTTAATCGTATTTTAGAGAAGAGGATCAAGAAAAATGGCGGAACCACAATTTTTCGGCTAAGCTTAACGAAACCTCTGTGGGCGGAATCGATCGTGTTGCGTCCGGCTACGAATTCAACGCATTATACACCAAGCTATCTGCCACATTAGCGTCTATTCGTTTCGGACTTAGATCCAGTAATATCATATTTTATATGCTGCGCGTAGACCCAACCGTTTAACATAAATAAGAGAGAAGCAGAAGTTGTAATCGGTCTTATTGTGCGGTCTGTTTACCTTTTATTCGCCCCATCAATAGAAAACTAGTTATCTCCGTGTACACTAATATGGCATGTGTACGTACGCACAGATATCTGGTTCAAATAAAAAAAAAAGTATTCCTCATTTATTTATGTATTACTAATCGATTCGCGTGAGTGAAAGACAGCGATACGGTGAGGACAAAACATTTTTATGTCTGGTCTACGTCCGTAACGAGTTGGCAACGCACAGTAGTGAATGTGTGTGTGTGTGTGTGTGTGTGTGTGTGTGTGTGTGTGTGTGTGTGTGTGTGTGTGTGTGTGTGTGTGTCCAAAAAATAATTCCGCGCTTATTAACAGCGATGACGGTAAACGTAAACGAACGGGCCCGCGCGGTTTTTGTCGACCGCGTACACAGGTGGAATGCGAAAGCACCGCAGATTCACATCAAACTCGGTTGCGTTGCGTTTTATTTACATTTGTTTATCCGGTCGAGCAGTGCTCTGGGCAGAGTTACGACCCTCGGCGAATAATAAATGCCAACTATACGACACACACGCACGCGGGACGGCGCGCGCGATTAGTAAAATACTACTGCGCCTAACTTTTAATATTGGATTAATGTGAACACACATAGACAAACGCGCGCGCTCACGCTGCCAGAAAAGAATTTATACTGCCTGCCACGCACTGGTCGTCACTTGTCTTTGTTTAGTTTTACCTTCGTTGCCTTTTTTTTTTGTTTTGCTTTAAATGAAATGATTAGTTTTGATCCTTCTTTTTTTTAACTGTAATTCAAGTAACTGTGACCGCATAAAGCAGAATGTGATTTCACCGGATCCGCAAATTCAGTCATTTGTCGCCGTAACGCGGATAATAAACAGTGCGTTTCACACGTTTACCACGTGTATTTCCTTAACGTATTAATCAATCGAGACGTAGCCGCTTCGAATAGCGCGTTGACCAATAACCTTTGATTTCTCCAGGTGCTGAGCACTCGACCGTTACTTTTATTCTGTATGCACTCTCTCTTCGCGCCATGGGCGTGTGCAGAATTTCATTTAAGGTATTCCAGTCATCAGAATGTGTAGGAGATAAACTTTTTAGGACCCATCGGCAAAATTGTCCTAGTAACAGAGAATTTGGAAAATGGTTCCGACAATATTTCTGTAAATACAAATAATTAATTAATATAAGTAGTGTTTAGACTTACTGTAGAAAGGCAATAAAAATGCACAATTTTACAGTTTTCGGGGGGGGGGGTGCTTCAACTCCCAAACTTCCCCTGTGTCGCAGGAATTACGTTTTAGCCACATTTGTAAATTATACTTGTTGGTTACTGAATGATGGACTTCCTCGTTTATATATGTTCGATTTTTTTTACATTTTCTTTATAGATAAGGGTTGGTTTCGGAATTTATGCGGTCACCACTAAAGCCAATGTGCTCTTCAAACTGTGCAAGCTAATTACAAACCTAACGAATTCCGAGGAGACTTCTCGGACGCATTATGCAATCAATAATTGAAGGAATGTCTGGCTGCGTTTTCCGAAAATCACTGAATAACGTTCACAAATGCGAGCAGAATCCTTTTTCTCCACAACTGACACGCATAATCGCCTAAACTCCTCGGTCGCAGATAATAGCTTCGCACCTCTTCCAACGTCTGGTAGCTATGACTTATTTACAGAGCATGCATACGAAGAGTTTCCAGTCGGTCATTGTTGGTGAAAGGTATTGTTTTTCTCTTCATTAGTTGTCTTATTTTAATCTTGTGGCAGTTTAAAAGCAAAACAGCATGAAGGGGAGCCCGAATCCAATACTAAACTTACATATATTCCCTTTGCAGTCACTGCATTACTCACTTACCCTCCACCCCCCCAAACACACACACACACACACACACAGTCTTAATTTTATCAGCACTGTCTAATATTCTCCTCGAGTTACTCATATAGACAAAGTCAGCTGTATCACTTAAAATGGTATACATAATTGATTGGAATTGTATACATAACTCGGGAGAGAAAAACTTTCTTATTGTTATGTTGACGTGTTAAAAATTTATTGGTATCATCGTCAGAGTCGTAGCGGGAACGTAAAGTCATATTTATACGCATGTGACTTGCCAACTAATTAATTATGTAAGCGTATATGCCCACACACACACACACACACAAGTATTTGTTCATTCGCGAACTCATAGTTACCGACAGTCAGTCTATTGATAAAGTAAGGGTAGATAATACAAGACCGTATCTAGTATGCATATGTTTATAGCCTATACTGTGTGTGTAATTACATTGGATTAGTCAGTGTTATTATTCAAACTGTTGTTTAGTCAGTTTTATAAAACAAACCCTTGTACGCAGGGAACAGAATATAACAGCACAGGCCAGCAAAAGCTATAAACTATGTATGATACTGTACACCATACTGTCACTACCGACATTGCTTCCCACTCAATCGCTCTCTCTCTCTCTCTCTCTCTCTCTCTCTCTCTCTCTCTCCCTCCCACACCCTCTCTATCCTTGCCTGGCTGTTCCTCTCTTTCATACATATTCTCTCATTTGTCCTAATGAAATACAATTCATACACAAACGAGGATAATATTTTGTAGCTCTCTCTTCTTCTTTCTATTTTCTTCCATTTTAAATTCCTTTAGCGTACTCAGATTTCTTATTAAATACCCGAATACGAAAACACGTTAATACAAAAATAATAAACCTCTTAGTAACCTAAATGTACTTCTTTGCGTCAGAGCGTACGTAGTAATTAAATTAGTACGAACTCTCCTTTCATATTTCTAAAAGCCACAAATCGTTTTCATTAATAAGTTTCTCTCTCTCTCGTTCTCTGTCTCTTTTTTCTATTTCTCTCATGGACACTCACAACGTTAATCAGTAATCACTATTTAGGATAAACAGAACGATGTGATGTGTACTTCATCGTGTACACTATATCTGCCTGACCACACGCGATTAAGGAAGAACAAGAAATTCCTTATTGAAATAAGCTTAACGATTTCATATAAATGTTGAACATTATTTGATTAAACATTACGTAGGCCTATTTAGAACAAATGAATTTTAAATACTTATTTCAAGTTGAACTAAAATAAAGGCAGAAACGATGTTGAAAGAATTTTTTTTATCAAAAGAGGAGACTTTAACGATGGGTTTGCCTAACTGACTGAGAAAATTGGAGTTTCTTCAGTATATTTGTTGAGACAAATTACTTTACACGTACTTAGGCTATACACCTACGTAAACACAAAGATGTACTTCTTTTGGTAAGTATATAATTGATACAATGCTGTTTGTTAGTTTCTTATGTTTCTGTGTGGCGATGAAGTCAAATAAAGCAATTTTATCAGTCTTGCATTATGTCAAAAATGCATCGTTTATACGGGCCTGTAACGTATCGCATAGAGTCGAGTGAGATAGGCCTAATGTGTTCAAGGGAAAGGGGGGGGGCGCTTATGACGAGATAAAAACACGTGATTCGTACAGAGTATTCTGTCTTTTCTGGAGACTTTAATGATAGGTTTGACTGAATGCAAAAATTAGAAGTATAAGCATTCCATTGGATGCTTACGTACACACATTTACTCTTATATTTACTTGAATTCATATTTATTTTAACCTTTTTAATTCATAATATATGAGCACTTATATGTATATTTTTAGACGTTCGCTCTCCGAGGGAGTCACGACAAGAAGTCGCAGGTCGATATCTATTTCTGTTTTCTCAGTTCCTGACACATTCAGACAGAAATCGCACGCACTTTTCTGTCTGACTGAGACTCAGTTAAGTTAGTAAAATTAAGGTATACAGTCTCCACATATTGTATATAAATACCGAAAGGCTTCCATACCCAATCGATCCCCTACCCGCGCCTAAATCAGTGTTATGACGGTTAACAGAAAACAACTTTTTTATTATTATATTTTATTGAAGTTCATGCCAGTGAATCAATGGCGTAACATCCTGCTTATTTACTAGAGGACCCCGCGGAAACATTTCCATTAATTTTTTATGGGTATAAAATTTCCATTGGGAATGGGTATAAACCATCGAACTTAAGTAAAACCAAATTTTCCCACATATAAAATAACATCCAAAACCAATAGCCTACATTTATTTTTTTACTGTTATTTTACCAGTAGGCTACCTAATTTTGAGGGTATAAATTATATGGTTAATAAGTGGATAATATAATAGCGGTGATTCCAATTAAGAATGCGCGGAGGCCACTGCGATTCGGCCGAGCTAACATTCTCCAAACTGAAATTGATTAAGAATTAATCAAATTAATTGATTAAGCACGATGTCTCAAAAAGGGCTGAGTGGACTAAGTGTACTAAGCGTGGTAAATGAAACTGTTAGTTCAATTAACTAATGAAACTGTTATTTCATTTAATTAATGAAATATTAACCACCTTTGAATCTCACAACGCAGTAAGGTCACGAAAGTGTAAAATGAAAGAAAATAAATTAAAATTATTTGAATTTCATACTACTGTTTTTTTAATATAGGCCTAGTAATGATATTGGGATATTGTTATTTTGCCTTGTAAACGCTAGAAATCTTCAAATTCTGTTTATATATTACTCCATAGGTCTACTAAATAATGTTTTGAAGTACAAAAATCCGATTTTTGTAAAATAAAATGTCTTTTTACCGGAATATTTTTCTTTAATTCCAATGCCAATACAGTCTTGTAATAAAATTATTGCAAATTCAAAGGCTATAAGCATATGACATGAAGTTTAAAAGGTGAAATAGATTTTTGCTTGTTTAAAATTATGAGATTAGTTAATAAAGTCCCCGATGTAAAATTTAATATAAACAACATTCACTGTCTACATGAATTTAAATTTAATAAAATTTGTGCTTTTTTTCAAGATGCAATCAGTTCAATAAATGACAAAATTATAACTGGCTACTAGTCGGACAAGTCTGATTATCAGAATTTTTTTACATTGATCTAATAAAGACATAAAAGATATTAAATAACAAATCAAACTATTAATTAAAAGAAAAGTATACATACTTGTACATCATACAAGGAAGAGCAGTTATTCTTTTTACTTTATATGATTTTATTAGTTGCCATATGGATAAGGAGGGTTGGTATTCAAGAGGGAACAAAAGCATGTAGTAGAGGGCCGCAAAGGATTCCTGCGGAGGAGCCCAGAAAAAGAGTTACGCCATTGAAGTGAATATATTTATGTAAGCCGTATAGACAGTGCTTAAGTTTGTCTATGAAATAACCGCAACGTTTATTACTTCCGTATATCGATAAAGACATTACTTTTAATTTACTTCACATTATATTATTGATGTGAAATATGGCCATTAATACAAAGAACAGAAAAGTTGTTGGAAGCTACTGAAATGGATTATTGGCGAAGAGCGGCAGGGAGGTCAAAACTGGAAAAAGTAAGAAACGTCAGAATCCGGGAGATAATAGGGGTACAGTACTCTATTGTCGATGACATAAAAACAAATCAGCTAAGATGGTTTGGGTATGTACAAAGAATGCCGGATAATCGACTCCCCAAGCAAGTTTTGAGATGGACACCGTACAGTCGTAGGCGAAGAGGAAGACCTAGGTTGAGTTGGAGAGAAGGCATCAACCGGGAAATGAGAGATCGGGAATTGGAAGAAGAATCTTGGTTAGATCGAGACCGATGGAGACTAGGGACCGGAAGACGTAGGATAACGTTATATTATTGAGTAATTACAAACTCAGTAGTTGAGAACTAGACCGGCTTCCACATATGCTCTTTTAGTGAAATATCATAGACTTTACTCCATTAATCATTATTCGTATAGGCCTACATTACTCTGTTGGGGAATATATAGTGTTGACACAATGATTTTTGTTAGTTTCTTACATTTCTGTGTGGCGATGAAGTCAATATATAGCAATTTGATCAATCTTGCATTAATGTCAAAAAAGCATCGTTCACACGGGCCTGTAACGTATCGCATATGGCAATTAACTGATCAACTCGTAACTATAAATGTAGTTTTATTTTCTTGGCCTACAAAGAGGTAAACTCACGGCTCCTAATGTATCTGCATAGAGATCTCTTTCTCTCTCGGTCTTGGTGGCGAGCCCCAGCTAGACCAGCCAACGAGCTGTGTCCCCATTAGATATACGTAGTGTATTTTATTGCAATGAACTATCGACCATAAATGTTATTTGCACACGCGAGCGCGCGCACATTCACAAACACACATTCAACTCTAGCCTACACAATAAACAAGTGTAGAAGTGTTCCTCGGTTTTACACTTCACCAGCGGTGCACTTTCACATCTCACACACGCGCGCGCGCGCATGCACATTCACAAATACGTTCAGAGGCAAAGTGACCATTACGACAAGAATTTCTCATGAGTCCTACTATCGAATGGGTTATGAAGAGAAAACGTCTGACTTTAGTAGCTGACTGCATAACGTGTAGGCCTATAATAAGGAGAAACTATGAAAATTTTATTTTTTTAAATATCCTACATTACTTTCGCATATATTAGCGGATTTTTTCTGCATAAAGTTTTATTGCTTTAAAATAGTATGCTGTAAATTACATGTATTCTGAACTACAATGAACGTTTACTTTTGGGAACTGGTTGAAATTCTCTATCTGATATCTGACCTGATAGTTCTATTACTGATAAATTGCTGTTTGTTCTGAAACACTTCAAGACTTATTATGTCATCGTAGTTTCGTTCGATCTGTAAGTTTACTTTTCTGCAAATTGTCGATCACGCACAACTTAATGGCTTTTGTTAAGAAGTACTTAGCAGAGACCACACATATTGCCTCAGAGACTCTTAATAAGTACCTCCGAGACTCTTTACCTACAACGATTGCATTTCCCAAACTTGTTATCATACAGAAGAGTTTTGTGTTTAACATACAGAAACAGTTTAGTAATACAGATAAAACTGTGTTTAATACTGCTTGTTTGTACTTATCTTAGTCTGTGATAGCCTTAGAAGTTCATTTTCATATGAGATACATTGAAGTTCAATCGGAACAACTTTGAATATAGCCTAATTACAAATTGTATACCACACCTATTCTTTCAGGTACGAAATAGGAGAGGTGTAAAATTTCTGTTACGTTTTGGGCAACACAAACGAATAGAAATAATTGAAGTGTTCTATGTAATGTTTGAGAGGGATAGAATAGTGGAATTTAATTTTCCTGAGGGAAATATTTAAACGTCCAGATGTATGAAATTTATAAGCCAAAATACCGCCCTTCCATTCTACGCATGATCATGTGAACTGGATACAATACTATTACTTATTACGGGTATAAAAGCCATTTACAAAAGCAAAGTTACAATTGCAACAAAAACAAATCTGTAACAGCATCAATCTTGTACATCAACAACTTCTAATAATAATGATAATCATCATTACAACACTACTACCAAAACTAGTGTTAATAATGCTAACGATGATTGCAGGCGTTATAACAATACTAAAACTAAATGTGGAACAACAAAACTAGAAAATAATAACGTTTGAAACTGACAATGAAAAATTGTACAGGCAAATAGGTAACTAATGAGAAACCAGTTACAGGAACTGTTTAAAACAGAACTCTTGTTATAATAAAAATCAGAACAGCTTATAAAAAATTTCGTATTCTAAAGGATCATATTTCATTAGTACAGAGCACCCACTGAGATATTCTTTGCTGTAGCTTTACTTTGATTGATTAATGTCTGTCGATATGTTCAGATATTTTGTACACGGAAACTTTTTTATTTATTTTATGGCATCTGCTTTCAGTTAGTTTTTATTAGAGAACGCATTCGGAAAGCGGAAAGAACTTATGTGACAATCTCCCGCTGCGTAGAAGGGAAATCGAGTTATTTTTTCATTTGTACAGGTAAACTCGTAAGCAGCAATGTTAAGGATCTGTATTTGGTCGCTGTTTCTTAGAAAACGAGAACGCAAAACTGAGCAGAGAGATGGCTTTCTAGAGTGCTTTCATAGACAGTGGTATGCACAAAGCTTGGTGGTTTACTGATGACATGTAAATGAACTAGCAGTTAACTGAAGTAGGTCATAATTTTTTTGTATTTTAAAGAACTAGGCTCTTGTGGCATCGCGTAATGATATCCTTTCACTCGTCTTCTCTAAAGTATAAGTAATAATCTATTTGTATATTCACAATGATCTGTTATGAGCATTCCTTAAAGAGGTGTTATGTTTACAATCTTCCCTTTCATTACATTATCCTTATGTGCGTGTCAACAATTTAAACAATCTATGTCTATTCCGTTTAAAGGTGTCTGCGATTCTTTGTTATCTGTCGCTAGAGACTTCCACCGGAAAAGGTATCTTCTAGCTGAAAGAAGAAATGTAGGGGGAGGTAAATTGTAAATTACTCACAACGGTTTGTCACCATGCGGATAAATTTTGACTCTTAATTAACCTAGGCTTAATTCTAGAGATGTTTTGTTGAGCATCGAGATTTTAAAAGTGCCAGGGGAATTAATGGATTTTGAAATAGGTTTAGCCGTTAAAAATCTCCTGGAGCGAGCTACAACGTAGTTTTTATTTTGTAATCTGCAAAGTATAATTTTGAACTACGATAGCTTTGAAGACACTTCCCGTCCTTCGTTTTACATGTAACGATGGGTACCACATAGTACTACAATTATCTTGGATTAAAAAGAGCATGTAAAGTCTATCCTATCGGTTTTATAAATATATCGGAATGTAAAACATATTACTTTATTTATGTGTTACTACAAGACGGATAATTGTTACCTAACCTATACACCAGAGCCTAAGAAGGGGGTATACAGAAACATGAAACGTTAATTATGGATAGAAAACTTGAAACGTGCTATGTTTTTTTATTATCCGCGGTATATAAATAAATAACATTTTTATTGTTTCAAATAAGGAAAAATGTGCATGAAGGTTATCGATAGGGTGTATTACCTGGCTGGATGAGAGGCAGGAATGATGATGTAAATGAAGTGAAGTAAGGTAGTGGAAATAGAAAGAATGAGAGAACGCTAGGAGATAATAAAGTAAATTAATACAGGCAAAACAGTAATTACGTAAGTCCATTAGCGTACGTATTTGTAATTATATACGTACGCCACCGACCTTGGCTACCTTCGCGTCTCGGGTAGTGTACGTTTTATCGATCGGATTATTTGCTTTTTGAAATAATTAACACTAATTAAATTGGAATATTAGCGAAACAAGGTCTATAGTAAAAAGGTATTTCAAGCTATCGTGCTATAAGTTTAAATGAAATTATACCGTATATAGAGCATGTTTTACAGCGCATTGTCACGCTCTATGTTTGACGATTAAAATTTATTATTACAATCGGTGTTTGCCATTAAGATTAATTGGTATTTTTTTTATATTGATGAATAATCGTGGCGATCTGTTTTAAAGTTAACCGTGAATGCAGTTTTCTCGTGCCTATTCAATACGACCGCACATAAAATATAGGCCTATCAGTTTGTATGTTTCTGTCGAGAAACGTATGAACCAATCGGTAATTAAGTACAAAATATTCTGACTAGTAGTCTTCACACTGCAAACTTATATCTCGTGTAAGCCTTTTATAAATATGTCCTTTCTGTAGATACCCGGTTATTATCAACAGCAGTATATAATCTAGGGTTCAGGGTTATATAGTAGCCAGGCAATGATTATATAGTTACGGTGTACGGATTCCCGCCCCAGCTGCGTACGGAATCGTTGATCCTTGCGGAATGTCTTCCTTCGCCTGCAAGTACGATGACGCGTCTTGCTTCCGCGGATTGAAGAGTCTGGTCAGTTATTTTTAATCGTCCTTCAAAATCAGTTACTTTGCCACGTCCTACAAAATACTTTTAGATTTTACGTACTCGAGTCTGTATCAGTCTGGCGCTGAGATTGTCAGTGACACAAACTACCTCTGTTTTATACCCGACAATCGTGTTCTGTCTATTTTTAGCTAGAAATGTGTTTTTCCATCAATGAGGTAAATCCTTTTCATTGTAAAATAAAGTAGATATACCACAAGCGATATGAAATATAACCTCAAATTCAATATTTGACGTACTGCTAACAAACGTCACTGCTTCCAACTCCACGTCTGCTGGTTTCCCACTTTTCAGAAACAAGTACTGTATGTTTGAATTTTTTTTCAACCAGTCTTTGTCAAGACAAACCAAATTTCCGAGTCCATTAATTGTCTATTAATTTGTTTTTTTCTTGTCAGAAATTGCATCAATCACTAGAAAAGACTGGATCCGATACACAAGTCAGTCGAAGGATATAGCTTGTTGCAGACGGTTTTTACAGGTACACCGATGCAAATTCTCGATTATATTTATCGCAACGTTGAAATCGCACAATTGTTATTACCATATACCGGAAGAGTAGAGAGATGTAGGCTTACTTGGACGAATATTCGTTTCGTCCAATCATAAACGTTGTTGTTACTGTTTTGTCCAAACTACTTACGTCACATTTCCGGCTCAGTTTCTCCGCGTTCACACCGTTTGTCTCACATTAACTGACGTTTTGCACGATTGAGTTTCAAATAAATTCATCATCGTCGATTTGCTGCCGTCTTCTGTGTTATCTGTTCCGGCGGTGTGCACTGTTATTACTTCGTCAGGAGGACTGAAGGATCGTTCAAATAATGATAACATGTACACTTCGCTTTCTCTCCCCGTTAATCGTAAACGATTCGGTGAACGGAAAGACGGTTGTGAAAAATAACAGTTTTTCTAAGGACCTGTTATTCAAATAATTTGCACAATTATTGGTAATGACGAATGGTTCTGTAACTTATAAACCTCAAATGAAGTGTCTATGGGGTTCGTAACCTTCTGGAACCACAAATGCGTAGTGACACTTTATAAGCGTCACAGCAGACATTTTCGTTATTATTTAAGGTGTAGAGCGCACTGCGATCTTTAGTGCAGGCATCTCCAGCGACCTCTTTGCAAACGCTAAAAAGGTCGCGATATGCGACATTCCACAGCAAACACATATGTGAAAATAAGTTATTTTGGTCAAGTTATAAATACCATGGACTAAAAATAAGACTTTACTTGTGCTTTTATTATCGTACATAATACGCGTATAGTTACATTTATTAGTAGTATTTTTGGAATGGAGAAAAACATTTTCGCAAATAAACGTCTAGAAAAAAACCACCATTTCTCTTTATGACTGATTGTTCATAACCGATATCAGCTTCAGTCTCCAAACCGTCTTTTTCCGCACCTAGGCTATCTGTTTTTCTTGTATTTCTTAGAATTATAATCAAATAATTTTAACTAATATGGCTTTGCATCTCGATTGAGGATTCTTCGTAGCCTATCCCAATATGGTTGCTTTTCTCACACCTCTTAATTGAATGATTCTATAACTCCATTCGTCTTTCACGAGACCATAAATTCTTCACTCTTATTACTGTACTGAGCCTATATTGAATTAATGTTACCTATGTTGAATTAAAATTGACGGAAACCCTTCTTAATTCTTGTACTTACTGGTTTAAAGTGTTCCGTATATTCA
The DNA here is from genome assembly GCA_034769895.1 of Magicicada septendecula. Lineage (NCBI taxonomy): Eukaryota > Metazoa > Arthropoda > Insecta > Hemiptera > Cicadidae > Magicicada > Magicicada septendecula. Next base: position 463,739,532 of record CM068369.1, read on the forward strand.
TCAACGTTCAACTGACCTATCAAGGACTCTGGTCAATTGGACAGTCGCCTGTCAAGCGTGGTCGAATCCGCATTTAGAAAAGTCAATTCCATTTGTCGTGCCAAAATTTTATTCTCTTGCATATACTTTCGTTAGTAAACGTGACTAATTTACTTCTTTGCAATATACAGTAATCTTTTCTGCTATTAAAAACCTTCACTTCTTCACTTTCTTCACTGGAAACATTAAAACAGTTTTTACGTTTAAAATATTTTAACATACGTCAGCTTTTTCTATTAAAAGTTAAGGCGCCATTTCTGTTTTACATTAGGAGATTTATTTCAAACTAGAAAGAAATTACTTTCGCTCAATCGCGTATATTAACAGAGTTTTATATTCCTGAAACTAAATATTTTCTGAGTTTCATTGGACAACAAGATGGCAAGCCTTAAGTATGAAGACGCCAGCAACGGAGGATTACAGGCGATGTCTGCAACAGGGAAGTCGTTACGGCATCAGTTTAGCGGTCTCGACAACACGAACTCTCTTGTGTGTTGTAAACAAGACGTCCTGAATAGAATAAAAACTTTTATGAGCCTGTTTATAGATTGCAGAGCTTATACACTAGACCGCAGTTTTTAAAATTTCAAGTCTTGTAATCAATTACCTTATTTATTACTGTTGTGTCATAACCGTTTACGTTCTCTTTGATCTGCATTGCTCACTTTATTTAACACAAGAGTCTTGATTACATAAGCGAGCGTTTAAGTCGTAAACATATTTTAGTGTTCTATGAAGAAAACGCGAAAGTTTTTGTTGTTGTAACATTTAAAGCAGGTAAACTCCTGCGCTACCTTAAGACTCAAAAGAGAACAAACCATTCTAGTCCACATACCATGTTTATAATCATAGATTTTTCGTAAGTTGGTCAGAAGAGGTGGTAAATTGATGATAAGTTATGTAATAACGTTATATAATTACGAAGAATTTCTGGAAGAAGCGAACCCTCATTTTTTTCTTCGGACATCTCAGGCGATGCATCTGAATCATTTGTTCTCAGTTATGACAGATAACATTCTTTTATTTAATAATGCCAGCAAATTTTTATGAACGCTGCACGCAGAGGAAACTGGTGGGAGCCACAAACGCTTATGTCGTCTTTTCTTACTGAATTTATTTTTTAACCACCGCTATCGTCTGTCGACTTTTTTTCCTCGAGAGAAAATAATAACAATAATAATAATAGTGGTAATAATGAAGGTGCCCTCATAATTTATGCGGCTGTAATTTTAATTTCAATTGTATTATTGTATTATGTCACGTATATAACCTGTGTAGTGAATTCCACGCGGAGTTAACAAGAAGAGAGAGGCTTTGTGTTTTTGTAGGAAGGACGCGTTGGTTCGTTTAACAAGTCAGGTTTTTCTTTCTGCGCGCAATAGTTGAATTACACATGTTAGTCTCATGTGCGTGCGCTGCTCGGCGTAGAAATATTTCCACCTTAACTCGGTAATTTATATGAGTCCCACCGAGTACGGTATGACTCTGCACCACCTCGTAGCTAGACATGCAATGATATACGTTCAATTTTATCTCAGTAAAATTGTAGTTCATGTTATTAATTTAAAATTATGTTCCTTTGTAAGGTAAAAAGTTACAATTTTTCTTTAAAATGTTAGGAATCGTGCTTTCTCTCTTAATCTCTCTCTCTTTCATCTTCCTCCATCTTTATAGGTCTATCACTTTTTCCTTTTCGTTTTCTCTACTTCTCTCATCGAAACCTTTCCACTTTTTGTTTTCCATTTCCAATACTAACCGTATTATCTTCTGTCGTCAGGTGGGTATGCCCTTATATTCGCTAAGTTTAGTGTTTGAAATATTATTCCTCTACTGTGCCATTACAGGTTAATTTTGTTTTGGCCCGAGATTTTCATCCCCTTTCAGTGTCCTTAAAAAAAAAAGTGTGCTATACCTCGATACGCATGGGTACCATTCATTCCTTACAGGCATGTTTGAACGCGGATTAGCGTGCGAGAAACTGCTATCAAATAACGAGTGTAATTTTTATATCTACAGCTGTTGACATCTGTTTATCACATGGGCTTAAATAAGTAGTAAGACTTTTGTTAATGCGGTTGGTTCCTTTAATCCAACCATCTTCTAAGTTGAGAATGTTATATGCGTGAATACCACATGCACAATTATTATTAAATTTTTGAAGTATTCTATTCTGTTTATCTGTCTGTCTTCTTTGTCTCTTTCTCACACGCTCGCGTGTGTAAATAAACATATTACTTGCAAAACACTTTTAGTCCTATTTTGAGCATTATTAAGCAACGTGTAATGTACTTTTTTTGGCTGATAAGGATTGTGTAAATTGAACTTAGGTGAGAAACGACGCAGTTATAATCAGAAAATTGAAAGTGAAATACCGGAAATGAAATTTCACGTAATTCGTCGAAAACTACTATGTTCGTTTTCCGTTATTCTTGTGCAGAATCAGAAATGCGTTTAGCTCTTCTAAAAAATATGAAAAAGTATAGAACCTCAAACGTTTCGTGAAACGTTTAAAATCATCGTAATTATTTTTGTAACATTTTTTTCGTTAAGGTGAGAAATTGAGAATATATGTATATGTTCAGTGTGTGCGCGCGCATTTCTGTGACATTGCTACGTGCTACGCACTATGTCCTAAATTTTCAGCAGCTTTGTTGGTGTTTTTGTTTTTATGTGAAAGCCGTTCATAAATACTCAATTAGTGAATATGAGCTGTTAGCATAGGGCTGCTACACAGTTTTTGTAATACTTACTTTATGATGACACTAGAGAATTGCGTCCGCTGACAGAAAGTCAGTCGTAAACGGAGAACTATTATCACTTTCATCATTGACGTGTGACCCGCTTATGAACATTCCCTACTGCTGTTTATGGACGCAAACACATAAAGTATATGCGGCACGGCTGCCTGCAACCTGTACAGCCTCATCACGACACACAACACCGGACTCCGCGACCGGTATTCAGCGTTCCAGTAATTACTTTATTTATAAAGAGTTAACAATAGAAAACTGGACGTTAAAAATTCCCGGTAAATTAAAACAAATAATACGACTAAAACGTAAAGAGTATTATAAAGTTGTACACGAGGTTTAATTAAGGAGGTCTGAAAGCTGAAGATGCCGGAGCCGCAGAGAGAAACACAGTACAGGAGGAGACGAGGAGAAAGAAGAAGAAGAAGAAGTGGCTGGCTGGCGTGCAGTGAAGTCGTCGTTGTGGTAGTGCGGTGGTTGCCGTGGTGGCAGCAGCGGTGGTGGGGAATCGCCTCCGAGGCATTAAAATGTGAAGCTAGAGCTAATAAATCTGGTAGGCAGTAGAAACATAGAGACACACACCGTTTTCTCTATGTATTGAAATCAATCAAGGAGGACAGAAAACCTGACATCGTCTGTATTTACACCTTGCGACTTCACTTCTCTTCACTTAGCACCAGATGAAATAATAATCATCCCATCCGCGTTTTCTTTGTACACTTCGATTTGCCGATATTTTTTCCCTTTCACGTTGTTCTCCCGCGCACACTATTAGAATTTACATGTTCGTCAAAGGCGAATGTTTTATTTTAATTTATCGTCGGTATATGCTTAGTGTATACACAAAGGTTAGGCTATCTTGTACGCTTTGCAATTTATATGTGCATAATGTATTAAATGGAGGTAGTTTAATTACCGATTACAAACGCCAATCGTGGTTAGTATACGCACACGCGCGCACGTCTCCGTATTTTACGTAATACACTCACGAATGTCCGAATGCATGACTGTGTTTCGTTATAGAGAATCGAGAGTTAAGTTGTTTGTGTGGGTCTAGCAACTAGGCACCTGCTGAAAACATAAAAGAACGACATGAACTTCTACAGCAGAAAAAGTCTTCTTGTATGTATCGTGATTACAATAAATTACTTTAAACTTTATGTAGGAACTTGCCTTTGATAACATTTGGTATAATCTCGTCCGACATAAGACGAGATACGGATGCAGCGTAATTAAAAGCTTATTCTGTCTCTTTCGTGTACGTGCGCACACTCACAGTGAAGAATTTACTGTCCTGTAATCGTAGAAAATTTTATACTTCACTGAAGAATAAAAGAGTTATAACTAATTTCATAATATCGTACTATAAACTTAATTATCTTGTTGGTACATCCTCTTCGTTCACTTTTATAAATATTATATATATAATATATGTATGTGACCCCCACCACACATTCCTACAGTCCATAACCGTTACTCTGTAAAGACATTCAGTATTTACTCCCACTGAAGAAGACGTATACCACGTTGAAACGTTTGGGGAAATAAATTCAAAGTAAGTTCATAGTGAAAGTTTATATATAAATATTATAGTATTATATACATCAAGAAACGGACTGTAGCAGAAAGTGATTGAAATATATATATATATATATATATAATATAAACTTAATAACAGCTATGCTCCTTAAACGTCCGATAAGATTCATTTTTTGTTACTTACTGAAAAAAATCCTCCATACAACAATGAAAGTGATAGTGCAATAAAAGATTAAACAATTGTATTATCAGTTTGAGATTATTGAGCACGCATTGGTAAGCATTAAACTCTCGTTCACGCTAACACGTATTATTTCGAAAATGCAGGTATGAACATAAGTCGTTATTGTGCAGAATGAGGTTTGTTGCGAATCAAAAATATAATCACGCTTCAGTCTTTCGTTTCTTCGCGCCATATTTTTCAACAGAAACAATAAATTATATTCAACTAGTTTATTGCATTTACCTTTCGGCAGTGAATGGTTCGTAATATTTGCAAATCAACTTGCTCTTACGAGCGGAAGAGACGGTTGTGTGAACACTGCGTGCCATTTGCTTCCGCAAACACTCCAAGATGTTTTGTTGAAATCCGAACACAATTTTGCTTGCAGTTCATTAACGACTAATAGGCGATGGGGTTTTCGTGTTAATGCAGGTAGGTTAACACCTTAAATGGACCGTGAATGAAAATTATGTTTGCAGAACTGTAAAAGTGGTGCGTTCTTCTTCCACGATAAGGCAAATAACGCGTTAAAAATAAGAACATAAGTTTCTAAAGCTTTGTTTTAAACATTCTTATTCTGTATTGTTATTATTTTTTCGTTTCACCATTAATTTAAATGCTATAATTATATTTGTCGTCTGAATGTTGGGAACCCGGTACAAGGTTTGTTTGTAGTACGCTACAGTATTCTTCACAAGTCCACTGACTGTACACTGTCCCTTAAATAGGCGGATGGTATTAGGCCTACTGAGAATTTTAAATGAAATTCTTTTTCAGTGACAACCCCATTTTAATTTCATTATTAGATCAAGCTGTAAAACTGTACGTTTCGTACGTAATAAAATTCGTATTAAGGTGGAAAACATTTTTCTTCTACTTTCTCCGAGAGCCGAAATAGCAAACATTTTTCAAATTTCTGCCATTGTGAAAGCGTATTTAAACAAATTTAAATTATACATAAAGCTTGGTTTTTAAATACACTTAATCCCGACTTTTTTCATAGTCTCACAGAAGTTATGGAACGTTGATTTGGACTAACTGATAAGTAGGTAAATAAAGGGGTCGGTTCAATGCGTATATGTCGTAATGTTTGTTACTTTGAATATATAATATTTTAATGCAACAAAACCTCAGAAGAGAATACATTTTAATACGTTAAACTCAATTGTATCCAGCTTGGCTTCAAATAGTTCCAGTTTTATAAGTCCGCAAACCTAAGTGATTTTATTGTGGCAAGAACTTTTGTCGAATGTTTTATTTCTTTTAATTCCTTGCAGCGTACATAAGAAGCATGTTTCGTCTGTTGAAATTTTCGTAATTTTTGAAATCGTGTAATTTAACAAGAATAAATTTAATACTTTTTATTTATTATTGACTGTTGACAAAATTAAATTGACTTTGAAGACAAAATAGTTAAAAACATGATTCAGTATCCACTGTGAACGCGAACACAGGACACAATACGATCCTGAACCTAGGTAAGATGAGTAGAGAGAAATTAATTGTTTTTCGTCGTCTAATAACAATTGTTTCAGCGGTCCTTTTTTGTCTACTCCGCCTGCCCGTAGTGCATCAATACAAAAGTTAATTGTCGTGAACAGAAGTACTTCGGAGGAACGGGCGAGCTGTTACGCCCCGGGGGCGCGAGAGTTCAATCTTCGAAAGTATCGAGAGGGAGCTTGATGAAGGTGATTAGTATTCAAGGGAGCAGCGTACATTTTTGTTCTGAAATACTCCCTCGGCTCGTAGCTCGGATCACTTTATTTTTACGGATAACTTCATACCCCGTTGTGAGACCATAAAAATTAATAAAGAAGAAGACATATTTTTAATTTTTCTTTTTTTTTTTTTATAAAAGCGTAAAATTAAAACGAAAATTAATTTTTACGTAGAATTATCGGTTTCGGAGAGTACGTTTCTTGGCGGTATGTCGTGTTTCGCATACAAACAGATGTGTACGTTTACATAATAGACTCACAATAACCTTCATGCAATACTACTACTAATAACAATTATGCACATCGTAACCTACTGTAGATTGGAGAATGATCTGTACATTAATAGAAATATAAGAATAATATAAATTTAAATACACACATAAGTTTTTGCAAATAAGTGTACGTGTAAATGTGTGTCCATGGGTACGTGTGATCGCGCGCGCATATGCTATCTCTTTTTTCTATAAGATAGTGTATTTAATTGATCTAATAAACTGTGTTACGATGAGTGATTGTACGCGTGTTGGCGTTTCCTACACTTTTATGTATTATAGACAAGAATTAATTCGAGATAAGATAATTATGTAATTCTGCATACACGGACGTAAAAATAAAACATGAAGTTTTACTCTGGTACTCCTACACGGTAAGATAACGCCAATAAATAAACAGTTCAGTAGTAGAAGAAAAATCCCGTTCCTGAATGCATACGGCTGCAATACGTAACTTGCGGAAGTACCATTCGGTATTATTGTGTTTTTCACAAGAATCGTTGGGACGTTTATACTTCAAGAATACTGTGAAATAAGTCAACTAACGAGTTTATATTTTAAAACTATACTTCACTGTAGTGTAAAATGTATGCAGAATCGGAAACAGTTGGTGTGGATCACTTGTAAACCAAGGGAATATCGGAATTGGCCGGTGCTCTGCTGTGATTTCGGACCGGGAAGATGAGAGTAGTAGTAGCTTCGACTATTGAATACAAGAAGAGCGTATACAAAGGGACAGAAACACAATTGGTGGTCGGAAGAGAAATGTACAAGAACTCATAAAGAGTAGGCAGCAAGGTCGCGGTTGTAAACTCAATAATACGAAGAAACTCATTTAACAGCGCAGACGATAAAAAAAAAAAAAATCGTTCGAACCGTATCGATTTTTAAAGTCAATTTAACGCAGTGTGTGCCATACCAAACCGATGCGAATAAAGTCAAATTATAAGACAATAGATACTTTAAACAATATGGGTTACGATGGAGATAATGGCGCGCTTTGCCCGTGGTTGGCCTTCTTGTCGTTACACTTATAAATACGTTAAAATTTTTTATTACATTCTTCGGTCACGTTTTACAGCTTTCGGCATAAAGAAATATTAATACTACTAATACACCAGTACTGCTGGCAGTGTAACTGATGGAATTTATTAGTGTTGTCATCGTCATTACCACCGACCTGTGCGTGCGCGCGCGTATGTCGACGGTAGAAATTTCTTAGCGTGTAAGTCACTAATTATTGATACAAGAATACGCTCCGAGCAATCCTTATGACTATGCCTAACATCATCACCTCACTTTATGATTGAGAGATGTGGAAAGACCTTGCCAAGAGCAGGCAGATGGGTTAAGCAATAATGTTTATTAACTTCCACATGCAATCTGATTACTATTAATACTAGTGACCATAAGCATTAACTATTTCTCCTACTTGCCACGGATACAGCATTCCTGCTGATTTAACCGTCTGGTTAAGCGTGCTGTAAAAATATCCAACTCAAGGTTCTGTTTGTAAATATCTAATTAGGTTTTTTAAACATGGCAATTTATGTCCATTCGCTTCAGTTTATTTTTAAGAGTGATTCGTATACAGAGAAGATGGATTGATTAAGAAGTTTTACAGTGATAATGGCTTATTTTTTGTAACCAAAACTGAAACAGTTAGTACATTTTTTACAAGGAGTTTTAAAAGTAATCATAATCTGAATATTCGTCATAGACAGCTCAAATACTAAGCAGTTATTTTGATTCTATTAAAATGTCTGGAACACATGACTGAACCAATAGTCCGTCTTAAGACTCATAAAACGAAAGCCATATTTTGTTAAAACCAAATAAAGATCGAAAAACTGGCCCGTACTCAAAAACAGCGAAGGTAGGCCTACTCGTCGAGAGCTAGAATGTTGAGTATCCGTGTCTGTCTATCTCCCTTCACTATCTAACTGTCTTGTCTGTTTAGGTTCCCTTACAACCAATTCTCATTCTTTCTCATTTATTTTTATCAGCATCTTAGATGGTAACTTTTAGTAGTTTTCTGCGCTATTCCTTCCTAAATAACGGCTTTAACATGCGAAAACAGTCATAAAAATTCTCATAAAATCTGTTTAAGTTAATGGAAAATCTTCTAAGCTGTCACGCTGTTATTACCAATTCTGTGTTATACATTAAGGGACGAGAGCTAATTATGATATTTTTTTAATATAGGCCTACAATTAGCACTACCTTCTGAATTTGGTGTCTGTCTCCTGAATGAATTACGATGACAGCATTCGCTCCTTACAAACGTGCGATTAAAGTTTACTGTAAGAAGGAGCGTAACTCAGATCTTTCGGTATGAAATTTTTTCTCGTTGATGTCGAATTCACGAATGTTCAGTCATCATACCATTGTCTGTATAACATCACGCGTACCCCTACTCCTCGAATTCGATATTGTTAGCACCTTTAGGCTGTACAAAGGACATCGCTTAACCTGATTTCAGGGGACGCGCGTACACGTTTGCCGTACGCATTCTCTGTAACACCTGACGTCCTCAGCATTTGGCCTTTGGACCATTTTAGCGTATTACAGGGACGGAAATAAGTTTATAATAGTTCAGCAGTTCAAACCGCCTTCATCAGGTGTCCTAGGAAGTTCGAGGCACAAATAACGTTGTCAAAACTTGTATCGCGAATTTCCGTCTCGCCAGTTCCAACTTTGGCTGGAAACATGCAGACGTTAAACTGTATCACAGTACGTTCAGAACTAATGTATGTAGTATACATATGTAACTAAGCTGCACAGTTGTAGTGTATGAGTTCCATTACGGAGTACTGTGCGTGTATGTTTTGTGTTGGTTTCGGGGTGACCCGGGAGAAAACAACTTATAAATTCCGAACCAAAAAACGTATTGTATGTATGATATTTTCAAGTAGGTAGTAGGCTGTATATTTTTATGTTCCTGTATGGCACTCGGAGAAAATTCTCAGTTCTCATAGCCATCTTCTCACCATCTTCAGGTTTTTCCACGCCTCTAAAAATCCTTGTTCCTTCTTCTTACCCCTTTATCTCCTCCCAAAAGAAAATGAAGGGAAAACGTCAGAAAGTCAAAAGTGAGGGAAGGTGTCGATAGGTATAAGAAAGTGGAGAATCTTGAGAGAGTCGTATAGAGAAATTGTTTAAAGTTATTGTTACTTCGGAATCTCAATAAAGTGTAGGGAAAAATATTGCTTTAAAAAATTAAAATTTAAATGTGCAATAGGTTGCTAATCAACCATCAGGGTAGTCTCTTTAGCAACTGCCCTATGTACTGTGTGTGCATAGCAGTGTAGTTTAAATGCACAGTGTCTATTGTCATTAACTATAAGTAATGATATTGTCATTAACTATAACTATGGCAATCTACCATTTTTATGCGTATAATAAAATAGGCGTTTTCTTTTTTTAATATGTACGACACACGCGCCTAGAATATTACCGTGTAATTTAGCATCACTATATATTTTTTACATAAGTCATAATAGGCTGAATTAGCTGTATTCCACTTTTAATCATATTTTGTTAATCATCACCATCTTAACGATTTTAGGCTTTAGCGGCCTGTTCCTATTCGACAGTCCATCTTTTCTTAAGCCTACCAACTTTTCTTCTGCTTCTAGGGTTGTAATCCTTCACTACCTTCGGTATTCTACTTTCTTCCATTCCATCTATGTTTGAATCCATTTTCTTCGGTATTCTTTAATCCTTTCATTAACTGCAAAAATATCTAAATCACTTTTTATCTCCTCATTTCTTATATGATCTCGTCTATTCCACCTTTTAACTGATCTCAGAAATTTAATTTCTGCTGTTTGTATCCTCTGTTCAACTTTTTTCTTTATGACCCAAGTTTCAGAACCATACAGTAGTGTAGGTATTGGCATTGTTTTATAAAATTTTATTTGGGTTTCTTTTCTACATTTATTTCCCAACGTTCTCCAGATCGTTCCACACATTCTTGTGAAATTCGTCACTTTATTTTCTATGACGATATAAAATATGTTATCGTTTCCTATAACATATTTTTTTAATAACGATATTCTTTTGTACGCCAAATCTCCGAAACAACCATCCTTTACACATTCGTGATGCTGAATACTGAAGGATCGAGATCGACTCTGTATCTACGCTTCGCAAGAACAGCAAAATGATGTTACGTGGTACGTGTCCGAAACACGCAGATATTTCAAAATTCACCACCAGCCCGCGGAAGCCTCAAGGATTGAAATACCTGTGCGTCCGGCACACAGTACCGGTATTGCGTCGGTGCCAACCGATCTGTTAACGCTCGCTACCGCGACTTAAGTAAGTTATTTATATGAGCTAAATTGAACGAACGTAAACTTAGCGCGTTATTTAAATAGACGTCATCGGATTCCTGCATAATAGCCGCAGCAGTTTGCGCTAAAAAACCTTGAAAATAACTGACATAACATAAGGCAACGCGAGGCAATAACGTGACCTGGATACTGGTGAATAGTCGGTGTAATTCAAGTTGTGACCGTATCGGAATACATAACTTATAATGCCTATATTTATATTGTCTGTTTACCCGTAGAGAAAGGAAATTCACATTGCATTGCTCACACTTGAAACGCGAGAATTACAGCTGGCTGGTGTGTGCGTGCGTGTGTGTGTGTGTGTGTGTGTGTGTGTGTGTGTGTGTGTGTGTGTGTGTGTGTGAGCGCGTGCGTGCGTGAGGGGAGTTCTACTGCGTCCGTAGTGATAAAAACTGTTCACACACTCACACTCACTACTACGTGTACGAATTGTTTGTTTCTAAATGCGTGCGTGAGCACAGGCGCGTGTTTGTAAGACGAAGGAATTATATGATGATGATGATGATGATGAGGTAGGTAGGTGGATGGTCCCCACGTGCATGGTGGGTAAATATTAGATTTTATATTCACAACTAAACACAGGTCGTTGTGGTGAAAACGATACACTGATAAGTCTGAAAGATCGGATTCTGGTCCCGCTAGCGTGTAAAGTCAGAAGCAAATATACGATTTTTGAAGCAATTTAGAGAGAGAGAGAGAGCAGCAATACTCAGGCTGTACTACACACAACACTCAGGACACTCTTCCTGGATTGGAGGCGTCGTCGGTCCAATCAGGTAACGTTATTGAGCCAGACTTTTGTCAACTTTTTCCAATATGGAAAATATCCAGCTTGAGGACATGGCCGCAGTCCTTTCATTAGAGGGTGGGCGAAGAAGTAACCTTTCATCGCTAATGGTGATGATAATACGAATACTCGTACGCGCAACAATTTTTCTTGTTGGATTTCACACACTGTATGATGTGCACGCCTGGAAAAGAATCGTATAAGATGAGGAATGTACTGTGTGAAACTGCACAGACGAATCCGGGCAAAATATGTCATTGAAAATAAAAAGTTAGAGCCGTAAGAATATTCCAAGAACGTACAGATTTACGCTTCAAAACTAAAAAAAACGTTTATACACTGTTTTATGTTAACTTGTAAATATTGTCCAAAGAGTAACAGTAGACTTCGGTTCTAACTGAAACTGATTGCCTGTCTATGTTTCATAACTTTAGAATCTCACAGATAACCATATTTGTTGTGTGGATAACTAAATGGTGATCTACAATTAATATGTTAGAAAGTAATTTCTAACCTACAGTTCGTAATTTATAGAGTCCTCAGATCCTCGTTAAATGTGTCCACATAGAACACTCACTCAAGCTACCGACAACCGTGTCATATTGTTCACGTCGACTATCCGCAGTTGCCTCATCTATGTCGGCACACCAGTTTTTGCCATATTTAGACATTTTATTTTTATGTTGCACTGACAATAGTACGCAGTCGATTTGTTTCGGTCGCTTCCCTTACCCTGCGTCTTTCCTGCGTACAATGCATACAAGACCCACGGAACGATGGGCATTGGTTTTATTATCTATACGTGACAGCAAAACAAGTGTGCACCAATTGGTTATGTGTGTCTGTGTGCGAACAACCTTAACGGCTTTATTACATGAATTTTATGGTAGCTGATAGACAGGGAAAATACTTGGAATCTTAAAAGCGACCAACTGTTGTTTATGGGCAGAATTTATGCTACACTTCTCAGAGTTTCTAAATAGATTTAGCTCTTCTTGACTGACGAAACTCCTCGGTTTCATATTACAAGTCCGTTTCATACCAGCTTTTACGCCTCTTTAAGCGCTATAATAAAATAGAGACACTGTACGAGGACGATATCCACAGAACGGGGATAATTGTGGGATTTATGTCAGCTGCCAATGATTATGAGGTTGAATGTTCACGTCATTTACAAACGAGCGTTTCCGTAATTACGTTTGCCGAATTATATTACGGTTTACGATGATACAAGATTTCGCTAAATAAAATTTTTCACAGGCTATAAAAAAATCTAAATTTCAAAAAACATAAAACAAACGTAGGAATCGTCCATAAATAATATAATAGAGTGTTTATAAAATCAAAAGGTTTGTATAATTCGATAAACAGAATATAGGAAGAGCTGAAAATTTAGTGTACGATCTAGAAAAAAAATAAACATAATTGTATTAATGGAAACCAAGTCTTCTTTAAAAAAAAAGTCGTTATACGCTGAAATTTTTCTCTTCTATGTCACACGGGTCTTGTCTTGATAAAGGCACACGCGTATATAAGAATTCATCTCGTTGACAGGTAAATATGAAACGCTCGCTTTCTTAGAGTTATTGTGATACTGTAATATTCTGGTAATGTTTTGTAGTACTGAATACAAGAAAAATTTATCGCGTTATTAAGTCTAATTGAGATCTTAAAAATTTAACCTTAGATTTGTAAATCTGTCTAATCAGACCTTTAGGGGTTTCTGATATTTCGTTTCAGTAAAGTGTTTTAATTGAAACGGTTAGCGTTATGTCAGTTTCTGACTGTATGTGTCCTTTCAATTTCTTACTGTTGTCTTAGATTTTTACAACATAATATATTAAAGCAATAGTCATCTTCCCAATCTCTCGAACTAATAAATTTTAAGATAAACAAATCGTAATTTCTCAGTATCGTGTTTGTTGGAACTGTTTTTATTCAATATCTCATCAAAGCATTGTTGGAAAACTATTCCTTGATTAATAGCAGTACGGAAAGATTAAACGTGCTTAGAGGCATTTCGTTAAGCTGTATATAGGCCTACACTTACACGCATTTTAATTAGGCTAACGAAGTGTTAACGAAGCGTTGTGTATTCGTCCTTTAACGCATTGCAGGAACAAAACATGGCGACCACAAATATTGCTATTCAATATGTGAAGTAAGAGGGAGGAAGCATTGTCATCTTCTGGACACGGACACGACTATCGTGTTTTTTTTTTTTTTAATTTTAGCAATTTACTACCACGGCTGGATAAGCCTTAAGAGGCGAATATTCTCAAACACGCTTGTGTGTGTGTTGTTTTTTTTTTCAGGCAAAAGCACCCTACGTTTTACTTGAAATATCATAAAGTGTCCTGTGTCGTTTTAAAGTGCGTTCGAACGAACAGATGTACGTAATTGCAAAGTCGTTTATGCGCTCTATTTATCTCTTTTACGCAGTGATTTACCAAATTCCATTACATTTCTGTCGTCCTTAATGTTTACCTTCTTTATCTGTTATGTTGTATTTGCCGAAGCTGTTTGTTTACGAACGAGCAGGAAATGTATTTCTCTAATCTTGTGTGTGTGTGTGTGTGTGTGTGTGTGTGTGTGTGTGTGTGTGTGTGTGTGTGTGTGTGTGTGTGTGTGTGTGTGTGTGTGTGTGTGTGTGTGTGTGTGTGTGTGTGTGTGTGTGTGTGTGTGTGTGTGTGTGTGTGTGTGTGTGTGTGTGTGTGTGTGTGTGTGTGTGTGTGTGTGTGTGTGTGTGTGTGTTTAATGGTTCCAAACGAAGGCAGAGAGAGAGAAGACATTTCCAATGCTTTGCATTTAATTTCGCGAACCGGAGTCGTGTGGTTTTCGTATATTTTAAAAGTGAAATTTATTTAAATATACTGTAGCAGCGAGAACTGTCCTTGTGTAGTGTGGTCCAACGCACGGTGTGTGTTCGAAGTTGCGCGTGTGCGCGTGTTGAGAGCTAGCTATTTGACAATCGTTTTGATAATGAGATAAAAAAATAATTTTGTCGTATATTTTCGACAGTGCTACCAACTGGCGCGGCCTCTATTGGGAAATTGAAAAATTAAAAAAGAGAAAAAAGAGCCAACAGAATGACAGGGGAAATAAATAAATACAGTATATATATATTAGGAAGGAAAATTTATACGTTCGGCGAGTTATAATTTTGAAAGTGTGTACAGTCGTACCGTATGCGCCAAAATGTAGTAGAACGGCATTCCTAGGCACTCCTCCTTGTCTACGCTGTGTTCGGAAACTTTGTCATTCTCTCGGAACGGACGAATTTCGTAAAAACTTACGTATGTAAATGATTTCAAAGACACCCGTTCGCTGTCCCGTTAAAACTCAAAAATAAGACACCATTAAGAGACTCTAAATTAATTTTTTTATTAGAGACAATAATTTCAAAATGTCACAGAGTACCAACAGAAATGTTGAATTATAACTACCAGTTGTGATCCGTCATTTAGAAACGCACACGCACACACGTTTATCTGCATACGTCCGCGCGCGTGTCCGGCTGTCTCCTGAATAACGGATCTTCAAAAAGAGTAGCACTGACATTACAACTGTCCCGTGTTGTTCCATTTGGAATCAGTTCTCTGGGATAAATTGGCGATGAAATAAATACGTTGTCTCAACTTTGTGGATGTACTCTGTTACAGTCAAATACATCGCAATACGCCATTAGATAATGGCATATTACAAAATGCCATTAGCAAGCACCTGTAATTGTCAACAGCCCTGTCTTCTCATATCTTTCCCATTCTTAAATGGTTTTACAAATGGTTATCCTAAATTCCTCAAGTAGACTACTATATTCAACATTAATATGAAATTTAATTTCTCATTTCAGGATCTGTAATATTATGTTTTCTTACTCTTTACTTCTTTCAGAAAACTAGCTTTGTGATTGGGGCGATAAGAATCCGTTTGTATAGAGTTGACTGTGCTCTACCACATTTTTACTAGGAAGCTCATACGTTTAATTAGATGGATACCTGGCCAACGACATCCACCTCAGTGTTGGGAACAAACTGATTAAATTCTTGGATTTCGTTGTCCATGACGTGTCCGTTACTTAACTAAATGTAATTATTTCACTTCCGACTCGGAACACAAAACTTTTTATGGGTAAAAATGTAAAAGTTTTACGTTATAACCTGAACCGGTTTTCGCGTTTAAAAAGCTTCCTCAGAGATTGCCGCTGGTAGCACTGTCCGTCTTGTTGTTGGCGAAAGAATCGTTTTTCGAAAGATCGATGTTGTGTGTGTGGGGTGTGATATGTTCGAATAATGCGTGTGATTTGAATTGTGTCTGTTCGTTTAGGATGTCGTTTTTATTTGTTTTCGTGTGTTTGTACATTTCCAATTGTTCTAACGTGTGTAGTTTTCGGCCTCTTATGTGTACGTGTAGAATGTCCATCTTATTGTCGATGTTTTTGTATGTGTGGTTTGCTTCAATGAGGTGGTTAGCAAAGGTGGATTCTGTAGTGGAGTGGAGTGCCTTTGTGTGTTCACTAACACAGGTTATGTTATGTTACTAACATAGTTACTAACGCACATAAACAAAATACATAAAAACATAACCTTTACTGCCGAATACGAACACACCAATAGCATAAACTTCTTAGACCTCTCCATCACAAAACTTGAACACAGGCACAAATTCAGTATAGCCTATACAGAAAAGCGACTACAACTGACACACTAATACACAACTCCTCCAATCACCCAATACAACACAAACTAGCTGCCTTCAGAACCAGGATACTTAGACTTAACAACATCCCCCTAGATGAAAAAGACTACAAAGACGAACTAAACACGATAAAATATCTAGCAGAATCCAACGGATACGACAGAACAATAGTCAATAAACTCCTACACAAAACAAACAACAGACAAAGACAGAAAACAACAAATTCATAACACTAACATACATCAACAAACGAACTGAAAAAATAGCCCACAAATTCAAAAAAGCAGGATACAGAATCGCTTACAAAACTATTAACAAAACAGAACACACACTATCAAAACACACACACAAAGCACAAAACAAATTCGATCTACCTGGTGTTTATAAACTAAATTGGTCAGATTGCAACAAATTCTACATAGGCCAGACAGGAGGTAGCTTCAAACAAAGATACATTGAACACACAAAGGCACTCCACTCCATTACAGAATCCACCTTTGCAAACCACCTCATTGAAGCAAACCACACATACAAAAACATCGACAATAACATTAACATTCTACACGTACACACAAAAGGCCGAAAACTAGACACTCTAGAACAATTGGAAATATACAAACACACGAAAACAAATAAAAACAACATCCTAAACGAACAGACACAATTCAAGTCACGCGCATTATTCGAACATATCACACCCCACACACACAACATCGATCTTTCGACACCAACTGACACAGTGTTCGTCAGTTAACCACAGTACTACAGTATGAACAGCGTGTCAGTTAGTGAATCGTTTCTATCCAGAGGAGAGGCCGAAACGTCTGTGAATAACAACACTAACGGACCGCGGCTCAATAGCCCAGAGTTTAATCAGTTTGTTTCCAACACTGTTGGTGCCGGTTGTGAAAGCCTTTACATGACATCTACATCAAGTTATTGGGCTGTCATATACTATTCGATCTTTATTTTTTCCATGAATATTAGCGTTTATGTGTTTGAGAAAGTGGAAGGACCGTAGGTAACATAGTAGGCCTACTTAAATACTTAGATGTACTAACAAAAAAAGGCTACTTTCTTATAGTTTCATAATTTATAAACTTGTTCCTTGGACCACCGACTTAGAGTCCAAACAACCGAGGAAAACGTTGAAGAAAATACAGATATTCAGATTGAAACGAACGCAATAATTACGCTTCCTTCCTCAGTTTTAACATTATGCTGGGGAAAACTGACCAACGTGCATATTAAGTACGACCGCGCGTAGATCTGCACCCGTTCCAATGATCCAATTTCATTGTCGTCGATGGTCGTTTTTTAGAACCATACTTCGCGGCAAACGATATCGTCAATATTCACAGCGTGCGGACTGTGTCAGTTACACCGGACTGAATGAACTGTTGTACTATCTTAAAACACGTTCTGCCAGAAACTTGGGTCGTTTAATCTACGGCGAACGTACGGCACACCGTGAATAGCAGTAGGAAGATATCATCTCGAGAAGAAAAAGAAACACAATAATAAAGAAGTCGTGAAGAATGCCGTGTGTACGTTTCGATGATGGGTCAAAATAGTTAAAAAAAAAAGAAAAGAAAAACTCACCGGAGAGGTGACCATAAAAACAACAGTAGTATAGGTAGTGGGAGAGCCCATTCGCACCTGGTCGGCCGTACTCGGCTACACACACACACACACATACACACACACACACACACCGCAGTCGTGTGACGCTTTCCTGTTTTCGGAAACGTACGTTTATTAATATACTCACTGATTAAAAGTCAGTCAAAAGATGTCATTTATATATTACATCCTTCACGAATATTTCCGATTGGCCTGTAATAAAGGAGACAAAAAGAAACAAATAGAATTACTGAGAGTGATTAGGCGCTTAATTTTCGTTAAACCGTCGTGGTTTCTTGATTCCCATATTTTTAGCTTTTCGCGCCTGTCTTGACTTTTGGGTTTGATTTATTACTCGTTTTGACAGTATGTGCTATTTAATAATAAATTATTTTAGTGACCGTCATTCTTTCGTCTCATGTTATGAGTAACTGTTTAGAAACTACAGCGTGTACGCGAATTCTGTGATCTTCACTTCATTGTTCTAATTTGAATATCGTTCTTAATTGTTGTAAATAATAATACTGTTTTCTCTCCGTATAATAAATAATTTTGGTACCTTATATACAGTCTGTCATAAATTGTGTGATCTTACGCCAGAAAAATAGGCCTACTATTTCAAATAACACAGAAACATTTTCAGACAAGTAACTTGAACTTTTTAATGTTTTGTTTAAAAACTTTATCTTGCATGTAATTTTTTTTCTTTCTATCAACCATTTTAATTTGTAATTAATTTTGTAGGCCTGCGTCTTGGTAGGTTTGTAAATCACTCATTTTAGCACTGATTTGTTTTTCCTTCAATTTATTGCACACTTTCTTCTGATTGAAGAAATTTGGCATATTTCCCTTTTTGGGATAACATTACACTTCCCTGAATACTAGGAGACCAAACCAACATTTTCACTTATTCTTTAACGGATAACGCATGTCGAGTAGTGTGATATCATTACATTTTCCCAAATATTATGAATCAACACTTCTTTATCGAATAAGGTATGTTAGTAGAGTGAGAATTTCATGCAGCGTGAATCGAGGAAAACAAACACAGTCGGTAATCATTAAAATCGTAAAAGTGCGAAACCTTATTGCCAAAACGTTAAGGGCAGACTCGAACTCGGCAACTCTAAGTAGCAAAAAATAAGTTTGGGGAAAAGGGTCAGTTAATCCCACGCACGAACTCGGCAACTCTCTCCTCAGGTATCAGGAACAAGGGGGTGGGTTCATCTAAGGCCGATTCTCTGAGGCGACCTTGAGTCATCGCAATGCAGGGAGGAGACTAACGTTAGATTTTCCAAGTCTTGCTGGAATGCATTAGTCACTTGGAGAGGCGTTTACAGGTCAGTCGGGTGGGTGACACCTAATAGTTAACACTTATGGTAGCATAGAGTGTGTCAATTTTATAAGCGTGCTGTTAAAGTGGTATTTATTTTATTTAGTTATTTATTTATTAAATATTGAGAAATGGAAGAGAGGCATGTGTTACAGACTATTTTTAGTGAGAGCGGTAATGTTCACCTCATGTGCAATAATTTTAAATTCAAGCCGTATCGCTTTGTTAAAGGGACAGAAGAACGTGGATGGAGGTGCTGGGGGAAAAACTCTTAAGTGTAGTGTTAAACTTTTTACTGTAGGTAGTGAAAACTTATTCTCACGCCTAGAAGGTATTCACGATCATGACCCATTTCAAGAAAAAGATATAAGTAGGAAATCAATTTCAAACTCAATCAAAAGGAAAGGTGAAAGCTTAGATGAAAGACCATCTAAGCTTATTCGGAAGGAAATAGGTGACAGTCCGTCAACCCTAGACACACTAACGAGACACGATGTCAGATTGATTAGAAACAATGTAACTCATGCTAGGTTAAAGAGCCTGCCAAAACTACCTGAATCTGCAACTGATCTCCAGTTGGTTTTAAATCAAATGGATATAACAACCACAAAAGAAGAAAATTTTCTTCTAAAAAATGACATAGAAAAAGGTTTTGTAGTTTTTTCAACAGATTCGAATCTAAAATATCTACGTGAACAGGAAACTTTTCTGATGAATGGCACTTTTGAGTATGCGCCAAAGCATTTTCAGCAGATATTTACTATCCACAGTTATGCTGGGGGTTCTTATATTCCACTTGTATTCAGCCTGCTGAAAGACAAAAAGAAAGATACATATTTCAATATTTTGGAGGCTTTTGATGGCTAAAACAGAATTAAAAACTATTTTACAAAATATTCGTTTTAATTTAAGTTTTATATGGACGAGACAAATTTATTCCTAGTATTTTTCTACTATCCCTTGCGCTAGTGATTTTTCTTGGAAGTAGGCCTTTACTCAACTACCCTCCCCCAGTTGCCGAGTTCGTGCGTTTGCTCAGGGTACGGTTTTGGGACAGTTGCCGAATTCGTGCGTTTGATTTTACCAGAGCAGGTAAAAGTTGCCGAGTTCGTGCAAGCCGAACGTTAATACGGTTGAAGAAAACTTATCAGGTAAACACAAAGCAGTATCCACGTAGGTAGGCAATAGATATACACCCAGACAAAGGAAGGGTCGTACGAGAAAAGGAGCTGCCTTGGAAGAATGTGGACAATATTTGTATGTAAATTATTACCAGAGACTAGTGAAGACGGCGTAACCTTCGGAGAGATTTAATGCTGACGTAAAATATGTTATGGGGATTAAGCCATATTAATAGTGCACGCACACTTTATGGGTCAGTGAAATTCTCTCGTCTTAATAATATTAGGTTAGGTGGACGCGCACGGTATGCATGAGAATTAGTTCAGCCGGCTTATCCTCTACCAGAGCGATACAGTTACTGAAACACAAAGACAACACATGTTTCTGGGCAAGTGCACTTGGCAGCTTTTCCATAGTTGACACGAGATATCGTATGTTTTTTACGTGTCTGGATTTTTAATATTCGCTTCTTGTTGCCACGCGAGTAAGAAAACCTCCTTTTGTACAGGCTGCTACCATACACTACGCGGTTACGGACTATCACACGTGTGTTTCATTTATGTTTGAGCTGATTCTCATTCGTTCAAACGTTCTTTCTTGAGTCTTCTTCAGCGACACCGAAATTATTTGTCAACGCAACTACTTGCTCTGTGTTCAAGATTGTTGGAATCCTTTTTACCCAGACGCTTAGCGATCAGTATCAGATCTCAATGTAATCGTTCTGCTATCCTCATTTCTTCCTCTTAGCCTAGCAACAATTTTTCACGCAATATTCAGAGACAGTCGTGTGGCACTACAATCAGTGCATTAACTTCACACAGGAAATGTGGTTTCTGGGTAATTCTTACGATGGACCATTTCTGCGTTCAACAGTTCAACTCAAGGATCCAATCCGTCCTTACAAGCAACGGAAATTAAAATACTTACGTACTTATGTACTGCACAGACAATGTAACCAAGTTTGCAAAGAACATAACGTAGTTTCGTAGAAATCCATATTTGATGTTAGCTGAACTCTGTTTTCAGACGTTATACCGTTTTCTCTGTCCTGTGTATTCATTAGATCAGTAAGGTAATTGAAATAATAATCAAGACAAGTCGAGCGTAATGGTCTGCAAAATGTCTATGATTCAATCTCCCAGACGTTATAGCCTGTCGTTTAATGATACGTTTTTGACCGACAATCACGTTTTATTGACATTACTATTAACAGCGAACGTTTCGCCCGTTCTGTGGTAATAATCTCAGCTTTACAACTGAGGGTGCCGCAACACAGAATGGTCAAAAGATTTACTGTTAATTTTGATATCAATTAATTTTGATTATCAAGCGGAAAAAATGTTTCAAAAAGATCCAAACACGCAATTCTACGTGTGAAGAGACATCTTATCTTCTATCAGATTGGTGTCTGATTACACGTGTACCGGATAGCGGGCTTTTAGTCTCTAGCCGCAACTGTTCTTAACTCTTTTTACTGTAATGAGAGATTCTGAATAGCTCTTTTAATTAAATTTGAAATAAAACGTAATTCAGAAGTACAGTCAGACGACTGTGGATATCAGACCATGAAGAATGTAACATATCGATATCAGGAATGGATTAGAATGTAACGGATTGTTCACATCGGGTACAAGTCAGCGACAGTACCTCAGTACGGATGAAAACTACGTCTGGTCCTCCATGTTGTCGTGTTATGCGAATCGTATTCTTGGAAATATTTAGTTACACTTAGTGTTAACGAGGGACGGTACAAATTCGAATTGCTTGTTACAGTCTAGTGTGCGAAAGACATTTAACAAATTCGGTTATCTACTGGATGGTGAATATATGTTTACGGTTATTGTCGCTTATGCAGATGACGTAATGTGAGGTTTGTATGTTTTCAGATAAATTTATGATATACGATTTATGATTTTAATGTTGAAAATAAATCATCTTCGAAAGCTGAGAGACTTGGATAGTTTGCCTTGTCCGTTTTAGTGCGTTCCATTGCCATAAAAGTCTTGGAAAAACAAACAAACGTCTTTATCAAAATTAAAATAATAATAGCTTGATAGTTTCCAGTAATTAGGCTTCTTACCTGTGATCATCAACTAAAGCCAGTAAAACCGAAGACAATTGTGATGAATGTCACGAAGATGACGATTAACAGCTGTTATTTTCTATTATTTCCAGTATTTTAATTAGCGTACGAAGATATACGTGCATTTCTTTCGTTACAAGAATAAAAACGTCTCCGTTTTCTCCATCGAGGTATAACAAAGTTGTGTAAAGTAAACAGCAATATTTTGTTTTCAACTGAAAACTCATTTACAAGTATCCCTATTTTGTGTCTTTTTTTACGTGTAAAAAGGAAACGTTGTTAGGACTTTGTTCGCGTTTGTGTGTGTGTTCGTGTGTTTATGTAGAGCAGAGCAGTGGAGAGAGCTTAATTGGTATTTATTTTCTCAGGCCGATGCAGTCAGCGATGGTGAACTCGGCGCTGTTGTTTTCATTACTAGCTAATTTCAAACCATAAACATAACGTAGGTACATTTCTGTGTTTTCTTGGCCGGATAGAAAACCCTCTCCGTGCGTTCATCTGTCGGCCCTTCTATTCTCTCACCACTATTTCTCTCTTCGTGTCTGCTCGACGTGCGCGCGCGCGCTCGTTTACCTAACTTTCTTACTGTTTGTATAAGGTGGTTATTGTAGCCTAGACGTATAATTTTCTTATTTCTCATTTCTGCGGAAAACAACCACGACGCTCGGCGCAAATTTTCACACCAGGAGTACTGGATGAGAGTGTTTATTTTTTCATGTTTTTAGAATGTGCAGAATAAAACAAACACGTTACACGCAACTTGTACTTGCCGATGAAAAACCGTCCGCTGCTCGGACTGCGGTTGTACTGAATCGTTGCAGTTCGCCTACGTCACGGTAACGTCGGAAAGTTTCGTCAAAATTATATCGTACGCTGAATTCGTACGTGAATATGATTTGTATCAACTTTGTTCTGTATTGTGTCAGGCGAGTTGACCAACTGGCACACGAAGACTCAGCTCTTTCGGGCTGTTTATGGTTCAGAATGCAGAAATATAACCAGAATTATATGTAGCCTACACAAAAATACATAGTGTCTAACAGTTACATTCTGTTAAAGATAAATGCATTTATTTTAACACTTAATAACTTAAATGTTAAATGAGTCAAAAAAGACTACTGTTAATTTAGCACCCTTTTACCAGGACTTTCCCTTTTAACACCCTAATTTAGGCTTCCTCTAGGACTTTATGCAGTGCGTACTTAAACTGAACTGTAGTGTGCGGATAATGATTAAAAAAAAAAAAAAAAAAAAAAAAAAAAATCTAATCGAACCTTTGTCCGATTATATGTGATCTGAAACGGTAGCGGAGAGTATATTTACAGGATCTTTACTCGTATACATGTGGTAGCGTTGATTTACATCCCGACGCCAATGAAAGGCCATACAAACACCCCACGGGTATAGGCTAAGAGTTCTTCGATGCAGATATTATTCGAAAGACTTAAAATATGCTCTCCCAAGTACCACGTAGTGCTTTATCACCTACGGAGTACAAGAACTCAAATCAAAATCAAAGGAAAATCAAATCAAAACATGTGCTCTGATAACTTCATAAGACACAGGCCCAATTATTCGACATAAACGTGAATTATAGGCATTCTGTTCTAGGCAGTGGATACCCTAGGCGGATAACTTGTAAGTAAAACAAAAATGTTAGCAGTATAACTGAAAGGGGTAAGAAGAAAATGTATTTCCTTTTCGACAAATTTTGAGAATTGGTTGTAGCTAAAAATCTAAGACCCTTAGTGGATGTAACAGTGATTGTAAGAATTTTTCTCGTCTTCCGTCTGGCCTTCGGTAATGGAGCCAACCAACTAACGAAGCCTAGTATATCAGAGAGAGAAGATGGTCAGCCAGTTATTTATATATAAAGATATATGGTAGTCATACAGAATTTCATATTTTCCATCTAAGAGTGATATATAATTCTGTTGGAAGTGCCCCATCAATATCGTTTGTGGACCGTTCTTCGCAGCGGTTACGGTCTCGGACCAGTTTCTAACTTTTAACGCAACCTTGTACCGGTTCGTCTAGCCAGCCATTTCCATTTGATTCGGTTCCTAGTACACAAGCGACATGCTGGACGCGATAACGGAATTCTAATTAATGTATACGCACTTTGTTGACATAAACTTGCGAAACTACGATATTCTCTAATACCACTAAATGTTTTTGTATTTCAAAACAGAAATTATATTTAAATAATTTTTTTATAAAATCATTCAATTATTGTAAATTAGGCAGCCCTCGTCTCTAAACCTGCAGCTGGATTCAAGATCTGGCAAAAAATGTTTTGCTAATCCTGTAGACTGGAATTTTCTACTCTAGAAAGATTGTATCAACTGACGAAATGATAATTATATAGGCTTACCAATAATATCTACTAAAATGGAAAGGACGCAACAGCTGTAGCCTACATTAAGTTAAGAAACACTGTGTTGTAAGGTTACGTAATTTATATAATTAGTGTTATTAACAAATTTGTTGAAAATTAAATTTTTGCACCACCATTCAAGGACTAGATCCAACTATGAAAGTCTGTTAAGATACACATAAATTACGTTTTTCAAAATGAGAAATATCTTTGATCACGTAGAAATTATTGACATTTTGGAATGTTATTAAGCAAAATTATAGAAGTCAGTATAGGCTACTTATGTGTTACGTGTAATTCTGTAAACCTTTTACGATAATTTGTAATTTTCGTAATAGTTTTACGTTTTTTCTAGGGACCTGAAAAAATTGTTTAATAGGTCTGTATTGAGTTTAAATTAAATTTTTTCTCTAATCGCCATAATTTGATTTCACTGTATACCTTAGCGAAGGAAGTAATATGAAATTACCATTACGTTATTTTGACTCATATTTGTACAGATAGATTTATTGTAGAATTTGATGGCTGTTTGAACAAAAATAAGTGATATCGTCTGCTGTTATCGACTTTCTATTTATAAAGTCATAATAATGGTAATAACATTGCAGTGGCACAGATTATCACTCCTACCATCTCCGATAAATATATATACCTACATATTGATTGCAATGGTACAATATTTTTGTTAATCACAATAAATATTATCACATTGTTATCCATTTTATTACGTAAACTGTTTACGTAAAACTTGTTATATAAATGTTTCCGTAAAATATGTTATAGGCAACATAACGTTATTCAAAAAATAATTCAACCATGAACGTGTGTGTATGTGCACGCGGGTACGTATTTATTTTTGTAAATTTACAGTAGCTTAGTATAACCGAAATAGAAACACTTCAGATTGAAACAATATCACAGCCACACTTCGTACAGTAATAATAATTAATATAAAACGTATTTATATTTCAGTTGATATCTCTTTAAGATAGTGACACGTTTTATATAGTTTCCACAAATAAATTGTGTAATAAATAGAATTTAAGTTGGTGTGTGAGCGCGCGCGAGTGAACAGAATAGCAGATGGTGCCCTCCTACACTGGAGCGCGTTGAGGCTTTGTCCTCTGCCAAAACAGAGAGAGCTGAGAGAAGTTAGTTAGTAATTGGTAACCAGCGCGCTGTTGCCACGTCTAACCCATCCCATCCACTGCCAACAAACCTTCCTTAATGATAATGCTTTATTCTTCTTCTTCTGCTTCATCATCATCTCCTTCTTTTTCTTCTTTTCTTTCTACTACTACTACTACTACTACTACCACTACTACTACTACTAGTACTACAGTACTAATATCTCTTTAGCCTGTTTTTCTTTCGTTTCTGACTTCTTTCCACCTTATGACTTATGGCAGGATATTTGTCTGAACGTACCCTCTGTCCATTGTGCAAGCTCATTATTTTATTACTTCTTTTCCTTCCATCAAAACCTACACATTTACTGTACCGTGTCTTGCCTTGCTCTGTGCTCATTCCCTCCTCTTTAATTAATTTGATAATTTTTTATTCACGTCTAATTTTGTTTTAATTTTCATTAATGTTGACCCTGGCCGGTCCGTCTATCTGTCTAACCCAAGGTAACCCCGGTCGGTAATCCAATATATTTTCTTAATACCTTCTTTGCTTTGGCTTCTCTATCGGTCTGTTTCCTCCGCCTCCCTCCGTTCTGTTGTTATCGTCCTTTCTTTGTCTTTGAAGTTTATTGAGACAATAATAATTAATAAAATGTAACATAATAACGTATGCATGCTAGCTTATTGCAGATAGTAAATTTTAAACAAATTGTACACATCAATTAAAAATTGTTTCTCTTATATAAACATAATTATAAAAATTACTGTTAACGTTGAAACTTAAAGAAAACACAGAGAAACAATGTTTTTTAAGTATTTCCTGTAAAGTTTTTTTTAACAATTACGTACTCCTTTCATGGTCACAAGGCCTATAATAGTTTAACCTCATTTCATAAAGAATTATGACATGTTTCTTGAACGTTTTTAAAGGTGTGTGTGTGTGTGTGTGATAATGATTATTATTAGCACGCTGGAATCGAACTGTCTGTAATAATTAACTTGTAAATATAATTCTCACCGCGTTCACTTCAAAACCGAGAAATGTTTTTCGAACAATTCGTGACCGGGTTTCTACTTACGTAACAAACTGAAACTGCATTCGTGTGTTTTAAAATTGTGTTTAATGCTCTTTGAAGATATACTTATTGATTTGCGTATACAGATATGAAAGTCGTGGTTTGCCTTCTGCACTAAAATCGGTAACTAATCACAAGCAACGTAGGATTTTATAAACGAACTTACAAGTTACCATAACCGTTGGAGTGAACTTATTATTGTTGGCGTTATGAACATGCTTATCAATAAAAGTTTTATGTTTATGTAAGTCGTTACGAAAATCGTTTAAAAGATACAAAGAAATTTTTTTTGAATATATATAATAAGTTTGATAAATATAGTGTTCTATTACGCAGTATTTTGAATACTGCTTTATTAAAAAAATACATCATGTACTTTAAAAGGATTCTGAAAATTCGTCATTGAAGCAAGAGGGAAACAAAATCTTTTGACAACGATAGCAGATGAACTGAGGAAAATACAGAAAATTCCATAGAACTCATTTCCATGACGGTTAGGTATATTTTTAATATTTTGTTTTGATTGCGTGTTCGCGCCTATCTCCGTTACGTAACAAGGCCGTTACCCAGTAAAACATTTTTGGAAGCATAAACCGCCTTCAGTTGAGGAAATATCACATTACGAGAAGGGCTTGGCGAGAATTTTTGGAGGTGTGACATGTGCAAAGAACAGAATGTGTGAAACATTTTTTTTTCTCGTGGACATTGTACAAACGAGGCCTACAGCGTGAATACGCGTAGATCAATTTAACATCCGCCAAACATTTACAAATTTGTTCATGCATCACACATTCTGAGCGTTGTGTGGGTTGTTGCGTTAAATTTTACATTGCTGACAACAGTAGGCCTATAAACTTTTCAAAAATAGCCTATAAACCCTATTCACCTTTTCTTGTTTCGCGGCTCAGCACATCGAAAATGTAGAAAATGTAAAATTTTCCTTCCACTTCTTCTTCGACCATCAGGGAGCAGGCAAAACGCATGTAATTACATGCTCATCGCCAACGCTTTCCAGGTCTGCGTAATCTCGTCCGATAGACTGGAATTTCTGAACTTCCTTGTTCCTTGAACCATCCTACAAGTCTCTTCTCCGCAATGCGATGTGTACGTTAAAAATTTTCAACTTCTTACGTACGTCGTCACTGCAAACTTAACGTAAGAGTTACTGCAGAGTTTTAAAGGCACTTCGAGATCGCATGCAGTCTTTAAAGATCGTAAGATTCTCGTCTGCGATGCTTGTATTCTACTGAGGTGTTTTTTCACTGGACCACGGCCATCACCTTAAAGACTAATATTAATGAAAGATAATGTTTAACATTAAGTGGAACGTATTCACACACATACAAGTCTGGTTACACAACTGAAATGTCCAGTGAAAGATAATGTTTAACATTAAGTGGAACGTATTCACACACACACACAAGTCTGGTTACACAACTGAAATGTCCAGTGAAAGATAATGTTTAACATTAAGTGGAACGTATTCACACACATACAAGTCTGGTTACACAACTGAAATGTCCAGTGAAAGATAATGTTTAACATTAAGTGGAACGTATTCACACACACACACACACAAGTCTGGTTCTGAAATGTCCAGTTTTGATTTTAGTCTAAGCCGTCAGCAGTTTTGAGTTTTGTGCCGCCAGCTAAGCCTTGCCAAGACCACGACGTTAACCAAAAACCTTAAAGTACAGATTACCTAACAGTGCGAGAAGCGATCGCAGTCACACACGCGTGCTGACAACGTTACGCACGCACGCATGCACGCAGACGCGCTTATTTCACTGATTATGTAAATGGCTGCAGAAAATATTATACACGTACGCGGTTGTACACGTGAGATGATAGTTGTATATGCAACTATTCAGGCAATTATGCATTCTTGTGTACTAATGTCGTATTTATACATTTCAATTTATGTGTCTGATCTCTTTATTTATAGCCCTGCAGTCAGTACTCCCGTACTTTCCTTAATTTATCAAATCCTCGTACGACCTCACCTCGCCGTTCGCTCTCCCAGTTACTCGCATTCGCGCGTCTGCCACTTGAAAAATGTAACATAATTTAAATAAATGTTTCCACATAAACATTCGTGCTGTACCATTCGTTATCGTTCGATTGTCTCGGTAAATTGTAGTTTCTTTGGTGTGGAGAAAAAAACATTGCTTCCAGGAAACAGCGCCAGAAGATAAGGTATGTTTGTTTTAATTCTCGTGGTAACAAATGTAGCGAGTTAGTAAACGTGACGAATTGAAAGAAAAGCTGTTGGTTATAGTCTAACGGATACCGTTGGAGAAATGGAAGAAGCACCGGCGGAGAATAGCGATAACATTTGTTGTGTTTATTCTTCTTTG
Source organism: Magicicada septendecula (assembly GCA_034769895.1). Taxonomy (NCBI): domain Eukaryota; kingdom Metazoa; phylum Arthropoda; class Insecta; order Hemiptera; family Cicadidae; genus Magicicada; species Magicicada septendecula. Next base: position 463,769,014 of record CM068369.1, read on the forward strand.
TTTACGGTTGTGTTAATTTTTCTATATGGTCGGTAAATTACTACACTAATTTAACACCCCTGTTCTCATAAAGTGAATTAAAATGCGCATTAACCAGCTAGTTAGTATTTTTAAAAAGTAACTCTTAGCGATTATGTCAAATTAGTGCGATTAAATCGTAGGCCTGAATGTGATGTTATGATTTGTTTAATAAAAGTAAAAACAAAAAAAGATTTTTTATAGTTTCGAAATAATTATACTAACTACCTCCCGTGCCATCCAACCCGTGTAGGGTTTCACCTTCCCTGACAATACCATTTCATTTGGCAAGGCCTCTCAGTAGACGGTCCTAAGATCCGATAAGGGAAAAAGGTTGGTATTGAGATCGACAACCTCTCTCTCTCCTATGTAAAACAGAACTACCGTCACGAAACCCAAAAATGCCTTGGAAGTGGATTGGAATAAAGGGAAATAACAGTTGCAATGGAATAGGGTACAACGATACCATACATGGCATGTGTTAATTCTGAAATATCAACAAAAAAAATGTATTCAGTAATCCTCAAAGCTTCTTATCTACAAACATTATTAATTGCGCTAACCTGTGCTGTTATTAGGTCTAACGCCAAAGAAATGTGAGAAATTGTATTCTAATGAGTTTTTTCCGCAGTGCTTGATTGTCAGCTTTTGATCAAGTAAGTACGCTATTTTACTTTAAATCGTAATTCTTTAAAAATATCTTTTGACACAATTAAGGGGAGATAAACAGTTTTTCGGTAAAAATATGGAATTTTTTTATTGACTAAAAAAATTCTCCATTTAATTCTGATTAAGAAAATATATATTTTTATGAGGTTGTCTACATTAACGTGACCATAAAACACGTTGTTTTCCGGCTCTCATTGTTTAGCTTTACCCCCATTTTTCCGTAACCATGGATTTCAACAATTAGGTACACTTTTCTCAAAAGCTATAAGTGCTATTGAGTTCAAATTGTTTGTGGTTGAACAGTACAATGTAACAATTAAAATGCACTAGAATTAATCTCTACCTTTAAAAACTTAATATTTAAAAAATATGTAATTTTTTTATATTGGTATTTTTTTAATTGCTTCAACCTAATCAATTATGTTTCAAGTATATGTGTTAAGGTATAGTAGAAATTTCAAATGCTTAGCTTCAATAGATTATTAATTAATGGTACCTAACTAAACCCCTGTTCACCCATTTAAAATGCACTAGACAAAAAAAAGCGTGGATGTCCCCTTAAGTACAACATACGGGAGCGAGAAGGAGAATCTCCAATACCAGGAAATTACGGTGTAGAGGATGTAATTGAAATCACAACGAAAGATGTGGACGATACATTAACAACAGTGAAAAACAGAAGTTTCTCGTTAAGATGGAATAGAGAGTGAATAGTTAAAGTATGGAGGTATGTCTCTTGTGAAGCAGTTGACTGTGTTCTTTAATCATATGCCTATAACTGACGATGGTAAAATACCGAGAGAATGGAAAACCAGCATAATTATACCAATTTTTAAGACGAGACAAAAGATTGACCCTGAAAATTATCGAGGTATAACACTCTTAATAACAACACAGAAATTTTTCGAGAAAATGGTACTGCAGAAACTGTACACTTACTTGAATGTAAATGAAGAGCAACAAGGATTTCGCCCAAATAGGTTCATAGGTTATTACATAGTCGAAAAAGCGATTGAAGACTGAATATAACAAGCCAGAGTTTATGTGTTCCGTGGACCTTAAAAAGGTATTTAATCGGAAAAAACTATGTGACGTTATAAACATCCAAGTGGAGAATAAAGTGCTGGCAAAATATTATTTAATACTATAAAATATGCATGCAAATGTACAACTACAGAAATAAGTTAACTAAGTACAGAAGAAGTAAGTAGGCAATAAGTTAACAGATAAAATGAAGAGCATTGGTGGAATACGACAAGGGGACTCTCTCAGTCCAACTATGATTAATCTAATAATGGAGCTTATTGACTCCACCGAGATACAAAATGAATAATAGGCAAGTACGAACCATGTGCTATGCAGATGACGCAGAGCTCATTGCGAATTCAGAACATAATTTGTAGAGACTTCTTCATAAATTCGTATTAATACTGTAGCATCAAAATATGACATGACAGTCTTAACAAACAAGACCAACTCAATGATAAGTCCAAAAGATCCCATTCGATGTAAACTGAAAATTGGAAGGAAAGTTATAGAGCAGGTCATGGACTTTCAATATTTAGGGATAGACATCTCTAGTTACCGAGATAGACGAAACAAAAATACACGAGATGTGTTGAGGTATGGGTAAAAATAATGAATACTTTAAGTACAGGAGCAAACACACGCTTTATTGAAGGAACAGTTTAGTAGCAAGTATACATAAAACGGACACACGAAATACACATTACAAGAGCACATTTAAAACTGAACTGAACTTGTCGAGGGCATCTCTATTTATACAGAAAAACAGCTTCCAGATCTTTCCTTTTATTTATAACTTCGAGAACATTACTTTTCTAGACTCTCACAGTAAACGCGCATGTGTGCGGGTTGAGGCCCCGCCCAGGCAGCTCGACCTCCCACCGCACAATACAAACTTTCACTTCTACAATGACAGGTACACTTACTTAAAAATGAATGTAGAGTTTTCTAGTATATTCTCAAAAAGATGATAGGGGCTCGTATTTCTAGATACTTAAGGGACGTAACCTAGAAAAGTAGTAAGGGACACTAGGTTAATAAGACTTCTTTTCTGAGTATGTTTTCTTGCCAGAGTATTCATGCACGTTTGTAATGCATTGAATCACGAAAATCTATTCGGTTTTTATAAGATATAATTTATATCTAACGTCCGACATTTCGACGTGATGTTATAATCGCTGGATGCTAGACGATAAAAGGCTTCGTACGGCTGGTTTCCCATTAGATGGTTAGATCAAATTTGAAACAGAACTGCCTACGGAAACGGCGTGTAACCCACACTTGATGCGGCTTCCTCACATTAATTGCTTTATTAACGAGTTTGACAGTCGCAGGGTAGTTACACGTGTCCGAAGAACAGAGAACTATTCGTGTACAAGGTGCCGTATCGTGTAGGCAGCGGTAGCAACAGCGTGGACCCAAACACAGGAAGTCAACAGACACAAAAACATTGATTTAATCTCGTGATAACAGTGTTTACATTACGCACACCAACACACTAACACACGACCGAAACTCGTTATTGTCCATAAATTACTTTAGGCCCTATATCGCTAAACAAATAGTTGGTAGCAGACAGCGTGTGTCTGTGTTCATAACTTGTTGGCTACGGAAGCTACACACAAACACCACGACAGTTCCCACGGCTGAACAGCTGAACAGAGGAGTGCGTCCTCGCGAGCGGAAAATGAACCTCCAGAGAACGTAGATCCCGCAGTCCGGAAAACGTTTGATAAACACCAGTCTCCATCGGCTACTTTATTAACAGGGAAACGTTCAGACGCACAGTTGTGTTGATACTTACGTGTACAAGTTCAGTAACTTAATCAAAGCCTAAAACTTCGAGATTTGTTTGTATAATCTGTTATAGTCATCTGTCGTACACTGATTTCATGACAACCATTGCTTATTGGCCTTCCCTTCGGAAGATTTGTCGTAAAGTATGAAGAGATCTCACCGAGTCGTACAGGGAGGGATGAGCGGATCCCAGAGGTTGGTGCGCTTGCAATTTCTTCCTTTCCTAAGACGGGTGTCTTAATCTCCACATACTTTCTTCCTCCTTTTATTTCATCCATGTATTCCTGTCTGTGCCTTCTGTTCCCACTAACCCCCCTCTTAATCATTCTCTCGATCAGGGTGGTGAAATAGTTTGAATAGCGATGGAGATAACCAACCATATTGTTTATCGCAACCGTTTTAAAGATACTCTTTCTTTCATCCGCTCTCTTCAGTATCACATCATTAGTCACTCACTATTTTTGTACACGGTATTCTTAAGGTCCTCCTCCAACACCACGCGGAACACGCGCCGTAAATAGTTCAGCCAAATGAATGCTGTTTTCGTACGTGTACAGTGGAGATAACTTTACTAATGCCATCGTTAAGACCACTGAGTTCACCTGAAAGTTTTCTACTATTACGTATACTAATGGAATTTGCGACCTACTGGCTTATTGAACTATTAGATCTCACTTTCCTTTTCCTTTAGAGTTGTTTTTTTCTTTTGCACGTTCATAGACCTGATAACTGATAACTAATCGGAAACCTGATTTTAAGAATCGCCTATACGAGCGCTCATGTAGTATGAAAAACGCAATGAATGGCTAAAGGTCTGCAGATTGTTCGCTTTCTGTGTAGTTTACAACGCTTGTTCGATTTACTATTTTATAGAAACTAACGGATTAGTTAGTTACGGATTATTCTTACCCTTAAATATCTGATACAAGTTGAAAATCATATTTCAGTTAATTTCGGTTGATCATGATTCATGATGTCATTACAATCATAGTCCATTTTGTATTAACACAATGTTAAAAATTTACACTTTAGAAGTGTTCGACTTTACTACAATCAAGTTTCACCTTAGCTTGGTGAACATATTTTCCATTTCAGCAAATTTTCCTGTTTTGGACCTGATTTCTCTGACAAATATAAATGTGCTGTGACTTGTTAGATCTACCATGGTCTCTCTGAATTATTTTTAGTTTAACTTTTAAGTTACTTAACGCTTAGTAAGTACGATGAATAGAATAGCATGTCATGAATGAAACGTACCTAATAAGATAAGATTTTAGCTTAGCAGAAGTGGATGACATGAATCTAAGGAAAGTTCTGAATTAGCAGGAAAGGCACACAAGAAAAGTTGGAAATACTACTTTTTCATAAATGCACACGTTTATCGCGGTTAAGAAATCAAGTGTTTGATAAGTTGTGTGGTTAATCATAGAGGTATTACACTGAGGTTTTACGTTCTGCAGAAGTGTGTCACTTGCCGTGATTCAGGTTGGCATATAGTATATAGGCTAAATTAAGACTGCGTAACAAAATATAGTCACGATTCTAATGTGAAATTTTAACTGCTAAACGTACATAACGGAGACAATGGAATAAATCAGTCAAAACTGTAGTAGGCTGTTCAACAAGAGAAACACCACCTTGCAGGAACGAAATCCGAATATCTACGATCTAACGAAAATAGAATAGAACGCAACAACAAAACGTGGAAAGGGAAAAGTTCACACTTTCATTTACCGAGAGGGGTGTGACAGTGGGCGGAAGAACGCGCGCTCGTGCGTTTGCATTATTGAAACAACCTGTCGAGACGTTATTGACGCGCTGAAATAATTCTCTCCCAGCGCAATAATTGGCATTTCGACGTTAATGAAATTCAATCAGCGATAATCAGCGAAAATTACACCGGCATATAAAAATGTGAAAGTAAAAGTATCGAATGGAAGGCGACGCGGGATCGCCACCAACACACGTGCACCGTATGTATGTACGCGTATGTGCGATTGTTATCAGAGTCTTGCGGCTTTCGTGCCGGGTTATCAGCTCGGCGGTGTGCCGGCTGTTATTACTAATTTATCAGCGCGTTCAATCAATTTATGAAATTGAATAACAATTCACGACGTTTGTGTGTGTGTAAACAATCGTGAAAAGTGAAGGTGATAACGTCGAGTGCTCCGCCTCGTGTCGACGAGAGAGAGCCAGCGATCCCGTGTGTTTAGTGTGTCACCCAATCGGTAATGTATGGAAATGTATGGAAAAGTGTTGGCATTTGAAAATTATGTGTGTGTACAGTATGTACTAGGCACAAACACGTAATGAATGTATGTTATGTATGTATGTTAACAGCAAGAGCCAACGTTAAGTGAAATCACACACACACACACACACACACACACACACACACACACACACACACACACACACACACACACACACACACACACACACACACACACAGAGAGAGAGAGAGAGAGAGAGAGAGAGAGAGAGAGAGAGAGAGAGAGAGAGAGAGAGAGAGCGTGCGTCGACGTTAAACGACATAAAAATGAATAAAGCATATAGGGTACGTGCGCGCATACATATGTACAGCGGATTGCCAACCATTTACCTGCCTGCCACAAACCCAGAACACGCTGTAAACTGTACGACTTAATTTTCGTATTGATTATCTGAATATGTATGTACGCTTTGTATGTAGTTATGTACGCTTTGTTTATTGCGTACGGTCTGGCGTTCATCAGTTAGCGTTCTCTCCTCGTCTCTCGCGCAGCCTGACTCTCCAGTGTCTTGTTTTGCTCCCCTCGTTTGAGTACGTTGAATATCAGTTATTATATAAATAGATGTGATGTGTGTGTTGATTCATTGCTTGTTACTGACAAGACGTGGTACAAGTCTGAAAATGTCGAGAGCAGTTATGATTTGTCATAAGTTGAGAGCAGTGGACCCGTTCCGATTAGCGATTCTACGGTTCAAATGCCTCGTGTCGTAACCACGTCCGGTCAGTAATGTAAACGGCGTAGAGTGCCTTTGTTTACCCGGCGACGTTCAAATCTGTTGAGCTGAATCTTCTATAGGGTACGAATACGAATCAGTAGAAATGGATCTCCTCACCCAATTACAAATAGGCCAGCGCGGTGCATGTGCCAACACACAGGAAGCTGTATCTCCGTATGGGCAAGTTTTTCGTGGTTTCCTGCAGTTTCGTACAACGTTCGCAAAAGAAGATGCCTTTGTTTTTCAAAATCCGTTAGTTTTGAAGGCTGAGACCGTGGAATTGACCGGCAAAGACGTGTAGAAACTAAGTCGTTAAAAAAGAAGGGATGTATGTCCAGAGGGGAGAAGATCCTTGGGTAGACTGAGTATGATTGCCTACACAGTATGGGTGTGAAAACTTGGGGTCATGGTCTTTTGGTACACCGAGTATGATTGCCTAAACTGTAGGGACAGATGTAAAAACTTGGGAAGGATGGTTCTTGGGTAGACCGAATACGGTTCCCTAAACAGTACAGATGAATGTAAAAACTTGGGGAGACTTGGGTATGGTAGACAGAATACGATTGCCTAAACAGTACAGACGTACAAACTTGGGGAGATGGTCCTTGGGTATGAAGAGTACGATTACCAAACAGTATGGATGTACAAACATTGGGAGAAGATCGTTAGGGAGACCGAGTATGATTGCCTAAACAACTATGGATGTACAAACGTGGGGAGGATAAAATCCTTGGAAAGACCGCGTACTATTGGCTAAGCGGTACTTGTGAGACTTGTGAAAGACGATTACGATTGCCTGAAGAGTATGGACGTAGATGTGCAAACGTAGAAAGCAGATCCTTGGGAAGGCGGAGTACGATTGTCTAAACAGTATGGGTGTACAAACTTGGGAGGAAGACAGAAGAACGGATGAATGGCTGTAGGAATGAAGGTGAAACAGCAATATTGCGTATCCTAGTAATGATGATCTGATCTTCATGGACATTACAGTGGTCAGTGTTATGACTTACTACACAGCTGACGAGTTCCCACAATCTTATTTCCCCCAACTGTCATATTATTACTTTGATAACATTCATATTCTTCAGACATTTACGGACCAATTCGTCACAGCAGTCTGTCATAATTCTCGTATTATTTCACGTATGAATTGTATTATTATTTCTGTGATTCTATAAATGCAACGTTAACTTTGTTTTGCTCTGTGCATTGTGTACGCTTTTTTAAGTTATTTAGCTGGCTGGAAGTTTAATGAAATTAGACAATATAACACATAGACAGACACATTTTACGACCGGAGCAAACTCTCGCTCGATGCAAACAGCCTTACACGGTTATAACAAATAATAGTGCATTGATTCATTTCTTCCACTGAGTTTACTACATTCTCGATCTATGTTGATACCTAGTGTGTGATACGTCTTCCACTGAGCACGGTCGTCAGAGTTTCTTTTTCTTCAGTATCTCTAAATGTAATTAAATCTACATCGTTCGCTGCTTTAATTGCCAAGTGGGTTTTTAAGCTTCAGCTACTTTTTTTTGTTTCCACTCGTTCGCGCACTGACACACGCGCGGTCATATTCTCAGCAAAAGCTATAGAACAGTACAGGGAAAATGTAATTTAATAGCACTAGGTTGTTTGATCTTTGTGATTTTGTCACACCGGTTTGGCGGAAAAAATACGTCAACTACCGACGTATGTCTACTATATGTTCTATACACTTGTATGTCTACACGCTGTCTATACACTTGCGACCAACATGATTTATCTCATTGTAGGTTAGTGGTTTTAAAAAACCGAATTAAATACAAACAAAGTAAAACACTAAATCCTGTCTTTCGCGTGGTAGTTGTGTTTGCTAGGCCTAACAGTAAAAAACGTTTCGAGAAAACCGACAAAAAACCTTTGGACTTTCCTTAACCAAAAGGCGACGTACTGCGATCAGAGGATATCAACCAATGGCCGGAAATGGTTTCAGAACTCATGAAAGCTAGCCTCTTTAAATTTTTTTGTTATAGTCTGGTACTTTACTTCAAGATTACATGTTGGTAAATTTTGGGCAATGTTTGTTGTTACTATTATAAACAGTTTCTGTGCTTATGAAATAAATTTCTGTATCAAATTCAGATTCTACTTTCCATTTAACATACGAAACATGGACCGTGTGTCTCCTGTTTAGAAATTATCCGTAGAAGAGCATTTGAGCGAATCGGCGGATTTTGACTCCACCACTACGTTAGAACGTGATGGCTTTGTGAAGGAGGACTGTTCAGGAGATATTTCTCTTGGGAAATTGGTACGAGTCAAGGAACTACCAGAGAAAGTCTCATATACTGTGGGAAACATCTCACACACCTGTGAGATAGCTAATATAGAGAGTGTCAATGAGCGAGAGAGAACAGGGGGGAGAGAGATAGAGATAGATAGTCGGACGGAGAGACTATAAACCTGTCGTCGGGAATGTAAAAGTGTGTTTAGTTTATGGAAAACTAGCGGCTTAAATTCAGATCCTAGCTTCTCTAAATGTTGTCAGTTCTCCGGACTTATATGCCTTTGTTATCCCGTTCTTCGTTTAGAAAAGGAAAGGTTTTCGAAATTGCCAACGTCTTCCAGCTACATAAAAATGTAAGTGTAAGTGTTGGAAATGCCTTAATTTCCAAGTGGTAAGAAAATTATGTTCTTTCTATCCCGTTGACGTTCTGACTGCAGTGCTACTTCGAAAAAATTCCTTTTAAAATCGTGATAACTGAATTATAAATAGGAACTGAGCCTTAACTTTTCAAATTATTTCTTTCATACACACGCGTGTATGCGCGCGCTTGTGTGTGTGTGTGAGAGTTAATACATCTACTGTATAATTAAGTTGTCTTAACGTATAAATTGAAACAAAAATTCCTTAATCCGGCTACCTAATAACACTGTTACGCTATACTCAGCAGTGATAGAATTTAATTTATGCCAATGTTCATATCTCGATGACACGAATTTCTCAACCGACGATTCCGTCTGTTCACGTGTTGCCTGCGCACGAGTTCTGCTCCACTCGTAACCTTAAACATTCCTATTCTGAAAACAAACACCGAAGAGGAAGTACATATTTGCAAGGTTTTAGAGTCCTAAATTGGGCCAGCTGTTAATGATATATTTTCGTACTCTATCGTAGTTTTGCTGACCTCTGAAGTCTATACGAAATTTCACGTCTATAGAACTTTGGTAGCCTGAGAAGTACAGTTTCGCCATTTCGCATAATCTCGTATATGCCGGTATAAATATATTGTTGGATGGTCGACACGGTCCAACGCTTAAATGGAATGAAGAACGGGTTAGGCTAGGTTCGATTATGATAGGTTAGGTTAGAGACGCAACTTCACTATCGTATAGCTATCAGAAATGAATCTGAACAAACATCGTTAATATTTGCTTATTGCAAAGCCAAAAATAGAACATGATACTTACAACACCTTCTTCGCACATAAAACAGAAACAAGATCGGACAGTGCGCATAGAGCAAGACACCGCTCCAAAGATAATTTAATAAATATTATTTAATTTCTTTTTATTTCTCGTGCGTTTCTGCTTTTTGCGTCTGCTGTTTTATTTTCTCCAAAGTAACTGATATTATGCTCCAATGATCGGTAAATAATTTTTGAAAATCACTCGATAGTGCTCTCTTGCATTAACATCCCAGTATAAATATTTCCACATTAGTGGCGCATTAAAATTTTTTTCTTTCCTTTCCAGTCAGGTACATATATTTTTAAGGTAAATTTAAAGTTATGTGTATGCATACACATTTTTTATTTAAAAAAGCTTTTCGCCATTATATTCACGTGTGTGTGTGTGTGTGTGTGTGTATGTGTGGTTTTTTTACATAACTGCATGTCAAGGTAGTGCAATAAACACTGCCATTTTATGGAACTGCTTCTCTGTTCACAAACGCGTCCCTAAATAGTTTCCAGCACGCTACGCTGCTCTCTTACTAATATATTTTTATTTATTTATTTTTACAGGTGAGAGAATAAACTTTCTGCACACTCAGAATACATCAGAATAATGTGAAATATGCCGGTGAGTTTCGCAACCGACGCAAGTGTGTGAGTTATTAATTGCATTTGTAGTAATAGTAATAAAGTTCAAAGTAATTACGGCTGTGTAAATGGAAATTTTTTATGTGTATTTTATGCCAGATAAGAGTGTATAAAATCGAGGCGAGTCAAGTTTTTCTGCTCCCATGACTACGATCTGCAACTTCTTTCGAAGCGCTGTGTAAATCTTCGCGCGTATTGGGAAGCGTATTTTATGCCCTTAATTCAGTCATCAAATCGTGGCGCTTCGCTTACTGTAATGAAGAAATACGATAACCTTGTAACGAAGTTTGTAGTTCCTTGTCTTTTCCAAAGAAAACATACCGTATTGTATTGATCATTAGTAACCCCCAACTTCTGGGATTTGTTTGCGTTTCACAATGAGGTTTATATAATTCTAATTATAATCTTTCTAACACAATTCCGTGGCCAGGGCTCTCGTTATTCTTTCTTTTTACAGTCCAGCGAAACTTACACTTTAATGCAGTTTGTGTAGTCATTCGACGTTGGTTACACGAACCCTCCCTCCTCGCAAAGCGAGATTTAAAAATTATTTTTGATTCAAATGGAATAACTCCTATTGTAGTCCCAAGCCACGTGTTTGTTAACCAAATACACTGTTACTCACCGTCTATGGCCTTTCCGTGATGTTATTTCGTTGTTTACATGTTTCGAGGCACTTGCCTCATCATCAGAATTTTTTAAAACCTAATCTGACATGTGTCAAAATACTAAAACACAATACGGCATTAAACTATGTACAGAACTTGCTTTAAAAATGAGCACGTCAATGTTAGGTGTGCCTTGCAAGACAACACGCGCCGTACTGACGAAATCTAAGTTTTATCTTGACCATATCGCATAGCGGTATCGTACAGTATATTTGATTTATATTGTAATTGGTCGTTCAACACGTGTGGCTTGGTACTGGCGTCGTTATATGCTTTATAAATCTCATATTCTTCAAGGGCGTTCAAATAACCCCCTTTATTGCAGAAATGAAGGGGTATTAGATTCGAGCTAAAATCCGTGTAACTGTGATTGTTGTCTATAAGGTGCCTGGCGAAATTTGACTTGATGTTGTCAAAGTTGTAAACTCGTGTAGGGGGTCTATGTTCAGAAAATCTTTTCAAAAAACCTCGACCCGTCTGGCCCACATAAAAAGCCTCACAGTCGTTGCAGACTAGCTTATAAACCCCTGTTTTATTTTCAAGACTGGTATGTTCACGGCTGCGGAGATTATTTAAGATGTTATTACTGGTCTTATAGGAAACAACTATGCTGTTGACTTTATTAATGGTTGACTTAAAAATTCCTGGCAAAAAATGCGTATAAGGTGCCGCAATGTACTTGCGTGCCTTTGTTTCGAGGTTCTCATTTCTATTATTTATATCTTTAGTTTTATTTTTAATAGTGTTACTCTTCTTTTTCCTTTGTTTTTTTAAAATATTATCTATTTTAAATGTGGTGTTCTATGGTAGATATGTCGACGACACTTTTATGGTGTATAAAGGCACAAATCGTCAAATTGACAAGCTCCACAATTACTTGAATGGCATTAATAAAATGTGGTGTTCTATGGTAGATATGTCGACGACACTTTTATGGTGTATAAAGGCACAAATCGTCAAATTGACAAGCTCCACAATTACTTGAATGGCATTAATAACAAAATACAGTTTACTTTGGAGAATGAAGTTAGAGGTCAATTACATTTTCTGGATTTGACAGTAACTAAGGACTTTGTTACTACAAAACTATGTTTTAATATATTTAGGAAGCCCACGATGACTGACGCTGTCATACATGCCTCATGGTTCCACCCCATTTCACAGAAATTAGCTGCATTCCATAGCATGATACATCGCCTATTGTCTATACCCCTTGGCATCGAGGATTACATCGAAGAATTAAACACTATTAAAGTCATTGCGTTTAACAACGGGTACAACGAAAAAATAATAGATAATATTTTAAACGCGCGTGTTGTCTTGCAAGGCACACCTAACATTGACGTGCTCATTTTTAAAGCAAGTTCTGTACATAGTTTAATGCCGTATTGTGTTTTAGTATTTTGATACATGTCATCATTGATGATATAGATTAGGTTTTATAAAGTTCTGATGATGAGGCAAGTGCCTCGAAACATATAAACAACGAAATAACATCACGGAAAGGCCATAGACGGTGAGTAACAGTGTATTTGGTTAAAAATTGTATTAAAAGAAACCATTTCTTTTTGTTAACATCGAACATTTCGCCTCAGTAGCTTCAGCTAACGAAACGTTTTGTACAATTCGACTGAACGTGTTTTCTCCGTGTAGCGATGATGACGCGGCAGACACCATGACAAACAATTATGACGCTCTCATTAGTAAAATGTCGTCGAATCGGATTACGGTCGGGTTACTATGACATCAAAAAAAGCTGATGATCTGGCAAGAACACCAAAGTGTTCAATCACGCTTAGTGCGAAAAATGTAATGATCCTTGATTATTATATCAGTCATCTTAAAACAACCAAGATCTAAACGATGACGATTATCACTGCCATTTCCCGATATTCGAAAGTGTAAACGGAGTTTCCTTTATACGCTTTCGTGTTCAGTAGATTTCCTGAACAACCTGATACACAAACCTTATCATGCTGTTAACAAATTAAATTAGAAGCTTCGTTCCATTTTGCCGTTAGTTAAATAAGACAGCCTGTAAATATCTTACTCAGTTTTGGAAAATAAATTTTAGTTATTCCAAGTGTGTGCCTGTTTTATATTCTTCTATTGTTATCGCAAGATGCCTGGTTTCCATTAGTTGTCGCATCAACCGTTCCCCAGTACACTAATGGATAAAATTAGCAATCGATCTACAGACATTGACATATTCCTGAAATGCATTCATACAATTCACTATGCCACCCACCTTTTTATTGAATTCAGGTTTTAATATTTTGACGACGTTTACACCCTCTTCAGTGTGATCGGTTGAAGGTTGGCATAAGATTTATTATTCGAAAGACGAAATTGTTTCAAATTATTACACAAACCGAACACAATAAACCCCTCACAGCGCGTTAGTGAAGAGTCACAAGATTCCTTTTCGAATCTTCTCTCATACACGTGCGAATCGCTAAGAAATTCCTTAATGGTATTTCGATTCGTCCGTTGATCTTGATAACTGTTTTTACTTGTTTCCACAAAAACAGTGGTGCCGGAAAGGACCCGGTCGAATACGTGGGCGCTTCCAAATAATGCCAAGGCTACTTGTGTATTCATAAACAAATCCACTGCCCTTATCTAGATGGTATTCTGTTACTACCACTTAATTTACCGTAAACTGGTTAACCCCGCGAAATAATCTCACTTGTTTCCTTCGCAGAAAAGTCACAGCCAAACTCGTCCCGCTGATAACGCACTTATTTTGGATGCAGCAAATCTTGTCGTCCCGAAGGGCTGACGCTGTTTCGAAGACTCGGTGTGAAATGTGACCAACGAAATAAAAGTCGTATATTCAGTAATTAAGTTAATTAGATTAAAAGAAAATAGTACTGTGTATTATAAAAATCAGATTATTCATCACATCTAGTCAAAAACGAACAGAAAACATCACTTTTCATACTATTAAACAATGAAAGTATTTAACCAACTATTTGTGTTTGTAATTTTGTAAAAAAGTACACAGAATTATATAATCTTGTAAATATTTTATGTATTCTAATATAGATGTGTCTCATACCTTCAGCTTCCACATTTGAATTCCGGTTAATTACTGTCTCCTTGTGGCCACTTTGATATCCTAATATTCTTATCCACAAAAATTGTGTCGTTTTATAGTTGCTTTTTCGTGCTCGATGTCATCTTCTTCTGAGATTTTTTAGTTTATAAACGTAACTATTTCTGATATAACAATGATGATAAACGATTTTCCTGTCGCTTTTGCGTTCATACCACTCTGAAGAACGTAACTTCGTAATCACATAGTCTCTCACACCAGCCCTTAACAATAGCGCAGGCGGTTCGTCTGTGAATACTGAATACACAGATACACACCTTTAGCCGCTTTGGAAGTTCCAATTATTCCTTCAAAAAAAAAGTGGATAAAGGGAACAACAGTTGGTTTTTGAGTTGTTTTTATGTACCTAATGTTATCCTGTTATGTTTTGTACCACTTACAAGGAAAGTTATATGTTAAGCTCTCTGTCTGTCTGTTTCTCTCTTACAGTCTACGCGCGCGCGTGTGTGTACATAATCTCGCTTACACATATACACAAAGGTATCGTGCATACCTTGTAGGCTAAGAAATGCACTAAAGGTAAAACATCTCAGATGTGTCGGTTCGGTCTTACTGTTTCCATTAAATTAATGTTTACAACGTTTTTTTCTTTCTGTAGAATCAACGTCTTACGTAACGTGCTTCTAATGCTAGCGATGCTGATACTGTTAAAACGTCACGAGAAATTTGATGAAGTAAAAACCAATCGTGAGCTGGCTCAGAACAGAGCCGGTATCTCAGACACGAGCTGAGGCGTATTGGTATAGTTTATAGAATATGTACCACATTATCGCTGTGTGTGTGTGTGTGTGTGTGTGTGTGTGTGTGTGTGTGTGTGTGTGTGTGTGTGTGTGTGTGTGTGTGTGTGTGTGTAGCACAAAGCAATATATTCGTGTTAAACGAGTGAAAATGTTACGTTCTTCTCACGCACGGATAGCTCAGGCAAAAGCTGGTGTAACACATACACGAGAGACCACCGCCACCGCCGCAGCCGACTTCCTACTCCGTACCTAAACCTAACGCGTTTAGTAGTCTGTTTGTTCGTCGAGTGGGTGGAACACAAGATTTCGTCTTCTTTCACCCGTTCCTCAGCAAACGCAGTAATGTAGAGTCATAAGCACATTCAAGTAAGGAGACAAGCGCGCGCGCGCGCTCACACACACAAACGTAGCAAGATGTATTACGTTTACGTGTTTATGCCCACATATGGGGTACATTTTTCTTAAAGTTTTTTTTCTTACGTTTCAACATCCGTTATAAAAAGTATGCTGTTCACTATTTCGTGATATATCGTGTCGAAACTTTGCAACCAGGTACAATAAGGAGGTAATGTAAAGAGAGATCGTTGCAACGAAACGACATCATGGACACGAGTGAGATACTTTAAAATATCGGTATGGAGAACCATACATGACTTCCATATTCTAAGATTTATATTTAAAATCATTTTCAGCCAAACAGCCAGGCTGTGTCTTACCTGCCTTTTTATTGCTGTATTAAATGAAAAATATTATATTACATTAAAATGCAAAAATTATAATTTTATTGCCTGGCAACAAAATTATTTTATTTTTAACAATTACCATTGTTTCAAAAAGTTTAAATAAATTTTCAAGTACTTTACTCTTGTTAAAACGTAAAAGGTTGCAGGTAAACTACCCCTTCCCCTTAACCGATCTTCACCAAAATCGAAAGTCATTGAGACCTCTACAATTCAGGGACGTATGCAAAAAATTATTTGATTCTGTTTGAATTTGCGGCTGTTATCGTTTGCCATAGAAAATACGCTTGATAAAAAAACGTTGCAGGTAAACTACCCCTTCCCCTTAACCGATCTTCACCAAAAACAATAGGTCTTGAGTACTCTACAAATCAGGGCTGTATGCAAAACATTATTTGATTCTGTTTGAATTTGCGGCTGTTATCGTTTGCCATAGAAAATAAAACGTAAAAGGTTGCAGGTAAACTACCCCTTCCCCTTAACCGATCTTCACCAAAAACAATAGGTCTTGAGTACTCTACAAATCAGGACTGTATGCAAAACATTATTTGATTCTGTTTGAATTTGCGGCTGTTATCGTTTGCCATATAAAATACCCTTGTTAAAAAAACGTTGCAGGTAAACTACCCCTTTCCCTCAACCGATCTTCACCAAAAACAATAGGTCTTGAGAAATCTACAATTCAGGGCTGTATGCGAAACATTATTTGATTCTGTTTGAATTTGCGGCTGTTATCGTTTGCCAAAAAAAAAAAAATTTCCCTTGATAAAAAAAAACGTTGCTGGTAAACTACCCCTTCCCCTCAACCGATCTTCACCAAAAACAATAGGTCTTGAGTACTCTACAAATCAGGGCTGTATGCAGAAAATTATTTGATTCTGTTTGAATTTGCGGCTGTTATCGTTTGCCATAGAAAATACCCTTGTTAAAAAAACGTTGTAGGTAAACTACCCCTTTCCCTTAACCGATCTTCACCAAAAACAAAAGGTATTGAGAACTCTACAATTTAGGGCTGTATGCAAATAATCTTTTCATTCTGTTTGAATTTGCGGCTGTTATCGTTTGCCATAGGAAATACCCTTGTTAAAACATAAAACGTTACAGGTAAACTACCCCTTTCCCTTAACCGATCTTCACCAAAAACAATAGGTCTTGAGAACTCTACAATTCAGGGCTGTATGCGAAACATTATTTGATTCTGTTTGAATTTGCGGCTGTTATCGTTTGCCAAACAAACAAAATTTCCCTTGCTAAAAAAAAACCGTTGCAGGTAAACTACCCCTTTCCCTCAACCGATCTTCACCAAAAACAATAGGTCGCGAGAACTCTGCAAAACCGGGCTGTATGCAAAAAATTATTTGATTCTGTTTGAATTTGCGGCAGTTATCGTTTGCCATAGAAAAAAAATCTACAGACAGACAGACAGACAGACAGACAGACAGACAGACAGACAGACACACAGACACTTTTCGGAAAACGACTTTTTTTCATGTTTTGAGTGTAGTAGAATCAGAATCTGCAATAATCTCGAACACGATTTTTTTTGCCATCACCATACTTCCATTCCTTAAGGAATATGGAAGTAAAATTAAACTTGGCTCTTATGATTACACCGAGAACCCTGAGTACCAAAGCACGTTTAGGCCTAAGAGGCTCGTGTTCAATGCTGCAAAAAAGGCAATCAGAAGTAACTAAGATTCGGGGCTTATAGCGAGATGCATCGATTATACTAAATACTCAATATCGATTATAAAGTATCTAAGGATGCTAAGGAAGTTTAACATATAATCAGCAGATGAAGTTACTGAATCGGACCCATGATACTTAATGAATACTACGATATTTTATTCCGTTAAACGAAAAGGGCGAGAAATACAGAAAGTGTAGGATTGAAAAACGTTAACATTTATAGGAGAAAGAGTTGTGGAAGGCAGTGACAACTGCTCCGTATTAACAGAATTGTAAAAGAACCGATTTCGAAGCGTATACGTTAAGGAATGAGCGAACAGAAGAATCCAACACAAATACCGAAAAATTCCGTATCAAAAAAGTTAAAGAATACGTCATGTGGACGTTACGAAAAGACAGGTGGTTACTGGTTCTCGGCGAGCCGAGTTTTGTAGGAAAACCCTCAGCTAATACGCATAACGGTAGATTTCGAAAGAGACCGTCCGGTTTGCGGACAACAGAACAACGAAGGCACGCACAAAACGTGCATAATCGGCGAACACGCACGAAGCTGAATGATGACGACCCGTACGCCGGGCGTAATAATAACAGGCGGAACAATAATTATTGTTTACTCTGTGTGGGTGCGCGCGCGCACTCGCGGCGAGGAGGAGTGATGAGACCGTCGAACGTCAGTACCACCTCTGCTGAAAGAATTTCATCTAAGGCGGTTATTGTCTTAAGCAAAGAAATGACATTAAACTGCGGAACGAAATGAATAATAACGTTCTAATAACTCTTTAACAATGCCGCCACTCTCTGTTAATGGAATAAACGTTATGTATTTCTCATTAAAAGGTACAAAAGACAAATCTCATCCACACTTTATTACGGCTGACGATCGTTGCCTTCTGCCACCGAGTCAATGTAGACTTATATCTTTATTGTTTCTTATTCACGCGTCTGCACTTTTTGAACACTCTTATGGCACATTCTGTCGATTTAGAAGATAGCCACTGTGTACGTAATTTGACCCAATAATACTAGTTTTATAAAGTTTCGATGATTAGTCATGCAGTTTTTGGAATATGCGGTGAGTTTCGACGAAGCGCCTTATGCCCCAACTTTTAACTTTTCTTTGTGCTCTATAACTTCCTCAGAATCACAATTAAAGAAAAAAATGATGGACAAATTGGATTGAATTAATTTTTCGACATCAGTCGCAAATTTATTTTTCAATGAAATCAGTTTTTTAGTTAAAGGTTATTCACAATTATTAAAGTATTAAATAAACTACACCTCTCTCCTCTCCTCTCTCTCTCTCTCTCTCTCTCTCTCTCTCTCTCTCTCTCTCTCTCTCTCTCTCTCTCTCTCTGTTTTTCTTTCTCTTTCTCTCCTATGCCTCTCAGTACCTTCCTCTCTGTCCATACACACACACACACATGTCCGAGGTAAATAAGTTTAGTTTACAATTAATATAAACTCATCGAATTCCCAACTATCCTACCGTGATTACAGAACATTCTCCTTTGAAAAAGTTTACGTCCATCTTGTAAATATCCGTCTACCACATGGTATATTCTATGATGTAAGTACTTCCGAAGAAGGGTATTCAAAGAACTAATTAGAAATCGGTAGCAAGATTATAGAGAATCATTAGTCAGTACTCGTGTAGGGCTAGAACCATTATATAGTTAGAGTCAGTACTCATGTGCACGAAATCAGTGGATTGTTCTCTTGTTTCGATGGTTGAAAATGAAAGATAGTAGAATGATAAATGTGTTCGATTCATATGAAGGAACAATATGACAAAATAGAAGTAATTCCCCCTCTGATTTGTCTATGTTTGAGTATTCACAGTGAATTTGTAACGTCAGGACTTCCATTTTTGTGTCTCATTAACACAGTACATAATATTGGTCCATCATTATTAAAACTTACATCTGTCTTTTGAAGTACTTCATTTTACTCCTAGCTTTCATGTATCTTTTCTAACGTACCAGCTTCGCCTAGAATAAAGTCTTTGGCCATTTATAAACAATTCGTTTAGTCGCAAGACATGAAACAGTGTTTGTAGATTATTGACAGAATTCAGTTGCATTGTCTTGAACTTTTTTATTTTTTTATTGAATCATTAGATTATTACATTGACGTCCAGCAACTCCTTATATTAATTCTCTTCAGCCCATATCGTTGTTTTCCTTTCACTTTAATTAACAAAATACTTACAGAGTAGTGCCGTTCTAAATGTAATTATCTCAAGTATTAGAAGTATTATTTAACATTTCCTCTTTTACAGATGGAAAAAGACATTACGTTTTTCAAATCGATTTCTCTTTTTTGAACGGAAGCAATATAGAATTGAAGGACGTACACTTAGGTTAGACGTTAAGATGTCTTGACTAGAGTGCGGTTGGGAACAAGGACGGATCCAGCGAGCAATTTGAGGGGGACATGTGAAAAGTTAGACCATTCTTTAATGGTCCAAAGTATAAATGATAGAAATGAGTAAAGATAAAAATACAGTGTTATTATCAACGCGACAAGCTTATTAACGTAGCAGCATAAAATCATATCTGTGTTTGTCGGTTCATTGTTCCTTTGATAATGTTCACTTACAGTTTTAAATTCGCCTTACTCGTTTAAATTATGTATCGAATAAAAATTAACATGGTGTTAAGGTACAGTTACAATTTAAAGTAATTTTACAGCAAAACCATGGACCTACGTAACGTGATATAAATGTTGTATGATACTCACAATCAAAAAATCATTCCAAAGTCACAAGACAACGAACTTTCGTCTCATGTGACCATTTGGGGAGGGGATTCTTCCATTCCTCCCCCGCAGATCTGCGCCTGGTTGGAATCGCAAACGATTGTATGCTTAAAGGTGACCTGAACACGAGACGCTTTCCCATGGATTGGCGACTTGTCTACTTTGGTATTTTTTATTAGGTTCCCAATTTCATTTTGTGCATAAAATAGACTTATACTGAAGTGTAAAGCAGACGACCATAAGTGCCAACGGATGTGGTATCATATAGTGCAGTCCAAACAATGAAAATAAAAACCACTATCATGCGGTGGCTAAATTATCAGTAACATAAACGGTCAAAAACATCATAATACTCCTAAAAATGGAAGTTGATCTTGTCGTACCTTGAATTAGAATTCATAGAATTTAGTTACGCCTACCTTATGGATGAAGACAAAAAAGGTAAAAACAGTACTTTAAAAAAACGTACTAATCTTGACTTGTGTGAGGTATATTAATTAATGGAATAATTAAAATATTTTAATAGAAGTAGTTTAAAACATTACTGGCGGCGCCGCGTTTTTGCGCGTCCTGCTCCCGCTATGTCGCCCGCGTCTCACGTTTCAGAAATGATGTAACAACGTTTCAGCAAAGTTAAAAATCATTAATACCTGTGACACGGATAGCGAGTGGCATTCCGTTAACGTAACGCGCGCAATTGAAACACAATACGCAAATACTAAACAGCGTACTAACGCTGCGATTTCGCCGTACCTGTATTATTTTTGCCTCGGCCTGGCCTTGGCGATGTCTTCATTGTCCTAGACACGATATTCAACACACTGAACTGAACTCGCTGGCCACAATGAAACATACAGACGGGTATAGACAGATGGACAGACAGACTTACAAGCACTTGTCATGATCTAAACAAAAGACACTAAATATGTAAATAAAACAGATTTAAATAAACGGGGACGGACGCGTTCCAGAAGCTGCAACCATCGTAAAGTGTCGTGGAAGTTCAACGAACAGTTTTGTAGTTCTTACTATGTACTATCGTATTTCTGTGGCAACTGCGGCCGATTTATAGTATCGTCTAATTTAACATGGGTGAACATTTTTTTGTTGTTCCTGAAAACCAGACGGAATCTGGAATACGCTGGAAAGCCATCGCTTGTTTATAACCAAATCGTGCATTTTAAATATTCCAGGTAATTTGTTTTGCAGAACCTGTGTCAAAAATTATTTTCACGATTGACATGTGGGTGTTGTCAAAATAGTTTAGAATCGTAATGACACCGGTAGTTTTTCTTCTCAGTAGAGTCTTTTTTTAATTCCTGACTCATGAATAATTAATAATTTTTGTGGGCTACTAGATGGTTGATTAAATTTGTTTGACCAAGTTAGAAAGAAAGTGGTTCAACGGATATCTAATCATAAAATTACGCATATTTTTACAGAATTAAGAGTTCGAGTTTAACAAAAGCGTAAGGTGTTTGAAAAGTAACAGAACTGCCCGCACATCGAATAAATTATCGGTTTAATTTTAAACGGTTTATTTTAAAACAAGCGACCAAACTTTATAAGAAATAATGAAATAAATTGAACGTTTAAACGACACTTACACTCACTAGGAAAACAGATTTTATCAGTTCATCCAAGTCAGAGGATGTAAAATTTGTGGTGCTAGATCTAAAGAGATCAGATCATACTAAGTACGTACCCAACCAATCATAAGATATATAGAGTTTTCCAGTTCTAACCAATTCTAATATTAGGCTACTTATTTAGTTATTATAATAACCAAATATATTTTAATAGTTAATATTGTTATTATAATAAATGTACGACTATGAGTATATCTACTGTTAGTTATAAAGTACATTATTACATATAAAATAATTTGTAAAATGAGACGATACGTAAATTGCAAGTTGTGCCACAGAGAAGTTGGTACTCTGAATACCAAGAAAGAAGTCGTGTTTATGTTTTGTGAAATGTGTATTGTACAGAATTCTGGTTGTAAAACGCTGTTAAATGATAGGCCTATATCATTAAAAATGTTATTTAGGCGGCGTAATGTGGTTTCTTTTAATGAAACTTAAAACATGCAGCAGAAAGACCCAATGACACTAGGCTTTGGGTACTGCACTGTACAGAGTTTAAGTGTATCTTTTCGTGGGTTATACTTGCAACTTGGATTCGACCAGGGACTTCATTGCTGTAGCTTTCAATTACCTAACAGAAATTTGTTTAATGTATTTAGCATCTGTAATATTCAAATAAATAGGTTTCAGCGCAGACAGGATAGCAGGCTGTACTAAAAAAATGTCTAACAGTATATTGATCTCGTAAAGAGTGGGCGGGGCGCCTATTGTCTAAAACAATATATATATATATATATATATATCACTGGGTGAGTAATGTATTGAAATATATCAGCTGAAAATATTCCGGGTACAACGCGTGTATCACTAAATATGTTAATGCCATGCATATTAAACAACACAGTAGCTGAAACCCTTTAGGCTTTGTTGCTTCGTTGCTTTTTTTTTTTGTTTTTATAAATCAGCCCTTTTAGATAGTAACCGAGCTTTCATTCTTTTACCAAGCGTCCGCGACCTGCACGCACGCACACAAACATAGTTTCAAAAAAAATTATACCTTTTGGGTTCATTGCGAGCGAAAGAGAAGGAATGACGCTGAAGCGGCGGGGGGAAATAGATTAGGTAATCTTGCGTATGTTGAAGAGAAAGAGAAACCAAACCGCGGGTATGTGAGGGAGAGTGAAAGACGGTGAGTGAGTGAGGAGAGAGAAAGACGAACAGAGAGAGAGAGAATGAGACAGAGTGCTCGGTTGGAAAGAGATGAAAATAATCATAGCAGAAGTATGAAGAAGAGAAAAAACCTCATGGAGCTGGTCTATTGGGGCTGTGGTGTGTAGCTACCTTTTGTATGTATATACTAGGTATGTGCGTTGGGCTGAGCAATCTGGCAACACTGTCAGACAACATGAAATATGGCGGTGGCTCGAAGCAGACCCCCTCTACAACCTGAAATCTCTCCTTCTTTCTCCTTCTCCCACATGAAGACTGTGTGTGTGTGTGTGTGTGTGTGTGTGTGTGTGTGTGTGTGTGTGTGTGTGTGTGTGTGTGCATCTCTTATTTGCATCTTTCTTCTCTCCTGTACACAATTCTTTACCTCTAAAAACTCGTTATCTATGCTATCTTTCCAAGATCTTAATCTTTATATTATTTTATTTTTCTCTTATACATTTTAGTTCCTTTTTGTATGTCTTTCTTCTTTTCCTTGCGTTTGTGCGAGTGCATCCCATAGTTTGAAAGGGAAACCGTTGTTATTTAATTTTGTTTTATGCTTGTAGTTTTTTATTTTCATTGTATTATAAAGCGTTTAACGACCGATTTTTAGATTTTAGAAATCCTTTCTTCTACTGTCTTTGTGGCGCGCGCTCGAGCATGCGTCTGCACGTGACCATATTTGGCGCGTATAAATTAACTCAAAATTGCGGCAAGTAAATTCCACCAATTTTCTACAATCTATGAACGATTAGATGATGTTGAGCGCGCGCGCACGTGTGCAACCGCGAGCGAACATGGTTTTTAACCCGTATTAATGTCAGCTATTAATACATAGGTTTAGGCGACTTTTAAAGAATTCATTAATATATCTCCATCTTCTTTAATCCCTGCATGCTTATGTTAAGCTTAGTTTCCATTGCTTAAAGAAAATATTTATCTGCTATCGTCATTTCAGTTAGTTAATAAACTGATTTACAAAAAAAAAACTGCTGTAAAGACCTGAACATTAGTGTTAGCAGTAACAATTTTAATAAACGGGACGAAAATACGCAGTATGCGGTAGCTTTCCAGCCTTGTGTGAAGCATAGACTCTAAACTTTTATAGATAGCTGTTTACCTAAATAATTTAGACATTCATTAGGGAGTCTTGTCTCCATCTGTGTTATTCGTTACTGCGTATGGTATAATATGAAATTGCTGCTACGAATATTAGTCGAATAGGTCTATTAGTTTTATATAAATTATATTTTTTCTTTACTTTTCAACTCAAAACAGTATGGACCTACTATATAGGCTATTCCTACACATTGTAGGCTATATCTGATACACGTATACGCGTCTGTATCACTTTATAATAATTATTAAGTTTTCCCTGATATACGATGCTCGTGTTTTTCCGGCCGAGTCCCGAGCGAAATCGTATTGTTTCAGATCGACCAGAGGTGTTGTCATGTTCTGCCATGTCCAAATTGTAGACTCCTTGTCGTTCTTGATTGAAAATTCCTAATTTCTACCTAACGCATCAATACTCTAAATTGGCATGAGAAACGTCGTCCAAGCTCCTTCAAAGACGAGTCGCATATTTTCCTGAGATCGCATGTAAACCCTAATACGAGTACATGGGATATCTCATGTTAATACATATTTACTCTGTGTGTGTGTGTGTGTGTTGTGGTACTTCTATTTACGTCCACTACGGCGCATAACAAAGGCCGTACGTCATCTAATCATATTTAGCTTAACTATTGTTGACATAATAGAATAAACATTTAATTCCGATACAATATTATGAATAATTAAGTGGGTAATTGTTTGAATACGTACAAGCAGTGTAATAAATATCCTTGTGTGTGCGCATATTTATTAAGTACTATATCAGAGAATGATATATGTGTGTACGGGATGTATCGTATGTACAGTATATTTTATTGTGGCGGAAGAAAGACAAGCTGTCTCTCTCTTTCTCTGACATTTACACACGCTCACATGCAGGCACGCACAAAGTGTGTGTGTGTGTGTGTGTGTGTGTCGATTATGTGCGTGTGAGCTCATGTGTGTTTGTCAAGGTTAACTCTCTGTTCAGTGAAAACTGAAAGTCTCTTTTTAAGTTAACCACCTGTTGTTAGGTATAGGTATATAATGACACGTGGTCGTTTTTACCAACTTGTAGCCCCTGCGTAGTGTCGTATTACTAGTAGCATTGCAACGAATTCAAAACTTTTAACAACATAAAACAAAGAATACACTCCGGTGTTGTTAATACAATGTCTATGTGACACTATCTTGTATTAGAAACGAATGGACGAATATTCACTAAGACAATCCCGTCAGAACAAATAATTAAGCCACGTAGGCCTACAAGTTAAACACTCAGTTTTAATTGGAAATAAGAATTATCATCGTCAGCATTGTTGGCATCACTGTATCATCATCATCACTAACATTTTTCCAACAGTTTAGACGATTGCCTGTTCCGACTTCACATAGTACTTAACATCACCGTTTTCTACGTCGATCTTACATATCCTTCCCTATAGATGAGAACGTCCCTAGGAATTCTTCACTTTGATTCACATGTTGCATTCAATAGCTTTTTCTAGTCAACAATCTTGTCATTCATAATATACACACGTAGGTCATTTCGCATGCCTTCATTCCTCATCAGGTCGCGTGGGGTCCTTTACTCAGAAACCCCAATTCTGCCATCAGAAACTCGGTTTTACTGTCATCCTGTCCTTGGTGTGTATCCAAATTTCACTGTCGTACACAGGGACTAGTGCTTATAAAACTTAATTTTGTATCCTTCAGTATGTTACTACCTAACGTTCTCTTCAGTACATGTTATATTCGATGGAAAATTTGCTCTGAAAGTTATGTTGTACATCAACATCTTTCTCGCAGTCATAACTCGTGGTAATAAAAATAAAACGAAACGTATGAAACTAACTGATGAATTAGTGGCTCGTCAAACCAAAGGTAGGCTGATTGCCTTCGTGTACAGCACTGACTCTCAGTTGACACAATGAACGACATTCATTCGGACGATGAACATCCGTCTCATAAAATGTTGCAACAACATACATGTTCGGACTTGCAGATCGTAGCCACAAATGTCATCATAATTCTTCAGGTAAAGCGATTTTGTAGACATTTACAAATGAAAAAGTATTTCAAAATGACAAACATATTATACATCTACACTGTTTTCATATAATATTATTGATCTATAAGAGACAGTAGCGTCGTTTCAAATATTACGTCACATGAAGCTTACTGATTCAGTCAGTTGACTTTCATATTTGGAATTATTAAAAATTCGACAGAAAAGTGTCGCTCCTGTACAGGCGACGTGGTAGTATTACGTTTAAAGTTAACTGAACTGAATTTTTTGTCTTTCCCACACACGAACACATATGCGTGCCCCGTACACAGGCGTATCGCCAATTTCCCACTTGGCTGTCCACTGCTGTCAGGAATTGGCTTTTAAATCATTTTTCAGTGACATCTAGGCCTTTAGGGTATTTCCTGAGTTACCCTTTTCCTGACCAACGGTTTCTAACCCCTTTTCAGATGTTCACGGTAGGCCTACACATAAAGTGGGCATAATTATATAATTACTTGATTATTTTATTTTCTTTAATTGATAGTAACTTCATTATTTATTGAATATTTTTTTTCTGAAGTGTGACCACACATAAAGTACTCTTTTTGTAAAAATCACCAAACATACTCGTTGATTTTGGGTATACTGCGCATGCGCTCCTACGTTGCAATAGGCCTAGTTAGTTAACGAAGATTCTGAAGTATTTTAAAATGGGAATTGACATGTAGGATTAAGTTATGAGATAAATATTGTTGTTTGTTCATTTCTGGAATAAAATTCTACTACGACAGGGATGAATTAACTGTTTCACATTTAAAATTGTTTCGCTGGCTTTTGTTTTTTCATGTTTGTTTAAAAACCTATGAAAGGGATCGAAGAAAGATGACTGCAACGATGATACTCGTAAACAACACAAAAGTAACATTTCCAAAGACTACAGAAACGATACGGAATGTTACCGTTAGTATACAGAGGATATGTTCAGGAACTTGAAAGTTTGCTGTTCCGGTATTCGACAAACGTTTCCGAGTGGGGACCAGTGCTGTTCTTACGTTTAGGAATGACATTTAAGCCCAGGCTGAATTCCTTAAACGTGTACCCACTAACTTCACGTTACTTCAAACAAGCGCACACATTTGTACCGTACGAATTGTCATGCAAGTCGTAGTCGACACGACCGCCCTCTGTGCAGCGTTCACACTATGTTTTATACGCGTTACACTTGTTCTATAGTAACCGCGCGCCCGCGTGCGTTCTCTAACGTTATGTGGTAAATAGTCGGTCCGACAGGATCGCGCACCGGTTAAGGTACTGACTTCTCGAGCGTCGAGCGGGGAGTTGCAGATCAAACTCGGCTGGACCAAATTCCGAGAGCGTTAAAAAGAAGTGTGAGATAACAGCCTTAACAGAGTCTGTTGGCTGAGAAGATACTGAACAACTGCGGAGTATATAGTTGCTTCACGCTATTTTGTGAATTATAAATATTGATGATGTCATAACTCTTCATCTGTCGATGTTGTCTGAAAGTTTTGTTTCAGTAGTTTAGGCTGCTGGTACTTGTGTACCGTCCTAGTGTTTACATCAGCAAAGTTGGTTAGATTCGACACTTGTCCGAGATACTCGCTAAGTGACCCGCTTTTTTTCCGTTTTCATCCACCTTACCTCGGATAGTTTTTCTTGTCGAACGGCGTGTCCGACAAAGCACAGAACGGATTTTTCTCTAACAGAAGCCGGTTCTTTCCCATGATGATGCGGAGTTGTCTTGTGAGCACTCCGTAGAATCCACATCGTCATGCAGTAGCACATCGTTTGTAAAGTTTCGATCGTTTTACGGCAGATGTAATCACAGTTTCGTGTGACGGTCACAGTTCCGTATGCTGCAATTGCAAAGACTATAGTTACGTTCTAATTACTAATCGTTAATACACCCTACAGAAATTCAGTCCTATGTGAAATTCTAACGTGCACACTCTTGTTTAAGCCGATATACACCATTTAGTAGTAACTGAAGGTACTGTGTACCAGTGACACTTTGTGGAAGCGTTCGGAAACATTTAAAGAGATTACAAAATATAATTTTACTGTGGTAAATAGCCTGCTTAAATGCCCCAAAATTTCAACTAATAAACTGAAATAGTTCATAGACTAATACATATTCTGTGGTGTAGTCCTTTCTTCATCGACATTCAGGTGGCATTTGCTTATTTTGGTAATGGCTCCGCCGTCACATTACATTGGAGACTATGGCAGTTTATCGCAAAGGTCGCAACCCGAGCCACTAGCGAGCGCCGGCTAACGACTGTTTGGCGCCAAATTGAATTGCCGTTTCTACCACATAATAGAACATTTTTTTGCCGCCTGAGATTCACATTTAATTTGACTTTCACTCGGAACGACGCCCACTGGTATCGTTTCTGCATAGAAAAGCCCGTAAAAGATACAAGAGTTATCAGTATGTGAAGAGCGCGCGGTTTCTGGTTTCTGCACAGACTGCGGAAGTACCAGGGACACACGAGTACGTGGACAATATGACTGGCTGAAGGAACAGAAAGAGAGAGTGAGCGCGAGAATGAGGTAACATTTGATTTGTGTGTGTGTATGCGTGTATACGCTGTTTTATTCGCAGCATCGTGATACCGTGCGCGCGCGCGCGCGCACACGCACACTCGCGGGGACGCCTGGCTGGCTATAAGCTTACAACAGGCGCACAATACATTACATGTGTATTTTATTATGAAAGAATGCATAACTGTCTCTATTTTAAACTGTGATTTAGTCATCTGTTGTGTGTATTATGAGTACCCACGGGCGCGCGAGATCGCCCAGCCGTGAGCAAGGCAATACTCTGCCTGCACTAAGTGTATACGCATGCGCGCGCAGCTCGCACAAAACTGAAATAAATTTTCAATTACAACACTTTAACCATACTTTCAAAAATTGAAAACGATTTCTCTCTCTCTCTCTCTCTCACTCTCTCTCTCTCTCTCTCTCTCTCTCTCTCTCTCCCTCCCCATAACCTCTTTCATTCCCTTCTCCTATCTGTTTACCCAACTTTCTTTCTCTACCATTCACACAGTTCTGTTTGTGTGTAAAAAGCAATAGCATAAGGCAACAACAACAAAATCAACATAAGGCGGTGATGTTTAACACTAGTATGAAAACACGTTCGGTATATCCTATCGATAATAGGTCTAATATTATAATGCGAAAGTGGCAAACACGCAGTTTTAATCGCGTGGTGTCAGTACGTTATTACACGTTTGTGACCAAAACACACAGTTATATATCGGTATGTCCACAAGTGCTGTTTAAAAAACTACAATACAGAAATCCTGATATTCAGTCTACCTATTATCTACTATTTCTGTACGAAAGTTAGATATGTACACGGGTCACTGTGTACAACATCAAAAGCAAACAGATGAACTAATTTATGAGAGTATTAAAAAAATAGCACAACTGAAATTAAGTATTTTGTCTTTACAAAGACGCGATTTAATCGTTAATACACATACTGAAGCTAACAAGAGTTACTCGGGAACGTTATAACCATTACAAGGTGTACAGTCGTGGTTACACGGAAGTTATTATTCTACAGAACGCTACACCTTGTCCCTCATTCTGCGTACGTGAAGTTGGTCACATTCAGTCGGATATCGCCGGAGCCGCACCAGCTAGCGTGAAGACGAACAGAATGGCTCAAAAATAAATCAGGATTGTGTGTCCCTCTGTCAAAATTATTAGTACCAAGCGACTGCAAATAACCGTTCTAACACGAATTAGCCGTATTAAATTCTTCGTTATATTGAATGTTCAGAGTCCTATTTATTGAGACAGAAGAGAAAGAATAATTATTACGCAAATTGCGTAAAAATTAATGTTTCTTAACGTAACAAACCAAAACGAGAAAAGGACAGTAGTAACATTGAATCTTTAAAGTTCACGGACCCGATTTCGAAACGAGACTCCAGGCACTTTTGTTTCCAGATACGCGTTATTTTTTCTCGAACAGCTTACCTTATTAAGATTTGTATTCCTTCCGTACACAATACTTCCGTATGAGATACAGAATGAGTAAAGTGAAGATGATATGAGATGAGAGAGCAACGAAGCAGAGGCGGAGAAAGAATGAGGATAGCTAGGAGAAAGTATGAGGTAACTAATGCTTGAACGCACGATTCTGTTGTACTGGCTTAGGGCCAAAGGTGAGTGTCACCATTTAGGCTTACCAGTTAAATCCGTAGGCAGAGAGTCACGCTGTGCAGGTAGGAGACTAAATGCTTTACTACCAAAAATATTCTTAGGCATAATGGTAGCACTGTAGCAAATGATAAAAGTCGACCTTCTAGTGAAATGACATTGTGTCGCTTTTTATGTGCGTTACCGTATTACCCCTGTCCCAAATTACGGAGAAACAAAGCTAGATTAATCGGATCGAAATCTTTTATTATGTGCGTCGTTATTTGAATAACCTGTCTAACGAACGAGCCATGGCCGTGCAATCCTACGCAGAGAAATATTTTCGGTTTCACTTCCTCGTCCAACATTTTTGCTCGACCGATCGTCTAAAGTCTAAAAAAACCGCCGCCATCTCTGTAAATAGTTCAAATTCTTCTTCTCAACACAGTATTCATTTAGTTGTCTGTATTCTGCTGAACAATTTTAAATACGTTTATTTCGATTAGAATGTTCACTTCGTGTGCCTCTATTGTTACATTTTGATTTATTCAACTTCCCTTGAGGTCGTTTCGCATTTTTTGTTTACTGAATGACTGTTCTATTTAATACAGTCTGTGGACGTAAACGTTGAGTGTGTTGTTTACTCTGTTGGGTTGAATGAACTGTACACGATTAGTTTCCATTCCTGTGTATGTGTAAGGTATTCTTCATTGGCAATAGTTTCATTAAAGTATATATATATATATATATATATATATATATATATTATTTCACCGTCATTTTCTAACTTGAGAAAAAGTGGAAAGCTAAGAATTTAACTTATAACTTACGTTATTCTGGAAGCTTATGTCATAAGCTATTACGATGTTATTAAATTGATAGAATGCATTAACAATCGTCTCTGATTTAGACCCCGAGAGTTGTTAATCGTTCAAAGAACTTTAAGGATCACACAAATCTGTCATCGAAAGTTTAACGGTTCAAAACAAAATTGATGTGTAGGAATAAGTGTAAAACAAAAGAGGAATTTGGTCACATTCGGTGTCCATACTTCTAGTAATTGGAAATGTCATTTCTGTGTAGCTGTCCGTTAAAAATTGCTCTTTTCCATTAACGGCAACGGTCTCTGCTATCATACAGAGATAAAATTTCTGCTCCGGGGTTTTGTTTTCTTACTTCTGTTTATCTAACTACTTATCTTCACAAGAACCATTTGCTTAAATTTTATTGTTGGAGCGATTATCTTGTATTAATATCTGACTTTGCTTCCACTCGTCAGCCAATAATTTTAGGATAGTTATTTCCGTCACTAAAGAAAATCTGTCAGCGTTAATCTAGATTCCACCCAACCATTATCGGTCACAGCGGACAAATGCCTGTCCAGAGAACAGTATTTTCCTTTAGCTATTAAGACTTCGTCGTGTACTTGTCCCAGTGCCGATACTGTCAAGTTATACACTTAACGTGAAACATATAAATATATAATGTTTTTCTTCACAGTCTTACAACAAAACACTTCATAACGAACGTGTCTGAGAAAACAGATGTAGTAATATTTCGCATGTAAATTGTACGTCCTACGCACAATGCTATCCCGACATGCAGTTATCACCGATGACGATAACGAAAAAGTATGCACGTAACATAGTAATAAGCCTCTGAGTTGAACAGTTTTGGCGGTATTCGAACCGACGTCCCTGGCGGTATTCTGACCGTTTTCGTAACTGAGCTATATCTCCGGCAGCCATGTCGCGCATTCCGTTGTTGTAGCCAAGTTATTGATTGTTGTTTGACAATATGAAAAGCAGACCAGCAACAATAACCGCGCCAACAACAACAATAACAGAAAAATATGTAGGGTAAGCGTTGGATTTCTTGGAATGGTATTAAGGCTCGGAACAAGAAGGATGGTTGTTATTTGCTATCATTCTTTCAGTGTATTAGTTTTAACTGCGAGGAAAGCGTATTATTTCGCTTCTACCGACCAGCCTGGCTAATGATAGAGTAGCCTCCCTTCCAAATTACTTTTGTCTTCTCGCTCGCCTAGCTTACTACGCTCAACTTTTTTTTAGCTCCCTCTATCTCCCTCCCTTCACCTCTTCATCGTCTCTCTCTCTCTCTCTCTCTCTCTCTCTCTCTCTCTGGGCAACTAACCGCGATGGAAATCGTACACACACACACTCACACACACACACACACACACACACACACACACAACATAATACACGCGCATTATAATTTTGTCCTACATATAGGCATATTTATTCCACTTTCCAGGCACAAAAAAAGCGTGGTGTCGAAAAAATGTCTTTCAGGGGAAGCCTATATTGGAAAATAAAACAAGAATACACTCCCAAGACACCTGCGCGCGCGCGCAGAGTTAATTTTGTCAGAAGGACAACATTTAATAACCGACATTATATACACACACAGTTGCGTGTAGCCCGTATTCGGTATATAATGACCGCAGATAGTTGATTCTCATGTCTTTTTACAGATATATACATATTTCTGACTTCAGTTGCTTTGTTTGTGGTGTTCCTTACAGAAACCAATACTGTATATGCGTTAAAGATATGTATAAGCCAATACCCAATATCAGTATCCAGAAATGATATACATCCATATGTTTAAATATCCATACGTGTTTACGTCATACCATGTACATACGCGAGCGAGGAGTTACCAAGTAATTATTAATGTATTTCTACATCTATGTCTAACGCAATTGAATGTATACACGCCCTGGATGGCTGGCATTCATCATGACTACACCGATCTTTGATACAACCACATTGAAAAAGTCTGTGGATGTGTAATGGAACCAATCACAGGTTTCTCATCCAAGATCCTTCTTCGATCAAACGTTATTCTTTGTTCCATTTTGCCCCGAAATATGAGCCGTGAAACTTCATACTTGGGTGTAGAATTTTAAAGTGCTCCAGTTTTGAACTGAATACCTTTTCTTTGTCAACCATCCTATTCCACGCTCTCCCCGTCCACGATATTTTGGAAAGCCTGCGATACATAAAAAATTCAAAACCCTCGTTTCCGTTCTTGTCGGCTTTATTAAGCATCCAAGTCTCTGGAAAATCGGTAAGACTGAAAAGGTGTAACGCCAAACGGCAAACGACTGCGTACAAACGCTTGTGTAGCCTATATGATTACTCAGCTGTTGGTTGCAGAGAGAACAGAAGACGTGCAAATGATTCTCAGCACAGTGTATCAAATAATGAAGAGCGAATATAACGTAAAAATTAATGAACAAAATACCTAAGTGTTCTATTGTGTGTAGTTGAAGTGTAGGCCTAGACAATCAAGTCAGAATAGTTAATAGAAATAATGTCTTCCTCTAGGAAATGAAATAATACATTTACCCGGGAAGCAAAGTTACAAGTGACGGGCGAAGATGTAAGGAAATTATAGGTAGAATTAATCAAGCCCAAAATGGGATTTAATAAAAAGTGAAACCTTTATACTTCAAACAACGTCAGTTTAAAGGTGAGAAAGAATTTGGTAAATATGTGGTATGTACGGGAGCGAATCATGGACGATAGGAGAAGGAGAGAAAGAAAGACTCCAAGCATCTGGAACCTGGTGGACCTGCTACGGAAGGATGCTCAAAATAAGCTGAAGGGAGGAGATAACTAGCGAGGATGTCCTTAGATGAGCTCAGGAGGACAGAAGCTTACTAGGAAACTTGACACGTAGAAGAGAGGATTTAAAAGGGGATATATACTCCTATACAATGGGCTTTTGAAGAGAATAATTGAAGGCAAAATAGAAGGAGTAGTTCATAGAGGACGACTCCGTTTATACTACGTGAGAGAGTTGATAGATAACACTAACTGTACATCGTACTGCGAACTGATAAGCAGCAGCAAGCAGAAAAGCGAGAGCAATGGCGAGCTCCTATCAATCAATCTGCGGGCTGCTAATCCGGAGAGCTGTGTATAGGCCCTATAGTCATAATTAATAACCTCTTTTCATTTTCATGCCTTGCAGTTGGAGGTGTCAGTATATCTGTAAAGTTCTCTTTCTTATGGCTGAAAGATAAGAGAAATATTGAGTATCTCCTGGAAAGGTAAGAGTTGTGAAGAAGGAAGATGCCAGGGATCAAATCCGTTAAGATTGATTAAAGTATCGATGGATGTCTGTTACGATAACAGTGGTACATTGCACGTATAATGAAGAGACTTTGTAGAGTACCCGTCACGTTCAGTAGTTTTCACGTTCACATAAATATGAAAGTGAACGCACTGAAAAGGTTTAAACTGTTTATCGTCAGACGAGAATTTGGAAATGTTTCAGGACGTATTAGTTTAGTATTTGTAGAAGATTTTAATACTGAAAGTTTTTAAAACGAGTAATGGAACGGTGTAAAACTACAGTTTAAAATGTGCACATTATTTATGTGAACGTTTTATTTCGGTTCTAAATTAACGTAGAGCGCACTAGATTATATGACACATAGGGTTACGCGTAGATGCCCTTAAGCGACGCGCTATTTCTTTTTAAACTTAAAGTGAAGTAAACGCGAGTGCTAAACAAAATGTATTGGCGTCACGAGAGACATTCTTCATGGTATATGTGATATATCAGCGTTATTGAAACACACATTATGTTCTATACAACACTATTGAATATCGAATATTGTATACATTAATCGGGAAGTGCGCCAAGGCCGTAGCATGTCTCCAGCAGTGTTTGATGTCTATATTGATGACATAGTTAGGGAGTGGAAATTACGAGTAGATCCGGGAATAAAATAAATAATGGGATATACACGAATACAGTGTTGTTTGCTGGTGATCAAGTAATCATCCAAAACAATGAATGCGAGCTCAAGAGATCGACACTTCAGTTACAGCAAGTCTGTTCGAATTACAATATGAAAATATTTTTGCACAAGACAAAAATTATGGCATTTAAGGACA
The DNA here is from genome assembly GCA_034769895.1 of Magicicada septendecula. Classification (NCBI taxonomy): domain Eukaryota; kingdom Metazoa; phylum Arthropoda; class Insecta; order Hemiptera; family Cicadidae; genus Magicicada; species Magicicada septendecula. The sequence continues at coordinate 463,804,333 of CM068369.1, forward strand.
AATACTGGATTACTGGTGTTTATGGCATTTATTGGACAATAAAAGTGTAGAACAAGTGTTATATTTACGCTATCTTGGTTGTGACATCATGATGTGGACTATGATGTTGCCTAAGTTTCAATCAATATGTGGCAGAATTCGTCGAATTTTATCGAAGAAAACAACGGAAGAGACTCGAATAAAATTTTATAAGGTAATGGATATGCCAGTGTTATTGGATGGTTCTGAAACTTGTGTTCTGGCGAAAAACATCTAAGTATGAAACAAGCATCGGAAATAAGATTCTTGTGATCTGGTAAAGTCTGCACTCTACAATGAAGACATTCGCAAAGAGTTGAACACTCTTAATATCCAGGATCGTATTCCAGATGGGTTGCTCATCTGAATAGGTTGCCAGATGGCAGGTTGCCTTTTCTAAGAAGTATAGGAAGACCTTGGAAGCATTGGTGAAGTGGTAGTCCTTGGGGACCGGAATAGGTGATTCGCCTAGTCCTTGATACTAGAAGAAGACTATTGAATATCGTCTTGGAAACGTTGTAGCAACATATTGCAAATACACAAAACTATAGAAATAACATCACTCGTAGTATTTGCTTCAAATAACATCTGTTTTTATTTAATGGCCTTCGATAACCGTAACGACTCTAAAAGTTAAGGATTAGAAAATTCGTCCTAAGGAGTTTTACTATCAGAACGATAAGTAACGAACAAATAGTTGATAACATCAGGCAGTGCATTACAGGCAATGTGATTGTACCTCTGAACTGAATTTTTAATTGTCTAACGTATTATTTAATTTTTTAAGGGTTAGAACTTTTCTGAGCACGTCTTAAAAATCGTTTACGACATTTGAGTCATCAGAAATTAAGCAGGTGGAAGTCGAAATTCAAGTACACAGAGCGTTAGGCAACTCAGCGGTGACGAATCTTCAAATACAGCGAGAATTTTGTTATCAAGACACCATCGAAGAATCTAAATGAATTGTGCCAGTCTTATTCACACATCGCTGCCTTGGTCTTCGATGCATTCTTCCGGCGACATACGAAACAGCATTACTTTTGAAGTGCACAAATTTATGTAGGGGATGATGTGTCGTTGTCATGGACTCTACACGTTGTCACGTATAAGATGTTCTACTATTCTGAATGTAATATCTTCAAATAAATACACTGCAAGTAGGTTTATTTTCACCTGACGCACGTTTCACAGTAATTATTCTGTATCTTCAGAGATTTGTTTGAATTGTAATTGAATGTTTCGCGTACAATACAGCTAACGGATAATCGAGTTTACTTCGATTCATTTTCGGTTGTTTTAATGTTTATATAGATGCTATGTATTATATATTTAGTGTTTCTTCTATTATTCTAATAAATGTATGATTTTAAATAAATCATCTTCTTTTGTTTTTATTTGTATTTGTTCTTTAATTAGTAGATTATACAAAGAGTAAAGAAGTAAAGAACAACATAATAATAAAGAGTTTTTATTATCCATGCATAAGGACTGATCATTGCTACTGACAGTGTAACAACTCATGTACGATTGGATCTATAGAAGTGTTTGTTAGCACGACAGTATAGCTCTGACACCAATCCATCCTATGGCCTTTTCAATTAGCTGTGTACATATTCATGTTCTGGCTTTCCCATCTAATAAATTTCAAAATGTGCGGTTTTGTGATCTGTCTGGTTTAAATAACACAGTACTCTTAAACGTCCATGTATTGAAACGTTCCTCTGTCTAAAGCATTATCAAAATTTCGTAAAATTGTTTTAGAGAAAAGTTCGGGTGTACTATTTGGAAATCTTTTCGTTCTGCCAGATTGCTGTAGTATTGTCTGAAATTTATAATTAACTATGTATTAACGTATAGCCCAATAATATGTGTGTATGTATGTTTTCCTTTAACGCAATCGTAAGCTTTATTTATGAATATAATAACTCCAATCCGAAGATGGTTGCATCGTTTTGGTATAACTTGGCTAGTTTTTTTTAATGCTTCATAAAATTGAATTTGGCTTCATTATAATTCCACTACAGCCTTAACGGAACAACAATTTCAGATGGCCGCTTCCTAATGAATATATAATAATATACGTAATGTTAGTGCTAATAATAATAACCACGCATAAGCTGTGTGTAGAAGTTATTTGTGGAGAATTCGCTGCGCAGGGGCACGGAGGCCTCGGTGTTTGTGTATGTGTGTGTTTATTGTGCAAATGACACTTGTCATTAATCGCGATGAAGAATGTTAAACCGGAGAGAACAAGAAAAAGTGGCGGTGTAGTGGGAGAGCGGGAAAATAGAGACAGAGCGAGAAGGGGGCGAGTAGAGAGAGCGAGAGAGAGAGGGAGGAGAGATGGAAACTTAAAAGTCGATTTGTTGCTAAACGCCCGAGGCGGTTCAGTTAACAAATTAAAAACTGATTTACGTGTTTTTCTACAGTGCGGCGACGACCTTATGAAGGATTCCATTTAACGATAATCGCAGCGTTTAAATAACCTCAGCCGAATGTTTCAAAATAAAATACAGCAACTGAGTTCTCTAGAACGAATCAATGAATTGTTGTTGCTGTTGTTGAACTCTTTGCCTTCTAGTCTTGTTACATAATCAGAATGGAAACGGGGGTCGAGTGATACGTTGTAGCGAACGACGATTTTGAAATACATCGACTCCGGGATCTGACTATGCGAAGACCTCAGAAGCATTCCTTTTCTGATCTAACGATGCTTCCCGTTCTTAAGACAAAGAGTAGCAGTTCAGAATTATTGTTGAAATTTTATCACACCGGAATTTTTTCTTTAGTTCTGTTCAATAATTAATTCAACTACATGTTCTTCCGTTTGCCATCATGCCTTTATCTCCGTGTATTCTTTTCCTATTTTCAACGATTTTTTACTCACTTTGTAACCTTTTATTTGCTGTCACTACTACCCACTGATTGGTTTGGTATTTGCTATAAAGCAAATATATTTTCAACTAATTAAACGTAAATTCTATAGGCCTACACACAACTTTCTAGACTTCTTTCTGTTTATAGAATACGCTTACTGATTTTCCAGTAAAGCGTGTTTGTGAACGTGTTGGCAGGATTAAACTACCAATTTTCGCAGTACTTGTAGACAATTTAGCAGTTTTTTTTTTTTGAAGATAGAACTGTTTTCGAATACTGAGGCTGACACTCAGGTAAACACTTAAAGGAAACGTTCTAGGAAACATGGTACAAATAGTGTTTTCGAATTTCGTTAATCGCTTACGTATGTCTATAAACTGTGTTTAATTATGGACCAAAGTGTTTGTGTTTAACTTGTTGTAATTAACGTTAACTTGTATTCCAGTTAGTGTCCATTTGAAACCGGCATTGGCAACATTATCGGATAATAATTAAAGAAAGTGTCACTTTTTCTATGAAGACACATAAGCGATAACTTCAGTTTTATTTCTGTATTTTAATTAGATTTTGAGCTTTGTTTTCATTTCTTCCTCGTGAAAAAGCAAGGGGTTTCGTGACATCATGGCCGCACTTCTCACGAGATGCGCCTGGAACTACGCGTCGGAACGGAAAGGGACGTACATCAGGAATTGTGATGTGATGGACGCCCTGAGTGTGACACACGAAGAAGCCCGTCAACCGTTCCGAGAAAACGTTTTCCTGTTTGTGATTATGACAGACAACGGTGACCGACTGAATGTTTGGTCCGACGGATTACTATAATTATCGCAGTGTCGTTTTCGTATTCTGCGCTTTGTCTTTTGTGAAACGAAAACGGTTCTCAGAAAGTCGCAATTTTGTTATCTAATTTTGTGCGTGTATTGTGGTATTTCTTAAGAAATGTTTTCAATTATTTGGTGGAGTAAACAAAACGCCAAGAGAATAGAAATTAGAACAATTATGATCCTAGATTCCCAAGAAACTGTCGGGAAAAGAAGGCCATGTTGTATCTGATTGAACGAAAACTTTGTGGTTGCATTAATTCGTCGAAAGTATCGCGACGTTATGCGAAAACACTATTGTGCGACAAAGACTTACAAGAAATAATTAACAAATCTGCCCATGGACCTATTATATGTAACTTAAAAGAAAAATCGACCCATGTTATAAAAATCTTATTCATTTGGTCTCTAGTTCACTGCATAGTTCATTTCATTAAATACACAATTATGTTTTTAAAATTACTACACAATTTTTTCTACTTTACATATCTAAAAATCATTGATACATGTCAATTTTTGCAAGGCATATTCTAACACGTAAATCTCGGTCAAACATGATTCGAAAATGGTATAGGCTACAACTCAAAGACAACAACAACAAAAAATACAGATAAAAATTCGCTCTACAAAAAAATGAAGGTTGTTAAAACTATTTAACTCTGTTGATCGTTTTAGAATGAAGTTGTAGAAGAGAAATAACTCACAATTTTGTGTCTTCTTAATTCATTTAAATAGTTTGTCTTTCATTAATGTTAGTATAAATGATATATTACAACTAAATTAGCAAATTCAATACACCGATTAAGTTTCTTTAATGTCTGTACTCAGTTAGTTTTCTGTTTTCTTGTTTTAGCTGTCCTTTCAACTCTTCCACATTTAACATTATTTAAATTGTTATTAATTTAACTATTGCTGCAAAAGAAGTTACCACTTAAAACTTTTAATTTTTCTAACGCTTTTTCGTCAAAGAATTTATGTAACTGAGTTTGTTTGAACATCGTGATGATCACGTTTCTACTTGCCACCAGAACAAATTCTTTTAGGCTGCTGACATAACCGTGCAAAGATATAGCCGACTTTCAGCTCTTAGTAATGTGGATCAAAACTGGCATTTGAAAATACGTATCATGGTGTAAAAAATAATCTTATGAGCCCAGCGAAAAATCTTATGGGCTAATGCCCAGCGAAAAATACCTTGACCGGTAAAACCTGGCAAAACTGTCTGGACAATCCGAATTCCAATCCACAGAGACGATTACTCGGACAATGATGATTTTTGCATTCTGATGGTTTCTTCATGGAATTACATGTAACAGCAGTAAGCAAAAACTAGGGGAGTTGAGAAGAAAGCGCAAGCATCAGTAATTAAAAAATACTAATGTCGAAAATCATTATCTATGTAGCTGTTTTTCTAATGCCGAAGAAGTGATTAAATTAACTATAGGGCCTACTAGTGAGACCAAGCGAGTTACCTGTGTGTATCCAAGCGACGTGTTTGACGGACACAGAAAACCTTTTTACAGTCTTCTTTGTCGCCAATAAAGATACATTAGTTGTATATAGTAAATACACTTTCAGTATAAAAACGGGTACTGGACCGCCATAAGTATCCATACGTAGATAGTAACGCGCGCGCGCGCGCGCGCGCGTGTGTATAGTATGGAGAATAAAATTAACGATCTTCTGTTGTCTCCTCGGCGTAGCCTAGGTCACCTGTCACTCGACTTCTCAGATTTTAAATATCTTTTGGCGAATGTCTGTTTATTTTCGTCGTTCGTCTAGTAAGCCTAGCCCTCGTTAGTTGTACACTTTCGTATACAGACTACTGTATAATCCCAGTTTAAATACTGACGTTTTTAGTAGCTTATTTCTAGTTTGTCTCGAGGTTTATATAATATTTTGTGGGTTTTAGTAATGATCTACTTACTGTTTTGCAATCTTTTCTCTCCTATTTGTCCCTCGTTAAAAACGTTTTTTTTGTTTCCTTTGTTTACTATTTTCCATTAAAAAAATCTCCCCCCTCTCTCTCTCTCTCTCTCTCTCTCTCTCTCTCTCTCATGCTTTATCTGTTTGCTTATACGTAAACAAAGTCTATCAGAACGTTTTCTCGGTTTCCCTTTTCACATTCCCTTTTTTTATAATGATTTGGTTAAGATTGCATATGAGTTTAATCCTCTTTTCAGAAGAAAAACAGCAAGAGACGGCTGTAAGAGATACATACTCACTCACTGGTACGAATAACTTTATTTTTTGTGTGTGTAAGCTTTTATGATGAGATATTTTTTTCTAACTGAAACAAAAATTTGCAGACTGCTACAATTATAGATAAGGAATTGATCATTGATCAAGGGTTTAAAGATTACAATTACCCCCCCCCTTGATCCAACAATAAGGAAATGGTCTGAAATTGATTTGAGGGGAAAGCTGCCCAATGACAAACTCCGAATTTTAGTTACGTAAAAAACTGTGAAGAACATATTTATCTGCCCTGCGGGTAACATGTCCAGTATCTTTTAAGCTGCCTTCTGGAAAGAATGATGAGATTACTGGCTGTATTCCTCTTATAGGCCTATTTCTGGTTATAATTGAATGTTGAACTTGTTTAAAGTTATTATTTCGTAATTAAACATTTTATTCTTCCTCTCTCTTCCAATCTCTCTTATTCTAGCTCTCTCTCTCTCTCTCTCTCTCTCTCTCTCTCTCTCTCTCTCTCTCTCTCTCTCTCGACCTCTAAATGCGTGCGCGCACGCTCGCGTACGTATGCGATTAATAAGTGTAGATAGGTAGAAAATGTGTCGCCGGATTCGTCGCTTTGTAACAGGTAGCAATGTCAGAATTAATTAATAGCATGATGTGGCTGTTGCTGTTGTTGTTTTGTGTGTTTATTGGGGGGGGGGGGGAGGCACAGCGAGACAAGTGAATTGCAATGGGATTTATATGAGCCTTGTGTGAAATGTGTAGGCTTAAAGTTGTGCGACTCCCCCCCCCTTCACACTATCTCTCTCGCTCTCTCGGTAATATTTATTCTAGTCTAGCGGACGTATTTTAGCATTAACTTCATATTAAAACATGTATAAAACTGTTTCAATTTCAATGAAATAAACCCAGTTGGGGGTTGAGCTGAGAGCAGGCATGCCAGCGGGAGGGGGAGGAGGAGTGTACAGTCTTACGGCTTACCGCGTGTTCGACAAAAGTCGGCGTATATTACTGTACTCGTTTTGCAGCTTCTTACGTAAAATAACATAATATAAATAAATATATATCTGTATTAAATTATTGCCATTATTTATTATTAATTTAAATCGTTTTCATTTAATAAATTTTACTCGCACGCTTTCACACTTCATACGTCAGTGAGCACGGTGTTAATATGAGGCGTGGAACGAATGTTTCGCAAGATGATACATACGGGTGTAGCATGAATACTTCAATACGGTGCACGTTGTAGACACCAGGCTTTTTTTGTAGACGACAGTTTTGTTTTATAAACGCACACGCGCGCGCGTGCATACAGTATTTCAGCACTAATAAGAAATGTACTTCACATACACGTACCACATTACAATAAAATGAATGGGGAAATATCACAACTAATCACGTCTCGAAAAGGGATACGACAAGGTGATTCACTTAGTCCCTTACTTTTTAACTTGTAATGGATGAAATAATAATGGCCATGAAAGATATGAAGGGATATAAAATGGGTGATACTACTTTCAACATTATCTTCTGTGCTTACGAAGCTGTAATTATATTTGAGACCGAAGGCGATACACAAAGGCTTCTGTACAAATTTAACATCGCTGTAAACAACTACAGTGTCTGTTGCTGCAACGCCAGTAAGGTGCAAGTTAGTAGTAGGTAACGACATTGTGCAGTAGATAGTGGAGGTAACCGTAGCAATCCATGGTTCAGTAGCCAAAGAAATAAGCTGCTAGGTTACAAAAACAAAACAAAATGTCAGTGTATGACTGATGTTGTCTGGAAGAATAAACTTTTAGTGCGGAAATGCAAGCAAGGACGTATAAAAATACAGTAGGGCCTATCGTGACGTATAAAGGGCAGAAAGCACGACAGCTAGAAGACAATCGCAAGTTGCTGAGATGAAATCACTGAGAAAAACGATAGGCGGGACACGGAGCGATAGAACAACAAATGTCAATATTCCAGGAACATGCCGCGTGATAGACACAGTGGACTGGATACAGGAGAAGAAAATAACTGTGGAGTACCATGCCGACAGGATAGATGATATTAGATTAGACAAGAGGGCCCGGGATATTCGTGCAAAAGGTGAAAGGCAAATTGGTCGACCACGAATGCAATGGGACGATTGTATTGAGTAATGTAGTTTGTTATAAAGGAAATTTCTTAAAGAAAGAAAGAAGAAGTAAACGATCTTATGTGTGAAGAAGGCCTATGTTATATATTATAGCTGTAATGACATCAGTGTACATAAAAAACTAGACAATTATAGTTACGACTTATACATTTGCGACAGACGCGGCAATAGTCAAGGACATTGAGCTATGCATCTACTGTACACTGATTTACGATCCAATGATAGAAGAGGTACTGAGAAACGGACGTACTCGGAAGTTCCAGTATATCGAAAGCTCAACATATCCCAAACGCTGACGTGAATGAAATAATGAATTCTCGATTCTGATATCATAGACAAAATAGGAAAAAAGGCGATTTTCGTGTGCGCACGTTTAAAGAATGCACAATTCAACGTGGCCGTTGATAACACTAGAGCCTGCCTTCTCTTGAAAACGAAAAAGAGAGAGACCGCGGGATCACGGAGTTTGAAGTTGACGGTCAACAGACGAAGGTATTGAAGACAGAGCGAAATGGCGTGTGCAGTGCAGGAAATGCTGAATGTTTTTACGCCTGTAAAAATTTATGCCTGATTTTTCAGTTCGCGTTTCTTCTACAACCAATGGTGTATTTAATTTATACAGGGAAATCGGATGCATGTTCGTGGATGCGAATATTAGCTAAACATTCCGCAGAGTACATGTATTACGAGATTGAAATGATTGAACAACTGTATTTTTTGTTTGCTTTTGTCCCGAATAATCAAAGTTATTTCGAAAATAAAATATCGTATAGATTTTACTTCACGATCGACTAATCAGAAGTCGATCTTTTTGAAACGTATCGGTCGTTTGTATCGTTCGCGGTGTACGGTTTTCGGGTAGAATATTAAATACAGAATGTACTTTGAATCTGAAAGAATATGCAGGTGTAGAAACAAAGGCAACAGCAACTAAAAACACGAGACCACGTCTTTGTCTCAACACGCAGCGCAGCAGAATAGATTCTTTATGTATGCAGTAAAAAAGAAAGGAATTGGAAGAATGAAGAATGTAAAGATTGAGTGATATGGGACCATCCGATAATATTCTAAGTGCAAAACTGGTGTTAAAACCCTGTAAACGTTCTCTTCTGGTGTCGTCTGTCGAGAAAGGTTGACAAAGTAGCGTACGCTTAAGGTACTCAAACTTTCTTTTGTGAATACTGAAAAGTATATGTTTATCCTTGTACCCGTACGTTTTCTTTATTCAACACTGTCGCCTTCCACGGCGTAGAAGTCCAGTAGCCAAATTGTGTGGTTGAGAAAATCGTATGTGAAACAATGTCTTACTGACGTCTCATTTTAGAGTAAAAATATAAAAGTCGCTTGGTCAAACACCAGTATAGCAAATCCGTAATCCAGTTAATGCGAATATTATAAGAAAATTAGTCACAACAGGGTTGATAATAATTCATATAACGACTGGAAACTAGTATTATCGTTCATTGTACGAAAGGGGTTTACATCTACGCGTGAACATTAATACTTCCACCATCCGTGTCCTGTTTATTGATTTCAAACAAGGAGAACTCGAATTTAATCTTGCATACGTTCATCTGCGTCGTATGCATAAAAGTATGCTTCGTGTATAAAAACAATAGACTGTTCTATTAAGATAATCTTTTTCCATACTTACGTAATTTATAAGATAAAAATAAAAATAACCATAAATCTGTTCGAAAAGTGGCCTAAAATTATAAAATTCAATCTATAAGGAATACACTCATACAGCACCATCCGTAGCACTTTGTCTGTTACCGTTTTCATCTTTACAATCACATCTTCCATCTTTCCTTCTGTGCCTTATGCGTTTTTATACTTTATGTCATTACTTTATTGAAACCATAAAAACTCAGTTTATAACGAGTCCTGTATTTGAATTTCTCTCATATACAAATTGACATATTTGGAAATAAACTTTTCTAAAATTACTCGTTGACTAGTTTTTCCGTATTCATTTTAAATTAAAATTGAAATTAAGCGATGAAACACAATACAAAAAGCAATAAACTGAAAATTTACCTGTTGCGTATTCATTTTTTATGTTCTATTTTAATTGTAGTGTTTTTATAAGAAACAACTTTTCTATGATCCACTATTATCTTGGTACATTCTACCTTTGTGTAAACTTACTAACAAACGTCTGTATAAACGTGTAGACCATCAGTGAATGGCACAATGTAGTTACTATCAGTTGTTTCATTGTTAAATATACTTTTCGAATCGTTCGTCTTCTGTTATGCAGATTCGTCATTTTTCACCTTCACAGTGGTCACTATTTCTTGTTACTGTAAGATTAATTTTTGACGAAGGTTATGACCATAGGAAATATATTTAAGTAAATACATTAACAACTACAACAAGTCCTCTGAAAGATATATGTATGAAACACACACAGAGAGTAGTTATTCATTATAATTATTGTTTACCCGGTCGTGTGCATTGACCGCAGTGCCAAAGAAGTAGAAAAATAAAAACTTAATTGAAAGTAAATCCCAATTAGAAACACTGGCGATCTTCAGTTCTAGGTGATGAGAAATACGCGTATATTAAATATTCCTTTCTCAGCGGGCTGTTTTATTGACGTAGTGTATTAGAGTGCATATCATAATCCATTTTCAACACGCTTACCGGCGGCATTTCGTAATATAATTTCAAGATACCGCTGCTAATTCCATTTCCTGTTGCTTCACATTGCTGTTTTTTTTTCAAGTTTTTTAGTTTACTGCGTTTTTATGCTGCAACTTTCAACGCCTTTTAAAATGTAATTTCCTGGAGTTTATGCCTTTTAGATTTCTCGTCGCTTTTTTCTGACTACCTGAGATTAAAATCGCAGTATTATTATACTCAGTTATTTATCGTTCGGGTATTAGACGTACATCGTTCTTAGCACCGACTATTTGTGATGTCAGTTCTCTTGGAGATTAGCGGACGTGAATGTTATCAGCAGCCTAACTAAGAAGCAACAAAAATCGCCACATTTGATTGTTTCTATCCCCGCCGTTGATACTACTGATGTTATTTGTCGTTTAAATTCCTTACCGTTACAACCGAAATCTGTAAATATTCCTTTATTAGTATCCAACGGGTATAAGCAGCGTCCGTGATACTGTCAATGTGAATAAGAATTTAGACTTTAATTAAGCAGAGTTGCAGCTACTTTATGGCCCCAGCGTACGTGTCTATATAAACAGCTCTACTGTAGGCTACTTCTAGTGATCTCGTCACACACGAATACGTGTAATGCTCAAGTATGCTGGAGATTTAAATCCGGTGTTGAACAGGGTGGTTGGTCGATTAGAAAGAACACATTAGCCAGTATGGAAGAGTTAGTTTTCCGGATAAATAGCTGTAGCGCCTTACCGTTTTGTCACATACCTTCCGGTCAACTACTGCGCCTCCTAGTCTACATTCATTTCCGTTAAAAGAAATGGAGATGAATGCGTACGTGTTTCCCATGCGATAATTGATTTTCACCATTAGACGCCCTTTATCTCTTTTCTGGGCAACTGTTAGTGTGGCTACAGGAGTCAGTCTGGTGCTGTGCGGTCTCGCGTAGTGGGAGCATATACAACGTGAAAGCAGAGCTAATGGTGCACTTAGTCGGCTCTGGAGATGTTCCAAAGAGCATTGCTGGCGCACGTAACCTGTGGTCCATTACTTGTTGCTCCAAATTAACTTCACTTTCGTTTCCGGAGAAGTGAACACCCAACGCACGAAAAGCCTTGACAGCAGACGCGCTAGCAGTGTTACAGCGTTTATAGTTTCGTCCGGCTTTCATAAACAGTTTGTAAAATTCGCTTTGAAGTTCTAATTTAAATATTTGATTTATGCAATATTAGTGTCATCCTCGCCTTTTTGTTGTAATTATTTCTCCAAGTAGAGTACGTGACCAGAGATTTTAAATTATTAATTTTAAAACTGTCTCGCGTATTTCGCAGTTGACACGAAATTGAACTGTGACGTTTTGCAGAATTGGCTTTTGACATTAGTTTATTGTACTTTGGAAACAGTTAACTTGTACAATCTAGGAAAATTATAAGAAAGAACGCAACTTCATTTAATCCGGTATCATCAGTCAGTACAATCGAGGTAAGTCGTATATTATAAGTCGACCGAGAGACACGCAGACGCAAGCATGGGAACCGGGCGAATAAGGATTTCGAGTCTGATTTTTTATTGTCCACGAGCAGCGCATACACAAAAAGAAAATAAGAACGGCTTCAATTTATATGGAATTGCATATAGTACATGAATAATTTTTTTTATTTGGCTGGTATTTGGATGTAGTTTATGGAGTAAACAAGTCTCGGCTGTTATGTTAATTGGAATGACTTGTTGTGGAGGGGTGGAAGTATTGTAATCGAGGACCCCATGTGGGCCCACCCCAGGGGTCTTCGTGATCCCCTCCAGGCCCAATCAGCTCCGATGTCAAATCAACTGAAAAGGTGTCTCGAAGTTCAGTATCGATATCTTCGTCGCCCCCTCGTCCCCTTTCGTAGCAACACCACAGGAGATTTCAATATGGTTTCCTCTCACTCTCCCGCTCTTTCTCTCTCCTTCATCTTCTCATTCCTATTCTTCTTCGTCTTCTTCCTTTTCTACTTCAAAGAGCGTACAGCACATACAAATACCATTTATCATACCACCTGTTATATGCAATTTTCAAACGTTACGAATGATAAGTGAGTTATATGTCGACAATTAGCGATACGAAAACTGGATTCTTGACTTAGTAGGAAGTATAGATCGCAGATACCAGATAAAAAGTGCATATCATTACCGTGGCGAAGCAATCGAAATGACAAATGGCAACAATATTTTAAGTCTCACGCGCGCCGCTCCACTGATGTACGTTTTATTTCGTTTCGTTTTAGTTTGCCGGCTATCTCGAACAGAACAATTTCGATAGAGCCCGCGATTCCGTTTTTGTTCATACAGGTTTTCTTTTTTACATGAGATGTAAATACACACCTACCAAAATTTTGTTAGCGTTATGGACTGTATCTACGGGTTCGTCAAGGACGAGTAAAATCTCCAATGTTTGTCCAAATTACTTCCAGCATACTCTCTCCAACTACTAAGTCAGTGTTACAAGAAATAACAGCACACTTTGTAAAGTATTTGTAGCCATCGTATCGGTAGCTAGTGTTGGATTAAATGATAACGCAACATTGAAAATTTGGTTTAAAGTTTAAAGGTGAAAATGTTTGGTTGAAACGTTTGATAACCTTACTTGAAATAAGTAAATCTATGGAACACATATACTAGACTACATTTGAATTTATTTTTTTGAAAGCTATTAATAATGTGGCCTTTTTTATTAAAATTAATTTCGTTTTAAACTAAATTATTGAAACTACGTGTCAGGTAAACTGAATTTGTAAATACGTTTTATACAAATGAGAAAACAAAATTCTTGCATTAAAAATATTAATGCTTATATAACGTATTTTCTTCGGGCAGTCCTTGGCGTTTCAAAATGCGAAGTTAAAAGCTACGTGTGACTATATAATATACGTATGAATAATTTTTTTTATGTTGTCGCAATATAGTAGAAACATTAAAATAACCAACAAGAACGAATAAAATATTCTTCGAAAAAACGAATGTTTGCAGTTAATTTGAAACGTATAAATCATATGGTGAAACATTCAGCTTTATAATACTCTGAAAAATAAAAATGAATACACAAGCAGAACATTGTTTACATATTACAGCTGATAGATAGAAATTTTTAACAATTTATTTCCACAATGTTACTAAATCAACAGGGGATCAAGAGGGTGGTTGGTCTGATTTAAGAGAAAAGTTCCAGATTTACACCAATAATAAAAAATCACAGTTCGCGCGCATGTGTGTGGTAAGTAATTTTAATATCTTCCATGATATTTTAAACTTCAATCTCTAGGTGACACCACATAATGCCACATTTCTGTGGAAGTGAGCTGTGGACATTGACGAAAAACCAGATGAAGAGAATAGAAAACGGTTTTGTGAGAAGTGCAGAAAGCTACTGTACAGAAAGAGAAGTGAAGACATCAGACGTGACTTAATGTATTCGTTCTAATCGAAGATGTGTAGAGACACGGAATAAACTGGAAACAACGCTAATCACGACCAGAGAAGACCAAAAACTAAACAACTGAGGAAAGAAGAGAACTAAAATATAAATTATTGGGTGTAAGAAGAACTAGAATCTATTGGACGACCTAGAAAGAGATGTCGTACTGGACCGTAAGAAGTCAGAAAGGCAGAACATACCAACAATTGGTTAAACCCAGTTATGTGAAAGTTTGACTTTCCGTAATATTGAAATACGAGTAAATATTATCATAGTGACGTACTAATGGCGTTTTGCTCTCCAAGAAGCTTTTCCAGTCACAGGTTATGAGAAGACTTTCATGTCAGTACAAAACTAACTGTACGTCCGAATGTATCAGCCGAAACTGTGGTCCGTACGTTTTATTGCTTTTCCTGTGAAGTATAAATCTAACCCGGGGTTCTGTCTTCGGTGCTGGCGTTTCTCTGACCCTCTCTCGCGACATTGACATTAGTATTAATTCAAACACGATGCATGTGTTTTTGTTTCTAATCAAGACGTGGTGGCAGGGCACACCCCACTACTCCTGCCGCTGCTGACACACTGGTGTGCTGCTCCACGCCACACTTGCGTCGCCGGAGCGCTCACCGCTGCCGTAGCCAGATCCAATCTGGACAACCGGCTACGTACCTCTAATCTTTTTAATTAATCTCCTATAATACCATTACTCGAGCTGGAAACATTATAACTAAACTCCGGTGAACTGCTCCAACTACAGAAAAAATTAATTACGTTAATTTTAGTCGCGGAATGTAAAAACCGTGCGCCCGCGATCGCGACTTACATGTGCGCGTTCCATCGTTGTCAGATTCTCCAAGGTTTAACGTACGTGGAAATTCTTTCGAATCCAGGATACAGCAAGCTGGTTTTTTTTTTTTTGAAGTCCTTGACACAGGGAACGACATGACTGTTCAAAATCACACATATCCTTAGCACGTATTGTGGCATACGTAGATATAAAATACATTGTTGACATGATCGTGTATCACAGGCTTCGCGTAGGTCACACGCTTGTTTACATGACAAAAACTGATAAAAGTGTAGTAGGGGGAGTAGGGGAAAATATATAATTCACGGGTCTGATGTCATTTGAAAAATCTGTCAAAACGTTTGGTGATTTGTATGTACAGAAAATTTTCTATTACACTGTTTTTTTTTTAATTAAGTCAGTAATCATCGGCAATCACTTTTCGTTCAACGGATTATCACAGTGATAATCTCATTTGTTGTATTACAATAGAATATACGTTATAATTGAAAGTAATAACATTTTCTTCTAATTAAATGGCCAACAATAGATTTGATCATGTAAAGTGCGCGCGCGGCTGTGCAGTATATAATATGAAATAAGAATGTCACACGTAATAAAAGCACTTTTTAATGTTACGGCTAGGAAGACAGAGTAGACTCTGAGTGAGTCTGAACATTGTCGATCATCGATGGTCCTTTCCAGAAGAAAGAATCTAATATTGTTTTCATTTATTTTGAATATTATTCATTACTTTTGATTTTTACGTTTTACGTTTATTACTGTTATTATTATTATTATTATTATTTTTGCTATCACTATTGTTGTTAACACGTTGATAGTTATGAACTCATAATTTGGGTTATACTGTCTACAGTACTGTTCCTTGAAAGATTCTGTTTAGCGAGAATATTATTTCCAGCGAATACTTCAACCGTTCGTCTATTACATATTTTCTCTATGTCCTACTATTTTTGACCACCTAAGTACTGGTTTCTGCTCGGACACCGGGATGATTATATTTAGTCGATTAATGGCCAGCGGTTTTTGAAGAATATCACGAGAACTGGATTCAAGGAAACACGAAAGCACTACTGCAATTGTAATTGAATGGTTCGAAACTATGTCTCTGTTGACGGTAAGCCTGTTAGTACAAGCGAAGTAACTTGGAAGTACCATACAAGGTGCGCTTGAGTCGTACAGAACACAAGAAATGTAGGGTGGCCGGCACTACGTTTCAGTCGCCATTTATTACACAGGTACGGTGAATCGATCTGGAAGAAGCTGAAAAACGCACCTTGATTTTGTGGTGATTCCAGCGCCATATTGGTCCACTAAGTCCTCGTCATTCAAGAAGATCAAATTAATTTTGTCCTCCATAACCGATCTGTCACCTCTCGGTTGACATAATACATGGATTTTTAAATATAAATCGTCATTACAAATATGTCTGATGTTTAATTTATATAGGTGGATGACTCAGAATACATCTAATATCCTTTATTTATTGTTTTATATCACTACAGTTATTTTATGTTGCAATACTGGATTTAGCATTGATCACAACTTGATTAAATTTAATAAATTCTGGCATATGTAGTACTTCAGTCGTAGTTCAGTCAAACGTACGGGCTCGTATATTTCATGAGTAATAGAAGCCTAAAGTGCGTGGGGTGTTATTGAAGTAAAAATAATTTTAAACTAGCGTTACATTGCACGTTGTACTTATTGGAGTCAATTTAAATCGCGCTTGCTTTTCGTCGCGGATTTTTCAGTTTTCCATTCAGCGAAGCGGCCTGTCAGATTCCGTCGTCTCGCGCACGCGCCACGCGCCCGCCGGCAACAATTGTGTTTACCGTTCTCATTACGTGCTTATTATTCGCATTATTTCCGTACTACTGACGGATTCCGAGAATCATTGCTGTGAAAAATTACCATAAAAGCTGGGCGGACCTTATTCATGGTCGTCAAATTACCTAGCGTTGCATAACGCTTGATTCGTTCCACGTGGTATGTGGATTTGTTCACTTGTAAATGATCGTATTTTTGTGGTGAGCGTGGTGCGTGTGTTTAATTTGTACTTAAACTCAACGCATTACACTGTACTGTCGGTATCATAAACATATTTGGGCAGTACATATGGCTCTAGTCCATAATTATTAATCAGAGAGTCTCCTGATTTAATAATTTTTTTATTAAATTAACTATTTTTAGGAAGGTCACTATTACGTTTCAGTGTTGTTTCACTTATTACCAAATACAATGTAATTCACACATTGCCCGTTAATAATCCAGAGTACTGTTGGTTGGAAACACTATTCTACCCGGTTTCCATTCAGTGTAAATCTTTGTCAGTACATAGGAGATTCCTTGCGAAACTATCTTTTACCTGGAAATTTTGTAAGTTGCTCTGTATTAAATTGTGCGATATAAATAAGGTAAAGAGAGTCGGTTACACTGGGGGCTTAATAAACATTCGAAAGCTACCTCCTTGCTTTTCGCGAATAGGACATAACCTCAAAAACTGGATAAAAATTTAAACCATCTCTCGACCACCAGACAACTAGGAAAGTTTATACCGGCACATTAAAAAAAAATTTACCATTCGTTTTTTCTTTATTCATCTGGTGGGGGGTGGTTACACCTTTCAAAACTCCCTCGCTGCGCCACTGATTAAAAAAAAAAAACACGGATGGGGTTAAAGATGGTTTTTTTTTTGTACCGATGGCGATAGAACGGTATTTCTTGCCGATGGTTGGTTTCCTTGAAGTCCAATTTGTTTTCCACGAATGTCTCTAGTCATCACGTCTGATGTTATTGTGGGAAAAAACAAAACTCACCTATAACGTTTAATGCAATATGTTTTTAGACCCATTAAGCTAACAAAAAACTCATTTAAAATGGGTATGACTGTACGCAATGTCGGATTGTTATTTGAAGGGCATTCAAAACTTCACACACCCAGCAAACTGGGTTAAGCAGACACTGTAGACACATTTTGTTCTTGTTGAACATTTTTTTCCCACTGCCTCGTTGATTGACTAATACGCTGAGTGACGTACGCTTGGGCTTAAGCCAAACAGCAATAAAAACGCGTTACATTAATTTTATATAAATTAATTATGGAATATAACACCTGCACCGCGTAGTGAGTGAATCAGTCAGTGGGCCTACCCGGATGTGTAGGCCTCTGCGACGCCCAGCCAAATGTTAATTTATGTTCATGCGCAGTAAATGCGGACTGTGCACGTGACAATTAGTCGGTTTAAAAAATAAATTAAACGTATGATTAATGAAACAGTATTTCTTTATTCGAACACGAATTATCAACATTGTGATGAACGAAATGTAATAAGCAAGCTTGTTAACATGACATGAATACCTAAAATAATTTTCATTCTGCACGTACTTACTGTACATTAAAACTGTTTCTGCTGAGATTATTTTAATCCTGACGACTTCTTTGTTGTGCGATTCTGCCTTGTGTCACACAACGCGTGTTATACGATCTGTGTCAGATATGCATACTAGTTTTCAAGTATATAAAATATACGAATTTAATATAAATATCTGGACACAAACTACTGAGATAGCCACTGCTACCGTATTTAATTGAATTTTCATTTTCCCGTTTTAAGGTTTGCCTGTTTCCAACTCCCAAAAATCTCGGTTTTTTTTTCAAGTATCGACTAGCAGTAGTCTGTCACTGACATGATTTCTTCGTTCTAATTCCGGTTTTCTTCTCCATTGTCTTCTTCTTCTTCTT
The DNA here is from genome assembly GCA_034769895.1 of Magicicada septendecula. NCBI lineage: Eukaryota > Metazoa > Arthropoda > Insecta > Hemiptera > Cicadidae > Magicicada > Magicicada septendecula. The sequence goes on from CM068369.1 coordinate 463,823,026, forward strand.
CTTCTTCTTCTTCTTCTTCTTCTTCTTCTTCTTCTTCTTCTTCTTCTTCTTCTTCTTCTTCTCCTTCCCGCAGTTTTACAGACCTACTTGACCATAACCCCCTTTACTTTCCGCTTCCACCGAGACCGTTTGCCAGCTTCCCACATACTGGCGTATGTTATTTCGCCAATTAGTTCTACGTTTCCCCTTTCTTTTGCCCATTTGCTTCTTTCTTCGGTACTCGGTAAGCATCCGTTCCTCCCTCATGTCTGTCCAATTAAGTCATAATTTATAGATGACTCCAATTCCAAATTTCTCTCTGCCATTCATTTTACGTTGATCATCGACCATTTCATTATTATGAATTTTATCACCCATGAGTTACATGAGTCTACATATTTCTTCTCGTCTTGATTTTGTCTTTTCATGACGTCCAGATACCTTATTAGGTAATCTGTTTTTACAGTTGCACTTTTATCCCAATTCTTGTTGCAAGAGGCATCATTTCTGGCCCGCATAATGTACTATTTTATCAAATAATAGTTATTACCTCTTTTTGTCGAAGTCCTTTGACACCACATGCTGCTTTCTCCACTTTCCTCCATTACATCTCTACAACTGTTCCAAGATGTTTGAAAACTGTTCAGGTGTGATATTTTCGAAGTAAATTCATGGCCCATAATAGATTTCCTTGATGACATTCATTGGTTTATAGATATTTATCCTAAAACACAAGAACACAAGAAATCCTTTATACAAAACGTTGTTTGACCATCAGTCGTCAAGTGTCTTTCATATTCTTCTCTGAGCCTTCTCAGCATGGTTTCCGTATTGTCCTGGTCCTGATCGGTTACAACCTGATCATCTATAAGTAAAAGTGCATGCAAAGGATGTTTTCACGTTCCTTTTTGTTGTGTTTTGAATATGTATTCAGTACGTAAATGGGACTGGTAATCTCTGTGTGTGTATTTGTATAATGTAGGCTATAGCTATAGTTGTAATATTCAACAATTGTGAAAGAGTGACGTTTTAGATATTTATTTTTTTAAGTTCACGTGGTAAGGATTGAAAGCACCGTTTAGTATTATCTTTTTCTCTATTTTTCATTTTCTTATTGTTCTTTATCAACTATTATACGGAGCGGTTCTCGTCTCGCGACAGTCGTTATGTACAGTAGAGTACGGTAGGTACAGCACGTCGAGACAACGTGCCGGCTGCTGGTGATCGCGCTAAGCAGCCGCAGCTTGTTGGGCGCAACGGAAAGGACACAAAGTGAATTAAAAATGAGATTATTTTCGGGGGTTTTGTTTCACCACAGTTGGAAGAGAAGAGCTCGCCTAGCGACGAACCGGAGGGAGAGAGACAGAGAGCGAAAGACGCTTGTGACCGTAATATATCCAATGTTGTCATTGTAGCAATGTAATTTATGTCTTTATATAAGAGTACATTCCGCCCATCTACATATATGCAAAGTAAAAACCGGGCCCCCCCCCTCTCTCTCTCTCTCTCTCTCTCTCTCTCTCTCTCTCTCTCTCTCTCTCTCTCTCTCTCTCTCTCTCTCTCTCTCTCCACACTGTTTGTTGTTGCTGTTGTTGTCGTCGTCATCGTAGTTGTTGTTGCTGCTGCTGCTGCTTCTCCACTGCTGTTCGCTGCGTTTCAAACAAACAAAGGCTATAATTAAAATATAAAAATCGTGGCCAAAAAATAAAAAATAAATAAAAAGACTAGACGGCTGCCCATCTCTTAATCAACTCTTAGTCTTAATATCTAATTTTACTGAATCTCTCCTGTTTGCGTCTTTTGTTCTTCCCAGGATCTGAGTAGCCTATTACCGATAATATTGAAGAACAATTATTTTTTCCTTTGTTTTTGTCATGAAGGAGGCGGAAAGGAAGTTGATGTGGTCCAGACACAACTGAATCTTTTCGTGTCCACAACTAAAACCTCTTCATTGTTTAAAGAGCGGGAATTATTTTCTTCCAACGTATGTTCCCGTTCCTTATGTTCGTTATACAGATGTAAATTCAGTTTCGCGAGCGATACTTTCCTGAAATTCGTCGTACTGTCTGTATCTTCTCCTTTCTTATATTACTTAATGTGAGTATGGTCTTTGAAAGGAGGTCCCATGTTTCCTTCCTTGTCGAAAAAAGTATATCTGTATCATGTAACTGCGTGCCGCATCTAACCAGTATCAGCAACAGCGATGTGGAAATTATTGTAGTGTTCGTTTTATCAAACAATTCCATGTTATACAAATATATATAAAACGAACTGAATAAATGAATCAATCTCAATAAATGTTTGTATGTTTATGTGTAAAGTAACGAACTGAACACTAAGGAACAAAGTCCTTTGAGAAAGAAAAAAAGTTAAAATTGTATAAAGTATTAGAAAGAATTGGAAGAAAGTTTGCCTGGATTATCACAAATAAATATAACTGCCCAAATTGTGGCCTCGTAGATGGTGTTTTCAGGCAGAGAGAAAGGGTGCACAAGAATCTCTAGAATAAGAAGTGAAGATATAAGGGAAGAATTAAAAGTAAGTAGTGCAGAACAAAAATGTAGAGCCCCACGTAGAGAGAACTTCTGAAAATAGAATACCAATGGCAAAGCAGAATCTACAATATAAACCGCTGGAAGGAAGTAGTTTTGGGAGGCCTAAAGAAAGACTGCTATTTGAACACTCTTACGTCCGAGCAGGAATTTTGCCTATCAGTGAAATGCAGAAAAACAAGATTTCAGTTTAACTTGTAGAATATCTGCTGCGAAGGACTATTCTGCTATAATTGTTATTGAAGTGTTCGTCAAGTTCAACACTTTAAGAAAATTTATTCGTGAAGACAACTTCCTGTCTCTCGCCTTTCGCCTGTGAACTGTCAAAACGTCCGTTTTGCTACAGGCATAGACGAAATTCAGGTGAGGGGCGAGGTTCCGTGTTTCACCCTAACACCACGTGAAAGTTTAAACCCGTGAGATAAATTATTTCGGACAAATGTTTCTATTCTATTCCAGATTACATTTCAGATTCTATGTTTCTAAATTATTTCAGATTGCTATTCCGTTAGATATTTAAGAGCCATAATAGAGTACTTGGCACCCGTGTCCACGCATCTCGGAAGTGCTACAATGATAACTTGGTGAAATCGAAGAAGATTGATATTGGAATGATAAAAACGTATAGAACGTTGTTGAAGACTGATCTCAACCAGAATACAAAGAAGACGTAGGGGAATAATAGGGTGAAGAGGATAATACTGATGGGACAAGGTAAATGGAATATGTTGCGCAGTGATGCCACACTTCAAATAAATAAGCCGTTTAATAAAGTAAACAGCCATTAAATGGACGTAGTTGTAATACTTTACAGACGCACAAGCACGCATAAATCTATTATTGTATTAAGGTTTACTTTATCCTCGTCGACTTGGAATGCTACCCTTGGATATTCTGTCCAGACAACATCGCTTATTCATATTAACGGATGCCATGATTGTTTCAGGTAAACTAGATTTTCAAGTACTCAATTTTAATTGCAGCTTACTATTGTTATTACTATAGAACGATAATGCAGCATGCGCAAACTAGAGAGCAGGGACCAGAGATTGACATCGAATCTTCTTAATGGTGAACCTCCTCACAGTCCTCGTTCTGGATACAGACCCCCTTTGTCTGGGAGGCTTCTGAATTTTGATGACATTACTTTCCTCTACAGGTAATGTCGATTGTTCGGCAAGTATTCGCGTTGTCATTATAAAATATGCGTATTCCGTTCCCCGATGTCTTCTTTACAACCTGACGAGAGAGCGCGCAGCTACATTCAACTTTCTAGACGGATTGCTTTCACAGACTTGTCCACACCGTCTGTTTTACAGCTTCGAATTTTCCCCTAATCCTAAATGATATATCGCCGATTTTATACTTTCCGTATTTTTACGGTTTAGTGCAAAATGTCATTAATACCTGTACACTTGCTAACTAAACAGAAAGAAGAATTCATTTTCCCTATAGGCTACATTTAGTTTAGAATATAGAAACAGGCTTTTTTTCCATAAAAAGTACTCTCATACTTCCTAAGTACTTTTAATTTGATTATATTCACTAGAAATAATTAAGTATATAATTAATTATAAAGAATTATAGATATTATAAATAATTAATATATTAATTAAGTGTACAATAATTAAATAATAATTTTGAAGTACTGCTTAGGACACGAGGGCTATTTATGACATTTCGCGGTAAAACTCGTGTTAAGTGTACTCGCAGACGACACACAGATACTCATCAACGGATATTAGTAATGCACGATGGTAGAGAAATATTACTTTTCTAATCGATACAGACATTAGCTAATCGGTTACAAGGAAAAGTGTACAGGTTAATTTGTTGTAACGGCAATGATTGCTCGCTGTGACAAATAAGGCAGTTTTATATGAATAACTTATTTATTTCTTTGAAAAAAAAAACAAGAGCACACACACACACACCAAATAGTAGGCTACAACGTTTTCCAATGTTTATAGGCTCTCCAGTCATTCTGATATCTTTTCTGCCTGTTGAAACGGAGAAACAAAATTAAAATCCGAACCGTGCACAGTCAGGCTTAGTCTCGTGCGTGAGATCAGTTACGATTCAGTATCTGATTCGTGCTGTTCCCCAGTATTATTATGGCAGTTCTGTATTTGAAGTCTTCTTCCGGAACGGTCTATCATTACATAGACCTGAGGATACCCATTGTAATATGGGTGGAACGTTGTCTTACAAGACATATTCATCGTGGTCCATCCCGGGAGAAGATATGTCCAAATACAGAATGGAGACCGGCCGCGGAACCCTACGTGAGAACATTATAATAGAGTCTTCGCACTCCTCCCAGATCAGTAACTGGCAAACAGCTATCGTTAAGCCTAAATAGACATAAAGTGTAGCTAAACTTTAGGGATCCTTAAAAATGAGAACTTTGAGAGAAATTAACGTGTTCGCGAGCCCTCTAGTGCATAAATTCAGGGGTTATTGCCATTTCTTCATAAGTACATAAACATATCTTTTGCCGGAACACTGAAGAGTTAGCCTAAAGTATACACTCCTAGACAGCTTATAGATTATTTCTATACTTTGCTTCACCATACTCATTTATAACTGTCAATATTTTTGTGCGCAATTGTACTTTTTCGCTATTGACTTTTCAGTCATTTTTATTAAAGTTCAATTATAATTATTCTCCAATTTTTTTATAATCACTTTGCTCTGTGTATAGTCTACCATTCCTTCGATTTTTTTATTTCTATATTCAACGTCTCTTCGTTGTATGAACATTTGTACCGTATTTTAAAATTTAGGACATTCTTTGTCGCTCTCAGTGTTCCTAGATTAAACGAAGTTCACCCACACAGGTGGTTTTGACAGAGGTAACCATATAATTCTCTATCAGTTCTCATATTACAATTCACTGTATAGTTCTCCTTTCTAGTTTAAGGTGCGTGAATTAAACCATCCGGATTTATTCGAATCGTTAAATTTGTTTACTCACTATCTGTGAGTTTTAAACTTAGGGAATTTAGTCGTGAGAGGATAGAATGTTTGATTCGTTGTTTAACGAGATTACATAAATCTCTACAAGATGATTACTGTCTTGATGATGGTAGTGATACAGCCAGAGAATATATAGCCTATATATATATATATATATATATATATATATATATATATATATATCACATATCACGATGTTCGAGGCGAGGACTGTGTCTGGCAGCGGCGAGAGGAGAGGCGGTAAGTTAAGCAAGTATGCATCTAATTCGCGCCGAGTGTACATAAATTTGATGACGATGATATTAGCGGTGTGGAATGGGAAGTGGTTCGGCGCGAAGCGACGCGTTGCAGTTTTAATATGACACTGTGTATAGTGAACAATGAAACTTTATGCGGCGCATGACCGAGAACAGGTTTGCAAATGCATTAGAAACGTTAACGCAACAATTGTCCAAGCAACCAGCGATCTGTATTCCAAGCTCGTGTTTATAACTTTAAATGATACTCGCGCGCGCGCGCTCTCTCTCTCTCTCTCTCTCTCTCTCTCTCTCTCTCTCTCTCTCTCTCTCTGGCTCTCCCCCTCTCTCCGTCAGTCCGCCTCTCTCAGACCGCCCTACGTATCACACCACCACCGCCGAAAAGCGCGCACACACGAATTAAATTAATTTATCTGTTTACGTCAGTTTCGCTTACAGGAGGTGCGCGCGCGGTAAACGGGCGAATGATTTATATCTTGTTGAGAATTTCATTCAGTCTGTATCGTCCCGTCTCATTCATAACAGTCCGATCGCTGTACCATATTCAGACGTAACGGTAATCTTATTGAGTCATATGCGTATTACAACATATGGTACGCTGGTATACGAAAGGATTACAAGTTGGTTTTGTTTTAGTTATTCTCCCGCAGGCCGTTGGCTTTGCTTCAACTCATTTGTCCCCGTCCAGTTTCTTCCGACATCCCTTTCCCGAACTACAGTAGGCCTATATCGATCAACTTGTGTTTTCCGTTTCCGATGCTCATAATGTTTTCCAAAGGTGATGTACTATATTTACTTCTTCCACGTTTATAAAGCTGCCTTTGCCTCAATTGGTTCACGTAAACCAGTAGTTCCCTAAGTGGGGTCCGCGACAATGTTTCAGGGGTCCGCAGACATTTTTAAGAAAAAAAATACAATATACCGTACTTTTCTCCGATTTTTTATGCTCTAAAATTTAAATCTAAATTTTAGAATCTTAAAACAATTAATAGAAGAATCCAATACTTTTTTTTTGGTCAAACTAAATTGTAATTGTAAAAGTAATTTCAAACTAATGGGTTGAATAATGTCTGTAAATCATGTCGTGTAGCAGATCTGTTTGTCCGCCGAACAGGGTAGACGAGCTCTTACAGTACAAGAAGAAGTTTCATTTGCAGAACTTCAACTGACGGTTCATTGAAATTACAGTTTTCGCAATTACAGTTAGCTGACTTCTGTTTATTTGTAGTGACTGATTATCCTAAAGTCGGAAAAAGTGTTTAACTGTGTTTTCCTCTACTTATTTGTGTGAAACCGCAGTCTCCCTGCTCACGTACTTAAAGTCAAAGTTAAGAAATAAACTTGATGTCGAGAGTCGACACAGTCGGGGTCCGTGAATTTTTAAATTACTTGAGGAGGGGTCGGCTGACTGAAAAGTTTGGGAACCACTGACGTAAACGATTATGTGTTCCACGTATAGCATAAACTTGTGTTCGAATTAAAAACCAAAAAAGCTAATATTGTGATTGGTCAATTTTTCCGCGTTCTCTATAAATCTCTTGATAATAAATGCATCTAACTTCATGTGCCATCTTCCTTTTTCCTATTAGTTTATTTACCAGCATGTTACGCAGAATTAAGCAGATCGTTCTAATTAACATCATAAGCAATATAAATTCCTTCGTTTAATCAAACCATTTATGAGTTTACGGCCGTGTATATGCAATTAAAATCTTCCGGACATGAAGCTGTAGTAGCCTACGGAGTCACGGTCGTCCGCTTCTCGTTCACGGATTTTAATGAAATTCCATCGTCCTCTTAGGCAATAAAGTCTGCAGTATTAGTTTTTTCCATTCATCCTCATTCAGCGTTTCTAATTACGTTGCAATAAACATTTTAAAAGCATACTTAGCCTGTTTACCGATGGGACAAAAACGGAAAAGTCTTTACCTTCATCTCCAGTGTTGGTTGAAAGTTTGACTTCACCGGAAAAGAAGACAATGCTAGATTAACGATACCACTCGCAGAGATAACAATTTTAAAACCTCACTGCGATAGCTTTGACTAACTAATGACACAGGAAACTTCAGGCCCTTTAATTACAATGCCTTTTAAAACCAAACTCAAGTCGATACTCTGACAAGTTCAGATGGAATATAGTCTTACAATTTTAACTCTCTTCAGTTACTTTAATTTTATTTTTTAAATTATTTATAATTAAAATGTTATTAAAGTTCTACGCAAGTTCCAGCGTACCTAAAAGACACTATTTAATAAAGTAAATTTCTAAGATAGGATTCGAAGCAGGTTATATTGGCAGTGACAAATGATTGCTCGCTGCATGATTTGGCTTATAATGACATATTCCACACTCTAGTGAAACCTGATATCATTAAAGCCAAACAGACCAAGCCGATTAGAACCAACTGAACTGCAGACATTTTGTAAAATAGCACAGTTTACAAAATACTAGGTCAAATGCTTTGGTAAGAGATACGTCACTTGCAGGAAGACCCAGCAACAAATAGAGGGAAACGTCGCTGTGAACCTAACAAAAAGAAGGACTCTAAATACATTACGTACTTTTTAACATTCCTGCCTTTTGGAAATTCGGATTTCCTAGCGGTTACATACGCGTATACTTGTATTCCTTAGTCTGTTACATTTGTTTTAATTTAATTTTATATCTACCCCTATCCAATGTTCTGCACATTACCTCAGCTTCTCCCGTACCTTACATCACTGCAGATGAGAACTAAATTTGCTCTTTAGTATTAGAGTGAGGCAGATAATTAATCACAGCCACTCGATCTTGCATCGACATTTATTTTATTTCAAAATGCGAGTAACACTTTCTCCAATTCAATTTGCCAGCCTTTCAGTGTAGTGCATAGGTCGTATTTTCCTTCACATTTCAACTGAAGAAACTATTTGAAAGAACAAATAAGTTTTAACATTTTAGTAATCGGTAGTCACAGTATGGAAACGTTGAACAACAATAATAATAACAACAAAGACGACGACCCATTACTCAGTAAATGAAATCACATTGCCTCGAAGGAACGAACAGAAACAAGTGTGTGTGTGTGTGTGTCCAAAGACAATATTTCTAGAAGTCGTTATTGATGCAGAATGTATTTTTCGATTTACGAGTGAGAGAGCGTGCTCCAGCCAGACAATGGCACATTACGGCCGGCAGAAGCAGTTGCGTGATACGCAAATCCTACTCTACAGTACGCATACTGTATTAGCGAAGCCGCCCACGCCGGCACCCGCACCCGCACTCGTGCGCGTGTCACGTGACCGCTGTTTTCTCACACACCGATTATGGAGTTAAATGTGGGGTCAACTAATTAGCGGCAACCGACGACAAAAGAATTCTCGGTAGTCCGAAAATGTTACTGCTTCCGAGCAAATATTAAGTAAACTTCTTTCGCTTCCTTTCTTGTTTCCTTCTTGTTCGTTTCAGCCGTCTGTGGGCTGCGATCATAACTGTCTTCACTTTTTTAACTTCTTTTTCCTTCGCTAGTGTTCCTTCGTTCTATGGCTCATTCCTGCCCGTCTTTCTTCTGATAACACTCTTTTGGCTCTCCTTGGCTACTCTTCAGAGAGATCTTTCTTTTATTTTCCTTCTAAACACTTCTCTGTTTACTGTGTCCTTGATTCCACATTTTTCAAAATTTTATGCACTTCTTTCACCCAAAGTACTTGTGTCTTACCTATCTCCTGGAATATGAAGATGTTGTTTGCTATCCTTTTTGGTTCCATTCTTCTGGGGTGTCACAGAAAGCCATTCGTCTTTTGTTTATCGTGGTCGAGATTTTGTCAATCTTCTCATACAACTCTCAAGACTGCTTAGTCTGCCTCCATCCATCGCTCGAAAGCCTCCATTCTTCTCTTCCGTCCTTGAACAAGAGCTTCTGAAAATATCACATTAGTATCTCTTTTTCGTTTATTAGCTCTTCCGTAGCACACATTCCTTCATCATCATGTTCCATTCTGTTTTCACCCATTCAGTCCCTATTCCAAATCATTTTAACTTCTAGGACGAAATGAACTTAACGGTTCCTTTTCCTGTATCACATCTCTTTTGTAGGCTTTGACGAAATATTGGGTACGGCGTACAGACACAGATCAGATCCCCCCCTTTTCCATCTTCTCATTCATAATTCGTTTCTCCGATGTGATATCAATTATGCTCAGTTGTCAATACTTAACGTTCCTAAGAGCTGACGGAGAGAACCATATCTATCAATAATAAACCCAGAATTTTCTCCAGTAATTCTTCTTATCTTTGAGTATTATAGTTCCGGCTGCAGGAGTAATATACTTATCAATCGCTTAACTTAGACAAACATAGGCGTAGAATTTTAAGTTAAAAAATGGCTCATACGACTATTAACATTGATACAATCTATTCATGTTCAAAAAGATTAACAGTAGAAATTTCTTTTTACGTGCGTTAGAATCATGGAAGTGATTCACGTGTATGAAACTTTAAACCGATTTTTTTTTAATATACAAAAATACCGATGACTTTTATTTAAAGTTGCATTTTGAAAGCATGGACTGTAAGTTATAAAAAAATTATCAAACAATGTTTTTTTAATGTTTTCAATGCTGTGCTTGCTTTCTACAGTTCATCGAACTCTGTCTACCTGTCTGTCTCTCTCTGTCACACACACACACACACACACACACACACACACACACACACACACGGAGTGTTTGTACAGAATATTTACAATCCTTTGTGCGTGCGATTGCGTAACTCGGTGATCTGTCCACACTTTCGAGACCCCCTCACTGCGCCCGCGTGCGTGTGAGTGTGGGCCTCGTGCGTGTGTAGCGTTTGTTACTACAAAGGGCTTCACTACCTCGTACAAAAGAATAAATTACTACTATATTTTTTAAAACTTTCGTGCTTCTGCTTGTTCTTTCATGTTGTTTTCAGTAACCGACGCACATAAATAACTACTTCTACGTTGGTGTGTGTGTGTGTGTTCACGTGTGCGCGCCTTTTGCGCGTCTGCGTGTTATTATTTTCTCCAATTTGATGGTTGATCAAAATTATTTCTGATTATCGTTACGATGTGTTATCATTTCCTTCACTTTATTATATATATTTTATAATATATAAATAAAACTTATCCGGCTGTGATCTTTGAAAGTTGCGAGTAAATTGAATTAATTCCCCATTATAGAGAACCACCCTACAGATGGATAAGTCGTGTGGAGGGGCCATAACTCCCGGTAATTTTTATGCATTATTGTCTTCCCCTAGCCACTGATGCCCCAACACTTAACTGCAGTATTACAGCTGGCTAAATCCTGTTAGATTCTCGCCTATAATATTCCAAAGATAAGCAGGTCCGGAATCATTTCCCTTGCACCTGGCCATAAGAGAAGAGTTACACGTTTTTAACTTGAATGAAAAATTAAAAGATTACAATCAACGGTGGAAAGAACGCTTAGAAATAATGTCAGATTCCAGACTGGCCAAGTAAGTCTGGAAATACAAACCTGTAGGACACGGGTGTGTGGGTAGACCTAGGAAGAGATGGCTGGAGAAACAGGCAGCACCTTGCCTATGCCGTGTTGTGAAGATGGTGATAAAAGAAAATTTATAAAACGGATGTGAGCAGTTTTCAGCGCCAAAGGTAATAATGACTCGTGAACACTTATACGTAGGTTAACACGATGGAAGTATCCAGAACCGTATTATTATCATTACACAATTATTGTATTTAGAACGCTGTAGTAAAATGTCAGAGTAGACCTGTTACTGTGTGCGTGTGTGTGTCGAGACGAGGCTAGAACGTATACCGTACGACATCAAAATGTCATCATCAGAAGTTGCAGTTAGTGAAACCAACATCAAGAACAAAGCTGACACGAGACCAAAATCGAAACGTTTATGAATTAAGAGTAAAATAAAGTAACGCTGAGAAACATCATCTTATTAATTTTCCCAAAATTATTCACTAACCACTACATAATATAATGGAAGCTAAAGAAGATCACTGACTCTTTCAACGTTATTGATAGAAGTTTCAAATGTTATCCAATTAACACTTTTAAACTAATTGAATTTAAAATTTATTAGCTTACAGCTATAAATGTTTAGTTAATAATAATTCAAGTGTTTACAATTTTTAAACTCGTAGTCGGTGACCAAGTGGGGGCCGTGAATACTGACAGTAGTAGGTCTACTTTAGGATCTCCTACTTACGGGTATGTGTACGTTCTTCCAAAACAATTACAAAGAATTTGGTTTCTATCTTATGATGCCAGAAGGTTTGTATAGGCTATTATATACAAATTGTTAAAACTCATCTTTCCAGGTAACTACCCTGCTTAAAATAAAAAGGTTTTAATCAGAAGAGGGTTAGTTTGACAATCAAAAGTAGAAAATGCAATCCGGATGACAAATAAAAGTTGTTAGAATCCGATTTTGTATTCTACACGTCAAAACATCCTTTTCTACCTTTATACGACGTGTTCTCGATCAGGCCAGTTCTGTCGGCTAGCATTCTAATATCTCAGGTTTTGAGTGAGAGAACGCTTTCTTCATATAAACGGCCATTTGTTATGAAAGCAACTAAGAAGGCCGCGCGGCGGTTGGATGTCCTAGTCAGGACTGGAATTGGAATTTTGGGTCACAGCAGACTCGTTCCGGAGATATCGAGTACCTATCAGTTGGAATCATATTATCATATGATTATAAATATCATATTATCAGTTGGAAATTAAAGGAAAACTTGATTAACTTGCACAGCTTACGGTATGTACAACAGTAACATAACAAGTAAACGGTCAACGAGATCGGATTCAGGAAAACATGTCGTATTTGCTAACATTTAATAGAGAAATGTCTGCCGTGATCATTGTGAGATGTTGATGGAAATTCTCATCCTGATATAGGATGTTATTTATCGTTTAGAGGACTTAAAAAAATTATCGTTTAAAGGACTTCAATACAAAAACAGAATATAAGGTATGGGTGTTTTATTAACAATATGAACAGCACATATCTTAAAAAAAACCTGAATCTGACCTATCAACACTGTACGTTTTAATTTTCAGCCCACCGTCTTCTCGTGAGGATCTGTTTTAGTTTCTTTCCGTAAGTCTTGTAACAGTTACGATCTGGCGGTACCAGAAATATCAGATGGATTTTTAATACACTCATAAAAGCGATGGGGCGCTTAATTACGTCGAGGGAATTTCCAGCCGGCAGACATTCAAAATTAGTATTTCATACGGTGGCATGGTGTGCAAGAATTTGGCAGTGAGGGTCTAACGTTTGTTGTTCCACGTTGCTTGGCCAGCATAATAATTGTCACGCGTGTATGCTGTTGCTAGGTGGGCAAATGTTGCTATTTCTGGAATGTCGTGCCGACAGCCTGCTCTACTGTTTGTATTCACTCAAAATATTATTGTTATTAATACCTTATGCTACAAAAAAGTATACCGTTTAGCGATTAGAAAAACGTAAATAGACCTTACGTTTGGTAGTGCATTCGGTCGTTGTAAATGCTGAATTAAATTCCACGTATGCTACATCAATGATCAATACGGTTGGACGGCTGTTACAACACACACACACACACACACACACACACACACACACACACACACACACACACACACACACACACACACACACACACACACACACAAAGAAATGACTTTAAATTATTTCTTGCAAGAAATTTCCTGTAATGTGTTCTTAATTTTGTGTGTGCGCGCGAGCGCGTGTGTGTGACAGAAAATAATAATAACTAAAAACCTAGGTTAAATTATCTAGGTTAATTTTCTATTAAAGTATAGAAAATATAACAGAAACAATGAGAAAAAGAAGACTATTATATTTTGGACATTTATATGGAATGGACGACAATAGGTTGACACAGCAAAATCTTCAAATATCTGTGGGGGAAGAAATCAACATCAAGTTGGATTAAAGAAGTCCAAAATGATGTAGAAAAAAATAATATAGACTACACGCAGAAGAAACAAATGAAAGAGAAGTTTTTCGGGCAAAAGTGTTGAAAATGGAAGGAGTCCAGGGTAGGAGAGAGAAAAACGCAGGTTCAAAGTGGACTGAAGTCAGGAAGAAGAGACACAGTGAAAAGATGGAAGAATACTGGAGAAAAAGAAAAGATCAGAGAGTAAAGAAATGAAATTGGCATGTGGTCGTTAGATGGCCGATACACGAAAAAAAAAGTCCTAGGTTATAAGTTTATATATCTTATTTCCTTGTTTACACGGATTTCGATCGATTGGGTCAATCATTCTCAGTAACTGAATAACTATTTTTTCAAAACATAAAATTTTTATTTTTGTTTTTCAATGTGGACTGCTGAAATATAAGAGAAATCTCTCAAACACATATTATCTAAATATTACGTAAGCAGTAGGTCGGGATAAGAGTTAACACTGGCTGCTTGAGTATGCTTCACAAATGTAGACTGTTATCAACTAAAGCGGAAAAGAACTTTGATCCTGCAATTTAGACTACATTAGGGATGAAACGATTTAAGATTTAACACAAATTAAGACGGCAGTACTAATAAAGCAGACTTATTAGCCAACAAATATATTTAAATTCGTGTTAATATTGTTTCCTATGCCTGCCGCAAAGCTATGTAATCTTAGATGTCACATAATATTATTGATTTTAAACTACTTTCAAACACTATTATCTTTATTTTCTTTAATAAATATTCTTATTAATTGGGGACAGACCTTATGACATTACAATTTTAATTATGCGTAACTTAAATGTATTTTAGACATTTTTAAGATAATGTCTTATCAATTCCTTTCTTAAAAAAAAAATTTTAATTGTTTGCAAGTCACTCGTCCAGGCACAGACCTACAAGTTATGTGACTTGTCTACGTATAATGTACGCCCTTATATTGGCTCATAATCGTTAGAGCTCTCAGTCTAATTCCATTTACGAAACATAAAAAAAAAACACTATTAATTCGTCTGTTACATGTACTTATAAGTAGGCCTACTATTAATTTGTCTGTTATATGCAATTACAGGCCTAATTGTGTGCTTTTGTTTTAAAATATTTCAGGTAAGTGAATTTTTAATTTCTTTTCTTTCATCTTTAATGGGTTTAGAAGATAAATATGTCGATTCGTTTTAATTTCTTTTTAACCTATAATTTCCTCCGAGTTTTAATCCTCACTACTGATGCTCACATCCAAATGGAAACCTTATGAAATACAATCGAGTCATAAGAAACGTCTGCATCTGGATAGGCCGTAACATATTAAAGAAAGCGAGTTTATTAACTTGTACATTTAATTTCAAAAAATGAAAATTATAATTTTTAAGAATACGCAAAGTACCAGTAACAATATAACGTATTCAGAACGCAATTAAATTAAAATAAATTAGTATTTATTTATATACGATCATTGTATATTGATATAAATTTCAATACGATAAAATACTGCGATAGTCTCACTAATGGTGAGCTTAATCGAGGTAAATATAATTAATTGAACCTGAATGGTCATTAGACGCAAATCACAGTAAACTTATCGATCGGTAGTCGATAAAAAATTAGAATTTAATGAATTGTAACACTGTGTAAACCTATAAAGTAAACACGTGTTTCAAGTACCGTACCGTATTCGATGGAGCATAATGGAAAACACGGTGCATAATGCGATTTGAATAATCATGTGTTGTTAATATAGATAAAGCAGTGAATGTTAATTAATCTGTAACGCTTATTTATATTGGTCACCTTGAGACAGAACACGCTGCATAAGGTCATCCGCCACAGTAGTATGTAAACAGTATTACGTAAGGCAGTCAATTGGCATACACGTCTCTCTCTCTCTCACACTCTCACTCGCTCTCTCTCTCTCTCACTCACACTCACTCTCTCTCTCTCTCTCTCTGTACGTACATAGTCAGGTACAGACACACACACAGAAGTGCCTACTTCATTAACGTTTCTGCGTGGCAAGACTCCGTTGTGTGTTCGTCTACGGGTTCCGTGTTACTATCTATGTAAATACGGTTTAGTTTCTGAATTCAGTTCTCGTTCAACCGACACGTCTCCTCAAACTTCAAACAGCTCTACCCAATAACTTTAAACTTTCATTTTCTCGGTTCGTTCTTTTATTCTCTCTTGTTATTTCCTCTTAGTTTTGTCGTACTCTGTATTATTGTTTACACAATCGTGTTTTCTTACTGTTGTGGTACTGAAGCCCTTCTTTAATAACCCGAATTATCTCATCTTGTGTTTGTTTTACTGAATTATGTTTATCATTTTAATATGATAGAGTCGTTTTACTTTTTTTGTGCATTTTTGATGGCTTCGGTTATTAGTTTTTCTTCGTTACTCATTCTTGATGTACTATATTTGTTTATACCCTCTTCCAGTAGAATCACTGCCGCTGAGGTAGAACAGAGTGGGAAATGAGGATACAAGAAATAAATTGTAAACGTGCTTGGTTATGGAATAAATAGAAATGTAAAACTCGTGAATGTAAAGAGCGTGCGTTGAGAGGAAGCCTATCATGGGAAGATTTCGATTATAGACCCCGAGGTAGAAGAGTTATTGAAGTCTATGTAGAGACCTAACCTAACCTAACCGGAAAAAGGGTTATGGCTTAATCCTGCCAATCCTGGAGAAGAATTTTGACTCCCGTATTTTGATCTGGTTAGTTACAATTCCTTCTTTGTACTCTTTGACTCTGCTGTACTTCTGCAGTTGTTTTACGAGTAAAGTCTTTCAATCATAAAACTGTCTTCATCACTTCCGATAAAGATTGGAATGTCTTTTTGTTTCTGATTTTTATAACCATCCGTGTTTCTCCTCTGACGTTATTTTTAAATATGTTTTATATTTTTATCACGTTATACATGTTTATAATTTACAGAAACTTTAATGTTACTTCAGCTGCAGATTGTTAAGTCCCTTTACCTTCGAAAACTGTCCTACATAAGTTTCCGTTGGCTTAGCTCAAGGACTGTAATTTTTCATTGTTTATTTTTTCAGTTTTGCGTAGAAGCAATCGAATGTATTCAGATAAAAGATATTTTCGAGAACTAAATAAAACTGAAGCTCTCACAAAAATTCGAGGTCTTGTTTCAATTAACTGCCGCAGGTCACTGCATTCGAAGTTATTTCTTGCTTTAAATGTATCTTTGTTTCCGCTTTTAGAAGCTGTAGTTGCCTTGAACCTTCAGTCACACCGGCTCCACGCACTCTTAGTAATCTTTGTCCTGACCTGTTGTCATACCGACGCATATGATCGCACGATCAAATGTAAGAATTCGTCCCCTACTAGTGATTACTTCTCGGGCGATCAAAATAGCTTTTCTTGGACTTTTCTACTAAAGAATTTTTATAATTGATAATTTTGACTCACTTCACGAAGTGGTGTCTTATTTGGTTAAGTGTAGGCTGGCGATATGAGAGGTAAAATGTCATTTTCTACACTTTAGTGTAGGAACGGAGACTAAACAAATTTTACTGCAAATAATTCTCACGATTTTTCAGGCATTGAGAAGGGATTTGACACAACAGATTGTACCATTTCCACGACCTCGTAAAGTTTTTTATTGTTAAAAAATGATTACGCATACAAAAATTATTGTTATTATTATTAGTAGTAGTAGTGTTATTGTTATTATGATCATCTAACACTGTCCTACAATACATGATATTCCGCATAACCTTTAGACGGGTAGGGAACGCCCACCGTGTAACCTTCGTTCATGGTGTGTACCTTGGCGACATGTGTATCTTTGTCGCAGCGCGTGGGTTCATTACCGGGAGTGCTGTTTGAAAAGCTTACAGTAATTGTTATGTGTGTTCATTCTTATGTCATTCACTGTTTACAGCCAGTAATACTACGCACGTCTTTCAAACAAACGTCTAAGGCGGCAAGATGAAGGGTTCAGCCCTTATCAAATTATTCGAAATCTTATGAAAATCGTTTGAAATCGTAAACGCTTCTGTGTCTTTAGATGAAGTTGAACCGCCATTTTCAGTACAACAGTCCCATCCTTAACCAGTGTGAGTCTCAATGTTGTCTTAAATTATCGTCATTGCCCGCAGTTTTAGGCAATACGTTCTCATTTTCCGTATTTTATTCTTGTCTTTTCTGATGCTAAAAGGAATTATGTCTATGGATTTCTTGTAGCAAACATGATACTCATTTTTTAAGATATATATTAATACAACTTACTGCTATTACCACTTTTTAATATTATACTGTAAGGGTACGCCCAAAGAAAGATTTAGAATCGCTTAAATGTTGATATCTTACTAATATCATCACTCCGTTTTCAGCAAAAGTGCTCTTCTTTCAGAGCATTTTTCTTTGTTTCAGAAAATTCTACTTAGCCCAATGTTATTTTTCCTGTACAATCGGTTTAAGCTAATCGATTGCTTTACCTAGTTAGCTTATGATTACGACATAACTGTTGAAACAATATACCTCGTGCCACAACCTACCTTGCTATATAGTCATTACTTTTAAGTTTATTCTGAACTTTACGTTCGCCTTTACATTCAACTATTTGGGTGTTTTGTTGCTCCAGTTTTCGTCTGAACTCATACTGATAACCGTTCGCTTTTAAAAACCAAGTATAAAGCGAACTTTGTATAAAGTAGGCCTAATTAGTGTACATTTTGTTTAGTTAAAACAAAAACCACTAACATTTTTCAAAGGTATGCCTAAAACTATGTTGGAAAGATCTTTTTTAACTACACACACAGATTTGACATTTTCTTAACTGTGTGGAGCTGCTGTTATGATGGAAGAGATGATATTTTGTAATCTTAAAGTGTTGTGTGTGATACGCATTGTACGAGTACGAGTACAAAACGAACGAATACTCGAGTACTGTCTTCGGAATCGCCGTTAATAATTATCGACATAAAAGAAAAGACACAATCAGAATAACCAGCATGTAAAAGAACGTACGGTGAGAAATTTTCTAACAAAATCTGCCGCATCTGGGAACGGTCATTTATAAAGAGGACCAGAAACAAGGCTCGGTTCTCGTTTTCTGTGTGTGTAGAACCAAGTTATCTAATCCGTTCGGACACATGTAAAGTATAAATAAAAATTAGACGGACAGATTTATTTCTGAAAAATATTTAGTTATGTGCGTCGTGTAAATTTAAATTTATAACACTACCAGTTTGTTTTTGACTGTAAGTGGTTAATTAACGCGGAGCAAGGGTATCGCCTACTTTGCCTCCGTACGCGCGCACGCCCGCGTGCACACACACACACACACACACACATTCCGAAACGGACCCGGCTGGCTAATTAATTGCATTAGGAAATATATAACATCATTAATAGTTAAATGTGACCATCAACTTCACTTGGATTTATTTGTTGCCTTGGGCTAGAGTATCTGGTGCGCGCGGAGTAGCCGGCGCGTTCGCTCACTACCTTCCTCCTCCTCGGCCACCAAATGAAACGGCCTCACTAATTTTTAAGGTAGTAGCGGTAGCGCACCAGACCTACTTAAATCTAAACATGTTTTTATTTATGAAAGCCGGGAGAAGAGTGCGCTAGCACGTGGGCACGCGCGCGCGCACACAGTTCACAAAGTTTCCACGTCCGTTAAATACGGCGCGATCTTCGGCTGTAATTTAATCCTTAACTCCGCTTTAGCGAAAACTTTTCCGTCCTCGTTATTAAAAACAAACATTCAGTTCAGTTCTCCTCTATGTTTAGTTCATTCACGACAGCAGGATTTGCTACACATGTCAGATTATTTCGTTTCTTGTTTTCATCTTCGGAATCTTTAAGTGTTTGTTTGGAATATTTTTTGATAGTAAGTTCTATAATCGGATTTCGCTCTTGCTTTCGGCGTGAGTGTGCGTGAGCGCGTGGTGTGTATTCACATTTTTTGCAGGAAACGCGTGTCCCTTAATTATTATTTTTGTATAGATCAGATCGTTATAATACCTATTTACCGAAAAAATTACTTCAATTTTATTTATTTGCATTTTCTGTTATAAAAGAACCCTGAAAATAAATTAACAGGCGTGCACATTTCGCTGCACTTGAAATACGAAAGGCCGCAGTAAGTAACGAAATATGAAAAATATTCTATAATTTATAGTTTATTGTGGTTAACTATAATCTGCAGTTTAAACTATAAATCGCGATCGACAGTATGTACGAATACTGTTTAATCGGATTTTAAACTTAACATTTACAGATGGACACATCTGTTTATGTCACTTAGAGAAACTGTCGTTGGTGGCATCATTACAAGGAAGAACTGTTATGTTAGAATGGAAACAAAAGACGTTTTCTGTAATGAAATCCGAGGAAGAACTTGCAAATAGAAATACTGGTACAGTACCTGAAAATGAGTCAGCTTCATTACGTCTTTAATACTCCTGTACAGAAGATATGTGTCATTAGTGTATATTAGTGGCCTAATATCATTTGGAGGCAATGTTTTGTTCCATTTCGACCTACGTAGGATTTTTGTTTTATGTGATAAACGGCTGGGCCAAGTTTTGTGTCTGACATATTTAGTTTTCACTTAAGAATAAAATTAATCTCACTCGAAGACTGGGGTGGACAGAAATTTTACATTTATGACAACCGCGTTTTATTGACAAAATTAATATTATTTACAACAACGTTTCATCCATTTAATATTGGGACATCCCTAGTTTACCATACTTACATCATACTCAGTATACTTAATGGTAAACTGGAGGGTTCCACATCATAGAATAAACGAAATAGGTACGTGTTGATGATAGTGATAAGAATATCAATAAAATGCGATCGTCAACCCAAAAAAAGTGTTAGGTTAAAGTTACGTCAACGACACTCATCGCAAACTGATTCACACACGCTATGTCGACTCTACTTTCTCTACTTGATACTGTTTTTCCTGACCGAACTGTAACGATACAGATGTCTTTAAAAGATGAAGACATTGCGTTAAATCAGACATTACACGACTCTCGTTTACTATTTTTTATTCCTCTGTGAGCTAAAACTTCAATGTAGAATGCACTTCAATTTACATTACATCAGTTATAATGAGGAGAAAAATATAATTAAAATTTACCGCCTCCGTCAAACGGCATAATTTGAACGGCCATTAGTCATAAAGGAAAGGTAAAGGATACAAAGACGTAAGACGGTAAAAAGTGAGTGAAGGGAATTATTTCCATTGAACATAGGTAGGGGCCGGGGCCGGGGCGAGCATACTAAAGGATAGACTGCGGAGTTAGGCATACGTCTGGTGTGCACACAGTTTGCAGATCACTATCGGACACCGTAAATTGAACACAAGAGGACAAGAAAGGTTTATTTACACCAACAAAGAAACGACGAGGAGAAAACAGAAGAGAAAAGAAGGGGAGGATGAGAAAAAGAAAGGCAGAGAGAGCGAGTGCGGGAAATAGAGAGAAAGAGCGAGAGAGAAGAGAGAGACTGAGAGAGAGAAAGAGATAGACATCATGTCACCTCCTCCCCGTGTCCTCCAACAACAGCAACCAAGACCAAGATCGAATATTTAACCAAAAAACAAAAACTTTACATATCTCCGTGGCTGGACAGCCTCAGCCATTCACTTAGTCTGCCGTCGTCGCTCGAATTGCATAATTACCTGTGCGCGTCCGTCCTTCACTGCTACGCTGCGGCCGATTGGTTATAACGTTGTCTTCTGGTAGGCTGTGCATTTAAACAATACCTGCCGAAAGAATGTTCTAAAGACAATAGCAAAAACACGGCTGTCGGCTAACTACTGTTCAACCGTGCGCGTGAGTGTGTGTGCGAGTGTGCGTGCGTATTAAATTTAACGGACGACAATGAGACCATAAAGTTTACTGTAGAAACAGAAAAGATGGAACGGTCTTTCCACGACTCCTATTGAAATACAAATACAAATATATATATTTGTATCGGTAAATTAGAACGGACATAAACTACGTTGAATTTATTGTTTTCAAGTCCCAGTAAAGAAACAAAGAGTCGGAGCAAAAACCCGTATACGCCCCGCGTAAAGTGTTAATGTACACCAAGTACTCGGCTCAATAGTAAGTTTACTTTCAACTCGATTGTTTTGAGATGAACAAATATTTAAATGAAACTCATTGTTTTGTTTGCGTTACAAAATTGTTAGTAGTCGTCTTATTTAGACTTGAAAAAAAAAATGATACACTGATAACTATTTCTGGTTACAAACACGGTATACATCTTTCGCTTAGCTGATAAAAATCCGTTTTGCGTTAAAATCGTTTCCCGTGTAAGGCGGTCTTGTGAACAGTCTCGGCACTCGATTTTATGTTAAGGTCCTGATCGTTACAACCGCTGGTCCATTACTCAGGTCAGTACACTTCCTGGCACACTGTGTACACGAAATACACTCTGACTTCCTCTTGTCTACAAGTATTTCCCTGTCTGCCCGCACGCACGATCTCTTTGCCGTGCACCGTGTTTCTCAGTTTCAGCCTCCTGGAAATTCCTAGTCCAGTCCCGCTGCACACGTGGGATGTTCTCATTTGATTACTCGTTCAGTCCAAAAGGTGTCTACATCCATATATTATGTGGTTTATTTTGTAATGTGTTATAAAAAACTGTAAACATACAGATAATGAAAATTGTACCCATTCGTTTGAAAATTATACTAATCACATACCTACAGAATGGGCCAGTCGCTTGGAAAAAAATGTATTTTTTGAAAACTTGTAGTCATAAGGATTTTCCAAGGTTCGACCAGACACAATTTTAAAACTGAGTAGGCGAGTTTCTAGACGAGACGGAGCACGGAGCAAGATTTGTAAATCTTGTTTACAAATTTTAAAAAAGACACATCCGAGTTCTAACGGAGATAGGTGACTTCCTAGACGATTACCTGTTTCGATCACTATTCTTATTTATTTATTTTTTTTAATTAAAGAGCATCAGTCTTCTGACAAACCATTTTTTCATCCTATAGTTTTTACTATTTTCACTTCTATATTAAATATGTTTTACATTATTCTCAAACTCGTTTTACAAACGTCAAAACGCCAATGTGAACTGGCAGGTGAAAATGTGTACCCTTGGCCTTCATTTACTGGGCATTTAATTGTTATTTTCAGGTAATCATTCAAAAAGTAAATGTTGTTCAGACTACTGCAGAAATCTGGAAAACCAGAGCGGGAATTGTCCTAAAGCTGTCTGTCTACGTTTATTACAGTTGTCTAGGAACTCGTACTTCGTTGTCTGGCAATTCGTCTGTCTAAATCGGTATTACCCTGTTCCGCCAAGGAACTCGCCTACACCCTTTTAAAACATGTGTGTCGACATGTTGACACATTATTGTCATCATCACTGCCTGTGTACGTAAAATGCAGAAATAATTAATACACACCTAATTAATATAAATTTTTGCGGATCATTATAGGTGTTTTTTACTAATATACATTTTTTTATAGAGGAGAAAAATGCTTTATGCACCGACAGAGGAGGACGTGCTTCCTCTGGTGTGTGGAACTCTCACCCACTAAAAACCCCACCTCTAATTCAGGCATTCATATCCATCCTGGAACCACTTAGCACAATACTTCAGGATCGAGCCTATTGCGCCCTTATCGAGCTCCTTCTAGATGTTCCTCATCTTCTACTGCCCACTGGGTGCAAGTTCGGCCTGCCTTTTTTTCTAGGAGGACCCACTGAGTAAACGCATTGATGCGGTCCCATTCCGCCTTACCACGAAGCATAAGCGCAACTACGCTCTCGGGCGTGAACTCCCCGAGTTCCATTTCCAGGACCATCCTCTGTCTTGCGAATCTGCAGCACTTGAAAAACGTGTGCGATGCATCTTCATGGGGAGAGTCTCAGTATTGGCGCTGGGGTTTGCAACTTTCCCATTCTATGGAGATAGGCATTAAAATTTCCGTGGCCACTGAGCAACTATTCCTTCAAGTTTGGTATGAGCCTTGCCGTCCATCGTCCTCAATCCTCTGTATTCCAACGATCGTGCCAGTGCCGGAGAGTGAGTTCCCTGGCTTCATGCTTTGCGGGATCCCTTCCAATTTCCTCTCTTCTTTTGAATAAATGCTTCCGCTCTAGAGCCAACAGGTCTATGGGAATCACTCCCGCTATCACCAGGACTACTGGCTCAGGCACTGTCCGGTAAGGGAATGCTACTCTGAGGACTCCTCTTCTCTGCTCCGATGCCATAAATTTTCTGTACTTCTCCATCTTTAGTGCATCGGCCCAAATTTCCCCAACCGTACAGAAGGATGGATTCTGTGACCGCCAACAACAATCACCTCTTGCTTGCAGTGGGACCTCCTACGTTAGCCATAAGTCTGCTGAGCTTGGTTGTAACGTTAGCCGCCTTATCAGCTGCATGCTTTATTTGCTTCCAGTAGGAGAGCTTTGAGTCTAATCTCATCCCTAGGTCTTTCACAGCATTCTTTGTAAATACTGTCTCAGCTCCCATTTGCAGCGGTATGATAGTGGGAACCCGTCGGCGGGCGGGTGAGCAGTACTATTTCGGTCTCATCGGTGACTAGATCCAGGTCGTACTAATATATTAATAATAATAATAATAATATGTGGGCACTAGTTATTAATATCCTTTATGTAACATGTAACATAAATTCACACAAAAACATTCATAATATGTATATTATTTCTGTACACATACTGACCATGACAATAAAGTTTTTCGAAACGTCAACAGAAATATTTTTAAAATTGTGTCTTATTATATAGTGTCCGGACCGACCCCACAAAAACCTACCATCATTTACCTGTCACTACTAAACTAAGGCCAACTTCTGGTCCGCTCAGTGTAACATTAACTGTATGAAGGAACTTAAGATTTTTCTATTATGAAGTTTTGTACTATAGAAAAGTGGATTATTTTAACCGAGCGGTAAAAAATAGGCCTCAATATTAGTATTTGTCATTCAAAAAATGGATACTTGAAAATTAATTATAATTTGTTTGTTCATTAGATAACATGATTAGTGCAGTTCTAGATTAGATATCTTGCTAATGGGTAGTAGGGTAAACTGACGTGCGTCAGTGACTATAGTACGGACTATGTAAAAAAACAATGCTACAAGTAAAGTGCTCCCCTTTCAGGTACAACAGGTAGGGGGTGGAACCAGGCGACAGAACGCCCGTCGAGTTGATGATGAAGGTACTAACGTTAGCAGAAAGATAAATACGCACATGACAAGCGTGGAGAAAGCTTCGAAAGGTTTCCTTTTGTCCTGAAGTCAAACACTTGTCGCCAAACTTAATGTTTGCCGTGGGACCAGTGTTACAGAATTTCGCACTCCTACTAAAGAAGAAAAAGTGGCTTCAGCGATTCACAATATAGCTAGGAGAAACGTGATAAGACAGAGAGCGCGTAATCAATTTCTGATTATGCGAATTGGGAAAAAATCTGTTGAGTTTGACTGATATGCTGAACACATAAAATCGTGTATAGAAATGGAATTTTTATAAAATCGCCGTGTAGCTTTTCTTGTTCGCGATAAAATAGAGTCTCATTACGAAGAAATGTTTGTCACAAGTGGTATCAATGAAAAACGTTAATATACCCTACCGATATCTTCGCTTTAACATTCCTTAGTACAAAATAGCGAAAATCGGTTCCAAATATTAGTGAGAACATTGTTAACTATTTTTATCCGCATAAATTGAAACATCCCAGTGGCTTTCTTCAGAACATCGATTGGAATGCAAATAAGGATGCTTTTTCGTGATTAAAAACTATAAAGTTTAATATGTGATTAACGTACTTCGCTTATAAGCAGGTATAACACCAACTACGCACGTAAGCTATGTGTAATGTTTGAATATTGTTACATGTGACTGAACAACGTTTTTATTGACCATAATAACGTAAGCGAGATAAGGACTCAAATAAAATAAAATGGGTACATCGTTGTTGGTGTTTTTAATGCTGTGGTACCTATAAACAATTTTTAAGTTACGGAAATACTCTTAAAATGTATTACCATTACTTGTTGCTCTGGTTGACGAAATTTTCTGTCTGCAGTAAGCAAACTGTAATAAGCCCAATTGCCTTCGTCTTGCGGGTGTAGAGGCCCCTGGTGTGGTCATCCATGGAGGTTCCTGTACTCATGTATTGATTCTGTCTGCAGTAAGCAAACTGTAATAAGCCCAATCGTCTTTGTCTTGCGGGTGTAGAGGTCCCCGGTGTGGTCATCCATGCAGGTTTCTGTACTCATGTATTGATTCTGTCTGCAGTAAGCAAACTGTAATAAGCCCAATCGTCTTCGTCTTGCGGGTGTAGAGGTCCCCGGTGTGGTCATCCATGCAGGTTTCTGTACTCATGTATTGATTTTGTAAGTGGACTGACCTACACGATCATACCGCAGGGAAAGAAAATTATGGTTTCCGCCTGACAATTAGCAGTACTTTGTAGTTAGGCCTACTGTACCACTATGACATTGAGAACTTCCTGAATGTACTCATTATTAATTATGAACATGTGCTGATTAAATTTTAAATATGATAAGTTGCTGTCCACGTTATTGATTTAGCTGGAATTTCTTCATTGATTTAGCTAATGGCATACTTCAACCAAATAAATCATTTGTAGCGGTTTATGGATTATTTTTATGATTAATTATAAGAAACCTGAGAAAATAAATGGAGTCGTACACATAATAAACTGTTTCAAAGTGGTTACTATTTATATTTTTGTTTTAATTTAATTCGTATGCTAAAGAAGCAAATTTAAGTAAACTAACATATCTACTCTTGGATTTGAGTCAGAAAGTGAATGTATTTTGTACATATGTTTAGATTTATGTATGCTTCTCTTTATTAAGGATACTGTAACACTATTTTATTTTTAATTGTTGACCAGAAGCATTTCCAACCGTACTCTCCTTCAACTCCTTTGTATTGCTCGCCGTGATCAGATTTAGGTATCACATTGCAGTATCGGCTCCCGTATCAACTGATCCATCAGGAAACACACTCGCGCGTACGCATAGGGTTTCCAGTTGTACAGTAAAACGTTAGAATAATCTGTTTCAGAATACTATTCAAGACAATAATAAGAGAGTCCTTCTATACCACTGAAGTGACTTATAAATGGCAGTATAGGTTGTCCAACGTACACCTTACAGCATTCAAGTAGGCCTATTCAAGTTACAGTATTAGCCTATATTTACTGTAGGTTCCAGGTTTTGGATGTCAGTGGCTGCCATAGGAAACAAACGCTAGAGTTAGAAAAATTCTGACATTTGTTTATATACAAAAAAAAATACAATTGATTTCATTTATTTCTATCGGTCGCGTGTATAAGCGCGCTCTTGTGTGCGTGTCTTGTTGTTTATATTGTTCTATTAAAATAATTAACATGAAAGTTTCGCAACTGATAGAGAGGAAGGAGGCAGAGAGATGCATCAAAGTTTTCTTCTTTTTCAGTAATTAAATCAGAACGAACTGACCCACTCCATGTGTAATGAATGTTTGTCGTTTCTCTCTTGTTAAATACAATTGTTGTTGTCGTTCACTGATATAATCTCTTCTCCCTCTCTGCCCTTCTCTCTCTTTCACCGTGGTTATTGAACTCCCGCCACCCCCTTTACCAATATTTATGGTACTCAAAAAATAATTGGCATTTTTTTTTCAGCTAACTCCACGTTCACCCGTCCACTTTTTACTACTCTTGCTTGTTTCTTCGTTTCCTTGGCTGTTCATCTCTCTCTGAGACGCGCTCTGTCCCGCTCTCTCTCTCTCTCTCTCTCTCTCTCTCTCTCTCTCTCTCTCTCTCTCTCTCTCTCTCGCTCTCTGTCGTCCTTTTTGGACCCGCTTATGGTAATACGCAAAAATTATTACGTAATATAGTAAAACTTTTTGGAAAATATGGTGGGCCTATATATTGTGTGCGTGAGGATATACACCCGTAAGTCTTCAGTGTATATCGGATACCACAAGAGTGTCCAATGAAATGGTGAAAATCTGTGACATATTTGTAGCAAAATAACAGTGTATTTTAGATTTTCAGTGCAGAGTTATATTTTGATCTTATGGAGGCCAGTCAGGAGAGAATTCAAAGAGCAGGATACTAGTTTAATTGCTTTCTGTTTTAAAAAGTAACAATGTTTGTCACATATCCTACATTTGAAAAATTATGTTGGGAAAATTTTTAAATCATTGTTTCGAATAAATAATATAACAAATAACCAAACATTATGGTCTGTGGGAAGGTAATAAACAATCTAGCACTTGTAATTTCAATGAGCGTTCATTGATGGAGGGCAAAAATCTCCAGTAAAAGTAATTGAGACTCTCGAAACAGTGATAAACTGTTTACATTGTTCGTCACATTAGGATTTTTATGTTTAACTTGGGAATGGAAACGTCCTCGTCAGTGCAAAGTCATCTTCTGTCATTATTTTCGCAAAGATTTAATGCCTGTGTAAATCGTTCTTTCCTTGTGTTGTCTGCTTTTTCTATAAATGAAGGTGTGTATACGAATACCTGTAGGTCTATATGTACGTTTTCATATATTATTTTGTACTCTAAGATTGAAGGCTCGAATCTCAGTTACATCGCAAGAATACACTGAAGTCGGAGAGTAATTATCCATAAAACTACTATAGGGCCAGTGACACATCGTCGCGTCCTTTGTAATCAGCAAAAGGTGTGAAAAACGCATACGGGAGTCATACCCTTGGATGTCTTCTATTATATAATCATGGAACTCGAGAACCACAAGCTTCATCACTTATTTCGTATCTATCTCTCAATGGGCAATACATAGCCTATCTTTTACAGTAGGAATTTGTTTTGTTTTGTGTGTATTTACATGCTGATCCATAACGCATTAACTTATTATTAAATACTTACTAAAATATATTTAACGTATATCTAATGTAAAATTTTTGTTTCAGGTAAGTCGCTGGGGACATGTTTTGCTTATGAGGTTGTCTGGCTCCCCTTACATCACACTCGCTACAGCCAAATGGTAAAAAATTATAATTTCATGTAAAGATTTCATCCAAATTGTGTGTTCAACGAGCGTAGTGTTTGAAGAGAAAAGTTAAATTTGAAAGGGCCACACGTGAATTCGGGCGTTCGGATAAATTATCGCTTGGAACTGACTCATTTACCAAGTCTGAAATTTTTTTTAATTTTTCAAACGTTTGGTGAAACGTGTTTGCCTAAATTCAACACGGCTGTATTAACGTGCACACGAGAGCGGACGGAAGCCTGCGCATATAACTAATTTAGTGATATGGAGAGTGAGTAAGTACAAGCGGCCACTGCGTCAAGCTGACAGTTACCACTGGTGCAACAGAACAGGAAACAGAAAGCGAATTTAAAGTGGCTTGTGTTTTTGCTTAAACAGTAGAACCAGAAGAAAATAAACAACAACGGGAAAGTGGGAGGAGTCGGAGAACAGCAGAAAAGGAAGACGAAAACAACAAGAAAAAGAAGAAGATTAATGAGCATTGCAGAATAGGATCTGATTTGGAAACGAGGGGAGCAGTCGTCATTCGTAACAAGTTGGCGAAAAAAGTTCACAAAATTCGGATGTCTCCTTGAGTCAGAGATTGGATCAAACACGCACGCAAAGCCCGGACCCCCTAAGCCGAGAACGGCCATTTAATTAACCAAAAAATACGTCCCACAAAACATTTACATGGCTGTATGTATTTATTTAAAAAAAAAGAAAGAAAGAAAGAAAGGAAAGCGAAAACAAAAAGAGAACAGTCAAATGTTCAAAAGCGAGCACTCTCTCTGTCTCTCGTTGTCCACTCCCTCTTCTTTTTTGATACATGCGCATTGAATAACTTCTTAGTATTTAATTTATTAACAATGCGTTGCGGTAGAGAGCGAAATAAGAAGCATACGAATTAACAAAGTGCATGTTGTTTGGTTGTGTTTTTGTTTTATCGAACTGAAATAAGGAAGAATGAAATGAAACTGCAGACAATTACGTACGGCGGTAGACTCCAGGTATGAGAAGGAAATCCTCATGCGTTCTAGATAATGGTAATTAATCTATCGTCGCTGCCCGCTGTACTAGTTGGTAGCGATGGTTACGGGGGGGGGGACATAAAGAGATGCCGTAATGTAATTCACACACACACACACACACACACACATACACACACCGGCGAACAAATAATGACATCTTAAATAACTTGTGTGTTCAGCGATAATATCATTATAAATAAGCGAGCCAGCGTGCATACCCGTACTTACATACATACAATGCGAGAATAAAGTAGTGGAAACAATACATTTAAATAAATATACACATTCCGACGATACGGTGGAAAATCAGCGCTGTTTCACGCTGTTCGTAATATGCTTCTGTCTTTGTTTGCCTCTCTGTGTGTGTGTGTGTGTGTGTGTGTGTGTGTGTGTGTGAGAGAGAGAGAGAGAGAGAGAGAGAGAGAGAGAGAGAGAGAGAGAGAGAGAGAGAGAGAGAGAGAGAGAGAGAGAGAGAGAGAGAGAGTTGAAGATTTTATATTTTAGTTTCCAAGGATTCCAGTGTCACATGTAAGGATTACGATTATTCGTTTTCCGTGGGCAGATTATTACCTACACTGCAGACATCTTCTCCATGTTTATACTGGAGGAAGATAAGAAGACCAGGACACTGGACACGTCTGACTATTAGTTTTTAGTTGGAACGGAACGAAAGACCCGTCCTTACAGAAGCAACTACTAGTTCCAGTCACCAGTTAAGACATTACTACACTAAATTCAACACCTATCGTCTCTTTCGTCATATTTCTCTCGAAGACACCGTATTTAAATTTCCTCTTTGTTCGATTGTATCCGAACTCCTGGTATGTGAACGCATAAATTACTGAAAGCTTTTCTTGACTATAAAAAAACGCATCGTAAGGTAGGCATATACACATTTGAGTCTGAAATTATGTCACTTCTAAATTTGTTTTATTTTATTATTGATCCAACTGTAGTTGGCTTATATTCGTTATGCTTCTTGTTCGTTGTGGGTTTAGTGTTTTCTGGCTTCCGTTATCATCACCTAAACAGTTAATATGCATCAAGTTAATGTAAATACTATTTACATTACCCATCATTTCCACTATTCTTAAATCGTCTTTAACATCCTGAACTGACTCAGTTTTATATTTAAATTTAAAACTTGCCTGTGAAATAAAATCAACATAATTGAATACTTCAAAAAACAGATAATGTTTCTCTGTAAAATATGAGTCGATGTTTGTACACTGTAATTGTCTATAGAGTATATAAAATATATATCATTTAACAAAATAAATGTATGCTGACATTATTTGTTTTAACACTCAGTTCCTTTAACTGTCATTCTCAACACTTCACTTAAAACTTAGTGATCATTACAGAGATATCGGCAGTTTTCTTATTGCAATATTTCATACTTAATAATTAATTTCCTTTTTTTGTTTACAGTAATAATTTGTTTTGACCTCTAAGCCACCTTGCGTGGAAAGCCAGTCGAGGAAAATTTACTTTTTTCTTGAGTTTAAATTGTAAAATTTTATCTTAGCCTGTTTGTTGAACTTTTACGACCTATGAACTTCTTTTGTGTTGCTTTACATCCCAGAATTGTTACCACACAATCATCGTAGCACGTCATATCAAGCACATCAAAGTAATATGTAGTTTTTTTTTAACACACCTGGAGACATCTAATCTTGGTGTTCTTAGGATACCTTCCTTTTTAATTGTTATGTAAGAGAGGGTGAAAATGCGCTTCTGAGTTTTCTCTATTCAAATTTTCTCTTCACCTAATTAAATTTTAATTCTCGTTTTATCCGCACACATATTTCGTGACCAAACAGTTTTATGTACACCGAGCGTCCTGGACAGGAAGAAGAATATGCGTGGAGTTTTCATCCTTTGTATGACATAAGCATGGTTATTTTATTTACGTTCTTTATAGTTTCAATATAAGTTCTCTCTTACATTAGTTCGTCACAGGGAATAGTATAATAGCTATGTAATTTTTAGGCAACTAAGTGGTGTAAATTATTTTTTGTTTTCAGTAATGATAGATGAACATAACTTTTTAGGGTTTTATCTTTACATCTTTGGATCATGTTTCGATTACACGGTTTTCTCATGTACTTTAAGAGATTCAGAACTTTCGAGTACAGTTTAGTTAGGATAAGCAGGGTATAATATAAGTGATAAACGATAATAAATCATCGAAGCGAACGAACAAAAATGTCTTTAATTATTACAATTATTGTCCGGGCTGTACGGTCGTGGTCTTCCACGATCTTCATGCTGGTAGGTGTTAATCGCTTGATCACACGTATCGGGCTCACCTCAGAAGGCCACTTTTCAGTGAAAGGACTTTAAAACCTGACAGCCTTTGCCAGAGTCAGACAATGGTTGTCTGACGTACATCTGTCAGCTTTTAAAGTTCTGAGGTGAGCCCGATACGTGTGATCAAGCGATTAACACTTATCAGCATGAAGATTTTGGAAGACCACGTTTTTACAGCCCGGATAATAATTTATATAGTTACGACGCCGCCAGTGAAAGCCTAAGAAACAAAAATATCTTTGTGTCACGAAGACATTTGTGACATAAAAAATGTGGTTTTCGTGAGGATTCGAAGTCACATTTTGCACGGCGGAAAAGAAGGTAACCTGTTTTATACAGAGTAAATAGAACTCTGAAATTCCATTCTGTAAACGACTTTGTAACTAGAAATGTTTACAAGTCTGTATTTTTTTTTTTAAATTCGTCTTCATTTTGTGGCTTATTCCAATTTCATGTTTATCAGATTTACCCAGAACTTCCAGTACAACAAAAGGCTAAGTAATGAGGCCTCTCGCAGAGAGCGTGCGCATGCAAAAATGTCTGTACTACAACAATGTGTACGGTATTTAAAAAGGGATCTGGAGTTTACCAAAGTCTAATACCGAGCTGCTAACCAAACGGGGCTTTCTGTGCCAAGAAATTTCTGCAATGTCGGTACTGAACGGCGAGATTGATGCCAAGGTTTTAAGGTCTCGTTGTATCACCGTCGTTTACATGGGGACGATCAATTAAATGTGAAATAAAACAGCGCTCAAGTCTGGCTGTATCAGTGGCCCGTCGTGGGCCGGACACGCACGCCTCGGAGTCAGTCTGGCGCTCTTAGATTAACATTTGCAAAAGAAAAAGAGTCCGGTCGCTTGAAAACTTGGCTTCAGAAGCAATTAGTTTTATAATAATCTTTTATTTAATATCTTAGCGGAGAAGCCGTGATCTAATTATAGATAAAAACGTTATTGAAGAATCGATCGTACTGGGTCGAAAAATGTATATGTATTTATAATGCGGAATACTTGAGAAGGAGGACGAGGTGAAGAAGAAGAAGGAGGAGAAAATTCCGTATTAGCGGACTAGTTAGTTATCTCTGGCTGCGTCCTGCGTCGGTCACGGCTATTAAGCGTGAGGCGCAGTTTCGGCACGGCCGGGCGTCGTAAAGTTGCAATTTTTATTATAATTTCCCTCTTGTCTTTAGCGCAACAACAACTACGGCAAGGTCAGTGCACCTAATAAATGTGTCAATACGCACACTGGACAATATAATTTTAACCCGAATTTTCGGTTCAGGCGGACGAACAAGTGCACATTCGCATTTTATTTAAAACGATTCCCCTCTGCCTGCCTCTCCCTCGCGCACTTTACGTTTGTGTTTTTGTTTTTATTTCAAATTGTTCGAATGTAAGTTGTTTTCAGACGTCGCAAAAAGAGCGCGACTTCTACTGTGCGAACGTTTATTTAAATGTTTCTGCGGTGGACAGTTTGTTTGTTTTGTATAGTATAAGTACCCTCGTGTGTGTGTGTGTGTGTGTGACCCCGCGGAAGGAATTGTCCTATGTACAGAAACGTAACATATTTCAACGTTCAACTTTTTTTCTTAAATATTACTTTTTCATGAGGTATTAGGAGAGACAGAACTGACTGAAAACCTTAAATAGTTTTTATCTTCTAATTATTGAACGGTAAAGAAATACATAAATATTTACATAAATGTTTAACGTAGCGTCCATTATGTATTATAAAAGTGTAGCAGTGCTTTGGAAGTGGATGGATACTGTAGTTTGTGTCTGTATGCACTGCCTGCGTAACGTCTTCGGCAGACTTGAAAGACTTGCCTCATAGCGCCTCTTTGAGCGAACGCATGGAAATCACTACGTACGAGGTCTGGAGAATATAGTGGAAGTGGTAGACACTCACTTTTCAAATCTTGGATGGTTGCAAGTGTTGCACAACCATTATGGGATCGAGCACATTCAAGTTGCAGCAAAACACCAATACTCAGAAATCCACATCGTTTGGACCTTATAGCAGGACGCAGGTGGTTCTTGAGAAGATGTGAATACGTTGCGCTGGTGACTGTTTCCCCCTGGGCGTGTAGTGCTCCGCGTTCATCTCAAAAGAGGGTCAACATAACCTTTCCAGCTGAAGATGTGTGCAAATTTGTTTCGGTTTAGGTTGATAGCAATGAACCCAGGTTTCATCTCCAGTGACAGTTCTCGTATATTTAGAACGTCAGGAATATTTTTCACGTGAAAGAAGTCACTGACACCCGAAATACCTGCTTTATACGAGGAATAACGTTGTATATGTTATTTTTAGGAATAGACGTTGTATACGTTTATTTCCTTCACGCTGAGGAAACGTATTCTAAGCGACCTTTTAACTGTACGACTGACATCGGATATAATATTTTTGTACTGGCTGAAATTTTGTGACTAGCGAAAATTGCAACTTTTACAGTTTTTTGCCGGTTAGTCTAAAAATAAACAGTACAATAAGAGATTTTTGTTTTCTAAAGAAGTTGAGAAGGAACAAGATTTCAAGGTAGAAAATGCGACAGTTGTTGAGCTCATTATATATATAGGACCGCTGTTTATTTTTCTTTACTACGTTTTCCGTCAGCTCATAGGTCATCATATATATAAGTGTTTACATTTTCACTTTGATACATAATTTACGAAGTTTAATTAAGAAAGTTGTGTTAGTGGTTATAATCACAAACAGAATTAACACTGTTGCACACCACTATAGAACTATAGATCTGACGATGAGATGTGAAGCTTGAAAGCGCTGATCGGAATAATTTTTCTATAGTGGTGTGCAACAGTGTTAATTCTGTTTGTATTTACGACGTGTCGCGTAAGCTCCGTTAGTCTGCTTACTTCCCTTTCATTTCTGTGCTTCTCTCACCGCTTGTTTCCAAATGACGTCCTGAAATGTCTTCTCCAGACAGTGAACCTGTTGCAGTAGAACCGCAAACAAGTATTAAGGAAAATACATTTTAAATTCATAATATCCGAATTTACACCTATTATCAAGTATAGGTATTGCACGTTTTGTGTTTCGACTGCTTGTATGTAGCGGATTCCGTGGTTAGAGACTGACACAGGTCGCATCTGAATCTGCTGTCTCAGCTTATTGTTATTAATTTAGTTTGAAAAGGTTATTAGAATTTTTGAAAATTTTAAATCGTCTGCATTGAACGTCAGCATGCTTTCTTAACTTTGGATCTATTTTTAATCTGTACAAAAAAACAAAAAGGGTTCGTCTAAATTTGTGTAGTAGTGGCGTACACACGCGCTCGGACACGCAGATCATTTACTGGCGTAACATATGGGTCTGACTGCCGGCCGTAACCAAACAAGTGGGTGCGTATAGTGTTACACAGGGTGTAGAGGGATGCTGAGGCCGTATCTCAATCAGCTGTGAACGGGTGGGTGTGCAGTCGTGACACTCCAACACCCTGGTACTACAATAACAAGAACAAGAACACCAACAACAGCCACAACGCACAACCACTGTGTATAGTTAATTACTTACATCACCACCGATGTCGTGGTCGGTCTTAAATACCCTCTCGTATGTGATGGCATTCGTGAGCGCGCACGTGCGTGGGTGGTTATGTTCGTGTTGTGCTGTGCCAAACTGAGAGAGAGGTGGACTTGACCTGAAGGAAACCGCAACAAGGAAAGGTGTGAGAAAGCAAGAAGACCAAAGGAGAAATAAACGCAAGTGACGTGGGACTCCCTCAAAACCTGAGAGAAAACTGTAGAGGAAGAGCATAAAATAACGGCAAAGAAAAAAATATTAAAACGTCCAGCGGGTCCGAATAGGTGAAGGTAAATTGTTATTGAGATAAACGCGTTCAAGTTATATTAAAACGTAACGTTTTTAGAGGATAAATAATGCTTGTTTACTGTTTATACGTTAAGTGATGAAGATATCTTTTGTAACTAAATTCAAGAATCGCGGTGTAAATATAGAAAAATTTCTTATTCAGGAGAAATGAAAAACATCAGACTAATGATGTCTTTGGATGATGATGAAAAATATCCACCGACGAATGATGTGGTAGGCCTACTAACATCAATAAGTAAACTATGTTCGCTTACATTGTAAACTTTAATTGCCATTAGTGTTATACAAGTCACGAATATTTCATCCCTGTGACCAATTTACTTGGGTGACAAACTATCGTGTTCTTATATGTATAAAAATCGTACGAGAATTCCGAATTCTTCCTCTCCTCATTTATGATAGATCGCTTTGTTTTATTTTCACGTTCGTCTTAACTATCTTTAATTTCTTTATGAGATTTTCTTCGTAAATTCTAAGTTCAAAGTGTTTAGATTTAGTTTAACACTAAAAGTATTATCTACGGACATATCTTTACTGTCGAGTCTCTAAACATCCAAACCATTTATCCGTAGATTGCCCGGTAGATCTTTTCTTCAGTTACCTTTCTTTCTTCAAATCATCTTAAATCGAAGTAACTGTTCAGTTGTCGTTTAAATTATCTGAACTCATTGATCGGGGTTTTACGGGTTAATGTGTATGCTAGGAGAAATAATCATGTCTCTGTATTTTCAATCGTACAATTTTGGCCACACCATTGTCTGTGCATCTTATTCTGGTTAAAAATCGTTTAAGTTTTCACAACGAAGACAATCGTGTCAGTATATCGTGATTGAGAACAGCTCTGCACGTAGCAGCAACTATAACGTCATTAGAATAACAAAACCTGGTCGGCAAAAGTAAAAGATTACATTTGACTGTGTTGATTACATTTTACAAGCGTCAACAAAGACGCGATGCGGTAATAAACAATTTCAACGTGTAGACGTTCGCGTCAAATAGAAGTGATGACGTTAATACTTATGTTCAACAGTTTTATTATCGGACTAGCGCGAGCTAACTGTGTGTACCCAATCAACGTAAAAATGTCGTGGCAAATTAAACACCGCGCTCCTTGTATGTACGCGCTTACACGAGCGCGTAAATCTACAACATTATCCGTAATAAATACTAAAATAATGTCTTTTTTTAATGCAGTTAAAAGTATTTCATATCAAAGTGCCATAACGACGACATAATTTTGAAAAATAACGTGTAAATCCAGTGCGCGCGTATGAGGGTAATTATGCGATTTGCGTAAACAAGATGGATGCGTTTTTAGCTGAATATCGTAATGGCAGTGGTTTGACAACTGCATCCAATCCGCGGCTATGATCCTCTACGCAGTACTTCACAATTTACTGCCGATATACGCGAGTATTTATGCTCGCTAACATTTCATTTTCAGCGCTAAATTTCATATTGCAGACTCGGCTGGCTGGAATTTAAAGTAAAAACCGCCGCAGAACCTTGTGTCATTTTAACGTTTCCATAATTTGTGTAAGTTGGCTTATCGCTGTGACGATAAAGTAGCCTATATATAATGCTAATGCTTTTTGCGTTATGTCAGGCAGATGCAGAAACTGCAATATCAGTAATACGAGCGTTCTCCTCCGACAGTTTAAAATATTGTTTTTTAAGTTATTTCAGATTAGAAATGACATCTGTGGATGTGGTCAGGTCCCTTCTCGGTATCTCACGTACTTCAGCTATGTTAAGGCTTACGCTTTGATTTTTAATAGAAAATTGTAGATCGCTTCGTATCTTTGCATATTATCATTGCACGAAAGGTTACACATTTTTCTGAATAAACATAAATTGCTGGCGTAAAACAAAATAATCAGTATTAAAAGTAAATTACACACATCCGCGCACGCACACAATTATTTTACCAGTAGAGATCAAAACAAGTAGTCGAAAAATCTATGACGGTGTTCACTGTGGTTAAGAGTAGGTGTAATATGAAACACACGTTAGGCGCAAAAGCATTTTCAGGTTGTGAAATGTAGAATCTAAAATTGTAAAATGAGGATGAATAAAAAGTTACATGATTCAGAAACATTACACCTTGACATGCGATCGACCATCAAGTGGTGGTGGTGACCATTTTCCTGATACGTTTAACAATGTCTGCATGAAATTAAAAAAGTGAAGCTTCTGTGAAATCATTTCAAACTCTGTAAAAGATCTAAACATACTTAACATTATGGTAGCTGCTATGATAAAATAATTATCTAATGCTGTCCCTGTCAAACGCTAAGGCTGCTTGTTGCGTAAAATGATTAACTCTAATTAGCAGCCAATACGATGTGTAGGTACCATCATGTACTGTTAGTCGTAACTCAAGAAACTTTATGCAAACTGTTACTATGCAAAGGCATCGCAGTCTTTCTGACGTCTCAGACGTAGGCACGTTGTAGTCACCCTTGAGCTTTGCGTGGGCGTTTGGAAGGGGTTCAACGTGTCTCTGAACTTGATGACGAGTTGTCACTGGAAAGGCCTTGTCCTTATTGGCAGTCGCAACTGGATACCGTGAGAACCACTGCTACTGAGAATTATAGGCCTTTATCAAATATATAATTCGGAATTGTCTGCACTGGAGTGTCTTTTATACATCATCGTCTTTTAAGTACAATATCCGTCTCTTATACACCATCGTCGTTGCAAAGTCTGTGGGAAGACGTTCTGTCCTATCTTTTACGGTCAGTTCAGATCCGTCAACAAACATGTAGCATACGCGTATGTAGCTCTTTTCTGCCCACTGCTGGGAGAAAGCTTCCTCCGTTCAATATCTGTCAACAGCAAATATTGTACAATTCATTACAACGTAGCGTTCAGCCAGTTTATCACCGTCTTGAAAAGGGTTTTCTCATAACTTTTATATCTCTTGGCCTTCAATCAAGGAACCTCCACCACCGCCTACCATATTATCGTATAGCTTAAATGACCAGCCCCTCTTTATTTTATTTTGCTACTTCGGTAAATAGTATCATCTATTTTATTTTGGTTATGTATCCACTTAATCTTTTCTCTGCTTCTCGTTCGTTCCCAGGATACAAAAATTCATGCTTCTTTTTGAAGTCCATTTTTTCCATCCTCGTGTTTACATGCTTCTGATCCGTAACAGTCGCAAGAAGCACTCGCAGATTTAAAAAAGCCTTCTTTTTATTACGAGGACATTTTCTATTTCGCCGTATTATTGTTCATCTTTCCAAAGTCAGTCCGTGTTAATTTTTCCCAATTGACAAATTCTCATTTGTTAGAGCATTCATTTAGTGACTGCGAAGGAGGTTACGACCGAGTGTACAGACAAGGATTAGTTAACCGTATGAGGGAGCTAGAATACAATAACGAGCAGTCAAAATGTGTCTAAAAACACCATCTGTGTGACTGGCATGCAAAGACAGCTGTCACATCCATTTACGTTATCCACTGGGCTTAGGCAGTTCGATCGTATGTCTCTAGTCCTTCTTAACAAAGCCTTGGAAGTAGCTATAAAGACGATTTCAGTTAACTTAAACGACACAGTCGACATCAAACTTGTTCACGTAATGACATATGCTGAAGACATTGCCATTATTTCAAGAATCGAAGGGGCTTTACAGTGAGTAACACAAGAATTAGTACAAGGATCAGAAAGTTTGGCACTTGAAATCAAAGTATGTAAGGACAAGTAGGCGTAACCATCCTCTAGAACAATTACGTGTAATTGAATTTATTTTTTGATGGAACACAGGAGTTTAAATATTGGGTCGATAATAACTG
Source organism: Magicicada septendecula (assembly GCA_034769895.1). Lineage (NCBI taxonomy): Eukaryota > Metazoa > Arthropoda > Insecta > Hemiptera > Cicadidae > Magicicada > Magicicada septendecula. The sequence continues at coordinate 463,862,747 of CM068369.1, forward strand.
TAAAAAGTGAAATAGAGAAAGATGTAAATGCTGGAAATGTGGCAGGTAAAGAATATTTTGTAGTATTGCTCGGACACATGGGCAACGTCTAGCAATCAAGAAAAAGGAATTAATGGCTGGGGGCGTAAACTTTTACGAAAAATCTATGGGCCAGTAAAGGAGGAGAACAACTGGAGAATCAGGACCAGCCAAGAATTAATCAATCTACATAAAGACTCAGCCTTGAAAGGAAGTACTAAATGCAAAAGGATTAAGTAGTTTGGGCATGTTCAAATGATGGAAGAGTTCCGGAAAAAGGATGGGAGAATTCAGACGTTTTGACATCGGAAAACGTCTGAGAGGAAGGCCATGAATAAGGTGGTTGGATAAAGTTGAGAATGACCTGAGATAACTTGGATTTAGAAGGCGGTGACAAAGAAAACTGGACAGGAAAGAGAGCCTTGTTGCGGAGGCCGAGGACCATGGAATGAATGAATGAATTTTAATTGTTTGTTACTATTTTACTCAATTTCATACAACACGCTCGCGCATGTTTGTAACGTACTGTCTGCATGTTACGATCGTAAACTGTATACGCTTTCTTCCGAAAAAATATACACTAATAATCTATGAATCGGCCCACACATGGCCCACTATGAATCCATGAATAATAAAACGAATTATTGCCCAGGAAAAAAATAACACACACACAAACAGAACATCCCATATACACACCTACACGTAATAAATTTTAGCGAATGGTCGAAATCGAGTTATCCTAAAAATAGTTTCTTCCGTTAGACAAATCTAAGGCTTGTTAGAACATGGTGCCTGAAGACGTTAACATTCGCCTAGGGAACATTCACAACCCGCCAACAAATTTGTAGTTATTTTGTTGTAATTTTTATGTAAATTACACGAACGTTTAATCGGATAGATTACGGGAATATCAGCAACAACAGCACTCGTATTATTTAGTTCAGGTAACATCGTGCGATAAAGTATTCAGCGACAGTCCCCTGTATCGGCACACAAATTATCGTCTAGAAAAACGACGAAGAAGAATCAAAACAAAACAAAAAACGTACACACACCAACGTAGCAAAAACAAAAAGTGATTTAACGTTTTCAAAAATGACATACTAATACGTTGTTCGTTGTCGTTGTTATCGGTATTTATTTACTGTCAGCGTACATATTGTTGTTGTTAATGGCAAAGTGTGTAACATATTTTACAGATTCTCTCTCTTCCCCTCTCTCTGTCTGTCTCTCTCCCTCCGTGTACACGGCGAAGTAGGAATTGGGCTACACACACAACTCTAAGCAAGAGTCCACCTCTTTGGATTTCACATCTGATATCTACGGAGAACGTTCCTTTTTCTGAAATATTATAATGAGTAGGACAGACAAGCAACCTACTAAGTCGATTCTTACAACCGACTGTGGCCCCAACGTTTGATTTATCGTTTCCCTCGCTCAGTAAGAAGCCAAAGCCACCGTGTTGTGAGCCACACCGCCAATACGAGTGGGCGATTCACCGCGCGCACGTCCGATGCGCGTCTTCTAATTGGATGATGAAAGGATCCAGTAATGCGAAACGTATTTTGCACGTGTGCCATGCCGCTTTGCAGCCGGAAGTTTGACAGGCTTCAGTCTTGTTACAAAAAAAAGGTTTTTCATTCTGGAAGTTCCGTCTGCCTATCTTTACTTCCGGTGTGTCGGTAACCTAGACGAACAGTAGAATACGAGCACTCTAGATTATTTTATAATTTTTTTAGAACTGTAATTTGACACGGAGAAAGTAACACTTCGTTATATACTAAAGGTCATTTCATAAACTTTGTTTGAACATCGTAAAAGCTTAGTCAATTCTTGGCAAACGAAAAAAAAAAAAAAAAAAAAAAAAAAAAAAAAAAAAAAAAAAAAGGGAGCGAATCAGAGTTATTTACAAGCGCGTGAACATATCTCAATGGTCCTTTACTGTAGGGAATGATGGATTATTGTTAGCCTCTTTCAAAGACATCCTCAGACCGAAAAAGTGATTCGTTTTCGGACGCTTAAGAAGTGACGAGCATAACACTTTTTATGACACAGAGAGAAACGCAAATTGATATCCTTTAACATAAAGTGGATATAATATAAAATTCATCACTTGAAGTCAAGTAACAGTTGTAGAAAAGTCCAAGGGCAAAAATCTACAATCGATTACAATATTAAACAAATGAATCTGCAGGAGTGTATTTAACTGCTCCAGAAAGCTGGAAGATGGGATTAAGAAATGCCACCACAGCGTGGAATAGTCTACAGAGAACGGAAGAAAAAAAATTGTACGGAATCCACATTTTCCTTGGCGTGTTATTGGTGCTCTCTTTCTAAACCCAAAGAGTTCATCGTAAATAGTTAGAACGCGAATCATTTCTTATTACTCTGTTTAATGAAATTTTAGGTAACAAATAAAAAAATATTAGAAACATAATGTTAGTATTAGAGCACATTTTATATAGGCTACAACAATAGATGTCAATGATAACGTCAAAATTCTTAACCACGAAGAGAAGAATAAGAGTCTAGAAATAGCAGTGTACTAGTTGTGCCTTGTAGATATGTAACGTAATACACGAATGTAAAATAATTCTGAGTGCTTGTACTTGTGCCCGTGTGTGTGTGTGTTGCAGACAACAACGGTTTTCGATTTCTTCGCCATGTCGTCACCTGAACGGACGGCAAACCTGTTTCATTGTCGTCATATTCAGTGAACTGACGATTCCCAGCCGGGCAAACGACAGCTGGTGAAGACGTGTTAATTCCGTTGTTGTGTGTGAAAACAATACACCGGCTGATTGTCGCATTCACTAAACAGATGATGAGTCCCGGCACAAATGATTTCATTGTCTGACGCTGTGTTCTCCGGTTCTTCCTTAATGAACGGAACGGAATCGTGTGCCGTTCGACAACTGCGTTTCAGTCGTACAACAAAACGAAACACGGTAATGACTGGTGCTCGCGCGCGCGTACGCGTGCACCCATGCGAATGTGCAAACACAGATGCTGATACGCTGAAAGAAATTGACACGTGCCAAGGGTATGTTGTGGCTCATGTCTCGAGAGTAAGCTACGAGTCCTAAAATAATTGTACAGTTGTATTTGCTCCTTTCTTGAAGGGTAGGCAAAACTGTTATAATCAGGAAAATTGTGTACCAATTTGTTCCTCCACCTTGTAATTTGTGACACGTGATTAAATTTAATTATTTACAATTACTGTAGTAGCGGTAGACTACTGTTCTGTGATACTAGTACTGTTGTTTGGATCAGGTTTGAGATTTCCAGTAGTTGAGATGGGATCTGTACAGAGATGTGGAGAACAAGTTGACTAAATTCAGATAAATCAAATGGGATGATTAAAAATAAAGTTAGACCAGAAACCAAAATTAAATTTTATAAAGTTATGGCCGTAACCTACTCTGCTGAACGGCGGCGGAGAGTCATGGATCCGGCGAAAGGCGGATGCAAATAAAATCAGCTCGGTAGGAAAAGAGGTTTTTGCGAATGGTCAGAGGATGCTCACAATTAGATATACTTCACAGTAAGCATATACGGAGTGAGCTTAAGATGTCCTCATTGTTCAAAAACTTTAAATATAAGAATGAGGAATGCCCAGAAAACTATGATATGAATTTTAATTCAACTTAAAATATTTGCAAGTAATAATAATTTAAATTCACACTGTATATAAGGCATCTGATATAGGAATAGGTGTGTATATCTACTCCAGGGTGGAAGAAGAATTTCTGTTTAAGAGTAACAGGAAACGGGAATGACATGACTAACCTGTTAAAAGTAAGAGTAGCTAAATCGCCGCTCAGTTAAACACCGCCCTCGCGGTCTGTGGATGTGGCTGCAGACGCAATAGCTCGTACGTCGAAAATAAACTACGTGTCCTAACGTGGTAGTTCAATATTATCTCCAAATGTCTCATTTCTTGAAAGGTGCGTAATAATGTTTTCCCCATGGGCAATTGTTTACCGATATATTCCTGTACTTTCTAATTAACCATAATAATCGTCAGGGGCGCTGCAAACCTGGGCGGATCCTTGCCTGCTGACCTCGCCAACGGGCTCTGACCGATGCAACCGTCCTCCAATTGAGGTGATTATGGAGACACTTAGGAGATTTACAAGATTGGACAGGGTTTGGTATGTAGATGTTAGAGAAAACTTGAAAATATTTGCAACTGATGAGGTCAATGAGGTAGGAACAAATGGCGACAGAATGCCAGACTCTAGGATTCCGAAGTTATCTTCTTTCTATGTTCCAAAGGCCAAAAAAATAAGTCGTTTAGGGTGACGTATGGAACGGTGGAGGTTAATGGATGTCGGCACGGGTCGAGAGGCCTGAGCATTCGCAGTGCATTTTATTATTGTTGTTTCGTACATTTTCAATACAGTTTTTTTTTACCGTTCTTTAAGCTGTAATATAATGTTGATAGGAATTCACTATTTCAAAAAAAAAAGTTTATTTTTTTATTACGTAGTCTATCACGGCCAGAGGCAATATTATTAAAATCAATAACTATCGGGTTGTTGAGTCGTGGTCGATTGCTCTACAGTGAGGGACTTATTCCTCTACAGAGAGGTGCGTTCGGCATACCATCTATTTGAACGCGAGTCTACTGAAGACGGCGTCCGCAGATGTGGCCGGAACATTTAGTAATAATCGAAAAATTAAGCAATTGACTATGGTCCATCAGCCCGGTAGGTTTTGATTTTAATAATACTTACTTTTTTGTTTTACCAAGCGCTGTTACTACCTCAGTGTTTGCTAAACACTGGAAAAGGGGTAGACCTACTTCTAATCCTCGGAAAGCGCTCTAAAAAAGTAGAAAGCACGAGTTCTTTGAAACAGTGGTTTCCTGTCACTATAGCAATAATTGTATTATTCTATGACGTGCTTGTAGCCTAGCCTATATGTTCTCTTTCAACCTCCATATCTCGTCGTGCTGAAGTTTCAACAATTTATGTAAGCAATAAACAAAATAATAGTTAACAACTTCGTCAGTTCTGTAGAGGTAAATAACCGGACGACGATGCCAGTGCCAACAGACGAGAACATCGCGGCTGAGAGGTCCACGTACTACGTTCGGAACTTTTCCCATCGCTGGCAACGACACGGAAGAGACGCCTTACTTCTGGCAAATATTAAAGCACCCAGGCGATCATATTGCCGTCGTGCGGCTCATTGAATATGTAAATAAAGTGTAAATATCAAAGCTTGTTAATTAGAAATGAACACGGCCAGCCAGGTGATCGGCGAGCGCCAACACCGTTACGACACGTTAACAACGGTGTGCGTATGTGTGTGTTTCAGTAATTTTATCAAGGCGAAATGTATAAATTTATGTAGTTTTATGGGCAAACGATCGCACAGTACTTAGCAAGTTCGTGTGCGAGTGCGCTCGCTTTGTTCCGTGCACCCGCTTGCTTATTTTACTTCCTGACCTGCATTTTATTCAATATTTTACATAAAATGTGGCGTACCTTAACAAAACCCGTAATAAGAGCGCGTTATTTATTTTGTGTTTACCAATGCCGGTGCAGCAGGCACTCCGCATTGCCAAGCCACCTAGATAGTAGCAGCCACATATTTTATTCATATATCGCTTCCCACAACTTCTGTACGATTGCAATCCCCCCTACTTGTGTGCGTGTGTGCGCGTGCAATGAGGTCACTCTGTCATTTATTCTAGTTCTGTGTTTCTCTCCCCCTCCCCTCGCATTCAGTAACTCTCTTGGAATAGTTCGCAGTGTGCCGGTTAACAAAGGTGCTTTAATCGAATGAGACTTACCACATTTCGTTGCCTTTGTGCGACTGCCCGCACATGCGACCAGGTTGTCCAACAAATTTTCCCCGCCGCATAGGTGTGGGCAATGTAAATATCCGTTTCTAAATTAACCGTGCTGCAAGTGTAAGCAAAGGTTGCAGGTCGTAGCGCACTGTTTATGCGTGGCTAGTGGTGCACCCTCGTTGTTGGCTTCTCCTCGGTCGTGAGTTCTCGCTACGTTGTTTTGTTTTGTTTTCTACTTAAGTAATAATGATTATCACGTTTACACCACACGCTGTAACTATTTCAACATACGCGCGCACACTGTATATACATATACCCTATACTGCGTTGTATAACATTTCGAGAACTTTTAACCGTAGGGTTAACGCACTGTATGGATTTTATTTAAATCTGTTTTATTGACGATTAGAAACACTTATTCAGGTGAATTATACCACAATATATAATCATTTCAAAGAGGTTTCTGAATGATCCTCTGTATAGTTTAATAGCAGATAAGGGAAGTCAAGGAACAATTTCTTAGTGGAAAAAGTGTTCCTCTGCGAAATTTCGATGTTCGAGCGGAAAAATAGGTGTTGACCTTAAAGAGACGGAAGCACATTATGGTGCAAGCCTAATAATTTCTTTTACAAAACCATTCATACTTTTTTTACGTAATAAATTTCAATATTATAAGAACTCTGTACTACAGACATCTCAATATATATTCAGAGTGCTTCACGAAGAAACTGTAATATTTACAGGACATGTTCTACTATTAAAAAACGTTTATATAAACATAGATTTGGAAACGCTTAGTTTTCGAGCTACATCTAGCGTAATATTTCACCCTGTTTTCTACAGTACACAAACGGAAAAATGCGGCTACAATAAAATTCTTGGGACACAAATTTTGGGGTAAAATAGGTGTTTTTATATATTTTGCTGACCTGACAAAATTTTATAAATGGGTCCCAGAACTGTATCTCTAATGTTTCAGAGAGCATTTTTGTAAACCTAAAAAACTGATGTCGAAAACAATTTTTTTAGTTTTGGCTTAAATTTCCTTTGTTATATTCTGATAAACAAATAAAAATTTTAATTAAAATTTGAAAAAAAGTTTAATTTTTAGGCAAGCTGTAAGTAAAAATCTGTGTAGGCAATCTTTAGGTCGTTTAAGACTTGAAGATAGTGGAGGCACCGAAAGGCCTCGTCAAGAACGAAGTATTTAGCAGTGTGGCAATAAGTAGTGGCAAAGTTGTGTAAGTAAAGTTGAAAACAAATAAAAGTTGAGGAAGTTTGAATTTTACTTAGAACAAACAGGCAACAAAATATGCCGGAAAAGTGTTATAATTTTAAATTGAAAGAAATCTATTTGGTATAGGGAAAACTATAGGAACAAAACTAATAAATAATAATAATTACTCATTTTGATAAAACAGTAGTAGTTGAAGAGTTAGGCAGGCAATGCTGCTTATGTTAGCTCTATGTTATAACATTTCTCTGTATGTTGCGTGAAACATTCTGTATGTAATATATTTTGTGTGAAAGTAAAGATACAGAAAGCTTTATATATGTTGTGTCCTGTGATGTTATATGTATGAACTTCACATCTGTAGGTCGTCTCTTCCGGAGCCATTTTTCCCGGGATTCGGCAATTTGCCGAAGGCGTGAGCAGAAACAATTATCTAGGTTTACTTCAGCAGACCAGGACTGAACCGGGCCTGTAGCGGCCCGGTTGACGACGATGACGACGACTGTGATGATGATAGTATTATTATTATGACGATAGGATTGATAGTGAAGAAATAAAATTTCGTGTGAACTTCGCCGAGTAAGATTTACGCTTGTGAATATTGTTATCAGTGGTATTTCGAGGTGGTCGATTGCTGAACATACATACGAACAGTGAAGACGAAGGCAACCATAAATAGCTCACGGCGGTAATCACCACGAACCTAGTATGGAAAGGATCGGCATTCTGCCGCGCCACGCGATACAAACAGAAACGACACAACTATCAAATTATCCTGTAGTTAGAGAATCGGACGGGCAGACGTCGGACACTCATGTCCTCTGAAGGTTACACTCTGGCGTCCGTGTGTGTGCGTGTATGTATACGATGTATGTTTAGTTAGTGTACTAAACACCGATCATCAGAAAAAGGCGATTCGCCGTATTTGGAGAATCCGTAACTTCAGTCGGATATGAGAAAAATATAACAGGGTTGCCGGCGATAGTATGTAGGCAGATTAACAGGTTGATGCGGCCACGCTGCCAGACCTGACATTTAAACATTTTACAGCCTGTTTAACATGTGACAGACGTACAGCAATCCTGCGGACACTCGATAGTGCGTACCCGGCCTCGGCCCCTCCCACTGCTGCGGATTCCGTTACTTGCGTCAGTCCTATTGACGCTTACACTTCGTTTCTTATTAGCCCGTGTAGCCTACAGAATTTGTCAGTAATCGCGGTCGGTTATCGTAAGAAATTAGTTTCGACGGTTCAGTCAGCAATGGAAACCGTTATGAAATATTGTGACAGTTCCACGGTATTTCTTCATTACGTTAGACAGAAACAAATAATTGAGAAGCTCCAGTCCCCTCACAGTGAACCTTGTCAAGGACATCGTGAGACTAGTTGGTGAAAAAGTGACCCGACAAAGAAACCTCGACGACGTTATAACATCGGCTACCATTAAACAGCTGTGAAATCGTTTCGGGTGGATTTGGTCGAGATTTATCAGAATTTGATGTACGCTAATCGATGTCAGACAAGTAGTTCGGTGTTATATGGCTTAGGAGACTTAGTTATGTCTCTACTACAGCTTACAGGTTACTACAGCTACGGTTTCTATTACAGCTGAGTCTACACAGCTTCTGGAGGAAGTGTAAACGTTTGTGAAATGTTTCGAATCGACGAAGTTTTTATCGTTGACGACAATCGCTTCGAGAACTTACATTTGGTCGAAGGGACATTACAATAATATAGTAAAAGTATTTTACAATTTCTTTGGTAAAAGTAACGATGGTACTTCTTTGTTTGTGTTTCTTAAATAGGCTAAATGTCAACCGCGGACATGGTTTCTCAGTTCATTTTACTACTAGAGACCTCTGAAAGCAATTAAAGTGTAGTTTCGTGTGTGATATACTGGTAAACGGCGTATCAGCGACTACAAACCGCCAAAACCTGATTCCGCTAGTAGACTTTATGCTTTTTAAAATGGATCTGACATTTGTTTGTTAAACTTCTTTGGACTAAGTGATCGCTCATCACTTCATGTGGATCTGAGCCAAGTCATAGAATGGCTTCATGTGGATGAGTCATAGAAATTAAAAATCGCAGTTGTATTGTAAAACGTGAGCGGAATGTATTGGAGGAAACTGAAACCAAGATAAAAGAAGAACAAGTTTTTAGCTCTACATGTTATGGAAGGAATGAAAAGCTCTACATATCGGGGAATGGAAATAAGTAAGACAAGAAGGTTGTAGAAACACTTCAGTGGTACAGGTAGTTACATTCCTTATTTCTCTGAAACGCAAATAGCCCTTTCTTGTTAGTCACACCTATTACCGTTTGAGTTGCCGGTGATCAGAAGAGACCTCCCTTGTGATTTCTCCATCCTTCTTCCCCTCCCCCCACCAATCACTCTCACTCTTACTCTGTCTGGTAAACAATACAAAGGTAGGCAAAAAACAATCTCTTAGGCGCTTGCGATATGATTCATAAATTATAGATTTTTTTTCAAATTTACTCTCTGTTTGATCCTTACATAAGCTTTCTACATGAAATGGTTCTATCGTGTTCCTCGCAATGTATTCTGAAAAATCAACAGCGATGATCTGTTTTAATCACGTGACGGCCAATTTATTCGATCAGAAGTACCGTGGAGTGGAAAGAGGTGAAAATAAAAACGTCGCTACAAAAAATTGGCACTTTGATAAGACAGAAAGGTAACATTAGAACAAATCAGAAGCAAGTTATCGTCTAGTTAGAGAGGCTACATGTAAAGATTGACTTTCGATAACTCCAACATGAACCTGGAAATTACAACGAATTTCGAGTAATATAACTTTACGAAAAAGTAGTGCACTTAAGTAATTGACGGAAATTAGGATTCAGAAATTCCAGAATTGAAACGACGATGTAGGTGCGCGCGCGTGCACACACATACAGACATGCTCGGGAGGAATGAAAGTAGTACTTGCTTAACAGAGGATGGTGATCTTAATTTGAACATGGAAAGCTGTTGACTTGTACGACAAATAAACGTTACGTAAAATCCGAAGCATAGGACTTCTCCAAATACGGTTAACAACGAGTGCGTGTGCGTGTGCGTGTGTAACTCACAAAATGCATCATCCACTGAGCTGTTCTAGGAACACACACTACAGACTACTTCTGACAATTTGTGAGGAATTCCATTCTACCTGTGTTAGACAATAATCATCCCTAATGACTACGGAGGTAGAGGGATCGACGACGCCCGTTGGGCATTTCTCTCTCTTTCTCTCTCTCCCTCTGTCTCTGTCTTTCACTCACTCACCAACTCTACATTAGGCTCCTTTTATCTGTTTCAATTTGGACGCAGTATTGGTTTAACTTTACTTCATTTCCGTCACTACGACCAAGTTAAACTGCGTACATACATACATTACACGAGCGAGCGAAAGCGTGTGTATGTGTGAGAGAGATCAACGATAAACAGAGAGAGTATATGTTTAACTTTAAATGTATTTTCCAAAACTACCCGCTTTTATATTTAAAACGTCGGAACTAAAACTTTTGGAAATGCGTGTAAACGATTCCTTGAAGTATTCTTACGTTTGCAAAATATATGATATTAATTTTAGTGATATTAAATAATTAAAAGGAAAGAATATGTATATACCATCATCATCATCATCACCATCACCATCACCATCATTATCATCATTTGCTACATATGTGCGCGTAAGAGGTCACCTTAGTTACTCTCACACCATATACGTACAAAATTCATGTTTCCAAAGAATAGCTAGGCTATATGACAGTAATTTCTTTATACTAATTCCGGTTTGAAGGCAGCAGCATATCTAGAATTTAGCCGGGGGGGGGGGGGGTCGAGTCGGTTTCGAACAGAAGAAAAAACAAGTTAAGATCAATCAATATTACTATCTTTAAAGTGGCAGGAAAACGTGTGATACCATCCTGTAATCGATTCCGTTAAAGTAAACGGTAAAACAAATCAAAAATACGGGTTATCTAAACATTGTTTATAACACTCTTATTCACGAAATTGATTTTCCTATATTTCATATATAAAAAGTATATTTAAATGCTGTGTAATAAACCTGTTTGTATATTTAAAAAAGAGTTACTACTATATCAGCGTACAGAGCTGAAAAAGTAATAGAGATTAACAAAATTCCTCGTCAACTTTTTTTGGACCCTCTAATGGTCCCGTTCGTCCTTCCGCCCCGTAAATACGCCTTTGTTTGAAGGCCCTGTTTGTTTAAATAATTTCGTTTCTCCATCTTCTGTATTGGAAGAAAACTGTCCGTTCGGTGTCCCGGCAAGCTGCAACCTTCGCCAAGTGAACGCCCATTATATAAGAGATACGTTAATGGTTACTGGAAAGTTTAGTTGGCTTCGAATAAAGTTACTACTCTCGACTGAATGAAACGCGATAACACACAAAGTTGTCAGATTTGCATACGTATGCATACGGTTGTAGAAACGACGCTGGCAGTTTATGGAATTTACTGTCACCGATCCCAATTGCATCCGGTAAATGGTAACAGCACCATCGACCCCGTGGTATCATTTAACGACGCATCTCTTTTTTCCTATCCATTTCTTATGTGTACCAGGAGCTTGTTCAGTGATAAAAGACAATTTTCATTTATTTAAAATCAGATGTCAACCGGGAGAGGGTTGAAATTGCAAAACACGATGTTCTTATGGTAAAGCACGATCTCAGTAGTCCGATATATACGCGACCAATGTAAAACCGGATTACCGAAAACGCTGGGTTACCGGACAAAGGCTGAATAATTTTTTAAAACTGTACCAATGTAATTAATATACTTCAGGACTGATTATTATTCAACAAATTTATCATCATCGTCATTATCTGCACGGATTAAACCAAGGATGGTTTGTTCCGGCCTCAAACAGTCTCAAACAAATATATTGCGTTTAATTATTTTACGGATTTCTTATCATTATAGTAATTACTGTATTGTGCACAGGCTTACACAAATGTGGACTATAGGCATAAATGTCCGTCCGCTAAGAAAATCTTTAGGAGATCAATGATTCAAGGAAAGTCAATTTCTTCAACCTATTGTTTCTAAATACATTTTAGAAAGTTTTTTTTTTTTGACATATATTCAATGTGAAGAGATGCCTTCGGTTTGTACGTTACGCCCGAGGAGTCAACGTGTCGTATTCTGCGGATAATTGGAGGGGCTCTTGTCTCTTGCTCACTTTCGCCTTTTTAAATTGTTGATTGGGCTATATTTTCACCTGTCTTCGTTTGAGGATTTTCCTTTTTCAGCTAATCCAATTATTTATCTCTTTACATGGACTGGACGATCCTCCCTCTTGCAGTCCGACTAATGTTTCTTGAAGATGAGAAGTCAGGATTGGTGACCGCCTGACACCGGATTACTGGACGCATCGGACTAGCAATCGTCGGATACCAAGATTCTACTCTATACACTTCGATGCTTATGTAACAAAACATGAAATAACAGATGTATTTATATTTATAAAGTAAAAACGTGTTTCTAATACTGTTTCTAATGTCTCTGTACTTGTACTTAAGCGAATGTTTTACTTCACGAATAAAAAGGAAATTTTCAGCGTATGATGTAGGGTAAAAACTGATGGTTTAAAGTAGTTCCAGACTGTCTCTCTTGGCAGCCTATTCTGTTTCTCCTAAAGCCATTTAAATGGTTCGAAAAAAACTGTTATTATGTAGTAGTCACAAATCATAATATGATTTTCTTTTTAAAAAAATCTGACCTGTGAATGAACTGTATACCTAAACCTCAGTTGAAGAGTTGTAAATCGTTGCAAAACATTTACAGTTAAAATGTGGAGAAAAAGTACAGTATCATGCGACAGTGTATATATATAAAGTTCCGCCATAAAATCGTGACAAGACCTATTCGATTAATTACGAGGTGGCCTCGAGACACATTACAGTGATACAGTAACCAGGCTTGTCATTGTAATAGAGACTGGTCTTTTTTTAAGGTAGGCTATTTCGTCGTACACTTTCCACGGTTTTCTATAGTTATATTGTCTTAACAAGAAATCTACTATTTTTGCATGTAAAAGGGTAGAAATAGTTGTGTAGAATGTCAGACAAGTAGATTGCGATTTATTCTTTTGCAGACTATTACATTATAACATCCTGTTTTTCCACATTCCACGGTCGTAAAACATAATCTGACATTTATAGCACAGTGTAATACCACGTATACCATAGTGCACTCCCGATATCCGACTGACTCTTTATAAACATTCCGATTAAACCGCCTTCATATTCATTTGGTCTGGCAACCTTTCTCCACAATGTTTGTACGCTTTCTGCCAGTCTTTAACGTTTTGTTTGATAAGAAAAATATAAATTACTTTAAAAAAATCGCTTCATAAATCTTAGTAGTGGTAACTTCTAATAAACGAACCAAAACTGATTACCATAAGTCTAATAAGGAAGACAAAGTCATGAGGTTATCGAAGAAACAGTAGACCGCAGTGTAAAATTTTGTGCGATTTCGTGGTCCTCTTAGTGTGTTCAACGTTCCAAATGCAGTTATACATTGTGCATTTCATCTGTTCGGCTAAGCCATATTTTATAGGCCTATGGTTTTTAATATTTTACATCCTCACAAAGTCTGTAACTAGAACACAGTCAGACTATATTTTAAGCTACAGGCCTAAGTATATCGTATTTAACCCTTAGAGAGCTCAGATAGTGAGAGAGAGGGAGGAGAACAGACGCTACTATTAAATATTCAATTAATCTTAAAACTCCGTAGTCACAGTTAATCCTTTTTTATAAATTACGTCATAATATACTGTTTCCTGATTCGTGTTAAATATTGAAGTGTTGTTAAAGATTTGTAGTCATTTCCATTCTGTCTATCAGACGCGACGGTTGTGTGTTTGTTCTTGGATCGGCCTCTCGTCGTTCGCGTTTAAATTAAATTAAATGTTGCCGGAACTGATTCCAACTGTTGCAGCAGCGAAGAGAAAGAAATAAGTTACATTTAATAAGCACGCATGTTTGCTCAGCAATATGACCTGACCCCCCACAGCACACACATACTAACCCACGTGTTAGACCTGGTACAGCACTGCGTTGCGTATTAACAGTTAGAAGTGAACGGTTTTCTATCATTTGTTCGGTTCACTTCTTCGCTGCCGCTCGGTCGTAAACTCAGAGAAACAAAGAGTTATTCCGATGTCCGGTAACGAGTATGAAGCTGCTAACAAACTAGTCGCAACTAGTTGACTGTCGCTTTTGTTTTGCCGCTGGATCCCAGTGGGAAACGTGAAATCCACCTAATGTACATAATTAAAGTCGATATATTCAATTACTCTGAACGGCACCAGACCATACAGTGTGGACAGAACACGTTCTAGTTTTCTACGGAAATGCTTAGCGGTGATTAAGTCTACATCCAACCTTTTCGAATGCTCGTCAACGCTCTCTGATATTACACGATCAAGCGTGTATACTGCGCCAGCATTAAGAATATTTCCCCTTCAATACTATGTACATTTGCCTAATTGTTTATAGGAAATCGAGAGACAAGTCGCTCTTAGTGAAGAGATACGTGTGAAAGTGTTTCTATTACGCCTTCTGTCGGGAATATCTTATAAGTAAATTTAGTACTCGGTCACGTAATCTTTTGTTCCTATTCACGTAAACGTCATCCCTTCGTCAAACCGAGTTGGCAACAGTGGTGAAAATTCTTCTATTGAGGGAGGACGGTGTTATTTTAAGGAAAGAAGAGAAAACCTGGAGGATGTGTAGGGATGAAACGGCTAGAGTAAAATTTGGTGAACACGAGGAGAAGGCTTGCACGCAAAAAGGAGCGGGACAAGGGTATGTTATGTACCCTCACGTTGTAACTTATATTTACAGAAACTGTTAGATGAGGTAAGAAACGCTGGAAGATAAGTTTTGATGAGAATTGAGGAACTTGTGGGTCGGACTGCTTTACTGACGGTATTCACTTATAACAATAAAAGAAGAAAGCCTAATAGTAATACTGAAAGAAGTGGAAATTACATTATGAAGGAATTAGAACGTGAAGACAAACAGGGGCGTGAAGACAAACAGGTGAAACACGAAGATTTTAGTAGTGTGAAAGCAGAGACCAAATACAAAGGGACCCACTGGAAGGTTCTTATATCTTGGGAGTAGAATAACAAAAGATGGAAGACGTAAGAAAGAAACATTGGGGAGAATAAATAAGGAAAACTGGTCTTTAACAAGGAAAGAAAATAATTGCTATCTAACAGTCGATCGTTAGATAAGCTAACGTTTAATATTGAGGAAGACGTTAATGAAGTGTTTTGTGTGAAGTGTCTTGTTACACTGCGACATATAGACTACACTCCACAGTATTCGAATAGCGGCGACAAGTAGTTTGCAGGAAGAGGCGTTTCGGTGTCTCCTCAGTGGGCCATTTTATCATGTAACATGAAGAAGAATTAAATGAATCGCTGTTAGAGCTAAAGTAATATAGGCCTAAGTTATAATGAAAGGAATGGAATGGATTAAATTGATGTATTGTTGCGTTATCAGCTGCTTATCACCTCCTTTTCTGCAACAACGGAGAATGTTGCAGAACAAAGCGATTAGAAGAATGGCAGCGCGAACTTATATCGTTATGATAAAGACCACTAACAATAGGCCCAATTGACTGAATTTGTTTATTATAGTTATGTTCTTGACTAACACATAAACAAGTACAGGAAAGGAAACAGAACAAATATTATTTCGGATGCTACAGAATCGAATACATGAAATATCGATCGAATGGTAAATAAAATTCGCCAAGAAAAGAAAATTAACTACATTGTTACACAAATGGTCCAGAATAAACATATTTGCTCTTTTCTCCGTAGACGTCGTCTGGACACTCGTATTGTTTCATACATGTGATTAGAATTTACACAAAGCAACGTGTTATCTAAGTGCTGTGCTTATCGGTAGACGGTTTACACATTGGGTTGCAATACGTAGTTTCGTGTATGGAACATTACACTCAGTAATCCGGGTTTGTTACTTTGAACTCACTGTAACGAAACTTTAAATATCGGTATGGAGAACCATACATGACTTCCATGTTCTAAGATTTATATTTAAAATCATTTTAAATCGCTACTTATTTCTTCAGACTTAACCACAGTATACTGTGGTCACTAACGTATACCACCTCAACTTAGCGCACTCGATTTTCACTGATGATGGCAGTCGATGGCACTGCCGAAACGTCTGGTTTTGGAGAAAATAATGGACTACGGCCAAATAGCCCGGGAAGGAAGTTTAACAACAAACTACTTCTTTGTTGCCGATAACATAGTACACATATATACAACATTATCCCATCCCCTTCAACTATCATTTCATTTATTGAAAATTACCTCCTCCGCCTTCAACTTTTTCATTTATAGATAGGCCTATTTCATCTACCTTTCTACAGTGGATTAATTATTATTAATGGATTATTCTTTTCAGGATACTTTATTTATCAAAATTAAGTACTTTACTCTTGTTAAAACATAAAACGTTGCAGGTAAACTACCCCTTCCCCTTACCCGAGCTTCACCAAAATCAATAGGCCTTGAGTCCTCTACAACTCAGGCACATATGCAAAAATATTATTTGATTCTGTTTGAATTTGCGGCAGATATCGTTCGCCATTGAAAAAATTCTACACACAGACACTTTTTGGAAAATGACATTTCTTCATGTTTTGAAGGCAGTACAATCAGAACCAGCCCTTATCTCGAACACGATTTTTTTCGCCATCACCATACTTCCATTTCCTTATGGAACATGGAGGTAAAAATAATAGTTCAAATCTACAAACAAACCGTTCGTAACATCTGTGTGCCGCTAGCACAGCGTCGTTGCCACTCCTTCACGTGTACGAATATATTTTTCAGTTGACACGTGGTAAACATGAAAGCCTCAGTTATTATTTATTAGTATTATGTACAATGTACAATAGTGATTCGGGGCCGTTTGTGTTACGAACTAAACTAACAAACTAAAACGGTTTTCTGCCCTGCCTGCCGATGGTAGGAAAACACATAAATCCAGCGTTTTCACACTTGCCAGTATTTGGTTACTGTGCGCCCGTCGGCTTCTTTTATTGTCTAGAAGTTATTTGTTTTAACAATTGATTCTTCATAGCGTACAAACGAACACACCACTCAGTGTGAAGAGAACTGGTGTTGTCACAGAGACGTTTTGATTGCACGGCGTATGAATTCTACAAAAATAAATAACGGTTATTCAGAAATATCCATTTCTTCGTGAACTGACGTCTGCTGTTCATGCCTGGTGTTGACTGTGTTTATGTTATTTATTTTCGTTTAACTATTTGTGCAGTTCTCTTATGTTTAATCTTCATTTTTATGGTTGTGCGTTTGTGGTAGTTTTGTTTAGTTTTCATTCGCCACCTACGTTGTTCACGTATGCGAGAGTGCATGCGTCAATTTCATCCCAACACATGTGTTTCTATTCAAGATATTAAAGAAAATTTTCATTTTTATTTTACACCACAGGAGTATTGCTCAGTTATATATATGATGCTAGATGTGTGTGTGTGATATACTTCAATATAAATATTCGCGAAGTCCGAGGAATTCCTTTGGCTAACATTAGAACTGTTCACAGGAGAGGGGGGAGATTTGAATGCTGGGTTAGAAAGGCCGCCGAGTTACGGAGTCAATACATCTACATATATGGCCGAGCTCAATAGGCTACATACAAAGTCTACAGAATGTTGTTCAGATTTCAGGGTCCCGCGTACGATATGTAGATCTCAAACAGTAGCTTCCAGTTTTTTTTCTCTCTCTCTCTCTCTCTCTCTCTCTCTCTCTCTCTCTCTCTCTCTCTCTCTCTCTCTCTCTCTCTCTCCGTTTTGTTTTGTTGCGCTACTCTTTTTTTCTATACTCGGCCGGGTTTATTTTTATTCATGCTATTTATAAGGACATATTTATGTGCATGTTGGTAAGACTGCTGTAGGTCTTGTAGACCGTCCACTCCTCTTTGCGCTGGCTGTTCGCTCAAACTTTTCTTTACACAAGCTTCGCTAAGATTTACAACCCATCGTCCCCGTGCAGGCTGTGTTCTTACGGTAATTAACAAGTATAGTATTTGTTTTAATTGATTTATACGCGGGCGCTGAGTTGTTGCACCACTTTTCCACTTACAGACAACAAATATTTTTCGGCAACCTTACCGTGTACTGAGTTCAGCATCTACAGTAGTGTCCGTTGCTTCTGTTTTTTTAGCAAACCCGTGATTAGCTTTAATTCTGATATTGTTTTTAGTATTAATCAAAATTTAGTTCGTAATCTAGTTGATAGAACCGAATTATTGTCACTTGTCTCATAATGACCACTGCAACGACATTTTTCCTTTACTTTCACAAAATATAATAGCCTGTCTGTGTCTCTCTATCACCCTATCTCTTTCTCCCCCTCCCTCTCTCCCCTCTCTCTTTCTCTTGCTGTAGCTCTCTCTCACTTCTCTTTTTTTCCTTTTCTCACTTATGTCTTTTCTCTCTCGCTGTCTCTCTTCATCTTTGTGCTTCACTGCTAAGCACGTGATCAGAACTGCCTTCTTCATTTTTCAGTACCCGCTCTAAATAGCCTACATTATTTGATATTTGTGTTATCGATTGTTTAACCTTCTTCAACCCGAAGATATGTTTCTAACAAAGCCTCTTTTACTTTAACTTTACATTCAAAGACCAGCTGTCGTGTCCTTTCTTTTTATTTTTCGCTACGTACGTGAAGTAACGCATCTTTCATTCTTTTACTGTTGAAACAATTTCCGTTCCTTTTCCTGTGTGCTATAAAACATCATTGTTACATTCACGAGATAACGAGTATTCTGCGGTAGCACATCACGTTTCTAACGTTGTAAGCTGAAAATTCATGCGACTCTCTCGCTACCCTTTAAATGCATTGCAGAAGTCAGAATTTTATTCCTTAAGCGCGAGTGAATGTGTCTGTGTGCAAACGCCGCGCGCATGCATGGCTGCATTTTAAACACAGCCAATAATAAAACATTATAAATGAATGCATTCACGTATACAAGCCGCGTACCAGCAGACAAGATCAGGGGGGAGAGAGAGAGTGAGAGAGAGAGACAATTATCTGACCGGAATTCCGCGGCGTACAAAATTTGATATTACGTTTTGGATTCTGTCCAAACGAGGAAAGGGTAGTATTTCACGGAACGTACTGCGTTTTTAATAATATTTCCGAGACGCGGCCACGCCCCTACGCAATAAATAATCCAACAAGCCTGTGTTTTAATTACTATTAAAATCATGCGCTCGCGGACGAGCGCGCGCGCACGCACAAACACACATTCAATATTAGATAAGTATGATGAGATAGGCCTACGTTCAAAAACCAATCAAATTTCGATCGGTGAGCGGCCGAGAAGCTAACCAACCAAAGATTCATTAATTACCGCCGAGTCCAGGCTAATAAACTACTCTACCAACATCTCATTTTAATATTCGACAGGGGAGCCATTTTGTTTCACGTACACAAACTGCGTTTGCGCTTGCGCACGCAGACAAAACGCTGTCCTCTTTCTCTCCTTCTCTCACATTTCTTTCACAATGTCACACTAGCGTGTGCACAGGCTCATTCATGTTTCTTTTTCAAACTCTTACTGTTTTAAAAAACCTTGTGTTGTATTTATTTCTTTAATGAATGTACTGTATAATAAGCGCAGGCCAATTCGTGAACAACTGTTAACGCACTCACGTAAGTCTCTGATAAATAATAATTTAAGGGCTAAAAGCAGTAAATGCCTGTCTGAAAAATGAAGCCTAGAAGTAAGTAATGTTTTTAATGGGAACAAAAAATAATTGTTTAATGTAAATGTTTATAATTACCACCCAGCCTACCATTTCAACTCAAAGGTGACAACGAACGGAATTTCTTGAAAATAAAAGTAAAGTAATAATCTCATATTAAATATTTTATAAGTTTTTTTGGTGGACAGAACATTATTTAACTAGCATGTAACCGAATTGATACATACTAGGAAATCTTTGGTCGTTTGTCTGCCTCTGAAGTAACCATTAGAATGAACTCTCAAAGCGTGTAAATAGACTACCTAGCAACATCAAATAACCCAGTTTTGTGCACGTTTTTCTGTGAATGCATAATGACAGCGAATGCGTGTATTGTTTTTGTATTCCTAATTGTCTCGTGGTTTCTATGACCAGTAAACTGTAGATTTTGTTGCTTTTTTTCTTATTGCGGCGAATGTTTGATCATTTGTATCAGCGTCTTGTTACTTCCACATTCAAAATAAGCTGAGATCGTAGTAGTATGGTATTATCAACAGAAGATATGATGACATTGTCAAAAAGTCATGCAGGCTTGAATTCATATTTTGCAAGGACCCATAGAAAAGCGTTAGGACTTTTGTGTGCCTGCGTCTATATATCCTTTGCGACTGGGAATGTGTGTCCAGACGAAATCAAACGATCGTCGCCTTCTGTAATTAGACCAAATGAATGTATCCACATGGAAGATAAAAGTTTATTCATTTTGGTGACGAAATTTTATAGATATTTCTCTAAAGTTTTCACTTCTTCCATATTTTTTTTTACTAATTTGCTAAGACTGGTTGTTAAAAAACTGAAACGAAGCATATCTGTTGAACATATATGATAATATTTATGTTGATTGTACAATAAATCTAAGTATTCTGATGTTACTCACCACCACAAAAACTCTGAGAGTCAGTTTTAGTTCTGTTGGTGTCATGTCTCCAAAAAACGTGTTTCACGTTGAGGTAGTAGAGAGAACACCCCCCCCCCCGGAAGTAGTCCAGTGATGCATCATTTCCGATTGCTGTTTTGTTTCTCGTTTTGAAATCGATAGACAAAGCTGTTCATTGGTCTTTTACTTAACCTAAGAGGTCGGACAACTCCAACGAGACTACGAGACTAGGAGAAATGGGGGAGAAAAATGTTCGTCATCTCTGTTACACACATTTGATATTATTAAATATGATAACATTATATAAGCGTCTGGAATTATTGTACAGATCCATTGTAATTTTATTTGTGTTTCGTCAGCATAAATGTAATGTACCAGCTATCATTCATTTCTAAGAAGCTAGTACGATTTCATAGATCTCTGTTATCAGTGTGATGGGACAGTGGTAGACATTTGTAAGAAACATATTATAGTGTAAGAGAGAGAGGGGAGGCATGAAGCGAGGACGATTGAGGAAGACACAGGTGTTTTCGTGAGAAAGAAGGAAGGTCGTTCGAAGCGTCTGGTATTGCCATAAAGCAATTAAGTGAGCCAACCGTGTAGTTGAGGATATAAGAAAAAAATTTATTAGTACCCTACGTTGATGAAAAATTTGCTGTTAAAGCAGTTAAACAGTTAAGAAATATTTCATTTAATCCGACCGCACGGCTGTGTTGTTTTGTTTTTCTGAAGCATTCGGCGTCTTCCTAGTTCGTTCCAGTTACAGCGTTATGTGTACACCCTCAGCTTTCTACAGGCGAGTACAGTTTGTTGGGCGTAATTTCCTTCACACCAACACCACCAGTGACGCCATTAATGATGCAGACGTTTTGAAAACGCGCGTGTGAATGCCACGAGGATTACAAGAAGACAGTTACCGTAGCGTTGTTCACATCTTACCTGTAGTAATCGCTACTACATTCTTTTGAGCCAGTCAGACGTCTTCGTAAACTGTACCTGCGTTCCTATAATTAGTTAATTAACTTGACGACTGTTATTTTTAATTAGTTGGTGGTCGTTCTTAAGTTATCGATTCGTTTGTAATTACCTGTTCTTGTCAATTACCGTTACACTTTTAGTTAATAAATAAACGCTCACGAGACAATTTTTCTTCAGTGTCGATGCGAAAAACTCGTTCAAACGGTATGCGTATATTCAAACAAGTAATACGCCAAACCGTATGGTAGTTTTTCTGTGCCTTCAAAGTGGCGCCGAAATGCTAACTGAAATAAATAAAAAGTCAGGCTATCAGACTGACTGTTAATCGTGATGGTGCTCCGTCATCATGTTTTGGACCCATCATATTTTGGTCACATTATTCTTTACCAAAATATTAAACGCTTCCCCACCTATTAAAAGACATTAAACACTTTTACAGTGTTTCTTTCTAGTTACGTCTGACCAAGTGTAGGTGCATCACAGTTTTCTTTCCCCGTTTCTCCATATATTTACTTTCTTTTACAGCCAAGATATTTCACGAGGCTCTGTGTTTGTGAGGCAGCAGCGCGCGGCGTAGTGTACAGTTAGGCCAGTGCGTGTACGATACGTAGCCGTAGCCCACTACTGGATGAGTTCAGCGCGCCCCCCGGGCACGTATACATAACAAGTAGCTGTGGCGGCGGCAGCAGCTAGTCGAGCCGCGGCCGAAAACCCAATACTCTGGCCCGACCCCGGCTCCGTTCTTCCTGAATCGCACCACGTCGTACCCTACATATCCCCCGCATAGGTGTTTCCCTTCCATTTACGAAACACCTTGAAGCTAAATACCGCGCGACCTTGAAGCATACCACCAGCTTCTTTCAAGGTCAACGTACTTCAATTATTGACCTCTAATGACCTTGGTATTTGATGCCATTTGGGCAGTTTTGTGTTTTCGTTTTCGACTTTCGCTGTGTGTGTGTGTGTGTTGTGTGTGAGAAATATCTGTTTCAAATACATTTCCACTAAGCGTGTCTCACAACCACATCTATCCAGTGTAGCTTGTATATTAACTTGATTTACTAGTACTTAATCTGGTAGTAAGCTTCTTTAAAAAGGTTGTAGTAAGAGACATGCTTACCATTACGTAATAATCGCCCAGTACAATAATATCGTGGTAAAATTTACATAGTGTAAATGTAAATGAATCACTGTGTTTCGGTTTATAATATAAAGCAGCTAGGCTTTATACATTATAAAGAGTGGTAGATATAATTCTTACCACTCTTAATGGATTTACTAAGATGACTATAATTTCGACGAGTCATTAAAATCGTGTTGAGTTTAATGTAGGCATCACTTGACTTTTATTAAAGTGTATTTTAGTGTCGATCCGAGAACGATACATGAAAAAATCATTTTCAGAGTCGGTATGATAAACATTGGTATGGTTGTGCTTGCTAATATTTTTGAAATATTTACTTACAGCTGAGGCTATTTCAGTTGCGTAGTCAGGATTTTTCCATGAGGAGGATTATTACCCAAGATCTTTTTGTGGGTGTTAGAGACCAGGATGTTTCCAAGACAGCGTATTATTAATGATAAGCGATGATACAGGCGTTGGCAGTAGGAGGAAATAGCCCAGTTATAGCATAGTATGTGTGTGGCTTCTAGCGATGTAACTTCTTGCAGATTTTCGTGTAAGACCTCGCTGGCGACCTACCCAATTGGGTAATGGGTTGTAACCCTCCACGGCTACGCTACTAGGCTATTTCAGAAACACAAACGTACAAGAGTTTCTTTTAATCGTCTTATGATGTAAACAAGCATATTTGGTGTGAATACATATAGGCTTAGGTCTATTTCAATTTTGCACGAAGCTGTCTAAACATTTACAACGTCAAGAATCGGTGTTGTGAGTAAGAACTTCTAGACCAGTGTACCAGGAGAAAATTAGAATGTTTACAATGCAAAGTATAAGTACGACTTCTATGACAAGCCTTTTTTTATTTAGAGACAACGACATATTGACCATCCCAGACCAATGCACCTAGTCTTGAAAGGAAGAAGAGAGTTTTGTTGGTGTATAATATCCAGAAAGCAAACGACCACGAGTGAACACTCTGAGATACCGCGAAGTGTATACAGTCTGCTTGCCGTAATGAGCGACTTGTGAAAAAAAGCCGTAACGAGCTCTGGAGTCGCAACAGGTGTCATTGTCAATGCCGCGACGTGCGATGCGCTTCGGAAGGGCGACACCGTTTCTGAGGCTGGAAAAATAATGACATTAGCCGCCGCTCGCATATAAACGCCGATATTACTTAGTTCGCTGACATTTAATTAATTTTAATTAGACAATTTCTGTTACGCGAAACAAGCGGAGGCAGCGAGCGAGAAGAAGCGACCGGGTAACTACGATGTAATTGTAATTGTTCCGTACAGTAATTATTGTACTGTACGCTATTACGCGTAATTGCGTGTACATGATATTGCGGCGTGTGTTTTATTTT
Source organism: Magicicada septendecula (assembly GCA_034769895.1). NCBI lineage: Eukaryota > Metazoa > Arthropoda > Insecta > Hemiptera > Cicadidae > Magicicada > Magicicada septendecula. The sequence goes on from CM068369.1 coordinate 463,887,013, forward strand.
ATTTACTCTATTGTTTATCAACTGTTACTCGGTATTACGGTGGCAGTGTTGTGAAAGTGTGCTCGGGGAAGCCGCGGCGCCCGCTCATGTCTATATCTTTGTACCTAGACACAATTGCTTCAACTCCAGTCTTAATCCGGTTAATGGCAGAATTTATGTACTCCACGGTATTTGTAGAGAGTTTTATAAAGTAATGTATTACTGGAATATACAGTGCGGAACTTCTGAATAACGAATGTTAATATCCGGCTGAAAAATTGTTACCGAGTAGTAGCCTATACGTTAACAGGCGACAAGAGGTCCTTACCAATTTATTATATGGATTTTGTGAGCTGCAGTTGTACACCATCATAAGCTATTAAAATTCGTTTATTATTCCCCATTAAAAAAGAAACTGTAAGCTAAACGTATTAACTATTTTCGTGCATAAGCGCTAAAATGTTTTATACAAAAACAAATTAACTCCCTTACCCTACCCCTGAACCTTGACCACTAATCAGATGTTATAAGTGATTCTTGGTTGTCATAGACTAATTGAAATTATTACAAAGCAGTATTTAATTTTTCACATAAATTCACTTATCTAACACAAAACGTTTAGTACCATTATGGAGAAAACAAACTTTTCAGAACAGAATAAGCATTTGTACGAAAGAAAGACAATAATAAAGTTTCACATTTTGTTGCACTTTACTTTATTAGGTAGCCTATACTGAATCTGTAGAGTAGCCTCCTGTATGCTAAACGGTATTCGGCAGGTTGGTTTTACCGTTGTTGCTGCAAAAATTAAATACTGCAAGTTCATCCCAATTTAGGTAATTGAGAATTTTAATTCTAACACATGGAGGTAACTGAATTTGAATTTTTACTAACCTTTCATGGTGGACAGAAAAAAATTGGACGATTTCGTTACTTAGAACTTAGTTATTCTGAACTTCGACTGTATTCATACTTGTGTCCTGTAAGTTGCGTAGGGTTGCCGTCTGCCAAAATGACACATAGGACAATAGGGTTCAAAAACTATTTTAATCCCTAGCATAAAACTTGAACATGTGAAAAAATAAACAAAATCCGTCACACGTCTAGCATGACATAGACAATAAAATTACTATGTTGTTAAAAAAAGGTGAGCCTCAAAAATGGCCTTTAGGTTTGAAAGAAACCAAATTTCTAGGACACATACAATTATTATAATAAAAAGCGTATACATATACAGTCTTGTACTGTTATTACTAGAAAGAATACCATTTTATTAACATTAACGAAATTTTAACAATTAGAAAATAGTTACAGATAAAGAAATTAAAGGCTAATGGGGAAAATAAATTTAAAAATTAAATACACAGTTGCTTTTCTTTATAAACTATAGTCAATACTTTTCTAGTGTGCCCTTTTAAGCGAGTTTTCCTTTTTGTGAATAAGAATACATTTTTTTCTAACGCATCAGTAAACACTTAAACGCTAAAAATAAAATGTAACTGACACTAGTTTAAGTAAACGCAAAGTCACAAGGTAGTGATCACTATTAACACTTGTCAGTTGATGATATGTAATAATCGATGTCTAACCGATCTAAAATGCTTCTTACAGCCGACAGTTGTCTTTTGTAGATTGATAGAATTCTGGACTTGGACAAAAATTCTCCCCCTCCCCCAGACGTCCCCTCATGTATGAAAAGCGTAAAACCCAGGACGTATGGCGACCCTACTGAATATGACAATTATCTGCTGAAAATTACAGTCTGCAATCCCTCCTTCTTCGTTATCCTTTCACCCGCGTGAGGGTGGTAGGCATTAGGCCCTACTACTGTCTACTTGTTGTTTTCAGAACTCTTTACCCCCCGGCTTACTACATTTATTTGTGTATAGTAGAAATGTCACATTTCCGTCTCATTCATCGAACTCACCCTTTTCTATCGGTATACCCTAGCCTACGCGGTTTTTAGTTTCCAGTACAAGATTTCCTATTTAACCTTCTTCCGGTTATGTGCCGAAAGCAGATTAACATGCCTTAATAATGAATTTCAGTAATCGATTTTTGTATCCACGAATCTTATAATGCGGAAGCAGTCTTTCTGCGTTCTACCCAAGACACGCTGAGAACGATCCGTAAGCCTGTAATTTGAAGTCTTAGATTCTTTTCCATCTGTCTGTGATCAAGTTTCTGATACGTTCGCGGCTAATGGGAATACCGACGTATTGTCGTTGTTAATTTCACTGGCTTTGAAACGGCTTGTTGAAGAAATACATACCTAGAAAAAAGATTTTAGCATTTGACCAGACATAAACGACATCATGTTTCTTGGAATTCGAAATTTACGAAAGTTTATATGTGTATATGCTTGAGTAAGCGACGAAATTGTGGACTATAAGAAAAGGTAAGACTAAAGTAGAATTTCTACAGACAGGTCGTTATCGCTATAGGTTGGATTTAATTGTGTTTTTTTCACTTGTAGATCAATGAGGATACCACTGAACATTAATATCCACAGTGTATACATATTTTGGCTACACACATTCGAATTATTAATATTTGTAAAAACAGAATTGTGTAGATTAAATGACTTCCACAACATTATCAAAACTGGTCATAAAAATGCTTTAAAATTTAACCAAAAATTACACATCAACCTTTCTAAAAGGGGATTAAATATATTCTTCACTGGCCGTGCTTGGGGGGGGGGGGACTTCTATTAAGTGCTTTGGTGCTTTGTAATAAAGGTGATGTATTTTTACAAAAAAGGACTATTGTATTATGTAAATACGTTTCTCGATTATTATTTTTAAATTTAGTAACATAAGTACAAACTGTTAACCGATTTATTTGTAAAAAAGATGAAAGGTAAATAGAGATATTCAGATAGATATTCTCCTCTATTCTATTTAGTATCATAGAGTGGAATAAAATATCAATAGTAGTAACGTGAATACAGTGTGAATGTTGACAAAATAGTTTAACGTTTTAAACGTTAACTTAGTAGTAACGTTAACGTTAATTTACAGTAAATTATAAACGGACAAAGGAAACGTACAAGTAGCGTTTCTCAGACTATATTGCTTAGAATCTTTCTTAGTTAATATTCTACCGTTTTTACCGTTATTTATTACTCATTCTAAAGCCACTTTCTTATATTAAACAATCTACATAGATTCTGTGCTTAATAACAAGAATAGGCTATATAACTATGCAAAAATGAAAGAAAATATTCTGAACTACGGTGTATACATATTTAGATTTAAAGCGTTGAATTCCCGTGTGGTAGGGTATATTCATAATTATTTTGTGCAGATACGGGGAATTTCTAGTTTCATTGCTCTTCGGCTTAAGAAGTTTTTAATTGCTCGGATGTTTCATGAAAATGAGTGGGGCAAAACGTATTGCCGACAGTGTACTGTATCTAATTATCTGATGAGAAACAACCCTAAAAAAGTAAATCAAATCTGCTGTTGTTGAGTCGTAAAGAACAAAAAGGTAATTAAACATGAGAGAGAGAGAGAGAGAGAGAGAGAGAGAGAGAGAGAGAGAGAGAGAGAGAGAGAGAGAGAGAGACAGAGACAGAGACAGAGAGAGAGAGAGAGAATAGTGTCGCTGTAGATTAGTCGGAAGCTATAAAGGAGCTAGGCAGAGGAACGCTAATTGTTTAAGTGTTCGTGGTTGATGCCATCCACAGTCTACCGCGTCCTAGACATGTCTGTTCCCTTGTCCCTCAACGAAAGTGATGACGCGTAATGTGGTATGTGAAAAACCTACTTTCATGGATTCCAAACTAGACGTAACGCATAAAATATGTTTTCACGTGAACTTCAACTTGGCATCAGATCAAGTGTATTAAATAAAAATACCACAACCTCATCATCATCATCTCCATAACCGGCACCATTAATGGAAAAACAGCAAAGAATGAACGCTTGAAAACTAACACGCCATTGGGGTCTTCACTGTTCAGCACTCATTTGCCCATATTTCTAATACTGACATTAACAGAGTTCCTAAGGCTTTCACGGCACCGTCAACAAAGTTGGAAATATTATTTGCCGGCTGTTAGGACGAAGCCAATCAGATAGCACTTGATGCTGCTTTCCAGCTTAGATTGTGCTGGTCTGAAAGTTTATATAAGTGGTCCTTCAAGGCAGAACCCCTAACAGTTGACTCTGCGTGGACTGACTAAGCTTAGCAAAGACAGTCAAGTTTAAGACAGAACCCCGACAGTTGACACTGCGTGGACTGACTAAGCTTAGAAGACAGTCGAGTTCAAGACAGAACCCACGGTACTTAACACTGCGTGGACTGGCTAAGGTTAGCAAAGACAGTCGAGTTCATGACAGAATCCCTGACAGACAGCCTTCCCAAAAAGAATCAGAATTAAACATAGAGATGAAGACCAAGATAATTTTCAGTAATGGGGGATAGGGATTTAACGAGTAGCAAAAAGGGGGGCAGCCGTCCTGTTGGAAGCCCGAGGTTGCGATGGTTTTGCGGTATCGAGGCCGACTTGCGCAACTTGCAGATCCGAAACTGGAGGCGTTTGACGGCATCGAGATATGAATGGCGGAGACAAGTAGTCGACAAAACCCTGGCTGTGAGCGGGCTGTAGCGACAATCGAAGAAAAACCCCTAATGATGGGAGAGATACAAGACATTGCAAATAGTGATACAGAGAAAAGAAGCACAGTAATTCTACTGGAAACCATAGCAAACGAGAAGAATTAACGCCTTCAAAAATAAAAGATCAATTTAATTGTTCATCAAGTCACTTTTATAGCACCAAAATCAGAGTAGTCATGACGGTCACCGACATTCGGGAGAAGAGGACACGAAGAAAAGTGCTTATAACAGAATACGTAGTGACGTGGAATGATTTAATAGAGAAAAAAGGAAAAACCGTAACAGAGGTGCCAATGTAAAAAAAAAACTTAACAAGTTTTATTGAAAACATAATCCCCGCATAGGATAAAATTAACTACGCGCTAGCTGCATTTGGGTGTACATAGACTAAAAACAAGTCTTTCACTTAACGTGATAAGAGGTAATATAACTGTATTCCGGTTGTGGTATTCAACACTGAGTCACTTTAATGCTTCCTATCTATGTGAGTAGTTTGGTTGCTCGGTTGGTTAGTTAGTTAATACTATTTGCAAACCCGTATTAGCCGAGCTGCTAATTAACATTGCTTATCAGAAAGGTTAAAATTAACAGCAACTCTGCTGCTCTCCTGATAACTACCGCCGACTTCCTGGTCATGAAAGCAGATCTGCTTGCTGTGATACGGAACTCACTAAATAACACGCACAAATGCACAGTGAGTAGCTAGATATACCTGGTCTGATCTAACACTCAGTATGCATTCTTAGTTCGAGCTTTCCATTGACCTTTGACTGCCTTTGGTGTCAATTGATTTACCGGTTTTACACGTTAATTCGAAGCTTCTCAAGGAACGCGCATCTGTCCTGACCTTGTGGGGACTTACGAATTTAAATACACTCGAATGCATTTTGTACAGAAACAGTAAATTTACGATAATCTGTCTTCAGTTTTTAATTTAGAAGTCATACACGTTCGGCATAAAGTAAATTTTAATTATTTCTCAGATGGTTTTGTTGCAGCATTAATATTTGAAATTGTTGTGCATGCATTCCTTTTCTTCTATTGACTGTAAAAATTTCTAACAAAAGTATTTGTGACCTTCAAGGCCAGCGTCTGTTACTAGTATCCCTTCCGAAATATTTCATATACAGAATTGGATACAATTATAACTTATATTGCAAGCGTATATTAATTACTGGTTGATGTACTGTGTTAGACAACAATCAGAGTAGGCTATAACAATTCCTACTTATAAACTGCAAAAACTGATGGATAAACCGTATAAACTGATGGATATGTTGTGCAAATATAGCCTAAAAGCAGTGAGGCGAGAATTAAAATATCCATCTAGTTTAATGGGGGAAATTATAATTGCTTTCAATTGTTGTTGGACAACAAGCAAAGACCCGTTAAATTTGTACTTAAGCCTATATGTTATACTATTTAGGCATGTTTAATCTGTTCATGGGCCTCGTTGACTACAAGATAGTGACGTTATTCTATTCAGTATATAGTCCTATTGCTTCTACGCGTATTTACCAGAAAACTGGTACAACGTAGACCTAATCGTATCCAGTTCATGAATAAAATTTATGAACGCTTTAGAGATGCAATGGTGAGCTTGTTTCAGTTCTGCACCTACCCTTGAGTAAAAGTTTGTTCGAACTCGAAACTATTTTTTATTAATAATACCGTTAAATTTGGTTTACGAGATAAGATAAACCAAACAATTTTTATACAGACGGTTTCACAATGGTGTAAAACAGACGTTCATGTCTGTTTCTTGACAAAACGTTTACTAGAGCGCTGATTTGAAGCTAACTCGTTTCCTAACAGCAGAAATTCCTAACGTGCTGACCAAACACCGTCAAATCGACAAGGCTGTCTTCGATCGGCCGACGGCGTCGTTAAGGCATTATTGAAACGCTCACTCACTTAAAAAACATTACAGACAGCTGACGGAAGCTTATACCTGAGCATCACCCACGGGCGTTCCGTTGGCTAATTTTCAACCCTCAGAAACTAACCCGCCTTCTTCTAATTTAAAAATAATTGCATAAAATTTATACGAAGTCTGTAAGTTATTTTGTTATTTTACCATTATTGAGTTGGGGAAAGAAAGGAATCGATACTATTGACACGCAAGCACAGTGGACAAGGATATTGTTTCGAATGACACGAAATTAACCGACAACAGATGATTCCGTATCGACTTCAAGATGTTATTATTTAGAATTAGATGAGACGAGAAACCAGTTCGGAGGGGTAACCTTAAGGAACTTCTTCACCCTTATGATTTATTATATACCGTCTGCTGTAATTTCGTCCATTGAATAATTCATAGTTTTCGTTAAACCCTATTAAAGGGAATATCGAAGGGGTACCACGGTAGTTTTCAACAAATTATAATGAGAACGTCTTTTTGCCCTGAAAACTGTTGACTAATGTAAGATTCAAAGAAGGCTAAGGATGTGTTGTTGGTATTTTCTCTTTGTTTAATCTTACATATGGTGAAACGTAATTTCTGATTTCAAAAGATCTGTTTCGTTTTAAACGTTTGTGATCACGAACGTTAATTCCACGCGTCGATTACTGAACAACAGGCCAGGCAAACCTTTAATTTCGACTTAGGCGCCCGTAGAATAGATTAGGACGACACGAATTCTGGGTGTAGGCCTATGTAATCCATCTTACTTTCAATGTGGTATTAATGATAAAAATCGTGGCGCGCGTGCACGAAATTTTATCTGTTCGTGTCTTCTGATGAAACTATACACACTTCTGCCTTGTGTTCGCAAAATTACAGATCTCAAAAGACATGCGTACAGCATTTGCTCCGTGATGGAGCCGTTGAAAGTCTTTCTGCGCTCGGGTCGCTTGCCAGAGGTTAATAAACAAAATAACAGATGTTTTCGTATTCTGTATAAATCATGCGGACGTATTCAGCATTTATTTAATATATTTTGTTTCTCTACATTCCGCATTTCTCTCATATTGCGCAGGGCAGTTAAAATCGCATTACCATTTTTGTAAGATTCCATCAATCACATAGTATATGGAAGACTGCTCGGTATAATTTATTTTCCTACGGACTGTGGACGCCCACGCAAATACACACACACACATACGTTGTCTACCATATGGAATTCGAAAGCGTTCACAAGACGAACCGAAAAAAGAGTATTCCTCTTTCACCAGCTTCATCTATCTGTTTTCATTCCTTCTTCGTCTGTCTCGGTCAAGCCTCCAAGGCATTCACATTCAGTGATTACTAAATGGAGTCGAGAGGTTTCGACCCATGACTGACATATTTTTCCCGTTAGACATAACTAACTGGTCTTTTTATTTAACGCTAGTCTGTTTTAATCTGTCGTGGTGAAGTATGCTTTCCTTATCATTGCGTGTGAGGTATATCGTCTAATGAATCTTTTCTCATTTAATCACCTGCTGACTAGATCCCCTTTATTATTATATTTCCTTTTAATGTGTCGATCATTTTCTGCAGCCATACATCAGATCTGATTCCTAAAGTGTTTCCCACTAATCAAATGGTTGACTTTTATAATTATTTACCATGTCAATTGACTCCAATTCTCCCCTCCATTCATATTCTCTACTTTTCTCAATACAAAGGACATCTGCCTAATTACTTGTGTTGTTGTTGTTGCTGTTGTGGTTGATTTTCTCTCCGTAACCTACATACCACAATATTTTTTCGCTTTTCCTTTTTTAAATATAGTATATTATTATTTTCGTGCCAGTTTCCATAGAGCCTATAAAGACGCTGAATATCGAGTACGGTTTTCGAAACTTAGTGTACGGTTACTATTTTTACTCGTTTTAACTCGGAACAATTTGTTATCTTAAAAATTAGAAGATTTTTAAGTTCAAGAAATACAACAAGTGATTTTTTTTGCCCTTCCATTGGTCAGTACGAAATTCCCAATCCCATTTATCACATCTCTTAATCAGTAAAAAAATATTCGCTTTTTCTCTCTTCAAGTATGACCGCCCTCTTTTTAACCCAACAGTTCTCTTTTGTACTGACTTGTTTCATAGATTTATGCTGAAGAAACATAATAATTAAAACATCTGAAACGACACAGACCCAAGATTCCTTTAAACTGCCGCTTAAGCGGATAGCGTTGACTTGTCGTTAGCTGGATTTTTTTTAAGTAAATGTACTCCGTTTTAGTATACGTTTTGAAAACGTTTAAATTTTCAGCCTGCATACATGCCGCTGCATGTTTCGTTTGATGATTAAGCCGTTCGCTGCTACGACGATTTCGTAGTCCTAACGGGTCCGAAGACCGTAAAGAAAGTGGAAGTTTCTACTGTGTAAATCTGCGCAGAGGGAAAGAGTGAGAGGGGTAGAGAAGTTTACATATAAGGTTACGCGCGCGTGTACACGTACACACTCACACACACACACATAGACTTGCAACAACGTGTACGTGAACGAAGAAGTGAAGCACTAGAGAGATACACAAGCGAGATTGCCGGGAGTATACAGTTGTGGTAAGCGCAGGCATTTACTGTACTGCTAGCTAGCGTGTCGTGAACGGCGTTTGTATCCTCCTGATCGAGTAATTGTAATTCACGTACTTCACATTTTATTCCAGCCGTTAACACGACTAAAACGGAAATCTGAAAAATCGCATTTCCATATTAATTGACAACGACTGCGACACCCAATTGAAAATGTAAAGGGGCCAGGAACAGTGAGACGTAACGAGAGAATCGTGAATTCCTGCTCGTATGTGTTGTGTGGCGGGCGCGCGCGCGCCTACTGGTGTAGGCGAGTTTTATAAAATCGTTAAAAGTGGAACACACATAAGGACGACCGCTCTCTCCCGTTTACGAAGCAATTTGCATGCGCTGAAATATTAGAAGTAAAGTTGAAATGGTAATCTGAAAGTTGATGAGTGAGTATGTCACAGTGTAGTGTAGACTGTCCCAGTTTCTAGTTTCAGTTTCAGTCAGAGCTTTACGACGGTTGCGGTGTGTTGTTGCAAAAAGTGAAATCTACTACCACCCATTGACGACTGTCTTCCACTTGTTGCAGTAAAATATTAAATTGCTGAAAGTTTTAAAAACAACGTTTGTCACTAGCGGAGTTTTAAATATCGTCTCCGTTTCCAGAAAGGCTCTAAAATGATCTTGATCTGAAAGGACTGGCCTACTCGAGACATCCGTCCATACAGCAATACTATAAATACTCGCAAGTGGGAACTCTATTTACAACTATACGAAAAATGTTATAAATAAGTTAAGAAGTTTCAGAACGATCGATCACTATTCAGACCAGCAACATTTCTGACGAGTTTAAAACGAGGAAAGAGATTGAGCTTAATCTTTTCTAACTAGCAGACGCACGCACTCTGTCTTTATAGACATCGACCGGGGTGTAGGTGAGTTTCTAGACAGAACCAGACAATACCGAATTAGATAGGCGACGTAAAAACTTATACTGAGGGACGGGGTAATACAGTTCCGTTCTGGGTTTTCCAGATTTCTGCAGTCGTTTGGACAATATCCATTTTTTGAATAATTAACTGAAAATAAGAATCTAACGTCCAGTAAAAGAAGGCCACCAATATTCCCCCAGGCTTTGCGAAATATCCCCCCCCCAGGCTTGTACGAAGAGTTTATATGTGCGTTTCTAGGTTTTTGAAAGTGAGATTCACCATAATGGATGCGGATTTCATGTACAGCGAAAAGCGAAAAATTCTGTTAGCAGTGGGCAATTTAAAACTGCATCAGAATTATATATCCTAAAGCAATGTTGTAACCTGGTGTTGTCCAGTGAAGAACTGTCTACTGTCGAGTAAAACTGTACACCGAAGGTATTGAGTTTTGAATTACCGGTAAAACACCACTGTGAGTTTTGAGTTACTGGTATTTTTGAGTCCGCGATAAACAACCCGCGAGCGCACATGTCGTTGGACGTGAATTTGTTACATCTTTGAATTCATACGTTTTCTCCCATATTCCTATTCTTCTCTTTTGTTCTCTGTCTGTCAAATTCTTTACCACCCCCCTCTCGTTTTCCACGTAGTGGCAAATACGTATCATTGTGTGCATGACAAGAGGCCTGTTTGTCGTTCATCAGTCCGAATTGCTGTAACGTAATGAGAAAATTTACTGTCATTCATCTTGTTCATGTGAACAAACCACAGTCTACACGAAAACGGAGATACACTCAAACACGGACTCAAAAATTGAAGGACGCGAGAAAATAAGTTAGCAGAGTTCTTCATGTTTCAAACAGCCGGACCCAAAACGTTTTCCAAGAAGCGTTTCAAAGTGAATATTATGTTGACGACTACTACTAGGTAAATCGTTAGGCTTCCACCGAGAGTGGACCACGCTAAAAAACCGAACGGCGAGTTGCGTGTGTGAAAGTGGGCTGGAAACATGCGAGCCACCGTAATAACGAATGCTCCGATATCTTCAATGGGAAACTGACTGTCGAAACGTCCATTTCGGTTCACACCTACACCGCGCGCGCGCACGTACCCGGTGACAATTTATTGACCAGCAACGAGCAAGTAATTAAAAAAAAGGAAAATAAAAAGAAAGGAATAAAGAATCTTCACGGGCGGCGAACGAAACGCAACGCAGCTCTGTGTTAGCTTCTGGCTGCAAGTTAATGCGTACACACACACACACACACACACACACACACACACACACACACACAAAAGTACAAACATCTGGCCTCTCACTACGAGTGAGCGGAGGAAAGACACGATTTTTGTGGGATAATTTACATTTATTCAGACGGCAGGTTAGGTCGCTAATAAGCACTGACCACCTTACCGATGTGTGCGAGTGTGTGTGTGCGTGTGGTTTACAATCGATAAAATTCTAAACGCTTGCGTGATACGGTAATAACCACGGCACGGTAGTAAACGTCTTGCAGCGTTTAAAAAATTGTTTGAGACAACTGCACGTAGTTAGAATTAACTCTCACGCGGCCGCCGGTCATGATTTACCTAGGCGTTGGTCAGTAAACCGTAAAACCTAAAGGTATTCGAGACACGGTTTTTCAGATTCTAACCTGTGAACTGTAGGTCAATTAGAACTACACGCTAATTAACACAAAACGTATCGCGATCAGGGCATGTTTCCATAAACCAAGAAACAAAGATGGAAGGCTGGCGCACCAGTCGAGCAGTCGAGTAAAACGTGCTAAAAGAGGGCGAGTGTCGTTAGATTTAAGGGAACAATCATAAGCAGCGCGTCTGTCTCAGAAGCAAGTTATATAAGTGATATAATCTGCTCACAGGCGTCGGTGACGTTAACAGCCAGAATAACTTGGAAACGGTAAACAGGTGACAGCTGTGAAGAAACAAACTGGAGATAACAAATAAAGGCATGTTCCGGTAACGATCACAAAGTATTTAGAGATTAGTGTAAAGGGAAAACATAGCAATTGGGCTAAGTATTTAGCTTATAGTTTGCACTGCGTGCGTCTAAAATGACTGTTGGTATGGACAGATGGTAGGAGATCCGAGACCAGTAGGGGCATAAATAAGAACTAAAGTCTCACGCCGATATTTTGGATGAGACGTGAATCTTTAGGCACGAGTGGAAACGGTCTGAGACGGTGCGAAATTGCATTTCGGAGTCGACGTGCTGTAGTTTGAACGGAGACAGTTGTGATCACGAATCGTGTACTGTAAGAATGGCACACTGGCACATTAAAGCGAGTCAGGATAAGTATCTAATGATATTTACCAAAATCTGAGAGAAACTGTCCACTCTGAGACACTTACAGTAAGGATTATATTAATTAAAACAGCTACAAGAATTACAATGTCACCCAAAGTATTTTGTAGTTAAGAAACTGTGAATTCTTCAGTAGAAAAAAGTAATGGCACAAACTGAAAAAACCTACTAAATTTAGCTGTTTTTTTTCTTTACCAGCATTTGATCTTACAGATTATTTATAACGTTAACAAGGAAAAACTTTTTGCTATACTGCGGCGTTCAAATCGCTACTGATCATTTTTGTTTCGTCATCATCTACTAAACGGTTTTAGGCTTTAGCAGCCTGTCAGGCTGTTCCTATTCCACAGTCCACCTTTTCTTAGTTCTACGAACTTTTCTTCTGCCTCTAGGGTTGTAATCGTTCGCCATCTTTGGTATTCTACTTTATTCCATTCTATCTATTGTGTTGAATCCATTTTCTTCTGTATTATTTAATCCTTTCATTAACTGCAAAATTATCTAAATCACTTGTTATCTCCTCATTTCTTATATGATCTCGTCTATTACACATTTTAACTGATCTCAGAAATTTCATTTCTACTGTTTGTATCTTTTGTTCATCTTTTTCTTTATGACCCAAGTTTCAGAACCATACAGTAGTATAGGTATTGCCATTGTTTTATAAATTTTTGGGGGGGAGGTTCTTTTCTACATTTATTTCCCAACGTTCTCCAAATCGTTCCACACATTCTTGTGAAATTCGTCACTTTATTTTCTATATCTCTATCTTGATCATAAGTAATATGATCTTTGTTTCGTTCCACAGTGATTTGGTAACAGTGGCAAAGCGGAACACGCTTCGTTAATAATGAGCAGTTGTACTTCTATAGCAAAAATGTTTCTGAACAAGCGTTTGATAATTTTATAAGTACATAAAAGTGGTGAGTAAAAAGAAGAAGACAGTGAAGGCCTATAAGAAGATATGTGTATTTGAGTACCCAAGCGAAGTGTTGTTACTTCGTTTGACAATAAACCTCTGAGTTTTTTGAATATATGATAAACTTTCAAGTCAACTATAAGAAAAAATACATGACAAACGCGTCAATTTGTTTTAAAAAAGGAAAACAATAGACAGCCTTTTAAAAACTTTATAATAATAAATTTTACTGGCGAAAATTGTGCTGCATTAATCGCATCGAGGCACATGTAACAGAAAAGGGTAGTGTCAGTGGCCTAGACAGCGCTTCGAAAATTCACCTTAATTTCATTTGAGCGTGGGGATTCGTATCATACGCTTTTCCTATAAGACGGTCGACAGAAAACAATTCTAAAACTTCCATAAAAGCTTCGTGATCGCCGGTCAGTGAATCACTATAGACGTGTGGCATGTTCTCCATCCCGTTCATCATCGGTCAACTTGTAGAGTTCTTCGAAAATTGTATTGCAATTATGAACACCCACATTACATTAACATCGCATACTATACGCACCTCTCGCGTCAGATAGCTTGGCCCCACAGTACGCAGACAAAATAAGCATACCCCGATGTTTTAATCGTAATGTGGTTCTTCGTTCAGCCAGTAAACCTCGCTGTGGATGAGTACATCGTCTTTAGTGAATTGACATTTTCAGATAAAGAAAATCGTATCCTGGATGCCGTGTTTGTTTTCTCCAATGCAAGTAACCAAATGCAACTTTAATGTAGTCCGGCTCGTACATACATATCCGTTTTGATTACACAACGTGAGCAACTCAAGTTGACATAAAGTAATTTCAATTTAGTTAAAGTAAGAAAAATCTTTCCTGATACTGCTCTGATATGATAATCACTAGAGTATTACAACAAGATATTGATTATTAGTTGTTTAGTGAGCAATCGTCACACAGTATGCTATAAATATGGTGAGAAATTCGAACGTTACAAGACTATCTCGTCTTTACCAAAGAAATGCAAAAATAGCTAAACTGGTGCGAATCCAACAGGAAGCGTTCAAAATGACTGCACGTTCAGTTCTTTTTAAATTGCACACGAATGATCTGGAATGTATTTTTTAAAATATTACAAACATTTTTTTAAAGCACTACATTACAGCTCAACCAACAGCGTCGCTTTGAGCCAACCAATTACTCGTTTGAATCTTATATGTTGCCAGATGTTGCTGTTTCCTTCGTCGTCAACAGTAGCGGCTGGTTACCAAATTTGTTTACTAATAACACTGTTTTTCGGTTGAACACAAGTCTTTTTATGACTTTTAACATCAAACACCAAACGTTTCACCCATAGTACTATGAGGCATCCTCAATGGCTCGACTGATACCCCTATCCAGTCGTTTGCATTATTCTCTTCGGATGCCTCATGGGCAAAACATTTGGTGTTAAAAGAAATAAAACAACCTGTGTTTAACTGAAAAACAGTGTTGTCATTATAAACGAATACTACGAAAGTTTACGATAAGATGGAATTCGTTATTATTTCGCTGCGACGCTTGCTGTCAGAGAGATCTACCGCTTACGCACTGACATCGTTTGGTCGTTACGAATTCTATGTATAACTTTTATGCTCTGAAAGTAATTAATTGTTTTATCCTGAGAAGTTCTCATAAGTTCGAACTGATGAACTGGGAACGAAAATTTCTAGAACGTTACGCGTCTCAAAGAACGTCCGGCCCGCAGGGGATCGTGTACGAACCTCCCGTCGTCTAATACAAAGTTAGAGTAATAAACAAAACCAGTCGTAATTCACAAATAATTGTGCTGTTTTAAATCACACGAGTAAGAGCTGAGTGGTTATATAAAGGAGTAGAAAGCAAGTGCGAAACGAAACGATGAACAGTGACAGAGAGTATGACAGATATATGCACACATGATATAAGGGCTGGAAAGATTAAATTGTGAGAAACGAGAGAGAAAGGTAGAGATAAGGTCAGGAATACACAAATGCAAACAGAGTAAATGAAATTGTTTTAGAAAGTGCAAGAGAAAGAGAAATGTAGAGAGAAACGGTACGCAGAGGGAGGAACTAAGTTAGAAACGTGAAGAGCCAAGTGTTGAGAAAGAGAAGACGAGACACTAAGAGAGAAACGTATGGTAATTACGTAAGGATGTGATCAAGTTAAGCACTGACTGTATTTCTCTGCTTTGACAACTGGTTTATCCTATACAGTATTTTATTTCGCCGGTGATTAATGCAACATAAATTGTTTAGGGCTAGCCAAGTCACCGGGGCCAAGCTGAATTATTATTTATAAAATATAATAGTCAGCAGCAAGCGTAGAATTTTCAAGACAGAAGTAATTACTTGCGAGAAAGAGAAAATCTGGTAATTGTTTTTGGTTCGTACTTTTTATTTAGGATCGTGAGTACGTACGCGTCGCTACGGATTGGCGGTGTGTCACTACACTGTGTTTTTTAATAACAACAGTGATAACAATGACTGCGATGATATTGTTATTTTCATAATATGAAAGGAAATTGACAGGAAACAGTCGATTACGCATTCATAAGCTTGAGTGGGGAGACTAGAGAAATGGGTTGCGCTGTGTTGTGTTACGCGCTGAGTATAAAACTATCAGCACCTTACTGCAGACGATGTTGTTGAATTAATTTCTATTAAAGAGGAATTGAGGAGAGAGCGATTATAATGATACATGAAAAAGGGCACACGCGTCCAAAGACGCGACGTCGAAGTCTGTTTCACTCGCTATCACTAAATTGAATCTTTAATTACTGTAATTTATAATTTGTTAAATTAAAAAATAATGCGTTCCCCGAACATCGGCGAAGTGTTGCAAGCTGCTGTGTGCAACTGTCTCCAGGGGTAACGGGCCTACTGTCCGCACCAAAACGAAGTAGCCCTAGGCTATATGTTAATGTGGATCTTAAGGGAAATTGGTGCCACCGCCGGCGCCGTGAGGATTCACATCTGCACGGCGATGGTCGGAAGCTTCGAATTTTCTCGGTTAAAAGCGAAACTTTCATTGTCTGCTTTAATCAGATGTGTATTCATTTCGGTAATAACGATTGACGGAAATGCGAGGGTTAGTTGAAAAGTTCGCTGAGGGACATCTATAGACCAGCGGTGAAAATAAAATTGTTCGTGTGTTGTAAGATTCATATCTCATCAGTGTAAGATGACGGTGATCTCAGCAACGTCATTCGCTCTCGATCACCGATATTGCAACACCGTCTACGAAATGTTTTTAATGATGTCTGGTGTTGTTTCACTTTTTGGCCGTCCACTGCGGGTATCATCTTCAATGTTCGTACGACTACGTTTAAACTCGAGCGCTCTATTACAGCCACTGTTTTTGAAGGCGCAGCATCTCCTAACAGTTTTATCATTTCGTTGCGAATTTCATTGGCGCTAAACGTTTTTTATCAAAGTATTCAATCACAACACGAAGTTGGATTTTGTCCATTTTTCAAAACTCCCGTGACATAAATTTCAAACAGGTCGCCATATAAATTTCGAATAGCTGGTAAACAATGAATACATTGACAGATACATTTGGAAATTAACGGGTGTTTTGACACACGAATCTCACGACACACGAAAATTTTACTTCTGGCCCTAAGCAATAGCTGAGGCTTCGCGAACATTTCAACTAGCCCTCGTAGACTAATATAGTATTGTAATATCGAGAAAAATATTTGTTTCGTTGATTGTGAGTGACCATTTATGTTTAAAATTCAACTTTTGTTATTATATGTTCAATACTATTAAAAACTCTCTTTGCTTTCTCACCTTTTCTGGTACACGACATCCTAATGTGAAAGAGTTGAGGATACTGCAATACGTAATACTTAAAGTACTGCACAAAAGTAATTTAGTTTATTAGATGAACTGTTTTTTCTGTAATTTGATATATCTATCGAATTAATAATTTTACTTCAATAACGTCACTTCATTTTGATTTTAATTAATGTTGTTATTCAGTCTCTACTCTCCCTCCCCATTTCTTGTTCTAGCGCGTTAAAATGTTAGGTATTACCCTAAGAAGCTAAATAAATATTTTTTTTATAGCTTTATTTCTGAACAGCCTACAATGTTAAAATGCTTCACAAAAAATTTCGTATCGTTTAACTATTAACAAAGCTAAAATTAAGATTTTTCTATTTACAAAACTTAATCCAGATTGAAGTACTAAGTCTGTACGATTCGTACAACTGATTTCGGGTGTATTTCAAATATGGTTATCAGTTACTGGATGTAAACTGAATATCGCTGAATATATTTAAGTTGCAACTAAAAGCTCAGTAGTTATTAGGCCTATTGAAATAATAAAAAAAAAATGTGATCGTTTGAACCACCCCTAAATCACATTTCTTATACCGAAAGCAGCGTGCGAAATTATATTTCATTTCACGTTCTCTGTTCAACGACTGAACTAATTCCAAGCTTATACCCTCGATGTTGAAGTAAAATTATTAATTAAAGAATAATCAGATTTAAAGAAAACAGCTTTCCCATTATTTTGTTTGTTTCCACTCATTAAACCATATCATAAACACGCTTCACCTCGTGTCGATGCAGTGGGAGTCCGCGATCGTGAGTGCGCGACTGTGTGCGAGTGTCAACAGATTTAATCTAAATCTCATTGCAATGTAATGTCGCCAGCAGGACAAGTGACAGTAATGTAGCGTGTGCACAAGATGCACACACACACACACACGCGCGCGCGCGCGCGCGCGCGCGCACGCACACGTGTGCACAGCTACTGCCGGGAAACAGCCCCTGATGATTATCACATGCCGCTATAACAGTATTTCATAGATTTTAATAACTCTTCTGACTTAGTTAACAATTTAGACGTGCGTGTGTGCGCGTGAGCGAGCCTTGGTATTTTATATACACTCGCTAGTGTCACTGCTGCTATTACCACTTATTTCTCCCTCCGCATCTACTGCTGCTAATGTTCATATCGTTGGCTGATGGCAACCCATGACAATAAACGGAGTCCAGTTCAGAATGAGTTGAGATAGGAATTACTTCAGGGAGGTCCCTGCTTCGTAATGTATTTCATGATTCTGCTATGCTAACCAAGTGTGTATTTTGTATTTCCTTCCTAATCAAAAACCTGACAATCAAGTGTTGCGGAGGTTTAAATACATTATACTCTGCTTTTTAAACTTCCCGGAAATCATTGCACCACTGTCATTGGAACGATCACGAAATATAATCATTGTGGCGAAAACATTTTAGGTGATAAGAGACATCAACATTCCATCCGTGAAGTTTCAATATAATCATTGTGGCGTAAACGTTTTAGGTGACAAGAGACAGCAACGTACCATCCGTGGGGTTTCAATACAATCATTGTGGCGTAAACGTTTTAGGTGACAAGTGACAGCATCGGTCCATCCGTGAAGTTTCAATATAATCATTGTGGCGTAAAAGTTTTAGATGACAAGAGACATCAAAGTTCGATACGTGAAGTTCCAATATAATCATTGAGGCGTAAACGTTTTAGGTGACAAGAGACAGCAACGTTCCATCCGTGAAGTTTCAAAATAATAATTATGGCGTAAACGTTTTAGGTGACAAGAGACAGAAACATTCCATCCGTGAAGTTTCAATATGATCATTGTGGCACAAAGGTTTTTGGTGTCAAAAGAGACAGCAACGTTCCATCCGTGAAGTTTCACTATAATCATTGTGACGTAAACGTTTTAGGTGACAAGAGACAGCAAACTTCCATCCTTGAAGTTTCAATATAATCATTGTGGCGTAAACGTTTTAGATGACAAGAGACAGCAACGTTCCATACGTGAAGTTTCAATATAATCATTGTGGCGTATAAACGTTTTAGGAGACAAGACACAGAAACGTTTCATCCGTGGGGTGCAATAGAATCATTATGGCGTAAACGTTTTAGGTGACAAGAGACAGCAACGTTCCATACGTGAAGTTTCAATATAATAATTGTGACGTAAACGTTTTGGGTGACCAGAGACAGCAGCGTTCAATCCGTGAAGTTTCAATATGATCAGTGTAGCGTAAACATTTTAGGTGACAAGAGACAGCAAAGTTCCATCCGTGAAGTTTCAATATAATCATTGTGGCGTAAACGATTTAGGTGACAAGAGACAGCAACGTTCCATCCGTGAAGTTTCAATATAATCATTGTGGCGTACAAGGTTTAGGTGACAAGAGACATCAATGTTCGATCCGTGAAGTTTCAATATAATCATTGAGGCGTAAACGTTTTAGGTGACAAGAGACAGTAACGTTCCATACGTGAAGCTTCAATATACTCATTGTGGCGTAAACGTTTTAGGTGTCAAGAGACAGCAAAGTTCCATCCGTGAAGTTTCAATACAATAATTGTCGCGTCAACGTTTTAGGTGACAAGAGACAACAACGTTCCATCCGTGAAGTTTCAATACAATCATTGTGGCGTAAACGTGTTAGGTGACAAGAAACAGCAACGTTTTCCACCGTGGGGTTACAATACAATCATTGTGGCGTAAACGTTTTAGGTGACAAGTGACAGCATCGTTCCATCCGTGAAGTTTCAACATAATCATTGTCGCGTAAAAGATTTAGATGACAAGAGACATCAGAGTTCGATACGTGAAGTTCCAATATAATCATTGAGGCGTAAACGTTTTAGATGACAAGAGACAGCAACGTTCCATCCGTGAAGTTTCAAAATAATAATTGTGGCGTAAACGTTTTAGGTGACAGGAGACAGAAACGTTCCATCCGAGAAGTTTCAATATAATCATTTTGGCGTAATAGTTTTAGGTGAAAAGAAACATCAAAGTTCAACCCGTGAAGTTTCAATATAATCATTGAGGCGTAAAAGTTTTAGGTGACATGAGACAGCAACGTTCCATCCCTGAAGTTTCAATATAATAATTGTGGCGTAAACGTTTAGGTAACAAGAGACAGCAACGTTCCATACGTGAAGATTCAATATGATCATTGTGGCGTAAACTTTATAGGCGACAAGAGACAGCAACGTACCATCCGTGAAGTTTCACTATAATCATTGTGATGAAAAAGTTTTAGGTGACAAGAAACAGCAACGTTTTCCACCGTGGGGTTACAATACAATCATTGTGACGTAAACGTTTTAGTTGACAAGTGACAGCATCGTTCCATCCTTGAAGTTTCAATATAATCATTGTGGCGTAAAAGTTTTAGGTGACAAGAGACAGAAACGTTCCATCCGTGAAGTTTCAATATGATCATTGTGGCATAAACGTTTTTGGTGTCAAAAGAGACAGCTACGTTCCATCCGTGAAGTTTCCATATAATCATTGTGGCGTAAACGTTTTAGGTGACAAGAGACAGCAAAGTTCCGTCCGTGAAGTTTCAATATAATCATTGAGGCGTAAACGTTTTAGGTGACAAGAAACAGCAACGTTCTATCCGTGAGGTTTCAATATAATAATTGTGGCGTAAACGTTTTAGGTGACCAGAGACAGCAAAGTTCCATCCGTGAAGTTTCAATATGATCATTGTGGCGTAAACATTTTAGGTGACAAGAGACAGCAAAGTTCCATCCGTGAAGTTTCAATATAATCATTGTGGCGTAAACGGTTTAGGTGACAAGAGACAGCAACGTTCAATCCGTGAAGTTTCAGTATAATCATTGTGGCGTAAACGTTTAGGTGACATGAGACAGCAAAGTTTCATCTGCGATGTTTCAATACAATAATTGTGGCGTAAACGTTTTAATTGACAAGAGACAGCAACGTTCCATCAGTGAAGTTTCAATATAATCATTTTGGCGTACAAGTTTTACGTGACAAGAGACATCAAAGTTCGACCCGTGAAGTTTCAATATAATCTTTGAGGCGTAAACGTTTTAGGTGACAAGAGGTAGCAACGTTCCATTAGTGAAGATTCAATACAATAATTGTGGCGTCAATGTTTTAGGTGACAAGAGACAACAACGTTCCATCCGTGAAGTTTCAATACAATCATTGTGGCGTAAACGTTTTAGATGACAAGAAACAGCAACGTTTTCCACCGTGGGGTTTCAATACAATCGTTGTGGCGTAAACGTTTTAGGTGACAAGTGACAGCATCGGTCCATCCGTGAAGTTTCAATATAATCATTGTGGCGTAAAAGTTTAGATGACAAGAGATATCAATGTTCGATACGTGAAGTTCCAATATAATCATTGAGGCTTAAACGATTTAGGTGACAAGAGACAGCAACGTTCCATCCGTGAAGTTTCAAAATAATAATTATGGCGTAAACGTTTTATGTGACAAGAGACAGAAAAATTCCATCCGTGAAGTTTCAAAATGATAATTGTGGCATAAACGTTTTTGGTGTCAAAAGAGACAGCAACGTTCCATCCGTGAAGTTTCACTATAATCATTGTGACGTAAAAGTTTTAGGTGACAAGAAACATCAAAGTTCGATCCGTGAAGTTACAATATAATCATTGAGGCGTAAACGTTTTAGGTGACAAGAGGTAGCAACGTTCCATCCGTGAAGATTCAATACAATAATTGTGGCGTCAATGTTTTAGGTGACAAGAGACAACAACGTTCCATCCGTGAAGTTTCAATACAATCATTGTGGCGTAAACGTGTTAGGTGACAAGAAACAGCAACGTTTTCCACCGTGGGGTTACAATACAATCATTGTGGCGTAAACATTTTAGGTGACAAGTGACAGCATCGTTCCATCCGTGAAGTTTCAATATAATCATTGTGGCGTAAAAGTTTTAGATGACAAGAGACATCAGAGTTCGATACGTGAAGTTCCAATATAATCATTGAGGCGTAAACGTTTTAGATGACAAGAGACAGCAACGTTCCATCCGTGAAGTTTCAAAATAATAATTGTGGAGTAAACGTTTTAGGTGACAGGAGACAGAAACGTTCCATCCGTGAAGTTTCAATATGATCATTGTGGCATAAACGTTTTTGGTGTCAAAAGAGACAGCAACGTTCCATCCGAGAAGTTTCAATATAATC
Source organism: Magicicada septendecula (assembly GCA_034769895.1). NCBI lineage: Eukaryota > Metazoa > Arthropoda > Insecta > Hemiptera > Cicadidae > Magicicada > Magicicada septendecula. The sequence goes on from CM068369.1 coordinate 463,909,257, forward strand.
ATTGTGATGAAAATGTTTTAGTTGACAAGAAACAGCAACGTTTTCCACCGTGGGGTTACAATACAATCATTGTGGCGTAAACGTTTTAGGTGACAAGTGACAGCATCGTTCCATCCGTGAAGTTTCAATATAATCATTGTGGCGTAAACGTTTTAGGTGACAAGAGACAGCAAAGTTCCGTCCGTGAAGTTTCAATATAATCATTGAGGCGTAAACGTTTTAGGTGACAAGAAACAGCAAAGTTCCATCCGTGAAGTTTCAATATGATCATTGTGGCGTAAACATTTTAGGTGACAAGAGACAGCAAAATTACATCCGTGAAGTTTCAATATAATCATTGTGGCGTAAACGGTTTAGGGTGACAAGAGACAGCAACGTTCAATCCGTGAAGTTTCAGTATAATCATTGTGGCGTAAACGTTTAGGAGACAAGAGACAGCAAAGTTTCATCTGCGATGTTTCAATACAATAATTGTGCGTAAACGTTTTAGGTGACAAGAGACAGCAACGTTCCATCTGTGAAGTTTCAATATAATCATTGTGGCGTAAAAGTTTTAGGTGACAAGAGACATTAAAGTTCGACCCGTGAAGTTTCAATATAATCATTGAGGCGTAAACGTTTTAGGTGACAAGAAACAGCAACGTTTTCCACCGTGGGGATTCAATACAATCGTTGTGGCGTAAACGTTTTAGGTGACAAGTGACAGCATCGGTCCATCCGTGAAGTTTCAATATAATCATTGTGGCGTAAAAGTTTAGATGACAAGAGATATCAATGTTCGATACGTGAAGTTCCAATATAATCATTGAGGCTTAAACGATTTAGGTGACAAGAGACAGCAACGTTCCATCCGTGAAGTTTCACTATAATCATTGTGACGAAAAAGTTTTAGGTGACAAGAAACATCAAAGTTCGATCCGTGAAGTTTCAATATAATCATTGAGGCGTAAACGTTTTAGGTGACAAGAGGTAGCAACGTTCCATACGTGAAGGTTCAATATGATCATTGTGGCGTAAACTTTATAGGCGACAAGAGACAGCAAACTTCCATCCGTGAAGTTTCAATATAATCATTGTGGCGTAAACGGTTTAGGTGACAAGAAACAGCAACGTTCAATCCGTGAAGTTTCAGTATAATCATTGTGGCGTAAACGTTTATGTGACAAGAGACAGCAAAGTTTCATCTGTGATGTTTCAATACAATAATTGTGGCGTAAACGATTTAGGTGACAAGAGACAGCAATGTTCCATCCGTGAAGTTTCAATATAATCATTGTGGCGTAAAAGGTTTAGGTGACAAGAGACATCAATGTTCGATCCGTGAAGTTTCAATATAATCATTGACGCGTAAACGTTTTAGGTGACAAGAGACAGCAACGTTCCATCCGTGAAGTTTCAATACAATAATTGTGGCGTCAACGTTTTAGGTGAGAAGAGACAACAACGTTCCATCCGTGAAGTTTCAATATAATCATTGTGTCGTAAACGTTTTAGGTTTTAAGAGACAGCAACGTTCCATCCGTGAAGTTTCAATACAATAATTGTGGCGTCAACGTTTTAGGTGAGAAGAGACAACAACGTTCCATCCGTGAAGTTTCAATGCAATCATTGTGGCGTAAACGTCTTAGGTGACAAGAAACAGCAACGTTTTCCTCCGTGGGGTTACAATACAATCATTGTGGCGTAAACGTTTTAGGTGACAAGTGACAGCAACGTTCCATCCGTGAAGTTTCAACACAACCATTGTGGCGTAAACGTTTTAGGTTACATGAAACAGCATCGTTCCATCCGTGAATTTTCAATATAATCATTGTGGCGTAAAAGTTTTAGATGACAAGAGACATCAGAGTTCGATACTTGAAGTTCCAATATGATCATTGACGCGTAAACTTTTAGGTGACAAGAGACAGCAACGTTCCATCCGTGAAGTTTCAATATAATAATTGTGGCGTAAACGTTTTAGGTGACAAGAGACAGAAACGTTCCATCCGTGAAGTTTCAATATGATCATTGTGGCATAAACGTTTTTGGTGTCAAAAGAGACAGCAACGTTCCACCCGTGAAGATTCAATATAATAATTTTGGCGTAAACGTTTTAGGTGACCAGAGACAGCAAAGTTTCATCTGTGATGTTTCAATACAATAATTGTGGCGTAAACGATTTAGGTGACAAGAGACAGCAACGTTCCATCCGTGAAGTTTCAATACAATCATTGTGGCGTAAACGTTTTAGGTGACAAGAGACAGCAACGTTTTCCACCGTGGGGTTTCAATACAATCATTGTGGCGTAAACGTTTTAGGTGACAAGTGACAGCATCGGTCCATCCGTGAAGTTTCAATATAATCATTGTGGCGTAAAAGTTTTAGATGACAAGAGACATCAAAGTTCGATACGTGAAGTTCCAATATAATCATTGAGGCGTAAACGTTTTATGTGACAAGAGACAGCAACGTTCCATCCGTGAAGTTTCAAAATAATAATTATGGCGTAAACGTTTTACGTGACAAGAGACAGAAACATTCCATCCGTGAAGTTTCAATATGATCATTGTGGCATAAACGTTTTTGGTGTCAAAAGAGACAGCAACGTTCCATCCGTGAAGTTTCACTATAATCATTGTGACGTAAACGTTTTAGGTGACAAGAGACAGCAAACTTCCATCCTTGAAGTTTCAATATAATCATTGTGGCGTAAACGTTTTAGATGACAAGAGACAGCAACGTTCCATACGTGAAGTTTCAATATAATCATTGTGGCGTATAAACGTTTTAGGAGACAAGACACAGAAACGTTTCAGCCGTGGGGTGCAATAGAATCATTATGGCGTGAACGTTTTAGGTGACAAGAGACAGCAACGTTCCATACGTGAAGTTTCAATATAATAATTGTGACGTAAACGTTTTAGGTGACCAGAGACAGCAACGTTCAATCCGTGAAGTTTCAATATGATCATTGTGGCGTAAACATTTTAGGTGACAAGAGACAGCAAAGTTCCATCCGTGAAGTTTCAATATAATCATTGTGGCGTAAACGATTTAGGTGACAAGAGACAAACAACGTTCCATTCGTGAAGTTTCAATACAATCATTGTGGCGTAAACGTGTTAGGTGACAAGAAACAGCAACGTTTTCCACCGTGGGGTTACAATACAATCATTGTGGCGTAAAGGTTTTAGGTGACAAGTGACAGCATCGTTCCATCAGTGAAGTTTCAATATAATCGTTGTCGCGTAAAAGTTTTAGATGACAAGAGACATCAGAGTTTGATACGTGAAGTTCCAATATAATCATTGAGGCGTAAACGTTTTAGATGACAAGAGACAGCAACGTTCCATCCGTGAAGTTTCAAAATAATAATTGTGGCGTAAACGTTTTAGGTGACAGGAGACAGAAACGTTCCATCCGTGAAGTTTCAATATGATCATTGTGGCATAAACGTTTTTTGGTCTCAAAAGACACAGCAACCTTCCATCCGAGAAGTTTCAATATAATCATTTTGGCGTAATAGTTTTAGGTGAAAAGAAACATCAAAGTTCAACCCGTGAAGTTTCAATATAATAATTGTGGCGTAAACGTTTAGGTAACAAGAGACAGCAACGTTCCATACGTGAAGATTCAATATGATCATTGTGGCGTAAACTTTATAGGCGACAAGAGACAGCAACGTACCATCCGTGAAGTTTCACTATAATCATTGTGATGAAAAAGTTTTAGGTGACAAGAAACAGCAACGTTTTCCACCGTGGGGTTACAATACAATAATTGTGGCGTAAACGTTTTAGGTGACAAGTGACAGCATCGTTCCATCCTTGAAGTTTCAATATAATCATTGTGGCGTAAAAGTTTTAGGTGACAAGAGACAGAAACGTTCCATCCGTGAAGTTTCAGTATGATCATTGTGGCATAAACGTTTTTGGTGTCAAAGAGACAGCAAATTTCCGTCCGTGAAGTTTCAATATAATCATTGAGGCGTAAACGTTTTAGGTGACAAGAAACAGCAACGTTCTATACGTGAGGTTTCAATATAATAATTGTGGCGTAAACGTTTTAGGTGACCAGAGACAGCAAAGTTCCATCCGTGAATTTTCAATATGATCATTGTGGCGTAAACATTTTAGGTGACAAGAGACAGCAAAGTTCCATCCGTGAAGTTTCAATATAATCATTGTGGCGTAAACGATTTAGGTGACAAGAGACAGCAACGTTGAATCCGTGAAGTTTCAGTATAATAATTGCGGCGTAAACGTTTAGGTGACAAGAGACAGCAAAGTTTCATCTGCGATGTTTCAATACAATAATTGTGGCGTAAACGTTTTAATTGACAAGAGACAGCAACGTTCCATCTGTGAAGTTTCAATATAATCATTTTGGCTTAAAAAGTTTTAGGTGACAAGAGACATCAAAGTTCGACCCGTGAAGTTTCAATATAATCATTGAGGCGTAAACGTTTTAGATGACAAGAAACAGCAACGTTTTCCACCGTGGGGTTTCAATACAATCGTTGTGGCGTAAACGTTTTATGTGACAAGTGACAGCATCGGTCCATCCGTGAAGTTTCAATATAATCATTGTGGCGTAAAAGTTTAGATGACAAGAGATATCAATGTTCGATACGTGAAGTTCCAATATAATCATTGAGGCGTAAACGTTTTAGATGACAAGAGACAGCAACGTTCCATCCGTGGGGTTACAATACAATCATTGTGGCGTAAACGTTTTAGGTAACAAGTGACAGCAACGTTCCATCCGTGAAGTTTCAATACAACCATTGTGGCGTAAACGTTTTAGATGACAAGAGACAGCAACGTTCCATACGTGAAGTTTCAATATAATCATTGTGATGAAAAAGTTTTAGGTGACAAGAAACAGCAACGTTTTCCACCGTGGGGTTACAATACAATCATTGTGGCGTAAACGTTTTAAGTGACAAGAGACAGAAACGTTCCATCCGTGAAGTTTCAATATGATCATTGTGGCATAAACGTTTTTGGTGTCAAAAGAGACAGCAACGTTCCACCCGTGAAGATTCAATATAATCATTTTGGCGTAAACGTTTTAGGTGACCAGAGACAGCAACGTTTCATCTGTGATGTTTCAATACAATAATTGTGGCGTAAATGATTTAGGTGACAAGAGACAGCAACGTTCCATCCGTGAAGTTTCAATACAATCATTGTGGCGTAAACGTTTTAGGTGACAAGAAACAGCAACGTTTTCCACCGTGGGGTTTCAATACAATCATTGTGGCGTAAACGTTTTAGGTGACAAGTGACAGCATCGGTCCATCCGTGAAGTTTCAATACAATCATTGTGGCGTAAAAGTTTTAGATGACAAGAGACATCAAAGTTCGATACGTGAAGTTCCAATATAATCATTGAGGCGTAAACGTTTTAGGTGACAAGAGACAGCAAAGTTCCATCCGTGAAGTTTCAATATAATCTTTGTGGCGTAAACGATTTAGGTGACAAGAGACAGAAACGTTCCATCCGTGAAGTTTCAAAATAATAATTATGGCGTAAACGTTTTAGGTGACAAGAGACAGAAACATTCCATCCGTGAAGTTTCAATATGATCATTGTGGCATAAACGTTTTTGGTGTCAAAAGAGACAGCAAAGTTCCATCCGTGAAGTTTCACTATAATCATTGTGACGTAAACGTTTTAGGTGACAAGAGACAGCAAACTTCCATCCTTGAAGTTTCAATATAATCATTGTGTCGTAAGCGTTTTAGATGACAAGAGACAGCAACGTTCCATACGTGAAGTTTCAATATAATCATTGTGGCGTATAAACGTTTTAGGAGACAAGACACAGAAACGTTTCATCCGTGGGGTGCAATAGAATCATTATGGCGTAAACGTTTTAGGTGACAAGAGGCAGCAACGTTCCATACGTGAAGTTTCAATATAATAATTGTGACGTAAACGTTTTAGGTGACCAGAGACAGCAACGTTCAATCCGTGAAGTTTCAATATGGTCATTGTGGCGTAAACATTTTAGGTGACAAGAGACAGCAAAGTTCCATCCGTGAAGTTTCAATATAATCTTTGTGGCGTAAACGATTTAGGTGACAAGAGACAGCAACGTTCCATTCGTGAAGTTTCAATATAATCATTGTGGCGTACAAGGTTTAGGTGACAAGAGACATCAATGTTCGATCCGTGAAGTTTCAATATAATCATTGAGGCGTAAACGTGTTAGGTGACAAGAAACAGCAACGTTTTCCACCGTGGGGTTACAATACAATCATTGTGGCGTAAACGTTTTAGGTGACAAGTGACAGCATCGTTCCATCAGTGCAGTTTCAATATAATCATTGTCGCGTAAAAGTTTTAGATGACAAGAGACATCAGAGTTCGATACGTGAAGTTCCAATATAATCATTGAGGCGTAAACGTTTTAGATGACAAGAGACAGCAACGTTCCATCCGTGAAGTTTCAAAATAATAATTGTGGCGTAAACGTTTTAGGTGACAGGAGACAGAAACGTTCCATCCGTGAAGTTTCAATATGATCATTGTGGCATAAACGTTTTTTGGTCTCAAAAGAGACAGCAACGTTCCATCCGAGAAGTTTCAATATAATCATTTTGGCGTAATAGTTTTAGGTGAAAAGAAACATCAAAGTTCAACCCGTGAAGTTTCAATATAATCATTGAGGCGTAAAAGTTTTAGGTGACATGAGACAGCAACGTTCCATCCCTGAAGTTTCAATATAATAATTGTGGCGTAAACGTTTAGGTAACAAGAGACAGCAACGTTCCATACGTGAAGATTCAATATGATCATTGTGGCGTAAACTTTATAGGCGACAAGAGACAGCAACGTACCATCCGTGAAGTTTCACTATAATCATTGTGATGAAAAAGTTTTAGGTGACAAGAAACAGCAACGTTTTCCACCGTGGGGTTACAATACAATCATTGTGGCGTAAACGTTTTAGGTGACAAGTGACAGCATCGTTCCATCCTTGAACTTTCAATATAATCATTGTGGCGTAAAAGTTTTAGGTGACAAGAGACAGAAACGTTCCATCCGTGAAGTTTCAATATGATCATTGTGGCATAAACGTTTTTGGTGTCAAAAGAGACAGCAACGTTCCATCCGTGAAGTTTCAATATAATCATTGTGGCGTAAACGTTTTAGGTGACAAGAGACAGCAAAGTTCCGTCCGTGAAGTTTCAATATAATCATTGAGGCGTAAACGTTTTAGGTGACAAGAAACAGCAACGTTCTATCCGTGAGGTTTCAATATAATAATTGTGGCGTAAACGTTTTAGGTGACCAGAGACAGCAAAGTTCCATCCGTGAATTTTCAATATGATCATTGTGGCGTAAACATTTTAGGTGACAAGAGACAGCAAAGTTCCTTCCGTGAAGTTTCAATATAATCATTGTGGCGTAAACGGTTTAGGTGACAAGAGACAGCAACGTTTCATCTGCGATGTTTCAATACAATAATTGTGGCGTAAACGTTTTAATTGACAAGAGACAGCAACGTTCCATCTGTGAAGTTTCAATATAATCATTTTGGCGTAAAAAGTTTTAGGTGACAAGAGACATCAAAGTTCGACCCGTGAAGTTTCAATATAATCATTGAGGCGTAAACGTTTTAGATGACAAGAAACAGCAACGTTTTCCACCGTGGGGTTTCAATACAATCGTTGTGGCGTAAACGTTTTAGGTGACAAGTGACAGCATCGGTCCATCCGTGAAGTTTCAATATAATCATTGTGGCGTAAAAGTTTAGATGACAAGAGATATCAATGTTCGATACGTGAAGTTCCAATATAATCATTGAGGCTTAAACGATTTAGGTGACAAGAGACAGCAACGTTCCATCCGTGAAGTTTCAAAATAATAATTATGGCGTAAACGTTTTATGTGACAAGAGACAGAAAAATTCCATCCGTGAAGTTTCAAAATGATAATTGTGGCATAAACGTTTTTGGTGTCAAAAGAGACAGCAACGTTCCCCATCCGTGAAGTTTCACCATAATCATTGAGACGTAAAAGTTTTAGGTGACAAGAAACATCAAAGTTCGATCCGTGAAGTTTCAATATAATCATTGAGGCGTAAACGTTTTAGGTGACAAGAGGTAGCAACGTTCCATACGTGAAGGTTCAATATGATAATTTTGGCGTAAACTTTATAGGCGACAAGAGACAGCAAACTTCCATCCGTGAAGTTTCAATATGATCATTGTGGCATAAACGTTTTTGGTGTCAAAAGAGACAGCAACGTTCCATCCGTGAAGATTCAATATAATCATTTTGGCGTAAACGTTTTAGGTGACCAGAGACAGCAACGTTTCATCTGTGATGTTTCAATACAATAATTGTGGCGTAAACGATTTAGGTGACAAGAGACAACAACGTTCCATCCGTGAAGTTTCAATATAATCATTGTGGCGTAAAAGTTTAGGTGACAAGAGACATCAATGTTCGATCCGTGAAGTTTCAATATAATCATTGATGTGTAAACGTTTTAGATGACAAGAGACAGCAACGTTCCATACGTGATGTTTCAATATAATCATTGTGCCGTTAACGTTTTAGGTGTCAAGAGAAAGCAACGTTCCATCCGTGAAGTCTCAATACAATAATTGTGGCGTCAACGTTTTAGGTGACAAGAGACAGCAACGTTCCATACGTGAAGTTTCAATATAATCATTATGGCATAAACGTTTTTGGTGACAAGAGACAGTAACGTTCCATCCCTGAAGTTTCAATATAATCATTGGCGTAAACGTTTTAGGTGGCAAGAGACAGCAACTTCCATCAGTGAAGGTTCAAAAAACTCAGCATCGTGAAAGATAAAAATGTTATCATTATCGTAAAATTTGTAAATCTAGGCGTAAACGTTTTAGGCGACAAGAGACATCAACGTTCCATCTCTGGAGTTTCAATATAATCATTGTGGCGTAAACGTTTTAGGTGTTAATAGACAACAACGTTCCATCCGTGAATTTTCAATACAATCATTGTGGTGTAAACGTTTTAGGAAACAAGAGACAGCAACGTTCCATCTGTGGAGTTTCTATATTATCATTTTGTCGTAGACGATTTAGGAGACAAGAGACTGCAATGGTTCCATCCGTGAATTTTTTCAATACAATCATTGTGGCGTAAACGTTTTAGGTGACAAGAGACAGCAACGTTCCATTCGTGAAATATGAACATAATCATTGTGGCGTAAACGTTTTAGGTGACAAGATACCGCAACATTCCATCCGCGAAGTTTCAATACAACCATTGTGGCGTAAACGTTTTAGGTTACAAGAAACAGCATCGTTCCATCCGTGAAGTTTCAATATAATCATTATGGCGTAAACCTTTTTAGGTGACAAGAGACAGTAACTTTCCATCCCTCAATTTTCAATATAGTCATTGGCGTAAACGTTTTAGGTGGCAAGAGACAGCAACTTCCAACAGTGAAGGTTCAAAAAACTCAGCATCGTGAAAGATAAAATTGTTATCATTGGCGTAAACTTTGTAAATCTAGGCGTAAACGTTTTAGGTGACAAGAGACAGAAACGTTCCATCCGTGAAGTTTCAATATGATCATTGTGGCGTAAACGTTTTAGGTGACCAGAGACACAACGTTTCATCTGTGATGTTTCAATACAATAATTGTGGCGTCAACGTTTTAGGTGACAAGAGACAACAACGTTCCATCCGTGAAATTTTAATATAATCATTGTGGCGTAAAAGTTTAGGTGACAAGAGACATCAATGTTCGATCAGTGAAGTTTCAATATAATCATTGAGGCGTAAACGTTTTAGATGACAAGAGACAGCAACGTTCCATACGTGAAGTTTCAATATAATCATTGTGCCGTAAACGTTTTAGGTGTCAAGAGAAAGCAACGTTCCATCCGTGAAGTCTCAATACAATAATTGTGGCGTCAACGTTTTAGGTGACAAGAGACAGCAACGTTCCATCCGTGAAGTTTCAATACAACCATTGTGGCGTAAACGTTTTAGGTCACAAGAAACAGCATCGTTCCATCCGTGAATTTTCAATATAATCATTATGGCGTAAACCTTTTAGGTGTCAAGAGACAGTAACGTTCCATCCCTGAAGTTTCAATATAATCATTGGCGTAAACGTTTTAGGTGGCAAGAGACAGCAACTTCCATCAGTGAAGGTTCAAAAAACTCAGCATCGTGAAAGATAAAAATGTTATCATTGGCGTAAACTTTGTAAATCTAGGCGTAAACGTTTTAGGCGACAAGAGACTTCAAAGTTCCATCTGTGGAGTTTCAATATAAACATTGTGGCGTAAACGTTTTAGGTGTTAATAGACAACAAAGTTCCATCCGTGAATTTTCAATACAATCATTGTGGTGTAAACGTTTTAGGTGACAAGAGACAGCAACGTTTCATCCGTGGAGATTCAATATAATCATTGTGGCATAAACGTTTTAGGCAACAACAGATAGCAATGTTACATCCGTGAACTTCCAATATAATCGTTGTGGCGTAAACCTTTTAGGTGACAAGAGACAACAACGTTCCATCCGTGAAGTGTCAATATAATGATTTTGGCGTAAAAGTTTTAGGAGACAAGAGACAGCAACGTTCCATCCGTGAAGTTTCAATATGATCATTGTGGCGTAAACGTTTTAGGCGACAAGAGACAGCAACGTTCCATCAGTGAAGTAACAATACAATCATTGTGGCGTAAAAGATTTAGGCGACATGAGACAGCAATGTTCCATCCGTGAAGTTTCAATATAATCATTGTGGCGTAAACGTTTTAGGTGTCAAGAGGCAGCAACCTTCCATCCGTGAAGATTCAATACAATAATTGTGGGGTAATCGTTTAAGGTGACAGGGGACAGCAAAGTTGCATCCGAGAAGTTCCAATACAATCATTGTGGCGTAAACATTTATGTGACAATAGACAGCATCGTTCCACTGGTGAATTTCAATATAATCATTGTGGCGTAAACGTTTTAGGTGACAAGAGATAGCAACGTACCATCTGTGAAGATTTAATATGGTCATTGTGGCGTAAACGTTTTAAGCGACAAGAGACAGCAACGTTCCATCCTTGAAGATTCAATATAATCATTGTAGTGTAAACGTTTTAGGTGACAAGAGACAGCAACATTCCATACGTGACGTTTCAATATAATCATTGTGGCGAATAAAATTGTAGGTGACAAGAGACAGCAAAGATCCATCCGTGAATTTTCAATATGATCATTGTGGCGTATAAACGTTATCGGTGACAAAAGACAGCAACGTTCAATCCGTGAAGTTACAATACAATCATAGTGGCGTAAAAGATTAAGGTGGCAAGAGACAGCAATGTTCCATCCGTGAAGTTTCAATATAATCATTGTGGCGTAAACGTTTCAGGTGTCAAGAGACAGCAACGTTCCATCCGTGACGATTCAATACAATAATTGTGGCGTGAACGTTTTTGGTGACAAGAGACAGCAAAGTTTCATCCGTGGGGTTTCAGTACAATCACTGTGGCGTAAACGTTTTAGGTGACAACAGACAGCATAGTTTCATCCGTGATGTTTCAATACAATCATTGTGGCGTAAAGGTTTTAGGTGTCAAGAGACAGCAATGTTCGGTCCTTGAAGTTTCAATTCAATCATTGTGGCGTAAACGTTTTTGGTGACAAGAGACAGCATCGTTCCATCCGTTAAGTTTCAATACAATCATTGTGCCGTAAACGTTTTAGTTGACAAGAGACAGAAACGTTCCATCCGTGCAGTTTCAATATGATCACTGTGGCGTAAACGTTTTAGGCGACAAGAGACAGCAACGTTCCATCCGTTAATTTTCACTTTAAACATTGTGGCGTATAAACGTTATCGGTGACAAGAGACAGCAACGTTCCATCCGTAAACGTTAAAAAACTCGGGATCGTGAAAGACAACAATGTTATCATTTGCGTAAACTTTGTAAATCTTGGAGTAAACATTTTATGTGACAAGAGACAGCAACGTACCATCCGTGGAGTTTCAATACAATCATTGTGGCGTAAACGTTTTACGTGACAAGAGACAGCAACTTTCCATCCGTGAAGTTTCTATATAATCATAGCGGCATAAAAGGTTTTGGTGACAAGAGACAGCAAAGTTCCATCCGTAAAATTTCAATATAATCATTGTGGCGTAAACGTTTTAGATGGCAAGAGACTTCAAAATTCAATCCGTGAAGATTCAATATAATCATTGAGGCGTAAACCTTTTAGGTGACATGAGACAGCAAAGTTCCATACGTGAAGTTTCAATACAATCATTGTGGCACAAACGTTTTAGGTGACAAGCCACAGCAAAGTTTCATCCGTGGGGTTGCAATACAATCATTGTGGCGTAAATGTTTTAGGTGACAAGAGACATCACCGTTCGTTCCGTGAAGTTTCAATATAATCATTGAGGCTTAAACGTTTTAGGTGACACGAGACAAAAAAGTTCCATCCGTGAAGTTCCAATATAATCATTGTGGCGTAAACGTTTTTGGTGTCAAGAGAGAGCAACGTTCCATCCGTGAAGTTTCAATACAATAATTGTGGCGTCAACGTTTTAGATTACAAGAGACAGCAAAGTTCCATCCGCGAAGTCTCAATACAATCATTGTGGCATAAACGTTTTAGTTGACAAGAGACGGAAACGTTCCATCAGTGAAATTACAATATGATCATTGTGGCGTAAACGTTTTAGGCTACAAGAGACAGCAACGTTCCATCCGTGAAGTATCACTATAATCATTGTGACGTAAACGTTTTAGGTGACAAGAGAGATCAATGTTCTGTGCGTGGAGTTTCAATATAATCATTGTGGCGTAAACGTTTTAGGTGACAATAGACAACAACGTTCCATCCGTGAATTTCCAATAAAATCATTGTGGCGTAAACCTTTTAGGTGACAAGAGACAGCAACGTTCCATTCGTGAACTAGGAATATAATCATTGTGGCGTAAACGTTTTAGGTGACAAGAGACAGCAACGTTCCATCCGAGAAGTTTCAATGTAATCATTGTGGAATAAGCGTTTTAGGTGACAAGAGGGTGCAACGTTCCATCCGTGACGTTTCAATATAATCACTGTGGTGAATAAGTTTTAGGTGACAAGGGACAGCAAAGTTCGATCCGTGAAGTTTCAGTATAATCATTGAGGCGTAAACGTTTTAGGTGACAAGAAACAGCAACATTCCGTCTGTGAAGTTTCAATATAATAATTGTGGCGTAAACGTTTTAGGTGACACGAGACAGCAACGTTCCATTCGTGAAGTTTCAATATGGTAAGTGTTGCCTAAACGAATTAGGTAACAACAGACAGCAAAGTTCCATCCGTGAAGTTTCAATACAATCATTGTGGCGTAAAAGTTTAAGGTGATAATAAAGAGCTACGTTTCATCCGTGGGGTTTCAATACAATCATTGTGGCGTAAACATTTTAGGTGACAAGAGACAGCAGAGTTCCATCTGTGAAGTTTCAATACAATCATTTTGGCGTATACCTTTTAGGTGACAAGAGACATCAACGTTTCATCCGTGGAGATTCAATATAATGATTTTGTCGTAAACGTTTAAGGCGACAAGAGACAGCAACCTTCCATCCTTGAAGTTTCAATACAATCATTGTAGCGTAAACGTTTTAGGCGACAAGAGACAGCAACATTCCATTTGTGGAATTTCAATATAATCATTGTGGCGTGAACGTTTTAGGTGACAAGAGTCAGCAACGTTACATCCGTGACGTTTCTATATAATCATTGTGGCGTAAACGGTTTAGGTGACAAGAGACAGGAACTTTCCATCCGTGAAGTTTCAGTATAATCATTTTGGCGTAATAGTTTTAGGTGACAAGAGATGGCAACGTTCCATCCGTGAAGTTTCAATATGATCATTGTGGCGTTACCGTTTTGGCGACAATAGACAGCAAAGTTCCATCCGTGAAGTTTCAATACAATAATTGTGGCGTAAACCTTTTAGGTGACAAGAGACAGCAACGTTCCATTCGTGAACTATGAATATAATCATTGTGGCGTCAACGTTTTAGGTGACAAGAGACAGCAACGTTCCATCCGAGAAGTTTCAATGTAATTATTGTGGCATAAGCGTTTTAGGTGACAAGAGACAGCAACGTTCCATCCGTGACGTTTCAATATAATCACTGTGGTGATTAAGTTTTAGGTGACAAGAGACAGCAAAGTTCGATCCGTGAAGTTACAATATAATCATTCAGGTGTAAACGTTTTAGGTGACAAGAAACAGCAACGTTCCATCCTTGAAATTTCAATATAATAATTGTGGCGTAAACGTTTTAGATGACACGAGACAGCAACGTTCCGTTCCATTCGTGAAGTTTCAATATGATAATTGTGGCGTAAACGATTTAGGTAACAACAGACAGCAAAGTTCCATCCGTGAAGTTTCAATACAATCATTGTGGTGTAAAAGTTTAAGGTGACAATAAAGAGCTACATTTCATCCGTGGGGTTTCAATACAATCATTGTGGCGTAAACGTTTTAGGTGACAAGAGACATCAACGTTTCATCCGTGGAGATTCAATAGAATGATTTTGTCGTAAACGTTTTAGGTGACAAGAGACAGAAACGTTCCGTCCGTGAAGTTTCAATATAATCATTGTGGCGTAAACGTTTTAGGTGACAAGTGACAGCAACGTTCCGTCCGTGAGGTTTAAATATAATCAATGTGGCGTAAACGTTCTAGGTGACAAGAAACAGAAACGTTCCTTCCGTGGAGTTTCAATATAATCATTGTGGCGTAAACGTTTTAGGCGACAAGAGACAGCAACATTCCATTTGTGGAATTTCAATATAATCATTGTGGCGTGAACGTTTTAGGTGACAAGAGTCAGCAACGTTACATCCGTGATGTTTCTATATAATCATTGTGGCGTAAACGTTTTAGGTGACAAGAGACAGGAACGTTCCATCCGTGAATTTTCAATATAATCATTTTGGCGTAATAGTTTAAGGTGACAAGATACATCAAAGGTCGGTCCGTGAAGTTTCAATATAATCATTGAGGCGTAAACGTTTTAGGTGACAAGAAACTGGAATGTTTCATCCGTGGTGTTGCAATACAATCATTGTGGCGTAAACGTTTTAGGTGACAAGAGACAGCAATGTTCCATTCGTGAAGTTTGAATATAATCGTTGTGGCGTAAAGGTTTTAGGTGACAAGAGACACCGACGTTCCATCCTTGAAGTATCAATATAATGATTGGCGTAAACGTTTTAGGTGGCAAGAGACAGCAACGTTTCATCCGTGGAGATTCAATATAATCATTGTGTCGTAAACGTTTTAGGTGAGAAGAGGCAGCAAAGTTCCATCCTTTATGTTTCAATATAATCATTGTGGCATAAACGTTTTAGGCGACAAGAGATAGCAATATGGTATCTTCTTCATATGTCAATTACTGTAATCTTAAGAGTATCCTTTTCACTATTACTTAATGATAAACTAAAATTCAGCATAGGTAAGTTTACCAGACGTGAATAAACTGTTCTTTTGCCAACTGCGCATGATATGTAATTGTGTTCGTACTTTTCAAAAATCACCAGTTTTCATCAAAAGCGTAGCATTTAGTTTATAGCTATATTTTCAGGTTTTGGAGAGTGAACTAGGTCAATTGGATGGCCTGTCAATTTCAGTGCAAAGGAATGTCATGCATAGTTAGAGTCTGAAAATAACGTATAACATGTACAAGTTTATTAAATCGGAAGATAAGGGAATATCAGAAAGAAAGCTGCAGGAAAGGGTAGCTCAGGCATGCGGTGTGTCTCTAAGTAGTGTTTTTAGAATTATTAAAGAATTATACAGCTGACATAAAATCTTTAGTACTTCCCATAAAAAGTGCTCAACGAAGGAAATAAAAACTTTGACAAGTGTACTATTCCATTAATTATTTACGAATAATTCACAGTAGGGGAAACACCAACATTCAAAGTAATTTAAAAAATGTTTAAGAGATAAATTAATTATAATGGTAATGCATCTAGTCTGAGCCACATTATTCGTCAAATGAGATTTCGATGAAAAAAAACGTGCTAAAAGCAATAGGAAACTTTTAATAGAATAACTCATTAGAAAGTTAAGAGGAAATATATAAGAAAATTACGGCAAGTCAGAGAAGAACGGCGGCCTATAGTTTACACAGACGAAACTGAATTCAACGTAAGTTAAAAAAAACGTGGATAGATGCCGTTCTTCTCTGAATTGCCATAATTTTCTTATATATTTTCTCTTAACTTTCTATTGTGTTATTCTATTAAAAGTTTCCTATTGCTTTTGGCACGTTATGATCGACAAATGTGGTTGAAAATTTCAATGACTAAATAAATCATTAACAAGAAGACAAACACGATTAACTGGTTAGTGAATAATGGGATTTCTTTAGTCCATTTATCTTAACCTGAGTTCTATTCACTAATTAAACAAAGTAAACTAACATACATACAGAACTCTTATAATAACCACTGTTTTAGCAAACCACAGTTTTGGATATTGCATTTTACGACTTCCACACTATCATCCTGACTTCCTGGTCTTAATCCTAGAACTGATTTAGGCAATCGTGAAGAAGCGTGCTAAAAAACATGCATTTTCCATAGACAGTGTTAGAAACTTAGCAAAAAAGGAATTTGAGTGTATTTCTTTCGTAGATTGCACATCAAGATGTGACCATGCCATGAAAATTTAAAAGATTACGTGAGATCAGACCAAAGAGTGTATAATGTAACAGTTCGTTTCAAAATTAATAAATAACGGGATAGCAGCAGTGAAGACGATTTGAGTTATAATAACAGTGAAGAAAACATTAGTGGGGTGGAAGAATAGAGCTAAATATTTGTAATTGGTTGTAAGTGATTAAATGCTATATTACTTAAACAGTTTTGGTATAATTTTTTCATTAATATTGTCTCTCCTGTTCTTTATGGACAATTTACATCTGTTGTTTTTTTAAAACACACACAGTCATTTCACATTCGAGCCTGTTATTGATGTTACTTATTCAAACAATTTAAGTTACCAGGGTAATGTTGACTATAATCCTGGATTTTGTTGTCTATGGCGTGTCCGTTGATTAACTAATTATAAATATATAACTACTGACTCGGAACACTAATTTTTCATTGGTAAAAATGTTAAACTTTCACCTTGTAGCTTGAACGAGTTTTCGTCACCTTCGTCAGAGGGTCATTTTTACCGATATTACGTTTTTCCTGAATCGTAACATGTACACAAACTATTATATACTTCAAAATATACAATGTTTGTTAATGTCTAGGCTCGACTAGAAGATCTGGAGAAAGACTGCAATGGACACAACATGCCAAATTACTGTTTACCAAATAATTGCAGTAGGCCTACTAAATGTTAAAACATTTTCTAACTCGGTGAAATCTTTGTATGGTACCTCTGTTGTATTTATTGCTTGTTTCGTCTTACAAAACGTCCATATGTAGGCCTACTGTTAAGTAGTGTCGAAATCGAAATCGAAATAAAAACCTCCGTACGTAGACTCATCATTCAGGGAGAAGGCTAATATTTTGAAAAGGCCTTTTTCTAATCACGTGTATAACATTCTTCCCGCCTTATCCCCACTAAAAGTGCGTAACTGCTTTATGTCTGATTATTTTAACTATATTATTGTATTATTACTTCAATAAAGTCGGCGTCTACTGAATAAGTAATTTAGATTATTCAATAATCATATGCAAATTAGTAAGCCTGTGCTTAACATGATTTTAACTCATAATTCTCACAAACATTGTGTGTATGATTCTTACACGTGCAGTATGCCTTTGCAGCATTATAGGTGGAACGTACATGAGTGAAATTCTATGAAGTAAAGTTAATTTTTACCTATTTTTGCAACATTAGCTCCTTATAAGTTGCGTATTGCCGTTTCTCCAGGAAAAAGCACTCCTTGTAAAGAAAAGAATGAGGAAAACCAAAATTGTGCACCTTGTTCGTAATTTTTCAAACCAGCCCCAACTGAAAAAAAATCCTTGGTACGCCACTGGTGGCGTAAACGTTTTAGGTGACAAGAATCAGCAACGTTCCATCCGTAAAGTTTCAATATAATCATTGTGGCGTAAACGATTTAGGTGACAAGAGACAGCAACGTTCCATTCGTGAAATTTGAATATAAACATTGTGGCGTAAACGTTTTAGGTGACAGGAGACAGCAACGTTCATCCGAGAAGTTTCAATGTAATCGTTGTGGCATAAACGTTTTAGGTGACAAGACACAGAAACGTTTCATCCGTGGGGTTGCAATAGAATCATTGTGGCGTAAACGTTTTAGATGAAAAGACACAGCAAGGTTTCATCCGTAGGTTTGCAATACAATCATTGTGGCGTAAACGTTTTAGGTGACAAGAGACAGCAAAGTTCCATCCGTGAAGTTTCAATACAATCATTGTGGCGTAAACGTTTTACGTGACAAGAGACAGCAACTTTCCATCCGTGAAGTTTCTATATAATCATAGCGGCGTAAAAGGTTTTGGTGACAAGAGACAGCAAAGTTCCGTCCGTAAAATTTCAATATAATCATTGTGGCGTAAACGTTTTAGATGGCAAGAGTCTTCAAAATTCAATCCGTGAAGATTCAATATAATCATTGAGGCGTAAACCTTTTAGGTGACATGAGACAGCAAAGTTCCATACGTGAAGTTTCAATACAATCATTGTGGCACAAACGTTTTAGGTGACAAGCCACAGCAAAGTTTCATCCGTGGGGTTGCAATACAATCATTGTGGCATAAACGTTTTAGTTGACAAGAGACGGAAACGTTCCATCAGTGAAATTACAATATGATCATTGTGGCGTAAACGTTTTAGGCTACAAGAGACAGCAACGTTCCATCCGTGAAGTTTCACTATAATCATTGTGACGTAAACGTTTTAGGTGACAAGAGACATCAATGTTCTGTCCGTGGAGTTTCAATATAATCATTGTGGCGTAAACGTTTTAGGTGACAATAGACAACAACGTTCCATCCGTGAATTTCCAATAAAATCATTGTGGCGTAAACCTTTTAGGTGACAAGAGACAGCAACGTTCCATTCGTGAACTAGGAATATAATCATTGTGGCGTAAACGTTTTAGGTGACAAGAGGCAGCAACGTTCCATCCGAGAAGTTTCAATGTAATCATTGTGGCATAAGCGTTTTAGGTGACAAGAGGGTGCAACGTTCCATCCGTGACGTTTCAATATAATCACTGTGGTGGATAAGTTTTAGGTGACAAGAGACAGCAAAGTTCTATCCGTGAAGTTTCAATATAATCATTGAGGCGTAAACGTTTTAGGTGACAAGAAACAGCAACGTTCCGTCTGTGAAGTTTCAATATAATAATTGTGGCGTAAACGTTTTAGGTGACACGAGACAGCAACGTTCCATTCGTGAAGTTTCAATATGATAAGTGTTGCCTAAACGAATTAGGTAACAACAGACAGCAAAGTTCCATCCGTGAAGTTTCAATACAATCATTGTGGCGTAAAAGTTTAAGGTGATAATAAAGAGCTACGTTTCATCCGTGGGGTTTCAATACAATCATTGTGGCGTAAACATTTTAGGTGACAAGAGACAGCAGAGTTCCATCTGTGAAGTTTCAATACAATCATTTTGGCGTATACCTTTTAGGTGACAAGAGACATCAACGTTTCATCCGTGGAGATTCAATATAATGATTTTGTCATAAACGTTTAAGGCGACAAGAGACAGCAACCTTCCATCCTTGAAGTTTCAATACAATCATTGTAGCGTAAACGTTTTAGGCGACAAGAGACAGCAACATTCCATTTGTGGAATTTCAATATAATCATTGTGGCGTGAACGTTTTAGGTGACAAGAGTCAGCAACGTTACATCCGTGACGTTTCTCTATAATCATTGTGGCGTAAACGGTTTAGGTGACAAGAGACAGGAACTTTCCATCCGTGAAGTTTCAATATAATCATTTTGGCGTAATAGTTTTAGGTGACAAGAGATGGCAACGTTCCATCCGTGAAGTTTCAATATGATCATTGTGGCGTTAACGTTTTAGGCGACAATAGACAGCAAAGTTCCATCCGTGAAGTTTCAATACAATAATTGTGGCGTAAACCTTTTAGGTGACAAGAGACAGCAACGTTCCATTCGTGAACTATGAATATAATCATTGTGGCGTCAACGTTTTAGGTGACAAGAGACAGCAACGTTCCATCCGAGAAGTTTCAATGTAATCATTGTGGCATAAGCGTTTTAGGTGACAAGAGACAGCAACGTTCCATCCGTGACGTTTCAATATAATCACTGTGGTGATTAAGTTTTAGGTGACAAGAGACAGCAAAGTTCGATCCGTGAAGTTACAATATAATCATTCAGGTGTAAACGTTTTAGGTGACAAGAAACAGCAACGTTCCATCCTTGAAATTTCAATATAATAATTGTGGCGTAAACGTTTTAGATGACACGAGACAGCAACGTTCCGTTCCATTCGTGAAGTTTCAATATGATAATTGTGGCGTAAACGATTTAGGTAACAACAGACAGCAAAGTTCCATCCGTGAAGTTTCAATACAATCATTGTGGTGTAAAAGTTTAAGGTGACAATAAAGAGCTACATTTCATCCGTGGGGTTTCAATACAATCATTGTGGCGTAAACGTTTTAGGTGACAAGAGACATCAACGTTTCATCCGTGGAGATTCAATAGAATGATTTTGTCGTAAACGTTTTAGGTGACAAGAGACAGAAACGTTCCGTCCGTGAAGTTTCAATATAATCATTGTGGCGTAAACGTTTTAGGTGACAAGTGACAGCAACGTTCCGTCCGTGAGGTTTAAATATAATCAATGTGGCGTAAACGTTCTAGGTGACAAGAAACAGAAACGTTCCTTCCGTGGAGTTTCAATATAATCATTGTGGCGTAAACGTTTTAGGCGACAAGAGACAGCAACATTCCATTTGTGGAATTTCAATATAATCATTGTGGCGTGAACGTTTTAGGTGACAAGAGTCAGCAACGTTACATCCGTGATGTTTCTATATAATCATTGTGGCGTAAACGTTTTAGGTGACAAGAGACAGGAACGTTCCATCCGTGAATTTTCAATATAATCATTTTGGCGTAATAGTTTAAGGTGACAAGATACATCAAAGGTCGGTCCGTGAAGTTTCAATATAATCATTGAGGCGTAAACGTTTTAGGTGACAAGAAACTGGAATGTTTCATCCGTGGTGTTGCAATACAATCATTGTGGCGTAAACGTTTTAGGTGACAAGAGACAGCAATGTTCCATTCGTGAAGTTTGAATATAATCGTTGTGGCGTAAAGGTTTTAGGTGACAAGAGACACCGACGTTCCATCCTTGAAGTATCAATATAATGATTGGCGTAAACGTTTTAGGTGGCAAGAGACAGCAACGTTTCATCCGTGGAGATTCAATATAATCATTGTGTCGTAAACGTTTTAGGTGAGAAGAGGCAGCAAAGTTCCATCCTTTATGTTTCAATATAATCATTGTGGCATAAACGTTTTAGGCGACAAGAGATAGCAATATGGTATCTTCTTCATATGTCAATTACTGTAATCTTAAGAGTATCCTTTTCACTATTACTTAATGATAAACTAAAATTCAGCATAGGTAAGTTTACCAGACGTGAATAAACTGTTCTTTTGCCAACGGCGCATGATATGTAATTGTGTTCGTACTTTTCAAAAATCACCAGTTTTCATCAAAAGCGTAGCATTTAGTTTATAGCTATATTTTCAAGTTTTGGAGAGTGAACTAGGTCAATTGGATGGCCTGTCAATTTCAGTGCAAAGGAATGTCATGCATAGTTAGAGTCTGAAAATAACGTATAACATGTACAAGTTTATTAAATCGGAAGATAAGGGAATATCAGAAAGAAAGCTGCAGGAAAGGGTAGCTCAGGCATGCGGTGTGTCTCTAAGTAGTGTTTTTAGAATTATTAAAGAATTATACAGCTGACATAAAATCTTTAGTACTTCCCATAAAAAGTGCTCAACGAAGGAAATAAAAACTTTGACAAGTGTACTATTCCATTAATTATTTACGAATAATTCACAGTAGGGGAAACACCAACATTCAAAGTAATTTAAAAAATGTTTAAGAGATAAATTAATTATAATGGTAATGCATCTAGTCTGAGCCACATTATTCGTCAAATGAGATTTCGATGAAAAAAAACGTGCTAAAAGCAATAGGAAACTTTTAATAGAATAACTCATTAGAAAGTTAAGAGGAAATATATAAGAAAATTACGGCAAGTCAGAGAAGAACGGCGGCCTATAGTTTACACAGACGAAACTGAATTCAACGTAAGTTAAAAAAAACGTGGATAGATGCCGTTCTTCTCTGAATTGCCATAATTTTCTTATATATTTTCTCTTAACTTTCTATTGTGTTATTCTATTAAAAGTTTCCTATTGCTTTTGGCACGTTATGATCGACAAATGTGGTTGAAAATTTCAATGACTAAATAAATCATTAACAAGAAGACAAACACGATTAACTGGTTAGTGAATAATGGGATTTCTTTAGTCCATTTATCTTAACCTGAGTTCTATTCACTAATTAAACAAAGTAAACTAACATACATACAGAACTCTTATAATAACCACTGTTTTAGCAAACCACAGTTTTGGATATTGCATTTTACGACTTCCACACTATCATCCTGACTTCCTGGTCTTAATCCTAGAACTGATTTAGGCAATCGTGAAGAAGCGTGCTAAAAAACATGCATTTTCCATAGACAGTGTTAGAAACTTAGCAAAAAAGGAATTTGAGTGTATTTCTTTCGTAGATTGCACATCAAGATGTGACCATGCCATGAAAATTTAAAAGATTACGTGAGATCAGACCAAAGAGTGTATAATGTAACAGTTCGTTTCAAAATTAATAAATAACGGGATAGCAGCAGTGAAGACGATTTGAGTTATAATAACAGTGAAGAAAACATTAGTGGGGTGGAAGAATAGAGCTAAATATTTGTAATTGGTTGTAAGTGATTAAATGCTATATTACTTAAACAGTTTTGGTATAATTTTTTCATTAATATTGTCTCTCCTGTTCTTTATGGACAATTTACATCTGTTGTTTTTTTAAAACACACACAGTCATTTCACATTCGAGCCTGTTATTGATGTTACTTATTCAAACAATTTAAGTTACCAGGGTAATGTTGACTATAATCCTGGATTTTGTTGTCTATGGCGTGTCCGTTGATTAACTAATTATAAATATATAACTACTGACTCGGAACACTAATTTTTCATTGGTAAAAATGTTAAACTTTCACCTTGTAGCTTGAACGAGTTTTCGTCACCTTCGTCAGAGGGTCATTTTTACCGATATTACGTTTTTCCTGAATCGTAACATGTACACAAACTATTATATACTTCAAAATATACAATGTTTGTTAATGTCTAGGCTCGACTAGAAGATCTGGAGAAAGACTGCAATGGACACAACATGCCAAATTACTGTTTACCAAATAATTGCAGTAGGCCTACTAAATGTTAAAACATTTTCTAACTCGGTGAAATCTTTGTATGGTACCTCTGTTGTATCTATTGCTTGTTTCGTCTTACAAAACGTCCATATGTAGGCCTACTGTTAAGTAGTGTCGAAATCGAAATCGAAATCAAAACCTCCGTACGTAGACTCATCATTCAGGGAGAAGGCTAATATTTTGAAAAGGCCTTTTTCTAATCACGTGTATAACATTCTTCCCGCCTTATCCCCACTAAAAGTGCGTAACTGCTTTATGTCTGATTATTTTAACTATATTATTGTATTATTACTTCAATAAAGTCGGCGTCTACTGAATAAGTAATTTAGATTATTCAATAATCATATGCAAATTAGTAAGCCTGTGCTTAACATGATTTTAACTCATAATTCTCACAAACATTGTGTGTATGATTCTTACACGTGCAGTATGCCTTTGCAGCATTATAGGTGGAACGTACATGAGTGAAATTCTATGAAGTAAAGTTAATTTTTACCTATTTTTGCAACATTAGCTCCTTATAAGTTGCGTATTGCCGTTTCTCCAGGAAAAAGCACTCCTTGTAAAGAAAAGAATGAGGAAAACCAAAATTGTGCACCTTGTTCGTAATTTTTCAAACCAGCCCCAACTGAAAAAAAATCCTTGGTACGCCACTGGTGGCGTAAACGTTTTAGGTGACAAGAATCAGCAACGTTCCATCCGTAAAGTTTCAATATAATCATTGTGGCGTAAACGATTTAGGTGACAAGAGACAGCAACGTTCCATTCGTGAAATTTGAATATAAACATTGTGGCGTAAACGTTTTAGGTGACAGGAGACAGCAACGTTCATCCGAGAAGTTTCAATGTAATCGTTGTGGCATAAACGTTTTAGGTGACAAGACACAGAAACGTTTCATCCGTGGGGTTGCAATAGAATCATTGTGGCGTAAACGTTTTAGATGAAAAGACACAGCAAGGTTTCATCCGTAGGTTTGCAATACAATCATTGTGGCGTAAACGTTTTAGGTGACAAGAGACAGCAAAGTTCCATCCGTGAAGTTTCAATACAATCATTGTGGCGTAAACGTTTTACGTGACAAGAGACAGCAACTTTCCATCCGTGAAGTTTCTATATAATCATAGCGGCGTAAAAGGTTTTGGTGACAAGAGACAGCAAAGTTCCGTCCGTAAAATTTCAATATAATCATTGTGGCGTAAACGTTTTAGATGGCAAGAGTCTTCAAAATTCAATCCGTGAAGATTCAATATAATCATTGAGGCGTAAACCTTTTAGGTGACATGAGACAGCAAAGTTCCATACGTGAAGTTTCAATACAATCATTGTGGCACAAACGTTTTAGGTGACAAGCCACAGCAAAGTTTCATCCGTGGGGTTGCAATACAATCATTGTGGCATAAACGTTTTAGTTGACAAGAGACGGAAACGTTCCATCAGTGAAATTACAATATGATCATTGTGGCGTAAACGTTTTAGGCTACAAGAGACAGCAACGTTCCATCCGTGAAGTTTCACTATAATCATTGTGACGTAAACGTTTTAGGTGACAAGAGACATCAATGTTCTGTCCGTGGAGTTTCAATATAATCATTGTGGCGTAAACGTTTTAGGTGACAATAGACAACAACGTTCCATCCGTGAATTTCCAATAAAATCATTGTGGCGTAAACCTTTTAGGTGACAAGAGACAGCAACGTTCCATTCGTGAACTAGGAATATAATCATTGTGGCGTAAACGTTTTAGGTGACAAGAGGCAGCAACGTTCCATCCGAGAAGTTTCAATGTAATCATTGTGGCATAAGCGTTTTAGGTGACAAGAGGGTGCAACGTTCCATCCGTGACGTTTCAATATAATCACTGTGGTGGATAAGTTTTAGGTGACAAGAGACAGCAAAGTTCTATCCGTGAAGTTTCAATATAATCATTGAGGCGTAAACGTTTTAGGTGACAAGAAACAGCAACGTTCCGTCTGTGAAGTTTCAATATAATAATTGTGGCGTAAACGTTTTAGGTGACACGAGACAGCAACGTTCCATTCGTGAAGTTTCAATATGATAAGTGTTGCCTAAACGAATTAGGTAACAACAGACAGCAAAGTTCCATCCGTGAAGTTTCAATACAATCATTGTGGCGTAAAAGTTTAAGGTGATAATAAAGAGCTACGTTTCATCCGTGGGGTTTCAATACAATCATTGTGGCGTAAACATTTTAGGTGACAAGAGACAGCAGAGTTCCATCTGTGAAGTTTCAATACAATCATTTTGGCGTATACCTTTTAGGTGACAAGAGACATCAACGTTTCATCCGTGGAGATTCAATATAATGATTTTGTCATAAACGTTTAAGGCGACAAGAGACAGCAACCTTCCATCCTTGAAGTTTCAATACAATCATTGTAGCGTAAACGTTTTAGGCGACAAGAGACAGCAACATTCCATTTGTGGAATTTCAATATAATCATTGTGGCGTGAACGTTTTAGGTGACAAGAGTCAGCAACGTTACATCCGTGACGTTTCTCTATAATCATTGTGGCGTAAACGGTTTAGGTGACAAGAGACAGGAACTTTCCATCCGTGAAGTTTCAATATAATCATTTTGGCGTAATAGTTTTAGGTGACAAGAGATGGCAACGTTCCATCCTTGAAGTTTCAATATGATCATTGTGGCGTTAACGTTTTAGGCGACAATAGACAGCAAAGTTCCATCCGTGAAGTTTCAATACAATAATTGTGGCGTAAACCTTTTAGGTGACAAGAGACAGCAACGTTCCATTCGTGAACTATGAATATAATCATTGTGGCGTCAACGTTTTAGGTGACAAGAGACAGCAACGTTCCATCCGAGAAGTTTCAATGTAATCATTGTGGCATAAGCGTTTTAGGTGACAAGAGACAGCAACGTTCCATCCGTGACGTTTCAATATAATCACTGTGGTGATTAAGTTTTAGGTGACAAGAGACAGCAAAGTTCGATCCGTGAAGTTACAATATAATCATTCAGGTGTAAACGTTTTAGGTGACAAGAAACAGCAACGTTCCATCCTTGAAATTTCAATATAATAATTGTGGCGTAAACGTTTTAGATGACACGAGACAGCAACGTTCCGTTCCATTCGTGAAGTTTCAATATGATAATTGTGGCGTAAACGATTTAGGTAACAACAGACAGCAAAGTTCCATCCGTGAAGTTTCAATACAATCATTGTGGTGTAAAAGTTTAAGGTGACAATAAAGAGCTACATTTCATCCGTGGGGTTTCAATACAATCATTGTGGCGTAAACGTTTTAGGTGACAAGAGACATCAACGTTTCATCCGTGGAGATTCAATAGAATGATTTTGTCGTAAACGTTTTAGGTGACAAGAGACAGAAACGTTCCGTCCGTGAAGTTTCAATATAATCATTGTGGCGTAAACGTTTTAGGTGACAAGTGACAGCAACGTTCCGTCCGTGAGGTTTAAATATAATCAATGTGGCGTAAACGTTCTAGGTGACAAGAAACAGAAACGTTCCTTCCGTGGAGTTTCAATATAATCATTGTGGCGTAAACGTTTTAGGCGACAAGAGACAGCAACATTCCATTTGTGGAATTTCAATATAATCATTGTGGCGTGAACGTTTTAGGTGACAAGAGTCAGCAACGTTACATCCGTGATGTTTCTATATAATCATTGTGGCGTAAACGTTTTAGGTGACAAGAGACAGGAACGTTCCATCCGTGAATTTTCAATATAATCATTTTGGCGTAATAGTTTAAGGTGACAAGATACATCAAAGGTCGGTCCGTGAAGTTTCAATATAATCATTGAGGCGTAAACGTTTTAGGTGACAAGAAACTGGAATGTTTCATCCGTGGTGTTGCAATACAATCATTGTGGCGTAAACGTTTTAGGTGACAAGAGACAGCAATGTTCCATTCGTGAAGTTTGAATATAATCGTTGTGGCGTAAAGGTTTTAGGTGACAAGAGACACCGACGTTCCATCCTTGAAGTATCAATATAATGATTGGCGTAAACGTTTTAGGTGGCAAGAGACAGCAACGTTTCATCCGTGGAGATTCAATATAATCATTGTGTCGTAAACGTTTTAGGTGAGAAGAGGCA
Source organism: Magicicada septendecula (assembly GCA_034769895.1). Taxonomy (NCBI): domain Eukaryota; kingdom Metazoa; phylum Arthropoda; class Insecta; order Hemiptera; family Cicadidae; genus Magicicada; species Magicicada septendecula. Next base: position 463,936,893 of record CM068369.1, read on the forward strand.
GCAAAGTTCCATCCTTTATGTTTCAATATAATCATTGTGGCATAAACGTTTTAGGCGACAAGAGATAGCAATATGGTATCTTCTTCATATGTCAATTACTGTAATCTTAAGAGTATCCTTTTCACTATTACTTAATGATAAACTAAAATTCAGCATAGGTAAGTTTACCAGACGTGAATAAACTGTTCTTTTGCCAACGGCGCATGATATGTAATTGTGTTCGTACTTTTCAAAAATCACCAGTTTTCATCAAAAGCGTAGCATTTAGTTTATAGCTATATTTTCAAGTTTTGGAGAGTGAACTAGGTCAATTGGATGGCCTGTCAATTTCAGTGCAAAGGAATGTCATGCATAGTTAGAGTCTGAAAATAACGTATAACATGTACAAGTTTATTAAATCGGAAGATAAGGGAATATCAGAAAGAAAGCTGCAGGAAAGGGTAGCTCAGGCATGCGGTGTGTCTCTAAGTAGTGTTTTTAGAATTATTAAAGAATTATACAGCTGACATAAAATCTTTAGTACTTCCCATAAAAAGTGCTCAACGAAGGAAATAAAAACTTTGACAAGTGTACTATTCCATTAATTATTTACGAATAATTCACAGTAGGGGAAACACCAACATTCAAAGTAATTTAAAAAATGTTTAAGAGATAAATTAATTATAATGGTAATGCATCTAGTCTGAGCCACATTATTCGTCAAATGAGATTTCGATGAAAAAAAACGTGCTAAAAGCAATAGGAAACTTTTAATAGAATAACTCATTAGAAAGTTAAGAGGAAATATATAAGAAAATTACGGCAAGTCAGAGAAGAACGGCGGCCTATAGTTTACACAGACGAAACTGAATTCAACGTAAGTTAAAAAAAACGTGGATAGATGCCGTTCTTCTCTGAATTGCCATAATTTTCTTATATATTTTCTCTTAACTTTCTATTGTGTTATTCTATTAAAAGTTTCCTATTGCTTTTGGCACGTTATGATCGACAAATGTGGTTGAAAATTTCAATGACTAAATAAATCATTAACAAGAAGACAAACACGATTAACTGGTTAGTGAATAATGGGATTTCTTTAGTCCATTTATCTTAACCTGAGTTCTATTCACTAATTAAACAAAGTAAACTAACATACATACAGAACTCTTATAATAACCACTGTTTTAGCAAACCACAGTTTTGGATATTGCATTTTACGACTTCCACACTATCATCCTGACTTCCTGGTCTTAATCCTAGAACTGATTTAGGCAATCGTGAAGAAGCGTGCTAAAAAACATGCATTTTCCATAGACAGTGTTAGAAACTTAGCAAAAAAGGAATTTGAGTGTATTTCTTTCGTAGATTGCACATCAAGATGTGACCATGCCATGAAAATTTAAAAGATTACGTGAGATCAGACCAAAGAGTGTATAATGTAACAGTTCGTTTCAAAATTAATAAATAACGGGATAGCAGCAGTGAAGACGATTTGAGTTATAATAACAGTGAAGAAAACATTAGTGGGGTGGAAGAATAGAGCTAAATATTTGTAATTGGTTGTAAGTGATTAAATGCTATATTACTTAAACAGTTTTGGTATAATTTTTTCATTAATATTGTCTCTCCTGTTCTTTATGGACAATTTACATCTGTTGTTTTTTTAAAACACACACAGTCATTTCACATTCGAGCCTGTTATTGATGTTACTTATTCAAACAATTTAAGTTACCAGGGTAATGTTGACTATAATCCTGGATTTTGTTGTCTATGGCGTGTCCGTTGATTAACTAATTATAAATATATAACTACTGACTCGGAACACTAATTTTTCATTGGTAAAAATGTTAAACTTTCACCTTGTAGCTTGAACGAGTTTTCGTCACCTTCGTCAGAGGGTCATTTTTACCGATATTACGTTTTTCCTGAATCGTAACATGTACACAAACTATTATATACTTCAAAATATACAATGTTTGTTAATGTCTAGGCTCGACTAGAAGATCTGGAGAAAGACTGCAATGGACACAACATGCCAAATTACTGTTTACCAAATAATTGCAGTAGGCCTACTAAATGTTAAAACATTTTCTAACTCGGTGAAATCTTTGTATGGTACCTCTGTTGTATCTATTGCTTGTTTCGTCTTACAAAACGTCCATATGTAGGCCTACTGTTAAGTAGTGTCGAAATCGAAATCGAAATCAAAACCTCCGTACGTAGACTCATCATTCAGGGAGAAGGCTAATATTTTGAAAAGGCCTTTTTCTAATCACGTGTATAACATTCTTCCCGCCTTATCCCCACTAAAAGTGCGTAACTGCTTTATGTCTGATTATTTTAACTATATTATTGTATTATTACTTCAATAAAGTCGGCGTCTACTGAATAAGTAATTTAGATTATTCAATAATCATATGCAAATTAGTAAGCCTGTGCTTAACATGATTTTAACTCATAATTCTCACAAACATTGTGTGTATGATTCTTACACGTGCAGTATGCCTTTGCAGCATTATAGGTGGAACGTACATGAGTGAAATTCTATGAAGTAAAGTTAATTTTTACCTATTTTTGCAACATTAGCTCCTTATAAGTTGCGTATTGCCGTTTCTCCAGGAAAAAGCACTCCTTGTAAAGAAAAGAATGAGGAAAACCAAAATTGTGCACCTTGTTCGTAATTTTTCAAACCAGCCCCAACTGAAAAAAAATCCTTGGTACGCCACTGGTGGCGTAAACGTTTTAGGTGACAAGAATCAGCAACGTTCCATCCGTAAAGTTTCAATATAATCATTGTGGCGTAAACGATTTAGGTGACAAGAGACAGTAACGTTCCATTCGTGAAATTTGAATATAAACATTGTGGCGTAAACGTTTTAGGTGACAGGAGACAGCAACGTTCATCCGAGAAGTTTCAATGTAATCGTTGTGGCATAAACGTTTTAGGTGACAAGACACAGAAACGTTTCATCCGTGGGGTTGCAATAGAATCATTGTGGCGTAAACGTTTTAGATGAAAAGACACAGCAAGGTTTCATCCGTAGGTTTGCAATACAATCATTGTGGCGTAAACGTTTTAGGTGACAAGAGACAGCAAAGTTCCATCCGTGAAGTTTCAATACAATCATTGTGGCGTAAACGTTTTACGTGACAAGAGACAGCAACTTTCCATCCGTGAAGTTTCTATATAATCATAGCGGCGTAAAAGGTTTTGGTGACAAGAGACAGCAAAGTTCCATCCGTAAAATTTCAATATAATCATTGTGGCGTAAACGTTTTAGATGGCAAGAGTCTTCAAAATTCAATCCGTGAAGATTCAATATAATCATTGAGGCGTAAACCTTTTAGGTGACATGAGACAGCAAAGTTCCATACGTGAAGTTTCAATACAATCATTGTGGCACAAACGTTTTAGGTGACAAGCCACAGCAAAGTTTCATCCGTGGGGTTGCAATACAATCATTGTGGCATAAACGTTTTAGTTGACAAGAGACGGAAACGTTCCATCAGTGAAATTACAATATGATCATTGTGGCGTAAACGTTTTAGGCTACAAGAGACAGCAACGTTCCATCCGTGAAGTTTCACTATAATCATTGTGACGTAAACGTTTTAGGTGACAAGAGACATCAATGTTCTGTCCGTGGAGTTTCAATATAATCATTGTGGCGTAAACGTTTTAGGTGACAATAGACAACAACGTTCCATCCGTGAATTTCCAATAAAATCATTGTGGCGTAAACCTTTTAGGTGACAAGAGACAGCAACGTTCCATTCGTGAACTAGGAATATAATCATTGTGGCGTAAACGTTTTAGGTGACAAGAGGCAGCAACGTTCCATCCGAGAAGTTTCAATGTAATCATTGTGGCATAAGCGTTTTAGGTGACAAGAGGGTGCAACGTTCCATCCGTGACGTTTCAATATAATCACTGTGGTGGATAAGTTTTAGGTGACAAGAGACAGCAAAGTTCTATCCGTGAAGTTTCAATATAATCATTGAGGCGTAAACGTTTTAGGTGACAAGAAACAGCAACGTTCCGTCTGTGAAGTTTCAATATAATAATTGTGGCGTAAACGTTTTAGGTGACACGAGACAGCAACGTTCCATTCGTGAAGTTTCAATATGATAAGTGTTGCCTAAACGAATTAGGTAACAACAGACAGCAAAGTTCCATCCGTGAAGTTTCAATACAATCATTGTGGCGTAAAAGTTTAAGGTGATAATAAAGAGCTACGTTTCATCCGTGGGGTTTCAATACAATCATTGTGGCGTAAACATTTTAGGTGACAAGAGACAGCAGAGTTCCATCTGTGAAGTTTCAATACAATCATTTTGGCGTATACCTTTTAGGTGACAAGAGACATCAACGTTTCATCCGTGGAGATTCAATATAATGATTTTGTCATAAACGTTTAAGGCGACAAGAGACAGCAACCTTCCATCCTTGAAGTTTCAATACAATCATTGTAGCGTAAACGTTTTAGGCGACAAGAGACAGCAACATTCCATTTGTGGAATTTCAATATAATCATTGTGGCGTGAACGTTTTAGGTGACAAGAGTCAGCAACGTTACATCCGTGACGTTTCTCTATAATCATTGTGGCGTAAACGGTTTAGGTGACAAGAGACAGGAACTTTCCATCCGTGAAGTTTCAATATAATCATTTTGGCGTAATAGTTTTAGGTGACAAGAGATGGCAACGTTCCATCCGTGAAGTTTCAATATGATCATTGTGGCGTTAACGTTTTAGGCGACAATAGACAGCAAAGTTCCATCCGTGAAGTTTCAATACAATAATTGTGGCGTAAACCTTTTAGGTGACAAGAGACAGCAACGTTCCATTCGTGAACTATGAATATAATCATTGTGGCGTCAACGTTTTAGGTGACAAGAGACAGCAACGTTCCATCCGAGAAGTTTCAATGTAATCATTGTGGCATAAGCGTTTTAGGTGACAAGAGACAGCAACGTTCCATCCGTGACGTTTCAATATAATCACTGTGGTGATTAAGTTTTAGGTGACAAGAGACAGCAAAGTTCGATCCGTGAAGTTACAATATAATCATTCAGGTGTAAACGTTTTAGGTGACAAGAAACAGCAACATTCCATCCTTGAAATTTCAATATAATAATTGTGGCGTAAACGTTTTAGATGACACGAGACAGCAACGTTCCGTTCCATTCGTGAAGTTTCAATATGATAATTGTGGCGTAAACGATTTAGGTAACAACAGACAGCAAAGTTCCATCCGTGAAGTTTCAATACAATCATTGTGGTGTAAAAGTTTAAGGTGACAATAAAGAGCTACATTTCATCCGTGGGGTTTCAATACAATCATTGTGGCGTAAACGTTTTAGGTGACAAGAGACATCAACGTTTCATCCGTGGAGATTCAATAGAATGATTTTGTCGTAAACGTTTTAGGTGACAAGAGACAGAAACGTTCCGTCCGTGAAGTTTCAATATAATCATTGTGGCGTAAACGTTTTAGGTGACAAGTGACAGCAACGTTCCGTCCGTGAGGTTTAAATATAATCAATGTGGCGTAAACGTTCTAGGTGACAAGAAACAGAAACGTTCCTTCCGTGGAGTTTCAATATAATCATTGTGGCGTAAACGTTTTAGGCGACAAGAGACAGCAACATTCCATTTGTGGAATTTCAATATAATCATTGTGGCGTGAACGTTTTAGGTGACAAGAGTCAGCAACGTTACATCCGTGATGTTTCTATATAATCATTGTGGCGTAAACGTTTTAGGTGACAAGAGACAGGAACGTTCCATCCGTGAATTTTCAATATAATCATTTTGGCGTAATAGTTTAAGGTGACAAGATACATCAAAGGTCGGTCCGTGAAGTTTCAATATAATCATTGAGGCGTAAACGTTTTAGGTGACAAGAAACTGGAATGTTTCATCCGTGGTGTTGCAATACAATCATTGTGGCGTAAACGTTTTAGGTGACAAGAGACAGCAATGTTCCATTCGTGAAGTTTGAATATAATCGTTGTGGCGTAAAGGTTTTAGGTGACAAGAGACACCGACGTTCCATCCTTGAAGTATCAATATAATGATTGGCGTAAACGTTTTAGGTGGCAAGAGACAGCAACGTTTCATCCGTGGAGATTCAATATAATCATTGTGTCGTAAACGTTTTAGGTGAGAAGAGGCAGCAAAGTTCCATCCTTTATGTTTCAATATAATCATTGTGGCATAAACGTTTTAGGCGACAAGAGATAGCAATATGGTATCTTCTTCATATGTCAATTACTGTAATCTTAAGAGTATCCTTTTCACTATTACTTAATGATAAACTAAAATTCAGCATAGGTAAGTTTACCAGACGTGAATAAACTGTTCTTTTGCCAACGGCGCATGATATGTAATTGTGTTCGTACTTTTCAAAAATCACCAGTTTTCATCAAAAGCGTAGCATTTAGTTTATAGCTATATTTTCAAGTTTTGGAGAGTGAACTAGGTCAATTGGATGGCCTGTCAATTTCAGTGCAAAGGAATGTCATGCATAGTTAGAGTCTGAAAATAACGTATAACATGTACAAGTTTATTAAATCGGAAGATAAGGGAATATCAGAAAGAAAGCTGCAGGAAAGGGTAGCTCAGGCATGCGGTGTGTCTCTAAGTAGTGTTTTTAGAATTATTAAAGAATTATACAGCTGACATAAAATCTTTAGTACTTCCCATAAAAAGTGCTCAACGAAGGAAATAAAAACTTTGACAAGTGTACTATTCCATTAATTATTTACGAATAATTCACAGTAGGGGAAACACCAACATTCAAAGTAATTTAAAAAATGTTTAAGAGATAAATTAATTATAATGGTAATGCATCTAGTCTGAGCCACATTATTCGTCAAATGAGATTTCGATGAAAAAAAACGTGCTAAAAGCAATAGGAAACTTTTAATAGAATAACTCATTAGAAAGTTAAGAGGAAATATATAAGAAAATTACGGCAAGTCAGAGAAGAACGGCGGCCTATAGTTTACACAGACGAAACTGAATTCAACGTAAGTTAAAAAAAACGTGGATAGATGCCGTTCTTCTCTGAATTGCCATAATTTTCTTATATATTTTCTCTTAACTTTCTATTGTGTTATTCTATTAAAAGTTTCCTATTGCTTTTGGCACGTTATGATCGACAAATGTGGTTGAAAATTTCAATGACTAAATAAATCATTAACAAGAAGACAAACACGATTAACTGGTTAGTGAATAATGGGATTTCTTTAGTCCATTTATCTTAACCTGAGTTCTATTCACTAATTAAACAAAGTAAACTAACATACATACAGAACTCTTATAATAACCACTGTTTTAGCAAACCACAGTTTTGGATATTGCATTTTACGACTTCCACACTATCATCCTGACTTCCTGGTCTTAATCCTAGAACTGATTTAGGCAATCGTGAAGAAGCGTGCTAAAAAACATGCATTTTCCATAGACAGTGTTAGAAACTTAGCAAAAAAGGAATTTGAGTGTATTTCTTTCGTAGATTGCACATCAAGATGTGACCATGCCATGAAAATTTAAAAGATTACGTGAGATCAGACCAAAGAGTGTATAATGTAACAGTTCGTTTCAAAATTAATAAATAACGGGATAGCAGCAGTGAAGACGATTTGAGTTATAATAACAGTGAAGAAAACATTAGTGGGGTGGAAGAATAGAGCTAAATATTTGTAATTGGTTGTAAGTGATTAAATGCTATATTACTTAAACAGTTTTGGTATAATTTTTTCATTAATATTGTCTCTCCTGTTCTTTATGGACAATTTACATCTGTTGTTTTTTTAAAACACACACAGTCATTTCACATTCGAGCCTGTTATTGATGTTACTTATTCAAACAATTTAAGTTACCAGGGTAATGTTGACTATAATCCTGGATTTTGTTGTCTATGGCGTGTCCGTTGATTAACTAATTATAAATATATAACTACTGACTCGGAACACTAATTTTTCATTGGTAAAAATGTTAAACTTTCACCTTGTAGCTTGAACGAGTTTTCGTCACCTTCGTCAGAGGGTCATTTTTACCGATATTACGTTTTTCCTGAATCGTAACATGTACACAAACTATTATATACTTCAAAATATACAATGTTTGTTAATGTCTAGGCTCGACTAGAAGATCTGGAGAAAGACTGCAATGGACACAACATGCCAAATTACTGTTTACCAAATAATTGCAGTAGGCCTACTAAATGTTAAAACATTTTCTAACTCGGTGAAATCTTTGTATGGTACCTCTGTTGTATCTATTGCTTGTTTCGTCTTACAAAACGTCCATATGTAGGCCTACTGTTAAGTAGTGTCGAAATCGAAATCGAAATCAAAACCTCCGTACGTAGACTCATCATTCAGGGAGAAGGCTAATATTTTGAAAAGGCCTTTTTCTAATCACGTGTATAACATTCTTCCCGCCTTATCCCCACTAAAAGTGCGTAACTGCTTTATGTCTGATTATTTTAACTATATTATTGTATTATTACTTCAATAAAGTCGGCGTCTACTGAATAAGTAATTTAGATTATTCAATAATCATATGCAAATTAGTAAGCCTGTGCTTAACATGATTTTAACTCATAATTCTCACAAACATTGTGTGTATGATTCTTACACGTGCAGTATGCCTTTGCAGCATTATAGGTGGAACGTACATGAGTGAAATTCTATGAAGTAAAGTTAATTTTTACCTATTTTTGCAACATTAGCTCCTTATAAGTTGCGTATTGCCGTTTCTCCAGGAAAAAGCACTCCTTGTAAAGAAAAGAATGAGGAAAACCAAAATTGTGCACCTTGTTCGTAATTTTTCAAACCAGCCCCAACTGAAAAAAAATCCTTGGTACGCCACTGGTGGCGTAAACGTTTTAGGTGACAAGAATCAGCAACGTTCCATCCGTAAAGTTTCAATATAATCATTGTGGCGTAAACGATTTAGGTGACAAGAGACAGCAACGTTCCATTCGTGAAATTTGAATATAAACATTGTGGCGTAAACGTTTTAGGTGACAGGAGACAGCAACGTTCATCCGAGAAGTTTCAATGTAATCGTTGTGGCATAAACGTTTTAGGTTACAAGACACAGAAACGTTTCATCCGTGGGGTTGCAATAGAATCATTGTGGCGTAAACGTTTTAGATGAAAAGACACAGCAAGGTTTCATCCGTAGGTTTGCAATACAATCATTGTGGCGTAAACGTTTTAGGTGACAAGAGACAGCAAAGTTCCATCCGTGAAGTTTCAATACAATCATTGTGGCGTAAACGTTTTACGTGACAAGAGACAGCAACTTTCCATCCGTGAAGTTTCTATATAATCATAGCGGCGTAAAAGGTTTAGGTGACAAGAGACAACAACGTTCCATCCGTGAATTTCCAATAAAATCATTGTGGCGTAAACCTTTTAGGTGACAAGAGACAGCAACGTTCCATTCGTGAACTAGGAATATAATCATTGTGGCGTAAACGTTTTAGGTGACAAGAGGCAGCAACGTTCCATCCGAGAAGTTTCAATGTAATCATTGTGGCATAAGCGTTTTAGGTGACAAGAGGGTGCAACGTTCCATCCGTGACGTTTCAATATAATCACTGTGGTGGATAAGTTTTAGGTGACAAGAGACAGCAAAGTTCTATCCGTGAAGTTTCAATATAATCATTGAGGCGTAAACGTTTTAGGTGACAAGAAACAGCAACGTTCCGTCTGTGAAGTTTCAATATAATAATTGTGGCGTAAACGTTTTAGGTGACACGAGACAGCAACGTTCCATTCGTGAAGTTTCAATATGATAAGTGTTGCCTAAACGAATTAGGTAACAACAGACAGCAAAGTTCCATCCGTGAAGTTTCAATACAATCATTGTGGCGTAAAAGTTTAAGGTGATAATAAAGAGCTACGTTTCATCCGTGGGGTTTCAATACAATCATTGTGGCGTAAACATTTTAGGTGACAAGAGACAGCAGAGTTCCATCTGTGAAGTTTCAATACAATCATTTTGGCGTATACCTTTTAGGTGACAAGAGACATCAACGTTTCATCCGTGGAGATTCAATATAATGATTTTGTCATAAACGTTTAAGGCGACAAGAGACAGCAACCTTCCATCCTTGAAGTTTCAATACAATCATTGTAGCGTAAACGTTTTAGGCGACAAGAGACAGCAACATTCCATTTGTGGAATTTCAATATAATCATTGTGGCGTGAACGTTTTAGGTGACAAGAGTCAGCAACGTTACATCCGTGACGTTTCTCTATAATCATTGTGGCGTAAACGGTTTAGGTGACAAGAGACAGGAACTTTCCATCCGTGAAGTTTCAATATAATCATTTTGGCGTAATAGTTTTAGGTGACAAGAGATGGCAACGTTCCATCCGTGAAGTTTCAATATGATCATTGTGGCGTTAACGTTTTAGGCGACAATAGACAGCAAAGTTCCATCCGTGAAGTTTCAATACAATAATTGTGGCGTAAACCTTTTAGGTGACAAGAGACAGCAACGTTCCATTCGTGAACTATGAATATAATCATTGTGGCGTCAACGTTTTAGGTGACAAGAGACAGCAACGTTCCATCCGAGAAGTTTCAATGTAATCATTGTGGCATAAGCGTTTTAGGTGACAAGAGACAGCAACGTTCCATCCGTGACGTTTCAATATAATCACTGTGGTGATTAAGTTTTAGGTGACAAGAGACAGCAAAGTTCGATCCGTGAAGTTACAATATAATCATTCAGGTGTAAACGTTTTAGGTGACAAGAAACAGCAACGTTCCATCCTTGAAATTTCAATATAATAATTGTGGCGTAAACGTTTTAGATGACACGAGACAGCAACGTTCCGTTCCATTCGTGAAGTTTCAATATGATAATTGTGGCGTAAACGATTTAGGTAACAACAGACAGCAAAGTTCCATCCGTGAAGTTTCAATACAATCATTGTGGTGTAAAAGTTTAAGGTGACAATAAAGAGCTACATTTCATCCGTGGGGTTTCAATACAATCATTGTGGCGTAAACGTTTTAGGTGACAAGAGACATCAACGTTTCATCCGTGGAGATTCAATAGAATGATTTTGTCGTAAACGTTTTAGGTGACAAGAGACAGAAACGTTCCGTCCGTGAAGTTTCAATATAATCATTGTGGCGTAAACGTTTTAGGTGACAAGTGACAGCAACGTTCCGTCCGTGAGGTTTAAATATAATCAATGTGGCGTAAACGTTCTAGGTGACAAGAAACAGAAACGTTCCTTCCGTGGAGTTTCAATATAATCATTGTGGCGTAAACGTTTTAGGCGACAAGAGACAGCAACATTCCATTTGTGGAATTTCAATATAATCATTGTGGCGTGAACGTTTTAGGTGACAAGAGTCAGCAACGTTACATCCGTGATGTTTCTATATAATCATTGTGGCGTAAACGTTTTAGGTGACAAGAGACAGGAACGTTCCATCCGTGAATTTTCAATATAATCATTTTGGCGTAATAGTTTAAGGTGACAAGATACATCAAAGGTCGGTCCGTGAAGTTTCAATATAATCATTGAGGCGTAAACGTTTTAGGTGACAAGAAACTGGAATGTTTCATCCGTGGTGTTGCAATACAATCATTGTGGCGTAAACGTTTTAGGTGACAAGAGACAGCAATGTTCCATTCGTGAAGTTTGAATATAATCGTTGTGGCGTAAAGGTTTTAGGTGACAAGAAACAGAAACGTTCCTTCCGTGGAGTTTCAATATAATCATTGTGGCGTAAACGTTTTAGGCGACAAGAGACAGCAACATTCCATTTGTGGAATTTCAATATAATCATTGTGGCGTGAACGTTTTAGGTGACAAGAGTCAGCAACGTTACATCCGTGATGTTTCTATATAATCATTGTGGCGTAAACGTTTTAGGTGACAAGAGACAGGAACGTTCCATCCGTGAATTTTCAATATAATCATTTTGGCGTAATAGTTTAAGGTGACTAGATACATCAAAGGTCGGTCCGTGAAGTTTCAATATAATCATTGAGGCGTAAACGTTTTAGGTGACAAGAAACTGGAATGTTTCATCCGTGGTGTTGCAATACAATCATTGTGGCGTAAACGTTTTAGGTGACAAGAGACAGCAATGTTCCATTCGTGAAGTTTGAATATAATCGTTGTGGCGTAAAGGTTTTAGGTGACAAGAGACAGCGACGTTCCATCCTTGAAGTATCAATATAATGATTGGCGTAAACGTTTTAGGTGGCAAGAGACAGCAACGTTTCATCCGTGGAGATTCAATATAATCATTGTGTCGTAAACGTTTTAGGTGAGAAGAGGCAGCAAAGTTCCATCCTTTATGTTTCAATATAATCATTGTGGCATAAACGTTTTAGGCGACAAGAGATAGCAATATGGTATCTTCTTCATATGTCAATTACTGTAATCTTAAGAGTATCCTTTTCACTATTACTTAATGATAAACTAAAATTCAGCATAGGTAAGTTTACCAGACGTGAATAAACTGTTCTTTTGCCAACGGCGCATGATATGTAATTGTGTTCGTACTTTTCAAAAATCACCAGTTTTCATCAAAAGCGTAGCATTTAGTTTATAGCTATATTTTCCGGTTTTGGAGAGTGAACTAGGTCAATTGGATGGCCTGTCAATTTCAGTGCAAAGGAATGTCATGCATAGTTAGAGTCTGAAAATAACGTATAACATGTACAAGTTTATTAAATCGGAAGATAAGGGAATATCAGAAAGAAAGCTGCAGGAAAGGGTAGCTCAGGCATGCGGTGTGTCTCTAAGTAGTGTTTTTAGAATTATTAAAGAATTATACAGCTGACATAAAATCTTTAGTACTTCCCATAAAAAGTGCTCAACGAAGGAAATAAAAACTTTGACAAGTGTACTATTCCATTAATTATTTACGAATAATTCACAGTAGGGGAAACACCAACATTCAAAGTAATTTAAAAAATGTTTAAGAGATAAATTAATTATAATGGTAATGCATCTAGTCTGAGCCACATTATTCGTCAAATGAGATTTCGATGAAAAAAAACGTGCTAAAAGCAATAGGAAACTTTTAATAGAATAACTCATTAGAAAGTTAAGAGGAAATATATAAGAAAATTACGGCAAGTCAGAGAAGAACGGCGGCCTATAGTTTACACAGACGAAACTGAATTCAACGTAAGTTAAAAAAAACGTGGATAGATGCCGTTCTTCTCTGAATTGCCATAATTTTCTTATATATTTTCTCTTAACTTTCTATTGTGTTATTCTATTAAAAGTTTCCTATTGCTTTTGGCACGTTATGATCGACAAATGTGGTTGAAAATTTCAATGACTAAATAAATCATTAACAAGAAGACAAACACGATTAACTGGTTAGTGAATAATGGGATTTCTTTAGTCCATTTATCTTAACCTGAGTTCTATTCACTAATTAAACAAAGTAAACTAACATACATACAGAACTCTTATAATAACCACTGTTTTAGCAAACCACAGTTTTGGATATTGCATTTTACGACTTCCACACTATCATCCTGACTTCCTGATCTTAATCCTAGAACTGATTTAGGCAATCGTGAAGAAGCGTGCTAAAAAACATGCATTTTCCATAGACAATGTTAGAAACTTAGCAAAAAAGGAATTTGAGTGTATTTCTTTCGTAGATTGCACATCAAGATGTGACCATGCCATGAAAATTTAAAAGATTACGTGAGATCAGACCAAAGAGTGTATAATGTAACAGTTCGTTTCAAAATTAATAAATAACGGGATAGCAGCAGTGAAGACGATTTGAGTTATAATAACAGTGAAGAAAACATTAGTGGGGTGGAAGAATAGAGCTAAATATTTGTAATTGGTTGTAAGTGATTAAATGCTATATTACTTAAACAGTTTTGGTATAATTTTTTCATTAATATTGTCTCTCCTGTTCTTTATGGACAATTTACATCTGTTGTTTTTTTAAAACACACACAGTCATTTCACATTCGAGCCTGTTATTGATGTTACTTATTCAAACAATTTAAGTTGCCAGGGTAATGTTGACTATAATCCTGGATTTTGTTGTCTATGGCGTGTCCGTTGATTAACTAATTATAAATATATAACTACTGACTCGGAACACTAATTTTTCATTGGTAAAAATGTTAAACTTTCACCTTGTAGCTTGAACGAGTTTTCGTCACCTTCGTCAGAGGGTCATTTTTACCGATATTACGTTTTTCCTGAATCGTAACATGTACACAAACTATTATATACTTCAAAATATACAATGTTTGTTAATGTCTAGGCTCGACTAGAAGATCTGGAGAAAGACTGCAATGGACACAACATGCCAAATTACTGTTTACCAAATAATTGCAGTAGGCCTACTAAATGTTAAAACATTTTCTAACTCGGTGAAATCTTTGTATGGTACCTCTGTTGTATCTATTGCTTGTTTCGTCTTACAAAACGTCCATATGTAGGCCTACTGTTAAGTAGTGTCGAAATCGAAATCGAAATCAAAACCTCCGTACGTAGACTCATCATTCAGGGAGAAGGCTAATATTTTGAAAAGGCCTTTTTCTAATCACGTGTATAACATTCTTCCCGCCTTATCCCCACTAAAAGTGCGTAACTGCTTTATGTCTGATTATTTTAACTATATTATTGTATTATTACTTCAATAAAGTCTGCGTCTACTGAATAAGTAATTTAGATTATTCAATAATCATATGCAAATTAGTAAGCATGTGCTTAACATGATTTTAACTCATAATTCTCACAAACATTGTGTGTAAGATTCTTACACGTGCAGTATGCCTTTGCAGCATTATAGGTGGAACGTACATGAGTGAAATTCTATGAAGTAAAGTTAATTTTTACCTATTTTTGCAACATTAGCTCCTTATAAGTTGCGTATTGCCGTTTCTCCAGGAAAAAGCACTCCTTGTAAAGAAAAGAATGAGGAAAACCAAAATTGTGCACCTTTTTCCTAAATTTTCAAACCAGCCCCAACTGAAAAAAAATCCTTGGTACGCCACTGGTGGCGTAAACGTTTTAGGTGACAAGAATCAGCAACGTTCCATCCGTAAAGTTTCAATATAATCATTGTGGCGTAAACGATTTAGGTGACAAGAGACAGCAACGTTCCATTCGTGAAATTTGAATATAAACATTGTGGCGTAAACGTTTTAGGTGACAGGAGACAGCAACGTTCATCCGAGAAGTTTCAATGTAATCGTTGTGGCATAAACGTTTTAGGTGACAAGACACAGAAATGTTTCATCCGTGGGGTTGCAATAGAATCATTGTGGCGTAAACGTTTTAGATGAAAAGACACAGCAAGGTTTCATCCGTAGGTTTGCAATACAATCATTGTGGCGTAAACGTTTTAGGTGACAAGAGACAGCAAAGTTCCATCCGTGAAGTTTCAATACAATCATTGTGGCGTAAACGTTTTACGTGACAAGAGACAGCAACTTTCCATCCGTGAAGTTTCTATATAATCATAGCGGCGTAAAAGGTTTTGGTGACAAGAGACAGCAAAGTTCCATCCGTAAAATTTCAATATAATCATTGTGGCGTAAACGTTTTAGATGGCAAGAGTCTTCAAAATTCAATCCGTGAAGATTCAATATAATCATTGAGGCGTAAACCTTTTAGGTGACATGAGACAGCAAAGTTCCATACGTGAAGTTTCAATACAATCATTGTGGCACAAACGTTTTAGGTGACAAGCCACAGCAAAGTTTCATCCGTGGGGTTGCAATACAATCATTGTGGCGTAAATGTTTTAGGTGACAAGAGACATCACCGTTCGTTCCGTGAAGTTTCAATATAATCATTGAGGCTTAAACGTTTTAGGTGACACGAGACAAAAATTTCCATCCGTGAAGTTCCAACATAATCATTGTGGCGTAAACGTTTTTGGTGTCAAGAGAGAGCAACGTTCCATCCGTGAAGTTTCAATACAATAATTGTGGCGTCAACGTTTTAGATTACAAGAGACAGCAAAGTTCCATCCGCGAAGTCTCAATACAATCATTGTGGCATAAACGTTTTAGTTGACAAGAGACGGAAACGTTCCATCAGTGAAATTACAATATGATCATTGTGGCGTAAACGTTTTAGGCTACAAGAGACAGCAACGTTCCATCCGTGAAGTTTCACTATAATCATTGTGACGTAAACGTTTTAGGTGACAAGAGACATCAATGTTCTGTCCGTGGAGTTTCAATATAATCATTGTGGCGTAAACGTTTTAGGTGACAATAGACAACAACGTTCCATCCGTGAATTTCCAATAAAATCATTGTGGCGTAAACCTTTTAGGTGACAAGAGACAGCAACGTTCCATTCGTGAACTAGGAATATAATCATTGTGGCGTAAACGTTTTAGGTGACAAGAGACAGCAACGTTCCATCCCAGAAGTTTCAATGTAATCATTGTGGCATAAGCGTTTTAGGTGACAAGAGGGTGCAACGTTCCATCCGTGACGTTTCAATATATCACTGTGGTGAATAAGTTTTAGGTGACAAGAGACAGCAAAGTTCGATCCGTGAAGTTTCAATATAATCATTGAGGCGTAAACGTTTTAGGTGACAAGAAACAGCAACGTTCCGTCTGTGAAGTTTCAATATAATAATTGTGGCGTAAACGTTTTAGGTGACACGAGACAGCAACGTTCCATTCGTGAAGTTTCAATATGATAAGTGTTGCCTAAACGAATTAGGTAACAACAGACAGCAAAGTTCCATCCGTGAAGTTTCAATACAACCATTGTGGCGTAAAAGTTTAAGGTGATAATAAAGAGCTACGTTTCATCCGTGGGGTTTCAATACAATCATTGTGACGTAAACATTTTAGGTGACAAGTGACAGCAGAGTTCCATCTGTGAAGTTTCAATACAATCATTTTGGCGTATACCTTTTAGGCGACAAGAGACAGCAACATTCCATTTGTGGAATTTCAATATAATCATTGTGGCGTGAACGTTTTAGGTGACAAGAGTCAGCAACGTTACATCCGTGACGTTTCTCTATAATTATTGTGGCGTAAACGGTTTAGGTGACAAGAGACAGGAACTTTCTATCCGTGAAGTTTCAATATAATCATTTTGGCGTAATAGTTTTAGGTGACAAGAGATGGCAACGTTCCATCCGTGAAGTTTCAATATGATCATTGTGGCGTTAACGTTTTAGGCGACAATAGACAGCAAAGTTCCATCCGTGAAGATTCAATACAATAATTGTGGCGTAAACCTTTTAGGTGACAACAGACAGCAACGTTCCATTCGTGAACTATGAATATAATCATTGTGGCGTCAACGTTTTAGGTGACAAGAGACAGCAACGTTCCATCCGAGAAGTTTCAATGTAATCATTGTGGCATAAGCGTTTTAGGTGACAAGTGACAGCAACGTTCCATCCGTGACATTTCAATATAATCACTGTGGTGATTAAGTTTTAGGTGACAAGAGACAGCAAAGTTCGATCCGTGAAGTTACAATATAATCATTCAGGTGTAAACGTTTTAGGTGACAAGAAACAGCAACGTTCCATCCTTGAAATTTCAATATAATAATTGTGACGTAAACGTTTTAGATGACACGAGACAGCAACGTTCCGTTCCATTCGTGAAGTTTCAATATGATAATTGTGGCGTAAACGATTTAGGTAACAACAGTCAGCAAAGTTCCATCCGTGAAGTTTCAATACAATCATTGTGGTGTAAAAGTTTAAGGTGACAATAAAGAGCTACATTTCATCCGTGGGGTTTCAATACAATCATTGTGGCGTAAACATTGTAGGTGACAAGAGACAGCAGAGTTCCATCTGTGAAGTTTCAATACAATCCTTTTGCCGTAAACGTTTTAGGTGACAAGAGACATCAACGTTTCATCCGTGGAGATTCAATAGAATGATTTTGTCGTAAACGTTTTAGGTGACAAGAGACAGAAACGTTCCGTCCGTGAAGTTTCAATATAATCATTGTGGCGTAAACGTTTTAGGTGACAAGTGACAGCAACGTTCCGTCCGTGAGGTTTAAATATAATCAATGTGGCGTAAACGTTCTAGGTGACAAGAAACAGAAACGTTCCTTCCGTGGAGTTTCAATATAATCATTGTGGCGTAAACGTTTTAGGCGACAAGAGACAGCAACATTCCATTTGTGGAATTTCAATATAATCATTGTGGCGTGAACGTTTTAGGTGACAAGAGTCAGCAACGTTACATCCGTGATGTTTCTATATAATCATTGTGGCGTAAACGTTTTAGGTGACAAGAGACAGGAACGTTCCATCCGTGAATTTTCAATATAATCATTTTGGCGTAATAGTTTAAGGTGACAAGATACATCAAAGGTCGGTCCGTGAAGTTTCAATATAATCATTGAGGCGTAAACGTTTTAGGTGACAAGAAACTGGAATGTTTCATCCGTGGTGTTGCAATACAATCATTGTGGCGTAAACGTTTTAGGTGACAAGAGACAGCAATGTTCCATTCGTGAAGTTTGAATATAATCGTTGTGGCGTAAAGGTTTTAGGTGACAAGAGACACCGACGTTCCATCCTTGAAGTATCAATATAATGATTGGCGTAAACGTTTTAGGTGGCAAGAGACAGCAACGTTTCATCCGTGGAGATTCAATATAATCATTGTGTCGTAAACGTTTTAGGTGAGAAGAGGCAGCAAAGTTCCATCCTTTATGTTTCAATATAATCATTGTGGCATAAACGTTTTAGGCGACAAGAGATAGCAATATGGTATCTTCTTCATATGTCAATTACTGTAATCTTAAGAGTATCCTTTTCACTATTACTTAATGATAAACTAAAATTCAGCATAGGTAAGTTTACCAGACGTGAATAAACTGTTCTTTTGCCAACGGCGCATGATATGTAATTGTGTTCGTACTTTTCAAAAATCACCAGTTTTCATCAAAAGCGTAGCATTTAGTTTATAGCTATATTTTCCGGTTTTGGAGAGTGAACTAGGTCAATTGGATGGCCTGTCAATTTCAGTGCAAAGGAATGTCATGCATAGTTAGAGTCTGAAAATAACGTATAACATGTACAAGTTTATTAAATCGGAAGATAAGGGAATATCAGAAAGAAAGCTGCAGGAAAGGGTAGCTCAGGCATGCGGTGTGTCTCTAAGTAGTGTTTTTAGAATTATTAAAGAATTATACAGCTGACATAAAATCTTTAGTACTTCCCATAAAAAGTGCTCAACGAAGGAAATAAAAACTTTGACAAGTGTACTATTCCATTAATTATTTACGAATAATTCACAGTAGGGGAAACACCAACATTCAAAGTAATTTAAAAAATGTTTAAGAGATAAATTAATTATAATGGTAATGCATCTAGTCTGAGCCACATTATTCGTCAAATGAGATTTCGATGAAAAAAAACGTGCTAAAAGCAATAGGAAACTTTTAATAGAATAACTCATTAGAAAGTTAAGAGGAAATATATAAGAAAATTACGGCAAGTCAGAGAAGAACGGCGGCCTATAGTTTACACAGACGAAACTGAATTCAACGTAAGTTAAAAAAAACGTGGATAGATGCCGTTCTTCTCTGAATTGCCATAATTTTCTTATATATTTTCTCTTAACTTTCTATTGTGTTATTCTATTAAAAGTTTCCTATTGCTTTTGGCACGTTATGATCGACAAATGTGGTTGAAAATTTCAATGACTAAATAAATCATTAACAAGAAGACAAACACGATTAACTGGTTAGTGAATAATGGGATTTCTTTAGTCCATTTATCTTAACCTGAGTTCTATTCACTAATTAAACAAAGTAAACTAACATACATACAGAACTCTTATAATAACCACTGTTTTAGCAAACCACAGTTTTGGATATTGCATTTTACGACTTCCACACTATCATCCTGACTTCCTGATCTTAATCCTAGAACTGATTTAGGCAATCGTGAAGAAGCGTGCTAAAAAACATGCATTTTCCATAGACAGTGTTAGAAACTTAGCAAAAAAGGAATTTGAGTGTATTTCTTTCGTAGATTGCACATCAAGATGTGACCATGCCATGAAAATTTAAAAGATTACGTGAGATCAGACCAAAGAGTGTATAATGTAACAGTTCGTTTCAAAATTAATAAATAACGGGATAGCAGCAGTGAAGACGATTTGAGTTATAATAACAGTGAAGAAAACATTAGTGGGGTGGAAGAATAGAGCTAAATATTTGTAATTGGTTGTAAGTGATTAAATGCTATATTACTTAAACAGTTTTGGTATAATTTTTTCATTAATATTGTCTCTCCTGTTCTTTATGGACAATTTACATCTGTTGTTTTTTTAAAACACACACAGTCATTTCACATTCGAGCCTGTTATTGATGTTACTTATTCAAACAATTTAAGTTACCAGGGTAATGTTGACTATAATCCTGGATTTTGTTGTCTATGGCGTGTCCGTTGATTAACTAATTATAAATATATAACTACTGACTCGGAACACTAATTTTTCATTGGTAAAAATGTTAAACTTTCACCTTGTAGCTTGAACGAGTTTTCGTCACCTTCGTCAGAGGGTCATTTTTACCGATATTACGTTTTTCCTGAATCGTAACATGTACACAAACTATTATATACTTCAAAATATACAATGTTTGTTAATGTCTAGGCTCGACTAGAAGATCTGGAGAAAGACTGCAATGGACACAACATGCCAAATTACTGTTTACCAAATAATTGCAGTAGGCCTACTAAATGTTAAAACATTTTCTAACTCGGTGAAATCTTTGTATGGTACCTCTGTTGTATCTATTGCTTGTTTCGTCTTACAAAACGTCCATATGTAGGCCTACTGTTAAGTAGTGTCGAAATCGAAATCGAAATCAAAACCTCCGTACGTAGACTCATCATTCAGGGAGAAGGCTAATATTTTGAAAAGGCCTTTTTCTAATCACGTGTATAACATTCTTCCCGCCTTATCCCCACTAAAAGTGCGTAACTGGTTTATGTCTGATTATTTTAACTATATTATTGTATTATTACTTCAATAAAGTCTGCGTCTACTGAATAAGTAATTTAGATTATTCAATAATCATATGCAAATTAGTAAGCATGTGCTTAACATGATTTTAACTCATAATTCTCACAAACATTGTGTGTAAGATTCTTACACGTGCAGTATGCCTTTGCAGCATTATAGGTGGAACGTACATGAGTGAAATTCTATGAAGTAAAGTTAATTTTTACCTATTTTTGCAACATTAGCTCCTTATAAGTTGCGTATTGCCGTTTCTCCAGGAAAAAGCACTCCTTGTAAAGAAAAGAATGAGGAAAACCAAAATTGTGCACCTTTTTCCTAAATTTTCAAACCAGCCCCAACTGAAAAAAAATCCTTGGTACGCCACTGGTGGCGTAAACGTTTTAGGTGACAAGAATCAGCAACGTTCCATCCGTAAAGTTTCAATATAATCATTGTGGCGTAAACGATTTAGGTGACAAGAGACAGCAACGTTCCATTCGTGAAATTTGAATATAAACATTGTGGCGTAAACGTTTTAGGTGACAGGAGACAGCAACGTTCATCCGAGAAGTTTCAATGTAATCGTTGTGGCATAAACGTTTTAGGTGACAAGACACAGAAACGTTTCATCCGTGGGGTTGCAATAGAATCATTGTGGCGTAAACGTTTTAGATGAAAAGACACAGCAAGGTTTCATCCGTAGGTTTGCAATACAATCATTGTGGCGTAAACGTTTTAGGTGACAAGAGACAGCAAAGTTCCATCCGTGAAGTTTCAATACAATCATTGTGGCGTAAACGTTTTAGGTGACAATAGACAGCAACGTTCCATGCGTGAAGTTTCAATATAATCATTGTGGCGTAAATGTTTTAGGTGACAAGAGATAGCAACGTTCCATCCGTGAACTTTCAATACGATCATTGTGGCGTTAACGTTTTAGGTGACAATAGACAGCAAAGTTCCATCCGTGAAGTTTCACTATAATCATTGTAGCGTAAACGTTTTAGGTGACAAGAGACAGCAAAGTTCCATCCGTGAAGTTTCAATATAATCATTGTGGCGTAAATATTTTAGGCGACAAGAGACAGCATCGTTCCATCCGTGATGTTTTAATATAATCAATGTTTCGTAAACGTTTTAGGTGACAATAGACAGCAATGTTCCATTCGTGAAATATGAATATAATCATTGTGGCGTAAACGTTTTAGGTGACAGGAGATAGCAACGTACCATCCGTGAAGTTTAAATATGATCATTGTGACTCAAACGTTTTAGCCGACAAGAGACAGCAAAGTTCCATACGCGATGTTTCACTATATTCATTGTGGCGTAAACGTTTAAGTGACAAGAGACAGCAACGTCCCATTCTTGAAGATTCAATATAATCATTGTGGCGTAAACGTGCTAGGTGACAACAGACAGCAACATTCCATACGTGACGTTTCAATATAATCATTGTGGCGAATAAAATTTTAGCTGACAAGAGACAGCAAAGTTCCATCCGTGAAGTTTCAATCTAACATTGTGGCGTATAAACGTTTTAGGTGACAAGAGACAGCAACGTTCCATCCGTGAATGTTCAATATGATCATTGTGGTGTAAACGTTTTAAGTAACAACAGAGAGCAACGTTCCATCCGTGAAGATTTAATAAAATCATTGTGGGGTAAACATTTTAGGTGTCAAGAGACAGCATCGTTCCATCCGTGAAGTTTCAATACAATCATTGTGGCGTCAACGTTTTAGGTGACAAGAGACAGCAACGTTCCATCCGTGACGTTTCAGTATAATCATTGAGGGGTAAACGTTTTAGGTGACAATAGACAGCAACGTTCCATTCGTGAAATTTGAATATAATCATTGTGGCTTAAACGTGTTAGGTGACAAGAGACAGCAACGTGTCAACCGTGAAGTTTCAATGTAATCATTGTGGCGTAATCGTTTTAGGAGACAAGAAATTGCAAGGTTTTCCACCGTGAGGTTTCAATACAATCATTGTGGCGTAAACGTTTTAGGTGACAAGAGGCAGCATCGTTTCATCCGTGATGTTTCAATACAATCATTGGGGCGTAAACGTTTTAGGCGAAAAGAGACATCATCGTTCCATCAGTGAAGTTTCAATATAAACTTTGTGGCGTGAACGTTTTATTTGACAACAGACACCAACGTTCCATCCGTGAAGTTTCAATACAATCATTTTAATATAAACGATTTAGGTGTCAAGAGACAGCAAAGTTCCATCCGTGAAGTTTCAATACAATCATTGTGGCGTAAAAGTTTTAGGTGACAAGAGACAGCAACGTTCCATCCGTGAATTTTCAATATAATCATTGTTGCGTAAACGTTTTAAGTAACAACAGACAGCAAAGTCAAACCGTGAAGTTTTAGTACAATCATTGTGGCGTAAACGTTTTAGGTATTAAAAAACAGCAACGCTCCATTCGTGAAATTTGAATATAATCATTGTGGCTTAAACGTTTTAGGTGACAAGAGACAGAAACGTTCCATCCGTGAAGTTTCAATATAATAATTTGTATCGTAAAATTTTAGGTGACAAGAGACATCAAAGTTCGATCCATGAAGTTTCAAAATAATCTTTGAGGCTTAAACGTTTTAGGTGACACGAGACAACAACGTTCCATCCGTCAATTTTCAATATAATCATTGTGGCGTAAACGTTTTTGGTGTCAAGAGACAGCAACGTTCCATCCGTGAAGTTTCAATACAATAATTGTGGCGTCAACGTTTTAGGTGACAAGAGACAGCAACGTTCCATCCGTGAAGTTTCAATACAATCATTGTGGCGTAAACGTTTTAGGTGAAAAGAAATAGCAACGTTCCATCCGTGAAGATTAAAAATAATAGTTCTGGCGTAAACGATTTAGATGACAAGAGACAGAAACGTTTCATCCGTGATGTTTCAATACAAACATTGTGTCGTAAACGTTTTAGGTGACAAGAGACAGCAACATTCCATCCGTGAAGTTTCACTATAATCATTGTGACGTAAACGTTTTAGGTGACAAGAGACAGCAACGTCCCATCCGTGAATTCTCAATGTAATCATTGTGGCGTAAACTTTTTAGGTGACAATAGACGGTAATGTTCCATCCCTGAAGTTTCAATATAATCAGTGGCGTAAACGTTTTAGGTGTCAAGAGACGGCATCATCAAGCCGTGAAGGTTCAAAAAACTCAGCATCGTGAATGATAAAAATGTTACCATTGGCGTAAACTTTGTAAATCTAGGCGTAAACGTTTTAGCCGACTAGAGACAGCAAAGTTCCATCCATGGAGTTTCAATGTTATCATTGTGGCGTATAATTTTTAGGTGACAATAGACAACAACGTTCCATCCGTGAATTTTCAATAAAATCACTGTGGCGTAAACCTTTTAGGTGACAAGAGACAGCAACGTTCCATTCGTGAACTATGAATATAATCATTGTGGCGTATAAGTTTTAGGTATGAAGAAACAGCAACGTTCCATCCGTGAAGATTCAATAAAATCATTGTGGCGTAAACGTTTTAGGTACGAAGAAACAGCAACTTTCCATCCGTGAAGTTTCAATCCAATCATTGTGGCGTCAACATTTTAGGTGACAAGAGACAGCAACGTACCATTTGTGAAGTTTCAATATAATCATTGAATCATTGTGGCGTAAACGTTTTATGTGACAATAGACAACAAAGTTCCATTCGTGAAATTTCAATATAATCATTGTGGCTTAAATGTTTTAGGTGACAAGAGACAGCAAAGATCCATCTGTGATGTCTCAATGTAATCATTGTGGCGTAAAGGTTTTAGGTGACAAGAGACAGCAAAGTACAATCCGTGAAGTTTCAATATAATCATTGAGGCGTGTAAGTTTTAGGTGCCAAGTGATAGCAAAGTTCGATCCGTGAAGTTACAATATGATAATTGATGCGTAAACGTTTTAGATGACAACAGACAGAAACGTTCCATCCGTGACGTTTCAATATAATAATTTTAGCGTAAACGTTTTAGTTGACAAGAGACAGCAACGTTCCATCCGTGAAGTTTCAATATGATCATTGTGGCGTAAACATTTTAAGCGAAGAGAAACAGCAACGTTCCATCCGTGAATTTTCAGTATAGTCATTGTGGCGTAAACGTTTTAGGTGACAAGAAACAGCAACGTTTTCCACCGTGGAGTTTCAATACAATCATTGTGGCTTAAACGTTTTAGGTGACAAGAGAATGCATCGTTTCATCCGTGATGTTTCAATACAATCATTGTGGCGTAAATGTTTTAGGCGACAAGAGACAGCAACGTTCCATCCGTGAAGCTTCAATATAATCATTGTGGCGTAAACGATTTAGGCAACAAGAGACATCAAAGTTCCATTCGTGAGGTTCAATATAATCATTGTAACGTAAACGATTTAGGTGTCAAGAGACAGCAAATTTCCATCCGTGAATTTTCAATACTATCATTGTGGCGTAAACGTTTTAGGTGACAACATAAAGCAAAGTTCATTCCGTGAAGTTTTAATACAATCATTGTGGCGTAAACATTTTAGGTATCAAGAGACAACAACGTACCATCTGTGAAGTTTCAATATGATCATTGTAGCGTAAATATTTTAGGCGACAAGAGACAGGAAAGTTCCATCCGTGAATTTTCAATATAATCATTGTGGCGTAAAGGTTTTAGGTAACAACAGACAGCAACGTTCAATCCGTGAAGCTTTAATACAATCATTGTGGCGTAAACTTTTAGGTGTCAAGAGACAGCAACGTTCCGTTCGTGAAATTTGAATATAATCATTGTGCCTTAAACGTTTTAGGTGACAAGAGACAGCAACGTGTCAACCGTCAGGTTTCAATGTAATCATTGTTACGTAAACGTTTTAGGTGACAAGAGACAACAACGATCAATCCGTGAAGTTTCAATATAATCATTGTGGCGTATAACTTTTAGGTGACAAGAGACAACAAAGTTCGATCCGTGAAGTTTCTACATAATCATTGTGGCGTAATCGTTTTAGGAGACAAGAAACAGCAACGTTTTCCACGGTCGGGTTTCAATACAATCATTGTGGCTTAAACATTTTAGGTGACAAGAGAAAGCAGCGTTTCGCCCGTGATGTTTCAATGCAATCATTGTTTCGTAAACGTTTTAGGTGACAAGAGACATCTACGTTCCATCCGTGTAGGTTCTAAACACTCGGGATCGTGAAAGATAACACTGTTATCATTGGCGTAAACTTTATAATTTTTTTTTTTTTTTTTTTTTTTTTTTTCGTATTGTTTAAATTAGCAGCCATCCTTACTTTTCTTTTATAGAATTGCTAAACTGCTATAATTGTTTTTGTTATTTAGACAAAGCTTTTCGTCATTACTGACATCTTCAGGTCTTAAACAACGTAATTGTAAATTACTTAAACAACGTCCAAAATTTGTAAATTTTCGCGTAAACGTTTTATGTGACAAGAGACAGCAACGTTCCATTCGTGGAGTTTCAATATAATCATTGTGGCGTAAACGTTTTAGGTGACAAGAGACAGTAACGTTCCATCCGTGAAGTTACTATCTAATCATTGTGGCGTCAACGTTTTAGGTGACAAGAGACAGCAAGGTTCCATCCGTGACGTTTCAGTTTAATCATTGAGGGGTAAACGTTTTAGATGACAATAGACAGCAACGTTCCATTAGTGAAATTTGAATATAATCATTGTGGCTCAAACGTTGTAGGTGAAAAGAGACAGCAACGTGTCCACCGTGAAGTTTCAATGTAATCATTGTGGCGTAATCGTTTTAGGAGAAAAGAAATAGCAACGTTTTCCACCGTGAGGTTTCAATACAATCATTGTGGCGTAAACGTTTTAGGTGACAAGAGGCAGCATCGTTTCATCCGTGAAGTTTCAATACAATCATTGTGGCGTAAAAGTTTTAGGTGACAAGAGACAGCAACGTTCC
This sequence comes from Magicicada septendecula, assembly GCA_034769895.1. Classification (NCBI taxonomy): domain Eukaryota; kingdom Metazoa; phylum Arthropoda; class Insecta; order Hemiptera; family Cicadidae; genus Magicicada; species Magicicada septendecula. The sequence goes on from CM068369.1 coordinate 463,963,829, forward strand.
ATCCGAGAATTTTAAATATAATCATTGTTGCGTAAACGTGTTAAGTAACAAGAGACAGCAAAGTCAAACCGTGAAGTTTTAATACAATCATTTTGGCGTAAACGTTTTATGTACTAAAAAACAGCAACGTTCCATTCGTGAAATTTGAATATAATCATTGTGGCTTAAACGTTTTAGGTGACAAGAGACAGAGACATTCCATCCGTGAAGTTTCAATATAATCATTGTGGTGTAAAATTTTAGGTGACAAGAGACATCAAAGTTCGATCCATGAAGTTTCAATATAATCATTGAGGCTTAAACGTTTTAGGTGACACGAGACAACAATGTTTCAACCGCGAATTTTCAATATAATAATTGTGGCGTAAACGTGTTTGGTGTCAAGAGACAGCAACGTTCCATCCGTGAAGTTTCAATACAATAATTGTGGCGTCTACGTTTTAGGTGACAAGAGACAGCAACGTTCCATCCGTGAAGTTTCAATACAGTCATTGTGGCGTAAACGTTTTAGGTGACAAGAAATAGCAACGTTCCATACGTGAAGATTCAAAATAATAATTGTGGCGTAAACGATTTAGGTGACAAGAGACAGAAACATTTTCACCCGTGATGTTTCAATACAGACATTGTGGCGTAAACGTTTTAGGTGACAAGAGACAGCAACGTTCCATCCGTGAAGTTTCACTATAATCATTGTGGCGTAAACGTTTTAGGTGACAAGAAACAGCATCATTCCATCCGTGAATTTTCAATGTAATCATTGTGGCGTAAACTTTTTAGGTGACAATAGACAGTAATGTTCCATCCCTGAAGTTTCAATATAATCACTGTGGCGTAAACCTTTTAGGTGACAAGAGACAGCAAAGTTCCATTCGTGAACTATGAATATAATCATTGTGGCGTATAAGTTTTAGGTTTGACGAAACAGCAACGTTCCACAGCAAATTTTATCATTGGCGTAAAATTTGTAAATCTAGGCGTAAACGTTTTAGGCGACTAGAGACAGCAAAGTTCCATCCGTGGAGTTTTAATGTTATCATTGTGGCGTAAAAGTTGTAGGTGACAATAGACAACAACGTTCCATCCGTGAATTTTCAATAAAATCACTGTGGCGTAAACCTTTTAGGTGACAAGAGACAGCAAAGTTCCATTCGTGAACTATGAATATAATCATTGTGGCGTATAAGTTTTAGGTTTGACGAAACAGCGTTCCATCCGTGAAGTTTCAATACAATCATTGTGGCGTAAACGTTTTAGGTATGAAGAAACAGCAACGTTCCATCCGTGAAGGTTCAATACAATCATTGTGGCGTCAATATTTTAGGTGACAAGAGACAGCAACGTAACATTTGTGAAGTTTCAATATAATCATTGTGGCGTAAACGTTTTATGTGACAAGAGACAGCAACGTTCCATCCGTGGAGTTTCAATATTATCATCATATCGTAAACGATTTAGGTGACAAGGGACGTCAACGTTCCATCCGTGGAGTTTTAATATAATCATTGTTTCGTAAACGTTTTAGGTGACAATAGACAGCAACGTTCCATCCGTGAAGTTTACATATAATAAATGTGGCCTAAACGTTTTAGGTGACAAGATACAGCAAGGTTTTCCACCGTGGGGTTTCAATACAATCATTGTGGCGTAAACGTTTTAGGCGACAAGAGACAGCATCGTTTCTTTCGTGATGTTTCAATACAATCTTTGTGGCGTAAACGTTTTAGGAGACAGTAGACAGCAACGTTCCATCCGTGAAGTTTCAATGAATTCCTTGTGGCGTAAATGTTTTAGGCGACAAGAGACAGCAACGTTCAATCCGTGAAGTTTCAATACAATCATTGTGGCGTAAACGTTTTAGGTATGAAGAAACAGCAACGTTCCATCCGTGAAGGTTCAATACAATCATTGTGGCGTCAATATTGTAGGTGACAAGAGACAGCAACGTAACATTTGTGAAGTTTCAATATAATCATTGTGGCGTAAACGTTTTATGTGACAATAGACAGCAACGTCCCATTCGTGAAGCTTCAATGTAATCATTGTGGCGTAAACGTTTTAGGTGACAAGAGGCAGCAACGTTCAATCCGTGTCAATATAATCATTGAGGCGTATAAGTTTTAGGTGACAAGAGATAGCAACGTTCGAGCCGTGAAGTTCAATATAATCATTGTGGCGTAATCGTTTTAGGAGACAAGAAACAGCAACGTTTTCCACCGTGGGGTTCCAATACAATCATTGTGGCGTAAACGTTTTAGGTGACAAGAGACAGCAGGGTTTCATCCGCGATGTTTCAATACAATCATTGTGGCGTAAACGTTTTATGTGACAAGAGACAGCAACGTTCCATCCGTGGAGTTTCAATATTATCATCATATCGTAAACGATTTAGGTGACAATGGACGTCAACGTTCCATCCGTGGAGTTTTAATATAATCATTGTTTCGTAAACGTTTTAGGTGACAATAGACAGCAACGTTCCATCCGTGAAGTTTACATATAATAAATGTGGCCTAAACGTTTTAGGTGACAAGATACAGCAAGGTTTTCCACCGTGGGGTTTCAATACAATCATTGTGGCGTAAACGTTTTAGGCGACAAGAGACAGCATCGTTTCTTTCGTGATGTTTCAATACAATCATTGTGGCGTAAACGTTTTAGGAGACAGTAGACAGCAACGTTCCATCCGTGAAGTTTCAATGAATTCCTTGTGGCTTAAATGTTTTAGGCGACAAGAGACAGCAACGTTCCATCCGTGAAGTTTCACTATAATCATTGTGTCGTAAAACTTTTAGGCGACAAGATTCATCAAAGTTCCATCCGTGAATTTTCAACATAATCATTGTGGCGTAATTGTTATAGGTGATAAGTGACAGCAACGTTCCATCCGTGAAGGTTCAAAAAACTCAGGATCATGAAAGATAAAAATGTTATCATTGGCGTAAACTTTGTAAATCTTGGCGTAATCGTTTTAGGTGACATGAGACAGCAACGTTCCATCCGCGAAGCTTTAATATAATCATTGTGGCGTAAACGTTTTAGGCGACAAGAGACATCAACGTTCCATTCGTGAAGTTTCAATATAATCATTGTAACGTAAACTTTTTAGGTGTCAAGAGACTGCAAAATTCCATCCGTGAAGTTTCAATACTATCATTGTGGCGTAAACGTTTTAGGTAACAACAGACAGGAACGTTCCATCCGTGAAGTTTTAATACAATCATTGTGGCGTTAACTTTTAAGCGACAAGAGACAGCAACGTTCCATTCGTGAAATTTGAATATAATCATTGTGGCTTAAACGTTTTAGGTGACAAGAGACAGCAACGTGTCAACCGTCAAGTTTCAATGTAACCATTGTGGCGTAAACGTTTTAGGTGACAAGAGACAGCAACGTTCAATCCTTGAAGTTTCAATACAATCATTGTGGCGTAAACGTTTTAGGTATGAAGAAACAGCAACGTTCCATCCGTGAAGGTTCAATACAATCATTGTGGCGTCAATATTGTAGGTGACAAGAGACAGCAACGTAACATTTGTGAAGTTTCAATATAATCATTGTGGCGTAAACGTTTTATGTGACAATAGACAGCAACGTCCCATTCGTGAAGCTTCAATGTAATCATTGTGGCGTAAACGTTTTAGGTGACAAGAGGCAGCAACGTTCAATCCGTGTCAATATAATCATTGAGGCGTATAAGTTTTAGGTGACAAGAGATAGCAACGTTCGAGCCGTGAAGTTCAATATAATCATTGTGGCGTAATCGTTTTAGGAGACAAGAAACAGCAACGTTTTCCACCGTGGGGTTCCAATACAATCATTGTGGCGTAAACGTTTTAGGTGACAAGAGACAGCAGGGTTTCATCCGCGATGTTTCAATACAATCATTGTGGCGTAAACGTTTTATGTGACAAGAGACAGCAACGTTCCATCCGTGGAGTTTCAATATTATCATCATATCGTAAACGATTTAGGTGACAATGGACGTCAACGTTCCATCCGTGGAGTTTTAATATAATCATTGTTTCGTAAACGTTTTAGGTGACAATAGACAGCAACGTTCCATCCGTGAAGTTTACATATAATAAATGTGGCCTAAACGTTTTAGGTGACAAGATACAGCAAGGTTTTCCACCGTGGGGTTTCAATACAATCATTGTGGCGTAAACGTTTTAGGCGACAAGAGACAGCATCGTTTCTTTCGTGATGTTTCAATACAATCATTGTGGCGTAAACGTTTTAGGAGACAGTAGACAGCAACGTTCCATCCGTGAAGTTTCAATGAATTCCTTGTGGCTTAAATGTTTTAGGCGACAAGAGACAGCAACGTTCCATCCGTGAAGTTTCACTATAATCATTGTGTCGTAAAACTTTTAGGCGACAAGATTCATCAAAGTTCCATCCGTGAATTTTCAACATAATCATTGTGGCGTAATTGTTATAGGTGATAAGTGACAGCAACGTTCCATCCGTGAAGGTTCAAAAAACTCAGGATCATGAAAGATAAAAATGTTATCATTGGCGTAAACTTTGTAAATCTTGGCGTAATCGTTTTAGGTGACATGAGACAGCAACGTTCCATCCGCGAAGCTTTAATATAATCATTGTGGCGTAAACGTTTTAGGCGACAAGAGACATCAACGTTCCATTCGTGAAGTTTCAATATAATCATTGTAACGTAAACTTTTTAGGTGTCAAGAGACTGCAAAATTCCATCCGTGAAGTTTCAATACTATCATTGTGGCGTAAACGTTTTAGGTAACAACAGACAGGAACGTTCCATCCGTGAAGTTTTAATACAATCATTGTGGCGTTAACTTTTAAGCGACAAGAGACAGCAACGTTCCATTCGTGAAATTTGAATATAATCATTGTGGCTTAAACGTTTTAGGTGACAAGAGACAGCAACGTGTCAACCGTCAAGTTTCAATGTAACCATTGTGGCGTAAACGTTTTAGGTGACAAGAGACAGCAACGTTCAATCCTTGAAGTTTCAATATAATCAATTTGGCGTATAACTTTAGGTGACAAGAGACAGCAAAGTTCGATCCGTGAAGTTTCAATATAATCATTGTAGCGTAAATATTTTAGGCGACAAGAGACAGGAACGTTCCATCCGTGAATTTTCAATATAATCATTGTAGCGTAAACGTTTTAGGTAACAACAGGCAGCAACGTTCCAACTGTGAAGTTTTAATACAATCATTGTGGCGTAAACTTTTAAGTGACAAGAGACAGCAACGTGTCAACCGTCAAGTTTCAATGTAATCATTGCGGCGTAAATGTTTTAGGTGACAAGAGACAGCAACGTTCAATCCGTGAAGTTTCAATATAATCAATTTGATGTATAACTTTTAGGTGACAAGAGACAGCAAAGTTCGATCCGTGAAGTTTCAATATAATCGTTGTAGTGTAATCGTTTTAGGAGACAAGAAACAGCAACGTTTTCCGCCGTCGTGTTTCAATACAATCATTGTGGCGTAAACATTTTAGGTGACAAGAGACAGCAGCGTTTCGTCCGTGATGTTTCAACACAATCATTGTGGCGTAAATGTTTTAGGTGACAAGAGACATCAACGTTCCATCCGTGACTGTTCTAAAAACTCGGGATCGTGAAAGATAACAATGTTATCATTGGCGTAAACTTTGTAAATTTTGGCGTAATCGTTTTATGTGACAAGAGACACCAACTTTCCATCCGTGGAGTTTCAATATAATCATTTTGGCGTAAACGTTTTAGGTGACAAAGACAGCAACGTTCCATCCGTGAAGTTACTATCTAATCATTGTGGCGTAAACGTTTTTCGTGACAAGAGACAGCAAAGTTCCATCCGTCAAGTTTCAATATAATCATTGTGGCGTAAACGTTTTAGGTGACAAGAGACTTCAAAGTTCATTCCTTGAAATTTCAATATAATCACAGAGGCGTCAACGGTTTAGGTGACAAGAGACAGCAATGTTCCATCCGTGAATTTTCAATATAATCACTGTGGCGTAAACGTTTTAGGTAACAAGACACAGCAAGGTTTCATCCGTGGGGTTGCAATACAATCATTGTGGCGTAAACGTTTTAGGTGACAATAGACTGCACCGTTCAAACCGTGAAGTTTCAATATAATAATAGTGGCGTAAACGTTTTAGGCGACAAGAGACAGCAACGTTCCATCCGTGAATTTTTAATATAATCATTGTGGCGTAAACGTTTTAGGTGACAAGAGACAGCAACGTTCCATTCGTGAAATTTGAATATAATCATTGTGGCTTAAACGTTTTATGCGACAAGATACAGCAAAGTTCCATCCGTGAATTTTTAATATAATCATTGTGGCGTAAACGTTTTAGGTGACAAGAGACAGCATAGTTTCGTCCGTGATATTTCAATACAATCATTGTGGCGTAAACATTTTAGGCGACAAGAGACAGCAACGGTCCATCCGTGAAGTTTCAATGTAAGAATTGTGGCGTAAACGTTTTAGGTGACAACAGACAGCAAAGTTCCTTCCGAGAATTGTCAATATAATCATTGTAACGTAAACGTTTTAGGTGTCAAGAGACAGCAAAGTTCCATTCGTGAAGTTTCAATACAATCATTGTGGCGTAAACGTTTTAGGTGACAAGAGACATCAGCGTTTCATCCGTGATGTTTCAATACAATCATTGTGGCTTTAACGTTTTAGGTGACAAGGGACAGCATCGTTCCATCCGTGAAGGTTCAAAAAACTCGGGATCGTGAAAGATAAAAATGTTATCATTTGCGTTTACTTTGTAAGTGTTGGCGTAAAAGTTTTAGGTGACAAGAGACTGCAACGTTCCATCCGTGGATTTTCAATATAATCATTGTGGCGCAAACGTTTTAGGTGACAAGACACAGCAAGGTTTCATACCTAAAGTTTCAATATGATCATTGTGGCGTAAACGTTTTAGGCGACAAGAGACTTCAATGTTCCATCCGTGAAGTTTCAATACAATCATTGTGGCGTCAACGTTTTAGGTGACAAGTGTCAGCATGGTTTCATCCATAGGGTTGCAATACAATCATTGTGGCGTAAACGTTTTAGGTGACAAGAGACAGCAACACTACATACGTGAAGTTTCAATATAAACATTGTGGTATATATTCGTTTTAGGTGACAAGCGACAGCAACGTGTCAACCGTGAAGTTTCAATGTAATCATTGTAGCGTAAACGTTTTAGGTGGCAAGAGTCAGCAATATTCCATCCGTGGGGTTTGAATATTATCATCGTGGCGTAAACGATTTAGGTGACAAGGGACATCAACTTTCCATCCTTGGAGTTTATATATAATCATTGTGGCGTAAACGTTTTAGGTAACAACAGACAGCAACGTTCCATCCGTGGAGTTTCAATATTATCATCGTGGCGTAAACGATTTAGGTGACAAAGGACATCAACGTTCCATCCGTGGAGTTTTAATATAATCATTGTGTCGTAAACGTTTTAGGTGACAATAGACAGCAACGTTCCATCCGTGAAGTTTCCATATAATAAATGTGGCGTAAACGTTTTAGGTGACAAGATACAGCAACGTTTATACCGTGGGGTTTCAATACTATCATTGTGGCGTAAACATTTTAGGCGACAAAAGACAGCATCGTTTCTTTCGTGATGTTTCAATACAATCATTGTGGCGTAAACGTTTTAGGTGACAATAGACAGCAACGTTCCATCCGTGAAGTATCAATGAATTCCTTGTGGCGTAAATGTTTTAGGCGACAAGAGACAGCAAGTTTCCATCCGTGAAGTTTCACTTTAATCATTGTGTCGTAAACCTTTTAGGCGACAAGATTCATCAAAGTTCCATCCGTGAAGTTTCAATATAATCACTGTGGCGTAAACGTTGTAGGTGACAACAGACAGCAACGGTCTACCCGTGAATTTTCAACATAATCATTGTGGCGTAATCGTTTTAGGTGATAAGTGACAGCAACGTTCCATCCGTGAATGTTCGAAAAACCTAGGATCATGAAAGATAAAAATGTTATCATTGGCGTAAACTTTGTAAATCTCGGCGTAAACGTTTTAGGTGACAAGAGACAGCAACGTTCCATCCGTGAAGCTTCAATATAATCATTGTGGCGTAAACGTTTTAGGCGACAAGAGACATCAACGTTCCAGTCGTGAAGTTTCAATATAATCATTGTAACGTAAACTTTTTAGGTGTCAAGAGACTGCAAAGTTCCATCCGTGAAGTTTCAATACTATCATTGTGGCGTAAACGTTTTAGGTGACAACATACAGCAAAGTTCAATCCATGAAGTTTTAATACAATCATTGTGGCGTAAACATTTTAGGTATCAAGAGACACCAACGTACCATCTCTGGAGTTTCAATATGATCATTGTAGCGTAAATATTTCAGGCGACAAGAGATAGGAATGTTCCATCCGTGAATTTTCAATATAATCATTGTAGCGTAAACGTTTTAGGTAACAACAGACAGCAACGTTCCATTCGTGAAATTTGAATATAATCATTTTGGCTTAAACGTTTTAGGTGACAAGAGACAGCAACGTTCAATCCGTGATGTTTCAATATAATCAATTTGGCGTATAACTTTCAGGTGACAAGAGGCAGCAAAGTTCGATCCGCGAAGTTTCAATATAATCATTGTAGCGTAATCGTTTTAGGAGACAAGAAACAGCAACGTTTTCCGCCGTCGGGTTTCAATACAATCATTGTGGCGTAAACATTTTAGGTGACAAGAGACAGCAGCGTTTCGTCCGTGATGTTTCAATACAATCATTGTGGCGTAAACGTTTTAGGTGACAAGAGACATCAACGATCCATCCGTGAATGTTCAAAAAACTCGGGATCGTGAAAGATAACAATGTTATCATTGCCGAAAACTTTTTAAATTTTGGCGTAATCGTTTTATGTGACAAGAGACACCAACGATCCATCCGAGGATTTTCAATATAATCATTGTGGCGTAAACGTTTTAGGTGACAAGAGACAGCAACGTTCCATCCGTGAAGTTACTATCTAATCATTGTGGCGTAAACGTTTTTCGTGACAAGAGACAGCAAAGTTCCATCCGTCAAGTTTCAATATAATCATTGTGGCGTAAACGTTTTAGGTGACAAGAGACTTCAAAGTTCAGTCCTTGAAGTTTCAATATAATCACTGAGGCGTCAACGATTTAGGTGACAAGAGACAGCAACGTTCCATCCGTGAATTTTCAATATAATCATTGTGGCGTCAACGTTTTAGGTGTCAAGTGACAGCAACGTTCCTTCCGTAGAGTTTCAATACAATCATTATGGCGCAAATCTATTTGGTGACAAGACACAGCAAGGTTTCATCCGTGGGGTTGCAATACAATCATTGTGGCGTAAACCTTTTAGGCGACAAGAGACAGCAACGTTCCATCCGTGAATTTTCAATATAATCATTGTGGCGTAAAAGTTTTATGTGACAATAAACAGCAAAGTTCCATTCGTGAAATTTGAATATAAACATTGTGGCTTAAACGTTTTAGGTGACAAGAGACAGCAACCTTCCATCCGTGAAGTTTCAATGTAATCATTGTGGCGTAAACGTTTTTGGTGACAAGAAACAGCAGCTTTTTCCACCGTGGGGTTTCAGTTCAATCATTCTGGCGTATACGTTTTAGGTGACAAGAGACAGCATAGTTTCGTCCGTGATGTTTCAATACAATCATTGTGGCGTAAACATTTTAGGCGACAAGAGACAGCAACGTTCCAACCGGGAAGTTTCAATATAATAATTGTGGCGTAAACGTTTTAGGCGACAAGAGACATCAACGTTCCATCCGTGAAGTTTCAATATAATCATTGTGGCGTGAACGTTTTAGGAGACAACAGACAGCAAAGTTCCTTCCGAGAATTTTCAATATAATCATTGTAACGTAAACGTTTTAGGTGTCAAGAGACAGCAAATTTCCAGCCGTGAAGTTTCAATACAATCATTGTGGCGTAAACGTTTTAGGTGACAAAGACAGCAACGTTCCATCCGTGAAGTTACTATCTAATCATTGTGGCGTAAACGTTTTTCGTGACAAGAGACAGCAAAGTTCCATCCGTCAAGTTTCAATATAATCATTGTGGCGTAAACGTTTTAGGTGACAAGAGACTTCAAAGTTCATTCCTTGAAATTTCAATATAATCACAGAGGCGTCAACGGTTTAGGTGACAAGAGACAGCAATGTTCCATCCGTGAATTTTCAATATAATCACTGTGGCGTAAACGTTTTAGGTAACAAGACACAGCAAGGTTTCATCCGTGGGGTTGCAATACAATCATTGTGGCGTAAACGTTTTAGGTGACAATAGACTGCACCGTTCAAACCGTGAAGTTTCAATATAATAATAGTGGCGTAAACGTTTTAGGCGACAAGAGACAGCAACGTTCCATCCGTGAATTTTTAATATAATCATTGTGGCGTAAACGTTTTAGGTGACAAGAGACAGCAACGTTCCATTCGTGAAATTTGAATATAATCATTGTGGCTTAAACGTTTTATGCGACAAGATACAGCAAAGTTCCATCCGTGAATTTTTAATATAATCATTGTGGCGTAAACGTTTTAGGTGACAAGAGACAGCATAGTTTCGTCCGTGATATTTCAATACAATCATTGTGGCGTAAACATTTTAGGCGACAAGAGACAGCAACGGTCCATCCGTGAAGTTTCAATGTAAGAATTGTGGCGTAAACGTTTTAGGTGACAACAGACAGCAAAGTTCCTTCCGAGAATTGTCAATATAATCATTGTAACGTAAACGTTTTAGGTGTCAAGAGACAGCAAAGTTCCATTCGTGAAGTTTCAATACAATCATTGTGGCGTAAACGTTTTAGGTGACAAGAGACATCAGCGTTTCATCCGTGATGTTTCAATACAATCATTGTGGCTTTAACGTTTTAGGTGACAAGGGACAGCATCGTTCCATCCGTGAAGGTTCAAAAAACTCGGGATCGTGAAAGATAAAAATGTTATCATTTGCGTTTACTTTGTAAGTGTTGGCGTAAAAGTTTTAGGTGACAAGAGACTGCAACGTTCCATCCGTGGATTTTCAATATAATCATTGTGGCGCAAACGTTTTAGGTGACAAGACACAGCAAGGTTTCATACCTAAAGTTTCAATATGATCATTGTGGCGTAAACGTTTTAGGCGACAAGAGACTTCAATGTTCCATCCGTGAAGTTTCAATACAATCATTGTGGCGTCAACGTTTTAGGTGACAAGTGTCAGCATGGTTTCATCCATAGGGTTGCAATACAATCATTGTGGCGTAAACGTTTTAGGTGACAAGAGACAGCAACACTACATACGTGAAGTTTCAATATAAACATTGTGGTATATATTCGTTTTAGGTGACAAGCGACAGCAACGTGTCAACCGTGAAGTTTCAATGTAATCATTGTAGCGTAAACGTTTTAGGTGGCAAGAGTCAGCAATATTCCATCCGTGGGGTTTGAATATTATCATCGTGGCGTAAACGATTTAGGTGACAAGGGACATCAACTTTCCATCCTTGGAGTTTATATATAATCATTGTGGCGTAAACGTTTTAGGTAACAACAGACAGCAACGTTCCATCCGTGGAGTTTCAATATTATCATCGTGGCGTAAACGATTTAGGTGACAAAGGACATCAACGTTCCATCCGTGGAGTTTTAATATAATCATTGTGTCGTAAACGTTTTAGGTGACAATAGACAGCAACGTTCCATCCGTGAAGTTTCCATATAATAAATGTGGCGTAAACGTTTTAGGTGACAAGATACAGCAACGTTTATACCGTGGGGTTTCAATACTATCATTGTGGCGTAAACATTTTAGGCGACAAAAGACAGCATCGTTTCTTTCGTGATGTTTCAATACAATCATTGTGGCGTAAACGTTTTAGGTGACAATAGACAGCAACGTTCCATCCGTGAAGTATCAATGAATTCCTTGTGGCGTAAATGTTTTAGGCGACAAGAGACAGCAAGTTTCCATCCGTGAAGTTTCACTTTAATCATTGTGTCGTAAACCTTTTAGGCGACAAGATTCATCAAAGTTCCATCCGTGAAGTTTCAATATAATCACTGTGGCGTAAACGTTGTAGGTGACAACAGACAGCAACGGTCTACCCGTGAATTTTCAACATAATCATTGTGGCGTAATCGTTTTAGGTGATAAGTGACAGCAACGTTCCATCCGTGAATGTTCGAAAAACCTAGGATCATGAAAGATAAAAATGTTATCATTGGCGTAAACTTTGTAAATCTCGGCGTAAACGTTTTAGGTGACAAGAGACAGCAACGTTCCATCCGTGAAGCTTCAATATAATCATTGTGGCGTAAACGTTTTAGGCGACAAGAGACATCAACGTTCCAGTCGTGAAGTTTCAATATAATCATTGTAACGTAAACTTTTTAGGTGTCAAGAGACTGCAAAGTTCCATCCGTGAAGTTTCAATACTATCATTGTGGCGTAAACGTTTTAGGTGACAACATACAGCAAAGTTCAATCCATGAAGTTTTAATACAATCATTGTGGCGTAAACATTTTAGGTATCAAGAGACACCAACGTACCATCTCTGGAGTTTCAATATGATCATTGTAGCGTAAATATTTCAGGCGACAAGAGATAGGAATGTTCCATCCGTGAATTTTCAATATAATCATTGTAGCGTAAACGTTTTAGGTAACAACAGACAGCAACGTTCCATTCGTGAAATTTGAATATAATCATTTTGGCTTAAACGTTTTAGGTGACAAGAGACAGCAACGTTCAATCCGTGATGTTTCAATATAATCAATTTGGCGTATAACTTTCAGGTGACAAGAGGCAGCAAAGTTCGATCCGCGAAGTTTCAATATAATCATTGTAGCGTAATCGTTTTAGGAGACAAGAAACAGCAACGTTTTCCGCCGTCGGGTTTCAATACAATCATTGTGGCGTAAACATTTTAGGTGACAAGAGACAGCAGCGTTTCGTCCGTGATGTTTCAATACAATCATTGTGGCGTAAACGTTTTAGGTGACAAGAGACATCAACGATCCATCCGTGAATGTTCAAAAAACTCGGGATCGTGAAAGATAACAATGTTATCATTGCCGAAAACTTTTTAAATTTTGGCGTAATCGTTTTATGTGACAAGAGACACCAACGATCCATCCGAGGATTTTCAATATAATCATTGTGGCGTAAACGTTTTAGGTGACAAGAGACAGCAACGTTCCATCCGTGAAGTTACTATCTAATCATTGTGGCGTAAACGTTTTTCGTGACAAGAGACAGCAAAGTTCCATCCGTCAAGTTTCAATATAATCATTGTGGCGTAAACGTTTTAGGTGACAAGAGACTTCAAAGTTCAGTCCTTGAAGTTTCAATATAATCACTGAGGCGTCAACGATTTAGGTGACAAGAGACAGCAACGTTCCATCCGTGAATTTTCAATATAATCATTGTGGCGTCAACGTTTTAGGTGTCAAGTGACAGCAACGTTCCTTCCGTAGAGTTTCAATACAATCATTATGGCGCAAATCTATTTGGTGACAAGACACAGCAAGGTTTCATCCGTGGGGTTGCAATACAATCATTGTGGCGTAAACCTTTTAGGCGACAAGAGACAGCAACGTTCCATCCGTGAATTTTCAATATAATCATTGTGGCGTAAAAGTTTTATGTGACAATAAACAGCAAAGTTCCATTCGTGAAATTTGAATATAAACATTGTGGCTTAAACGTTTTAGGTGACAAGAGACAGCAACCTTCCATCCGTGAAGTTTCAATGTAATCATTGTGGCGTAAACGTTTTTGGTGACAAGAAACAGCAGCTTTTTCCACCGTGGGGTTTCAGTTCAATCATTCTGGCGTATACGTTTTAGGTGACAAGAGACAGCATAGTTTCGTCCGTGATGTTTCAATACAATCATTGTGGCGTAAACATTTTAGGCGACAAGAGACAGCAACGTTCCAACCGGGAAGTTTCAATATAATAATTGTGGCGTAAACGTTTTAGGCGACAAGAGACATCAACGTTCCATCCGTGAAGTTTCAATATAATCATTGTGGCGTGAACGTTTTAGGAGACAACAGACAGCAAAGTTCCTTCCGAGAATTTTCAATATAATCATTGTAACGTAAACGTTTTAGGTGTCAAGAGACAGCAAATTTCCAGCCGTGAAGTTTCAATACAATCATTGTGGCGTAAACGTTTTAGGTGACAAGAGACAGCAACGTTACATCCGTGATGTTTCAATACAATCATTGTGGCGTAAACGTTTTAGGTGAGAAGAGACAGCATCGTTCCATCCGTGAAGGTTAAAAAGACTCGGGATCTTGAAAGATAAAAATGTTATCATTTGCGTTAACTTTGTAAGTGTTGACGTAAACGTTTTAGGTGACAAGAGACTGCATCGTTCCATCCGTGGATTTTCAATATAATCATTGTGGCGCAAACGTTTTAGGTGACAAGACACAGCAAGGTTTCATACGTCCAGTTTCAATATGATCATTGTGGCGTAAACGTTTTAGGCGACAAGAGACTGCAATGTTCCATCCGTGAAGTTTCAATACAAGCATTGTGGCGTCAACGTTTTAGGTGACAAGTGTCAGCAAGGTTTCATCCATGGGGTTGCAATACAATCATTGTGGCGTAAACGTTTTAGGTGACCAGAGACAGCAACGTTCCATACGTGAAGTTTCAATATAATCATTGTGGCGTACAAACCATTTAGGTGACAAGAGATAGCAAAGTTCCATCTGTGAAGTTTCAATATGATCATTGTGCCGTAAATGTTTTAGGCGGCAAGAGACTGCAATGTTCCATCCGTGAAGTTTCAATACAATCATTGTGGCGTCAACGTTTTAGGTGACAAGTGTCAGCAAGGTTTCATCCATGGGGTTGCAATACAATCATTGTGGCGTAAACGTTTTAGGTGACCAGAGACAGCAACGTTCCATACGTGAAGTTTCAGTATAATCATTGTGGCGTATAAACCTTTTAGGTGACAAGAGATATCAACGTTCCATCTGTGAAGTTTCAATATGATCATTGTGGCGTTAACGTTTTAGGTGACAAGAGACAGCAACGTTCCATCCGTGAAGTTTCATTGTAATTATTGTGGCGTTAACCTTTTTAGGTAACAACAGACAGCAGCGTTCCATCCGTGATGTTTTAATACAATCATTGTGGCGTAAACGTTTTAGGTGTCAAGAGACGACAGCGTCCTATTTGTGAAATTTGAATGTAATCATTGTGGTTTAACGTTTTAGGTGACAAGAGATAGCAACGTGTCAACCGTGAAGTTTCAATGCAATCATTGTGGCGTAAACGTTTTCGGTGACAAGAGACAGCAACGTACAATCCGTGAAGTTCAATATAATCATTGTGGCGTATTCGTTTTAGGAGACAAGAAACAGCAACTTTTCCCACCGTCGGGTTTCAATACAATCATTGTGGCGTAAACGTTTTAGGTGTCAACAGACAGCAACGTTCCATCCGTGATGTTTTAATACAATCATTGTGGCGTAAACGTTTTAGGTGTCAAGAGACAGCAACGTCCCATTTGTGAAATTTGAATGTAATAATTGTGGCTTAACGTTTTAGGTGACAAGAAATAGCAACGAGTCATCCGTGGCGTTTCAATACAATCATTGTGGCGTATAAGTTTTAGGTGACAAGAGACAGCAAAGTTCGATCCGTGAAGTTCAATATAATCATTGTGCGTATTCGTTTTAGGAGACAAGAAACAGCAACGTTTCCCACCGTCAGGTTTCAATACAATCATTGTGGCGTAAACGTTTTAGGTGTCAAGAGACAGCAGCGTTTCATCCGTTATGTTTCAATACTATCATTGTGGCGTAAACGTTTTAGGTGACAAGATACAGTAACGTTTAATCCGTGAAGGTTCAATACAATCATTGCGGCGTATAGGTTTTAGGCAACAAGATACAGCAACGTTCCATCCGTGAATTTTTAATATAATCATTGTGGCGTAAACGTTTTAGGTGACAAGAGACAGCAGCTTTTTCCACCGTGGTGTTTCAGTTCAATATTCTGGCATAAACGTTTTAGGCGACAAGAGACAGCATAGTTTCGTCCGTGATGTTTCAATACAATCATTGTGGCGTAAACATTTTAGGCGACAAGAGACAGCAACGTTCCATCCGTGAAGTTTCAATATAATAATTGTGGCGTAAACGTTTTAGGCGACAAGAGACATCAACGTTCCATCCGTGAAGTTTCAATATAATCATTGTGGCGTAAACGTTTTAGGCGACAAGAGACATCAACGTTCCATCCGTGAAGTTTCAATATAATCATTGTGGCGTAAACGTTTTAGGTGACAAAAGACAGCAAAGTTCCTTCCGATAATTTTCAATATAATCATTGTAACGTAAACGATTTAGGTGTCAAGAGACAGCAAAGTTCAATCCGTGAAGTTTCAATACAATCATTGTGGCGTAAACGTTTTAGGTGACCAGAGACAGCATCGTTCCATCCGTGAAGGTTAAAAAAACTCGGGATCATGAAAGATAAAAATGTTATCATTTGCGTTAACTTTGTAAGTGTTGGCGTCAGTGGCGGCTCGTCAGGTGACGCAGGTGAAGGGCTGCTTCACCTGAAATAACTGGTTCAATGTGTTTCTTTTTACACAAAATTATTTTCAATTTTTAGTAAATTTTATGTTTAAAAATTTTTTTGAAATTAATTTTCGTCTGTATAATAATTAAAATAACATTTACAAGCGATGGAAATAGGTTTCAGAAGCTGAACTTTGCTGCGATCATATACAAGCCTACTGGTGGCGGAAAGCGCCGAGGTCGTAGAAGCAGCTTTCTGTACCTCGAATGCTGCATCAGTTAATACGTCACTAACAACGTTCAGTTTATCACGGTTGCCATGACAACGTATTCCGTACTCAGCGTTCCCCCTCACACACGTGAAGCAGTATCGCTGGCTGTTTCTCAGTGGTGTACGTGTACAGTGCTTTACCTATCCAGCGCGTTTGTTTTGTTCGTTGTTCGTGGTGTGTGAAGTTTTTACAGAATGTTTCCTTCATATGATCCTGTATGTGTTTTATTAGAAACACCATTTTCAAGATGGAATAATGATGATAAGGAAAACTTTTTAAGCTGTGAAAAACCTATATTGAAAGTAAATAAGGTTGCAGAAATAAAGGACAAGGTGTACCATCACAACTTTAAACAAAACTGGTATTCAACGTTCTAGTGGTTGTGTGGCAATTATTATTTAAATAAACTTTTTTGTATGTCCTGCTTAATTATTAGTGTTAAATCAAGTGCGTGGAATAAGAACGGCTTTGATGATTTTGGTAACGTTACCCGTGCTCTTTCCAAACATGAAGGTTCTTCTGAGCACATGTGTTGTGCATTGAGTTTTTCAAAATTAAAGACAAATTTAAGTACTATCGAGGATGCTTTGAAGGAAAATTCTAGGTTGTATATTAAACACTTCAATGACAACGTTCGGCTTAACAGACGTTTCATGCATCTTCCTATTCGTGCAGTTCTGTACTTGGGTAAACAAGAATTAGCATTTCGCGGTCACCAAGAAGAGTTATCATCTATTAATCGCGGAAATTTTAAAGAACTGCTAGAAACCTTCGTTTCGATAAGCCCTGTAGATATTCAAGAACACTATAAAAAAATCTCACCCGTCTTTGCCGGCAATTCTAAGACTATTCAGAATGAAATAATTGACTGCATTTCACAATATATTGATGAGCACGTCGCAAAGGATATAGAAGATAGTACATTTTTTCAATTCAAGTGGATGATTCCACAGACATTGTCCACAATCTCAATGTAGCATCATAATTAGATACGTTATTCCCGGAGGAAAGCTGGTGGAAAGATTTTTGGGATTTTATGATGTTAGTTCCAGTCGGACTGCCGACACACTGTTTCACATTGTGTCAAGGTCCCTCGAAAAATTTGACTATAAATTAAAACTTATTGCCCAGTGTTTTGATGGTGCAAGCGTTAAATCAGGAGAATTAAATGGTCTTCAGGCAAAAATCAAAGAAGTAGTGCCACAAGCGGTTTTTGTTCACTGTATGGCGCATCGTTTGAATTTAGTGCTACAACAAAGCTGCAAAACTATTTCGAAATGTCGGATATTTTTTGCAATTGTTAACGGCTTACACTCTTTTCTCCACAGTTCTGCTAAGCGAACTTACGCAGTAGACACAGTCATTGGAAAACGAATCCCTACTTCCATTATTACGCGATGGAAGTCTAATTCCAAAATTGTGAATACTATATACAACGAATGGGATTCATTAAAAGAAGTATTCAATAAAATTTTGAACGATTCAAATTATGATCAAACATCAATATTAGGCAGAGTGATGGCTTCTTAAATAAATTTAATGGTTTTGAATTTACGCTTTTGGTTGTCGTTTTTAACGATATTTTTGTAGCCACGGTTGTTCTCTTCGATGTGCTACAAAAGAAGTCATTTGACATTAATTTCTGTATCTCGCAAGTTAAAAATACTCAAACACTCATAAATAGCAAAAGAACTGATGATGCATTTATGAAAATTTTCGATTTAGCTGCTTCAAAAACAACAATTCCAACTAAATACCATGAGTTGAAGAAAAGAATTACACTCACACGTGATCAACGTTTTGAAAAATACAAAATTCTGTATTATGAAATTTTAGATAACCTTTCAGTACAAATAACCACACGTTTTAATGATATGGAAAAGCTTCAGTTTGTTACATTAATGGATACTACAAAGTTTGTAACGTATTCTGAAAACTTTCCCACGGATGCATTAAGTATCTTAAAGGTGTGGTACCCTTATCTGTTTACCAATTTCCAAAGACTGAAAACCGAATTACAGCTTATTTATGAGGATAAGCAATACAGACAAATGGAACCACTAAATTTTATGGAACTTTTAGCTGACAACAGGAACATCTTTAAAGAAGCTTACAAACTGTTTTGTTTAATAGTAACTATTCCATCCACTAGCGTTTCAGTAGAACGAAGTTTTTCTTGTTTAAAAAGAATAAAATCATACCTGCGCAATACAATGACAGAGGACAGACTTACTAGCTTATCAAAAATTTCCATAGAAAAGGAACTGTTAAACGAATTAATTAATGTACAACCATTTTATGACGACACTATCGACAAGTTTGCATATTTGAAGGAGAGGAGAATTGACCTTGTGTTCAAGAAATAAAATGCAAGCCTGTAAGTACTTACTATTTTTAACTACTAAATTTGTAAATTTTATTAATATACTTTTCTTTTGTCTCCATATGTTATTCATGATTCCAAAACAGGAAGAAACATATATTCACATAATTTATGGGGGGGGGGCTGCCACCGATTCTGCTTCACCAATCCTCGAAGCCACGAGCCGCCACTGGTTGGCGTAAACGTTTTAGGTGACAAGAGACTGCAACGTTCCATCAGTGGATTTTCAAAATAATCATTGTGGCGCAAACGTTTTAGGTGACAAGACACAGCAAGGTTTCATACGTCAAGTTTCAATACGATCATTGTTGCGTAAACGTTTTAGGCGACAAGAGACTGCAATGTTCCATCCGTGAAGTTTCAATACAATCATTGTGGCGTATAAACCTTTTAGGTGACAAGAGATAGCAACGTTCCATCTGTGAAGTTTCAATATGATCATTGTGGCGTTAACCTTTTAGGTGACAAGAGACAGCAACGTTCCATTTGTGAAATTTAAATGTAATCATTGTGGCTTAACGTTTTAGGTGACAAGAGATAGCAACGTGTCAACCGTGAAGTTTCAATGCAATCATTGTGGCGTGAATGTTTTCGGTGACAAGAGACAGCAACGTTCAATCCGTGAAGTTCAATGTAATCATTGTGGCGTATAAGTTTTAGTTGACAAGAGACAGCAAAGTTCGATCCTTGAAGTTCAATATAATCATTGTGGCGTAATCGTTTTAGGAGACAAGAAACAGCAAGGTTTCCCTCCGTCGGGTTAAATACAATCATTGTGGCGTAAACGTTTTAGGTGTCAAGAGACACCAGCGTTTCATCCGTGATGTTTCAATACAATCATTGTGGCGTAAACGTTTTAGGTGACAAGATACAGCAACGTTCCATCCGTGAAGGTTCAAAAAACTCGTGATCGTGAAAGATAACAATGTTATCATTGGCGTAAACTTTGTAAATCTTGGCGTAAACGTTTTATGTGACAAGAGACAGCAACGTTCCATTCGTGGAGTTTCAATATAATCATTGTAGCGTAAACGGTTTAGGTGACAAGAGACAGCAACGTTCCATCCGTGAAGTTTCTATATAATCGTTGTGGCGTAAATGTTTTTGGTGACAAGAGACAGCAACGTTGCATCCGTCAAGTTTCAATATAATCACTGTGGCGTAAACGTTTTAGGTGACAAGAGACAGCAAGGTTTCATCCGTGTGTTTCAATACAATCATTGTGGCGTAAACGTTTTAGGTGACAAGAGACAGCAACGTTCCATTCGTGAAGGTTCCATGCAATCATTCTGGCGTAAACGTTTTAGGTGACAAGAGAAAGCAACGTTCCATGCGTGAAGGTTCAATATAATCATTGTGGCGCAAACGTTTTAGGTGACAAGACACAGCGAGGTTTCATACGTCAAGTTTCAATACAATCATTGTGGCGCAAACGTTTTAGGTGACAAGAGACAGCAAAGTTTCAACCGTGAAGTTTCAATGTAATCATCGTGGCGTAAACGTTTTAGGTGACAAGAGACAGCAACGTTCAATCAGTGAAATTTCAATATAATCATTGTGGCGTATAAGTTTTAGGTGACAAGAGAAAGCAAAATTAGATCCGTGAAGTTTCATTATAATAGTTGTGGCGAAAACATTTTAGGTGACAAAAGACAGCAACGTTCCATCCGTGAAGTTTCAATATGATTATTGTGGCGTAAACGTTTTAGGCGACAAGACACAGCAACGTTCCATCCGTGAATTTTCAATATAATCATTGTGGTCTAAACGTTTTAGGTAACAACAGACAGCAAATTTCCATCCGTGAAGTTTGAATACAATCATTGTGGCGTAAACGTTTTAGGTATCAAGAGACAGCAACGTTCCATCCGTGAAGTTTCAATACAATCATTGTGGCGTCAACGTTTTAGGTGTCAAGAGACAGCAACGTTCCATTCGTGAACTTTCAATATAATCATTGTGGCGTAAACGTTTTACGTGACACTAGACAGTAAGGTTCCAGTCGTGAAATTTGTATATAATCATTGCGGTTTAAACGTTTTAGGTGACAAGAGACAGCAAATTTCCATCCGTGAAGTTCCAATGTAATCATTGTGGCGTAAAAGTTTTAGGTGATAAGAGACAGCAACGTTCAATCTGTGAAGTTTCAATATAATCATTGAGGCGTATAAGTTTTAGATGATAAGAGACAGCAAAGTTCGATCCGTGAAGTTACAATATAATCATTGAGGTGTAAACCATTTATGTGACAACAGACAGAAACGTTCCATCCGTGAAGTTTCAATATAATAGTTGTGGTGTAAACATTTCGGGTGACAAGAGACAGCAACGTTCCATCCGTGATGTTTCAATATGATTAATGTGGCGTAAACGTATTAGGCGACAAGAGACAGCAACGTTCCATTCGTGAATTTTCAATATAATCATTGTGGAGTAAACGTTTTAGGTGACAAGAAACAGCAACGTTTTCCACCGTGGGGTTTCAATACAATCATTGTGGCGTAAAGGTTTTAGGTGACAAGAGACAGCATCGTTTCATCCGTGATGTTTCAATACAATCATTGTGTCGTAAACGTTTTAGGCGACAAGAGACAGCAACGTTCCATCCGTGAAGTTTCACTATAATCATTGTAACGTAAACGTTTTAGTTGTCAAAAGACAGCAAATTTCCATCCGTGAAGGTTCAAAAAACTCGGAATCGTGAAAGATAAAAATGTTATCATTGGTGTAAACTTTGTAAATCTTGGCGTAAACGTTTTAGGTGACAAGAGACTGCAATATTCCATCCGTGGATTTTCAATATAATCATTGTGGCGTAAACGTTTTAGGTGACAATAGACAGCAACGTTCCATCCGTGAAGTTTCAATATAATCATTGTGGCGTAAACGTTTTAGGTGACAAGAAACAGAAACGTTTCATCCGTGTGGTTGCAATACAATCATTGTGGTGTAAACGTTTTAGGTGACAAGACACAGCAAGATTTCATCCGTGGCGTTTCAATACAATCATTGTGGCGTAAACGTTTTAGGTGACAAGAGACAGCAACGTTCCATCCGGGAAGTTTCAATACAATCATTGTGGCGTAACCGTTTTAGGTGACAATAGAAAGCAACGTTCCATGCGTGAAGTTTCAAAATAATCATTGTGGCGTAAACGTTTTAGGTGACAATAGATAACAACGTCCATCCGTGAAGTTTCTATATGATCATTGTGGCGTTAACATTTTAGGCGACAAGAGACAGCAACGTTCTATTCGTGAAGTTTCACTATAATCATTGTTGCGTAAACGTTTTAGGTGACAAGAGACAGCTAAGTTCCATCCGTGAATTTTCAATATAATTAATGTGGCGTAAATGTTTTAGGCGACAAGAGACAGCAACGTTCCTTCCATGATATTTCAATATAATCATTGTGACGTAAACCTTTTAGGTGACAAGAGACACCAATGTTCCATCCGTGAAGTTCCAATACAATCATTGTGGCGTAAACGTTTTATGTGACAATAGACAGCAACGTTCCATCTTTGAAGTTTGTATATCATCATTGTGGCGTAATCGTTTTAGGTGACAAGAGACACAACGTTCCATCCTTTTCAATATAATCATTGTGGCGTAAAGGTTTTAGGTGACAAGAGACAGGTATTCCATACGTGAAGTTCCAATATAAACATTGTGGTATATATACGTTTTAGGTGACAAGAGACAGCAAACTTCCATCCGTGAATTTTCAATATAATCTTTATGGCGTAAACGTTTTAGGTGACAAGAGACAGCAAGGTTTCATCCGTGATGTTTCAATACAATCATTGTGGCGTAAACGTTTTAGGTGACAAGAGACAGCAACGTTCCATCCGTGAAGGTTCCATGCAATCATTGTGGCGTAAACGTTTTAGGTGACAAGAGAAAGCAACGTTCCATGCGTGAAGGTTTAATATAATCATTGTGGCGCAAACGTTTTAGGTGAAAAGACACAGCAAGGTTTCATCCGTGATGTTTCAATACAATCATTGTGGCGCAAACGTTTTAGGTGACAAGAGACAGCAACGTGTCAACCGTGAAGTTCCAATGTAATCATCGTGGCGTAAAAGTTTTAGGTGACAAGAGACAGTAACGTTCAATCCGTGAAGTTCCAATGTAATCATCGTGGCGTAAAAGTTTTAGGTGACAAGAGACAGTAACGTTCAATCCGTGAAATTTCAATATAATCATTGTGGCGTATAAGTTTTAGGTGACAAGAGAAAGCAAAATTCGATCCGTGAAGTTTCATTATAATAGTTGTGGCGTAAACATTTTAGGTGACATAAGACAGCAACGTTCCATCCGTGAAGTTTCAATATGATTATTGTGGCGTAAACGTTTTAGGCGACAAGACACAGCAACGTTCCATCCGTGAATTTTCAATATAATCATTGTGGCCTAAACCTTTTAGGTAACAACAGACAGCAAATTTCCTTCCGTGAAGTTTGAATACAATCATTGTGGCGTAAACGTTTTAGGTATCAAGAGACAGCAACGTTCCATCCGTGAAGTTTCAATACAATCATTGTGGCGTCAACGTTTTAGGTGTCAAGAGACAGCAACGTTCCATTCGTGAACTTTCAATATAGTCATTGTGGCGTAAACGTTTTACGTGACAATAGACAGTAAGGTTCCAGTCGTGAAGGTTCAATATAATCATTGTGGCGTAAACGTTTTAGGTGACAAGAGATAGCAACGTTCCATCCGTGCAGTTTCTATATGATCATTGTGGCGTTAACATTTTAGGCGACAAGAGACAGCAACGTTCTATTCGTGAATTTTCACTATAATCATTGTGGCGTAAACGTTTTAGGTGACAAGAGACAGCTAAGTTCCATCCGTGAAGTTTCAATATAATTATTGTGGCGTAAATGTTTTAGGCGACAAGAGACAGCAACGTTCCTTCCATGATATTTCAATATAATCATTGTGTCGTAAACCTTTTAGGTGACAAGAGATACCAATGTTCCATCCGTGAAGTTCCAATACAATCATTGTGGCTTAAACGTTTTATGTGACAATATACAGCAACGTTCCATCTTTGAAGTTTATATATCATCATTGTAGCGTAATCGTTTTAGGTGACAAGAGACACAACGTTCCATCCATTTCAATATAATCATTGTGGCGTAAAGGTTTTAGGTGACAAGAGACAGGTATTCCATACGTGAAGTTCCAATATAAACATTGTGGTATATATACGTTTTAGGTGACAAGAGACAGCAAACTTCCATTCGTGAATTTTCAATATAATCTTTATGGCGTAAACGTTTTAGGTGACAAGAGACAGCAAGGTTTCATCCGTGATGTTTCAATACAATCATTGTGGCGTAAACGTTTTAGGTGACAAGAGACAGCAACGTTCCATCCGTGAAGGTTCCATGCAATCATTGTGGCTTAAACGTTTTATGTGACAAGAGAAAGCAACGTTCCATGCGTGAAGGTTTAATATAATCATTGTGGCGCAAACGTTTTAGGTGACAAGACACAGCAAGGTTTCATCCGTGATGTTTCAATACAATCATTGTGGCGCAAACGTTTTAGGTGACAAGAGACAGCAACGTGTCAACCGTGAAGTTCCAATGTAATCATCGTGGCGTAAAAGTTTTAGGTGACAAGAGACAGTAACGTTCAATCCGTGAAATTTCAATATAATCATTGTGGCGTATAAGTTTTAGGTGACAAGAGAAAGCAAAATTCGATCCGTGAAGTTTCATTATAATAGTTGTGGCGTAAAAATTTTAGGTGACATAAGACAGCAACGTTCCATCCGTGAAGGTCAATATGATTATTGTGGCGTAAACGTTTTAGGCGACAAGACACAGCAACGTTCCATCCGTGAATTTTAAATAATTCATTGTGGCCTAAACCTTTTAGGTAACAACAGACAGCAAATTTCCATCCGTGAAGTTTGAATACAATCATTGTGGCGTAAACGTTTTAGGCATCAAGAGACAGCAACGTTCCATCCGTGAAGTTTCAATACAATCATTGTGGCGTCAACGTTTTAGGTGTCAAGAGACAGCAACGTTCCATTCGTGAACTTTCAATATAGTCATTGTGGCGTAAACGTTTTACGTGACAATAGACAGTAAGGTTCCAGTCGTGAAGGTTCAATATAATCATTGTGGCGTAAACGTTTTAGGTGACAAGAGATAGCAACGTTCCATCCGTGAAGTTTCTATATGATCATTGTGGCGTTAACATTTTAGGCGGCAAGAGACACCAACGTTCTATTCGTGAATTTTCACTATAGTCATTGTGGCGTAAACGTTTTAGGTGACAAGAGACAGCTAAGTTCCATCCGTGAAGTTTCAATATAATTATTGTGGCGTAAATGTTTTAGGCGACAAGAGACAGCAACGTTCCTTCCATGATATTTCAATATAATCATTGTGTCGTAAACCTTTTAGGTGACAAGAGATACCAATGTTCCATCCGTGAAGTTCCAATACAATCATTGTGGCTTAAACGTTTTATGTGACAATATACAGCAACGTTCCATCTTTGAAGGTTATATATCATCATTGTAGCGTAATCGTTTTAGGTGACAAGAGACACAACGTTCCACCCATTTCAATATAATCATTCTGGCATAAAGGTTTTAGGTGACAAGAGACAGGTATTCCATACGTGAAGTTCCAATATAAACATTGTGGTATATATACGTTTTAGGTGACAAGAGACAGCAAACTTCCATCCGTGAATTTTCAATATAATCTTTATGGCGTAAACGTTTTAGGTGACAAGAGACAGCAAGGTTTCATCCGTGATGTTTCAATACAATCATTGTGGCGTAAACGTTTTAGGTGACAAGAGACAGGAACGTTCCATCCGTGAAGGTTCCATGCAATCATTGTGGCGTAAACGTTTTAGGTGACAAGAGAAAGCAACGGTCCATGCGTGAAGGTTTAATATAATCATTGTGGCGCAAACGTTTTAGGTGACAAGACACAGCAAGGTTTCATCCGTGATGTTTCAATACAATCATTGTGGCGCAAACGTTTTAGGTGACAAGAGACAGCAACGTGTCAACCGTGAAGTTCCAATGTAATCATCGTGGCATAAAAGTTTTAGGTGACAAGAGACAGTAACGTTCAATCCGTGAAATTTCAATATAATCATTGTGGCGTATAAGTTTTAGGTGACAAGAGAAAGCAAAATTCGATCCGTGAAGTTTCATTATAATAGTTGTGGCGTAAACATTTTAGGTGACATAAGACAGCAACGTTCCATCCGTGAAGTTTCAATATGATTATTGTGGCGTAAACGTTTTAGGCGACAAGACACAGCAACGTTCCATCCGTGAATTTTCAATATAACCATTGTGGCCTAAACCTTTTAGGTAACAACAGACAGCAAATTTCCATCCGTGAAGTTTGAATACAATCATTGTGGCGTAAACGTTTTAGGTATCAAGAGACAGCAACGTTCCATCCGTGAAGTTTCAATACAATCATTGTGGCGTCAACGTTTTAGGTGTCAAGAGACAGCAACGTTCCATTCGTGAACTTTCAATATAGTCATTGTGGCGTAAACGTTTTACGTGACAATAGACAGTAAGGTTCCAGTCGTGAAGGTTCAATATAATCATTGTGGCGTAAACGTTTTAGGTGACAAGAGATAGCAACGTTCCATCCGTGAAGTTTCTATATGATCATTGTGGCGTTAACATTTTAGGCGACAAGAGACAGCAACGTTCTATTCGTGAATTTTCACTATAATCATTGTGGCGTAAACGTTTTAGGTGACAAGAGACAGCTAAGTTCCATCCGTGAAGTTTCAATATAATTATTGTGGCGTAAATGTTTTAGGCGACAAGAGACAGCAACGTTCCTTCCATGATATTTCAATATAATCATTGTGTCTAAACCTTTTAGGTGACAAGAGATACCAATGTTCCATCCGTGAAGTTCCAATACAATCATTGTGGCTTAAACGTTTTATGTGACAATATACAGCAACGTTCCATCTTTGAAGTTTATATATCATCATTGTAGCGTAATCGTTTTAGGTGACAAGAGACACAACGTTCCACCCATTTCAATATAATCATTCTGGCATAAAGGTTTTAGGTGACAAGAGACAGGTATTCCATACGTGAAGTTCCAATATAAACATTGTGGTATATATACGTTTTAGGTGACAAGAGACAGCAAACTTCCATCCGTGAATTTTCAATATAATCTTTATGGCGTAAACGTTTTAGGTGACAAGAGACAGCAAGGTTTCATCCGTGATGTTTCAATACAATCATTGTGGCGTAAACGTTTTAGGTGACAAGAGACAGGAACGTTCCATCCGTGAAGGTTCCATGCAATCATTGTGGCGTAAACGTTTTAGGTGACAAGAGAAAGCAACGGTCCATGCGTGAAGGTTTAATATAATCATTGTGGCGCAAACGTTTTAGGTGACAAGACACAGCAAGGTTTCATCCGTGATGTTTCAATACAATCATTGTGGCGCAAACGTTTTAGGTGACAAGAGACAGCAACGTGTCAACCGTGAAGTTCCAATGTAATCATCGTGGCATAAAAGTTTTAGGTGACAAGAGACAGTAACGTTCAATCCGTGAAATTTCAATATAATCATTGTGGCGTATAAGTTTTAGGTGACAAGAGAAAGCAAAATTCGATCCGTGAAGTTTCATTATAATAGTTGTGGCGTAAACATTTTAGGTGACATAAGACAGCAACGTTCCATCCGTGAAGTTTCAATATGATTATTGTGGCGTAAACGTTTTAGGCGACAAGACACAGCAACGTTCCATCCGTGAATTTTCAATATAACCATTGTGGCCTAAACCTTTTAGGTAACAACAGACAGCAAATTTCCATCCGTGAAGTTTGAATACAATCATTGTGGCGTAAACGTTTTAGGTATCAAGAGACAGCAACGTTCCATCCGTGAAGTTTCAATACAATCATTGTGGCGTCAACGTTTTAGGTGTCAAGAGACAGCAACGTTCCATTCGTGAACTTTCAATATAGTCATTGTGGCGTAAACGTTTTACGTGACAATAGACAGTAAGGTTCCAGTCGTGAAGGTTCAATATAATCATTGTGGCGTAAACGTTTTAGGTGACAAGAGATAGCAACGTTCCATCCGTGAAGTTTCTATATGATCATTGTGGCGTTAACATTTTAGGCGACAAGAGACAGCAACGTTCTATTCGTGAATTTTCACTATAATCATTGTGGCGTAAACGTTTTAGGTGACAAGAGACAGCTAAGTTCCATCCGTGAAGTTTCAATATAATTATTGTGGCGTAAATGTTTTAGGCGACAAGAGACAGCAACGTTCCTTCCATGATATTTCAATATAATCATTGTGTCTAAACCTTTTAGGTGACAAGAGATACCAATGTTCCATCCGTGAAGTTCCAATACAATCATTGTGGCTTAAACGTTTTATGTGACAATATACAGCAACGTTCCATCTTTGAAGTTTATATATCATCATTGTAGCGTAATCGTTTTAGGTGACAAGAGACACAACGTTCCATCCTTTTCAATATAATCTTTGTGGCGTAAAGGTTTAGTTGACAAGAGACACGTATTCCATACGTGAAGTTCCAATATAAACATTGTGGTATATATACTGTACGTTTTAGGTGACAAGAGACAGCAAACTTCCATCCGTGAATTTCCAATATAATCTTTGTGGCGTAAACTTTTTAGGTGACAAGAGGCAGTAACATACCATCCCTGAAGTTTCAATATAATAATTGGCGTAAACGTTTTAGGTGGCAAGAGACAGCAACTTCCATCCGTGAAGGTTCAAAAAACTCAGGATCGTGAAAGATAAATATGTTATCATTGGCGTAAACTTTGTAAATCTTACCGTAAACGTTTTAAGTGACAATAGACAGCAACGTTCCATCCATGAAGTTTCCATATAATAACTGTGGCGTAAACGTTTTAGGTGACAAGATACAGCAACGTTTTCCACCGCGGGGTTTCAATACAATCATTGTGGCGTAAACGTTTTAGGCGACAAGAGACAGCATCGTTTCTTTCGTGATGTTTCAATACAATCATTGTGGCGTAAACGTTCTAGGTGACAATAGACAGCAACGTTCCATCCGTGAAGTTTCAATGAATTCCTTGTGGCGTAAATGTTTTGGGCGACAAGAGATAGCAACGTTCCATCCGTGAAGATTCACTATAATCATTGTGGCGTAAACGTTTTAGGCGACAAGATTCATCAACGTTCCATCCGTGAAGTTTCAATATAATCATTGTGGCGTAAACGTTTTAGATGACAAGAAACAGCAACGTTTTCCACCGTGGGGTTTCAATACAATCATTGTGGCGTAAACGTTTTAGGTGGCAAGAGACAGCATCGTTTCATCCATGATGTTTCAATACAATCATTGTGGCGTAAACGTTTTAGGCGACAAGAGACAACAACGTTCCATCCGTGAAGTTTCACTATAATCATTGTGGCGTAAATGTTTTAGGCGACAAGAGACATCAACGTTCCATCCGTGAAGTTATAATATAATCATTGTGGCGTAAACGTTTTAGGTGACTACAGACAGCAACGTTCCATCGGTGAATTTTCAATATAATCATTGTGGCGTAAACGTTTTAGGTGACAAGAAACAGCAACGTTTTCCACCGTGGGGTTTCAATACAATCATTGTGGCGTAAACGTTTTAGGCGACAAGACACAGCAACGTTCCATCCGTGAATTTTCAATATAATCATTGTGGCCTAAACCTTTTAGGTAACAACAGACAGCAAATTTCCATCCGTGAAGTTTGAATACAATCATTGTGGCGTCAACGTTTTAGGTATCAAGAGACAGCAACGTTCCATCCGTGAAGTTTCAATACAATCATTGTGGCGTCAACGTTTTAGGTGTCAAGAGACAGCAACGTTCCATCCGTGAAGTTTCAATACAATCATTGTGGCATAATCGTTTTAGGTGACAATAGACAGCAACGTTCCATGCGTGAATTTTCAATATAATCATTGTGGCGTAAACGTTTTAGGTGACAAGAGATAGCAACGTTCCATCCGTGAAGTTTCTATATGATCATTGTGGCGTTAACATTTTAGGCGACAAGAGACAGCAAAGTTCTATCCGTGAAGTTTCACTATAATCATTGTGGCGTAAACGTTTTAGGTGACAAGAGACAGCAAAGTTCCATCCGTGAAGTTTCAATATAATTATTGTGGCGTAAATGTTTTAGGCGACAAGAGACAGCAACGTTCCTTCCATGATGTTTCAATATAATCATTGTGACGTAAACGTTTTAGGTGACAATAGACAGCAACGTTCCATGCGTGAAGTTTCAATATAATCATTGTGGCGTAAACGTTTTAGGTGACAAGAGATAGCAACGTTCCATCCGTGACGTTTCTATATGATCATTGTGGCGTTATCATTTTAGGCGACAAGAGACAGCATATTTCCATCCGTGAAGGTTCAAAAAACTCGGAATCGTGAAAGATAAAAATGTTATCATTGGCGTAAACTTTGTAAATCTTGGCGTAAACGTTTTAGGTGACAAGAGACTGCAACATTCCATCCTTGGATTTTCAATATAATCATTGTGGCGTAAACGTTTTAGGTGACAAGAAACAGCAACGTTTTCCACCGTGGGGTTTCAATACAATCATTGTGGCGTAAACGTTTTAGGTGGCAAGAGACAGCATCGTTTCATCCATGATGTTTCAATACAATCATTGTGGCGTAAACGTTTTAGGCGACAAGAGACAACAACGTTCCATCCTTGAAGTTTCACTATAATCATTGTGGCGTAAATGTTTTAGGCGACAAGAGACATCAACGTTCCATCCGTGAAGTTATAATATAATCATTGTGGCGTAAACGTTTTAGGTGACTACAGACAGCAACGTTCCATCGGTGAATTTTCAATATAATCATTGTAACGTAAACGTTTTAGGTGACAATAGACAGCAACGTTCCATCCGTGAAGTTTCAATATAATCATTGTGGTGTAAACGTTTTAGGTGAAAAGAGACAGCAACGTTCCGTCCTTCAAGTTTCAATACAATCATTGTGGCGTAAACGTTTTAGGTGACAAGAAACAGAAACGTTTCATCCGTGGGGTTGCAATACAATCATTGTGGTGTAAACGTTTTAGGTGACAAGAGACAGCAAAGTTTCAACCGTGAAGTTTCAATGTAATCATCGTTGCGTAAACGTTTTAGGTGACAAGAGACAGCAACGTTCAATCAGTGAAATTTCAATATAATCATTGTGGCGTATAAGTTTTAGGTGACAAGAGAAAGCAAAATTAGATCCGTGAAGTTTCATTATAATAGTTGTGGCGAAAACATTTTAGGTGACAAAAGACAGCAACGTTCCATCCGTGAAGTTTCAATATGATTATTGTGGCGTAAACGTTTTAGGCGACAAGACACAGCAACGTTCCATCCGTGAATTTTCAATATAATCATTGTGGTCTAAACGTTTTAGGTAACAACAGACAGCAAATTTCCATCCGTGAAGTTTGAATACAATCATTGTGGCGTAAACGTTTTAGGTATCAAGAGACAGCAACGTTCCATCCGTGAAGTTTCAATACAATCATTGTGGCGTCAACGTTTTAGGTGTCAAGAGACAGCAACGTTCCATTCGTGAACTTTCAATATAATCATTGTGGCGTAAATGTTTTACGTGACACTAGACAGTAAGGTTCCAGTCGTGAAATTTGTATATAATCATTGCGGTTTAAACGTTTTAGGTGACAAGAGACAGTAAATTTCCATCCGTGAAGTTCCAATGTAATCATTGTGGCGTAAAAGTTTTAGGTGATAAGAGACAGCAACGTTCAATCTGTGAAGTTTCAATATAATCATTGAGGCGTATAAGTTTTAGATGATAAGAGACAGCAAAGTTCGATCCGTGAAGTTACAATATAATCATTGAGGTGTAAACCATTTATGTGACAACAGACAGAAACGTTCCATCCGTGAAGTTTCAATATAATAGTTGTGGTGTAAACATTTCGGGTGACAAGAGACAGCAACGTTCCATCCGTGATGTTTCAATATGATTAATGTGGCGTAAACGTATTAGGCGACAAGAGACAGCAACGTTCCATTCGTGAATTTTCAATATAATCATTGTGGAGTAAACGTTTTAGGTGACAAGAAACAGCAACGTTTTCCACCGTGGGGTTTCAATACAATCATTGTGGCGTAAAGGTTTTAGGTGACAAGAGACAGCATCGTTTCATCCGTGATGTTTCAATACAATCATTGTGTCGTAAACGTTTTAGGCGACAAGAGACAGCAACGTTCCATCCGTGAAGTTTCACTATAATCATTGTAACGTAAACGTTTTAGTTGTCAAAAGACAGCAAATTTCCATCCGTGAAGGTTCAAAAAACTCGGAATCGTGAAAGATAAAAATGTTATCATTGGTGTAAACTTTGTAAATCTTGGCGTAAACGTTTTAGGTGACAAGAGACTGCAATATTCCATCCGTGGATTTTCAATATAATCATTGTGGCGTAAACGTTTTAGGTGACAATAGACAGCAACGTTCCATCCGTGAAGTTTCAATATAATCATTGTGGCGTAAACGTTTTAGGTGACAAGAAACAGAAACGTTTCATCCGTGTGGTTGCAATACAATCATTGTGGTGTAAACGTTGTAGGTGACAAGACACAGCAAGATTTCATCCGTGGCGTTTCAATACAATCATTGTGGCGTAAACGTTTTAGGTGACAAGACACAGCAACGTTCCATCCGGGAAGTTTCAATACAATCATTGTGGCGTAACCGTTTTAGGTGACAATAGAAAGCAACGTTCCATGCGTGAAGTTTCAAAATAATCATTGTGGCGTAAACGTTTTAGGTGACAATAGATAACAACGTCCATCCGTGAAGTTTCTATATGATCATTGTGGCGTTAACATTTTAGGCGACAAGAGACAGCAACGTTCTATTCGTGAAGTTTCACTATAATCATTGTTGCGTAAACGTTTTAGGTGACAAGAGACAGCTAAGTTCCATCCGTGAATTTTCAATATAATTAATGTGGCGTAAATGTTTTAGGCGACAAGAGACAGCAACGTTCCTTCCATGATATTTCAATATAATCATTGTGACGTAAACCTTTTAGGTGACAAGAGACACCAATGTTCCATCCGTGAAGTTCCAATACAATCATTGTGGCGTAAACGTTTTATGTGACAATAGACAGCAACGTTCCATCTTTGAAGTTTGTATATCATCATTGTGGCGTAATCGTTTTAGGTGACAAGAGACACAACGTTCCATCCTTTTCAATATAATCATTGTGGCGTAAAGGTTTTAGGTGACAAGAGACAGGTATTCCATACGTGAAGTTCCAATATAAACATTGTGGTATATATACGTTTTAGGTGACAAGAGACAGCAAACTTCCATCCGTGAATTTTCAATATAATCTTTATGGCGTAAACGTTTTAGGTGACAAGAGACAGCAAGGTTTCATCCGTGATGTTTCAATACAATCATTGTGGCGTAAACGTTTTAGGTGACAAGAGACAGCAACGTTCCATCCGTGAAGGTTCCATGCAATCATTGTGGCGTAAACGTTTTAGGTGACAAGAGAAAGCAACGTTCCATGCGTGAAGGTTTAATATAATCATTGTGGCGCAAACGTTTTAGGTGACAAGACACAGCAAGGTTTCATCCGTGATGTTTCAATACAATCATTGTGGCGCAAACGTTTTAGGTGACAAGAGACAGCAACGTGTCAACCGTGAAGTTCCAATGTAATCATCGTGGCGTAAAAGTTTTAGGTGACAAGAGACAGTAACGTTCAATCCGTGAAGTTCCAATGTAATCATCGTGGCGTAAAAGTTTTAGGTGACAAGAGACAGTAACGTTCAATCCGTGAAATTTCAATATAATCATTGTGGCGTATAAGTTTTAGGTGACAAGAGAAAGCAAAATTCGATCCGTGAAGTTTCATTATAATAGTTGTGGCGTAAACATTTTAGGTGACATAAGACAGCAACGTTCCATCCGTGAAGTTTCAATATGATTATTGTGGCGTAAACGTTTTAGGCGACAAGACACAGCAACGTTCCATCCGTGAATTTTCAATATAATCATTGTGGCCTAAACCTTTTAGGTAACAACAGACAGCAAATTTCCATCCGTGAAGTTTGAATACAATCATTGTGGCGTAAACGTTTTAGGTATCAAGAGACAGCAACGTTCCATCCGTGAAGTTTCAATACAATCATTGTGGCGTCAACGTTTTAGGTGTCAAGAGACAGCAACGTTCCATTCGTGAACTTTCAATATAGTCATTGTGGCGTAAACGTTTTACGTGACAATAGACAGTAAGGTTCCAGTCGTGAAGGTTCAATATAATCATTGTGGCGTAAACGTTTTAGGTGACAAGAGATAGCAACGTTCCATCCGTGCAGTTTCTATATGATCATTGTGGCGTTAACATTTTAGGCGACAAGAGACAGCAACGTTCTATTCGTGAATTTTCACTATAATCATTGTGGCGTAAACGTTTTAGGTGACAAGAGACAGCTAAGTTCCATCCGTGAAGTTTCAATATAATTATTGTGGCGTAAATGTTTTAGGCGACAAGAGACAGCAACGTTCCTTCCATGATATTTCAATATAATCATTGTGTCGTAAACCTTTTAGGTGACAAGAGATACCAATGTTCCATCCGTGAAGTTCCAATACAATCATTGTGGCTTAAACGTTTTATGTGACAATATACAGCAACGTTCCATCTTTGAAGTTTATATATCATCATTGTAGCGTAATCGTTTTAGGTGACAAGAGACACAACGTTCCATCCATTTCAATATAATCATTGTGGCGTAAAGGTTTTAGGTGACAAGAGACAGGTATTCCATACGTGAAGTTCCAATATAAACATTGTGGTATATATACGTTTTAGGTGACAGGAGACAGCAAACTTCCATCCGTGAATTTTCAATATAATCTTTATGGCGTAAACGTTTTAGGTGACAAGAGACAGCAAGGTTTCATCCGTGATGTTTCAATACAATCATTGTGGCGTAAACGTTTTAGGTGACAAGAGACAGCAACGTTCCATCCGTGAAGGTTCCATGCAATCATTGTGGCTTAAACGTTTTAGGTGACAAGAGAAAGCAACGTTCCATGCGTGAAGGTTTAATATAATCATTGTGGCGCAAACGTTTTAGGTGACAAGACACAGCAAGGTTTCATCCGTGATGTTTCAATACAATCATTGTGGCGCAAACGTTTTAGGTGACAAGAGACAGCAACGTGTCAACCGTGAAGTTCCAATGTAATCATCGTGGCGTAAAAGTTTTAGGTGACAAGAGACAGTAACGTTCAATCCGTGAAATTTCAATATAATCATTGTGGCGTATAAGTTTTAGGTGACAAGAGAAAGCAAAATTCGATCCGTGAAGTTTCATTATAATAGTTGTGGCGTAAAAATTTTAGGTGACATAAGACAGCAACGTTCCATCCGTGAAGGTCAATATGATTATTGTGGCGTAAACGTTTTAGGCGACAAGACACAGCAACGTTCCATCCGTGAATTTTAAATAATTCATTGAGGCCTAAACCTTTTAGGTAACAACAGACAGCAAATTTCCATCCGTGAAGTTTGAATACAATCATTGTGGCGTAAAAGTTTTAGGCATCAAGAGACAGCAACGTTCCATCCGTGAAGTTTCAGTACAATCATTGTGGCGTCAACGTTTTAGGTGTCAAGAGACAGCAACGTTCCATTCGTGAACTTTCAATATAGTCATTGTGGCGTAAACGTTTTACGTGACAATAGACAGTAAGGTTCCAGTCGTGAAGGTTCAATATAATCATTGTGGCGTAAACGTTTTAGGTGACAAGAGATAGCAACGTTCCATCCGTGAAGTTTCTATATGATCATTGTGGCGTTAACATTTTAGGCGACAAGAGACAGCAACGTTCTATTCGTGAATTTTCACTATAATCATTGTGGCGTAAACGTTTTAGGTGACAAGAGACAGCTAAGTTCCATCCGTGAAGTTTCAATATAATTATTGTGGCGTAAATGTTTTAGGCGACAAGAGACAGCAACGTTCCTTCCATGATATTTCAATATAATCATTGTGTCGTAAACCATTAGGTGACAAGAGATACCAATGTTCCATCCGTGAAGTTCCAATACAATCATTGTGGCTTAAACGTTTTATGTGACAATATACAGCAACGTTCCATCTTTGAAGGTTATATATCATCATTGTAGCGTAATCGTTTTAGGTGACAAGAGACACAACGTTCCACCCATTTCAATATAATCATTGTGGCATAAAGGTTTTAGGTGACAAGAGACAGGTATTCCATACGTGAAGTTCCAATATAAACATTGTGGTATATATACGTTTTAGGTGACAAGAGACAGCAAACTTCCATCCGTGAATTTTCAATATAATCTTTATGGCGTAAACGTTTTAGGTGACAAGAGACAGCAAGGTTTCATCCGTGATGTTTCAATACAATCATTGTGGCGTAAACGTTTTAGGTGACAAGAGACAGGAACGTTCCTTCCGTGAAGGTTCCATGCAATCATTGTGGCGTAAACGTTTTAGGTGACAAGAGAAAGCAACGTTCCATGCGTGAAGGTTTAATATAATCATTGTGGCGCAAACGTTTTAGGTGACAAGACACAGCAAGGTTTCATCCGTGATGTTTCAATACAATCATTGTGGCGCAAACGTTTTAGGTGACAAGAGACAGCAACGTGTCAACCGTGAAGTTCCAATGTAATCATCGTGGCGTAAAAGTTTTAGGTGACAAGAGACAGTAACGTTCAATCCGTGAAATTTCAATATAATCATTGTGGCGTATAAGTTTTAGGTGACAAGAGAAAGCAAAATTCGATCCGTGAAGTTTCATTATAATAGTTGTGGCGTAAACATTTTAGGTGACATAAGACAGCAACGTTCCATCCGTGAAGTTTCAATATGATTATTGTGGCGTAAACGTTTTAGGCGACAAGACGCAGCAACGTTCCATCCGTGAATTTTCAATATAATCATTGTGGCCTAAACCTTTTAGGTAACAACAGACAGCAAATTTCCATCCGTGAAGTTTGAATACAATCATTGTGGCGTAAACGTTTTAGGTATCAAGAGACAGCAACGTTCCATCCGTGAAGTTTCAATACAATCATTGTGGCGTCAACGTTTTAGGTGTCAAGAGACAGCAACGTTCCATTCGTGAAATTTCAATATAGTCATTGTGGCGTAAACGTTTTACGTGACAATAGACAGTAAGGTTCCAGTCGTGAAGGTTCAATATAATCATTGTGGCGTAAACGTTTTAGGTGACAAGAGATAGCAACGTTCCATCCGTGAAGTTTCTATATGATCATTGTGGCGTTAACATTTTAGGCGACAAGAGACAGCAACGTTCTATTCGTGAATTTTCACTATAATCATTGTGGCGTTAACGTTTTAGGTGACAAGAGACAGCTAAGTTCCATCCGTGAAGTTTCAATGTAATTATTGTGGCGTAAATGTTTTAGGCGACAAGAGACAGCAACGTTCCTTCCATGATATTTCAATATAATCATTGTGTCGTAAACCTTTTAGGTGACAAGAGATACCAATGTTCCATCCGTGAAGTTCCAATACAATCATTGTGGCTTAAACGTTTTATGTGACAATATACAGCAACGTTCCATCTTTGAAGTTTATATATCATCATTGTAGCGTAATCGTTTTAGGTGACAAGAGACACAACGTTCCATCCTTTTCAATATAATCTTTGTGGCGTAAAGGTTTAGTTGACAAGAGACACGTATTCCATACGTGAAGTTCCAATATAAACATTGTGGTATATATACTGTACGTTTTAGGTGACAAGAGACAGCAAACTTCCATCCGTGAATTTCCAATATAATCTTTGTGGCGTAAACTTTTTAGGTGACAAGAGGCAGTAACATTCCATCCCTGAAGTTTCAATATAATAATTGGCGTAAACGTTTTAGGTGGCAAGAGACAGCAACTTCCATCCGTGAAGGTTCAAAACACTCAGGATCGTGAAAGATAAATATGTTATCATTGGCGTAAACTTTGTAAATCTTACCGTAAACGTTTTAGGTGACAAGAGACATCAACGTTCCATCCGTGAAGTTATAATATAATCATTGTGGCGTAAACGTTTTAGGTGACTACAGACAGCAACGTTCCATCGGTGAATTTTCAATATAATCATTGTGGCGTAAACGTTTTAGGTGACAAGAAACAGCAACGTTTTCCACCGTGGGGTTTCAATACAATCATTGTGGCGTAAACGTTCTAGGCGACAAGACACAGCAACGTTCCATCCGTGAATTTTCAATATAATCATTGTGGCCTAAACCTTTTAGGTAACAACAGACAGCAAATTTCCATCCGTGAAGTTTGAATACAATCATTGTGGCGTCAACGTTTTAGGTATCAAGAGACAGCAACGTTCCATCCGTGAAGTTTCAATACAATCATTGTCGCGTCAACGTTTTAGGTGTCAAGAGACAGCAACGTTCCATCCGTGAAGTTTCAATACAATCATTGTGGCATAATCGTTTTAGGTGACAATAGACAGCAACGTTCCATGCGTGAATTTTCAATATAATCATTGTGGCGTAAACGTTTTAGGTGACAAGAGATAGCAACGTTCCATCCGTGAAGTTTCTATATGATCATTGTGGCGTTAACATTTTAGGCGACAAGAGACAGCAAAGTTCTATCCGTGAAGTTTCACTATAATCATTGTGGCGTAAACGTTTTAGGTGACAAGAGACAGCAAAGTTCCATCCGTGAAGTTTCAATATAATTATTGTGGCGTAAATGTTTTAGGCGACAAGAGACAGCAACGTTCCTTCCATGATGTTTCAATATAATCATTGTGACGTAAACGTTTTAGGTGACAATAGACAGCAACGTTCCATGCGTGAAGTTTCAATATAATCATTGTGGCGTAAACGTTTTAGGTGACAAGAGATAGCAACGTTCCATCCGTCACGTTTCTATATGATCATTGTGGCGTTATCATTTTAGGCGACAAGAGACAGCATATTTCCATCCGTGAAGGTTCAAAAAACTCGGAATCGTGAAAGATAAAAATGTTATCATTGGCGTAAACTTTGTAAATCTTGGCGTAAACGTTTTAGGTGACAAGAGACTGCAACATTCCATCCTTGGATTTTCAATATAATCATTGTGGCGTAAACGTTTTAGGTGACAAGAAACAGCAACGTTTTCCACCGTGGGGTTTCAATACAATCATTGTGGCGTAAACGTTTTAGGTGGCAAGAGACAGCATCGTTTCATCCATGATGTTTCAATACAATCATTGTGGCGTAAACGTTTTAGGCGACAAGAGACAACAACGTTCCATCCTTGAAGTTTCACTATAATCATTGTGGCGTAAATGTTTTAGGCGACAAGAGACATCAACGTTCCATCCGTGAAGTTATAATATAATCATTGTGGCGTAAACGTCTTAGGTGACTACAGACAGCAACGTTCCATCGGTGAATTTTCAATATAATCATTGTAACGTAAACGTTTTAGGTGACAATAGACAGCAACGTTCCATCCGTGAAGTTTCAATATAATCATTGTGGTGTAAACGTTTTAGGTGACAAGAGACAGCAACGTTCCGTCCTTCAAGTTTCAATACAATCATTGTGGCGTAAACGTTTTAGGTGACAAGAAACAGAAACGTTTCATCCGTGGGGTTGCAATACAATCATTGTGGTGTAAACGTTTTAGGTGACAAGACACAGCAAGATTTCATCCGTGGCGTTTCAATACAATCATTGTGGCGTAAACGTATTAGGTGACAAGAGACAGCAACGTTCCATCCGTGAAGTTTCAATACATTCATTGTGGCATAATCGTTTTAGGTGACAATAGACAGCAACGTTCCATGCGTGAATTTTCAATATAATCATTGTGGCGTAAACGTTTTAGGTGACAAGAGATAGCAACGTTGCATCCGTGAAGTTTCTATATGATCATTGTGGCGTTAACATTTTAGGCGACAAGAGACAGCAAAGTTCTATCCGTGAAGTTTCACTATAATCATTGTGGCGTAAACGTTTTAGGTGACAAGAGACAGCAAAGTTCCATCCGTGAAGTTTCAATATAATTATAGTGACGTAAATGTTTTAGGCGACAAGAGACAGCAACGTTCCTTCCATGATGTTTCAATATAATCATTGTGACGTAAAAGTTTTAGGTGACAATAGACAGCAACGTTCCATGCGTGAAGTTTCAATATAATCATTGTGGCGTAAACGTTTTAGGTGACAAGAGATAGCAACGTTCCATCCGTGACGTTTCTATATGATCATTGTGGCGTTATCATTTTAGGCGGCAAGAGACAGCAAATTTCCATCCGTGAAGGTTCAAAAAACTCGGAATCGTGAAAGATGAAAATGTTATCATTGGCGTAAACTTTGTAAATCTTGGCGTAAACGTTTTAGGTGACAAGAGACTGCAACATTCCATCCTTGGATTTTCAATATAATGATTGTGGCGTAAACGTTTTAGGTGACAATAGACAGCAACGTTCCATCCGTGAATTTTCAATATAATCATTGTGGCGTAAACGTTTTAGGTGACAAGAGACACAACGTTCCATCCTTTTCAATATAATCATTGTGGCGTAAACGTTTTAGGTGACAAGAGACAGCAACATTCCATACGTGAAGTTTCAATATAAACATTGTGTTATATATTCGTTTTAGGTGACAAGAGACAGCAAACTTCCATCCGTGAATTTTCAATATAATCTTTGTGGCGTAAACTTTTTAGGTGACAAGAGGCAGTAACATTCCATCCGTGGAGTTTTAATATAATCATTGTGTCGTAAACGTTTTAGGTGACAATAGACAGCAACGTTCCATCAATGAAGTTTCCATATAATAACTGTGGCGTAAAAGTTTTAGGTGACAAGATACATCAACGTTTTCCACCGCGAGGTTTCAATACAATCATTGTGGCGTAAACGTTTTAGGCGACAAGAGACAGCATCGTTTCTTTCGTGATGTTTCAATACAATCATTGTGGCGTAAACGTTTTAGGTGACAATAGACAGCAACGTTCCATCCGTGAAGTTTCAATGAATTCCTTGTGGCGTTAATGTTTTGGGCGACAAGAGATAGCAACGTTCCATCCGTGATGATTCACTATAATCATTGTGGCGTAAACGTTTTAGGTGACAAGAGACAGCAACATTCCATACGTGAAGTTTCAATATATACATTGTGTTATATATTCGTTTTAGGTGACAAGAGACAGCAAACATCCATCCGTGAATTTTCAATATAATCATTGTGGCGTAAACGTTTTAGGTGACAAGAAACAACAAAGTTTTCCACCGTGGGGTTTCAATACAATCATTGTGGCGTAAACGTTTTAGGTGACATGAGACAGCCTCGTTTCTTCCATGATGTTTCAATACAATCATTGTGTCGTAAACGTTTTAGGCGACTAGAGACAGCAACGTTCCATCCGTGAAGTTTCACTATAATCATTGTGGCGTAAATGATTTAGGCGATAAGAGACATCAACGTTCCATCCGTGAAGTTTCAATATAATCATTGTGGCGTAAACGTTTTAGGTGACAACAGACAGCAACGTTCCATCGGTGAATTTGCAATATAATCATTGTAACTTAAACGTTTTAGTTGTCAAAAGACAACAAATTTCCATCCGTGAAGGTTCAAAAAACTCGGAATCGTGAAAGATAAAAATGTTATCATTGGCGTAAACTTTGTAAATCTTGGCGTAAACGTTTTAGGTGACAAGAGACTGTAACATTCCATCCGTGGATTTTCAATATAATCATTGTGGCGTAAACGTTTTAGGTGACAATAGACAGCAACGTTCCATCCGTGAAGTTTCAATATAATCATTGTGGCGTAAACGTTTTAGGTGACAAGAGACAGCAACGTTCCGTCCTTCAAGTTTCAATACAATCATTGTGGCGTAAACGTTTAGGTGACAAGAAACAGAAACGTTTCATCCGTGGGGTTGCAATACAATCATTGTGGTGTAAACGTTTTAGGTGACAAGACACAGCAAGATTTCATCCGTGGCGTTTCAATACAATCATTGTGGCGTAAACGTTTTAGGTGACAAGAGACAGCAACGTTCCATCCGTGAAGTTTCAATACAATCATTGTGGCGTAAACGTTTTAGGTGGCAATAGACAGCAACGTTCCATGCGTGAAGTTTCAATATAATCATTGTGGCGTAAACGTTTTAGGTGACAAGAGATAGCAACGTTCCATCCGTGAAGTTTCTATATTATCATTGTGGCGTTAACATTTTAGGCGACAAGAGACAGCAACGTTCTATCCGTGAAGTTTCACTATGATCATTGTGGCGTAAACGTTTTAGGTGACAAGAGACAGCAAAGTTCCATCAGTGAAGTTTCAATATAATTATTGTGGCGTAAATGTTTTAGGCGACAAGAGACAGCAACGTTCCTTCCATGATGTTTCAATATAATCATTGTGTCGTAAACTTTTTAGGTGACAAGAGACACCAATGTTCCATCCGTGAAGTTTCAATACAATCATTGTGGCGTAAACGTTTTATGTGACAATAGACAGCAACGTTCCATCTTTGAAGTTTAAATATCATCATTGTGGCGTAATCGTTTTAGGTGACAAGAGACACAACGTTCCATCCTTTACAATATAATCATTGTGGCGTAAACGTTTTAGGTGACAAGAGACAGCAACATTCCATACGTGAAGTTTCAATATAAACATTGTGGTATATATACGTTTTAGGTGACAAGAGACAGCAAACTTCTATCCGTGAATTTTCAATATAATCTTTGTGGCGTAAACTTTTTAGGTGACAAGAGGCAGTAACATTCCATCCCTGAAGTTTCAATATAATAATTGGCGTAAACGTTTTAGGTGGCAAGAGACAGCAACTTCCATCCGTGAAGGTTCAAAAAACTCAGAATCGTGAAAGATAAATATGTTATCATTGGCGTAAGCTTTGTAAATCTTGGCGTAAACGTTTTAGGTGACAATAGACAGCAACGTTCCATCAGTGGAGTTTCAATATTATCATCGTGGCGTAAACGATTTAGGTGACAAGGGACATCAACATTCCATCCGTGGAGTTTTAATATAATCATTGTGTCGTAAACGTTTTAGGTGAAAATAGACAGCAACGTTCCATCCATGAAGTTTCCATATAATAACTGTGGCGTAAACGTTTTAGGTGACAAGATACAGCAACGTTTCCCACCGCGGGGTTTCAATACAATCATTGTGGCGTAAACGTTTTAGGCGACAAGAGACAGCATCGTTTCTTTCGTGTTGTTTCAATACAATCATTGTGGCGTAAACGTTTTAGGTGACAATAGACAGCAACGTTCCATCCGTGAAGTTTCAATAAATTCCTTGTGGCGTAAATGTTTTGGGCGACAAGAGACAGCAACGTTCCATCCGTGAAGATTCACTATAATCATTGTGGCGTAAACGTTTTAGGCGACAAGAATCATCAACGTTCCATCCGTGAAGTTTCAATATAATCATTGTGGCGTAAACGTTTTAGGTGACAAGAAACAGCAACGTTTTCCACCGTGGGGTTTCAATACAATCATTGTGGCGTAAACGTTTTAGGTGGCAAGAGACAGCATCGTTTCATCCATGATGTTTCAATACAATCATTGTGGCGTAAACGTTTTAGGCGACAAGAGACAACAACGTTCCATCCGTGAAGTTTCACTATAATCATTGTGGCGTAAATGTTTTAGGCGACAAGAGACATCAACGATCCATCCGTGAAGTTATAATATAATCATTGTGGCGTAAACGTTTTAGGTGACTACAGACAGCAACGTTCCATCGGTGAATTTTCAATTTAATCATTGTGGCGTAAACGTTTTAGTTGACAAGAAACAGCAACGTTTTCCACCGTGGGGTTTCAATACAATCATTGTGGCGTAAACGTTTTAGGCGACAAGACACAGCAACGTTCCATCCGTGAATTTTCAATATAATCATTGTGGCCTAAACCTTTTAGGTAACAACAGTCAGCAAATTTCCATCCGTGAAGTTTGAATACAATCATTGTGGCGTCAACGTTTTAGGTATCAAGAGACAGCAACGTTCCATCCGTGAAGTTTCAATACAATCATTGTGGCGTCAACGTTTTAGGTGTCAAGAGA
The DNA here is from genome assembly GCA_034769895.1 of Magicicada septendecula. Classification (NCBI taxonomy): domain Eukaryota; kingdom Metazoa; phylum Arthropoda; class Insecta; order Hemiptera; family Cicadidae; genus Magicicada; species Magicicada septendecula. Next base: position 464,008,237 of record CM068369.1, read on the forward strand.
CAGCAACGTTCCATTCGTGAACTTTCAATATAGTCATTGTGGCGTAAACGTTTTACGTGACAATAGACAGTAAGGTTCCAGTCGTGAAGGTTCAATATAATCATTGTGGCGTAAACGTTTTAGGTGACAAGAGATAGCAACGTTCCATCCGTGAAGTTTCTATATGATCATTGTGGCGTTAACATTTTAGGCGACAAGAGACAGCAACGTTCTATTCGTGAATTTTCACTATAATCATTGTGGCGTAAACGTTTTAGGTGACAAGAGATAGCTAAGTTCCATCCGTGAAGTTTCAATATAATTATTGTGGCGTAAATGTTTTAGGCGACAAGAGACAGCAACGTTCCTTCCATGATATTTCAATATAATCATTGTGTCGTAAACCTTTTAGGTGACAAGAGATACCAATGTTCCATCCGTGAAGTTCCAATACAATCATTGTGGCTTAAACGTTTTATGTGACAATATACAGCAACGTTCCATCTTTGAAGTTTATATATCGTCATTGTGGCGTAATCGTTTTAGGTGACAAGAGACACAACGTTCCATCCTTTTCAATATAATCTTTGTGGCGTAAACGTTTTAGGTGACAAGAGACACGTATTCCATACGTGAAGTTCCAATATAAACATTGTGGTATATATACTGTACGTTTTAGGTGACAAGAGACAGCAAACTTCCATCCGTGAATTTCCAATATAATCTTTGTGGCGTAAACTTTTTAGGTGACAAGAGGCAGTAACATTCCATCCCTGAAGTTTCAATATAATAATTGGCGTAAACGTTTTAGGTGGCAAGAGACAGCAACTTCCATCCATGAAGGTTCAAAAAACTCAGGATCGTGAAAGATAAATATGTTATCATTGGCGTAAACTTTGTAAATCTTACCGTAAAATTTTTAGGTGACAATAGACAGCAACGTTCCATCCGTGGAGTTTCAATATTATCATCGTGGCGTAAACGATTTAGGTGACAAGGGACATCAATCTTCCATCCGTGGAGTTTTAATATAATCATTGTGTCGTAAACGTTTTAGGTGACAATAGACAGCAACGTTCCATCCATGAAGTTTCCATATAATAACTGTGGCGTAAACATTTTAGGTGACAAGAAACAGCAACGTTTTCCACCGTGGGGTTTCAATACAATCATTGTGGCGAAAACGTTTTAGGTGGCAAGAGACAGCATCGTTTCATCCATGATGTTTCAATACAATCATTGTGGCGTAAACGTTTTAGGCGACAAGAGACAACAACGTTCCATCCGTGAAGTTTCACTATAATCATTGTGTCGTAAATGTTCTAGGCGACAAGAGACATCAACGTTCCATCCGTGAAGTTATAATATAATCATTGTGGCGTAAACGTTTTAGGTGACTACAGACAGCAACGTTCCATCGGTGAATTTTCAATATAATGATTGTAACGTAAACGTTTTAGGTGACAATAGACAGCAACGTTCCATCCGTGAAGTTTCAATATAATCATTGTGGTGTAAACGTTTTAGGTGACAAGAGACAGCAACGTTCCGTCCTTCAAGTTTCAATACAATCATTCTGGCGTAAACATTTTAGGTGACAAGAAACAGAAACTTTTCATCCGTGGGGTTGCAATACAATCATTGTGGTGTAATCGTTTTAGGTGACATGACACAGCAAGATTTCATCCGTGGCGTTTCAATACAATCATTGTGGCGTAAACGTTTTAGGTGACAAGAGACAGCAACGTTCCATCCGTGAAGTTTCAATACAATCATTGTGGCATAATCGTTTTAGGTGACAATAGACAGCAACGTTCCATGCGTGAATTTTCAATATAATCATTGTGGCGTAAACGTTTTAGGTGACAAGAGATAGCAACGTTCCATCCGTGAAGTTTCTAAATGATCATTGTGGCGTTAACATTTTAGGCGACAAGAGACAGCAAAGTTTTATCCGTGAAGTTTCACTATAATCATTGTGGCGTAAACGTTTTAGGTGACAAGAGACAGCAAAGTTCCATCCGTGAAGTTTCAATATAATTATTGTGGCGTTAATGTTTTAGGCGACAAGAGACAGCAACGTTCCTTCCATGATGTTTCAATATAATCATTGTGTCGTAAACGTTTTAGGTGACAATAGACAGCAACGTTCCATGCGTGAAGTTTCAATATAATCATTGTGGCGTAAACGTTTTAGGTGACAAGAGATAGCAACGTTCCATCCGTGACGTTTCTATATGATCATTGTGGCGTTATCATTTTAGGCGACAAGAGACAGCATATTTCCATCCGTGAAGGTTCAAAAAACTCGGAATCGTGAAAGATAAAAATGTTATCATTGGCGTAAACTTTGTAAATCTTGGCGTAAACGTTTTAGGTGACAAGAGACTGCAACATTCCATCCTTGGATTTTCAATATAATCTTTGTGGCGTAAACGTTTTAGGTGACAAGAAACAGCAACGTTTTCCACCGTGGGGTTTCAATACAATCATTGTGGCGTAAACGTTTTAGGTGGCAAGAGACAGCATCGTTTCATCCATGATGTTTCAATACAATCATTGTGGCGTAAACGTTTTAGGCAACAAGAGACAACAACGTTCCATCCGTGAAGTTTCACTATAATCATTGTGGCGTAAATGTTTTAGGCGACAAGAGACATCAACGTTCCATCCGTGAAGTTATAATATAATCATTGTGGCGTAAACGTTTTAGGTGACTACAGACAGCAACGTTCCACCGGTGAATTTTCAATATAATCATTGTAACGTAAACGTTTTAGGTGACAATAGACAGCAACGTTCCATCCGTGAAGTTTCAATATAATCATTGTGGTGTAAACGTTTTAGGTGACAAGAGACAGCAACGTTCCGTCCTTCAAGTTTCAATACAATCATTGTGGCGTAAACGTTTTAGGTGACAAGAAACAGAAACGTTTCATCCGTGGGGTTGCAATACAATCATTGTGGTGTAAACGTTTTAGGTGACAAGACACAGCAAGATTTCATCAGTGGCGTTTCAATACAATCATTGTGGCGTAAACGTTTTAGGTGACAAGAGACAGCAACGTTCCATCCGTGAAGTTTCAATACAATCATTGTGGCATAATCGTTTTAGGTGACAATAGACAGCAACGTTCCATGCGTGAATTTTCAATATAATCATTGTGGCGTAAACGTTTTAGGTGACAAGAGATAGCAACGTTCCATTCGTGAAGTTTCTATATGATCATTGTGGCGTTAACATTTTAGGCGACAAGAGACAGCAAAGTTCTATCCGTGAAGTTTCACTATAATCATTGTGGCGTAAACGTTTTAGGTGACAAGAGACAGCAAAGTTCCATCCGTGAAGTTTCAATATAATTATAGTGGCGTAAATGTTTTAGGCGACAAGAGACAGCAACGTTCCTTCCATGATGTTTCAATATAATCATTGTGTCGTAAACGTTTTAGGTGACAATAGACAGCAACGTTCCATGCGTGAAGTTTCAATATAATCATTGTGGCGTAAACGTTTTAGGTGACAAGAGATAGCAACGTTCCATCCGTGACGTTTCTATATGATCATTGTGGCGTTATCATTTTAGGCGACAAGAGACAGCAAATTTCCATCCGTGAAGGTTCAAAAAACTCGGAATCGTGAAAGATAAAAATGTTATCATTGGCGTAAACTTTGTAAATCATGGCGTAAACGTTTTAGGTGACAAGAGACTGCAACATTCCATCCTTGGATTTTCAATATAATGATTGTGGCGTAAACGTTTTAGGTGACAATAGACAGCAACGTTCCATCCGTGAATTTTCAATATAATCATTGTGGCGTAAACGTTTTAGGTGACAAGAGACACAACGTTCCATCCTTTTCAATATAATCATTGTGGCGTAAACGTTTTAGGTGACAAGAGACAGCAACATTCCATACGTGAAGTTTCAATATAAACATTGTGTTATATATTCGTTTTAGGTGACAAGAGACAGCAAACTTCCATCCGTGAATTTTCAATATAATCTTTGTGGCGTAAACTTTTTAGGTGACAAGAGGCAGTAACATTCCATCCGTGGATTTTAATATAATCATTGTGTCGTAAACGTTTTAGGTGACAATAGACAGCAACGTTCCATCCATGAAGTTTCCATATAATAACTGTGGCGTAAACGTTTTAGGTGACAAGATACATCAACGTTTTCCACCGCGAGGTTTCAATACAATCATTGTGGCGTAAACGTTTTAGGCGACAAGAGACAGCATCGTTTCTTTCGTGATGTTTCAATACAATCATTGTGGCGTAAACGTTTTAGGTGACAATAGACAGCAACGTTCCATCCGTGAAGTTTCAATGAATTCCTTGTGGCGTTAATGTTTTGGGCGACAAGAGATAGCAACGTTCCATCCGTGATGATTCACTATAATCATTGTGGCGTAAACGTTTTAGGTGACAAGAGACAGCAACATTCCATACGTGAAGTTTCAATATAAACATTCGTTTTAGGTGACAAGAGACAGCAAACATCCATCCGTGAATTTTCAATATAATCATTGTGGCGTAAACGTTTTAGGTGACAAGAAACAACAAAGTTTTCCACCGTGGGGTTTCAATACAATCATTGTGGCGTAAACGTTTTAGGTGACATGAGACAGCATCGTTTCATCCATGATGTTTCAATACAATCATTGTGTCGTAAACGTTTTAGGCGACAAGAGACAGCAACGTTCCATCCGTGAAGTTTCACTATAATCATTGTGGCGTAAATGATTTAGGCGATAAGAGACATCAACGTTCCATCCGTGAAGTTTCAATATAATCATTGTGGCGTATACGTTTTAGGTGACAACAGACAGCAACGTTCCATTGGTGAATTTTCAATATAATCATTGTAACTTAAATGTTTTAGTTGTCAAAAGACAACAAATTTCCATCCGTGAAGGTTCAAAAAACTCGGAATCGTGAAAGATAAAAATGTTATCATTGGCGTAAACTTTGTAAATCTTGGCGTAAACGTTTTAGGTGACAAGAGACTGTAACATTCCATCCGTGGATTTTCAATATAATCATTGTGGCGTAAACGTTTTAGGTGACAATAGACAGCAACGTTCCATCCGTTAAGTTTCAATATAATCATTGTGGCGTAAACGTTTTAGGTGACAAGAGACAGCAACGTTCCGTCCTTCAAGTTTCAATACAATCATTGTGGCGTAAACGTTTAGGTGACAAGAAACAGAAACGTTTCATCTGTGGGGTTGCAATACAATCATTGTGGTGTAAACGTTTTAGGTGACAAGACACAGCAAGATTTCATCCGTGGCGTTTCAATACAATCATTGTGGCGTAAAGGTTTTAGGTGACAAGAGACAGCAAAGTTCCATCCGTGAAGTTTCAATACAATCATTGTGGCGTAAACGTTTTAGGTGGCAATAGACAGCAACGTTCCATGCGTGAAGTTTCAATATAATCATTGTGGCGTAAACGTTTTAGGTGACAAGAGATAGCAACGTTCCATCCGTGAAGTTTCTATATTATCATTGTGGCGTTAACATTTTAGGCGACAAGAGACAGCAACGTTCTATCCGTGAAGTTTCACTATGATCATTGTGGCGTAAACGTTTTAGGTGACAAGAGACAGCAAAGTTCCATCAGTGAAGTTTCAATATAATTATTGTGGCGTAAATGTTTTAGGCGACAAGAGACAGCAACGTTCCTTCCATGATGTTTCAATATAATCATTGTGTCGTAAACTTTTTAGGTGACAAGAGACACCAATGTTCCATCCGTGAAGTTTCAATACAATCATTGTGGCGTAAACGTTTTATGTGACAATAGACAGCAACGTTCCATCTTTGAAGTTTAAATATTATCATTGTGGCGTAATCGTTTTAGGAGACAAGAGACACAACGTTCCATCCTTTACAATATAATCATTGTGGCGTAAACGTTTTAGGTGACTAGAGACAGCAACATTCCATACGTGAAGTTTCAATATAAACATTGTGGTATATATACGTTTTAGGTGACAAGAGACAGCAAACTTCTATCCGTGAATTTTCAATATAATCTTTGTGGCGTAAACTTTTTAGGTGACAAGAGGCAGTAACATTCCATCCCTGAAGTTTCAATATAATAATTGGCGTAAACGTTTTAGGTGGCAAGAGACAGCAACTTCCATCCGTGAAGGTTCAAAAAACTCAGAATCGTGAAAAATAAATATGTTATCATTGGCGTAAACTTTGTAAATCTTGGCGTAAACGTTTTAGGTGACAATAGACAGCAACGTTCCATCAGTGGAGTTTCAATATTATCATCGTGGCGTAAACGATTTAGGTGACAAGGGACATCAACATTCCATCCGTGGAGTTTTAATATAATCATTGTGTCGTAAACGTTTTAGGTGAAAATAGACAGCAACGTTCCATCCATGAAGTTTCCATATAATAACTGTGGCGTAAACGTTTTAGGTGACAAGATACAGCAACGTTTTCCACCGCGGGGTTTCAATACAATCATTGTGGCGTAAACGTTTTAGGCGACAAGAGACAGCATCGTTCCTTTCGTGTTGTTTCAATACAATCATTGTGGCGTAAACGTTTTAGGTGACAATAGACAGCAACGTTCCATCCGTGAAGTTTCAATAAATTCCTTGTGGCGTAAATGTTTTGGGCGACAAGAGACAGCAACGTTCCATCCGTGAAGATTCACTATAATCATTGTGGCGTAAACGTTTTAGGCGACAAGATTCATCAACGTTCCATCCGTGAAGTTTCAATATAATCATTGTGGCGTAAACCTTTTAGGTAACAACAGACAGCAACGTTCAACCCGTGAATTTTCAACATAATCATTGTGGCGTAATCGTTTTAGGTGATAAGTGACAGCAAATTTCCATCCGTGGAGTTTCAATATAATCATTGTGGCGTAAACGTTTTAGGTGACAAGAGACAGTAAAGTTCCATCCGTGAAAAAAACTCAAGGTTTCCCTCCGTCGGGTTAAATACAATCATTGTGGCGTAAACGTTTTAGGTGACAAGAGACAGTAACATTCCATCCCTGAAAAAAACTCAGGATCGTGAAAGATAAAAATGTTATCATTGGCGTAAACTTTGTAAATCTTGGCGTAAACGTTTTAGGTGACAAGAGACAGCAACTTTCCATCCGTGGAGTTTCAATATAATCATTGTGGCGTAAACTTTTTAGGTGACAAGAGACAGTAACATTCCATCCCTGAAAAAAAACTCAAGGTTTCCCTCCGTCGGGTTAAATACAATCATTGTGGCGTAAACGTTTTAGGTGTCAAGAGACACCAGCGTTTCATCCGTGATGTTTCAATACAATCATTGTGGCGTAAACGTTTTAGGTGACAAGATACAGCAACGTTCCATCCGTGAAGGTTCAAAAAACTCGTGATCGTGAAAGATAACAATGTTATCATTGGCGTAAACTTTGTAAATCTTGGCGTAAACGTTTTATGTGACAAGAGACAGCAACGTTCCATTCGTGGAGTTTCAATATAATCATTGTAGCGTAAACGGTTTAGGTGACAAGAGACAGCAACGTTCCATCCGTGAAGTTTCTATATAATCGTTGTGGCGTAAATGTTTTTGGTGACAAGAGACACCAACGTTGCATCCGTCAAGTTTCAATATAATCAATGTGGCGTAAACGTTTTAGGTGACAAGAGACAGCAAGGTTTCATCCGTGTGTTTCAATACAATCATTGTGGCGTAAACGTTTTAGGTGACAAGAGACAGCAACGTTCCATTCGTGAAGGTTCCATGCAATCATTGTGGCGTAAACGTTTTAGGTGACAAGAGAAAGCAACGTTCCATGCGTGAAGGTTCAATATAACCATTGTGGCGCAAACGTTTTAGGTGACAAGACACAGCGAGGTTTCATACGTCAAGTTTCAATACAATCATTGTGGCGCAAACGTTTTAGGTGACAAGAGACAGCAACGTTCCATCCGTGAAGTTTCAATACAATCATTGTGGCATAATCGTTTTAAGTGACAATAGACAGCAACGTTCCATGCGTGAATTTTCAATATAATCATTGTGGCGTAAACGTTTTAGGTGACAAGAGATAGCAACGTTCCATTCGTGAAGTTTCTATATGATCATTGTGGCGTTAACATTTTAGGCGACAAGAGACAGCAAAGTTCTATCCGTGAAGTTTCACTATAATCATTGTGGCGTAAACGTTTTAGGTGACAAGAGACAGCAAAGTTCCATCCGTGAAGTTTCAATATAATTATAGTGGCGTAAATGTTTTAGGCGACAAGAGACAGCAACGTTCCTTCCATGATGTTTCAATATAATCATTGTGTCGTAAACGTTTTAGGTGACAATAGACAGCAACGTTCCATGCGTGAAGTTTCAATATAATCATTGTGGCGTAAACGTTTTAGGTGACAAGAGATAGCAACGTTCCATCCGTGACGTTTCTATATGATCATTGTGGCGTTATCATTTTAGGCGACAAGAGACAGCAAATTTCCATCCGTGAAGGTTCAAAAAACTCGGAATCGTGAAAGATAAAAATGTTATCATTGGCGTAAACTTTGTAAATCATGGCGTAAACGTTTTAGGTGACAAGAGACTGCAACATTCCATCCTTGGATTTTCAATATAATGATTGTGGCGTAAACGTTTTAGGTGACAATAGACAGCAACGTTCCATCCGTGAATTTTCAATATAATCATTGTGGCGTAAACGTTTTAGGTGACAAGAGACACAACGTTCCATCCTTTTCAATATAATCATTGTGGCGTAAACGTTTTAGGTGACAAGAGACAGCAACATTCCATACGTGAAGTTTCAATATAAACATTGTGTTATATATTCGTTTTAGGTGACAAGAGACAGCAAACTTCCATCCGTGAATTTTCAATATAATCTTTGTGGCGTAAACTTTTTAGGTGACAAGAGGCAGTAACATTCCATCCGTGGATTTTAATATAATCATTGTGTCGTAAACGTTTTAGGTGACAATAGACAGCAACGTTCCATCCATGAAGTTTCCATATAATAACTGTGGCGTAAACGTTTTAGGTGACAAGATACATCAACGTTTTCCACCGCGAGGTTTCAATACAATCATTGTGGCGTAAACGTTTTAGGCGACAAGAGACAGCATCGTTTCTTTCGTGATGTTTCAATACAATCATTGTGGCGTAAACGTTTTAGGTGACAATAGACAGCAACGTTCCATCCGTGAAGTTTCAATGAATTCCTTGTGGCGTTAATGTTTTGGGCGACAAGAGATAGCAACGTTCCATCCGTGATGATTCACTATAATCATTGTGGCGTAAACGTTTTAGGTGACAAGAGACAGCAACATTCCATACGTGAAGTTTCAATATAAACATTCGTTTTAGGTGACAAGAGACAGCAAACATCCATCCGTGAATTTTCAATATAATCATTGTGGCGTAAACGTTTTAGGTGACAAGAAACAACAAAGTTTTCCACCGTGGGGTTTCAATACAATCATTGTGGCGTAAACGTTTTAGGTGACATGAGACAGCATCGTTTCATCCATGATGTTTCAATACAATCATTGTGTCGTAAACGTTTTAGGCGACAAGAGACAGCAACGTTCCATCCGTGAAGTTTCACTATAATCATTGTGGCGTAAATGATTTAGGCGATAAGAGACATCAACGTTCCATCCGTGAAGTTTCAATATAATCATTGTGGCGTATACGTTTTAGGTGACAACAGACAGCAACGTTCCATTGGTGAATTTTCAATATAATCATTGTAACTTAAATGTTTTAGTTGTCAAAAGACAACAAATTTCCATCCGTGAAGGTTCAAAAAACTCGGAATCGTGAAAGATAAAAATGTTATCATTGGCGTAAACTTTGTAAATCTTGGCGTAAACGTTTTAGGTGACAAGAGACTGTAACATTCCATCCGTGGATTTTCAATATAATCATTGTGGCGTAAACGTTTTAGGTGACAATAGACAGCAACGTTCCATCCGTTAAGTTTCAATATAATCATTGTGGCGTAAACGTTTTAGGTGACAAGAGACAGCAACGTTCCGTCCTTCAAGTTTCAATACAATCATTGTGGCGTAAACGTTTAGGTGACAAGAAACAGAAACGTTTCATCTGTGGGGTTGCAATACAATCATTGTGGTGTAAACGTTTTAGGTGACAAGACACAGCAAGATTTCATCCGTGGCGTTTCAATACAATCATTGTGGCGTAAAGGTTTTAGGTGACAAGAGACAGCAAAGTTCCATCCGTGAAGTTTCAATACAATCATTGTGGCGTAAACGTTTTAGGTGGCAATAGACAGCAACGTTCCATGCGTGAAGTTTCAATATAATCATTGTGGCGTAAACGTTTTAGGTGACAAGAGATAGCAACGTTCCATCCGTGAAGTTTCTATATTATCATTGTGGCGTTAACATTTTAGGCGACAAGAGACAGCAACGTTCTATCCGTGAAGTTTCACTATGATCATTGTGGCGTAAACGTTTTAGGTGACAAGAGACAGCAAAGTTCCATCAGTGAAGTTTCAATATAATTATTGTGGCGTAAATGTTTTAGGCGACAAGAGACAGCAACGTTCCTTCCATGATGTTTCAATATAATCATTGTGTCGTAAACTTTTTAGGTGACAAGAGACACCAATGTTCCATCCGTGAAGTTTCAATACAATCATTGTGGCGTAAACGTTTTATGTGACAATAGACAGCAACGTTCCATCTTTGAAGTTTAAATATTATCATTGTGGCGTAATCGTTTTAGGAGACAAGAGACACAACGTTCCATCCTTTACAATATAATCATTGTGGCGTAAACGTTTTAGGTGACTAGAGACAGCAACATTCCATACGTGAAGTTTCAATATAAACATTGTGGTATATATACGTTTTAGGTGACAAGAGACAGCAAACTTCTATCCGTGAATTTTCAATATAATCTTTGTGGCGTAAACTTTTTAGGTGACAAGAGGCAGTAACATTCCATCCCTGAAGTTTCAATATAATAATTGGCGTAAACGTTTTAGGTGGCAAGAGACAGCAACTTCCATCCGTGAAGGTTCAAAAAACTCAGAATCGTGAAAAATAAATATGTTATCATTGGCGTAAACTTTGTAAATCTTGGCGTAAACGTTTTAGGTGACAATAGACAGCAACGTTCCATCAGTGGAGTTTCAATATTATCATCGTGGCGTAAACGATTTAGGTGACAAGGGACATCAACATTCCATCCGTGGAGTTTTAATATAATCATTGTGTCGTAAACGTTTTAGGTGAAAATAGACAGCAACGTTCCATCCATGAAGTTTCCATATAATAACTGTGGCGTAAACGTTTTAGGTGACAAGATACAGCAACGTTTTCCACCGCGGGGTTTCAATACAATCATTGTGGCGTAAACGTTTTAGGCGACAAGAGACAGCATCGTTCCTTTCGTGTTGTTTCAATACAATCATTGTGGCGTAAACGTTTTAGGTGACAATAGACAGCAACGTTCCATCCGTGAAGTTTCAATAAATTCCTTGTGGCGTAAATGTTTTGGGCGACAAGAGACAGCAACGTTCCATCCGTGAAGATTCACTATAATCATTGTGGCGTAAACGTTTTAGGCGACAAGATTCATCAACGTTCCATCCGTGAAGTTTCAATATAATCATTGTGGCGTAAACCTTTTAGGTAACAACAGACAGCAACGTTCAACCCGTGAATTTTCAACATAATCATTGTGGCGTAATCGTTTTAGGTGATAAGTGACAGCAAATTTCCATCCGTGGAGTTTCAATATAATCATTGTGGCGTAAACGTTTTAGGTGACAAGAGACAGTAAAGTTCCATCCGTGAAAAAAACTCAAGGTTTCCCTCCGTCGGGTTAAATACAATCATTGTGGCGTAAACGTTTTAGGTGTCAAGAGACACCAGCGTTTCATCCGTGATGTTTCAATACAATCATTGTGGCGTAAACGTTTTAGGTGACAAGAGACAGTAACATTCCATCCCTGAAAAAAACTCAGGATCGTGAAAGATAAAAATGTTATCATTGGCGTAAACTTTGTAAATCTTGGCGTAAACGTTTTAGGTGACAAGAGACAGCAACTTTCCATCCGTGGAGTTTCAATATAATCATTGTGGCGTAAACTTTTTAGGTGACAAGAGACAGTAACATTCCATCCCTGAAAAAAACTCAAGGTTTCCCTCCGTCGGGTTAAATACAATCATTGTGGCGTAAACGTTTTAGGTGTCAAGAGACACCAGCGTTTCATCCGTGATGTTTCAATACAATCATTGTGGCGTAAACGTTTTAGGTGACAAGATACAGCAACGTTCCATCCGTGAAGGTTCAAAAAACTCGTGATCGTGAAAGATAACAATGTTATCATTGGCGTAAACTTTGTAAATCTTGGCGTAAACGTTTTATGTGACAAGAGACAGCAACGTTCCATTCGTGGAGTTTCAATATAATCATTGTAGCGTAAACGGTTTAGGTGACAAGAGACAGCAACGTTCCATCCGTGAAGTTTCTATATAATCGTTGTGGCGTAAATGTTTTTGGTGACAAGAGACACCAACGTTGCATCCGTCAAGTTTCAATATAATCAATGTGGCGTAAACGTTTTAGGTGACAAGAGACAGCAAGGTTTCATCCGTGTGTTTCAATACAATCATTGTGGCGTAAACGTTTTAGGTGACAAGAGACAGCAACGTTCCATTCGTGAAGGTTCCATGCAATCATTGTGGCGTAAACGTTTTAGGTGACAAGAGAAAGCAACGTTCCATGCGTGAAGGTTCAATATAACCATTGTGGCGCAAACGTTTTAGGTGACAAGACACAGCGAGGTTTCATACGTCAAGTTTCAATACAATCATTGTGGCGCAAACGTTTTAGGTGACAAGAGACAGAAAAGTGTCAACCGTGAAGTTTCAATGTAATCATCGTGGCGTAAACGTTTTAGGTGACAAGAGACGGCAACGTTCAATCCGTGAAATTTCAATATAATCATTGTGGCGTATAAGTTTTAGGTGACAAGAGAAAGCAAAATTCGATCCGTGAAGTTTCATTATAATAGTTGTGGCGTAAACATTTTAGGTGACAAAAGACAGCAACGTTCCATCCGTGAAGTTTCAATATGATTATTGTGGCGTAAACGTTTTAGGTGACAAGAGATAGCAACGTTCCATCCGTGAAGTTTCTATATGATCATTGTGGCGTTAACATTTTAGGCGACAAGAGACAGCAACGTTCTATTCGTGAATTTTCACTATAATCATTGTGGCGTAAACGTTTTAGGTGACAAGAGACAGCTAAGTTCCATCCGTGAAGTTTCAATATAATTATTGTGGCGTAAATGTTTTAGGCGACAAGAGACAGCAACGTTCCTTCCATGATATTTCAATATAATCATTGTGTCGTAAACCTTTTAGGTGACAAGAGATACCAATGTTCCATCCGTGAAGTTCCAATACAATCATTGTGGCTTAAACGTTTTATGTGACAATATACAGCAACGTTCCATCTTTGAAGTTTATATATCATCATTGTAGCGTAATCGTTTTAGGTGACAAGAGACACAACGTTCCATCCTTTTCAATATAATCTTTGTGGCGTAAACGTTTTAGTTGACAAGAGACACGTATTCCATACGTGAAGTTCCAATATAAACATTGTGGTATATATACTGTACGTCTTAGGTGACAAGAGACAGCAAACTTCCATCCGTGAATTTCCAATATAATCTTTGTGGCGTAAACTTTTTAGGTGACAAGAGGCAGTAACATTCCATCCCTGAAGTTTCAATATAATAATTGGCGTAAAGGTTTTAGGTGGCAAGAGACAGCAACTTCCATCCGTGAAGGTTCAAAAAACTCAGGATCGTGAAAGATAAATATGTTATCATTGGCGTAAACTTTGTAAATCTTACCGTAAACGTTTTAGGTGACAATAGACAGCAACGTTCCATCCATGAAGTTTCCATATAATAACTGTGGCGTAAACGTTTTAGGTGACAAGATACAGCAACGTTTTCCACCGCGGGGTTTCAATACAATCATTGTGGCGTAAACGTTTTAGGCGACAAGAGACAGCATCGTTTCTTTCGTGATGTTTCAATACAATCATTGTGGCGTAAACGTTTTAGGTGACAATAGACAGCAACGTTCCATCCGTGAAGTTTCAATGAATTCCTTGTGGCCTAAATGTTTTGGGCGACAAGAGATAGCAACGTTCCATCCGTGAAGATTCACTATAATCATTGTGGCGTAAACGTTTTAGGCGACAAGATTCATCAACGTTCCATCCGTGAAGTTTCAATATAATCATTGTGGCGTAAACGTTTTAGGTGACAAGAAACAGCAACGTTTTCCACCGTGGGGTTTCAATACAATCATTGTGGCGTAAACGTTTTAGGTGGCAAGAGACAGCATCGTTTCATCCATGATGTTTCAATACAATCATTGTGTCGTAAACGTTTTAGGCGACAAGAGACAGCAACGTTCCATCCGTGAAGTTTCACTATAATCATTGTGGCGTAAATGATTTAGGCGATAAGAGACATCAACGTTCCATCCGTGAAGTTTCAATATAATCATTGTGGCGTATACGTTTTAGGTGACAACAGACAGCAACGTTCCATTGGTGAATTTTCAATATAATCATTGTAACTTAAATGTTTTAGTTGTCAAAAGACAACAAATTTCCATCCGTGAAGGTTCAAAAAACTCGGAATCGTGAAAGATAAAAATGTTATCATTGGCGTAAACTTTGTAAATCTTGGCGTAAACGTTTTAGGTGACAAGAGACTGTAACATTCCATCCGTGGATTTTCAATATAATCATTGTGGCGTAAACGTTTTAGGTGACAATAGACAGCAACGTTCCATCCGTTAAGTTTCAATATAATCATTGTGGCGTAAACGTTTTAGGTGACAAGAGACAGCAACGTTCCGTCCTTCAAGTTTCAATACAATCATTGTGGCGTAAACGTTTAGGTGACAAGAAACAGAAACGTTTCATCTGTGGGGTTGCAATACAATCATTGTGGTGTAAACGTTTTAGGTGACAAGACACAGCAAGATTTCATCCGTGGCGTTTCAATACAATCATTGTGGCGTAAAGGTTTTAGGTGACAAGAGACAGCAAAGTTCCATCCGTGAAGTTTCAATACAATCATTGTGGCGTAAACGTTTTAGGTGGCAATAGACAGCAACGTTCCATGCGTGAAGTTTCAATATAATCATTGTGGCGTAAACGTTTTAGGTGACAAGAGATAGCAACGTTCCATCCGTGAAGTTTCTATATTATCATTGTGGCGTTAACATTTTAGGCGACAAGAGACAGCAACGTTCTATCCGTGAAGTTTCACTATGATCATTGTGGCGTAAACGTTTTAGGTGACAAGAGACAGCAAAGTTCCATCAGTGAAGTTTCAATATAATTATTGTGGCGTAAATGTTTTAGGCGACAAGAGACAGCAACGTTCCTTCCATGATGTTTCAATATAATCATTGTGTCGTAAACTTTTTAGGTGACAAGAGACACCAATGTTCCATCCGTGAAGTTTCAATACAATCATTGTGGCGTAAACGTTTTATGTGACAATAGACAGCAACGTTCCATCTTTGAAGTTTAAATATTATCATTGTGGCGTAATCGTTTTAGGAGACAAGAGGCACAACGTTCCATCCTTTACAATATAATCATTGTGGCGTAAACGTTTTAGGTGACTAGAGACAGCAACATTCCATACGTGAAGTTTCAATATAAACATTGTGGTATATATACGTTTTAGGTGACAAGAGACAGCAAACTTCTATCCGTGAATTTTCAATATAATCTTTGTGGCGTAAACTTTTTAGGTGACAAGAGGCAGTAACATTCCATCCCTGAAGTTTCAATATAATAATTGGCGTAAACGTTTTAGGTGGCAAGAGACAGCAACTTCCATCCGTGAAGGTTCAAAAAACTCAGAATCGTGAAAAATAAATATGTTATCATTGGCGTAAACTTTGTAAATCTTGGCGTAAACGTTTTAGGTGACAATAGACAGCAACGTTCCATCAGTGGAGTTTCAATATTATCATCGTGGCGTAAACGATTTAGGTGACAAGGGACATCAACATTCCATCCGTGGAGTTTTAATATAATCATTGTGTCGTAAACGTTTTAGGTGAAAATAGACAGCAACGTTCCATCCATGAAGTTTCCATATAATAACTGTGGCGTAAACGTTTTAGGTGACAAGATACAGCAACGTTTTCCACCGCGGGGTTTCAATACAATCATTGTGGCGTAAACGTTTTAGGCGACAAGAGACAGCATCGTTCCTTTCGTGTTGTTTCAATACAATCATTGTGGCGTAAACGTTTTAGGTGACAATAGACAGCAACGTTCCATCCGTGAAGTTTCAATAAATTCCTTGTGGCGTAAATGTTTTGGGCGACAAGAGACAGCAACGTTCCATCCGTGAAGATTCACTATAATCATTGTGGCGTAAACGTTTTAGGCGACAAGATTCATCAACGTTCCATCCGTGAAGTTTCAATATAATCATTGTGGCGTAAACCTTTTAGGTAACAACAGACAGCAACGTTCAACCCGTGAATTTTCAACATAATCATTGTGGCGTAATCGTTTTAGGTGATAAGTGACAGCAAATTTCCATCCGTGGAGTTTCAATATAATCATTGTGGCGTAAACGTTTTAGGTGACAAGAGACAGTAAAGTTCCATCCGTGAAAAAAACTCAAGGTTTCCCTCCGTCGGGTTAAATACAATCATTGTGGCGTAAACGTTTTAGGTGTCAAGAGACACCAGCGTTTCATCCGTGATGTTTCAATACAATCATTGTGGCGTAAACGTTTTAGGTGACAAGAGACAGTAACATTCCATCCCTGAAAAAAACTCAGGATCGTGAAAGATAAAAATGTTATCATTGGCGTAAACTTTGTAAATCTTGGCGTAAACGTTTTAGGTGACAAGAGACAGCAACTTTCCATCCGTGGAGTTTCAATATAATCATTGTGGCGTAAACTTTTTAGGTGACAAGAGACAGTAACATTCCATCCCTGAAAAAAACTCAAGGTTTCCCTCCGTCGGGTTAAATACAATCATTGTGGCGTAAACGTTTTAGGTGTCAAGAGACACCAGCGTTTCATCCGTGATGTTTCAATACAATCATTGTGGCGTAAACGTTTTAGGTGACAAGATACAGCAACGTTCCATCCGTGAAGGTTCAAAAAACTCGTGATCGTGAAAGATAACAATGTTATCATTGGCGTAAACTTTGTAAATCTTGGCGTAAACGTTTTATGTGACAAGAGACAGCAACGTTCCATTCGTGGAGTTTCAATATAATCATTGTAGCGTAAACGGTTTAGGTGACAAGAGACAGCAACGTTCCATCCGTGAAGTTTCTATATAATCGTTGTGGCGTAAATGTTTTTGGTGACAAGAGACACCAACGTTGCATCCGTCAAGTTTCAATATAATCAATGTGGCGTAAACGTTTTAGGTGACAAGAGACAGCAAGGTTTCATCCGTGTGTTTCAATACAATCATTGTGGCGTAAACGTTTTAGGTGACAAGAGACAGCAACGTTCCATTCGTGAAGGTTCCATGCAATCATTGTGGCGTAAACGTTTTAGGTGACAAGAGAAAGCAACGTTCCATGCGTGAAGGTTCAATATAACCATTGTGGCGCAAACGTTTTAGGTGACAAGACACAGCGAGGTTTCATACGTCAAGTTTCAATACAATCATTGTGGCGCAAACGTTTTAGGTGACAAGAGACAGAAAAGTGTCAACCGTGAAGTTTCAATGTAATCATCGTGGCGTAAACGTTTTAGGTGACAAGAGACGGCAACGTTCAATCCGTGAAATTTCAATATAATCATTGTGGCGTATAAGTTTTAGGTGACAAGAGAAAGCAAAATTCGATCCGTGAAGTTTCATTATAATAGTTGTGGCGTAAACATTTTAGGTGACAAAAGACAGCAACGTTCCATCCGTGAAGTTTCAATATGATTATTGTGGCGTAAACGTTTTAGGTGACAAGAGATAGCAACGTTCCATCCGTGAAGTTTCTATATGATCATTGTGGCGTTAACATTTTAGGCGACAAGAGACAGCAACGTTCTATTCGTGAATTTTCACTATAATCATTGTGGCGTAAA
This sequence comes from Magicicada septendecula, assembly GCA_034769895.1. Taxonomy (NCBI): domain Eukaryota; kingdom Metazoa; phylum Arthropoda; class Insecta; order Hemiptera; family Cicadidae; genus Magicicada; species Magicicada septendecula. The sequence goes on from CM068369.1 coordinate 464,026,365, forward strand.
CGTTTTAGGTGACAAGAGACAGCTAAGTTCCATCCGTGAAGTTTCAATATAATTATTGTGGCGTAAATGTTTTAGGCGACAAGAGACAGCAACGTTCCTTCCATGATATTTCAATATAATCATTGTGTCGTAAACCTTTTAGGTGACAAGAGATACCAATGTTCCATCCGTGAAGTTCCAATACAATCATTGTGGCTTAAACGTTTTATGTGACAATATACAGCAACGTTCCATCTTTGAAGTTTATATATCATCATTGTAGCGTAATCGTTTTAGGTGACAAGAGACACAACGTTCCATCCTTTTCAATATAATCTTTGTGGCGTAAACGTTTTAGTTGACAAGAGACACGTATTCCATACGTGAAGTTCCAATATAAACATTGTGGTATATATACTGTACGTCTTAGGTGACAAGAGACAGCAAACTTCCATCCGTGAATTTCCAATATAATCTTTGTGGCGTAAACTTTTTAGGTGACAAGAGGCAGTAACATTCCATCCCTGAAGTTTCAATATAATAATTGGCGTAAAGGTTTTAGGTGGCAAGAGACAGCAACTTCCATCCGTGAAGGTTCAAAAAACTCAGGATCGTGAAAGATAAATATGTTATCATTGGCGTAAACTTTGTAAATCTTACCGTAAACGTTTTAGGTGACAATAGACAGCAACGTTCCATCCATGAAGTTTCCATATAATAACTGTGGCGTAAACGTTTTAGGTGACAAGATACAGCAACGTTTTCCACCGCGGGGTTTCAATACAATCATTGTGGCGTAAACGTTTTAGGCGACAAGAGACAGCATCGTTTCTTTCGTGATGTTTCAATACAATCATTGTGGCGTAAACGTTTTAGGTGACAATAGACAGCAACGTTCCATCCGTGAAGTTTCAATGAATTCCTTGTGGCCTAAATGTTTTGGGCGACAAGAGATAGCAACGTTCCATCCGTGAAGATTCACTATAATCATTGTGGCGTAAACGTTTTAGGCGACAAGATTCATCAACGTTCCATCCGTGAAGTTTCAATATAATCATTGTGGCGTAAACGTTTTAGGTGACAAGAAACAGCAACGTTTTCCACCGTGGGGTTTCAATACAATCATTGTGGCGTAAACGTTTTAGGTGGCAAGAGACAGCATCGTTTCATCCATGATGTTTCAATACAATCATTGTGGCGTAAACGTTTTAGGCGACAAGAGACAACAACGTTCCATCCGTGAAGTTTCACTATAATCATTGTGGCGTAAATGTTTTAGGCGACAAGAGACATCAACGTTCCATCCGTGAAGTTATAATATAATCATTGTGGCGTAAACGTTTTAGGTGACTACAGACAGCAACGTTCCATCGGTGAATTTTCAATATAATCATTGTGGCGTAAACGTTTTAGGTGACAAGAAACAGCACCGTTTTCCACCGTGGGGTTTCAATACAATCATTGTGGCGTAAACGTTTTAGGCGACAAGACACAGCAACGTTCCATCCGTGAATTTTCAATATAATCATTGTGGCCTAAACCTTTTAGGTAACAACAGACAGCAAATTTCCATCCGTGAAGTTTGAATACAATCATTGTGGCGTCAACGTTTTAGGTATCACGAGACAGCAACGTTCCATCCGTGAAGTTTCAATACAATCATTGTGGCGTCAACGTTTTAGGTGTCAAGAGACAGCAACGTTCCATCCGTGAAGTTTCAATACAATCATTGTGGCATAATCGTTTTAGGTGACAATAGACAGCAACGTTCCATGCGTGAAGTTTCAATATAATTATAGTGACGTAAACGTTTTAGGTGACAAGAGACAGCAAAGTTCCATCCGTGAAGTTTCAATATAATTATAGTGACGTAAATGTTTTAGGCGACAAGAGACAGCAACGTTCCTTCCATGATGTTTCAATATAATCATTGTGTCGTAAACGTTTTAGGTGACAATAGACAGCAACGTTCCATGCGTGAAGTTTCAATATAATCATTGTGGCGTAAACGTTTTAGGTGACAAGAGATAGCAACGTTCCATCCGTGACGTTTCTATATGATCATTATGGCGTTATCATTTTAGGCGACAAGAGACAGCAAATTTCCATCCGTGAAGGTTCAAAAAACTCGGAATCGTGAAAGATAAAAATGTTATCATTGGCGTAAACTTTGTAAATCTTGGCGTAAACGTTTTAGGTGACAAGAGACTGCAACATTCCATCCTTGGATTTTCAATATAATGATTGTGGCGTAAACGTTTTAGGTGACAATAGACAGCAACGTTCCATCCGTGAATTTTCAATATAATCATTGAGGCGTAAACGTTTTAGGTGACAAGAGACACAACGTTCCATCCTTTTCAATATAATCATTGTGGCGTAAACGTTTTAGGTGACAAGAGACAGCAATATTCCATACGTGAAGTTTCAATATAAACATTGTGTTATATATTCGTTTTAGGTGACAAGAGACAGCAAACTTCCATCCGTGAATTTTCAATATAATCTTTGTGGCGTAAACTTTTATAATCATTGTGTCGTAAACGTTTTAGGTGACAATAGACAGCAACGTTCCATCCATGAAGTTTCCATATAATAACTGTGGCGTAAACGTTTTAGGTGACAAGATACATCAACGTTTTCCACCGCGAGGTTTCAATACAATCATTGTGGCGTAAACGTTTTAGGCGACAAGAGACAGCATCGTTTCTTTCGTGATGTTTCAATACAATCATTGTGGCGTAAACGTTTTAGGTGACAATAGACAGCAACGTTCCATCCGTGAAGTTTCAATGAATTCCTTGTGGCGTTAATGTTTTGGGCGACTAGAGATAGCAACGTTCCATCCGTGATGATTCACTATAATCATTGTGGCGTAAACGTTTTAGGTGACAAGAGACAGCAACATTCCATACGTGAAGTTTCAATATAAACATTGTGTTATATATTCGTTTTAGGTGACAAGAGACAGCAAACATCCATCCGTGAATTTTCAATATAATCATTGTGGCGTAAACGTTTTAGGTGACAAGAAACAACAAAGTTTTCCACCGTGGGGTTTCAATACAATCATTGTGGCGTAAACGTTTTAGGTGACATGAGACAGCATCGTTTCATCCATGATGTTTCAATACAATCATTGTGTCGTAAACGTTTTAGGCGACAAGAGACAGCAACGTTCCATCCGTGAAGTTTCACTATAATCATTGTGGCGTAAATGATTTAGGCGATAAGAGACATCAACGTTCCATCCGTGAAGTTTCAATATAATCATTGTGGCGTAAACGTTTTAGGTGACAACAGACAGCAACGTTCCATCGGTGAATTTTCAATATAATCATTGTAACTTAAAGGTTTAGTTGTCAAAAGACAACAAATTTCCATCCGTGAAGGTTCAAAAAACTCGGAATCGTGAAAGATAAAAATGTTATCATTGGCGTAAACTTTGTAAATCTTGGCGTAAACGTTTTAGGTGACAAGAGACTGTAACATTCCATCCGTGGATTTTCAATATAATCATTGTGGCGTAAACGTTTTAGGTGACAATAGACAGCAACGTTCCATCCGTGAAGTTTCAATATAATCATTGTGGCGTAAACGTTTTAGGTGACAAGAGACAGCAACGTTCCGTCCTTCAAGTTTCAATACAATCATTGTGGCGTAAACGTTTAGGTGACAAGAAACAGAAACGTTTCATCCGTGGGGTTGCAATACAATCATTGTGGTGTAAACGTTTTAGGTGACAAGACACAGCAAGATTTCATCCGTGGCGTTTCAATACAATCATTGTGGCGTAAACGTTTTAGGTGACAAGAGACAGCAACGTTCCATCCGTGAAGTTTCAATACAATCATTGTGGCGTAAACGTTTTATGTGACAATAGACAGCAATGTTCCATCTTTGAAGTTTAAATATCATCATTGTGGCGTAATCGTTTTAGGTGCCAAGAGACACAACGTTCCATCCTTTACAATATAATCATTGTGGCGTAAACGTTTTAGGTGACAAGAGACAGCAACATTCCATACGTGAAGTTTCAATATAAACATTGTGGTATATATACGTTTTAGGTGACAAGAGACAGCAAACTTCTATCCGTGAATTTTCAATATAATCTTTGTGGCGTAAACTTTTTAGGTGACAAGAGGCAGTAACATTCCATCCCTGAAGTTTCAATATAATAATTGGCGTAAACGTTTTAGGTGGCAAGAGACAGCAACTTCCATCCGTGAAGGTTCAAAAAACTCAGAATCGTGAAAGATAAATATGTTATCATTGGCGTAAGCTTTGTAAATCTTGGCGTAAACGTTTTAGGTGACAATAGACAGCAACGTTCCATCAGTGGAGTTTCAATATTATCATCGTGGCGTAAACGATTTAGGTGACAAGGGACATCAACATTCCATCCGTGGAGTTTTAATATAATCATTGTGTCGTAAACGTTTTAGGTGAAAATAGACAGCAACGTTCCATCCATGAAGTTTCCATATAATAACTGTGGCGTAAACGTTTTAGGTGACAAGATACAGCAACGTTTTCCACCGCGGGGTTTCAATACAATCATTGTGGCGTAAACGTTTTAGGCGACAAGAGACAGCATCGTTTCTTTCGTGTTGTTTCAATACAATCATTGTGGCGTAAACGTTTTAGGTGACAATAGACAGCAACGTTCCATCCGTGAAGTTTCAATAAATTCCTTGTGGCGTAAATGTTTTGGGCGACAAGAGACAGCAACGTTCCATCCGTGAAGATTCACTATAATCATTGTGGCGTAAACGTTTTAGGCGACAAGATTCATCAACGTTCCATCCGTGAAGTTTCAATATAATCATTGTGGCGTAAACGTTTTAGGTGACAAGAAACAGCAACGTTTTCCACCGTGGGGTTTCAATACAATCATTGTGGCGTAAACGTTTTAGGTGGCAAGAGACAGCATCGTTTCATCCATGATGTTTCAATACAATCATTGTGGCGTAAACGTTTTAGGCGACAAGAGACAACAACGTTCCATCCGTGAAGTTTCACTATAATCATTGTGGCGTAAATGTTTTAGGCGACAAGAGACATCAACGATCCATCCGTGAAGTTATAATATAATCATTGTGGCGTAAACGTTTTAGGTGACTACAGACAGCAACGTTCCATCGGTGAATTTTCAATATAATCATTGTGGCGTAAACGTTTTAGTTGACAAGAAACAGCAACGTTTTCCACCGTGGGGTTTCAATACAATCATTGTGGCGTAAACGTTTTAGGCGACAAGACACAGCAACGTTCCATCCGTGAATTTTCAATATAATCATTGTGGCCTAAACCTTTTAGGTAACAACAGACAGCAAATTTCCATCCGTGAAGTTTGAATACAATCATTGTGGCGTCAACGTTTTAGGTATCAAGAGACAGCAACGTTCCATCCGTGAAGTTTCAATACAATCATTGTGGCGTCAACGTTTTAGGTGTCAAGAGACAGCAACGTTCCATTCGTGAACTTTCAATATAGTCATTGTGGCGTAAACGTTTTACGTGACAATAGACAGTAAGGTTCCAGTCGGGAAGGTTCAATATAATCATTGTGGCGTAAACGTTTTAGGTGACAAGAGATAGCAACGTTCCATCCGTGAAGTTTCTATATGATCATTGTGGCGTTAACATTTTAGGCGACAAGAGACAGCAACGTTCTATTCGTGAATTTTCACTATAATCATTGTGGCGTAAACGTTTTAGGTGACAAGAGATAGCTAAGTTCCATCCGTGAAGTTTCAATATAATTATTGTGGCGTAAATGTTTTAGGCGACAAGAGACAGCAACGTTCCTTCCATGATATTTCAATATAATCATTGTGTCGTAAACCTTTTAGGTGACAAGAGATACCAATGTTCCATCCGTGAAGTTCCAATACAATCATTGTGGCTTAAACGTTTTATGTGACAATATACAGCAACGTTCCATCTTTGAAGTTTATATATCGTCATTGTGGCGTAATCGTTTTAGGTGACAAGAGACACAACGTTCCATCCTTTTCAATATAATCTTTGTGGCGTAAACGTTTTAGGTGACAAGAGACACGTATTCCATACGTGAAGTTCCAATATAAACATTGTGGTATATATACTGTACGTTTTAGGTGACAAGAGAGAGCAAACTTCCATCCGTGAATTTCCAATATAATCTTTGTGGCGTAAACTTTTTAGGTGACAAGAGGCAGTAACATTCCATCCCTGAAGTTTCAATATAATAATTGGCGTAAACGTTTTAGGTGGCAAGAGACAGCAACTTCCATCCGTGAAGGTTCAAAAAACTCAGGATCGTGAAAGATAAATATGTTATCATTGGCGTAAACTTTGTAAATCTTACCGTAAACGTTTTAGGTGACAATAGACAGCAACGTTCCATCCGTGGAGTTTCAATATTATCATCGTGGCGTAAACGATTTAGGTGACAAGGGACATCAATCTTCCATCCGTGGAGTTTTAATATAATCATTGTGTCGTAAACGTTTTAGGTGACAATAGACAGCAACGTTCCATCCATGAAGTTTCCATATAATAACTGTGGCGTAAACATTTTAGGTGACAAGAAACAGCAACGTTTTCCACCGTGGGGTTTCAATACAATCATTGTGGCGTAAACGTTTTAGGTGGCAAGAGACAGCATCGTTTCATCCATGATGTTTCAATACAATCATTGTGGCGTAAACGTTTTAGGCGACAAGAGACAACAACGTTCCATCCGTGAAGTTTCACTATAATCATTGTGGCGTAAATGTTCTAGGCGACAAGAGACATCAACGTTCCATCCGTGAAGTTATAATATAATCATTGTGGCGTAAACGTTTTAGGTGACTACAGACAGCAACGTTCCATCGGTGAATTTTCAATATAATGATTGTAACGTAAACGTTTTAGGTGACAATAGACAGCAACGTTCCATCCGTGAAGTTTCAATATAATCATTGTGGTGTAAACGTTTTAGGTGACAAGAGACAGCAACGTTCCGTCCTTCAAGTTTCAATACAATCATTCTGGCGTAAACATTTTAGGTGACAAGAAACAGAAACGTTTCATCCGTGGGGTTGCAATACAATCATTGTGGTGTAAACGTTTTAGGTGACATGACACAGCAAGATTTCATCCGTGGCGTTTCAATACAATCATTGTGGCGTAAACGTTTTAGGTGACAAGAGACAGCAACGTTCCATCCGTGAAGTTTCAATACAATCATTGTGGCATAATCGTTTTAGGTGACAAGAGACACAACGTTCCATCCTTTTCAATATAATCATTGTGGCGTAAACGTTTTAGGTGACAAGAGACAGCAACATTCCATACGTGAAGTTTCAATATAAGAATCGTGAAAGATAAAAATGTTATCATTGGCGTAAACTTTGTAAATCTTGGCGTAAACGTTTAAGGTGACAAGTGACTGCAACATTCCATCCTTGGATTTTCAATATAATGATTGTGGCGTAAACGTTTTAGGTGACAATAGACAGCAACGTTCCATCCGTGAATTTTCAATATAATCATTGTGGCGTAAACGTTTTAGGTGACAAGAGACACAACGTTCCATCCTTTTCAATATAATCATTGTGGCGTAAACGTTTTAGGTGACAAGAGACAGCAACATTCCATACGTGAAGTTTCAATATAAACATTGTGTTATATATTCGTTTTAGGTGACAAGAGACAGCAAACTTCCATCCGTGAATTTTCAATATAATCTTTGTGGCGTAAACTTTTTAGGTGACAAGAGACAGTAACATTCCATACGTGGAGTTTTAATATAATCATTGTGTCGTAAACGTTTTAGGTGACAATAGACAGCAACGTTCCATCAATGAAGTTTCCATATAATAACTGTGGCGTAAACGTTTTAGGTGACAAGATACATCAACGTTTTCCACCGCGAGGTTTCAATACAATCATTGTGGCGTAAACGTTTTAGGCGACAAGAGACAGCATCGTTTCTTTCGTGATGTTTCAATACAATCATTGTGGCGTAAACGTTTTAGGTGACAATAGACAGCAACGTTCCATCCGTGAAGTTTCAATGAATTCCTTGTGGCGTTAATGTTTTGGGCGACAAGAGATAGCAACGTTCCATCCGTGATGATTCACTATAATCATTGTGGCGTAAACGTTTTAGGTGACAAGAGACAGCAACATTCCATACGTGAAGTTTCAATATAAACATTCGTTTTATGTGACAAGAGACAGCAAACATCCATCCGTGAATTTTCAATATAATCATTGTGGCGTAAACGTTTTAGGTGACAAGAAACAACAAAGTTTTCCACCGTGGGGTTTCAATACAATCATTGTGTCGTAAACGTTTTAGGCGACAAGAGACAGCAACGTTCCATCCGTGAAGTTTCACTATAATCATTGTGGCGTAAACGTTTTAGGTGACAAGAGACAGCAAGGTTTCATCCGTGTGTTTCAATACAATCATTGTGGCGTAAACGTTTTAGGTGACAAGAGACAGCAACGTTCCATTCGTGAAGGTTCCATGCAATCATTGTGGCGTAAACGTTTTAGGTGACAAGAGAAAGCAACGTTCCATGCGTGAAGGTTCAATATAATCATTGTGGCGCAAACGTTTTAGGTGACAAGACACAGCGAGGTTTCATACGTCAAGTTTCAATACAATCATTGTGGCGCAAACGTTTTAGGTGACAAGAGACAGCAAAGTGTCAACCGTGAAGTTTCAATGTAATCATCGTGGCGTAAACGTTTTAGGTGACAAGAGACGGCAACGTTCAATCCGTGAAATTTCAATATAATCATTGTGGCGTATAAGTTTTAGGTGACAAGAGAAAGCAAAATTCGATCCGTGAAGTTTCATTATAATAGTTGTGGCGTAAACATTTTAGGTGACAAAAGACAGCAACGTTCCATCCGTGAAGTTTCAATATGATTATTGTGGCGTAAACGTTTTAGGCGACAAGACACAGCAACGTTCCATCCGTGAATTTTCAATATAATCATTGTGGTCTAAACGTTTTAGGTAACAACAGACAGCAAATTTCCATCCGTGAAGTTTGAATACAATCATTGTGGCGTAAACGTTTTAGGTATCAAGAGACAGCAACGTTCCATCCGTGAAGTTTCAATACAATCATTGTGGCGTCAACGTTTTAGGTGTCAAGAGACAGCAACGTTCCATTCGTGAATTTTCAATATAATCATTGTAACTTAAACGTTTTAGTTGTCAAAAGACAACAAATTTCCATCCGTGAAGGTTCAAAAAACTCGGAATCGTGAAAGATAAAAATGTTATCATTGGCGTAAACTTTGTAAATCTTGGCGTAAACGTTTTAGGTGACAAGAGACTGCAACATTCCATCCGTGGATTTTCAATATAATCATTGTGGCGTAAACGTTTTAGGTGACAATAGACAGCAACGTTCCATCCGTGAAGTTTCAATATAATCATTGTGGCGTAAACGTTTTAGGTGACAAGAGACAGCAACGTTCCGTCCTTCAAGTTTCAATACAATCATTGTGGCGTAAACGTTTAGGTGACAAGAAACAGAAACGTTTCATCCGTGGGGTTGCAATACAATCATTGTGGTGTAAACGTTTTAGGTGACAAGACACAGCGAGGTTTCATACGTCAAGTTTCAATACAATCATTGTGGCGCAAACGTTTTAGGTGACAAGAGACAGCAAAGTGTCAACCGTGAAGTTTCAATGTAATCATCGTGGCGTAAACGTTTTAGGTGACAAGAGACGGCAACGTTCAATCCGTGAAATTTCAATATAATCATTGTGGCGTATAAGTTTTAGGTGACAAGAGAAAGCAAAATTCGATCCGTGAAGTTTCATTATAATAGTTGTGGCGTAAACATTTTAGGTGACAAAAGACAGCAACGTTCCATCCGTGAAGTTTCAATATGATTATTGTGGCGTAAACTTTTTAGGTGACAAGAGACAGTAACATTCCATACGTGGAGTTTTAATATAATCATTGTGTCGTAAACGTTTTAGGTGACAATAGACAGCAACGTTCCATCAATGAAGTTTCCATATAATAACTGTGGCGTAAACGTTTTAGGTGACAAGATACATCAACGTTTTCCACCGCGAGGTTTCAATACAATCATTGTGGCGTAAACGTTTTAGGCGACAAGAGACAGCATCGTTTCTTTCGTGATGTTTCAATACAATCATTGTGGCGTAAACGTTTTAGGTGACAATAGACAGCAACGTTCCATCCGTGAAGTTTCAATGAATTCCTTGTGGCGTTAATGTTTTGGGCGACAAGAGATAGCAACGTTCCATCCGTGATGATTCACTATAATCATTGTGGCGTAAACGTTTTAGGTGACAAGAGACAGCAACATTCCATACGTGAAGTTTCAATATAAACATTCGTTTTAGGTGACAAGAGACAGCAAACATCCATCCGTGAATTTTCAATATAATCATTGTGGCGTAAACGTTTTAGGTGACAAGAAACAACAAAGTTTTCCACCGTGGGGTTTCAATACAATCATTGTGTCGTAAACGTTTTAGGCGACAAGAGACAGCAACGTTCCATCCGTGAAGTTTCACTATAATCATTGTGGCGTAAACGATTTAGGTGACAAGGGACATCAACATTCCATCCGTGGAGTTTTAATATAATCATTGTGTCGTAAACGTTTTAGGTGAAAATAGACAGCAACGTTCCATCCATGAAGTTTCCATATAATAACTGTGGCGTAAACGTTTTAGGTGACAAGATACAGCAACGTTTTCCACCGCGGGGTTTCAATACAATCATTGTGGCGTAAACGTTTTAGGCGACAAGAGACAGCATCGTTCCTTTCGTGTTGTTTCAATACAATCATTGTGGCGTAAACGTTTTAGGTGACAATAGACAGCAACGTTCCATCCGTGAAGTTTCAATAAATTCCTTGTGGCGTAAATGTTTTGGGCGACAAGAGACAGCAACGTTCCATCCGTGAAGATTCACTATAATCATTGTGGCGTAAACGTTTTAGGCGACAAGATTCATCAACGTTCCATCCGTGAAGTTTCAATATAATCATTGTGGCGTAAACCTTTTAGGTAACAACAGACAGCAACGTTCAACCCGTGAATTTTCAACATAATCATTGTGGCGTAATCGTTTTAGGTGATAAGTGACAGCAAATTTCCATCCGTGGAGTTTCAATATAATCATTGTGGCGTAAACGTTTTAGGTGACAAGAGACAGTAAAGTTCCATCCGTGAAAAAAACTCAAGGTTTCCCTCCGTCGGGTTAAATACAATCATTGTGGCGTAAACGTTTTAGGTGTCAAGAGACACCAGCGTTTCATCCGTGATGTTTCAATACAATCATTGTGGCGTAAACGTTTTAGGTGACAAGATACAGCAACGTTCCATCCGTGAAGGTTCAAAAAACTCGTGATCGTGAAAGATAACAATGTTATCATTGGCGTAAACTTTGTAAATCTTGGCGTAAACGTTTTATGTGACAAGAGACAGCAACGTTCCATTCGTGGAGTTTCAATATAATCATTGTAGCGTAAACGGTTTAGGTGACAAGAGACAGCAACGTTCCATCCGTGAAGTTTCTATATAATCGTTGTGGCGTAAATGTTTTTGGTGACAAGAGACACCAACGTTGCATCCGTCAAGTTTCAATATAATCACTGTGGCGTAAACGTTTTAGGTGACAAGAGACAGCAAGGTTTCATCCGTGTGTTTCAATACAATCATTGTGGCGTAAACGTTTTAGGTGACAAGAGACAGCAACGTTCCATTCGTGAAGGTTCCATGCAATCATTGTGGCGTAAACGTTTTAGGTGACAAGAGAAAGCAACGTTCCATGCGTGAAGGTTCAATATAATCATTGTGGCGCAAACGTTTTAGGTGACAAGACACAGCGAGGTTTCATACGTCAAGTTTCAATACAATCATTGTGGCGCAAACGTTTTAGGTGACAAGAGACAGCAAAGTGTCAACCGTGAAGTTTCAATGTAATCATCGTGGCGTAAACGTTTTAGGTGACAAGAGACGGCAACGTTCAATCCGTGAAATTTCAATATAATCATTGTGGCGTATAAGTTTTAGGTGACAAGAGAAAGCAAAATTCGATCCGTGAAGTTTCATTATAATAGTTGTGGCGTAAACATTTTAGGTGACAAAAGACAGCAACGTTCCATCCGTGAAGTTTCAATATGATTATTGTGGCGTAAACGTTTTAGGCGACAAGACACAGCAACGTTCCATCCGTGAATTTTCAATATAATCATTGTGGTCTAAACGTTTTAGGTAACAACAGACAGCAAATTTCCATCCGTGAAGTTTGAATACAATCATTGTGGCGTAAACGTTTTAGGTATCAAGAGACAGCAACGTTCCATCCGTGAAGTTTCAATACAATCATTGTGGCGTCAACGTTTTAGGTGTCAAGAGACAGCAACGTTCCATTCGTGAATTTTCAATATAATCATTGTAACTTAAACGTTTTAGTTGTCAAAAGACAACAAATTTCCATCCGTGAAGGTTCAAAAAACTCGGAATCGTGAAAGATAAAAATGTTATCATTGGCGTAAACTTTGTAAATCTTGGCGTAAACGTTTTAGGTGACAAGAGACTGCAACATTCCATCCGTGGATTTTCAATATAATCATTGTGGCGTAAACGTTTTAGGTGACAATAGACAGCAACGTTCCATCCGTGAAGTTTCAATATAATCATTGTGGCGTAAACGTTTTAGGTGACAAGAGACAGCAACGTTCCGTCCTTCAAGTTTCAATACAATCATTGTGGCGTAAACGTTTAGGTGACAAGAAACAGAAACGTTTCATCCGTGGGGTTGCAATACAATCATTGTGGTGTAAACGTTTTAGGTGACAAGACACAGCAAGATTTCATCCGTGGCGTTTCAATACAATCATTGTGGCGTAAACGTTTTAGGTGACAAGAGACAGCAACGTTCCATCCGTGAAGTTTCAATACAATCATTGTGGCGTAAACGTTTTAGGTGGCAATAGACAGCAACGTTCCATGCGTGAAGTTTCAATATAATCATTGTGGCGTAAACGTTTTAGGTGACAAGAGATAGCAACGTTCCATCCGTGAAGTTTCTATATGATCATTGTGGCGTTAACATTTTAGGCGACAAGAGACAGCAACGTTCTATCCGTGAAGTTTCACTATGATCATTGTGGCGTAAACGTTTTAGGTGACAAGAGACAGCAAAGTTACATCAGTGAAGTTTCAATATAATTATTGTGGCGTAAATGTTTTAGGCGACAAGAGACAGCAACGTTCCTTCCATGATGTTTCAATATAATCATTGTGTCGTAAACGTTTTAGGTGACAAGAGACACCAATGTTCCATCCGTGAAGTTTCAATACAATCATTGTGGCGTAAACGTTTTATGTGACAATAGACAGCAACGTTCCATCTTTGAAGTTTAAATATCATCATTGTGGCGTAATCGTTTTAGGTGACAAGAGACACAAAGTTCCATCCTTTACAATATAATCATTGTGGCGTAAACGTTTTAGGTGACAAGAGACAGCAACATTCCATACGTGAATTTTCAATATAAACATTGTGGTATATATACGTTTTAGGTGACAAGAGACAGCAAACTTCCATCCGTGAATTTTCAATATAATCTTTGGGGCGTAAACTTTTTAGGTGACAAGAGGCAGTAACATTCCATCCCTGAAGTTTCAATATAATAATTGGCGTAAACGTTTTAGGTGGCAAGAGACAGCAACTTCCATCCGTGAAGGTTCAAAAAACTCAGAATCGTGAAAGGTAAATATGTTATCATTGGCGTAAACTTTGTAAATCTTGGCGTAAACGTTTTAGGTGACAATAGACAGCAATGTTCCATCAGTGGAGTTTCAATATTATCATCGTGGCGTAAACGATTTAGGTGACAAGGGACATCAACATTCCATCCGTGGAGTTTTAATATAATCATTGTGTCGTAAACGTTTTAGGTGACAATAGACAGCAACGTTCCATCCATGAAGTTTCCATATAATAACTGTGGCGTAAACGTTTTAGGTGACAAGATACAGCAACGTTTTCCACCGCGGGGTTTCAATACAATCATTGTGGCGTAAACGTTTTAGGCGACAAGAGACAGCATCGTTTCTTTCGTGTTGTTTCAATACAATCATTGTGGCGTAAACGTTTTAGGTGACAATAGACAGCAACGTTCCATCCGTGAAGTTTCAATAAATTCCTTGTGGCGTAAATGTTTTGGGCGACAAGAGATAGCAACGTTCCATCCGTGAAGATTCACTATAATCATTGTGGCGTAAACGTTTTAGGCGACAAGATTCATCAACGTTCAACCCGTGAATTTTCAACATAATCATTGTGGCGTAATCGTTTTAGGTGATAAGTGACAGCAAAGTTCCATCCGTGGAGTTTCAATATAATCATTGTGGCGTAAACGTTTTAGGTGACAAGAGACAGTAAAGTTCCATCCGTGAATTTTCAGTATAATCATTGTTGCGTAAACTTTTTAGGTGACAAGAGACAGTAACATTCCATCCCTGAAAAAAACTCAGAATCGTGAAAGATAAAAATGTTATCATTGGCGTAAACTTTGTAAATCTTGGCGTAAACGTTTTAGGTGACAAGAGACAGCAACGTTCCATCCGTGGAGTTTCAATATAATCATTGTGGCGTAAACTTTTTAGGTGACAAGAGACAGTAACATTCCATCCCTGAAAAAAACTCAGGATCGTGAAAGATAAAAATGTTATCATTGGCGTAAACTTTGTAAATCTTGGCGTAAACGTTTTAGGTGACAAGAGACAGCAAAGTTCCATCCGTGAATTTTCAGTATAATCATTGTTGCGTAAACTTTTTAGGTGACAAGAGACAGTAACATTCCATCCCTGAAGTTTCAATGTAATAATAGGCGTAAACGTTTTAGGTGACAAGAGCAGCAACGTTCCATCCGTGAAGGTTAGAAAAACTCAGGATCGTGAAAGATAAAAATGTTATTAAAATAATTATTAATATTTTGTTTTACACCAGTAACCTTTCTAAATTATTAACATTTTGGACTCGGTTTCCGCTGTCTCAAGAAACAGTTTATGACTGCATGTAGATTTTGTATATTTGTCGGCAACGTTTTAATTAAATCTTCAAACGAATTCGTAATTTAAAGAATTTGTTGCTTTATAAAAGGGTTTCTTAAAATTATATGTCTTTAAATTGCATGATCTGAAAAGTTGACTTCTGCTAATATCTTATATTTTATAATGATAAGAATAAATAAAGCGCCTGTGAAAATAATAAAATAGTACATAAGTGATACAATATACGTAAACCGTAAACGAGTTGGTAATTTCAGTGAAGCCAGTATTAAAAATAAATTGCCGTATCGTTTACAATAAACGAAGGCAAGAAGATTTTATTATAAGTTAATAAACAAATTGTAACACTAAAATTTCAAAAGCAAAAATGAAAGGGCTCCAAGTTAAGAGGAAAATGAATTCTGTAACATTTCAGGAAATTTCAAAACGGACTCTATACAGAAGTTATAATCTATTAGTGTAGGTACTTCAATTGTTCGTGTACGCTATTCTTGAAGATAACGTTTTTGTTATTATCGTTTGACCATAGAGTGTCTTTATCATATTCATTTGAGAAATGATGTGAGTTTAATTTGGCAAGGCGCTTGAAGTTTTGATGATTATTATACAGCTTTCTGATAAGGAAAGGAAACTTGTTTTTGGATACAAAAGTCAAAACGTTTTCTTATCTGAAAAAGTCAGGAACTAGTGAAGGTATTGGTGAGAAGGTTCAGTATTTCATCTACTATGTTTGCGACATATGTGGGCGACTTGATAAGGTAAGGAAAGTTAGAAATATGGACAACACTCAGAAATACAGATTGAGTATATGATAACGACTGGTGAAGAGGACTTGCTAAGAGATACGAAAGCTTACAACTGACCAACACTGATGAAAAATGGAATAGTCCGATCTAAAATTTTAAGTGCCGATGAAGTCTTGAAACAAGTTTGTAACGTCGAGCTAGTTTTCCATTGAGATGAAAACTTGAAGCGTGCTTAATTTCTGACTGCACACGATGCCGTAAAATGATCGTTGAGAACGAAAATCTTGAACGAATTATTGCTGTAAATTTTGTAAATCTGTACCGGTTCTTGAGCCTTTGTATCAGTGACGAAAAATAAGGCACAATGCGGGAGAGCTCATTATTTAGGGCTCACTTTATATCTGGAATCTCGTACTGGGCCCTTTTGATATCTCCAAGTTTAGTAACATACCTTAATATGCTACTAAAACGACAGTGGGAACAGACACGAAATGACAGTTCTTTGCAGGAGATATGTTATGCAAAATATTGTCGAACAAATAATGGTTTATCTTGCGCGCACATCCCTTAAGCTGATTTGGCACTGATGGGCCTCGGAAAAGATGGCGTGTGATTTGTGAACCCGGAGTAGTTTGTGTCAGCACATAATCCTTGACGATGATAGCGATAACGCTACGAAGCACCGAGTGCAAATAGATCTGAACTGATGTTTCTTTAATAATGATTTTGTTTCGACCGGTCTGATGTGTATTTCCCATATTAGCGTCCAAGTAGTGTCAGGTATACAACGCTCGGTAAGGTACCGTATAATTATTAGCAGCGTTATAACACGTTAAAGTACACAACATAGGTTGTATTCGATAGTCATTACGCCGGCCGGGATGATGGTCGCTGGCTGTTTGACTTGTGTAAAAAAATTGTTTCTTTCTCTCCGCGGCCTCTCGCTCTCTCTCCTCTCGAGAAAGCTGATTACTTTAATGCCGGTTCGGACGTACCCTGTCTCCCAAGATGGCTATCCACAGCCTATTTCATTATTACTATTAATAATAAATAATTACAACCTAACTTTTTCTTATACTTGTGACCTTGTGTGTGTGTCTGTGAGCGTTTGCGTATACTTTTATGCATATCGGGAGAGAGAGAGAAGGAGATTTTTTCGTAAGTTAATCAAGAGGACGCAAGGAAGAAAGATGGTAGGGTCACGTATACGACTGGGGTATTTGCAACCAACAAACAGGCAGCCAGCTATCTGCTAGCTGCAGCACACAACACAAATAAATTGCTTTCCTAACTAATAATTTTTTCATATAAAAAAGTAGTTAAATATGGTTTTAATTTCATTTAAGTACACACCGTGTGTCATTAGAATACATTGGTTTTTCGTTCTCTCTCTCTCTCTCTCTCTCTCTCTCTCTCTCTCACACACACTCTCTCGCGCACGCTCTCTCTTGTCTGCAAGAGATTCTCTTCAGTTTATGCTTATTTATTACCAGTGTACGGTCGGCCGTTGGGAATTATAAGTCGCAACAGCGACCGAACTGTTGTATGACCGTCTGCGTTGTTCGGTTTGTGTACGCATACCCATCATCAGGCAGAGATCTGTTTGTTACTGTAGATCTGATGCTCGGAATTAAAGTTTTCATAATAAGCGTTATGTACGTGTCGTCGTGTACGCGTGTGTTATTTTCCCAGACAGACCGCAATATCGAGTACTCGTATCTATCGACGAGCAGAATTACGCCCCGGTCATGTCGGCCGGGCTTGCTAACAACCGTGTGCTGTCTGCCGGGCTGTTCCCGCCCAGAAAGTAGAATTAAAGCTGAGCTTTAATTATTTTGAGGTAAATTAATTAAAAAAAACACATTTTTGTGGTATTTTATACAAAACTTGTTTTGTGAGTACAATAAATAAAATGTGTCTTAAGACACGTAAATGTGTCTTAACGTGTCCACTATTTTCTACAGTTAAGGATTGAATGGTTAATACAATTTGCCAAATGTGTTTATTTATAATGAAAATAAAATGTAATACGTTCTAGTCCAGATTCAGTAGATTCAGTTTGTAGGCCTATATGTCACATGAATATAGCCTATAACTTAAAAAATTGTGTTAATTCTAAAAACCAAAGCTATGGCAAAACACAGAACGGCCAAGAATAATCACTGAAATTAACTATGCAACAACAACAATGCAAATTAAACTACAGTGTAATGCAAGTTATGAAGAGATCAAAGATATTCTCAAGAAAATTAACAGCTAATCAGAGAATATGTCGCACTGCAAGGAAAACCACAAGAGATACTCTACCAAAATTTTACAAATGATGGCAGTTCCCATCTAACCGTGTGTACCAAGGAAAAGAATTGGAATATCAGAGACGTAATTTTTAAAAGACTAGAATTACAATTCCAACTAATAACAGGAACAGCAATAGAGTACGGAGGAATCAACATATAGATGGAAGGACGACGTAATGCGTATGGATCAAGACTTAGTTTTTGATAAGTTGTAATGTATAGGCCACTGGGAATTAGCTAACGTGGACCTTATCCTGTGTGGAAGAAGAAGATAAATAGATAGATAGATAGAGAGACTAAACATAGAAGAAGGAGATGTGTAACGAATGAGTTACATTATATTCTTTTAATGTCTCTGCAAATCAATAAGTTAATTCGTGTAAAGAAGAGTGCAAAGTTGTTACTACGGGTAAAAGCATGAGTCGCATATTTAATCTCAAAACTATCTTGGCTTTATAAAGACAAGATGTAAATCGTGCGACAGAAAAAAACTGTTCAACAATTCATAAACGACAATGGTAACTTACGGATGAAAACGGGAACACATAATTCGAAATACACCTTGATACAGACAGTAAATTGTTCTTTACAGAAACGTGTTACTTTTCAACGAATCAGGTTAAAGTTACACACTACATTAAAATTTAATTTAAATTGTTGTATACCCTGTATTACAAAACAGTTGTTAAGGTAGCGTTAATTATTTCTGCAGCAGATTGTCCGAGAATGAGGTTCTGACATCTTGTTTTGTTTCAGGTAATTTCAATATTATTTTGGCGCTGTCTAGATGTGCAACCGGAACCCGGTGAGTCGACTCTGCACCAAATATTTTAATTGCCTGTGAAAATAAAGGACATTCTAATTTCTTTTAAATGTACTAGTTTAAGCTGCATAACAAACCTTCTACCGAATGAGTAATTCGTCCTAGATATCGCCTTTGACACTATTTGTTTACTTAACAAGCTGAAATTTTCAATTTTACATTTTTTTACTTGCTTTCTTACACTGTAGTTCTTTCCGATACACGACTTGTCTTAATGAATACGTTTCGTCGTTCATCTTCGCATTTTTTTTATCAGTAGTTGTTACGTATCTGTGTTAACTGATATCTTAGTATGGTTATTTGGAAGATTCAATAGAATTACATAAAACTATTAGTCACTTAGTTTGCTGTGAAGAAGTAATAACGCCATAGACTTGTTACGATACAAATAAACCCATTCTGTTACAGCAGCTACTGTTTTTACTTAAATATAAATACATAAAACCATGTTCCAGTATGGTATCAACACTGGATCAGTTGACATCATCATCACCGTCATTATCGTAGATGATCAAATCAAACGTCGTTTTAAAGTTGCTTTCGTACAGCTAACAGGCCCTTCAGTTTCTTCTTTAACGTCTAGTAAGTACCAATGACAGTTTTTTTTAACGCCCTTAAGGTGCTTTATGATCTTCCTTCAGTCTTTTTTACGCAGATTATCTTCATCTAAAATTTTTCATTTTACCTACGTAGTCGTTGTAAAGGATGTACATTTTTATCTAAACCTTTTACGTAACAGGCAGAATTACCTGCCATAATATAGAGAACCGTGATATATTTTTTTTTTTTTTTATTTGACAAGCAGAATGAAAACTCGTAAGTAGCAAAACTTAGCATTACGACTTTGTAAACGTTCTACAATGTTCCGCGTACCACTTAAGCGATTGGTGCAATTATTGTCCAACTGATTGGACACGTGTTAAAATAAATAAATAGAATAAATTATAGTGATACTAAGTTAAATTAAGACGTTTTCTGTATTCAAAATAATGTTAGAATTATAGAAGGCGGTCTATAAAAAGTATAAATTGTGTCACGTTGACTAAATTAATGTAATCTTGGGTTATCGGGGAATTTCTTTTTGTGAGAAAGCTAATTCCATTAATAAAATGTCTACATTTTTTGTGTAAAAGTGTGAATTCTAAGCAAAGTATTAATACTCATCAAAATAGCAAGACTACTTTACACTGCGAACAATTTGAATCATTTTGTAGGTTCAGAGGCTGTGGGAACAGACGCGTGCTACCAGAAGTGACTATATCTCACTGTGTGTGTGTGTGTGTGTGTGTGTGTGTGTGTGTGTGTGTGTGTGTGTGTGTGTGTGTGTGTGTGTGTGTGTGTGTGTGTGTGTGTGTGTGTGTGTGTGTGTGTGTGTGTGTGTGTGTGTGTGTGTGTGTGTGTGTGTGTGTGTGTGTGTGTGTGTGTGTGTGTGTGTGTGTGTGTGTGTGTGTGTGTGTGTGTGTGTGTGTGTGTGTGTGTGTGTGTGTGTGTGTGTGTGTGTGTGTGTGTGTGTGCTCGGTATAACGGGAACAGAAATTTTGACGTCTTCGTAAAAAATTGAACCTTCCGCCGAGTATTTCAGATGTTTTCTTTTACTGTTTTATTAGTGTCGTAGTTTTTACAGCCCACGGAGTGTTCGTAAGGGTCTGCGACTCAAAAGGCTTAGAACTCGCACGTTACTGCTGGGTCTAATAGGACCCGGTAGACCTTACAGAGCGGTACAATACACAGTATCCAACAGTAATGTGTCTATTGTCACCGTATTACGACAAGGAGCCGGTCGATACCTTTTCGCGTTCAGCTGCTAATCAAAGACCAGCCCCTGGATTCTTCGCTTAATAGCCCTGACTCACACTTGCGTGGGAACTATACACCTTATTTTCGTGTTTATTATACTTCTACGCGCGCGCGCGCGTACGACTAAAATCGTCGAACGTTTTTTACGATCCGATTGTAAAACCAAAGAAACGTTCCCCTGTAACTGTGTGTGACAGATTAGTATTCCGAAACAAAGGGTTATCTGAGTGAGTAGAGAAGTGTACGGGTTACGTGAACGAGTACAGTTAGGGCAATGTCATTGTGTGTAGTGTATAACAAAACGGCTTACTATGAAACATAATATTACCTGGAGCAGTCACTTTTAGTTTTTAATCGAAAAACAAAATAGTATTTAATTTGACAAATTGCTAAACGTAGTTGTAAATATTTATTTGCTTGTGCGACATTTTAGCCGTTGTTTCGAACTGATGCAAATTACTCTTCTTAAATGGAAACTGCTTCTTTTTAACACATCCTACTAAATACTCGGTAATAGATTTTTTGTAGGTTATTGATAGTAAAATAAATATTATGTTTAGTTAACTCAATCGGTTGACACCATAATTTAAATCACTCTCTACTACTTTTAAGATGATACGAAATAACTTGTTTTTTTTTAGCGAGAACGTTTCGGTTATGAAAATTGCTTGTACTTACGTTTGAAACCGAAAAAATTAACTTCTAAAAAAAACAAAAACTTTTTCCAAGCGTTTTTCTTAATCTTTGTCTGTTAGTTTTTCGTTTTCTGGCCTTCAAATTTTTCAGTATGACAGTGTAGACAATACAATGTGATTTCCTCAATATATTTTGCTTACTAACACAAGCTTCGCTGGTTTTTCTGTACTATGTGACACGCCAGGTGATTTTTCCGTGAGTATGCTTTTGAGTAAAACGTATTTGTTTGACCGTATTGTTTACTTCCGTTAATTGTTACAGTACGTGTCGCGGCTCTGGTCCCCTGATCCCTTAAGTTATTATAGCCTCTGAACAGATGGAAAATTAGGCACAATATCGTCCTCGACTGGGCGGAAATTAAAATAACAGTCGTTTGGACTAAGCGATAATAAAAAAGACTTCCATCTGCATGTTGTAAAAAAGATAATAAAGAGTCTTCCGGTAATAAAAAATAAGTTTTTCATCTATAGTTTACACTAAACAACCGTAAGCGTTCCTGTAATTATCAAGAGGGTTACAACAAAACGAAGTGGTGATTCTTATTGTTTCTTAAAAAGCGATTGTTTAAACTACCTGTTCATTGATTATCATTTTCTTATCATAGCGTGTTACATATGGCTTTTTAGCCTGTATAATTATGGTCAGGGAACTTGAATACGAATGAAAGAGAGAGCGAAGAAGAGATTCAAAATGTTATTAAAGTATAAAAGATTAATCGTAAGGCGATTATTTAAGTTTTGGACACAGGTTTAATGGTTTGAATTAATTCTAATTAAACTCTTTTGTGATCTCAGTAACATGTCGATGAACTAACAAGCATCACTCTATAACAAAATTAGTTTCTATCATCACTTTTTTCGTACATTAAATCAATTCCTGGTAAAGATTAAGCTTTCTGAACGGATATACATTAAATATCTATGCTAATACGAGTACGGATGCTTGCGCTACACACACACACACACACACACACACACACACACACACACACACACACACACACGTGTACCACTTAAGCCGGTGTTTGTATGCGAAGCAGCAACCGGTGGAACTCCTCGCTTAAGTGTACCGTGATAGACCATAATGAAGTTGTCCTGACTGATGGCGATCAGGATTCGGCTAGACGTCAATCATACCTAAATGGCAGCGCCTTTATACGTATATCTAATGTTTCAAAGATGCGTTCATTCCACTAATTGAATCCACTACGAACACACAAATACGCCGTCATCCTTCGTCGGATCGTGAGAAAAACTGTTCTCTTGTTTGCAAAACAAAGTTTTTTTACTCTTATTTTTTTGCATTTATATTTTACGGAGCGGAATACAGTGCACACAGTACAAGAGCCATTTTGAAGAGGTCGGAGTACAGGTTAGAACAGAGGAACTGAGTGAGAACTGTTAACATTGACGCCGTCACAACTTCAATGTAGCTTATGTTCTGTGTAGCTTCGGTTATGTTTTATGTCTGCATTTTTTCAGATTTTAAAAAAAACTTATAAACCACAACAGAAGATTGCTACATGTCAATGGGTACATTACCAAATAAAAATCTGTGAATAAATAACTTTATACTGTGAATTTTAACTATATAATAAATAAGGCATTAGAGTACACTAGTGAAGCCAGAATCCCTATATGCAAGTGAATGTCTAGCATTGAATTATAATTTAGACAAACTAAAAATATTGGAAAGACGAATTATTAGGAAAATATTAGGCCCACGAAAAACTTCAGAAGGTTGGAAATTAAGAAGTAATGATGAAATATATCGAAGTATAGAAAATATAACAGAAACAATGAGAAAAAAAGACTATTATTTTTTGGACATTTATATAGAATGGACGACAATAGGTTGACAAAGCAAATCTTCAAATATCTGTGGGGGAGAAGTCAACATCAAGTTGGATTAAAGAAGTCCAAAAGGATTTAGAAAAAAATAATATACACGCAGAAGAAACAATTGAAAGAGACGTTTTTTGGGCAAAAGTGTTAAAAGTGGAGGGAGTCCAGGGTAGGAGAGAGAAAAACACAGGTTCAAAGTGGACTGAAGACAGGAAGAAGAGACACAGTGAGAAGATGAAAGAATATTGGGAAAAAAGAAAAGAACAAAGAGTAAAGAATTGAAATTGGCCTGTGGTTCTTAGATGGCCGATGAAAAAAAAACTATAAAATGTAGTCAGAATAAAAACAGAGCTTCATTTAAAGATTAAAAGTGAACAAGATGATAACTTAACTTTCTCTTGAGCCGTAAAACGATGTTTAGTGCCATCGAAGTACTGACAAAATAAGCTTTCGTAAAAAAATGTTGGTACAGATAACGCTGTGAGACTGAATACGTGTAAAGCAATTTTGCAGCAGTGGAATGACTCCTCCTTTATAGGAAAAGGTTGGTAGGAGTCACACAATGATAGTCTATGCGTAGTCAAACATTTGCCACTTTTACACATTGTTCTTCAAAATATACATAGCTACATCATGGTTCTGTCGGTTTCAAATCGACCGGCGAACTGCCTGATTTTCGAACTGTTTCTCCAGTCCAGTCCCCTCTGCCCTTCATATTCCTTCTTTAAATTTTTTTTCTTCATGACATCCTTAGTCCATGTTTCTTGGTATTTCTGATTTCCTTCCTTTTAGTGGTATCCACGCTAGAGTCTTTTAGACAGTCGATACTTCGGCATTATTTTCACATGCACGTTCAAAAATAATCGTTTTCTTTCTACGTCATATTTATAGTCTGTTCCTTACCCATTAACTTTCTTAGTCTTTCGTTCTCTCAGTTCTTATTATTCTGTAGGATCTTCTTAGTGCAAGCATTTCCAAAGCATTTAACCTTTTTTGTCTGCTTCATAATATCTCTGCGTCTCTGCACGATAGGCCTGCACTTTACTTTTAACAATTATTTTACAAATATTGTAGTTTCTCTATTTTGATTTACATACTCTATTTTTGTTCTGTTTACAGCTCTTTCTCTGTTTCGTTTTCCGTCCTGTCCGTTCTTATAAAGGCTAACCTCATAGATACTTACAGAGTTGTCACAAATATTAATTTTCTCATAATATCTTATACCCAACTAGATTGAATGTTAATGTTTCCCACATTTAAATATTTGGTCATCTAGTAAAACAAAGATATAAAAGCAAAATGCATTAATGACGACCTAGTACTTTTTCAAACTGAGGGAACTGTCAAATGTCTTTGGTTCTAAAAAGATAGTATTCGGAACCTTATAAACCCTAAAGTCAAAGGTATAAACCCTGCTTATTTGTTTCACTATCTTTAAAACGTTACAGGAAATTCCAAAATTTTTGACTGTTTGTTTCATTCTTAGCTTTAATTAGTTGTAGTGTTAGGTGTTTTGTAATGAAATAAATAAAGAATATGTATTTACTTGAAGTTCGCAAGTTAAGCTAATTTGTTACCCTTGAAACACGTATTAAAATTTTTACATGTATTTAGATGAAATCAGCATTAAGTTTGAAATAGATAATCTTTTGCTACGTGAGGTGAAGAAGAAGAAGACTGTGACACGCTCCTTACAGTTATTCTATTCACTTCTCCCTTGTCTTAGACACTTAGACATTAAAGAATTCACAATTATGGGCCAACAGTTGCGTAGCAAGAATGTTGTACCATATCTTTTCAGCTGCCCACTGGATATAAATGTGGTATAATCTTAAGTGTTTTAGTCATATAAACTAAGTATTTGTCATATAATAGTTATCTGTCACATTCCGTTGTCATTTCAATGGAATGGTCTTTATCATAAATCACTTACAAATTTGTATTGTTTTCTGTCCCTTCAAGCGTCTGTGTGTCACTTTTTTTTTTATATATTAAACAAAACTGTTTGCAATTTGAATTGTCAGTTTCTATTTCGGAATATTTTAAAATTATTCTTGTAAAATGTGGAAACTCGGGCACTCGTACCTCAGTAGTTATACAAGTAACGATAATTTAATGAGCTAAATGACATAATTAAAAATGAAACTCAGTTTCCACCGCTTACGGTGGAAAACAGCCTCTCCGACGCCCACACACACACACACACACACACACTACGAATAAACGCTACGACCGATATGACACAACCTTCAACTGAACCGAATAACTTTTTTCATTTGAGAAACGTCTAAATTTTGACTAATGGTTGTACGGACTAGAAAAATGACGCGCAACCATTAATTTTAACGAAGGGTGTAAACATCGTTTTAGCTGGGTTAAAACCTTTTCTCTTATTTCTATCCATATGTCGTGGAATGCTGTTGCTAGCTACATTATATTGATAAAAAGACCAAGAATAAACACTTTATAGAGGCAAGATAACTGGAAAATAGAGAAGTCAAAGATAGCGTGAGAGAGCGCACAGGGTGTCACAATAGAGCATGTGAGTGTGAGTGTGGGGGGAGGGTAGCATAGCTTTCAACGATTTTGTTAAAATATTATTTTGACAGTTACCGTACCACTCGATACTGGAAAAAAATGAATTTACATGAGGTATATATTTTATTACAACACAATAAAACGGTAATAGTATTAATATCGATATAAACTTTTAAAATAATGAAGTTTGATATAATGGGTCTTCGCGATAGAGAATATGTAGTTTACATTTCGTATTTTCTGTAACTGTATTATCATACCACCATAACAGTCGTGTGATGTAAAACTGAAAAAAAAATATGTCTTTTCAAAATCAAAACTGAATCGAAAGTGTACTCGTAAAAAGATTTAAATGTAGATTTATTTAAATTTATTTTAAAGATACATCAATTTTTATGTTTCTTCTCTGCAACTAACAGTGAATTTTTATATTTTTCAGTTTTCCTTTCCATCATGATGATCATCATCAGAAAGGATGAAACGAAAAATGATTTGTTCCGGTCCCAAGCAGATAGACTAGAGATGGTCACTGCAACGCTTCTTGACTTATAATTCAATTGTTGTGTGGGGATGCGGCAGTTATACATTCGCTTAAGATGTTTCGACAATTTTAGCCGATATCGGGCAGTCCTATCAAGTAGGCTATACTCATAATATTCAGTTCCTGCAGCGTGCCTGAGAAGTCTCATTTCGGCCGCTTGAATACGACTCGCCTGGGATTTCATTAAAGTCCAATTCTCAGAGCCATAGAGAAGTGTGAGGAGAACCATGTGAGAAGGCGTGTTTCGTTGCTCGTTGATTTTAGAATTTTCCTGATGGTGCCACACATATGGTTGAACTTGTGCAGTTTAGTCGCCACATCATTGTTTGTAATGTAAGACACATTGCAGCCCAACTACTGACCTGCTCCAGAACAGTACCACCTACAATTTTTGCTCGTATGGGATCAGCTCCATGGCTTTTCGTTACCACCTTGGTCTTCAATGTGGAGATCTGTAGTCCGAAATCCTTGCACATTCGTCTCAATGCCATCTCGTTTCGTTCCTTTCCATTTCAATATTATTCTTTTGGTCTTTTACAGTACTTTTCAAATTCAATATACAGTTTCCACATAAAAATCATTTATTTTCTTATTATTTTTTTTTTAGTCCATGATAACATAGTTTACATACAGGTCGTACCTTATAAAGGATAATGCCTCGGATTTACATTTCAGAATCAATTAAAATGTTGTCGGTGACTCATACATTCGAACGTTAGCCAAGTTTACAAAGTGTATGCAGGAAATTAAATCTAAATACAGTCCTTTCCTTGTTTCACTTTATCGCACATGCCTGTACGTATTTTATTTGCAGTCGCTCTTTCTGAACTCATCTACCATGTCTACTGTGTAGACAAGTTTAGTTCTGACTTGTCTACCGTGAAATTCTAGTTCTTGAATGTGGTTACTTAACGTTCTGATGGGGTCTCTTTTTCTAAAAAAGCAAGCTCTTCTCTAAAAAAAAATCGGTAGAATTTCATTATACTGATTCTGTTTATTATGTCTTTTTATTGAAACTGGTAAATGGCGATGTCAAATCAGCCTTTGACAGAAACATGTTTGGTTTTTCTGTATAATAAAAGGAAATTTGTATATTGTCTTGTTGAAACGTATTATGCATAGCGTTTTTGAGGACACTTTTTTGAATCTCCGCCACAAATGCAGAAGTTTGGCAAAGCCAGTAGTGGCATTTGAATACTAATCTAGAGAACTGTGATTCGATCGGTAGTAGATCAAGGTGCGTTTTTCATGCACCGTAACGATCCAGTCTTTAAAAATAAGTAGCTGGGGTAATAGTAGTAGACACACTTGCCTTCCTTGTACACAGCCGGTAGCCTTCCCTGTATGTCCTACACCATTTTTGCTGGGAAAAACAAACCTATTACGAACGAACGAAGATATTTTTGTCCACAAGTAACGAAAACCAAAAGAAAGTTGTAACAAGATTGTAAATAACGTTTTAGTGTCGTAAGTGATATCTTTTCTGAAATGCAGGTAGACCCATTTCGTAACAGTAATATTTCAGGCCAACTCTCATGTCATTTCCTACTGCTATCAGCCCCGTAGGAACGTTCTGTCATGGATCGGAGTTTATGAGCATGAAACTATTATCGAATAGTCAAACGTCGCTTAACGAGATAAGAAGGGAAATAATTTAAAAGTAAAGGGAATGTGTATGGGGTGGCAAAGCGCACCTGCTTCCAGTCGCTAGCCACTCAATAAGTCTCCACACTTTGATCTCATTAAATCTCCGTACCCCTGTCTCACTGTCTCACTGAAAGCTGATAAAAATTGGTTTCCTTATTTACAAGTAAAGTGAAGTTGA
Source organism: Magicicada septendecula (assembly GCA_034769895.1). Classification (NCBI taxonomy): domain Eukaryota; kingdom Metazoa; phylum Arthropoda; class Insecta; order Hemiptera; family Cicadidae; genus Magicicada; species Magicicada septendecula. Next base: position 464,054,523 of record CM068369.1, read on the forward strand.
AACCCTTGAATAATTAAAAATATTGCACCTCTTGTAACTTATGGCTTACGATACCATCTGCAAGAAACACGTTGTTTCTGAACGCTCTGTAGATGGGACTGTAAACATTAGACTTCGTAGTAAGTACAGGCTTGTCAAACTTCCGTATTCCTTGCTGTAGAGATAATTTAAGTTGTTATTTTTATTTCCAAATTAAATCGAATTAAAGTGACACCGTCCAGTTAGTGTACCCATCCAGTCAGTGTATCAATACAGTGTTATTTGTGGATGATCTTGTTATTATGCAAAAAAAAGAAAAAGAGGATCCAGTTAGCAGTTTTCCACTTGAGCCAAATATGCAAAGAATATAATCGTAGAATACCGACTCAGAAAACAAAAGTTATGGTCTTTAGAGGAAAGAATCCGATACGTTCTAAGATAATTATAAACGATCAGTCTATAGAACAGGTATCTCATTTCAATTTTCTAGGGTGCGATGTAACTTAATGATTATGACAACGACATCGATATAAAAATAAACAGATTTCAAGTCATATGCGGCACTATACACAGAACGCTTGGAAATAATACAAGGAAATACACTAAGATAAAATTCTATAAAGTAAATGGCAATACCTGTTTTAACTTATGGAAGTGAAACTTGGTCGACATACGAGAAATGATGAGCGAAGAATACAAACAAGTGAAATGAAGTTCTTGAGGACAAAAAACCTTAGAGACAAAATACGAAATGAAGATATAAGAACCGAGTTAAATGTATTTTCTATGGCTAGCTAGCAGATTAAGGAAAGGACAAATACAATGGAGGCAGCGTATCGAGAGAATGGAAGATATGAGACAACGTAGACAAGTAATAAGATACAGACCTCAAGGAAGACGATATATAGGTAGACCAAGGAAGAGATGGCTTCAGTGAAGGCGGAACAGGCTGTAAACCTATACCTTGATATGGAGAAGAAGAAGATTTTTATTTCCAACTTAAGTAAAATTTACCAGCTTAAATTAAACTTTTCTTACCACACTGGCGTCTTTTCTTGTCTTCTCTGCTATAGAATTTGATAAATTCGCCATTACGGTTTACGTCTACTCGTTACCTGGCCTCTTTCTGTACAACCTCGCTTCTTTCCAACATGTTTACAAAGACCTTACCGAATATTCATGCAATCTTCTCACATGATCTACCTACTTGGTCCACTTGTAAAAAATACGATTACTAACAGCGCCAATTATTCCGATCACACTCGCGTATTACATAGCCTGCTTTCCTGATCCGTAGTATCATTTGATGCGTACGACAATTTTTAAGATCACCAGTGATAAGGTTTTCCAGGAAACTTCTGTGAAACTTGCTTCGAATACTCGATATTGGTCTTGTCCTTCATGGAGTCTTCAGTAGGTACAAAAATAAAGTAAGCTTTTTATAATGTGTGAAGGACGCATCTTTGATTAGTCGTATGTGTGCGTACGTGCATGCGGGGAGGAGGTAGTCTGAACATTTCTGAAAAAGAAACAACTTGTACGATGCACTTGAACAGAATAGACAACACTGAGTTACACTCCTCGACATTTCCTGGCAGAGATGCTCATGCGGGCTCTACAGTTTAGAAAGGTATGAAAACAAGGCAAAGGTCACCAATTTTGTCACTACTTATTGCCACACTGCTAAATACTTCGTTCTTGACGAGGCCTTTCGGTGTCTCCACCATCTTCAGGTCTTAAAGATCGTCGTCGTTTAAGACCTGAAGATGGTGGAGACACCGAAAGGCCTCGTTAAGAACGAAGTATTTACCAGTGTGGCAATAAGTAGTGACAAAGTTGTTGTTAAGATAGCTGCTAATAAAACTAACAAAACTGGAAGATAAAGGTCAACTAAAAAGTTTATCCAAGTAGGGCTACTCTACAAGGATCGTAACGGCTCCACCTAGTAACGTAACAGTTAATTATATGAACCTTGGCTTCATAGCACATTATAGCCTATTGCTATTATATCCAAATTTTCCTATCTCTTCTTCAGTCGCTTTCTGTTGCTTTAACAGCTGACCGTACGCTCACGTTCACATACACGTAAGCCCGACGTTATAACATGAAAACTACTTACGTCTGTTTCGGTTCATTTTCTTTATAACACACATAAAAAAAACATACACAGACAACACATAATGATGAGACATAATCGTTATATTTCAATACTTTCTAAATTATAATTTACTTCATTCGGTTATTAACAAAAAAAAAAGAAGCCGAGGCAAAATTTACCCTTATGGGTAACAGACAGGCTGCCGTGTGGTTAGTTTGGGACCGTTAATTATGAATTCATAGGATGTCTGACGACCAGCATTCTGATGGTTATTCAACGCACACAGGTGCGCGCGCGCTCGCACCTTTACCCGAACAAGACCTCTCCTTTGATTGGTCCTTCCGCTGCCATTACTAATACCAATACTAAAGCTGAATAAGCCGTGACTGAGACCGTTTTCGATTCGATCACAATTTAGTTTCTCCATTTTGTTTTATCGTTATTATCATTTCGCCTTGCAGATGCGAACACACACACGCATACACACGTGAAATAATAATAATTGTTATTCACAAACGATGAGATTGTATTTATAAAAACTTTTGGATAGAAGGAGCACGTCGCGTCGGCGCGAACCGCTATTAAAAGTAATATGTACAGCGTTACAACGCGCGGCCACTGAACGAAACTCGCTTTGATAATCTTTTCTCTTGTGTGCACGTTTAACGATGATTTTCGACGATTGTTAATCTATAAATCATCGATCGATTAATCAGCAGCTTAAACTCGTGGTGAAACAAACGATATTGTTGTTATTCTACGACAATATTACCATACATTTGCCCGAAAAGTAGTGTTGTACAAAATGCTTACTCGGCCGGTGTCATTTTGATTAAAATTATTTCCCGGGCTGTTTGGCTGTGGTCCAAAGTTTGTGACAAAACCAGACGTTTCGGCAGTGCCACTGATTCCCATCTTCAGTGGAAACGAGTAAAACGGTAACGTGGGATGATATACGTTAGGGCCTCGGTACTGTGGTTAAGGCTGACTACAGCCTTTTCTCTTGTATCCGAAACTTTTGTTCGTTATACTCGTTTAAGTCAAGTAACAATTTAAATATTATACATTGTATAGTGACAGTTATCAATACTCGTTGTATGATAATGTTCACTAAAGACGTTCCCCTATTCGCGTATATTGTATAGGGTCACATGGTGAAAATATCGCAACCGAATGTAGCCTGGGAACGTGATGGCACTGCTAATGAGTTAAAAAAAATGAAATATAAAACCAGAATAGAGATATTCTACCGTATACGAACATTAAGATGCTTTACTTTCTCGCCGTAAATAGTTCACGCAAGATAGGTAACGGTAGGTAGTATAATAATATACTACCAAGGAGTAACATCGTTTTAAATGACAGCACTTTTTCGGATAAAAACATGAAACTGAGAATTATAGGCTACAACTTTCTCTGACACTGTAATCCTTCGCAGGTTTTGACTTCTCCAACAATCCTATAGGCCTACTAACCTCTTCCATTGCTGATACATCGAATCCATCTTCCAATCCCTGTGATCTCAAGTCTTCAACGTTTTCTTGGTCTCTATACATTGTATAAACATCTCTTAGAGCGACTGGCGAATTTTACAGTGGCTACATTACTAATCAGCGAAACTCGTTCTCACTCCCTAGTACAGTCCTGATTTTGTATGTATCCGAAAATTATAACATTTTTCAACCGAATTTACGGACAGAAGTATGGCTAATTTTTAAAATGTAAATCCAGCTTTGTCGATTTCAGTGGTGATTTAAACTCTATTATTCAAGAAGCGCAAGCCAAAAGAGAAAGAAATTCATTAAAACTATTTTTTCTTTTTTTTACTAAAGGAGTACATGAATGAAATTTCGTGGAAGCAGATAGAAAAGAAGGACATTATAGTTGACAGGTCACAAGAAATCTTCAAATGACTTGTTAGAAGTAAACGTAATGACAGCATATGCTTACAGACATTTAGCTTATTCTTTGAGTGTTTATCCGAATGATTGTATTGTTTGTGTGTGTATAGACAACTGCGTCATTTGGACACAGAGAATTAAGGGAATGGTTGATAACTGAATGCATACAGCCAGTCTGCTGAAGAGGATTTAAGCCCTTTACTTATTTCACTCAGTTTTCTCTTATTACTTGGCGAATGTTTGTAAACCTCATTTATCAACTAGCCTTGAAAATCACTTTGCTTGTCTATACCACGAGTTGCTCAATGAACCTTAGATATTCGTCCCTGATTGCTTACGATTTTGTATTTCTTTTCCCCAAAAGCACTTTCATCTCTTTCCACAGTTTCTCCTATACCGCCGATTTTTTGTTACCTCCTTTGTGCCACCCGTGTAGTTAGTATTTATCGAAACTCGGTTATTAGTTTAGTCGTTGTACTTGTAGACAATTTAGTCTCTGATGTGATAACAGGCAAAAGGTATTTGAAAATGCATGCCACTAAAACGCACAGCGAGGTCTCTCGGGAGGAATGCGGGCTAACCCAAAATTTTGAGTACACGGTTTTCATGGTTAACCTAAATTTATTGTGCTCACATTCCACTAACCGAGCACACTAACCCATCTCCTTCGTTTGTGTTACACTGACGCAGTCAAAGGAATTGTTTTTCCGCGGCGAGCGTGAGTCGATCAGCGAGCGCAATTCTTCCGTCTCTATCGCATGTTTCGTCTGTTGTCCAAACATGAACAAGACTGAAATGGGATGCATTGGTAGAACTCCGTGGAACTGAAGTAAGCAGTGCCAAGAATTCTGATATTTTTCACAATCGTGCCTGTCAGGAGTCCTCGATTATTTTCATACCCGTTGCAGTGCCTCTGTTAGACTTTTCCCTTCATTTGAGTTGATTCAGCACACACGTGTGTTCGACTATTCAAAAAAGATAAATTTTCGTAACAAAACTGTGTTAAAATTGGTAACTTGTTTTAAATTCATTTTACTGTTTTTTGTCCCGTGCAGGCTAAAATTCGTAACGACTGTTTTTATTGCAGTAATTAATTTTCACTAACTGCAATCTGATTGCATAAATCCGCCTATACGCACATTTTATCACCGGTTATATTTACACAAGATCGTACCTTTCGCAACATATTGGTTTTTATAAACACGTTTCCATTTCTTCGTAAATCATAGGTTCCAACGTATTACGGGCATAAAATATTTGCTCCAGTAATAAATCAATAATTCGCAACGGGTTTTGAAGAATAATGTGTGCAAAAAATCAATAAAAACGTGGCAAATGAATATTTATGCAAATTAATGAGACTGAAGCTGAAAATATTCTGTCCTTAATGAATAAATTTAAGAAAAACTCGACGTAAATAAACTTTTTAATTTACTAATCTATAAAGATTTTAAAATAAGACTAACAGAATTTCCCTTGCCTTACATAAACTTATAATATTCTTATACTGTTCATAGAGTTAGCGTTTCTTAATTAATATATTCTTATTTTTTAAACTTACATAATAATTAACGATGTTTATTACAGTTAACAGTGAATAATATTGTTATAATTATGGAAGCGGAGGAAGAGGCAGAGGCAGACACAGTTGGTGTACTCGGAAGTAAAGTGGAGTTTTGTTGATACCTACTGGTCAGCGCTATAAGTTATAGTTCCTGAGCGTGTTTTTGTTGCAAAACATCTGCTGCAACGCAACATAATGATTCCTCGACATACCGCAGCATGTAACGGCCAGTGATCCTTTTTCACTACACAACGTATTTGTTCCGAACGCTTTGCCTTCTACCTTCTAATCGCCGAGCTTAATTTTTTTAATCGGTGTAAATTTTGCATCCAAGTTGTTTCTTCCTACGCTACGTGTGGCTAGCGGTTTTCTGCGTACCTCTGTAACACCGTCTGAGTACATCTGTCCCACATTGCGCTTACTCTGCTCTTACAATAATACTGTATCTGCACACGTACGGAACATCGTTATTTAAAGGTTATTTTTCAATAACTTTTTATTGTTTTTTCAAAATTCGAGAAGGCCTTCCAGTGATGAGTCTAAAATTAAACATTTGCGTATTTACCCGGAGAACAGTCTGTGTTTATTCATAATTTAGCCGCTGTATGAACTGCAACTTTGGTGTTGCACTAAGATTCCGGCATTAAAATATTTCAAACTTTTCGAAATTAAGCGCCTCGCAGTATTGTTGACGCACCGTGGTATTTAAGGAATGGTGACATCCATCGATACTTGAAAGTGCCTGCGGTTTACTGCTGAATTCTTAAACATCAAAATAATTAAGTATTACAATTGCTTGATAATGTTAGACTTTGTTGATATTGTTGTTCCTTGCCGGGCTATCAGGCCGTGGACTAATACTGTTTTCAACAACAGACGTTTCGGCCCACCGTTGAAGACCACCTTCAGTTTAAACGATTGGAAGTTTACTGTGGGAACTGGTGCACATCTTGCCAGTTATTAACTTTCAATTGTTTAACACTGAAAATGAATGAACAGAGTTGACGCTGGCCGTGAGAGTCTAAGACTTCAATGTTAGACTTGTTTGGTGGTTGCACAGTCAGAACTGAACGGTGTAGGCAAAAAACGAGTAAATTACAGTGAAGAGTGCACCAGTGGAAGCACATTTCACACACTGCTAAAACATATTTATTATTACAAAAATTGCTTGATAGTTTGTAACTATTTCCAATATAAGTAAATGAAAAAGGCAACTGTGTCCGTTGTGTGACTTACACTGGAGCTTAAACACAATTTGTAATTACAAAATCTGATTTCACAAAACTAGGTGCTTATCGGTTAAACCAATACGTGTAAGTGGTACGTACGTTTTAGTATGACCTAGAATTAAATGAATGTTCATGACTTGATCCCACTTTTGAGACGCTACATAAATTTCTATTCTCATGTAGAGAAGATATTCTCTAAATAGAGAATACACATCGCCACATAGGCTAGACTTTCAAAAACGATACAGCGATGTGATGGTAATACCTTAAGATTCATTAACACTTAAGTGACTAATTTTTCATTTGCTGCACACCGTCCGAATCGTGATATTGTCTTATCGTATATGAATCGACAACGTTTATTTCTTTACTATACCGTCATGGACAATCAAAACACCGTAGTGTTTGCACCATAGTTCGTACTTCACAATCAGAAAGAATTTTTAACATCTTATTGTTTGGCTTTTATTTTTTCGTCCGTGTGCGCCTTCGATTCAATATTTCAGTCGGTAAAGTATTCTCTTTTGCAATTCTAGATACGTTTATAACAACGTGGGCCTACTCATTAGTCAGAGTGAAGAACGCAAAAAACTGTAAATTAATGTTCGAATACGTTTGATTAGTCTATAAAACGTTTATTACATAACCCTTACGAATTATATTTATTCGTTTGTGGAATTAATTAACTCGACAAATTCTACACAAAAATCATTGTTGCTACCGAATATGATTCAGAACACGTTTTTTCGAGAAGTCAGTAACTTATCGAAGTAGCAGATACTTAAGAAGAAAATTACCAAGATTAGTCGGTGCTAGAGTAAATAAAATGTAAGCCTAGAACATACTGTAGGAATAGTGATATCTGGAAAGAATCTAAGCATATAGTTACAGCAGCAGACAGTTGATTGAAGTTAAATAAACTGTCGCATATATTATCCAAAGACAATTGTATGCGATTCTGTTGTACCGGCTTTTCTATTATCATGATAGTAATACCATAATAGATGAAATCTTTGCAGTCTGGACCGCAGCAAATGTTTATTCCTGTGCCACGCAATTTTTATGGTCTAATCGCTTCCCTGTGATAAAGAAGCAGGCGCATAGACAGTAAATAGAAACAGAAAGAAGACAGTGGTTGCCACATTCAAAAATAGTGAAAGCTAAAAAGGAAATAACTGAGGGTCCAGTATTACGCGCGTCGATAATAGAATAGCGTTCGTTTTATACAGACATGAAAACAAAAGACAATAACAGAATAAATGAAATAACAAACCGGGATTCATTGTGAACGAGGTGGTGACGGACATACAACAGATACGGCAGCAGAAGCGGGTAAATTGGAAAAATAGTTGACGACAGATGGAACTAACAAGGATGAGTAAGGGGAAGGGGGGAGAGCGAGACAATCACTGAGCTAATGACTGAGAAGAAGAGCACGGCGGGGATGCGACGTCTATGAGAAACAGAAAACGGACAGGTGATTTGAGGACATTACAATAAATAAGACTGTCACTTAGCGATAAACACTTGTGAGAGTTAGCAAATTGCGTGTGTGCGTGCGTGAGTGTATTATTGCTTTATAAAACACGCGGCCGGTCGCATTGTTGCCGAAGGGAGAGAAGCGCGCCCAGTGTTGACAGTCAGCTTGCTTACAGGGATGTTTATGGTCGCGTCAGAGGCCGGCAATTAAACTAGTCATAGGCTACAACAACAGTCAATCACAACATTGTCCCCACTCTCGCCTAGTCTTTCATTTTTACTTTGCACTTTCTTCTCTCAACGCCACAAGCGTACGCTTACGTTACATTTGCACAGTGCGTTTGTATTTGTTTATTTCTACGAAACACATTGTATGAAAATCGATTTAATTTTGAAATTACATGAAATAACTGAATATAAAAAATGATAATAGTTTTAATAAAATGGTGCGACTGACTTTATTTGTTCACTGAATTAATTTGTTCACCCTCTTACACGAAAAACGTCCGTTCGTACAAACCTCAATGCTACAAGAAACATACTGTGGATCTATGTTAAACAAAGAAAAAAATAATTGAACATCAATGTTCAAAAATGTCTGATGAATTTCAAGTGTGTCAACATATTACATAATTGATAATATATTTTCATATATATTGAGGAATTATTGAGGGAATACATGTGACATAAATTTTAACATATAAAAGCGAAAGAATGCACAGTGCAGACAAGTGTAAAAAAAGCAAATTATGCTCTAAATGGGAGCGTGGAGGTGGTAAGTGATAGTTTTATACCTGTGACGTACACTGTGTACCAACTTCTAACTGTCCAAAAGTATCTACCTCTAAATTTCATGTAGTACGTATAAAAATGGCAATATTTGTACACCATATAAAGAAATACTATATAGCATATGTAAAAATGTAAGAACAATGTTTTATATAAGTTTATTTATTTACAAATATGTAAAAGTAAATTGTATACATAAGTCATTCAAACTATGATACCATTACATAAGCATGTTAAGTACCAGAATCGGAAATGAATGACGCCTGAAATTTACACTTTGAATTTGACATTATGCACCTACACTAGTGACTTAGATTTCTACGCATATATCGACAACCGAATCTTCACTTATCTCACGACCTGTAAATGGCGTAACTAAATTGAGAAAAACTGCATATGAGCTTCTGATTCTTCTGTGTGCTCACAAGTTTCACACCTTAACTGGAAAACCCGAAGGAAGCTGTAAGAATAAGACTACAGAGAAATCTTGCAGGACATATTCCTTCGGTGAGATGAAGAAATGACGTCAAACATCATTGGGGATGAACGTCAAAGTAGTGTTACGTTTTATTAGGTACAGAACAATAAAAACGGATGGTTTGAACGTCTGAAGTGTTGCCAAGAAGTATCTTGCGTGTAAACGCCTTCAGTCACAAGCCAGGAGGGCCGTGGTCTGTTGGAAGCGATAGCTACCAGCATAAGCACACTTCCTAGAAACTTGAAAGTGGAGAACTGATATTATTAATTACCATCTCATCTACTTAAAATATACTGGATATGTGCTGGGTAAGTTCATCCTCTCAATAAAGCTCACAGACTCATAATTGCAGTTTACGTTGCCTTCAATAAACAGTATTTTAGCGTTATCGATTTCCTTCTCAGCAATCGTACTAACTGAATTTATAAAGTTAAGAGATATTTGCACGTGACACGCGTGTTATCCCAGCGACAGGCGTTGAGCAGACTATAATCTCTTACACTCGCTTAATTCATTCCTTTCTCTTGTTACACACACACACAAAAATACAAGTAAAATTTTTACAAGAGCTAATGCGATCCGATTGCCTATATTCCATATCGAGTGTTCTTTTGTAAACCTGTTCTTATGAACAAGAATGGAACACTGCAATGACTTAATATAGTATTTAATTAAGGCAGGCTGTTTCAAAACTGTTAAACTAAAAACTAGTAATTAACCTTATTAGCACAAGCCGGTAAACCCGTATGAAACGAATTTATTCTAATTTATGGATTCTGTAACGTACCCTGGTTGTGACACAAGTTCCTGATATAGCTTCGATAAAACGCTCTAGATTTCTATGCGAACAGGTTTTCTCGATTCTCATTTCAGACGCCTTCGCTTCGCGTGTTCGGGTCATCTGGATTTGTGATTCTTTTCCCTCCATTCACACGAAACCACAGGTCTCTCTAATTTTCAATGTATGAAGTCTTTGTATAACTTTTTGAATGGAATAAACTCTTGAGTTTGAGTACGCTTTAACAGGCTATACTTATCTACACACATATGTAGGCCTATTAGCTGTTACCCGCGGCTTCGCACGGGAATATTGCACTTTTAATAAGTATTTTAATATAATTTTTATTGTCTGTGTCTATAAAGCGTTCTGTCAGCTTGTATAACAATTTTATACTCATTAGTCAAATTCTCTCCAAAGCTGTTTTCAACACTTGTACTATTTAACTTGTACTAAATTATTATGTTGGTCCAACAGCCTTTGGAGATTTAAAAGTATCCGTTTATAAAGCCTTTGAAAATGTTTATAAAGTGCCTGTTAAATCAAAAACGCTAGTCTTTATTTTAAGTGTTAGTGTGTTAGAAGCATTGTATAACACATTAAACGTTATGTTTTCCTCAACCATAGCTTTTATTTATTTCACCAAAAACCGTTTCACCTAACCTCACAAATGAAAACAACACGTATTTTCGCTTTACATTAAGTAATAGGACAATTTACAATTAGTACACTTCTTCTTTTCCACATCGTAATATATTGATATAGTCGCATATTATATAAAACATCGAAAATGTACTGCAGGAATGGATAAATGTACTGTACAGTTCCGATGCCGCTAAATAGCTTTTGTTTATTTACTTGTTACTATGGTAATTAATTCTGGTCTGCATGGTGTTGTTGACATCTTTAGTAGTAGTATTTAATATATTTCATTACTTCTTCATTGTATCATCAAAATATCGGTATGGAGAACCATACATGACTTCCATATTCTAAGATTTATATTTAAAATCATTTTCGAAATGTAATATTACCATAGAAACTACTTCTTTCTACTTACTGCTTCAGCCTTAACCACAGTACTGTGGTCACTAACATATACCACCTCACGTTATCGCACTCGATTTTCACTGACGATGGAAGTCAATGGCATTGCCGAAACGTCTGGTTTTGTAGAAAACATTGGACTACGGCCAAATATCCCGGGAAGGAATTTTAACAAAAACTACTTCTTTGTTGCCGATAACGTTGTACACATATATATAAAATATATGCATAAAATTAATGGCTTGTATAAGTTAATGATTGATCTCCATTAAGTAGTGCTCAAGTTTCCAAAGTTTTAATATTATGATGTCCGTAATTAAAACATCAGAGCAGGTTTAGTGTGAATGAGGGTACACTGTGGACAAAAATTTTCAACATTTCCTATTGAGCGTTGCTTAGAGTAAAGCTGCGAATCTACAGTGTATGTTTCACAGAACAAACACGCGAAAAAGAAGGAGCGCTCCGAAGTCACTCATGGACCCTCAGCATCTTCAGAGGGTTCATTCCCTAAAGACGAAAAGTCTGTCTATGAATCGTTCCTCTGTAAACACGTGCAGTTACATTGCCCAGCGATCCACAGGAAGCAAATTGATGTCCATTTTTTCGGCTTGCACGCGTTATGTTGGTATGGGTTTCGGCACTTTCCATTTAAAAAGCGTGCAAATGTAAGAAAATAAACATGAGTGAGGCCAGAAATAACGTGAATTGTGCGTGTGTGCGTGCGCGTGTGTGTGTGTGTGTGTGTGTGTGTGCGCGTGCGTGTGTGTGCGTGTGTTACCTGCCTTTTTATTGCTGTAGGCATAATAATAAAATGGAAACGTAAATATTACATAACTGAGATATGCTTACCTGCCACGAACGATATATTATTATATACATGGAGGAGTTCAGTGACATACACACGTACAGAAGTCATCTTCAAAAATACTAGAAGTCGTCCACGCTTTTATGTTGGCAGTGTAACTTACAGGAAGTTTTTTGATGTTTTTAAAACATCTAGGATGCAAACTTTTCCCGATAACTAAAAGTTTCCTTTTTTCGGTTCCCGTCATGTTCGCACAAACAAAAACTGTAACTCTTTGTTTAGAGAGCTTCCCACCAACGCACTTTTCATTTGTAAATTTGAAAGTCTTATCTGGAGTTAATTTATAAAAAATTCCGGCTTCATGTCCATTAAAGATGTCTTCATCTTTATATGATCGTCTAATTTCTGGCCAAGTGTTATGCACCCAATCGCCTGTAACGTTCAGATCTACGCATTTTGCCTCACCACAAATTTTTGCAAAGGAAATCGAGTGTCGGGCCTTAAATCGATCTAGCCATCCGTTGGAGCACGTAAAATGGCTGGCGCCGGCAGTCCTGTTACAGTGCTTATCGCTTGCATACAATGTATGTCTGTAGCCATGGGCTAGCGCGCGCGCGCACATATATACGTTTATATGAAATTTAGAGTAAAATATCTGAGAAATATTTGACGCTATAACAGAGTAGTACAATATTTAGTGACGTTAAAACCGGGAATTTTTATAATGTTAAAGATATCAGTTTGACCGGACTTATGACAAAATAACGCTACACCAGAGTTGACGTAACAGCCGAGGCCGTAATAACCAAGTTCCACTGTATATATAAAGATATTAACTCAAACATAATTTACATTAAAATGAAAAAAATTATAATTTTATTGCCTGGCAACAAAATTATTTTATTTTTAACAATTACCATTGTTTCAAAAAGTTTAAATAAATTTTCAAGTACTTTACTCTTGTTAAAACGTAAAAGGTTGCAGGTAAACTACCCCTTCCCCTTAACCGATCTTCACCAAAATCGAAAGTCCTTGCGACCTCTACAATTCAGGGACGTTTGCAAAAAATTATTTGATTCTGTTTGAATTTGCGGCTGTTATCGTTTGCCATAGAAAATACGCTTGACAAAAAAACGTTGCAGGTAAACTACCCCTTTCTCTCAACCGATCTTCACCAAAAACAATAGATCTTGAGTACTCTACAAATCAGGGCTGTATGCAGAAAATTATTTGATTCTGTTTGAATTTGCGGCTGTTATCGTTTGCCATAGAAAATACCCTTGTTAAAAAAACGTTGTAGGTAAACTACCCCTTTCCCTTAACCGATCTTCACCAAAAACAACAGGTCTTGAGAACTCTACAATTTAGGGCAGTATGCAAATAATCTTTTGATTCTGTTTGAATTTGCGGCTGTTATCGTTTGCCATAGGAAATACCCTTGTTAAAACATAAAACGTTACAGGTAAACTACCCCTTTCCCTTAACCGATCTTCACCAAAAACAATAGGTCTTGAGAACTCTACAGTTCAGGGCTGTATGCGAAACATTATTTGATTCTGTTTGAATTTGCGGCTATCGTTTGCCAAAAACATTTCCCTTGACAAAAAAAAACCGTTGCAGGTAAACTACCCCTTTCCCTCAACCGATCTTCACCAAAAACAATAGGTCGTGAGTACTCTACAAATCAGGGCTGTATGCAAAAAATTATTTGATTCTGTTTGAATTTGCGGCAGTTATCGTTTGCCATAGAAAAAAAATCTACAGACACACACACACAGACACTTTTCGGAAAACGACTTTTTTTCATGTTTTGAGTGTAGTAGAATCAGAATCTGCAATAATCTCGAACACGATTTTTTTTGCCATCACCATACTTCCATTCCTTAAGGAATATGGAAGTAAAATATCGGTATGGAGAACCATACATGACTTCCATGTTCTAAGATTTATATTTAAAATCATATTCGAAATGAAATATTTCCATAGAAACTACGTCTTTCTACTTATTGCTTCAGCATTAACCACAGTACTGTGGTCACTAACGTATACCACCTCACGTTTTCGCACTCGATTTTCACCGATGATGGCAGTCGATGGCACTGCCGAAAAGTCTGGTTTTGCAGAAAACATTGGACTACGGCTAAAGAGCCCGGGAAGCAATTTTAACAAAAAAATTCTTCTTTGTTGCCGATAACGTAGTACACATATAAAAAATTCTCCACTACACCTTCAACTATAATTTTTAATAATAGAAAATTACCCCCACCCCGTTCACCTAAATTCTTCATTTATAGATATTTCATCTACGTTTCTACAGTGGATTACTATGAGCTTCTTATCAGGATAATTTATTTATAAAAATTAAGTACTTTACTCTTGTTAAATCATAAAATGTTTCAGGTAAACTACCCCTTTCTCTTAACCGATCTTCTCCAAAATCAACAGACCTTCCGTCCTCTACAATTCAGGGAAGCATGCAAAAATATATTTGATTCTGTTTGAATGTGCGGCAGTTATCGTTCGTCATGGAAACATTTCTCTTGTTACAACATAAAATGTTGCTGGTAAACTACCCCTTTCCCTTAACCGATCTTCACCAAAATCAATAGACCTTGAGCTCTCTGCAACTGAGGAAAGGGTGCAAAAAATTATTTGATTCTCATTGAATTTTCGGCAGTTGTCGTTCGTCATAATAAAAATTACCCTTTTTAAAACATAAAACGTTGCTGATAAACTACCCCTTCCCTTAACTGATCTTCAACAAAATCAACAGACCTTGAGTTCTCTTTAGTTCAAAAAGGTATGCAAAAACCTAGTTGATTCTGTTTGAATTTACGGCAGTTATCGTTCGTCATATAAAAAATTACCCTTGTTAAAACATAAAATGTTGCTGGTGAACTACCCCTTTCCCTTAACCGATCTTCACCAGCACCAATAGGTATTGAGAACTCTATAATACAGGGCTGTATGCAAAAAATCATTTGATTCTGTTTGAATTTGCGGCTGTTATCGTTTACTATAGAAAAAATTACCCTATAAAAAATCGTTGCTAGTAAACTACCCCTTCCCCTTAACCGATCTTCACCAAAAACGTCAGGTCTTGGGTACTCTACAATTTAGGCCTGTATGCAAACAATTATTTGATTCTGTTTGAAATTGCGGCTGTTATAGTTTGCCATAGAAAACACGCTTGATAAAACATAAAACGTTGCTGGTAAACTACCCTATTCCATTAACCGATCTTCACCAATAACAATAGGTCTTGAGAACTCTACAATTCAGGGCTGTATGCAAAACATTAGTTGATTTTCTTTGAATTTAGGGCAGTTATCGTTCGTCATAGAAAAAATACCCTAGTTAAAACATAAAACGTTACAGGTAAAATACCCCTTCCCCTTAACCGATCTTCAACAAAATCAACAGACCTTGAGTTCCGTATAATTCAAAAAGGTATGCAGAAGAGTAGTTGATTCTGTTTTATTGTACGGCAGTTATCGTTCGTCAAAAAAAAATTACTCTTGATAAAACATAAAATGTTGTTGGTAAACAACCCTATTCCCTTAACCGATCTTCACCAAAACCAACAGGTCTTGAGAACTCTACACTTCAGAGTTGTATGCAAAATATTATATGATTCTGTTTGAATTTGCGGCTGTTATCGTTTTCCATATAAAATACCCTTGATAAAACAAAAAACTTGCCAGGTAAACTACCCCTCTCCCTTAACTGATCTTCACCAAAAACAATAGGTCTTTAGTACTCAACAAAACAGGGCTGTATGAAAAATGTATTTGATTCTGTTTGAATTTGCGGCTCTTATCGTTTGCCATAAAAAATACCCTTTTAAAACATAAAACGTTGCTGGTAAACTACCCCTTTCCCTTAACCGATCTTCACCAACACCAATAGGTATTGAGAACTCTACAATACAGGGCTGTACGCAAAACATCATTTGATTCTGTTTGAATTTGCGGCTGTTATCGTTTACCATAGAAAAAAATTACCCTTGATAAAAAACCGTTGCCGGTAAACTACCCCTTTCCCTTAACCGATCTTCACCAAAAACAATAGGTCTTGAGAACTCTATAATTCAGGGCTATATGCAAAATATTATGCGATTTTGTTTGAATTTGCGGCTGTTATCGTTTGCCATACAAAATACCCTTGATAAAACAAAAAATGTGGCAGGTAAACTACCCCTTTCCCTTAAACGATCTTCACCAAAAACAATAGGTCTTTAGTACTCAAGAAATCAGGGCTGTATGCAAAAACGTATTTGATTCTGTTTGAATTTACAGCTCTTATCGTTTGCCATAGAAAATACCCTTTTAAAACATAAAACGTTGCAGGTAAACTACCCCTTTCCCTTAACCGATCTTCACCAAAAACAAAAGGTCCTGAGAACTCTACAATTCAGGGCAGTATGCAAAATATTATTTGATTATGTTTGAATTTGCGGCTGTTATCGTTTGCCATAGAAAATACCCTTGTTAAAACATAAAACGTTGCAGGTAAACTACCCCTTTCCCTTAACCGATCTTTACCAAAATCGACAGATCTTGAGAACTCTAAACTTTAGGGCTGTATGCGAAACATTATTTGATTCTGTTTGAATTTGCGGCTGTTATCGTTTGCCAAACAAACAAAATTACTCTTGATAAAAAAAAACCGTTGCAGGTAAACTACCCCTTTCCCTCAACCGATCTTCACCAAAAACAATAGGTCGCGAGTACTCTATAAATCAGGGCTGTATGCAAAAAATTATTTGATTCTGTTCGAATTTGCGGCTGTTATCGTTTGCCATAGAAAAAAATCTACAGACAGACACACAGACAGACACACAGACAGACACACACACAGACAGACACACAGACACACACACAGACACTTTTCGAAAAATGACTTTTTTTCATGTTTTGAGTGTAGTACAATCATATTCTGCAATAATCTCGAACACGATTTTTTTTGCCATCACCATACTTCCATTTCCTTAAGGAACATGGAAGTAAAAAATACGTATAAACATAAATTTTATAATCGTTTAAGACAATTACAAAATATGTAGACATGTCGATACACTCGCATAGTAAAAACATTAAAAACTGCAGGAACGGATAAAGGTACAGTTCCGATGCCGCTAAATATCATTTGTTTATTTACTTGTTAGTATGATAATTAATTCTGGTCTCCATGGTGTTGATGACATCTTTATACGCGTCATCAGTGGAACGAAAAGGCATTATTAAAAGGCCCTAAATCGTGCGAACGGGACAAAATATCAAATTCCAAGTTAGATAGTATTTTTCGCCTTAAATTTGATGACAGTCGGTGTAACGGTGTGGATTTGTATTTAGTACCCATAAATCCTCATACTTTCAGTTTTATATATATATAGATATTATAAATCTTTTGACGACGAACACGTTGCGACACGGTCACTCAACTATACGAATATATACAACACGTTACGAATATATATATATATATATATATATATATATATATATATATATATATATATCACTCAACTATATCGTTACATTTCGCGAATGTAGATACTCACACAAATTACAGTACTAGATTCATACGTTTGTGCCGCAACTTCTTTTAAGAAACTGAGTAAAACGCAAGAGAGTTGCCTGACTCGCTGAAAATAGTCTAGCTGTGAAAAAATGGCATAGAAACCGACTAACAAGGATTTACGAACACAGCGATAGGTCTATATGGATTAGGCTACATTAAGTAAATAAGTAAATTGCACAAACACTGCGCACCGATTTCAAATATCGAGATTGATATTATCGGTAATGGATGTTAATGCTAACCATACTGTCCCAGCATGTGCACATTTAATTATCAATGCAAAGAGTAAATAGTGTATCGCTTTCTCTTATGTAAATACGTTAATAAATATTTTGCAAACGGTATAAAACTATCGATGTTATTACCGTACTCTGACCGTTTCTGAACATATTTTACAGAATTCAAGAAAGTAAAGATATAATTTTATAAAAACTCGGTTGCCGTAACAATTATTTTGTGAACGTGTGTGTGTCTGATAATAATCTGTATAAAATAATAATCATAATAGTCGGTATCAGAACGAATCAGGTTTAATAAAGCTGCGAGTCTGTGTGTGTGCGCGCGCGTGTGGGTTTAGGTAATAAAACTACGAGTATACGTGGTGCGGGAACAACACTATTACTCTCGTATTACCCACGCACTCCGTGACTAACACACACACACACACACAGAGTCTTATTGGGTAACTCTTGTGTCCCTCTTAATTAATAAATTTCATCGTATACCAGTGTTATTATTATTAATGTTGGTGGCGGAATTGTGTATACGTTTTTCTTCGTGCGTTATCATTAAAACAGGTCTTAGTCTTATGGCGGGCAGTTTACCAACTGCGTCACTACTGGATAACAGCCTGTTCCATACGTTTGAGATTAGTTAGAATTAAAACTTTGTATTCGTCTTGATCGATAATACGATTAGTTTATTATATCATTAATTAAAAATGATTAAAATATCATCGTTACATGGTCACTGATCTTCAATAAGTTCTAACAGACACCCGTATTGTCTTGTCTCTTTCCAAAGTCAAAAATAAGGGCGAACTTCACTGGAAACGCGTTTCGTTTCTCTTATTTCCTTTCCAAAGTAAATTTAATGCTTATGGGGAAAATGTCCTTTTTCACTCAATACTGGTCATGTTTGAAACTTCATTTGTATTAGTCACGGTCAGCCGCACTGACGCTTATATGTGCAGAAGTTTTCAGTTTCACGGTAATGTGCGACAGAAAATGATACCTGATCATCAAGACTTTAGAAAAAGTGTGGAATAGAAAATATTGCGACACGAAATTGCAAAAATTAGACCTTATAATTAATAAATTGAGTTTCAAAATCTTGAAGCTAACTGGATTGAGAAAAAGAAACCTAAAGGTTCGGTATATCGGTGTCATTTTCTTCATACACCAGAGTTTTCCATTGAATTTTCCCTTGAAAATCATCTTGATTTTTCCGCAGTGATGCATCGTATTTCTATGTTCTGTAATTTTGTGGGAGATCGTATGATTGTTTATGTGTTGCCCGAGTATCAGTTGTTTTGAAATATTAGATAAGATTCACGTCAGTCTCTTGCCGTATATGCCGTTATTTATTTTAGGAAAATTTAATATCGATTCTGCAGTAGTTACCACGGCTTTCGATATCTGGTAGATTACACCCAAACCTAGGGAGTTCCAATATTTTTATGCTGTAGCCTACGCATTAAATTGTGACGTGAAGAGCCAGATGTTTATGGAATGTTTCAGTTCCAGTATCCTTCTCCGTGGAACAGGAAAACTGTTGTCCTAAATCTACTAAAAAAAATTCTTGTAGAATTTCAAATGTACTGGATTCCTACACTACAGTGACTTCTCAGTGTCCTTCAAACTGACACTAGTCCTTAGTTTCTCTTGGTTAACTGACGATCTCTTTAAATGGTGGATATGTGGTTAGGTTAACGTTTTCCCTCAAGTTATTATCTATTTGTGAACTCTGTTGTTGTTGGTATCATCATCATCATCATCATTTACCACTAACCTTAAAAATAAAGAAGTGTTCTACGAAATAACGTTAATAGTATGGTATTCACATATAGCCTATGTATACCATCCTGCACAAGAGAAACACTTAATATTCTGTAAAGATGAGAGGACACAAGTAAGCAAAAATCGTATTAACTTCAATCCTGAAATACTTACCGTCAGCGTTCACTAATTTCAGCAAATAAATACCTTCTAGTTCACCGAAGATGTTCTTCGTGAATGAATATCAACAGATTTTCTATCTGCTATTGTGCGGCAGTTGGTTTGCATTCGCTGAAACTATGGAAGGTCAGAATAATAATATTATATTGTTTATGGACACTCACGCATTCTCATATAACTATACGCGTGCGCGCGTTGCGTTTGGAGTGGTGAGAGAGAGATCGATAACAAACAAAATTTACTACCACTTCACCAAATGACAATCTAACTGCGTTTTAATCTAAATTTTATTTATAACAGTGAAATGATTAACTAAAGGGAATTACGGACAACGGGGAATAATATATTCTTACCTCAAACACACACACACACCTTGCCTTGATAACTAACAGGTTACAGTTATAGAGTTTCCCCATGTTTGTAAAACTATTTTATACATAATACTGTTTTATTTATCATATTATTATCTACTGTTAGATAAAGGGAAACTATTATAAACTTCTTTGAATTATCTCTGGCCATTATCAGTTCATTCTAACTTCTACACATTTGGGTTTTTTAAATTCTTTCGTATACTTTCTTTTTTTTATAACGGTGCGATATTTTTTCGAATTTATTTTTTAAAATAATTTCCTAGACTTTTTTTCATTTGTCCGTTCTGTTATGTCTTAATCTTCACTACCATCTGAATAGCTTTCGTTTCAGCTTCTTTTTTAGTTTCTTTAGTGTTACTCACAGTTAATTTTCTTCGTCGTTAGAAAAGATTTGTTGTATGTTATGAGCTGAAGTAATCACGAGTTGCTGGCTTGCCGTGTTAAAGTATCAGTTACTTCATGCTTTTGTCAGTGTTGTGACGTTCAATAAACAACTGTTTTACCAGTCTCCGGAATCCGCCTATTTATTAACATATGGTTGGTCCAGTTTTCGAGTATGCGGTAGATTACAATATACATTTTCAAGCAATTTTGCTCCAGACGTTTTTGTCGCGATCTAGCGCCGCAATGCTGATTCAAAACAGTTTTGATTTGATACTGTATTTAACAATTTCTCGAAGGCAAACATTTAAAAATAATACAGGTCAGTAAATTGTAGTTTCCTCTTTGTTTTTGCACACCAATTTTTTTCAGCGTTTATTTGAAATCCAAAGCAATGCTGTTAGTAACAGTTATTTCAGTCGCGTATTTAACAAATTGTGTAGAACGAGAAGTTATCTGTTTACGAGAATATTTTATTAATTATCTGTTTTCCAGAAATCCACATTTCCAAAATGACAACATTTAAATTCTTCATGATAAATAGACTATTCAGACCACGGATACTAGAATACACTAGTATTCTAGTATCCGTGATTCAGACTATTCATCATGAAGAATTCAGACTATTCTTAATAGTCTGAACTGAAGTCGAAAGCAGCTGTCCTTAGTCGAAAGCAGAGAGGGTGTTGAGCCACGTAAGAAGGTGGAATATTAGGCCCACCTAATTACATGTCAAATTAGCCATATCTATGTTTAGCAGACTATGCCGCCAGACAAACAATACAAATTGTCCGTACCTCTCTAGCTGAATACATTTGGGAAACGTTTTTATACAATTTTCCTACTATCGTCTTAGTTAAAAGTAATTAATAATCATCTTCAGTTTGTCTACTAGCCAAAAATTTCCATTGTCGAAAATATTGAAAATGTCGATTCTTCCGTTAGTAGCACGACCGCTGTTGATCCACCTTATACCAATCTTCCGTGTCCTCTCACAATATCGCTTTCGTTGCCACTAAAGGTTGCCAGGAATGGTCGCCTTTCTGCACCACGTAATTTTTTCCTGCGGATCTCTGCCAATTAACTTGTATCTTCTAATCGGTTATGTTACTTCGTTTTGCGTGGTTCGATATTTTTCTCCCCCCCCCCTTCAGTCTCGCTCTCTCTATCTCTCGTGTAACCCGTTCTCGTCCGCTCTTAGTATCTTATCCGATCGTATTATATCGTATACATGTACCAATCAGTGCTTGCTTCGTACACAACAGCAAAAAAAAAAAATTATTATCTGAAAAAAATTAAAAATCTGTACAAAGCCTGTTCCACTTGTCTGATTTATGTTGGCCAAGAAATGATACGTTTGCCGACCGTTATTAGCCGACGTAATTCAATAGCGTTTGTACATCGTCGCCCTAACTACGTGCGTCTGCCATTCGGGCAAAAATTATTATTACTGTCTGCTGTCGTTGTTATCGAAAAAGTTCATCCCTTAGACACGATAAAATATTACTTATTATTATTACCACTACTACTACTACTTCTGCCACAACTGGGCGAGTTCAGCGAACCCGTCGAGAGGTATTAAATTAAATTTTATATTCTTGTACCTAATTTTCTCTTATAAGATCAAAATGAAACTATCTGCAGCTATTTCTGTACATTATACAGCATAGACAAAGATGAAGAAGCAAAATCATAAGAAGAAGAAGAAGAATAAGAAGCAATAGATTATAAGGAGAGATAGAGAGAAATGAGAAAGAGAGAGACAGAAGCAGTATATGTAGAGGGAGAGAGAGAGTAGCCACGTCTGAAGAATTCATCACAGCCCAATGCCCCGCCCCTAAACAAAATAATTAACTCAGTGCATTGCAATACACAAATAAATAGTTGAAGAAGGGGTTGAACCGGACCGGAGCCGGCCAGGCACGAATCACATTATACCCGAACGTATATTTCATTATCATTAGATTCAGTTATCTTCTTTATTAAATACTTATAGGGAGAAAAAGCAATATATATTTTACTGTACATGCTTAATGTAGTTCTCCTGTGTTCTTCTTGTGGTTATTTTTTAACATCTGATATAGTCGTTGAACGTAATGCCCTCCGACGATTCTTGTTTCGATTTTATTATTATTTTTTGCCTGTTAAGAGTGATCGTGATTTCATAGTTAATTAATTTTTCCTTCTTTCCGGTCATATCAGTTCACATTAGACACACACACACACGACGCGAGCGTTGTTTGTATCCTTGTCTACGTTCGTGTAATCGGTAATTTGTATTTTCTCGTTCTGTTCATGTTACATGGACACTAGTGTTAGCATTATTATTATTATTATTATTATTATTATTATTATTATTATTATTAAAGTAGAATATATGAAACTATAGTCGAAAGTATAGGCCTATATGGAGCAGAATTGTGGGAAATAAATAAAATAAAATAAATCCATAATAACAGCTATGGAGATGGATTACTGGCGGAAGTGCTGTAGACTAACAATAGGCCTACTAGACAGAGTGAGAAATGTAGAGATAAGGCAAGCGATGGGAATCGACCTTGACATTATAGAAAAAATAAAAGCAAGAAGACTGAATTGGTTTGGACACCTAAAAAGAATGTCGGATGAGAGATGGCCAAGGAAGGTATGGGAATGGACTCCACCCTCTAGAAGGTAAAAAGGAAGACCTAACCATTCATGGAAAATGAACGTCGAAGATGCAATGAATGCAAGAGGACTTACAGACAGGACTGTTTAATAGACCGGCGCCAGTGGAAGCTAGGATGCGAGAGGGGGCGCCGTAATTAAATCGCCTAAAAAGTATTATTATTATTGTTACCGGTATTATTATTGTTACTATTACATTTCACACAAAAGAAGAATTGAAATTTTAAATTGGAAGAAATGCACCAAAGCACGAAGCCAGGGAACTCACTCTACGGCACTGGCAAGATCGATGGACTAGGAAGGACAGAGGAAGATGGATTGCAAGGCTTATACCGAACTTGGGTCATTGGATTGACCGCCAACACTGGGTCATGGCAAATTTTAACGCCTACCTTCACAGAATTGGAAATGTGCAATATCCAGCATACCAGAACGGTGACTCTCCCCATGAAGTTGCCTTGCACACCTTTTTCAAGTGCAGCAGATTCACGAGGAAGAGGACGGCGCTAGAGGTGGAGCTCGGGGAGTTTACGCCGAGGTTATAAGCTTTGTGGCAAAGAGGAATGGGACCGCATTTCTGCACTTATTCAATGGGTCCTACAATAAAGAAGAAGACAGCCCCAACATTGACTCAAAGGGACATAAGGGGCAACTAGAAGGAGCGCAGTAGGCTCCATCCTGAAGTAGTACGCTAAATGGTTCCAGGATGGATATCAATGGCTGAATTAGAGGTGGGTTTTATTAGTGGGTGAAAGTCCTACAGACAGTTTTCTCTGACGATGGTTATATGTATTATACGCGCGCGCACACGATCATATGTATTTTACGTTTTAAGGTTATATGTGTTAATTAAAAATAAAACAGTAATGAATGAGCATTTACTTTCAACACCGTGTATGCTGCAACGACTGTCTTCCGACGAAGAAACTGTATAATCGAAACACTTAACGGTCGTCACAGTAGTTAATGACGCATTATTGCTTTTTCGCCCGTTAAGAGAATAGGCTAATATTCTCCTCCGTTAAACCTTCAGTACTTTCAACTGAAAAGGGGTTGGTAGTATTTCGTTTCGGTAATTCGCTTCAATCGTTCTTCTCAATGACGCCTTCCCAACGGAAATATTTATAAACAAAATTAATAAACGATACCGCTTAGTTTTGATCTGTACATTTCCGGGACAGGAATACTTGTCGTAACACTTGTCGCTATCGCTTCTGTTCTGAGCTGCTTCAAACAGGTATAACATCACCGTTTTGGGTTTAATATAGTTTTTCTTCTGCCCTACACTGAGACATCTTCAGTGGTCGGACTGGGACTGTGAAAAATAAAGTACGCATTCAATCAAATGGGTGTTGTTTTAATTGTGAAATCCATCAAAGTTCATACTGCAGTCTCCTCATTGTGTCAGGAGAAACAAACATTTCAGCTGGGAAACTAATTTGTGAGCGTGAAGTTTTTTTACTGTTTATTTTATTTTTTTTTAATTAACCAATGTTTATCTGTGGACTGCATACTCTTGTCACTAGTGTATAACAATAAGTGGTATTCTACGTAAAGTTTTTACTCTTGGATTTATCTGCTTTTTCCTGATTGGAAACCAGTGTTACCTACGTAGTCTGAAGAAACAGAAATTGAGGTTCGATAAAAAGTATTAAATGTCAAATTTCTAACTGGGATACATTGAATTTGAAAACGTGTGCGGATATTCTCAGAATAATTCACAATTCGTTCGGTCATTAGACGAATCAGCTTTGTTTGCTTGTTTCCAATACATAGGGTTTGTATTTCTCCCACGGTATCTCAAAGCAAGACGTAACCTTGTTTCTGTGTAGATACTATTGTGCTCGTATTTTCCGTTGACACCCAGTTTTTATGTAACAAGAATATACATTCCTGTGAACAATTTCTATTTGTACGTTCTTCGAGCGTAAATTATAATTTAAATTTTGTTATTTCTTCACAGGCTTTGTTATTATTTCGGCTAAAATTCAAGATGTAACACGTTTAACAGCAATATATTTCTCACGGTTAAAAAAAAAAGTTTTGTATTGAACAAGACTTCTAGATAGAAAACAGAGGCTTTGTTTAAAAAAAGTTAAAAAAGTGTTTTTCATTGCACCGCAGTACAGTAGATGCCATTCGGTGGAATAATTCGGAATGTAGCAGCAGCACGTTCAAGGTTGCAGTAGGTCATCTGTCGTCGTCACCCTCATGTTAGAGGCGTTAGCAGGTCTCGGCTGTTAAGAACCGCGAGGTGTTAACAACTCTGTGTTTGTTGTGTTGTAGCGTGCCTTTGTATGAGTGTAAAAATAAGTGTGTGTGTGTGTGTGTGTGTGTGTGTGTGTGTGTGTGTGTGTGTGTGTGTGTGTGCATTATTTTAAAGCAGCAGCAGCAGCAGGAGAGCGCGCGAGCTGGAAGGAGAAAAAAGTGTAAAAACAAAGGTTTGCGTGCAGAGGAGTATTGTTTGGGAGTCGGTCACGGGTTGTGAATGCTCGTAAAGACCCCGAGGAACGTGATTGACTGTGTCAACATGCAGCGCAAGTAGCCGCAGACTCCTGCGTCCTTTTTCTTAATTAGAATACATGTCCTTCAAAGCACACTTGTTAAAGCGTTGTTTGGTGTCGGTTCGCGTTTCGACATTAAAACTGTGTTATAATGTCAATTTGCACCACATGAAAAGAACAATCGACCCCCATTGTGTTGTACACGCTGCTCGAGCGTAACCACCGAACCCAATCGTCGAAACCAAACGCTGTAAATATTTCGCTGTTTAATAGCAACGCGTTTTGGAAAACATTTTTTTAAATAAACGAAATCGCTCAGCATCGTTATTCGTGTTCGTAGCGTTTGCAGTGAACTATAAATTTCTGTATTTCAGTTTGACCGTGTGTTTCTGTCTTTTGCTTTGCTTTTTATAGCGTCTCCACCTGCCTCTGAATTCTCCAATATTCTTCAGTCTCTCCATTTCCTTTCTGCCTCGCATGTTATACGTAATTACGTCCCACTGAAGAGCTACGTATGTGCAGTGCGTCTCGTTTTGACTGGACAAAGACATTTTCAGTAATTCATTTACTTATCAAGAACTCAATGACGTCCGAGTCCCACACGCACCATGTAAATAACCCAACGTAATTGTTGTTTTAAGAAGTCAGTCACGAAAAATGATTCCAGGAAACGCTTTAATACAAATTGTTACGTAGATTTCTGCTAGTTAAGAGTTAAAAAGTCCATCACTACCACTACTACTACTACTACTACTACTACTACTACTACTACTACTACTACTACTACTACTACAATTTGTGTGGCCGTCCGTGTGTCTGGCCGTTGTCTCTATCTTCGTCGATTTCTTTCCTACTTCATTTTATACTCTGTTGTATACATTGTTTCCCTCAGCTTATCGTTAAATCTTTATCTGTTCCATCCCTTAACATAAAAGCTTCATCCGTAATACAGAGTGTGTATTGTCTACTGCCATCTGCACATCACGAAGCGTTACTATTTGTTTAATAAAAACGCAGTTTTTATTCAGAATTATAGGTAAATCTTTTTATTTACCTGCATCTTATATTCACGCTCTCGTCTAACTTCCGATAATATGAATCTATCCAAATGAAGCTGGTTCTAGCGGAGTTTACTGTTTGTACAAC
This sequence comes from Magicicada septendecula, assembly GCA_034769895.1. Lineage (NCBI taxonomy): Eukaryota > Metazoa > Arthropoda > Insecta > Hemiptera > Cicadidae > Magicicada > Magicicada septendecula. The sequence goes on from CM068369.1 coordinate 464,081,502, forward strand.
AATATAAAATACGTTATATTTAATTTTAATCTGTTTTAAAAAAAATTAGGGAAAAATTAGGGACAATAATAACTCCGAATAAATCCTTCGACGAGTCCAAGCAGTGAAGTTATCGTAATTATAGTCGTATAGAATCTATATAGGCCTACTACCCTTTGTCTATCCCTGTCATCCGTATTATCGCCCATTGAGATTTGTCTGACAGTTTGTACTTTGTACCGCACGACCGAACCGCGGTTTACCGTGATTATAATTTTGTCTAAAAATAAGTTTTCTGTCCTGTCGTTAGCTTTCCCACACACACTGAGATATGAAACAATATATAATAATACAGGTAAGTTCAATGTATTCCGTGAGCGAGCACGTAAATAGAATGTGCAAAACGTTTCGTAACATTTCGTATCGCCCGCGGCCCTACAGTATTTTAACAATTATCGAGAATGTTTGAGAAAGTTGTTTAGCACTGGTCGGCTAGCTGATAGCTAGTTTCGCGCTTCGCTCAGTGTTGGATTATGTTACCTCATTCTTTACATACGCCTTCCACTTGCCTGTGCCCAGCTCGTTATCTCTCGCCAATTTTTCTCTCTCGGTCATCTCATGACTCTTATTAAGTTGTCGTCACTTTCACGGTTTCCCGTCAGCTTCAAGGCGCCCCTTATATGTTTAGCGACATACTACCATAATTATAAAGATCTGCGATGTCCCAATAAATCTGTATATACATACGAGCTTCGATCAAGAAGTTCGTGCTTTTTTTTATTCCCCGTCTCCCACAAACGTCTATGATTAAGAAACTCCCATATGATTAATTCCCGTACGTGACAAATGACTGATTAGAAAACTGTTTTTATCCAACGTTGATACACATCTTAGTGGCAATAGTCTAAAATTTTACCCCTACTGGATACATAGTTCAGATTTGACAGCCAATTGACTAAGCTGTCTTTCGGTGTATAGGCGATTTTTTTTTTACATTCTACAATGCAAGATCGTAGAACACGAATTAGATTTTGTGTAAAAAATGAGGTTAACTGCTGTATAGTGTACAAGTGTTACACTTGTATAGTTTTACAAGTGTTGCATGTATAAACAAGCGGTATAGGGTAGACCGGGGCAATACCAATACCTTAAGACATTGTAAATTTTCTAATTTTTACAGTGACAGTTAGGTTTTTTATAAAAGTACCTAAAAATTAATTGGCATTTTCTGCATTCGTAGTTCATATAATATTATTAAACCAATCTAATTTATAACAAAACAAAATGTTCTGTAACCTTTGCTAGATGTCGGTATTTCCCCGGTCACCGGGGTAATTCCAACATGCCTTTGGGGTAATGCCGACAGTGGTAAGAAATAAGAAAATAATTAGATTTCTTGTCAAACTTATTTAATTGTTACAAAACTTTGTACGAAATCATTACAAATGTTGATGAACACTGATAAAAAAATCAGCCTTACAACCTAAAACATTGTTTTTGAGTAGGAAAACTTAGTTTTTGGAACAAAAGTCACATGTATAATTTTCAGCAGAATCAAACCCACTGCAATCAGCGTGAGCCCATTTTCCACAAAACACACATCTAAACCATAGCTCAGTTTTGGTACCGAATTCGCCACAAACTAAACACATTTCAGTGTCTTTGGAAAATAAATCAATATTATCATCAGATTCGTTGTCATCGCATAACTTGGATTCATCAAATTCTTCCTCAGAAGACGATCCTTCAAAAGAAATTTGTCTTCGACATCTTTTCTTTATTTTATTTTCCCCTTTGACTGTAGCACTACATTTTGCTTTGCTCAATTTTATGTGCGATTTCTTTTCAACTTTTTCTGGCTTACTTTTCTTACTCTTCAAAATTTTTAGTTTTTGTTTTGGAACAATCTTTGGATCCTCCAACAACTTCTCCAGTCTATGCTTGGCTTTCATATCCTTAATTTCTTTTTTCTTCTTAACTTCCTCTAACACCGCTTTCGCTTTCGTATGAGTAGCAGTCATAATTATTGAGTGTTGCTTTCTGTTACCTTTTGGGATTTGTTTGTCACTATTGTGTAGTGGTTGGAGAGGAGATAATGATTCTAGGACTTCTTTGAAATGGGATGGTTCTTGAGTAAATTCCGTGCGAGACTTTGCATCGGAATTCGGCTTTGAAGTACCAACTTCCGGATTTGCATACAGACCAGTTAAATTTAAACAGGTCTTTTTCTTGGTTTCAGGGTTCTTTACGATCTCTGGTGGTTCATTTCCTGAAATGTGTGAAGTTTCAACACACATACTATTAAGGTTTCCAGGCTCCTGGGGGACAGCATCACAGCCTTCATCAACAGTTTCGTCAGTTATTGGGTCGTCTACATTTTCTTGGTCGATGATGATTGGAGTTTGAATCTCTGTTTCAGAGATGAAGTCCAAGTCACTGAACTTTTCAGGCTTAAAAGGAATGATTCCCGCTGCACTGAACCCTGAAACACCTTTCTCCATTGTTGCTACTTTGATGTACGCTTCATTGAAGATAGAAGCTATGTCGTACAGTCATCTGAAACCTGTTAGCCCTTAAGAACCTGTCACACTGAATGTTAAACGCTTTTTTGAGAGGGCCATAAAAAGATAAAACCAAAGGCTGCAGTCTGTGTGAAGTATGTGTGGGTATGGAGACGACATGTATATGATTAGCCCTACAAAACTCGTAGCTATCAAGTGAGATATGACTACCGTGGTTGTCCATAATCAGCAACACGGGATCTTCCTCAGTTGGCTTTGCATTATCTTTAAAATGTTTGAGCCAATCCAAGAAGAGGTTTTCATTTGACCATCCATTATGAGAGCATTTGTAGATGGCCCCAGGTGGCCCACCCCTTTCCAATTGAGGAGACATCCTTTTCCGAGGATAGATAAACATAGGTGGGATATATGCTCCAGCAGCATTTAAAGTACAGACTACTGTTATGTTCCTCCCTCGTTCCCAACGTATTACAGATCCTACCTGATGTTGCCCTTTAGGAGCTAATACCTTTCCAGGTTTTTGCAATGTTGAAATCCCTGTTTCATCCATGTTAAATATTCTGGTCGCTTTAAAAGGATGTTTCTTATAAACTTCCTCCAAGTTTGTAAAAAACAAATCCACTTCAGATTTGTTAAAAGCAAGAACTCTGTTGAGACTTGTTGCAGAGGGCTGTCTTAGGCTTAAGGTTGGATTTCTTTTGCGAAATCCAGCAACCCAGTCCTCGCCAGCCATTTTGGTTTCTTTATTAAAATTATGTTTAATATTTAGCTCTTCAGCTAGATCATAGGCAAGTCGCCGTAAGTCAGTTAATGTAATACCATAGAACTGGTTTGATAATTGCTTTATATGATCAGCTAATATGCTTTCTTGTTCAGGGGTAAAATAGAATTTTCTACCCAAGGCTGGTTTAGCTGTGCATTTTGATTGTAGGCGGTCGTGAAGAGTGATTCTTGGGATGCCTGTTTCGGCTGCCACACTTTTCACCGATCTTCCACTTGCAACCAATTCAAAGGGCCTTTTAAGGGTTTCCTCATCCCATTTACTTCTCTCAGTAGTTCTTTTTCTCGATCTCACCATCTGGAAGACATTCAAAACACATTTAGATACTAGCGATCCCATAAAAAATTATATGATAACTGGGGAAATACCGACACGCTGTCGATATTTTCCCGTAGTGGTATGTCGACATTACCCCGGGAGGACAAGATGGCGGATATATAATGCTACAGACTACTCTATACCTCAAATTTTAACAACAGTTATACTAAAATGTTCGTTAAAATATGTACTTTCTAGTAAGCTGTGTGATATTATTCTTAAACAGTTAGTAAAACCCTTACCTTAATTAGTATAGAAGTCAAATTTTAGATCAAAAACTGGGGAAATACGTTTTACTTCACGACACAACAACTACTTCCCTTAGACGACAGAAACGCACTGAGCGCTAGTTTCAGTGTCGACCACAAGGTAGCAACACCATTCAGCACCACTTGTCACTAAAACTACGACCAAAAAGTATTACCCCAGGTGTCGGAATTGCCCCGGTCTACCCTACATATGGCACAAAACCTTCAAAGACTGTTGTAAATAAGTTGAAGATCATAAGAGTCACAGGAAGATTGTGGTTTTGTGTTCCATGAATTTTTATCCGTAGGTGCAAAGGAAAATAAACAGCACTATTCGCGGACAACGCAACTTGTGCGACGCTTATTCGTAGAAAACGGCTAGTTTTACGTAAGGATAATTTATGCGAATTGGATCCTGATAATCCGCCAGGACGCACGTCATCGTTTTCTCAAGATTTTTAGGCAGAAAAAGAGCACCTTAATGACAATGCAACCGCTGTATCCATATATATCCCAGTGCGATCTTTCATCCTTCCAATGAGGAGAAGTACCAGTAAAGTACGTATCTCGGCTCTTGAAGACGTAAAACAAAAATGGCAGTCTGAAGCTGAAGCCTGTACCAAAGTACGTTTAAAAAAATGTGAAAGACTGAAAAAACGTTGGAATAATCGTTTTGAATCTGACTGAGACTAGTCTGAACGGACAATATAAATGTAGATGAATCAAGGCATAGTTTTTTAAATAAACAAAAATTGCACGAACGTTTTGATTAAACCCCGTAGGGCTATGCCTCATTTCACTTTGCTCTAGTCGAATATAAGGGTTCTCAAACTGAGAAGAATATAACTTTTTAACAAATCAAATGATTACAAGCAAAACAATATCCTGCAAGAACGTAGCCTCATCTCGGACCTTGTCTCTTTAGCAAGTGCTTTGATATGCTTATACGTTTGTATGGAAATAGAGTGATTTGTTTACGTTTTCCCTACAGAATTCATGTTCTACGTGTTTGTTTCTAGTGTAAAATTATAACACGTTTCTCTCTTCACTTCCACTTGACGACAGTGGTGGAATACAAAATCGGATTTTGTTGACACTTTTATCCGACTTTTCCTTCCTTCGGTCTGTGTATAAATATTTTTACCTTCCAGATATTTCTGCTCACTGACGCTCTGTAGTAGTGCATGATGGCTACCATGTTTTTATTCCAAAAACCTATTTTAATCGGATCTTGAACAGATCCGAAACAAATATTAAAGAGATTTGGAATCTGACGGGACAATGGAAATTTATCGATGTATTTACTATAAAAATATTGTAATATAATATTATTTTATACCATTGTCATCGTCATTGTCATCTTCAGCAAAGATTAAACAAAAATGGTCTTACCCGGTCCCAAGCAAACACAGACTAGAGCTGGTCACTCCAACGCTTCTTCGGGCGCTCCACACCTCTCCATCCTTTCAGCTTATAATTCCATAGTTGTTTGCGGATGCGGCAGTCATTCATTCTTTTGAGATGTTTCAACCATTTTAGCTGGCATCGGGCAGTCCTATCAACTACACGTATAGGTCTACTCATAATATTCAGTTCCTGCCGAACATCGACACTTCTTTTGCGATCTTGAAGAGTAGGTCTATATCCTGCCATCTGCCTGAGAAATCTCATTTCGGCCGTTTTAATAATCCCGGCCTGGGATTTCATTAAATTCCAATTCTCAGACCCTTAGAGAAGTGTGGGGAGGGCGGTCGCCTTGTACAACCTCAGACGTGTTTCTTTGCTCGTTGATTTTAGAATTCTCTCGATGGTCTCACACATATGGTTGAACTTGTGCAGCGTCTTCACCATATCTCTGTTTGTAATGTAAGGCACATTACAGCCCAGATATACTATTGTCATAATTATAATTCATACGTACTTGTTATTAATAACAAGTAGGCCTATTATTAAATAGGTACTTGATATAAATTGCCGACTTTTCACCATCGGTTGTCTGCATTTCCTGTCTTCGCGAACAATTGTAAATAAATTTAAAATTAATATTTCTTAAATCGTCAATTCTCGGGCTGTGGTGTACCTCCATAGGGACCGGAGACGACATTTTGTATATGTTTTTAATTGGCAATATTAGAATAATGTAATCGGGGAGCAGAGAGAGAGAGAGAGAGAGAGAGAGAGAGAGAGAGAGAGAGAGAGAGAGAGAGAGAGAGAGAGAGAGAGAGAGAGAGCGAAGTGTTGGACGAGGTTACCGCGACATGTAAAAAAGAGATACGCGTACACACCTGTTTTTAAATTGCGAGCCCAGCCAAGGTTTCTACACCGTAGGAGGCAAAGAGAAAGTACACACACACTTTGTAATAATTTATGTAGTAGCATACTGGCCAGGACCAGACTCAACTGTTGTTTGTTGATTAGTACGTTTTAATAAGGTGGATCAGAGCACTGTTTGCGTGCGCGCGCGTTTGTTAAAATAGTATAAATTGTTTTAAATAAAGTAATAAATAAACGATGATTTCATGGCGGAAAAATAAAAAAGAACGCAAAGAAATATTGTCCTATTGTATGAGCAAGGCATCAAAGAATGGAGACGGAGCAAGAGAGAGGGAGAGAGACGCAAATGCGACCGCACCGTTTTCTACGTAACAATATGATCGTGTGAGCGCGCGCGCACGTTAGTGCGACAACTGTGTTTCAATTAAATCGTTAAGGCTGTGTACGCAAGAAAACTGAAAAGAAAATATTAATCTGCAGTTTACGTTTTGTTTGTTACAAAAGTTGTTCAACAACTGTATTCTAAATTTTATAAAACGAGGTTATTTTAAATGACACGACTTAAAGATATACGTGCCAGTTTGGAAACCAAGTGTCAGTGGTTTTTCTTTTGATATAAATACGTATTTACAATGTTTCAACTGTTATTTAAATCTGACTTGTACTTGTGCGTAAGTGACGCTGGTTCGGTTTAAACCCGACATAAATTTTCGATAATGGTAACTGATATTTACTTACTTAAACAAACAAATCTAATTTTCGGAAACTGTACTTCTTTGTTCTAATGCTACTTGTACTACTTGTTTCTTGTACACCTTTAAGCCCTTGTCAGACTGTCAGTCCCACGCTCGTGTTCCAATAATTGAAATTATTCTTTTGAGCTTCTTTTTGTGATGCTTTTTCCAGATTAAAAAGTTAAGAGAGTTCATTCAAAGCTATAAGAGAGGCATTAACACATTTTAAAAAGTTTATCACTTCACCATAGAAGTTTCTGAAGCATACAATAAGAAAATTAACTACGTTCTAAACTACTGTAAACTGTTACGTAAAGTAATTACTATTATATTTTCCTCGCAATGATTTCTAAGCAGCCTGTCCACAGCCAAAAGTCAATCTGCGCATGTTCCTCCGGTGTTGGTTTCTCGGATGGCTTGAGACCCCCACAGAAGGTGACACATATCTCGGGGGGGGGGGGCAACAATGCATATTGGACACACATATACACTCATATTATGGTGCTTAGCAGACCGCCCCTCCCCCATTGACATAATCTCTAAAAATGACCACATAGGGCAACATGGTAATAATAGATGGCTGGAACGTAGTGGTGGCCACTCTGCTTTTCTTGTGGCGTAGGACTCATTCGTCCCCTCTCCTGCCCTGAACACTTCCCATGGTAGGCTACGAAAAGCAAAATTATTACTATTATTATTATTATTATTACAACTCCAGCTACTACTAAGGAGGAGGGGAAATTCATTTACGCACGAAGTCTGGGACTCCCTTCTCAAGCGGACTACGCACTAAAAGCTCCCCTCCGTCGAACGAGCACTAGCCTGGGACCGTTTATCACACTACTTCACACTATGGCCATTTTGCTGCGCCCAATGGGCTCACATCTACTCTGTCTTTGATCTACTCTGTATACGCCCGTTCTTCAACCGGAGGATGCCCTGTGCGTAATCATAGTAGACGTCCTCTCCTCTTAGCCTGGCTCCGACGATGTTATCTGGAGCTATCATTTTTATATCCGGAACCAGAAGGCTCTTGTTATGGCCCACCTGTCTGAAGATACTACGTAATGATTGTAGACGTCCTCTCATCTTAGCCTGGCTCCGACGATGTTATCTGGAGCTATCATTTTTATATCCGGAACCAGAAGGCTCTTCTTATGGCCCACCTATCTGAAGATAGAAGAAGGTGTTGAAGAAGGTGTGCTCCGCGATATCGTCTATAACCAGGCAGTTTGCAGACAAGACTTTACCCATTTTATGGAGGTAGGATCGGAAGTATCCATGACCGTCAGGTAGGAACCGACCTCCCACCCTCATTCTTTCTCTCAATCCATGCCCTTGTGCGTTTGATCAGCATCTCTCGTCTCTCCTCGTCCAAAGTTATTTGCCACCTTTCAATGGTGCGTAATCTCTCTTGCTGTTTTGCCACCTCCTTGCCGACTTCATCTTCCTCAAGGTGCACAGCTCTCTGCTCCTTGGCAAGAAGATCGATTGGGTTAACCCCAGCGATCACCATGACAGCTGGTTTACAGACGGTACTGTAAGCAGATGCTACCCTCAGAAACTACTACTACTACTATAAAATATATGTCCAACAGTCTCTTTTTGCTCATTTTAAATCGTATGATCAACTATTGTGGATTCATGACTGTTTACAAGAGTGGTAATGTGTTGCTTGTTTCAATGTAGACCTAAAATATGATATAAATGTAGAATTAGGCATGTGTCGCATACCGGGAATGTAACGTATCTGAGCAACAAGCGTGTTGTATATACCGAAGCATTCGAGCGTTATGTTTAATTGCAAGAGGATTTCTGTCGTCGGCGACTGTAACCAATCGCTAATCGTTCCTTGAAAATGAGAATCTGAATAAAATTTATTGAGAAGAAATTCTTTTTTAAAATAAATTCGTAACACAATCTAATAAATATCACTTTCCAAGATTGATACGGCGACGAAAAAATCGATTACGGAAAAAATTTATTAATATCTTAGGTAACATTTGGCTCGATACCAAGTCAGCACGGTTGCTAAACCACTGGTGATTTTCTGAATACTCAACGTTTGTTTTTTATTTATTAAAAGTGTGTTTGCAAGTGTGTGCGCGTGTATACAGATGCGTGTTTGTGTATTTGAGGAAAGTGGTTGCCACGATTGAAGTCGAATCACTGGGCATGAAACATGTTTTAAAACATTTCAGCTTCTAGTTTATAATATGATTTATGTAAAGTACGCGCGTTATACAGTGTTGTAAATTATTTTTTAATACATTTGTTAATAAGTGTTTGGTCGTTGTTGTATGCATGCACTTCTAAACATACACCTACGATCATGAGATACTGTGATGCAATTTAAGTGCTACAACTATCAGCTACCGGAGACGCTGCTTGTTACTAGATGAATGTAATTTTGCTGGGGATATTTTTTTACATTTGAATAAGTTTTCACACGACACCGGTTCAAAGTCGTCGGACACGAGATCTTTATTTCACATGCACTGAACTGATATTATTACACAAATAATGTCGTCTCCTTGAGTGGTAATTTATTAGTTGTACACAACAAAAATAGCGGCCTTGTAATCGATTTGAAAAAAAATAATAAATCGTATCAGTAAATAGAAAGTTGTGGTTTCTCACCGTTTTCCCAGCATTGGTTTTTCGTCTTTCCAACATGCACATAGTAATAGTGACGGCACACATGAACTTCTCTTATTTGTTTCCATCTGTCTCAGTGCAATCTGGTTGCAACAACTGTTAACGCTAGAGAGAGGGAGCTAAATTGTGTCTTTCCTCAGAGTGCTATTGGAGATGTGATGTGAAGTCTTTAATCCATAATTTATGGACGAAGACGCTTATTTTTCCATCGGTAAGGCTCAGAAGAAATCGAACAGGATGGGCAGAAAAGAAAAGCGGTACAGTGGTCTTGAGGGAGGTAGGGAAAACAAGACTCTTGGCAGGGCAATTGGAAAGTAGGAAAGTTTGTCGGTCACACTCTGCGGCACAGTGACTTCTTTTGTAACATATCAGAGGGGAGAATTGCTGGGATGAGAGGAAGAGAACAACTTGCTCATCAGAATGGACTGAAGAGACTGGCTCAAGATGTCTCTTGTCCACGTTCTGTCTCTGCACCCACGAAGCAGTTTGAGATCCATTATGTAATACATTAATTCCACATTTAGAAAAGTATATCTTTACGTAAACGATAGGATCAGAAACGCCACTGACATTTTTTTGCGTGTGGTGAAGAATGTAAGAAGATTGTTTAATATACTCAAGAGAACAAGATCGTCAACATGAAAGACCAAAAAGAGACAGTGAATGACAGACTAAAGTGATCAAGCAGTTATCATAAAAATGTATGTAGTCTGAACATTTAAAAAAATCTCCGAAAAAGTTACTTAGTTATTATAAAGATTACTAGCTCGTAGACGACAGATGAGTTAATGAGTTAAGTATGTTGAGAAGAAAAGTCTGAGTTAAGTATGCAGATGAGATACGCCTTTTATTTGCCTTTTAATAGGGTAAGATACCGCAAAAAAAACAACTAACACTATGATAAACAAATTGCAAAGAAATAACAAAAATTAATAAGTAGAAAAGTAAGAAGGAAAATAGAAAATTGAAATCAAACTTGAAAGTGAAATATAATTGACGTATTTATAATTTTAATAATTTGTGTGTGTGAGTGCGCGCGCAAGAGAGAGAGAGAGAGAGAGAGCCTTAGTAATAAATAACAAGCGCTGTGCAAATTAAATAATCAGCTTGAGCGCGCGCCGTTGTACGTATGCTGCCTTAGTTTTAGTGAACTAGATTAAATATGTTGGAAAACAACTGCTACTAATACACTCCTATTGCATATTATTAATAAAAAAAGGCAAATACTAATTTACTTGGTTAGTAGTAGTATCGCGTTTGTGAAAGTTGAAAACTGGAAAGGTGTCAATTATTGTGTGAAAACTGTCAGACCGGCAACTGCGGCGTTGACACAGCGGTAATACATTCGTAAATTATTATGTATACGGAGTGTATTTCGTCGTTATTATATTTCACCGTATGATTTACATTCTCTGTACCTTATTATCAGCTTTAAGTTTACTTAATCAGACCACGCGATAGCCGTATATCTTATTCAACTCTTTCTCCCCCATTTCCCCCCTCCCCCTTTCATTCATCTCTGTCCCCTTGGTCTGTTTTTCTGGCCGTTTCCGATTCTGCAGCGAGTAATAGTGACTTCCTTTTCTTTTTATAGGATGCAATCGTCAAAATCCTTAACTGGTTTAGTTCAAGAAGACTTTGGATGTCCAGCTTTTCTTTCCTGCTTGGAGAATGTCCGCGTCATCTTCCCTACAGCTGTTTTCAAAATTCAATTAAGTTTTTTACTTTACAGTTCTGACTCAAAAAGCTCGAATAATCGTAACGAGTGAAGACGAGGTTCTGTGTAGGAACGTAAGAAACAACTGTTTTAGAGTTTTAATTGTTTCGTTTTGCGAGAAACCGGTGTGATGAGAGATACCGCTTTACCCTTTTCTCAAAAGTATATCTATCGCACAGGCGGCATTAAAAGATTTTCGGACCTGTATCATGTCTACGTATGACTGATCAGGTCTCACTCTTCTGTCTATTTAATGTTTTCAGATATGTTCCAACTTAAAAACTTAGGCTCTAATCTTGTAAACGGGACGATAAAAAAAAACAGTTACAAGTTTAAAAATTTACATATTTGTGTATATTATCTGTCCAAAGCATTGCATTTATGCGTGTTCGTAAATGCATAAGTTTCTGGGTAAAATGTCATCATGAAGTAAATAATAGATGTCATTTCAGCTTAGCTTTTTAATGTTTTGAAAAGACCACATTCCCCCCATACACTTTTTTTTTTTACTTGGTCAGTAGAATACTCTATATCTAATTTCTGTTTAGGGTAATAAAAGATTTTCCTGTTCGGTTAATTCCATTAGAAGCACGTCACATGTATTCCTCCTAACGATCAACTTTTTATTTCTTTAGATTTACACTTCAGTCACACACTTCAAAAGCAGGACAACTATTAATTGTCCTTCGTCATTTAATTTTAAACTCCTAAATCACAATTCTATGAAAAATTTGGCTTTCCGTGTGTTCTAATGTTCTTGTCTCGATATGAACACAACTTTTTTGTAATTGTGTCCATAAAACCGTAAGACTGATTAACTGTAAATAAATGTTTTTGTTTTAAGAATACAAATATGCGGTTCTAGGTTTTGCCATTCAGTGTCATGCGGCCTATACAGAGATCGTGTAGGAGTTTGTTTCTTGAGCCGACAATTGTTGAAAACAAATTGTCTTCGATGATTAAACGTTATATGGCGCGTTGAAAACAACGATAAAAACAAAAACAAAATTGACGTGCATTAAACGTGAAACGACATGAAGCATTGTGTAAAGTATGTTGTTGAGAACAAAAATAAAAAAACTGATGAAGAAGAATAAGAAGAAGAGGAGGAGAAGAGAGAGAAAAGAGAGAGTTGGCGAGAAGGGAGATTTCTATCGGAATTAATATAAGACTGATTTGTCGTGAAGGTCAAACTAGAGCCGTTATCCAATTTAAATGTTGAACCCTGTAACACTCCGTGTTCGACACATCAATCTCACCAATGATCAATCACTGTCCAAACTCAATTACTTACCTCAATGTACAAATTTCAAGCCTCTCTCCAGCCAGCCCCCAACATCAACGCAGTTTCACTAACAAGATCCATTTAATTTAAATGCATTAACTGAAACATGAACCTGTTTACACACACGCACACGCACGCACTACAACGAGGCTAGCTAGCTAGCGAAACATCGAAACGACATTTAGATATAGAAGAATATATAAGTTTTATGTATATCTATCAGTTTCCTTCTTCTTCGATATATATTATATTATAAAAGGTTTCTTTGGTACGAGTTGGCTGCTTGCTCGCTGTTATTATGTCAAAACTTTACAACTCCATACATGACAGCACCAGCACAGGGTAGCACTCCTTGCCTGTGCGTGCGTGTGTATAAATTTTGGGTTAGTGTTAATTAGAAAACGAAAACGAACGCCGATGTCGTCGAGAACTATTTCAGACTTCGACCTTGTGAATGAGCGTATCTATTGCACACGTGCAGCAGTCCGCTTGTACACGCACGCTACCTGGAAACTGGTCCTCACAGAATTTCTGAAAACCTAATTATCCTATTTCCTTGTGTCTTTAACTGGCAATTTTAGAAGCGCTTAAAAATCGTTTTACCCTCCCCATCGTCGGCCGATTAATTTATTTGCACCTTTAATCGTTTCAAATGCTTTTGCGAATGTCGTTTCCACCGATCGTAATAATTTATCCGCGTTAACTGATACCGTAACGTATAAAAAATATCGGTATGGAGAACCATACATGACTTCCATATTCTAAGATTTATATTTAAAATCATTTTCAGCCAAACAGCCAGGCTGTGTCTTACCTGCCTTTTTATTGCTGTATTAAATGAAAAATATTATATTACATTAAAATGAAAAAATTATAATTTTATTGCCTGGCAACAAAATTATTTTATTTTTAACAATTACCATTGTTTCAAAAAGTTAAATAAATTTTCAAGTACTTTACTCTTGTTAAAACGTAAAATGTTGCAGGTAAACTACCCCTTCCCCTTAACCGATCTTCACCTAAATCGAAAGTCATTGAGACGTCTACAATTCAGGGACGTATGCAAAAAATTATTTGATTCTGTTTGAATTTGCGGCTGTTATCGTTTGCCATAGAAAATACGCTTGATAAAAAAACGTTGCAGGTAAACTACCCCTTCCCCTTAACCGATCATCACCAAAACCAACAGGTCTTGAGTACTCTACAAATCAGGGCTGTATGCAAAATATTATTTGATTCTGTTTGAACTTGCGGCTGTTATCGTTTGCCATAGAAAATACCCTTGTTAAAAAAACGTTGCAGGTAAACTACCCCTTTCCCTCAACCGATCTTCACCAAAAACAACAGGTCTTGAGAACTCTACAATTTAGGGCTGCATGCAAATAATCTTTTGATTCTGTTTGAATTTGCGGCTGTTATCGTTTGCCATAGGAAATACCCTTGTTAAAACATAAAACGTTACAGGTAAACTACCCCTTTCCCTCAACCGATCTTCACCAAAAACAATAGGTCTTGAGAACTCTACAATTTAGGGCTGTATGCAAATAATCTTTTGATTCTGTTTGAATTTGCGGCTGTTATCGTTTGCCATAGGAAATACCCTTGTTAAAACATAAAACGTTACAGGTAAACTACCCCTTTCCCTTAACCGATCTTCACCAAAAACAATAGGTCTTGAGTACTCTACAAATCAGGGCTGTATGCAAAACATTATTTGATTCTGTTTGAATTTGCGGCTGTTATCGTTTGCCATAAAAAATACCCTTGTTAAAAAAACGTTGCAGGTAAACTACCCCTTTCCCTCAACCGAACTTCACCAAAAACAATAGGTCTTGAGAACTCTACAATTTAGGGCTGTATGCAAATAATCTTTTGATTCTGTTTGAATTTGCGGCTGTTATCGTTTGCCATAGGAAATACCCTTGTTAAAACATAAAACGTTACAGGTAAACTACCCCTTTCCCTTAACCGATCTTCACCAAAATCAATAGATCTTGAGAACTCTACAATTCAGGGCTGTATGCGAAACATTATTTGATTCTGTTTGAATTTGCGGCTGTTATCGTTTGCCAAACAAACAAAATTACCCTTGCTAAAAAAAAACCGTTGCAGGTAAACTACCCCTTTCCCTCAACCGATCTTCACCAAAAACAATAGGTCGCGAGTACTCTGCAAATAAGGGCTGCATGCAAAAAATTATTTGATTCTGTTTGAATTTGCGGCAGTTATCGTTTGCCATAGAAAAAAAATCTACAGACAGACACACAGACAGACAGACAGACAGACACACACACAGACACTTTTCGGAAAACGACTTTTTTTCATGTTTTGAGTGTAGTAGAATCAGAATCTGCAATAATCTCGAACACGATTTTTTTTGCCATCACCATACTTCCATTCCTTAAGGAATATGGAAGTAAATATCGGTATGGAGAACCATACATGACTTCCATATTCTAAGACTTATAATCTGAAATATGCTTGCCTGCTAAGCACGATATATTTTCTAATATATACATAATTTACATTAAAATGAAAAAATTATAATTTTATTGCCTGGCAACAAAATTATTTTATTTTTAACAATTACCATTGTTTGAAAAAGTTTAAATGAATTTTCAAGTACTTTACTCTTGTTAAAACGTAAAAGGTTGCAGGTAAACTACCCCTTCCCCTTAACCGATCTTCACCAAAATCTAATGGCCTTGAGTCCTCTACAATTCACTTTTGTATGCAAAAAATTATTTGATTCTGTTTGAATTTGCGGCAGTTATCGTTTGCCATAGAAAATACGCTTTATAACAAACGTTGCAGGTAAACTACCCCTTCCCCTCAACCGATCTTCACCAAAAACAAAAGGTCTTGAGTACTCTACAAACCAGGGCTGTATGCAGAAAATTATTTGATTATGTTTGAATTTGCCGCTGTTATCGTTTGCCATAGAAAATAACCTTGTTAAAAAAACGTTGTAGGTAAACTACCCCTTTCCCTTAACCGATCTTCACCAAAAACAATAGGTCTTGAGAAATCTACAATTTAGGGCTGTATGCAAATAATCTTTTGATTCTGTTTGAATTTACGGCTGTTATCGTTTGCCATAGGAAATACCCTTGTTAAAACAGAAAACGTTACAGGTAAACTACCCCTTTCCCTTAACCGATCTTCACCAAAATCAACAGATCTTGAGAACTCTACAATTCAGGGCTGTATGCGAAACATTATTTGATTCTGTTTGAATTTGCGGCTGTTATCGTTTGGAAAAAAAAAATTTCCCTTGATAAAAAAAACCGTTGCCGGTAAACTACCCCTTTCCCTCAACCGATCTTCACCAAAAACAATAGGTCGTGAGTACTCTACAAATCAGGGCTGTATGAAAAAAGTTATTTGATTCTGTTTGAATTTGCGGCAGTTATCGTTTGCCATAGAAAATACGCTTGATAAAAAAACGTTGCAGGTAAACTACCCCTTCCCCTTAACCGATCTTCACCAAAAACAATAGGTCTTGAGTACTCTACAAATCAGGGCTGTATGCAAAACATTATTTGATTCTGTTTGAATTTGCGGCTGTTATCGTTTGCCATAGAAAATAAAACGTAAAAGGTTGCAGGTAAACTACCCCTTCCCCTTAACCGATCTTCACCTAAAACAATAGGTCTTGAGTACTCTACAAATCAGGACTGTATGCAAAACATTATTTGATTCTGTTTGAATTTGCGGCTGTTATCGTTTGCCATATAAAATACCCTTGTTAAAAAAACGTTGCAGGTAAACTACCCCTTTCCCTCAACTGATCTTCACCAAAAACAATAGGTCTTGAGAAATCTACAATTCAGGGCTGTATGCGAAACATTATTTGATTCTGTTTGAATTTGCGGCTGTTATCGTTTGCCAAAAAAAAAAAAAATTTCCCTTGATAAAAAAAACCGTTGCAGGTAAACTACCCCTTCCCCTCAACCGATCTTCACCAAAAACAATACGTCGCGAGTACTCTACAAATCAGGGCTGTATGCAAAAAATTATTTGATTCTGTTTGAATTTGCGGCAGTTGTCGTTTGCCATAGAAAATACGCATGATAAAAAACGTTGCTGGTAAACTACCCCTTCCCCTCAACCGATCTTCACCAAAAACAATAGGTCTTGAGTACTCTACAAATCAGGGCTGTATGCAGAAAATTATTTGATTCTGTTTGAATTTGCGGCTGTTATCGTTTGCCATAGAAAATACCCTTGTTAGAAAAACGTTGTAGGTAAACTACCCCTTTCCCTTAACCGATCTTCACCAAAAACAAAAGGTATTGAGAACTCTACAATTTAGGGCTGTATGCAAATAATCTTTTCATTCTGTTTGAATTTGCGGCTGTTATCGTTTGCCATAGGAAATACCCTTGTTAAAACATAAAACGTTACAGGTAAACTACCCCTTTCCCTTAACCGATCTTCACCAAAAACAATAGGTCTTGAGAACTCTACAATTCAGGGCTGTATGCGAAACATTATTTGATTCTGTTTGAATTTGCGGCTGTTATCGTTTGCCAAACAAACAAAATTTCCCTTGCTAAAAAAAAACCGTTGCAGGTAAACTACCCCTTTCCCTCAACCGATCTTCACCAAAAACAATAGGTCGCGAGAACTCTGCAAAACCGGGCTGTATGCAAAAAATTATTTGATTCTGTTTGAATTTGCGGCAGTTATCGTTTGCCATAGAAAAAAAATCTACAGACAGACAGACAGACACACAGACACACAGACAGACAGACACACAGACACTTTTCGGAAAACGACTTTTTTTCATGTTTTGAGTGTAGTAGAATCAGAATCTGCAATAATCTCGAACACGATTTTTTTTGCCATCACCATACTTCCATTCCTTAAGGAATATGGAAGTAAAAATTGTTAACCGAATGCAATAAGATAATTTTGTAATTAGTAATACTGATTTATAACCCATATATGGGGCATTGTCATGTGCTGAAGAAGCTTGCTGCTTACGAACATAACAATCAGTGAAACAAGTAAATGAGAACAAAGTGTAAATATAACAGCCATAACAGTTGAAAGATTTTCGAAGAAGCATGAAAGACTGTTAACGTGCGTACATATGGTACCTATGTATAAGACAGAGAGGCAGGGAAGAAAAGAAGTGAAAAATTGAAAAATCATCATTGACCATTATGATCGAATACTCGCTTACCCATCACCTTATAAAGGATAAAGTTTATCCTTTATTTTTAGCCTGGATATACATTCTAAAGATTTCAGTAGGTACTAAAGAGATTACAGTATATAACAGGTGTAAGGGAGGAGGTAATTGGTGTGTAGTGTAGCAGTGAGAAAATTTTATGATCCTGAAAATAAATTTGTGCAGAATACAATTCTAGGCTGCGTAATTTCTGGGGAAATGGAGGCGTATAACAAATGATGAAAACTGATTACAAACTTAGGTAAAAAAAAGCGAAAATAGCAGTGATGGTGACAGACGAACGTATTATTGTTAAAGTTTCTTCACGCCGTACGCAGTGAGATGAGACGGAAAAGCTTCCCGAAGGAATCGTGGTGTAGCAGTGCGCGAGATACAAGGGAGGTAAGAATCAGTGAGAGTGAGTGGAAGTGTACTACCGTAATTAGGGTGTTGGTGAACGCGCGAGTCTCGAGTCAAGTGTTTGGTTTAATATTGAATGCGCGGCCTATACATTCTCTGCCTAAGCAAACAAACGCTGTGTTGACTAACCTCCCACGCGCCGACACAACGTCTCAATTTTGT
This sequence comes from Magicicada septendecula, assembly GCA_034769895.1. Classification (NCBI taxonomy): domain Eukaryota; kingdom Metazoa; phylum Arthropoda; class Insecta; order Hemiptera; family Cicadidae; genus Magicicada; species Magicicada septendecula. Next base: position 464,099,779 of record CM068369.1, read on the forward strand.
ACACACACACACACACACACACACACCAGCGTGTTGTGTCGTGATACACAAATTCAGAGTAAATACTTGAGAGAGAGAGATCTTTTCTTTATTAATTCATCAATATGTAGACTGTTGTGGTTCAGCATGCCTCGATCTATAGGCTACGTGTTACACTGTATACTAACAACCGATCCGCTCGTTGCTTACATGTGTTTATAAAACAGCGCTTTCTCAGCTGCTGCAGATTTCTGTAACGAATTTACTACAATCTAGTTTTTTCAGTTACTTGCATGAAACTAGTTGAAAAAGCGCACTGAATTCCTATAAGTTGTTTTGTCACCACAGATGCAAGAAAGTTATGTCTCACGTGTCGTTCTGCTTTCGCGATTAAACATAGTTAACACGTTTCGTGAGAAGTATTCTTATGCGCCTGCTCTTTCCTTTTTCAAAGGAAGGAGTAAGCTTAAAACTGCAATATCTGGTCTCGAAAAGATCAAACCAGAATCGTCATACTACTTTTTGTCTTGAAAATCAAGCGTGCAGTGCAATAGCATTGGCTAATTTCGTACGATATATAGGCCTATCTCTTCAGGACTACTCAAACTTAGGCTAAGCCTCCACAAACCTTTCGAATTCACCTCCGCTATGACAACTAATCGGAAGCATTGTGACTGATCATTACTATTGAATAATCGCGTATCCATCACCTTATAAAACATAAGGTGTAGTCGATTACCTTTTTATGTTTAGCCAGGATATGTCTTCTCAAGATTTCAGTATGTACGAATGAAAGTGCAGTTATATTGGCTGCCAAACTGAAAAAAGTTTAGTCATGAAATTTAGATATCATTTTTAGAGAACAAGGCATGTGAATGTCACTTTTAGAATAACAAGATAATCAAAGGTACAGCAGATCTTGTAGCTACTTTCTTCTGAAACGGAACAACCACAAAAAAATGTCACACCACGTGAGTCCGCTAAAATGAATCCAGCTTGAAAGACGAAGTTTTGATATCTTCTCGTTTCCCACACCGTTTGTACGATTGATTTGTGTATTTCATGTCTCCACTCTTTTCATTTCTTCTTGTTTGGCTTCTGTTACTTCTCCGTGATACTCGTGTAGACACGAGAACTTATTACTTACATCATCAGTAATGACTATGGGGTGATAAGATAGGCTATATCTCATTTTACATAAACTTCATATTCTGCATGCAGCTTCTGATTTCGTTCAACGATTTCGGTCCAAATCTTCAATAAAATTCTTCACACCAAGATGTATTTATCAAGCTGTTAATTGTAATTAATCGTGTGTCACAGACGGTAAATAGACATAAATTTGAGATTTTTGCATAAACGTAATTACTGCTTTTCATTACAAAATTAACTTGCTAGTAATATTTTTCACATGCAAAAAGAAAACACCGCTCGGTATTTTCACAAGAATGCGCGCGTGTGTGTATGTATGTAAGTGCGCGCGTATACGCGTGCGAATTTATCTGCGGTTTGGAACTCGGGAGAGAAATCGCGTGCATTTAGTAAAAAATTATCACGCGAAGCTGTATTTTTTAATTAAAGTTTCGACTTTCATTCCTTTATTTCAGTTAATTATTTTCTGAGAAACGATTTGTTTGCCGAGCAGTTGCGTGAACCTCGCTTCCAGTTTTCGAAAGAAAGTGCAGAACGAATTTTCGCAACCTTCCGAAACAAAACAGCATTCTGTAACCGATATTCGATACAGTAGTTTGCGATACGCCATACCATTTTAGGTTGCTAATTGCGTCCGACAATTACTACTCGAACAGCAAACAGTCAAGTGAAAGTCATTTAATTGCAATTTAATGTAGCCTATCCGATTTGCTGTGGTTAAACTGTATTCTTGTGTACGATAATACACATGTGTGACCGCTGTGTAATCATCAGCGTTAGATACTTCTTGTAGACCACGTTTATGCCTGGTGTTGAGTTAATGGAAATTGAAAACTGATAGCAGAGCTAACTGACTTTGAGCTGGAAGTGACGTTTGTACTGGCTCATGTAAGTCTGCGTTTTATTTTAAATGATTTTTAACTGTCAGGTACCAAATGGAAACAAACAAAATCTATCGTTTCCTCTGTTAACATATGTATAGGCCCTACAGCTGTTCCAGTATATACTGTGGTCTGTGCTGACATGAAACGTATCGACTCGAGGGTTCCTGTCTCGCTTTCTGGTTCGTTCACGAAAGTGAAGAAAATCGAGGTAAAGATTTAGAATAACCCATGTGTTGTAGATAGTAGAAGTCACGATCGTTCTTCAAAACCTAACACACTAATTGTATCAGAGGTGACTGGGCATTTGAAGTGTAAATTTGAGTGAAAATCAGATCAAAGTCTGATTGCTGTCGCTTCATTTCTACGTGTTTGATTGGCCACATTGTTGTCAATTCTAGCAACGTTTATAAAGCCAAATAGCAAAGTACTTATATAGGCCTATCTCTCAATACACTTCTGTAACACAGGTCAAGGAAATGGTACAAACTATGGAAAATAATGACGAAATGTCTGCTTTACCGTTCGGTTTCAGGAGAAGGAATATAAAGCGGACCCTCAGCTTTTCCATTTAAAAACTAATAATACATTCCGTCTGTTGTTCATAACCGTCAATAACTACTGTGACAACTACTAGCTTACGACATTGACAGAAATGGGTGGGTAAGTGATACGGCGTCCATATTGACGACTTTTTCAGTGTGACGAAGGTGACTGGGATAATTATCGTATGATGTGAATCTTGAATATTTCAGCAGAATTTGACACTTTATTGATAATGGATACGAAATTAATAATCATGCATGATTCGTCGATAATTTTAACTATCAATAACATCCAAAAAGGTTTAATGACCACATTTTGAATACATACCGAATACTGTAGCAAATTCAATGAAAACAATATTAGCAGTCGAACACTTGAATCATGGTATTACCCAAGCGTTATGTCACGCCCAATCCCATTTCTATATAGTATAATCCTTAGTTAAATAATCTTTGTAAATCTAACCTAACCTAACCAAGTTTACTTTTACTTTCTTATAAGTTAAATACTAGGGGAAAATGCTAATTATTTCGCTATTTATGTTTCTTAATCAGTGTATGCTGCTTGTTTTCAAAAATTGAGTTAATCTTGTGCTTGTAAAGAAACGTTTTTAGAGGTGTGTGTTTCCGACAGTCGCATAATGGTCAGAAAAACGGGCGGAAAACAATAAAGATAAATATGGACTGACGGATAAGCATGGGAAAGACTAGAAATAATAACAAAACACAGAAAACCAGCTAAATAGTCGCGGTATCTATCAAAATTATATCATTTGCATGCTCAAAGTATAAAAATAAAATTATGAGAATTATGAGTGAGGATGTAGAATAAAAATGAGAAATTGAGAATATGAGAATTAGAAAGAAAACTTCGAAAAATTGAATACGTAAGAAGCGCGTTAAACAGAATATTTCGAAATAAAACACGTAAGGAGGCGGTATTTAAATTACAAGGTAACCATGGCTGTTTCGAGTCTGATATGCGACAGAGAGAACTGGGTTACTGAAAAACGAGACGACGAGTCAAAACTCCAAGAAGCTGAAACGCGTTCCCATGAAGACTTAAGGGATGCAGACACGGTTGGACAGAATACGTAATAGTAACGTCCGGAACCATCTAAACAACTACAGCCGGAACCGACGAATAGACGATTACAGACAAATACTGTGAGAAGACCTCGACCGAATCGACGAAATCCAACTCCCAGAGGTAAACCAACCGCAAGCGTGACATTGGAAAACCCTTTGCAAAACGGGAACAAATCTAATTTGAATTTGTGAAGACGTAACAGGCATTTGTTCCTTAACCACGAAGTGAAGAAGAAGCAGAAGAAGATGACATATGTTCACGAAATTTGTTAGACTGAAGGCCAAGAGGCGTAAAGGGATTGCAGCCAACACCCTGAGATTGGTGAAGTGTAACTTGATTAAGAATTGTGTACCGGGATTTCGTAATACACGGCGACACCTGGAACAACGTTACAAACGCTGCAGCGGAGTGACTGTCGAGGAGCAGAGCGGTACCAACGATGACGATAATTACGATGACAATGATGACGTCTCTAAGCGGACAGTGTCATAACATTAGAAACCTTACTTTCATTGATGTATCAAACATCAACCTTCATTGTTGTACATTTAAGCCCATTATTGATACGTTTTTGAAGAAGCATTGTCGTTCCTTTGTATTCAACGCATGGGATGGGGTTTAATTTAACTAGACTGCCTGCATACGCGTCTGTCTGCTGGCAACTATTAGAATAGACATGATGAAACTATCTGTGTACGTAGTGGATGCCGTATGTATGAAACCGTCACACAGCGTGATTGTGATTGAAGCCTGCCTGATTGGCGGATCACTCGGTGAGCATGTACTTGATTGGTCGGCTGTACTCTCTAGCCACGACTGCGCGCACATACACACACACCGTGATTAATAACTTGCGTACGACTCACGATTCCGGAATTTACAATTATTTGCATCTGTTGTTGTGGTTGTTCGTTTTAATTACCGCTTCGTGAAGCGGGTGTAGAGAATTAAAACAAAAATAAAGTAAAGAAACGGCGAAGAAACAACTTTCGAAAATCTGTTGGGTCCGCTCTCGTGTTATTACATAATGACCTTTGCAACATGATTTCACCGTTTATAATTTATCGCTTTGACGCGATCCGTACAAACACAAGTGTACTGTATCTGTCTGTTTATATAGGCACTACATTAGTATGTGGTTTTGTGTGTGTGTGTTTGCTGGCACACTTGTTTCCATCGTGGTTTGTATCGTGTCAACCTGCCGGCAGTTCGTACTGTAATCTCTTCGTAATTGGCCAAAATAACGAGACAATGGTCTCGTTAGAACTCGTGGCCACTTTACCCTCCTTGTGTCTGATTCGAATCAAATAGGTTTTCAATTAATTTCATTATCCGCATTACAACCCGTTTAAAAGATTCCCTTGTCATTGATCTATGCTTTTGTGAATCACAGAAATTTTCTTCCGGTTGTTTGCTATTTACTTAACAGGCATCATGATGATACGATAGTTTCACGTTGATTTTCAAGAATATTGTAATAAAATAAATAAATGTGTGTTGATGATATACTGCTATCGTGGAGTATGTGACTCCGATGTAATCAAGTCCAATGTAATATGTTGTATTGTAATGTGTTTATTTGGTGTGGCTCTCGACGTCTTACTGGCCTGAAACACTTCCTTAAGTTTCCCAGCTGGTCGAGTCCCAATGGTAGCAAGACCGGTCGAGTAGCGTAAAGTTGATGAAGAAATATATATGCTCAGCTTCACCGAAAGTTTCAAAACAAAAATTATTGTTTTGAAGAAAATTTAAAAAAAATTATGTTTATAAAAAAAAAATAATAAAAAAAAAATTTTAATTTTATTAATTAATTAATTAGGATCAATTAATTAATATAGGGCTGTGAAGTTTTAAACAGTGTAATGCTCTTCTGAAAATTTTTATTAAAGTTTTAGTATAATTTAAATAATCTATCACCACTCATAAGACTGTCTGTAAACCAATCGATATTTGTTTACCTTTCTATTTTTTAGGTTATCTTCACTTACGGGTGGTAAAGTCCTTGTAGATTATCAATTAGAATTATATTATTGGTAATTAGTATTATTGAAGAAATAAAGAACTATTAAGTATTGAAAAGTATTAATGTTTTATTAAGTAACAGCAATATTGACTCTTATCGATTGGTATCGATTCTCAGGATATCGAAAAAAGTTACAAATATATGTTATAAAAATTATATAGGGTTCTTTAAACAGCCAGTTATTACCAAAGTCAGAGAAATCGGGCTAATATTTAAAAAGTATAACGTTACAATCAAATTAATAGTTATTAATAAACACAGACATTGAATAATAAATTGTAAATATAATAATTGTTTTCACCAAACAGCTGTTCTGAACCAAGAAGAGGCACTGGGATGGTCAAAGCAAATGGCCGCCGTCAAGTTGATCAAAATGTGACTCGTCCCTGCTGCGTTCCAAATAATGTATTTTGACGCAATATTTCTGTTCTCGTGTCCGCAAATCTCTTGTTATATGTTGTGTAGTGACTGGTGTAGTGATTCTGGGTTGTATTTAGTGTATCTGTATAATTATTAGTTCAAACACTTTCTCCGATTCCGTCACTAATTTGGTTTAATGTATTATACAGTTTTCTAGTGTTTTATGGTGTTTTTCGGAGTAGATTTATATTGTTCTGTGTTATGGAGTGTTACTTGATCGTTTCTGTTATAATATGATAGTTTCAGAAGTATTTTACAAGTCACTCGCGATTTCACAATAACTCGCTATACACTCGCTTTGTATGACGATTATAGGTTAGGTTATCCACGTTTTCACACGTATGTCATGTTAACCGTTCAACTACCAATAATTAACTAACTGTTTCCTTCAGTTTCAATTAAACTCTTAGCCCATATAATATTATCCTTAACATTGTTCAAAAATATTTTCACATCCTGTGTACATTTTACTATTTCACTATATGAATGCCTAAACTTTGGTTATTTGTCAATTTTATTCACTAGATTTGATTTAAATTAATCTTTCAGTTCATTCTGGTTATTTTCAGATTAAATAATGCCATTTTATAGTGTTTTCTGTCCAAAAAATAGTAATTTCACTTTCAGTTTGGTATACTCTGTTTGGAAGTCAAAACATTAAAATTTACTTCCTGTCATTATATAAATTCAGCCATTTTATCAGTTATATTTAATATTAATAATTCTATATTGTATTAAAAGGTTCCTATTCCCTTATTTTCTGGTAATTAATTGAATTAGTTGTATTCTGAAACATTATTCTGAAATATATGACTCCCATGTCTAAATTTCTGAGTCTAGTCATTCTCACTTTTATTCATAATTCTGAATATAATTTATTAAAATCTCTCTAAATGGTATGTGCAATTATATGGCATGATCTCAAGTTTATTTTGTCTAAACCCCTTTTGTTTATTTGCATTTAATTGAGCAATTTCTCTGTTTTGATGAAGTTTGGTTTCCATTCTTTTGGCCTATGATTTTTTAACAATTTTTCTTACAAAATAATTTACAAACAATATATGATGTGTGATACCCTCTCTGACTTTTTACAAATAGTATTATAAATTAAACATGTTTTCAAATTACACAAAAACAATTAGTATTGGTTACAATACAAACAATAGTTAACACAAAATAAAGAACATTTTTTTTTTTAAATAAATGGTTGTCTTCAAATCAGACATTTTGCAACAAAATTCCCATTTCCAACATGGAAATATGGTTTACAACAAAGGTTTTGTACTAACTAACATCTTAATTACTCTCTACTATTTACAAGTGGTAATTATTTTTATAGTTCTGATGTTAGTTGTTTCAGACCCAAACAAATGGCCTTATATCTAAAACATTTTTAAACATTCTTGTACTATATACATTAAAACCTTATATTTATATTCTTATTTCTAACTATTATTATAAGTAGGATTCTACAGTTTTTATACTGTCTTTTACATTGTCTTTGGGGAATTGTACCCTGTCATTAACAAATAAATAGTATTAATTGTTCAAAAGGTATTATGAACTCTGTTTTTCTTTTTTCATGTAAAACAAAATGTTATTTTAAACAGATTCATGTCTTATGAACAACATATTGTCACAGTACATATTTTAAGTCATTGAAAAATGCATATTTCATTGCATCCAATGTTTGTGATTGCCAAGAATGAAACACAAGGTTCATTTTTTATAATACCCAAAACTATCACTGGTTCACTTTGCACTTATTATTATGTTAATGCTAAATGGTCGTATAGTCTTATCAACATAATAAATTGGTTAGCGTTTTTTCAATGGAGATTTGTTCCATGGGTACTATATTATTGTTTCATCTTAGTTCACAGGAAACTTTTACTTTATACACTCCTCTCTCTTAAATTTATATACATGTGGTTTTTATTTCGTTATACTTTTATTTTTAGATATTTATTTTGGGGATATAGGGATTTGGGTGTCTTTTATAAGAGCATGACATCTTCTTCAGGATGCTGCCCTCTTCTTCTTTCTTCAGTCTTCTTTTCTCCTGCCTTCTGGGACTGGTATCTTCTCCATCTGTTCTTGATGCCATCAGGTTTCTTGGGATCTTCTCCATCTTCTTCTTTAATTCAGAAATACACAACCTGTATTGGTTGATCTTGGCTTATTTTAGGGTTTCTCTTTTATTTATTCTCCCTCGTTGTGGGTTTGGTCATATTGTGTACTGCTTTGTTATTTACTATTTTACCTTCCTGGGTTATACCTTGAAAACCTTTGGTTATGAGACTGGTTTTGGATGACTCATCACTAGTAACTCCTTTTATTTTAACTTGTATTTTCTTTATAATAATGATTTCTTTCCACAGTTGCTATGAATTAATCTATTTATATTAAACTTAATGCATTCTTCCAAATTTAAATATTATAACTTCATTATTCTAATGATCAATTGCCATTCAATATTATGCTTATATCTGTCACGCTACAGATTGCTCTCCTCCAGAAGTAATTATTTCAGACATGTTTATGGATGAAATAATTTCTTATGATAATTTCATCATTTCTTATAATTCATTTTCTTCTCCATTTTTATATCGACTTTTTTATATTAGAGTTTTATTAATTTTATATATATAATTATTTGTTTTACTACTGATCCTTTTCGGATAGTTAGTGTCTTCTGAGATATATTATAATTGTAATACATTTTCTTTCTATATCAACTTCGTGTTGTATCCTTGGGATATTAATTCCCTAACATTCCCTATCACGTGGGCTGGGGCAGATCAGAGGGTCACTGTACGCTACTTCTCTGCTGGCCATACACCACTTCTATAAATTGAGTACAGGGGCATATCCATCCCTGCTCAAAAAACATAATGCTGCTGGAATTATCTTCAGTCAGTCATCGAATAAATAAATAAAAAGTAGTCTCATTTTCGACTAATAAAAATATCTTTGGATTCTCCACTTCGTAGTCTCTCAGATTATCTCACGTTTTCTATCTTAATAAATCTTCATAATCATTATTATACTCATTACATATATATTTTTTCAAAACTCTTAACTTGTCTGATATATTTAATTTAATTATGGTTGAAAACCTTTCTTTTAATAATTCTGGTTACTGTTTACAGTGTAACTCTCTTTCTTCTTCATCTGAATTCTCTTTATACTTTCTTCTGGTTATTCATAGTATTAGCATGGTCTTTATAAATAGTCTTTCGTATTCATTATTTGAATGGTCTTAATATATTAAATTTAATTTTTTAACATTGTATCTTTACATTAGATATACAGGTTGTTATATTGATCATTTTATTTAAACATTTTGGTTCTTTCCTTTCTCTTAGAAAGTTATTAATCTGCCTTCGCATTCATTAACATTAATTCATTTATATTATATTTCATGTGGTATTTCTTCTCTTTGCATTTCATATAGGTCTTATTATTATCATTTGTTCAAAATCATCTTCTCCATATGTTTGGTATGAGTTGTTCTTCTTTGCTCTTAATTAACTGTTTTCATTATCGTTTCATAGGTAATTAGTCTCTTTGCTTCCAAATTTTTTTCTTTTTTCTCTGGCATATTACACTCTTTTTTGTTATTCTTCTCTACTCCTTCAAATTCTATTGTGAATGTTAGCATTTATTCTGGATTAACGTTAATTCTCTTTTCTGAATTAATTACTTTATTTTCTTCTCAATTCAATCATAATTGACACATAATTATTTCTTGGAACTTGGTTAGTTTTAATATAAAATTCAAACTATTTTTATTTAATTGAAAAATATTTCTCATAAATCCTTGTAATATGTTGATCTTATCTTGTTTCAAAGTACTGACGTTCTATCAACATTCAAATTCTGTTTAATTCATTTATTCCCAGAATTGTTTCATTCAGAATTGTTTATAGTATTGTGATTTTACTATTATTTCTGAATGTTTTGGTATTTCTCCAAATTCAAATTCTTCTTAATTATTTACCATAAAGTTTTCTCATAAACTTAGTTATAGTAAGTTGGTCTTACTTCATTTTTAAATTTTTCATATATTAACTTCAAAATTCCTTTCTTCTTAATTCTTCCAAAATGTTTTTCTCATAATTCAGTGGTAGTAAGATGTACTTACTCAGTTTTAAATTTTCATAATTATATTTCAATTCAAAAGTCTTTCTTTTTCTTTCTTCCATAAAGTTTGTTCCAAAATTATTAGGTTGTAAGTTGTTCTTACATTATTTTCGAATTTTTATAAAATATATAAAAAATTCTTTTTCTTTCTCTTTCTTCCAAAATGTTCTTCTCAAAATATTAGGTTGTAAGATGTACTTACATTATTTTAGAATTTTTAAAAAATAATTAAATTCAAAATTCTAAAACTCACAACTCATTCTTCATAATATTTCTTCATAGAAGCTTGATTGTACACTCCTTTGATTTTTCCTGAAACGATTTCCTTCAACTCATATGTATTGTTATGCTTATTATTTACCACAACATATGGTTATATATTGTACTCTACACTGGCCCATATTATTTATACTTTTGTAAGTTGATCTCCACTTTTTCTTTTCTTATTAATTTTCTTTTCTTTTATATACCCAGGAAGATGGACGATTTTCTTTATGTCGTTCCATTGCTCATATTTTTATTTATAATGTGCATTTTCTTACATAGTCTTCATTCATAAAACCCAGTTTTGTTTCTATGTTTATTCTCCATATCATTTCCTTTCAATGATATTTATTCCGTCTCCTTCAACATTGTTTTTCGCCGTAGTCGGTTATCATGATCCGTCCCTTTTCTTGATGTCGTGTGGTATTTGTGTCAACCAGGGTCCATCATCTCAGTTGCTCTTATAAAATTTACCCTAGGGCGCGACACTCGGTTATTATTACTGTTATTATTTTTATTACTAAATTTATCATGATAGTCTTTTCGGTTAGGTTGGTAAGGTCTGTCATCATTATTGTTGGGATATGGATTTCTCTGACCGTATGGGACATTATTATGTTGGTATAAATTGTTTCTATTGTATGGATAGGGGTTGTTATTCCTATCGCCGTTAAAATTACCGATAAGTTGGTTATTACGCGGCGGGTTGTTAGGGCCGTCGTAATTACTGGGCTGGTTCCCTCTATCATCATATTGTATACACCAATACTTCTCTGGTCCATGTTTTGTGTTACCTGACAAATATATGTGAGGATCTTCATCTGGGTTATCACTTATTATTTGTTTATCTGAAACACCATAAGCTGGTTTACCATCACATATCCACTCTGAAGGAATATATTTTAGTCTAACCGTACCCTGGAACTGTCCTGGATGGCACACTAATGGAATACATTCTGGTGATTCATCTGTGCCGTCATTACAGTCTGGTACGATATCACATTTCCATTTTTCTGAAATCCACCGTCCGGTTCTGCGTTGAAACTGGTCTGTTCCACCTGTGGTATTCTGTTTACCTCTGGTCCTTTCCCAGTGATAAACTACTGTCTTGTGGTAAATTATTTCTGAAATTACTTCGATTCTCCTTCTATAATTCATAGAATTCATGATGTCTTTGTCATAGGTAATTGGGATATTATTGCCATCAATTAACCCATGTTTCATCATCTCCAACTCTTCCTTCGTTTTTATTACATTTCTTGGATACATTCTCCTTTTCCTTGGTTTAATATCTTCCTGGTTTCGGTTAGTTTCAATTCTAGGTAATACCATTACTTGTTTCTGCGTTTTATCATTTGGTACTTCTTCTGGTTCTGGTTTACTATTATATTTTATTTCTTCAGTCTTCTCCTTTCTTAATTCCTCTCTTTTTAATCTGTCCTCCCTCATTTCCTTATTCTCGTCATCTAGTTTCTTGTTCATATTATCTAGTATTTTATGCTGATCATCCAGTTTCTTCATTGTCGACTTGTGGCACTCATCCAGTTTCTTACTTAATTCTTCTTTCATTTTCTTATTATCTTCCTTCAAATTTTCTATGTTCTTGTTCACCCCACTTAATCCTTCTTTCAAAGACTGTGTGTCCTTCTTCCTATTCTCCTCCATTTTCTTGTTACTCTCCTCCATTTTGTCTTCCATCTTTTGTAGAAGTCTTTCCATGAATCTGTCCATTTTATCCTCTTCCGTTACTTTGGATTTTTCTACATGTCTTTCCTGGACATTTACTTCCTCTGTCTGTGTAGGCATCTCAGGTTGTTCCCCTGGTTGTTCATGTTGTTTGGACAACACTGGTGGCAACGAACTTTCCGCGTCTATTGGTGTTGCTTCCTTGTTGTCCATGTCAACTTCTATTTCTTTCTCGGCCTCCGCCGCCCGTTTCTTAGATGTTGCACGTCGTTGCATTTTCCCTTGAAATTCTCTGGCTTTGTAGCTGTTGCCTAGCTCCAACTAATGATTGGGCAGAATGTATTGGCCTTCCAATCGCTAATTAAAGCCCCTAAAGTTGTGCGCCAATTTGTAATAAAATAAATAAATGTGTGTTGATGATATACTGCTATCGTGGAGTATGTGACTCCGATGTAATCAAGTCCAATGTAATATGTTGTATTGTAATGTGTTTATTTGGTGTGGCTCTCGACGTCTTACTGGCCTGAAACACTTCCTTAAGTTTCCCAGCTGGTCGAGTCCCAATGGTAGCAAGACCGGTCGAGTAGCGTAAAGTTGATGAAGAAATATATATGCTCAGCTTCACCGAAAGTATCAAAACAAAAATTATTGTTTTGAAGAAAATTTAAAAAAAATTATGTTTATAAAAAAAAAATAATAAAAAAAAAATTTTAATTTTATTAATTAATTAATTAGGATCAATTAATTAATATAGGGCTGTGAAGTTTTAAACAGTGTAATGCTCTTCTGAAAATTTTTATTAAAGTTTTAGTATAATTTAAATAATCTATCACCACTCATAAGACTGTCTGTAAACCAATCGATATTTGTTTACCTTTCTATTTTTTAGGTTATCTTCACTTACGGGTGGTAAAGTCCTTGTAGATTATCAATTAGAATTATATTATTGGTAATTAGTATTATTGAAGAAATAAAGAACTATTAAGTATTGAAAAGTATTAATGTTTTATTAAGTAACAGCAATATTGACTCTTATCGATTGGTATCGATTCTCAGGATATCGAAAAAAGTTACAAATATATGTTATAAAAATTATATAGGGTTCTTTAAACAGCCAGTTATTACCAAAGTCAGAGAAATCGGGCTAATATTTAAAAAGTATAACGTTACAATCAAATTAATAGTTATTAATAAACACAGACATTGAATAATAAATTGTAAATATAATAATTGTTTTCACCAAACAGCTGTTCTGAACCAAGAAGAGGCACTGGGATGGTCAAAGCAAATGGCCGCCGTCAAGTTGATCAAAATGTGACTCGTCCCTGCTGCGTTCCAAATAATGTATTTTGACGCAATATTTCTGTTCTCGTGTCCGCAAATCTCTTGTTATATGTTGTGTAGTGACTGGTGTAGTGATTCTGGGTTGTATTTAGTGTATCTGTATAATTATTAGTTCAAACACTTTCTCCGATTCCGTCACTAATTTGGTTTAATGTATTATACAGTTTTCTAGTGTTTTATGGTGTTTTTCGGAGTAGATTTATATTGTTCTGTGTTATGGAGTGTTACTTGATCGTTTCTGTTATAATATGATAGTTTCAGAAGTATTTTACAAGTCACTCGCGATTTCACAATAACTCGCTATACACTCGCTTTGTATGACGATTATAGGTTAGGTTATCCACGTTTTCACACGTATGTCATGTTAACCGTTCAACTACCAATAATTAACTAACTGTTTCCTTCAGTTTCAATTAAACTCTTAGCCCATATAATATTATCCTTAACATTGTTCAAAAATATTTTCACATCCTGTGTACATTTTACTATTTCACTATATGAATGCCTAAACTTTGGTTATTTGTCAATTTTATTCACTAGATTTGATTTAAATTAATCTTTCAGTTCATTCTGGTTATTTTCAGATTAAATAATGCCATTTTATAGTGTTTTCTGTCCAAAAAATAGTAATTTCACTTTCAGTTTGGTATACTCTGTTTGGAAGTCAAAACATTAAAATTTACTTCCTGTCATTATATAAATTCAGCCATTTTATCAGTTATATTTAATATTAATAATTCTATATTGTATTAAAAGGTTCCTATTCCCTTATTTTCTGGTAATTAATTGAATTAGTTGTATTCTGAAACATTATTCTGAAATATATGACTCCCATGTCTAAATTTCTGAGTCTAGTCATTCTCACTTTTATTCATAATTCTGAATATAATTTATTAAAATCTCTCTAAATGGTATGTGCAATTATATGGCATGATCTCAAGTTTATTTTGTCTAAACCCCTTTTGTTTATTTGCATTTAATTGAGCAATTTCTCTGTTTTGATGAAGTTTGGTTTCCATTCTTTTGGCCTATGATTTTTTAACAATTTTTCTTACAAAATAATTTACAAACAATATATGATGTGTGATACCCTCTCTGACTTTTTACAAATAGTATTATAAATTAAACATGTTTTCAAATTACACAAAAACAATTAGTATTGGTTACAATACAAACAATAGTTAACACAAAATAAAGAACATTTTTTTTTTTAAATAAATGGTTGTCTTCAAATCAGACATTTTGCAACAAAATTCCCATTTCCAACATGGAAATATGGTTTACAACAAAGGTTTTGTACTAACTAACATCTTAATTACTCTCTACTATTTACAAGTGGTAATTATTTTTATAGTTCTGATGTTAGTTGTTTCAGACCCAAACAAATGGCCTTATATCTAAAACATTTTTAAACATTCTTGTACTATATACATTAAAACCTTATATTTATATTCTTATTTCTAACTATTATTATAAGTAGGATTCTACAGTTTTTATACTGTCTTTTACATTGTCTTTGGGGAATTGTACCCTGTCATTAACAAATAAATAGTATTAATTGTTCAAAAGGTATTATGAACTCTGTTTTTCTTTTTTCATGTAAAACAAAATGTTATTTTAAACAGATTCATGTCTTATGAACAACATATTGTCACAGTACATATTTTAAGTCATTGAAAAATGCATATTTCATTGCATCCAATGTTTGTGATTGCCAAGAATGAAACACAAGGTTCATTTTTTATAATACCCAAAACTATCACTGGTTCACTTTGCACTTATTATTATGTTAATGCTAAATGGTCGTATAGTCTTATCAACATAATAAATTGGTTAGCGTTTTTTCAATGGAGATTTGTTCCATGGGTACTATATTATTGTTTCATCTTAGTTCACAGGAAACTTTTACTTTATACACTCCTCTCTCTTAAATTTATATACATGTGGTTTTTATTTCGTTATACTTTTATTTTTAGATATTTATTTTGGGGATATAGGGATTTGGGTGTCTTTTATAAGAGCATGACATCTTCTTCAGGATGCTGCCCTCTTCTTCTTTCTTCAGTCTTCTTTTCTCCTGCCTTCTGGGACTGGTATCTTCTCCATCTGTTCTTGATGCCATCAGGTTTCTTGGGATCTTCTCCATCTTCTTCTTTAATTCAGAAATACACAACCTGTATTGGTTGATCTTGGCTTATTTTAGGGTTTCTCTTTTATTTATTCTCCCTCGTTGTGGGTTTGGTCATATTGTGTACTGCTTTGTTATTTACTATTTTACCTTCCTGGGTTATACCTTGAAAACCTTTGGTTATGAGACTGGTTTTGGATGACTCATCACTAGTAACTCCTTTTATTTTAACTTGTATTTTCTTTATAATAATGATTTCTTTCCACAGTTGCTATGAATTAATCTATTTATATTAAACTTAATGCTTTCTTCCAAATTTAAATATTATAACTTCATTATTCTAATGATCAATTGCCATTCAATATTATGCTTATATCTGTCACGCTACAATATAAATAATCAAAATGTAAATCATGTTTACAGTTACGTGCACTATCGATTACTCCATTAATTATTTTATATAATTTCTTAGGAAGAATTAAACTTATATCGCCAAAATTCTAAATTCATTCTGTGTAAGGTAAAATTAGTTTAGAGATATGTTTGATTACGTTCCCACTATCTACTTTTCCGTGATATCAGATGTAGGCCTAACTAGTGTCATGGTAATCGTGGGTAATGGGTCAAGCCAGCAGTGCACTACACGACCAATGATACGAACAAGCAACCTTACGATATTTCAGTGCAGTTAGGAAAGTTTTCTACGATCCAACAGACGTTAATCCAATCGCACGCGCAAGCACAGACCAGCAACACAAAGGTCCCTCCCATCACATACAACGGCCTCTCGTACTAACGAGTTTTATCCCCAAACTCGAATGTTTAATGGACTCCATATTAACTATCTTGTCTTATGCAACGCAGTTCACACATGGCTTCCAATAATTTATGGTTTAATTTAGTTCTTGCCGAAAAATTATAATTGATCTAGATGGAAAACCGGAGGAATTAATTTGTATTTTTATCTGCTGAACATATCGGTGCCCAGACAGTGCAGCCTTCTAAAGGAAGTGGGTGTGTGCAGATGTGCGTGTGAAAATAGAGTAGATAGGTCTCGTAGCCTCGATAACTGATCCGTTCGGGTCAAACCTTGGATTACAAAAATGAAATTATTCGTTAAAAATACCGGACGGCGAAAATAATTATATAAATCAAAGTCTATGGATTTAAAATAAGCAGACTAATCATCATTTTCCTTATCTCACATTGAGTATCTATACTTTTCATTAACAATAATAAATGATAAATCAGATGGCAAGGTTGTGATGAGAATTTATTAACGTTGTTAGGAGTAGAATCGGTTTTGCTCAGTGATCTGATTTTGGTCATTGCTTGGTTTAATTTGCGTTATTTTTAGCAAGTAAACAAGTATTCTTATAAACCTGATTATTGCTAGCTTCGAATAAATTATATGACGCAAATCGGTTAGTGCTTTCTGGGGAGATACCGAAGTCGGTTAGCACTAACCCAGACTTGTGTAACATTAAGTTACCAATATAATTTGTTCCGATTCTTCGAATATTCAACTAGTAGATCAACCATGTGTCAAGTTTCATAAAGGCAAACTCATAAACTCACTCCATTCTAACGGCTAACAATTAAAGAACTCTGACAAGCCGTTACCTTTAAAAAGGCAATAAATGAAAATAGAAGAAGGTAACGTGAGATAACAGGAAGAGGGAATAAATAACAAAGATTTACAAGGTAAAAGTACGGTTGCAGATAGTTTCAAAAACATTTTGTAATCCTTTGTGTGCAAACAAACACTTTAACATCTTGCATTCTACACTGTGAAGCGAATGTGTACACTTAAACAGCTTGATAGATGAATAGGTCTCCTGGCACAGCAACTAGGAAAGTAACTATTTGAGTAACACACGAGTGTTGGTAAGATTTTAAGCAAACAATCTCAGTTTTTTGCGATATACATGTGTTCAGACTAATAGTTCACGTATAGAGTTTTGTTTCTAATCTCTTCTATTTGCGGATGTCTTCTGCTAATCACAGAACGTCTGAATTTCAGTGCATACAGTATATAGTAACTTTAATTCTCTTTTTTGTAATTCTGTAAGAAGTATCGATACAAGCGTAACGAAATAAAAAAAATCAAACCTTAGCAATAAACTGCGCCGTTTTTAAAGAAGATGAAGATCTAACGAGCTTTGTTTTATAAATGTGTGTTACTGATACTAATAGGAACTGAAGAAAATATACAGCCTAATGATCGAGGAACGTATACTACTATATCAAGCTGGATTCAACATATTCATCTCGCAATTGACACACATATGTGCTGGCATTTTCGACACCTTCCCAGACGATATGTAATCAAGTAAAGCTAAATATCTAAGCCTTACGTAAGTAATAACTCTCGGTTACCTGATATTACCGAATTTTACGCGTATCTTGGTTAGATATTTTCACAATCTATTCGAAATGAAGAAATGATCTTCGATTCATTATTACTGACATGATATTTGACTTTTTGAGAATATCACAGTATACTACGAGACTGAGAAAGTAGAAACGTTTTAATGTGAAACTAGAAGAAATAAAGTTAGAAGTACGAGAGCATCATGGAGACTCAATAAACAACACTCAGTATGTCTTCAGACGTTGGATAGTTTGTACAGATTATTAGAGTCTGGTGGTTAGAACCAAGTACGCCTAAATTGTTATTACAACAATCCTTAGTTGTATTGAAAATGTTATGCTGCTTGACCACTCCTTGTTAAAAAAAATCTTTCCGATGTTGAAGGCATTGGCTACATCTTAGAATAAAAATTTATAATTCTAGTCATTAAAGCGAAGATTTTAAATCGTAGTGATTTTTGTGGAAGACTGATTTTACGCACGTCCAGAAAGCGTTCCGTAGCCGATTCCGAGCGAAGAATGTTAAAATTTCAGACAACACTATTATTCGTTGTTCAGAGTTCTTCAGAGAAACCACACCACTCGTGTGATTGACAGCGTATAATTTTGCTGTTGTAAAACTAAATACCAACAACTTGATGTTTTTTTTTCTTTTTTCAATAAGGTTGAACTGTAGATGCGTTTCCGCATTTGTCAGAAGTCATGTTACCTGGCGTTTCCTGGAAGAAGCTAGTGGTTACTGTCAGGCGTCGATTCAGTGTCAGATCACGAGTAGTGTTTTAAATCTAAATTAATTTCAATCAATTACTGTAGGAAAAGAACTGTTGAATTTAGTAATGGAGGTTTTACTGAAAAACAGAATAATTTTTGTATTTATGTAAAATACTGTATCAGGAAAAGTTTGTTTTCCGTCAGATTCAGTTTTCGTAATTCTTCTTCTTCTCTTCTACTGGCGTTATATCCCATTATGGGTTTTACCTTCTTCAACAATTTTTTATCATTAATGATCAGCCCTTCCATTTTAAAAAGTCCTTTTATTAAAAAGTCTTCTCCATCTTCTTATCTCCACATTCGTCAGTCCTACTAAACATCCTCGATCCATCTCTTCCTTTGCCTTCCTCTTAATCTCCTACCTACTGTTCTCCGTTCTAGAATTTTTCTTGGAATTCTCCGTTGTTCCATCCTCATTGTGTGTTTCCCAGCCAAGCTATCCTCCTGGTCTTTACAAATCTTACTATATCAGCTTTACATGTTACTTATTTCGTAATTTATTATATGAAGTTATCGTAATTCCAACTTTCAAATTTGTGTCAAGTCTTAAAGGATCACGATTACGGTTAAGACATCTAATGAACGGTGACGGTTTTTGTCAGTGCGAAGGGAAGCAGTTAGCTGTTCGGAACAATCAGTGGTAAGGAAATTCTGCGAAAGTAACAGATCAGGCAATATTATGAACAGTTCACGAACTCAAGAATAGTACATAAAGATCTGCCTTAAAAAAAGAGACAAATTTGTGCGCTTGAAACGTCTTTAACAAGGTGACACTACGTAAAGGTATGAAACGGTAGGCCTATATCAAATGCACTTCATGAATGGGATAATGTTGGAAAGTGCGTAGTAGGGCAATAAATTAGCGATTTTTAGTGCCAGAATTTGATAAAGTAAATTATGTTTAACGATAATAGTAGTAATAATAAACGAAAATATGGAAAAATATAATTCTAAATAAGTTTTGCCGCGGAGCATGAACTAAATACGTTGAACTAAAATTTAGTTTGTGTGTGTGTGTGTGTGTGTGTACGTGCGGACGCGTGTTACTGAACTGAATAGGAGCTGGTACATGTGTCAGCAACATTTCACTTAATCCACTGTCTTGTATGTAATCCACTGTCATTTCCAGTTTCAATATTAAATCAATATTTTCTGACTTAATAATCGAGCGACTTCCGGTCTCAAGTCTAACAAGAGCTAAGGTTGTTTTGTTTTTACTTTTTTTTCCATATTGCCTTTTTACCATGCGTTTTTTCAAAACCCACGTATCTGGTCTGTCTTGTCCGACCTGCCTTAAGGAACTACAAATTGTCAGGCAGACTTAAAAAAAAAAAACGTGCTACTCATTTTATCAGAAATGGAAAAACTGTTAAGACTAGTAATGTTATCAGGTTTAGACTACTTACTTTCCATGATCAGTATTAATGCCATTTGTATTATATCTTCCTTGGTTATTCATTCACTTTACCCGCTCTTCAAAATTTATTACTTAGTATTTTGGAATTTACAGTTTTCTACAGGTATTGTTTAAATCTAGTCTCTTGAACAATAATAACTGTATCCAATTACCATACTTTAGATTATAACTTTAACAAAATTTTATAAGTAAGATTGACATTCCACAAACGGTGTTTTCGATTTTTAATTTTATGAAAATTGTAAGTATGCATCAAAAATCGGAGTCAATTTTAGAACTAAGACGATTTTCGTTATTAAGAATGAAAACTTTAACGCCTCTGTTAAGCAAATACTTTTTTGTTTTATGATCGTGTGCTCTTCGTTTTGTCAGATTAAAATGGCAGACTTCTATACGCTCCGACGTTTGCCCGAAGCAACTGCTTCAAATTTCATCACAAAAATTTTTATTGGTATTGTGACTCACGCTTAGAACGTATCTTCTAGAAAGGAAACTGCGAGATCGCTGGGCGGACATAATATTGTAACACAATTGAAGTTAATCTCTGATTTATGAACCAGGTTAGTATACAGTCGTAGATACCACTGGGATTGAGAACATAACAGGGTAGCTCCTATACAGACTACGTGGGCTCCTATCCTATCCACCGTTAGTTTAGAATTGATTTTAAAACACATATATTTTTTGAATTGCAAATTCCTACCGCTCTCTGCCCACACCAACGCCTCAAGCGGGCACAAGTAATATTCTCTTATAGTGAGCCCGGTAGCGGATCTTCGTTCAATCCTTTGTTGAAATAAATCTTAACACATGCACAGAAAACCAATATTAACACAGCCGAATATAAAGGTATCCTGATTTTCCTCATGACTATTATTTTGACTCCTGATGATCTTTTTATTACGTTCTAAATAAATTACCATTGTCGGGTAAGCGTTTCGTATTGCGCCGTAATGTTAATAGGTACTGCTAATGAATGTCAACAAAAATTGATCATTGTAACACAATTCATCCGATCGTGCTAGTATTGCTTTTTCGACAACACAGGCGAAGAAATCGCGTGACTTCAGTGGTTGATATGTCGCCCTCAGTCGCTAACTCATCCCTAGAGAATCGCTTCAATTCTTGTTGTGTTTTAGCCGCGAAACGCAATCCTGTTGGATTCGTGCACATTTCATACACCATTGTGGTGGCAATTTTTGGCTCATTTTGTGTCAGGTAGGTTCCTTCATGTCCGTGATCTTTGTTACTAATAATCCAGTCAAATTCTATGCCGACATTGTTGTCAGTTACATCCTGATAAAAAATGTACGAAACACTCCCGAGAGGATATAATAATACAGCGTACATATCCTGTATCGCTTTGTATTCGTCATACCGTTGGGTCATTGACGGGCAACCGCCAAGTAATACGCAATTCAATAAACCAACATTTGTAATTACCGACGCAAAGAATCCGTTTTATAATTTACTGGTGCAATTATCGTAAATTGTGGGCGAAATTTGTATACTGTGGCTTTTCCAATTTTGTATAATAGCGATTTGTTTTGCTCAGCGTCGTGGTACTGAGGTTTAGACGCACGTGTCCGGGAGCCTCCGTCTATTCAAGGAGGGCGGACGTTCATTGTTGGAAACACACACACACACACACACACACACACACACACACACACACACACACACACACACACACACACACACACACACACACACACACACACACACACACACACACACACACACCGGTAAACAGCTACATTCCTTCCTTTCTGTTACGTCTCCCCCGAGTTCATACGTTTACACACTTTCCATCTTGTTAAGATTAATTTGCCGCAAATAATATTTCAGAATCGGCCAACACCTTGTTCACTATAATAACTAGACGGTAATTTGGCAGAGCAACGTCGCCACATTGCGCCGTGTATAATCATACAAAACGTCTGTTTACTTTTTGTAGGCAAAATTAAATTTATTAAAAGTAAATCAATTTTGTTTTCGCATTTTTTAAATTTCATTTTAAAGTTTTTTTTTTTGCTTAGTTTTAAAAGTTTACACAAGAAGGCACGTTTGATGATAATAATAATAATAATAATAATAATAATAATAATAATAATATCAACAACAAGCAACAAGAACACGATTTACTTTTCCTTCTTCTTCTTCATCTCGCTCTTCACCGACGTCAGCCGTTGTTGCTTACATCGCGTTGTCAATTTCCTGAGACGATTAGCGTCTCTGTAAGCGAACGGATACAGGGCAGCGAGAGCAATACTTAAAATTGTGTTTTTCTTAATTGCGAAAAAATTGCTGCCGTTACGAGTGCGTCGCCAGTTCAATTTCTAGAACGATTCCATTACACGTATTTGCATGGAAGCTTATTTCTTACACGACAATTAATTTTCGTCCGTTCTCGATTGTTGTTATTATAAGCCATAAAAAGAAATAGAGAAATTCCGTTGCACTTCTTCTTCTTGCGAACTCCTTTCTGCGCCTATTACCTTGTTGGTGGTGATGATGGTGCTGTTGGTGATGGCAGCAGTAGTAGCCTAATAGTAGTGCTGTGGTAGCGAAGGAAATTGCGAAAACATTTCAGCACAGATAGTGTGTTCGTGTGCGTGCGTGCGAGGGAGAGAAAGAGAGCCTACAGAATTAACAAATATACTCCAGTTTGGAGTGTGTAAGTGCGCGAGCACACTTATGTGTGTTTGCATGTTTGTATGTGTGTGTGTGTGTATATATGTATATATATATATATATATATACACATATATATAATTACCGTAAAGGTTAAACTTAACTGATTTCATATAATTGTTTATAGGATATGAAATAGTAAAGAGTTAAAAAATATTTAATGTTAATGTGGGGGTCATTATCTGCGGGGAGACGAAGGCGGTTCCCGAACGTTATTAAACTGAAATACGTGACTTCATTCCGGAATGGGCATCGCCGCTGCCTCTGCTGCTGCTGCTGCTCCTGCTCCTGCTGCTGATATATTTTCTTCTTCTTTTTGGCTAGGTTTTAATTTTATTTTTATCTTGAAGTAAAATAATAATAAAAAAACGTCGGCCGATTATAATATGTTGCATACACGGACCGTGAGGTCGGGAAGAAGGGAAGGGAAAAAGAGTATTGTGGAACGAACCGATACACTTTGTATAGCTGAAACTGAACCGAGAGCTTGGAATTACAGATCACCGCTTTAGATAATCGTTTTAATTTCAAAAGCAATTTAACTTTGGAATGCTTGCTTCCTATATATTCGAGTGTGTGTATGCGTGCGTGTGATGAGTGTGTCTGTCTGTGTGTGTTTATAACTATAAGTAATAATATTATGTTAGACTCTGAAAAGTAACTGTGTTCGAGATATCAGAATAAAGATAATAACTATGCTAGTAATGGTTATGATGCCCGTAATGTGCCGATGACGGTCGGTATAATGACGATGGAAAAGGTAACTGTCTGGCCCAAAGTGGGGTTGGAATTCTTCCAACCAGACAGACACGGCGTAACTGAATTTCGTGAGGAAAGATTTGGTTCTGACTGTTGTATTCTAGAGGACAGGCCTCATTGCGATACTGTAAAAAATCTAATCCTACACTACTGGAACTGAAAGATACAAGCACTCTGAAACCTAATACCTTCCACGAAGTGATTTATAAAATAATTTGTTGGAGTCATTATGATAAATTCGATTGGATTTGTGTTGGACGAATGCTCCGAGTCTAGCCAGTGTTCTCAAAAACATAGTTGTACATATGCAAAGGATTTCGATGTGAAAATTCCAACAGAAGACTTTCCGACAGAAGGATCACTCGACTAGGCTAGATTAGTTGATAACTTTTAAGGTATTAAGTAATTAAATTGAGTTGAGAAAAATATTTTGCTAGGTGAGATTGTAGTGGTGATCACTAGATTACTAGATTGGAGACAGAGAAACTAAAAGAGATACGAGTAACCATTTAACTACCGTAGCACTGTGAAATCGGACAAGATCTACTCTGGACAGAAAAATTGCCTGGAGAAAGATTGAGTGAAATATGCTTATGAAATGAAGTGACTTTCGTTAGAGCCTGTTATAAGAGTTTACTTACAAACAGACAACTATACAGAATTCCTCTAGTTTCTTCTTCTTCACAATTCTCGCGATCTCCTGATATAATTTCGTGTGCCTGATACAAAAGCATCTTGAGACTATATCCTGTTATTTATTGTAACTATTAATCACCGAAACATGGAAAGATCTTATACGAAACGTTCAGCACTACGTTTATGATTCTGTCTTTCAGTGTACTTCATGTAACTGATCATTTAAAGTCTTCTACCGACTTGTTTCTGTTACAAGAATAAAGTCGAAGAACGAATGAACGTCAAAACCTACGCATTATAACATTCACTTTAACAAATTTTACAATCTGAAGAGCGATAAACCGTTAACATGATTTTTAAAAATGACTATGTAATTTAAATTAAATGGATAAAGAATCGCAATTCTGAATGTTAAAGTATACTTTACAATAACTTGATGTAAGTATATCACGAATTCTTAGCCGATTAATGGTTACTGTCTATTCCTTTCCTGGAATGTTGTAGAAGCTCAAATCTCCAGTGTACTTTTTAGTCTTAATGAACTGAGGTTAAACTACACCTAATTTTTAAGATTATCACACACAGTAACAATAACACTTAAGGTTATGAGTTGTTACATTTTCTAACGATCTTTCCCATTACTTAGGTCTACTAAATAGTATAGTTTTCCAGAATATTATTTTGTTTCTGTTTGTTGTATTTCAAGAGAAGGCTAACGACTTGTTCTGTATGAGTGTTTCCGTGTATCGTTTGTTGATGTTGCTTGTACAAAATCTGGATGTTGATGTTTCTGTGTGCAGAACCGGCACAACTATTACCTCAGCTCTTACGTTTATTCTAGTTGAACACGTCTCCCAAAGACGAAATGTAATTGATATCTCAGAGAAAGGTGAAATCTCATACGGCATACGCTCCAGAGAAATGTTAGGTTCATAAGGTGACAGTATCCGCAGTTATGGTGTTGGGTACTTACCAAGTTTTTTACATACCTTAGTAGTGCAATAGTACAATTTTTTATTAATCGTCAATTCACCTGGGAAATTTTTTCTGGTTCCTTGGCCCAATATTATAAAAATATTTATCTTTTTATTTAATACTAATACTTTTACATCTACGTTGTTTATATCTTTTCCAAGCTCGAGAGCTGGTTCTTTCTTCCTTTAGGCCTACTGTTATATCCATAAAACTCACCCATGATATTCCAAGCTCGAGAGCTGGTTCTTTCTTCCTCTAGGCCTACTGTTATATCCATAAAACTCACCCATGATATTCTAAGAATATTCTTACGCCGAAAATCGTTACGCCACAGCATTACTGACCATTTTTATTTATTAATAGCATAGGTTATGTGATTAAAGTAAATGTGAGCAAAAGAAAATGTATGAAAGTGTCCACGTCGCAGGCAAGGAGAACCCCAGTATACCTGACCATAAACGATTACACTTTTGAAGGAGTAAACGAGTTTACGTACCTTGGAAACGAGTATTAACGAGTTTATGTTAATAGTGAAAACAAGACATCCAATGAAATAACTAAGAGAATAATGGCGGGGAATAGAGTTTACTTTGGTCTAGTAAAATTATTAAGATCTAGTCTTCTCACCCAAGAGACTAAATTGAAAATGTAGAGAGCAATGATCAGGCCTGTAGTGACATATAGTTCCGAAACCTGGACATTAAGAACAGTTGATGAGAAAGCTCTGAGGGCTTTTGAAAGGAAAATTATAGAAGAATCTTCAGACAATCTCCATATATTGTCATGGAGAATGGAGGATTAGATCTAATCAAGAAATAGACTCCATTCTACAACAGGGAGATATCGTCCGATTTATAAAGTCCAGAGAAATCAGCTGGATAGGGCATGTAGAAGGAATGGGCAACCAAACACTCCCCAAAAGGTTAATGCATGGGCATATAGATGGGCGCAGAAGACGAGGCAGGCCACGAAAACGATGGCAAGACGACGTGGAAGAAGCCCTGACTAGGATGGATGTCGGCTCGTAGAAGACCAAGGAACATGGTCGGACTATCTGGAGGCAAATCGGAGGCCAAGGACCATCCTGGATTGTATTTACGTTTTCCGAAGCCTTTACATTTTATACTTATCTTTGAGACATAGGTAGGTTGCATAACTTTTGTCTACAATCCGACAGGTTCGTGAGGGCCTGCAACTAATCTCACTGGGCCATAGATAATATTGGAAAACATAGTCTCCGTTTCTTGTGTGTTTGTTTGGTTCATCTAGTTTCGTTTTCTTGTCCAACCCGGAGAGTAATCATTACTATAAGCAATTGTTACATTAATCTTTTTCGACTTCTCAGTTTATTCGGACTTTTGCTGTTACATGTTTTTTAGAAGTGCACATTAGAAGTTTATATTTTTTCAATTTGAAGGCCGCTATTTGGGGAGTTTTCTAAATTGGTAAATACATCTTGATCGCTAGCATTTCTACTATCTGTACAACAGTTACTGCAGCATTTTTCAGTGTTATTCATATGTGTACAAGTGTACGGTTTTCCATTGTTATAGAGCTTTCTCAATAAACGGATTGTAACTATTACATTTTATTTACTGCGTTACATGACGAAGTAAAAATCGTTTTCACCTTCCTCCTCAGGCAGTGAGCCACACTGACCACATAAACATAATACAAGAAGACGAGCACTCAAGATGTTGATTGAAAACAACAGGCTTTTCTCATACGTTACCCTTCCTTTCCAGTAGACTCTGTACTTCCGCTTACAATGAAGTCTGCCTCATCTTTGTCGATTATAAAAACCATAATAGAATAATCCTGACCTCATCTAGTTTGTTCTCTGGTTTATTTTTCCTTTCTGTTTGAATATTAACCTAATTGGTAGAACAATGTCAATCGTCTAAGAATTGTTGTTGAGTTTGATGTGACTTCCTTAGCTAATACGAGCGTCTTCATGTGTGGACCACAGCAAAACATGCATTGTTTGGCGTGTGTGTCTCCTCAGAAAATCTGAACAGTTGTTGGTAGTTATATTTAAATGCCGCCTGTAGACATTTACTCACTTTTGACAAATAAAAAATGTAAATTAAGACGTTCTACTTTGTTAAAAACTTCAGAGAAAAAGTTTCTGTTTTTTTTTCACATCTCATGTGGGAGAATTATAATTTCCTTTATGTATATTTTCAATGTGTTTAAGTAATTTCAAACAAATTTTACGTCGGGTAGGCAGAAAACGTAAATTTTGTCTTAAACTATTTAAAATTTTACATATTATTCGTACAGTTTCTGTTTTCCTTCATTAACACAACAGACAAGTGAACACGGTAGTTTATTCTGTGCGAGTGCGTGCGCGCGCGCCTGTACCCATTCGCGTTTTGCCATAAATACGAGGCATTGTGTTTTTTATCCTTATACTATGGAAGTTCGAAGCTATTATCAAATATCGAAATGGAGTATACATGTTTGAGATTTTGATGTCCAGATGGTTTTACCGAAGCCAACCAAGTAGGTGTCGAACATACAGAAAGAGACAGAGTGTGTAGAAATACACGACGATAGAAAGAAAACGAGAGAGACAGAAAGAGGCGATCCGTTCTAACAATAAAATATATAATGCAGCTTTGGAACAAGTCAACACTTGGTCTGGTAAAAAAAAAGTTGTCCCTTAATGACATTTTTATATTCGAAAATAGCCAACAAAAAATAAAACTGTAAAAACGAACCGGAATGACGCAATTTTGAGTAAAGAAGATGGCGCATCACTCACTTTTCATGAATATTTTAACTTCTAATATGTGTGAGCGTGCGCTCGCTCGGTGCGTGCGTGCGTGAGTTTGTGTGTGATTAGATTGTCTCTTAAGGAGACCGTTTCAATCTAAAATTGATAGGCCTTGTACAATTATAAATATACCGTCGGGCGGAATTTCGAATAATCCTATTAGCGAAAAAGAACTGAGAAAAAACAAAACAAGATAGTGACATTTGGCTTTCGCACTCTTGAGCTTGTAAAATTCTGTGTCTATATTATTTTTTTTTCTGTAGAATTCACTTAAGTATTTTCTTCATTATTTATATACGCAGTTAATGCTTTTGTTGGATATATCTTCACATCTCGGCAGCTTTTTATACACAAAGTACACCGTGTGCGCTAAATTCTTTTTTAATTGATTAATTTATTTTAACGTTTCTTATACCAGCTGTAAATTATTAATACTTAATATTTAACTTTTTTATACTCGTATGCTGTCAACATATATCTTCCAATTACGACCATGTCTTCGGTATATGGATCGTGGTACACACCACAAACAATGTTCCAGTACATTAATTGCGTATACAAAAACTAAACAGTTCCTTTTTATAGTTTTTAGTACAATTCTTTTTTTCGACCTTAATCGTTAGTTTACCTGCTTTAATGAACTGATTCACTGAACCATCATTCAGATAAAGATAATGTTGAGAGGGAACCACGTAAGTTTGGGAAGGAATTGTAATCATGCGCACAAACGTAGCTCTTGCAATGATCGGTCCGGGGTCACTCAAATGGATTGTAAAGGGCGGAAATATAGTATTTCAAAAGCTGTTTCTTGACGACAGGTTCAGATCAGTCTAGACAATTCTGCGGCCATTTACGTACGCCATATAAAGTCGTATACACGAAACAAACGAGGAAAACAAGAAATATTTGTTTTCATTTGTACATAAAAGAATGAATGAAACGTTTGTAACTTTTGACCTTCCTTATTTTTTCTTCTGACGGACAGTTCCTGTACATGTTCAACAGAATTTGCTAAACTGTATACATGCAATGTGACCACCATAACGTGGAAATGAAAGTCACGTGGATGAAGCTACTTCCAGGGCAGCTTCACAAACATTTACTGATATCTGATAATCCTGAAGACAAAATCCTATGTAAAGTAACATAATACCTTAAACAGTTTCTCCACAGAAATAAATACAAAATAATCGTCATCATCTTCCACAAAGATTAAACCAAAAATGGTTTATTTCGACCCCAAGCAGATGGACTAAAGACGATCACTCCAGCGCTTCTTCGACGTCCCACACCTCTCATGGGACGCGCTTCTTATGTTCCTTCGGCTCATAATTCAATAGTTGTTTGTGGATACGGCAGTCCTCCATTCGGATAAGATGTTCCAACCTTTCTACCTGAGACTGGGCAATCATATCGAGTACATTCACAACAGTTATAAATTAAAGATAGTACAGTGATTCAACGATCGCAAAGACATCGACATAAATATTTGAATAATCTGTTCAAATCGTGAAATAGACTACTGACAATTTGAGAGTTAACTATAACGCCTACTCGTAAAAATTGTAGTAATTATGTAACAGCATCTCAGGTTATAATTAAAATATACCAAACATAAAGAAGTATACGTATACTAAGATTACGAAGTTCTATTACTAATTTACGAGTATTCATATAACATTTTTGCACTTTAAATCGAAAGATAATGAATAGACACATTAAAAAGAGGCCGCGATATTTTTAACAATTGTCTAATCTTGCCTAACCATCTGTACAAATGTTTTAAATACGCAGAAACGTTAACACAAACTGCACACAGGACAATTGTATAGTAAGGCAAGGCCTACTGTACGCTGCAAATAAGCTGCCACGAATTGTGAGTTTTTCATGTTGCTTGTTTTTCCAGGTTGTGGAGTGGTGAAAATCAATGTCAGTTTATTGCAAAATTCCCACTAAATTGGGTGAGAAAAAATCATTAAATTCTTATTCCGAACAAAAGAAACTTGTGTCGTTAAAATTATAATCGATACCGTTTCATGTTATTATCATATTAATACTAATGAATAACGTTATTATCAGTTACATAATGGCGATTATCATATTAGCATTAATTCTGTGTTATATTACTGTCAATTATGTAATTATTGTCATGGTCAGTCTTTACATTAAAATTAATAGTAACGATTAACACATCGTATATTACCAAATGCTGGCAAATCTGAATACTAAACGTATTCCAATTACAAAAAAATAAAAATATCATTTAATAATTATCGGTCAACTAGTGAACGCTACTATGTCCGCTAAATACGCTATTACAGTGAGTTGGATTTAATATACAGTGACCATTAGTACTCAATAAATATTTTATAATAACATTAAAAGAACAGTGTGACAAATTATACTGACGTTCGAAACATTATCACTATAATATCGGCGAAGGACACTTACATAAACACTGTGATTAATTTTAATTTACATAAATTTCAATAATATTCTCGCTCCTTTAATTTCCTCCCATAATAGTGTTGTTTAATCTGTATCAGCGTTGGCGTCAACGGTGCGCACAAGTTTTTCAATCCGCTTGTTTGACAGTGCAATTATTTGTATTATTTTCCCTCTATAGCTGAACAAGAATCTTCACATTCTCTTACGCTTCACGACTGCCGTATCGGTACATGGATGACTCCTTGACAAACAAACAGTCACTATTATAACAGACCCACCGAAAGTTGTCAACACAACGCCGCTTTACTATAGGGAATCACATAAAAAGCGCAAAATTTAACATTTTAATAAAGGTCGTCACTTATTCAAAAATTGATAACATTTAAATTTTACTATAGTGTGCATTCGCAGAGGTTAATTGTGGAACACAACATGAGACAAAGATCCCTCACAAGTTTATTGACAAGCTCTCTTGTTACGGCCTTTCTGCATAATTACGGCTCAATTCCGCCTTGAGCTTAGAAATGGTGGTTTCATAACAGAAACAAGAGATTTTAAAACCCTTAAAGGAAAAAGACGTATAGTGCCAAATCACAAGACCTCGTTGGCCAGTTGTAGTAGTCCTTACTTACGAGAAATGAGGTCTCACGTCAACACTTCTCTCACGACGACGATACTGACAAAACACCGACTAGCACAAGGACGTTCGGGGGGCATTTAATGTTCACAATTGGTCCTGTTTCCTCGAATTTCTTAAACAGTCTGTCAACTTCTGACTGATTAGACGCATTTTGCCTGCCGAAAATTCCACGTAGCAGCTTGTGATTTATCTCCGCGTAACATTCTTCGTACTTGTAATGTGTTTTCACCCCATTACAACATGCTGCTTTTTCGTGCAACGCTCCATAACAAATCATACCGTAAGCAGATTTCAGAAGCGGAATTTACAGTGCTGCCAACCTAATAGAGCGACAGCCAAACTTACCCTCATTACGGGACACCTATAGCTTCGTCTGAAGCACTGGTTCCTGAATATTTCTGCTATCACCACCTTCCTCCTATAATGATTCCCAGTGCCCTTTCGAGAAAACTCTATTTTTGAATTTCCTTGAGATAACTCTATTCGTCGGCAATGAGTTTACTCATATCGTTGGATTTTGAACGTACAAAAACAGACGGTTATAAAAGACAGAACGAAGATTTTCGTGCGGGTATTGTTTATTTGTAAATTTTGACAGCGTTATTTGCATCTACTGCATGTGACTGTAATCCGTGCGCCATAAAACGTGCCGAGTTGTGGAGATAAAACGAAATACAGCTGCTTGTTTACAGAAAAAAACCATACTAGCCTACGTGAAAACGTTTTCGTACTTACCGGGTAATACAA
Organism: Magicicada septendecula; assembly: GCA_034769895.1. NCBI lineage: Eukaryota > Metazoa > Arthropoda > Insecta > Hemiptera > Cicadidae > Magicicada > Magicicada septendecula. The sequence continues at coordinate 464,131,676 of CM068369.1, forward strand.
TGGCTGCGCTAAGTCACAGAAAAAGAGATACACAAGAGGTAATTTTGCAGTAAAGACAGATTTAGGTGACGTCATACATTTTAATACACTTCGTTCCCCTTGCACACTTAACCACGCAAACACACGGAAGGCAGAACAGACTGTACATGGACGCAAAGAAAATTTTATATGCCTTACCGGGCGCATACGACCTGTAGGTATATTGTTTAAAATATGACATAATAAAGAAAGTAAATGAAGTAATAGTGGCGAAGGGGAAAAGAACTCCAGAAGCCGAAGGAACTTGTACAATCAGAGCCCAAACCCGACTGCAACAAAAAAGTAGAAGAAAGGAAAAGAGAAGAAATTGAATACACGATGAACGTGTAAAAGAATAATTGTTTGTCACCGAAGGTGTCATCTTCTTCACAACACGGCATAGGCAAGGTGCTGCCTGTTCCGCCTTCAAAGATCCTCCACCCATCTCTTCCTAGGTCTACCCATACACCTGTGTTCCTATAGGTTTGTATTTCCAGACCTCTTTGGCCAGTCGTTCATTCTAAGTGTTCTTTCCACCGTTGTTTGTAATCTTTTAATTTATCATTCAATTTAAAATCTGGTAATTCTTCTTTTATGACCTCATTCTTTATACGGCCATAACTTTGGAAAACTTTAATTTTTGTATCTCGAAGTACCTTGTTTCTATAAGTACGGTTGATTGTCCCACAGATCTTCTGGAACTCACCTAACTTAACGTCAATATCGTAATTCCTGTTAAGGTATGGGTAAAAATAATGAATAATTTAAGTACAGGAGCAAAAACAACGCTTTATTGAAGGAACAGTTTAGTAGCAAGTATACATAAAACGGACACACGAAATACACATTACAAGAGCACATTTAAAACTGAACTGAACTTGTCGAGTGCATCTCTATTTATATAGAAAAACAGCTTCCAGATCTTTTTCCTTTTATTTAAAACTTCGAGAACATTACTTTTCTAGACTCTCACAGTAAACACGCATGTGTGCGGGTTGAGGCCCCGCCCAGGCAGCTCGACCTACCACCGCACAATACAAACTTTCACTTCTACAATGACAGGTATACTTACTTAAAAATGAATGTAGTTTTCTAGCATATTCTCACCACCCTCCCTAAAACTCTACATTCTCACAAACACATTAATTTAAATAAATTAATTTTTACTCTTAAGTCCAAGTTTAGATCTTAAATAAACAAATTTTGGTTTTGACAAAGCTTTCGTAAGTATATCAGCGACTTGTTCATCACTTTTAACATAATGTACATCAATTTCTCCATTTTGAAAAACAATCACGTACATAATTATATTTCACATCAATATGTTTTGTCCTTTGATGGAATTCAGGATTGCTTATAAGTTTTAATGCACTCATATTATCTATATATAAATCATATTTATCAGTCTTACAATCGCATTCATTAAATAGCTTCTTTAACCACATTATTTCAGTTGTTGCTAATGCTGCACTTACAAATTCTGACTCGGTTGTTGATAATGATACAGATTGTTGCTTCTTACTTCGCCAAATAATTGCAGCATTTGCATACATACAAGCTACGCCAGAAGTTGATTTACGTGTAACTGTATCGCTAGCATAATCAGCATCACTATAAGCTTTAAAGTTGCCATCCTTACAATATAGTAATCCAAAATCAATCGTACCTTTTAGATAACGTAAAATTCGTTTAACAATTGACCAATGAGCTACACTTGGTTTGTCTAAAACTCTAGATACAACATTTACAGCAAAACTTATGTCCGGACGACTTACAATTTGCAAAAACATCAAATTGCCGACAGCTTCACGATAAGGTACATTACTTACAATTGGTTGTTTCATATATATCTTCCTTTAAGTCACCGTATAAAAAAGCCGTTTTTATATCAAATTTACCGATATGTAAATTTTCACGAGCAGAAATACTAAGTATCAATCTTATTGTATCAAAGCGAACAACCGGATTAAAAATTTCTTTTTAATAACCAACCGCGCTTTATAACGTTCTGTACCATCTGGATTGAGCTTCTTCACAAAAACCCAACGATTGTTAATCACCTTTTTATCTTTTGGCTTTTCCACTAATACCCATGTCTTATTTTCATACAAAGAGTTCATTTCGTCCTGCATTGCAGCTTGCCAACTATCTTTTCCTTTACTTGTAATTGCTTCGTTATAATTAGATGGTAACTTTTCAGCAATAAACGTGATCGGACATCCATAATATTCTGTAGGTTTTAATTTTGTTCTATCGCGCAATTGTCGTCCAGTTTGATTGTTATCGCTATTTGAAGATTGTAAAGGTTCTCTTTCTTCAAACTCATTTGATTCATTTTTAAGTAAAAGTTCATTATTTTTAGGAGTTATAATTTCATTTTGTTCAGTTTATTTATTATTATTGTTCAAAGAATTTAAAATAATTGAATCAGCTAATACTCTTTCAGGTTTAAAAAGTACATCTCTACTTATAATGACATCTCGCACTTCCGGAACATATACACGATAACCTTTACAATCCTCATGATATCCGACCAGATAACCCCTCATCGATTTTTATCAAGTTTCTTACGCTTTTCTTTTGATATATGTACATAACACATGGTTCCAAATATTTTAAATCTATCAACAGTAGCTGTTTTTCCATTCCATAACTCATAAGGAGTTTTATTATTTTGTTTTGTTGGGCCTGTTCTTTCAATTACATGTACAGCAGTATTCATTGCTTCTGCCCATAAGAATAGAGGTAAGTTTGAATTTGAATATAACATTGATCGAGCAGCCTCTACAATGATTCGGTTATCGCGCTCTGCAATTGAATTTTGTTCGGGCGTATATGGAACATTAATCGAATATTTTATACCTTTACTATTTAAAAAAGAGATCACAGCTTTATTATCGTATTCTTTACCACCATCAAAATGAATTTCTTTAATATTTGTTGCAAATTGATTCTCAACTCCGATACAAAATAATTTTAGTTTTTCTATTACTTCAGATTTTTCTCGAATAAAATGAATTTCTCTATAACTTGAAAAATCGTCTTTAAAAGAAACGAAATATAACTTTCTACCGAGAGACTCTACTTCCATAGGACCACAAACGTCAGTATAAATTATTTCGCGAGTTTTAGTGGCACGATCGATCTTTTTGTGAAAAGGCAATCTATGATTTTTGCCATAAGCGCAACCTTCACAAAAGAAATTTTCATCCGTAAATTTTATATTTAAATTTTTCAAAAAATTCTTCACATGTTTTACATTTTGATGGCAAAGTCTTTCGTGCCATAATTGTAAAACATTACCGTTGGCAATGCTCGATCTACTCTTTTGTTCTACCACGTTACATTCTTTTGGAATTAAAGTTTGAATGTCTAATTTTAGCAAACTACCAGGCTCATATTCGGAACCAGTTACAAGAATTTCATTACCATGCTTTAAAGTACATCTCGTAGCATTATGTGTTATTTCATAATCTATACCCCTTTTACCCGCATATTTAACAGAAAACAGATTATACATTGAATCAGGAACATATAATACATTATAGATAGTACCTTCTACTCGTTCACTATTTTTATAAGTTTCAAAGTCAGTATTACCTTTACCATATGCAGTCATTGTCATACCGTTGCCCATTCTTACACTGACTGGTGTTGTATATTCTTCGAACGTTGAAAACCATTCTCGATGCTTCGACATATGATCCGTCGCACCCGAATCCACAATCCAGAGATCATCCCGATTGCCACAGCTGCCTTTGTCACCTATTAATGCTATCCTCGATGTTGATTTCTTCTGTCCAGAAGACGAGTTACTTCTTTCTTGATTATTCGACCATCTTCGCTGTCCATTATTCTTATTCATGAAGCAATTGTTACTTTTATGACCTTTTCTTTTGCACGTATAACACCTGAAGCAGTCCCTTTTTAAATGACCTTGTCTTCCACAATTATAACACTGCTCTTGTTTCAAATCATTCTTCTCATATTTATAAGAGTCATTCTTCTGTTCCTTATGACCGATTTTCAGATTAGCTAGCAACGCTGTCGTCTCTTCGTCTACTTCCTTTTGCTCTTGTAATCTAAATTCTTCTGCCATCAAGCGCTCAGTAAAATTTTCGAGATTCTTCTTATCGTCAGATACCGAATCCCAAGCACTGCGAAAATTATTAAACTTTTGTGGCAAAGATGTTAAAACACGAGTCATCGCCATAGTCTTTTCAATTTTTCCCCCGAGATTTTTCATCTAGCCAACTGTTCTATTTTTGAAATATTGTGCATAACACTTTCACTCTCTGTCCACTTAAACTCAAAAAATTGATTTTGAATCATCGACAGATTTTCATCAGATTTTAGATCATATGCTGTATTCAATTTGTCCCACATCTCCTTGGCAGTAGAACAACCCACTATAAGTTCGAGAGGCTTTCTCTCCACTGTTGTAACAATTAACTTTCTGGCAATTTTGTCCGCCTTCTTGAACTTTTCTAACAACGCGTCACGATCTTCTGCACCTGCAGCTGGCTCGGCTAATCTTCCTTCGCAAACATCCAGCACATCATCATCCTCTTCCATCAACGTGCGTACTACGAAGCGCCATTGATGCCAATTATCTTTGTCTCGAAGTTTTTCAATTTTTATATTCGGTTCCATTTTTGCACAAATATTTTATACTTGTACTCCAATTACACACTGCACTCCGATTTTAAAATGCCACTGGGCCCATAACCTGTTGAGGTGTGGGTAAAAATAATGAATAATTTAAGTACAGGAGCAAACACACGCTTTATTGAAGGAACAGTTTAGTAGCAAGTATACATAAAACGGACACACGAAATACACATTACAAGAGCACATTTAAAACTGAACTGAACTTGTCGAGTGCATCTCTATTTATATAGAAAAACAGCTTCCAGATCTTTCCTTTTATTTAAAACTTCGAGAACATTACTTTTCTAGACTCTCACAGTAAACGCGCATGTGTGCGGGTTGAGGCCCCGCCCAGGCAGCTCGACCTACCACCGCACAATACAAACTTTCACTTCTACAATGACAGGTATACTTACTTAAAAATGAATGTAGAGTTTTCTAGTATATTCTCAACAATTCCTACCATAACCAATATCAAATAGTTAAAACGGCTCACCTGGTCTACAATTTGACCATTAACCATTATTTTTGTTCTTATTGGTTCCTTGCCTAGAAATGCCATTACCTTTGTTTGTGTAGTGATTTTCGTATTGTATTGTTTGCGAATCTGATGAAGATTTTTTAAAGCAGATTGTGTATTTTTAATTACAAGCAAGTCGTCAGCAAACATGCGTTATACCAGGGTTCACTAGATGTTTCCATTCCAAATGTGTCATAAAACGCTAAAAGGCTAAAACAGGACGCCATGGTCCATAACGCCCCCCCACAGCTGTCTCCAGCTCCCTCAAAGGGAAACTGTGGCCAGTGGTTGGCACTTTTTCAAAAGTATTGCTAAATAACATTTTCAACGGTAGGTAGTTTCAGAATCGTTTCGTTCTGCCTAGAAAATGTGTACAAATATACGTACTGAGTGAACATGAAAATAAACTTCTGTGCGTCATCAAATCCTAACCAGCAAGTTTTTTCGAAACGTGTTTGTCTCCCAAGTATTAAAAGTATCTACATAAGTATGCGATTTATTTTAAATCCTAGTAATTTTAATTGCAGTGAATTGAATCGTTTCTAATAGTCGCTCAGAATAAATCCTGTTGTTTTCTATTAGCCGACTTTGCTTCAATAAATGAAATAAAATACACGTAAGATTTAGTAAGCAACGCGTTATTATTCCGTACCCATTGTGCAATTAAATTATTAATTAGAATCTGCGTGCGTGTATTTGTGTGTGTGCGCGCGCTCTCGCTCAAGTTCGTGTGTGTTGTGTAGAGTGTTTCATTCCGATGTAATGTTTTATTTCTTCTTCTTCTGCCTCTTATTCATCTTCTTCTTATTTCTCTTTTAAGTAGACAAGTGTCATTGCAGAGTCAGTTAAAAGATGCCGCCACTAGTACGTAGTGTTAATTTGTATTCCCTTTTATTTGTGTGGTTGGATTTTATAATTAAGTAATTTTTACATTTTTACCAATGCAGCCAGTTCCTCCATGCTTCTCTACCCCCTCTCTCTCCCTCTATTCTGTCTTTTCCTCTCTCTCCCTCTTTGTTTTTCTATCTCGCTTCTTCAGTCGTAGCAATAAGTTATGTAACCTCAACAAGTCGATTGCAATTAGCGTCACATAGCGTACTCTGCGAGTGTGTGTGTGTGTGTGTGTGTGTGTGTGTGTGTGTGTGTGTGAGCGCATGTGTGTACGAATGCATGTATTTAAATTACACATCATATTCTCAGTAATTTATTTAATACAAATTTTATGCGTTTTATTGTCTCGTCAAGTCTACGCTTTTAGGTTTTGATTTTAATATGTAGATACTACCCACTTGTTTGAAAAACACAGATAACAGATCGAATTAATGTTCATTGGGTAGCATTGAGAATATGTGAGTATGTATGTTTAATAGATGCATAATAAATATTAATTATTGAATTATTAGTTTAACAAAATATCCATGATTTTATGTATGTATGTATGTATGATAGCACAACTCAATTTTTAAATATGCTCCAATATAAAAATAATTTGGCATAACGAATATTTTAGAATTAGGCGAGTTCGTGTTTATTGCGGATAGAGTTTCGATGGCTTTGTCGTCCCCTGATAGTCTTCAGGCACGACCCAGAAGACACGGGCGCAAAGAGACCCCAATGCTACAACGCAACGTTATCGTGTCTTTTGAAGACCTGTTGGGTGTCGAAATATTTTACATAAAAATCCCGCCGAAAAACCAGCTGAACTCGCTGTGTTTTAAGAAATAACAGACAAACCCCTGGAGAACGCTGCCTGGGATATTATATGGAAATCCGTTCTGTATAAAATTACATTTGCCAATTTGTTACCATTAATTGCATTTGGAGCCAGTGTACGTCATACTCCATTAGCTTAGTCGTACGCTACCCTTACAAGCCACATTACTCGATTAGAACGACCCACAGTCCGACGTTTGCAAAACCTTCGGACACTGGAAGTGGGTAATCCTGGCGAGAGAAGTATTAATTACAAGGAGCTCTGCTTATACAGAACATCTCGGAGAAAACGTGGTATTCCAATAACCAATTTACAAGCACCAGGAAGCCGTATTCTGAACCAGCAGCAAGTAGTATGAGTAGTCCGCGAAAGATTTGGAGGAATCACCACCATCATCACTATCATCACCGATCAGTCTACAGTGTTCTCGTATGTTTAAGGATTTCCAGACTCCATTAGTCGTTCCATAATGTATACGAAGGTATCTCTTCCCCTAGCCCTTGCCTCTGCATTCTCTCTAGTTTTCCCTTGTCCTTCTTTTGCTTTTGGGTTGCCAGTTTAATATTCGCTTTGCAAGTCTGTGGTCAGTCATTCATTCAACTTGTACTAAATTAGCTGCAGCTTTCTGATAACATGAAGACACTATACCACGTTTACCCTTGAACGTGTCATTTAGTGCTGAAGTATCATTTCTCACGTATGCATAATATACTGTCGACCATTTTTGTTTATTCTACACATCTTACACAACAAGTAGGCTGTGAGACTTGAAACTATAATTAACCTGCAAAAGTAGTTAAATCACTATATGACTGGTTCACAGATAATCAGTCATTTATTATTATTGAACACAATTATCGCATTCAGTAGACGTGCTGTAACTGTGTGCGTTAACAATACATCAAAGTCCATTGACACTTGTAAGCTTATATAACGGTCGTTTGTTTACACCTGCGGCTCCTTTCTCTAGAATAGTTTCAGATTAGTTTGTTTCTAATGCTTCCTCCATGATAGCGTTTCTTACTTAATCAGTTCACCTGAGTTTTGATCCTTAAAGCTAACGTTTCCTCGCGTCAAGCGACAGTGTCAAGAGGGAGGGGGACGTTCTTTGTATATCGACATTCCATATCTAGAAACGACCAGAAATAATTTCGTCTTATATTACTGAACTCATTAAAGGAGTGAATTTAATTCGGGCGTATGTCAAAATTTATTAAATCACCAAATATTTATTGTATGAAATATATTTTACGTCACACTTCAATTAGCTTTAGAAACTGGAAAAAATAATTTGTCACTTTTTTTGCTATGCGTGAAGTAGGCTGTAAACCAATTTGAAATATTCACTAATTAGACCAATTGGATTTAAAAATTGAAAAGAGGATAGTACAGTGATGTTTTAATTAGCTGATAGTAAATACTTGGATTTTAATTAGCTGATAGTAAATAATTGGACTTTTTCAAAGACTTCTCATTATTTAGACAGAAAGTTTGTCTTCTTCTTCTCCATCTGCCTGAATTTATAGAATGGGGTTGTGCGGGATAAATGGAAACTTTCCACTTGCTATTGTGTACATAATGTTAAACTTGGAAAGCTCCAATTAAGTAAGTAAAACGTTATACATACTACTTATTTTGATACACGCAGCGTTCTCAAAATTAGGTAATAAGAAAACGATATAGGTCTACTGTATTCCAATAACTTAAATAATATTGTAAAATCTCGAAGAATACTGTTACTACAATAATTGTACACATAGGGTGCAAATAATTTTGTAAACCTAAAGAGAAAAGTACAGTAGGTATATGAAAGGCATCCATAGACAATACACATAAAAGAAAGTTCGCGAAAAAATTATTCACCGAGTTAAAGCCAAATGAATTAAACAAAAAATTATCCTTTATGGTTTTTAAACAGTGAAAATATAATATGAACACATTGTTAAATACATGCGAGAAAAGTTACATGATGAAACCACAACTATATGATCACGCTTAGATTCCATAAAAATTAGATTCCAAATATAAATTTACAACAAATATATGTAAAATATATTTCCACAGTACTTCCAAGATACTTTCAAAATATGTAATATCTTAATTATCTCTCAGAATACGTTCTAAATAAAAATCGAACGATACGTCTTTGAGGGTCGTTGGTTCTGTAAGAAAATAGATTTCGAACATAATTAATTAATAACATTATTAACATTTAATACTCCCATATTTATTATTATTATAAAAATGAAATTTGCATTCAAATCACCACTGACTGACGACTGGGTTTTTATTTCGTTTTATATTATGTCATCTGTTGCAGCCGAAGAAAAATGATTGTTTTCGTTTTGAGGGAACGTCTGTCTCATTTCACCATTAATCAATGCTTTACCGACGGTATTGGTGGCGGATTTATTCCGTACCAACAGCGCTGGAACATAGGTGTCCGTCAAGGCTTTCTTTACTTTGTTTGTTTCAACTCAATTTCTTAATAGTTTTTAGAAAAAAAAGAGTATGTTTGAAGTGATAAATAGGTACGACGGTTGGGCGGCAGAAGAGGGAGAGACTGATTGGAAAGAAACAGAGAGAGAGAGATTGACGTGGTGCAGACTGAAATAGACCTATAGTGGTAGTAAGCGTAAGTGTGTGTGTGTGTGTGTGTGTGTGTGTGTGTGTGTGTGTGTGTGTGTGTGTGTGTGTGTGTGTGTGTGTGTGTGTGTGTGTTTTGTTGTTGTTATTGTTGTTCGCCATCTCGCTCGCACTTACGGCGGAAACCAGTTTTCTACGTACGTGTCAAGAATAAACGTAAGACCCATTTCAGATGGAATGGAGAGAATGAGAGAGACAAGAGAATGAAATGATTCGAAAGCAATTACACAGAGTGTAAGGCTGCAGAGGCGACACCTTACTGTAAATGTCATACATACTGCCGGGTAGCTTTATTGTTTTATTAATACACTTTTCTGAGCAGCAGAACACGGCCCGCTTTGTCGCCGTCCACTGTCTGCGCTTTGATACCGTACTTTCGCACTTGAATTACATACACACAGGATATGGAGCAAAATACAATATTGTGTAATGGAGTTCTCTGTTGTTCTTGAAATAGTATCTTAATTGCCGATTATATAAGTCAGAAACATATTTGTTATTACAACAATTAAATAAGAGGAAATGAAAAAGTATAATTTAATAAAATTTTATTCACTGTTATTACCTTTAGAAACAGCAGTACTCGATTTATCAGTTTAGACGATAAACTTTAAGGCTAATTAACTTTATTTGAATCACTATTTTATTAGTCCGGGCCACAGATAGCTGAAGAACAACGGTTAGATTTTTGAGAAAGCATTAGACCGATGTATTTTAAAAGAGCACTTTTTTATCTAAGAATGACGTACGTACAATCAGTACATTATTATATTCGACTATTCATCGACGCTTAATCCCCAAATAGGTCTAATCGTATAATGTAAACAATCAAAGTATTTTTTTATACACTTAATTTTCTTCCCCCCTCCCCAGCGAAGCAAGTCAGAACTAACAATTACTACCTTCCGTTGCCACAAATTCTGCAGTTACTTATTGGTACTTTCATATTAAGCTTCATAGAATAATGTTAATTATTGTATCTGAAAGTAGAGTTTTCTTCCGGTAAGCGCGTACTACGTAATACAGTACATGCGCGCGCACGCTTGATTGATTTAATTTCGAATTGTTTATGAGTGTGATTTTTCTCCCAAATACGTTGTTTTTAATCTACCGAATCTTACACGAACATATTGCAATGAACCTCTCTGAATTCCGTGCGACGATATGGTCATCGCACTCGCTTGAAGAGTGCGACACTAATCCATCTCAGAAGGAATCTTTTCAAGAAATGTAGGATTTTGACCAGAACCTAATCAGATAGACGGGAAAAACCAATATTGTGTATGTTTAGTATGACCGCCTATTTTGTACTGTATGGCTGAATGCTGTCGTTGATCTTCAACCTGTCAATCCAAGATATAAGAAAACGATGTCTAATAAAATTATATCCTAAACAGAATAAAATCGAGAAGTATGTTGGTGACATAAAGAAGTTCAGTAATAGGAAGGAAGTAAATAGCTTAATCTGTCACGGCCAATGTAATATGGTCGTTAGGTAAAACTAGGTGCCAATTTCAACCACCACCACGGACATTTTACCTAGTGACCAGAATAGAAAGACAATCAGCAAAAAATATAATTAATTGAAAGACTACAGTGAAAAGTTATTAATAAAGTTTCAAATGCAAATTCACTAGTGGTGTTCTGTTAGAAGGTAGCTGCTACAGAAATTTGAAGACTAGGCGCGGAAAACGAAATGTTTAAGTTTACATAAACTCTGATAACAGAACTTACAAAGGGAACTCTCTGTTAATAACAACTACAACTCGACGTAATTTCTAATGACATTTTAAATAAACGCGTTAAACAGAAAAGAATTTATTTCAATCCTGAAACACCCTACAACGAAACGAGTGTCGTATGTTTTAATTTTAATATCGTCTTGTGTCAAATATGCCTACAACTAGAATTGCTGAGGCACTTCAGTCTTTATTTAATAAACGTTTAGCGTCAATTATATACTGTGATTAGTCAAATTTTAGTTTACGAACCTTGGAGCTTATGTTAATAGTGAAAACAATGTATCTAATGAAATAACAAGGAGAATAATGGCCGGGAATAGAGCTTACTTTGGCCTAGTAAAACTGTTAAGATCTGGTCTTCTCACCCAAAAGACTAAACTGAAAATGTACAGAGCAATGATCACGCCTGTAGTGACATACGTTTCTGAACCATGGACATTAACAGCAGTTGATGAGAAGGCTCTGAGAACTTTTGAATGAAAAATTATTAGAAGAATCTGCGAACCAGTATGTTGTAACGGAGAATGGAGGATCAGATCTAACCAAGAAATAGACTCCATTCTAAAACAGGGAGATATCGTCCGATTTAGATTGTCCGATCCAGAAGAATCAGCTGGATAGGACATGTAGAAAGAATGGATAACCAAAGATCCCCCAAAAGGATAATGAATGGCCACATAGATCGGCCCAGAAGACGAGGCAGGCTAAGAAAACGATGGCAAGACGACGTGGAAGAAGACCTGACAAGAATGGGTGTCGGCTCGTGGAAGACCAAGGCACATGATCGGACTATCTGGAGACGGATCATTAGGGAGGCCAAGGTCTGTAGTACCGGATATGTATGTATGTATGTATGTATGTATGTATCTATGATTAGTCGAATTTTGATGTAACACTGACAGAATGATTAATAAACATTAATCTTTTTCTGATAACGCTTTAATGTTGTTGATGCGGAAAAGACCGACCTCGTATATCATTTAAGAGTGGTTTCATTTCCATCAACTTCGATCGAAGTCTACGTTATCCTAACGTAATAAGAAGATATAGAAATTAAACAAGTGATAAGGGCGACAACGTCAGTGTATCCAATTGTCGTTTTTGACATAAATATATCAGCATACAATCCACGTTATAAAAAAATTTGAAATACTGCCGAATAGCACGTTTACATTATTAACAAATTATTTACGTTTTTATTGACTTGCTAACCTGATACACTCCAATGCAGTAAAAACTATATTTAAATACACGTTTGCCAATAAAATCAAGCAAATAATTCAAATTAATTATACATAAGTGACAAGTATTTATGCGCATGAAATAAATTACGCGTGCGAGTTCGAGTTATATACGTTGCCTAGCACTGACTTACAGTTCCTGGTACGCGAACCGAATTCAATAATTATTTATATGAAACAATATAAAATTAATTCGATTGAGAAGTAATAAATAATTTTTAGTGTTAATTGGTGTGGGTGATTGTGTATGACGGCTTGTCATCGGGCCGAATGTATCGAGTTAGAGGAGCTGAACGAGTTTAAGCCTATCAAAACAGAGAGGTTAATGCAGGCGCTTTCATCAGATTACCCATTGAGCTACCGGCCTACACTTTGACCAGTTTTAACCAAGTGACCGGCCCCTCAAGCCATACCCCCCTTCCACACGCTCTCTTAATTTCTCTTGTGCTCTCTCTCTCTCTCTCTCTCTCTCTCTCTCTCTCTCTGCTGTCGCTCTTTGTTTTTCTTTCGCTCTGTTTTTATTTCTCGTTCATGTCATCTGCGCTTCTCCATCATCGATTGTCTTTCTGTTTTGCATTTTCTATATACTTGCCATCGTTTTCGTTTTTCATTTTTTTTCCTTGATCAGTTAAAATTTTAACTCCATATCTCATTAACCGTTTTCAATTGTCTGCATTTGTACATGTTACCTTGCGTGCACCTGTTCCTTACAAATAAACACATAAACATTCAAGAAGCTACAATACATGCGTAATAAGCAACACCAACATTTTGTAATAAACAAAACAGTCGCATTTTCACCAAAATGGCGACTGTGCTTAATTAGTAGACTATTATTTTTAAGTTAATGATAGTGTTTGAATCAGATATATCAACATGAAATAATACAAAAATCTACCTATACACACACGCGCGCGCGCACGCACACACACACACACACACACACACACATATAACTCGAGTAACTGATTGCAGAGTTACTGGCGGTTCAAACTTAGTAGAAGAAAGTTTCAAGCCGATAGTCAGGGTTCGAACCTCGTTCAAGAAATGTGTAACCTCGTGCAAGCGTGGCGATTACTTCACTACCAACCAATTCCACGCACACTTTAACGAGTACCAACATAATCAAAACATCCTGACACGATAACACAGTCGCGTCGTTTTTTATTATCAAACGTTGACTTTTGCCATTCCGGTGAACTGGCTACGGTGTTTTTTTCCTAAGAGTAATAAAATAAGAAATTCTTGCGCAATAAAAGAGGTAATAAATTCAATGAGTACAGCAGCAGGAGCAATGCAGCGAGCAGCGAGAGCCGTGAAATGTAGAGTTTTTTGACCTTGTGCCAATACTAAGTCCAGTTTTAATTGAGCGCCTTGTCTTATAATTAAGTGGCTTTGTGTGGGGGGTGGGGGACTCTTTTATCTGTCACCTAATGAATTGGGGCCCACCAGGAAGCGAGGCGTGGCACTAAACAATATTCAACAATGCCGAGCTGACTATTGTCGCGTTACAGTCGATTTGCAACTTTTGCGTTTTGCCCAAACTAACTGTGTTCGTTCCTGCAAACCTGCCGTTTCTTCACTACAAGTGTATTCGGCATTCTTTAGCGCATTTTTTCAGCGGAGAAAGTTACTGCCGACCTGTTTTTATACTCTTCACTTTTCGTTTTTACTGGGCGAAAACCCATTTATAAAATGGGTTTTTGTGGTGTGTTTGATATCGCTCGAACAGAAGCACATAATACAGTGCCGGAGACGGATGCTCGCAACATTAGTGTCATGTAAAATATTTTCTGGAATCGCGTAAATAAATAATTATCTTCAACTTGGACGACGAAGCATAGTATGACCCTTTTTATTACTTCGTCTTTACACTTCGACTATGTTTTTACTAACTTGACACAGAAATTCGGTCAATTTCATGACTCATTTCAACATGGTTTTTTAATTTAACTTCAAGGTTGTACTGTCGCATCCACCTTACAATTTCTGATCGTGTTTTCCATCGACTTATTCTTTCCACTTCTCCTGTATTTCACTCTTTTCTTTTAAATTATTGATGTTTAAATATAACCTTACGTTTAGAGTTATGACTACTCTTGAAGATCTTTAACGCTTAACAATAATATTACACTATTAGGACTTAATTCATATCTTAGTAAAGAAATCGAGGTCTGAGTAGGTAAATTAACAATGGTACAGAACTGGGAAATTTGTAAAAATTGACTCTTGTCTCGTTTCTTGTTTCGATATTTTCCCTTATATAGAAGGAGTTGAGACATCGTGTAGTCAGAAGCTTGTTTCATTTAGCTGACTGAGGTCGTGGATATACTTTGGAAACCCGGCCCCCTACTTCCATTATTTTAGTCAATGTGACTATTTACTGTTTTCAAAAATAAACCCATAAGACTGTGACGGACTATGTAATACAGGCATTGTAAGCTGACTTCCACTGTTTCAATCAGTGGGATCAAGGTTTCTATAAGTGTGTGGCTTCACATGGAACTACTTTGTAGGGGATAAAATTGTTTTACAGGTAATGCGTAAGCATACAATCAGTTTCGTTAATCAGTTTCGGTCACACTTTTTATATGATTTAAACAGTAAACGATTTAGATTGAAGATTTAAACGTTTTCCAGAGTTAAGTGAACACTCAACAAAATACGCTTATTTTGAACAACAACTTTCTTATAAATCCATACGTATTCTGTGACATACGTTCTACTTTATAATAACATATCGACTTGTGCTAAGTTCCTCCGAGCAATCACTGATATATCAATACATTAATACACCCTATATTAATTTGTTTCACACTTGACACGGAAACTGACTGAAACTGCACATTTGGAAAAATAATCTCTAAATATATTAGTTTTGAAAAATAAGTTGATGTGGAAAAGCCCGTTTCTTAGAACCACTACAAACCTGGGGAATCAAAATTAACTTCGATTCCAAATCCGCTCTCCTCTCTTCCTGATTCTATGTTTCTTTTTGTCAGTATTCACATGCTGTAAATCATTATGATTTTCACTTATTGTACCTGCGTTTCCATACTGTTCAATATTAGAATCAATTAAATACTCGGTTTGACAGGTTGTAACGTTTTTGTTTTGTTTATAAATGCACTTCAAATTCCATTTTTTTTTACATATTTATAACGTATATTTAAAATATCCATGTCAATCCAAATACTTTCAGTATTTTCAATATTTTTTTTAATATTTCACCGTTTAATGCTTAAGCGTTTCAAAATCTTCAAACACAGTCCCGTCTTTCATTTGCGCGTTAACAACCGTAAATCTAAATCCTAACGTGGGCTGAAACGAAGTTTTTGTTTGGCTATCTGTGAACAAGTCATTTTGCGCGCAGGTTCAGTAGTTTCTCTGTGGTACAGGTTGACACTAAAGCCTAACCCGTCGTCCGAAACGAAGCCTGTAAATAGGGCTAAGTCTTAATTATCGTAATTACAGTAGGTGTGAGAAATTACCACAGTTCTTTTGTAAATCACTACACGTTGTCTTTTTGTAAGAATTTTGATTGCAGACCGATCTGGGTACTTTGACGTCACTATGGCTTTGAATTTAACGTCACTTTTTCCTGACGAAACTAACCTCTCACCTTGGGACAAATCCACTATATTGTAGTTGAACAGTTCTTAAGATTCGAATTAAGTCTGTTAAGACTGCTTAAAGTTTTATCAAAACGTTTAAACTTTTACTGGGTACTATTCAATGTAGTGATGGCGAAGTTGTATTATTTTAACAACATAAAGTAGCTAAATATTTTGCTTAAAACTTACTAACAAAGCAGTGACAGTTGAATAAAATTATTTAGTTCCTCCTGTTAATATCGCACGTTTGATTGTCTCTTCGTAGAAGTGTCGCTTTGTAGAAATGTCTATACGAAAAATATTTGCAGAAAGTTAAGAAGTTTGAATAAGGTTCTTCCACGACGCTGATGGCAAGACATTTATCTGTTTCGGAAGGAGAATATTATATACGCGTATTATATTAATTCTACTCATTCATATACTTGAAGTCTGTGATAACGCCTATGACCCTTTCGAATAGTCAGACACAGTACCATAAAATTCTAATGCATTACTTAACATCAAAAGTAAGTAAAAATTTCTATGTTGTAATTTTGATATTTTTGTTTCAGGTAAGCGAAACGGCCATCAATATATTGTTCTTGTGATCCTGTGTTTGAATCCTACGCTAACGTATTGAACGCAGTTGTTGGTAAGACATTATAATCTTTAATAATGATTTCATTCCACCGCTTGGGTAGGTTTGTGTGTGCGAAAATATTTGTTTATATGTGCAGTGAGCCCGTATACGCTGCAAATGTCTCGGCAGGTCTGTCTGGACGGACTGAGGCGCGAAACCACAGAAGTACATGCTTAATCTCACACAACACCACATTATGTGTCCTCCCCTTTTCTTTTCTCTTCGTGTTCTTCTCACAAGAGTTTACTTTTAATGAGATTTTTCATACTCTCACTCTCTGTACGATCTCTGGCTCTGTTACTCTCTCTTTATCTCTCTTTCCTCCCGTTTTCTCACCATTCTCCGTCTAAGCTTCTCTTTCTCGTTCCCAGGCAACATGAATCCATTAACTACTAAAATTCAGCTCGCACTTAACTTGCTGTCTTTAACTGTCCAGTCTCACAGTTTCATATTTTACTCGAACTATGTCTATGCGTTTCAATGTTTCTCTTTAATTAAATATTAATTTTTTATTGAAACGTTTTAATCAAGCCAGTGAACACGTTGCTTTAATATTATCTCATTTTGAAACGGTTTTATGTTAAGAATTTTAAGTAGTCTTTTTTGAGTTGTTAAAATTATGTGGGACAGTATAAAAGCTTAGCATAAGTCAATAAGTTTAGCATGCATTGAGAGTAAAGATTCAATCGAATCATCCTCCTAACCGCTATGTTTCTCATACACGTTAAGGCCATGTTCGTCGCGTGATTCGCTTCTATTATCATAGTTCATGCAGCAAACCCATAAATCCTCTGCAACTTTGTACATTCTATACACGTGAAGGTTTAAGTACTACATTTAAATGCTTTTTTTCAGTGGAAGGGTTTACTTCTTTCCAATAAAATATACTGCATCCGCCATTTAGATTAGTGAGATTAGTGTCGCCGGGTCTTCGTAGCAGCTGGATAAATGAAAAGCTAATACAAATCGTTCTGTTTGTATTCACTTTTCAGGATCAATTTAAGTACTTTTTCCGCGTCCATGAAACGATAAACTTATGACCCTACTGCAGCAAGATAAACTGCCTTATGATCGTCCGAAACGTACAGGTAGTAAGGCATATATATGGACTGTAGGGAAGTCGCCTCCGCTGTTCACAGATAAACAGACGCTCAGTCGGCCGAAAGACAGGTGTACGTATTTCTAGTCGAAAAATATGCTCGTTGTATTGTTAACCGTTGTTGGCAGCGTTAACGGACGCACTCGAATTGCGCTCAGATTAATGTCAGGTAGGTTTCCTAGGAAAAAGGTTACTTCATCCCCTACTGAACTGCGCTCACTGGCCCCAGGTACTAAAAGTAGGAATACCTGGAAACTGCGTTTATTGCTGCTATTCGGCCAACTCTTCACTATACATGCGTATGCAATGAATTTTTATGTACCCGTCGTATTTTGCTTATTAAAAGACAAGAAGAAGTCTACGTATAGCAGAGTTTTCCAATTATTAATAGAAACGTGCACGCTGCTGGGTTATGTTTTAAATCCCAGTACTGTAATAATAGATTTTGAAGTTGCAATTCACGCGAGCCTGCAAGAAATTTTTCCAGAAGAACTCAAAATTATTGGTTGCCGTTTTCATCTTGCTCAGTCTTGGTACGTTTAAAATGTTATATTTTAATATAACCATTATTAAATTAAATGTTAATTTTATTAAATTATTAAATAACTAATGTTATCATTACAAACGTATGATAAGCTCGAAAAGCTACGTAACCTCAAAAATTAGCGTGTCAAAAACTAGTTATAGTATTTCATCATCAGAAATACAAATGAAATATTATACGTATATATTTCATTTATAATATATAAATATTAAATATTAAACATAATATTTCATTTGTACTTCTGATGATGACGTCTCATGACGTCGATTATGTTTACATACCTAGATATAATACAAAGAAAACAGTGAGTCTTATTTCAACAATATATATATATATATATATATATATATATATATATTGTAGCGTGACAGATAATCCACACAAATACATTACTCCATGATCATTAATAAAGCTCTAATATATGGAATATCCAGATGAGAATCAATTAAAAGGCACTATTAATTAATATACTCACAAGAAAAGTTAAAATAAAGAAAAAATCTGCAAATAATATATATACTACAAATTTAAAAACCCAGAAAACTAAAAATGTGAATAACAAAATTACCCAGGTAAGATAGAAGCAGGCAATTAAGATACCCCGACAAAGAAACCAGACCAGAAGAAACAAAAGCATACACAGCGAAAAAATACTGAAGAAAGAAGAAAGGAGGAAGAAGAAATATAAAATGAACAAAATTACTGAAGAAAGAAGAAAGAAGAATGACCAAAAATGCTGAAGAAAGAAGAAAGAAGAATGACCAAAATTACTGAAGAAAGAAGAAAGAAGAATGACCAAAAATACTGAAGAATAAGAAACCTGAGAAGATCCACTAGAAAAAAGGAAGTGAGACGACCCATATAAAATAGAAACCCCATAGGGAGAGAACCCAAAAACCCCAAAAATAAATGAATGTCCAAAGAGAAAGTATAACACCCCAAAAAACCATATCACAATGTAAAACTGACAAAAACCAAAAGTGTTAATAGTATTAAATAACAGTGCATCCAAAAAGTTATTGTTTAGTTTGTATGAACAAATCTTCATGGTTGAATATTTCATGTTGTAAAGCTAGAAAAGGACTAGTAATAATATTAATAAATCACCATAGACAAGTGTAAGTTATCGAATTATAACTGATAAACTTTAAAAAGGTGCATGAGTTGCAGTACAAAGTAATAAACTTTAAGTGTTTTGTGAACAGTATCTATTTTGATATGAAATAGTAATATTACTAATGAAAGGCTACTGAAGCTATATGAACATTCCATAGAATGAAATAAGAAACAGATAGCCAGTGTTATACTTAAAGAGGGGGAATAAATCTTTAAAATTGGGAAATACAGAGCAGACTGTTAATAATTAGTTTTAAGAAGTGTTAACCATTATATGGAACCAAGATGTTATGTTCCTGTTCCATATAATAATTAGACAAATAAGAATTAGTAGTAAGAGATATTATTGTTATAAGCTGTTATTTTATTGTCAATTTAAATTTGGAATACCCTATCTAAAAGTAGATATCATTCCCAATGTTATAAAATATTTTTAATTATGTTACTAGATAATCAATACACATAAAAGGTATTATTCAAGGTACCAGTTTTGATAGAGATAGGTGTTATATTTTAATTGTACAATCAATAATCACTGTTATACCAGTCAAAAAACCAATTGTTAATAAAGTATATAAGGATAAGAAGTCAGAGAAAGATATAAAATAACTACATTGGTAAAAATTTTGCAATTAGCAACACATCAAATCTAGGCCATATAATGAATTTAAACTGCAGAATAATTAATAAATCTAGTCTTATAAGCCAGTTAAACTGACAATATTTATGCAAGATAAACCCAACATATAGTATACCATGTAAATAAGGCTTTCTAAAGATATGGTCATTATATAAGTAAAATTATTTATTTATCTAATAAAATTACCATTAAAACTGGAATGGACTAACTGACATTATCACAGGAGGAGTCATAGACAAATGAATTATATTTAAAAACCATCATTAATAAACTAAATTGCAATAAATTAAGTAAGAATAGACAATTATATCAATTTCAGATTTAATAGAATAATAATTATATTAGGGAAAATTGCTATTATTTGCTTAGACAACAGGAAGTATAATTTTAGGCCTACATTCCAAAAATGTAAGAAATATAATTTTCTAATGAAACTTTGTAACACTAAATTAATTACTAGCAAAATATGCAGAATAGAATAATGAAACCGAATATGTATTTAATATTTCGTACAGTTAACTAATAACGAAATTATTTTCTGAGCATAATGTATCAAAATAAAATGTATCGGAAGCTAAGATAATTTGAAACAATGTATAAGATATATTAAATAGGCTAAGATTTTCAGGAGACGAAGGAAATCAGAACAGTTCATTATTATACGTTGAAGAGTGCACTTAATGTGAATATTTGCTAGAAATAACCTTTAATGGCGATTACGTTATAAACCGAGTTCGGTGAAATTTTGTATAAAATTATTTTGAACTATTTTATTTATTGTGAAGTGGTGAAGTTGACCTATGAACAGCGTAACACCAATAAACTGAACCACATAAAACTAATTAAATAGAATAACACTGATATCACACCATATACAGACTGAAAATTCGAGGTTAAACCGACACACATAGACACAATTAGATATACCCAATAACAACATTTTACACCAAGTGAACTATTCCATCATACACCAGTGACATTTAAATATATCCGGGACGATCATATACAATTGCTGAGACCATTTACACGAAGAAAGGACATCTTTATTTCAACAAAAACTTCGTCAACGTTAGAGGCTTCATCGCGCATGCGTCAGTCGGCCATTTTGGTCCATTCTCATCACTGCAGTGGGAAAACGACATTTGGCTGCAATTGGTTTGAACAAAAATCATATATAAACTTTTATTATTTCTAATTATCATTGTATTGTTTAAATTTAAGGCATTTTATAATTGTAAGTGTTATACTTTCCTGCCCATGACCTTCTCTGGCTATATCTTAAATAACCGTTTAAAGAACCATATTTTTATAATACTAATGTAAACTGTTTATATCGACCGGCCCTGAGTGAGTCGATACTACCTTGTAACATCGATTTTAATCGAACAAATTCATCATTTTTATTAATAAACGTTCTGTTTTGGTAATTTGGAGTTGATTTTTATTATAAAAAGGCTTAACAGGTAAATTAATCAAGAAACCCAACTAACCGAAAGGCGGTATATACGAAACGACAACCTTTCAAGAAGAAGAAGAAGAAGAGAGCCGTTTTTCGCCTAAACTTGGAGTTAACCAGATTGTCTTTTAAACAAATTTACTGAAAGTGACACTATTACCAAAATAAACACAATACCATCATAATTTTAATTACAACCAATAAACTCGATTTGTTCCTAAATTTTAAGAACTTAAATACTCAGAAAACATTTTTTCAGAAAATTTTTTTATTTGAAATAAATTTAAACATTTTTTTTATTTCAAATTGTGATAACATTCAAACAGATTTTATTTTGTAACCACGAAGACCAGGAACGTTACCAAATTGACGTTTCCAAAGAGGAACATTACTACATATACACTTAGACCTAATTATTTTGTTTTATTACAAAATATATATATATTTAGTCACTTTCTGCTACAGTCCGTTTCTTGATGTATATAATACATTTAATATTTATAATTAAATTTACCTCAAGATGTTATTTTTCTATTTGGAACATGTTTGGATCATTATATATTTATAATGATTTATATATTTCTGGTTGAAATAATACAAAAAAAAACAGCTGAAAAAAACGTTATTTTGAACACCTAAACGCATACAAAAAACCAGAAATATATAAATCCAATTTAGCCACACATGCAATAAACACAGGACACGAATTCCCAGACATAACCAATGTATCACTAATAAAACACCACACAAAGGCACCATAATGAACATTTGGGAAAATTTACAAACATACAAACATAAAACACAAAACAAACTAATGCCAGAACAAATACAAATCAATACAAAACATGCCATAATATTCAAAGCACTCAGCATCGAAAATACACAAAATACAAAAACATATACCACAATCACACACAATAATACAACTTTAAAATACCAAAGACCAACAAACAATCTTAATAGCAACCAGCAGCCAACACACAAATACCTCACCAGAAACAAGATTGCGAAGGCTGAAGATGAGAGAACAGGAACTCTCGAAACATGTTCCAAATATAAAAATAACATCTTGAGGTAAATTTAATTATACATATTAAATTTAATATATATATAAATATATATTTATTAATTGATTGTTCTTTTTTGTACATGCAAGATGTATTGTCACTTACTTTATGAGACACGTGTTTCGAAAACAGGCATTGTTTTTATTATCAATCCGACGTGCTACGGATTATATATACAGGGTCCGCCAGTGAAGCGGGAAATTAAAAGTACCCAATTTTTTTATGAAACATTTATTATCAGAATTTTTTTTTACAGATTTGAGTTGAGTAAAGTATGCCATTATTTTACTTTTTAAAAATAACGCCGCTCAAGTGAGAGCCATTTCTGTGTAAACATTCTTCTAATCTTGACCGAAAATTTTCCATCACTCGACGAAGCAGGTCAGGTTGAATCCGTGCAATTTCTTGTCTGATATTCGTTTTTAATTCCGGTATGGTGTGCGGTCTATCAATGTACACCCTGCTCTTCAGAAATCCCCAAAGAAGAAAGTCGCATGCGGACAAATCTGGGGATCTTGCAGGCCACGAGATGTCGCCATATCTGGATATGTGTCCGTCCGGGAAGAGTTCTCTTAAAGCAGCCATGGACACACGAGCAGTATGACTTGTGGCACCATCTTGCTGGAAAAAATTAATTTCCGGAAACCTAGGGAGCTATTGCATCAAAAATGTTCTGACCATGTGTGTGTAGCGGTCTGCATTGACAGTTGTGGTGTTTCCTCTATCGTCTTGGAAAAATATGGCCCAATAATGCCATATGATGAAACTGCACACCACACCGTAACTTTCGGACTATGTAATGGCTTTTCATGCAACTCACCTGGGTTTTCATCATTCCAATATCGACTATTTTGTTTGTTTACATATCCATTCAAATGAAAATGTGCTTCATCTGCCATAAACATGCGGTGAATAAAGTTTTCATCATCATTTACAAGTCGCAATATTTCTTCGCTGAAAATCCTGCGAGCCAGCATATCGCCATCTTTCAACTCCTGGATTACTTGAATTTTGTAAGGATGAAAAGATAAGTCTTTTAGTGCGGATGCATGTTTCATTGCAGAACGCTGTGGACTACGCGTCAATGCTACTCGAACTCTTTCAATGCTTTCCTCTGTTCTTACAGACCTTGTTGCTCCTCTATGCTTTAAGTTTAATGTGGAACCAGTTTCTTCAACTTTTTCACCCATGACATAATTGCATGAGCGGACAGCACTCTTCCATGTCGTGGAATATTGAAATGATTACGAAACAATCGTTGTACAGAAGTCACACAGTCACAATTTTTATAAAACGATTGTACGCAGAAAGCACGCTGTGCACCGGACCACTGCTCCATGTTTAACAAATGGCATTAAATGTAAAACAACAATCGAAAACCTCCACGCCCTCTCGTGAGCAGAAAATGAACTATTGGACTTTCAAAATTTCCCGCTTCACTGGCGGATATATATATATATATATATATATATATATATATATATATATATATATATATAATTACATGCAATGAAAATAATTTTACAGATACTTGCAATTAATAGAGAGGTTAGAATTAAATAAAAGAAATTTCGACGACGTATTTCACTATTATCGAAATGTTCTTCTAGTCTTTAAAATAATCACTCTCACTAACAATGAGTCTTATTTCAACAATATATATTCACTTCTTGCGATTTTTTGAAAAACATTACAGGTGGCGCAAAATACAGCAAGTGGGACTAACCCAGGAATATAAAAATGAAGAAAGTTCAATAGGAATATGGCTGAGACATATATTTGGACTACCATTTCTTCCGGCATCCGAGGTAGGAGAGTGCTTCGTTGAAGATTTTATAAGCGGAAAACCACAAGACAGTCGAGTGGATCAGTTTTTAGATTATTTAGTGGAAAATTATATCGAAAGTGACTCTATATTTCCCCCGACAATATGGGCTGCAAAAACAGCAAGTATTTTAAGGACCACAAATGCATGTGAATCATTTCTTTCATTCAAAGTTTAAAAGTGAAAATTTATCGTCTCATCCAAATATTCATTCATTTTTAAAAGTTTTATTAGATATGCAGACAGATACCTACATTAAGTTAAATTCTATAAAGAGAATGACAGAAGATATGTAAGACGCGAAGTTTTATTACGGCAACAACATATACAACAAAAAATTGCTCAGTTAGACAGAGATCAAATATCTAGATATAATTTTGTAAAATGTGTTTCATATAAATTTGGAAAAATTGTGTTATCTTAACTAAAAATAAAAATTTAAGTGTCTTGAAAATGTGTTTTTTTTTTAGTTTGATTACACAATCTTCCCCAGGTATAACACTGAGCGCAGCTCGAGTGTCTCTTCAAGGACCTTCGCAGGTATAAGAAATGGTGAGCGCAGTTCGGGTGTTGGATGTTAACGGAAGTCCTTCTCCCAGACTGCTACGTTCACTTGATCGGCAGCTTTCTGCGAGACCGTAGCTTCCGAGTGAGAGTAGACCACGCTCTCTCTTCGGAGAGGCGTATTACCGCTGGTGTCCCTCAGGGAAGTGTCCTTGGGCCTCTCCTGTTCTCGTTGTTTGTCAACGACACGCCCCGAGTTCCTGGAGTGAAACTGTCGCTGTTCGCGGACGACACTGCGGCTTTTGCCTCAGAGCCGAACGCGAGTTATGCGGCAGTTAAGCTCCAGCGCCAACTCGACGCGTATGTCGGGTGGACCGATGACTGGAGAGTTGCCGTTAACGCTTCCAAGAGCGCCGCGGTAATATTCTCGCGAAAACGCAAGCGGCCTCGGCCGCTTAAAGTAGGCCCCGTCGAGGTGCCCTGGACCAACAGCGTCAAGTACCTCGGGCTCCACGTGGATTCCCGACTCACCTGGCGAACCCATGCAAATTACATCAGACAACGCGCTTCGGCGCAACTCAGTAGACTCTGGCCCGTGCTATCTAATCCGGCAATGACCCCCCGGCTAGGTAAGCTCATAGTCAACACGTACGTGTTGCCGGTGATTACCTACGCCTGTCCTGTTTGGGGATACCTGGCTCGTGGTCATAGAATCACGCTCCAGCGCGTACTCGACCGGGGACTGAAGCTCGCGTGCAAAGTCCCCCGGAGGTACTCTTCTCGTCTTTTGAGGAGAGGACTCGGTGTCTGCTCTCTTGATGACACCGTGAGACGCCTGGCGCGACGATTCTATGTTCGTTCCGACAGAGTGACCCACAATTCCCTCATTGCCGGACTTGGTAAATACACCCCGCGACCAGGTGAGTCCTGGAAGCGACCTCGTTTGCTAGCCCCGGTGGCAAACCAATCACACCACCAATCCACCAATCGCAGGTCGCTTCAGACCCCCCCCCCCATAAGTAGATAAAAAGTATATATTGAACTCCAACAGACCCAGTGGCAGGAGTCCTTTCTGAGACTCGGGACACTGCACTACTCGCGACCCGCGCTTCGCGCGGGCCGCGCAACCCCCAGTTGTGTGTTCGGGTGTTGGATTAGCGGTCTATTAGGCATGTGAGCGCAATTCAGTTGCACCGGTGTTAACACATTTGGACTGTACGTAGCAGTAAACATGACATGTAAACAGTTGCGACGGAGATGATAGTAAGTGATAACTTGATAATGATAGAGGTGGCATTTGCGAATACGACAACGACCCCAACGATAGTAATGATTACAAATATGATATCAAAACTTAATGTGTTGTCACGGATTTATTTATTCCGGGCTTAATAATTAGCAATAATTGCTCAATTATTAGCCGTATAATTATATACTAGGATTGAAAGGAGTGAATAACTGACAGTTTTAGGAACGTGTAATGGATGTGTATATGTAGCATGGACACAAATTAGGATATACGCACTAAAAGTTTCAAATTTTAAATTCTAAAACTGACAGACCCACACTACAAAAGAAGTCACTATTTATTTTGAATTCTGCATAATTAACAATGGAGGCAATAGACTCCATTCCCTTTACGAATCTTCTGCCTAACTGAACGGTTAAACAATTTTTGGACTGTCGACGGAAAATGTTGCTACCGTAAAATAGAGGACTCATAACCAGCGTACTCACCGCAGTTGGATTATTCTGAGGCTTAGTATATGTACATATAATTGGATTTTCAGTCCGTTGAAGGAGTTTTTGGCGCTCTTTAAGGCATCTTCGGATCCCAATTTTATGCAGCTTGCTTTCTTCACTTTTCTTTGTGCACTATAGATTGGTTAGTGCCTTTGCGTTGTGTGCAGTATCTGTCCGTTTTATCTCTTATGACATTTTGTCTCCCTTCTTGTATTCGCAACTTTTTATGTCCCCCATTACTTGATCGTTCCACATTCTTCTTGGTCTACGTCTGCTCCACACTACTTA
The DNA here is from genome assembly GCA_034769895.1 of Magicicada septendecula. NCBI lineage: Eukaryota > Metazoa > Arthropoda > Insecta > Hemiptera > Cicadidae > Magicicada > Magicicada septendecula. The sequence continues at coordinate 464,158,722 of CM068369.1, forward strand.
TGGTTTCCACTCCGTGCTTTTTAATCTTCTCCAGACATGTGCTTTTTCCTCGTCTTCTACAGACATGAGCAAAAAACAAACTTACCCTTTGTGCTTTACTGTACTTTTATTTTTTAATAGCCAATGGTCTGTTTCTGTATTCATTAGAATTCTGCATTCTTCTCCTACTTTGTTTACACGATGCAGCCAGTGTTCTTATTATCAAGCTTTTTTAGTATCTCTTCCTATCCAAAACTGCAAACTAAAATGTTTTGTGTGTGTGTGTGTGTGTGTGTGTGTGTGTGTGTGTGTGTGTGTGTGTGTGTGTGTGTGTGTGTGTGTGTGTGTGTGTGTGTGTGTGTGTGTGTGTGTGTGTGTGTGTGTGTGTGTGTGTGTGTGTGTGTGTGTGTGTGTGTGTGTGTGTGTGTGTGTGTGTGTGTGTGTGTGTGTGTGTGTGTGTGTTTTAATGTATTCGACTGAAATGTATAGTAGCAGTTATTTTCCTATAATGAAAACCTATTGAATTTTTTACATTTTTCAATATACGAGTTCTAATACAGTTATATATGCGTTCGCAGGCCTTTTATAAACTATACTTACTTTTAGTGTTGTCTGCGCATACATTGTATTATTTAAAATACTGTTAAACACCGCATAACGTCTATTAAAGGAAATTAAGTTGTCAAATTTAAAATATATTTCAATTAACTTCTTTATGTAATGAACTTATTACTACATCTCACTTGTGTCCAAATAATTATGCGCAAACACTTAGCACACACACAAATTATTACGAACATTTCTGTAAACAACAGTGTAATTACAAATTCTAGTCTGTATAACGTATTTCTTTTATACACATACTAATAAGTTGACAATTTAAAAAATTTGATTTTAAAACTTTGGTCAAATAAAGTATAAATTACGATTAATATTTTAACTTTTAATTCAAGTTAACGGAGTTCTAATCTCCTTGCTGCTTTTCAGTATACGTAAACAATTAACACACAGAGATGCTTACAATGTGTATTCTGTATATACGCGCTTTACGAATGCTACGATTGTTAGTCGTAGCTTTTAACTTCACATAAAAACGAACACGACACGGTGGGGACCGAGCGATGTCATTGGCGCTGGCTGGAATTTTTCTCCGGGTAGTTGAGAGAAAATTAACTTAGCACCGTTATCTGTAGCATAACCGGACTGAAAGCGCGCACCACATTAAAAATTTTTAATGCAAGAATCCACTTTTCTAGGAATGATTTAATAAATTTATTCACCGCTCTCCCCCTCTCCACCACGTGTTTAATTCACATATTATGGGAGTTATTCCAACCGCGGCAGTGGCTGATATGATAATATTAATTGGCAGCAGCAGAAGTAAGATAATTTCCTTTTTCGATTAGTGAGTGGCTGCGGACAGGACTTCCTTAACGTTCGCCAACACATTTGTTTAGGATATAAAACGAACACTCCGCTGTCGACGAATAAAATTAGACGAAACGAATCGGTTTAGATCACTCAGTTTTATCGTTTGATGAGAACAATCTTCATGAAATTCCGTCCGACTTGTATATAGCTATTGCTGTCCATTCAACAAATGTGCCCGGCCGGCAATTATGAAAATCGAAGCTAGCTAGACTCGCTTGCAAATAAAGAACTACATGTGTTGAAGGTTTTTTTCAACATTGTAATAAGGTACGAATGACACTCCGTTGGTAACGAACTTCATGTTCCACCGATTTTAGCATACAATGTGTGTGATATGTCTATATGTTAGTATTAATAATGCAAATAATAACTAAATTTTATATAACTGATGACTTACGCTCTCAGGCCGGCGGCAACTCTGTTAAAGCTATGACTCATTGCCTGGGTATTAGGCCGTGGTCTTAGGTTGTCGAATTGAAGAGACGTTTCGGCCCCATCATTGGATGCCATGTTCAGTGAAGCGATTAAAAAAAAAAAAAAAAGCGCCCTTGATTCTGGTTGGGCGATGCTGTTTATGGCTAGCAACGTAGTGACTCATTGAATGTATTTAAGCGAGCCTGCTTATAACCACAACTTAATCTTTACCACAGTACTGTGGAAACTGGTGAACACTACACCAGTAACACTTTAACTGTTACATTGAAGATGGCCTCCAATGGTTGGACCGAAACGTCTGTTCAAATTAACAGCATTAGACCACAGCTTAGCCCGGCAGTGAGTCATAGCTTTAAGGGATACATTTTATGTGTTTAAAATTAGTACTTTTGGTTCCATTCAGTTGTTTGATAAAGTATACTTAACGGTTTCCCATATGTTATTGAAATGCGAAAAGAAAAAAAATTAGTTTTCGATTTCATAGTAGGCGTATAGTGCACTATTCGATTTATTATAATTGTCATTTTAGCTATCCACAAGCGTTCTTAATGTGCACTTCACCAAACAGGCCTTGGTTAAAGTAATTCTCACACACATTGTTACGCGCGTGATGTTTGGTAATTTATGTCAAATCTATAACTGGTACTCACCTTCTGTGTACACTTCTTGTTACATGGTTGTTGTGGGAAACGAAATTTCTATTTTTCTCTAAGAAGAGGAACACTACACCAAAAGTTTTCATTAGTACTGCGTATTCCTAAAATTTATGTAGCAGCTCAGATAGTAAGTTCTGAAACAATAAAATATTTCTTTTGCGTTTTTGAAAGGCTTTTTTTTTGACGGATAATTATCTAATTTAAATTTTGCTTTTCGCTTAGAAAAATAACAGGTGGCCTGTTGTATATTGTAACGTAACAAAGTTGAGGTTCCCGACGTTACATAAAAACTTTGTCAACATGACTGAAAACAATGCCCAAGGTATGCCATAATTAAGTACAAGAGGGCTAATCTCACCTAAAAAATGCATTGATGATACCTAGTAAGGTTACTAGGTAATAAAACATTGAAGGTGTACCTAAATATAAAATATGTAATGAGCAGTGTAAGATGTAAACTATAAACACTGTGTCTAATGGTATGAGTTTACTGTGTAGGAGTTTGAATATACTATACTGTTCAATTAATATTTAATGTTTTATAAAATGTACTTGTTGTTGTACTGTATCATGATATAGTGTTTACATGATATTTATTTTATGTTTTGTGTGTAGTAAGTGTGGAGCCATTGCTTTAAGGAAGTACTAAGTAATGGGTACTCATTTCATTCATGTTAAACTTGTATTTAAATAATTAAGTACAAGTATATTTATTATGTATGGTATTATGTTAAGTGTATTTACTTTAAATAATTAATGAAGTTGTTTAAAATAATATTTGTAAACTTGGCCAGGAAGACAATAAGTGTTAATAAGTTGGCAAGTGGTCATTATAATTATGTTAAAAACCAATGAAGGGTTCAATGATGAACTAAATAATAATAATGAATTGAAATCAGGAAATTAAAATTGATATAATTGGCCATAAGCCAGTGACTCTTTGTACAGTAGGTCAGGTAAGAAAAATTAAATTAAAAACAAAAAATTATAACAACTGTAATAAAACTAATAGGCCTAAAAAATAGTGTTTTGTAAAAGGAAATTAATACCTTTTAAAATAAGTCAATTAAGAAGAAAATGTAGTAAAATGTATACGGTTTAATAAGGCAGATTAAGTGAAAGTTTTATGTGATTTAGTGTAATTCCAAGCAGGGAGTATTTTATTAAATAAGTGTAAGAATATTTTCTAATTACGGCTCTAGGATAACAAATATTAATAGGAAGGTGGTTGTTAGGGCAACAAAATGCAAGAAATCTTGTTGATTTAGACATTCAATTGTTATATGTAAACGAGGACAGTTCAGTCATAAAAAATCGCTAGAAAACCACAAAACCTCATGAATAAAATTATTACCAATCAATGTTAAAATATAAACACTAATTAAAAAGACGGATTGGACGACTTCCTAAATTATCACTTTGAGAATAAACAACCTAGCTACAAAATTCACATAAAAAACCTTAAGAAAAATTAACTAAACTTACCACCAAATGAGTTATACAAGAAACCATAAATAAATGCAGATAATCCAGACCGGGAGAAGTTGAATTGGATAAATACCATACAACAAAAATTAAAGAGAATTAAATTTACCTATTGAACATTACCTGGGGAAATATTTTCGCCATTCTTCATCACTCTTAGATCTGACATCGTTAACTGGAACACGGCCTGGATGAGTGGCTTGTAAACGTTTGGTAAAAACCTGCTTATGTTAATACTTTATATAATAAGATTTTAATTTAAATTGTAATACCTAGTAACCTGAATTTGCATTACCTGGCCTTACTAATAGTTAAAAGAATTACATGTACCCTGGGATAAGAGATAAACTGAAAATTATAATTAAATTGTAACATAAACCACGAGTTCAATAACAAATCGATTCAGTATTGTATGATCGATATGATGCTCTAATAACCGAAGAAAGCAACTGTTGAAAATTTAAAATAATATAAAATAAAGAATCCTTCTTGTATTTGTTCTGTGTTATTGTAGAATAGTTATTCTATTTCGACTAGGGTGTAATTTACAGAGAAAGAAAGTGATAAAAGCGTCAAGTGGAACAACTTAACCTATAAGAACGGGTCATTCGCTAATGACAGCGCTCGATTGCAGACAGCTGGTGAATACGGGAGAATAGAGAACTAACTTATTCTCTCCACACTCCGCTCTTTTCAATTTAAATAATACATAGGGACTAGGGTTGGAGAAAAAATACTGAATTATTCATTATAATACCCGTAATATAGCGTTTTTCTCTGGTAAAACACTTGATAATTAATTAACACAGGTCTATAATCAACAACCGAATAATATCCACAACATAATAAATATTTTTCCTTATAAACAGATTGAATTGGTAACAAATTGGTGAATTCAACGTGGGCTGAATTAACGATAAACCCGCAATCGTATTACACTAGATACATACAAGAAGAGTAACAACAGTTCATTTGTTACAAATTGGCGAACCCAACAGTGGGGCTTTTAAACATCCTCAAATATAGTTAATAAAGTAACAAACAGATTTATTTGTTAAAAAATTGACGTTCACAACGTGGGACTTAAAGTTGATACACGGGAGTCACATATAAGGAAGTGAAAATATCATTTGTTACAAATTGACGTCAACAACGTGGGGCTTAACGTTGATACACGGGAGTCACATATAAGTAAAACAAACAAAATATCATTTGTTACAATATATATTAAATCATATTTTCTACTTACTAGTAGGCTGTATTACTAGTAGAAAATATTTGAGACCACTAACAATATATTAAATCATACTTTTCATATAGACTCTAACATACCCCTGACAGGAGAAGAATGTACGTTTTCAGACGCCAAAAACGTTTTGATAGACTATAAAGATATAACAACATAGTAGCATCAGACCACAACGTTATCGACATCACAAAAAGACTCAAGTGGAAATGACGTAATAAAGTGAGTGGATGGACGGGACTACATAGGCCTACATCTATAGATGCCCTCAAATCAACGGATTTTCTCATAGGACTGTTGTGAAAGGATACTTAAACACGTATGCTTGTGACTGTTAATAAACGTAAGTCTTCTTGAAAAAAAAAACTCTTTAACCCAATAAAAAAAAACGTTTAATGCGTCTCACGAGCGTGACTAATTAGTTTAAATATAAATTTTCAATTATTTTACTATTGTTTACTTCAACCGTCTGACACATTGACTGATTAAACTTAGAACGAACAACAGTCTGTGTGTTCTGAACTGTTCTGTGTAAGAAAAGTAACAGAAAGAAAGCTGCTTTATTTTGATTTTTTTTAGATAAAACCACGTGATAGGAAGGAATCAATTAGGCGCATTATAAAAGACCACGGCGTCTCAAAATTGTTATCTGACTTTAGTGTGTCCTGAAAAACGATTATTAAAAATGAATATTATTTTATTTATACAGAAACGTCGTCGGTACTTAGAACAAGACATTCATTGCTACATTGTGTGTATCTAGTCTAACTAATAAACGCGTATACACACTCAGACGCGCACATCAGCAATACAATAAGGCAACCAAGCGGCCTGTTAAAGGCAAAGTGTAGAAGAGCCGCGAGCGCGCGCGCGCGCGTGTGTGTTCATAACTTAAACAATGTCAATGACGCGCCGGGTTCAACTGCTTCCAGTTTAATTGCTTTCCCTACCCTTTTAGTGTGCCGTACCTACCGCGCCATTATATCCATTGTCTGTAATTTTTATGTCGCCAGTTATGTTTTCTTCCTCTGCAACAAAATGATGATTTTGTTTCTTGAGCTGGCGACGCGACTGACGTCCGAGAATTGCCGCAGTTGAAATAAAAATTGACAACAAATAACATTTTCCAGTTGCGATTTTAAGTCGATTGTTGTCGGTGAACCGGAAAATGAACACGTGACATGTAACCATGCGCTTCTTATTGCTGCTGCATTTAAATACAAAATATTATGTAGTCACGATCGATTTACGTTTCAAACGAAGTAGATTATGTTTTAAATACAATGTATTCTCATTAAATAGAATATGAAATAAAGCACATTTAATATTTGAAATGCATGTATGACAAATATTATCTGTGTCGACAGACTTGTTCTTGCACTTGTTTTGTCGGGTTTTTGAGGATAGTAAATTGTATGCTTAGATTTTATTCGCAAAGGCATTAATTAAATCAGAGTATAAGCGTTTTTAGTATCATCTACGAACAGAAGTTATCATCAACCACTATCACTCCGAAATCGAAATCGTATAACGTTTATTTGCAAGACATTATAATGGTACGTATAAATCTATACCAGTAATTTCATCAACACCATCTACTGTCCTAAATGCGCTACCATACCAAATAAGCGCGCTTAAATTTTTAAATTGGTTTTTCGATCTTGGCCACGAGAATCTTATAATCTTTCCTTTTTTCTCGCTTTTTAGTCCTCTCAGTACTTCCTCAGTTTTCACTATGCTTTTCCTTTTTCGTGTCAAGACATACTTTTGTTTGTTTTGCTCTTCTTCCTTAAAACACTCCAACTTAATAATCCTTTCCCGAAAAGTATCACTGACTAAAATTTCTGCTTCCGCTATTCAGTTCTGCTAGATTCTCCTTAACGTTTTTGAGCCGATGAATTTTCGTGTTGGGTTTTTTATCGAAATGATCAATTATTTCTTTTCGTTAATTCATTTCGCCCTAGTGTTCGGAGAATGGAATCCTTCGTTTGTGGACAGTATCCGAAAGATTTCTAGTTCCCATATACAGTATAACTCTTAATTGTTTCTTCCTTCCACTTACTTCCATTTCCTTTGTGCCAAGAACCTTCGTTAATATTTAATTTTCTTTTTTATTCTACTTCTTTTATTTCTCCTTTTTGTTTAAGATTAATCTAAAAATATTCTGGATTTATCTTGCATTTTAATGTTGCATTTTTGCTTTGTCAGATTGATTTTATGTTGTAAACATCCTTTGTTATTTGATAAGTTAATTCCGTTTTTCTTCGAAATTTCTTCTTATTTTCCTTATCGTCTAAACTGTAGGGGTGTATTACTTCTCCAAGGTACCTAAATCAGGAGTTTACTTTGTTACTAAGTTATTGTATTTTTTCTGTGTTATTAGTTTGTAAAACATTTCTGTATATTGATGTACCTGACAATAAGGAATAAATATCTGTTTACATTATAGCCTAGGCTACTTTTCTAACACATGGTACCGCGGGCATTTAAACGTATGCGTGAAATTATTTCTTAAGGTGTACATATCTCTCTGTAAATGTTATTAAAGAGTAAAAGCCGATGTCTGCGTATTTTCTGTACGAATGTAAATTGTGTATAGATAAATATTAGATGGTTATGTTACATAACGTGTCTATACATCTTACTCGTCTTACTTTTCTCCCTCCTTTCGATCTTTTCATACAACATTAACCAATCATGTTTCACAGCATAATATTTAACAATAATAAGAAGAAAGCGAATACATTAGCGTTCCGATATGACGTTATAAGTAGTATTTTATTAGCAAAACGTGACGCATATTCTACGAGTTATGATCCTTATATCATCACGCGTTTACTTTTACTTATCTAGGACGTATTTAACTCCTGATCAACGTGTAACTAGCGTTATGTCTACATGCGTTCCTAATGTCGCCTACTGAGGCCTACGCCTATTTGTAGTAGGTTTGCCATTACACATACCCATACGTGTACGAATGTCAGTTAGTTGCAACGGATCTAACTTTACGAACCAAGCTGAAACCGTCAGCATGTGTTCCCAGTCACCCAAAACATCGGACCCGAACGCCCTGAGAACGTACGTAACCCAATGTATGGACGCTTTCGCTGCTTATCCAGCGTTAAAGTCACCATAGTCAATATTTTTTTTTTTACTATCCACAACAACCGGGAACCTTAATTAATTGTACACACTGTTAATTACAAAACGCTGTTGGTGCGTCCAGGGTGTTCGTTGGTGAGAGTGCCTTTGTGTTTTCTGTAAACACCACTGTTTTTGTAGGAAGTTTAGCAATATTTTCTGGTAGATATAATCGAGTAATATTTATTATTGCTTGATTATATTGGCATTTACAAGTAAAAAAGTGCTTATAAAGCTTGCTATAGAACGGCAATTTTGGATGTTAAACATTAATGCAGGTAATGCGTTTTTAACCTAAAAATATTTGTTGTGAAAACTTAATTAATAAATTAGAGGTTCAATTGTTATTATAAACTCAATTATTAAATTATTATTATTATGTATAAATATTTTATACTTAGAATATGATTAGTGTATTATGCAAACAGGCGTTATAAATGAAACAATGTTTGGTGCTATTTGTCAAAGTTTCTGGAAGCTGATGCGTCTGTATTGAAACACGTACGTAGTAACCGAAAAGTAAGTCTATCGAAAGCAGGCCATACAATTAAGGTAGTAAGATCGATTGTAGGTTTTTGAAAAAACTGAAGACGGCACATTGTATTTTTTGTCTATATTAAAAGCAAAGCAAAGACAAATTTTGTACACTGTTTACTTTTGAGTTAGGAAGCCTGATTGAATTCTTCAAACTCAATTTTTTTAATTGAATTCGTTAAAAAATTGTAAACAAAAAGTAGGGCTACGCCGAATTAGCCTATAACTACAAACGCAATGTGATGGATCATAGTCTTATTAAAACATCAGACTTGTGATTTAGTTTTTTACGTATAAATATAAAATTGTATCTATGCAATTGTATTCGTATGATATATTATCGGTTGCAGTTGAATCGTTCTTGATAGAAAAATTGAATACAGAAGTATCAGGTGCTTAGGTTGCAGCAGGTAGGCCTATATCTAAATATTTCTAATATAAACTAGAAACGTTGTTGACAGAATTTCGAAGTTAACGTATACTTTACCTACATACCGTAAATGAAGTTGAATTGTAATATATTAGAATAAGAAAACCTGCGCCTAGAAGAAACGTATCCTGTATCATTCTAAGAGCATTTGACTTTACAAGTATAGGTCACATACAGTTTAGTACAATCACCACCAGTTACATGTACGTTGATAAATTTTGGGTTTGGTAGAATGGTCACATTTATTAATTAAGGAATTGTACAAAACGTGCATAAAGCTAGGCAAAGTTTATAATATTTGCTTGTTGGATAAGTTATACTGAACACTTTTCAATATCTAACAGATGAAACGAAATCAAACTAACCAAAGCTGAAGCTGTTTAATAAGACGAAGTTTTTTGTTTTGTTTAACTGGCAGTTTTATTATAAAGTTAGCAAACACAAATTATTTTTATAACCTGTAGTGCGTGCTAAAGATCATACTAATTTAACCCTAGTTTAACAAAGTCTTAAATCAATTAACTGCTTTAAAAGAAAACCATCTCAGATTTCTAGTGTATTCGATTCTGATCCAAGGTCACATGTTTTGTGATTATAAAGATAGTGATCTGAAACTTTTATCCCTTACAACTAATTATGTGAAGTCTTAAATTTATCTTTTTTAAGTGCAAGCTTAATTCATTAACACTAAGAGTAAATATTTCCATCCCCACTGACAGTGTGAAAAGCCTAAACTTTAAAGAATACATCAGTTTTAAGCCTAGAATATCAAGCAATCAGATTAGGCCTATAGAAATATCAAGGTTCAGTGAGATAGTCACGATAAATACAGTAATAAATTAAACAAAAACACGCAAAAACGAGTTAAATTTACTTACTAGTGTTTGCATGGAAAACTATTACCTTTCTCGAAGTGGTTTGACTAAACGATATCTCGAATAGGGAGAGACACATCCATCCCTGTGACATCCACCGAAACTAAATGAAAATCTCTGTCATTAAGCCTATAATGTAACAGATTGTTTAAATTCACTTTGTTTAGTCCACCTGAACCAAAACGAAATCAAAATAGTGTGCGTTATATAAAATTATGTGTAGCCTAGTACATAATTCGAAAACAAATCTTACATTTGAAAACATGTGCATTACAAATTTTATATGTTCAATTAATTCTACGTAAAATGTATGCTGTATAATTTATTTTAATGCGCGCGCGTGTGTGCGTACGTGGGTGCGTGAGTGATTAGGTTTGGGAAACAGTGCCCGCACAATCTTCATATTACAGTGACTGAAAGTGAGTTTAATGATGGGTTATAAATGGTATCATTCATTTTCCGGGTGACTTTAACGCTGGGTATTAAAATAGAGAGACAGGTATCGTCCGGAGTATACAGGTGACTTTAACGCTGGGGAGTTTTATAAAGAAGAGTGAATTAAACGTTCGAGAATTGTAATACTCCAGCGAGTGACCTGGAAGTAGTGAAACATGTTTAAACACGTGTTATTTCAACAGTTGTTTCTTATTGACTCGGAATGTCTTTAACCACATTTTTAAGGCTCCGTGTACACTTGCCCCTTAAACAAGTCCTGTTACAACACAAGTCTCAGAATTTTAACGTAGGCTTATGTGGTAAAATAGCAAAATCCACTGTCTTGTGCTTTATGGGATTGTATGCAAAGGATGGTGGTTTTTTAAACCCTTAACGTCGTAATGTATCTTATAGACTTACTCCTAAAGATCCGTAGGTAAGCAAGTGAAAGCTCACACATACACCACACACACACACACACACACACACACACACACACACACACACACACACACACACACACACACACACACACACACACACATTTCACCTCTGAGCATTATAAAACTATTACTTTTATACTTTAATATATGTAACATTTATTTCACTGACTAACTTGTATCTGCAAGTATAATTTTGTTGAATACCTAAATCTAAACATGTTATTGTATTGCCGATAGTAGTGTCAAGGTTGGAAAGTTCATGGGGTACTTGGAACTTCCACTAGAGAGCGTGAAAAGCTAAGAACTATGAGAGTTCAAATTTAGTGGCTCGTGAATTTTAAACTATGGAATATATTAGCGTAAGCCAACAATGGATAAACGTCCGTATAGAGAAGTAACTTGACTCATCTGCCGATTACAATTGTGGAGAAAATCTCAGAAACAGGACACCGTACGCTTCCCGAATTTCTAAGTTTAGGCCTTTAACTTCCAGTTAGCTAAATGTGTTTTAAGCTAAATCAATTACTCATTTCATATTCGTGTCTCGTTCTTTAATTCGGTCCCTGTCGTAAGATAGCATAGCACTAATCGTTCTCCGATAGAATTTTCCGTTAAGTTGTGAGAATGAGTGAGCGCACACGTGAGACTGCTAGCGGGAATTATTATTTATTAAATTTTTGTAACATAGCAGTCAGTACTACGTTTTTGGACGTCGAAACGGAAGTGCTTTAAAAACGACAAATCTAAATCATATGCAAAACTCGCAGTATGCTAGTGATAGGCCTACAAACAAAAACTACAACACCAGCCTAGTGATAGTCTTTACTTCCCCTCTGAAGCACAAACGATAAGATGATATAACAGTTAATAATCACAAATGAAATCTACATTAAAAGCTTCTTTACTAACCATATGTACTGGAGAACGCCATCTTGTTTTTAACACGTCTTTTCTTACTTTGTGGTTTATTTTAAAATAATGATTATATATTTTAAAGACTGGGAGAAGAAGGAGAGAAGAGAAAATGTATTGAGTGAGAGGAAAATAAAGATGTAGAAAGGAACAAACAGAGAGGTGAGTGACTGAGAAAGACAAGCAGAGAAGTTAAGTGAGTTAGACAGAAGGGGAGAAGAGTGAGAGAGAGAGAGAGAGAGAGAGAGAGAGAGAGAGAGAGAGAGAGAGAGAGAGAGAGAGAGAGAGAGAGAGAGAGAGAACGAATAAGAGAAGAAGAAGAAGAAGAATCGAAGACTTTGTAAGTACAGGTAGTGGGAATGAAGAAGTGAGCCAGTGTTACCAGTGGAAGGGGGGAAGAGGGAATTTGATAGTAACTACAATTACCTTCATAAAGGTATAGCCAGACTTATTATGATTATTATTATGTGTCCAACCAGTAGCCAGAAGGTGGAGCTTCCTTACAAACAACGAATGAGAAAAAAGACCACGCCTACTTTTCAAAATAAAATAACACAACTTGCAACTTATAGTTTTTTTTTCTAACTACAATTACAATTTAATAACTACTCATATTTAAAGAGAAAAATTTCCGTACCCTTTTTAGTCTTCTGAAGTACGTATAGAATGCGACATTACATTATGCACAAAAAGAAATTGTACCTCCAGTACTATTCACTTTGACGTGCACACATGACCAGCGTGATGGTATTTTTTAATATATTTTCTTGTTTTCAAATAGGTCTATAATTACAAATTTTAACATACTCAATTTTCTGTTCGCGATGCGTATACAATAAGGTGAAACTACTACACTATCATCCTTTTCTAATAATATTTTATAACTCAATATGCACTTACACATTATATGTATATGATAGTGCTTCAAAAAAATATAGATAAATAGTTTACGTATAGAGTGTATGCATTATAATATTTAAAAACGTGTTAGGCTTTCCATAGTCTCAATGGCACTCACCATTTTTTTTTCAGACGGTCAGCTTGCTGTAATGACTTGAATTCTTATCACACCCACTCATCACATGTAATACCTCAGTTGTAACTCTTTTTGCTCTCTCAAAATAGCTAATTTCTCTGTGCCTGTATCTTGTATTACTTGTGAACGTTGTTTCCCTTTGCCTACTTTTTTTCTGTTTATGTGTTAGAGATAAAATATAAAATAATATTTTAGTTAAAACTTCAGATCCAAATTCTATTTTGTCGTTTATTTTCATTATTTAACTCAGTGTAGTGAGTGAACTCACAACATGTAGTAAAAAACAAATTCTAGGAGAACGTTGAGCACATTGAATAGACGTGTACTCTCTCTTTTGCTCAACGTGTCTACTCTTGACATTTTCCGGAAAAGTGACAAGGGTCATGCAAAGTTGCATTTCTACCTTCATAAAAGATATTTACAACAAATATAAATACCACAAACGGTCCCTGAAGGTTAAAGAGAAATTACATTTTCTTCATATGTTTATGACATAAAGCAGGATATATCAGGATCTTTACGCACGTGCTATAAGTGTATTGGATTTAATACATAGTTGATACTTTGAGGCTGATTACTGTGACCCACTGTGAACCTATATCGTGAACTATGATCCGTAGCATCAGCATCACCTCCTATAATGGAACGTTTGAAGAATCCTATACAGCACCTAAACAGACCAGTTAATCCTGCTTGAGTATATTTGATTTTTAGAGGATATTTGAGTTAATCCTATTTGAGGACAATCCTATTTAAATTTTTTATTTTAATATTCCAGTTTCTATAAATATTATTTTTAGAGGTACGATTAAATTAAAATCTATAGGCCTAGTGTCTACTAATATCGAACAGTGTAATGTTACTAAGGCATACCCTTAATACAATATAAAATAAGTTAGATATTATGAAAACAGAGTTTGAAAAATTATTAAAATTAGACTAGGGAAATGTGTAGTTGTCACAACGGTAAAGTAGGCCTACTTACTTCATGATTAGAAATGTGAGAACTTTAAATAATTGTAATTTATATTGTTAATAATTTAACTATTCTTAAAAACTGTATCGTCTCTGAGTTAGTTAAATATTTCACTTATCAACAGCAGCGATCAGTTTTATTTGCAATTTTGATTTGAAAACTGGATATATTTTGGAAAAACTGTTGTTGAATTTAAACCTACATGAAAGTAAGAAGCATATTTCGAGATAACCATTAAATTTCAGTTTCTATGCACCACGATGAACCGTTTCCCACTTTCTCCTTGTCATGTATTTAACTTAGTCTTTTTTTTAGCTCAAAAGAGCTAATTTTGATAGCCTTAACAACACTGTATATTTCTCTTCGATATAGACAGGTAGAGGGGAGTCGCTAAAAAATTTTGTGACTAACAAAAATCATAAAAAGTAAATAAGAAGACCGTATTAACAATGTTTATAGCAACTGTCAGTCACAGTTAACATTTTACGAATTCATCCGCTGATCAGTGACAGTGTAAATTGCAAAGAAGACTAGATTACCTGAAGCGGGCGAAGTTTTTTGTTCTGTAATCTGACCAAAACGTTGGTGATAATGTTACTGATTCCTCAAATATTCGTCAACAACGTTAAAATATGATAATTTATTTTAAAAAATTAATATACTCTACACAATTTTTTTATTTGTTACTTACGTGAAATTTACTATACACTACACAGTTTTTTTATTTGTTACTTACGTGTGTTGCAAATAGACATATTGTTTCTTTCTACTTCACTTTTAGCGGTGTGCGTAAATTTTATAATTTCTTCATTTTCGAGTGAACGTTGTGAATTGATGTGTTCCGTTTACAAAAATGTCTTGCGCACGGCAAGCCAGTTCAATTTAAAGGAATAAGTAAAATTTTTGTCGTCGTTTCGTCGTTATGCGCGCATGCCCCGTTCTACAAGAATGCCGTCCAGTAGTTGACCAGATGTGAACAGTACGTACATACATAAAATATTACCGGCGGAAGAGAGGTTACCCACTGCCTTCCCATCCGTCCCGTCATTCACCGTTTCGCGTTAAACGCCCATAAACGTGTCACATCCAATTCTAAGTTGAAAATTTACGATACATTTTCATTACACGTTACCTACGTATTCTTCCTCCTCCTGCCATCGCGACCTGATAATCACACATGTAGACGGATATGTATAGGTTTTATCGCGTTTTACTGGCAGTATTATTGCGTTGTATGCCTACTCCCCTTGTTTCAATGTGGTTTATGTTTTAATAATCATTTTATCCATATTTTATTTTTCTATGCAACATTTATACCCGTTTGTTTGTCTAGTCTGGCTCTCTCTCTCTCTCTCTCTCTCTCTCTCTCTCTCTCTCTCTCTCTCTCTCGACAATTTATCATCTCACTCTTTTCTACCCCTTTCTTTATTTCTTATTTCTGTCTTTCTTTCTATTCGTCTCCTTTCTACCTCGCCTCACTGTATCTTTTCCTTATTACATACGACTGTTTGATACAAAGCCAGGTCTTTATCAGGATCGGTGTATTAATAACTGTACGTAGAATCATTTCAAATATCATTGTACTAAGGTAAGGTATTTTTGTAAGGTATGCACATTTTGGTAAGGTATTTTATCGTAAAAAGGAAATTTAAGTGTATAGATTGCACATGTAACTAATTCTAGCCTACTTAGGCCTAACAAACACGATTTGTAGTTTTAATTATTCACTCGCTTAAGCTTAATAATTTGTTTAACCTAGTTTTCCTGATTTAAGATTCTTCGTCTCTGTTCTTCAAACCTCTTTTTCTTCCTATTCCTCAATGACTTCCTGTCCACATCCGCGAGCGCGCGAGCCTTTCTCTTGGTATTATTTACTGTCTGCCTACAACCACGGGTCGGTTTCTCAGATGACGAGCTATCTCTTTGGTACACAGTTTCACTGTTACCCAAGTATTTCTGTATTCCTACAAATTCTCCCTTCGTTGCTGCGTTTAATGTAGACCTATGCGGTAATTAGATTCGCAGAGATGATTTGTAGGAATATATCAAAGAGAGTATCGCAGAAGTTCTTCATCTGACACACTCTTAAGAAAAGTCGACTGCGGATAAATTTAATTTATATCAGATAGAGTAGTTACTGTTATTCTGCTCGTGTCCGGTCGGCGATTCACTTTCCGACGATTGTTAAGCCGGAAGTGGAGGGTAAATAAATTGAAGAACTTGTGAATTTGTATTGGTACATTTTCAATATCTTCTTACTTTTCCGAATGTAGGCCTATATCGTTTTCAGTGACACTTTTTATCTCTTCTGGTTTCCTTTTCTGATTTGTTATTTCACTTCATTTAATAACTGTCATTAGCACCATAATAATTTCTTAAAAATCAGTTTTACTTACGAACTATTGTTGTCGACTGTTTTTTGATTAAATTTTTAGTTATGAATATGGCTGTCGCCTGAAAAAACACGCTGACAGTCTCTTATTATCGCAAAGACTGTCACCTTATCGCGTCGAGGAGGGCAGAGTCACAAGTGTGTCAGCGTTCAGGAACTACCAGATAACGTGCGTAGAGTGTTGGAACTCCGGTGTGAGAGGAAATGAGTTATGAATGTAACTATTAGAATGGAAAAAGTTGGAAATATGAACGGAAAAATAATTTTATTGTGATGTGGGCACTTGCGACGAACGCAAAAAGAAAGCAGCCTCGAAAAGTTTGGAAATGGCAGTCGGCAGCAAAACGAATAAAGGAAGACCACGGTTGCCTTGTAATTATGGAGAGACTAAGGCGATGGATAATCGCAATCTAAAGAGCAGAGAGACGAACTAAAATGGAAGCTAGAGTGTGAGAAATAGCGGATGTAATGTAGAAGAATACAAATAGCAAATAGACGTTAAGTTTAGTAGACGGAGGAAACTAAACAGTTTTACTTAATCAAATGCATTAGAACAAGAGACACGTTCGAAATTTGAGTTCGAAGTTAAACAGTAAGTATTAAGGTACGACTAACGTTGGTGCTACCATAGACAATCGACAGTGCTGTCTGAAATCGCTGCCGTATACACATCCTGATTATACATTCGTACTGTGTACTAGCCATAAGGAACGAATCTATTTAAACTGACGAAGGCTATGGCATAACCACATTAACCGTACATTACAGCTATCATACATCGAGGTAATGTGGTCTTCTATTACAATAAAACAAACGATATATCACTGTTATTGTGTAATAAATACCTGTTTGCCAGTGTGGTAAGCATTTGTGGAGAATATTGTTTATTTTCAATGGAGGAATAATAGTGAAGAGCGCGTCGAAAGGAAATAATTTACTTTTTAGTAGTCAGCGATATAAAGAATAATGTCTGAATTTATTAATCAATGTTATGCAGTATACATTATTTTAGAATAGTGCAAGTTAGTTAATAATAGGCCTATTGCTGGCTATAACTTGTTACTCCGTTAACATTAACTAGATGAATTTATGACCACTCGGGTAACGTGCATGGAAGTTGAGTAATGCGTCACGATTTGTTTGTAAAGCAAACGTTAAAGAATCTCTAAAAATTTGAAATAAAATATTTTAGGTATTTTTGTAGATCTTCATTGTGTTGGATTACTTGGATTATTATAAAAAAATTATGGTATTAGCCACAGATAATATTAAAGCAATTAAATGCTCAACAAAAGCAATTTTTTTACAGAATGCTCGTCTCCGGCGTCTACGTGTAACATTTTCTCTATTGACTTACTACTGAATGTTTTAACCTTCCACTCGAGTCAAGATTAGGACAATACAGTTTTATTTCTTATTCACTGTCAAAGAAATACTGTTGAGGTTAATGTCCTCTAGCCAACCCTAACGGCAGCATTTTTCCTGCAAGTCGTCGAGGTAGTATTTTTTGCACCGGCTACTAAAAGTATTCTTTATTAAAAACAAGTGAGATTGCCGTAGTAAATGCTTTTCGTAATATAGAGGGAGTGGGAAACTGAGCCCTCCTGTTTTGGCGTTTTAATTTTTTTAAGGAGGAATATTCACCGTACCATTGCAATTTATGGCCGTGAGCATTCATCCACCATATACGCGCAAATGAGATTACAGCAGAGTTATGTTATGCGGTTTCTACAACATAGTTATTCTAACATTAGTGAATATCTAAAAACAGCAAGTTTATAATAAAGAATATAAATATACAGTAGGAGTAACTGTCTTCAAAAGTAGGCTGTATTTCTGATTTTAAAAAATGGTATGAACTAAGATTTCTCTCGGTTTACTGATGGACAAACATAATACAGAATTTTCTTGACGGCATGAAATTAACTTAAAAAACAGGGACAAACATTGGCTAAATAATACTACTACTACACAACCAGTACTACTACTACTGCTACTACTAATACTTACTTCTTCTTCTACTACTACTACTATTAATAATAATAATAATAACAACAATTAGTCTACAACAACAAGGATAAAAATGTTCATAATAGTTAAAGTAATTTCCATTTTATTAATAAAGACTCGCACAAAATTTATAATATATAGCAATGGCGTACGGATATCCACATATCGCTAAAGTCTTTAGCATTTTAATTAGAAGTCTGTATGATCAGTTGGAGTTTTTAATTATAACACAAATTTCGTAAATGTGTCGTGCGAACATTTGCCGTTTTTCCTTCGGCATCACTCGGACGATCTTGGTCTTGGCTGCTTCCACATATTTTGTTTATTTTACCATCGTTTATGTATTTCTTGCTTCCTGCGTGATTCTCACTAATATATTTAATTTTTTACGTTTCGCTACACCGCTGTCGCCGCACATCCAGTTTAAAAAAGAATACTGCGAGCTCAAATCAGCTTTACGTCCGTCTGCGCAGTTCCAGTAGTCTCCCGTGTCTAAACACCGAACATCCTTGTATAACCGTACCGCCAGGTGTGGTAGCAGCAGCAGCGGCGACCTAACCTATCTGTCTTCTATGGTTTTTTCCTTCTTTTGATCTCGTAAAAAGATAGATGTTCCGGTTGCGTGTTACTGTAAAGTTTACTTAATCCAATAAACATGTGTGTGAGTTTGTGTAAGTGGTCTGATTTAATCTTCGCGACGGCGGTTATACTACTGATTATGAATTCAATACAACAAGAAACCAGACGCACTTAATACCTTACCGCCGAGTGTTTTATTATATTTTTCCATAATTTACTCCGGCAATAATATGGGAATATCGCCAAGTGTTTGTGCCGTGCGAAATGTCAACTAGTCGAAGGCATTTTAAACATTCGCCGACGACGACGACGACGACTTCGGCCAGTCTTCTGTGTGTTCTCGATTCGTTAAATTTCCAACTCGGTAAATAAATCGTCGGCCGTCGTATACGGCTACCGCTTTTGCAAGTCTTCCGCATGGCCGTCTGTAATACTAACGGCAGCAGTAACCTCCAGCTACAGCATAATGGGTGTAACGTAACGTAAACATATTGCACTCGTTACTGGGAATTGTTTATGTTAAACAAAAATGAATAAGTTTCCAAGTAATGCCGTAAACCGCGTTGACAGGCTTTTTTTTTGCTGTGTGTGTGTGTGTGTGTGTGTGTGTGTGTGTGTGTGTGTGTGTGTGTGTGTGTGTGTGTGTGTGTGTGTGTGTGTGTGTGTGTGTGTGTGTGTGTGTGTGTTGCAGCATTCAGTAACAAATGATTTTATTTTATTATTTTTTTCTTTTCTAACTCGGCAGTAAAACTTATGTACGCGTGCCAAATAGTTCAACATACCTATTGTTCCTCTCTCTCTCTCTCTCTCTCTCTCTCTCTCTCTCTCTCTCTCTCTCTCTCTCTCTCCTCTCTCCATCTCTCTCTTTCCCATTTTGTTCCCACTTTCTCTTCTTGTCTGAAACTATAAGTACATAGTCTCGAAAATTCTGTTAAATATATCAGTGTATTACATACATACAGGCCTACACAGACGTACACGAATTTAAATTCGACAAATTCTCGACACACGCTGAAACAACACTCGGACTAAGGAATGGCAGAGAACCATAATCAACCGTCGCATCGGTTACGTAACCTTTAACAACTCTGCAACTCATAATCGGCTAAACATATTTTTGAAGGTGTAAATAACTGTTGCATACGCTACAATGAAGACATTCGTAATGAGTTAAACATTTTTAATATCCAAGATCCTATTGCAGAGAACAAAGAAAGATGGATTGCTTGTCTGAATAGGATCCCAGGCGGCAGGTTGCCTAAGGAAGTTTGGCAACACAAGCTTGTTGGACAGCGAATTATCGGAAGACGTAGGAAGCGCCGGTGAAGTGTTCCGGTTCCTTTGGTACCGGAAAAGATGATTCGCCGTCCCTGACAGAAGAACAAATAACTGTTAATGTTTTATTTTCACTGCATACATTTTCAAACAGGTAAGCAGTGTTTGAAAATGTATCCTATTGATACTGATTAATTGAGTTGGGTTTTCTTTTGTTCATACATGAAAACACGTTGTCATGAATCTCTGCATCTCTCAAATACTGATGTACATATTCATTTACGTTGTTGAAATTAGTTTTGAACAATTATCTTTCTGTTGTTATGTTTACCTTACGGTGAAAAATCTAAACATTTTTAGTTAGTCTGTGTGTAACCTACCTCGTTAGTCTGTGTTTTCTGAAAACACCTCGTTGCACAGACACACAACTAGTGTGACAGTATCAAAATAAGGCAGTCACAAGCCTTCAGTATAACAGACAGACGGAACCTGTGTGACACTATGGATTAGATACTGTAGTGATAATGTAACAGACTTTCAAAAACATAAAGTTTTGTAAATTCTGTAAAGTTTATAATTTTCCAGTTGTTTTAAAACACTAATCCCGTAACGCTAATCTCTCATACGCTGGTTCTTGCTCTTACTGAACCAATACTAAAAGTATTCAACACTGAATAGTTTCAACACTTACTGAAAGATGTGGAAACTCTATAACTTATTTTTAAAAAGCGTACTCTAACACAGACTTAAAGCTCGAGTTAAATTATTAAGAAGTTATGTCATGTTTCTTTAGGTACTGGAAATACAATATGAATTGTATATTAAATCAATTTATTTAATTAAATCACTTTAATTATACAATTCGTCTCGTGTTGTGTAAAATTATTAACTGTTGTTCTTATTAATCTTTATTAAGCAGTGTTGTTCTCTGTAACTATCAACTGTTATTCTAATTAACCTTCGTTAATTGCTTACTTTGACAATAATTCTCTGTAACTATTAAAATCGTCATTCAGTTGTATTAAAAGTGTTTAACGGGCTGTTTGGCCGTGGTCTACGGTTTACAGACAAACCAAACGTTTCGTTTTTTCAGGAGACTACCTGAACGCGGGTTGTTAACGGCAGGCCCACAGTACTGTGGTAAATGTCAGCCTTCTTTGAATTCCACTGATGATGGCAGCCAGTGGTGCTGTCGAAACGTTTGGTTTGTCTGTAAACCGTAAACCACGGCCAAACAGCCCGTTAAACACTTTTAATACAACTGACACCGGCCGTGAAAGCCTTAGAACAATTTTTCGTCATTCAGTTGTTTCGTCATTGATCTGTTGACATTTAACTAGGAATCAATCTCGACGGTGCTGCTGCTTTCTGCTATTCTATTGCTCTTCACGTAAAATTGTACATTCTTTTTTCCCCTTTCAAATCCTTAAATCACCTGTTGTTTATACCTCCTACTTTTCTTTCTTTTATCTCCACGCTTCCTCATTCGGAACTTAGATAAACCGAATATTAATCGTGCCAACTGCGAATATGATCGTTTACAACCGAATTGTCATTTTCCCCTTAATCTGTATAGATATTCCTGACATCATAATATTCTTACTTATTCGCAGCCCTATGTCAAAGTGACGTGAACGACCGAGATAAATCTCATTTGTCAGCTTCCTAACGGAATACAGAATACAGGCCAAGAACAGTTGTTAAAATTCTCAATAACAACTATTAAAATTCTACATTATTTGAAGTACCACAGTTTCCCTTAACATATATAAGCTGTTTTACTTTCCTCCGCTAAACAGGTATTTTCTGGTGTAACAATAAGCCCGTGGCTAAATTAATCTGTTCGTCATATTTTTGTTAGCGTTAATGACGAATTGCTGGATACTTGTGCAGTACCGAACGGTCTCAAAAACGTCACACACAAATGTCGGGACTATTAGGAAAACTAAACAATGCTACGACAAACTTTGTGACATGAAGTTGATAGTTCTGTTATTTTCAATATATAAAGCTTTTGTTAACCTATCTGTTATACACGAGACCACGAGGGAAATGAGAAACTAAGAGAGAAAGAGCAAACAAGGGGGTACGCAGAGGGAGAAAAGTGATAAGAAAACAGATATACACAAACACACACGCGCGCGAACGTTCGCGATATATGGGTGTGTCTGTAAATAAGCTAAGTATAAATCATGAGATTATTTCACACTATATTGAATGTAATCCTTTTGGCACATAAATTACAAATATCCACATAAATAAGATATTAAATTAACTAATTTGACAAGATTTATTGGTACTGAGGTAGGCTAAATTACTCTGTTACTCCATTTTTATAATTTGACGTATGTATCTAGGCGTGTTCTGTAAAACATACACAAAGAACATGTGTGCGCGAGCATGTATGTGAGAATATAGTTATGTTTTTAATAAAAGTAAAAATTCTTTCATAGTACTATTCTTAACATTTTACCGTAGTAATTTGTCCACGTTGCTTTTGTATTAAATAATGATGACTATATTTATAACGTAAAAGTAAACCTGAATATTTTATTATATGTAGGTCCAATCAGAACCCCTCGCTGAAGTTTTACAAAACGTAAACGACGCTTTCATATTGGACCGTGGGTGCGCACAATTCAGCTGAAAACTTATCTAGCAGGATTAATAATAATTAGATATTTTAAAAACTCTATGCATACCTCTACTGTCACATTTTGTAGAAATTCCAGTCAATGGAATTCCCGTTTTGCATTCATACATTATGGAGTAAATGTAATGTAAATAAATAGTGTACAACAAGAAAATAAGTAGCCTATAACACTAATTTGTAACAGACACATTAATAAAATTATGTTAGTGGATCAATAATAATAAATTTATGCATATTAAAGATTTTATTTTTGTATTATTAATTACTTTTTTCAACATAAAATGTAATATGTTATTATAAACATTTATTAAATGGAAGCATCAGTAAAATGTCGTGGCGTAAATGAAAATAAAGAGAAAAGAAAATACGAGGGCCATTTGAAAAGTTCGCGGCCTACCATAGAAACGAATGTATGGCGTTTCTGTTTTTTACCGCATCGTGGCGATACGTTCGCCCCACGAACAGCTGTGTAGCGTCAAGTCGGGTCAAGTAATTGTTGCGGAGAAACAGCTGTATAAATAAGGTTATCTCACAGCAACGCTGAAAATGAAGAAAATTGAACATCGTGCAGTGATCAATTTGTTTGTTATAACAGGTTTAACGCCAACAGAAATTTATAGTTAGATGAAGAATGTGTTGGGTGATGCTGGACCTTCATTTACTAGAGTGAAAAAATGGGCTACTGAATTTAAATGTGGTCGTGTAAGTTTGGAAGATGACGCGCGTACTGGGCGTCCGAAAAGTGCCACTACACCAGAAATCATCATTCAAGTGCACGATATTGTCTTGGAAGATCGCCGTTTGAAGGTGTCTGAAATTGTTAAGCCTGTGGGTATCTCACATGAAAGGTTACATCACATTCTTACTGAGGAATTAGGTATGAAAAAGCTGTCTGCAAGATGGGTGCCGCGTTTGTTGACAAGTGACCGAAAACCCATGCGAATGCAAGCTTCTCAGGAATGTTTGGACCGTTTTAAGAAAAATCCGAAAGATTTTATTCGTAGATTTGTAACAATTAATGAAACTTGGGTCCATTACTTCACTCTAGAAACCCAAAGCAGTCGAAACAATGGATACATAGTGAGTCGCCGCCTTCAAAAACGGTAAAATCAATTTTGTAGGCTGGAAAGTGTATGGATCCATTTTTCTGGGATGCTAAGGGGATACTAGATTGCCTTGGAAAGGGTAAAACGATAAATGGAGAGTATTACGCTAACCTTTTGGCCCAATTAAATGTAAAAATTCGAGAAAAAAGATCAGGTTTAGCAAAGAAGAAGATCATTTTACATCAGGATAATGCACGCCCTCACATATGCGTTGTGTCTATGGCAAAAATCGCCGAGTTGAAGTACGATCTGTTGCACCATCCGCCTTATTCGGCTGATTTAGCGCCATCTGACTTTCGTCTATTCCCAAACCTCAAAAATTTTCGGGGGGAAGCGATTTTCCTCAGATGACGAGCTGAAAGCGGCAGTAAACGGTTACTTTGATGACCAAGAAGAATCGGACTTCCTCAGACAAGGACTTCCTCAAATCGGTAAGTGACGGGGTAATGACTTGACGCTTCACTGCTGTTCGTGGGGCGAACGTAGCGCCATGATGTGGTAAAAAACAGAAACGTCACACATTCGTTTCTATGGTAGGCCGCGAAATTTTCAAATAGCCCTCGTATATGATTGTATCAGGATCTCAGGGCGAAGCAATAGATGTGGCCAGTACATCAGTTTTGGGGATCATAAATTTGAAGTAGCAAAAACATTTACTTACCTGGGTTCGCTTAGAACGTATGATAATGCTGTGGAAGAAAAAATCGAAATAAGACTTGACCTGCTAACAGGGCTTACTTCGCGTTACAAAGAAGGTAGCGCAAAATTGCTATCAGTTGTTAGTAAGATGCTTCAGAAATACAGTCCGTAAGCAGAACAGTAAGAACGCTGTGAGCATTAGAGAGAAGAACATTGAGAAGAATATACGGCAGCCCAACGAAGGCGGAAGCGAGGCGTTTGAAGAAAAGAAGAACCGATAAGTTACGTACTTTACTGCAGACATGATCGTAATTCGGAAAATAAAGATGTTGTAAGAACGGATCCTTCAGATCCTATACTGAACACTGTATTACTTCCATATTCCTTAAGGAATGGAAGTATGGTGATGGCAAAAAAAATCGTGTTCGAGATTATTGCAGATTCTGATTCTACTACACTCAAAACATGAAAAAAAGTCGTTTTCCGAAAAGTGTCTGTGTGTGTGTCTGTCTGTCTATGTGTCTGTCTGTCTGTGTGTGTGTCTGTAGATTTTTTTCTATGGCAAACGATAACAGCCGCAAATTCAAACAGAATCAAATAATTTTTTGCATACAGCCCTGATTTGTAGAGTACTCGCGACCTATTGTTTTTGGTGAAGATCGGTTGAGGGAAAGGGGTAGTTTACCTGCAACGGTTTTTTTTTTATCAAGGGTAATTTTGTTTGTTTGGCAAACGATAACAGCCGCAAATTCAAACAGAATCAAATAATGTTTCGCATACAGCCCTGAATTGTAGAGTTCTCACGATCTGTTGATTTTGGTAAAGATCGGTTAAGGGAAAGGGGTAGTTTACCTGTACTGTTTTATGTTTTAACAAGGGTATTTTCTATGGCAAACGATAACAGCCGCAAATTCAAACATAATCAAATAATGTTTTGCATACTGCCCTGAATTGTAGAGTTCTCAAGACCTTTTGTTTTTGGTGAAGATCGGTTAAGGGAAAGGGGTAGTTTACCAGCAACGTTTTATGTTTTTAAGGGTATTTTCTATGGCAAACGATAAGAACCGCAAATTCAAACAGAATCAAATACGTTTTTGCATACAGCCCTGATTTCTTGAGTACTAAAGACCTATTGTTTTTGGTGAAGATCGTTTAAGGGAAAGGGGTAGTTTACCTGCCACGTTTTTTGTTTTATCAAGGGTATTTTTTATGGCAAACGATAACAGCCGCAAATTCACACAAAATCATATAATATTTTGCATACAACCCTAAATTGTAGAGTTCTCAAGACCTGTCGTTTTTGGTGAAGATCGGTTAAGGGAAAGGGGTAGTTTACCTGTAACGGTTTTTTATCAAGGGTAATTTTTTATTACTTCCATATTCCTTAAGGAATGGAAGTATGGTGATGGCAAAAAAAATCGTGTTCGAGATTATTGCAGATTCTGATTCTACTACACTCAAAACATGAAAAAAAGTCGTTTTCCGAAAAGTGTCTGTGTGTCTGTGTCTGTGTGTGTCTGTGTGTCTGTGTGTCTGTAGATTTTTACTTCCATTTTTCTATGGCAAACGATAACCGCCGCAAATTCAAACAGAATCAAACGATTATTTGCATACAGCCCTAAATTGTAGAGTTCTCAAGACCTATTGTTTTTGGTGAAGATCGGTTGAGGGAAAGGGGTAGTTTACCTGCAACGTTTTATTAACAAGGGTATTTTCTATGGCAAACGATAACAGCCGCAAATTCAAACAGAATCAAATAATGTTTTGCATACAGCCCTGATTTGTAGAGTACTCAAGACCTATTGTTTTTGGTGAAGATCGGTTGAGGGGAAGGGGTAGTTTACCTGCAACGTTTTTTTATCAAGCGTATTTTCTATGGCAAACGATAACAGCCGCAAATTGAAACAGAATCAAATAATTTTTTGCATACGTCCCTGAATTGTAGAGGTCTCAATGACTTTCGATTTTGGTGAAGATCGGTTAAGGGGAAGGGGTAGTTTACCAGCAACCTTTTACGTTTTAACAAGAGTAAAGTACTTGAAAATTTATTTAAACTTTTTGAAACAATGGTAATTGTTAAAAATAAAATAATTTTGTTACCAGGCAATAAAATTATAATTTTTTCATTTTAATGTAATATAATATTTTTCATTTAATACAGCAATAAAAGGCAGGTAAGACACAGCCTGGCTGTTTGGCTGAAAATGATTTTAAATATAAATCTTAGAATATGGAAGTCATGTATGGTTCTCCATACCGATATTTTCTTGTACAACCTAGATGGTAAGCAAGGAACAGCTTGCTGGCTTGCAGCGAGATGCGGAAACGGTTGGGATCAGCAGCTGAAAGACGTGGGCTTGCAGACATTGGACTGCAATTAGTAAAGACTGTTGGCAAGTTCGACTTCAGAAAGTCAGGACCTGAGCCGCCGGTTTGTGTCCCCTGATGATGATGATTTATTAATTATTTGTAGACATAAATTTATACCCTATTTAAAATTACGATAATGCGGATGCTTATGCAGTATATAGGGTATCTTACTATTTGGAGGTTGATTCAGTTTATTCTGGAATATTAAGAAATACGATTCATACTGTCAACTACATACTTCAGGGGAGACCTATAGCACAGGCAAAATTTTTAACGCATAAATAATCAAGGTATCTAGACGCTCGCGCGTGTGGTGTATGGGTTTTTTGTTACACGTAAGTAATGCAATTTCAACATCATGCATGTATTTTAAAATCATACATGTATTTATGAGTTTTTTTCAACTACGATTTCATCATTTATGCATCACAAAAAAGCTCAGCCCCCTCAAAAGTAAATTCTGTATACCCCTGTGCATGCTGTTCTGCCAAAATAGCGATTAATACGACAACAGAGCTAGGATAAGGGATAAGTGACACACGAGTTAGCGGGCCTCAAACGAACATTAGCAATGATTGTTTTTACTTTTCTGTTTTGTGCCTGTTACGCCGGCAAGAGATTATACGGTGGAAATTGTACTTCGCGATGCGCTGCCAAACGGCAAAAGATTAATGAGTACCAAACTACACTGACAGCCATTTCAGAACCTATCTGCAGCTTTTAAACCCGGTATGTTTGTGAGAATGAGTAGGGGAGACCGGGGCACGTTGGCCCAGTTTTTTTTTTGTTTTATTTTTAGAAAAAAACGTTTTTGTTTTTTTACCGTGGTAATAATTTTTAACAGTTTCCAATATCTTTTATTACAAATAAAAAATTCTATGTTTGTTAAATTTGCACAACTGAAGGCTCTATTAATATAATTTATGGGCTTTGTCATGTGGTCCAACCCGTGCACGGGGTAAGTTGGCCCAGCTAGTGGGGCACGATTGCCCACCTAGCATTTTACCTTTTTGTTGTTGTTTTAGGAGCTAAATAAAAGTCAATTTGCTGAACAAACTCTTATATATAATTTTTAAAACAAAAACTCTTTACATAGAAGAAAATAAGATTATGTTTAGCTTAATGCATAAAGTTTTAATCACTGTCTTCCATTACTAAAGGGTCACTGCAATGAATGCATTCAAAAAACACCTCTTTTATTTCACCTTTGACACACTGCACATGTGCCCAACGTTTGCAACTGGTGCACTGGATCCATTCCGCCCCAGGCGTACTTTTATTGAACGCCTTCAAGCAACTTAAGCATAAATTATCCTCATCTTCGTCATCCTCATCGTCGTCTTCTACTTTTGTTGCTTTTTTAGTAGTCCTTTTTCGGCGCTTCTGACCGCTACCACCAGGCTGTTCCGAGTGGTCACAAAAAAATTCTTCGCAACAGATAGCTTTTCTTTGTTATTTTTTTTTCTCTTTCTTGATGATTTTTTCTTCTCATTTTTCTTTTGTAGGCCTATTCCTTTTTCAGTTTTGATCTTATTTCTTTCTTTTGCTGCTCTTTGCTCAAGCTGTAATGCTTCTTTTACAGGAGTGTCTGTCAGTATGGCAGACGTTCTTTTCCTTTTATTTGAATTCTTTCCTTTCCTGGGTTCTGCCTTCTGAAATGGTCTTACTTCCTCTGGTGATGGGAAGGTTTGCTGTAGGCCTATTTCCGAAGAAGTAGAAGGGGTTGCTGGGATGACAACTGATGAAATCTGGTTGGTATTTTCTTCTGAAAGAACACTTGAATGGTTTGGCATATTTGAAGGATCTGGTCTATCAGTCAAATACGAAGGCATGAAATCAGCGTCGGTAAAAATATATTTATTAAAAGAACATATTACAGTAACCTGGAAACCTGCTGTTATGTTTACTGGGTTGACTGCGTGTGGGAGGGCAGTTTTCACGATACCAGGTACATCGTAAATTGTTATCGGACGTCTGTTTGTTGTCGCCCAACTGTCACAGGCAGAATTCACGTACTTCTTAAAAGGGCCGTAAACACTTCGGTCCAAGGGTTGCAGCTTATGGCTGCAATGTGACGGAAAAGATAACAGTGTGATTCCATTTTCTTTGCAATAGTCTAAAACATCTTATGACAAATGGGAACTATGGTTATCTATTAACACAAGGCACGGGTTTTCTTTAGAGCTATGGACGTGTCCAACAAAATGTTTTATATATTTCAAAAACCCATTTTCCGTCATCCATCCTGATGGGTGAGCATCGCCAGAACATCCAGCAGGGCCATCTCGAACGAAATGTTCTTTGTAGTTAACCCTAGGAAAAACAAAGAAAGGGGGTACACTGTTCCCTATTGCACTCACTGCCAATGCCATTGTAACTAAGGAACCATGATCTGCTGAGGTCACACGTCCTATTTGTCGGAAACCTCGACGTGCGACAATTCTGTTGGGTTTCTGAACCGTCGTAACACCTGTCTCATCAATATTCCAAATATCTTTTGCTGTGACCTTTAGCCTAGATAAGACATTGTTCAGGTTGTCAAAAAATAAACCTGTATTGTGTTTATTAAAACTGGTGCAACGGGCTAAGCTTGTGGCTTGAGGGGTACGAATGGACAATTTTGGGTGCCTTTTTAAAAACCCTGTAAACCAATCTGGGCCAGCCATTTCAAATTCAGTCCACGAGTTAGGAATGGTCCTGTTACATGCAACAGCGTACGTGTAAGCAAATCGCCGGACTTCTTTGTGTGACAGACCAAAATAGATGTCGCTTGCCTTCATCAGGTAGTTTTCCAACAAGTTTTCTTCCTCCGCCTCAAACACCTGGACAGAATAAACGGTTCGAATTAGTTACACGCGTAAAACTAAATTTCATTAAGCCTAAATTTTGTTTTTAATTTAGTTTTATATCCAGCTACTTTACATTTTAAACCATATAAAAATTCTGTTTATTTTGTACTTTACTGTCAATTATTTGACGGCTTAAAGCGTAATAAATAATAATATAAAGAACTGAAAGTATTTAATAACAGTGTTATTTTTTATTTAGGCCTACCTGAAACCGTTTTGCGTAGCCAAATGTGTGGAAGACTCCGGGAGATCTAGTAGGCCTAAGCGAAGGGCTTACAGTTGCCATCGAAGTTCCAACTGTTGGGAGGCCTACTTCCATGGGCTCTGCGGGGACTGTTGCTACTTCTTTGGACAGTTAGGTAACTGAAGATCCTTCGGTAACAACTGAAGACTCTTCGGTAACTGAAGACACTTCTGTAACTGAAGACTCTTCGGTAACTGTAGGCCTATGCACTTCCACTGACACTTTGGTAACTAAAACACTTTGATTTTCTGTAGGCATTTCTATAGGAACTTTGGTAACTTCTGCCACTATTGTAGGCACTTCTTGGGGCACTTCGGTAACTACAGACTCTTCAGCAAGTGTAGGCGTACCTTCAAATTTATCACAGTATCTTCCTAATGTTTTTCTAGGAATTCCGAATTCTTCACTTACACTCCTCACGGACCTTTTATACTGCTTCACTTCAATAACAGCCAACATCATAGTTTCTTTTGAAACAAGCCCTCTTTCAGTTTTTTTATATAGTTGCGAACCATGGTAACTGAAAAAAAAATAAATACATGTAGACAAAGATATAAGTTAGTTGTCGTTTTCTATATTTAAACATCAATCCTGATATTTGGAATTTAAATATAAATTAAATTTGTTTCAGAACGCACTAGCATTAAAGAGTGCTATTATCAAAATAACTAATTTTGTAACAAAAAGCACCGGGGCACGTTGGCCCGCCAGGCCAACGTACCCCGATGCTTGTGGGCCGACCTGCCCCATCGCCATGTTTGAAATAGTTTTACAGTTTTAGAAAAACCTACACAACATTCAGTTCAGTTGTTACACTAAAAGTATCCTTACTTATTGAGCTTTCAATACACTACTTACCTATTTCCTTGATCAGTGTTTGCAGAGAAATATAACAATTTAATCCAACTCAAGAAAAATTACTAGAAATACAACAAAATCGAATAACTGGTACCACTCCTGACAGATCACAGTAAACGAACTGGCAGTCGCGGAGGAGGGGGGCGACAGGTCAGGCAACGTTCAGTATGATTCGCGGAGCATTCTGATGGCTGCTAGGGGAACTAAAGCCGTTGGGCCAACGTGCCCCGGGCCCCCCTACATGAAAAAATAAAGTTCTATGAAGTTATTCAGCGTCTTATCGTATGAAAGACGCGGAAAGCCAGATATCAATCCTCAGTAATATAGTTGTCTTGATTGTTCATCTCTTCTTTCACAGCACTATCACTTTACTAAAAATGAACTTTATCTTGTGAAAAACTTACTTTTTTCGTCGGACGCGTTTCGGCTTAAGTATCCGCCTTCTTCAGCTTTTAGTCAGACTGCCATCATTTCGTAACGGTTTTTGTGTGGAAGGTGTAGTGGGGGTGGTGTGTGGAGGAAGGGGATTAGTGCAGGGATTCAACTTGATGTTTGTTTTTTGTAAAATTGTGTCAAAAAGTGTATGTGATTTATATTGTAATTGATCGTTGAGTATGTTGTTTGGTTGTGTTGTGTGGTGTTTATATATTTCGTATTGTTCAGTTGTGTTGAGTTTTCGGCCTTTAGGTAAGTAATGTAAAATTTCGAGATTGGTGTCTATGTTGGTGTAACTGTGGTTTTCTGTGTGTATGTGTGTGGCAAATGCGGAGTGTATATTGTTGTTGGTTAGAGCTTTTAAATGTTCAGAATAACGGGATGAAAAAGATCTTCCTGTCTGGCCGATGTAGAAACTATTGCAGTCATTACATTTTAATTTGTAAACACCTGTTTTGTTATATTTGTCTATGTCTGTGTTTGTATTATTGATGTGTTTTGTAATGGTATTGGTTGTTCTGTATGCTATTTTGTACTTGTGTTTTCTGAATGTGTTGGCGATTTTGTGTGTGTAGGAGTTGTGGTATGTGAGTGTGATGTATTTATTGTGTTGTGTGCTGATGGTATTTTGTGTTTTGTTGTTTTTGTTTTTGATGCGTTTGTGTAGTGTGTTTATTAAATTAGGGTTGTAACCGTTTTTGATTGCTATGTATTTTATTGTGTTGAGTTCGTCGGTGTAATCTTGTTTATTTAAGGGTATTTTAGTTAGTCTATGGAGCATATAGTTGAAGGCCGCATGTTTATGTTGTGTTGGGTGGTTTGATGTGTTGTGTATAACCATGTCAGTTGTGGTTGGTTTCCTGTATATTTTGTATGTGTGTGTGTTGTTAGTTTTGTTAATTGTTAGGTCTAGAAAATTTATACTATTGTTTTGTTCAATTTCCAGTGTAAATTTTAATTTGTGGTGTATAGTGTTTATGTATTTGTGGAAGTTTTCAACTTGTCTTGTGTTGCCTTTGAATAAAAGTAATATATCATCTACATACCTGTGCCAATATATAATTTTGTTAGTGTATTTGTTGTTGTTTATTATGTGGTTCTGTTCTATGTTGTGTATATATATTTCTGCTAGTATTCCTGATATGGGGGAGCCCATTGGGAGACCTTCTGTTTGTGTGTATATCTTGTTATTGTATGTAAAGTAATTTTGTTCAGTTATTAGTTTGGTCAGTGTGATGATTTCTTGTATGTGTGTTTCAGGTGTGTTGTTTTGTCTGAGTAGTTGTTCTAGTGTTTGGATGGTTTCTTTGATGGGGACATTAGTGTATAAATTGGTTATATCAAAAGATGCCAGAGTTGAGTTATGTGGGATGTGGATGTGTTCAGTTTTCTTGACTAGGTCTATGTTGTAGACATATAAACATAGACCTAGTCAAGAAAACTGAACACATCCACATCCCACATAACTCAACTCTGGCATCTTTTGATATAACCAATTTATACACTAATGTCCCCATCAAAGAAACCATCCAAACACTAGAACAACTACTCAGACAAAACAACACACCTGAAACACACATACAAGAAATCATCACACTGACCAAACTAATAACTGAACAAAATTACTTTACATACAATAACAAGATATACACACAAACAGAAGGTCTCCCAATGGGCTCCCCCATATCAGGAATACTAGCAGAAATATATATACACAACATAGAACAGAACCACATAATAAACAACAACAAATACACTAACAAAATTATATATTGGCACAGGTATGTAGATGATATATTACTTTTATTCAAAGGCAACACAAGACAAGTTGAAAACTTCCACAAATACATAAACACTATACACCACAAATTAAAATTTACACTGGAAATTGAACAAAACAATAGTATAAATTTTCTAGACCTAACAATTAACAAAACTAACAACACACACACATACAAAATATACAGGAAACCAACCACAACTGACATGGTTATACACAACACATCAAACCACCCAACACAACATAAACATGCGGCCTTCAACTATATGCTCCATAGACTAACTAAAATACCCTTAAATAAACAAGATTACACCGACGAACTCAACACAATAAAATACATAGCAATCAAAAACGGTTACAACCCTAATTTAATAAACACACTACACAAACGCATCAAAAACAAAAACAACAAAACACAAAATACCATCAGCACACAACACAATAAATACATCACACTCACATACCACAACTCCTACACACACAAAATCGCCAACACATTCAGAAAACACAAGTACAAACTAGCATACAGAACAACCAATACCATTACAAAACACATCAATAATACAAACACAGACATAGACAAATATAACAAAACAGGTGTTTACAAATTAAAATGTAATGACTGCAATAGTTTCTACATCGGCCAGACAGGAAGATCTTTTTCATCCCGTTATTCTGAACATTTAAAAGCTCTAACCAACAACAATATACACTCCGCATTTGCCACACACATACACACAGAAAACCACAGTTACACCAACATAGACACCAATCTCGAAATTTTACATTACTTACCTAAAGGCCGAAAACTCAACACAACTGAACAATACGAAATATATAAACACCACACAACACAACCAAACAACATACTCAACGATCAATTACAATATAAATCACATACACTTTTTGACACAATTTTACAAAAAACAAACATCAAGTTGAATCCCTGCACTAATCCCCTTCCTCCACACACCACCCCCACTACACCTTCCACACAAAAACCGTTACGAAATGATGGCAGTCTGACTAAAAGCTGAAGAAGGCGGATACTTAAGCCGAAACGCGTCCGACGAAAAAAGTAAGTTTTTCACAAGATAAAGTTCATTTTTAGTAAAGGCTCAGTAATATGTTCCGCCCGGGTCATAAAATTAATGAGCCAAGGGTTTTGCACAGAATCGGTTTGGTTTTCTTGGTACCCCTAAAATAGCACATACTCGATCACACACATTACAAAATGTTACAAAAAATACCGGTGCAGACATTACTTACCACTTGAGCTATATTTTACAGAGTACGATGAGTTTCGAATTATTCCTTCGAAAGAATAATTTTTTTTATTATCGTAAGGATACACGAAATCGTACTGTAGACTAATATCATGTGTTGAACATAAGTAGAAGATAAAGAATTAATTAGTCCCGTAAAGCGTTAACTCGCTGACTCGTATTTATTGCCATCTACCGTGGTTATATAGTCGTAACTATGATAATTACCGTAATATGCGTGTTATTTTGCCTTTCACTTAGAAAGACTGTATACTCCACTGTATAGTTTATTAAACCTGTATTAGTGGGGGGTGATACTTACACGTGGGAAATTTTTGATTTTGAATGTAAAAATCTATCACAATTAATATTAAAATACATATATTTGTTATTAAAGTAAACATAATAATAAAGTAGACATAATAATTTGTTGAAGCCAACTGATTACTAAATTCGTAGAAGTATTTGGGTCAATGTGAGTTGGTTCCAAAAGCCCATTATTATTCAAAAAAATATAGAAGTTATCTCTCGAAGAGGCATTGAAGAATCTCAATCAATACTTTCTGCAGTTGACTGTTTAGAAATGAATAACACGGGAAATATTATAGGCCAATTATCGAGGACAGTACAGTTGTCTGTAGCCTACTTTAAATCAATCCCTGTGTTAACTTGCTTCATCATAGGATTCGGCACTAAATCCCTATTGGGATAAAACAACTAATCGAATTCAAATTCATGCTTTCAGTATCCAAGCCACTTATACGTATATGAATAGAATAAAATTTACCTTTTTTATCCGTCTAGTGGCTTTTCCTTTTTTGTATTTCACTACTCGTATCTGGACATATGTCTAGAAACCCGTAGTGAAATATAAAAAAGGAAAAACCACTAGACGGATAAAAGAGATAAATTTTATTCTATTCATATACAACTAATAGAAACTCATCTGATCATCAATTCCAAGGTCACCCACGGGGTTTTCTTTAAATATTGTTAGTCTTCATTAGCAGAAATTAAAAAAAAATGTACATTCATCCATTATATTCATTTACTCTTTACATAATCTGTACCAAATGTTTCGTCACTTCCGGCTGCTTTGTGGTTCGTTCGGAATCCTGAGGAAAACTGACATTTGATATTGGTAGGTTAGTAACTACGTAGTTATTGTTCAGAACTACCAGTAAAACCGCACTGTAGTTCAACCTCTCGAAAGAGTTATACTGAGGTTTATCAGTTCCGACTCCTGGATGCCACATTATCAGGAGTTCCAAGATAATACTTAATAATGTTGTATGTTAATAACCAATTTTATTATTGGATTATCTCATAACTAGAAAACCAAGCAAACAGAAGATGGCAGTCCGAACTATACCTACGAACACATTAAGCGATCCGTTTCCGTTCTTCGTCCGACGAACGATAGCATCGTGTTTCTGTCGAGAGAGAGAGAGAGAGAGAGAGAGAGAGAGAGAGAGAGAGAGAGAGAGAGAGAGAGAGTTTAGTTGGTCTCATTAATTCATCTTCTGCTGAACGAGGAAGCTCGGAAGTACGCCTCCGGAAACGCAGGCGTGACCATCTTTTATAACCTTGATGACGGAACAGGCCCGCAACGCCCAACCCGTATTGTTTCTGATTGTAGGCCTAATTATGATGATGATGATGGTGATGATAACAGTATTCCATTTAAACATCGTACCAACTTATGCATATGCTTAAATTATTCTATATCATCCGCCCTATTCTGGATTGAGAATTTCTGTAAGCGGACACCTCTCATTTTCGTTAATTTCAACTACTCTCTCAGATAGAATTTAATACTAACGTAAAACATAGGAAATTCAGGTATAATGTAGACATTCAATAGGCCTATACGAATTAGGGTTACATGTTAGCTTGAGTATATCCCACAAATATTCGACAACTCACTTGTCACGCACAACTAACAAATTTTTGTAAATAATTAGGCCTACTAGAATAAACGGTAATATAGGTAGCCTATAACGTCACCCTGTTAGAGACATACTGCTTTGTTATTTGACTAACGTTAGACTATGTAAATGAAAATCGACAGACGAAACGAGTACAATGGGATAACGTGAGTAATTACATAGACACCATAATTTTTAATTATTATTATTACGTTTGATTTTACATCAAACCTTTGTTAACGAAATCCGGCGAACTTACAAGTGCAATTTAACAGCGCCCGCATTTTTTGTCCGCGTTCCTACAAAATTGTGCGGTAATTCGAAACGTATAACTGTAGTTTCTGAACTAGCGGCTTTCTACGTTTGTTTGACGTACTGCGAGCTGAGCATGCAGTGGCGCGTGTGCGCGTGCGTGTAACCTTGAAACTTTGGTTTAATGAGGGGAGACGGGCCATGCCACTAGTTCTGAGTCGTGCTATTACAATCAAAAGAGAAGAAGGTCCTTCTTCTCCCTTCCTTAATGGACTCTCCAATCTGGAATGTTTTAATACCAGTAATACCTGTACGCGCGCGCGCGCTCGTGTGTGTAACCACATGTGTGTTCGTGTAACTCAAACCGACCCATATGTTCGTTACATCTCTTGGTTACCTTCCTGTACAGTGCTCAACTGTACGGTCTACCAACGATTTAGCAATTTACAAGATTTGCATAATGAATTCCAGTAAATTTTTTAATTATCCGTTATGAATTTAAGAACGTAACAGGTGTAGTGTTAGTAGTTTGATCAACTGAAAAAAACATTTTTCTTCGTATAAAACTATAGTAAAAATTCCATACGCTTTTAATTAAAATAGCGAAAATAATTTCTTAATAGTCTTCTAAATAATTTGCTTTCTCCTGAATTTGCACAACACACGAAACAATGCTGTGATGAACTGAACGTGAACAGATGGACGGGTTTCGAGTCTGAAAAGACACGTGTTTGTGTGTTTGGAACACGAAAAACGCTTAAAAAAAACTGAGGCCATAAAGTTTTAAAAATTTACAATTGACCTTCGCCCATTGACCACATAAGCAAATTAAAAATTATAGGGCTTACTTGTACGTGAATGGATTGTACGTCAAGTTAAATAGAAAAATTATTACTGAAGTGTACAAATATTACTTCTTATGAATTTGTAAACGTTAATGTTGCCCAAGAAGTTCGGGATATTTTGCATACATTATGTTTGAAGACAGAACGAGAGGTTATAGTAACTGCGGTATTTATATTAACATTACAGGATCAAATAACAATCAGAAATATTTGGAATAATGAATTAAAATCGTAGTAATTACAACGTGGATCGTAAGTAGGCCTAAGTGTAAGAAAACCATTGTCATTATTAATTAAAACTTGAAAAAAATATGGAAAATAAAGACGATTAGTCTGTTTTAGGTCTATTAAAGAAGACAATCATCGGAGACTGATATCAGCAAGCATAATGGAAAATCTACACTACACGAAGTCGTCGAAAGGAGTAATTTTCAGAACATCCGATGTTTTACAAAATATGTTTAGAATGAACAAAAAAGTACTAAAGATTAACTTACCTTGGTCATAGCAAGCTAAAATATTTCTATTGACGTGCAACAGGCATTTCTGGGACGATGTTCTTTAGTTATGATATATTTATGATTACATAATGTCGTCTATGAAATTTTCAGGTAATCAGGTAAGCAAGAATCATCGTTATCAGCACACGAATTAGTGTAATCTCTTCTAATATTGGGATTTAATTTTGTACGTACTTGTTAACTGTTTTCGTCCTTTGTTATTGAAAAGTAAAAATTCCGTTCTTAGGCTAAAGTTATTCGGCTACCTTACGACTCAGTTAAATAGAAGATAAAATAATAACAAAAGCTCAAGAACCGTAATCGTCAAACGTACATCAGTGGGTAACTAAGAAGTGAAGGAGAAAAAGCTAAACCTGATTGCGGCAAACTAAAGTTCTGCAAATTCGTCAGTAGTGGGTGTTATTTAGTGCGCCGATGCAGAATGTCCCAGTAGTGTTTCGAATTGTCCCCTGTTTTCTTTCTCCTTCGGAAAGTCACAATTTTTGTTTAGCAATATTTTGTACACCTTCGAGAACGAGTGGAAAGTACTGTACTTATAGTCGCTTCTTAAGCATTCGTCAATACTTGATATCGAAACGATAACAGTAATGAACAGTCCATTTTTTGTTGATAATAATTTTCAAATCTTAAATTTCCACGAGGATTTTAATCCTTTGAATGAGCGAGTGAGCGACCCTGTGTGTGCGTGTGTGCGTGTGTGTGTGTGTGTGAAAGAGAGAGAGAGAGAGAGACTAAAATTCCCGTATATCGTAACAAATTTATAAAGACGTCCATTATGCAAATAATGGATGCCGAACTGGAAGGTCTTGGTATGTGCACCGACAGAACGCGGGGGCATTCATAGACGGATCAAGGAGTAGAAGAAGAAGAAGAAACGCGCGCGTGTGCTATCATGCGCGCGCGACGATAATCGCTGTTTATGTTGTCACATTAAGTCGGTATAAACTGGAAAATGGAGGTTTTTTATCTGCGCACACAATATTAAAACACAATAGCCGTATGGAGAGGTGGAAAAGCGGCAAGCGTCGTAACGGTCGTTCCCCGCACGATTTATTCGGTGCATAAATTTTTATTAAGATGCACACAAAACGACACTATTTCTCACTTATGTGTGAGCCGAACAAACAAGAGGATCGTATCGTATACAACGGTAAGGAACTGGTGGACGCCTGGACTGGCTGGCTGGGGCGTTGTGGATGTAACAATAACTGCTACTTAACCAGCTAATCTTTATCTAGCTTTATCGTAAATGTGTTTGTATAGCGTACTTGAATTCAATTATGACAGCGACTGTTAATAACAATACAAGACACACTTAATCGCCAAAGAAAATAGTGTTATTACGGTAACCGTACACGCGGAATGGAGTTATTTCCACTTGGAGTTATATTCTTCGGCAGGGAAGATAGAATTGTGGTAGTTAGTGGGCACTACACAAATTGTCCATTTAGAAAAACCAGTATATGCGTTTGGTGTCAGTGCGTACCTGCCTTTCTCTTTACAAATGTTATACCGTTAATTACACAGTCTTTAGGTAATCACCCGCTGTTGTTTAATATGTCTCCGCAATTTCCGATGGATTTGATCGTCACGGTGAGTGGAAACAGACTGCCAGAAGTATAATCCGTGTTATGCAGCAGCCAGCTTATCTGACAAGACAATTTTTAAAATGTTTTTCATTTATTTGATTCCCATTACAAATTATTTGCTCCGAGGGCGCTCTGTCTCTTTTCTCTACCATTTTCCGGAAAATGTACCTTTATGTATTTATTTCAATGTATTTATTTTAATCAATTTAATTTCAAAAATATTCATTAATATATTGACAAGGAACACAAATATGACCCCCCAGCAACCTGGTACGGCGAAAAGACCTCCTTAGTGAGGTTCCAACAATTAGGTATACCACAGACGATCCTACCGAAAGTGTTTTAAGGTTAACATTTAATACAGGAATTCATTCACGTATATTGAAGGATTTATAAAATGAAATTGTAGTGAACCCAATGGAATTAAATTGCGGGCCCAAATAAATAAAATTATAACTTCTATATAATACAGGTAACGCTGCTTTCCATAACTGTCTCGTTTCAGGCTTTCGTGACAAATCTGTTATCGATATACTCAGCATTATTGACTTATCTCTATAATCTAGCAAATAATGATGTGGAAACATAAAATTAAACAGCGATTGCGTACATGCAAGGTTTGAAAATGAAATAAATTTATTTACGTCCTTTGTTAGTCGGTTCCAGAAAATTGAGTAAACAGAATAAATAACCCAGTTACGAAAAGGTAGACCTAAGTTTTAACATAAGAGTAATAGATTATTCTCCCCTATAGTTTACATCTTATTTGAAAGAGATTAATATTGATTTTAACTTACTTTCAAAGATTTGTAGATAACGATGACAAGGCAGCTGAATTCTGTGCTTTGGAGTGGAAAAATAAGACAAAAAGACAACTTGCTCTGCCACCTTGGAAAATATAGTCATCTATTTGGGAGATAAATCGAAGAATTTCTCGAAGGCTTCTATCAGTGGAAACGGACTTCTGGAGGTCTTGTAGAGTATCCAGAATCCAGTGCATTAGAAATGACGATATCAGATCGCAACATCGTGTTGACAAGACAATTTTTGATACCATAAATACAAAGCGCCTCGTCTGGTTCGGCCACGTGAACGACTGCCTGGTGATCGTTTACCCAGAAAGTCTTTAGACTGGGTTCCACCTAGATGACGGAAACATGGTGGGCCTAGGATATCGAGGAAAGAGGATATACTCGATGAGATGGAAAACACAGTCTTGCACCGTGGCGATTGGTGCAACAGAAGCCTCTGGTGTGCAGGATGTCAGTAACTGTAGAAGACAAAGGATCGATGTCCGGAAGTTTTAGAGTTCAGTTGGGCGACGTCTCAGTGCTCTCAGGTTATGAGAAACGTGTCATTCTTGCCGTCAAAAGCAATATACAATTATCTGGTCTATGGAAAACGTTAACGAGACAATAAATTAG
Source organism: Magicicada septendecula (assembly GCA_034769895.1). Taxonomy (NCBI): domain Eukaryota; kingdom Metazoa; phylum Arthropoda; class Insecta; order Hemiptera; family Cicadidae; genus Magicicada; species Magicicada septendecula. Next base: position 464,199,750 of record CM068369.1, read on the forward strand.
TATACTTTAAATTCATTGCTGACTCATCTGTGACTTATAAAACATACGATAAATGGAGGTTCCCATATTCTGAGGGATCTTACACAATATTAATTTGGATGTTCAACACTGTACGCTTGTGTAATCATTTATATTTCGTATATCATTTTCGAAGAAACGCAACCTACTCAAAGAGTCCGCCAGATTCCAGGGTATTCATTCGCTATGACATTTTTATATAGTCACCTGAAACACTAGCTGTGCATTACAAAACAAATTCTTCATCTGCATTTTAACTTTCCCTTAGAGTATAGTCGTTGCTTCCTATATAAATCACAGTTCAGTCATCTGCTTTCAAACAATATTCTGACTCATTGCTCGGGAAATGTGCATAGGCCTATAAACTTCGTGATGGAATTGGTCTTCTTCTATCAAGAGCAAGCTATAGTTAAAACTGAGAGCTCTTCTCGGGGCTCACTGTAACATTTCAACCATCATCTTTTAATGTGACATTATAAATCGTAAGTCGTTAATTGGTCACATCTTTTTTGTTGTTTTGCTTTTATTTTAAGAGTCTGTCGTCTTATACAGGAATAACTAACTGATTTGTAGTTTTCTTAAATTCTTTTACCTTGTCACAAAACCACTATTTGCTGCCAGTTATTTGTATTATTCAGTCATGTCTTACGATGTCATTTTATAGGACAATTGATAATGCTGCTGATTTTTTCCCTACTTTACGTGCAATACAAATTATAAACGACATGTGTTTATTTAAGCTTAAAGTTTTATAATGTGGATACAGCGGTGTTACCGTATTCAACAAAAAACGAGTCAAAGGGTGCGCTAACGGTTAAGGCACAAAATTAGAACTTGCTGTCTTCCATCTACGACGGACTGGACGACGAGCCGATGGCTCTTATTACACACCACAAAACTTCCCCTTATTGTGGAAAACAAATATTTATAATATTACACCGCAGAAGAAGATTACGAGAAAATGAACACCAACGACAACAGAAACAACAACACACTTCACGTTGTGGCGAAACGCGGGGAGGGAGGAGAAAAATAGCTGAAGAACTGTCATCTTGCAACGTCGCGGGTAATGGTTTTTCCCCCTTTAATTTACTTTTTGTCAGCGAAATGAGGTTATGAGATCCCAGACAATTTCGCGGGTACGCAGAAAACGAAACCGTTCTCGTAATCACAATGACGAATGTTATAGCGTCGTCGTTGTCGTCGCCCGTCGTTTGGGGTCTCTTTGTAAAGTAATGAAATTTTCAGTTTTTATTGCCCGCTCGCTCCCTATAAAATAAATAATATGTACCCAGTGTCCGTGTTGTATCTGTGGTAGTGTACCTTCTGTGTCTATAGCGGTAGGAAAGAAAGAGAAAAAACACATTAACAACAAAGAGAAACAAAGAAACCCGTAGAAAGAACGTCTGTATATAAGTTGTGTGTTGTCGTCAAGCAAAGACGCTAATGACAAGAGGACGCTCGGTCATGTTCGCTTGGTTGGTTCTCTAGTGTATACTTTAGGGTAATAAAAGTGGAACGCAATTTGACAAAAACACTAACACCGAGAGAGCAGTAGGAAGGAGTAGGAGTTGGAGTTGGAGTCGGAGGAGGAGGAGGAGGAGGAGGAGACTGGCACAGCAGTCACACCTGACAGCGGGCAGACAGGGAGTCGTTAAAAATACAGCAGACAACTAAACCAAACCAAAGCGTACCAAACCAACTGAACATACTGTGAATTCAATTTCATGGGTTTATATCTTTCTGCCTTCCTCTGTCTCTCTCTTCCTTCCTACTTACGTCTGTTTGTCTCTTCTGCTCCGTTTGTCTCAACAGGGTGTGAATACATGAAGGCACAGACTCTTTATGCCTCAACTAAACTGTTCAGTTATAAAACTATTATCACCACTTGGAAATTGATGTGATTCTCGAAAAAACTCTTCGAATAGTACAAATAATTTTATATTATTCCAAAGAATGCTGAGTAGTGTCCTAATATGAGAAACCATTTTTAACAAATAGAATGTGTAAGGAGCTACACATAACACTAAAAAATTCTCTGATCTACTATATGCATGTGTAAAGCAACACATATGAAAAAAGTTTCAGGAGTTTTTTTTACTTTATTCGAAAATTAATTCCATCTTAAATTGGTGTAGGCCTATACTAAAATATTCTAGTACTTTAACATTATAGGACTGGATTAACCGCCCTTAAGGTATATAGTTGTAGTTTATTCTACACTGTTTACAGCTTACAGTTAGCAGAATTGTGACATACACATCGTGACTATTGACTATGTGCCTAGCATATTACCTTATGTGTCTATTCGATGCATATATTTCTACACATATTTTTTCTCTTGTTTAAAGTACGTATCTCATATTTGTTTCTCTTAGGATCTGCTGTATTAATTAGCGTTACTTTTTTTTCATACATTACCTTTTTATAAAGAAAAGAAACTACGTATTTTTAGTTCTAAACCACAGATTTAAAATGATCTTTCTTTTCAGTAAATAGTATCTAAATACTTTCCAAGTTCTTAGTTACCAGCTGTGTGGTAAAAATCTCTCATTGCGTCTAAAATATTTTCACTTATTTTGATCTAAGTGAACTGCTCTTACTTGGAGTTCTCAATAAACCTATCATACCTACCTCAACATATCGTATCCCAGTACATACGTACCTCAATATGTCGCCGTAGATTTTTTTTAAACAGAGGTGGGCCAATATGATCCTGACAACAAAATTTTGTTGAAACTGTTTCCTCAGTGGCCGAATCACATGAAACCTTTTAACATAACATCATACCTACCTCAACATATCGTATCCCAGTACATACGTACCTCAATATGTCGCCGTAGATTTTTTTTAAACAGAGGTGGGCCAATATGATCCTGACAACAAAATTTTGTTGAAACTGTTTCCTCAGTGGCCGAATCACATGAAACCTTTTAACATAACATTGCTAACCGGTCACTACTAAGCTCAGATATCTTCTAGTGCCAGGAAGAAATGAGAAAATGTCGATCGGCTTTTTGAAATTGTGTTTAATCAATGACTGGACCTTATAAAACATTTCATTACTAGAAGCAATAGGTTTTTGTCAAGCGACTTCTACCCCAATCTAGGTTTTACTAATGCAATAGTAATTTGTTTAGATTATACACGTTAAGATCCAGAGGATTTTTGTAAACTCCCCTTATCTGTATCTGGCATTAGGCCTGAATTCAATCTTTCCTATGGAGTCGGTGCCTATATCACCGCTGTCCGTGATGATGGATGTCAAGTCTCAAATTTGGCTCCACCAAGGAGACAAAAATCATGATCTTTGTGGATTGGAGTGTTATGTCTACCGCGGATATAATGTGAAATCTCCCCTTCCAATCTTCCCTTACCCTATCCCCAAATTCGAGTAACGTTGACTCCAAGTGTTGTTGGCTCTTAGTTATATAATTCAATTTTGGTTTGTTTTTCGTAAATTATTTGAGTTTCAGATCCATATTTTCAAACCACCATGGTCTTTCTACGTTCACTTCGTACGATTATATACAACTGTAGTCTGCAAACTCGCGTCATTCCCACATTTGCTATCCCGTAACCGAAGCTTCTGAATTTTATACTATCTTTATTTATTAACACATTGAACATTTATGAGCATAAAAGTAAAATACACAGGATGTCTGGCAGGATTCGTAAACATGTTTTAACTAACAAATACCTCTGAAGAAGTAGACTCGTTTGATGGCTGAGAGAAATCTGAAGGTCCGCGTACACAAGAGGAAATTAAATGTTGAAGAAAATACCAAGGAATTACTAGCGAACATGAAACCAGTTCGCATAACGCTTATATATTCGGTTTTATTATTTCGTTTACACCATTACTTTTTAAATTATACAACTGGCTATATTAAAAATATTATTTATATCAGCTGAGCAACAATAATATGAAATTCCCACAATTTGTCAGACAGGCAGCAGACATGCTATAACACGTTTCCGGCCTGAAGAAGAGCTTGTAATTGCTAATACATTTTATGTAAGAATGCTCACTGAAACCTCAACAACAAATTAAAATGTCTTCTCTGATCAGACGAAAAGTGTTTGTTTTACAAAATACCTGTTATTAACCGTGAGCATTTCGAGTTTACGTGTAATTGATATGCATAGCGTTCATTAAAAATACTATAATATATAATTTGTTCTGCCAGACTATCTTCTTTTGGGTCATCGTAGACAGGGTTGCTACTGGGGATCATTTCCTTGCCTTTAAGGTTTTGTGTGTGTGTGTGCGCGCGCGCGATAGAGAGACGTGTACGTAAGTGTAATGTGCGATGTTGATGTGAGTGTATCCAGTTGCTTGGTGACTGCCTGAAGATCGGGGAGACAATTTCTAATTTCATCTACTTGCGCACGCCTTAGCGTTACGCGTTGTTCGTTCTGAGAGGCATTTTGACCAACGTTCTGCTCATCACCAAGCGTCGATACTTGTGACCCAGAACTTAGGACTTACTCTGTACTCTGTAACTTAGACACGATCCTTAAATCTGAGATGAAAAACGAGAAAAGGCTCTAAAGCAAAGACGGTATTACTGTTTAAAGACGGGATGAAACGGTTTAAAGTGGTACTCAAAATTATTAATATTGTATTAGCACTGATTAGTATTGACTGATAAATGCATTTGTACTCTTTGCATGAAACGCAAAATATTAAAACTAAAAAGTTGCTTATTACTTTAGTTGTTTAATGTTTAATGAGAAATTAGATAATAACGTGTCTGGAGAACGTTAACGAGTAGTGCAGCTACTGCTAATAATAAATGCCTGAGCTTCAAAGAAGAATAGCATTAGCCAAACATGCCTTCTAGAAAAAATAGGGCCTTGCTAAGCAATTAGTATATTTGTATTATGGCGAGGAACACTTTCGTTAAATCCGTTGTTGGGAATGTTTTCGATATACGGTTGTGATTGCGCTTAGAAGCTTTATGCTGTGAAATTTAAAGCTGTGAAATTGTAGTTTTGGAGAAGACTCACCAAAACAAGTTGGGAGGAGAGAAAAAGATTTTAACTGGACTTAAGAGAAAAATGTTTTGGTAAAACTATATAGGCATTAGGAAAGCAAGGCTTTGAGGCATGTATTCTGGCACGGCTCCTTTCTCCAATTTGCTTGAAGGGAAGGTGTTGGTTAAGAGATTGCTAGGGCGTCTAGTGTGTCGTAAGTTGACTAATGTGACCAGCAAGTTGGGATGTGGTTCGTATGTGAAGATTACGATTACTACAGCGGGGGGGGGCATGAAATATTTGCGGTACCGACAGGGCTTAGCTTTAGGAGCACAGAAAAGAATGTGATGAGAACATGGTCATAAGCGTGCATATGTAGATGTCAGTAGAAGCTGAAATAAAGCTACAATTATCCTTATTATTTTTTATTTATTTATTTTTTAGATTTATTCCATTAAGTTTAAAACCAGTATACATTTGTTAAATCGAATCTGCAAAGACTCTGGATTGAAAATATCCACACTTAATACCAACGTGATGGATTTTCGTGGAACTGATCTCATACGGGAAAAAATTGTTATAGATGGTACTGAACTGGAACAAGATTGCAATTTTGAATACCTGAGCTACAGTGTGTCTTATAATGCAAGCAACGGCGTTGTGAATAAGTTGGATAAGTTCAACCTTATGTGCGCGACCGTTAGGCGAACCCTTTAGTCATTAAGTAAAGGAACACGCCTAAAATTCTACAAGGTGATGGCTCTTCCCACACTTCTTTATGGATCTGAGAATTGGTCTTTAACGAAAGGCCAGGCCAGTCGCATCCAACTGGCCTGGGTGGGTGTGTGTAACGCACAGTATTCAGTATGACCGATAAACATAACATTTCAAAGATTTACATAACATACTTTCTTCGTAAACACCACGCTCCGGTGTAATTTAACAGACGATCAGCGATCCCAGCTGAAAACTAACATACCACCGCAGACTTTCTTAATTAAAAAGGTAGAGAAAGACAAGGACAAGATTGTGTGGTGTTACAGGTTTCCTTTGGCTGACAGGGTGTTTTGGAAGAAGCGCAAGGCATTTCCGTTAAAAAATGTACGCTACACTCTTCTTCTTCTTCTCGTCAACCCAGAGGTTATCGTAACGAACCTTCTCCCACCTTTTATCTCATCGAGGTACTTTTGTTTGGCCCTTCTTCTCTCACTACACCCCTTAACGACCATACTGTTTCTTCTTTCCGCAATGAGTTCATTCAGAATCCTTCTCTCATCCACTCACTTCTAAATGTCATCGTTAGGCACTACCTTAAGCCCGGGCGCAAAATGAGACGCAGCTTGGTGAGGTGAGGTGACTCACCGTGAGATTCTGTGAAACAAAGAAGTGAATACTACACCGAAGGTTCGCACGCAGGGTGAGGTGACGCAGTTTCAGAGCGTCCGTGAGCTGCGAAGGTTTGTGCTCGTGCCGCAGTTTGTCACTAGTGACTACGACCTGCTAGTGAAAAGTTGTGTCAAGTGAAGTCCACGATGAAAGAAAAATTAATAGAGGCTAGTTTTTCTTCACTTCCGATAGATCTCGCATTGCACCCTTCAGCATCGATTGACTCCTTGATGAATCCATGCAATTCAGAAAATTGTTCACGGGTTACACGGTAATAGTTTCTATATTTTTCATTAGAAAATTCGTTCTTGAGAATGAATTCCCCGTGCGTCTTTCTTTTCTTTAGATAATTGCTTTTCGGAAGCTTTTCACGAAGTAATGTTGAAATTACTTGGCCTTCGAGTTCATCGGAATCAGATTCCGAACTCAGTAATGATTGTATATACATTGCCATCGCGCACATTTTCGTTAAAACACCCTTCACTGGCACGCAGTTGAGATAGAACTGCGTCCCAACTTTCGCTCTCCCTGCGCGCAGTTGATTGAATCCTGCTTCCCTGCGTCACCTCACCTCACCAAGCTGCGTCTCATTTTGCGCCCGGCCTAAGGCCCTCCTACCCAGCACCACATTTCAAACGCTTCAATGTAGCTCGTCTCCAGTCTCCTCAGGGTTCAGTTTTCTGAGCCATACGTGTATATGCTTCAAATAAAACTTCATGAATGTCTACCTGGTTTGAAGCGACACGTTTGTGGACGCTAGAAGGAATCTTTTACGCTACACTACTGGTTTTCATATACGAGAATATTTTGTTTTTGTCGGTGAAAAGTTACGTATGCGGTTCACAATTACAATTTTTATCTGCATTATCCATTGTGTGCCAAAAATATCCCGTTACTTTCCCAGCAGGTCTCCTGAGCCGGGTACATCTCGTAACGGACGGTCGTTGTACGCCCGTCGCGATTAGACAACCGGATACGTGCTGTAGCCATCGATACCGTCAATAATCAACACTATCATCGAAACGTATTTCATACACAGTTTGTACGTGTGCCAACAAAACTCACGTTGCACGCACTAGCTCGCACGCGCATGCGCGTCACGATATGCTATTATTAACGTACGCAGAATAGTGATACTGGTAATTCGAGCCGATGTTAACACCTGTTTATCCACACACGCGCGCGCGCACACACACACACACACGCCGACTGCATTGTGTAGAATAATTTATTATTATAATTCTGCGCCATGCACCTGTGCAATAAATAATCTCACACAAATTGCGTCACGATTGTGTTGGCTGTGGTCTTTTATTGCTGACCTGATTTTCTTGGGAGCAGAATTAGAATTTTCCGCTGTTATCTTCGGCGTATTAAGCGCACGCCCTGTAGTTTTTCTAGGAAACTCACGCATACATACATATAGGCCTACGCAAACGTTGCGGTAAATTGTTTAAGCAAAATGACTGCCAGAAAGCAGCGTCAGAGTAACAGTTTGCAAAAACAGTGGTTAGTTAACAGTGGTCTATTCTTTGTACAACCGGTAACCAGTCAAAGCAGAGGACTTGGGCACATAATAATATACTACTCTAAAAGCACTTCGATCGAGAGCAACAGAATGTGTAGTCGATAGCTATGACTAGGCGCGGGCTGATCCCGGTCGTGAAAAGATTTGGGCACGTGAAGTGAGGTGTAAGCATTCGTAATGTATAATGTAAAAGTTTCAAGTGTTGACAATTATTAATTTGTACGCAAATGGCTTTTATCTTATCACAAACAAGTCTCAACAAAGTCATATGACAAAAAAGGTACAATATTTTAGAATATTCGACAAATAGCTGCCCGGTATCGATAATCGTAAGCTGAACGTTTGTGTAAAGCGAGTCATTTATTCACAACAGTAAACGATTTTATAATTTTATGTAATACGAACGTCATTACACTGTTTTCACCGCTTCCACAGTTTCAGGAAAATTACCTGCTACGTTGACATAAGTGACTCGCGCCGTCTGTCTCGGCTGCTTACCTCTTTGTGATTCTTTATTCTTCTTTGTATTGGAAGAAGCATCGAACGCTCGACGTGGACTGTAATTTGAAAAATAAATCACGTGACAAACACATACATACATATACGGAGGCCTAAACGCCGCATTTATTATTTATGAACGTACGCGCTCGTTGATGTCGTGTGTGTGTGTCAGACGGGAAGTATGTATATGTAACTCTCGTAAACTTGACGGCTATGAACTTCAGCGAAGAAACGCGCCGCTGGAAACAACTCTGCCTGCTGCACAGAAAACAATGATATAAATGCAGATTGCGTTAACCATCCCGCATTAACGGTACATTGAAAGCGGCGTGTTTACACTGCGGAGTGGCGTGGGAATACTGTGTGTGTGTGTGTGTGTGTGTGTGTGTGTGTGTGTGTGTGTGTGTGTGTGTGTGTGTGTGTGTGTGTGTGTGTGTGTGTGTGTGTGTGTGTGTGTGTGTGTGTGCAAATTATTTGAAAGTTTATAGTAACCGAAGTACGACGCGCTAATCGGAAATCAATATGAGCCGAGCAGAACAGAAGCTGCCGCCACGGACTTGATTCCCTCTCGGTCTCTGTCTGCCTCCGACTCTCTCTCTCTCGCTCTCTGTAGCCTGTTTGTTGTTGAAAACTTGTCCATAGCTAATAATCTCTCTCTCACTCCCTCTTCTCTACCTGTTATATGAATGAGGTGAAACATACTAACCGATACGAAAACATCTCATCATTGTTGTTCTCAATATGACTTGAGGCAACACGCTGTTATCTGCATCGCAGTAATGACGATAAAAAAGGATACACAATAATGCGGAGAACACGCGTTAAAAGTAGGTGACTAAATGGCAAGTTGTGGGTGTGTGAGCGGCAGAAGAGGGGTGACCAGATGAAGAAAACGAAAAAGGACTTGACGAAGTAAATCGATTAAATCGTAGACCCCTCGTCCATTAATCAAAATCAATTTTCCTGCTCCACATAGATTTATCTGCTTCGGTAATGTTACACCGAACACAGGTGTCCCGTTTTCCTCTCTTTTGCCAAACGCGTTAGTTTATTTATACTTTACGTACTTTGATTTTGTTAACACAGTCATCGAGTACTTCTCTGTTCTATCTTACTTATTCATTTAGCTTACTTCTTGTTGTTGCTCTACTCCTGCTCTTCCCTTACTCCTGTTTCTATCTAATTCCACTAAGTTTCTTCCCTTTTACCTGTTCTGTTTCAATCTCCTTCACCGTTTTCCTCGTTTCACAGTCGAAGAAATAACTTTTTATTACCTGACAGTGCCTTTCCAAAACCATTCTTCCGGTGGGTTTACATATGCATTGTCTTTCCACAGCATTATTGTTGTTACCACATTTTTTATTATTTTCGTGTTTGCTACTGTTTCTTTCTTTCCTTACTGCAAACTGTACTGTATGTCTTTTTTTTATTTGCCACTGCTTTTGCTTCTGGAACAAAAATGTGTAGCGAGACCCCGAAAAATACTCCTTGACAAGACTTGTGCAGAGTCCGACCAAAAGGCATATTACTCAATCAGCTATTACCAGTTTTGCGATCAAAGACTCGTTGTTGACACCATACGCTGTATATGAGAGTTATACGAGGGACACATTTCCAGTCACAACTCTCTGTAGTCGGACTCTGACGTAAATTGCGCAATATACATAATAAGACAAGAAATTGGACGGTTAGAACGTTGCGGAATGTGCAATGACGAGAATCTTCTTGGAACCAACAGAATTGAGAGAAATGTTTGAGGTGTTGAAGTTTTCAAGCAGAACTAACTAAATTTTATTTATACTGAGTAATGGCATACTTCGTCTGTTTAGTACATACGTTAATTTTTAGGCCAATTCGGCTATGCTGAATTGATCTTTGCAAAATTAATACAATACCGAACAGTGTGGCAATTAGCGAATACCGTTCACTAATGTAATTTGTAACGATACATATCACCACCATATTTTGAACCTAATTTTAGAAACAATAACATAACAATTAAATGACACAAGACCTACCAAGTATCAAGAACTGTGCACCAAGTATTAAAATCAATCAAGAAATTAATAACTAAGGAACGAATTTACAAAGAGTGAAGAAATAGTAATGAGAACAGAATAAAGAAGAAAATATATTAAATGTTATTAACCCAATGACCCAATAGATTAGGTCAGTGAGTAAACAAAAACATAGATAATAAAAATGAATAGAAGTGAATAGCATTATGCTATAACTCAGGTAAAAAGATAAACAAAGGAAGAGACAAGACATCTCCCACAATATACAACAAAAGAAGTACAACAGTGAGATAAATAAAATAAGACAAGTAAATTACAAAGTGGCGAACTATTAATGACTTCAAAACACTGACAGACTATTTTAGGTGACTTAACTATGACCATAACTCTAATGTAAAATTATGATCCAATCAATAGTGTTTAGGAGAGCGAGATTAAAACTTGTAGTAATATGATTTAATAATATATAAAGTTATAACAACAAATTTTTAACTTAGCTATTTTATTTATGTAAGTAAAATGGATAAAAGGATATCAGAAAAACTGATAATCAACGATAATGTAATAAAATTAATATAATGGAAAATAGAAAATAAATACGAACCAATGGATAATAATTAATAGTACTATCACATTTAAATAATGTAGGAAAAATGTATAGAACAAACCACAAAAACCAACCCATTGTTATGAACCAAAGTAAGGACACATAACCTAAATCAACAAGCTTTTGTACTTATAGTGACAAGAACTAACAATAAAAATGTTGATAAACCATATTCTATTATTCTGAAATGAAACGAGATGTTATAAGGATAATACCAGTAACAAGATTAGTTACTAAAGGAAGAGTTATATTGTAATTAATGTAAATTAAAATACTGAAATTAACAGCATAGAATTTACCAAATAACCAATCTGAAAAAACCTTTAGAAATAATAATAAAAGAGAAGATGGTTGATCTCAGTATAGTTAATGATGTGTAATACCACTAATGTAATGTAAACCAATAAGTATTATCATAGAATTGAGTCATAGTAATGTAAACTAAACATACTTGTCATATAGAACTAGATGCAAGAAATATTGATGAAATAATAAGAATTGAGAGTGTCCTGGTGCAAACCAAAGCCTTGTAAACTTTATAATCATTATAAGGATCATTTATGTGAGAAACAATAACTTAAAAAACCACTATGTAATTTAGAATGAAGGTAATTCATGCAACAGCCTATAGTACAAACCAGGGATGATCTTAAAGACTAGAATCAACAAAAGAAAGGTGTAATAATTAAAAACTGAAGTGATCAGTAGTTGTAATGGTCATCTCAGATTAATTGTGTCATAATGGAAGTTGTTAAAAAACCACTATTGAGATGTAACATGTGAATCTAGTTTGTAGTGACATAGGCCTACTAACGCCCTATACCTAGCTTGTGCATTTTTATGAATAATTATAAACAAACACTGTGTAAAAAGTACACAAGAGGACTTGGAAAGCATCAACTCGATGAGATATGATAGCCATTTGTTAATTTAAGTTAAATAAGGTATAAATTTATTAAAAAAATGTGTTAATTGTAATTTCAAGAAACTATATTTGTTATTAATGAACGAAGATATTCCATGTGAGGACTGTAAATGAAGAGGCTGACAATTGCAACATCATGGTAATGTCAGATCAGCAATTAAAAGTAACATCAGAACATTATATCAATTATAAGGTATTTGCATGATTTTCGCCAAATGTTTGGCGTCACTTTTGTAATCTCAAAACCAATAACCCAAGCGTTCCAATAATTTAGAAAGGAGGGTAGCGACTCTCAAAGGAATGTCATCAATTTTTTTAACCAATCAGAAGAGTTAAATCGAGATTTGGACAGGTAACGCCGAAGGGAACAGCGAAAACCGACGCCAGATTTGAACTAAAGTAGTGTACTAACCTATAATCAGTGCGGTATCGAAAGTAAACATCGGTCGACGTAACCTAAATTTTTTTAAAGTGTTATCAAACGTTAACTAACGAAGTATCATGAAAGGGTAATAGTGCAAGAACAATCGCAAAGTGTATAATAAATTGCGAATAAAGGGAGTATGGTGATAATTAATCGTAATTAAGGAAATTTTGAACTTATATGATAAAAACTTATCGAATCAATTAATGAGTTGATATCAATTGAACACTATGAGAGTATTGGACATTATCATGCTAATTAATTTATTTGAATTTTAAAGGATTTAATGACAATTAACCTTATTTTTAAAAAGGAGTTAACCTATTTTGTAAATGCATCAAATATGATGGAGACATTTTAACATGAACACTATGAGTGTATTGGACATTATTATGCCAATTGATTTATTTGAATTTTAAAAGATTTAACAACAATTAACTATTTTTTTGAGTTATCATTTTATCTAACGAACTTGACCAGTGATCATGAATAAGTTAATTTATAACAAACGTTAAGAAAGCGTTGGGCAGTATTGCCATAATACATTTGTTGCTAATTAACAGTAATCGATAACGAGCTAATCATGCTCACAAGCATGATCAATTTACCTGATTAAAGTTATCCAATAGGACGAATCAGATGAACTTTTTTAACATTAAGGGAACTTATAACCCTGTTATCTTTATATTTTATATGTTGTTAAAGCGTTATTTTGTTAATTTCAAGTTAACCGTTTTCTATTCACATACGTAAGGTTAACCTACAATGTTGACGCCAGACGTCTTTTGAATTTTATGTTAGTAATTAAGATTTATTTTCTATGTAATCACTCTCCTAGTACACCAGTATTATGGTAGTACTATTCTTTCAGTATTTTGTATTTTGCAGTCTCAAAGAACCTAGATAATAGATAGACACCAACCAAACAAACATCACGCAATGTGGTGGTTACCAGAATCAGAATAAGAACCCTGAGAAAGAGATTTCATAAAACCATTATTAATCTACAATGAACAATAATTAATTTGATTATTATACAGCTTTATTAAAATGAACATTATTGATGAATAAACCACAACTTTTACCAGATAAAGAGTTTAACCAAATTATTTCATTTAGAATAGACGATTCCAAGTTAGGTGAATCGCTCCAGACAGTTGGCACCACTTACGGTTTGAGATAATTTAATAATTTCAAATTGTCATCTCAATTCTGCCTTGTTAACAGAACGGTTAACAGGCGAGATCTTCACACAAAGTAAGTACTGAACCAATAAAATAAAAAAATCTAATTTCAGTGAGAAGTCCAATTGTAAACTATTAACCCGAAATTACGACGGCTGACAGATTCGACAGTTGTCAATGGCGGAGTCAACTTAGCCGATTCGTCTCAACAACAACTAAAGAAAATCGAATTATAAATTATCAATGAAGTTAAACCACGAATAAAGCATTCAAGAGATAATAAAATAAACCGTTTCAAGATTTGTTTAAACAAGATAACAAAATAATAATAATTAATCGAACTTTTGAATTTTAATTAAAACAAAGAAAAAATAATTTCTATAAACAAATAAAAATAAGAGAGAGTAACCAGTTTAGTTACAAATTTCATAAGTTTATCTTATCATCATAAATATAACGTTGTTATTCCTTGGCTTATGTTGAATTCTGACTGCCATCAAGTTGCCAGTATTCGCTCAACTTGTGTTAGGTTATACTATCCACCCTCCAAAGGTTTTATTTATTTATTTTTTTACGCCACATGCGTCGTGTAGTTTTCTTTCCCTCGTTCTTTCATCACGCCCGTCTACTACAATCTCGTTCTTTCATCTTTCCCTGAGCCAGTCTACGAAACAATTATGTTACTCTTGCCTACAATATTTAATATTTTAATTATTCCGAAGGTTGTTAGAACTGTAGTCGTTATTGTTCACGCGAACTTAATCCAGTTTTTCCTACTTGTACTTTGTCGTTTGACTGAATCTGATACGTTCATGTTAGCACTGCAGGGAGTTCCTCTTGCCTTAAATAACTTCTGCCACGCTTCGTCACTGCAGCGGTCCTCATTTTTGTTACACCCATCAAGTTGCCTTCTCCGTACCTTCTTCGTTTTGCTCCGAAAAACCCTCCCGTACTCGAAGGCAAACCAAAACGCAAAGTCATTCCATTTTTTACAAACGCTTCCTGAAAGCCACCGTACAGACACAAGCTTACTTGCAGCTAACAATCCTTAAAAAATAACAGATTCAGACTATAAAAGGCACTTTTTAGCAAATCACAGCCCTCGCTTTCAAAGTATGCGACGCTTGCACAAAACTGTAGAGGTGTATTTAACTTATAGAAGACTTTATACTATAATTTAAGATTTTCATTTTGTAAGTGGAATTCGTGGGGAAAACATAGGATACGTTCCACCAGACAGAACTAGTGCACGGCTATTGTCGAGTATTCGTATGAAATCCGTATAAGTACTTATCACGTTTTCTGCGGATCGTATATCAATTTTTGTAAAGCGCCGCGCGAGCAGAGGAAGATCAGATCGGCTTGTTCAACATGGTTTCGCCCCGGTTAATAAATTGCTCAGGTTAATAAATGAAAGCTATGTGCGTGTAGTATTCGTATGTGGCATTTAGCATGGCGATTAATTTATTAATATTTCTGTGGTGTGTGTGACATACGATTCTAGTGTCGACAATTGGACGAAGGCACTCGTCCCAGGGAGCCCCGGTTACAACTAATAATAATATATCGCTATAATTTACACCGGATGATACTGAGCTTGCTTTACATACGTGCCTGTCTCTCTCTCTCTCTCTCCGTGGCTGGTTGGTGAACGGTTGTCCCACCGATGTACCACATTATTCATCGGAAAGGCCACGTTGTAAATATTGGCGCGAGCGTTATATTCGCCAAACCCGGTAGCGTAGCCGAGCGAAGGCCGATCGGCCAGCTGTCCCCCGGCTACGGATTAGCAATGTCGAATGATATATCTTAATGAGTTGCCTCATTAAAAAGGCTTTAAATTTAGCGGAATACGTTTTGGGGGAAAAGAGAAGAATGAAAAAATGAATAAAATAAGAGAACAAGCAAACAAGACACACAAATACAGTAGAAAAAAACAAATCGCTTTTAACTTGATTTATTAGACGCATTACTAGTTTGGCCAAATTGAAAAGATTTGATGTCTTCATAGAAAACGACTTACAAGAACGCCAAGCAACCGTAGTTGTGCTGTGGTGTGAATATAATAGGAAATAAATTTAAATTTCATGTGTAGGCTTTCGTGTGGTGTCCGCCATCTATCTGCTTCGTTCGTTCGCCAGGCAAATGAGTTATACAAGATGGATTTATTTTAGTTATTATTATTCCTGTGCTGTGATCATTTTGAGCTGGCTAGTTATATATATTTATTTATATCTGCGACCCGTGTCACGGTAGCAGCGTGTTGTAGGTTTTCTTTTGCTGAACAGAAATCACTTTGTTAGAAATAAAATTTGTTTTTATTGATTTTCCGCATCGCAGGTAAGCCAGATTTGACGGCTGTCATTTAACATAAGGTATAGTAAAGGCTAGTTTAGTCGAGGAAAAAGTTTCTTGGCAAATATTTCATTTTAGTACATTTAAAGCAGCATCTTTAATATGGAGTAATGTACAAAATACTTTCAATGTGTCCACTGGATGTATAATTTCTTTTCTATCCTTATTAGAGCTTAGAGCTATAGGAAGACTACGTATTAATCTGCACAAATTCATCACTGCGACCGGCAAACTCGTCGTTCGGGATGGTGTCAGGTGTAGCTTTATTAAGGACTAGTTTGGAATAAAAGTTTGGTTACCTAAATATCAAAGAGATTGAAGTCGGTGTATGCGTCAAGTGAACTGGTTCCAAAAGTTGCCAGTACGTAGGCCTACCACCTTACGGAACGTTGGCAACACCCCAAATCCGGAGAGCATACCCGATGGTGTAAGAACAAACATTGGAGGCTTAACTATTAACTATTAATAATTATTCGGAAGCAGAAGAATAGCCTTTTCAAGAGAAGGCGAAGAAAGCTTAATACTTCAGTGAAGGCAGTAAAATACATGATCTGATACCAAAGAAGACAGATATGAACACTCAGTTGGGTCGGTTTATTATGTCACTTTTTTTTTAAATAGACTGTTCTGTATCGACGTGACATTCAGTCTGCAAAAGCATTAGCTTCGCGACTCATTTACTGGTTGCTCGAGAAGGTAGAAATTTTACAATTAAAACTTTCAACGCTAGGTCACTTCGTATTAGGAATCGTATTTATCGCACGCTTGGAGAAACGCAACAACAGAGCTAATTGTACGGTACAGTCAGTAGGAGTTGCGAAAGCAGACACAATGGACCGGTGCCGGGGTGCGGGGGCTCTCCGCATGATGCGAACGAGTCCCGGTACACCTGCTCACAATAAATCACTGTATTCGATTGATTAAATAATATTACACAACATTAATGTACTTGTTAAATAATATCGGACAAGGCGTGCTTTACTCTTCTCACTTATAAATAATGTAAGCGCTACACACACGCATTTTCTGTCTCCCGCCGGCCTCCCTCCTGACCTCATTGACGTCGTTTTTAGAATTTCCCTTTCGTGTATCTCTTTTTTTCTACCTACTTATCGTCTGTACGTTTCCAACGGAAACATTCTTTTCGATCTCGCTCTTATTTTCTTCTTTATCTAACTAAATATAGATAAGTATTAGGGCTAGGTGTTAGGGTAAGTATTAGATAAGTATTAGGCGGCTCAGTAGACCAGTGGGTATGGCACCTGGCTACTAATCTAGAGGTCCTGGGTTCGAATTCCCGGGCCCGCACCATAAAATCAAGGTGTGTTTTTCAGCCCCCAGGTCGACTCAGCCTGTTGAAAATAAGTACCTGGGATAACATCCTGGGGATAATAATGGGCGGCTGAAGCGTAGTGCTGGCCACACTGCCTTCCTTGTATGTCGTACGGCTCACATAAGGCAGCCTACCCTGCTTTACTCCTAAGCTACTTCGGTGGTATACATGGGAGTCATTATTATTATTATTAGGGCTAGGTAAGGATATAATTTTTCACCTACTGGTTAAGCACAGATTTGGCTACCGTTACTTGGTTTTCGCTGTGGCGTATAGTCAAACGAACAATAAAAACTGTCTACATAATTGTCTGTACTCATATGATTATACGAATTTGAATACATATATTTCCTGACTCACATACATGACGTTTACTGTTTTAGAGTTGAACTTGTGAAAGTTACGAATCTTTTGTACAGACATTATGCCGTCTTAGGCTAGACCTACATTGGACGCAGAAGTCTTCCGATCCGATCCGGCACGGTTGTCTGACCAGATTTCTCCCGGCAGGTTTGCCTACATTGATGACAGACGTTTCCCGGCAGTTTCCTGCCACCATTTATCAGCGATTCAACGAAGTTCTCACTTTGTACGTCATGAGTGACTCGGAGGAAGAGTTGAAATTTTTACTCCTGATAGACTCTAATTACTTGTTGAAGCAGTATTACACAAAAACGTGGATTCATGATTTCAACAAAGACAGAGGTGACAGTGAGTTTGTCAAAACTAATTGGCCAATGATAAATTATCCAGATATAGAATACCACACGATGCGGACTGAAACTTTTGACTACATTCTGGAAGTCATAAAGTGTGATCTTGTAAAACACTCTAATTTGAGAGATTGTATAAGTCCTGAAGAAAAGCTCACAATTACTTTAAGATTAAGTTTAACTTATATTTTAAATCACTAAAAGAACGAAACATAGACGAACAAGCTTTATTGTAATAATTTTTAAAATTTATTTAAAAAATTTAAATTACTAAAATATTGCTAGGTTTTACTTTTATTATCATGGCATATAGGCCTACTAGTTTTAAGATAAGATCTATCTTCAGTTGTATATTTTCGAAAGATTGATTTCTGTTTAATAAGCTTATGCTTAATAAAAGAGGAATTTGACAATATATTAAGAATATTCATGGCCTAGGAGCAACTTGGACCTAACTTTGAGGAAATAGAGACACTCATCACTTTATTTCTATTGTGACAGATATTACAAACAGGACGTGTTCAGATTCTCTCCTAATGAACTAAAAAATAGTGTTAAGTATACAGGAAAAATATTAATAATATGAATAGGCCTATGTAAATATTATTCATTGGAAACTACTCTCGCGAGA
This sequence comes from Magicicada septendecula, assembly GCA_034769895.1. Lineage (NCBI taxonomy): Eukaryota > Metazoa > Arthropoda > Insecta > Hemiptera > Cicadidae > Magicicada > Magicicada septendecula. Next base: position 464,218,353 of record CM068369.1, read on the forward strand.
TATATTTATTATAGTAGGCCTATTATTTACTCTAGTAGCCTATAGTAAACTGTCTCCTGTATTTGTTCGCTTTTACTTATGAAGAAAAAACTCTTTGGGGCGGTTCAGTAGACCAGTGGGTTTGGCACCTGGCTACTAATCTAGAGGTCCCGGGTTCGATTCCCGGGCCCGCACCAGAAAATCAAGGTGCGTTTTTCAGCCCCCCCCCCCAGGTCGACTCAGCCTGTTGAAAATGAGTACCTGGGATAACATCCTGAGGATAATAATGGGCGGCTGAAGCGTAGTGCTGGCCACACTAGCTTTCTTGTATGCCGTACGGCTCACATAAGGCAGCCTACTCTGCCTTCTCCTAAGCTGCTTCGGTGGTACACATGGAAGCCATTATTATTAAAACTCTTTGTTAATTTTTATAACAGGGATAGTGCTCTCCCCTCCCCAAGTTACGCCTATGTTATTCACATATTTAAAGTCATGTTTTTATCTCCGCTTATTTTTAGACAATATTTATTCAGTATTATTATTATTATTATTATTATTATTATTATATGCCAGTAAATAAACAATAGATAATTAAAACTCAAGCTTAAAATTTTAATAATATGGAAACTTAACGTAAAATTCCTTCAGTTTTTTTATTTTCATGTAAACAATTTTGAAGTGTATACCCATTAAATTTTTTTATTTAACATTTCGGTAAAAGATGTACCGTATTTTTCGGACTATAAGACGTACTTTTTTCTTAAAAAGTAGTGCTTAAAATGTAGTTGCGTCTTATAATGGATTGTCAACTCATACCAGCTGCCGAACATCTGTTCTCACCCCCACGGCAATCGGAACAGACTGCCGGGTTGGAAACAAACCAAGTTGATCTGGCCAGGCAGCGGCCCGGCATCGGACGTCATAGGGAGTTGCCGGAACGGACTGACGCGTCCAGTGTAGGCACTTTCTATGGAACGAAGCGGTTTGTTTTGTTGAAAGTCTGCTCAGCCAACAGTGCCTGATCGGACATTGACGGTTCTGTATCCAATGTAGGTGCAGCCTTAGATAACCTTTAACACAAAGTACAAAAAGAAAGATGAAAAGTCTTTATGAGGACATCAGAATAGAACAAAGCCTCAAAAACCATCAGAAGTTATTGAGAGGGAAAACTCAGTGACTTTGAGATTCGGAAACAAAGGAAATAATTCCGTTCCATTTTTCGTGTTGAATGACTAGTTATTGAAAATGAAAAATCAGGCTAGTAAGTTGGTCACGTCAAAATTGGTCACCCTAATTGTTTATTATATACATTAAATGAAACTTCTGTCTGTAAAACCTTATCTCTTACCTGCCCAAGGATACAAGAATTTCAATAGTAGTAGGCCTCTGTAGCGTCTTACTCATTACGCTAAACTCTTATTCTTCTTCAGCGGCGCGACAACCCATTACTGAGTCAAGGCCTCCTTTAGGTTTCTGCACATAAAAGCGTTTGACAGATGGGATATGTGAATTCTCCAATCCAACTCCCAACCTGAAGGACCAGGAACTTTGATTTCGGAGTGCTCTTCCCCTAGAGAGTTGCTTTCACCTCAGCTGACGAGCTCTCTGTCCCCGGTCGCAGTAGCCTAACTGACTCAGCCCATGTGTGCAGCCGTTGGGCTACTATAGCCTCCGCACTAGATCCACACCCTGCTGCCGATGTGTACCATCCTGCAAGGTCAGGACCCAGGATACTCCCAGACTGACCTAACAGAACCTCCATCTCCCGTTTGCTTACCGATCCTCTCCGCCGAAGGGATTGGTTACCACAAACTTGTAGTGGATCGCTCGGCGTAACAGGGCCCACCGACGTGTAGGTGAGAGTAGAGTTGGGGTGGGAAGGCTGGTGCATTTCTCTTCTATGAAAGCATATGTTCGCGACACACCCCCTTTGGACCCCCATTACTCTAAATACAACGTCTAATTCGGATAAGTGTGAAGAGATTAGGCAATTTGTATTTAAAATCTTTCGACCAGGTTAAAACACTTGGATTGCGTTCTTAAAAATTAACTTTAAAAATTCATAATTTTTCATGGCCAATGTCCGCAGCTGCGATCACCTTTTGTCGCCGAAAGATCCTTCAAAACTGTGTGAAGAACCCCTACATAGCGGCAGCCCTGTTATCGTTCAGGCACTAGTAGATCTCTATATCTAGCTTCTACATTCTGAAGAGTCTGTGTTGTTACTTATCGTGCAGAAGTCTAGACGTCTTCAGTGTGTTCAGCCATGCTGGTGAGCGCTCACCAACTTCCTTTCCTAGTATAAACTGTACGCTTTATTAATTCCGACAAATATCGTGCTGCGGTTAGCGGTATAACATGTGCGGCCGATACCTTTCGGCAAGTATTTACAGCAACTGTAGTTAATTAACCGTAAGTATAACTCTTTAGCACAGCTCACGCGACTGGCCCTTGTTACTACCGCTGGCAACGTTCACTTATTTATTGCTCACCGATCTCTGCGTTTTCGCGCGTGTGTATGTGTAAGACATTTCATGTGTTTACGTATTTAATTTTGTAGATTTCTTTTCCTTGAAGTATTAGCCTACATTGTTGACGGTTTAATTACTTTACACGCAGTTTGTATCGCAGCTACTTGTTACTCAATGTGAGATGTTTCGCACAATGTCGGATTTTATAAAAGGTAAGTACGGCCCAAACTTGACGTAAGTAATTAAATCGTCAGTAATAATTACGCGCGCGCGCGCGCGCGTGTGTGAATTATGTTATTATAGTGATAGGAATATAGGTGTCTATTTCAAAAAACACCTGCTTTTTATTTTGTAGTGCGCTTTCGGAAACTGGTAGTACCCCCATCCTAAGTGCGCGGCACCGTCTTCCCTCAACGACAGAGTTTGCCAGGCACTGAGGAAGGAGGTACTACCAGTCCCTGAAATCTCTTTGTAAAAATAAAAAATTTAGTGTTTGTTTTAATAACAGTTTCTCTTCTTTTTCTCCTTCTCAACCGAAAGTTTGGTGGGCTAGCAACGTCTTCCGTTCCGAAGGCAGTCTCTTAATAATCACATGCCTTTTTACTCCTTTTATCTCGTCCTTATATTTCTGCCTATCTTTTCCCTTCCGCTACGCCCCTCAGTCATTCCCTCGATCAGGATGGTGAACCAGTTTGAATGGCGTAACAGGTGACCAACCAGTGGTCATAACAATAATGCTTCAGGCACGGCAAAAAAAATTGTAGTGGAAATGTGTGAAACAGTGTGCTATATTGTATTAACACAATAATTATTTTCGTTTACAAATAAATAAATGTGTGTGTGTGTGTGGGGGGGGGGTCCTAATATTATAGGCTTGTGGCGAAACATTGCTACAGAAAACTCAGACTTGGCAAAACATCAAGAAACTACGACTTACGTTCGAGTACTAAACGGACACACAATTAGAGTTTGTGTATGTAAAATGAGATTTATTTATTTATCATTATTACCAAACAGGGTTAAAACTCGAACGAGCACTACAAATACACTGATCGCAAAGTCACTGCTATTTTCCTGATGGCAAAATCAAACCGCTCACTACAACCTGAGCTGGGTTTTCTTTATTTGAAGCCTTCGTATAATTTCTTTATACTGGCCCACCTTCCTTATGATCTGCCGTCCACTTTCAGCTCCGTATCAGGGTTTAACTGCTGAATTGGTGGGAACATCTTTGCCGAATGGATGACTGCCGCATCCACAAACAACTATAGAACTATAAGATTAGCTCTGAGGGAAGGATTGATCCCCCCCCCCCCGAGTCATGCCAATGAATCGAGATACTGCGATACTCTCATTTTAGTTCTTTCTAATCGAATATTTAATTTAAAGTATCGTAACTAGTTTGCCTGCGTCTTTCTGTGCATTTCTAGACTGTCTTTAATCTTCTAAAAGGTGGTTTGGCTCCTTAAAATAATTCCAAGTACCCTGCTTCTCGCTGGACGATAGAAGCGGAATTCTAAACGATTCTAGTTAATCCTCAATTATTTTAGAATATCCGGGTACATTTGTACGTAAGAAATATTTTTGAGTTTGAAACTGTGTCCCTTGTTGCCTTAGTACGCTGCTTCGATTTACACCTTTGCTCAAGTTCTTGTTTATCCCATACTTTTGTCTTTTTTTTTTTAACTTACCTTGAATTTGTTTTTAGACATTGTCAGTAGCTTCAAGACAACGTTGCGCCGAACAAGACCTTTACCAAACAGTGTTGTAAAAAAATTTCTTATTCAAATAAGCCTATGCATACAAGTTAAGGTCACCTAATGCAGTTTATTTACATTTGATGCACTTAGACGGAACGTATGCGCGTAATTGCGTACGCCGTATATTGAAATTAACACAAGGTGGCCATTGTATGTTATATGTTTGTGTAGCTACATAACTCAATACCGGATTCTATTACGGGTTTGTTGTAGACTTTATGGTGACAGTGTAAGAATCATTTGGCGCTCAGTATTATACAAACAACATAAAATCGCTTACTTTACGTTCTAAGAATATACTGTTTTAGTAGTACTCAACAAATATACACACACGCTTCCATTTGCATTTCTAATTTGTAAAATTATTCACTAACGTAAATATCGAATTATGATTGTTCGTTTAATTTGTAAGTGTGTGCGTGTGTACGTCTTCCTGGCTACGTTCGTGTAATATACAACAAATTATTTCTATCTGCGCTGTAAATAATACTGTGATAATTTTAAAAAGGGCATAAATCACGCTACAAATATTGGCGTCGTTTTATACTTCCGACCTTCTGAAACTATTTATGAGTCGTTTGTTGCAACATCACCTTTTTCTCATAACCTCTCCGCACACTCATGGTAAGCGATCTAACACGACGTGTCCAGTGTGCTATTTAACGGGGACCATATTGTCCAGTGGGGCCTTCACCTTCAAGAAAAGTACAAAGAAGACAAAGACTTGTTTTAAAAAGTTAAATTTTGAAGATTCCTAATTACAAAACATCCGTGCCGATGGTAAAATGAGCAAATATCGATCAAAACCAAAATCGCAAACCAGCAAATTTTTGTGTTCAACTTCACGTATTTTTCATATGACTTTTGTCTGAACTAGTAACGTAAAACTAAATTTTACCCCCGTGAAATTCATCCCGGTGCCACTTTTCATTCACATCATCATTACATCATTACATTCATTCGACAGCCCAAACTGAACTGTTAATAAACTAACTTTTTTTCTTGTCACTGTGACCGACTGCAAGGTGAAGCCGAAATCGTACTAAAACTTCACATTGGCAATTTCTTATCCGTTACGTGCCTTTCGTGAACTAGTCAGCCCATCTCAGCACCACTTACTACGTACTTACACTTCACAGAAGTCATATTATCAAAAGGCAGTAATAATTATTAAAATACTTTTTCAAGATGTAATCACTTATTTATGATAAGTGAACAATTTTGTAACAAGTTGATGTACAGTACATTATTAAACTTTGAATTTGCAGGCCCCTAAATCGGAGGCCCTGCGTATATCACTGTTCTGAACACGTACATCACAATCCATACTAAACTAAAAAGATTATTCGGCAAGAATCGATGTGACATCGGGTACTGATTTGTATAATCGCGACGATTTGTGGGAACAAACGATAGTCGCTTTGGTTTCTGAAGAAACTGATTAATGTAACGCGTACTGTTCATTCGTAATTGAACGGCCACAGGCTAATAGAACTGTTACTGCATAGGTATAGTGATAATATAAAATCAGCTGAGAACGACTATGTGTGGACTGAAACTTTGTGTGGTGTACTTTGTGATACAAACGCGTACAACCTTACAACCTTTTATGTTTTCCGTCGTCAAAGCGCCACCGATATTTCTTCATTACTTCAGATACATAAACATTACGCGTACATTACTTGCGTGTAACTGTAAAGGTAACTGTGTGTAGATATGATATATGTTATGTGCGTACGTTTATGTATGCGAGCCTCTTAACAGGTTGTCTACTAACATTATTAGTGTGTGTTCCTGTATTTATATTCCAAGTTAATACAAACCGTTGACCGTTTCCGCGCGTAAGTTAACTCGTGTTCTCTGTTTCATTCTGTTTTACGGAACGGTACTGCCGCTCTTCTGCAATGACGCAATTACCTCTATTGTTATCACTTTACGTAAACTTAAACCGGAAATTGCTTAGTAATTTGACAAATCGTAAACAGGCAAGAGACATTAGCGGGACAGACTAGAATCAACCGATTTTCTTATTTTTATTTTGTTCTTGGATTTCGTTGTCCATAACGTATCCGTTGATTAACTAAATATAATTAAATCACTACCGACTCGGAACACAAAGTTTTCTTTGGTAAAAATGTAAAAGTTTTACCTTATATCCTGAACCAGTTATGCTATAAGCGAAAACTGGTTCAGGCTATAAGGTAAAACGTTTACGTTTTTACCCATAAAAACCTTTGTGTTCCGCGTCGGTAGTGATTTAATTATATTTAGTTTATTTTGTCGGAGAGTTTCAAATACTTTCCACGTTTTCTATAAGGTCTCCTGACATTTGTTTTACGTAAGCTGGCCATAGGTATTCTGTTGAGTGGAAAATGTTGGAACCAACTATTTCGTACCACAGGTTAAGAAATCGAAGTTCAGGAAACATTAGCGTAATGGACGGTGAGTCGTGATGTTGAATTTCCTGGGTAAAATAAGAGTTACTAACGACGAAAAGAAGGCGCAACGTGCTCAAATCACGCCTACCGTGACTTACATCAAGTCAGGGGGATGTTCAAAGAAAGACTGTAAGTACGTAGATGGAAGTTCTGTACCCCCGAGGGTGGGTATTCGTAGTCACCACCTACGTGTGTCTCTAGCGGTGATAGATGCCACCACTATAAACCGCCCCTTCGAGTAGCGAAGAATAATTTCAGTACCGAAATTCTCGTAAAGGTTTGGAAATAGTTATTTTTTGTTTATCTTTCCCATACGCTACACGTATATTGTTTTGACAAACACGCGTCCGATATTCATTGCTCTTGTAGTTTTATTACCCGAGGAGAAAGTCGGCCCAAACAATTCACACGTACAGCGATCCATCGACCGCATATAAAACTCAATTAAAACGTTACAACGGGACACTAATAGCGTCGTGAGTGGTACCAGTAGTGCTGGCGATGGGCTCGATTTTATACCGCGCCCGGGAGGTTTTGTTATCATTAGAAATTAACGCACCAAAGCGAAGTGAAGCGATACGTGTAGAGCGAGGGAGGAGTGAGATCTCTGGATAAACACAGATAACATTATTTACCAGAGTGTGTGGTAGGTTACCGGACCCAGCTACACATAACAGTAGTCTGTTTTCTCGTTTCATTAACGCGCGCGTACAAATTCAGCCGACCGGGGGTCCATCGTCTGGGTGGGTATGTTTGACTTCGAAGACGTGTGAACTGAATACCAGCAGGTACGGTCTTCGGGCAGGGCGCGAGCAGAGCGGGGCGGAGAAACAGAGAGACACGGAGAAGAAGATTCGTCTGTCGGTCGGTGCCTTTTGAAATAAACGCAATAAAGCATAATGTTGTATATATGAGTACGGATGGATTGTACAAGGGCCGCCCACCCAGCGTAGCTGCAGTGTACTGTTCCGTGGTTCTATTGTTGAGTCCTTGCCCATAAACTCCATTGTGTCCGCGACGCATAGAAATATTTCAAAATGACATTTAAAAACAAATTTAATTAAAAAGGATCTCAGGTTTATGTTGCCTTTTCATACTTGCGGCCGTGTGTGTGTTCAACAATTAAAATACAATTTATTGTTTGGCACCGGTTTTAAACTGCCCATTGTTTATGCACATCTATTATTATTACAATACGACACAGTGTTGCAGTATTTACAATACGCATGCGCAGTGCTTAGCCTATACTTTGTACATGTACGCGCGGTTACTTTGTATAAAGCTATAGACAGCCGCTACGTGTTGTTCACTTTTTTGCATATAAGCAACTTTATATCGTTATAATTAAAAAGACGTTTTATGCTAAAACGCTGATAGTAATTTGTAATTCTCGGTGCGGACTCGTTTATCTCAATACATTTACACGCGATAACGGCTGAGTTACTGATCACTCCGCTAAAGCCTGTTTTGTTCTAACCTGTCGCAGCGCGATAAAACGATTTAATATCGTACGCCGGCGGAATCATAAAACAGCGCGACATACAACAAAAGCTAGTTTTAGTGGAGTTTACCAGTTTCATTGTCTGAGTCAGAAAAGGCTGTACGGATTATATTACCCGTACGCTCTGTACGTAAATAGGAAACAAAAAGCTTTTCTTCCATCCGCGGCGCCGGTTCTAGTCTGAACTATCTGCCATTAGGAGGACGGTTCTACGTTTTACAAAAATATAGGTAAAGAACCCGATTTTTTTTTAATCATTCGCGCCTACGTTTTTATGGGGAGGGGGCAGACTAATTCATAATTCGCAGACCGCCAAAAACAAAATTCGATTATCATCAGCATTACGTTTCTTAATCCGACAAACTAAAAAGCATACAACTAACTAAATCGGCTGAAAATCGTATCCCGAGATCGTGTTTTCAAAATAGGATGATAGTTAACAAATTTGCTTGAGAAATATTTGATGAAGTATCAGAGGCTCATGGTTGGGGCAAGTGGCATTATGTTTCGTGGCAGAAGGGCTTTGTCGACCGACCCCGGGCGATGTGGGCTACGAGGGATTACTTTTCTGAAGAGAATCTACCAAACGTGAGCGAAGATCGTCTCGTAAAGCAATAGCGGACATCCATGTAAGATGTTATAGATGACTGACGTAACTAAGAAAAATCGATCTAGCACCTATCTACAACCAAACGTCGTACCGTTTTAAAGAGGCTACACAATAATGGCAGTCCTGAGATAGGCCTAATTCTATCGTGGGCAATACAGAAACTTATTTTATAAGCGTTTAAGAACCGGAATATCGATAGAATGGCAACCTTTAGGTACAAGTCAGGTGGAAGCACCATAGTTCACTTCTGACTTGCTGATGTGTTATATACCAGCCGAATTTATGAAAATTAGGAATTTATCCCTTCTTAAATTACATCGCGCGTACAGTCATCCTATGTACTAACCACTTCCTCCAACGTATAACGTAAATCACAGCCGATTTATTTTAATCAGTCAATTGAATCTCTCTTATTACTGTAATTCTGAAACGCTCGTGGTGCTAATCATATATACCTTATTATACATATCACTCCTAACACTTTAGTTCAATAACTATAGTTTCTATTCTAGTTATTTCTATAGCATTACTGCTGTCACACCTCGTTCATGTTTAGGACAAATTTTTGTTTTGAAAACCGAAGAGTTTACTAGTCAGATTAGACTAGTCATCATCATCACATCATCCTCAAGGTTTAAACCAAGAATGGTTTGTTCCGGTCTCAAATCGGCAAATATTACAGCTGGTCAGTCCAGCGCTTCCTCGGACGTCTAGCGCGGGCGATCAAATGCAAGGAAATTTACGTTGATTTTGTTTTGAAAACTATATCGACGTAAGTAACGAACACATCGAGGCTTGCGTAAAGACAATTTCTTCTACACGTTGATACGCGTTTGTTCATGAATCTTTAATAGCCGACGGCTGAAACACAGGAAGGAGAATCTATTATCGGTATCGATTAATTTATAAACGTTTCGTACCGGCCGGACAATAGTATTCAGTGCGGAATACAATGGCTACCGACACACACATACGTCCCGGCATGTTGACGGTAATATTCTTCCATACTTATAAATCATACGGCACTTGAAAGCGAGTGGGTACAACAAATACGCATACCGTTAGAATCCGTTTAGTGATAATGTCACAGCGCACAATGATGTCAGAGAACATATTTCCCGTATGCACACACACGGTAGGCAGAGGCAGATACTTCAAACAAAAACGTCGGCCGTCACCGGCACAAGGTGTTCTCGGAACAAGCATAACGGCCGGCGACCCCGTTAGTGTCCATGACTATTTCACCTTTATTACTCGAGTTTGCGTCATACTCGCACGTATCCGATAGTTGGTAATTTCTCTTTTACAACTACATTAGAGATGAAATTATCTTTTTATTCTTCACCTGTTATAAGCGCTCTCGCATAAAAACTTGTTACGTGCATGTGAAAGATATATTTTCAATTGTGGACGCTCGGCCTGCCAACCCAACGTATGTACATTACAACAATTATTATTATTATCGATGTACCGTATGAGCGGCATTAACCGACTGTAAAAGGTAAAACGATTAGAACGAGATTCGTGTGAAATTACGATGCTTGTTCGCTTTTATGTATGATGTAGCCTACTTGTTAATATAAACATATATACTTGTGTAGGTGTGTGAGTGTGTGTCAAGTGTTATGCAATCTTCGAATGGAACAGCTTTTCCTGCGTTACAGTATTTACTTATTTATAACCTGCATTATGAATTATGAACATAACGTTCTTTGAAACTTTCTGTCTTTTGTGTGGCGGTATTTTTTATCGTTACGTAATGAATAATGGTAAGTTATAAAATAAAAACAACATGAATTAATAAACTGTGAGTGTGTCATCATCATCATCTGATGATGATGATGATGACTCCGTTCGTCCCTGTAGCATTCCAATGTCTAGTATTAAGCCTCCTCAACCTGAATCTCCAACCAATCTCAATCGCTGTCATCCTGTGGGCTATTACCCATGAATCCCAGGTAAAATAATCGCATTGTCGGCTGTGTTTCAACCATTCTTTATATGAGCCCAATCCAACTGAGTCTTAACCTATTTCTGAGGCTTTCGCGGTCGGCTTCAACATTGTTGAAAATAAAATCCGGGCTGTTGGGTCGTGGTCTGGTGCGAGTCATTATTCTGAAAGATGTAATTCTCAGACGTTTCCGCCTCACCTATGGAGGCCATCTTCAGTGATAAAAGGTGAATCCCAGGTAAAATAATCGCTTTGTCGGCTGTGTTTCAACCATTATTTATATGAGCCCAATCCAACTGAGTCTTAACCTATTTCTGAGGCTTTCGCGGTCGGCTTCAACATTGTTGAAAATAAAATCCGGGCTGTTGGGTCGTGGTCTGGTGCGAGTCATTATTCTGAAAGATGTAATTCTCAGACGTTTCCGCCTCACCTATGGAGGACATCTTCAGTGATAAAAGGTTCTAACAGGACTGACACGGTGTTCGTCAGTAACCACAGTAGGCCTACTGAGGCAAAGAAACACAATATTAAGTTTATTTTAATAGAGCTTACAACATCGGGTTGTCCGTACGGCTCAGCATTATGACGCCTGCGGCAAACGCTATCACCGACGGACCACGTTACAGATGTGTCTTAAAACCCCTCCCCCAAAGGAGGATAACGTCTGAGAAAAAAACTTTCAGAATAATAACGTTATTACACCATAGTCCAACAACCCGGATTTTATTTTCAGCAGTGCCAAATGAGTCTGTTTATTTTGATAAGACTTACAACATAGGAGTGTCCGTTCACCGTACAGTTCAGCACTATGGCGCCTGCGGCAAATATCACCGACGAACCCCGTTACAGATGTGTTTGAACACCCCCTCCCTCAAAGCCCTTTAATAATTGTTTATTAATTTGTGTTAATGTCCTCGGGATTTTGTGTTAACATTGTCCTAATTAATGGTTTTGTAGTGTCTTTTGAAATGACATTTGACATATTTTATTGGTCCCCGATATGCTGTATTTGCCAGATTTAGTCGTCAACTAATGTATGGCGTTATATTGCTAATGCTGTTTACTTAAGATCCCGGGTACATACATTCATGTATACATTTTGTGTATTATGTTGTACATACGTGTGGTTAGTCTCTGGATGACTGGTTACAACCGATAAGTAGTCTGTATATATTCGGTTTTCTATATTGCTTTTAGTGCTGATTTTATCAAGGGTTCCTGAAATGCTTTGAAAGCTTCTATAAGATCCTGCAATCAGGTATATGTCACCCACGTACATTAGCAGTTAGATACTTTTGTTAACGATAGAACCTCATCTACTTAATCAGTAAGTATATTGGTAACTAATTGTTTTTGTTTTTTGTTTCAGGTAAGAGACGAAACACTTTTCTTCAAAACGGCTTCGTAGTGTAGAGTAAGTACGCTTTACCACAAATCGTATCGTCTCAGCTCGGAATAACATTAAGTGGGAATATTTTTTATTATTTTAAGTCTTTTCGCCCGGAGATTAACTTCGTCGTCGTGTTTGTTTTTCGTGTGTTAAGACCAGTGAGATGCCCCGACTACAAGTCCCGTAGCCCATCTTCAGTGACTCTCTTGACCCTGTCTGCGAGACAGCGGTGGTTACTGAAGATGGACCGTCTCGGCTGTAATCGAGACATACGTCTGACTGAAGATCAAATTAGCAACAGACTGTGTCCTCAACACATGGAAAATCAAAACGAAGGCAAGAAAAATACAATGAACTTCCGAATAATGAAACTCAGTATCAGGCTGAAAAACTCATTATTGAAAAGTAGGTGTGACAAAAGTCATCCTCAATTTATTATGTGGATACTATACTTATAAACATCAGAGGTTGTTAAAATTTGTTTATTTCCCTCAAAAAATAAAAATAAAAAAAATAAACAAAAGACTAGCGACTGCTGTCTAAGGCTTTCACGCCGGAATCATAGTTGTTTGTAAACGTTTCGGCCGCTCCATCGGCGGCCATCTTCAGTTCGAAACGACCGAAAACGCTGACAAAGATCTGTACTATGGTTCACGGACTGTGAAATATTTGTCAGTGTTTTCAGTCCTTTCGCACTGAAGATGGCCGACGTTGGAGCGGCCTAGACGTTAAAACAGTAAACACCGGACCACGGCCTTACAGCCCGGCAAACCAAAATATTAACAACATACTAAAGATGTTTACTATTTTCGTACATTAGTACTAAATTGTTTCCCTTCAAATCCGTTATCTGACTGACACTTTCTCTTGTGTAGAAGACCTTGTACACAATCATAGGAGGTAGTTGTAGACTAGTTAGAATTACTACAGTACAGTAATTAATGTTACGTATAAATTAATTTATCTATTATAAAAGACATTAGTTATCGTTATCCAGAACAGAAACTTTCCAAAATAGAACCTTTGTACTAAAGAATGACAATCAACATTCACATTTTATTCCCTACCTAGGCCTGTTAGACAAAAGCAAACAATATATTTTTCGAATAATTATATAGAAAGTGTAGAATAGCGCACTGCAAAACAGAGCGGGGTTACGAAACGCATTTTGTTTTACCGTGATTACTGTAAAAACTAAAAACTGGAACAGAATTATCACTGTTGCACACCACTATAGCAAAATTATTCCGATTAGCGCTTTCAAGCTTCTCAGCTCATCGTCAGATCGGAAATCTCAAGATCGGAGATTTCCGATCTGACGATGAGCTGAGAAGCTTGAAAGCGTTAATCGGAATAATTTTTCTATACTGGTGTGCAACAGTAATAATTCTGTCTGTGATTATAACCACTAACACAACTGTCTTAATTAAAAACTAGAAGTTCACACTAATTTCGTTATTAAGAAAATTCAATTTCCTTATGCAGAGGTGAATATGCTTGCACTTTTATTAAAAATCTTACGGCATGCATAATATAGGCCTATATAATAATAGTAATAGGTTGTTAGTAGTTTAGACTACGTTTTGCTTCTAACTGGGCGCTGGGCCCCCAACTTCCGTTTTTGTGGCCCAGTTCGTGTACTGGCAGGTAGGTTGATATGTTTACCTGAACGTGGTGTCATTACGTTTCACTTTGTAATGTCAACTGTTTACGCAGTGCTAAAAGTTTATTATTGGTGAGAAACGTTCGCAGGCACTAAAGTTGTCGTCCCTTAGTACCTAATTCGCCGACTTTGTTGTTTCCGGTTACCGAACACTTATTTTCTCTGTGCATAGTACGGATGGGCGCATTGTGTGTGGTCCTAACATTCTTTTGCGGGAAATTACAGGGAAAGAACAAAGTTACGTTGCGGCTTCAATAATGTGGAGCGTTAAAAGTGCCACCCATATGATAAAATGATAAAATACATATCAACAGATTCATATCACCGTTAAGGTGATATCAACAGATTCACCGTTAAGGTGAGGTTCATGTTTGACAACTACTACTGCTACTGCTACTGCTGCTACTACTACTACTACTACTACTACTACTACTACTACTACCGGAGATGCTACTGATAATTAAGCAATCGTGACGATAATTGTTCTCGTGAATAGGCAATATGCTGCTTGGGAGGCAAATTATGAACATTCCGTAAACCGTCTAAATAAGTGCGATATTTTGTCTTTTATATTTGATATCGATTTATTAAATTTGTATACAAAATTGAATCATTACACAAAATGTAGCAAGTCTGTTAACTAAAAGAAAACAATTGGTTACCGCTTTCTCTGTATAGGTATTAAGTTTTCGTAATATGTCAACAGTTAAGTAACATAAATGTTAAGAGTAAATCCCCTTCTCATCGAAATTTGTAATTGACTGTAACTCTTCAAAATAAACATAAGAATATATAACGGAACACATATAGCCTATATATATATATATGAATATTGCACCAGTTGGCGCGCGCGCTCGCGTGTGTGAGTAGTTTTGTTACCGCCAGTAGATCTGGTGGGTACCAATGGCCGAACACACATGTATGTATAGGCAGGCCTTCTAACAGTTTTCTGCCTAATTAGGCGCGCGGGTTAATGGCCACCTAATGATCCCCTTCTGGTAGCGCTGCGCCGCCCGGAGAGACAGAGACGGACAACACGGACCACGAAGATAAACCCCACCTCAATTACCGAAACTTTTTGAAGAATTTCTCCTTTGTTGTTGCTGCTGATGTTACTGCTGGCTTTGTACAGTATAGTTCGCCCTCCCTCTGTCGGCCACCGAGTGATACTGCTCACAGTAGCATACGACCAGTTACCGTTCTTTTGTACTTTGTACAATATTTACTGTACTGTCTTGGGTTAAGGTCGTGTTTTACCATAAGACGACAATTCAGTATTTACTCGAATATAACTCCCCCCAAAAATTTTTTTTCAAGTAATTTATTTAAAAAGCTTGTCCTAATTTTTTCGTTTACGACACAGAATATTACCACCTGGGCACCAGAATATTATCACATTTGTGTTTTAATACATTTTGTTTTTACAGATACCGCTAACCATTGTTCGGTTACCATCTTTAATCATATTTTGATTTTATTTCTTTATAGACTTCATTCTAAGACCCGATTCGAATAACCTATAAGATCCTCTCAGATTTTAGAGCAAAACTGTAGCAAAAAGGGAGTCCCATTTTCGAATAAATACTGTATTTTTTATACAATCCAGCTGTTAACATTACTGAACGTCGCATGTAGGCCTACCGAGTTTACGGATTGTACGTACAAACAAATAAATATTCTTCAGACACAACCCTAGGTTAGACAATGACTGAACATGTAAGTTTACGACGTTCTCCAATTTTTGTTTTCTTTTCAATCTTTATCTTTGTTAGGTCGCTCCATAGCGCCTCTCGCTCACGTCCGCAAATATGTCCAGCTTTTCTCATAGCTGACATCATGCGAACCGGATCATGCATGGATCATGTGAACCGTCATTCATTGAACGTCGGTACGCCGTAGAAAATTAAACGTTTATTTCTAATAAATTTCCAATTATTTAACATCTCTTATCCAATCATTTGTTCAATTTGTTCTGGATCTGCCCGTTGGTCGTTTCCAAATAAAATTATTTCCATTTCTTCCTCCGTGTTACTTTCATATCTCACAACTATTTTAATATTTTCAGTATTATAATGAATTGGCTTTTGCTAATGTATTTTCTTTTCAGACGTTTATACCCATACTTTTTGCTCCAAGTCACTCGCCTACGCGTATTAGCGGATCTCGCGAAATTAGAGTGATCCGGTGGCACACTTCTCGTCCGCGACAGCTGACAGGATTACTGAAACACGCGGTCGTGTATGTTTCTAATTGAATCAGTGAGCTGAAGGTAACCAGGTATATCCGGTTGTATTGCGGTTCACAGTTATTTCAATTGAACGCTTTACAGAAGAAAAATAGATAGCTGTCGTCGTAGCCAAGGAAAACATTCAGCTCCTCATCTGTCCGTTGATTTGTAACCATATTTTCGATTATAGGCTATTAATTGGCAACCCCTTCTCCTTCTTTTACGGGATATCCATTAAGAACATTTTTACAATCTTCCTCTGCAATATTATACACGTTTTCATACCATGATAATTGTTTGCAATGTAACAGTGTCATTCCTGCTTCTCTAGGATAGTATTTGTTTTAAAATGGTCTAGGAGAGAAATAACCCACAGCGTCTTCTAAAGTAGTCCCTATCCATTGTATTAATTCTTCTTTTAAGGTTTATCCAGTGGCCAAACGACAGAGTGGCAGGCAGTTTTGAACGTCTCTTACTTGTTTAAACAATTGCAACTTTGTTGTTTTCCTTACGTTCACATTCCATAACACTGGGTTCAGTCTACCATTTTATTTGTTATCTCCAGTTCCTATTCGTGAAGAAATTACCATCGATTAATGTACACTGAGTAATGTAACGCTCATGCCACCATCAACCATGGTCGATATGGGTCAACCTACGAGCGCCTCTCATAACGGACGATTCAACACCTCCCAAAAAAAGGAGAAATCGTTCGATTCGATAAGCCACACTGAAACAAATTTTTCCATAAATTACATGGCGCAGGACCTAAACCCTGTATTTTTATAATCGACCGGTAATTTACAACGGGGATCCTACAGTCCGGCTTTCTAAATTTTTTCTTTTTTTTTTAATTAATAATCATACACCGTGTTGTACGAGGTAGTGTGATGGTGTATGTGTATGTGTGTGTGTGTGTGTGTGTGCGCGCGCGCTCGTCGATTTACTGGTTGTATGTAACCTGCTCACATAATTCCCATTAACGGTTTAATCACTGAACGCCCCCTTGTGATCTCATGGCAGAAACATTTATGTAATAATAATAAAAACGACAACGGAAAGTGCGGTTGGTGGCATGGTGGTTAGATATTATTTTAGCTTTGTATTTTTAATTACACATTCTTCCCCCGGTCTTCACGGGTTAAATAGTATGACTCATGAACAAAATCCACACAAACTGGCGATCAAAACATTCACTTTCGTTTAAGAGTACCTTAATTAGGACGTAAATTTTAAAACAAAACTTCATTTACTTTAACAATTAAAAAATTGTGTCTTAAAATTTATAAATAACTGACACTCAGTGCTTTTCCTTTCTATCCTTCTATTCCAGTTGGGTACCACATTTTTATATGCTTCACTGGGTTTCATAATTCTTTCTTCATTTCTGTTTTTATAAATAGCTTTTTTCTTTTGTTTGAAACTTCTGAAGTTCGTGATACTTCTGAAGTAAATGAACTCTGAAGCCTATATACTCCACAGACTAACGACTGGAGTCTCTACAAACTGTCTCTCAAGTCACATAGAAAAGCAGTAATTTCTCTACGTTTATCTAAGAAAGTCTCTTCTGCACTGTAAGATTTCTGCTATAAAAGTCTTACGTTTTTAGTATACACTATGAAGTTTAATTGTGAACCAAGGAGGATTTTGAAGATACCATACATGACAGAACGAAGAACCGTCAAATAAGCCTCTCACGTGGATGGTAATCTTAGTTCGTACCTGACTGCAGAAGACTTCAGAAATACTTTCCAAGTTGCATGACATTAAAATTCATCCAGGACAGGCCGTTGCTGTTTTTTTAATCGGTATCCGACTTCTATGGAAATTTAAACAGAATTAACATGGATAAGAAACGTTTAGCTTTATTCGTAGCGCGAGTTACGTTTCTAATGAAAACTTTGACAGACTCGTCTGAGTTTTTCTGGTCGACTGGTAATCTCAGTACCTACATGAAATCGTGTAAATTTATCCATCTGTTTTGTCATTCCACAGAAAGATTCAAAGCCCGTTCATATAAGTCTGAGCTTTGAACAATGTACCCTCTGTGACAACTGTCTCGTACAACCAAGACAATTTCTACTAAACACAATGCTAAAAAGTACACTTAAAATAATTCTGTTGCTTCTCTTACTGTTCTCCATCTTTTCGGAGACAAAACAAAAGCATTCCAAAAAAACGTCTGAAAGGCTATACACAAGTTTCCATGATCGAGCTCTATAGATGTAAAAAAGGAGAGTTTTATGAGTTTAGAGAGCAAATTCGAGTTTATTTATCAGGTGCTCAGGAAAAAGGAGTAACACAAAGTTATTGTGTCCTTTCTCATTTTTATTTACATTTCGCTGTGAACACAGAGTTTCTTGAAACCAAAGAAATTAAGTTTTTCTTTCATAATGCAACGTTAACAAATCCTTTCCTTTATAACGTAAAAGGTAACGTAACGTACGTTTCCATGCTATTTTTATGTAAGTTCAATTGTTACTTAAACGTTATTCAGTTCTTTCGAAACCTCTTCGAAAGAAAGGAATCCTTTCTTTGGAAAACATATAAAAGTTCTACTTGAAAAATGAAATAAATAGCTATGGATAAAAACCTGGTACATAAACGCTTGGATTAATTTTTTTTTTTAAATCGAGTTTAATAGGTGCAGTGGAAGTCTCTAAAAGCCTAGCTTCGCGTTCCAGTTAATTAACGTGTTATCCCGACGACGATCAAGAATTTATTAAGCGTAAAACTAATACTACACGTGCATTTTGTAATTATTTTATTGGGTTATCTCATTAGTTAACGAGTTGCGTCACGGATAGTTGAGTATGTTACGCCAGTGGGGCGGAAGACGGACAAAAACGTTTCCCTGAAGTGTCGGTCGATGGCGTGTTCCTCACGAAAGGGGTTTTGAGCCATGCACACATCACCTCCTTCAGCCAAAACGCCTCCTACTGACAACGGATGGAAATAAAGACTCCAACATATACCTTTGATTACTGAAATTCTTGGTAGCTAACTGTGTAACGTAAGTAACACAGGACAACTTACTTGGATATTGTTAGTAATCGTACAAGCTTATAAACGTAGTTTATCGTAATCGAGATTTACAAATGTTTTATAGTTTTTACAGATTACTTATAAAATATGTAACAAGGTTTCATTAACACATTATATAGGCTATAGTTCATTGTATCACGGGATCAGATTTTAGGCCTATTCTCATAAGTTTTAAGGCAAATTAAAATAAAATCACATATCTCACTTCCAAGAATTCCTATAAAACTGAATTAAACGCAGTTAGAATTTTTGGAAAATTATCTGTTCAGGAAACTTTTAATTAATGTTTGGAAAATTTTGGCGGTAAATTGAAGATATGACGTTTTATATGAATAGTGACGAATTGCACGATTCATTATTGCAACCATCGTCTCATGACGGTTCTGTCAATCTAAGGAAAATCTATTTCTTATTAGTGTTACAGGCAAAAAACTGGGCGCCATATCAAACATTAAAAACACGCGTTTGTATTTAAATTCTGCTGTACGACATGGTATGAAAATATTCAGTACGTCGATGGAAGAGATGTGTATGAAAAACAAATTTGTTTAATAAAAAATAAGTAAAAGTAATTATTACTTAACATAAAAATATCGAAAATAAATGAACTTCCTTTACTTAACAATAAATAAAAATGGTAATCCGTTTAATGGAGAAATAGTTTTCCCCACATGCAATTTGATGATTTATTTAAATAAATTGTTATGGAGTTACTTATTGCTTTATCTTAACATAGCAATGTTTCAGTGATAATTGTAGAGTGTGATCATACTTGCTTGTAGGGGTACACATGCCACATACCATCATAACTTGGATTTCGCTTACCAGTATAATTACCAAATTATGCCGACAACGTTGGTGCAACCGGCGCGGGGGTAGTGTTAGGGGATGACAGAGACACAGAGACAGGTTGCGCATCATCCAATAATAAGTGCAGACAGGTATCCGGCCCGAAAATGACATTTCTGCTCCAGTATTAATCACGGTCCATCTCTTTCTCTCTGTCGGTACGGAATTTGAGAGAACAAAATAATCGGCTTCACAGAGACAGCGAGAGAGGGATGCGGTTTTTTGTCAGCGCGAAGGGTATACAAACGACCAACCACCGCCTCTACCACCCGTCCGGCCCGCCGAGGAGAAATTACAAATCGTAGAGGGCGGACACGGCCGGCGCTGCCCGACAGTTCGGCACCGCAACCATCCTCTATTTCTATCATTAAATTCACATCATTATTGTTATTAGTATTTGTGTTACTTTGGCGTTTTCTAGTATAAATGTATACGGATTCGGCACCATCGGTACGTGAATGCGCTTACAATAGACTGACGCGCGCACGCTCGCAATCTTGCGTGCAGCAGATGTACTATTGTACGAAACACGTAAGTACAATACTAAAACCCACCACTGAATCACGGCAAATATTTGAGGGATCGACAAACTGTACTGTGGAATCTAGTACTGGAATTATGTATACGAAAGAAATATAGCCTATAACTTATTTGTATTTGGTTTTCAATGCAGTGACTGTCATTTATTAATCCTATGTTAAAAAGGTTTGATGGTATAAAACTGGGTGATTGTAATGCCGAATGAAGCAGAATAGCTTGTAACTTTAGACAGAAGTTTGCATCATTTTTGTCCAACTATAGACTTGGATAAAATTCGTATGCTAATTGTATATCTTTATTTTATAGAAAATATCACGATGATGTGGATTAACCGTGTTCTGTAAACGTTCTAATCATAACTTTCGACAACGCTAAATATTGTTATTAATCTAATTTGTAGCTGCATTGTAAAAGAGTCATTTGGATTGAAATGCTAATATTTCTTTATTCTTGAAATAAAGAAATGTTCAAAGCAAAAAACACCTGAATATTTTTGCTTGTAGACTCGCGTGGCCGAAACTTTTAACAACAACGCTTTTTCCGTTTGGTAATCACCGTTTGTCGATAATTATGGTTAACAACCATACAACCATTCTACGATGCGACATCCTCAGTGGCTGTAAACGTGCGAGTTCTACCACCAAGGCTGTTACAACGTCTGGTGTTAACAACAATATTATAAAACTTGGTGTTGTAAACCGAAAAAGTGATGTTATTGAGCTCCCAAGTAGTTAATATGCTGTAATTGGACGTGACTTTCTGGGTGTGAAACCCTATTGGTCGGTGGTCCAATGTAGGCCTATTGACGTTTAAAAAACGGTTCATATTGGATGATATAAAATACATTTTAATATTAAAGGGCCGTGCAAAAAAATTTGTCCTTATGATTTCCGCGGAAGGACTCACAGATCGTTACTCTTACGCACGAGTAGATCTGTTAGATCGTAATAAACTAAATAGTCGCCATATTTGTTGCGTAACACGATATTTAACGGTAATTAAACATGTGTTCAGAAGCAGTAGATACGATACCCGAGCGGGTTCTGAAAGTTTTTACTTCCGCGCCTCCATTTTACGACTTTGCAAAGGTCATGCCACCGTTACTTCGGTGTACGTATTAGTTTTTGAATACCGGTACAATCCTAACCTAACGCACGGTGCATGCGCTGTGTACACGACCGCATTGTTAGTCATCTTTAATCGCTTACCGATATAACAACAATCGGAATAAAATATTTAATTAACACAAATTTGATTACAGTTTGCATTATACAAATTTATTTTATACAGTTTTAAAGGCCTATACAGACAAAAATTGCATCAAATAAAGTTTTAGAACTGCAATGTAAATTAAAAATGTTCGAAAATATAATTATTAGGGTCTATTAAAGTAAACGAGTCGAAACCGTAAGATGGAGTTTACAGCAAACGTTTTTAGGGGCTCATAAGGTGGACTTTTTGGAAACGGAAGTTGTTCCAAATGAAAGCAAACTGTAAACCTCATTCATGTACTGCTTTATCATGTAGTTTTCGTTTCGTTTATGTCTGCGTATTACTAGCTTCACCTAGGACATTGCGAATTCCGACTGACGTTCTTCGTCGAACTGGCTTTTGTCCTCTGTAGTATTGATCTTCCGTTACTGACATTCGTGTTGAAACTATTTTCACAGAGATAGTAAAAGGTGGGCCTATAAAGTTAAAAGAACAAACATAATGCATGGACGTCTGAGGGTTCCAACCGTAACTGACTGCACTGCCACGTGTTTTAACGTCTACTTTCAAATCCGTGAAACGTCGTCAAGTTAAGTTCTTTTCTAAACGAGGTGATGCACCTCTCCGTGACGTGTTTTTCCTTGAATGTGTTGATTTGTTTTGCATTAACTATATGACATATTGATTTTCCACGGAATATACTGACAAACATTGCGATTAATTATGGCCTGAGTTAAGCGCCCGTACGCTCAACACTTCATTTAACGCTCATCACCATCATATATGATTGGTATTATCCCGTGTGGCAGGTCTCAATCGGCAAAGCCATCTCTGTTTGTATCTACTCGAGGCTTGTGCCTTCATCTCGTCATACGTACAGCAACCCCGTTTTGTACAAACCACAAGGGTTCACATTTTTATAAACAAAACTAAAACACTTAAAAGAAAAATAAACCGTTATTTGCTATTTACTTTGTTGTAGTCAAGAAGGTAAGGGTAGAAGCATATGGGTTACATTAATGTGTATCCAATATTTAAGAAAATCTTGAAAGAATACAAATGACGTATTACTTTACAATATAAATGAAACAAACAATATCAGAAAACTGGCACAATGATTCTCCCATCTTTTCCAGTCGCTGATAATGGTAAACATTTTGTAATGATGGTGACTTCGACTTAATCTGTAAATATTTGCAGTAAGCGCAATTAAACCGGTCTACTCGGTTTTGACACTTAAATGGATCAAAGTTTCATACAGGTCTTAAAAAACAAAAAACAAACATTTCTAAATATCACTTCAGGATACCGTTGGCCGGACATTTTCTTGGAGTTGACGTAAACGTCAGTTCACGGGTAAGGGCTGTGGAGCGTTCCGAACGCCGCGATCAGTCTTTTTACGTATGTACGGAATACCGGTCACGTTTTGAGATTTTTTAATTGTCCGTTTGTTTCGAAATGGTAATGAAGCTCTAAATTAAAGAAATACAAAACAAACACGGATTGGAAAACTGTCTACAACAACAGGCACATCTGTATAAGATTTGAAAAGGCGTAAGACACGAATGATTGGTATAACCATCCCTCAACCGGAAGACAACTAATGTTATACACTCAAAGCGATTTCGTACTTACAAGACGGCTACAGCGTGCCGCAAAGTGTTCTTACTCACATTACTAATTAGCCTATTTATTTAATTCGACTTATACTACTACATTTATACTGGTATTTTTTTGTTTAATTTTTAACATTTCCTTTTTGTCGCAACACGTTTACCGCAACGTAAGCGTCACGCCTTCCTACATTCCTAAGCGTCTCGCTTGTTTCTTATCCTATCCATTGATATTTCTACCGTATTTTTTCTTATGTTCATTGGCGACCCCTTCTCCTTCTTTCACAGGGTATCCATTAAAACGTTTTTTTATAATATTTCCTTTCCAATCTTTTACACGCGTCCGTTCCATGATAATTGATTCTCGTCTGTTCTGTCTACAGTGTCGCTCCTGCTTGTAACCTTTCTATGACACGATCTAGGAGACAAAAACCTGTACGTCTTCTAAAGTAGTGAAGATTGTGTTGTATACTAGGGAACCCTCAATCCACATTCAGAGAGATATTATGAATATTGATTGATATTATTAAAACTATTTTCTCATTAGAATAATACATATGTTAAAATAAGTAGTTATAATAGTACATACGTAGGTTATGTTACTTACGTAGGTTAAGTACGTACATATACTTAAATTATCCTCGACACTATAGAATACCTAGAATGTTCTGTAACAACTGTACTATAAATTGATAGGTAAACACAATTTGTTCTACACGATTCTAGAAATGCCACTCAGAATTTTCTCGGTTTATCTAGTAAGTGACAAAAGCTGGGAATGACGTCATTACCAACCCTATATAAGTACTGTAGTGGTAGATGGAGAAAAAGTCAGTATTTATTATGTTTTAGTGGATGGTTAGTGAGGATCGGTCAATAATATAACTTTTAGTTATTTTGCGTCGACGTTTCGACAATATTTATTGTCCTCTTCAGGACCTGTGTATGAAATACAATAGAAATATCAAACATAACGAAACAATTAAATATTTGGGTGAACGTGTTGGTGATGTGAGTGTGTGCGTGCGTATGTATGTATCTTTTTTTTATGTGAAGACATGATAGTTTGTTTACATCTTCAAATTATCTTTAAGAAAGCGAGCAAATTATAGTATGAGAGAACTTAAAACTCTTAAAGTTATACACACATACGCACGCACACACTCACATCACCAACACGTTCACCCAAATATTTAATTGTTTCGTTATGTTTGATATTTCTATTGTGTTTCATACACAGGTCCTGAAGATGACAATAAAAATTGGCGAAACGTCGACGCAAAATAACTAAAAGTTGTATTATTGACCGATCCTCACTAACCATCCACTAAAACATTCACTGATTGACGGTCACTAAAAATTTAAGGATTCAGTATTTATTGTTAGTTCGGTTAAGTTATTTATTGAGGATTTATTGAGGTTCGTCTTTGAGGATTTATTGAGGATTCGGTTAGTAGGTTAAGTTACAGAATTAGTGTGCGTGTGTTTGATACCATATTTGTGGATCACTATTATATATGTGATTTTGTTTGTATAAATTACGAATATGTCAATAAGCGATATCACAATTGTGAATCGAAATTTGTGTTTTCTGTTATATATATTTACTTGTAAAACAATTATTTGTGGTAACGATAAAAAGAGTGTCGACGTGTACGATTGTTTTTATTTCGATTGCTACCAAGTAGACGACAATTTTCCTTTAATTTTTATGACTCTGGGGGGAGGTGACCTCCAAAACAACACTTTGTCAATATGTACACCAAAAGCTTCAGACTCTTATCTTCCACATTTTCACTGTTCTCTCAAAAACCGTTGTCAATAGTTCATTTGATCTCATAATATGTCAAATCCAGTTTCTCTTTCTCTCTTTTCTACTAGCATAAGTGTCATATTCTTCTTAATTATTTTTGAGCATTTCTTCGTTACTTAGTTGTTCGTTGGCCCTTAACATGCCTCCAGGACTTCGGTCCTGTTTCTCTATCCCTTTTGTTCATTGTCAGTGTCTGTGGTCGGCAAAGTAAAACGTTCCACATAAAGCACTTCACTATCCTCTTCAGTCCAAGTTCGTTCTGTCCACAAAGTTGTCTATCTTCTATTTATGGCTATTCTATTCTTAATTTTTTATCCACTCTTCCATTCCTTAGTCAAAATGCTACAAAGTATCTGCTTCCCCTGTTCTCTCTGATATATCTACTCTGATATCTTCGTCGTCATTTACTTTCGTTGCGTATGTTTAAAACTGCGTGTGTTTTATTTTAAAAAGTCAACAGTGATTACGAAGCTGCTCGTATTACGTCTGTCGTACAGAGATATTTTGAAATCGTTCACCACTGGCAATACTACGGATTTCGTAATCGTTAATTCCGCCGCGTAATTACACGAGGTTTCCTTTCTTTTCTTTCGGTGTTTTCTTGTAAAAACTTCACACACACAGACACAGATTAGTAGCAGTGATATTATTGTAATTTGATGTCAATGTAATTTGTTTTTTCCTTTTAGTTGTGAGTGTAACCGTCATTAACGGAGTCAGTGAATGACCAGATCGTGTTGTTTGCGTTTCGAGGGTCGCCTTGACTCTAATGTAACGTAATGATCTGGCTACCGGCTGCGTACACAGAAACCTAATGTACAAATGATTGCAGCCGAGGCCGCCCGGCCATGTGGGAAACCAAACCACTATTGGTGCCGGCTAACGAATAGTGTTCACCAAAACGATGAATTCGCCCTGACCGTCCACCCCTTCACCGCTGACCTTCAACCTCTTACTTCGAACTAACACCGACTCTCTTTCTCTCGTCCGCACCTGTGTCTCCTTCAGTAGGCTTACTGAGGAACACAGAAAACGTTTCGTAAGACTACGTCTCTAATTGACCGTATGATTTATTTACCTCGCTAAAGGAGTATTTTAAATATATTCGTTAATATTAGCAATATTCGTTTATAGTATTAATATTTCTGATGGAGTTAGGTTAAGGTATGTAAAATTTTTTCAATAAAATTTGACTTCATTGTCCCCGAACCCCCTTTTCTTTCTTCTTAGTCGTTAGACCGGTTGGCAGCACTTTTCTTCTTAGAAATGTTTTCGTCTCCGGCAAGTCGCTTTACGTTGGAATAATATTTAAATCGTAGGTCTTGCATTCTTGCATTATGTACTTGATGTATTGGACATCCTTGTGCGTTCTTTCTTTTTTACAATAATTATTCTGAACAGTTGATGACTGAACATGTATCAGTCGTCTCGACCTTTGAGTGGTCTCCACAAGACTCTTTCTCTACGATCCTGTTAACGTTTTGCTCGACTTTCATTCTATCAGACCATGAGATATTTAGAACTCTGACGGCACAAATAAAGTGTTTTCTTCTCTGATTCTCCTGTCATCAAGACCTTTAGACTACAAATAAGAATGCTACAAATATTTTTGAATTTTGTTTCCTTACTTTTGAACTAAAATATTTGTTAAAAGATCTGTTTTTTTTTCTCTTGAATGTTATTAGGATTTAAATAACTAGCTATCATCTGGCAGTACCACTGTCGGAATATCTCTCCTCCCTCCGTGTATGTTATTATCCTAAAATGTGTTTCATAGGATTGGCGTGATTAGTTAAGAGGTGTGTAGTATGCGGTGACCAATAACATGTTAAATAGTTATAACTGTCGTCATAAATAAGATGGTCTGCGTTATAATGTAGCCTACATGTAGTAAACGAAACGAGATTCTAGTGTGTGAAAATAATGCAGAAACTTAACGGCGGTTTCATTACTGATTGAAAGTAGCATTGTATTACAAAATAAGTAAATAACCAATAACAAGACCTGATAAGACGGAAGAGAAGGAGGGGAGGAAGACAGTAGAAGAGCTCAGCTGTCGAAGTAAGTGAATAAGGCGTTTGCCAGCAACACGTTGACGACAAGACGCGAAGAGCGGGAAAGAAGCTACCGGAGAAAGAGACCCAACTGAGAGCCTTTGACAAATATTACGATGTACAAAATTCATACTGCACTTAGCCGGCGCATAAAAATGTCCTGCGCTCCCGTGAGAGAGGGAGCAGGCCGGTCCTCGTGTCGCCGACAGCTCTCCTCACATGGAACATCTGTCATTGTGCTTCACACCCCATGTGCGAACCGCCATTCACACACACACACACACACACACACACACACACAGCCTCTCTTTATAAGGCCGACAAAATTTAATTTACCACTCAAATAACGCTTTGTTTTCAACGTCTTTTTTCATAACCACTCCGCAAAAAAACAGTCGCTCCGCACATCACAAAAACAAACGCAGACCAACCACTCCTCGCCACGCCGTTAAATACAAGCACAACAGGCTTAAATTTTATGTGTATATCAGGCTTATGCATATGGCGTCCATACTCACTTGTTTTCTGTTTTCTCCATTTAATTTTCTTCGTTCACTACGATATGTCGGTCATATTATGAGCATCTTAAAAGGATGCAGTCTACATAATTTATAGTATTTTTCATAGTTATTGACTGTTATAGTCCTTTTGTGTTATACTTTTCAGCTAAAATTAATTATACAATTTAAATTGACTTTAAAAAATAAGGATTAGTTAAAGGCATGCACACTAAGAACACGTAATTATTTATAGACGTGTCTTGGCACGTCTGACATATTACCGATATACAGTAGGCTACAATGGAAAGAGAAGAACTTTCCTCAACCGTTTGAAACGAAGTTTCTCATAGGACAGTAGAAGGTCACACTGAAACAACATCATATTTAGATTTGAATCAGTTCTACAAAGAAGTGATTTGTCCATCTCCAATAGAGAAAAACACAAGTAAACGGAGAGAGATAATTGTCTAAAAAAGAAAGATTCAAACGGCCAATTTCTGGACTTTTATGGAATCACGTACCAGATGGGAAGTTCGAGGTGTACGCGGAAACTTGAAGAGGAACGTCGTCGCATTTCTGTAGACCGTGAAAATGACGATGGATGATGATGAGATATGGACTATGTTTGTGTGCGTGTGTATGAGCGCGTGCGTGTGTGTGAAAGGCCAAGGTGAACAGCCCGGTGGGTACAATATAACTACTGGGTGTTCTGTTCAAACAGATGACAGATAGACAAATAGGGGCAGTTTTAAATAAAATAAATTATACTGAGGCAGAGCAAGGTGAGAAGCAAAAGCGCGCACATTACACACACACGAGCTCGCTCACTCGCGGATAGCTTCGTCTTCATCTAATGTGCTAAAAAACAAGAGAGCGACTCTAAATCTTGCGAGACCGGCCGAGTTGTTTACGTCGCGTGTATACTCCAACTTGCAAACTCTCTCCCGGTAAATATACATATCTTAAGAGCAGACAAGTGTATAATTTCACTGATTATCATAAATCGAAAGTTATGACGTTATACGGTGAACACATATTTCAATACGGCTCACGGTATTTATTTTAGTCGTAAAACACCTTTTAATGCTTGGAAAGATTTTCCCATCAGACTTCTGCGTTTTGTCCACATTACGAAGGAAGTCCTCAAATTAGAACTGACCGGCCAAAGCGTTATTATTTACGCCCAACAATACAGTTGTTTCAAATAAATTTTGCATAATTAGTTATGGACGTTGAGTAAAATATCTTATGGTATATAATAAACGTCTTGTTGGAAATCCTTTGAGTACTCTTGCGCTAGGATGAAATGAAATTGATTTAACAATATTATTAGCAAAGCTCCAAATACGGTCACATAGAGGTTTATTAGCAGCGTGTGTAATTTCAGCATTACCATTTGTAATTACCGAAAGGCTTTGTGTAGAGCCGATTGATTATGGAGTACGGCAATTAACAATGAAAACTTCAATTAGTCGTAAGCCTGAACACTTCCAAACGTTTTAGGCCTACTTAGTTTGTGCCAGCCAGTCTGACCATTAACGTGTTTGACCCAGTCCTCTACGTCCATTTATTCTATTCATGGAAGGTACTCGTTGCACCCTATCCATGCAATATGTCAGCGAAGTGCCATTGCATTTTCTGCATCATCAATGTCTCACTGCTCTTTGTTTTGAAATGTTGAATCTTCTCTACTGCTTTAGGTGAAAACATTTCACTGTTTTCAGCCAATAACTGCGCACCACCTAGCCCGTCGTCTAACGGATCCGTCTCACATTTGTCCCCAGTTATTCCTTTCTAAAGAATACGTGAATTTGCCAAGTAATTGTCCAGTCAATTACTTTAAGATAGCAGAAGAAATGCAGATATACGGCAGGAACTGAATACTATGAGTATACTCGATAGGTGTGCACAGTATCGGTGAAAATTGGAACATCTTCACCGAATGGATGACTGCCGCGTCCCCCCAACGACTATTGGATTATAAGTCGAAAGGACAGAGAGGTGTGGGACGTGACAAGCCCTAATCTGTCTGCTTTGGACCGAAACAAACCATTTTTGGTTTAATTCTTGTTGGAGATGATGACTGTTCAGTCAAGATCTGTGGACAGATCTTAGCTCACTGAGTACGTTGCTGTTACCTGCACAATGAAATTTGAGCAATTTTTTAATTTCCCGTGCTATAAATCCGATTTTAAAAAGTGATGTTCCTACACAACTTAGTGACATTCCTCTAAAATTGTAACCTTATTGGGACCATGGTGTAAATCTGACATTAATTGAGTAAGTTGCTTTTCACGTATTAGTCGATTTTTTTGTATTAGACGATGCAAGATTGAAGAACATGGATTAAATCTTGTGTAAAAAATCAGATAAACTGCTCTATCTTGGTGAAAATGGTGCAGAAAGCTTCTGTCGAACCTATGAACTAGCAGTGTACAAATAATAAAATAGCTTCAAAGACTGTCGTAAAGGAGCTAAAGATCGTGATAGTCAGACGAAGGTTGTGGTTTTGTGTTCCATGAATTTTCATCTCTAGTTTTAACGGTAAATAAACAGTAGACCTACTATTCAGGTATTGTACACCGTTCGTGTGAAGGCCAGTATTCGTAGAAAACTGCCAAAATTAAGCAAGAACCAGATTTATGAAAATTGGGCCCCGATAGTCATTGCTTGTCCAAGAATTTTAGACGAAAAACATAGTAAGACACCGCAACTGACGTACCTAACAGTTATGTCCCGACGGGATGTTTCCTCTTCCCAATAACGTAAAGTTCCAAAACTGCTGAATAGTGTAACAAAAATCGCCGAGTGAGTTGAAGGTATACCAAAAAGCGTATTCGAGAAATGCTTTGAAGATTGGAAAAAACATTGGCATAATTGTATTAAGTTATATCCGTCTAAGATTACTTTGCAGGGGGGGGGGCAATATAAATATAAATTGAGCGAGAAGTAATTTTTCAAATAAACAAAAATTGCACGAAATTTTTCGAACAGAAATTGCTTGTATACAGTGTTTTATTGTGCTTTACCTAGTCAGTAATTCTCCACATTTATCTACAATAAATTATTGATCCATGCGACCAGCCATTCGACTTACCTAGTGGTGTAGGTTTTCCTTCTGATTGTGTCATAAAATCTACAAAGTGGATCACAGCGATAACGTCCTGATGAATAACATTTGTACGTAGATTCATCTACAGGTGGGAATCGACAGTGACAAAAGTTCTGTGTGTATTCGGCGTGCGCGCGCCGTTTTATTCGAAACGTGACAGTTTTACGACAACATCACGTTGCGACGTTAATATTCTTTGTCAGCTGAGCGCAAATAAAACACCCGTTTAATCCGAACCGAACACAAATAACGACAGCGCTAATCCGCGTACTTAGGTTTCCTTGTGGAACCTGATTCATTGTTCAGCGCGCGGTGTAATGAGTCATGCGCCGATTATGTTCTGCTGGGTAGCACAAGTAGGTATTTAAACACGGCCACCGATACCGATCACCGATCGTTATCAGATTTAGCCGTTACGTCACAGCAAATAATACTCATACGTGGTTCTGTGTCTGTGGGTTTGTGGGCAGAACGAGAGCTAAAGGATACGACGAACCAGAGAACGGATTTAAACGAAAACAGTTGAAAGTATTGTACGCGGAGACACAGAAACTACGAGACATCGTCTACGATCTACAACGTGGAAATACATTTTTCAGCAGTGAATAAATTCACCGCTGCGCCCGTAAATTCCCTCTTTATTCGTTTATTTATCCGCGCACAATTAATACATTATTTATAAGCGAGCCGTTCACGACAAGTTAACGTATTTTCTAGTTCCACGCACGCAGACACACACACACACACACACACAC
This sequence comes from Magicicada septendecula, assembly GCA_034769895.1. NCBI lineage: Eukaryota > Metazoa > Arthropoda > Insecta > Hemiptera > Cicadidae > Magicicada > Magicicada septendecula. Next base: position 464,249,836 of record CM068369.1, read on the forward strand.
ACACACACACACATACATATTGTAAGGAGCATCTATTTGGGTCAAGGAAACCATGATGCAAAAGCAACAACAGACAGTATAGGTAGGTACAGAACACGGGCGCGCTTGTTAGCTGTATGAAATGTAGAACTAGATAAAATGTAAATCACCTGGCGAGATTAAATGAATAATTTTCTAGTAAAGTTGTAGTTATTCTTTGGAAAGTAATTAAAACCACTGCCGGTCGCAGACAAGCTGTGTCCGCTTTGTGTGTGTGTGTGTGCGTGTGTGTTATATTAGTGATTGATTATACATCACTGCGTCTGTACTGCATTGTTGGCTTTCTTGCTGCAGTTATAATAATTTCTGTACGATTTTTGTCGCAACAAGCCGTTCTCCTGTTGCATGATTTATTGGAAAATCGCTTTTGATTAGTTGGTTCGCTTTCGCCGTGTTTTCTGAAACACTCAACGGTTAACACTTCGTGATTTACTACGGTAAGCGTTTATTTATGTTTTCAACCTGTCAGCGAACCACGTGTTTGTGTCGTAGATTTACCCCCTGCGCTACGAATTCCGCCCTATCCGTCATTCTTAACATTGAGTCTCATCGTTTGCACAGAGAATTCTGGCATTTTGTAGAAAACTCTCTTACTTTATTAAGAAATTTTTTTTTAGATTTTCTGCCCGACCGACTCTTTCTTCAGTTTCCTATAACACGACATTCAAATATTTGATTGTTCTGTACACGTAAACTGTAAAACCGTGGACTAAACGTGAGGATACAGTGCGAGGAAAAAACGTAATCATATAATGAAGAAAACAAATCATAAACAATTATTTAAATTATTATCCGGCATGTTAGGCCGTGGTCTTCCGAAATCTTCATGCTGATTAATGTTATTAGTCTAATCAGACGTTTCGGTGTGAAAAGTCTTTGAAAATGCTCTGACAAGATAGACGTCAGTCAACCCCAGTACTGTGCAAAGGCCTTTTCAGTACATCTTGTCAGCATTTTCAAAGACCTTTCACTGAAGATGGCCTCTAGAGGTTAGACCTAAACGTCTGGTTACACTAATAACATTAATCAGCATATAAAGATCTTGTTACAGCATTTCTCATATAGTTTTTGAGAATTACTTAGTTAGTATCTACTGAAATGCCCTGTTCGATAATGGCATTCATTTTTGGTAAAGGCTTTAGGGAATTAGATTCAGAATCGACTGGATACAGATGGAGGTATTGCTATGACGAGAACTAAACACAGTAGCCCCAGTATGCCTTCTCCAATCCCATATAATTTTGTGATATGTTGGACAATACTCCAGAAAAATTGGAAAGTCTGTTATGTTAAAACAAAACGCTATGTTAAGGACGATGATCCCTTCGTTTATTCACAAATTAAAATCAGTGCGCAAGCCACAGTGACTTACTAATCAACAGGATACATTACGAATTCCAATAACGTACGCGGGGCATGGCCGTGTGGATGCATAAATTCATGCGTACATGATATATTGTGACAGATAACATTGGAAACCGATGTTTAAGTTGATAGCAACCAGGAAACGAGATGCGTGTGTAGTAGTTAGTAGTGGTGGTTGCAAAAACAAAACAAGGCGGTACCAATGAAAGGTTAAATTAAAAAATTGAAACGTAAAAATTATACAGGCATAAACGCGGGCGCGAGTGCGCATTTTCTTATTTATTGGCACATGTAATGTGAAACACCTGTGATTATCATTAGTGGAATAAAGAAAGAGATAGACACAAGGTATTTACATACAGCCTCCTCATTTCCTGTTACATCATTTGTGAAACGAGAATATGTCCGTGGCAATTGTCCAACTGTACTCTGCTGGTTTACAACATTTAGGTACTGATAGATCTCCCCTCGTTAACCGCTAAAACACACACAACACAGTTTGTAAACTTGCCATAACAAAACATACAATACGAACAATACCGCATAGTATATCGGAAACCGACTTTGTCCAGACCAATACAACTAACTTTGTTATAGGCTACTCTGTTTTCTCAGTTTCAGAGCAAAACGTTCCTTCTTGTTTTTATATAAAAGGGAACTTACGTACGTCCGAACGACCAGAAGTTTTCTTTACTTAATCCTAACTCTTTGCGTATTCTTACTCGTGTAAGGCGGTTCCTTTGTTTTTTAATGTTCACGTTAATCAAAAACTGTCTCCATTTTCACTACATATTTTTTATTTCTTACTTTCTTTGCGTACTTGGTTTTGAATGTTGTACTAATCTCTTAGTATGTTCCGCAGTTTTCCCTTAATTAGCTCCTCGTCTTCTGTGACTACTTCCGATTCTGTTATACCCAGGTGGTCCCTCATGCTTTCCTAATCCGGTCATTACATTTTCCGTATGTTTCCTTTATTTCCTTCGTATATTCAGAATTTCCGAGTTTTAAATGAACTCGGTATTTGCGTTGAACCTTCATCAAGTCTTTAATTTCTAGCACGACCTCCTACTTCATCCACCTCTCATGACTTTATTTTTGTTATCTAATATCAGCTTATCTGTCTTAAATTTGAACTAGTACAGCTTAAGTTCTCAGTAAAAATTAACCGTCAAATATATGTAAAAAAATAAAAATGTATTTGTTTCTTTCTTTTTTTTTTAAGTAAGTAAATTTCTTTCCTTACTAAGCCAAAAGTTTTGTAAGTTTCAGCTTCTTTTTTATTTTATCTTTTAATTTCCTACATTATTTTTCCTTGTTATTATTATTATTATTATTATTATTATTATTGGCATGAAACAAATATTGTCTGATCATTGTTGTTGAATGAAATAAATAATAAGACATAATCAGCGTTAACATATTGACGTCATCACATACAATGATTTATGTGGATAGCAAAACTGTAGATAGCTGGAAATACAGTAATCGATTAGAAAAACAACACAAAACGAGCAATTAAAAACTTCCCAGAATTCCCGAACTTGAGTTTTACTATCAGATGGTTGTTTCCTGTTTGACGATGTGTTTCCTTTGTAGCCTGAAGAAAAGAGTCGCCTTGATGGAAGAATCCGATACCAAGAAGCCATGAGGTTATGACTAACACAAAATTGACACATTTTATGTTGATGTCGCCGTTTTCGTCCACAGCACAGCCTTACACAATCTTCAATTATTCCTTGAATTAGTGTGGGTAGTCCATTATGTTTCTTCCACAAAATGTGCTTAAATACTCTTGCTTGTATTTATCATGTGAACATCTGCCTCATATAATCTACGTTTTCCCGTGGTTCCTACTACAGTGGAAATCGGTTAACACGAAATGACGGGGACCAGTTATTTTTTTCGTGTAAACCGAATTTCGCGTTAAGCGAACAAAAAGTGAAACAAAATGAGGAAGTGAACAAATAGTGTACTGTAGATTATTTATTGTACTGTCTAGTAAAATGCAACAAATACAACCTTTTATTTATCCTCATGGTTTATTATTGTTAATTTTTCTTAAAATTATTATTAGCTGTTCTAAATTTAGTCCTATGATTTAGGTTTTCTTATAGACTACTGTACAGTACTTCTGTAAGCCTATCACGCTTATGCGTCTCTGGCGTCTCTTAGCATTTTATCTCCTACACACGTCACAACTGGAACTTAGCTTCAGAATGTTTTATCTTATACTCAGTGTATGTGTTGATAATTTCTTAGCGGTAAATATAAATCATTTGTAAACCCATGTGTCACTACTAACTACACACGTTAAAACATTTCACTTATGATATACATATATTTAATTTAAATACCTTTCAAACTGCATACGTTAAAGTCTGCGTAATTCAAACGAAAGTAGACACGTGTGTGTGCATACACACGCGCATGTCCGCGCACGCGCACAGAGAGTTATGTCGGCGCGCCCTGCCGTGTTTCTGTACGGTATCGGATTCCCACCATATCTGGCCATCCAAATGTACATCTGTCTGCCAAACGTGGTACTTGTACTTAAAAGTTTACAGCCACGAGCGACGGAGAGTATGTGTTGCAAGTTACTTCCTTCAAACTTATGTGTGTGGCCGTATTTGGTGGACCCTTGTTTCTTCCTTTCCAGACACTATTCGATTTTCAGGTAAAATAATGTCCTTCGCTTGTCGGTAATCCCCTGCAGGCGATTGAGACCATTAAGTATCGATGCCCGCTAAAAATGTTTCCAATAACTGATTATCGTCCCCGCCATACGCACGACTGTGGTCTATTAGCCTGTTTCACCTTTTCTTACTTCATCCCTCTCTTAAACTGTTGGTCTACCACAGTATTGTTGTCATTTTACACCAATAGGAAGCACGTTTCACCTCTCGTAAGTACGTTTTCTTACGTTTTCTTTCTTTATATCTTGCTAATTCCGATCATTGTATTTCTTCATCTCAACAGCCCAGATTATAAGTTTCCTTAGCTCCCAATGTTTCACGTTTGTACAGATCATATAATGTTTACAGACGATACTAAACAATACGCACTCAAGAATAAACAAACGGATTCTTTACTAAAGCAATAAAATGTGGTTACCACAGATATTATAGTCTCTTTGGACGCGATCGGTGAGCAGTTGGTATACCTGAAATCGTTGTTAACCTCACTGTGTGTGTGTGTGTGTGTGTGTGTGTGTGTGTGTGTGTGTGTGTGTGTGTGTGTGTGTGTGTGTGTGTGTGTGTGTGTGTGTGTGTGTGTGTGTGTGTGTGTGTGTGTGTGTGTGTGTGTGTGTGTGTGTGTGTGTGTGTGTGTGTGTGTGTGTGTGTGTGTGTGTGTGTGTGTGAAGAGAAAATGCGTATTCATCATTTAGAATTATTATCGTGGAGAGAGAACGTAGTGAGAGAGAGAAAGAGCGAGGAGGGGTGGAGCTAGCCCTAATTGTGCCAAGAAGGGAGAGTGCTAGCAAGGCATAATGGGTCGCGTCAGATCTTTCTGTCTGTAGCCGCTATCTCTTTTTGTTTTTGTCTTCTTTCTTTCTTTTCCAGTTTCGTTTTATTTTATTTTCCCACATTTTTTTTTAGTAAAAACTATATAAAAGTAACACTTTAACAAATATTATATAGGTGCCGAGTAAAAAGAATTTTTCAAGGCTTTCAGTAATTGTCAAAATATTATGTGCAATTTACGAGTTATGTCGCGTTATGGCTAGTCATTTCGGTCGTCTGCTTTTTAGCTGCTGTTAAGCCGACCGCAGCTTTAATAAGATCGAAAGCGTGCATTGTACACAGAACTGAAATACGTTAAAATCAACATGCTGTCTTTTTTCCCACTGTCACCTCTTCCTTTCCTTGACGTATCTATTTCATCTTCTTCTGTTTTACTGTTCTCAGACTCTCACACAATCTGAGCAAAATAGTCATCTTATAGTCTGTTATTCAAAATACTTTTATTCGAGATTAGTAATATTTTAAAGAATAAGGTATTTTGAACAGAGGGGGGAACAGAGAGGAACTTCAGAAAAGCCAAAGAGCAACCACTAGTTGAGACTAACCACCAGAAGAAGAAACAGATAAAAACAGATGGTACGAAAATTATTTGTAATATATTCTGTTTAATTAGATCTTTTCAAACATTTTCATACCTCTGAGGATCGAAAACTATTTTGTTTTGGTTGTAGATTAATTATAGACAGCATATTTTATGCACGGCGACAGACGACAGTTCAAGAATGCATACAGGACGGCCTGTCGGAGCGGTGAACATTCTCCAAGAGTTGAAGATGCTTGCTTGAGGTTTACCTGAGAAAAGTCAAGACCTCGTCGACGAAAATCGACCGAGTACTTAGCGCTAAGAAAACGCGACTATACAACTGTGGTCTTTAAAGTTTACTCCAGTAAAGAGGGGTGGCAAGAAAAACGGCTCACCAACCGCGTGACAAATTTGTTTAAACTACACAAGCAAACGGCACACCTGTTATCGCCAAAGGTATCGCTTTCTGTCACATATATTTAACAATATTATCATTGCTGTTCACGCATTGTTTACTTAATAAATAAATTACTACAACAATAGTAACAGTATGAACAGGGCTTTTGTGTCACGGTTATAATCGTTTGCGTAACATAAAAACGATAATATTGTTCTCCTTCTCAAATAAGTAACACCACTACTGCGTGTTTAATTTAATTGTAATACTGTGTGTGTGCGTGTGCGCGCGTGTGTTTTGTAACAATGACGTGTTTTTTAACATCCCCCGCTAAGTCCGTGACACTCCTTGTTTGCCACCTGTGCGCGAGAACGCGTATGACCTTGCGCGTAAGTGAGTCTGAGCGTGCGCTCGTGTGCGTGAACAATACGCCCAAGAACGGGTGAGTAATTATAACACGCGCACACACACACAAATCGAAGCGTTACGGTATACTTACGTATTCCAAATAAATATTCTAATGTAGATGTAGAGCGAGTGACCACTTGGTCGCGAACAGTAATTAACGTGAATCGTAGGCGTCATTGTAAAGATTAACATTAACTAGGTTAAATGGAAGTCTTTACTTTGTAATTAGCAGGCACTCGCGCAAACGCCAAGTGTGTATACGTATTTATGTATATAAAAATATTAGATACGCTCACGCGCCCAAACGTATACGTGTGTGTTTGTGTTTGTGTTTAGTTAGTAGGCTATATAAATTATAGTAATTACGATTGTTGTATGTCAGTGTTTGACTACGGTAATCGCTAATTTACTGCGTATGAATCATTGACGGAGAGGTAATTGATTTGCATAGAACTGGTATTTCCGCGAGTGTTACGTAAACTATCGTTTTCATTTTATTTTAATCCTAAGTCATTATAAAAATATTGTTGAAACAATATTGGTTACTATGGCAATAGGAAATATGTACGCAAACACACGGGGATTATCTGTTTGTTCATAACTTACATTTTTTTTTTTAAGCGCGTTCTTCGAAAACGGTTTAAAGCCACTGCTAGACAAAATCAGTGTGAGACGAATTCACAAATGGGCCTTTCGGAGAGTCTTATACGGTAACTGGGCATCTGTTCTCTGCCTCTGATTATGTTCTTTATCCTTTAAATACGTCAGTAATGAAATGATAAATAACAGTCGTGTTGGTGTACTCGTTGGTCGAACACTGCACTTATTGAATGAGAGAAGCGAGTTCTCAGTTTTAAATCGACCGTTTCGTATTTCTTTGTCTATTTATTTGTCTATCTAATTTCGGATATGTCTCACGATAACTTTTGAGCCCAACAGCCGATTCTCGAAAACTTGGCATGCGCCTCCATACTTTTACTCTACACAACCCTATTGTTTTTACTTCCATGTTCCTTAATGAAATGGAAGTATGGTGATGGCAAAAAAAAATCGTGTTCGAGATTATTGCAGATTCTGATTGTACTACATTCAAAACATGAAAAAAAGTCTGCATACAGACTGATTTGTAGAGTACTCACGACCTATTGTTTTTGGTGAAGATCGGTTAAGGGAAAGGGGTAGTTTACCGGAAACGTTTTATGTTTTAACAAGGGTATTTTTTTGGCAAACGATAAAAGCCGCAAATTCAAACAGAATCTAATAATTTTTTGCATACAGCCCTGAATTGTAGAGTTCTCAGGACCTGTTGTTTTTGGTGAAGATCGGTTAAGGGAAAGGGGTAGTTTACCGGCAACGTTTTATGTTTTAAAAGGGTATTTTCTATGGCAAACGATAAGAGCGGCAAATCCAAACATAATCAAATAATTTTTTGCATGCAACTCTGAATTGTAGAGTTCTCAAGACGTATTGTTTTTGGTGAAGATCGGTTAAGGGAAAGGGGTAGTTTACCAGCAACGTTTTTTGTTTTAACAAGAGTATTTTCTATGGCAAACGATAACAGCCGCAAATTCAAACAATCAAATTATGTTTTGCATACAGCCCTGAATTGTAGAGTTCCCAAGACCTATTGTTTTTGTTGAAGATCGGTTTAGGGAAAGGGGTAGTTTACCAGTAACGTTTTATGTTTTAACATGGGTAATTTTTTCTATGACGAATGATAACTGCCGTAAATTCAATTAGATTCAAATAATGTTTTGTATACCTTCCTGAGCTATAGAGAACTCAATGACTGTTGATTTTGGTGAAGATCGGTTAAGGGAAGGAGGTAGTTTGCCAGCAACATTTTATGTTTTAACAACGGTAATTTTTTATATGACGAAAGATAACTGCCGCACATTCGATCAGAATCAAATAATTTTTTGCATACGCTCCTTAATTATAAAAGACTGAAGGCCTGTTGATTTTGGTGAAGATCGGGTAAGGGAAAGGGGTAGTTTACCAGCCACATTTTATGTTTAACAAGAGTAATTGTTCCTATGACGAACGATAACTGCCGCACATTTCAACAGAATCAAATAATTTTGTGCATACCTTCCTCAATTGTAGATAACTCAATGTCTGTTGATTTGGTTGAAGATCGGTTAAGGGAAAGGGGTAGTTTACCTGCAACGTTTTATGATTTAACAAGGGTATTTTCTATGGCAAACGATAACAGCCGCAAATTCAAACAGAATCAAATAATTATTTGCATACAGCCCTGATTTGTAGAGTACTCAAGACCTATTGTTTTGGTGAAGATCGGTTACGGGAAAGGGGTAGTTTACCTGCAACTTTTTTTTTATCGAGGGTAATTTTTTTCTATGGCAAACGATAACTGCCGTAAATTCAAACAGAATCAACTACTTTTTTGCACACCTTTTTGAATTATACAGAACTCAAGGTTTGTTGATTTTGTCGAAGATCAGTTAAGGGAAAGGGGTAGTTTACCTGCAACGTTTTATGTTTTAACAAGGGTAATTTTTTCTATGACGAACGATAACTGCCGTAAATTCAAAGAGAATCAAATAATGTTTTGCATACAGCCCTGAATTGTAGAGTACTCAAGACCTGTTGTGTTTGGTGAAGATCGGTTAAGGGAAAGGGGTAGTTTACCAGCAACTTTTTTTTGTATCAAGGGTAATTTTTTTTTCTATGGCAAACGATAACAGCCGCAAATTCAAATAGAATCATATAATGTTTTGCATACAGTTACTGAATTGTAGAGTTCTCAAGACCTGTTGGTGTTGGTGAAGATCGGTTAAGAGAAAGGGGTAGTTTACCTGCAACATTTTATGTTTTAACAAGAGTAATTATTTCTATGACGAACGATAACTGCCGTAAATTCAAAGAGAATCAAATACTTTTTTGCATGCGTTCCTGAATTGTAAAGAAATGAAGGCCTGTTGGTTTTGGTGAAGATCGGTTAAGGGAAAGGGGTAGTTTACCTGCCACTTTTTACACATGTGCCTGTGTTGTAGAGGACTCAAGGCCTATTGATTTTGGTGAACATCGGTTAGGGGCAAAGGGTAGTTTACCTGAAACATTTTTTGTTGTAACAAGAGTAAAGTACTAAATTTTGATAAATAAAGTATCCTGATAAGAAGATCTTAATAATGCACTGTAGAAACGTAGATGAAATATCTATAAATGAAGAGGCTAGTTGATCGGGGTGGGAGTAATTTTCTATAAATGAAAATTATAGTTGAAGGGGGAGGGAATAATTTTTTATATATGTAGTATACTATGTTATCGGCAACAAAGAAGTAGTTTGTTGTTAAAATTCCTTCCCGTCCTATTTGGCCGTAGACCAAAGTTTTCTGCAAAACCAGACGTTTCGGCAGTGCCATCGACTTCCATCATCAGTGAAAATCGACTGCGATAATGTGAGGTGGTATACGTTAGTGACCACAGTACTGTGGTTAAGGCTGAAGCAGTAAGTAGAAAGAAGTAGTTTCTATGAAATATTTCATTTCAAAAATGATTTTAAATATAAATCTTAGAACATGGAAGTCATGTATGGTTCTCCATACCGATATTTTAGATTGATCCCCCAAATTCGGAGGCAAAATTGTGAGGGGGATCCGAATTTTGAAAAATCGCAAAAGTCCACGTGGAATATCAAATTAAAGGAAATTGTAACCAAAATATGAATTTAGGCATAATGTTTATTTTTTAAATTTTCAAAATTTTTAAAAGACGCAGACCAAAAATTGGGTGAAAAATTTGATAAAATCGCAAAAATGCATGAGGCGTATAAAACTAAAAGGATTTTTAACTAAAGCCTGCATGTAGTGTTAATTTTTGGAAATTCCAAAATATTTGGGCGTCAGGGCCTAAAAGTGAAAGAAATTTGATAAAATTGCAAATTCTGTGTGGAATATCAAATTTAAGAGAATTTTAATGAAAGTCAAAATATAGAATGTAGTTTTGGAAATTTAACAATTTTTTACCCTCGGACCCAAAAAAATGGATCAAAAATATGATAAAATTGTAAAAATTTAGCCGTGTGTCGGTCTAAAGGCAATTTAACACAGTGTTGGGAATTTTTAGCGTTTACTGGATGATTGTTTTTCTTTAGTAAACAAAAACTAGTTGGGCAATCAGAATTTTAGTAATATTTCTTATAATTAAAAAATTGTCTAACATCAAATTTACCCAATAATAAAAGTACTTCGTTCAAAATAGTGAGCGATCTCTGCAGCTCAGGGAGCGTATTAGTACTTTCGGAATCACTTATAGTACACAGTAACCATGTAAATTTCTATAATGGAAAATACTCCGTACGAACAGAAAAGAGCATAGAGGTTACAGTAAGAAAGTGATCAAATGAAAAGTTGCGGACTTGACTGAAGCGAAAGTGTGAAACATTTCGTAGTTTTCCCTCTGTGTTAACCTCCCACCCAACACAACGCTGCTCGCAGTGTAAAGGATGAGAAATTGTAAACGCTGTTCCGTCAGGACATCTCTTGCGAGGAAACTATCAGTGCCTAACTTCCCATTACAATATGTACTACGCATTCCTTCTCTGTAGGTGTTCGCTCCGAACCGAACGTCGGGACGGTAGACTTAAGGAGCTGCCAGTAAGCTCTGTCTTCTTCAGCGGTCCCCATGATTTATGATATAGAGGAGTTTGTGAAGTTTGGAATTTGGTCGAAAAATCACCTGAGGAAGCTGCTTCTTTTACCAGTCATTACCTCTCGGGTGCTTAATTTCTTGCTCAGCCAATACGGAACAACAATTCTACCTCTCCAAATTCTCCCGACCCCTGTAAGACTACCGAGATACGTAGTGACAAAAGTAACGCCTGCAAGTAACACCGCCTGTATAAAGCCCTAACAATAACTAGAAAGGAAGAGGAAGTGCCGTGTTGTATTCTGTTGTGCCTCCGACGCGTAGACATCGCGTCCGTGAATGCAGCCAGGGTCCAATAAACTGTCAAATTATATTGCTAATGTAGTCAATATATCAAATTTATAGACCTGTAAGCAGTAATTACAGGAAATTTACATTTGATCTTTATAGAGGTCGTTTCCGAATAAACAATAGCGCGAAACACTGTAATCTTAAGCTGGCTTCGCTACGTATGCGGCGGCGACGCGCGCGCGCGTGCGTGTAAACACATTATATTCCACGTTCACGGAGAAGACAGTAATTCGTTGCAACTTTTGTGAATACGAACGCGCGTCTACATTATGTTTTATGCCGAACAGAAATGTGTCCTGCCTTAGGAAGTGTAGGCCTATATTACGCCTCGAATCTGATCTTCCACTTGATAAGCAAGCGATTACCACGTGATTAGTCGCAACTGATTTCTGACTCGCCAATAATCGCTAAGCGCATAGTCTACCTGTACAATGCAGAAACCCGTATTTATTTTTCCTACTCAAGTATCGATCTACTTTTACTATTGTTTTTTATCGTATCCGACTTTGTGACGGTGGCTCGCCGACAACGATTTATGACCTGTAATTGAATTTTATTACATTATGACTTGTCACACTTATCTCGTGACGTTTACTTGAAAACCTATAAAAAGGAAAAGGAGCAGTGTGCATAAAATTAAGACTCATACATATTTATAGTTACTAGAAGCAGCGCCGACGTCAGTTTTGTGAGTTACTGTAACAATGATGTAAGGTGGCATTCACAAGGAGTTTAAGCGGTGTAGTAAGAGAGGGAATGAATTAATACAAAGGAAGACCAAGGTATTGAAGTATAAGGTCCTGGTGCGCCCATTACTAACTTATACATCAGAGACATGGACGCTGCCTAGATCAGATGAGAGGCAACTAAATATATTTGAGAGGAGGATCCTCAGGTAAATTTTTGGTCCAGTGGACGAGGGAGGAGCCCGGAGGAAAAAATATAATTTAGAACTTTATAATATGTACGATGAACCTGATGTGGTCACTTTTATTAAATTAAAAAGATTGGAATGGGCTGGACACATTGTAGCCTACGTGCTTGTGAAAGCAGAGTTGTTGGGAAGATGTTTAATGCAAAGCCAGAGGATAAAAGGAAAGTTGGAAGGCAAAAACTGAGACGGATGGACGGCGTGAGTCAGGACATCAGGACTCTTGAAATTAGAAACTGGAGTAGTGTGGCTAAGAACAGAGAAGAATGGCGGAATGTTCTGAAGAAGGCCAGGGTCCACAAAGGGCAGTCGAGCCAATAATAATAATGATGATGATGATGATGATGATGATGAGTAAGAGAGAGAAACGATAAACAATTATATAAATAGGTGGAAGGAACACGATGGCACAGACTAGAGTCCCACAGATGGCGTGGATTACAAGACATCTGAAATCGGAACAGGCAGTTTGCCTAAACCCGCAAGTGCAGCAGAAGAAGAAAACTATTAACTCTCGAATTTGTTGTATTGTATAGCACGTGAAGTAGATGTTTGTTGTGTTATACAAGAAAGCTTCAGCTTGTGAAAACAAGTCCGTTATAACAAATCAAGTATAACTGATGTCTTTTGTATTTTGTTAGACACACACACACACAACCCATAATCGTCATCATCAGCAGCAACAGTATCAGCACTATCTGTCTCCCTTATGATGCGTGAATGCCTGCGATTTCCCTAGAACAAAATTCACTGTGCCAATGTAACTAACTAGGAAACCTTCGATTTTTCAAAGTGCCCTATTCGCGTCGTGGTCTCCTTGTGTCTCCCGTTCTTCAGTCTGGTAGTCTGCGTCATCATTGGCCACTTTTCCATACAGCCAAACGTCCGGTCATCTCTACTTAAAAAATTGTTTCAAAATGTCATTTAATTTGTTTGTATGCTTAATCGTTCAGTAGTTGTTTTAAAGTATATTTTAGTACACACATATGCGTGTGTCGATATTAAGTCGAAAAAAATTATGACGACAATAGTGGTGGTGCTGGTGGCGGTGTAGGCGATGATAATGATGATGATGATGTTGTTGATATCACTACCACAGTCGTCATAGTCGTCTGACTTTGTCGTTACAGATAAGCCTCTCTACTTTTATCCACTTCGCACTAATACGAGCCACAGTTGACCTACACAACAACGATCCTTTAGTCAGTGAAAAGCACCTGTTTTAGTTAATGTAAAAATCTAATTAAACATAACACAAAATATCAAAACAAAACATAACAAGATACAAAGACCGTCTTAATTGTTGTATATCCTTCACAACATGATTTTTATTTCAAGTATATTTTTTACTATTAAACCTTTCAGTAAGTCCTGAAAACGTCTCTTATTTGTCATTTGCTTACCCTAGAACATGTTCGTCGCTCCTGATATCCAGCCAAACTGACAGTCTCCTTCCGTATTCACATTTCTGTGAACGAACACCTATTCCCTGAGGCACGAGCTTCACATCAGTGCGTATAGCCACAGTGATTTGATTATACGAATCTTAATGTAACTCTTTGTGTAATGTGCTTTATAGCTCAATGGATTGTTTACGCCTATGTCATTCTGTGATATTAAATGATTAACGCCATTGTTATTTTTGGTTTTAACACTTTTGTTAGAAAGTTTTAAACAATAAAGGTTGGAATGAAAGTATGTGGTCTGTGTGTCAAATCCACTATTTCGACTTAGGTAGAAATTATCACCGGAGACGTCCGTTTGATAAACCCTTCTCGACTTGAGGGTCCGACTGATATGACAACGGCGAACATTTTAATGCGAAAACTTCGACTTTCCAGTAATAGTGTCAGCACATAGCCTATACGTAATAGAAACGTATCAGTTAAAAAAACTCACGTAAACATATCGCACTGCGTTCGGTGCTAGCAAAAGGCTAGATAGACGTTTTCAATTCGGCTTATAAACAGGAAACGCCAACTGTGGGAAAATTGACGTTAAGTCTCATAAAACACACGACTTACGCCAGCACTCTCGATAATTGACGTTAAGTCTCATAAAACACACGACTTACGCCAGCACTTTCAATAATAGGACGGAAAATTAAAGTAAACAGCAGACAGAAAAAACAAACATGGTATGACGTTGTAGGTTTTGTGTCATCTTCTATAATGGCTACTCGAAATTACCGTCCGACGGAAGACACAATGAAATTGTGGGAAACCGACGAATTCCGGGGAACCTAATCCCAAATTTTAGTTCATTGACTGTTTCGAAAATTACTTGACCTTTTTGTACTATACGTACTGTTTTTTTCTTTTCCAGCTTTTTTGTCTCGAACTGTATTACTGACAAACATTACAACAAGAAAAAGAAGAATCATTTATTTAATATATGTACAGTACTTTACGGTTGAAATCATACGCTGTTGGAAAGGTGAGCGAGCGAATATCCGTAGACGTCACGTCTCATTGTATGCAGGGAAAAAAGAGAACAGAGAAACGGGGGGAAGAAAAAACTGCTCAATATTTCGCTCAAGAGGACCACAAAGCGTAACCTCAAGAGTGAACCAACCACAAGTGAAGCGGTGGCAGAGAGAATGCAATCACAGTTTCTTCTACCACCAGCGTCTGTGTGTTGTCTCTTTCTATTATTGAATCCAAGTCTGAATCGGCATCGTGGCCCGAGGCGCGTATGTCACCGCCACATGTCGTTGCATACACATTCTTTCCCCGTCGCATCGTGAGTTCGGCGAATGCAATCTATACGGCACAGATGACAGCCTTTAATATATAATGAATAGTCCGCTGCTAATCGTGTTTTGCAACGTTCTCCATTAACATTTGCAGAACGCGATTGCGTAACAGATAACGTGCAAACCTATTCGCTGTCTTCAGGCTTCATGACAAGAAACTATTAATAAATAGGTTTCAGAAAATTATATTTTATGATACTGTATATCGGTATAAGCGTAATTTACTTTTTAAAAGTCGCGTGCACTATAAAAATAGAATTATGATGATAAATGGTATTAAGACTGACTTATGAAAACAAAAATAATAAAGACTCCAATTACTTGTTAATACTATTAATAATACCTTTAAAACGTGCATCAGTTGTTTAATTTTAATACAGTTATCACAGCAGAGTTACATTAGATGTTATCCGGCACCATCATCAATGTTGTAAGCGCCCAACAATTAAAATCTTTCCCAGACAGTACAAAGTCTTCAGAACAAAGTCTAATACTCTATGCTCTGTTTCAAACGAAAGTCTTCACATACTTAACGTCCCTTATGTAAAAAAAACAATTAAAACAAAATCCCACAATATTTCAGCAACCCATACTATGAAACAATATATCTCTGAAGGAAGAATCTCCTTATCACAGACTAAGAAAAGAATGGAGTAAAGACTTACTAGAATTATAGAGAGGTGACACCAACTGGGTGTTTGTTTCTCAAATCGTGTGTTAATGTACGTTTGAGGTTCATAGACTGTTACAGACTGATTACTAAGTATTAACATGATTGTTATATTGAATATAATCATCATTGTTACATAATTAGTAATAACAGGCCGCTAGCTACCTATTTTAAATCTAAATCTTTTTTTTCTGGGAGGAGGTGTTTTATCTTATTGGAAGAATACGTCAAGACTCTCGATTCCATTAACTAGAATTCGCTTGATTGATTGTGAAATTCAGTTGTCTCCAAGACTAAGACATCGGAATTTACCGCAACCAGGATTGGAATCTTTTCATCTGTTCCTGATTTTCATTGAGCACATGTCGACAATTAAGTGCAGTTTTTACTGGGCGACGGACGTGCGTTCGAGCAGGGGTGATGAAAACGTTTAAAATATATCCGGCCCGCTTGGGAGCATGCGTTAAACGCCTAATAAACATTAAAATCAGTGCGAACGGACCGCGGGTTCGGCAAGACCTTGCGAAGGTCACGCCGCCGACATATGAAGACAATAATTTCGCATTTTCATGATCCGACCGGGGAGCGGGGAGGCCGGCCGTACCCGGAGTTCAACTGAGACAATTTTTCTTTTTGGCTTTAATATTTTTCTCGGAATTCAAACTAATTTTCTTGTATGAATGATTCCGTTGTTTGTTCTACAATAAATATTATTTTTACCTATCATTAGGGCATTTTTACGACTGTCTCTCTAAACAATAAGATTACGGTTACGACTGAGCTCTTTTCTTCTCTGTCTACCCTTCTCTGTCTCTCTCTGTCTTTCGTATTTTTGTACACCTGTAAAAGATATAATTTGTTCAGCGAGACTGTCGGATCTGAGAGAAATGAAGGTGAAGCGGTTCAGTGAGAGGTTCAAAACACGAGGCAATCATAAACTTGATTACATTTGTAAGTTTTCTAATGTTCACTTTTATAGACTTGATTATAACTAAGTTACCGATACTGTGGTTCCACAACATGCAACCAACCATTTCCCTCCGACATAATTTTCTACGACAGTCTCTAGGTGTGTGTGTGTGTGTGTGTGTGTGCGCGCGCGCGCGCGCGTGTACGCTCTCTCTCTCTTTCTCTCTCTTGTACAGTATAATAGTAATAATAATATTTTAATTTTTTAGTTCTAAGAAACGTCATAAACAAGTGCAGATTACGCTCAGCTCGGTTTAATTTTGTGTACTGTCTGCCGTGTGAACGCGTAAGTGTTAATGGCACTTTGCACTGTCTGCGAACCCAGCCGGTGTCCACACGATACCACGTTTCTTCCGTCGGCGAAGTACACTCAACTGTCTAGGAAACACGTGAGTACAGTCGTAATTTAATTTTTTTTTACTTTTTAAAAACATTTTTATGGGCATAAATTGTCTCGCTACAGAATATCCCACTGCGACAGTCGTACGCTTTTTTCTGTTTTAAACTTTGCAGGTAAACATCTGGAGTATAATTTGTTATGCTGGTACTAACTACACGTCCATACTTGTACGTACGGCAAACATCCTTGAATTTTCCTATAGAAACATGCACGCTGAAGAATATCTAATATTTTCAGACTACTCTGAAAAACACGAGCAGCTCTCCTTTTTTTCAATATCACACACGGTATGTGCAGACTACTTGTAAAAAAAAAATATTTTATTTTTTTTTACATACGGAAGTCTTTCCACATAACTGTCTTTTTAGCGGTGCTGTATGATTAATTATGAAGCTGTGTTCTACACGATCTTTTTATTATCCATAAATAGTCCCGACCCCCATTTACATATTTAAACTCATTTGTTTTTTGGCAACGTAATTTTTAGCCCTAATTTAAATTTTCAGCCGTCAAGATACCATTTAATATTTTCAATTTGTGTTACAGCACGTAGTCTTTTCATAAAAAGTAAAATGATTTTATCCTTTATATTATTTTTCTTAAATTTTAAAATTCACCAATAACAGTGTAAACGTGACATAACCTGTCTGTTTGTTTTTCCTTGATTACATCACTGCACCATTATATGATAAACGAATCTCTCGATTGCATTCAGAAATTCGTTTCAGGCCTACAATTAAACTCTTTAATGTTTCTGCGAGTTAGGTTCGGCCACAGTTAGGGCATTAAGCGCGACATTCCGCTTACTGTCCATTAATTCCCGGAGGCTACAAAGCCGTTTAGATCAAGTAGCACTGTGACGGATTTTATATGTCGTAGCTGTTGGAAATGTTATGTGGTTCGTATTAATTCCTCTTTCATAAGTAGTAAGTTCATAACGTCAAGAAACTCATCGTCAACTACATAACTAACAAAGAGTGGAAGAAATTGTAAAACTTGTAATGCTTGTAACTTGCTGAAACTTCATTGTAAAACTGAAATGCTGTTTAATAAACACTGTTTTAGGTAAAGTGATACGGAAATAGAGGACCTATACGTAAAGGAAACGCTTTTATTTAATTGTTTTTAATTTCAGCATCTTTTTTAAAATTTACTTTAATTTTCAAAATTAATTAATCGTTGTTTCAGAAAGTACTGTATAATATCCTTTACCCTTTGTAGGCCTATATATTTTTTCATAACAATAAACTATTCAATAATGAAAGCACGGGAATGTTCTTCCGACATCATAACCTCCACTCATTTCCTCTCTCTCTCTCTCTCTCTCTCTCTCTCTCGCGCGCGCGCGCCAGCATATTCCCTACGTACCAATTTACGTAGAGAACACCACAGAATAATGACGGTCCTTGGGTGGGACGTGCGCCCCTTCCTCCATCTCGGCTTCAAGAAGTAGTCTCTGTCTCTCGCATCACAAAAAAAACTACACTTTTGATTTCGAAAGATAGACAAACGAATAAAAAAATATACGCGAGTTTAAAAGTGATACGAGAAAGATTTTTAATGTGGGGTTTGTATATTTGCCCTACAGAATGACACAGACACGGGAAGGTACACAGAAAAATAGAGAGAGGGGGGAAGGAGAGAGAGAGAGAGAGAGAGAGAGAGAGAGAGATAGGGGGAGAGAGACTAAAAGGAGAGAGTAGAAATTACGAGAAAGGAAAAGAGAGAGAGAGAGAGACTATGTTGTGTTGTCGCTGCTTTAAAACCGTGTCCAGGGGCAATAACAAGACGCCCCGCGCTCATACACACACACACTCGAACATAGTGGTATATAATTTTCGTAATAAAATTTCATATAATTGTGTCCGAATTAGAGAAGGAAAATGAGAAGTAGAAGAAGAAATGGTCGTTGAAAATTAATCGAACCGTCCGAATTACTTTTGTCGTTCGTTGCATGTGTGTTTATTACGGATTTAATTATTGGGTTCGGAACACGATCTGCCCATCGACCTACTGTCTGCCGGCGCGCTATCTTGCTATCCGTCAGCGATTTCCACCAAGTCATAATACACTTGTTCACCATGTGCAGTATCGAACGGTGCAACTCCAGTAAAAAAAACGCGTTAGATTTGACAAGGATTCGTGTTTATGAGTCTTGTTTCTACTCGTTACAGGGTCACTTCACAACGCATCTTCCGACGTAATCATAACATACTCTACCGCGACACGTAATCATAACGTGAAAATGAAATCTGAGCGAGCGACGTAGTTATCAATGCACCAATTTCCAAACCGGAAAACCGTGACTTCAAATGTAAATCAGAACGAACCAATTTTCTAGCGTGCTTCCGGACTCTGTGATTACCAACACCGTGGACGTCTGTCCCGATATTTTTCAGGATTTAAAAGGTGGTTTCAAAGTAGTTTACATTACGTTATTTGTTTCTGGAAAATAAGGCGACGTGTCTGAAAAACCAGTTGATATCTCGAGAAGTGTGAAAGACGGGGGCCATCACGTTTGGAAGAGGCCATGTCTGTGAGGGACCTGGTCACGTGGAGTGTGCAAATCAGCCACCGGTAGCCGCGGTTTCGTTTTCAACAGTATCGGATAATTAACGAGCGCCATGCTTATAGTGATGCGGATTACGGATTCTAAGTCGCAGCGAGCTCCTGGCCGAAGACGCGGAAGAATATAACGATGATGAAAGAGAGGTAGCCTCTATTATTAAAGGTCGTCGCTTAGCCTGCAGCATGGCAGATTTAGTTTAGGCTATTCGACGAGAAAGTAAGGCTATTCGACGCCTTCGAGCGTGTAAGGAAACTCTACTTTTCATCTGAATAATCATCTGGAGTTGCTGTAATCCTTCTGCAGTACTATCAGCATGTCATAACCAGCAAGACATAAAAATACAAACTAGAGAGTACATTACTCATACATCTTTAGTACTACAGTCCAACGTGAGCCTTGGCTTCCAACACCAATCTTCTCCAAAGTCTCCTGTCCATTTCCATCTCAGTGTAACACCTCACATCCATTCTTCTGAGATCTTCTAGAACATCATCCAACCATCTTATCCTAGCTCGGCCCCCTTTCTGCTTTTATTGACCTGCGCCCTCAGAATTTTTTTGGCATATGTTGGTCATCCATCCACTCTAGATGACCTAACCATTCGTTGAGCCTTTACGAATCTTACAATGTCTTCGTGATTTAACAGATCATCTATCTCCTGGTTACTTCTGATTCTCCGTTCGTCATCGTCTTTAACTGGGCCACAAACACGTCTTAGGATCTCTATGTCAAACCTTCTTAGTGTTTCTTGTTCCACGTGTTTTATCAGCGTCCATGTCTCGCATCTATAAGTGCATTAGGCCTACTCATAGACGTTCGAAATGTAGTTTTCTGTTCATACCACGTATCTTAATGTAATAAAGTAGAGAAATTATTATAATAATGTCTTTAATTAGAAATAATTATACAGACTATTAGAAACATAATTTATTAGAGCGCGTGCTGTCTGTTTACGTACATTACGTGGGACAAGGATCTAATATAAACTCTTGCAGTACTTGTACACTATATATCGCGAACGTTTTTATTAAGAATGTCGGCGCGTTAGAATTAGAAGGAAAAAATCATTCATGCCGTAACAGACGTCAACTAAAGAAGAAATGTTGACGCTGACGATGAGGACGGCGACGTGTTTACAGTGCGGCGAATTACGTGCTGCCTCCTTAAATAACAATAAATCAACGCAGATTTTGAAATGCGATTCAACAAAAACACACGGCTCGCGAACGTATAATCTTGTTATGCAAATTGACTGCAAACTATAAGATGGTATGCGCTCACCGTTGTGAAACAGATGTGTCTGTTGTTTGTCTGTTTGTTTAATTATTGTTCCACCAAGGGGATATTTTACCCGGAGTAACGTACAGACATGCGCGCGTGCGTTCGCACGTGTGTTAGAATTTCTTCAGAGCTGAAGTTAATGTTGAAAGCAAAAAAAAAAAGAACACGTACAACTCATACTCGAGTAATAAACATGGAATACACTGAAGCAGGAGATAAAGGAGAAACTACATTTTGTTATTCATGAGAAGCTAAGTTCGGGTTAGAGGAGAAAGGCACAAGTGTTGCCGGTTTCTACGTTAAGAGATCATTTCTTCTCTTACTTCTGCACTTTGTGGATGAAGCACTGTCTCGGACGCATCAAGTCTCTGTAGCATTGTGGTTTGTAATCCATGGTTGTTCGACGCGTTCTAATCTGTCCTTCAATGAAAACACGAACACATTTTTTTTAACTTCTTTACTTTATAAAACAAATTGTGTATATTTGGATCGCTTCTTATTTTATCATTAGAAGTCTTGGGGCAGCCACCGAGAGCTTAGAAACATTTCATTCGTATTTTCAAATGTATCTGGTAGTTCGGTTCCGTTACATGCATTTGTATAATAAGAAAGGCATCACCTTCGTTTTTTTTTCATTTTAGGAGATTCTCCTCTCAGTTCATACTCTACGATTTTGTGAACCGATTTACCCATTTCCTTTAACGTATTCAGCTTAATATTCTAGTCTCGTTCATGCAAAACTATATGTTCTTAACGAATTTTTTCTTCTAAGAGTCATTCTCTCTGTATATTTTCATATTATAAAGTTTTACCAATTGTTGTGCATCTTTGGGATAATTATTAAATAGTATTAGTGATCTATATAGCAATCAGTGAGAATTCTAATTGGATTCTCGTGATTCTAACTCTTTCTACGTTCCTTATTAGCACACAATGTAGGCCTATAGTCTGCGTACCCTTAGCTCTCAAATTAGCCTACTTACGTATATTGCCCTATACAGGAACAAGTGTTTTACTTTAAGTTAATTCTCTCTCCTCGCGTCGATTACATGACAGTGTGCTGCTCGACTCTTAAACATTCATTATCTGATCATATATTGTCGTCGATTTTATAAATCATTGAACCACCGGCGTAGACGTTACTACCGGGTGGCTAGACAGGCAAATGTCCAGTGGCCCACAGGGTAAAGGGCGCCCACCATCTATCTTTTTTACGTTCAGAAAAAAAAATTGCAGCAAAATTTACCAAGTTATTTTGCAATAGAGAGACAAAGAGTAGAACTTAGGGGGGGGTTACTTAAAAGGCTTCTGTAGAAATTGTGCTTCAGTAGATTCAGTAGGCACGGAAGTTATACGAACAATGTAAAACATGTAAGGACAACGATCTATAGAACTCGAAGGGGGCCACCTTGAAACTTTGCCAGCGGCCCCGAACTTCTAGTTACGCCACTGTTTAAAACTGATTCAATTTTGAAACTCACTTTTTTCAATTCTTATAGAATACATACACGTACTCACTTCATAGTGTACTAAATTCAGTTTCAATCACAACATCGGTCGCTCTCCGGAATAAGCTACTGATTTAGAGTAATCTGTAATTCATCGTTCTATTCCTCTTGTTTTCGCCTTTCTATTTTATTAGGCTACTACTTGCCTATTACTACTACTCTTCTACTTCTTCCAGGTCTGATTCACATTATTTTTCATCTTTATTATAATTTAAATATCGTTACCGGTAATTGAACCCAGTAAACAAATTAACAAGAGGTAGGCTACTAATTAATATACTCTGCAACGTCATGTTTAAATCTACGCTGCAAGGAAAATATGTCGTTTAAATGCATACATGGATCTGTTATCCTTGTATATTCATAACTCTTACCAATGCATAACGTAATTTGAAAGGAAAACAATTCCAAGGTAGACAATTAATTATTTGGTCGTTAGTACAGAATGCCTTCATAAATAGTGACACATGTTCTTATCTGCACGGTCTTCATCGGGCTATTGTTTACACTTCGTGCGCGCGCGTGTGTGTGCTCATCCATTTAAGCAAAAAGTATACACAGATAACAGTTTCCCCGCTGTAATTACATAATATCATCGCCACCACCGTTCTCATGGGTAAGGCACTGCCACTTCTACACTAACTGAGACCATCTTAATGGCCGCCTATTCTCCGCCCTTTGCATTGTTCAAACAAATGTTTTATTTTGTTTTCACCTCTTTTGTTTCTGTTTCGCTTGTTTAATGACCAATAGCAGCGGCCAACGAGCGAGGAAGGAAGTAGATAAAAAAGATACGGGAAAGCGTAATTGTGCCTGGAAATTAAGTTTTAATATAAAACCACGAATTACGTTAGGGCGGGCTTCGCCGTGCACCGTGCCGATATAATGCACTGGCCTGGCGCACTCGCCTTTAGTAATAACACGTTGGCCTGTATTAGCAATTGAAATTTATGTAGACGTGACAAAAATATAATTCCATTGCTTGTGAAAATAATAAATTGATTTTTTTTTGTCTCGCTCGAGACGGATGGCCTCTTTCTGAGCGAACACATATACTCGTCCACCATGCATCCTTATTGTAAAGATAGGGTTCATTTAAAGTAAAGGAGAATATTCGTTTGGTTGTCATTTATGTTGAAAATATAGTTATCTTCAGACTACAAGTATCTGAGATATATAAAAGTCGCAATTTCGTACATAAGTATGCAAGTTATACGCGTATGTAAAGTATTCTTTATTTTTTAAAAAGACTGTTCAGAACGGCATATGTATAAAGTATAAAGGTACTTATATCTTCAAGGCGTAGAGAAACTACTTAAGAATCGACCGTCTTTAGGTTTGTATTTCACTTGATTTATACTCTCATAATTTTATTCTTTCTACGTAATTAAGGTATATTTGTCTTATCGATTACTATATGTGTTTTAAGAACTTCGTACTTATTTCAAAGTCCTTGTCGCCTGGTAGACCCAAGGCTTGTTTACTTCTACCTTTTGAGGTTTGAGTAAGCTAAAAAATTAGCCGGGAGGAGCGCTAGAAAACTTGGCCTCAAAAATCTAAAATCCGGCACCGCATAAAAAAAATATTGTCCTCGATTTTATAAATGTTTAAACCAGCGGGGTAGACGTAACTACGGGGTGACTGGACGGGCAAATGTCCAGTGGTCAACAAGGTAAAGGGAGCTCACCATCTATCTTTATTTACGTTCAGAAAAATATTCTAGCAAAAATTACCAAGTTATTTTGCAACAGAGTGACAAAAAGTCAAACTAGGGTGGATACTTAAAAGGTAATACTCAACCCAACCCTACGTTCTCTCTGATCCCTGTTCTCTGTGAGGACTTCACTCCTCTTTCAATGTCAAACATTTTATGCATCGTCCTAATAACACTCATACTTGATCCAACGTTTGTCACGTGCAATAAACTGTTATATAAGACAGCGCATAATCCTATCGTGTTGTACAATATTGTATAGTCATCAATTTGCATTTCAACATTACTTTTTCCATTCTTAATCGTGTATAAAAATAGTAGGCCTATTTATCTAATTTATATTTCCGAGATTTTTCTTCATCCACGTCTGTACTTGTGCTCTCCTATATATCGCTAAAATCTGTTACCTTACTACGTTTATATATAAGAAACCGTCTCTTTCCATTTTAAACTAACTTTTACCTCTCTAACTCAATATTTAATATCCTCTACGTGCTCATTTTAGCTACGTGGTAGAAAATCACTGGTATCTACATACGATGTACAGAGAACACTATGTTTTAGCTACGTAGGCTATTTGTTGAGAACACTAATCTAAATTATTCGCGGCAACTTATGTCACCAACTTTAAGACCCTGTGACGTATTCGTGAAGGTGTTTCTTACAAGATAATTATTTATCTGTACTGTTTTCCTTGCAAACAAAAACCTTTACTTCCCATAAGACGAAGAATAACGGACATATCCTGAGTCCAGTTTCCGGCTTTAAATTAGAAGTTACTTAACAGAATCACGTGACCTACCGTCTACTGTTTAAAACCAAAGAACGTGCATAAAGCCGACTTACCGTGGACGGCAGAGACAAGTTGACGCATCGAGCGGTGTACGAAATAAACATAGGCGTTCGGTGGCACGACAAGGGAATATTGCCAAATGTCTGCGTTAATTATTCAAAGGAGTGTCCCCGCTGATTTAACCTGTACGAAATTCGAGCAGTCCGTCCACGTCGGCGTCGGCTCTCGAAACAAAACAAAACAAAATATAATTGACACGACAGTAGTGTTTTAAACTAATACTTCGTAGACGAGCTTCATTTCTTCGAAACGAAAGGGAAAATTTTGCGAACGACAGTTTAAATCAAGAATATTCACTGTGGAAACGTTGGTACTATGTAGGCCTATTTGTCTGCGATTTCCTTACGAATCTGCTTTTTTTTAAGCAATGTCAGAAGTAAGAATATAAAATCAGAAGAACAGAGAGGGTGGAGAGGGAACAGTAAGCGAGATGTACCGACAAAAAAGGAGAAAGGTAGGCAGATAGAACGAAGGAATTAGTGAATTAGAGGAAGAAGGTATGAAAGAAGAACGATTAGTACATAGTGTATACTTTTAAAATAAACATTTACGAAGAGTGATTAAAGAATTAACTAAACCAAACAGCCAGCTTAGTAAACTATAAGTTCATATACGTGTAATATTAGTGAAGGTGGTCTTATAAATTGTGTGTGCCGGGAACATCTCTGTGTATAGTGCGCCCAAAGGTCGCTGGAAGCAAAGGTCAACGCTCAAACCTCAGAAACCCATTTATACACACTCACTACGCGCTGCGGGTACAGTCTTTTCAAAACTAACTAGGTATCGTTTGTTACGTTTCGTTAGCGTGGACCGAATGAGACGCGCACAGTCCAGCGTGCTACGTCAAGATTAACCGTAAGATCTGAACACCAAAGACGCTCGTCCGCAGCGTACAGTGGGTGGTAGGCTCAGAGTGGCAGCGTATGCTCTCGTATTTGTTTGCACGCGTAGAACGGTCTCTTTTATTTCGAACAGACTGTATTCTTATAATAATGGGACCATTAATTAATCGGAGTCCTCCTTTAAATACCTGAGATGTATTTTTCTTGTACAATAAGTTAATTAAAAAATTACCACATGGTGTGCTATTACAATCTCTCCAGGCTTCTGAACCAGCCAGACCGATACTGTATCCCCGCCGTCCGCGTCCTCTCGTCATTGGACACGTACGTCTGTCTGTGTGTGTGTACGAATCAAACTATTAAATGCCAGTTACTACTACTGCTGCTACTCATTTTGTTGTTTGTAATTAAAGCGTTTCATAACCAGTAGACCATGTTATTAAAATTTAACTGCATGCACTGACGACAGCACGCTTCACGTGTACGCGTGCAATCCTGCGTGTCTTTCAGTTAGACTTCCGTTCGAAAACGTTGACTTTGGCCGTTAACGGAACGTTTAAATGACAAACTAAACACAAGTAAATATGTCATCGCGCTATGAATATATGAATCCACGAAATATCGATCTGTTTTAGAATTATCTCCATAGTAGTAGCCAACAGTTATTGTTGATGTCAGTGTTGTGGTGTCGTTATCGGATTTGCTTGCAGTTATTCCATGCCACCTTCAGACCTTCTTCCCTTCGTTTTTTGTGAACAGTTTTCTATGTTCCTTCCTTTATACTTTACCTGTCCTCCTACTAATGACTCAACTGCAAGAAAGTCTTCCGCGCGCGTTCATGTACACTTAAAAAAATCTTTCCTTACACTTACATTTATATCACTTGGAAAACTACAAAAAAACGAATAAAAAAGCTCGTCATTCATAATACATAATAAAGGAATAATAAAACTTTTATTATTTTATAACAGCGTGCAGTTTAGTCTGTGGAAAGCTAAAATTACAGTAGTCCGGACTTTCTGCGTTGGACCTTTAAGTAGTTGTCACTTCTACGTTCTTGACCCACCTCGTCTTTACGTCCGCGCAAGTAAGGTACGGTAGTCTGAAGGGTAAACGTTACCCTCACCGTATCTTTTTTATGCTGTAGATTCTTGTACATAATGTCTAGTTGATTATAAAACAAATAATATTGAATACAAGCCTACCTGCTGACGTAAGAGAGGAAAGAGAGGGAAGAAAGAGAGCAGACGTGATAATAAAGGGAGATGGAGGGAGAGATCGTAGATAGATAGACAGATAGATAGGTAGATAGATAAAGAGAGAGAGAACGGGAGTGAGAGACTGAAAATAAAAGTTAACAATATATTAAATCAATATCTCAACGCTTTCAGGAATGCGCAGTTTAGTCCTTGTTTATCTTCTGATTTTTATCGTCCATAAACTGCCATAATATCGCCTACACGACTAAGAAAACCTTTAAGTCTCTACGCTTCAACCCAGCATTAGTTATGCATGTAAAACTTAACGGCAAAACGTTTTGGAAAATTTTAATTTCAAAAATCACAAAAAAAATTCCTAGATTTCTCAGTTTCTATAAGTGTTATTATCCTTTCCTTATTTCATGATCGTAGTCTTAATCTGTTCCGCGATACGGATTCTATAAAAGTTAATCATTATTAAAACCCTGTTTTGAAAAAAAAAAACATACCGAAAAACAAGCCGACAGAAAAGTAAATAAAATGTTTCTCATTATGTGTGATGATGCGTGGCCGTGTGCGACCGTAAAATTCCGTAATAATTTTTATGGCTGGCCGTAATAAGATCTTCAACGAACAGCCAACAAAATAAAGACGGATCTGAGTCTTCAATTATTGTGCATCGAAAGAATTACGTAATTACATCCGTGGATGTTGAAAACTGAGTTCGGACGATAAAAGTTGATGGATAATTGAAGTGTAATTATTGTTTTTTCAATAAGCTTTAAGTAAACACAACGGACAGTACATAAATTCGATTAATCGTTGAGGGAGAACGGTAAAGACGAACAAACGCGATATATTTTCCATAAAAGTTGGTCGTAAATTCCTCTAAGCCAACGCGATTAATCCGCTGTACGTCGAAGAAAAACAAATTTGCCGTTGGAAATACATTTAATGGTTACGACTCGAAGTACAGATTTAATAATTCGATACGCACGTATACGTTCAGTTGTAAGAAGTCTACATTACTGCTAAGGTAAAAAATTAATATTATTATTTTTTCGTGGTATTTGTACGATGTTCCACTAAGGATCTAAAGAGAAAATAAATTTTGATGGCATCAAATGTCTCAGTTGGTGCAACACTAGTTGCAGAAAAATGTCTAGAACAACCGTGGACCACCCCAGTGGCTGAAAAAGTAGACTGTATACAGAGTTTATAAGAAAATTTCAAAGGAAGTTAGAAACATGTCTCACCACGATGTTTATACATTCTACACAAACGGTAAGTGTCACACTTATATCACATTTAATTTAAAGTAGAAATTAAAAAATATTTTAAAAGGATCGTAACAGTAGGCCTACACATTAACTACACAGTAACATTGTTGAAATGTCTGTTTGTCGTGGCACTAGTCCGTGCTCTACTGGTTCTATTGTTAACAGACGTATCGGCCCCACCACCGGAGGCCATCTTCAGTGAAAAACGATCGACAAATTGGCACAGTGTTCGCCAATTCACCCCGGTACTGAGGTACAGACTGACTATATAATTACTGTATGGCGACCACCGTATCGATTTGTCGATCGTTTTACACTGAAGATGGACTCCGATGGTGGGGCCGAAACGTCTGTTATCAATAGAAGCAGTAGACCACGGCCTAATAGCCCGCAGTTGGCAATGTTGACACCGGCCGTGACAGACTTGCGAATTACTTAGTGTACTAGTACAGTTCTGTAAGGCACAATGTGATGGTAGTAGGAACATGAACACGACGTCATGTTGTTTTTCATGTTCTGAGAAAACTATGTTTTGTATACATGTCACAAGATTTACTTAGGTTATATATATATATCCATCATTTTCTATATAAGTAACTCGATGTTTCTTGCAGTAATTATACTACGAGATAGATTCGTTCAACACCGCAATGCATATTTAAAACCAAATATTTATAAATCTAATTTAGCCACACATTGTCTAAATAATAACCACCAGTTTCCAAACATTGAAAATATAAAATTAATTAAAAACATACAAAAAGGTCAAAAAATGAATATTTGGGAAAATCTTAACATTTACAAACACAATAACAATAATTTATTAATTAAAGAACAAACCCAAATAAAAACAAAACAAGACGATCTATTTAAAATTATAAATTTACTAAAAAATAAAAATAAAAATGAATAAAATATAAACAAAATTTCAAATATAACCGAGAAAACAGCTGCTGAAGAAAATAAACATTAAAACAATCGTTAACTAATCGACCTAAATCGATTATCAGTTATTTTATTTTACATTAAAATCGATACAAATTCGATTATTCGTTAATTTTATATTAATAGAATTATTTCGATTGTTATTAATTCACTTAGAAACCTCTGATGATACTGATATTTTTCAGTGAAACGTGCGTCAGGTGTTAAAAGAATATACAATATTATCTACTTGCAGAAGAAACAAATTGAAAACATCACAAATTATATATATATGTTCGAGGAGTACAAGTGGATCGCTTTCATCTCGTTATTGTATACTGTATGAGGACTTTGCGGTGTTTGAAACCCCAGAAAATTTCATGCTGGAATTGACAGTTCACGCCTTTTTAAACAGTTTACATCCACCTGAAGACAGTTACTCACTGAAAACAGTTTTTGCAATTTACGCTTATGAACTTCCAACTTTTCACCTTTAAAGTTGTTATTTTACTTAGTAATAAATCTGCTTTCTTTCATTGTGTGTGTGTGTGTGTGTTCGTACAGTTTCCTTTACATCCGTTTGTGTCTACAGCAACCCAGCATCTACCTTCTCTGTACTCACAATCCGTTTTTTAAAAGTTCCTCTGTTCATATCAGTTACTGTGCCATTGCTCTAGACAACTTTAGACATGAACACCTTTCTCGTCTTGTCTTACATCTCTAATTTCATATTTTATTGGGTTATCTTGTTTCGGGCTTTTTACGTAGACATTACTGTTTCGCTTAAGAGAGATAGGTGTCTCGTGTTCCCGCCTTCAGCTATATGTTCTGAATCGTAGCCCTCATTTGTGGTACTCTTCTTGTAGTTTTCTGAGCATGTAACGTGCGTTCTTTCCGTTTTTGCACGTCATGGAATCATCTGCGACTTGACCTGCGTAGACAGAACATACTTTCTCCGATGGTGATTCCCATTTTGTGACATTTAGCTCTCCTTAGCTGTATACCTGCTGCTTTGAAAAGGAAAATCTTAAAGATAGTAGAGGTAATCAATATGCAGCAACCCTGTTTTTGTCGTTACGACCAGGAAATTCTGGCAGTCTTGCTCCTACTTTAACTACATTAGTCATGCTGTAGTTTAGGCTTCTAAGTGAAGTTAATATAATTACTTGTATCATTTGATTTCAGTGTACTCCAGAGCTTGGTCAAGAAACATTGTGATAAGCTCTTTGGAGGACAATGAATACCATGTGAGTTTCTAGCTTACGAGCTTTCCTCTTTTTAGTAAGCTGACGGTGACGAAATGTACCATCGATGCAAGAACGGCCTGGTCTAAAACTGTTATCTTCTTCCTGGATTTGAAAATTTTCCTTAGGCCTATTCCGTTCTTTTTAAGCATTTGCTATGTAGTCTTCCGCTAGAGTTCCATACTGTGTAACGCGTATGTTTTAAAATTAATTTTTGTAACATGTTTTGTGCATATTTTTGATTGTCCGATTTTCCAAATATCTGGGCAGTCTCCACCCCCTCTCCCTGTAAACATCTATTATAAAGTATACCAAAGTTGTTCATACAGTATTATACAATTGTCTTAAATAAAAATAAACTAATGACTCGATGTTAAGTGTGTGTAACTGTCCATAGAAAACAGAGGGTACCCATCATTGTGTACAGGAGGCCAAGTTTCTCCTCTTCTTCAACTGTTCCTCTTTAGAGATTAGTCTTTCTTTCTGTAAATAATCTAAGTCACCTCAATAGTCGCCTACTAAACCATCTTCGCCCAGTGCTCGGTAAATCCCCAAAACAAAGGAGACCATCCTCTTCAACTTTTCCTGGGGCTCACAGTAATATCTTTCTGCCACTCTGTTAACGCGACAATACTGGTATTCCGATCCTCTAATGTAGATGTACGTGTTATTAAATTTGTCAATCACATCAGTCTTTTTGTTTCTACATTTCGTTTTCATCCCCTCGAGTAACCTGTAAGCGTCTTCTCTCTCATGTAAGCCTAATGGTGTTTCCCAGTTGGGTTTTCCCCCTCTTTGTTTTTAGTGTTTTTAGAAGGTCACACTTCTACCCCTGTGGCATCACGTTTTCAATTATGTTCTTTTCCACCACGCGTGAAATAACGTTCCTTCTATTTTCGAAAACAGTTCAAACCAGATTACTTCACTTAGCTACTTCGTTGCCTGTTGCCAGCATCACCTCGTCAATATTTAAATTAATTCCGTGTATTTATCTTATCGTTTTCTAAAAATAAATTCGTTTCTTCATTTTTTAAATGCAGAGTTTTCAGTTTTTTAAAACTTATTTTTAACCCCCCCCCCCATTCACATATACTTGGTTTAATTTAAGCATCCATATCTTTCTAGTAGTTTATAGAAATCACCTAATTACAATAATTTTAATATTTACGGTTCACATGTACACTTCCTTGTATACGTATAAAAATGTATTAATATACTCATTTTTCAATTGTTTGAGTTTGTTATTCGCGAAGTAGCAAATCCAGAAATCACTACGATTCACATTTTTTGTGCACAAAGTATGCATCGGAAAAGAAAGAGAGCAGACGACGTGAATTGCAGCAGTAACAAAGTAACGCGTGCAGAAAGAGTTGGTTAACAGTAAATTGTTTGCAGTCGAAAAATCCATTAGCGATCGTGATTGTGGCCGACATAATTGGGTGTAGGCACACACAGAGAAACTTTTAACCACAAACCATGCATGCATAGACACCGTCTCTGTGTTCTCTTTGTAATGTTTGATTGCTTCCATGGATTCGAGCCCAGCCAACCGTTCGACACTGACTGCGTTTCTTATGGTGCAGTCGTACACGTAGTCTTTTGTTTCTTCACTGAAAAAGAAATTACAGAGTGTATTCTATAAACAGAATCAAGCCAACGGGTGATTGAATTACAATAAAACCTGTTTAAAATGTGCACTTTAATTTTAATTGTTGTACAATCTACTATAATAATAATAATTTTTTTTTTATAAACGCGACTGAATTAGACGAATCTGAAACCGAAAACGTCATCGTTAAACGATTAAAACGAGGCATCCATTGCCTCTTCATTGGATTGAAGACGCCATCCATGGTTATATCACTTAGATAAGGTTGTTTACCTCATTGTTTACCTCACGTTCACTTGCGAAGTCGTATATACAAATGTTAATATCGTGAAGATCGCTGAAATTATAATCATACTACCAAAAAGCCCTGTCGAAAGTCAGAAATGTCGTCGATTAGCAATAAATATGACAAGAAGTACGTTTGTCGATTCTGTTATTTCCATTGCCGTCGTGATCTACCTGACCAACGATAAGTTTTCATTTGAATTCTATATTTACAAAAGTCATTCAGTGTATCATCTAGGGACTGAATCCATGTCCCCAACTACACACAGTTACGAATTGACACCGGTAATAATTAAACATCGCCTTCGGCAATCAAATAGGCCTACTAGCAATGAGAGAAGTGCTTGTAACAGCGAAAGTGCAAGATAAATGCAGCCATAATTTGATTTATTTCGCCATAATCAGTTCTAATTAAACTTTGCCTCGTTGATTTATTTCTTAACATCGGTCGTATATCTTACGACTGTATTTCTCTTCCGAAGATATAGCTATATCATAATAGAAATAAATTGTGCAATTATGAACAGACACGCGATGCATAAAGACTAGCCACGTGCGTGATGTTATCAAACGCAAACACACCGTAGCCAGTGTTACTGATTGAGGTCGAACGAATTGTTTCAGCCGAAGGATATTGGGTCACTCTGGATCATCATTGAAAAGGTCAATGATGGAGAGCTTTATTGGTTATGGAAGGGTAAATAAGAGGAGAATGTCTATAGGTTACAAATATGGAGGGTGAGAAATGATAGCGGTACGGAAGACCATCTCAAGTGATTGGGGCAGTGGGAGTAAACAGTGATCATTTACAGGTGTCATGTAGGCCTATATATATAGGCTACATACATAATAAAAGAAAGTACTTTTTGGTCTACCTGAGCGATGAATGTGTAGGTACATTTATTAAAGCAAAGGTTTCCTAAACATCTTTAAACAATGGATTTCTTCGAAGTTTTCATTATTTGACCAAAGAAAGAATCGCATCGGAACGTACACAGAGATACCAATTTTACTCGCTCACGGAAGAAATTTATGATTGCTTTTAATATATTTTTTTTTTTCAGGAAAGGAATATATTGGTGGCTCTTTGCGGGCTTAAAACAAGTCGTTTGTGCTAAAATTAAAACACGAGAGTTATCACTTTACCGGCTTCATCGGCACGACGAATCTTAAAATTTATTGTCAAGAAATAATAAAAAAATATCGTGTTTTCATTTCTTTAATCTACTTACGACCGCATATTGCTTTTGTTCGGCAGCATTGGTAACACGAAGTACTTGGAAATAAAACAGACTTTTATTTCAACCGTTGCCAATTCGTTTTAAATCAGTGTAATCTTAAGCTTCGTTACGTTTCTTTGCGTCTGCCGGCTAACAAACAGAATGCAATATATGCACATATAAATTGTTGACTTTAACGTTTAATAGGCAATACGTTTAGTAATTATAAACATGGTTATAAAAGTATAACTTTTATATTACTTGATATTTGCTGAACACACGCGTATTAAAAATCTATTGCATTTGGATACACATCGTTATTAAAGAGGCCATTAAATATGTTTTGATTTAATTATAATCCCAGATCGGAAAAATCTGTTGATTGTGTATACTCACGCTGATAAAACTGGTTCCGACTGTCATGTACTTTTTAGAAAATTGGGATGTTCGTTCATAAGGATCTTTTGTCAACTGTAATTAGTTTGCATACTTAAATGTGAGCGCATTCGCTGATATTCAGAACGTACGTACTATGCAAATACGTGTGTCTATGAAAATACCGTGTTTGAAATTGTGGACGTAGACTTCTAAACAATAAGCGTATTATAAAAAATGTAGGCCTACGTGTTGGATGAAGCCTACAAGTTTTCTGTCATGGACCAACTTATGTTTTCTACGTCTAGCTTCACGGTTTTGCTTAACTTCCGCAACTCGCACTTATACTGTATCCAAATGACATTGCCTAATTGATGACTAACAATTTCCGTCACTTCCGTGCCTTAATATTGTGCCGTATTTTCACTGAGTCTTTAATGACATTCGCCTTTGCATCCTCCTTCTGTAATTACGATACATACACTTCTTCGCAATTTTCTCTACCGTCCGTAATTTGTCAGTTTTTCCTGTATTCTTCGGCTCAGTATAGTTTGTGGCTGAATATATTGTTTAAGAATCCAAGATTTAAGAAACCTAAAACGGTGTTTCACAGAATCTCTATGCCCTTAAATTTTTGTTAATCAGACAGTCCAAAGCTGTAGTTTAATAAATCGCCAATACGACTATTATGGCCCACGTTATGTATTCCGAGTCGCCGCAGTTGCACTATACATTAGTATAACTTCTTGATTTGCATTCTGTGTGCTGCTACTACAACTGTAAAATACAACACAAACTCAACACATTACATTATAACGAGTAATCGATTTCGACGAGTCACCATATGTCCATCAACAGAGAGAGTAGCACAGTTCAGAGAGCTATGACCGAAAAGGGTTATTCCAAATATGGCGTATATAGTGTTGTTTGGTGTTTTTGAGTTTTGTAATAAATTATTATGTTCACAGGTATATTATTCCCCTGATTTTTACAATTTTTTATGTATTATTTCATCGCTTTTCTCTGTTCTTTCTAGTGGTGAGGAATAAATACTTGTTTCCAACTATTAATATTTTTTTCCATTTCATACCGTTTCAGTAGCTGACTTACGTATTTCCAACTCTCTGTTACGTGATTCGTTTACTGGAACTAAAGAAACATAAGTTGAAAAAAGTATTAATTTTGAAAATAGATTAGTTTAAAAAAAGGGACGTGTGAGGTATGTGTCTGGTTCTAAAGCACATTCTGTGTTTGCCGGTAACGACGCCTTCGCGCTGCCTTCTCGTTTCGACAAAACATGGAAATCATTTTACAAATTATGATAGAACACCGTACGCTTTATCTATTGTATATTAACGAAGAATACCTTTTTGTCGTTGCTTTGTTTCCTTTCGAGTCGACTTAACATTATTTATCATCGTGTTTGTCATTTTTGTGTGACGTGTGTCTCACAGTTTGTGCGCGAGTGACAATGGCTATACCACACTTTTCTCGACCAGTCCCGTATTAATGGCGGCCATTTTCAATATAATCGGTCCGACGACGCGGTTGATCTGTCACATTTAACGACGTTCAATCGAGTTCGTTCCTTTTAATTAATTTTAATTTCCAAAATAATTGCAATAATAAATCTGATAGACACTTTTTACTTTTATCAATTAATTGTTTTGTCGGTCTTTGCACAGATAACAAAATATTTCTGCTCCAATATACGCAAGTTTTTTGTTTGCACTTTGAGGCTATACAAATGGTTTGTGTACTTTATATGGAAACCGCAAAAAAAATTAGATCCAGTCAGTTCTACATGTGGGAGACACGTCAACGAACTATGAAGTATGGTTTTCATGTCGGTTCGTGGTATTTACTAAACTTTAGCGAAATTGTAGCCTCTTTTCAAAATACTGACATTTTTTATGTGCTTTCAAAACGACCACGTCTTGTGTCTTGTGAACAATGTTAATGTAAACGTCAGTCTTTTATTTATGTGTCAAAAATTAATAGAAATTTTACAGAAATGTGACGTTAAAAATTGTCTCGTAATGTCAAGACGGATGTCCCTAGATTCATATTCTCTCAAATGAAATTTGTACTAGCCGTCAAAGGTTGTCCCCGCACAGAACTATAGATTGCGGCAGTTCTTAAATGTGTGACTCATTGTAACGGAAAGTGAGAAAATGGATCGCTATAGGCTTTCAAGGGTGACATCACCTTATGAATGAAGAGGAAGACTGGAAGAGCTCGTAGGAGAATGTTTTCGGTGACCGGACTAGTTGAAGCCTAATGCTTCTTTTAAAGGAAAGAAAAAGACAGTATTCAGGATTCCCCTCAGACTAGTTTTAAATACAAAATGAGGAGTTACTAATTTAATTTACTAGTACCTATAACAAAGTTGACAATATTATTTGAGAAATCAGGCTTCTCATTCTCAGTTTTGTATACTACTTGTTATTTTTTTTTAGGTTTACTTATTGTAAACGCCATAATACTGTCCTCTTTTTCCTTCCTCTACAAAAATTACCCGTCTATCCTACATGTCTCAACAATAATCGAAGTACCACCATGTCTATCCAGAGTCTCTGAATTCTGTGCCTTCCAATTTTCTGATAAAATCAGATCACATTAGTAATATGCGAGTCTCAGCACAAATGTTAACTTCAGTCTTCTTTGTCGGTTAATGTGATTCGGTTCTTAAAGTGACCTGACTTAAACTTGAAATGATAGATGTGCTCTCTGCGTGAAAATTACCGTTATTTAGAAACGTTGTTTGTCATCGCGAATTAGAGACAAACATCTTGCAGTATACAGAATTCTTTCACCAAAGTCATTATAATACGAGATTCATGTTTTTCTTTTAAGAAATAATTTATTGTCCCGTAAACCAATGACTAGTTAACTGTCAGACGTTAGTGAACTGAATTAGGCCTATTTTTTATGTCCACACACTTACGTCGTCTTTGACATTCCTTGTTATTTATTTCGGTCTTTATCAGAGACATCATGTTAAATTATTTTTTATTTAGAACATGTTAAGTTGTATACCACTAATTCAACTGATCTTAAAGACCGCCGTTTTGAAACCAAATTAAAACGACGGACTTTGTTCTGCATTTCTGAACAGCAGTGTAACCGAAAGACGGTATGACAACAGAAAGCTCCAGTAAGCGAATTTTCGAGCATAAACGTAAGGTTTTACAGTTTGTTATCTGTTAAACTTAGGTATACTTTTCAACATAACTGAACCAATAACTTCACAGTTCATAACATTCGACTCTCAGGGCTGTTCGACGAGCGCACACGTAACTCTGACAGCTGTGAAAGGCTGTGTTTAGAACACAGGCTAATCCAAGCGTCGAGCCCACTCTTAAAATGATAGCGACCAGCCTTCCTGACTCACTGACTTTTTGTATTGTCGTAGTGCCATGTGGAAAACCGAAAACTTGTCATAACAAAGAGATAGAAATTTTAATTTTAGTGGAATCAATTATTGTTATAGAGAGAATTGTCATTGTATCGATCACTGTTATTCCGAGATTCCACTGCTCGAACCATTCTTTATTGTGAACGCGCTTATGCTCAGTAGCTACAGGCGCATGGATTCTGTTATACGCTCAGTGCTACAAAGAAACTTGATAATTCGAATCGTCAGTTATCTCTCATTTTTACCAGTGCTTTAATGGTAGAAAAGTGATCGCCATTTTATTCGAATTTAATAACAATAATGAGAAAATTGTGGTGAATTTACTAATGCGAAAAAGAATTAGGCCTACGTTTTAAGTGGTTTTACACTCCGTGTGAAAAAACGCAGGCAAAGACAGCGTCGGCATAACAAAACCTATTCTGTGTGTGTGTGTGTGCGCGCGCGCGCAATAAATTATATAAAATGACAGCACACCACTACTTTGTCTTTCATAACAAGTCGACAATTTTCCACCTTTCAGTGGGGTTTAATATGAATTAAATAATAATATTCTCCACTTATGAGTTTCTTTCTTTCTTTTTTTTCTAACCTTTCTCCTTGCGTTAAAACGCTTTGAAGTTGGAAATAATGACGACAGACGTTGTTTCTTGTCCTTTGTGAAGAATCATTTACTTATTACGAAATGTAACGTTAATTGAAGCGGTGGTCGGTAATATTTTATTATGAAAACGTTTTTACCGAACGGTGCGCGTTTTACGTTTGCGCCTGTCCGTCTACCGATTTGTTTGTACAGTTTTTCTTCTATCTCGTCTATTTTTTACATTTTCTTATCACACGTGTATTTGAGATTTGTGTGTGTGTGTGTGTGTGTGTGTGTGTGTGTGTGTGTGTGTGTGTGTGTGTGTGTGTGTGTGTGTGTGTGTGTGTGTGTGTGTGTGTGTGTGTGTGCGTGTGTTGTATAATGTAAGGTAATTAGATAAAATTATTTCTGTTGAAACACAATGTCGGGAGGCGAGAAGGGAGAGTGGAAAAGAGAGAGAGAGAGAGAGAGAGAGAGCGAATGGGTTAGACAAAGAGAGAGAGCATTGTTTTAATGGACTCGCAAGGGCCCAAGATATCCTATTAGACTGTCAGAGTAAGACGATTCAATTAGTAGTAGTAGCTCTTGGAATTATCCAATGTTGCTTGGTCACCGTCAGTGACGGCGCCATTTCCAAATACTTGTTGCTCTCTCCCTCTCTTCGCCCTTCCTGCCTATTTCTTCTTCACACATGGCGTTCTTCGCGCATATCGATAAATTTTTAGCTGAAAAAAATTGTCCAGCGATTTACAACACCTCTTCGATGATCTTAGACAAGTCCGTAAAGTAGTGAATTCTTCCGCGTTCGCTACGTGACTAGGAAATTTATACAAATGTGTACAGTACAGGTCAATAAATAGCTATACTTTGTAAGAGTGCGTACAAACGTAGGTCTGCACGTATAGGCTACACACGAACGCATTAACATAAACATATACACGTTAGATATGTAAACTCCAGTTTGTTACGTTAAGAATTATCATTCTATCGCTAGGATATACTCATGGTCCGACGAGTCGACCGTAACCTTAGAAGCAATGGAAGAAGAAACCGAAGCGTATAAATACGTTGGCCATATGTTTTCTTGAATTCAGAAACTGTTTATGAACTACATTAAAACTATAAAAGGTTCTGTAAGTTTTAATCGAGGAAACAACAATTATAGACAAATTGTTTTCAAATTTATAGTTCGAAAGCACTTGCAGCTGAGATGTCATCACGATCTGATTAAATGCCGAATACCTTTTCCTCGTGGTTTTTAAGAACTACACATGTGTTTCTAAATTATATGTAGTTAAGATTTGTAATTGGTTTTTGCGAACTATCGTCCGTCACAAATGGGTTAAAATAGCGTAACGGCAAAGAGCAACGCTGGATCAATAAAATTTCCTCATGGATACCAACTCCCAATTGTATTGACCACTGTAAACTTTAAAAATCATCCACTTTATAAATATTTAGATGTTTCGTCGTAATACAGAGTATTAGTGTAACATTCAGATTTTTGGACGCGAGGTTGCAGCAGAGAATCAAAATCGTTTCAGAAATGTTGTTTCTTATTGCTTCTTTATAGCTAAGGATTCAGAATATTTCTTTATTCAAAGTTCCTCATGACTTTAAATTATCCACGTACGTTTTTATAATCACTTTACCTTCGATTTACAATGTTCTGTAATAATCGTAGGCCTACCTACTAGTACGTATACTTGAATGTGATAATTTGCTATTAGTTTGCGAGCGCCACAAACCGATTCGAAAGGCTGCGAAAATCTACGATCTCCACGTTCCACGTACCCGTTTATATTTCACAGTTGCGCGCGCTGCCGCGTATGTTAGCGTGCTGTGTGTTTATAAAGATTTCAGTAGAACAAAAGATTCGCAAGGAGGGAATTATGAAAGAATATCGCGCAAACTTTTTTTTTTTAGGTTATGATTATGAATGACTGAACTACACAATAGCTTAGAGATGACAAGAGTGGTGGCAAGAAGGGGGAGGAGGGATGTTTGTTTTGACAGTTACGTCGGGGGTTTTAACCGGGCCCGGTCCGACTTGACATATCAATGTATGTGTCATAATACGTGGTGTGTATGAGTGGTGGTAGTTGTGCCAGCCAGCCAGAAGGTACGCGACGGAGGGGGGAGCCAGATATCACGTGGACCCCGCACAACAATATGAGAACTTCTCAAAACATTTTGACATAATAACACGGCACTATGGCTTGCCGAAAAGGAAAGATTTCTTCTTTTTTTATTTTAATTTTTTCTCCTCCGCCAACTGTTAAGCTTTTTTTTTTTTTGTTGTGGTAGCTGACAGTGGTAGTCAAGTCGCGTACAATGAGATGCGAGATCGGTGACACCGAATTCTGTGAACCGACTGGTTTCCCGTTGACAAATAGACGATAGTTATTTCTGTTCATTTGTCTTACATCAGAATCGGTGCGGAGATACCAAACTGTAGCCAACTGGCTTTGAAGTTCAGTCTCCTTAACAAATAATTTTCTTAGAGAAATCTTGACTTGGTGCGTTAAGCCAGTCCAGATTTTACTGCTTGCATGTACACTGACACTCCAAAACAGCTGTAACCGAATCTGTTTCACAGAATATGCAAGAAAAGCTTTTCCAAAAAGACTTTTATCATATCTTCATGATCTTGGGCTTCTCATCAAAGAATGAAACAAGTCCTATTTCTAAGTTGTGCCACACTGTTAAATAACAATCATTTGAAACAGTATTTGTCATTGACAACGGAACGGATAGTTCGGCAGCAGTATTTTATTATTTTCAAATCACTAAAAATCCTAATGAAGTTGGGTTAGGTGTATACTCTGTGATTTCTTGCTTTTTTCAAGAGGGAAAAATTATTAAAAAATAAACATCAAAAAGCAATTAAAAGTTATAGACTTAAAAATTTTAGTTTCTTCACATACCATATTAACAATCCGTTCTTCCTTTACACGACTTGTCTTGACTCCAATACCGTAATTCCAGACTAACCTTTTTTAGTCCGCCTTGTGATTGTTTTTTACTCGTTTCAAAGTGTTTGCTTCATCCTCACATCATAAAATATCCCTCGTAGTAGGTCGTCCTCAGTTAAAAATCTAATATCAGTTTGGATTGGTCGCAAACATGAACAGGTGCACATCTACTGACTCGTATACAGTGCAAATGATATTGTATTTTTAACCAATGACGAACTCCTACGAGGGATATTTTATGATCTAAAGATGCTTTAAATCCCGTCACCTATATAAAAAAAAGTCACAAGGCGGATTTAAAAAGATTAGTCTGTTCATACAATTGACTTGGATACCACTGTAAACGTGTATGCTAAGCCGTAACTCCATTTACAAAACAACGTGAAAGTAAGAAGACCGAAGAAATTCCATAATAAAAATGTCATTTTTCATTGAAACAACAAATACGAGCGAATACAAACATCGACACGTGCACACGATTTCCTGTGCAGTACAGAGTGCAGACGAAATATCGAAAGTATAAGTGTAGTGTATTTTCTATTTTTTATCGGGTAGATCAATTTGCGATTGTCATCCACAAATGCAACTAAATTATACTTCAGTAAGGTTAAGATTAAAACTTTAAGTTTAAAAAACTCATCCATCTTTCAAATTTACAAACTTCAATCAAATTTCAAACTTCCACGGTGACCAGGTTTCCGTGAAAAATTGAGACGTTAATAACAAACGACGTCTACATGGACATGTCGCCATTGTTATATTGCTAAATTGTTCTAGTAATGGCAGCTCGTTCTAGC
Source organism: Magicicada septendecula (assembly GCA_034769895.1). Taxonomy (NCBI): domain Eukaryota; kingdom Metazoa; phylum Arthropoda; class Insecta; order Hemiptera; family Cicadidae; genus Magicicada; species Magicicada septendecula. The sequence continues at coordinate 464,291,449 of CM068369.1, forward strand.
ACTTTTTGACCTGCTAGACGTGGACATAAATAAAATGTTAAAATAAGGCCAGTGAACATTTAGAATTTCCCTCTAGGTGACAACTAAAAGTAAATTTTTCTAGGCAAACCCCATAAGTTTGAATACTATTAGCAGGAGTGGTTTGATATGTTTCTCGTTAGTCAATAGATTCTAAAGGGCATATTGGATAAGGGATGAATCGACGACAACAATTGAAGACAAATTTTTAAATAAATGTTTCTACCTTTTCTGTCGCACGATTTCAGACAGAATACACGTTTTTTAGAGATGTCAAACACGTATACGTACCTTCTCACAGGGTCACTGAACGGGGAATCAAAATCGCTTACTACGGTATTGAAATTTAAATCGTCATATCCGATAGAACATTATATTCGTTCTTAAATAAACTATCGGCAGTAGGGTTAAGTATAAGCCTACTTATAATGGTTAAGTTAATAAGGAATTGAGACACCACAAGATAAAATAAATTACAGATTGATCTTAGTAATAGGTCTATCTCTTCTAGTTAAAAGATTACGAAATCTTACAAATTTATTTCACTATAAATTAAAGGATATTGAATTCAAAAATAGACTGATAAGAAATTAAATTTTAATATGTTCAGCTCCACTGTCCACTCAGTAGCACTTACACATGGAATTAATCAAACAGATACAGTACAAGGAATAAACGTAAAATGTATTTAGCACCTAAAAGGAGTAAAACACACAAATAAAATAAATGACCTTTACATTCTACAACGTTTGCCAGTTTTGTTTACATTTGTTTTCAGTCTGTCATAAAAAGAATCGATGCATTGTATAATTCACAATAAAATTCTTCTTCGCAAACACGGTTTGGAAGTGCTAATGTAATACGAAACGTGTATTAGTAATTATAATAATTATGTGCTTCAAAACCGTAATAGTAATAGTAGGCGACAGCCGTGTGTGTGTGTGTGTGTGTGTAGCCGCGTTTCTCACAGGGTCACTGAACAGAGAAACACTCACATCATACACGTACCTAAGTAAATGCAATTTATGTTATTATGACGCGGCACCATAAATTTATACAGCGCGCGCGTTCGTGTATAGGCTACGGGCTTGTGATAGAGCTCAATTTTTAAACAGATCAATTAAAACCCGTTTTTTCCTTACAGTACACTGAAAATAATGAGTAATTTTATTGTTCAATTTTGGTTGGGTGAGGGAACAAAAAGCATGGTTCCATGTCTTTCTTAAAGTAAGGAAAACGTTAACTTTTATCGACTAAAAGAAGATAGATTAGTCTTAACCTGAATTACTGAATGGTATTGTTGTTACCAACGTCAAGGCATTAGTTAAACTACACTGTATATCCTTTAGGTAATAAATCGCTTTCAATTTTATCACATCCCTTGCGTCAGTGTCCTTTTTGAATCAAATTATTTAGTTTTATTGGAAAATTGTGACGCTCGTAAGCAGAAACAGAAATTAAAGGGTAAATGACAGGACGGTGTAGGGACAGAATAGTAATAATCAGTGTCGTCATTATATTCAAAAGACTTATGGCAGAGACTTACACCATTACTGTTCCTAAGTAAGTTTTAAGAAAACTAATCCTACTACTGCCCAACACCCAATTTCCACCAGTCATGCAGTCCAACCTTACAGTATAACATATCCAGAATTTGACCTTGGGGGAGGGCCGCAGTGTGCTGGATACAGTAGGGATTCAAAATTTGGTCGACTCGGCTTCATTCAAAAGAAAAAGATAGTTAAGACTAACCAATATTGTTATCTTTAAAGTGGCTGAAAAACGTGTGATAACATCCTTAAATCAATCCAATTAAAGTAAACGGTAATAACACAATAAAATACGCATTATTGAAACATATTTTACAAGATACTTACTAAGTGAATTGATTTTCCTATATTTTATATTTCAAACGTATAGGCAAATGCTGTGTAATAAACCTGTTTATATATTTAGAAAATAGTTACTATTATATTAGCGTACACAGCTTAAAAATTTAAGAGATTAACTAAATGCCTAAACTTTTTTTGACCCTCTGGGGGAGATCTCCCCCCCCCCAACATACGCCCCTCTACGCCTAGTACTTCAATGTGTCTTTAGTATTGACTCCATTCAGTACTATTCAAAGACCGTTCTCTTTACGATCCTAACTTTCAATGTTTCTCCTACGCGTATGCCTGTATGTACGCCGCGCGCACGAGAACGTATCAGCAATGTGATACACTCTTTTTTGCCATCATCGCTTGCTACACGGTTTCCGTTGTTTTGAGCTTTCAGATGTTTGTTTATCTCCCAAATTTCAGATCCATAGGTGACTACACTTACCAAGATCGAAGAGTAATCATGTTTTTGTTTCGTGGGTTAGTTGCCTGCTCCAAGGCATACAATTCAGCTGTCCATTGTCTCTTGTTTTATTTTGCACCTGACATCTTTTGATAATGTAACCCGTTAGTTACAGCATCGGGTTAATTAAACAGATTTTCTGGTTATTTGTCCCACAAAAATTTACAAATCACTGAAATGTGTGTTAGTTTTGCTTAGCACCGTTAGCACCGTAGGTTTCGGCAGTGCCTATCAATCTGTAGCCAGTGTAACAAACTTGCAAGTTGTGAGGTGAGACTTTTCTCATAGACACTGCTCATTTTATCAGACGAAATCAACGTACATGCTATCTGTCCTTGTGTACCCTATCGAATGTGTAAGATATCTACAAAATGCACTCTTTATATTATACGAATCTACTGTCATATTGGCTCTTTCACCTCCAATAACCAGCTAATCGGTTTTTCTAAAATTTATGTCGAGGCCCCAAGATCTGTATTCTTTAATGGCGTTTTCGGATCACGTAACTGAAGTTACTACAACTTCATCATTCGCGAACAAAAGCATGTAGTGACAGTCGTCATTTATTAAATGCCAATTTCATGATAATGTCTCCTCCACCTACTTAAGGCTGCGTTAATATAAATTTTGAATAGGGTAGGTGTTATGCATCACCTTTGCCTGAAACCTTTCCAATCCGTCTGCTATTCTATATAATACACACAAGCGAACTTAAATGTCGCTAACTTAAATTTTATTATAATAATTACGCTGTGAATGATTATGAAGTAAAAAGCTAAACTGATGAAATTCTGTTGAACCAAATTTTCGTCGTTTATTTTCACTAATTAATAAATCAATAATTTTTTTCGTCCTCTTAATGAGGATTTGAAATCGTATTTACCGATCTTCATATTCTTCAATCACGTTATTTGTTCAGCTACGTGTAGCAGTGGAACTGAGTGTTTTCATCGGTATCACTTTACAATAGACCGTCTGATGACCGGGTTATCGTTATCTGTATGTACACAAACGTCTGGGCCCCGAATAGTTTATATTGTCCGTGTGTCACCCTGTCTCGTTGGAAAAAAAAGTTTCAACGCCCCTACCCCTCATCAACACTCCGCCACAACAAATACCTCTGTCCGAGTCACTATTGTGCCGTCTTCCATTAAGGGAACGCGGCAGGGTTGTACAAACATTGTACACGACACCCACTTGGCTGTTGATACCATCTCGGATCTGTAGCGCACAGCGGATTAGACGGCAGCAATAATTATTATAATAACATCCAGCGACAACAAAAATGTTTTAATGCCTATTAAATCGGCCCAGCGGATTAAGCATGTCATAATCCGCGCGCTTATATAGGAAGCAGTCTCGTTATTGTAACCGCGCCGGGAAAAAATTCATTGTATTATAATGGGTTCGGCCCAGTTTAGTAGAGAAAAAAGAAACGTTCACGGAATCGTATTATAATTTATAACATGTGATATGTGATGTACGCGCGCGAGCGTACCTGTTTTGTTTTTCTGTCTCTCCGTCTACCTTCAGCTAACTCTGTTCCTTCTTCTCTCCAAACCCACTGTATGCGTGCAAAATTATCACCGTCATCGTTACCAATCCTAGCCTGCCTGTCACATTTCTCAGTGATCTCTCTCCAAATCAAATGTTGTACTGTTGACTCTAATACAGAACTTTAACGATCTAGTTTCCTAGATCAGACATATCCCGTTCCATTAATGTCCTTTGTTCTTCAATTCGGCAACCAAACTTACCGCTAGTCAAATGACCTGCCCACCATATTTTCTTCATAATTCTATAAGTGATATTGAATCTGTAATTCAGTTGTCTATCCATTTAGTCGTTTTGCTGCTTCTTGTTTATCAGCAACATAATCATTTTTATGTTTTGTTATGTTGTCCTAATACGGTCAGATCTTGAAATAGGAGTGTACAGTTTCCATGGGACTAGATCAACCCACAAAATGCTTAAGTTATAAAATATTTACGCCAACAAATCAAACGCAACATTTTGATACGTGTAATAAATACTGTAATACTCGCTTATGAAAGTAAACGAAAGGAAAAAACATACCGTTTGTATAAGAAACAATTTTGTGTGAGTTTAATACAATAGACACTGTGCTGCAGTAGAAGGGTGAGATTTGTTCACCCCTCCGATGGATAATGGGCCGCTATCAAACCACCTCGGCATTAAAACGTTTCTCTGGTTCTGTCCTAATTTAAATGTCGCGCCCTGTAGCTTCCTGTCAGCCGGCGATTGATTATGAGTTCACACGATGCATCTGTCAGCACTAGAGGAACCGAAGTAATAGGACAGAGGCCTCATTTGTCACCTAGTAATGATGGATACCAAACGTCGTACCAGTTTCCTCATGCACAGTGTCAGTATTAATATTACTAAACCTGTGAAATATATATTAACATACATATGAAGTAAACATTAGTAAATACTAAAAAAAGAAACTCATAAAAACGCTAACTTTTTTGTTATATAACGCCAATTATTTGCGCCAACTTTTACTTACATATGTATATGAATTCGTGTAGTTTCGTATAAGCTGATTTTGTGTGCATGACTCGGGTAAGTAGTGGAACTTATTAGAAGGATAATGTAAAACTGATGTGTGAGTACGTAGAGATATTGATAGCCTATATTTATTTACACTCGTACATAAATAGACGTACATACGAAAGTACAGTTCATACGAATAGACTCTCGTTATTCTCCTAATATTTAAATAGAGGTCTACACTGCCGATGAACCGTATTGAAAATCGTATACAAATAGAAAAGGGATTACATTATACGAGATAACAGTGATCTAGTTAGTTTAAATATTGTCCTCGAACACTAAAGCGAATTGTTTTTTTAACCTAACTTTCCTTCGGACCGGAAGTTATACCATATTTCACTTATTTGGGCCAAACAGGATTCAATGCCTGTAATATCGAATTTACTTATAATTTTCTTGTTACCTTGTACAATTATCGTATTTACAAAAAAATCACTGCAAGGAAAAGCAGGGTGGAAACGCACATAAACCTTTATGAGTGTACGTTAGTTCTTACGCTAATTTTGGCTCGGAAACGTCTACTGAAAAAGTAAAGATTTTACGATAAATCAGTATGTAGCTATAAAAAAACTTTGTCACGCCTAGTAAAAGTAAAATCTGAGATGATTAAAAACTAAGACACATTGTTAACTTTACAAGTATTCTTTGCCGATGAGGAAATGGAATATTGGAGCAGATGGAAGACTCATTGAAAAATGTAACCCACAATAAAATTTCAGAAACAAAGTCATTATACTGTCCTGTCGAAGAAGGAACATCGTAACATGTTCAAGAAATGGCTTGATCTGTACAACAAAAATACGCTTGACACTAACTTCGGAGATGAAGAATAACAGATAGTATTTTTACACAATGTCTATGAATATTTTTATTTCGTTAAACATAAAATGAATTGTTAATGAATTCTGTAAATTGTGAATTCTGTACTATCTTTACTAATGCAAGCGAAAGCGAAATTATATAAGATTCAATTACCATGCGTCATAGGAATGAAAGGATTCTTATCTGCGTTGTAGGTAGTACGACTAAAATGATTTATTCTCGAACCACCGGGCACATGTATACCCACAAAACAAAACATATTCAAATGCACATTTGCACTATGGTTGGTTGGTGACAGTCGAATAGAATATGCGGTGTGTGTGTGTGTGTGTGTGTGTGTGTGTGTGTGTGTGTGTGTGTGTGTGTGTGTGTGTGTGTGTGTGTGTGTGTGTGTGTGTGTGTGATAGATTTTCCAAACGCAGTATCTTATGAATGTATATGTGTGTACGCGCGGGCGCACGCGTGTGTATTGTAAATTGAAAATTAATGTCCACTAATAGAATGGATGTGGTTTTGTGGCGTGTACAAAAACATGAATATACCATTTCCACAAAACACGGCCAACACATCATTTGTCAACACACACACACACACACACACACACACACACCGCAAGCTGCTGTGGCACTGGCTGCTGGTGCTGCTGCTGCTGCTGCTGCTGCTGCTGCTATTATTTCAAATTGAAATATTTATATTTGTCAAAACCGAACAAGCCGCGTTTGCCTTATCCGCGCCTCCTCCTCGGCCCCTCACTTTCACACTCTGCAACTAATTGAGTAAAATATTTGAACATTTTTATTCAGTCCTCATTTCTGTTGTGCTGGCATTCTTTGTGCCTTTGTCCGTCGATTGGCCTGCCTGTCCTTTTCTCCTTCTTTGCTCGCCCTTCCAAAACGTACATTATAGGCCTACTTATGGCCGAATTGCACACGCGAGTCTCTCGTTTTTGCCCTGTACCGCAAAGCTATGCCAACATCAACACCCATATGCACTTACTATTAAACTGCGTAGAAGTGTAGGCCTCCAAGCATATACACATTATGCATGTAAGCAGATACACGTATCACTAACGTGTGTATGCATTATCATTAATAGTCGTGTACGTACAACTGTACGAGGAAAAAGGATAGACAAAGCCAGAGCAATTGTCCAAAGTCGCCGGGTTACCTTTACTGACCCTGGATTCATAGCATTCGGCACTGAACACCAATTTCTTAAATATAAGTATATCAACGGACACGTCATGGACAACAAAGTCCAAGAACCAATTTCTTTTTATTCTTGTTCGTCTTCTTCTCTTATCAGAGAGTACACCCACGCTTCCTAGCTCCTCCTATAGCCTACATTTTAATCCAACGACTTGTTAAAGTTGTTTTGGCAACCTGCGATCCAGCATCCTATTCAGATGAGCACTCCAACCCCGCAATACGATCTTGGATATTAATAATTTTCAACTTCTTATGTACGTCATCACTGTAGAGCCTGTCTCTTCGTGTAGTCTTTAAAAGAACACAAGAGTCTCATCTCCGATGCCTGATTCTTTTAAGTTTTTTTTTCACTGAAACGCAAAAGGCAAATTTCAGACCCGTACAACATACAAAGGGCCTACGGAAAATTTTAGCGTTCAAGAATTGCTTCCGGAGCAGTTTTAGTACTGTATTTTTTTTCTTTACAAATATATGTATAAACACACGTGCGCGCGCGCGAATTTATGTACGTGCACAGTGTGATTCATCGTTATGAGGCGCCTCCTCTGAGCAATTCTTGTCGACTTCTATGTATCACGGTACCTAATCAGTTCACCTATCCGTCTTGACATAGACCAGCAAGTCGTCGTGATCTCTTTACGTGCTTCAGCCTCCAGTCTACAAATTTCGTAGCCGTCTGACGTCTTCTCGAACCGCCAAAAGCCTGCCCGGCCCCCTGAATTTTTTCATTCAGTAAACGATGTCCCTTCTTTTCTAGCTTGATCACGAATCGATTTAATACTAGCATAGTTACGTCACACGATGTTCTGTGCAGTCTGCAGTTCTTCATCATCCTACTGTTCGCTGTCCATATTTCTGATTATATTAAAACTATAATTCGATACGTACACAGTGACCGTTAATTGTGCCTGTATATTTCCCTTGGAACGCCCAGAAAGTAATGGGACGTCGAAAAGGTCGTGGTCCGAACTTTGTAGAAAACACCGAAATATCCACGACCAGTCTGTGAGGCTGTTGTACGCGATGTTCTGCGAGGCGGCAGAAGGTCAGCGGATGGAATGACACGTGTGGGCGGATTTTGTCAATACGGTGCGCGCGTCGCGTACATTACGCTCAATTAATACGCGTGAATCAACATAACGCGCTGCCGTGCTGTGTGCTATGTCTGTTTCCTACATTCAATTAAGACCCAGAGTGGTGACTATAAAACAATGTGTGACATTTGGGTTGTCTCATTAGCAACCGAGAAGACCACACCTTCTGTGCACGAGAGGAGCACTGCCAATACGTGTGTGTGCGCGCTCTCCTCGACGGTCGCACACCTCTCCCACTTGGCGCGGAGCGTTTCTCTCCTCTCGGGTGTCTGCCTCCACGTTTCAGTCAGTGTGTAACCTCCGGTGCGGACAACTGGAGGACTTTTCTCTTCCTTTCACCCCGGATCGTCCTCACTAACGTACTCCCTTTCTATGTTTTCTCTGCTTGTTACTCACTCTCTCATGCGCGCGCAAGTGTGTACACGCATTCGTACATATTTACATCTGCGTATGGGGATTATATTTTCAGTTTGACTGACTGTCTCATATTTCACTATATGTGTCGTATAGTGTTCCAGACTTTTCCATCCATACAAGGCTTGAAATGACAAAAGTAGTGTGGAGACATAAAAACATTCGGAATATTAGTTGTTTTTCACTGTATTCACTCGTAGTCTCATTAACGCCAGACGCTTCGCCGATTATGTGATTCACCATAATGGTCAGTGGTCAGTAAACCTCAGTGGTAATGAATGCTAAGACAACTGGAAGTGCCACACCATTAACAGGCAAACATAAAAAAGATCTGATATTATTATTAATATTATTGTTATTAACAATATCATTAAAACGTTGTCATGAGGAAAAAAGTTGCGATTAAATAGCCTTCGATGCATTAAGTTATATAAATTTAATAAATATTCATGCTTGACACTCCAGAAGTATTCCACCTATAACAGTAAATATTTTGCAGAGAAATGTTTCGGTCTGCAACTTTATAGCTAATCAGTTGTTGCTCACCGTACAACTAACCACATCTCCACCGAAGAGTAAGATTATTTTTTCCTTTTTCTGTTAAGCGCAATACGATATGCTTAAACACGTTTACGATATTTATATAAAGGTTTGAATTTCATGAATTCGTTGAACTTCAGAAGAATTATACAGAGATCCTGTTCAGTATCCATGAAGACGAAGTCCATTGCATCAGCTAGTACATAAACCTAACGTAGCACTCTGGAAGATGAAAACTACAATTCCGGAACACCGTACCGAAGAGGGAAGAAGCTCGGTGGCAGCAATATTACATAGCATGCTCGTAAATTAAATAATATAAATAACTGAGAAATTGGAAATAGTAATAATTATAATCACTGTCGTCACCATTATCAGTGTTATAATCGATTGTATTAAATTGTATTTTATAGCTTCTAATGGCAGCCACGTTGTCGTTACCTTCTTGTTGTAGGCCTACATCGTTACAATTTCTAACTGGACATAAAAGTTCTAGATTACATAAAAATGTAATGCACATTACAAGTTAGATAGCTGTATCGTTGGAGATAAACCTATATGTACTTACATACAGATACTTTGGTGGAACACACACGCCATACACATTATACGTATACAAAAAATGAAACACAATGCCAGTAAGACGGAGTGTGCGTGAGCGTATGAGAGGCGTATAGAGACAGAGAGAGCACAGTGTTTGGTGCGAGGGACGGTCGGCAAAGTAAATAGTTCACTTACACCTTATGGTTATGCCGTTCCATTATGCATGCATACGCAGCGTACCTCCATAAATTATCTATTTTCATTATGTAACTATTATCAGAATTATAGTCGCTATATTGCGGCACAAAACTGCCTTCTTTATACGCTCGCACTGCACGCCATTTATAATGGCGGCCAACAAGTGGTGGACGTTTTTATTCATTTGAACGCGGATTTACTTTTTTCCGTTTCAATAATGTTTCCCCGTTTCCAACAATAAGTATTACATTTATTATTACCATTATTTTTGTTATCTTTATTATTTGCGGTTATTACTGTCGCTGGGTCTGAGAGCGTTCGAGGACGCCGGTGCGATGCACGTTCATATTTTATTCCTTTGAATATTTTTCCAGCGAATAGGCCGATAATTTTTTTACAGATATCCAGTTGTCCTCCTCACAAGTTTTCATAGAAAACCGTGGAAATTTCTCTGCGCTATACCGTCGGAACCTGTAACGAGTTTAGGAATTTCTGGTGGTAATGTAATTGTGATCTATTTTATTGCTCAGTGGCGCACCGTAATGAGATTTGGAATACACGGTTTTGGTTTTATGGTCGGTTCATTGACGAACTAATGTGAATAATAATTGACAGGGTCTTGTTTTCGATTTTCAATGCCTTTTCTGTGACAGCCGAGAACGCCCAAATATGAGTGGACATGTAAACGTATTTGATTTAATTCTGTAAAAATTAACTTTTCCTAACTTAACGTGGTCTGATATCGTGCTCGTATGTATAAAAGAGAGACACTTTACCAAGATCTACAGACATTATAACCACTGCTGCTCCATAATGTCTGTTTCCGTTAATTGCCACAGCATATTATAAAATACTACTGTTGAACATCATATAACAGGTTTTATTTCCAGTCAGGATAATTTTGTTGGCACTTTTTATCGTTTCATCTATGTCGTAAACAGTTTTAGACTGGCTAATTTCAGAACCATAGAACTGCTTTTACAGGACTTGACAATGGTGAAGACACCGAAAGTCCTCGTTCAGTGCTAAGAAATTAGCGATTCCGCAAATTCGTACGACAAGTTTGGAATTACAAGTTTCGGTTAGGTTAGCACTGTTTTCACATAACGTGTCGACCGTAAATCAGTTTCTTTTACGTAAAACAGTTGGTCCGAACTTGATAAAGTAGCACGAAGATAACAACAGTGAAGGAGGTACAAGGACCCGATGGCGTAGTAATAGTAGTAGTAGTAGTAGTAGTAGTAGTAGTAGTAGTAGCAGTAGTAGTAGTAGTAGTAGTAGTAGTACTGAAGGTGGAGATGTTATCATGTTGATGTCGACGATGACGATAATGATGGCGATGACTAATTTAGGTATAGGCCTATAGTTATTTGCTATAAAATAATAATGATAATAATAATAATAATTATTATTATTATTGTTTGGTCCCAGAGTAGAGCCTGATTGCTATCGGAGGAGTTTTAGTGGTAGTTCATCCGATATAGTGCTCTATCTCCATTGGGATTCCTACACTCGGTACGTAAACGCATTTCCCCTCATCAAAAATTATATTATTATTATTTTCTAAGGCTCTCACGGCCGGCTTCAGCTCTGTTAATATTATTCTCTGGTGAGTTATCAGACCGTGTTCCCCACCATCCCCCCATCATTGGAGGCCATTTTCAATACTTCGCACGCTTGAGCAACTGGCAAGATGTACGCCAATACCCTCAGTATTGTGGTACAGATTTCTGACACTGAAGATGGCCCCCATTGGTGGGGCCGAAACGTCAGTTGTAAAAAGTGATAGACTACGGTCTCATAGCCCGGCAGAGAATAATGTAAACAGGATTATTATTATTGTTGGTGGTGGTGGTGTTGCTGCTGCTGCTACTACTACTACTGCTGCTGCTGCTGCTGGTGCTGGAACTGTTGTCACCGTTATTATTATTTTATTACAAAAATAACAACGTGGATCTCGTTAAAGAGTTTATTTTGTGTAACTAAAACATAAACAAATTATTACTTTAAATCATCGTAGGAGGTGTACTTCAATGTCGTCCCGCACTCTAGAGGCTAACGTGTGCCGCTTTTCCGTTGAACGTACGCCTGACCGTGTAGAAATGTGATGTTAGCCCCGTGTGTACGGAAACACGGATGTCGTGAACGGTTATTGTAGCTGCTGCCCTGCCCGTATACGAGCGACCCGGACCGTTATAACACCCGCTCTCTTATCGCTGCTATTTATGCACTATGACTGATGCATACGTTGTCATATACATCCTGCTGTCACATAAGATTATGTAACAGAACGTACTCTCGGGCAACTGTTTGGCGTTGTGGGACTGCAAAACGTCGCAGTCTTCCATCAAAATGCGACCACGTTCGCTGCTTCACACCACGATCTGATTCAATAAATTATTCCGTGAAATTCAAGTCCGCGTATACATATTCTCTGCGGATAGTTTATGTACGTGTTCACAACATACCCATGGTTTCCCAAACATATCTTATCGTGGACAGCACAAGTTGGTCTCGGTAATATTGAACAGCCAGCCGCCTTCATCATGTGGCATGAATCAGTTGTCTTATCCTTTTGAAACTTTGGAAAAGTTAACAACGTGCACTCGTCCTGTATAAAAATCCTCTGTTTCTATCCGCACATCTCAGAACAATAGTCATGTGCACATAGGACAACAGCTGACTTAACTCCATGCGTTACGAAATATATATTCCAATTAAAATGGGAATAGGGTACCTAAATATCAGAACTGTTCTAAACAGCGTTGGAGAGCTTATTGTTTTCAACTGGAATTGTACAACAGGAATTAAAACAAATTATGGTTTTTAGTCTGAAATTTTCAGTTAATACAATGTTGATTATTGAAAATTCATCCAGTTAGAAGGCGATTATCAAGTTCAATTTTTTGTGTTTTATAAGACAATTTTTAATAAACGCGTGCTTCAACAGTGACTTACGGCATGAAACGTGAACGGTAAGCACAAGCATGATTGCAAGCATACAATTAGGCCTGTTTCAGACTGCAAAGAGAACTTGGCATGGACAGCGCCGGAGGAACGATAACATGAATAAATGCTCAATCAAACTAAAATATACAATATAATCTGCAGAATTAAGGAAATAAGGTACAGGTGATAGACGGAAATTTTATTAGTCGAAAATATGGCAGATGGTCACAAATTTTGCCAGACTGGAGGCCAAAAAGTAAAGAGGTGACGAGAACCAAGATGGGGGGAGGTTGTACTGTACTTCAGGGTTTGGTATAAATATATGCAGAGTATGATTAGGGAAACAATCGCTCGTCACTGCGCTGTATGTCTTATCTTTCAAATAAAATTTTCTTTTACGCCAACAGTCATCTTATAAATTAATTTTTTAATCGCTCATTATTACTGCTTTTTGCATATCTTGATCCTTTATTTTGCCATAACGTTACCACCGTATTTACTTCTTCACACGTCTTTATATGCCCTCCACGTCTGTTCTGTTCCCTTCCATTTTGAATTCTTCTGTAACACGTTTTATTCTGCGACAAACTTGTCTAGGAAAAGACGTTTCGTACAAACAGCGGCAAAAATTCTATGGCTTATGTTTTATAATTGTACGAATGCAAATTACTGTAATTAATTAATTAGTGTTATTAATTACCAACACACAAGCTGTTTCGTTGGTAATATTTATTATCAAATACTAGATGCATTCTTGATCCTTCCTTGAGCAAGTTAGGAGTTTTGAAACATCTTAGTAAATGCTAATAGTATCTGAGTCTCAACTTTTTTTTATCACGGAGATAACAGTTATTCCGCAGAAAATTTTTAAGGCTAAAAGTCAAACAATCAGATTCAATTTTCTCCTAAAAAACACTTTAGGGAAATCGTAAAATTATATAAGCGTGCGAATACATTTAACCTTTTGTGTGTATGTGTGTGTTTGAGCGCGCACCCGTTGTCTATAGGATAATAATATTGGCAAGTGTCGCATTAAAGAAGACAGGGAAGGGCGGACGGGTAGAGCGAAGGGTGTACGACGAAAACAGGAGAGAAAAAAGAGCGAGAGAGAGAGAGAAGAGACCCAGCAGCTAAACTGGTTCTGCCGATATTCAAATTTCTTGTCCGCCGCACAGCCGAAACCGTCGTCTTCTTGTTCCAGCCATCACTAAAATACTGTATACTGAAACACACGTTCAGGCTTATATACGTATAATAGTTGAACCGGACAGAGAGTTCTCTCTCTCTCTCTCTCTCTCTCTCTCTCTCTCTCTCTCTCTCTCTCTCTCTCTCTCTCCCCTCACACAAACACAAAACTGTACATTTAAATGTTGGTACATTTTCGTTTTAAATTAAGTTCTTTTGTGGTTATTTTCTTTTAACAGATTTTTGATAATGAAATACGCGTATATAAGACAATTATAACGTTAAAGATATTGAAGTCGCGCTGGTTTTCGGGAGTATCACGCAATTCTACAAAAAAAAGACCACCAATTAAATAGGCTATGCTCGGTTTAAGTCAAATACGTATCTATGGAACTTTATAGACACACAGACGGGGGTTTATTAGGAATTTATTACACTGAAAATAGTTAAAAATAACCACGCGGAACGGTTTGAACCGGAATACACAGAGCAGTAAGCAATAACACAAGTAAGAAAAACAAAAATTTTAATGTTTTAATAAATAATAGTGGTGCTTGTTAGAATCTGAAGACATGAAATGTGATCCTTGACTAAGTTGGACCTAACAGCAATCACTTTGGTAAAAATCGAAAGGTGGGCCCTAAGTAATCAACAATATACACAGATAAATAGCCTGTAGCAAGAAATGTAGTCAGTGTGTCTGCGTAGAATATGAAACAAACAACTAGAATCATGGCGTTCAAACAGTTGGAAAAGTGTGAATTGTTACTGTATTGTCATAACAGTACTCCACCTCCTGTTAATATTACTGCAGCATTAGATGCTTAATGGTTGATAAACCAGAATTAATAAAAGAAAACTAGGAAGCAGTTTTGTTGCTGACTTGCGTTGTTATTTCTTTACGGAAGAAGACGAAATAATAGAAGGAAACACGCGGTTTCAGACCGCGTACAAAATCTTTTGAAACCGTGTACGATATTTTTTACATATGTTTACATATAGGCTACATATACGCGATATAACAACAATTATTACCGTCTCCAGCCATAGATTTCCGTCTTCTCATTTTTCTGGTTGTTGTCTTCTGACTTCCTTTTCATCACTTACATTGTCCTTCTTGGACCTCTGAGGTCTACCTCTCTCTCTCTTTCTCTGTCTGGGGCCCAGTTTAGCAGTCTCGTAAGCCACAGATACTCAGTCTGCGTTCAGATGGTCGTACCGTGTTATAGCCTACGACATCGCATTATGGGGTCCATTATTGCTCGTCTTCCAATGAAGGTCGCTTAGTTCCGATGATGTCGGATTCTAGATGTACTGTTCCTACATGAGCTTAGTTCCTAGATCTAGCACACGATCTCCTACTATTAAAATAATTCATAAGGTTTTCTCTCTTTTACCGCTTATTTTGGCGCTCCACAGTAATGAAGTTACGACAGTGATTACGTAAGTCACCGTTTGTTTACGGCAATCTGTACGGGCGGTAGGACAAGCGGGGGTATGAAGAAGTCGTTTGTCCTGTTATTGTTATGTCCGATCTGACGATGAGCTGTGAAGTTTGAAAGCGCTAATCGGAATAATTTTTCTATAGTTGTGTGCAACAGTGATGATTCTGTTTGTGATTATAACCACTAACATAACTTTCTTAATTAAAAGTAACGAAGTTAACGAAAATGTTTTTGCCGTATGGCAATATTAGTAGAAAGAGACACAAAGTCATCTGGGAAGTATTATGCATTTATAAGCTATCAAGTGTGATATGCTTTACAGTTCCGTTTTTTCGTTCGAAGGTACGACGTAACTGTAGTTGGTTTTATGACCACTTCCATAGTCTGTCTTGTTTCACTACTTAAATGCCAACAGTGCGACACGTGTTGTGTCCAACATCTTTCTTCACAATCTTTCTACTAAAGAAAGGAAAGTAAAGGAAAGTTTTCATACAAAAAGTATTGGAAAAAACGCATTATAAAAATATTTCGCAATTTTGAGAACCGCAGTAGCAAGTCGAGCAGTTAGTTCGAAAGTCCGCGCTCTTAAAGCTTTGCGATCGCACGTAAAACTTTGGACAATGGAAATCATTTTAACACCGGTCTCAGTGTAACTGGAACTTTTGTGTCCGTTCTGTGTACGACGTAGGTATGTGTTTAAAATTCATCCCGTGTTTCCCCAACATATTTTATGTGTTTACTTCACGGCATATCACGGTCGTGTATCACAACCGCTACCGTGACCCCGCAGTGACTTTAAATTTCGTTTTTATTTATTCCAGGTATTAAAAGAAGACTGACTCGTAAAATAAGTCGGATACAAAACGAAACCAACAAACCGGGGTGTAAATCAATGCGGATCCGTGGCCAATTTTAAAAGCGATTTCGTTCATACTTTTGTAATTGAAAAATATTTTCTTTTCTGGTCTCCTCGATGTGATCATACGTAGAAGCCTATTTAAAAACGGTGTACGGAATTTTTGCCTCTATCCAGTTTCACAATTAGATTATACGAAAATAATCGCCATTCCGAAAAATGATACGGTAATCCTAGATAGGAAAAGACTTAGGCTGAGCTGTGGAGCCCACGTCTCTACTTCTGTCACAACTTCATGTAACGCGCACTTTGGGTTCTCAGTTATTTTTCAAACGGTCCCATTTTCCTCGCCAATTAGAGGTGCCATATCTCTACTGATTAATCAGTGACTACTTTTTGTTGCGATTTAGCTTTCATATAAATCAGAGTCACAATAAACAACTTAAGACGAGAGGTAGTTTTGGCTTTGAATCTTCAATGATAAGCTAAATCATTCGAAACGCTTAACAGGAGTCACTAGATTGGTGGAAAGCAACAATCCACTAACAAAAGTTTCTAGACGAAATATGATACATGAAGTGAATAATTTTGTCATCACGATGTTGAGTATCATCAAAACCATCACGTCGCTGTCACCTTGGTCACTGTACTCAACATCTCACATTCATGTAAAAATTACTGATGCATCGCAATTTGTACAAATAAAAATAGAATGAAAGATGTAAGTAAAAAACCTTCTAGTGATATAGGAGTAGGAATAACGCATCGTCTACGATCTATCATTCATTGCACCCTCCATTTACATAATTCGTTATATTAATTTCAACTGGGCTGCTGAGGACTAAAATAAGAACATCAGGTCAATTTAAGGATCTTAACTGAAACTGGACTATCAACGGGTTATCCGTGTATGTCTGTGGACCGTACGATCCAAAGTGGTAACGACGAAGCCATATAAAAACGTTCGGTACTCTGTGGTTACTAATAATACCGAATAATAAGTAAACCTAATACCGGTTAAAAAAATTGAAGTGTGTGAGATAATCCATACCGAAAGATGGGATCTCTCCTGGGAATGCAAGAAATTTCTCCTGAGAATTTCCTTACCAAAATACTAAACCACATCATCCTTCCGTCTTGAAAGGCCGTTATCATGGCCTCTTCATGTCTGTTAGCTTCGAAACCAGTAATCTTTATGACCACATTTGTCACCTGTTCGCGTAGCCTTATATGCAGTTCACCTCCGTTTAATTTCCACGTGTTAATGATGTCGTATATTCTTGCTTATCCATTTAATTATTTTCATGTCTCACTTAGCATTCCTAGCATTCCGTTTGCATGCTTCTTTATCCAGCATAAGCACGTAAGCATGATGTCCTTATGAGTGAGACTGTCCTTCATCGACAACATCTTCGTCGTCAGGATCGTCGTAAATAGCGACCTTTTTTTATAATTATTGCCCTATATTCTCTCCTGATTTTTGTGAATGGGTTCCTGTATCATTCTCGTGTTCGTGATCACAGTTCCTGTCCCATAAATCACTGCAGTAAGCACATAATAGATATTAAAAATTTCTCTTTTCAAACCCAACGAGACTTATTCCTTATCATAACATTGCTCATTTTTGGAAAAACAGTACACAGTGATCTAATTCAGCTGACAATTTACAGCATCGCTCCTACACTGGTTGTTGTTTTTTTATCAGTCATTATCCTTTTTAATATACTTGTTGTTATTAATATGAAAAACAACATCAGAATTACCTCCGCTCCTTCTTGTTAGCTTCTGCTGCTCCTTCTGTTATTGCCACTACTGTAGTTATTGTTATTGTTATTAAGTTATATATGTGATGTAATAATAGTTATAATTAACCATGTGTATTTTTTTTCAGGTAAGACGGAAACACTCTCAGTATATGAGCAGTTGGTCTTGTGGCCAGGTAAGGTAAACAGATGTATACAGCTTTCTTGTGTGTGTTTGAGCGAAAAGGGGGATAGAGAGAAATATTTGTAATTTGTCTAATGAGCGTAGTTTCCTCGTAAAATTGACAGTTCGCTCATTCCATTCGTAGCTCGCTGTTTTCGTTAACTTGACACCACGAATTCACAGAAGATGAACGTAGCTTAGTTCGATATGGGAGCAATAGACAACAGCCAACGTTTTTGATCGAAATTTGCCATTAAATAAATTCCTCACCTCATAAATTTTAAGTCTTGTTTCTTATATGGATTTTTAAAGTCATGTTAATGTTTTTAAAGTCACAGTCTTTTCAGCAGTTTTTTTTTATAACACTGATTGTCAAACCACGTCACGGCAACCCTTGTTTCGGACAAAACAGATTCATATTTATGTAAAAATCTTGGCGAAATTCTACTGTTACGCGACACGTATTGAAGTGCAAAGCTCTGGTGTATTTGTAAATCGTAAGCGTTCTGTAATAAACAGACACACGCTCGTGCGGGTTTAGCATTGATAAGAATAACACGATAAAATACGAGACCCAGAGCAACATGTGTTCGTCGACAAAGCGGCGAGATTCCGTAATTAACAGTTCGGGATTTTTGTCGCAAGCGTATCCAGTTCAAAGTCGAACAGTGGGTTAATTAAAAAAAATCTCAACGAAAACTCTTGTTCGTTTTGTTTTTCTGCGGCACGTATAGATAGGCTACGGGACGGCGTGGGTGTCGGTGGTAGTGCTATTATCAGTCATTTATTTGTCACAGCGCAAGCATATGGCACGGCACGGGCGGATGCGCGCGTGCAGGGTACAGAGCGCACATTATCCAGAGATATGACAGCCAACTTTGAACACCACTTACTTGGGCCGCAGATAACGCCAGCAGAGTTGCGCGCGCTCTCACCCGCCCGTTTCCAACAATTTGCAACATGTTTGCGTTAAGTGCAAAACGCCATTACCGACAACCTAATGACCAACCGCTAGTTCTTACATAAACCACTCGTTTAGTGGACGGCAAGTCCGTCCTCCCCGGCACCGAAATTTCATTCCGCCTTCATTATTTCAACAGATAACACTTTTTCATGTCTTCTTCGTTTTTGAGCTTTTTTCGTTAACAGAATGGTGTCCTGTTTCAAACAAGGACAAGATAAAAATGTAAAGAGGTTCTGTGTTGTTTTCGCTTTGGTGTTACACGATGACACTGTCGCCTGACTTGATCAATTTGTGTTTGTAATTCGCGACTGTAAATTAAATATCAGCTTGTTTGGTTATTATGAACCCAATTAATTACACGGTTTCTCAATTAAATCTTTTTCGACTTTTATTTCTGGATTGATTTTCTTCGAATTTTTCCATTTCTTTTTAAAAATTGTCTTTCTTATTACGCGTTTTATATTTTCTTCATACATGTCTGAACAGTTTTAAATTAACTTATAAGAGCAACGTATGAAGCACATGACATAAAAGTGAGAAAAATTTTCATCATTTGCATATTTAAGATATGGATTGTTTTATGACTTCGTCTTGTAACATTAACGAGAGCCATGTGCTTTCGAGCGGTAACAGACACATGATTCTGGTCTTTTCGAAATCTTTTTGTATTATTCGTTGATTTTTATACAAACGGTGTTCGTGAAGCAAAGTGTAAATTGACATCAGAGAGTGAAAGAGAGTACCAAACAGCTGATGACGCAAAATGAGCTTCAACGTTTTAATCTCCCCAAAATACAAATAGTGGGTGTTGCACGAACTTGACAGAAAAACTCTGTTCAGCCGTTTTTCCCGTTATTTTAAACTTCGTAGCCAGTGGAGCTGTAAAAAGTGTTAATCTCTTTAAAATTTACAGTCTTAACTTTGTGAGCGGTCCATTTTCTTTTTTGGGTTCACCCGGACGCAGGTATGAATTTACGAAAAAATGTATTGTCATCGACAGCAAGGACTGTAGTTAAACAAATTACACGATCCTTTAAAATACCGGTTTTAAATTAATGGGTACAAAAAATTAAATTGTCAGACACCAATTCAACGAAAATTCCTGGAATTGTAGCCTACCGTCGTTCGTCCGAAAACGGTCAGCAGTCTGCTGCGATAACCGATACTCACTGCCTAATCGAAATATTGTACTTGCTATACGTTTGCAGTAGTATGTGAATCGAGAAGGCTGCTGTGAATGCGTGATGCGGTTAGGATACTTGTACTTCACACTCCTATTTATATTTGTTCAGATGGTATATTTTGTTCTGAAAGTAAATGTTTTTATGTGTCTTCGTGTGTTGTGTGAAATAATGTAATAACAATCCACTGTAATTCTAACAAGTATGCACTTCATCACTTCATCTTCAGAACCCTGAAGGTCTGCATGAATTACAGTGTTAAAAAATAGGCCTACGTAATGTTACACAATTTTGTCTTCTGATTACTAAACACTTTCCGTGGCCTATCCCAAATTTTAATAGAAGATGGCTTCACACAAGATTTGCGAGAACATTACAAGGATAGCATACACTGTATAAAGGGGGACAGTACAAACTAATGACCTGGTACGCGGGGGATCGTCTGTCACGAAACGCTTAATAAGGTGGGTGAAGTGTTCACGTTCTTCCATAACTCAGAAGACTCTACCAAAAGCATTTTTGTACTCAATAAAAGCAACATGTTAAATTCTTTTTGACATGATAATGTCTTTTGGCTGGCCATCATTTGAAAATTTCTGTAACGCTGTAAACTGTAACGCATCACGCTGCATGACGTCATTCTTGCGTGACGTCATTGGGATTGTTGTAAATAAACGTTTGTTTTGATACGTCGCAATATATATAATGTGTTAAAAAATATTCAAGTACCGTCTGCCTAGTGGCAAAAGCTAAAGAGCATGATAATGTCTTTCGGCCGCCAGCTAAACGCAACATTATTATGGTTACTGACTGACTGATTGTTTCCTTTCTGCAAATGTTGCGTTTAGCTGGCGGCCGAAAGACATTATCATGCTCTTTAGCTTTTGCCACTAGGCAGACGGTACTTGATTTCACCTTTTTTTTATGTCGCTCTATGACTACTAAATTTGTTTGTATTTTCCTTAAGATTTAAAAATTTTAGATTATTTAGATCATTGAGTTATGTCTTGTGAATGTTACTTTTATTTTATAAAAAACTGAGAGAAAAATATAGTTCAGAAAATCTTATACTCGTGACATTTTAACCTCACGTGCGTAAGATAATATGACCTAAGGTAATATGATCTAAATTAATATGACCCTCTGTCCCTAGCGACCTAAAAGAATGCACATGGGCACAACCCAGGATAATACGATAAGCTGTGATTACAAGAAAACGGCCTAACACATTGAATAAGAAAGTTATAATTATTTTATTCGTAGTAGGCTATAATTTATTTTCATATCACTTTTATTGTTATAAGAAAGATTTTAAGGTTGTATCATTTAATAAGTCCAAGGACTCTGCGACAAAGACCTGTGCAATTGAAATGACATTAAAATGCAGCGTACAGCACAGTACAGAATAGCGTAGCGCGTAATTTTCTGTTCAGGTACTGTTTACGTGGGAAACGGTTAACGGATGTCATACAACAGATGTACGCTCGCGCCCCGGCTACATTTATATATTGCGCTCCGTTGGAATTTATTGTTCCCACTTCACTTGTCATTATTACACTTTCTTTCGCCTTCTATATGACGTGTAACTATCTTTTCTGTTAACGTTCTCGTCATGTTCGCCGTCCGTCTGTCTTTGTTAGCACAATGTTATTACGGTTTATATACTGGAAAACATAACATCATCGACGCCTTAAATCTGTCAGGAACAGAAGTACACATGCGCGAATGAGTAACTGCGTACACATACAATCGTCTCCCCGAGTGTGTGCGTGTATGTGGAGTTGCCAACAAGGAGTTCAACCTTAGGTATGTCAGGCCAATGGCTTGATTTAAAGGGCTCAGTAGTGGGGTTCGGTACGTTTTTAAGATACGTTCGGGGACTTTGGTCGTTCAGTTCTAGTAAGCTACTTGTGATTTTAGGTTAAAGAGGGCTGTGTACATAAATGAACTTAATGCACCAACTTTGAATCTTGCACCAGTTTTGACCGAGTCTACACACGCCGATTAAACAATGGTGAAATGCTGACCAGAAGCGACCCTTCTTAACCGTGTTAGCGTCACTTGGAGTTGCCACGCAGTCCTCCGTCCCCAAATCATCGGCTGCCCGAAATCAATCAGTGTAGCGTTACTTATTTATTTGGAATGCTAAAGATTACGAACCAACAGGTATCCGAATCTGTCTTCCCAAAATACAGGCCTACAGATTCAGTAAACAAATGTCTTAACAAAACTCGAAACGTCGACTATTTAAAGCATGACTACAGATTTACATAGGATCATGTCTGGACACACCTTAAGCATACACAACAATCTTCAAGTCGGGCACGGCAGCGAAGGATCAAGGAAAATAAGGACCTGGAAGATAAATGCGACATACATGACAACGTACAAGTAAAAACCAAAAGTCATTAAATGTTCCAGAAATAGAAAAGAAAAGGCAGAGGTATTCCTTGACAGAGGGAAGCTAGTGCAATGATACTTTAAAATACCTTGGAAACTGCATGCCATCAGACGGGAGATGCATAAGTTTGTAAAGAGTAGAACTGTATAAGCCAAAAGAGGACTTATCAGTGAAAGATCTCTTCTGTCGTTCAGAAACGTGTCCACGGAAACCAGGAAGAAATTCATAAAACGTTTCATTTGGAGGATAGTCACATACACTCCTATGGACAGGAAGAGACTCAAAGGTTAAGGTATTGAAAACATTGAGTGATTGGACACTGTTTAAAACCACTGCGGGAAGGAGAAGCAGTAAGTTGGTCACCTACTACGCTATTAAAACTGGTACACCACACTGATCAAGGGATGATTGAGGAACGTAGAGGAAGGGGAAGGCCGAGACAGGAGTATATGGATGAAATCAAAGGAGGAAGAACATATGTAGAGATGAAGAAGAGACTGTCTGCAGAAAAGACGAAATTGCAAGCCCACCAACCTCTGCATTGAGGAGGATATTACCGTTGGTGATTGGACTATATTTGTAGGCTACTAATGAAATTTTAATTTTGATTATAAATCGAATAATAGCTAGAATTAAACCTATAGTTTGGCCGGATAACGAAGGCGGCTGGACTACCAGCGTAGGCTCACTAAGAGAAACACACACCCGCGCAGGTGATTCACTTGGTGAATCACTGACTGGGTCTTGGGGCCATGTACAACCCATTGTCTGGCGGCCTATACCTGAGCGTGCGTTGGGAAAGGGTCTGCTAATCCTTCATCCGCCCTCTTTGTCCGCCCACAGTATAACCTACATCGGTTTGTGGACTCAGATTTTTTTAGTCTGTACAAGTAGGCCTAATTGTTAAATACGCTGAAGACCTGAGCATCGTGTATCGTACACCCGGCGATGAGAACAGTCACACAGTTACTAGTTCACGAAAAATCAGTCAGGTTCATCACTGGACGTCCTTTTTATGTACTATAACACAAATTACCTTAGTTAAATATAACCAGCCCATCAACTTCCATAGAAACACTTCCGTTATTAACATAAACTAGAAGTTTGCATCTCCTGTATTGTTATACACAGGTAGTACACATATGTGCAGAAAATTGCAAGACAAGTAGTTTCTTTGGCAAGTATTAAAATTAGTTAATTACTAAACGTATTGAGTTCAGTAAATGAAACTATAAGAGTGTTAAAAATTGTCAAATTAAACCATAAGTGAATAAAGCTTCTTTAGCCTGAACGCGTGTACATTACTGTAGAGATGCCCCGTGTCCAATCAAATGTTGCGATCCGTCATAGTAGGGCCTACTTGTATTATGTTTATCACGTTTCTTCTCAGAAGGTTTAAAACTTCATTACAATAACACTTTTTAATGATACAAAAACACTATAGCACACTATGGCACTATTTATAGAGGCACTGGAAAACAGCCGTCCTAGTATCGATAACACTTCTCCATTTTTTTTTTTTTTTGCAGTAGAATGACACACGTGAGCGAGCATACATACACACATGTATACACAAAGTAGGAAAGGAGAGAAAGACAGAGAGAGAGAGAGAGAGAGAGAGAGAGAGAAAGAGAGAGAGAAGATTAAGATAGACAACTACCAGATCGATAGACAGAGATTGTCTACAATGGCAACGGTGGAAGTTGAGAAGTACTTTTACCGTACAACCGAAAAGGTAACAAACGTGAGAGCGTGAGATACGAAAGAGAGAGAGTACGATGAAGACACTTTGAAGCGACAAACACAGACGAAGAAGAAGAAGAAGAAGACAACTCTATTAATATAATTAGCCGGCGAGCAAGCGTGGTGTGAAAGTCTCTCTCGCTATAATTGCGATCGCATTTATTCTAGATTCCGTAGAGCCGTGTCATAATTTGTTTGCCTCTCAATCGAATGAAGTTGTCCGGTTCGGCTCGGATTTCTGTTCGGTTCAGCGCTAAGTGACTCTCGCCTTCATCCTTCAGATAACTCGGGCGGCGCGCGCGCCTTACTTGTGTCGCCCCGTAGTCAATATTTCATTGATAAGACCCGACCGCAATAATACATTTACATTCTTAGCCTCTCTCTCTCTCTCTCTCTCTCTCTCTCTCTCTCTCTCTCTCTCTCTCTCTCTCTCTCTCTCTCTCTCCTCTCTCTCTCTCACTCTCTTTCTCCCTCTCCTTTCTCTGCCTGTCTTTCTCTCTCTCTCCCCTTCGACTTCATTTTTCTTGTACTCTCCTTTTTTTCTCGCTAGTTAACAATATTTTACTCCTTCTGATCATTGTAAAGATTTTCCCTGCTCATACGAATCTGTTTTTCTATTTTTCACATTACACGTTGTCGTGTCTTCTCCATGTAAATAAATCAGTTCCTATGTAATGACACACACTACACTACACACACACACACACACACACACACACACACACACTTCACCTTTAGCATCTGCATAAACTTGTGTTAGAAAACATTTACAGGACTACCAAAATAACAACATATTCGAATACACAAAACTACTGCACTACCACTAACATGTCAACCAATTTGTTAATAAGATGTCGCCATCATATCTGGAAATTTATAAAGAAGAGTCCCCGATTCTGGCCGATAATTATTTTCGATTGTGGTCATAACAAGTCTGTTTTCGAGGCAGTTAACAGCAGAATGAACGCCTAGCCCAAACCTGTCCTATATACCATGTATTTTCCTGTTAAAAAATACACTTTACACTTTTTATTGCTAGTCTTCAGTAAGGCGGTGGAAGAAAAGTACTGTTAGTTGCTGGACCCATTCTTGTCTTCAGCATTTACGTTTTGTCTTGTACGCGATACGTTTCCAAAAATAAATTATCATACCAACAACAATTAACGAGTGCTGTCAATCGATAGTAAGCATTATGCTTACGAGGCCAACTGTTGCCTTCAAGCGATTCCCTTTTCCTAACACTTCTTTCCTGTCCTTTTGTTGTCAAGTGAATACAATTATATGGGGTTTGTTTATACGTACGGAACAATTAGTTCTGCAGTCTTTCATGTTATCATAAAATGTTTATTCTTCCTCTCCGTTTCGATATTTTTGGGACGTTTTGGAACACACTTGTGTGTAGGCTCAACGTACCTTTTGAGATTGTTGGTGTAAGCCAATGTTCTCACATTCTAGGTACAGATGAAAGCGACTTTTTGTAGAATGTTCGTCTTCTGTCATGTTCTTCCCAACGGTCAACGTAAGCTTCTTTCGTACTAATACTACGTTATCAATAAGAAGGGGTATAAAACACGCACATGTAGTACATATCGCATATTTTTACTGAAAATTCCTGACGATTATATGACAAAATACTATGTAATATTTACACTAATATATAAATCTTAATATACATGGTTTTATTGTTATACTTTACGGAATATGTTTTTTAACATTTTAAACGTGCATCCACATGCTGGTGTTCAGTCTATACGTAGACTGTGGACACAAATCTGTCCGCAACATAGACTGTTCAGTCCATGTAGTTTTATTGTACATAGTGTCACCAGGAAACTTCATAATCTGAACGTTTTAGTCCCAAACAGTTAGGCCTACTAGACGTACATACTTAGCAGCTTTTCAGTTTTCATTCGAAGATAAAAATCTTATCGAAGATACCTTACAATGAAACAGACGAAACGTCAAATCACGTTAGACGAAATTATTTGACAGTCGGAACCAACATTAACGCTAATGCTTTTTTTGAGTCGGTGAACAGTAAATTCAACGAGAACTGAATAACATCGACTCGAAAATTATTGTAAAAAATGAGATGTACTTTTGAAGCGGGAAAGATTTGTTTTCCTTAAATAAAGGTACTATTATTTGTTTCTAATTGTATATTAAGTCATGTAAAAAGAATGTTTCCTACGATGTTAAATAAACTATTTAAGTACGGCTTCAGGTCAGTTACCACGACGAAGTTAACAATATAATGTTCCTCATGAAACTGTTCTAGTCTAGACAATCTGCAAATATTAAATCGTGTAAGTGATGTTTCACTTTAAAATTACTATGTAACATACAAGCTGTAGATCCTACAAGGGAACAGTGTTTCGCAACAAGCGACCAGTTCAGTAACTGACTGGAGTCGAAGGGGAATTTCATACGAGAGACTAGATATGATATTAAACAAATTATAATAACTCCTAATGTAGGTAAAAAACCTCTTTGTCATAATGCGATGTTAAAGCTGATAAAAAAGAAAGAGAGAATAAGATGGAGAAGAAGAAAAGTCGAGGTCATATAAATTCCTCTCTAATTTCCAACGCGTTGATAATATATTTATGTTTTCTTTAGCGGAGCTGAAACAACACGAATCTAATACTACTGCTGCTGCTGCTGCTGCTCCCTCTAAGTGAGGGCTACACGTTTTTAGAAAGCGGTCATTTAAAGGTAGCCTAATGGCGCGCGGAGCGAGAGAGGAATAAAGAAGAAGAAGAAGAAGTGGCGGGTAATGAGTGAAGCCAGCAGATCGCGCCCGATGACAAATGATGTCAATTTCAGAGCGCTGAGTAGCAACATCATTAGACTGTAGGAAGAGAAAATAAGAAGAAAAAAAAAATAGAATACACCGACGCGATGTATAATGTAACCCGGGTGACAGTCATTAGGGATACACAGCTTTGAAAAATAAACGTCATCTCAGGCGCGTATGTGTCATTTATTTATTTATTTTTTCCTTTCGTCTATTCTTTTTTTTCTGAACAAACATTTTATTGTATTCGTAGTCGTTCGTCTGTTTTTTTTTATTCGAGAAAAATTAGAAGGAAGTATTAAAAAAAGCGTAAAATACACCATGAAATATCCATGAAAAAATGTACATTAGGCGCGACGCTAATTTCATAATAATAAGAGGGGTTTTTTTTTATACCATAGGAAATTGCCCGAGCGTTCGTGACAGCCAGGCGGCCGCTCTCTTTTTCTCTCTCTCTCCTCCTTTCTTAACGAGATATTTTATGGTACAAACAGAATTCTAAACGCGTGCACGTATGGTGTTTTGTTTCTAAGCGCCAACGGAGCTGAATGTCCGGGTATTTCTTAACACTCGCGTCGTTCACTACTCTTCAACACATCGCGTTACAGAGAAATTCAAAACACAAAACGCAACCCATAAAGAACCTATTAACACCGTACATGTATTAATGGTCGTAACCGTAACTGTAACGTTAATGTTAGTATTTATTTACTTTATGTTACATGTATTCTAAAAAACGTAAGATGTACCGACGTCAGATAGGATAGGAAAACATAAGACAGACAGGCACGGTATAGTGTGGAAGAGACCTATGTAGTGCGGTAGACAGATATTGGCTCATGTCACAATGATGAAGTGGACAATAAAGTTAAAAAAAAAGAAAAATAAGGAAAAATGTAGTAGGAGAAAACGGTATAAATAAACATTATACTCTTATAAGTCATCGACCGTATATTTTCGTTTACTTCTCAACCACTCTTACTTCCCTCGAAAATAGATCCACCTATTTGTGCGAGACCTGTCGAAACTGCCTCGAACAGTCGGTCTACGCGATAGCATTCGTGGTAGCAACACCACGGTATATTACGGAAACCAGTCACTCATCGGTCTCTACGCGAGCTCGGTGAATCTATTCGGTTTCACAAGTCTACTGACGGGCGAATTAATCGTTTGCCATTCGCCGAAAGACCATATCTACCAGCCTAGTTTCAAAGAGCATACGTCCCTATATCGAACAGTTAAATTTTTTTAAATTATTTATGTATTAGCCAATTAATAATCTACTATCAATTATACACGTAGCAATAAACAAGGAGAGCTGAAGGAGAGATCATAAGTTCAGAAAACGTCTACTCAATTCCATCATTCGGAATCATCCATTCACGATGCAGAAACCGTGGAGAATTTTCTTTAATGAAAGGCGGCTTTAATTTTCTGGCTCCACAGAGGGTAGAAAGTCAGATGGCCTGTGTCTCTTCAGCTTCTTGTTATATTTGGTGGATTTCTTGTTTTTGTAACGGGGTCTAAACGTTGGGTTTTGGAGTAAAATTTTAAACGCTTCTGGGTAAGAAACAAAAGATACGGAGGCTGTTTTCGAACGTCGTTAACACGTGCGTAATGAAATGCGTATTTACTGAAAAAAAAAAACAGACTGCATTACAATCACGACACGTTTCGACAGGAAAAACATTAACAATATTTGTAATTTGAGCGACATAAACTGATTAATCTTTACACAATAAAATATCAACTAAATGTAAGGAGTTTAGATTTGTTTACTATATTTTAAAATAATATCGGGAGATACAGAAAAAGTAATACATTGCAGAGCATATACGTTTTTCTAACGGGGATGTATTTTTATACTGAAAAATGTTTCTACAAAAAAATTAAAACATCAATAGGAACGTCAAGTCAAATAAATAGATTCTAACGATGAATGCCCTCAGACGAATGGGACTAATATTCATACTTTAATTTGAAATATCACATCCTAATTGTAATGATGATTGTAGTAATTAATGTTACACTATTAACTATTAACATCGCTGAGTCACATAACAAATGTCATGTGAAACCCGAATAACTTGAGACAAAAATTAAGTTACACTATCGTTAAGTTACGAAAAGAACATTGTTAACAATCAATAAGTAGACCTACACAAATGTAAGCTTCCAGTTGTCGATTCTCCGCTGGTAAGTCGACGGCTAGACTCAATCGGCGACACTTTGGTGCATCTGTCAAATCTACTAGTTCAAATGCAACCAATATTCGTCTGTCTATAACGTCATTTATGTTCTACCAGCTCACAGTTAATAACTGACTTTCAGTAATAATTATATTCAGTAAGGATGTGAATAATGCAATACTCTTACCTGACTGTGTCAGTGGTTGGTAGACTTTTCGTATAGAGATCAGATATATTTTTAGGCTTAGCGGGCTAAAAGGCAAAACATGTATTTGTATAGCCCTAACTCTACTTAAAAGGCAAAAAAGTTTTCCAAAAGTCTATGTTAACGGAATTCAAAATACAGTTCATTAAGTAACTTTACGTTGCATTTACAGATAAGAGAAAAATCAATCGAGCGGGATTGTTATTCAGTTATACGGAGTATAATGAAATTAATTATTTTTATCTATCACATTACGTTGACAAATTGCCGTGTCAATAGTTCAATACAATTTTTATGAACGCAAGAATTAAATGCGTTATCATTTAAATGGCATGGTGAATTGTTTTTCACGTTTTGAAACTGCAAAAATTATTAACTCGTGGGCCGTGTGATTTTTTTACAAGCGGGAGCCGGTTCGGCCAGCGAACTGTATTGGCTGGCCCTTGTCTTATGTCTTCCTCAGTCTTATTTGGTTTCGATCACATGAAGATGAAGTTCAAAGTACACATTTTTCCAAACAGCTCTATAGAGTCACAAACATCTGAAAATTTACCTGTAAAGTATATATACCGATATGTTAAAAATTCTACCAAGATAATAAGTTAAACGGCTTGTTGTCTAGTCTTGAAAACTCTTCTGTTAATAATGCTGCTGTTTTGAGATCACTTTTTCATTTGATAATCACATTATTGTTATCTTATAAAAAAAGCGCTTTTTTCGTTATTACGCGTCAGTTAGCACCGCATGTGAGGACGAGCGACAGATCACACAGGGAGGGTTTGTCACAAGACAAAAATCTTTGGCGTTTTCTCTGTTCGATATCGGCGAAGAAAGTACATTAAATTACAATGGATATTGTAAGTAATAATTTATTCTGAATACAATTATAATACGTTTTCTTGGAGAGAGAGAGAGAGAGAGAGAGAGAGAGAGAGAGAGAGAGAGAGAGAGAGAGAGAGAGAGAGAGAGAGAGAGAGAGAGAGAGAGAGAGAGAGAATAAAATCTTCAACAGTTCGTCCGTTCGATGCCTAATAATCATATTTCGCCAGAGGCCAAAATATTTACTTTTTAAAGCTTTAGCTCATTCTGAATATTAAATGCTTTAAAACGTAAATAGTCTCTTGTGGCCCGCTTCTCAACGTAGAGAGGTATGAGCGTACGTATTATATACATTAGCGGATACATATATAATATGCATACGCTGACGGTCGTTTGAATGCGTGTGTGTGCGTGCGTGTATGCGTTGACCTGCACAGTGTGTTTCCGAGTTTACACACACACTCTGAAGTAAAAATTTCTGCTATGCGCTTCCTGTACAGATCATTAGGGAGATAGTGCTTTCTGAATAATTAATGGCCTCGCGCACTCCTGTCCTCTGTTTGCGCTCACAGCGCGGGTAAACTTTAAATTGAATCTTCAATTATGTAATTTCTTTAGACATTAATGTTTGTGCATATTGTAACATAGGTTTGAGATAGATCCTAATGGTAAGAACAGAGTATTCCGTTCGGTTCAGCCATGACCGTACCTGTATTCAGATGTGTAATAACTGTCAATCGCATAAAATACTTTAGCATTAACTTTTACACTATAGTAAAACTTTTCATAGCAGAAATTTGGTATAAAACCTAACCATATTACCAGTGTCGCGAGGAATAGTCGATACCTTAGAAACGTTAGTTCGAAACTCAGTTACGATCGTCAACGATTGTAAACGACTGCTTGCTTTGGCGTTAGTACTGTAGTTAGTTTGGCAGTATTGCGTGAAAACTCATCCGAAGTAAAACATTTCTAAAGGGTTTCGCGTTTGGTAAAAAACAATTCGATTTTTTGTACGTTTGTGGAATTGATATTTTCTGAATACTTTCTGTTACTCAGAAACGGAATTTTTAGAAGAAGATGCTTTGTGTAACTGGATCAGCTTTTTAGCTATTAGACGCCTCTAGTATACTGAAAGTGGCCCCAATATCGTCGGCCTAATGAGCGCTGATCGTAAAGTCTCCAAGAGGGAATTCTTTATTAATAGTGTTCATTATATTGAACATTCACGGCAGTGGCGTAACTTGGAGCAGCTTTTGGGGGGGGGGGGATTAGTCTAACTTGAAGGTTGGACTCCCTATTTTGTTCAGAACAAATGAGAAATTCAGGATTCTCCCCATTAAATTTTATAAATTCTTTGCGTCTCAAAGTTCTTGAGTAAACCGATGTGAAGTAGGCTATGCTGTAAATACGCACGTTATTTACAAAATGCTGGCCGTTTGGCATTACTAAGAAAACTCCAACTGTTATTTATTTCCAAATGTTGTACTTTTTTATTTCTACAATTATTTATAAACCTTATTTTAACACACGCACTGGCTTAGAAATATGGCTGTGTTAAGTGGTTATGTAATTCCGATGAAATTTGTAATTGCTCTGGAGGAGGGGATTGATCCCTCCCGTACTTACGCCACCGATCCGAGGTGAATACGTATGCTACAAGAATGTGCAAGTCGAATGACTGAATCCAGAGTACACACAAACACACACACACACTAAGATAAAATATAACTAATGATATCACGTCTAGAGTTCTAGAAGAAAAGAAAACTCTACTCAATACAGAACATAAAGGTTAGACCTACATATAAAGATCTTTTGATAGTATGTAAACCATCTGATAACAAGAGTCATTGTTTTGATCATATTTCGGAGATTCGATGACACATAACAATCCCGATTATTACGTTGTTGTTATTGACGACGATTGATGGCTGTAAACATGAAGACGACGAATTGTTACGTTATGTCAGGAACAGTTCGTCGTGAGTTAAGCCTGTGTTTGCCAAAAACGACTGTGATTATAATTGATGACAGAGTGTCACAGGCTGTGACATTCTGTGTAGCGTGGATATTCTAGTACAGGACGTACGTATGTACCGTCCCATCCGGGCCATTTTTATACAACCACTGACATCTGTACCAGTTATATAAAATCGACACTCGTGTGTGTGTGTTTTAGAGAGAAATAAAGGAACTTGTGTGTAAACAGACATACGTGTGTGTCGTTACGTTAGCGAAACAGTACAACAGAAAACGCTCAGAAATATTTATTACGGCTGCTTGTAGGCCTATCTGCCGGTGACACTTACACATACCTTAATGCGAACACGCATTGCGTACGCACCACCTATAGAAATCGTTTAGGAAATTTACAAGAATTTATTGTATAAATAAGTGAATTTACAGTTGGTTAGTTAACTTTTATACGGAGAGTACTGTAAAAGTTATTCGGCATAAAGCGTGCAAGTTTATAGTGGTAATAAACAGATTGGATGAGCGCCGGCGATCGCGAGGCGGGTAACACACCACTGGCTGTCACCACCTCGCACGCGCGCACGTACACGCACCACAAACTCGGACCAAACTGAACGTAACGTTCGCTGTTACATCACCTGTTAATATTTCTGATTTGTTTTAAACCGGCAGCCCTATTTTTGGTATTGAAACGACTATTACTTTTTTGGAAAACGTTGGGCGGAACAAAGTGCCGGAAACGTGGCCGTCAAGTGCACTTTTGACCGTGACAGGATTTCGAGTTTCTTATTAAAAGTAACAAAAATGTGAATCGACCACGAGCAGATAGTGGGCGGTGTCTGAAATCTAGAATTGGAATATATTAGGCAAATGGTGGGAAAGAGCTGAAAGGACAGAGTAACTTGGAAGGAAAAAGCATAAGAAGGGAACTTTGAATAAAGGCTCTTACATAAGAAATAGAAAGTAAACAGTTAAAATTATTAAAACAGTACAGCCACTGTATAAGAACAGCTCCAACAAGGAACAGAATTTTTTTTTAAATAAAGACACCAGAAAGAAGTAGATCGGTCTCGAATCCAATGGGAAGACGAGATGTATTACGAAAAGGGAAGAAAGAACATAGTGGAAGTAAGACAGCTGACAAGAAATAAGAATAGATTTAGTAAATTGGCCGAAGACCCAACATCGTTAAACATAAATGGGAAAGTGAAAGATAAAGAAGAAGTAAAATATGACTTGAATTGGGTAACATCTCGCTGGAATAGGCCTACAGTGCAATCTATTTGATAAATATTATAAAAATGTAAACAGTTATGATCGCACAAGGTTATCGTAATTAAACAAACGTAAATATTATCTGCTAGTTATCAGGTTGATCATAAAATATATTTACGATGACACGACATAAAACAATCGCTACAGTAATTATTGTGTAACGTCTGGTTTGTATTTCTCATAAACGTCCGCTTGGATATGACCTTCTAGTGGCGTTACAACAAAGTATAATACCGTTTGTGTACGATTGTATGTACATCCTGATATTCTGCAAACGGTCGCACAAGAACAAGAGAATAAATTTTTGATAAGGCGCAGCGCAGTATTGTAGGACGTAAAGTGCTGCCCAGACTATATCAGCACGCGAGGAAACAATAAAATAATTTGAACGTTATATCTGTATGCAAGGCAGAATAATGGGGAGGGGGAGAGAGAGAGAGAGAGAGAGAGGAAGTGTACGAGAAACGCCCAGCCTAACAAGAGGAGCATGAATGATAACAGAAAATGTATGACAAGAAAACATATGGAACCGGAGAAATATCTGCTTTATACAGAAAATATCGAACCTACTTATGTTTGACTTAAGTAGGTTTCTCTGTAGTGGTGACAATTCTTTACAGCAGAATTATATACGCATTCGCGTGTGTACGCGCCCTTGTTGATGTGCGAAGATGCTCCAGTCACACGTTGTAAAATACTGTTGCCGTCTGTTGAAATATTAACATACTAAAACAATTCGCTAAAGATACACGAATTCGAATTCAGAGCTGCTTATCAAAGAGAGATTTGTGGCCACTCGATGTTTTTACATATACTTTGAGTTTCATTATACAAACTAGGAGGAATAAACTTGAAAAATGAAAAGGAATGAAATATAATGAAGAATCTGTAGTATATAGATTATTTGGAACATTACCGAAGTCCACAGCTAACTTTTGACAAATTATGACACGGAAAGCTATTGTATAGCTCTAAAGTTGTACAATGACTGTATTCGCTAATTATTACAGATACGTAATTTTCTTTGTAAATTGTGGGCCTACGGAAGAACTTACACATGAGTACCACATGTAAAAGCACATATTGTTGAAAACTTAAAAGTCCTATCGACTTGTGGGAATATGTTATGCAAAAAAACATGCACATGTAAACTTGGGCTGTAGTTAACGTATATCCGTTATAAAGTGGGCCAATAATAAGTTTATCCATCTACAAACAGCTTCATTGTGGTATCTCACAGAAAATACACAAAAAAGTTATTCTATTTTTCAGAATCAGTAAAGAGTATTTATAGGTATTTTCACATTATGCTTTTAGTATCAGAGCTGTATAAGTATTAACAGGTATAGATTCATAGTTGTTTTAGCATGGCAGTCGGTTTATATATTGACTAAAAACTAAACTAATAATTATCTCAGTTCTAATAAGAATAAACTTAATAAAGAACAAAGCGTTGTCAACGATAGAACGACTAGTACAATATTTCACTGTAACATAAGGCGGATCTAACGTTTGGTAAATTATTATCGCATGTGGGTGCAGTCTGCACGAAAGAAAGCTACGTTAAGACAAATTAAACGCCCTTAAAGTCATAGGCCTGTAAGGATTAGATTCGCAAATTACTACAAACCTGCGGCTCTTCGGAAGATCACACCAAACGAAAGGCATTACAATCTGTAGATATATTTTTAAAAAAGCCGTTAAAGATTAGTACTAAATTGAAGAATGAGGGACAGTACTGGTAATGTTTTGTCGCAAAACGGAAGATATAAAAGCCATTTGCACTTCGTAGATGGATAAAACGTGAGATACATGTTGGTAAAAATGTCCCGTATGTTCTTAGGGACTTGCGAAAATGTAAAACACCCATTTTCATACTTCACTTGTAGCGAAGTCGTCTTCACAAAAGCAGATCAATAATAAAGCTGTCCACCCGTAAAAAGCTACCCGATTATATCCCAAAGATAACACGACAAAACTGTTCTGTTTTCGAGAATCAGTAAAACGCTCAAATCATCTTTTTTTACTTTTATTCTCCTTTCGCGCATTAAGCTTTGGCAAGTTCCTCCTCTGCAGGCACAGGTTACTTCAGCTGTCTTTTCATCTTCTTCTTTCAGCTGTCTTTGCTATTCTTCATTTTCAACTCGATTATTAATCTTAAATGTTCTTCCTGAATGTTTTCGACAGTTTGTTTATTTCCTATAACGGTGGTTCTGCTCGTCGTTTAATCTTTTGATTGTGTTCTTTCGTGCTCTTATAATCAAGACTACTTTTAACTCTATATTTCTTTTCTCGTCTGTACGTATTCGTCCTGTTACACATCTCACAAACCGCATTTTCGTAGTTTGTGCCGTTAAGTTTATATTTTTGTTTTGTTATGATTAACGTTTCGTTCCTTTATGACAATATTTGTTGATCTTCCTTTTCTTTATGGATCAACCACTTTTTCCTGTTTCAACTTCAAAGAATAATGTTTCATCTCCTCCGAGGTTTTCCAGCACTTCTCTGTCTTATTCGCAAACTATTCGTTGGTTCATGTAATGTTTTGCAAAGACGTGTGATCGTTGTAAGACTTCATACACGTTACCTCAACATCAGTATCTTGAACTTCTCTTCGAACTCCGGACATAGCCGACAAAAGCTGTTCAAAATAAATCGATTTTGTGGAGCAGTCTGGCAGCACATTAGATGTAAATTACATCTTCTTACCGGGCAGTTAGTTAGACATTTCAGATACTGAATAACGGAACATGTAAAATACCCTCTAAATATATTCACTAGAGGTCGGCATCGTTCAGGTGAAAACCACTTGAAATCGAGTATACTAATACACGTTCATCGGATGATCGTACGGTTTCCGATATCTACAAAATTCTACAACCAAAAATGTAAACGCTTCTCAAATTAACGGATAAAAGTCGTGAGAAAATATCGCCCTGACTGTGGAACTGAGACCCTGAATTCATTTATACCATTTCTGATGAATCAAAGAAAGAAAGTTGAGTTCCGTAAAACACAGACTATGATAAGGTCGCGAAACTTTGCGAGAACAATCTGTGCAGTGTTGTAAAATCAAAATAACAAACGAAACGCTTTGTACCAATTACACTGCTCGTGTTTCACAAAGACGGCAGAAATCGTATCGGCAGGTGATATTCATGTAACGCCGTTTCTAATTTTCAGTCGTAACACGAACGCTCTCTGGTATATGTAAACACTTAATCCGAACACGTTCAGTACTCTGGACTTCGTTAAAAACGTAAATTGAAGACAACCGCTGTACTACTAACATTCGTTTTGTTTATTGTTTATCAAAAAGAGGGACATGTCTTGTCCTTCTTTGTTATCTGCGCTTCAATAATAATCAGTTTTCACGTAAGATCTCGATAACGATATTATGGAAAATTTCAGATGCTCTGTGCCGATGATATGACCGTGATGACAGTCGTAATTGTCAAACATTAATAACGCTTTCGGAAACTGTTTAAGAGCGAATAAATACATTCGAATGTAAATCACTTTCATAAAACGTACGTTATTCGAGGAACGGTGAAAGTGCGATGAAATTCGCCGAACTTTCTTCAGTTCGTTCTATTTGCGAACAGTTCGTTTTATTGTTGTACTGGGAGTGCTGTGGCGCAGACTGTCTCTTTATCTCGGACCCCACTGTGTGGTCTTTTTAACATGTCTTTGTTCCAATTATCTATTTTCTTCTTCTTCTACTACTTACTTGTTATCTGTTCTTCGTGCTATATGTCGTCGACGTCGTCGTGTCCTCCATATTCGCTTTAATGACTTATTTTACTCCGCTTTGTCACGTATTCACCCTATCTCTTTATGTCTATTTTTGACGCTCCCGCTTCGTTACTCGACGGTTCGCAGCGATTTTAATCGCTGTCTTGGTTCACTATCCACGTTTTCAACCGCTATTGTGACCTTTGTGCCGACTAAATACGTTTCAAATGATTACTGTTGTATAATTAGTTTTGTGCTATGAGAATCATACTCGACTGGAATTTATACCAACAACGTTATTCACATCTCTCTCTCTGTCTCTCCTCTCTCCTACCCCTCCTACCACTCCACCTGTGTTTCACACGTTCATGACTTCTTTTAAATAATAGAGATATTATCTTTGCTTCCTTGGGCTCCCTTATTTACTTACAACTGGAATCAGCAGTAATATAACCTTTATTGGGTTTCTTCAGTCTTCTTCCATTCACCTCTTGCTGCTGCTACCTTCCGATTCTAGATTTTATTTTCCAGCAGAATGCTATTTTTGCACGATTCACAATGGACTCTTAAGCCATATTGTGACCATTTACATACAGATGGCCTACTTCTTACGTTTCTTATGCCTCTCGTTTTTAAATTTTCTAGAACCATTATTTATTAATTAAACTTTGAAAATAAAATTTTATTACAATAATGTATGTTATTTACATAAGAAAATTTTATTTGCATTCTTCTCGCTCATATATTTTGTACTGTTTACAAATTTCGAAGCACACATGAAAAATAGAGTGGAAAAGGTTTAAACAAAATAAAAAATTCAGTGCAGCAAATATGTTTAATTTTTAAATTTAACGAGACCTAGAATAGTTAAAAGTGACAGAACAGAAAATGTAAGAGGATACGTTCGCACAGACGGTGAGTATGTAACGCACAGACGGTGAGTATGTAACGCACAGATGGTTCTCGCATAGAAGAACGAGATGATATCTACATCTTTCGTCTTGAAATTCAGTTATTTTTAAACAACGAGATCTGTGTCGTCGTATTCCCGAGAACGTGGCATTTGTCTACCAGTTTTAGAGACTTAAGTTCCGTAATCGACAGCGACACATAATATCGAGCCTTCAGGCTCACTCCGGCTGTGAAACGGTTGGAACAAAGTGCTAGCTCACATCCATGGAATGTCGTACGGCTGAAGCTACCGAGACAGATGGCAATCACGGAGAGTATTATTTAAACCAAGTTCATGTGTATGAGGATGTCTCATTCGGAACGTCGCTCGTCCTTCAACAATTAATTTTTCGACAAATGACAAAATCGAAAGTATGGCAATAACAGCAACAGCAGTGATGCGTCGTTGTTTATGGAATATAGGCTATGCTGATGTGAAAATTCGAGAATTGGGATTCCCGAAACAAAAGTATAAGATCTAGTAAATTAAAATGCAGGCATATTTTACATAACAGTCAAGTTAAATTATTATGATATGTAACTTCACTAACAGTACACTCTCAGGGCAAAATTTAACAACGTGAAAACTCTCAGTTTTAAAACGCATAAATATGCAACGCTGAGCGAGCGTAATTGATATTCGAAACTACTTTGTAAAACATAAATAAATAAACGTTATACAATACAACCGCGGAGAGTCGTCACAGCAGTAGGTCTGCGATGTATCGACAGATGCGAACGAAATTAATTTCAATAGTGTACTTAACGAGTAAACCATTTGGAGGGGCCGAATTCTGTTCGGTCAGAAAGCAAGACACCGTTAACTGTCGGCAATAAACTAGTTCGTTACACGATTTTTTTCTTGTAGTTTCTGGTACTTTATTTATACACGTTCCGGAATTTAAAAACTTTCAGACATTTTTTATAAATTTGCATTTTTGGAAACTGGAGACTGTTAAAGTTTACGGATATTTCCCCCATAAGGTGTACAAACTAATTTATATCCTTTTTGGATAAACTACTTTGTCCCATTTCCGGGATTGTGTACCCGTAATAAAAAAACAGGTGATCATCGGTCAGAAATTGAAACTATTTAGCAGACCAAATGTTTTACTTAATACAATAGAAAATAACTTTACCATGTTCTAAGGGCAAAATATTCTCAGCCTCTGTGCTTTATTAAATTTGCAATAGATGAAGATATGACTAATATAAGAAATGAGCGTAATCAAGTAAAGTAATACCTTCTACTTCCAAATCTTCGTCTCCACTCGTTTCTTTTTCCTACCAGGTGTCTCCGATTGCTGATTTCCATAATCAAATGACATGGTCGTGTTAAAGAATACTTATTAGTAGAATCCGTACGAAATATTGTGCAGATAAGAAAATACGAGAGAAGAATTTTTTCCTTGTATATTTATGTCTTTCGAAAGGAAAAACGATACAAATATAAAATGATGGATTAAATTAATAAAAATATTATAGTAGAAGGAAAGCTAGAAAAACGTTGATATCTTGGACCAGTCAGTAACACTAGTCAGAAGCATCAGCACGTGTATTTGGAAATATAGCATTACGAAAACATTTTGATACGTATTAGATAAGTATTACTATTAATATTAATTACTATTCATTACTGTATTCAGTTTTCCACACAAAATATTTGTCAATCCATCATTGTAGAGAGTGAAATATTTATAAATTTAAGTCCCCGTAGAGTTGAAAAATCCATACAAGTTTTATGCTCCCATAGAAATAAATTTTTAAGTGAAAACGAAAATGACGGTACGTAAGTCATATTTCATGTGACAAACTTTTATACAAGTCATATAAACAAATCGTGTCACAAACGTTATCAGCTGAAACGTGATAGTATTGCAATCGACGTACAAAATAAAAACGTTGTTAATTGTTTTTATCGTTTGTTTCGCTCTAAGTAGTACCGAAACATAAAACAAGAAAACGAATACCGGCTTCACAGTAGTAGGTAGGTACTCACCGTATTTAGTACGGCCCGCTGTCCACCCGTGTTCAATATAATGCAAGACATTATCAGTTTTTTATAATCATATTGGACAGGACAGCTGTGCGGTGCCCGGTAGCGTCCCGGCGGTGCGTGCCAAATATTTAGTTTAACACGAGTACGCACGTAGGAACGTGTTATTAGTGTGCCGTGTCTATTTCTGTCTGTCTGCAGCCTGTTGTTCTTGTTTTATTTTATTTTATTTTATTTTTTTGGACCCGACTGTACCTTGCATTCGTCTGACAGTAAATTCGACTTTAAATAAGGTAGAAAAAATACATTATCAAAAAACATTGAATGGAGATTTGCTTCTCTCACCCGTTCGCTCTCTCTCGCTCTGCGCTAGCCCACACTAGGCCACTCCCTCCGGAGAGCCAACTGCAGCCAATGTTTAGGTCAAACACCTCCCTGTCCCAAAGTACTTCATACCCTTTTGTAATAGTAAGGTACTTTAAAAAACACGCGACGATAAAGCAGCGGGCTTGGTCGGGGAGAAAATACGGTTTCCTTGTGTCGGTCAGTCTGCAATGCAAGTACGTATGTGTGAACTATTTTAGTCTTGCGTATTCGGTCACTTTAAACGTGTTCTAGTTTGTGAGGAATGTGGTAACCTGTTATCTTTCCCTTTCGCCATTCGGCACGAAATATTCCTACAAATCGCTGATATTCGCGTATAACTTTAATGAAAGAATATTATTATTTTTACGTAGCCTTCCTTGATTAGACCCTACTTTGTAAGGCACGGTTCCTCCTTGTGCTTTATTAGACATAAAACTTAATTTTTGATTACGTTTCATTAATTAAATAGGTACGTTAGGTTACGTTTAATTAGGTAAATTAAAGGATTCATTTTAAAACAAGCTAAAACACATATTAAATAAATTAAAATAAATTTAAGAAACGATTTTAAATAAATAAATTATACCTCGTTAATACGATTTACCTGTATAAACATTTCTAGTGTCTCTGGTATTAAATTTCTTTGTGGTAAACAGTACAGTAATATAACAGTAAATTATTTGCTGTAAAAATGAAAATACACATGGTCGTTGACCTTGATGGCCCCAACCAAAACACAGTACTGAAGGTCACTGTGATAAGCAAGAACCATTTAGAATGATAATACGGTGTACCTGTTAATCGAAGGCGATAATAAATCACAATCTTATTAAAAGAAAAGAAATCAGAAAAAACAGCGGCCGAAATAGCTGATTTCTTCTCACTCTTGTAAATTCGGCTACGCTAATAAATTTTACAGCATTTAAATAACGGGAATCCACCGGTCCGAGA
Source organism: Magicicada septendecula (assembly GCA_034769895.1). Classification (NCBI taxonomy): domain Eukaryota; kingdom Metazoa; phylum Arthropoda; class Insecta; order Hemiptera; family Cicadidae; genus Magicicada; species Magicicada septendecula. The sequence goes on from CM068369.1 coordinate 464,333,117, forward strand.
GACCCATGCCTCGCTGTCGATGTAAACAGCGTTGTTATTTAGCGACAGACATTTTTCGAATTTTTTTACCGCCATAAATTTGACTACACCCACACGCGTGCGTGTTGTTTGGACTTCTGTATTTTACATTTCGATACGAAATTTGAAATTCAAACACAAAACGAAAAACAGAATCTGATAAAGCGAATACTCGTTCTCGTGGACGTTGTATTCCGGCGTTCACAGTCGTACACTTGTCGAAGAGTTTGGTCCCTCTTTTGGCTCCCCGTAACTAATCTTCCTGCCGCTTGTCTTCGTAAGAGAGTAGAGTGTTTCTATTGATTATCTTAATTTTCTTTTACTTCCTTTACTTTATATTATATTGTCTGCCGTTTCTCGTGACAACTTGTCTACAGATGTGGTGACATTCTTTCTCGACTTTCTTCGCGCTTCAAGTCTGTATATCCCTCGATTAGTTTATTATTTCTCTTCGGAAATGCATCAACTCTATTACTTTCTCTATTTACTTTTTTTCAGCTGTACCCCAGTTCTAGACCTTGGAATAAATAAGACACCTCTGTTTCGACTTCTCTTCATCCATGTTTTTCTGATTAAACACGTTCTATAATATTCTGTTGTCTTTATTTCTTTTGTGGAACCAGATCGCCATCCATTTTTTGTCCCTTGTTTTCGTTTAACTTCTAATGTTCTGCGATTTGTAGCTTTTATACTGAATTGGCCTTATTTGAATCAGATGCCGGTTGGCAGGTTAGCTAAGGAAGTCTGGCAGTACAAGCTCATTGGAGGAAGAGATACAGGAAATCCTAGGAAGAGTTAGTGATTCAGATTTAGTTCCTTTGGGTCCGGAACAGGCAATTCGGCTACTCTCTGATGGAAGAAGAAGACATTATATTCTCGTTTCGTTGTTTCTTTGTAGGCTACATTTCTTTCTTCTTAAGATGTAGCAGTAATCTTCCTCTTTTGTTATATACTGCGATTGGCTCTTACGTAAACCCTGATATCAGTATAGCAGGCTTCACATTCTCATTAAAATTTTAATATCGTTTTCAGTACAGTACATTCCCCGTTGTCTACTGGGTCATACTGCTCCTATAAAAATATATACAGAGTTTCGATAACTATGGCATTTCTGATTAGCATTATACACGCCACCATATTCTAGTTCGAAACGCATTGCCAGCTACAAATCCGCGGTAATGATTTTCATTAGTGTGTGCTCAGGAAATCAACTGAATAATTTTATAATTAAAGAAAAAAGAAGTTATTTGTTTAAATGCGATATAATGCAGACTGTCTTCATTCACTCTACCGTTGATCTCGAGTATAATTTTAAAACGATTTATTATTTGGCTTGTAATTTTATCATAAATATAGTTCAACACAGTGTAAGCTTCAGTGTTGACCAAGGTCTTGAGGCTACTATTCTCAGTAAGATTAGAGGTTAGTTTGCAAAGACGAAAGGGGGAAGGAGAAGGAGAGAGAGAGAGAGAGAGAGAGAGAGAGAGAGAGAGAGAGAGAGAGAGAGAGAGAGAGAGAGAGAGAGAGAGAGAGAGAGAGAGAGCACAGCTAATTAAAAGCTAACTGTACCCAGAACTATCTGCAGTTGGTCGTGAGTATTTCCAGCAACCACACTCGTGACTTGGTCCCACTCCCTTAGTACTCATTAAAACAACGCAAAAATATCCTACATACCAGATCCCACTAACTCATCTGTCTTACACACTGAAGGGGAACTATACAGATATGTAGGCACATCACAGCACTCGTAATGTATAATTTGAAAGATAAAATCATTAATTGGATCGGTAATGTTTACGTAGCGGTCCCCGAGCATTGGTTGCGTGCTCCATTTCCTTGCTGGTTGAACGCTCGCAAGATGGGTTGATTATTTACTTGCATTCGTTGGATCCGACGCGAGCTTCGGTACAATTACGTCACATCTAACGACAGTTTTTTAGTTTCTAAATTATCACATACCAGAATTTATGAATTGATAACGTTCCGCTGAACATTATTTCCATCTCTGACGATCACGCGGACTTGATACTGCTTAAGAAATATCACAGAAAACTTTACACCGGTTATGTAACATAGGCCTGCCTTGTGCATATAATCTGGCTGCAACAGTGACAAAACCACGGTGTTTTCCCTGGTCAGACACTATTCGAGCAAAAATAATAATTAACAATAAACTCATTCAGTAAATCAACGTTTCTAATTATCTCGATTTTAAGGTGTCACATAATAGCAGGAAGGTTATTTATGACAGAGCAAATAAATCTATTCAACAGTATAATTAAATGAACGATCAGATACGATAAGCGGCAACAAAGTTAAAATTCTACATAGTTATCGGAGTTCCCACTTGAGTGTAACTTATGCTTATGAATGTTGGACCGTAAAAATCGAACCAGAAAAGAAAACTGAAGTAGCTAAAATGAAAGGTGTACGCTGGGTTGCCGGATCGGAAAAGGAACAAGAACATTTTGAGGAATTAAATGCCTTCAGTTTAAATGAGACCTCAGATAGCAGTGTTACTAACGAGACCGAATGGATGACAACATGCAAGCCTTCACTGTACACATCGCTTGGGAAAGAACTGTTGAGTGACCTCAAAAACCGAGCATGAGGCAGTAACAAACTTTGGCGTAATGCTTTTGAAGCTGTTGGTGTTATTGTTGTTGACAATGATGATAAATTATCGCGTGCGAGAAATAACATTTCATTGGAGAGGAAACTCTTTTGAACATTTCAAATTTTTAAAGGGTTCCTCGTTTGGACTTTTCAGGAAAAGACCTACAGCACTCTACTACGATTTCATATTCCTCCAAACTTCTATACTGCACGTAAAAACTGATGCAAACTTGCGTGAAAATAAGCTTTAGATTACCTTTGATGAATACAGATGACGAATATTACGTTAACTCGATATATAACATAATTGGAAAAAGTATTGTACAACAAATAGAAAACAAACCACTGTGACTGTGGAAAGGTGTACACAGACTATTTCTATATTCTTTTGTAGACCAAGTGATAGGTCGGATTTAATTACAAGGGAAGGCCTCCGTCATCGTTCTGTTCGATGTTGATCCATACTTCACGGATAATCGGTTTAGCACGACGTGAACCATATGGAGTGTCCCGAGTTCTTCCCCGACGTGAACGCTGACACATAATTGCGTCGAAAAAGGCTACACAATTTCCACGAAGACACTGTGCAACTAAAATAGTGCGAATGACAACTATTATTGCTTCTTTCGTTTCTAAGATTCGCTCTCACGGTTGCCAGCCTCACGTCCGAAGCTTTACAAATATAGTTTTTATTACAGCGCTGTCCTGCACGTTAGCAGAATCAATTCTGTCCTTTACAACAGTTTTCGCGTAATAACCAAGACAATTTATGTCGCGTACACGGTGGATGGACTGAGAAGAGGGTGAACAGATTCCCTGCCAAAGGAATGCAATTGCATTTTTTACTTATCAACGGCCAGCAGTCCTTATGTAATCACTGCGTAAAAATAATAAACCGGCGAGACGAACAGTATTGTATGCATTGATCTTTGTTTTTTAGTTTTCAGCCTCATTGGTTCGGCTGAGCGACATCGGACATACTGCACAGGCAGCGCGAGCGCACGCACGCACACTACACGTACGAGGAGCAGCAGAGAAGTGATGTTCGATTCGTTTTTTCTTCTCTCTTGTCGCTGCGGTTTTCAGTTCGCCTTGGCTGCGTTTGACAGACACATGGATAAAATTCTTTTACCCAGAAGAACACTGTGCATTTGGTAATGCAGTTTATGAAATCAAATACGTTGTTCTCGCCTGTGGAAAAGATAAGGTGTGAAATTTATAGTGAATATGAATGAAGGAAACCGACCCCACGCAGTTCCCGTCCGTTTAACGTGCGCGCGCGCACACACACACACATACACACGGAGATGAGAAAACAGTTCATGCGGGTATTTTAGGCTGTATGTAACGGCCTCAATTTTTATCAATAAACTACAAGATTTGATGTCAACCTACATACGGGGTTACCTGTACTGGAATTTCTTACATGCATAAATATTCGTTTTTCTCTTTTTTATTATTTCTACATATGTGAGCGTCCGTGCGTGTGACAGAAAGAGAGAATGACCAGAGTAATGGGTGCGCGTAAACAGAGTGTTGTTGTCTCCGTCTTTCCTCGCTCCTCTCTCTTCACTGCCCTCAGTCATCTTTCATACTCTTTCTTTCTGTCCCCTCCCCCGCTTACGTAAAACTGGTTAATAATTAAAAGAATATAGGTTAATGCGTGCCCAAATATAAATATACACATACTAATTTTATACGAAACTGTCCGCTCAATCCTGACCTCATGTGACTCTTATTAATGGATGTGTTTACAATTACTAATTAGTATACGCGTCACTAACTTAGATTCAACGAAGCTTAGCACATATTATGTCAGTGCCAATGCATTGAAACAACATAAATTTGTTTTTTATACAGAATATTAGGAGTATCACTGAGAGATGATATAAGGAGTGATGTTTTTCAACAAAATTTGAAGGTAGACAACATTTATAATCCAACAGAAAGATAACGACGAGTTAAGATAGAAATCCCAGGATTGCCTGGAGCTGTAAAGCGATTAGTAAAAGACGAATATGTCAGCCGAGGGGGGACGGAGTGACAAACTTGAGACGACGATCATGATAATGATGATGGTTACTAACAGGACCAATTAATTAGCCGAATTAAATATTACTGAATGCAAACATGAATGAAATCGTGAATTACGGTGACTAAATACATAACAATAACAAATGTCTAATGTAAAAATGACTTAGATAGTAAGTAAAATTCATAATTAAATTTTAATTTAAACCACTATAAATTAATGGGACTAGGCTTTTCGATTCACTGAAGCCATCTTCAGTAGAAAACACGACTTTGACCCAAGTCGTGCTGTGAACTGAAGATGATGTAGCACCCGGAAGAGTCTTGTTTACCAGTTCGTAGCGTCTTCCAGTACTGTGTGTGTGGTGTGTTTTGAACACTTTTAGTAGTGTACGTAACACTATCAGTGCAGATCAAAGTCAGGTGTTCCTGGGCGTGTAGTTAATACTAACACATTAACTGCTACCAGTAAGCGCAAAGCCTGTCACTAACAATTAGATTCCAGTAGAATATGCTTTATGTCATTCTGTAGTGCTGTAATTACTGTTTGGATTATTACTGAGAAAACTAGCCTAGGGGTGCACCGAACTGCTGTGATGACAATATTTCTCAGGTACAGTTTTCATAGGCTAGAAATTATTTAATGAATTTCTTTTGAAGTTTCTAGCTTAACAGCTCGAATTTTGATAAACGTAAGCTAACATTCGTGCAAGCTAAGTTACCATAAGCAGCCGTAGTATTGTTTAATGCATCCTTGATAGAACGTAACTTACACACTCCTATGTTATTTTCTTCTTTGACTTTTTATACAGTTTTCAGCTCCATTTGTTGTAACAGTTTTAGCTTTGACGACCAAAGCAAACAATTAAGTCCTTGTATAAGTTGTTGTGTTAATTTATTTATGATAACTTCTGTTGTTCCATTTTGTGTTTATACTCTTCCTAGTTATTTGTACTGTATACAAGCTTTAATGGCAAAGTTGTTTTCAAGCTGGATATCTGTTTGTTTCAAGGTGCAAGCTGTTTGCACCTTCGCGGAAAACTAAATGCTCCATTTTATTTGTACTGATCTTCAATCCCCATTTCTAATAACTTTCCCATCATATAAGTAATGTCGTCTTGATAATTTGCGATAACTACTTGGTCATATGCAGAAAGAAGTGGTCCGATGTAGTCATTTTCAATTTCTATTTCCATTTTTGAACACTTTCTTCTCCAAAAACTTAGCGCTTCGGCTATATATATTTTGAAAAAGCTGAAGGATAAACAACACCATGCTTTCCCCTTTAGAGGTAGGGAATGCTTCCGACATCGTATTTCTTGTTGCAACTCAACAATTTTAATTTTACAAGCATTGTATATATCATACCCCGAACGTATATTTTATTAAGTCCCCCTTTTTCTAATAGTTTGAATAAGAGTTTATAGGATACACTGTCATAGGCTTTTCAAGGTTAACAAACATCAAATGAGTACAGGATTCTTTTCTAATTTTTTTCCTGCTAGCTGTCTCAAAATAAATACATCGTCAGTACACGATCGTCCTGCTCTGAAACAATCACTTTGTATAACTTTCTGCCCTTTTCTTGATAATACGACCTTACAACCTTATCATAGAGCTTATCACACTGACACCGCAATAGTTATCACATTCTTCAATACATTCTTCTACCTTCAACTTTTAGGATAAATCTACTTCCTCTTCCTCCGCCTTCCAGGATTAGACGATAAACATGTCCCGGATCTACAGGTTCCTACAATTCACCACTCCCACTGTTTTCGGGACCTATCTTCCTCCCTCCATCTTCAACCACATGTTCCTTCTATTTTTTCTTTATCTTCTCGATTAGCTCCATTACCGAGCACGTGCCCGAATCATTTCTTTTAATCCTTATACTTCATCCTTTCCTCATCATTCTACCTCGAAAGAACACGCACGAACCAGCCCACGCGCGAGCAAGCACACGTTTCCGAACTAGAAAGTAGTGACCGAATCGCTGTAACTTCACACAGTTGTATTTTGGTACCCCTTCGTGTTTTATCCTAAATATTCTTCCGAACCGTGCCTGTATGAAACCCATTAATTTATTTCTTAGATTATAACTAACATCGCATAGTAGATACTGTACTGTGAAACCTGTTCAAGCGTCTTATCATTAATCAGCATTTTACTCCTGATGCTGTTACCTTCTACCACTAGATGCTGTTTAAATGGCACTACCTTTGTGTTCCCTGACAAATCTTCAAATTGTTAAACGAAAACAGTTTGTACAGGCCATTGAAAACGTTCTTCCCGATTCGTGAATGACCACCTGGACATCTACAAAAGTGTACTTTTCACCAATGAATTGATCAGGAGCACAGGATTGGCATTACTCTTTCATACTCTTTCACAACTTACCTCGTCCAGATAAATTTTAAACAGCGTTGGAGACGTGCTTACTCAGTCAAATTTTTAAGACAGGAAATATCTCAGCTGTCTACGAGTGTAAGGGTTTTTAAAGAGAAGAGTGAGGAGCCTGTCAGGCCGACAGAGAAAACTTACTCTGTCGTGGAAAAACTCTTACTCCGCTACGACCGACACCGCGTGCTTTCGATGTTGAGTAACCAATTGCGTTCTCCTGAAGTGTGACACGCACGTTTCTATAGTAGACACATCGCACCGTAAACCTGCCAGGTCACCACGCCGAAGCCCCGAGTGTAGGTTAGCTCTTCTTCGTGACACGGTCGCCGCGAAACCGGAAACATCGTCAACGTACCGGTAAGTCATGGTGCGCGTGCGCGCAAGCGTGCTCTGTTGTGATTTCCGATTTGTGTTACTGGGCGTGTGATAAATCAAAAGATGCCGGACGGCACGGCACGGCACGGCATGGCGTTATGAGTGCAATACCGGGTCGGAACGTAGCACTGCCGTGTTAGTTGAGTCCTTGGTTCACGGAAACCGGTTCTCACACAACAACAAATTATATCTCACGCACAATTCCCCATCCATGTTGCCTTCCTTTTAACATGACATAAATATTTACATTGCATTTAAAATATAAAAAAAAAGAAACACTACCAGCAACAACAACAATAAAATAAACTGCATTTTAATTCGTCTTTTCTCTTTCTCCTGCCTTTCCACAGAGTAATATTAATGTTATTTTAAATATATATGTATTTTTGTACATATATATAAAATAAAAACAATTTTAAAACATGTTTTCTTTCTCTTTTTTTGAATTATGAGTTTAACATTTTGTCCCTCTATATAGATAGTACCTTGTTTTAAATTCGTCCATCAGCATGTGGTATGTTCCACGTCCGAACACTACCACGTTGTTCCCGTCGAACTTGAATTATTACGTATTCGTATTTAATTAATTTTTACAGCCGCTTAGCTTCCTCGTTTGTGGCGGCTTATTTTTTCATGTTAACATTAGTTTTACTCTATAGTAAGTTAAAAGCGGCGTATATTTTTTTCAGACTTCTATTTATGACTGGCTCAGACTTACGGTGTCCGTTTCGTTTTGTCAGAATTCCTTCAGCACCTTGTTTGTTTTCTGATGCTATGGAAAACGCTTCACAGTTCCAGTCTGCCCAAATATTACAAATCTGAATAACATGTCGGTGACGAAGATTTTAGTAAATCCTCACGTGTCAGCTGCAAAAAAACTACGGAAACACATCTAGTTCTTCTCATCGTTCTTCCATTACGAATATTTCTGTTCCCTTTCTACGTTTAGTACGTCCTTCCTTCAGTTAAAATCGTTGTCGGTCGTTTTTAATCCACATCTTTTATTGTAATGTTTTCATTCGAACTAAAAATCAGAAAACAGTTGTCTTATTTATGATGCTCTGTAATTTATAGTTCTATCACTAACTGTAGTGAGATTATTTTCTTACGTAGGCTTCTACGGGAGGTGTCCATTATGTTTATGAAGTCTTCTTCCGGTATGGACCGCGTCAAAAATGTCTTGTATGACAACGTTTCACTCATATTACAATGAGTATCCTCAGGTCTAAGTGAGGGTAACGAGTAATATGAGATAAGACCTGAGGATACTCATTGTAATATGAGTGAAACGTTGTCATACAAGACATTTTCGACGCGGTCCATACCGGAAGAAGACTTCAAAAACATAACTGTAATGAAAATTCCAATCAGTACCTCTATCGAGTCTCTTCAGTATGTATTTAGCTGGTACACTATTATTCTCTCGTGAAAGCTACGTCCTATCTCGGTTCTTTTCGTCATACTATTTCTCCTTTTCTTCGTTACGTTATCTGTTAGACAAGTCGTAATGATGCAGTGAAATTGGCAATTGTTTCTGTTGCCTAATTCGCCTCCTTAACGTCCCCCCTTCTTCTACTCTTCTATAACGTCACCCCTTCTTCTACTCTTCTATCACCTATATACCTGACATCTCTATAAGATATAAGCCTGTGTGTGTGTGTGTTCGTATATAGGTAAACATTTGGTGCAGACAATGAGCTTCATCGTTACAAGGTCTGTGGCGCATAAAACTTACAAAAGTTTTAGCAACATCGCTAATCCTTTTTAAAATATACTTTGTATTGTTTGTATGGTTTTACTGTAGCGTAGATTTCATATACGTGTATTAGCGTATGCGTGTATCTGTAATCATCCGGTACCTGTACGATTAAACCGCCTGTACGGTGACCACAAACGTTTAAAAACAGAAAACACTAATAAACTCTCAACCAGTGTATGAAGTATTTTCCTCTCTTATACGTTATGCAAAACTTGGTCCGCTAGACGTTCTTAATCATCCACGTTGAAGACGGTAAAAGTGAAAGTTCTTAGAAACTCAGGCGGCCTTTGGTAACTGTATCAATTATACCTAGATTCTGTGAAATAATTACTGACTACAGCAGTATTTTCTTCTGTTTAACAAAAACAACACTGGCTATAACAACAGATGGAGCAGCCACTTTCTGTTGTAGGCCTATTTAACGATTAACCGTAAACTATTTTTGTTATCGTTTTTTATGAATTTGATGCTGCTGTGACCTATAATAAGATTACGTTCGGTGTATAATGCTAACGAAGGACTGAACTTTGCCAGTCAGTAATAAATTGCCAATAATTATTGGTTCATCGGTTACCTGGCGGGCATTTACTTTCTTGTTCTGACAAAGAATTAGAAGTCGCTAATTTCCCTAATCAGTGGTACTGTCGGTGCTTTTTAATGAAGTCGAATATTTGGATAAGCTTCTAGTTGTAGGCTTTCACTAGGAAAGTATACTGTGGATATTCGTAAACTTACTAACACAGTTGTGTCTGACTTCTGTTCGATAGTCGATGATCCGATAACCTATTTTTGTCCTAATAGCCTTACACCCAATCACTCTTATAGATTAATTTTGTCCCCATAAAACGTACAACACTTTTCAACGTTTTTAATAGGCCTACCATATTATTAAAAAACGTAATCCCCCATAAAAGATTAATCTGTTTTTTTTTATCTACGAACTGAATACTTAATGTTTCCTATTTTCACGAGTATAAGATGATCTGATCTTTCTCGGTTTGAAGTTCTTTCTCCGCTGTACACTACTTAAGGCAAAGTAGTGAAAGTATCTACTGTGAATCCAGTTCCTGATACCACTAGAACACCCTTGCTAACTGGAAACGTGTGTCATGTAAACTAAACGCATATTGAGTGTTAAGTGCTGTAATATTTTTTCTGTTTTCTATCGTGCCGCTTCTCGAGAAACAAGGATTCGACGGCTGCTGCCTACGACCGAACGCTTCGGGACGCGGAAAACGCACAAAAACGCCAGAAAAGTGTTATACTAACAACGGTTTATTAACCAATTACCTGGCCAGACCCAAGAGCCGGCCAGGAACCAGCTTATTTTGTGCTTCATCTGAATTTCTAATATTTAGAATTGTGCTTTAACAACAGTTTTGTCTTACATTACAATCTAATGGCGGTTAAATGGCATATATTCAGTGCATACCAATGAGTTATTATCTCTTGTACACTGATTATCACACCTATCCGTTGTAGTGGGGTAGTACAGCCATACGGACTAATATGACACCTCGTTTCTTTTTTGTTGTTGTATTCTTGAAGAACATAAACGAAAGATGAAAGTGATATACAGACGTCTAATTGATCCGTGGTATGCCGATGTGGATCATGATACTGAACGGTTCTTATTAAAACAAATGTAGGCCTGCAGAAGACAAAAAAACTTACCAAGAACACGGAGAGAATTTCTTGGAAATTACGTATACATGTGTAAGCGAGTACATGATTAACTGAGGTAGCTTAAATAATAAAAGGAAGAATTAGAGTAAGATTGCATAACGCTGAATTAAAATATAACTTAATATATTATGCAAAGAATATAAACCTGTTTTGTTTATACCGAACAACGTCTATAAATTTTGTGAAACGACGTATTAAAAAATCAAGTCTAAACTAACAGTAGGACACTCGTATACCACTTTTTGTTGACTCGTTTCTGCGCGCGTGTCGTGCGGGTTTTGCGCATATCCTTTTTATATACGACGTCCGTTTGTAGATAAATATTATTTATGAAAGAGTGTTTTGAAAATCGTCACGAATACAAGGGAGATCGAATATGCCATTAGTGACACAGGTAAGGCGAATAGAAATCAGAGTGCATGTATGTACTAGGCCTACTGTGACAGTGGTGATGAATTAGACAGACTCGAATGACTAACAGCATTCTGTTGATCGAAATTTATTGATGAACAGGAAAACGAAATTCGTGATATCGATTTATAATTGGTCGAGTCTCCCAGCGGTTCAAAGACGGTGTGGCACCCCGGAATGGTCAGTTAGATAGTTACAAGTTACAACTGATCGCCAACTGTCAACTGATCGGAACATAAACTGGTGTTCGCGTCGACTCACAAGACTTTAAAATTTTTAATAGACGCTTATTGGCACCAAACCGTCTTTTCGGAACGTTATCCTGTCATCTGAACAATTGATTGCGTACCGTAAGATACGTGTAAATAACTTCTACACCAGTTAGTAGAAATAACAGCACTGTCAGAATGGCAGCACCCGTGCTGACCTATGGGTGTGAGTCGTGGGTGTTGCGGAACAAGATACAACCCGATGAAATGAAGTTCTTGCGATGAGTGAAAGGTTGTTTTCGCTGCGATCAAATTAGGATCAAAGATATAAGCATGGGATAACAGCACGAATGATAGGATTAAACAGTGCTCATTGCAATGTAAACAGAATATAGAGTGGATGAGCGATGACTGTCTTATCAAATATAGACCCTACGGGAAAAAGAGATGCAGGTAGGCCCAGAAGAAGATGGCAGGACTACAAGATGGAACATGTAAAGATGGAACAGGGCCTGAGTTGAAGACAAAGAAGAAGATGAATGGTCGGAACCGCTAAAAACAACTCATTCAGTAGCGTGGCGTTCATGTAACCGCTGTTGTCGGCGGCAACAGTCCTGGAAATAAGAGAAAATAATATTAATTATATCACAAAACAAATAGGCCTACTTTAGTTATTGAATAATTTGAAATCCGAAGAATATTAGTAGGGAAACTTTAAGAAAAGCGTTAGCATTGCTTTCAAACTGCTGGGGACTTGGACCATCTTGTGTTGCCGGCTCAGACATCGGCAATGTTTTACTGCGTACGGTCATTGACCTCGTAGTCACTGTACAAACTGTGGAGGAGAGAACACATTCGTCCACCCAATGTGTTGCCTCTGTATAAACCAGCAAAACGCTCAGTTAGCAGCTATGTTCGTTTTCGGAATTGACGTGCAGCAGATACTATGTACCTATTTGTGTTTTGTTCGTTTAGTCATGTGTTTCTCTGTTTGTCTTTATTATTTTTATTCGATTATTTATGTTCTGATTTATTCTGTGTAAGTATAGTGACAGTCGAATCCTGCTGAACCGGGACCCTCTTCTTGTCCCAAAGAATGATAGAAAATGCTCTAAACAGAACGCTTGGTACAAAAATAATCGAATTAATTTTTAAGTTAAGTTTTAGGCCTATCACAACCGGCAACAGGTGTCATGTACCCACGTCACGCCACTGACTCATCGTATGTTCAATACAGATTTGAACCTGGTACAATTTATTATAAACCTCCAGCGTAAGAGTGTTTGTTTTATCAGATTTTCACTATCAGTACAAACAGTTTATGTTATTTAGTATTTTTAAAGTTGGTAACGACGTAGCGGGATCCGCCGCACCATGAACCCACTGCTGTATGAATTATACAAGTTCTCGCCGCTACCAATGAATAGCGATCTGATCTGTTCTTATCAGTTCTTTCAAGACGTCTGGTTTTAGACGTCGATCAGTCGTCATTCCGAACTATGGGTTATGAGTCTTAGCCAGTTCAAAATGTAGCCGGTCATTATCGCGATCAGTTGTGCCTCAAACGGTCGGTTTCCTCACGTTCATATTACTTAAGTCCGATATAAAAATCCGATCAAACGACCACACTACAAGCAGGCGCGAACATACAGCAATTGACCGGTTTGGTGTCAACGGTGTAAACTCGTATTCCCTTTCATAATGTTTATTTTAGTATACTGAAGACGATTACCGATTAGAGTGGTGGAAACGTGGTGGAAACTATAATACACTATAACTTACGTACTACACTGATCGTAAGTTAGTCTCCGCTGCATCCTTTCGTATTATGTAGACTACAGCTGTCCATCCACATGAAAGTACATTACGAGCTATACAACCGTTCTCACATCCTGTTCGCCAGGGGTTTGTTTCCTCTGTTTTCCCACTCTCCTTGTTGTAAACCTCTCTTCATTAAAATTTATTCGTAGATATCCTCTTTCGCTGAGGACCCATCCTCAATCTAGCTCTTCAGTTTTCTATTTGGAACCCAGTTTAACAATTTTTTGAGCCGACTTCATTCCACGTGGCCATGTAACATAGCAGCCATGTGCTGCCACGTGGCTTCCTATTCATTTACTGTGTCTGATATTGTTCTTTGTACGAGTTAGAGTCTGGATACTACACAAGCCCTCCTCTCGAAGTTTCTACGGCTTGAAACTGTAGAATTTCTTAGGCGTTATCTCCCAAGTTTGAAAACCACAAATGACTGTACTTTCTAAGATGGTGGTATAAATCCCTTTCTTGGTATTGTGGTTTATTTTATTACCCCAAACCCCCAGGGCAGTGAATTCAACTGCCCTTTCATCGTCTTCCTCGGTTTTATTTTTCTGTTGGTGTCTTCATCGCTGCTACCACATTTTCCCAATGTCAGATTAAAAATGTAATAAAATAATTGGTATTTATGCATACAAATCAACATTAAACTCTTTGTTCATTCGGTTTTCATATATTTCCATCTCGCAGTTTATTCGTAGTGCCTTCTCTTACCGTATTAAAAAGTTAAAGTCTGACTATGTGTAGCAGTGCTTCGAACTTCACTTGAGAAAAACCACGATTACAATAAACAAAGCTCTCACCTGTTCCCAGTCAGGGCAGCACACGTTTCGCAGAGGGGATCCTTATTTTAACCTCCGACAGTTAATAAAACTGTATGACGCTTTCATTTAAATCATATTACCAATACCAATTAGTACATTTCGTTATTTCCATTTGTTTTGATGCATCATAAATAGATTTCAAAAATCTTGACTGTGTAAATGCACCAAGATGTCTTGTTAGTTATTTTTAGTGTTTGTTTCACGTCGGTTATAGGATCATTCATTTCGCCAAGATTAAAAACCACACACTATGACTTTATCAGTGTGTTTGAGTTATAGTACAAACTCGCACGAAGAGTGGAATGTAAAATAGACACAATTTGAAAACTGCGTCATCGCGTTGGCTAGATAAACCGTACGAGATTTCAGTACTAAACAATGCCACAGATGTAAGTTAAATATATGATTGTGTGCACTCGGATACACATATAGGCTACATAGACACATCTATCTACCGACATGAGTCACAGAAATAAAGTCGTACGCTCAACTAGGACTGCCTAGACGTACACGAAACAACGATTCAGGAAATATATATTTATGTCAACGTAACCGAGTACCGGAACTGTATTTGAGATGAATGCTTAATAAATAACGAAGGCGTATTGCGTTCTTTTTTTGCCGGACAAGAATATATTGTGGAAAGGGGTCGTTAACCCAGAAAACTGTTTAAAATTCGCATCACATGAGATGAACGAAATTGTATCAATTTATGTACACCGGGCTGTGGTGGACCGAGTGAGTGAGTGTGCGAGTGTGTGTGTGCGTGTGTGTGGGATTCGTCTTCACCGCTCCCTATATAAAACAGTGAAATATTTGGCTATGCCATAACGTCTTATGTCGTAAATTATTTCCCAGTGTCACCGCCGTTATCTAAGCCATTCGTTTGTAACGCATTTTAATCTGCTATTATTTGTCACCTTTTGTTTTTTTTCACAAAGGACGTGTGGTGGTATTGTTGAAGCGAGAACGTCGTCGCCTCCTATCCTACGGGACGGGGACAGTCGAAAGGTTGTTGATTCTTTAATAATGGCGAGACGAGCCTTTGCAAGCACGCGTTCAATTACAACTGCGAACGAGCGTGTAAATGTAATCCTTATGACGTCAACTTAATTACACTGTGTATTTATATATATATTTCTTTCACTATGCTGTAATGTTTCTTCTCTTTGCGCATTTTTTAATCTTTATCTGATGCTTATAAGGGCATATTTCTCGTGAATTATACCAGTTAACGATTCTTTATACGGTTTTACGATATGGAAACATTAGAAACATTAGTATTATAGCACATAGGCTTACTGATTTTCTCTTGCTAGACGAACACAAGAAAGAATTGCAAGTGAACTTGCACGTACACGAAAGAACACACATATGTGTACAAGAAAGAACACAGATATCAATAATCAGTATGTGAAACTTGTGTGGTTTCTCAGGCTTAGGACGCAGAAAGAGTCAATTTTTTTTTTAGAACTTGAATCGGCTTTCGGACCTTCGGAAACGGATGCACTCCTATGTCACCGGACATTTTTTACCGATAACAGTCACTGTACGAGTAACCGTTAAACTAACGCAGGACAAAATCCAGGTCCGGCGATATGATGTAACGGTAGGCTATGCGGTGTCGGTTTGTAGATGATCAGGAAACAAAAATCGGAGAAACCGTTGACTCCAGTCAGACTTTCCTCTTGATTCGTACGTCAAGCATATTAAATTCATTTTAAATCAAATTTCCTTTAGCCTTTTAAATAACTAATTCATTAACAAGAATATACATACGCTGCGTCCTGTCATTCAGCATACGGCTCGACGTCCACGTTCTTGATACATTGTTACAAAAATATTTTTGCTTGCACTAATTTTTCGAACGTTGTCCTTCCAGATAGTTCGCTTCCGAATCCTGTGGGATCCATGTTGCGCTTCGGAGACTCTCCTAGGAAGATCTCAGTCCCGCCATTATTATCCGAATGACCAAACTGTCCATATCGGGATGTCTTGGATAATAAACAACTTCTCCTCTATCACATGATGGCCCTACTCTTTCTGTACTTCCCGCGTAGATTTTGCAATAAAATAGTTTCTTTAAACATTGTTTATGAATTGAAGTTGTCTACGAGATGAATCCATGAAGTAATTAAATTTGTAGAATTACTGTGCAATTTGTATGTTACGGAATACTAGTGTGTTTTCTCTGTCAAACATATGATAATAGGCGACAACACAAATTATGAACGTTACTGAAAATGTCGGCTTATTGATAGGCTACATGCTTGCTTATAATTAGACTTGATCGGATTATAACAGTCCAACGGAAGAAATATACTCAGAATTAAAAGCTAATGTTAAACAACAGGCAAACGGCGTTGGTAAGATTTTAAAAAAACATCAGAAGAATAAGAACGGCTCTGTAAAATCGATGCTTAGTTTTTTGGTTTAAGTTTGAGACTGTGGAAATTTGCATCGTGTTCGTGGTGATGCGACATGGAGATACGGTTTTGCGTTGCTGTAGAAGCTCGAAAAATAATTCGAAGACAACATTCCATACATATTTAGCTTATTTATTTTATTATGATTCACTTACTGAAGTGAAGTGAATGTTTTCAGTAGAATCAGTATAGCGAGTGAGGAGTGGCAACGCAGGCAGCAAGCCACTGCCTCACTGATCTGTTAGCAGTTTTTTATTGATCTGTCGTGTTCCCAAACCTTATTACGTTTTTAAGGTGCAACAGCGGTTAATTAAGACGTATTGGGTACGATTTCGTACAGCCAGTTCGTTGTCAGCAGATAGATAAGCCGCTGTGATTTCCCAACACCTGCCACGCATGTTAGTCAATTATGCCCGCCTGGCTAAATAACTTTTTTTTAAGCATATTTTTCACCACGAGGCCTTTAAAACCATTGAAAAGCAGTCGTCCCCAAAGAGAAATGTAATTATTTTACGCTTTTTTATGCGTAGAAATGTTGACAAATGATTAGCAAAGTAACGTAATGCTTAATTACTTGAATACGCGAAGTAAAATGTTTATCCGTGATAAACTGAGACGCTATTGTCTCGGAATCGGTTTAGCATAATAGGTCTACAGCAGATTGGCAGTAAATACACCTCAAAAGAAAAACAAATGTACCATCAAAATTCACGGTAATATATGCATAAACGCAATCCTTTTGAGTAATAAAAATAAAAATAAAATGAACTTCATAAATACAGAAATGAAGACGCAATGTATTATTTAAGAATAATTAATAATTTTCAGGAATAAAAGATAATCTGAACAAAAAAGAGAAATAATAATAATAAATAAATAATTGGGAAATAGAGAATGAAACTCAGGAATAGATAATTTAATGACTGTGACAAACAATGACTGACGATGACCAAAATACCCAGAAGTTAAAGATCCAATAACAAAAGATGTACATAGTAATTTATAAATAGAAATATAATATATAAATGTGTAAAACTAGTATGTAAGAAATTCGATATTGTGAATAAACCTATTTAACTATGAGGAGGTCTGCGCACCTCAGACCGTTATTTTATATCATTAAACTATAGAAAGTGAATGATATAAATGTTACAAATATAATCATGTCAAACTATAATTCTAAAAGTTATATTATGTGACAGTGTTAAGAAGTAAAAATAACAGTGAAATACGTTAAAAAGAAAGAATCGTGTATAAAGAGAGGGATTAAGTATAATTAAAATATGAACGTTGAAGGAGTATATAATCTATATGAACCAGTTATATAACCCATATAGTGAAACAAGACAAAGTAACTAATTAAAAAATAGAAAATTTTACGTTAAAAACTTATAATAATATAGTGTAAGGAAGAAAAAGATAAAGTTCAACCGAATCGTATTAATTAGAAATTGGGAAACCGAACCTGTGACCCATAACATATAGCCAAGTCTTTAACTAAAGAAATTAGTGTTTTGGTAAAAAGAAGAGGATTGTTGGAAAAAAACTAATTGCAAGGGAGAACATGTAAAATTTACTACTGAATTTTATACAAATTAAAGACCAATAAAAGATGAGATGATCAAGAAAAACAATGCAAAACTAGAAGAATGATGTTTTAATGAAGAGGCCAAAAACCAGATGTCCAGGAGTAAAGAATCAAACAATAAATCCTTTAAGAAAACTGCCAGATTGATGAGATCACTCCAAGACTAAGTCAAATATTCGAACTAACATTACGACAGTAAAGATTGAGTTACAACAAATACAATAACTAAAAAACAATATAAACATTATAATTGTGAATTATTTTGTACACTAGTATACAATAGTTATTAATAGTAAGAATTTTTTTGTTATAGTTTCTTGTATGATCCAAAGAACCCACTACCATTCAACAGACATTCACAACACATCATTACCTAATCTTATTCACAAATATTATATTTTATGTTCTATGCATAACTAGTACCAGACTTTAACTATACTTTTATGTTAACCCTGAGATTCAGATAAATAATTCTTTATTTTAAAATAAAAAGAAAATGCTATATACAAAATAGTCGAGGAATACAGTTATTATACAAATTGACGCAACCAACGTGTGGCGTTTAACCGATCCTAAACGGTAAGGGTAAGAGTCTCTGTTATTATATTATTACAATATATACACACACTAAAAGGTTACTTGTATGGTAACGTGACATTCTTCGTTTCAATAAGTGTTGCTCGAGAACCCTTAGACTTTTATAACTGTTCGCAAAACTTTGTAATTTTTAATTATTAAAGTTCCTGACTCATATCTCTGTTTTAGTCCATAAGTTTAACACTTGGACTATCTAAACCAACTTGATATTACCTTCTTTTTTGACCTCCCATTTGGATTGAATGTTTTGCCACCATTTTTTTCTGGATAAGGTTTCGGTGTATTCTGAGAATTTGTTGTTTGTTTTACGAGTCTTCTGACTGTCTCGCAGATAGATGGTACCAGCCTACTTTGAAGTATTGTAGTTCCTTTCTTTGCCAGCAGGTCAGCTTTTTCATTTCCTTGTATCCACCTACATGTGAGGGTATCAACTGGAACATTTATCCTTCCTCGTCTGTTGTTTTATCATCTCCCTTGCTTCTTTCAATGTTTGGGTTGTAATCTGTTTACTGAAAGTGACGGGTTGGACGACAGATTTAGAATCCACAAGAAAAACAGTCTTTTTGAAAGTCGAAGCATAACATTTAATGTTCCTATTTTTCTCTCCTGCAATTGGTCAGTTAATTATTTTTCCTTTTCCGCTTCAAAAGTACGAATATTTAAAACTGAACTCTAAAAAATAAGCCGTTTACTTGATTTTCCTCTTTAACCCTGGGACCTACGAACCATTTAGTTTTTAAGGAAGTAAGATAGTGAGATCAGTGACATTTAATAGCCACCACGACGTAATCCACGAACGTAGTCCCGACAAATGGTAGGCCTACACAGTTTGATGTGTTATCAGCGTACTATATGCCATACACGTATGCGAATATAATAAATAACGAATGTTCAGGACATTTATGACCGGAAGTTTGTCATAATTAACATTGTGTTTGTAGATAGTTTAGTTAACAGCCACGTTAAAATACATTGTTAAGCTTTCAGTTACTTATTGCCTGGCAGTTACTTACTTTTGAATATGTAACGACCCGAGTACGCAAACACTTCCGCACGTATTACTTCAACATATGAAGTGTATTTAGTACTACACTTATTATAATACATGTTTGTGAGTATTCTTTTTTTATTGTAACATTTAAACGTTTTTCAGTTACAGTGAAATACATATCTACTATTCGTTAACACAGTCCATTGTGTTTGGTAAGCTTAATGCACAATTTGTCTGCGAAACCTGCCAACACAATATAATAAACATAACGGGAGGGATCTATTATTCTTTGGCCTTTATAATATATTGTGTGTGTAAAGCGTGTATACATTTTCGTGTTGAGTCTCTTCTTCTGCCATCCGATATTCCCACATATCCGACGCCGGATCCCTCTCCCCGATAATGTCGGTTAACTAAGACTTATTGTATTTCGTGAGTTCGCTAGCGGGTGTGTTGTAGTTATAGTAATCGAATTACAAACGGTTCGATTTGTTAAACCGCTTTAGCGTTCTACCAAAACTCAAGTCTTACGCGTAAGAACGGTTGACGACGTGATTTAGGCTCAGTGATAACGAGAACGGAGCGACGCGACGCCAGCGTCGAGACGAAATCCATTGGCGATGATCGCATCTCGACGACGACGACGCGTCAAGAGCTGTCCAATTACGTCTGCGGGCTATCAAAGGACAAACAAGCAAACAAAGATCACAAAGTATTCTATGATACTCGCGCGCGCGCGTGTGTGCGTGTGTGTGTGTACAAATTTGTCTGTTGAGTGACGTGCCATACTCGTTTTCAGATTACAATGCTTGGCCTGCTTCCAAACGCTATCCATTACGTACAAACACTTGCATTGTCCGCGTAGGCCGGCCCCCTTTCTTACTTACCTCATCGCACCGCATACACACATATGTACACAAGGGTGTATTATTATTATTATTATTATTATTATTATCATCGTCATTATCATTATTGGTAGTATAGCCCGTGAGCCGACATTGAAAATGGATCATTTATTTGTACATAGACACAGCGTATGGAAGACACTGTCAGGGCGTGGTATGCGACAGCACCATTCCGCCTGGTATTTAAAGCGGCCAACAGTATGCGCGCGGAACGTCGTACCGACTACATTTCTCAATTTAAACACTTCTGTTGTAGCCTATACTACGCTCCGTGTGTTACAATTGTTATTCATAGCACAAGTTTTGCTCGGGTAGCTGCAGCCTCGTTACCGATACCATGCCTTTGTTGCAGATCTCTACGTTACCCGTGTTAATTTTTTTCGTATACGAACACTGAAAATGAATCGAAATCGTAAAGAATAATAACAAAAAAATTAGGACAACAATGTTGAATGTTATGTACCCCGAAATCAATGCACCTAGTCCTCCAGGTTCGGGGGTTGTGCGAGGGGCTAGTAACGCTTCCATGGAAAATTTATTTTACTCGAATACATCAACAGAGATTGAAAAAATCGGCTGGATATACAGGAAAACGATTTGGAAATCCTAAGGCTAAAGCATTTGGAATTTCGGAAAGAGTAACAGTAAGTACCTGGAATGTCAGAGGCCTTGCCAGAAAGGAGACTGAATTGGTGAAAGAACTGGAGGAGAGGCATGTTAATATCTGCGTGTTGTCGGAGACAAAAAAGAAATTGAGAGAAACACAGCCAATAGGCAATTTTGCAATGATATGTGCGGGCGTTGATATGAATAGGAGAGCTAGCAGTAGAGTGGCAATAATGTTGGATACACGGTTCTCACAAAGGCTAGAGAGTTATACGAGTAATATGTAAGTGACCGAATAGTATCAGTACCAGTGAGGAATAAAATTAAGAGTGGCCATGTTACCGTGATTGGCGTATATGCACCGGAAGACGGAAGAAAAGAAGAAACAAAACATTTCTATAACACGTTGAAGAAAGAAGTCGATAAACCTGTTAAAACAGATCATTTAATCATAGCGGGTGATTTAATTGCCAGAGTTGACAATGTACCTATTCCGGGTGTAACAGGCTCACAGGGTGAAAGTACTATAAATGAAAATGGCAACACTTTGAGAACTTTTGTGAATTTCAATAAACTAAAAGTGACTAATAGTTTTTTCATAAAGAAGGACAACAATAAATATGCATGGAGTGCTAGAGGTTACAAATCCATTAATGATTTTACAATAGCAAAGGAGAAACTGGCCGCATTAGTAGAAGATACTCATGGTTACAGAGGACCAGATATATATTCCGACCATTATTTACTACTTTAAAAAAAATCCGCTTGTTGGAGAGATGGAAGAAAGCTACTTTTATAAAAGATAAAAATATTGATGAGGTTTACAAGGTGCATTTGCTACAGGAACTGTACCAACCACACCTTTCAAACTACTTAACATCCTCTCCATCTGGATACGGAGCAGACGTAGAATCTGTGTGGTATACGATGGAGCGATAAAGCCACAATTAAAAATAAGTGTAAACATTTTTAAACATTAAACTTATCTGTTAGGTAAATTTACCGCCTTTGCTAAATGTTTCATCACTATAACACTATCTACCTTTGAACCTACCAACACATCCATCACATCGGAGGTTTTAAAACTTTTGTATTTTCTAAATAGTTTTCCCTTTTTGCGGCATATGTCCGGTAGTTGAAACGGTAGGCCTAGTAGTGGAACCAATAGTGGGATGGTTTTTTTACTATCTGAAAGCAAATGCTTTTTGAAACACATTTTTGTAACCACAACTATTTAGACGGTCAGGCTTGGGGAGCGGCGCACGCTTTAAATTTTTTGAACATACTTCAAGAATTTTCGAAAATACTTTTTCACTTAACGGTCGTTTAATACCTTTAACAATTTTAGTGTACGTTATGGTTTATTAATGGCTAGATTAGGAATTTGATAGATAATTGTTTGATTATGGTTATTGGAACCTAACAATTGCTGCACTAGTCTCAAAATAGTATTATGGTTATTGGAACCTAACAATGGATGGAGTAAAATTACTGTAGGGATTTGTTAGTTTATGGTTGATTAATGGTTAGTTTAGGAATCTGTTAGTTTATGGTTACTTTAAGGTTAGAGTAAATTACTTACAGCCATAAATTCAGTGATGACACCAAACTTTTTGTGATTTTCTATATCCTTTTTATAGTTGAATGTTACCTTAATTTTCACTATAATATTATGTTAAAAAACAACCCTTTTATGGATTTTGCTACGAACGTACTCAGTTACTACTTTCTACTGTACATGTTATGTTAAGATTCCTCTTCAAAGAAAACATTAAGCCAATATTAAACAGGCTGCAAAACCAATAAACTTACCTTATCAGTATAATATACTATCTGCAAACAATTAAACGCGTTATAATTCACTTTGAATTTGTAGTCTTTACTTGAATAACATAACTAGAAAGTGAGTGCGCAAATATGAATACGATCAAAATCCGCTTAACCATTTTCTACTTATATTCTACTTAATGGAAATTAATAGTATTATTACAAAAATAATTGTAAACATTTTCCGAAAAAGAAAATTAAAAGCGTTAATTAAAACGTTATTTTGTGAACATACTTTAAGAATTTTCGAAAATAATTTTTCTGTTAACGGTTATTTAATACCTTCAACAATTTGAGTGTACGTTATGGTTGATTAATGCATAGATTAGGAAATTGATAGGTAATTGTTTATTATGGTTATTGGAGCCTAATAATGGCTAGAGTATAATTAATTTAGGAATTTGTTAGTTTGGGGTGGTTGGTTTATTCTTAGTTTAGGAATTTGTTAGTTTATGGTTATGGTTAGAGTAAATTACTTACAGCCATAAATTCAGTGATGACACCAAAATTTTTGTGATTTTCTATAGCCTTTTTATAGTTGAATGTTACCTTAATTTTTACTATAATATTATGGTAAAAAATAACCCTTTTATGGATTTTGCTCCGAACGTACCCTTTCTCTCTCTCTCTCTCACACACACACACATAAGTTGTGTATACATTTTTATTGAATTATAGCAGCCATTAGGGGCAGGGCAGGGTAGGGGACATGCGTGCAAGGAAGGCAAATTGATGTGCGAAATTCTCGCGCAATTGCATCGGAGCAAGCAGCAATGGAATCTTGTTCGAGGCACAGCTTACAAATGACTTACTTAGCTCAGCGGAACGCCGAATAAAGTAACGTTCTCGTTGCCTAAAAGCGTTGCACTGTTTGCCTTGCCGTACCGTGTAAGCTCTCTCAAACACCTGATAAAAACTCTGTGTACGCGTTTGTGTGACGAAAACGTTTCTCCCGCTCGCTAAGTAAATTTAGGTATAATTGGTCGGCCGGCGCCCGCGTGCCTGCTTGTGTGTAAAGAATTTTTTTATAAATGCCTTGTGTGTTAACGCTTAACATTGTCAAACGTTAAGAAACGTTTTGCCATTTCGCCTATGCTCTCTCTTTCTCTCCCCTCCCCCTCTCTCTTTCTCTCTCTATCCCCTTAATTATGATGTTTATTGGGGTGCATTGGCGTTGATGCTTTTTATTCAGAATGGTATACACAGAATAAAACTCGAGACATGACCGCAAGTTGTCCGTTTGTGCTTAGCTTTTCGTTTTCATTTTCTCTTATGCATCCCACAATAATACACACACACACACACACACCTGTGTTCTTATCCGTACTAGTGTTTTCGTTCGAATATAAATGACTTGTTAAATCGTAACCACAAAGATCAGCATTCCCCAAAATTTCCCCCACTTTATGAAGCCACACATAGGCATACAGTTATTAGGTTAGATCGCGTTAGTTTGACCGACGACGCGGTTCAAAGGTTTTCATTGTGTGAAACCTTACGCATGTTGTAGGCCTACTTAGTACGAAACACTGTCGCTTTCGAAACTGAGCTCCATCAAGGGAAACAGTAGCCTAAACCTACCGTATCTGAGAATTCCTCCCACACGATGCGCAATACGTTGTTTGCATGTATGTATGTACTCCGACTAGTAGTTTAAAAGAAGTCAATTAACATTTCTAATATATAACGTTTAAATACTTTGAATATAGCAATATCGTAACAACGATCGTACTTTTAATAATAATATTTTGACAATGGTACCAAAGAAAAATAAAAATCAAATTTATAATGGAACAGCATAGAGTATAATAACGTATAACGCGGGTATCTGACCTTTGAAAGCTAAAACAGGAAAAGCGCCAGAGACGGGAAGGTGGTAGATTCAGAAAAGAATTGGTAACAAAAGTCCGGATTAGAGAAGTTAAGAGGTTTGCACATTCAGTCACAGATAACAGCAAAAACAAGCAGCTAAATTTTTATGGACACGTCCGAAGAACGTAGATTTCCAAAAACCAGTGTCCAATTGGCAAACCAAAGACCAGAAGGACCAAGCAGACCAGAAAAAGCTGGAGAAGAGAAGTACACAGAGATGAGAAGAGAAGAGAGATACGATGGGTAAGGAGATTGATCGTGACTTATGGAACGACCGAATAGGATAGAGATTGGAAACCGGAAATCGGAGAACGTTGTAAACCGATTTATGAATAAGACGGCGACGACGATGATGATGTGACTATATAATTTTTGAAGTAAGTTATGGCTTACTTTATTGTAAAGGCTTTGCAATGGGTTCAAAAAGTTTATATTCTAAGCAAGGTTACTGAATAATACAACCAGAAACGCGTCACAGCTTTCTGTCCAAATGTATTATTAGAGAAACTGTAGGATACAAACAGGATTTATTAGTTTATTTTGTTTATTTTTAGTCGCTGTTAAAACGGACAAAATTTACACCTTTCCGTAAAGAGCTCGAGTTTTTGCCCTTAGCTTAATTGCACGTATTCTGATTTTTAAAATGTGTAAAACGTAAGTTGTAGCCTATTTATAATAATTACAGCATTCCCGTAATGGGTGGTAACAAGATATTTCAAAAATGTTCCAAACATTACACGTTAACTTTTGAAAATCGATAAGTAGGACAACTCTTTTATCAACCGTGTTGAGAAAGGTAAATAAATACTGTGGCTATAAAATACTGTGTAGTGCGGAATTAGGTATTTTTATAGGAAGAATGCTTTACTGTTTTTTTTTTTGTATTAAATAAATTCAGTACAAAAAGTGAACTTGAAGAAACCGATTTCATTGTAAAAAAGTCTAAACATTAGCACAGATATTCTATTCTACTGTAATTGCAGTAGATTACGATTAACGATTATTTTGGATTACAGTTAATTAACGAAAATTTCATTTAATCGATCTCCACTTGTAAGCAGTTATTGAGCCATGTTTCTTGTGTATTTGCTCAGCGCAAACATTTGATACGACGAACAAAGAAGCGTAGGCTTCCCCGTGATACTGCAAACATAGCGACCAATACGGCGACTTAAGACAAGACTTTGAATAAAATTATAATCACAATGCGAATTTATAATACACAATACCGTTATTCTCTTTTGTATCGTGTAAATAACAATATATGAGTGGTGTCACATTAATATCAATTGCCTATTATTAAAAACAAAACTTCATTTCCGCAGCGCAAAAGAAAACACCACTCGCGATAATGAGGCAATAGACATTATAAATTATCGATTTTAACGCTCGCGCTAAACGGCCCGTACGATACCGGGGTTATCCCACGCGAAGCACGCAGACGCTGAAGGTAAAGCAAAGCAGCAGCGTGGGTCTGTGAAATTCTTTGGAAGAAGAGTTGCGCAGCCGGTGAAGGAGAAGAGTAGCCGAAGTCATTGTACGGTGGGGCTGGCACAGGAGTAAGCGTAGAAGGTGTTTACCTGTACGTATACAAACAGCCGCGACATCTTTGCACCATTGTTATTGAACCAGAATACCGCTGCGTGCCATTGAGTGTGTGTGTGTTTTGCATATTTCTAGTTTGTGAATGCATAATTATAATAACGCCGTACATACAATTAGCGATGGATACAATTAAAGAACCCACGCTATAGACTTTTTGCTGGTGAAACTGATCGTGTTTCGGATGACAAATTTTATGAGCTAAACACGTTTATAAACTTGTAACCGGATTGTTAATTCAGGGTTTTTTTGTTATACAACATTGGGGGCGCGCTTATGAAGGCAAAAATACACCAATATCCTATACCAATCTCTGTATCACCAATCTATTTTTTCTCCAATCTCTGTATCACCGTAGCTAAATTTTAAGGCTAAAGTGTTCAAAATGAACTATTCTAAGATACGTATTTGAAGTAAAATGCACTTTACAATACGAAAAGTCCATATTTATTCTAATACTCTGCAATTATGTTCACAATTTAACCTATAGACACATGGTTAACGTCTCTGAGACTAAATAAAAGTTGATAGGGCTTATTAAACAATCGTTAGCTAGCAGAAGCTAAGTACTAGATGGTGCAGTATTACTGGCAATGCGAAAGAGTACTGGTAAGCTCTATACGGTTTCGATCGGCACTCTTTACTGCTTTACCCGGTCTTCAGTGTTTCACACGTTTTAAGGAAACTATTTTCGTGAAACCTAACGGTTACCGTATGATCGGGAAAATCTGGATCATATGAAAGAGATGAGCGATTTAAAAAAGGCAGGAAAATGATTAAGTGGTTACTTTAACACAATGAAACGTGGGTGATTGAGCTGGATATGATTAAGTGGTTACTTTAACACAATGAAACGTGGGTGATTGAGCTGGATATGATTAAGTGGTTACTTTAACACGATGAAACGTGGGTGATTGAGCTGGATAGAAAACGGTTTACAAATGTCATCATTTGTCTACATCAAATGACTGAAGAAGCAAGAAATGAGAGCCATTAGGAGACGAAGGTTTCGGAAGACCTGGATGACTCCAGATGTAGTGGTTCTCTACACCAAATGCCTACCCGTAGTTCCAACCGGGATGCCAAGAGCATCGGCCAGCGTTGCCGCGATTTTACAGGAGTAGGCTATCTAGAAAACAAAGAGAATAAAGTAACTGGACAAAAAATGATGAGTCAGGTTGGGGTCCTATAAATAACCGCTCTATAACTGATATCAGTACGAAAGAAGAAATGCAAGTTACAAATATGTAAGTATTGGCCTATTGTAGATTTTTTTTGAGTTAATATTAATAAACAATAATCACTTACTGGCTACAAGTAATTGCGGGTCGCGGGGTTGCCCATTTTATGGTACCAGCAACTCAAAACGTTTGGAAACTACTGCTATAAACATTTAAACGACATCACATGTATTAATGTCTCTTCTGGTTCCTCTTAGACTTTGTTTCCGTAATCCCATGTGTTGGCGCGCGCCTCACTACCCACTTTTCTTGCACAGTTACTTCCGCTCCGTTATAAGAATTACTGCGCTCAGTCGTCTGGCGGCTTTTCGATATTTCAGCGGTCTTCACTCCCGCACTTTCTCGTGCCAGCGTTCTCAGAACGATCTTCTTCGGCTTGATTAACAACGTGTTCGAAAACGTACGCTACATCGATTGACACGCGCGCACTTCCACGGTGCTAAATCTGAAGACGAACGTTTTAGTTAGTAATCGATATTTCTTCTGCATAGAAGACTTGAGACGTCACCGGATATACTTAAAAACACGAAACGTGTTATACGACTTGTGAAACGTATTATACGACTGGCGAAACGTGTTATACGACTGGCGAAACGTGTTATACGACTGGCGAAACGTGTTATACGACTGGTGAAACGTGTTATACGACTGGTGAAACGAATTATACGACGTGTTATACGACTGGTGGAACGTGTTATACGACTGTTGAAACTGGTGAAACGTGTTATACGACTGGTGAAACGTGTTATACGACTGGCGAAACGTGTTATACGCTGGTGAAACGTGTTATACGACTGGTGAAACGATTGCTGAGAAAACTGTACATAGATATAGTGGTACTGTGCCCATAGTTCTACGGTGAAAATGTGCGGAAATAAAGATCTGTGCATCCACTCGCTTGTGACTTTCATGATGATGGGGTGATGGTGCTGTTGCTGATAATGACGATAGAGGTGGTGGTGTGGTGTTCGTCGTGATCATCGTCATCATCATCATTTCAAGCATTAAAACTTATGTCTTTGTGACTTAGGCAGTTTGCATTCCATTATTCCAAACAAATCCACTTGAGTTAAATGGGCTAGCATAATGCAGTTTCTAGAGAGAACTATTATGTGTACCCTGTAGACAGCATCATTTACTAACTCAATGCGATGCCCCAGTAGCAATACACTAGCCCGTTTCACCTTTTAGTCAAAACGTTTGGCTTGTACACAACCAGTGACGCTCATGTTATGCCAGTAGAACGGACTTCTACCATTGACCCACTCCGCCACATAGCCTGTATGCTGTTTGTTGACGCAATAAACAGCGTCACTTTACGTCCTGAGGATGTGACCTGTATATGCTACAAAATATGGATGGTAAGTGCCAGCCTCACACCTTTGTAAGAACGAAAACAACTATTTATACTCATACGTATGCTTGAATAAAGTCAAATATAATAATAACATTCCAAGTACAAAAGAGCGTTTTCACAAAAAGGGCGACGTTCAATTCCCATGTTGTCGTCTCGCAGACATTAAATACATAATGTACTGCGAACAGTGTCCATAAAACTTTCCACATTAAAGATAAACCGTTGATGGTGTAAACAATCTTACTTGCGATATGTAAATCAGGTTTTTACGCAGATATTACCTCCATCGGAGCGTTATTATCTGTGACACATTAATTAATTACTATGCAAGAAATCCCAACTTAAAATGGACAAAACCGACGCAGAGACACATAATAGACACGGGGTAGGAGATTAAGAGATTGTGTGTGTGTGTGTGTGTGTGTGTGTGTGTGTGTGTGTGTGTGTGTGTGTGTGTGTGTGTGTGTGTGTGTGTGTGTGTGTGTGTGTGTGTGTGTGTGTGTGTGTGTGTGTGTGTGTGTGTGTGTGTGTGTGTGTGTGTGTGTGTGTGTGTGTGTGTGTGTAAAGCGTGCGAATGCAAATTTTCCAAATGGACTGTGAAAGAAAAAAAAAATATATCCACACATTTACGCCTTATGCCTTAACACTAAAGTGTCCCACAGGGGTTATGGTATCGCGGACATAAATTCGTACTCTCCATTAACTATTAAATGCAATAACGCAAGGTGAAGAGAGGTTTGCATAAAACTCAATATCCGCTAGGTTTTGTGGCGATTCTCACGGCAGACGTAAAAATAAATTAACAATAAAGACGACGCGAAGTGGACGGAGCACTCTTTAACAAACGTCGCGCGAAACACACACGTGCGTTTGCGTTCGTTCAGTTTTTTGTGGCCATAACAATAATAATCATAATAATGATAAAAGGAAAAAAGGATTCACATGCATTTGCAGAAACCTGATAAGGTAGGTACGCGAAAACAAAAATCCGCGAGGTTTTTCGGATTCAATTTACGAACGGGTAACAGATAACGTAGATCATTTTCGATACGTACTAGACGCGCGGAGACGTGCAGAGAGCAAAGTGATTTTCACAATTTAAACCAATCAGAATGTTTCATGTTAATGGAACCAGTATCATTTCGGTCCGCTCCAACTCACTTTCTTATTGACTTTTTGACCTTTTTCAGCGGTCTTGACAATTTACACGATTTGACGACACCAACAATGCGACGCCTTTCAGATACATACACGCGTGGTTCGTGTGTTTGTACGTATGCAAACATATAAAGGAAAGAAAGAAGACATTTACGAAGAGCCCAATAATAATCATCATAAGGTTGGAGACACGTTTAAAACGTACAGTTGGTTGTAACGTTGAGAAATCAGTGTTCATATTACTCATTTTCGTCGCCACTAATTAACTTTCAATTGTAGCTCAAAGTTTGTTTTAGGGTAAGAAGAACGTTTTGTAGATTACTCATTTTTGCCTCATTAAAGACTACCATTAGTGCAAGACAAGTTTGTCTATGAACTTGCGAAGAGTCCTGAATATTCTGTTGCACTTACAATTACTTAAAATAGAAGAAGTATTGTGTGTGCGTGTGCGCGTGCGCGCTCACGCGATAAAGAGGAGAGAGAGAGAGGATGTGAATTAGCGATTCTGTGATTGTTTGTTTGGTTTTTCATTTACTTTTTATAATATAATATAGACATTAGGCCGAAATATATGGTTTAAACTATACAAAGGACTATACTCTTTTTCGTGAAATCTGTTAACTTATTAAAGAAAGGATTCATTAAAAATTACCCGTGTGTACTTGATATAACAATGTGCTTCCTGCATACACATCTCTCAAGAAATCATCCAAGACGCGTCTTTATTATAGCTGCCTTTCTGATTTCAAGAAAAATTTGACGTAAGGTAGTAATAGAAGAAACTCCGTTACTTTTCAATAGTACTTAAAAAAAAAACATAATAGTAGAGTCATGATACTTACCCTTTAGAAAATTTGTCTAAACGTAATTACTTTTTGGACAGTTTTATTTTTATTTTGTACACCTATATTGCATTCTGCAAGTTATTTTGTATTGTATTGTCCTCCACCATTATCGTTTCAATTATTCTTGTCCCTGTCAGTTTGCACATTTTTGCCTCTCTTTCATTATCTTAGTGTTTACGTTAAAGTTAGCATAAGGTGCATCTCATCGCAAGAAGGAAACGAAACATCGGTTTAGTCATTAATCAAAAAGCCAACGCTCCAAGTACAGAAGTACCGGTGCTGTGTATGGGACCAGATGTTCCTCCCGTAAGCAAACTTCAACACTGCACACAATGCTGAATACACACTATATACGATCTTGAATATTTATTTAAAATAGAAGCAGAAGAAGAAAATCGAAAACAACATGAAGTAAACTTGTGATAAATCTATGTAATACATCTCTTCTTCTTCTTATTCTTCTTCTTGTTTCTCTCGAAGAATCGCTTCTTGATTTATCGTTTATTTCATTCGATTGATTTTAAATGTATCTCTCTCATGGCCTCTTTGCTGTACTACTACCACGATAGTTTATCGATTTTACGCCGTGTTAAGATCTTTAACTTGGATTGTATTTCAAAAAGGTTCGCCTTCTGAAAATCCACTCTCAAACGCTGCTAAAGGGGGAACTGAACTGAGCGATATTTATGCCGGCTCGATATAAAGCCGCTGATAAGGCGACGAACTGTTCGGAAACGTTGCTGGGTTTTGTCTAGTGCGTGCGTGCGCGCGTGTCACCTGCGCCACGACACACACGTACTTACTTTCACCACCCAGCAACTGTAATAGAAACTTTCGCCCACATACGCGCCTCTAACAGCGATGCAGATCCACTCTCCAGTCGTAAAAATACTTCACAGTAAGTTGTTTATTGCGTCAACAGCTTGTCCAGTGATCAGTTTCACTGTACCCACTCACTGTAAACGCAAAAAGCAGAGAGAGGGAGGAAGAGAGAGAGAGAGATAGAGAGAGACAGACAGAGTATTGTAATTAAGTAAACTCCAAGCATACCGAGTCAACCAACAATCATCCTTTTGAACTGTTTTGCAAACATGGGGACCTACTTAAACTTTAGTCGCCAGGAAAAATGTATGAGAGTTAAGAAGATGACCGGGTATCGACATTCTTATCTATTAATCGCACTGTACATCGTACACCCATCGTAATGTCATTACAGTCTTGTTTCCACAATTTAAGCAAGTTTGATACCATGAACTGACACAGCTCTATAATCAGTGTCGGACAGGAATTTTGGAAATCATATCGAAATAAAACGACTTTAGTGTGCAAGACACGCGGAAGGAAGGGTGATCATCCGGAGCCAATAAAAGTATCAGAGCGGCAACGGATAGATAGTAGAACTAAAGGGCGACCACAAACTCGCTGTTTCATTTTATCTTTTTTATCCTTATTACAGTTTAGGATGTTGTGGACAAAAGCTTAAATTAAACAAAATAGTTTACACTTCTCACCGGCTGATAAACTATCTTAAACTTCTCTGAGGGGGGAAGGCATCTTAGTGTGTGGGAATAACAATAACGATCAAACACTGAAAAGTAAATTTGAGGGAGCATCGTAGTATGTAGTTACTCGAACATAACTATATGTAAAAAAGTAATTTGCAATTAAACGTAACAAAAGTAGAGGGTACAGTACAAACTTCAAAATTTTATAAGAAGCCATGGTGTTCTGGGGAGCCTGCAACTCTCCAAAGCTGGAATCGCCTTTGTGGCTTATAGTGGTTAACCAGTACCATCACCAGACTACATGTAGTTCTGGGTGGACCCAGAATTCGTATCTGAGATTATGAAACCTACAATCTAGTTTGAGTCGATATCTTTCGACTTCGATATCGGTACTCGGTAATCCAGTAGGACCCAAGGGGAAATTACAATGTCAGAAAGTGAAGCCGTATATAAAAACGGTTTGGCAGACCGGCGGTATTTAAAAGCAAAGAGGGAATGGAGAATGTTTCTTCAATTTATCGTACGGCATAAATACATCGATGATACGGCTGCACGATGACGCCTGTACCACTAATAACACTATTACTCCTGAGTTTTATAAAAGCAACTCCGCATATTTGGAGCCCTTCATAATGTGCGCACATTCCAATTACGAAACGTTAGAAATTCAAAATACACTCGAGACTTGAGTGTGCGTCTAAGACAATTGGAACAAGTGAGTAAATTAAGACATCAGTTATAGAGTCGGCAGAACAGACTGCCACTTATATACACACGCACCGGCGCACGAGATAAAACTAAAAGGAATGTTTCAAATATTTTAAAATAAAATATTTTAAGTTGTTTCACCTTTTAGCGAGAGTGAGGCACTGTGGTAATTGAATAAGAAGTAAAAAAAAAAATAAAGAGAAGAAGAAGGAGAAAACACGCACGCACACGCATACTTAGCGTGGCGCGATAAACGGAAAGTACAAAGTGTTTTATATTATTATTTATATCAATGGCGCGCGATTACGATAACAGGTGAGATTGATTGATACGTTCGGAGCGGCGCGCGGCGATATTAACTCTAATTAATATGAATTAAAATAATGTTACGTCATTTCGAATATTTCGCTGAGTTTCTTCCAATTTTTCTTTAGTTACTTCTTCGTTCCCTTTTTCCTTGACCGTTTTCAAACGAATGATTGGTAAGTTATGCGCTTATATTTACTTTGTTACCGTAAGTCTAAATTAGAATGTCAAGACATCCCGTTGATTTTTATTTCTGGATTTGGTTCTCTTCCGTGTCGCATTCTCTTTATTTGTATTACCATACTCGTTCTTCGTTATCGTCTTTTTCTTCCCGAGTTTTGTTTTGTTCATAATTTTTATCGTTTTTGCTATATCCTAGTATCGGAATGAGGAATAATGCAGCGAAGCAGACAGAAAATATTGCATCGGATGTGTTTTCACGTTTCGTCTTATAGGAACAAATCGCTCAACCTAGTTCTGTACAAAAATTTTTCAGACCTTATTTTAATTGTTCAATTGTTTTACTTTTTTGATTGTTAAATTTTGTCTGTTTATAAAAAATATGCATTCATTTTTCATTAAATTTGGGTTAACCGCATCCTTCGGATATACGGTGCTTTTCCGTATAAGTAGTAATATCATGATACTAATGGCATTGGAAAAATCGGAAAGGTGAAATGTCATCATAGTAGTCGACAGTTGCAGAATAGCTTAAAAAAAGTATAACAGACCTTCGCGCGATGAAATAAGAACAGTGTTTATAATGTAAGACGATGTCGAGAGAAATTGGAGGAAACATGAGAAACGGAAAATGAGAAACCAAGCCGGAGAGAGTACGGAAAAGAGAAATTCACACACACAGCTGTTAAATTTACAGCGCGCGCGTACTTGTTCATTTATGTGAGGACATTTAAATAAGACGTTTTCAAAGTGAGTCGTTTCGCTCTCAAGTTATGAATGCACTTTAGACACGATACCTGGAAATCTAATTAACGAACGAAGTGCGTTCTACAAGTAAAACATATCCTCTGCCATCGCTGAAGGTGCACGTGTGTGTGTGTGTGTGTGTGTGTGTGTGTGTGTGTGTGTGTGTGTGTGTGTGTGTGTGTGTGTGTGTGTGTGTGTGTGTGTGTGTGTGTGTGTGTGTGTGTGTGTGTGTGTGTGTGTGTGTGTGTGTGTGTTATATTACTCACGTTCAGCATCCGTTGCTTAGCAACCGACGCGCGCATTCATTATCCGTGTGTCAGAAATTGGGCTCTGTACTTTAGTCGCAATAAAACACCACCAAGAAGACACCCGTAGTGGAGGACTGCGAAGAATAGTGTACAAAAACGTTCCTGGAGAAATAATTCCATCAATTACAGTAATAAACGAATGTTCGACATACTCTTTTTAGAGAAATTATTAGCTTTCGCGAACTGATGTAAGTATTTGGAAGAGCAATTCTCACAGGGGTTGTCGATTTTTGAGTGAAGAGAGATGGTTTTTCCCTAGCGTTTCAACCTTTGCTCTATTGTTATGAAATAGACTACATGCCAACAGTGTAAAATTAAACTATTTCACAAGGGAAAAATATAGAGGGTACAAAATTATCCCACTATTCGATAAAGTACAGAACAAGAAACGGCCACTACAATTTTTCCTAACTTGTTTTCTTTACACACCCAGTATTGCACGTAGTCTCCTCCATCCTGTGTAGATTAACCATTTAAAACCTACCATCATGCGTATCCGTCGAAAGCGGTAGGACCGTGCTTTCAGATTTAAAAAACTAGGGCTTTGAGAATTAAGGACTTTATAACACGCGTGTTACGATGGCACAGAATGGTAAGGAAAGCGCCGTATTTGTTTGGTCAACTGGTATTCCTCGTGTACAAGAGCTCTGTTTTCCTGCCAGTCAACAAATGCTATCGAAGTTGACGGTATTGATCAGTGTAAAAATATAGGTTTCAGAAGGCGGTAAGTAGGATTATTGAGTCACACTGAGTCCGGATATGGATTAAGTCATACCCCTACAACATCCGTATGACGTAATAAGTCAAAATGATAAACACGTTTTGAAGTCATTATGATACGCGCGCGCGCGCGCGCGCGTGTGTGTTACAATCACGAAGAATGTTAAAGATGAAAGTTATGTATGTAAATGTGTCGTAGGTCGTAAAGAAGATTCTGAAGAGCCCGAGCGAGGGCGGGAGGCGTCTCACTCTCTTCTATTTCTCTCTCTCCCTCTCTTTACTTCGCGCTGCTTTTCTCTTTCTCTGTCTCTCAGCTGTAGTTTAATTGCTAGGTAGAAACAAAGAAGGGTAGAGGCGCAAACCTTATCAAGATTCCGTGGTGGAATATGAATTAAACATGGCTATAAGAGAGAGAGTCAGGCCAGCAGTATACAGTCCGTATGACACACAGCTTCATAGCACGTCTCGTACAGGGTTGGTCCCGTACCCGTACACGCGTTCTCACACTATTTCCCTTCTCTCGTCACGTTCAGATGAAGACAGCTGAACCTTTTGTATGTTTCCAAACGCTTAATCACGAATCTACTTCCACATTAGTACTCCTCCGGTTACGAGCTTGTTACAAATACTGTTCAATAATTATTTGATTAATTAGTACCTACGCGTGTCTTGTCCACTCGATTATATTGATATGTTTATACACTCTTGAACCGCCCCCTCCACACATACCTCATAATTTAGAAGCTGTATTTCCACTGCTGTCGTACGTTTTAGTCGTTCCTGTTGAATGCCGGCTGAACATTAGAATTGTACTATTTAATTTTCTCATCTACATCCGCGCTGTCTCCTGAACCCTCTCGTATCTTTTAGCCTTCTTTCTTTTCAATTTCATATTCATCATGACATTCTCGTCTCTATTTTGACTCACGGTCCGTTCTTCGCTCGTAGTATACAGTATTATTGTCCCGTTAAATCACAATAACACTTCTCTCTCTGTTCTAAATCACAATTTCGCTCGTATATGTTATAGCTTTGCTCATATACATAGGCCTACATGTATTATACTTATGTTAAATGTAAAATTACTAACGTTATTTAGGTATTTCAAAAAGCGTAGGCTTACTTCTTTTTAATTTTTGCCATTACTTGTTATTTAGCTTTTACTAGCCTTACGTTTTGATGTAACTATACCAAACAGTTTTTTGCCGATAAATCCTTTTACCTCAGAAATATTATTACACTAATTGTAAACTTAGTAGGTCTATTCACGAAGACGTTACTCAATTGAATCAGACGCTCACTAGGCCCTTCAAAAATTGCAACATAACTAAAATATAATGATAAAAATGATAGAAGTTTTCAAGCAGACAGAACTCAGACGACATAATGTAAACTTAGAGAAGGACTACCGGTACTTACGAATTAAGAGAAACTGCGCAATGTACAGATGATTCTCTTGTACGTAGAATGAAAATATACATCATTAGGCTTACCATGTATTAAAACTATATATGTGACGAAATCATGGATCGAAGGGACTACTCGGTGTATTACAGCTGTCAGAACCGGGACCATGTGCTTGGAACTGGGTTCTTGGTAAGCCGTAGAATGAAAGCAAATATCATTGATTTTAAACCCCTTACACCTAGAATGTGTAAAATAAGACTTAGGGGAATCTTCTTTAATTATACTATAATAAACGTGCATGCCCCAACTGATGATAAGCCTGAGGAGGAGAAAGATGATTTTTATGACTTGCTGGAGAATGCGTACGCTAGCAGCCCTAGACATGACATAAAAATAATCATAGGTGACTTAAATGCCAAAGTGGGAAGCAGCCATGCTTGTAGTAATATAGGAAAGTATAGTTTACACTCCGAACACTTAGACAATGGTTTCCGACTATTGAACTTCGCAGTTGGTCAAAATATGATCATAGGAGGGACTTCCTTCGACCACAAAGACATACATAAGGGCACATAGATCTCTCCAGACGGGAGAACGGTCAATCAAATAGATCATGTCCTATTGGATGGCCGCCATAAGTCAGACTTACAAGACGTTAGAGTTTATAGAAGTGCCAACATGGATAGCGATCACTATCTCGTAGTTGCAAAACTGAGAGCTAGAATCTCCAATAATAGAAATGAAAAAGGAATAAAGACTGTTAGATACAATACAGAAATACTAAAGGAAGAAGAAATAAAACGGAGGTTCGAGGAAGTTACTAATGAGAAAATTAGACAGTGGAGACTTGAATGCCGTGAGGAACAAGATATAGAAAACCACTGGCTTAATCTAAAAAACATATTAGTGACCACGGGAGAAGAAATCGTTGGTTTGAAGAAGAGACATGGGTGAGATGAATGGTTTGATAAGGAGTGTGAAGAGGCAACTGAATTCAAAAACAAGACATACAAATTTATGATCCAAAGGAAATGCACTAGGGCTGTTCAAGAGGAATACAGGAAGGCCAGGCGGATGGAAAAGAAGATTCATAGAGGAAAAAAGAGGGAGTATATGATGAGACAGATGAAAAAGATAGAGGAATATAAGAGTAAAAGGCTGAGCCGAGATATGTACAGGAAGGTGAATGATATGAGACAGGAATTTCAGCCTAGAACAAATGCCTGTAGGGATAATAATGGTGGCCTTGTGAGTGATACTGCTGGCGTAATCAGGAGATGGACAGAACACTTCGAAGAGTTGTTAGGCTCAGTTGGGGAGGCTTCGAAGGAGGCATCTGAGAATGAAGAGGAAGCAGGAGAATTCGAGGATGATAGAGAGGAGTTGGTGCCATCCTATGACGAGGTGTATGAAGCTCTAGAAAAGCTTAAAAATAACAAGGCAGCAGGTTCCGATGGTTTACCAGGGGAACTATTAAAGAGCCCAGGAGGAGATTTCATAAAGGAATTTGCCCATCTCATAGAGCGAATATGGCTGGAGGAAGTAATGCCTGATGAGTGGAACAATGGGGTGGTGTGTTTAATATATAAAAAGGGTGATCCGCTCATATGTAAAAATTATAGGGGCATCTCTCTACTTAATACAGCATATAAGGTATTGTCCAACATCATATTTTCTAGGCTGCTTCCCTACGCTGAGGAAAACATAAAAGAATATCAATGTGGATTCACTAGGAATAGGTCAACAACAGACCAAATATTTACACTAAGGCAAATCCTGGAAAAACGTTGGAATATGGAGTGGCCACTCACCATCTCTTTGTGGATTTCCAGTCGGCATATGATTCAATCAACCGGAAAATGCTATATAGAGCTATGAAGGAGTTGAATATACCATCTAAGTTGGTGCGTATGGTTGGAGTAGTTATGTCCAATTCTAAGTGGCAAATCAGAATACAATCAAATCTATCTAACTCCTTAAAAACATTGAATGGGTTGAAACAAGGAGATGCCTTAGCGTGTCTGTTGTTCAACATAGCTCTAGAAAAGGTCATCAGGGATTCAGGAATTCAAACTAGCGGACACATATTTCACAAGGAGGTACAGCTTCTGGCCTACGCCGATGACATTGACGTCATAAGTAGGTCTGAATCTGGCTTAAAGGAAGCCTTTCAGGAACTGGAGTTATCCGCTAAGGCTATGGGCTTGGTTATAAACAAAAGCAAAACCAAATATATGGTTGTAGGTGCCAACACTCGTGCCCTGTCCCCGCGCATTAATGATTATGAATTTGAAAAGGTTCAGGGTTTTCCATATCTCGGGTCATATGTGGACTCTGGAAATGACTCCTCTAGAGACATTGAAAAACGGATATTATCTGCTAATAGGTGTTACTACGGACTGGTGAAACATTTTAAGTCAAAATTAATAAGTAAAGATACAAAAGCCACCCTATACAAGACCTTGATCAGACCAGTCCTGATGTATGGCTCGGAATGCTGGGTGCTAAAAAAACTAGATAAGCAGAAACTATCCGTTTTTGAGAGGAGGGTACTGAGGAGAATCTATGGCCCTGTGAAGGAAAACAACATTTGGAGGCGACTGCATAATCGAGAGTTGTACGAAAGGTTTAAAGATCTTCCGATCGTGCAACTCATACAAATTAACAGATTGCGTTGGGCTGGTCATGTGCAGAGAATGGCGGAGGATAGAATCCCAAAAAGAGTTATGAATTATTTGCCGATGGGAAGGAGAAGGAAAGGAAGACCGCGTACAAGATGGCTGGACCAGGTTGGTAAGGAGGCAGTGAGGCTGGGTGCAGCAAACTGGTGGACATTGGCCGGGAGTAGAGACCAGTGGGGAAGATTTCTTTTGGAGGCCAGGGCCCGGACTGGGCTGTAGCGCCGAGGATGTATGTATGTATGTGACGAATGCGTAAGTATATTTGTGTGTGTGTGTGTGTTCGCGCGCGCGTGTTATTTATGTGAACATAGAATAAATCACGAGTTTGATGCAAATTTATGTTTGTTTTGAGAAACATTGCCACTTTCGAAAAACACAAAACCCAAACTAAACTCTTTACGACTGACTGCAAAGACGCAGAAACTGGGAGCAAAGAAGTTTGAAAACAGAAGCCTTACACAGAATAAAACTATCCCTATAATAACATCGGGGTAGATGTCAACGAAGCTAGACATAATTTAAATGTTTACAACAACAAACGGTTTAGCACGAAATCGCCAATCTGAGTAGCACAAACAGACGGAACAACCGAACAGAAGGAAACTATTCCATCATCGGCATATTCGTTTATTTATGCAAGTATCGGTTTGCTGGCTTTTAGTCGGTTACAGTTGGATTCCATTCGAACTGTGCAGTTTTCAAGAGGAACTTATATTCTTTTTTGAATTGCGGCCAGTCGTCAAAACGGCTATTTGTAAGTTTGAAATGATACGCGGAAAGAATGCGAGGGGGAGACGGGGTTGCAGTGAACAGCCGCGACGCGTTCGCTAGGCGACACAAAAAACTAAAAACACGTCGATTGTATTAATTAAGAGGAATGCCGTTGGACGTTCGCATTAATAAAATTGTGTTCTCACAAGCTGGTGGCTGCCAGCGTACGGGCTTTGTCCGTCCGTCACTCACCGGGGCTTTTGCAAAACCACTGAAATTTGTGTACACACTTAGTGAATTGGGTGTGTTTGTGTGGTGCACGTTTAGATTAGAGACCAAAGTGGACTCACTCGTCGACAACACGTCTTATCTCACGGCTCTAAGTAGTTTCAACTATAAAATTCTTCACGGCCTACATACAAATGACGACATTAACCTATCGGCGACGAAAATAAAATTTATTTTCCTCGCTTTTTCCTATACACACATTATATATATATATATATATATATATATGTGTATGTGTGTGTGTGTGTGTGTGTGTGTGTGTGCGCGCGCGCGCGCGCGCGCATGTGTATTATCACTCAGCCAAGACTTTACTCACATACATGCGACGGACCCACTTATGCAAGTTTACATAGCCTATCCAATTAATATTGCTTCAAGTAAAAGTGTTTTTTATCTTTTGTTTAACAAATTATTTCCGAAGGACATCATCATCGCTTGTTTGTTTATTGAAGTTTTCTTATTTATTCATCAGAGCTAACTGTCCCGCGACGTTTTAGCTGAAACGTTTACGAAGTATTGAATTTAGCGCGATATTAAGGTTGCCGTTAAGACCACGCAACGGAGTGCAGAGCACAGCATCATATGCGCCATTTCGCTTTTCAACGCTACAAACGAATCAACTGAAAGTTAATGCATAGGCCTACAGTTCGAACTGGCATTTGAACGGGTAGTTTTATCTGGCTTGATGTGTGGAAACATCTCAGTTTAATTGTAGCATGTTTCTGTTAGATAATAATTGGCATAATATTAAAAATATAATAATAATTTGTGCACCGTCAGAGAAAAGCGTCTGTCCCCTGGCGGGTGGAACTCTCACTCACTAAAAAAAAACCCACCTCTAATTCATGTACTGATATTCATCTTGGAACCACTTAGCCTATTACTTCAGGGTGGAGCCATTGCGCCCTTAACGAGTCCTCCTAATTGTCCCTTATGTTCTACTGCCCGTTGTGTGCAAGTGCGCCTGTCTTTTCTTTTCTTGTAGAACCGACCGGATAAATATAGAAATGCGGCCCCATTCCTCCTTGCCACGAAGCATAATCTCAACTACACCCTCGGACGTGAACTACCCGAATGCCATCCTCTCTCTTGTGAATCTGGTGCACTTGAAAAAGGTGTGCAAGGGATCTTGACGCGGGAGAGTCACCGTACTGGCATGCTAGGCTTTGCACCTTTTCCATTCTGTGGAAGTAAGCGTTAAAATTGCCATGACCACTGAGGAAATGTGTCAAATGGTAGTTAACCTCGCCGTGGTGGCGGTCAATCCATTCCCTCACGTTCAGCACGCGCCTTTGCGGTCCATCTTCCTCTGTCCTCCCTGTTACAACGATCTTCCCAGTTCCGGAGAATGAGATCCCTGGCTTCATTCTTTGTCGTATCTCTTCCACTGATAATATAATAACATCATCATCGTCGTCGTCGATATCATCATTATTAATGATATTTCAGTTATGGTTTGATATATCCTGATAATATTGATAATATAATTTCCTATGATTATTAGATGCGCAATAATATCAACACTGTTTTCATTGCTAACGCTCACATTTCAACCTTTACATTCTAGTTTTTAACTCTGTTCCCAACAGATGGCAACTGATTTCTCCCCGTATATTTGGTTTCATTTATTTTGGGCTTTTGATGGCTCCTGCCTCTTTGGGTTTAGTGTAAATCTTAATGGATACACCCTGAGTGATTAAAACATCGCAGACAGATGCAACTGTCCTCGATTGGTTTATTATCTTCTGCAACATTAAGTGGTGGTTAAATATTGGGTAACACTGCGTCATCCATTTGCATCCGTAACATCTGTCTCCGTTTGGGGTATTCAACAGACAAGTTTTCGAGCTGTTTCATAGTACTGAGTGTGCTTAATCAGATGTTAGATTCCTTTCGGTCAATTGCATCATTTAATATATACAAAAATATTTTAATTGTAATTTAAAAGTGATAACAACAAATTTTGGTTTTATCTTTCATTATTCCTTTCTATAGTTAACACGTGAAACCACGTTGTCCCTTTTTGTTGTAAAATGTTCTAGCGTTTTAATTGTGTGGTAATTTTCCAGGTTTCTGCGACGGATCCCGATTGCGGCGTCAACGCCATGGTTAACTACACGCTGGGAGACGGGTTCGGCAAGTCGTCACAATTCGAAGTGAAGTCTGTCAGCGGGGAAGTGTGCATAGCCGCCGAACTTGACTACGAAACCAGAAACGCCTACGAGTTCCCCGTCATCGCCACCGACAGAGGTAACCTTACA
The DNA here is from genome assembly GCA_034769895.1 of Magicicada septendecula. NCBI lineage: Eukaryota > Metazoa > Arthropoda > Insecta > Hemiptera > Cicadidae > Magicicada > Magicicada septendecula. The sequence goes on from CM068369.1 coordinate 464,376,101, forward strand.
TTAAACCATTTATTATTATATTAATAAAACTTCATTGTCTACAACTGGCAGTTTCAAACTGTATCTTTGTCGTGAATATAAATACAAATGACGTAATTTATTCCAGTAACGCATCCACTTACTGATAATATTAATATTTCGTCAGAAAAAGTTTGTGACTTGCAGTTAAACCTTCCTCTGGTATTATCTAAGTTCTGAATTTAGGTTATTCTGTTGTCGTATAGTTGTTGGTTTACAAAATATAGGCTTATAAAGCGACAGTATTTGCAATGTTTTACTTCGAAGGTTCAGTCTTCCTGACTTAATATTTTTCAGTTGTGCAACGTCAGAAGCATAAAATCGAAAGTTATACGTAAAATAAAGTACTGAAAATTTTTGCGTCTTTTTATAGTAAAATTTACAATACTATAAAGGTATAAAATAGTCCATGTTTTTCCTGTTTTACGTAAGAAGTTATGGAAGTCGTATATTGTATTTTAGGAACAGAAAAAGTATCAATGTGTTACGTTTTAGAAGTGAAGAGTCGCAGAAAAATCACAGTTCTGTGAAGACTAGAATAAACAGTATAGAGTCTATAGCCTCAGGAACAGAACCCATCCAGTTGTCGGTGTTCCTTCTTCCTCTACGTGTTACGAAATGTCACCGACGTCAGTCATTTGCAGTGAGAGTCCCGACTCTTCAGAGGTTACGAAGCCTCAGGGCTATGTGCAACGATTAGAACATCACTCTTCACGCGCCTTTCACAAAAACGGAACGTGATCCACGTTTACCGTAAACCGTTTCTCTTAACAAACTGTAACAGAGTTAAATTCAATCGCCTAACACGCTTAACAATTACTGTTAGTGTCCCAGTAAACTTTGTAGCCATTTATCGTGACAGAACGGCACATGCGTGATGTAGAAATGCGAACGGCACGCTGTTCTCTCTCTCTCTCTCTCTCTCTCTCTCTCTCGCTCACAAGGTTCAAACGGCCCCCTTAGCGGCGAGAAACCTTTCGTGAAAGTTATTATTTCATAAGAAAAATGAGTAGAAGGAAAAACGCCGCTTTGTACTGTAGGAGGCAGGCAATAAAACCGTGAAACGTTATATTTTTATCTAAGTAACCCATCTGAAATTCTACGCGCACACACACACACACACACACACACACACACACACACACTTTCAGTTTCATCCGAGGGAGGAAGGCGACGACGATCGGGCGCGAGCACCAGCACGAGCGCCAGCGAGACAACGCTGTACTTCCTACTCACGTCGTGCCGACTCCTTCGCACTGTATAGTCTCTTCACCACAACGCGTCGCGTCTTCTTCCTTCCTACGTTACCCTCCAGCGATAAGCGGCTATGTCACTCCTCCACTGGATGTCAGTATTTCGTTTACGACAGGCAGTAGATTCATCTCGCACCAAGCGAATCATATTACAGTAACTTTAAAAACTAAGTTTTGGACAAAAACTAATTGTGCCCGAATTTTATGTTCAGAATGTATATATCGGAATACAGACCGCGACGGGTTTAAGAAGGTTGAAAAATCTGCCTTCAAGGAAAAAAATACATTATTTTAGAATGGTAAACAGTGATATAGAAAACATAAAATTTCTTTAATAACATTATATAGCCTATTGGTTCGCAACAATTGAAACGTTCGTGGCGGTGACACGGTGATGAAACAGCGATCAAAACAGAATTTGAAAGCAGCAAGCGTGGCTCTTCCACCACCTTATTGGCCGTCCTTGCATTACACTCACACGCGTTTTCCACCTTTTTCTACTCGGTGCCTCCAACTTCTCAACGACCACCCTGCATTGGTGTTCGTTTCCAAAAACCAAACCCATACTGGCTGAAGGAGGCTTGTCTCCAAAACACCCCTAGACTTGCCCAATCGGACAAACCTCAAACAGCACAAAAAAAAGAACTTCCACCACGACGTGAGATTTTTTTTAAAACAATTGAGAAGTATTTTGCGTATAGCGTAGGTTTTGGCTACGTTAGAAGATAACGAAGAGATCAAAGACTGTAGGTTTTGCATCTACCTAGCAGTAAGCTTACTTGTCTGTGAAAATGGGAAGAATGAGGAAGAAGCCAGACAAAGAATTTGTCTGAGACGGGAGGATAATTAGGAGGTTAAATGGAACTTGGTGGCGCAAGGAGATATCTAAAGATAGAAATGGAGCATCTACTATACTTAATGGCGCATATACTATTATATAGTACAGCACTAAAGTAAATAATACTTAAAAGTATTATATTATACGGTGCTGAATCTTGGAATATGACTGTGTCAGATAAAAGAAAAATTATGGCCATGGAAATGTGTGCAATGAGATTATGTCAACGAGAGGAATAGGTCAATGATGGATGCGTCACACATTGTTTTGGATGAGACAGAAACAAAACAACTAATCTAGTTCGATATTTGCGCAGTATGCGAGATGAATGATTGGCAAAAATGATATTTCAATGGAGATTCACAGATCGAAGGAAAAGAAAAAGACCTGTTCGGACATGGGGTGAAAACATTCAACAAGCTCTAAGGTGCGTAATTAACTGACGACCTGTGCAGCGGTAGAGTGTAAAGGAGGAAACATTTGGAAATCGAACAGCGACGGTGGACGCTATAAACCGATCAATGACGATGATTGAGCATTAAGTTTCTTTCGCTCAATCTCTCCCCCTTAACCGCATTTCATATCTGTCATTCGTAGATTGAAAAATGAGGCAAAACAAGAGATTAAACGGAGTGTTTCACTATAGCGAAAAACTCAGTGATGACAACTACCTGAAAAAATGTACCGAGAAAGCAGAAATTAAATAAATTTACTTTACAAGTCATTAAGCCGAAAGTTAGAAATTTAGTATCACAACCGAACACACAGAAAAACAGTTCTAGGTTTATTTTTTATAACGACATAGACTGATAATTTTTTGGAACGATACAATTTGTCTGCTTCCTAAGGCAATTTATTATCATCTTATACTTCGAAGATGCATGTCAGTGGAAGTCATCACCATGATCGTCATCATCAGCATATGGTATTCTATCGCATGATAAGTCTCAGACACGCTGGTCTCTCCATTCGTAACCTTTGAATGCGTCAGACTTTATCTCTTCAAACGATCCTCTTTTTCTGCATCGTCCAGGAGGTAGGCCTTCACGACCAAAAAATGGTTCTGTCAGCCGTGTACTTTGCAAAGTTTATAACACGTTTTTTTCAAGTCTGTGCGAAACGGCATGCAAACCCTTTTTTTACTTATTTCTCAAAAAATAAATTTTATTGTTTAATAATTTGTAATTGTAATAAATATATACTGATCTTGTTCCTTTTGGTATCATCAGTTGAATACACCAAGTGCAATACAAACGAGCAATAATTCCGACCCACCGATATGCAGTTTAAGATTGTTGGCGCCTAACCTATCACATGGCCTGCTATTAATAACAATAATAATGCAATAAGATAACTACCTACCGAAGTGCAAATAGAACGTGATTTCTCGCCTATATATATCTGCAAGGAACACTTCAGGACAATACAATGTATGCACGGATTACATCAGAGTTAAATAGACTTTTGTAATTCAAAACAAGCCGTAGTGGTAACATTAAATTTTATTAAATAAATTATGTTTATTACGCAGTCCGTGTTGTACAGTACCACCACTGTTATTGTAAAATGTTTTCACATTTGTTAGTGCGCCTCGTGTTTCTGTACCACTGTTATTATTGTAACAATAAACAAACGGTCTTTGTCCACGCCAGCCAACGACGTTTAGGTGTTAAAAGATACAACAAGACTGATATTTTTCTTGGCTAATAGTCAAGCCGATCTCATTATTATGGCTACGCTCAATATCTAATATGCAGACAGACAAACGAGTACAACAAAACGGACGTTTTCCACTCTAAAAACCTCTCCGAGTATATTATACGTCTGCTTTGAAGTTGTATCTCTTTCAATACTCCTCGCATAGTGGACAGGCTGGACTGAACGTGGATCGTACGCTTGTTTCACTGTTGAAGTTGTGCGTCCAGCCTACTTTCTAGCTACTTCAGAACGCGCCCTGACGACACGTCTGACGCCGGGTGGATCCCAGATTCCATAACTATTTTTTAAGTATACGATCAGGTTTATTACACAGCATTTGCGTACACGTTTGAAATATGAAATATAGGAAAATCAATTCAGTCAATAAGTATCTTCTAAACAATGTTTCATTTGCGCATATTTTATTGTGTTATTACTTCAATGAGATCGACTTCAGGATGTTATCACGCGTTTTTCAACCACTTTAAACGTGCTAATGTTGATTAGTATTAGCTTAATTTTTCTTTTGTATAAAGCCGACCCCACCGTCCCCCCAGGCCAAATTCTGGATACGCTACTGTAAGTGTAATATTTACATAATTTTAATACATTTTAAACGCTACTTGCGATATACAGCATATTGTCGTACCTATATTTTGTCACAAACGTTGTGTGTTCAAATATCTGAATTTTCGGTCCCAATTAGTTCGGGTAACTGGCGCTTTACTTCTGTTCGCCCAACTTACACACAGTACATACCTTCCACACGTGTAGGCGTAGTAGTTGCACTTTCTTCGGCTGGAACAATGTTGTAATAAATATCAGCCTCCTTTCTCTTGTTTTCCGCGGTGATACTGGAACTATTACAGCCTATAACTCAGCTGTTACGCACGTGTTCAACAATATTAATGTTCTGAAACGTATTTAAACCATCACTCTCTCTGCTGCCCGGCAAACATAATGGATGCTAAGTGGCCTACGTGACAGAGCATGCGTTTGTCGACGTCCGTCCGTTTACTCATTGGCGGACGCCTAGAAAATCGCAACAGTAGACGTTTCTCTGTTTCCATTTACGCGCCTCCAGCTCTTGTCGTTCTGATGAAAAAGACCAGCCTGCACGGTAAATATCCGATAAGTTAGGGTAAGGAGAATCGGATTTTGGAATAAATACTGAAGTTTTTCCAGGCAGAAGTGGTAGAGTACTGTAATAAACGAAGATGCAAATTTATGTACAAGAAAAACCGTAGGAACTACAAAATCAGTGACGATTACAATTTTGTAGAGTAAATAAGTGCTAAAAATCTCAGTTCACAATTTTATCTTATGAATAGACGATGTCAATATTCGACAACGAAATTAATTTTTATTTACTAAATACCTATCACAGTTTTCGCTTCAATTAAACGTCCTGAACATTTTTTTTCGAACTTATATACGACCTTATCGATCTTCTATAATATCTTCTTCTCCGAATCCATCCTTATTCCATTTTCTTCCATGTTCTCTCGTCTTTCCTTCTTCTTTTTCTTGTTGCCAGATATCACCTATCAACTCGTCATCTTATCTTTTATTATTATCTTGTTGTAATCCTCTTAGTTTACCTCGTCTCCATCTTCACCTCAAAGAAAAAGAAGGAAGTTTCTTTTTCTACTGGCCCTTCCCTTCATCTCCTCGTCCTTTTCCACTTTTTCCGTACCAAACGTAGGACTAGGTATTGCTTGTACTTTTACGTCTGTTCTATCAACTCCGTCCCATTCAGATCGTCAATCAGGTCGGCGATTTCCTTGAATAGTTCTGTCTTGATCTAATTATAATCCTTTAATGTACAGTGCGATCTGCTTAACTGCATATACCCCTGTAAAGATTCGTACGGTGAATGTCGCATCAATCGTAGCGCAGTTAAAAAATTTAGTTTCCTATACTCTTAAAACACATCAGACTTTAAAGCGTTTTATAGATGTCAACGAGAATTTAGTCACTGAACTGAACCCAAAGTAGACGCGCACACTTTATGGTGCTAATCAGTCAATGACAGGCCGTACGTACGCCTCAATAAAAGTATACACGGATCTTGTATCCATAAACTCGATTCTCGCTCATCCTGAAAAGAAAACAGAGAATTAATGGCAGAGAAAATATGTATAAATCCGCGTATGAATATTCAAATAGCTTTCCGGCCCGCACAAACGAGATAAAAAAAACACAAGAATTCAGCGGTTAACATGGTAGTTTAATGAGTACACCGACTTACTGCTCATGTCGAGTGAGTAATAAGGAATTTCAAAGTGCACATAAGCGCGCGCATGTCTCCACAACCTGACTGTCTGTCTCTCTCCGCCTGACTGTCTATCTCCCTATATGTTTTCTCCGAGAAGACGTGTCAATATTACCCCTTTTATCGTCGTCTTTTTCTGGTTCTTCGATCCGCGCTAAAAGTCATGAATATCAATTTGTAATTTTATCTCCCTATCTTAGGCGGCTACCTTACCTAAATACCTAGAACAGACGGGACGGCGGCGGTACGCGTGTGCGCGCGACGGAGACAGAAAAAACAAATAGATCTAATTCCGCGGCATTTTTTCGTTCCGTTTACTTGCGAAAAAAATTTGCAATAAATTATTTTCCATAAATGTAATTTATAGTGGATGTAAATGTATAGAAGTGAACAGTATTTCATGTTGGCTGGGCTCGCGTATATATATTAGATCTGACACTTGCCGGTCTGACTCTCTAAACATTCATCATTGCATGCCCCTCTCTCCTCAACGTGTCTCTCTCGCTCAACCCCATTCAGAAATCGTGAAATTCCTTTAATCCCGTCTGCACTGTTGCACTGCTGCGGTTCTGTTTTTGCTCTCTTCCGTTCTGTTCGTTGCTGATACACAAACAAAGCTAATTTACAGAGCTGTGAGTTCCGCAGCGTATGGAAATCGTAGTCATAAGCAAAGTATTAAACAAAGGCAACTTAACGGCGTCGTCACCATCATGATCATCATCACAATCATTGTCGCCATCGTCATCATCAATCCCAAATTACAATAATTTTTATTACTTGAGGACCGCCTTTCCTTATTAAACACTGCTACATAATGTGGAAATCTTCATGTTCATTATTCACTTCCGGGAACTGTAGACGTCATGCGTAAGCATTGTCTCCCGTTGCTAATGAACAAACACTGATTACATACACTTCTGTAATATATGCTGTATTTTATATGTAATTACAATACTGACCGGGGTAAATGTCGTGTTAATGATAAAATTCTACTGTTTAATGTTATATTTAACTTCTTACAAAGGTTTGAAAAAATCGAATCCTGACCACTCAATTTTATCTCAGTCTTCACCCTTACGAGTAAAGACATCCACCGCTGCCGAGCCGCTATGACTGGATGGTTATCCACCCATCCCCACATATGGAGATACGATCCATGAAACAGAGAAAATAAAGCCATTAAAATTTTCTTCTCATTGTCTAAATCCAATTAAAATGTCCATTGTAACTGTGTACAGTTGGTAGACAGCATTGACTAACTTTCCACTTATTTTTAATTTACAACCAAAAAATTGAATACAATCTGTGGTTACATTTACACTCAATTTTCTTACTACATGGTGATCAATGTAATCTTTAAGGGAAAAAGTACATAATTTCACTTGAAGATTGAAGAGAAATCAGGTTTAACTGTAACAAATATAAAACGTAGAATTTCTCCTAGCTGATGACTCATAACTTTCAAAACGAAACGATGTCATCACAGCGCACTTGACACGACTCCTTCTAGTGTCAGCTCAAAGTATTGCCCATATTTTCTCCTATTTCTTACTTTTTGTTCAGAATCTGACTGTCTGTTCTAGAGTAGCCTATAGACTTTTGTTTTTTCCAGAATGAGCCAGTGTTGTTTACGTTGAGACAAGATTAACTTACGTATCATTACTCATTCCAGTTAACGTTAAAAATTTGGTAAATTGTAACGCGTTATAGTTTTAGGGGCTCCAACTCGTATAGGGTACGTGGATCAGGATATTAAGTATGCAAGCCTTCAGATGTTATATTAGGTATTTGCCTTTTTGCTTTTGTTAAATACTTATTCTAAACTGTCTTGTACAGTCGACCCTTTACAAATCTAGAGCTCGTAGGAATGTAATTGTGTTTTCCAAGAAAGGAACGTTTCTGCCCGTTCTTAAATTGCCGTAACACTAACGATTTGTGGATCAGCAATCCTCTGACCAGACGTATCTCGTTTAGAATTACGATCATTCCAAGCATTCTGTAGATACGGTCGGACCGTTAACCGGAAGGTCGTTGTTAATCCTTTAAAACGATCCGTCCTCAGACCATGTTACGTCAATACGCTAAGTAATCCTTCACGGCAAAAACGACCAAGACTAATTGCAAATTAATTACCACAACAACTAAATATAAACTTTCAATCACGGAATGGCTGCGTACGGCAGTGCGTGTACGTATGACCTTATCCATCCACTACTCACAAAAGTCTTCCGAAGGAGACGTTTTAATTAACGTGGCTGTGCAATTAATATGAACTGGTGTGTATATATATATATATATATATATATATATATATATATAATAGTAAGTAGTTAGTTGTGTTATTCGCAAGTGCGGATTCTTCGAAGTCCGTTCCAGTCACACAGTCTTATCTAGGCTTGTTGTGTGTCTAGCCTATGAGCAACGCGCGTTACACTGGCCGACGCAGCCCTTGACCCCTGTCGCCTCGTGTAATCAGGCCTTCGCCTCAGTAGACACGCGTGTGTTAACAAGACGGACAAGTATAAATGCGTTTTTGCACATAAGTGCTCGGCGCTCGATTGGATTTTAATACCGTAGCCTCTGCACACGCGTCGCGCAAAACTGTTTAGTCTTGCATATACGCTGCCGGTTACGGAATATTCAGTTGAACAACATAAACACGGTCTTCACTCGTTAAATCAACTTAACATTGTTGGTCTGGCTTATGTCTTTGTATAGGTTAAACTGTATTGAACTAACAGCAATGTACCCAACTCTTGCACTTTCTGACTAACGTACCTTTCAAATTACGGCAGCTACTGGAGAATAACCGGACGCAGGTATACGGCATCGGTGCCGAATATCTAGCGAGGCAAAACCATCTTGTCCAGTTTTTTAAGAAGCAAAACAAGAGGCGCAAAGCCTTATGCAATACACAGTACCTAGTATGAAACCCCGCAGCTACAAATACACTGTTGTATGGTTGAGGAAGTTGTAAGCTCTACAACAAAGACACGTCAAGGATACGAATTACAGGAATTTAATCTCTGCATATAAGTTTACAAATTACACGATATTAGACAAAATCAGTGGTTAAGACGTGGACTCAGTGTAACGGTTTTAATTTATTCAATTAGCCTTACGATTCACCAGTGCAGATAAAGTGTAAGAAGCGCGATAATATTTTAAGCATAACGTAAGTAGGAAACCGACAGTAAAGGCTGTACGTAATGCCTGCCACGAAAGCAAGGACTACAACCAAGACATACGGCGCACGTCAACATGCGGGATATTGCTTATCCGTGACAAAAAGGAGAAGTCAGGACTGTACTTAAGGTAAGAAAAACACTGAGAACTTCTAAAACCTGGACACGAAACCGTTACATAATTGCAAAAACCACACACTAAAATATTATATAGTAGCCCTATAACAAGAAAACATTACGAAAAATATGAATATATGTCACGATAAAATTAATAAAATACAGAACTATGACACGCGTTTTGACAGAAATACAAATTCGTGGAGCTTCCGCGGGTATACCGAAGGTAAGCACTCTGTGCTTGTTTAAGAAAATTCTAATGGATAACGGATTCTGGTCTTTTCGATTTCGGTTTTGTACTCTCAGATTTTCCAAGCTACCGGGAAACTCTTCCGCGTTGTCGACTGTCAAGGTTCACACTCCAGTTCCTTTTGGACACGAAGGAATACATAATTAGGACCTAACTCTGTGTCACTCTAGAAACGTTTTCGCAATAAGGGCTTCACGGAACGATGATATTTTCCAAGAAACGTTAGTCAACTAAGAGGACTGTGAAACAGTGTGGTAATTTCAAACTAACTATTGCCAAAGATAAGAGTACATGGAACGATGGTGAGGCCGCCTACTAGAAAGTGTAAGTAGTTTCGATTTTTGTGAAGGTTGGTGAAGTTAATGACTTGCGGTAAGCTGTATGTGAACAGTATCTTCTTCTTAACCACACAAGGGCGAATGCCTGGTGTAAACTTTCAAGTCAGAGGACCCAGTAGGAGGAAGTAGAAGACTGATATAAGATAAGGTTTGTTAAAGGTCGTAAGACACGTTATTATGGTTAAACGTTTCCGTTTACTACACTTGTGTTATAAAAGTCTAAGTGTTTACCGTACATCATCAGAAGCTCATAAACCATCAACTGACGACAGGAGTCAGTAACAACAGTACTCTCTGTTAGATGATGTATGACACGAAAATTAACAGATTACAAACAAAACACTATTATCTCTCATAACAGCTGAAAAGTAAGATGGCTGGTAAGAAACAGTGAACGTCCGCGGAATTAAATACATCTGATTATTTAACCACGTAAGGTAGCCTATACTGAACACGGCAGAGGTAATATACACAGTACAGGAATGTAGATTTTATAAATTTTGTGACGAAAAATATGCGATAGGTTTAGTTTGACTGTAAATTACGTATAGTGATATGAATTGAAAAATAATCCTGTTATGTGCGGAAATTGAGTCTTTTTGATGGACATGTTGTTATCCATGTCTTTGTTTATTCGTGTGTTGTTTATACATTCTCTAGTACGGATCTTCTTAAACATTCGTGAAAGCTTTTGAAACAAATGTTAGATTAAGATGTAATTTAATTTGAAGTCGTTTAAAATGAAAATGATGAGATTGATATTTTTTAACGCAAACGTGTAAGCGGCTCATCGAACAATGAACCGTCCTTAATGAATGGCACGAAGCGAACTGAACTGATTAAGTACAGTTGAGAGAGTTTGCAGAAGCGCACGAATGGGCGCGGAATCGCGTGCACATTAGTTGTGAAAACGGGCGGCACTGGTATGCCTTAAAGACAGAAAGCAGAACTGAGAAGACGAGAGGTGGACACTCGAACGAGCAGAAAAATTTAGAGAAATACTGGGGAGAGTGGTGAGAGAGGAGTGAGAGAACACGGAAACAGAAACAACAAGAACGAACAAAGTAATAGGTGCAATAATGACGATGTTACTTCTAGGAGGCGTAAAGCGGTTGTCGGCCGTAAATCATGACGATGACAACACCAACAACAATAACAATAACAATATTAACAAACATATTAATTACACAAGACACAAGACTTTTAATAAATTCGTTTAGGACAACAAAGCGGCAGCAAAATGGTCATAATAAAAATATACTAGTTGTCACATAATAATTATGTTAAACATATATTTCTCGGTTTCCTAATAGTTGTAGCAGCAGCAGCAGTGGTAGTAGTAAAATGACTCATCCAGAGCAAAACGAAAAGCGAAGGGTGATCTAATCGAGAGAAAGAGAAAGAGAGAGAGAGACAGCGCGCGCGCGCGGCCGAGAAGGGAACGCCAGCAAAATTATATGTGAACAATGTATCGGTAGTGGTGAGAAAGAGACAGAAACGGAGAGAAGAAAAAGAGAACGAGGAGAAGAGAAAGAGAGTTAGAAACCCGACTGGATTCCAGCCTGTCAACTGGTTGATTTATGTGAAATGGAACGCGTGAGCGACAGATTCCGTCGCGGGCCCGGGTTACACTGCACTCTCCAAAACCTGTTGTATCCCGGGCCTTCCTGGCTGGCCGGCTTCGACCCTCCGCGCCTGCTCCATCTTATTTTCTTTTCAATTTCGTACTCGCTCTGAAACGTGAGGTTCACGTTACCTCACAGCGAGCTGGAATAAAATTAACCATATTAATTTTGTCCGTACATAACCTATTTAGCATAAATAAATAAAACTGAAATAATAATAACGCGCGTATTATTGTGGCTGGCTGATGTACGACTTCCTTTCGTTTAGTATATCGACGGACGAGATATAGTCTCTCTGCGCCATGCGACACCGGACGACAGTTTTACATAATAATGCAAATTCCGTCGTTAATAATAATAATAAAGCAACTTCGCTGTGCAATTCAGGCCACATTAGCCGCAGTTCTGACCGGACGTTTATTCCTGTCTTGCTGAAGAGGTTTTATAAAATATCTGCGATTTACGCGCGTTGCAATTCCGTCGTTACTACATTTCCAGTGAACATGAAATTTTTATGGAGCCGTTACACTAAACGTATTCTCATTTCGCCCCGGCTGTACATATGAACTCCCTAAAATCTTTCTCTTCTGTGTGTGTGTGTGTGTGTGTGTGTGTGTAAACACTCAACTGATATGACGGAATGAAATAATGCTATTTTTTTAAATTTGAAACCATGCCAGTTCATCTTGCACATTTTTCAGAACCAACGTCTATAAAATGTAACCTCGTTTAGGGGTACGTTCGGCTCTCCACCCTTTTGTCGAACACTTTATAAACTATTTCTACTGAAGATGACCTCCGGTGAGTGGCCGAAACGTTTCGACAATGACAGAACAAAGCAATCGATCGCAGCAAAACAGCCCGGATATAAATACTTTTATCAACAACTCCGGGCGTGATTGCCTAGGTAACGTCTCTCAGTTTTTGTCGCCAGTATTTGAAACTGATTATTATATTTACATATGAAAATCCGATGTCCACGCAGAACGGTAACGGAAAACACGTTCAACCTTATTCTTGACCGAATCTATTTGCTTCACGGGTGCTCAGTTTTAGTCGTGTTCATCAGTCGTCTTTGTTCTCCATTACTCAAAGAAAAGGCTTTTCTTTTCTTCTGTCCACCAAATGTACAAAGATTTCATCTCCGGCTCAGAGAAATGTAATTTTGAAGAGAGATTTGAATTCGTAACTGAAACTGTACAAAACCCCTGACTTTTTCTGAAGACACGAAGATCTTCAATCTTAATATACATGGTATAAATGATAATATGCAGCCTAAATACATACATAGGCTATATGTATTTATCCTGTTGTAGAATTAGAGAACAGCTACTGTACAAGGGGAAAGATTATGTTTCTCATGTTATGCTATCTTGTAAAAGTTTTATTCTTCGACCGAAAAGTTTTGTGAAGTAAAGTTTTTTGAACTTTGACGTCTTTAGATGGCGGTATTATCTTTAGCTGGATTTCGCTTGTAGGTCTAATAAAGTTTGAACCAAATCACATGGCTAACCAAACAAACGAATCACTAAACTCTTAAAAAAATCTTCAATCAAAATTTAGATTTTATGTACGTATTTAGCATTATACATTATGTTCCCGTATTCTTTACTAACTTTTCGACTTTGGTATTATTATAGTTATTATTATTATTACTGTCATCACCATCATCATCATCATAATCATAATCATCAGTGTCGTCATCTTTTATCCTCGACGTTGTCGTTATCATAATCATCATCACTGATGTTATTACCATTATTATCAATTTTATGTTTTATTTACTAGATCTATTATTCATTACTTTTATTATTGCACTTTTTTATTACCATAACTATTTTATTAAGTTCGAAAAACGACAGTTTTGGAACTAAAATCAAGATCAGTAAGAATCAGATAATCTCACACCTTCAAAGTTAGACGTCTACGAACAGTGGAACTCCTTATACCAATAGCCTATTTTCTACATTTTTGCTCTGCAAATATCGTTTTTTGTATATGACAGTTAATGAGTTTAAGGTCCACTACAAAGTCTTCCTAGTCTTCTTGGGCCTTATATAAGTTAACACTTTGCGCTTGACAGTAACGTACACCTAACAATATTCAGTATATTTTTAATGGAATTATAATTATTCAACATGGGCTTCAATGACTATTTGCGCGTAACACAGTAGCCTACTTGATTACGCCTAAACTACTGTACATTGAAACCATACGAAAAGTAGTAATATCTTTTTTAATAAATACGGTTGATTGTTGTTTTGTACAATCAAGAAAAAAAGGTAAAACCTTTGTTCCGTAGCTGTTATTTTCTGCCACAAACTTCCCGGTACCAACAAGAAAAGCTGTAGTTGGACTGATAACATGATCCCCACGCTGTGACATTTAACGAATCGACATTCTTCGACGATCAATCAATCATCGTGCTTCCGCACCGGATAATGTTGTTCACAGTTCGTCGCTGCGATAGTTCAGTCGTAATCAATAACAATTTGTCATGTACATCCGTAGTCGCTTGGTACGCTAAATCCTTTGTTTTGTTTGTGCTTACAGGAGGACTCAGCACGACGGCCATGGTGAAGATCCAACTGACGGACGTGAACGACAACTGGCCCAGCTTCTATCCGCGCGAATACAACGTTTCGCTACGCGAAGGAGTCGCTCACTCCACGTCGGGCCCCATCGTCGTGGTCGTGGCCACCGACCAGGACTCCGGCCGTTTCGGTACCGTCACGTACCGCATCGTGTCCGGAAACGAAGCCAATCTGTTTCGCGTCGATCGGACCACGGGCGAGATATTCCTGTCGCAGCCGAACCTACTGTCGACCAGGACGCAACCGTTTCATAAGCTCAACATATCGGCGACGGACGGTGGCGGGCTGAGGGCGCTGCAGGACGCCGAAGTGTTTCTCAGCGTCACCGACGGCGCAACACGGCCTCCGATATTCGAGAGGACGAGGTATAACTTCAACGCACGAGAAGATGTACCTAGGAACACCATCATTGGCTCAGTAAAAGCTACCAATTCTGAAGCAGGTAAGCACCAGCTTACATATTGGCCTATCAAAATTTAGCTTTAAGGTTGTCGTATGTACCCCGCTGTAAACAAAGAGTTAAAAAACAATTTATGTTTTGTACGCAAAGTAAACAATTTTACTCACATTTTAACTCAAGAATAATATTTAAGTTTCACAGATCTACTGTTTCTAACGAGTGGTTCGCTTGGTTCGCTACACGATACACTACGCTCATAAAATAAATAATTCTTTGTTCCATCAATAATTGTGTGAAACGTAGACAAATGATTACATTACCTTTGAATGAATGCAACCAATTGTCTAGCGAGATGACAGGAGTGATTGATATTTATCTGTCTCGCATGTTCCCTGGTCGGTGACTCTTCTATCGCAGTGAACTTTCTTCAGATAAGAAAGCCAGCCCCTTAATGGCAATCCTTTACTAACCTCTACTAGATATACTGTCCCCAGATCTAGCACTCGTTTCGACATCAGTAATGACATATATATTGGGAGAGTTATTAAACAATAATGTTTTTTCATTTTTTATTTTATAATGTCACTTGGGATCTTGTTTTCTCTATCGTCAGAAAGATAGCAGCCCCTTTTAAAATTTAAGTCGTTCTGTCACACGAGGTCGTACAGGAAGCTAGTTCCCTCGACTTCTTATATTTCTTCTGTGAATCTTACAATTTAAGACACCAGACTCTCAGAGAATGGTGAATATATGTCTTGTAAAACATAACGAATCGAATACAGTAGATTTCTTTCGCCACAGAAGAATCAATGTTTGGTTACTTTACGCGTCTACAATAGTTTTAGCTCGCTTTTATTAATAGTGATATATTGGGCAGTGGGGTGGTTTGTTATCTATCAGTAATTAATCTAATTAATTTTATGACGGCTTTGAGAAAATTATGGAAAATCCAGATGGGCTGCATAGGAAGTGTGTACATAAGCAACAGATGTGACAGTATCTGATGCATCTAATATATCTAATTTCGTTAATTTGTACCCTAATATGAAAAACAGATGTTGCTTCCAGCTGCCCAAACTGGACTTTGAAATTTCATAAACATATCGTAACCTCGTCTTTACGGTCTAGGAGACTTTACATGTAGTGACTGTGGTTATAAAAGTGAGTTCCTGTTAGAATACTCACGTCAGGCTTTTTGTATCATCATCTTCTACAAGGATTAAACCAAAAATGGTTTGTTCCGGTCCCAAGCAAACAGACTAGAGTTAGTCACTCCAACGCTTCTTCGACGTCCTACACCTCACCGTCATTTCGGTTTATAATTCCATAGTTGTTTCCGGATGCGGCAGCCATCCAGTCGTTTAAGATGTGCAAACCAACGTATTGAGCAATCCTGTCGAACAGACTCATAATATTCAGTTCCTGCCGTATGTTTGAATTTCTTCTACGATCTTGAAGAGTATACCATGCCACCACGTATTTGATAAATCTCACTTCGGCCGCTTTAATACAACCGGCCTGGGAATCCGTTGAAGTCCAATTCTCAGACCCACTGAGAAGCGTAGGGAGGGCCATCACCTTGTGGACCTTTCACAGCTGTGGTCGGCAACGTTTGATCCATCCGGTTATTTCTTGCTTGACAGAGTTTAGTAATTAATATGTCCCACGGGTAGTTCTAGCATATCGCAGGTTAAGATTATGGTGGGGCTGCCACGTTCTGGCTTAACGTCCAGCCTGATTTTCTGTCTGAGTTGTCTCCCGTAAACTGGTTGTCTTGCTGGACTACAGAGACCAGTTTTCTCTACTTCAGATATCCATAAGGACCTTTAAAGTGGTCGTGTCTCCTCGCCTTTACATCCTACGCCGTTTACCGACAAAGGGTCGTCCCCCTTTAGAGGCAATTTCTTACCCAAGGGCGAGAAGGTCCCCTAACCTCTACTTGTTGACAAGTTCTTGTACTACTTGGGACACCTTATGCAGGCTGTACTCGGTCTCCAGAGCCGCGTCAGCTACTTGTAGGGGTTTCCCATCCCTCACCACCTGGAGGTGCGGCTAGATATTTCCCTTCTTCGAGGAATGAGGAGACCATAAGGCATTACTAACCCTTTCCAGTACTTTGGAGAAAGTATTATGTTTCTCAGCTGGAGACAGTTTCTACGCATTACATATGCCAACCAAAATGTTTTCCCTTTCTTATTGCTTTAAGAAAATTTGCTTTCTTCTCCTATTCTCGTCAATATTTCATCATTTTTCACTTTACCAGTCAATCTTACATTAATCATTCTTCGCCACAATCACATTTCGAGGCTCTCTAGGTACATTTCTTCTTTCGTTTTGGTGGTCCATGTTTCATTAACATATAAAGTCACACTCTAAATAAAACACTTAGCAAATCTCTTCCTCATCTCAGTCGAAATCCTTCTTGCTGTCAGCAATTCTTTTAGCTTTACCGAATCTCTCTTACCCATAGACATCCTACTTCTAATTTCCTCCATACAACTTCCGTTCCATGTCATCATGCTCATTCTGTTTTCATTTTTTTGTTTAATTGCACTAAACCACCCGGTAAATTTCTATCGTTCAACTAAAACTCCAGAGTTAAACTGTTTGACAGTCTTTTTAGAATTTTGCCGTTTACCGTAGCCCGACGAGGAATCACATTTGTTACTGGCGCTACGGTTCTACGAGAGCAGTGACCTTTCTGCGCCACGTCAACATTTGGTCATGGTTCTGTACCAACGTATCCAAATTTCGAACACCCAGCTTCTCGGACCATCTTCAACCCCATCTGTTCACCTTACTTTGGCTCGGCCTCTTTTCCGTTAGGATGTTTCTCTTATTCCAACTCCTACATGAGGACAGGATGTCCAGCCCGGTTATGCCTCATTGATTTTATCGACTAAGTTACCGGCGGCTGTCTAAATGTTTCATACAGTTCGATTACAACGACCACGCCACAGCCGTTCTCACATGTTGCTCCTCAAGAACTTCCCTTTCAAACGTATTTATTCGGTTCTCATCCCTTTTTGACATTGCCCACGTCTCAGAGCGTTCCTTAATACGGGGCCCTTACCAGGGTTTTGTAAATAATGAGTTTATATTCGTGATTAAAAATCTACTTTTGAAGTGATTCCGGAGACCATAAAAATCCCTACTTGCTGCTATAAGTTTCCTGTAATTGGTAACCACTAATAAGTTTCCTGTAATAAGTATCGAAGTTCCGTCAAGTCCGATACTGTGTTACTCAGCTGTGTCCACTTCACCCTTTACATTCAATAGCTGCCATCTACTCCAAATGCTTGTCATTTCTACTTATTTACTGATGGCTGTTTCTTTTTCTCCTTTTGTATACATAAAATCGTATGATCTCTTTAACAGACAGACTGGGAATTAGCCCCATTATTCTAAAAGTATTAATTTGTTCTCTCTCTCTCTCTCTCTCTCTCTCTCTCTCTCTCTCTCTCTCTCTCTCTCTCTCTCTCTCTCTGTGTGTGTGTGTGTGTGTGTGTGTGTGTGTGTGTGTGTGCGTGCGTGCGCGCGCGCGCGCGCGCGCGTGTGTGTGTGTGTGTGTGTGTGTGTGTGTGTGTGTGTGTGTGTGTGTGTGTGTGTTTAAATATGATAACATCACTCAAAGTGCTTCTATTATTTCTGGTCGCCTGTAGCCTGTGTGACTGCGAATGGTAGGCCTACACTGCACACTGAGATTATCACTTCACTCCTAACCACTATAATCCTAAAACACGTTTACTAGAAAGGAACGCCTTTTGGCAAACGGTCATTTGGTTTCAAATTTCGCGCAAACTGTATATTCCCGTTCACGTTTGCGTCACAGACTTGCAACGTCCACAGGTATTACCTCTTTATCAACGCCACGGTTGACATCATCGTCAACTCCACCTGCTTCCCTGTATCTGTAACGAGTTGGCAATAATTTATGTTGTCGCTGTGAGTGTTGATAACAACGCAGAGAGTTTCAGAGTAAACACGGTTATCTAACCGTACAGAGTGTTCAGTCATGAAATATACGTAAATATTCAACTTTCACTTATTGCAACAGTTGTTACTGACGATGGTATCAGCGTCGGATTTATTGAAAAATTTTTGAAAAGGTAACGCACCTGTCATTGGCGACTTTTCGTTCGTCGATTCCTTTTTCATCTAGGAAGTAGTCGAAACAACAGAATTAGGACTAACGACTGTAACGGGTGAATGCATGATTGTGTTTCTCAATATGAACTTTCCTTTCATTCGGACGTACTTGCTTGTATATGGACAGTTTAAACTCATCGCAAACGTCCCCTCCGCTGAGAGTGGATCATAGTCTCTTGTCGCCTCCGTCGGGTTCAAATATTCTCCTTCATCCTTACATCTCTTTCATGGCTTCTCCATCTTATGGCGTTACCTCGACCTTCTTCAGTAGATATTATATTCGTCTCCATTCATAACCGTAGTCTTTCAACTCCGAAACTTTAGAATAGTTTTCGTATCCTCAACAACCTCCTCCTGCCATGACTTTCGGGGCATCCAACCAATGTGATCATTTCATTTTAGATTCAACACCCTCTTGGTTAGTCTTTGCTCTTCATTTTGATACGTGACCCGGCCGTCAGAGTTTATGATCTGATAAACGGCGATACAGGGACTCTTTGTCAAATAATTAATGTATGTATATTTTTTACCTAGCTCTCAAGAATCTATCTCATATTTTAAGTCTATTCATTCTTGTTAGAATTTTTCTTTCAAAAGCGTTCATCTAATTTGCCGTCTTCTGAGTTAACACCCAAGTGTCCTCATGTTACTACTGGTCTCATGGCTTCGTGGTACTAACATCCTCATGTTAGTATTTGTCTTATACGCTTATACATCCCGATTTTATTGTTCGAATGGTCATCTCGAGGCCAACATATAAACAGAACAAAATACGTTTTATTCGCCTGAGTTACTCTTCTTCGACTTTCTGATTCTTCATTTTGTAATAGCGTGTTTTGCTCGCCCGCCATATCAACTATTTATTTGCAGCAATGCTTACTCATTCGTGCGATGCGATCACGCACAGTTGTCTTCTTACTTTGACCCACTAATTTGTTGGTCGAATGTCAAATCTGTTGCTTATGTATCCACTTCCTATGCAGCCCATCTGCATTTCCCATAGTTTTCTCGAAGTCGTCATAAAATTAATTAGATTAATTCAGAAGTCACAAGCTTCATCGCTGAAATGCTCGTATTTCAGCCATTTTTAAACCAGAAAGTAATTCGTTAGTCGTAAGCGTATTCTAAATTCAACCGGTAAGCACAAGGTAAGTTACAACGTGCTAAGGCACATGCGCGCGCGCGGTAGGACGTTTTGCATGCCGTCCGTGCTCGGTCCGCTACCTCATCCTCTCCGTACGGGGACGCTCGCACAAAAAGACATTCTTAGTGAAATTACATGCAAGTCCTTCGGCGCCAGTGTTAAATGAGGAATCCAACGACATTCTTGTTTTCCACTATTAGAATTTCTATTATCCGTCGTAGTCCACACTTGTTGTAAAACCTTTTGTTTTGTTCACTATTGCGTGCGAGCGCGCTCACTGCACCGGTCGGAGCGCGCTCGTACATTCGCTGCTGCTGGCTCCCCTTTCTTTTGTATGCATACTACAATTTAAACATATTCAAACAGCTCGTATGTATTGAATAAATACGCTTCATGTTCAGCGATATAATCTGGCCAACACGTAGACTCCGTATGTGTGTGTGTAATATAATCATTTCCAGTTAACATAGACCTGCATACGGAATTACCGTCCAAAGAAACTTTGTCTCGTTATCGCGGCGCGATCGAAATTTTAAAAAGAAAATCTGCGCTGTTCAATATCAGTGTCGTATAGCGTTTAATGCTTGTACAGAGCGTTTGAAGTGTGATTTTATGCCGGCAAAGGAACTGTGAACTTTGCCACCCGACACCCATTGATCCGGTAATATTTATTTAACGTTTCGCTTGTCGACAGTACTCTATTTTATGAAAATATCGTATTGGTGTAATTAAATCTTACACGTCCCGTATGGGATATTCCTGCTGCTTACTTATTTGCCCTGCACAGTAAGAGATCCTTTAGTTTGTATATACGATCCTCCTTGTGTAAATGATGAGCCGCTTTGATTAATATTTCTGTTAATTCAGTTTACTCTGTTACACCCTTAACACGTTAAAGGCAACCGGAAATGTTAATTATAATGGCGCCCAAGTCTTAGAGTTAGACAGAGTAAGCTGCCTTATGTGAGCCGTTCGGTATACAAGGAAGGTAGTGTGGCCAGCACTACGCCTCGGCCGCACATTATTACCACACGATGTTATTCCAGGTACTTATTTTCACAGGCTGAGTCGACCTGGGGACTGCAAAACGCACTTTAATTTTATGGTGCGCCCGGGAATCGAACCCGAGATTACAAGAACAAGAAGAAGTGGAAGAAATAGAAAAGGAAAACGTAGAAGAAATCAAGAAGAAAGCTGACATACGCGAGTTGATTTCAGTCATGGAACCACAGCAGCCAAGAAGTAAGCTACTATCGGTTAGTAACACTGTAGGCCTATATACGCACGACTCTGAGGTGGTTTCATCAGCGTGAACGTATAGTCACCGGTTCGCTAAAAACACTTCATAAATCATCTCGAAATATATCCTGAGTCTAGCCATTAGAAGACAGAAATAATTTTACAGGCGATAAATATCAATTGTATAAACGATCGTACGCAGAGATCAGGTTTTACTCGAGTGGACTAGATGGGCGTACTGACATGAGACCGCGGATAAATGAAATACCTTCAGTTTCTTCTTGCCGTCACCGTTAACAAGTGCGCAGGGAGACATTCCGTGAAGAAACTCGAAACGCGTGTGGAACACATTCTGTATAACGGTGAGGGGGGGGATGAAAATATTATCGTACACGACTTAACAATTTCCAAATAGAAAACAATACCAGGAAAGTATGTAATTTGTTAATTAAACGTGGAAGCCTTTTTCTCCCGTTTCTGTAAGTACGAAGAGAACAGAAATACAACAACGGACATGATAACAAAGAAAGCGCATGCAGCAGCAGGCATCAGTGGAAGTGAGCAGTAAACAGTTGATGTGTGACTGCGATTAAGGCAGAGACTTCCTCGTAGAAACACGATCAACCAGCCAGATACAACAGGAGATGACATCACGATTTGAAGGCAAGGTGCATCTAAATCTTGAGGGAGAGAGAAAGAGAGAAGAAACTTTGTTCAACTCTTTCCTCTTCGTACATTTTGTCGTCTCTTCTTCTCCTTGTGTCTTCTTTCGATTCTTATTCTCCGTGTTTTTTCTTATTCTTTCTCCTCGTCTTCTCCAACTCCCACTATCGCTCTGCCACTATTACTACTACACTACTTCTCCTTCTCCTTCTTCTTTACCTAGTGAAGAAGTCGTGAAATTACAACTCTATTTTCATAATCACGTTTGCAAAACTCGGTCCGAGGATGACATTGTTACAGTATTCCGATGCCGTGTACCAACTAGATAAGGTTAGGTTGGGTTGTTCTGCAGCATAAAGTGTATTCGATTATCGTCGGACACGCGCGCGCTCTACCACATCCGTCTGCCACCACCGTGGCGCGCTACAACGACTCGTACTTTACATTTTACGATAAGATGTCGACCGTGTTTTCAGCGTTGTTCGAAAATGTTTCGCAGCTCTGTGGTAACAGTACACGACTTCGTAATTATACTGACACAGGCTTCTGCCGGGAGACTCCAATTACATAACTTTAATTTGCACCCTACGTCGTTGTACAATTAATTAGAATCGACTGAATGTGTCAGTGCAAAAGCGATAGTGTTACAGTCCCTTATGCGTGATTCACGGTAACTAACGTAGTTTGTTCAGCAAACCTGGTGATACTAAATCGTTCGCTTCCTTGTTATCTAATGGATAACGTCGTGTTATAGCCCTTGTGCCAAGTGATCCGCTACTTTCGGAGGTGACAGTAGACCTACCTTTCCTATTAGGCTTGTACCATTCCGTGCTGTGCTCATGTAGTATCACATATCGCTTTCACATGAGCCAGCAATACTTTATAAATGTAATATTTTTGTTTGCAGTACTGTCTACTGACACGTACTCATTCCACGCGACTAAGATACCGTTCTCAAAAGTACAATTTACAGGAACAGTAAAATTTAGATATTGGTCAACACGAATTTTAAAAAAATTCAACTATTACTGTTAACTCGTAAACGCTTGAATGGAAGTTTCATGAGAGGAACACCGCAATCAAAAAGAGACACACAAGCAAGCTAAAGCGAATTCTATGAAATAGTAACATCAACAAAGAAAGTAAAATGCTAGTTATAATACACCAGTAAAACCAGGGGCGCCGACTCCGGGGGTGCTCCGGTGCTCGAGCACCCCCCAGAATTTTTGTGAGGGTGCTCAGCACCCACACATAAAAGGGAGAAGAAAAATAAAAAAAGAAAAGAAGAAAAGAAAGAAAGAAGAAATAGGGGAAACATTCTAATCTTTCGTCGTATTTCTTAAACGATTTTTTCATAGGGGCCGATTTTTTCTTACAGCGGGGAGGGGGGATATAAAGTTTGGTTTGGGCAGTGACTTTACCAGGGTACTTACGTTTACGCGGGACTTGGGTTTCCCGCGATAAGACAGCTGTGGCAGGTCACTTCGGCCACAAAGCCATTCCAGTCTCTGACCATCCTCCCCACAACACTTGTCCGTCATCATAAACAGGTGAATGAGATCGCAGAGCAAATATATTAAAAAAACAACAGCTGTTGCAAAACATTACATATGACGTACCGGCACGGCCTTACTCCTTTTGCGTATTTTTCCATACTCTTCAAAGGGTTAAAAAGGATTATGCCAATTTTGACGGCGCGCTCTTGCGTCGGCCCAGGCAAGCACGGCCTCGCGACTCCTCCCCTCCAGAAACTACCGCTCCTCACATATCACATATACGTTTAAATACACGGAAAAGTGTAAGTTACTTTAATTCTTTGTTTGTTCTATTCGTTTTATTATAATGGATAAATTCATTGTTCGCTTGTCAATGAAAAAAAGTGGTATGGGTACGACGTCATCAGCAGATAGTGCTTCAGGTGGCTCGGATTCAACTACTGCATCTAAAGAAACAAACAAAACTGGTGTTGGTGGGCGTTCTTTTCAAAAAAAGTGGATCTTATAGGACGAGAAGTGTGATAGAGTGTTTTGTTCTGTGTGTAAGGAAATAATTTCCTCCAGTGGACCTTTTGTGAAAAAACTAAACAAGACGAAGACGTGATAAAAGCATTCGTGGAAGTCGGGTTTTCTTCTTGGAACAAAGCCTTACAAAGATTCGTTACTCATGAACAATCGGATTTTCATATGTCCTGCTGTACTAGGAAAAGTGCAATGGATAAAGGTGTGGACGTGCAGTCTTTGGTGTCTAAAGGTAAGGAGAGAGATATGAAATCGGCAAGAGTAGCTCTCTTAAGAATGTTATTTTCACTGCGTTATCTCATGGTTCAGGGGTTAGCAACCCGTGGTCACACAGATGAAAATTCTAATTATCATGCATTGTTAGAGTTATTATCTGTATACACTAAGTTGGCGTCTGGGCCGGCGACTACCTGGGGCTGGCCCGGGTAATTCCCTGGCATTCACAACCGCCCGCAGCTGTTTCAATAATGTGTCACCTACTAGCAACACCACTCAGGCATTTAACTATTTTAACTGACTCACAATTTCAAATTTTCTTGTACATATTTGAAAAGTTCGGACAAAAATATGAAAAATGACACCAAACACGACATTAATAGGTTGGAAAACCAAATTACCGTTACAGCATGTTTATAAACAAATGTTCATTTATTGGAGTCATTTAATGTACACTTTATAAAGAAAATTCAAATAATATTTTACATACTGTAGCTATTTACATGGTTGAAAGATAAATGTTCAAATATATTTCTTTATGCCAAGATATTTTTCATTAAGCGGAGAAGTTGTTTCCCTTAAGCGGCCATAGTGCACCATGACTCTGCAAACAAAACGAAAACAATAGTGCCTTCCGTTTAACATTTGAAATGTATTATGGTAAAAATAAATTTGTATCAAAGTAAAATTGTATGTATTTAAATATGAACCATACCTGCT
This sequence comes from Magicicada septendecula, assembly GCA_034769895.1. Lineage (NCBI taxonomy): Eukaryota > Metazoa > Arthropoda > Insecta > Hemiptera > Cicadidae > Magicicada > Magicicada septendecula. Next base: position 464,400,841 of record CM068369.1, read on the forward strand.
TACTCCAGAGGTGACACTCCCAAATCGGAATCTTCGTCACTTTCCCAGTCTGGTGACTCATCTGAGTCACCAGGAGCCTAATTGATCACTAATTTCAGTTATTTTCTGTATGTTAGCAGTCTTCATCACAACTTTGTCAAATTTTGTTGCTTCCCTGCTATATACACTTTTTCCTCGAACGAGGCCTTTCGGTTTCGCAACAATTGAGAGTAGGAAGAACTTGATAATGGTTGCGAAACCGAAAGGCCTCGTTCGAGGAAAAAGTGTATATAGCAGGGAAGCAACAAAATTTGACAAAGTTGTGATCACTAATTCCTGAACACTGATGTCATCTAGTCCTTCATTTGTCCAATCAGAATCAATTTGTTTTTTCACGTGTTCAACGCATTTTCTCCAAGCGTCTGTAGAGAAAGAGTTTACTGCTTCCATAAACAAACATTGGACATCATTTATTTTGAAGGTGGTGTTTCGTGCTGAAACATATTTTTTTAAGTTTGCCCAAACTATTTAAATTGGGTTGTAGTTGCAGTGGTATGGTGGAAGTCTTATAATTTTGAAACCAAGCTCAGAGGCTTTCTTGTCTATTACGTAAGTGGCTTATGCAGCTTTACAAGGCTGTAGAGCTCTGCCCTGCGCATGTCTGTAGAAAACGTAATATTACGTGACTTTAGCCATTCTACCACTCACTCTTCCTCGAGGCAGACGTTGGCGCTTTATTACCTACCCGAGAGTGGTACGGGGCGTTGTCCATGACGATTGTTGATCCAGCTGGGATCGAAGGAAGAAGAACTTCAAAAAATCAACCCTCAAACACCTCGGCATTCATTTCTTCATGATACTCTACGGTTTTTTTGGACTGAAAAATTAGAGGTGGCGATCTAATCCAGCCGTTGAAGCCCCCTGCATGGCATATTATTAACCTTTTGACCTTTCCTAAAGGTGCATTTACTGAACACTTTATGCTGTCATCGGTCCATCCAGAATCTTTAGAGATGTTAGTATTCATCCATGTTTCATCCAAAAAAAAAACATTTTTAATGTCAACTTCACGAATTTTCCTTAAAAATCGGCATCTTGCTAGAGCCACTGATGGTTTCTCCATTAGTATTTTTCTATTATTTAATTTCTTCCATTTGAAGCCAATACTTTTTAAAACCTTTGCTAATGTCCTTATGCGCCCGTTGAACAAATGTGCCGCACATAACGTAGTTTTAAGCTTTCGGAGGGTTGGTACTTCTCGGCGTCTGTAATAGCCAATAACATGATTACGAATAGCATTTTTGTGGAAATCATTGAGCCCTGAAACTAATGATTTAAATGTTTTTTTCCTTCTTGGAGTGTGAAGTTTTGTAACAGAAGGGCCAGGATTTGGTTCGATGACAGTGGCGTCACTACTTACTGATGCGGCTCCGTTTCCATGAAGTGGTGGATGTAGATCATCTTCAAAGCCCAGATGTCCCTCACTTTGACTTGCTCCATCTGCCAAAGCCTGTCTCAATTGTAATCTAAGAACTCCGGCACAGAGTTCTTGGTGAAACTTGACATGCTGCGGGCACTCTTTCAGATACTTTATTGACATCTAGTAAAGGTCCTTTATTCTCCCGCTCCCGCTCGAAGTACTGTAAAACTGATGCTATAATAGTTCTTGCCTGAGAGTTGTATGGCGTCCCACGTTTATCTGTTGATGGTGGCATAGTCGCAAATGGACTTCAATAAATTGAAATTTTACTTATAAATAAATGTTAGTAAAGTACAAAAAACACTACTTAATCACTTAACGGCACATAAACACACAAACGCATATCGAAAGCTGAAACATATTATATTTACACTTACTAAAAAATTAATTTAGAATAAGACATAAAATACTTCAGATTACTGTACAACTAATAACACTACGGATATTACAACAGACACGACGTTACACCGGCTAACACTCACTTCAGACTGAACAACTTTCCTTGCCCATAGAACAAACTATACGTTGTGAATCACACTTCCCGGAACAAAACATTAGCCAGACTGTAGACTGTTGCGTTAAATGAACATTGGTTTATAAACATGCTGAAACGGTAATTTGGTTTTCCAACTTAATAACCAAATTAATGTCGTGTTTAGTGTCATTTTTCATATTTTTGTCCGAAATTTTCAAATATGTACAAGAAAATTTGAAATTGTGAGTCAGTTAAAAAAGTTAAATGCCTGAGTGGCGTTGCTAGTAGGTGACACATTATTGAAACAGCTGCGGGCGGTTGTGAATGCCAGGGCCCCAGGTAGTCGCCGGCCCAGACGCCAACTTAGTCTATACAGAAAATAGTTGCTGAAGATAACTCCGATTTGTCCTCTTGGCTTCAACGTACAAAGTACAGATGGCTTTCACACGATATAACAAATGAACTACGTTCTATTATGGCTAACGAAGTCTTACAAAATTTGGTCAAGTTTCTAAAAGACTCCCAATATAGCGACGCATGTCAACACGAGCAAGTTTCAATTTCTTTTCGATTTGTCAGTGGTGAGGATTTTCAAATTAATGAATTATTTTTTGGTCTCTATAAAACTGAATCTACTACAGCTGAAGTCTTGATGAAAATTTTAATGGATGTTCTCACTTTTTTTTTTCTGGATGTCAAGTTATGCAGAGGTATTGCTACTGACGGAGCGGCAAATATGACAGGCGCTTTTTCTGTGTTGCAAGCAAAAATCAGAGAAATTGAGCCGTGAGTTAAGCATTTTCACTGTTTGGCACATTTTTTGACCCTTGTGACCCAAGAGGCAATGCAAAATGAGACCGTGGTGAGAGACTATCTTGCAAATGTCAAAGAAATTATCAATTTTTTGCGCGGTTCCCCCAACTGACTAGTAATATTTGAGTCTTTGCAAGCTGCCCAAGATGGTAGGTCCATTCACCCTGTAGCTCTTCGGCCTTTTTTCCCTACCAGTTAGTGTTGCAGAATAAGTTCGTTGAAAACGATTTTGCCGAATTACGAAGAGTTAATATTGTTCTTTGAGGAAATCGAGCTCAAAAAATCTGATGCCGGTGCTAAAGCTAAAGGTTTCTTAAAATTTCTGTGCTCTTTTGACTTTATATTTATCACTACGCTTTTTACGCAAATTTTGGAGCCAGTTGAAATTTTGAATGCCTTTCTGCAAAGTTTCTTCTTACAGCTGCAAAAAGCCATGGACAATATTCATAGTGTCCGAGAGGTTTTAAAGTTATCTCGAACTGATGAACGTTTCAATGCAGTTTGGAGCTCTTGCTTGGGATTGACCAAAAAATTTGATGGTCGAAGAGCCGAAACTTCCAAAAGTTCGAAAAATTCCTCGAAGACTTTATGACGGCGCTCAACCCTTTGCTTTTGCCAGCCCCCGTGATTATTACCGGAAAATTTATTTCGAGGTTTTAGATATTGTGATCAACTGTTTCGATTATAGATTTTCTAAAGCTGCTATGACTCACTTCAAAGAAATTGAAACATTTCTTCTTTCCAAAACTAAAGATTGCAGTTCTGTAGTAGAATTTTATAAGGATAACTTTGACCCTGAAAGATTAATTTTGCACAGAAATATGATGTTAGATGTGAGTGAATCTAAAAATTTTGTCGTTGAAAGTACAGAAGACTTAGTGCTCTTCTTTTCCTCAAATAAACACGTCGACGAATTGATTCCAGAAGTGGTTAAGTTGATAAAGATCGCTTTAACTATACCCGATTCTACATGTACAGCAGAACGTTCTTTCTCCGCCCTGAGAAGATTAAAAACTTCTCCGCCCTGCGCAACACCATGACGCAAGGAAAACTGAACGACAACGCAATCATGCATGTCCATAAGCAAGAAGCGAAAAATAAATTGTACCTCGAAACTGTGGCGAACATTTTCATCAAACGATCGACTGTTCGTAGGAACACTTTCTTTATGAGTGAGTAGTGAGAATTATAAATTCCGCAAAGACTTTAATTTTTGAACTAAAGACTTTCAGTTTGTCTTTTATTTTTAAACTAACAATAAGCGCCAAATTTGAGGCTATCATTTATTAATTTAAATTAACTATTTTTTTCCTTTTTACTCAGTTTGGCATTATTCCAAGAGAGAAGAAAGAACATTCTCGTAAAGACTATTATGTTTTTTAACTTAAGACCAAATAGAGGCTACACAATTTTTATTTGTTTAGCTTCCCTCCTTTTAATTCACATATATGTAAAATTTAATATTTCTTACTTTTTTTATCATTACTTTCACTATTTCTATGATTTAAAGATTTAAAAAAGAAAACAACTGTATACCTTTTATGTGGATTAGGTTTTGTACTCATTCATTATTGGGGAAAAAAGCACCTAATAAAACGATAGTTTATGTTTACCATCAAGTGTTGTTCATTCAAAAAGACCTAAAACTGCATTTTCAGGAGGGTCAATTTTTCAAAATTCAACCAGACCCCCCCCCCCCGGTTGTGGACTGTGAGTTAGAGCAGCACCCCCACTGATTTTCAAAACCCGGCGCCACTGAGTAAAACTATCATTCACATACAGTTCAGAGACGTGCCAATTGAAATAGCCTATATCTTAGAAGAATCACTTCAGTGGCGTAGGGTGAATTTTGTAATTTTACGCAACGCCAAAATCGTAGGTGGTACGGGGGCATACCACACAGCAAACAGTTTTGTACCTTTTAGGACACCAAGTTAGCTAAGGAAAGTTTTTATATCATGAGATCTTGTTCACGTTCCTGTTCGGGTTTTGCCTGGTTTTTTGTTGACCAAATGACCGTCGGTCTTTAGTCTTCAGCTGGCATCCCTGCTCGCATGTGAAATTACACAGAGAAATAGTTTTAGGAAGGGAGTATTTCGTATAAATCTGGCAGCATCAGTCATTCCGAAACGTTGCGTCATGCGCTCCCGCGCGCGCCACCACACAACACACACACAACGACCTTGTAAAAATCACTTCCGTAGGCTCAAACACACAGAGAACAATAAGTATACTTCGGACAAGTTGAAACTGGATAGTAAATCAGAAATTCTGTGGAACAAGAGCAAGGGGACGCCGGAGTAGACACCGCGCAACACGACACACGGTCGGCAACTTTCGCGCATGCGCTTTATATTACTGTCCGCTGTACAACAGCACGCACTGTATACGCTGAGCCGGTCTGGCGTTCGGAGAAGATATAGACTGTCAGAGTGGAATAAGACTGATCAGAAATATTCACATAATTCTCTGTCTTGTGTATATAAAATATTAATTTTAAAACACGGAACGCCAGGCGTACGAACGCGCTACTCACGTTACTCTATTGAAATTCTTTAAGAGCAGCCGAAATTGCTCGTGTGAAACGAGGGACATAGGAAAGTACAGAGAATAATAATAATAATAATCGGAGGTAAATTATGAGGATTGCAAATTCAGTTATAAATGACAGGAAGAATCCGTTATTTTGGTATGGACATACTTCAACGAGTTGCTGAAGAAAGAATCTTAAAACAAATTTGATTTGGCGACCAAAAAGTGGAAACAGTCGAAGGAGACAATGCATTTACAAGAAACTAAGGAAGAGGAGTCTTGAGGATCCCTGGTGGAAAAACTGAGAAAAGTGGAATTGAAAATCGGGACTCGTCAGAGTACATTGTAAATGGATCAATTTTGATAATTATCACTAACACTACACGTGAAAGCTACAATATCTTTTGTTAGTATCAATACACTTTACTGCAACGCATAGCTTTACTGAGGTAATGAACAAAGCGTAAACAAAACAAGACACTGTGAAAGGAATGGCAACTCTACACTCGATTCCGACATGACCATACGTAATCGTTTCATTTTTCAATCGTTTGCCGCATTAATATGATCTTTAAAATTTGTCTACTCACAGTCTCAACCGTCTTACGAATTCGTTTTCCCTGTACACACACAATCTCGGATCACTGGCGTCGCTAATGAACATGAATAAGGCCGACACTTCGAGGTCACACGAGAAAGATATGCAGACGTTGTTAAAAACAACAACAACAACAACAATAACAATAACACGAGCATTAAATAACAATCGAACTTACAGGCTCACGTCTCTGCGGTATGCAAACTAAAGAATGTGTATCGGACACGGTTTCGAATTGCTGAAATACGAAATAAACGATTGAAATCAAAAATCAATTGTTAGTGAGCTGACGAGTTAATATAGTTTAGTATTGTTTATTTACTTAATATTGCTTATTAATATTTAGTTTATAAGCGATAATCGACGTTCACAGACATCTCTTCTTTTATGTAAATATTTTCCCCTCTTGAGTGCAAAAGCTAAAACACCTTAAAATATTATCTATATCTATAAAAATGAATGTTTGTTTCTTTCTTTGTCCCGTATGCGTTCCTATACCATTCATCCGATTGCGATGAAACTTCGGTGAGTTGTTGTGCGCACGCCCGCGAAGGTTTATGAATTTTTTTTGATGGGGCCCTTTGGGGGGTTCTTGGGGTCTTCCACATCTAAACCACTGGACCGATTTCAACCAAACTTGGCACAAATATTTTATGCAACGGGAGAACCAACATAGGGTAGGTGTTTTTCCGATGGGGTCCTTTGGGGGGTCCTTTGGGGTCTTCCACATCTTCTCCTAAACCACTGGACCGATTTCAACCAAACTTGGCACAAATATTTTACGCAACGGGAGAACCAACATAGGATAGGTGTTTTTTTCGACGGGGTCCTTAGGGGTCTTCCACATCTCCTCCTAAACCACTGGACCGATTTCAACCAAACTTGGCACAAATATTTTACGCAACGGGAGAACCAACATAGGATATGTGTTTTTTCGATATGATCCTTCGGGGGTCCTTTGGGGTCTTTCACATCTCCTCCTAAACCACTGGACCGATTTCAACCAAACTTGGCACAAATATTTTATGCAACGGGAGAACCAACATAGGGTAGGTGTTTTTTCGATGGGGTCCTTTGGGGGGTCCTTTGGGGTCTTCCACATCTTCTCCTAAACCACTGGACCGATTTCAACCAAACTCGGCACAAATATTTTACGCAACGGGAGAACCAACATAGGATAGGTGTTTTTTCGACGGGGTCCTTAGGGGTCTTCCACATCTCCTCCTAAACCACTGGACCGATTTCAACCAAACTTGGCACAAATATTTTACGCAACGGGAGAACCAACATAGGATATGTTTTTTCGATACGATCCTTCGGGGGTCCTTTGGGGTCTTTCACATCTCCTCCTAAACCACTGGACCGATTTCAACCAAACTTGGCACAAATATTTTACGCAAAGGGAGAACCAACATAGGATAGGTGGTTTTTCAATGGGGTTCTTTTGGGGGTTCTTTGGGGTCTTCCACATCTCCTCCTAAACCACTGGACCGATTTCAACCAAACTTGGCACAAATATTTTACGCAACGGGAGAACCAACATAGGATATGTGTTTTTTCGATATGATACTTCGGGGGGTCCTTTGGGGTCTTCCACATCTCCTCCTAAACCACTGGACCGATTTCAACCAAACTTGGCACAAAAATTTTACGCAAAGGGAGAACCAACATAGGATAGGTGTTTTTTCGATGGGGTTCTTTTGGGGGTTCTTTTGGGGGTTCTTTGGGGTCTTCCACATCTCCTCCTAAACCACTGGACCGATTTCAACCAAACTTGGCACAAATATTTTACGCAACGGGAGAACCAACATAGGATAGGTGTTTTTTTCGACGGGGTCCTTAGGGGTCTTCCACATCTCCTCCTAAACCACTGGACCGATTTCAACCAAACTTGGCACAAATATTTTATGCAACGGGAGAACCAACATAGGGTAGGTGTTTTTTCGATGGGGTCCTTTGGGGGGTCCTTTGGGGTCTTCCACATCTTCTCCTAAACCACTGGACCGATTTCAACCAAACTTGGCACAAATATTTTACGCAACGGGAGAACCAACATAGGATAGGTGTTTTTTCGACGGGGTCCTTAGGGGTCTTCCACATCTCCTCCTAAACCACTGGACCGATTTCAACCAAACTTGGCACAAATATTTTACGCAACGGGAGAACCAACATAGGATATGTTTTTTCGATACGATCCTTCGGGGGTCCTTTGGGGTCTTTCACATCTCCTCCTAAACCACTGGACCGATTTCAACCAAACTTGGCACAAATATTTTACGCAAAGGGAGAACCAACATAGGATGGGTGGTTTTTCAATGGGGTTCTTTTGGGGGTTCTTTGGGGTCTTCCACATCTCCTCCTAAACCACTGGACCGATTTCAACCAAACTTGGCACAAATATTTTACGCAACGGGAGAACCAAGATAGGATATGTGTTTTTTCGATATGATACTTCGGGAGGTCCTTTGGGGTCTTCCACATCTCCTCCTAAACCACTGGACCGATTTCAACCAAACTTGGCACAAATATTTTACGCAAAGGGAGAACCAACATAGGATAGGTGTTTTTTCGATGGGGTTCTTTTGGGGGTTCTTTGGGGTCTTCCACATCTCCTCCTAAACCACTGGACCGATTTCAACCAAACTTGGCACAAATATTTTACGCAACGGGAGAACCAACATAGGACAGGTGTTTTTTTTCGATAAGATCCTCTGGGGGGTCCTTTGGAGTCTCAAAAAACTAACTTATTAGATCTGGTTACTATGGCAACCCAGTGGAATAGATTCTGTTCTAAATATATTATCGCATTAAATTGAAGACCACGCGAACGAAGTCTTTATATATTATATATATACAAACACTTTCTTTCTTTGAGTGGCATTGCAACGCATGCCGGGTACTCGCTAGTTTATTATAAAAACAATTAAAATATTCGTTTCTATAATTTAGAATAAGGATTTGGTGGATGTGTAGTCTGCAACACTATTAAATTTAAGGGGAAAATAATTCACTAGGTCGTTCTTACAGTAAAATATTAGATCTAAAACTTGAAACGAGTTTTAGTGGAAAACAATATTTTAATAACTGAAGATTAAAATATCTATTTGGAACCAAACTACATTTCACGTTTTGAGATAAGTTATAATAAGAGTACTTTATACTAAAACAAACATCCACATACTTCGTCTGTCTGTCTCCCTTCCTACTCACCTCTTTCTCTGTTTTTCCCTCTTCCTTTTTCTTCAGGAATTATAAAAAATTAATTATTTTCACAAAATAATTTAATTCACCAATTGTGTTTTCGTTACGTATAGTTTTCTCTTAGCTTGATGAATGTGCAAGTTTAAGACAGAGTTACGTAAGTTGCCTACAACATTGTATAAACTTTATATAAACTATAAATAATTATAAACTATTTAATAACCTCTTTTAACAACAGATAGAGTCTTCATAATTAACAGCATTACATTGTTTTTCACCATTTTAACTTCTTTGCAACTAATATTAATTTCCTTTTAGTTAAAACATGGGAAACACTTTTGCAAACACTTTTGGACTGGAAAGTCTTAGGTAAAAAGAATTTACTGAGAGAATCAATTTTCCAATGTATTTCCAATAAGAACTTCTAATAGTCAACTGTGATAATATTTAGTAATCATAGAAATATTTTTTTAGAACAAGTAATATTTTTAAAATCGTTTAATTTCGAATCCAATTTTTTAGAACGGACCATTCGATACCTATCCAACCAGTTTTGTGTTTTATACTTCAATGTGATTTTTTTATTTTCTTGATAAAAGTAATGTCTGCTACTATTATTTTGCCGAGTAACTGAAGTAAATAGAACCCGGCAAACAATAAATTCTTACGACATCAAGAAATTACAAACACTCATTTTCGTATGTGTGCTCTGAAAACCGCAATGTAAATAATGACCAACTGAACGTGTGGGGAATCGGTGTAGTGCAGTAGGTAAATTCAATGAGGGTGGCATTCGGGCGGAGAGCGGTAGGGGTCGGCGGCTTAGCACCCGCAACAGTCTCCCGGTACTCGTGATCGCAACCGAGATATCTTTCGCGGTGACAATACACCCGACCGGAGACCAATGTGCTAATGTGTGCGCTCCTGCTCTTATGTTTTATTCACACGGTAGCGTACAAGTACAGGAAGAGCCCCTCCCCCTCTCGTCGCCATCGACCCCTACCCCAAAGACCCCAACACGGCTTTCAATTGTCGGTATATAATATTCGCCGTTTAAATAAAACAGTGAGAGCGCGGATGCATAACAACAATAACGATTGAACGCTGGTGGCTATGATAAACGTGGATTTTGTGCACGCCGAAGCATGACGTGTAGTCCGACCATGAAGCAAAAACAAGAAATATATTTTGTAGTCGGAGTCAACTAGTGGTCGAGACATTCGTACAAAAATTGCCACGCTTAATCTGGAAAGCAGAATCTCTGCCACCCTGTTACAGGCTGTTACAGAGTGACTATTGTAAACGTCAAAATTATACACGAGGTTTGATCAGAAAGTTCGTGCAATTTTTTTATTTATTTGGAAAATTATGCCTTGATTCAAATAAATTTATATTGCCTCCCCCTCCCCTTTGAAGTAACTTCAGTCAGCTTTAACACGATCATGCCAAGGTTTTTTAGTCCCCAAGATTTTTCTCGAAAGCAATTTATGTTATAGCCTTGAACTCACTCAGCAATTTTTGTTTTATATCATCAATAACCGCGAAAGGAAACGTTGTCCTTTCGTGGGACTTCTCATTCTTGAGGAGAGGAAAGACCTCACAGGTGGATACGGCGATTGCATGACAGTAAAGTTAGGCAGTGGCGTCGGTCGTTTAGGGAACGAATATTCATGGATAAAGAATGTAGCGGTCGTCCAACAGTTTAGAGAAAAGAAGAATGCGATTTACGGTTCTGAAATTGTCCATTCAGTTTTCTAACGTTTTACAGTCGTTAATTTACGATGTCGTGACAGAGAAACCTGGGTACAACATTTTGTGGTGCGCGAAAAACGTGTTACGCATGATCAGAAACGTGTAGTTTCGTCTCTAACATTTTATAGCATTTTCTGAATATATTTTTAATGGAGATAAAACCTGGGTGTTTCTCAAAGAAATGGTTGGAATATGACATCGAATGAACAACGGAGTTATTAACTGGTTCAAGACACAAGCGACGGACCTTATTAATAGCGGAATAACTGAGCCATTGAAACATCAAACTGCATGAAAGTAAATGTTTATGTGGAAAAATAAGGTTTGCACGCTTTTAAGGCTACAATACTTTTTTTTATTATCTAATGCGTTCTGCTTATTTCACGTCGGACCTTACTTAAAAAACACTCCTCTCATTTATTTATGTTTTAATTATTTTGTGTAAAACGTGTTTTATATTAGAGTATGATTTTTTTGTAAAATATAAGCACGCCAAAATACTAATACTTTTATTCGATCGCACAGTGCATGAAGGGATAGTAGGCATACTGATTTCTAATGAAGAGATTACATGTTTTTAATCAGTGCCACTGTTTTACTCTTTGAACATAAAATAAACTTCCGTTACACAAAACCAGTTCGCATAATGATTCAGAAATCACGTAATGGCAAAAATCGTTTAAACATGTGAGCAACACAAGAAATCGCAATCGATTCTCGATTAACACGACTGAGACGAGTTCAGGGGCCGACCGATTGCTCGTTCTCTCTCTCTCTCTCTCTCTCTCTCTCTCTCTCAATTTCTCTCTTTCTCTCTCTCTTCCTCTCTTCCTCCCTCACATAACGTATGCGGCCCGCAAACAATGCGCGGAATCACTACACCGGTCCTAGCGACTGCGATAACTTTGGATGATCACTCCTTTACATATGCCGTGTTCGATACATAGCAACGGCAGCTCCGAGTCCTCCCCAGGTCTTCTCGGTAATATCGATTACCTCTAATTAAGTGTATTTATTGAGAGCAATTAATAGTGTCTGTTACGTGCACATAACTAAGGGACTCATCGTGTTCTGTTCTCTGCAGCACCCACAGCATATGGTGAACATTGTTTTTTGACTTCTTCCTGTTAGACTTTCAGGGATTTAGAGTTTACTGTTTTCACCTTTCACACAAGACCTTCAAGAGGACAAACGTCGTGAACGATAGTTCACACTCTAGTAGGTGCAATCACCAACAATGGTAATAGGAAACTGACAGATCACAGAGAGTGATTCTCAATTTATAACTGTCGCAAATAAGATTTGGATTAGTACCTTAGCAAAGAAACATTTCTGATACATCATCAGGTCCTTCAATTTTCTCCTTTTGACTTAATACCACAATATTTTTTATTGCGGAGCTGTTGATGAGCGGACGATGGTACAAACTGATTCAATTTCAATTTGCTGTACAAATATCAGAGATGATAAAAACTCATTAAGTAGCAGTGGGATCTTTGAAGAGCATCATTGTCAGCATCGTCATCTGTACTCCAAGGAACAGGCCTCAGTTGACCTGTTCCGGGACCCATTTCCTCCTCGGTCTGCCAATCGTCTCTCCAATCGGCTGGTACGCTGACTGCTGCTGGTAGCCTGTTAGGGAACATGCGGTTTAAGTGTTCACACTATCCCCTCCAACACACCATTGACCTTAAAGATTAGATCCCTATATTCTACCTGATCTCCTCGTTCTGTTTCTTGTTTAGGAAGGAGTAGCCCGGAACAATTATTAGGAACTTAATTTTTGCAGCCTGAATCTTCATTTCTTCCTTGTTCCCAACGATCCACGTTTCACATTCATAAAGGAATATTGGGACAGCTAGTGCTTTACAAAACTTCATGAAGATGTCCGTCCTATCTTGTTCTTCAAAGCACAGATCCTTCTGAACCTTGACAGTTTCTGATTCCAATCTTTGTAGCAGTCAAATGAGATGCTGCATCCCAAACAGATAAATAACAAACCTTTTTTAAGGTTTTAGGCCTACTGTCAACAACTATCTTCGTCCTAACGAAATACTTAACCAAAGAAAGCCATGGTCTTTGTTAGAAGCAGATACACGCAACCCATATCCCTGCAAGACATTACATAATACAAATACACCGCTCTCAATAACAGGCCTTCTGTTTCTTGAATAATGACTTTATCATCCTCGCAGGTAAGGAATTCTAACGGATGTCGCCACAAGGAGTATTCCTGAGTTAACTTGCTCCTTCCATATTCGAAATACGTCGTCTACATAGATAATGAAAAGTGTCAGCGAAATAGGACACCCCTGCCGACTGTAGGAATAGCTCCTGTCAACCTCCCATTCGAATCTTGGATAACAGACTTTTTTTGTTATATAACTTTGGAGTACGGCAATTAAATGTTTTTGGGGGCCCATAACACTACAGCAGTGATCAAAAATCTTTACGATATCTATAAAAGCAAAATGAGTTTCCAGGTGAAGGTGATTTTAAACCTTTACAGGTGTACGACATCTCCGAAGGTAGTTTTAAAAAAGCTTAAAAAATCTACAGACCGCAATCATTAAAAAATTAACAATTTCTTAAGCTTAAGCGACAAAACTACGTAAGAACAAACAAAAGCAAGAGAGAATAACAATAATTCTGAAGAAGCATGCGAGACGCGCACGAAACAAACATTAAAATTATGTTTGAGGATAAAAAGACGATATGCTTAATCAAACCGTAATTGTAAGTTAACAGAGCGGTTAGTCGTCTCCGATTTTCGGTCCGTTTCGTGTGACATCTTTGTTTCCATTATTATCTGTCTTTTTGTCCGGTGACGGCGACTGCGACGGCACGTTTATCCTTGCGGAGCGTTCATTAGTGGATCAGCCGTCTTGGTCACGAAGAAGTATTCATTTTCGTATTACGTCCGCGGCCCCGACGACATTATGTCCGTTCATCTTACAACGGCGAGCCTATATCTTTAACTAACGTTTAATTTGTCTGTTTCAATGGGAGCGCTGTTGGGGTGTGTTTAATGTCGCAACAGCACACACCTGTTTGAACTAATGGTATGTGATTCTATTCTCTATAAATGAATGTTGGTCGACTTAACGTGCGCGCGTGTGTGTGTGTGTGTGTACGAGATGTGTGTGGGCCTATATGTTAGTCTATCTCTCTCTCACTCGCACTCTTATGCCCTCCCTTCACTGCTATGACTCGCACTTTTTCCGTAATGTAAAAAGCATTACTATCTTTTTGTGAAGGAAGACGAAGAATCTTCTTTCTTTAAAAAAGAAACTTCTCTACGGCCCGGCCAGTATTGTGGGTAATCGCGCTCGCTTACCCCGGCCACGATTTTATCATTTACAATCAAACTTGTGACTGCATTATTTTCTTAAAAAAAAGAGAGATAAAGAAAGAAACGGTGGGATATTTTAATAATACTAATGCTTTCTTAATGTCCATTCTTGAGCTCGTCCTGTCTTTTCACACGAACACACCGCTTCTCTGTCTTTCTGATCGATGAATCGTATCAGACGAGGATACGTTGGTAAAATACAATGGCGCTGGAGCAGATTTCGTTCACTCCTTATATTTCATTAGTAATTTATCGGAATGCTCGCTCAGTGTAAAACGAAAATGTTGCTCTAATATTTGTCGTCTATCACATACAGTTCGTGATGAAATCCTTTATATAAATACAGTTTTGATTTTCGTTCGCCTTTCAAAACGTTGGTTAGCAGAAATTTGTACTGTGACGAACTGTGCAGAATTTGTTAAAATGTTACTGATTTGTTGTTGCTGAAATTATAAGAGCTTGAACAGTAGAGTCGCTGAAAGTTTAACCTTGATGTGGAACTGCATAGTCTGTTTTTGGATATCAATGTCGTAAAAATGGTTAACCTTGTTACGTGACCTGGATGAGGGGAACTCATTCGTGAAGAATATTTATAGATTTTCGTAAAATGCCACTAAAGGAACGAAGAAGAGAAGTGACAGGCCAATAACTAAATCCGATGACTACGGTACTTAAGGGGAGACTTGTTAAGTTGGGTTAGTCAAATCAAAGAGATTCTGCGGAAACCGCTTGTGAAGTCAGAGCTCATTTTGGGCTGTAGCGCTTAAGAAAGACTGAATTTTCAAGCTTGATAAAGGGCGATTAGCGGCAGGCTGTTAGAAATTTATATTAAATCAATTTTTGTTATAAACAACAAATTTAAATGTAAATTCGCATAGAATGACAAAATGTAACTAACAATGTGTCCTAACCCTTACTTAAGGAGATCTTACTGCGTTGCACTATAAATGATAAAATTGTGCTGAGGCATTTGTGGGGTTGGCTCGAGAAGAAATATTTTAAGTAACGAAATTATCCGATTTAAAATACAATATTAATAGGTTGCAGAAGTTGTGACTGTACGATTTAACCAAGAAAAAGTCTAACAGACGGCAGATTTCAGACTTGAAGAAATTAATTACTAAAAAGAGTTCGAAAACAGGTTGAAACTGCTTTCAATGATTTTTCTTTTATCCGTATAGTTTCCATAACAATTTCCGATAGATATCCGTTCTCGAGATAACATTTTATAAGTCTAATTGCAGTTTACTAAGTTGGAGCTATAGTTCAACTGCGTTTGGTTTTTTCGATAGTCCAGTCAGGAGCCATGAAGTACTGAAATAACGAAAATTATCTCACGTTTGAGGATAACTGAGACTGTTTGTTGGATGTAGCTCTGAATTACCGAATTGAGCTTTATTACAATATTTACTGTCTTCTTTCATTCAACATTTGTTTTCCTTTTCTCGTACGCTTTATTCTTTTTTCGCACCTATGTTTTATCTAGTCGACAACTCCCTTCTTCGGTATCTTATACGGCACAAATATTTTCCTTGTGTCAGCATTCTTCGTTGTCCATGATTCTGTGTAGAATGCAAAAAGTAGAGAAGGCTGTCTTGAACGTTTACACTGCTCTTCTCTGCAGTATCATCAGCATACCCACACCCTTCACCTCATCTATACACAATATACAAATTCATACAGTGGAGCCAAATTTAAAATTTACTTATTACATTAGAGTGGTGATTTATAACAGCAGGTGATGTATACTGATTTTATGATAATTAAGCATCTAATGAATAGAGGGAGATAGAAAAACGATATGTCGTCAGCGTTCCGAATTAAGTATGAAGTTACCATTAAAGAGTTAATTTGTTTGTACACTTTTACTTGTTTCAGAATACATAAAACCCACAAAGATGTTTAAATTATATTTTCCAGCGATAATAAATGAGGTTTACACTGCGGTAATAACAATAATAACGCGAGGATCGCATGTGTACAGAGGGAAATAGCAAAAGAAGAAATATTGCATAATTATCGGTTGTCGTCGCCTACTAATTTGAATTTTTCATTCGTGCGATAAATCATTTTTATTTAAATTCTGCCACAGCAGTGGTGAAAGGCTTAGCGTTCTGTAGGAGCAACACTTTCGCGTAAGCGTGAAACCTATTGTGCAGACACGCGCCGCGGATTTCTTCAATAACAAAACAACTATAAAACACTGTGTAAGTTTACGAACAAAGAGTACACGAGTGCTTCATGGTTTTTAATCACGTGTTACAATGTTGCCCGTACAGTTACCATGTCTGTATATAATCTTTTGTCTCTTCAGTCTGTCTTATATGGTACAGCCTACTAAATCTTTTAAGTGATTAAACTTCCGCTCTATCGTATGCGTAGTTATCCTTCGCCTGGTTGGTCATTTGAATCTCTTAAATTATTCTTCCTTCCATTCGTTGAGCGAAACCGTCCCTCTGCAGGAATGCGCCCCATTCGATGTGGATTTATCAATGGTTTTTGCCTTCTCTTTTTGCCTAGATATAGGCTATCTACTCAATAAATTATAGTTTTCCAATGGAACTGTTAACGCAATCAACAGGTACGTTGCTCCATTTAACAAATTGAAAAAAATTATTGAAACAAAAAATCCTCACTTATTGCGTGAAAACTAAGTTTGTAAATCGAATTCACACGTAAAAAAATAGGAAATTATAGCATGACGCGCCTTCCTGTTAGATAAATATCTTCCTTTCATTTCGCCAAACGAATAAATTGTGTTATGTAATAGATTTCATACAGCACTTTAAGGACCTGTTTTCCCCGTGAACAAAACCGTTTCCATTGTCTATATGGTGCTTGTATATTTATCACTTTTTCTTCTCCTACATCTTATTCAAGCTGAAGAACTTAAGGATGGTCATTTTGTAAGTCGGTACAACAACCTCTCTATAGATCGTATATGTGTTAACATCCTTTCCGCCGATGTTTTAGGAAAACTAGTGTTTTGCAAACATCACTTCTGTGTCCAATATTCTCAGTTTTGTAATAATATAGAATTACGTTGGCGCGCTTAGTGCTTTTCGTATTTCATCACACTTGATCTCGTCTGGTAAGCGACCACTATCAAATGCAAAAGCGTTTCATCTTTTTGAATTAACTTAAACGGACATCGTTATAAAACGTTCATCATTAACTTCTTTTTTTTCTTTTTTCTAATTGGCAGTACTCTTGTAATTTTATCAAATATTTCGTTAATTGTTCCATTCTTATTTTCATCTCCGATTCAGTGAAACACAAGCTTATCACATAGGCTATGACGGCCGAAGTTTCATATCAGGGCTACTGGGCCGTGGTCGATTGCTTGTTCTGTCATTGTCTAAACCCAGCGGAGGCCTTCTTTCTCAGATTGCTTTACCTCGGTTAGGGGTACGTTCGGTTTTTGTCGAACACTTTATAAACATTTTTCTACAGAAGAAGGCCTCCGCTGGGTGGCCGAAACGTTTAGACAATGACAGAACAAAGCAATCGGCCACGGGCAAACAGCCCACGTATAAATTCTTTTATTAATTAAAAACAACCGTTTTCAAACTGAAACGTAACTGCTGCACGTACCGTTTGTTCAACAGTTAAATGAATTAATTTATGAGAAGACGGTTGATGTCGACGGGAAGAGAGAGAAGAAACAGACAACAATTTTGTGACACAGTTAGCTGAACGAAGTATTATAAGAACTAATACTTGGGTAGAGCCTACCCGACAACCGCTAACAGTCGGCCAGTTCATTGTTCTCCGGGCTGGAAGAAGATATTAAAAGTTCTTCAACTATTATGCGCTATTGTTCCTCTTCTTACTACTTGAGTAATTCCCTAATTGCTGCAGTCCATTGTCTACTGTCTTCGTCGTGGCCTATTCTTCTTCGCCTTCGTATTTTTGTTTTTAGACCTCGTTCTCCTGCCTCCCCGACAGCTTTATTAGTGTAAAGGATCGTGTATTCTTTTTCACAAAGGCTAAAATAAATTACAGGAAATAAGATTATTAAATTTTTAATGTTAATTTTAGAATTTATTGACTGCTGTCAGCCACACGGTCAAATCCATTGAACTGATAGTAGCATACCGGGCGCATGTACACCACACTCTCGTTCCCCCCCCCTCTCTCTCTCTCTCTCTCACACACACACACACACACAACAGTAAAAAGTGCTATGATGCCGTTGCATTGTATTAAGTTTATAGTTCCAAGCTAAGCAATGCTTAAGAGAGAGAGAAAGAGAGCGATAGAGAGAGAGAGAGAGAGAGAGAGAGAGAGAGAGAGAGAGAGAGAGAGAGAGAGAGAGAGAGAGAGAGAGAGAGAGAGAGAGAGAGAGAGACGGACAGACAGACAGACAGAGATGAAGAACTGTAATTGCGTGTCTTAATGAAGACGGCGCAACACACTATGAGCACAACTGTTATAACAATCATCATCATCTGTGCTCCACAACCATTCTTGGCCTGTCCAATCGTCCATTACGGCCTGTTCTATTTCATTCATCCATATTTTTCATTATGGACTTTCAGTTTCTAATACTAAGCCTTCTTCCAGCCGATCTTGACCTAATTCTATAACCTATTTCTTGAACCTCTGAGTCTGCACACACTCATGAGCCTCTGGTAAAAATTTGTCTACTCAGGCGTGTTTCTTCAGTCTTTCTGTGTTCCCAGTCCAACTGAGTTGTTTATTTTAATAAGTCTTACGATATCAGGGTATCCATAGAGATGGTAGAGTTTTGCATCATTTTGTTTGCTCAAACGCCACCCTCAATCACACGTTAACCACATCCGTCTAATAGGTGTTCATTAATTTGTCTTATGTCCATTCTTCTGAGCCATTTTATAACAGCAGTGACGATATTGTTATAAAAAAACGTTCTTCTGTTCTGTTCCTTCTTCTGTCAGGGGCTAGATGAATCGCCCGTTTCGGTCCCAATGGAATATACCCACTTCCCCAATGCTCCCAACGTCTTCCTACACTTCCCTGTCCAACACGCTCGTATTGCCGAACTTCCTTACGCAACCTGCCATCTGGCACCCTATTCAGACGAGCAATCCGTTTATCTCGTCCGCAATACCGTCGCCGATAATAAAAATGTTCAACTCTTTAAGAATGTCTTCATTGTAGAGTCTACGTCTTCGTGTGTAGCCGTTAATAGAAGAATCTCATCTCCGGTGCGTGTATCTTACTCGGATGTTTTTTCGCACCCGAAGCGAAGTTTCAGAACCGTACAGTAACACTGGCACAGCTATTACTTTATAAAAAATTAGTCGAGACTCTTTCCTTGTTTGTCTCGACATCACTCTACGAATTGTGCCACATATTGACTGAAAGTTAGTCAACTTGTGATCAGCGCCATAATTCACATTATAAGTTATGTCACAGACAAGATAGGTGTAAAATAATAATAATAATAAATTATTAAAAAATTCCAAAAATAAATAAAATGTTAATAACACTATATTAAACGGGTGTTGTTACTCAAACAAGATCTGTGTACAATTCAAACTAATTTCACGAAAACGGAAATCTATTATTATTATTATTATACTACTATTATCTATTTAATCTGTTAATATAATACACAGAAATTATACCATCATACTGGCTTTTCAAGTTTCAAAATTATTATAAATTTATTAAACGAGAATACCTATTTCGGAATCATCGTTATCGTAATATTACTGATACCTTTTTGTCCACTGCTGAGTGGAAGCCTACCGAGGAAATCTAAACGTTGTAGTATTACGCCTCTATTATCATACGTACTGCGCCCTCTGCTACTCTTCAGTCAGACTAGTCAGACCACAGTATAATACTGACTCATTTTTTGCACCACCAAAGAGGTCTTACATGAGTCATTCGACATGTGGTCCGCACTACGTCCATTACTGCTACTAATAACTTAGGGATAAGAGCAGCTTTTATTAGAAGTTGTAAAATAAACAACTTTTTTTAAAACATTATACTTTGAACACTTTATATTTTTTATGCTTTATAAAGAGCCCGTCCACAGGCTGAGCCATTTTAGGAAGGAGTTAGAAAACTGCGTCCGAGAGTCGAATCCAGGACGTCTGAATAGCCAACTCCCCTACTCACTGATCTACTAAGCAACTGTCAACGGCCACCATACCGCGAATTGATTGTAACGTCATCCGTATGCAAGTGAATGTCTCCACGAAGTGAAAACCACAAATAGTACGTAACAGACTAATGTCAATAAATTCATGTCTCGTAGAAAATCCACTAGTTAAAACCAATGACCGCCTTAACTGAAATTCGAATCCGCGGCGTCTCTACTCAACTCATAGCTCAGCGAATCGCTCACTCCGAACTCTCGGCTAGATCCCCGCTCTGCACGGCAGACGCTAAACGCTATACAAACAACCGATAACATAATCAACGTTAATACGTTCCTAAATCGGCTGGCAAACTGATTCAGAAGTTAATGATGTTATTGCCATTGACGGGTGGCGTACACGCATTTCCATTAGTTGCCGAGACCGCGGCGGTTCCATAAATTTCGAACCTTGTTAGGAATGAGAAACAAACGGAACAAAAACAACAACGACAACAACAACAAACGACATGCGCAGCTCGGTTATATTATAAAATAGCAAATCAATCCAGCGAGTTCTTTGATTATTCCAAAGTTCTGCACCCAGTAGAGCCGTGTTCCGTTTTCCAGGAATGCCTGCCTAGGAGCCTTGTACACCGGTGTACCTCGCTTCCCCGCCAGCAGCACACCTGCAATTCCACAACTGCTGCTGTTGCGTTGTTTTGTTGCACGCGAAATAGATTTCATTTAACCGCTGACTTGTATGTCTCCTGTTTTAGCATTTCAATTTTAACGATTACGTCAGGAGCACAGGTATCTTTTGTTCTGCTGGGTACAGGACGTGAGAAACTATGACTGGCATCTAATCGGTTCACCACATAATGTTTTCTTCTCTGTTCGGTTTTGATTTTTATTTTAATAAGTAATTTTACTAAGTTTTATTGTAAAATCAACGTCAGTGATGCTGGATGGCTGTAGTTCAAACCAGCACCGTTTTCAGTACTAAAAATACTCGTGTAGGCCTACAACGCGAATTACGAAACATTCTTTAAAAAAAGATGATCCTTCAGTACTATTCCTCATATAAAGATGATCCTTTAGTACTATTCCTCATATAAAGATGATCCTTCAGTACTATTCCTCATATAAAGATGATCCTTCAGTACTCTTCCTCATATAAAAGATGACCCTTCAGTACTATTCCTCGTATAAAGATGATCCTTCAGTACTATTCCTCATATAAAGATGATACTTCAGTACTATTCCTCATATAAAGACGATCCTTCAGTACTATTCCTCATATAAAGACGATCCTTCAGTACTATTCCTCATATAAAGATGATTCTTCAGTACTATTCCTTCATATAAATATGATCCTTCAGTGATATTCCTCATATAAAGATGATCCTTCAGTACTATTCCTCATATAAAGATGATCCTTCAGTACTATTTCTCATATAAAGATGATCCTTCAGTACTATTCCTCATATAAAGATGATCCTTCAGTACAATTCCTTTATATAAAAGATGATCCTTCAGTACTATTCCTTCATATAAAAGATGATCCTTCAGTACTATTCCTTCATATAACAGATGATCCTTCAGTATTATTCCTTCATATAAAAGATGATCCTTCAGTACTATTCCTTCATATAAAAATTTGGTTAAAAAAACAGTATTCTAGGTTTAACTAATTAGATCGAAATTAAACTAAAATATTTAATATTATGATACTCCAACTGTATCCAGAGACTGTGTACTCCAAGACGTCCCGCTATCTTCTTTCAGGACGACCACTACTTCAGTCATAATTATTTTGACGAGTCGGCCCTCGGTCATTCTCTCCTCAAGCGTATGCCACTCTCTTCTCTTCTTGTCTGCAACCAATCACTTATTTTTTGGACCCTGCATCTTTCCCTGCCCAGTAGTGTCAGGTTCAGTATCCTTCTTAAGATCTTCTTTCACTTTCGTCAACCAGTGCCACGTCGGCCGCGTAACACACACGTGACGTTTTCGTCTCCGATTATGTAAATTCGGAGCCTTTAAGTTCTTCGTTTATTTCGTTGAATACTACACTAAATAGTACTGGGCTAAGGGAATCCTCGTTTGATTTCCTGATTGACCTGTATGTTTGATTGACCTGACAGTTCGGAGTCGAACCTTAGCCTTCATAATCATCCGCCTCCATTTTTCCCTGTCCTTGGCGATCAATGTCCATCGTTTTATTTTAAGCAAAGTATCAGCATCCCTCGCCACTGCGTCAACCCAGCGATTCTTGGGTCTTCCGATAGGGCTTCTACCCTCGATTTGACTAAACAGTACCTTCCTAGGGATGTTTGTTACTTACATGAAAATTGTTATCGATGTTTTGCGTTTAGTCTATTAGGCCAAATCCAAAGTTGTGTCAGTTGCAGATTGTCTATTCGCAAAAATGGAAAGGGTTGGCTATTGCACTGATTGACAGAGTTTTCCGTAAAGGGGCCAGTTATTAGATTCTTTCAAACTTAGTTGCCCAAGAGACAAGATAGAAATGAATTCTCAGGTAAATACTCGTAAAGAAAAAAATAAAAAAATCGAGTATTTAAACAATCCATTGGCGAATTAGAGTGTCTGTGGTTCAGATTTTCATGGCCAAGAAAACTGAATACGTTATCAGAAAACTGCGTCAATGATTAACTCACAGACCGTATTCAACCATGGTCAGGCCAAGGTCTGTAGCTGTGGTGATAGCAGTTGGCCTAGGAGAATAAGACTCCGAGATCAAACTCCTGGTCCTCCAGGTTGGGGGTTTTACAGTGGGCTAGTAACCTGCTTAAGTAAAACAATATTTACTTGCAGAACTCAACTGAGCCTCGGAAATCGGACGGGAAACGTGGATAACCGACCTAAGCTAACGGAAAAAACAAAGCGTAAATGTAATGATTTACCTTATTGAAACCGTCCAGTGACTTCAAGTTGTATATTTATGACGCGTCTGTTTTTAATAGGCTTGGTTTCACCACCATTTTTAAAACCAATAATAGCCTTTGGAATTCGGTTCGCCAGGCTGTTCACACACAATTAGAGTCAAGGACGGGTGTATATAAATTAATATGTAA
This sequence comes from Magicicada septendecula, assembly GCA_034769895.1. NCBI lineage: Eukaryota > Metazoa > Arthropoda > Insecta > Hemiptera > Cicadidae > Magicicada > Magicicada septendecula. Next base: position 464,424,194 of record CM068369.1, read on the forward strand.
TGATTGTGAATGTTTCTATATTGGTCAAACGGGGAGACCTTTTATTAAAAGGTTTCGGGAACACACTCCACATAATTTCATTAATAAAGGTGTTTCTATAGATAATATAAAATCTAATTTCACACGACATTTAATTACATGCAACCATTCGTACACGAATTTTAATACGAATGTAATACCCTTACATTATTGTAGTAAGGGTCGTTATATGGATGCATGGGAAGAATTTGAAATCTATAGTGGACATAATAACCCAGTTACTCATGATGGCATACTTAACGATAAATTAAATTTCAAATCAAACCCGCTATATGACACCGCGCTACAATCGATTATGAGATAACACACGGCGTGACACCCGTTTGCTCAGAGTCCAGTGGGCCTCACGCAGTGCACTGTGTCGGACGTTTGTATAGGTTTTACAATTGTACATATGTGTGTTTTTTGTATTTTTGTGAATTTTAATATTTGATGATCTCCTTGTGAGTGATAACTATCTGATGAAGGGTCATATGACTCGAAACGCGTCATAAATATACAACTTGAAGTCACTGGACGGTTTCAATAAGGTAAATATAGGTATATAGTAATGATTTCATTACTATATAAAGTGACTTGGACCGTATAAAATAATGTTTAAACGTAAATGCATAATGGATAATTTAAAGGTGGCTACATGGAATATTAGAGGAATAGCTGGTAAGGAAGCGGAACTACTAAGAATATTTGAGGAGAACAAAGTAAATATCGCAGTAGTAACGGAAACGAAAAAGAAAAATAAAGGTTCAAAATATGTAGGAGATTACGCAATGTTTTATAGTGGCGTGGATGTGAAATCTAGTGCAGCAAGAGGAGTGGCAGTATTTATCGATAAAAGATGGCAACAAGGTATACAAGAATATCATTTTGAAAGTGAGAGGATACTATATTTAAAAATAAAATATGGACGTGGTCATATAATTGTCATAGGTGCTTACGCCCCCATAGAGGGTGAAGCAGGCGAAACTGTAGATTTTTACAACAGGATTCAGAAAATAATCGACAAAAATAAAAACCATGAAATCTTATTGATGGTTGATATGAATACCAGGGTTGGTAATGTTTCAATCCCAAATATAGTTTTCGGGGAAGATACGTTAAATGATAATGGAGAGGTTTTGAGAGAATTTGCTACGTTTAACGAGTAAAAATAACTAACACCTTTTCTGTAAGAAAGAAATTCATAAATATACGTGGTCATCAAGGGGACTTAGATCCTTAATAGATTATATCATCATCAGCAAAAAATTGGCAAAACAGGTTAGTGACACGAGAGTATATAGAGGCTATGATGTTTTCTCTGATCACTACTTGGTAATCTCACAAATAAGGTTATTCACGAAATGGAAGAAAATTAAAACATCTACAAGACAGGAGAATAAAGAGGTTTTTAAAGTACATTTACTCGAACAGGAAAGTATTCGAAGACTTTATCAAGATAGGTTAAATAGGCACTTGAATAGCATACCTTCAGGCAACAGTATAGAAGAAGAGTGGAGAAATATGAAACAGATCATAGTGCAAGCAGCCAATGAAGTAATAGGTGTAAAGAAAAGGTTTAGAAAAAGGAAAGGTTTAAAAATATGGACAGAGGAAATAGAAGAAGCAGTAGCTGAAAAACAAAAAGTATATCTTAAATATCTAAATTCCCCATATCCTACGAATGCGGAAACGTATAAGGAAGTCAGAAATAGAGCAAAAACGATTGTTAGGCAAGCGTACAGACAATCCTGGTAAAGAATCATTTCCAATATTGAACATGATGTTCATGGTAGACAGGTTATGGCATACAAAATAATGAAGATGTTGAATGGAAAGGAAAGAGAAGAGGTGTCTGTCAACCCAATTACAGTGGAATTATGGAAGAAACATTATACTCACCTTTGGTATAGTGAGGATGAGGAAGAAGGTGTGATCACGGAATGTGATGCAGAGAGTATTGATGCAATAACTCTAGAGGAATTACTGCAGGCATTGAGAGAATCTAAGAATCGCACTTCACCAGGATTGAATGGCATTAATATAGATCTTTTGAAATACGGAGGCGTTTTATTGCAGTTACGTCTGTTACATTTCCTGAATATGTGCTGGAAGGAGCACTCGGTTCCAAAAGAATGGTTAAGAGCAAGAGTTATCTCATTATTTAAGAGAGGGGATTGAACAAGGACAGATAATTATAGAGGAATATCCATCCTCGACACAACATATAAGCTTTATGCCAGAATAGTAAATGGAAGATTGAAACCAATTACAGAGGTATTATTGTTAGAAGAACAGAACGGCTTTCGAAAAGGAAGATCGTGTATAGATGCAATTTTTACTCATAAGTTGATAATTGAGAAAAGAAGAGAGTTCAACCGGGAAACGCATCTTGCTTTTGTAGATATAGCGAAGGCTTTTGATAATGTTAGGCGATCACTACTATGGAATATCATGGAACGAAGAGGTTTTCCCACACAATTAATTGTAGTGCTCCAAAGCCTATATAACAGAACTTCCATTACCCTAGATTTAAATGGTAGGTTGTCAGAGGATATGCCTACAAATAAAGGTGTTAAACAAGGGTGTCCTATTTCATCGACACTTTTTAATATTTATATCGACGACGTCTTACGACTATGGAAGACTAAGGTTGACTCAGGAATACAGCTTCAAGGAGATATTTATGTAAATATATATATATATATATATATCCCTACTGTACGCAGATGATAAGGTAATAATACAAGAAACGGAAGACCAGTTACAAAAAGCGATATTTACATTTAATACTATTTTGCGAAATTATGGGCTGAGGATCTCTGCCGCTAAATCAAAAACCATGGCGTTTCTAGGTAAACGTCCCATTAGAACAAAAATTGTGGTAGACAATCAAACTTTGGAACAAGTTTGTGATTTTAATTATCTGGGATATAACATCTCATACAACGTTGATGCCGATTGGGTTAATAAACTATCAAAGTTTAGATCCATCTGTGGGACAATTCATAGAAATTTACGAAATAAAACTCGGAAGGAAACCCGTATGAAATTTTATAAAACAGTAGCTGTTCCGACATTCCTTTACGCAAGTGAGACATGGACTCTCGGTAAAGGGGAAGAAAAGAAAATTCAGGCTGCCGAAATGAGATTTCTGAGAAGTGTCCAAGGATTCTCCCTTCTGGAGTATAAGAGGAGATGGTGTGGACATGTGGCCCGAATGCCAGATACCAGATTGCCAGTGGCAGCTCTCAAGTACAAGCCGAGTGGACGGAGGGATGTTGGTAGACCGAGGAGGAGATGGGTTCCGGAACAGGCCAACTAGGGCCTAATCCCTGTAGTGAAGATGATGATGATGACCGTATAAATTCAGTTGGGGGAGAGCGGATTCCGTTCGCGGGCTGCAGTTTGCCAATCCCTGGGGTATTGAATCGTTAAAATTAAAAATATCAATAGTACCCAAATTGCATCGTTGCGCCTTGCCATGACTTCATGAAACGAGTGTTCGTATGCATTTTTTAGCCTTTGATTCTATTAATCCCGGGTACAAAACTAACGAATATTTCCATTACAGAAAGTCTCTCAAGTTTACGGATAGAGGCATGTCCTAGAAAAACGTTTACATTGCGAAGAAAAAAAATTTCCGCTCACGTAATCCAAGAAGAGGTGTTCAAGAGGGGAGGGGGCAAGGAACAGAGGAAGAAGCAAACTCCGTGAAACCTTCGTTGGTTAAGATATAAAATGAAGAAGACCCAGCGCGAAGGCAGCTTCCCACATAAAACGGTTGCATAATATATATTTCTGTTGGGCGATAATTGTCTCACGACCTTGGTTCGTTGGCTATCAGTAGATTAAAGGCAATTGTTTAATGAGACCATGTGCTTCTGGGTAATTAGCCTCTGTTCAGGATCACGCTGCACAAAGACTTAATATCACGACTACTGCCGCTGCCACTCGACTCTTTGTTTTCTATTTTGTTGTTGTTTTTCTAAACATGAGCATCCTGTGTTCGTTCGTTACTTTGTGTTTGAAAGTTAAAAATAGTTTTCGCTTTAATTAATATCCGAGCGCAGTCGACTTCTCCTCCGGTAAGGAAAGAACAGTATTGTTCAACGTATTTAGCGCTTTACTGCGAGAACGTTCTAATCCAGAAACTCCTGGTTACTGAGGCACGTTACCGGCCCTATTAGGAGAAAGTAGTAACTGATACATCAGTCTAAATAACGTTTTACCAGTTACTATTAATTGGAATCGCAAAGTAACTTCTGGACACAATTACCAATCTAAAGGACTGCTTTCGTTTAATAATTATCGACAACTAGAAGTAAGAAACGTTACTCGTTTTCCGCTCAACAGTAGACTGTAACTTAATTAAAAAACATTGAGAATATATTCAAATAAATCCTCTACGTGGGTAAATAAAAAGCATTACAAAATATTTGAAAGAGAACCTGTTCAAGTTGCAGTTACAAAAGTCTTGATCTGAATATCATTCCTCTGCAAATCTCTGCACGGCTTTATAACAAGAAAAAGTAATGAAAATTAAAGAACTTCAAACAGCAATGAAAAGAATGTTTAGTAAGAATTTCAGATCCAAGACTTGGTCAAACAATTATGAAGGTACAAGTCTACAGGACACAGATCTGTCCGGGAAGAACAGATGCGTGCAGAACCTTTCAAGCTGGAATAACCAGCGTTTGCCTATTGCCATAACGTGAAGAAGAAGAAGAAGTGATTAACAAGTTCTCGCTGAATAGTGGTAATCTGTACACCTACTTCCTTGTCAATTAACAAAGCCTAATACGAGTCGTGAGTTTAATACGATTTTTAAGTGAGGTTCTTTCTGGTGTTCGATATGATACTATGGCAGCAAAGCAGGGTAGCGTATTGCCCAGCTGTCGACTATTTTGTCGACATACTGAAACTGAGACGCAAATTTTGTGAGGTTCATAGACCAACGTTATGAGTGACAGTGAAGTTAGGCAATGATGTCGTCCTTTACACAAGGACAAACGAATATTCATGGTGAGTATTCGTGGTGACTAGCAGTCGCCCAACAGTGATGACAGATCACTAGTCGCCCAGAAGTGAATACGTAAAAACAAAAGTGAAAATCGGCCATTTTTGTCTATAAATCGTCTGTTCAATTTTATAACGTTTCACGATCGGTAATGTACGACATTGTGACAGGGAGACGTGGTTTGCAAAAAATTGTGTGACGAAAATGTCAACAGATACTCACACACAATAACGACTGGCTTCATCTCAAACATTATTGTAACGTTTTGGAAATGAAGGGAATAATCAGATCGTCACTGAAGACGGAACGTGGTTTTCGTAAAAAGAAACAGCTCCAACAACTGCGCTACGAACGTTCAAGACGCAGGGGGCGGGACTTCTACTATATTTGAATGAAATAAAGCTTTTGAAAAATATGAGCAATGCGTGGAAGTCAGTGGTGATTACGTGGGTAAATAAAGAAAGTCTGTACATTTTTTTTGTTATAATAAATCATTTTAATCACTTCTTACTTCAGAACGGATCTTATTTAAAAACAATTCCTTTTGAATGAATAACAAGATATTTCAAAGGAACGACAGAGTAAATAATAGCGACTATGATTTTTAGGACGGAAAAGATGATTGGATGCATAGATAGCGATGACGGTAATGACGTCAGTTCTTCCTTTTGATGGGGTATTGCGGTCGATTCCGTGCAACTGAGACCGGAACGAAAATCCGCGAGAAAAGCGTAGGTTCGATAACCGGATTGAATCCGATCCCTTGGATTCAAAGAACCGAATGATTGGAGGCCACCGAAGCGAAGTGTGGTCGTCCATCCAGGGTCCTGTACTCACACATGTGAATCTTGGCTTTGCAAGTCACACGACTGCCAGGTGACTAATATGTAATACTGTATTGACAAAGCGTTTTATTAAAATAAACGTATTTTGTATTTTTCCGAATTTTTCTAAGTTCTTATAAGTTGATACATTCTGTACATAATCAGTTTAATTTTATTTCTTCTTTAATGAATTACTATAAGCAATTTTAAAATTGTAAGACTTTCACTGAGATAAATTCTGTTCTTTGAATTTTTTCAATTGTTTTAATTATTGTATAACAGTTTCTCTTTAGCACTGTAAAAAGTAATTTTTGGATTTTAGTATTTATATTACAGGAAATGGCACCCGTTAAACATTAAAGAATGATTCGCAGTACGTAAGATATTAAATACTAAACTTATATTAACTCGTTCTTGCAGAGGTCAGTCCGGAGAATCGATGCACTAATGAACTATTAGTTCCTTTTTAATAAATTATTACCGCATAAATTTATTTCGTCAAATTTTCCAAATACTTTTACATTGAAGTGCTGTTTGCATCGCCGTATTTTTCCACTTGACGGGACAACATTATTTACTTATTTTTAGAAGCAATTTAGTTACTCTTCTAAGGAGAGGATATAAATGAACGTCGCTTGCCAAAGATGACCATATTTCACGAAATGCGCGGTCATATCAGAAAGTGAAACTTTGATATATTTTGAGACACAGATCTCTCTCCCCCCCCCCTTCCTTTCACCCACGTCCATAACGTTTTCCATTTTCTACACAACACTATTTTTATTGCATTAGCCAGACGTAGAGACACGCACACAAAGCGTGCCTGCGTATCACAATATATGTATATCCACACACACATAAAGTGTTCATTTGTTAAAACGTTTTTTGTAAGAGATACACACATAATGCAATACCGGTGTTAGTCAAACTGCCCTATCCATTAGTGATGTACCTTTAATCTGGAGAGAAGTCATGAATCATTGCCCCTCGTGTGTGTGTGTGTGTGTGTGTGTGTGTGTGTGTGTGTGTGTGTGTGTGTGTGTGTGTGTGTGTGTGTGTGTGTGTGTGTGTGTGTGTGTGTGTGTGTGTGTGTGTGTGTGTGTGTGTGTGTGTGTGTGTGTGTGTGTGTGTGTGTGTGTTTAGATATCGAATAGGTAGGCGTGGCCGAATGTCACTTCTGTTGCCACGGTCCCAGAGAGATTTATGTGGTACCGGCCAGTGATTTACGCTCTGCTGGCCATCATTTCATCAACTATAAGCTATAATTCTTCGCTAAACAATCATCTTATACGCTACTTATGTCAAAATTGATTCAAACAATTTAATCAGTGTTCCTTGCGCGGCCCTTTTCCGCCCCGCGTTAAAGCGTCTTTCACACTCGCGCGACGCGCATGCGTTAACTCGACTTCGTTCACGTAGAAATTTTACGCGTTCTAAACATGAACGCCCACCGTCGTTTAACGGGAAATACGTTTTATTGCTGAAAATTATCGTAAAATTATAGACCTATCAATAATACGATTATAATATATTATATCTTCCCTCTTGCTTAGAATCTAGAATGGAGTATGAACTATAAATTTTGGTAGAAATATAAATAGTAACCAAAAAAATAATACGAATTTTCGTAAAAATGTAAATTCTAATTATGCGTTTGACCGCAGAGAGCTGATCATCAGTTCGAAAATATACGTGCGCGCACTTCCTGTGATTATATTCGCACCATATTATAGGTGCACATTTGAACTAGGCATTCGTTTCAGAATGCGTGGTAGGTATTTGTTTTCGACGGTCACACGCACTCAACTTGCCGCCTAGGTTATGCACTTCACATACGTATTTAATTACAAAACACACACAGACACACACACACAAATATATAAGGGACAAACGGTACATAATAGTTGTGTGCCGTGCAGATGGAATTGTTTGTGGTATAAGTTACAGGAAATGCGGGCACGTTGTAGGTGGTCCTCGCCAAATAATACGTCATTCAAACTCGAATACCCGGGCGCGCGCGGCAATCGGTATTTAAATGTGAAAGTATATCGTCGTCTCTTTACGGAGAGACGTACAGTTACCTCATTTTGTGAGACTAATAACGTCAATAGTAATAATAATATTGTACGCAAATTTCGAAGAAAATAGATGGGAATGATCTGAACATATTAGTAGATTGAAAGAGTACTGATCATGAAAACAGATTCTGAAACACGAACCTAAGGAAGAAACTGTAGAGAGACTATGCTTGAAAGATGGCTTGATAAGGAGACTGGAACAAATGATATCGTACTACTACTACTATTATTATTTTTTTTTACTAAGGACACTGTACGGAAACTAATGTTCCAACGTTGTGTGGGACTTTCACCAACCATCAGAGCCAAAAACCCTTTTCTCTTCGTTTGAATTCATCCCAAGACTCAGGTTTCTCAATACTTCAGGTTGGTGTCGTTCCTTTGCATTTGTTGTACATCATTCCAGTCTCTTGTTACCAGATATACATACACCTCATGTTCTTGAGCCTCTTAATTCTTGTGCCTTCGCAGAACTCTGGCACGGAACTCCAGTTGTCATCGCTTTCGCAGGATCAGCACAGCGATATTATCACAGCTGATTATTCATACAATTTCTTCTGCTCTCTTGCTTTCGTGTTTACATTTTATTATAAAAAAAAGTATGACAAGCCCAGTCCTCTTCAAGTTCTACTACTACTACTACTACTACTACTACTACTACTACTACTACTACTACTACTACTACTACTACTACTACTACTACTAGTACTACTACTACTACTTTTTTTATGGAGGTCAGGAAATGCATACTCACGAAGTGTGGGACTCCCATCGCAAGTGCACAACCCACTAAACCCCTCCTCCATCGAACGAGCACTAGCCAGGGAGACTAGGCCATTTTGCTTCCCCCAAAGGGCTCACATCCTACTATGTTCTACTTTATAGACGTTCTAAGTCTCCCTTCTTCACCCGAAGGATGCCATCTGCGTAATGTGCCACATCGTTCCAGACGTCCTCCCCTCTTACCATGGTTATTTGGAACTATCATTCCTACATACGCAGCCAGAGACGTTCTTCTTGTGGCCGACCTGTGACAGTTGAAGAATGTGGGCTCCACATTATCCTCTACACCCGGGCAGTACAGGCAGTCTGCAGACAAATCTTCACCCATTTTATAGAGATGGGATCGGAAGTATCCATGACCCGCTCGGAAGCTGCGTCAGGTAGAAACCAACCTCTCCATGCTTTCTCTTGATCCACGGCTTCACGTGTTTGATCAGCATCGCGGTCCAGCGCCCTCTCGTCTCCTCGTCCCAAGCTCCTTGCCACCTCTCAAGTGTGGGGGAGAGCCTCTCTTGGTGTTTTGGTTTTGCCGCCATCTCCTGATTACTACTAGTGTTACTACTATTACTACTACTCATAATAATAATACAAATATAAATCGTAAAATTCTTAAAACCAATATTGTTATTACTAATATTATGTTACACCAAGGCGTGTGTACTGTTCTTAATGTTCGGAAAAACTGCAAACTCAACAGTCTTGTCCGCAGTGTTTCACTCGGATAGAAATTACATTAAAGCGTGATACGATAATGCTGCAAGACATATGAAGGTCACAGGAGAAGTCCATTTTTTTCGATTTTGAGTTTATGCTACTATCTGGTAGCTAACCCCAGATATTTTTAGCTGGTAATATTAGACAGGAGAAATAGTGGATAAGTCATGAGATATAAGCTATTTTTTATAACATGTACAGGGGAAGAACTTGACAAGTCCATGCAAAACTGGGGAAGAAGTTGATAAGTCCGGGTGTTTTTACATTGTTCGATTGGCTAACCTGTACACAGGTTGCGTTTTGTTGACTTTTGTTGATGTTTTAGGTTATGTTGCTTATTGTGGTTGTGCATTACGTGTTGTAGCTGTGTAATTATCGCTTTTTCTTATTAGTTATTGATAAATGTGAGTGAATACAGCGGTAGTGAGTGTAATAATCATGAAAATAAAACCAAGAAAAAGAGATGTTTTGGACGCGTTCGAGATGTAGCAAAGAAATTGAAACTACAATCTCAGGAGACGGGTGAGGCTTGTAGCTGCCCTACAAAATGTTTTGATGTAATTAGTGAAGATGAAAAGAAGCAAATTATTAAAATCATGAATACCATGAAGAGTAATGATGAAATAAATTTATACTTAGGGGGTCTAATATCATTGGGGTCTGTAGAACGAAGAAGGCCTAGGAAAGATGACAAGAACGCAAGGTTTCGTGACTGTACAGTGTTCTATCGAGTGAGAGTGAAACGTGATGATAGTGATGTGGAGATTCAGATATGCAAAAAAGCCTTCATATCAGTGCATGGGATAACTCGAGGTAAGATAGATATACTTGTTAATAAAATGAAACATGATGGTCAAATACCAAGAGATCTGAGGGGTATACATGACAATCGCCCTCACAAAATGAGAGAAGACACTATTAAATCAGTTCATGAACATATTAGTTCGTTCCAAAGTCGGAACAGTCACTACAGCATAAAAACGAGTTAACGAATATACTTAGATAAAAGGTCTGAACATTAAAAAAAATGTACAATTTATACGAATGTAAATTTCCAGACACACCAGTGTCATACGAAAGCTATCGAGCCATTTTCAATAAAAATTTCAATATAAGTTTCTGCTACCGACGGTCAGACACGTGTAGCACCTGCGACAAATTCAATGTAAATAAGAAAGCTCTTGAGCTAGAACTGGCCGAGAAAACAAATGACGAAGAAAAAGGTAGACTTTGACAAGAGATTAACAAACTTGAAATAAAACAAAAACTACATTTAAAGAAACAGCAGGCATTTTATGACAGAAAACGAAAAACAAAGGAAGAATCTAGAAAATGTGAAACGAAGGAAGGAATAACAATGGACTACACTCGAAATTTTCCATGTCCAAATATTGAGACGAACGATGTATACTACAAAAGACAGACGTCTGTCTTTATGTTTAACATTCACGTTTTATAAACTAGTGGAAGTTTCTTCTATATTTTTCCTGAACCTGTAGGACACAAAGGAGCAAAGGAAGTTTGCTTTTCTCTTTCACCTTATCTTTATCTTGACCCAAAGGTCAATGATCTGGAGGTATTTTGTACTCATGTGCGGGTCGGAATAAGAATAGCACATTGATCAGATTTTCTCATTACCTTGTGCACACTCTAAAGAAGCTGAATTCTGTTAAGTTCACTTATCCTATTAGAGGGCATTCCTATTTGGATTGTGACAAAAACACTGCTCTCATAAACAAAAAAGCTAGATGTGAGATTCCTGCTTATTGGTGCTAACAGATTGAAAACACACGGGTTAAACCGACCCCTTTTGTTGCAATCAGAGTGGAGGATGAGCGTAACATAATAAAAGACTGGACAGATATTTTGGAGCTACTATACCAAAATTAACTTTCTTTCCAAACAAGACCAGTACGAGAGCTTCTCTTTGAAAAGTCAGAACCTGTACTAATCAAACAGCGATCGAACTACAATGGTCCATGGGAACAAGTTCCATTGAAAAAACCTTTTACGAAAAAGAAAGCGAAACTTATCGATCCCTTAACGGAGAGGCAGAGGAAACAAGAAGAACTTAAAAGGAAAAGAGAAGAGATAAAGTTAGAAATAAAGAAGCTAAGAAAAGGAGAGATGCTCTTACCACAGCCTGCTTATGAAGGTAAAAATTCGATTACCTTTCAGGCCTAGTTAATTAATTATTTTTAAAAATCTATGTAATTTATGTATAATCTATGTTAAAGTAACTATAAAAACATCTTATTTTACTTTTTAATGCACCTTTTGCTGAAAAAACCTAATTATTTGGTTTTCTTTCATTTCAATTTTGTTTGGGCCATAGGTTCGTTGCCAATTTCATCCGAAAAGTTTAACGACCTCCAAGTAGTAAAGGAATTCTGTGGGCCAGCAGCAAAAGATTACTTCAATAATCTTCAGAAAACTTTAAAAAAGGGACAATTCAAGTTAATGTGTCCACTGGGACATTCGGTTATGTTTAAACTGAACATTATGTTATGCTTAAACTGTTTAAAGGTTATTTTTTTTTAGAAGAAATAACAACAATTAGATTTTCTTATTAAATTTCATTTATGATTTAAAAATTTATTTTTTTATACAACTATGTAGTGAAACAATAAAATCAATTAAAAACGTAACCTATAACTGAAGTTTCTTTCTTAAAACCTCTATCATAAAAATAATTAAATCAAAGTCAATGAAATAACTTGATAAGTCCATGACACATGTTACAAAAAAAATTATAACTACTTTAATATCCAAACAAAAACATTTTTTACAACACAAGGTGAACTCGTAAGTTTGGTGTAGTTAAATTATTGAAAGAAAATTAGCTATTTAAGTCATTTACGGAATCTGTAGACTTTGAAAGTTTAAAAATGCTCTCCTGTAAAAATTGGAAAATGTGACTTATCAACTTCTTCCCCTGTGGTCTTCATATATACACCGTTTGTTATCCCATAAACCGTTCGGTGCGTCATTGACTATTGTAGTACATAGTTCTGCAGTAAGTAAGTTCATATTATAAAGTAATAAGTAACGTTTTCGGCAAAATTTTGTATTAATTAGTGACGATATGACGTAAAATTGCGACTTAAAGAGTAACCACCTGCGAACGGTTTACTTGATGGGTTTAACACGGTGCAAGTAAGCTACAATTAATGACGTTAATATAATGGTCATTACGTAATGTTATTTCCACGACTATATTACGTAGTGTAATCAAGAAGACAACGTCGCCACATTGTTGTCAGTACGTTCGCTGATTACGTTGTCAGTAAGATATTGTCCCCGTAATGGTGACTACTACATGAGTACAGCGTGCCGCAGACAATAATCACGCGATAACATAGCGTTCACGCCGTCACCTCACGACCACGACAGTGATGTTCGCGTAGGTTGATACAGTAACGAGTTACAGGGGTACCCACAGCATGGTGCAATGGTGCAAGTCGCACCACTGGAATTTTTCGGGGGGATTTTTCAAGGTGATTTCAAAATTTAGTAGATTTTTCATTTTATTATTAAACCTTTCCTGCCACTAATAATCATCTTTTTCCTTTCATAAGCCCTTGTTGGAAATAGAAGTTACACGAATTTAAGCCAGTTGCATAACCAGGGGCTCAATTACTCCCTTACAAGCGTCGTAGACCAAACAGATCAGTGAAGAAAAAGAATGCAATTACAAAATCAAGTTAGATTATCTTGATAAGGCCTAATGTATTACTAATTATGTTAGGCCAGGTTTTACCAGGTATTTATGTTTCTCATAATTTAATTATTGATTAGGCATGGTAGAAAACCTTTTGGTATTGATAAAAAGAAGAACATTAGTTTTTGGGTTCCAATTATTGCTTAAATGGCTTTATTTGTTCAAACACTTTTTGGATAAAGCCCCAAGATCCACCGTTAACTGGTCGTTTTCCACACCCCCGTATTGTGATCCCCCCTACCCACGAAATCAAATTTGGGGGGATTTCGGAATACTTGGGGGGGAGAATTGCACCATGGCCTTTGGGGGGGCACCTCTGACGAGTTAGCAATAGTTCCCCACTTGCAATAGCCAGATGTTGACAAATTCGAAAATAATATAAATCATTATACTATTTTATTTATTTATTTTCTTCTGAAAACTTATACGTGTAAACGGTAGTGGAAACAGCAAAAGATTTGACACCGTTATTTGAGATCGAGCCCACAGGATAATGACAGTCAGGTAAAGGACATAAAATTTTGTAGTTCTGAACGAAACTGTCTGAACGAACCATCTGCACCAGCACACGTTTACTTCCCGACAGTAATCCTCTAATTCAAAACTAGGCTTTCCGTACTTATTATCTGACTTTTACTATGTCGCCAGTGGACAACTAATGATGTCATTTTACTGTTATTAATGTTGGCAATTGTAAATACATTAAACTGCCCGCAACTTTTCGATTATCTGGAAATTACATTAATTTGCGTTACAATCATCTTACGTGGAGTATTTTGCTGCCCCTGTTTCTCTGTCGGAAAGCAAAATATACATAGATCGTTTGGCAAACTATAAATCGTTCAGTAGGCCTACGTCATTACTATTGAAAAAAGTAATGACGACACAAAGGTGGTGCTACGTATTGTGTGGTATATGTCAGACCGTTAAACGAAATACACGCAAGCAAATTCGTCATTAAGGTCTCCAGGTCCTCAAATGGAGTTGCCCGTCATACGTATACTTCCGCATTTCGGGTTATTCATTGGCATTCCTCAACTTGTACTGTCTCACGCTGTATAATCATATTTTTCTCAAAAATCTTCATCAGTCGATTCGAAAGGCACTCTTCCGCAGTTCAACACGCAAATTTTTAATTGCACGCGTCACCTTCCTACTGACCCGTCCGTCTTACGTAATTTCTCCGTCTTCTCCATCAGATCCGACGAAGGGAAGGTGCCCGTTTAATTTCCTGGCTTTCACAAGATCGCTGAAAGTTAAATATCATGGAAAGAAAGAGAAAACGACAACAACAAAAAAACGGTCGAAATTCCAGAAGTGGTAAAAATAATTTATGACGGCTACGTTGCACGCGCGATAAATCATCTCCACTAAATAAACACGTTTCTTTTCAACTTTCTTCCTTGAAAAGCAATTATTCATCGACTAATTTTTCGGGTTCAGTTTTTAATTTGACCTTTCGTTTGCCATGTCACTGCTGCGGCGCTTGAAGTGACTCCTCGTACACAAGGCGCGCACACGCGCACACATTAAATTAAGGTGAAACTAGTACGCTTCCTGTAGGCTACTGTTGTAAGTTCCTCAACTGAATAGTTATGGTGCCTAAATTGGAAGGAAGCGTTCCATTATTTTTTTAAAAGATTTATGCTTGTCATAGCAGATAGACCTTTTAGACCTATATGCAATTTAAGGGAGGATTGGATAGGTTGTATGTGTACACTTAGGTGTGTGTGTGTGTGTGTGTGTGTGTGTGTGTGTGTGTGTGTGTGTGTGTGTGTGTGTGTGTGTGTGTGTGTGTGTGTGTGTGTGTTAGACCGTCCCTCACGGCTGGTATTTGTCGGCGCCTCGCCGGTATTGTCGGTCGATACCCGACAGCAGATACGTGTAACTACTGTAAATAAGGACAAAAGAAGAACAACAAATACTTGACAAGCTTCCATTCAAATAATTAGTTTCTTGTACCGTTACGAATGCAATCTCTGTCCTGTGGCTTATTACTGCGGTTTTTACAACGCCATTAACTTTTCCTGCCATAAATCGTCAATTATTGTCTGGTTCAATCATGAGGGGCCCGAGTAGTCATTGTTATGAAAAGTAGTATCGGTAGCAATTTGCTGTGCACTAAAATTATTTCTGTCTAACTGTCTTCTGTCTGTTACTATTCTTCCTTCTATTTCGCTCTCACTCCACCCAATTTACTGTTCCCTTCCACACGCCTGTAACAGCATGAAAGTGATATCAACTTAATAATAATTTCTCTACATTTGTGCTCTAATTGTGTCTTTTTTCAACAGCATCAGTAAAGACATATGGTGCCCACTGCGAGCGACATTCTAATTTATAAGCCATATCTGACATCTTCATTAGATGTCCTCTTATCCTCTTGAGGATCATGCTTTGCACATTATAAAGATGTTTGTCGTTTTCAGTTTTTTCACTGTGTATTTCCGATTTTTCATTTTCTTCTTCCTGACTTCACTGATTAGGCACATTGACTGTTCTGTCCTCACTATATATATCTCGCTATATTCTCTTGGTCTGCCTACTACATTCTTTGTTCTAATGGGCCAATACCTATATGCTACTTTATGTATATGGAGACCGTCTATCCTCCATTCTGTCCAGGTGTTGCGACAATTCCAGGGGATATTTCTGGATTGTGACGTTTATGGATAATACCTGTAGTTTTTTCCTAATGTCCTCATTATATAAACGATCTCGCCTTGTACAACCCTTTGTTCTTACGAGAAAACTCATTTCCGAACCTGAATTTGGTTTATAATCTTCTTTGTAGGCACCCATGATTCGCGCCCATACATTAACACAGGAATTTTCATCGTTTTTTGTAATACTTGATTCTTTCCTTGTTTTATTCTGTAGCTTTCTACTGTATGATGCCGCACGTTATCTGAAACTTCGATACTTTCGTCGTGACTTCTCGTCCTATTTCATACTCGATACTGATAACACAACCTAGACAGTTAAACTGGGAGACTTGTTCCAAAACTGTTCTCTCAATAACAATTTTTGATCTGACTGGATTCTGAAAACCAGAAAGCCATGATCTTTGTTTTCTACCTTGATATTTTGAAATCGTACTGATTGTATGCCTTAAACGGCGTAAAGAATACTCCAACTCATTCTACGTTTGTTGTATTAAGACTGCATTGTCCGTGTGTATTAAAATAGCCAAACTAGTGTTTTGATTGAATTAATTCCTGAGCTAATATCTCGTCTCCATGCTTGGATGATGTCGTCAATATAGATATTAAAAAGCGTAGACGAAATACTGCATCCCTGCCTCACCCCTTTATTTACTATCAGGCTTTGTCTTTCCTGTATTTACTACAATTTTAGAGTTACCACATACATTTCTAACCATATTTATTAAATGCTGTGGATAACCGCGACGCTCCAAAGTAAACCATAATTCATTACTGTACACTCGATCAAACACTCCCAATTCTATTGTTCCTTACTGAATTACATCGTTCACTAAGTATTTTTTTTTTTACATTCATTTTCAGTTCATCATCTCCATTATCCTACTTATTTGGTTAATTTTGTTATTCTCTCGCGAGTACCGTTTCAGCTACTTATACTATTTGTTTACAATCAATTCACATGCATGGGCAAACTCTACTGTTCATTTATTTACAGAAGGCCTAGAGTTGCCATCACATCAGAAATTGTATTTCTTGTAGACGCGTATATATAGTAAACCATACATAACGAAAATAATAATAGTAATAATGGAGGGAGGGAATATTGAATTCTGACAGGAGTGGACGAAAGTTAGACTGCTGAAAACGGTTGGGTCGAAGAGAAACAACATTGTTGCTTATTGTTTGCAACATTCTAGCTGGTTCTCTTCCTTGCTTGAGGGAATGACGGAGGGCTGTAACATTAGGAGGGACTCACGAAGACAAAAGTGTATGGACGAGATCGATCAGCTCTGAAAATCTAGCTACGGGTTGCGCTCTGATGCATCAACCTACGAGCTAAGGAGAAGAAGAAGGAATATTAATATAAAGTAGTCGTGAAGCAGCACACTCGTTTCCAGGCAAGATCTTGTGGATCTTAACCCAACTCAGGATGGACTGTTTATCAAGATGTTCAGCAGGACTGTGTGTCCACCCACCCTTAAGGGGAGCTCTGCGCCCTATCTTCCGCCATGTTAATGTAGGTACACTTTTCTCAATAACCATAACAGCTATCATCATAATTTTTTTTTGATACTGTGTCTTTTGGTGGCTGTACTGAACCAACAATATTAGGTTTACCGAGTAAGTTATTGACAAAAAAATTTGTTGAATAAAACTTGTAAAAAATTTGTTCAAAATAATTAAAAATTTTTTTTTCCAACAAAACTAGACAATTATTTGTTTTTTAAAAGGTTCCAAATGCTTATTGTAGTGTCTGAAACATACAAAAAAAATTTCAGCTCTTTACCTCAAATAGTTCCTGAGAAAAGTGTACCTCAACCTGAAAAAACATAAGTTTCGGAAAACGCGGAAAAACCTACGAATAAACTGAAGAATCATAATTTTTTAGCTTTAATACATTCCAGGGTTATAAGATGGGTTGTTTCCTTCCTCCTCCTCATATTGGTCTTCTAGTCTTCTCTTCATCACATGCCTCTTCTGCCGAATCTTCTTTTGAAGCTCCTCTAAAGCTTTGTCAGCCTTCCTTATCCGCCGTTTGTCTTCTCTCTTCATAGCTGCTACGAAGTTTTCCCTGGCATTAATCCAGCTTCCTTCATCAAATTACATTTCCCTATGTTCCCATCATTGAAGGTTGTCACAGCTAAGTACACTCTAAATTTTAAAGTGTTCCGTTCAACATAAATTATTTTTGGAATATAACTCCAAATGACGTTACTGAGCGACTCATTTGGGTTTTGCGTTTTGCCCAGGAGACATTTCTCTACGAGTTCGTTTTTGCATAAGTCCTTAAATATTGGTTTGATAAATGTTATAACATTGTCTGGTAAGTGGAAGTGGTTGTTATGGTCATATGTTTTATTTTCTCTTATGGCTTTACGATATTTACACCACATGTAGTCTCTGTCAGGGCACAACCAATGTTGAGGTCTTTCATTTGACGAGAGAATATGAAAATACTCCGCCCAGATACCTCATGTCTTCAACTGATTTTACATTCCGTCTTATTGCCAAGCCGTAATATTTTTGTATTTGGAGTATAGCTGCGTTTGTAAGTCTTTTTCCCCCACTAAGAGGAGTACCATCCGGTAATTTTTTTCTTTTTGTTTTATGGCCTATACATTCATCCTTTACTATTTGTACATCCTCACCATAAGGTTTTGAATTACAAACTTCCATATAGGCCTGACTGTCACCATCTAAAACTTTCTTTGCCTTGTGCCGCGCGTGAACATGATT
The DNA here is from genome assembly GCA_034769895.1 of Magicicada septendecula. Lineage (NCBI taxonomy): Eukaryota > Metazoa > Arthropoda > Insecta > Hemiptera > Cicadidae > Magicicada > Magicicada septendecula. The sequence goes on from CM068369.1 coordinate 464,442,754, forward strand.
ATTTCGTAAAATAATTAAAAATACTTACCGATATCGCAGAGACTTTTCAAATATACCATTGAAAAGGGGAAGGTCTTAACTTTACATTAGTGTAATAAAAAAAAATAGTAAATTTTTAGATTTTTCGCGGCAGAGCTCCTTAATGGGTACTCGGTGTCATGAGGTGGTCGAAGCTTTGTTAACCATCTTGCACTGTGTGCGACCTTTAATGGCCCTAGAGCCTGTCAAAAGTATAAAAGGGAAATGTATAATAATTATTATTATTACTATTGTCCTAGCTGTCTCATAGCTGCTGTGTGTGTTATAGTTGTTTGTTGCGCTGATTGTCTCCACAAAATTGTTGCTCGACCTCTTTTACACGTTTCTATCTTGATATCATATGCAGAAAATATAATTATTTCTATCTGATATTTTCTTAGTTCGTAGTTTTTACAGCATCGTCCAAAATCAAAACACATGTGACTTTAAAACTAAACATCTCAGATAACAACGCTGCTCGCAGTTCAATGACAGCGTGTAAAAGTAAGGCACAAATCATCGTCTACCACAACGACGAAGAACCAGAAAGAAAACGGTGAAGACGGCTGCAAGTTGAATGACATTAGGTGCTTTTGTGTTTGAAGCTTATTAGGTAGGTACCTAAATGCTAGCGTTATCAGATAAGCGACAATACTTGTGACTGGCCCCCTACAGCGCAATCCAATCAACAAGTAACTCTCAAACAATGAAACATAATTAATAACAGTCAAAATGGCGGAGGATTCCACAGCCGATATTGTTTTGTATACAAGTGCCTCCTGCCTGGCCCGGCTGTATTGTCTTTAGTTCTACACTACGCAACCTGCGCCCGCTCCTACTATCTACTGGGGGATCTCACTAAAAACAAAACCACCTGTTTACACCAGTTCCGACACCGTGAAACAGTTCATCGTTTGTTTGTACGTTTCTTGCCACAACAGACCGGAGGACACTCATAACACGATGTCCTCAACACAAAGTTACTCTACTGTTGCACGGCGCGTTAAAAAACAAGACGATTTAACTCGATTTTTCGTAAACGTTTTGTTTACATTGCTTGAAGCCGGGCAATTTAAAAAGTAGAAGGAAAATTTGATACAAAAGTCAGACTTCAGTGTCTGATTTCCGAGCAAATGCTCACATCACAAATTTTCTTCGTTGCATGCACTGGCCCACTACAATTCGAAACAACTTTTTGGTCCTTTACTTTATGTTTACTTTTAGGGATATTAAAAGTATAATAAGCAGAAACACGTCGTACTTGAGTTCGTGACTCCAACTGTTCTCTCAATCTTCTGCTGTAACCAACCACTTTTTTTGTAGCTTCAGTTCTCAGAGATTGCTGGCTGACCATATTCTGAAGTTATCGGTTGTCTTCTGCTGATCGCTCTTTGTCTCGTTTGAAACGTTTTCTCCAGCCGTGTGATACAAGGGTTTACTTCTTGCCCTTCCTCTAGCGTTTCGTCAATCGACGTTACCCTAGCTATAGTAAATAACGCCAGGTACAACTAATAACCCCAAATATACCGAATAGCCAAGCTATAATGAGTAACTGTGTCCAGTCATCGATTTTCCTGACAGAGATTTGTCCATATTTTTCTAATCTGTAAAGCCGACATTAGTAGCGAGTATAGTTTGTGATACACCAATGTGTATACGTTTTTCCGTTTTCATACGCGGATTTATGGTTTTCTTTTCCTGGTTACGTTGATTTTTTGTTAATATTTGGTTATATATTGTTTTGAATATTATGTTATACTTAGAGTAAGTCTTGTGTCAGTTGGCACGATAAACAGTTCGCTTCCTAAGTAACCGGTCTGTAACCCTGGTCGTACGTGTCCTTGCCTGTAGGCCTACTGCAATATTGTGTAAGGCCTAACCTAATCGAACATAACATAACCTATAAACATCTCAGACACAAGAATTACTGATGGATTGCATAGTACGCCGTAAAAAGATGCCTGAACTGCAGCAGTGCATTCCAGTGACGACGATAATATGATCGACAGCATATCACAAATGATATGATCGTGTTTATCGTAGTAAACATACTTGACATGTAACGAAAGTAATGAACGAACCAACCTATCATTACTTTCCTTCATCATCTACGATTACTGTTTTGTCGTCTTTTCTTTGTCACTGTAATCAGTATCTGAGGAAATTGAACAACATATTTTGACTACTAATCAGATAAAAATATTTAAATCTAGTAAACAAACAGAATTCAACAAATGAATTAGTCCTGATAATAGTTTCACCGGTTATGGCAGCTTAGCAGTTTGCATTTGAATGGTTCGTATCAATGACAATCGTTAATTTATTTCTTTGCGACACTGTTTACAATGATAGCTAGTAGACTTCGCCCAAAAGATAATTAAAGCATTGATATTAAAATACTCACTTCGAAGTATATGCCTATGATGAATTTATCTATAAGGTTGCAGAAATATTTTGGATCTTGGAGAGACAGGAGCGTCAAATAGACACGAATATAAATTAACAACACAGGAACATTATATTTTTTCCGTCGGCGGGAAGAATTCACATTGGCAAGCGTAAGAAGCTTGAATTACGTGGAAACAGGACCGATTAATACAAACCAGATATCGCACGAAATTAACAAGAAGTAATTGATGGAATTCGAGCGCCACTTACAAATGTGAATCTCTTCGTATTTACAGTAATGTTATAACAGTGAATAGACCAACAGTAAAGTACGGTTTGAAACCTTGGATCCTGACAGTTCAATTTTAAAAGTTTTTAAACAGATAATGACTAAGAAAATGTATGATCCTTTGAAAGATGGAGATAACTGAAACACATGTGACACAATCAAAGCAGAAGAAAGCAGAAGGTAAAGTAATACTTTTAAATATAAAAAAAATTGTTAATTGTGGCATGCAGAGAATAAGATTGAAACAGGAAACCTTAGTTGGAGAAGTGTAAGAAGGTGAAGTGCGCACCAGCTAACTCGTACAGTGCAGACGCAATTGAATTTTAACACGTGACGACCTCGTATGAGTGACTTTTTAAAGATCTGATGATGAATCATATGGTTTGAAACACGTCATCAATTGTGAACAAGAGTTACAAGGCGAATTAAAAAAGTTAGTTTGTAAGAAGCTGAGAAAGGAAAGCCGAGAAAACGACCTCTGTAGAAAGTGTAAGTAGATTTAGAAAAGACTGGAGTCAAAAGGACAAAGAAGGAGAAGAAGAAAATCATGGAAGTAAATAATGGAGAAACCCACGCAGACGCTATTACGCTTCCGAAAAAGAAGATGACTTTCGAAGAACAAATTAGCTTACAATGTGTTGAATTTCGCGAAACAATTGTCCTTGATTTATTTTAAAAATATCTTTCGTTGTAAATATAATCTTAATAATATGTAAAACAAGCTACAATGGATTCTGACTGGACGACGGACAGTAATTTATGTAAACGAAACTTCCAAAATAAAATTTTAAGTTTGGTAAATTTTCCTTAATGGCCGCACACGCACCCTGGGACGCGTATCAGGAATAATCAATCGGTGTGCTCGGTGCGTAGATACTGTGGACCACATCAGCTAACGGTAACGGAATTTATGTACCACTCCGTATGTGTGCGTGTACACGGATTCAATTAACAGATAAGCTATTATTAACATATTTTATATTATGAAAATTTTTTCCATTAAAAAATGTTTTTAATTAGTTTCAGTTAAATTAGTGTCGTTAAAAATGTATATTATCGAAAATTAATACCTTTAAACACACACACAAGCGCTCGCGCGCGGTCGTACGTATTTATTTGTGTTACACACGCACATCCGCACACGCACGCGCGCGCACAGAAACACACACACAAGCAACGTCGTAAAAGTTGTTTTATCGAAACGCTGGCATCAGTGGCTGCCTGAGTTCGACACCGGTATTAAGTGTTAATTATTACTGACCGAGTGACTTCTATAGCGCAGAATGAAATGCTATTAAAAATGTATTTGAGGAATTTGAAGCGGAGAGTTTTTTTATGGTTGTGTTACTGTAGTCGCTAGGCTGACTGCCGAATTAGGAAGAGATTCGTTGTCGAATACTTAAAACCTTTTCCTGGAGAAAGGTTTAATTCAGCTTTATATGAAAGAAAATTGAATGGTGGCAAACAGTAACATTTTTTATTCATTGTTATCTACAAGAAAAGGATTTCTGAAATTGTTTATTTGACGCATACTGTGAAAGGCTCATGTGTTTGTCTTTAAATTACAACTCACTAAACCGAGGAGTATGTATGCAGTAAGGGCCCAACAGACACAATGATAATTAGAGACAACGAGTTTCAAAGTTTTTAAACTAATATAGAAATTATGACATGACATACAGCATTGAGCACGTTATTTTAAATGTTGTGTATTTGATTATATTTAAGTTAAGTTAGGAATGTAATTAAAACTTTGTAAAATACAAATTTGAAGGAAAACAGTTTTATAGGGGCTTTTTTCCCTCAATGATGTTAAAATATTTGTCACATTTATTTTATTTTAAATTTTCTTCAAGCACTCATAAAAAAGGTTAAATAAACATCAGAAAAATAATATCGTAACCAAAAATATTTATTTAACTTATAAAAAACCAGTTTTTCAGAAAAAAAACAGCTTCCACACAAAGTATTTTCCTCTACTTCCAGTTGACACATTCATCTTCTTTATTGTTGTCATTTCTCTCATCATATTCCGTATGAATATTTTGTAACTGTAGAACGTTTGTGAGAACCTACTCGTACTACTTCTGAGAATACTCGTCTCAGACTTCGAATGTCTTTCTGTTTCCGCTTTAATGCCAACAGCTGCACATGGTGATAACGGTAACGTATCAGGAAGGTATTGTTTCTTTGCAAATTGGAAAGGATGATAAGATAAGAACCTTTGTAGTATCTGGCAAAACTTCTCCGGAAGTTGTGTACATCAGTGTAGAATATGACTGAATTTTGGAAGTAAAAGATTATACCCGAAGTTCCAGCTTACCAAAAACTGCACGAAGGCAATCACATTGTTCCCTGTCCTGAAATCTGGTGATGAAATATTGACATCAAAAGTCATAGGCACAATAAATACAGAACAGAAAACTGTCTACTCTGTTGAATGCAAAAAATGCCTAACCTTCTAGAGGCCTTTATTCCATGTAACTCCTCAATTGTCATACAGCGTATCCCATGTATACACAGTTATACAAAACTCATACGTTTTCACATAAACGGAACTGATTTGTACGTACAATTTCCCTCCATAATTCTCACATATATTTCCATTCTAACTAATTTTATCAGCACAGTGGATTTGCATAACTATTACAAGAGCACTGAGAAAAAGACACTTTGTTCTTTGTCACTCTGGGGCGGGGGTTACCCCCTTCAAAACTCCCTCGCTGCTCCATTGATGTACACGTATTACATAGAAGTCCAAAATATTCAGCATCGTCCAGTATTTTGGAAGTCATCCGGTTCCGTGTTAACTCTATCCCGTCAACTTCTCTTGGTCTTTTTTGTCGTCAGTCAGCTTCAGCGTTGAAGTTCCCATCATCTCCAAACTGCTCTCTTTCTTGAGAAAATTTCACGCATTCTCGTGAGTCTCCGAAGACCTCCTCATTCATTTCCGCAACTCACCTCCGAAAATCTATTTCTGTAACGTTGAAGAGACATCCGAGTTCACTTTTATTGCCCATACTTCAGAGCTGTAAGTTATAACGCTTCTTATTATTGCATTTCATATCAGTCTTCCTTCGTCTTTCTGATACTTGCGTGTCCCGTAGAATATCATTTAGTGCACCTAATGCGTTTATTAAGTCTCCGAAATTTGAAAGTAAGATTCGATGTACACGGGTACAAAACTCCACTGCAATGAGGGAACGCAAAGCCTTGTCGACGCGAAAACAAAATAATACCCGAGGTGTACGTTACGAAGTGTGTGTGTGTGTGTGTGTGTGTGTGTGTGTGTGTGTGTGTGTGATCGATTAACCAAGCTGCAAACACAAGGCTACACAGTTAATTATCCGAGGTCTTGTGTTGCAGAAGTACAATACGCGTACTTCACGATGGCCACACTATTTCTTTGGTGTGGTACCAACGAAGCCAAGTCCCTCCCACGTAGTACACAACCTCCTGGCCGCGCTCACACATACACACACACACACACATACATTTATATTGTAATGCATACATGGAAGCTACGTGCATAGGGGTCATGTGTAGAATTATAAATCGACGTAATAAGCCGGCCGACCGCTACACCCTGCTTGCGCGTGTGTTTATAATGCAATCTTATTGAGATGTGAAATAAATATATATAAACCGTTCACGTGTGTTTAATTTAAATGAAAATGTTTAAGTAGGAATAAGAAATAGGTAGCAGAAGGTATCTCAGATTACGTTGGTGTTTGCGATGTAAAGGGTACCACTTATTATGTAAGGAATGCGTGCGCCCGGCTTTTGCGGAACACGGGGCCAGTTTACTCAATTCAACTGTTACGAAGAGAAAGAGAGAAGTAAAAGAGAAAAAAGCACACACAAACACACAGAGAAATTGTACATGGACCGGTCCTGAAAGAATGGCGGGCCACAGTCTGACCAACAAGTTGCATTCAGTTGCACTCACTTCCAATTATTTCGGAATTTTTTCGTCCTTCTTCACTCTCTCTCTCTCTCTCTCTCTCTCTCTCTCTCTCGTCACCTGTCCCCTGCGTAAACATTGCGTAAATGTACAACACGCAATTTTCACTTGCGATTAACACATTTTCTTTTCAGCGCTAAATATACTTGTTGTTTCGAATTTAGTGCAGGTATTATTTTAATTGCGTCTACGACATACGCGCGCGCGCGCGCGCACACACACACACACACACACACATACACACACACAACTAAGCATACACATACACACTCGCTCTAAAATATTATATTTATTCTGAGGCGAAGTTACTTTTCGATACGCAAGATGACCATTCGTCATATGTTTGACAGCTCCCAGGTACAGTGAGTATCAGTGGGGGTACCGAATTCTAAATCGATATTTTGGGAAAAATGATTGCATACTTTCCTTACAATAAAACAAAGTTTCTAAATATCTTTATGATGTCGTTTCAGACTATTCGATTATATTTCCCTTGTGTATTAGGTGATCAACGAATTAATTGAAAAAGTACTGTGTCTTTATCGGAACTATAAACACGTTTTTGTTGACGTTTTAATTACCTAATAGGCCCATTAATTGATTTTTATTAAGTAATATCAACGAACTAACGCTCCTTTCTATGTGTGCTGAGCTATGGAATGGAAACACGGACGATAAAAAAGGCGGATATCAGGTGTTAAGCGTTTGATGATATATTGAAGGATATTGCGAGTATCAGGTGTAACGAAAATCACGATCAAGAAAGAGATAACGAGACTAAGAAAACGAGGCGAAAACTTTAATATCTAGATCGTATACTAAGAAGAGAAAAGTATCACCTGCTCCAAGTCATATAGCAAGGAAAAACTACGGGAATGAGATTTATAGGAAGAAGACACCATTCGTGGCTGAGTAACATACGAGAGTATTATAAATGCACCAGTACGGAACTTTTATACCTAAGGCTTCGAAAGTACGAATAGTTTCGACGAGTGGACGATGGGAACCTTAGGAATGAAGACGGCACTTGAAGAAAAAGAAGAGGAACGAATTTCGAAGTACTCACATCACACAACAGAGAGCATGGTGTGTAACAGCGGTTAACTCAAGAGAAACTTCACCTAGGAATATAAACGTACCACTCACTGTTCATAGTATATAGCCGATACAATGTGAGAGACTGGCGCTATCACTTTTATACATTTTGTCTTTTTACACATGGTTTCGTTTTGCAGGTTTTAACCACTAATCTGCTCTTTAACAACCTCTTTAAAGACGTTTCTCTTCAAATACTGTGTTCATTTTATATTAATTTATGGTAACTGAGAAACTTTTTGACATAATTTCCACACAATTAAACCACGACACGGTCCTCAATTACTGCAGTACGAGATGAGTACAATCTTTAGAGAACGTATGCTTTGTCGTCCCAAGTTAAAGCACGACCAGATTACTGATTCTTCCTTCCCTTAAGCTTGCTATCAAGTATAACTGTCAGACATTTTTATTTTTTATAATTCATGAAAAATCGACACGCTTGACAGTTAACTAAATCGTCACATTGCTCGCTGGGAATGCACATTGTATTTTCTACAATTGCAATTCATTCGATTCTGCCGTTCTTATTCGATAAGCATACTCGTAAAATGCGTCAGTAGTAATAACAAATAATCTAGATATCGCTAAATAAGATTTTATTTAGTACAACTCCGGCTTCGAACAACTTCGGAAAGTAATACAGAAGTCAAAAAAATAAAAGGCGTTTATTGATAAATAACAGACGCCAACCAAGAGACGAATGGCTCTCTCCATCGCTGAAGACTTTTTTTTGCTTTTTAATGCACTGAAGTAAACAGCAGATCAGCGTACTCCAACAAAACCAAAAGAAATTAAACACCGTATGGAAAATTCAAGGAATTAAATAGGGCAACTATGAAAATTGTCTTTTTAGATGAAAGGAAAGCATGATATAAAGTCGTGTGGAAAGGGAGAGAGAGGAGAGAGAAAGAGAATGAGAGAGAGGCAGGTAAGAAGGCAAACAGAAGGAAGAATTGATGACAGCATGAGAGGAATAAATTCATTAATACGTCTACAAATTTTCTTAAAAAATGAGTTCTGTTTATAATTAAACAATTAATAAAATCAACTGCCTCGTAAAGTTAATTAATAAAAATAAGAAACACAACACTACCCACCCTTACACACACACACACACACAATTACGCACAGGGAGACACAGTGTGGTGTTAACGATGAATGTGGGTTTCTCAGGTTTGTAAACAGCTAAAGAAGCAGGTGAGAGAGCACACACAATAAATATTAATTTAGAGGTGACCAACGCTGAACAAGAATTGGCAGAGGCACATTAATTGTTTGCTAATTAGTAGTGTTGGACTATCAGAGGAACAGCGTGAAAGCCAACTTAGTGGTGATAGTAAATAAATATTAAAGGGTATATATAAACACAAAAGAAGAAGAAGAGTATGGGAGAAAGAGAGAGTGATAGGGAAGGAAATAGGACCTCTCTTCTTCTCGAGTGCAACGACTTTCAGATCGGTTTGTGGTTTCACAGCTTTTGTTTAGACTACCAAATGTCCTGCGTTTGTGGACACAGTTTCCAAGAAGGAATTGTTGACTCTCTGTCCCTCTCTCTCACTGTCTCTCCTCTCTCTGTCTTTCTTTCTTTCTATGCCTTCCTCCGTCTCTCCTTCTCTTAACAGTGGACGAGTTTCGATTGGGGGGGGGAGAGAGAAAGAGAGAAAGAGATAGAGAGAGAGAGAGAGAGAGAGAGAGAGAGAGAGCACAGAGAAATTCTTTAAAAACTTACTAAAGGTATTCAAGGAAATATTTTATGAATTTTGTCTACAATATATTATTTGTGAAAAGTTAATTGTTTTGAATCGTTTTGTTAGTTAAAAGGAAATGCCTTAATTTTGTTGTCGTATTTTTCTCCTCGTGTCTTTCCCCTTCTCGCTCTCTCGCTTTCTCTCCCTCCTCTCTTATTCTCCGTCACTCTGTCCATGTCTATCCTCGTTCTCCACAATTCGACGTCGTGCCCGCTACGTCGTACATCTGCTTTACTTTCCGCAACAACAGCAACAAGAACAGTTTTAATTTATTCCCTTAAATTAGACATTCTTTCAATAAACAAACCAGGAATACCTGTGTACACTGAGTCGTCTTCCTAACGAAGGGCGTTGTATTTAAACAAGAAAAAAGGAGAAAACGAGAATACCAGAAGACAAATAATTTCTTTAACGAAATATTCAGCTTCAATTTATTCGTTATCTTATTGTATCGCCCGGTCGTCGTTTTTGTTTTCTTTATAAGAGCCGTACAATAAATACGCATGTTTCTGCGATCGTCTTCAGGAAGACGTCGGTTAATTTTGTTGTTAAAACTTACTTGAAGATTCGAAGATTTAATCGCCGTGGGATTTTCTCATTTAATTTAATTTAATTTTCAGAAGCTTACAACACAGACCGCCACCTGTGGTACACAAAGAATTACCGCATTACGTTCTTCGCAGGCTTATTGTCCGACCGAGCTCTCCAGTGTTCCCGAGATACTTCCGCGATTGGATTTCCCGCGTCTGCTACTGCGTGAATCCAGGAAGGGCTGTCGAGCTTATTATTTTTAATTGATTAATTACTCTTCAAAATAATGTGTTCCTTAAAACACTCATTTCGTAATTTGTTTTCTTTGTCCTCGTAACTGAGTTTGTGGGCGAGCCGTAAGTTGTATACACAGGAATTCAGGTATCAGTAAATGCACAGATCCACCGCATTCAAAGTGAATAAGTGATATAAACCAGAGCGTGTAGAGAATGTCCCTAAAAGACAAAATAATTAGCAGACCACAGGATGACGTGTACTGGATGTGTGAAATTTTGTAATAAAAAAGTATGCGTACTAGAGTGTATTCCACAATTTTGGAAAGGCTTATGTGAATAATACGCGCGACTCGCATGGGGGGGGGGCGGTAAAAACGACAGTACATGTATTGTCACCACAGATTTCTGAAAAACTGGTCTCTGAAATGACATGGAAGTTATTGGAGTACAAGTGAACAACTAATATGTGGCCTTCTAGGACAGCTTACAGAAGTCGCTGATCGGTTGGTGGAGGTTAGTTGTTGAGAAGAGTTAGGTCGTCATCACTATCATCATCATCATCTTCAGCAGGGAGTAAATCAAAAATGGTTTGTTCTGATCCCAAGCAGGTTGACTAAACCTGGTCACTCCAGCGCTTCTTCGGGCGCCTTACACCTCTCCATCCTTTCGGATTATAATTCTGTAGTTGTTTTGCCAAACATTATGCCACTGACTTGTTATAATATTATTATATACATACCACCAAAATCAGTAAAATTCCATTTTTTAAAATAATGAATAAGGCCTTTTCGAGATATTAAAATTTCATCATCAGTTCATACACTGTAATGTTCCTGTTGTGATGTTTTCCTTTAAATGTATAACTGTTGTTAACTGTGTGTATTACCTCTTACTGTTCTTCATTTTGAACTTTCCACTGCCATCATTATTGGGTGAAACCAAGCCAGATATGTATTGAAATAATTGATCATTTTCAAATATTGTCTGTTGATTCATCAATTTTCATATTTTTTATGAAGGTACTGTATATATATAATTTTTATAACTGTATAATGTCATTTTTATTATTGTTTATTTCCACTATTTCCATATTGTTGGATATATTTGTTATACTATGATTCATACTAATAAGGTGATCTGCTATATTGGAGATTCCCGTTTTTTTATTATTAAAAGTTCTGAAATGTTCCATAAATCTCTGTTTGATTTTGGTGGTATGTATATAATGATTCTGTAGTTGTTTGGGGATGCGGCATCATCCATTCGGTTAAGATGTTCCACAAACATTTTAGCCGATATTGGCCAATTCTATCAAGTATACTTAGCTCCTGCCGTACATCGACGTTTCTTTTTCGATCTAGAAGAGTATATTCTTCCACGTGCCTGAGAAATCTCATTTCGGCTGCTTGAATACGACCGGCCTGGGACTTCGTTAAAGTCCAATTCTCAGACCCACAGAGAGTGTGGGGAGGGCCATCACCTCGTAGAACGTCAGGCGTGTTTTTTCCTCGTTGATTTTAGAGTTCTTCTGATGGTCCCACACATATGGTCGAACTTGTGCAGCTTCATCACCACATGATTGTTTATCATGCAAGATACATTACAGAACAGTCAGGTGTAGAGTTAAACACTCCTTAACGTAACTAAGGAGTTACCAGCAAAAGGTTTAATCCTGCACAAACAGACGATCTCTATACTAACAATATGAAGCTGTAAAAGATTAGCCGTAATTGGATGTCCTTTCAATTATGATTGAAACCATTTCTAAGGAATATGTCACCGAATCAAAAGAGAGAGAAGCATACTTCCTAAGTACAAGAAACGTATTCCCAAACTATGCTCCAGTCTTAAACGTAGACTACGAATGACAAAACTATACATCGCTCGCTGTGTTACTGTACCATCACTAAAGCGTGGTCGCTTCCAGATGCCACAGTCAGAAGGATAACAAGAAATCGAAATGTTGATCTCTCGACACTCGAGTTTCACGGGTCATGAGAAACTGCTGAGACCAATGAAAACAAATACTGAAATATGAAGATACGGAAACTGTCGTACACAATACTCTGTAGCTCTTCACGCAAAGAAGAATCGAAGGAAAACTGCCCAGGAAGGCGTTGTACGTCCTGCTTGAGCAACATCCTGACGCAATGGTATGGGAAAACATGAGTACAAGTGTTTCGCTCACCAGCATCTAAAGTTATAGGTAGCCGACTCCGTTAGTGAACCATACACCAACGTGCATGGGCGTACACCCACACTTGCACCCTCGCGAGTGTGCTAATTATAATTTTAATATACTGATTATTTATAATATCAGTCTACTATTTCCAATAATATATAATATTAATAAATGTAGGTCTACATTAACGATAACAGGTATATGCAGGTTTCCGCAGAGGACTTCACATTAATAACAATAATATCAAATAAAACGTTAGCCTATTAACCAAGGCATTCTAGTCATAATAAAGTGTTAACATTTGTGATACTCGACACCCGTGAGACTTCACACATGACCGAAATAAACTCAGTAGTCACAATGCAGTTCTGCCGACTCCGGAAAAACGGAGGGTTACCGGGGCTCTTCCACCCAAGATTACGTGTCAATAAGCGAGAAGAAGGAATCGATTAAGTATATACCGTGCGCACATTTTTTTGTTCTCTTCAAGCCGAGTTTACACAGAAGGGGGAAGGAACACAACAATGGAAGGCAAAATGTTTGCCCACACATTTTAAATAATATATCCTGTGAGTGTGCGAAGCTTAATTGGCACGGGCACAAGAAGTACAGCACGTTCAGGAGCGGAGCGCGGCCATATTGTCTCCGACACCTACGGCCGCGTCTAGTCTGCGCCGTGCACCGGCTCGATTATTTATAATTATTATCAAATATGTTATCAGTTAACCACTTGCATGCGTGTGTACGGGCGCGCGCACCGCCACCCCGCGACGTACTATCAAACGTCACAACGGGCTGTGTGTTTGTTGCGGTAAAAACATCCGCTGAATTCATTCAATTAAACAGAACACGGAGCTGCTGGTGCGACTATACCTCGCTTCTGCGTCCTCGTCCTCGTCCTCGCCGATAGCATCGCGCGTAAAATAATATATTTAAAATTCAAATGCATAAATAAGTGCTCACTTACTTTCCAGTGAAACAACGCGTATGTAGATGCGAGCGTAACTTTTGTAAATATACACAACTCCCTGCCGCACGCTTGGTGTCACATAGTCTGCGTCTGCTTCTCTCTATTTCTGAGTTCCTCCTCTCTGTATTCGTCTAACCATTTCTCTTGTACATATCAAACTGTGAAACTTTTTTCGTCCGCGATCATTAACACGTGTCCGAATTTGACCTCCAATGGGTACGTTCTGTCCCTAAATCGAAGATAAAAAAGTACCTACAAAGAAGAAGGCAGAATTCACTTCTTTTCTTCGTCTTGGAAAACGTCCGTACAGTGTTCGCGCAGCGTTACAATCTCATTGTCGTTACACGCGCGAATAAAGGGAATATTTGTATATCGGCATCCGTGTAAGCGGTGTTTATTAGTGTAATGAAATTCTACTGTGCGATAAATTGAGACTTACACAAAAGTGAGACGTCTGTGAGAGCGATACAGTTTTATGCATTTCTAAACGTTCGTGGTCATGGAAATGTTTTCGCCCACGCCGCGTGCACTATTAGAACGACCGTCCGAGATTCTTTATTGTGTTATTTCTGCACAGCCCCGTGTTTTCAGTTTAACGCGTTTTCTTTTATGGAGCTTTACGTAACGCTCACGTGGAGCTGTGGGTTTGAAACGACCGCCGATAGCTCGGTGGAAACGCGGACAATGTAGCCGGTTCAATTTTTCAACTTAAACTGGAATTATTGTAATTTCAGTGCGCGCTCGAGGGGTGGAAACTGCCGTGTCTTGTACGATGCACCGCGGAATCACGTGATGCGTAGGTCGTGCCCAGTTACCACAGTTTCACGGACTCCCTCTCAGTCTCCGCAAAATAATCACACGGTCACCAGGTGACGGATATTTTGTTCGATTGTCAACGGCATAGAACGAAAACTCTTTGTCAAAGACAGTACACTAGACCATGACATGTTTCAAAATCAGTGTGATTAAATTCTTTGAATAGGTACAAGCTAATAGATAAAATCCGTATTCCTAAATTGTTTACTGATCGCTTAAATTGTAAGATGAATATTTTCTGTTGACTGTACCTAACTTGCTGCTTTACTTGCATATTTGATATATCTTTCATAGGCTTATTTACTGCATATTTTCTGCTTAATTTATTATTCGAAAAAATAATTCACAGTCAATTAAAATTCAACACGTACATTATTAAACATCATTATTCAGCAACTGATAATAACATGCATCTGCAAAAATACTGAAGCTTCCGCAAATTCTCTTTTGGCTTATCCCGAACGAGCGTTGCTGTTCATTTATTTCCACGATTTTCTGTAGTTTCACTGATGCTCTTATAATCCCTGTTTTCCACAGTTTTGTTTTTACTTTCTGCCTACAATCACACACTGTTCCACCCATTTTTGCTTTTTTTCTGATTGTCTTTAGAATATTCTCGTATATTTGTTTAGCCCACCAATTTTCAGTCGTGAATATTAATGTCTTGACTGATAAAATTCAAGTCACATTTCAGCTTTACGTTTAACAGCTAATTCTTCATTTGTGTTTCATTAACGCGTTAATGAACTGAGTTTACACAATAAGTAATATCGATGCTCGTGTATCACCAGTATATGTATACTGTACCACTAGGTTCAGTATCGCTCGGTAATAGTAAAAACGATGGTAGGTTCAAAACAAGGACGGTTCTCTAGCTAATTACTGTGTAGAAGTTATTTCATGCGAAGATGGCTCTAGAATTACAGGGAGACACTGAAACTCAGATTCAGGACTCTCGTTTTCTTTCGACTCATTGATGAACTTAAAATGGTCGTTCACCATATTGGCGAAGGAAAATTAAATGGAAAAGGAACGTGTCTGCAGGGGATTTAAAAAATTGTCTTACTGCAAAACAATTGTTAAGATTTTATTAAGATTTCACTTTCGATTTCAGAGTACTTATTGGTATCAGATTCGTTGTTTTGAAGACTCTCCTCTTTTTAAAAAATATGGATTCATCCACATATCTCAGTCCAAAAACTTTCTCTCCAAGTCTTTAGACACAATGGAAATTCTTACTTGTTTATCACTGAACTTGTCATTCATTTGAAATCTTTTTTTCTTCGTCCTCCACTACATTCTCGCTGATTTCAAGCGAGATCTTGTTCTTGATTTCAAGTTAATGATTACATCTTGCTGAGATATTAGCAGAACATCTTTGTCTTATTCCTCTTCTCCTTCACGTCAAGCACTAGGTTATACCGTATAAACCTGTTCCGGCACCCATCTCATCCTCGGACGACCCATATCTCATCTACCGATGGCTTTATATTTCAGCGCCTCTTTTGGCAATTGATCCTCTGTCATCCTTTGGAAATGATTACACCATTGTCTTCTATAATTCAAATGACTGTATTCATATCTGTTACTTCTAGTTGTGCTCATGTATCCTCATTCCTTATTCTACCTTGCAATGTATAGTTTAAAATATTTCGAACAAATTGCATTTCAGCACTCTTCTTTTGCCGCATTCTTTTTCTGTCATGACTCATATCTCACTCGCACATGTCAACGTGGAATGGCAATTGTCTTATCAAATTTAATTCTTGTGGTGTGTCTTGTTACGATTTCTATAAATCGATGTTTCACAAATTTTCAAAAATTTATTGATAGAACTTAAGTAATATAAATATGTATGTCCGTTGTTCATGTCGAAATAAAAAGTAAAACTTCTTGCTAAATTGTGTAGTAAAATTAAATCGTGCAGCCGTGTGCAACGTTTCAAGCTCGACAAAAACGTTAAATAAACCGTAAAAGCTGGTTCAACAATTTACTTATGACAAGAGCCGTACTGTAATAATTGAAACAGACTCGATGGACAAGTTCACTAGAGTCCGTAAGACAATAATCCGTACTAACGCTCAAGGGTTTTTGTTGTGTTTCCGGGTCGCGCGGCTCCCAAAGGCAAGCATCGAGTGGATAACTGTACTATATTGTTTGTTACTGGTGCTGTTCACCTCAAAGTATTCGTGTCACTCATTTCTTTATACCTTCTGTCCGTTCTGTTGCATCGACGCTCGACTAATTACTCTTACTGTTACCAACTACCACCCTACGAGAGTTGAGATCCAGCGAAAATTCCCAGGAGTGCGCACATTTACTAGAACAGCAAACGATTAATTTGTTACAAACAGTAACCGTTCAGTATTTTTGGAACGGATACACGTAGTGGAACAAAATCAGACTCCGGGATTGATAAAATGAAAACTTGGCTGACAAAAGGGTACTGCCAACTTTGTTTCGCTAAATCGAAAAACGGAAACTGACAACGGCTGACAGTTCTCAAGTCTTCGTTACTCGTGGATTCTTGCGACCGTCACTAGAAAACTGGCGGTGCTGTCTGAATCCGACACTTCACAGCTCTTACACCGTTAGCCGAATGCAATTTCGGTTCTTTCTGTTCTTTTTTTTGACAAAGGTTTCTGCCGAACGTACGGTAAAGTTGTAGAATCATGAACGAGTCATTATTCAGTGGAAACGTTTATCGTGCACTTGGGACCATACTGCCCTCCCACGTCGTCTTTCCGCTGCAAGAGCTCGCCCGTACATAACTATCCGTAGCTCCCTTATTAATATTCGGAGTAGTACTCTATGCCGCTTGCGCTGAGTATGACCCGGAACGGTAATAGTCAACGTTTAAGGTAAAATCTGATCATTTATTTCTATCAGATAACAATATTAATCTCGGATGAAATTAATTAATATAAAATTCTTGAATGTGCCTACCTTTTGGAATATGAATCTTCTCCTTCCTGCTGTATTAGATATTTTACTGTCGCATGCACTTGTGGGCATTAATATCACATGCGTAACACTTCATCAACACCGCGGGGGAGCTTATATTTTATTTTAATTCCGAAAATTCTTATTTAAAATCCAGAATACTAATAACGCACGTCACGAGGGGTGGGAATATCTATGAAATTTATGTACGGGTATCGATCATTTAACTTCTATCGATCAACGACGACGACGACTATCGTTGTGTATGTGTATGCACCAACCACTTGTTGTTCAGTGGTAATTTATTTACGCGCGTACCGTAGTGTGTACGTGAGACCGCGCGAGCGCGCAGGCGCGGGTACACTCGCTCCTCTGGTCACTTTTATTATGGTCTACGATTACTTTTCTGTGTTAGATTGACCTTCACACAAGACGACGCTGCTTGACTTTTAACGCTATTTTTGTTTTTTGTTTTTTTCCCACTTCTAGAAGTTTCCCCCATATATTCTGTTTTTAAGTACTACAGTAAACACGGTGTTCAAAGATAAACATACTTTTATCTCAGGCGTTATACCAGCATAAGCGGCTACATGAGCCGCTGCGAAAACGGCTTGTCTCCTCACCGAGGGTAGGTATTTCACTGCTGGCTTCAAATTATTGGCGATTTCCTGCGCTAATACGACGCACTAATCGAATATTGCGGCTCGCCAAACGCGTGTTATGCTTGAAAATATTATGTTTCCAAGAAACACGATTTTCGCGTCATTCTATTTGCGTCAGCGCGCGCGCGCGCGTATGCGACGACGCCTCGCGTAAAGTTATCCCGATATACTTTTGAACTCAGATGATTGGGAGATAGACAATACCAATTATGAAATTCCAGAACATTTTTTTTCTTAAATTTGTTACAACAGTTTTGGAAATAAAACAGTCGGCTTTATTGAAATGGGTACATCGCTGTTACAGAATCACGTTTTGCTTGTCAATTGATTTTACATTCCAGAAAACGCCGCTCGTTATTATACAATATAGTGAAATAAAGACAGACCATTGCTGTAGATGGGTAACAGTATTTCTATGTGCCACCAGAAATGGTCGTACTACAAGATCACTTGTGGTATTTGTTTAATGATTAAAAATTACACACTATAGACCTCACAGTTTATTATGAAAACTGTTATTAGATAAACAAGCCGTAATTTATTTGAAAGAAATTCTATAGGAAAATACTACAGTTTTAAGTGTGTGGCATTTTATTCCTGAAACTTATGTTATCCGTGGGATAAATAGGCAACAAGATTGTTTGTTTTACTGTACGGAATCGATATTCAGGGTGGTCGCCAGTAACTAGTGGAACTTCACAGTCGAAGTTTCTTGTTGAGGGAGTCGTTACTAGCGAGAATTCGGTATTCCTTGCTGCCACGGCTGCAGCTGTGTTCAGCTAGGTGTTTCAGAACATAAAACGCTACGTTCTCTTGATGCAGTATGATAAATAGTCTTAAAATGGAATCATAATGACAAAACACACACACACACACACACACACACACACACACATATATATACGAGAGTATCACCTAACATGAAGGGCGACCTTCTCACGGTTCGGACGGTATGGTTTCGACAAAGAAGACTAAAAAGATCAACATGTAGCTAAAAAAAAAAGAGCTTAAACCACGAACGCACTCGAGCAGAAAAGGAAAAATGTTGAATTTTGGGGAAGGAAAATAAATGAGAGCCAATGTACGGTTGTACCATTCATTTCACAGCTCAACGACTTTGATGGCAAATCGTATCAAAGTAAATAGGTTTTTAAACCAGCCACCGGACATGTGTCGGTATTTTAATTTGTCATTTTTAATTAGACATTAAATCATTCATTCATTCATTAGGTATTAAATTCCGAATTATTTTACAGAATATTGAATTCTGTAATAGAAATATTAGTTTTTGTAAAAATATTAGTTCCTTTTTAATTTTGATTTTTCTGGAACGCGTTTCGTGTATTTCCATTCGTTTAGTCATCCCGTAGTGGTAACTGGGAGTACATAATACGCAACGTCTGTGAATAAGAGCAGACAACTGTGTCAGGATGTAAACTAAGCTTCAGGTGATGACAAATACTCTTAACGATAGAACGTACAAGGCACTTCTGGCAGGAAGTAACGTCCTCAATGAGGACGAGATTTGATGTGTTGTAAGGGGCCTCTACGTAAGCTAGCAGAACCGTAAATATATCTATGGGAAATGTTTATGCCAAAATGATAAATTAGGGCATATAGTTTTCAGTTTGGTACGACTGTCCACTCGGTAATGGCGGTGATGATAATAAAGCGTGATCATACCTTTGCTTTCGCGACATTTTTTAATTCATTTTGATTTCTTTTAAGAAACGGAATCCCCCGTAGTTCATTGACTAACCGATGTTTGTAAAATTTGGTTTCAAGAGGGGGGAAATTTTTATTTTTCATTTTATATTATAGAAAATTATTTTGTTAATAGTAGACTTTCCATCAGTTCCAAAACTGAAAATATTGCGGTCCAAGTACGAGGCGTCCTGTCGGCAGGACAGTTCCTAAATTTGTCATAAGGGAGTTACGTCGTGGTGGAAGGATGTAAGGATCTGTACAGAAGTCCTTCCGGAAGGTCTTTCCAGCAGGATGACTATCTGTACGCTCTATTACTAATATGTGTAACGACTTGAACATTATTTCATTCGCCATACACATTATCGATGCTCTTTTATCTGCAAGTGAAGCCCAGCCATGGTTTCCAAATACGGTGTATCAAATACCGTTCGGTGGACCGCTTAATACAAAGTTCGCCTCAAAACAAAGCAACGGTCAAATACTATGGGACGCGCGCCGCTGGCTCAAAGAGATTTTAACATATGAAAAAACCTGAATATCCAGTGATTTTCTTATCGCGCTTACAAATCTCACAGCTGTACTTATGGCCTAAATGAAATGGACAACTAGTAGCCTTCTTATTTTACCACAACTACATAAGAAATTCCAACGGAACGTATTTTTCTTTTACCCTGCGATTAGTATCTGGACGAAATTTATTCTTTCCTTGGACACTATAAGGAATTTCTCATAGAGAACATTACTCTGTTGAAAATGGTTGTCGCAGCGCTATCAGATCCATCGGTGTAATGTGTTCATTTTTCTTTTCCTTTCTGTCATGTCGGTAGTCTTCACTCTAGCTTACTTATCGTTAAGTTTATTATTTTTGTTGAAATATCCGTATTTCTGTGCGTTATTGAAGACATATTTCTATAACAAAAAAGTCACCATGTACATATACAGACAACACACATGACTCACTTGTGTGTGTGTGTGTGGGGGGGGGTGAGTATCAATGTGTGTATGTACTTATAACTTAAAATATTTACGTCAAGGTCATGTGTGTGTACGGAGATAGCTGAAGATAACATACAATGAATTAGTCTCCTGTGAATCACTAGGATGTAAACTTGGGGATAAACGACAAAGTATTAGAACAAGTATTCTTAACGCAGATACAATACTGGATACTGTACGGGGAACTGGAGACAGTAATTACAATTAAAACGGTAGGAAGGATATAGAAATGGGACACCAAATGACTAACCGACCAGATTCCCTGGGTGTATGAATAACGTTAGATGAAGTAACATCCACCTCACTCAAGAAGCGGATCCATGGGGGGGGGGATTTCTAATGTGATCTAAACCAAATGATTCCACGTCAATTTGTTTTTTTTTTTATGACAATACTAACGTTTTAGGTTAAAGACACTGGCAAACGAATGTGTTCTGCTTTACCCCTGCAGCATCTTCAAAATTAAACAAACATTAATACTAGTTAGCTCCCTGAGCTGCAGAACTGGCTCACTATTTTGAACGAAGTAGATAAACTCTATGATTAGACTATCTTAGTAGACTATTTAAATTAATTAGATAGATAAATTTCGATAGATAGATTTAGATGAATTTCAATATTAGACGTTTTTCAATTATCAGAAAAATTATGAAAATCTTTTATATTTAGTAAAATAATAAATTTAGAGCAGGCATTGAACATTGAAAATCCAAACATCCGGATTTGGGTTAAAATTTCAATTAGTCTTGACACCCCAGTAGGATTTTTACAATTTTATCAAGTTTTTTATACCTTTTTGGGCCCTGCAGTCCAAAAATTGCGAAATTTCTAAAACTGTACACTATATTCAGATTTTGGTTAAAACTCTTTTTAATTTGATACCGTACATGAAATTTGCTGTTTCGTTAAACTTTTTACCAACTTTTTGGGCCCTGGCTTTCCAAAATTTTTAAATGTTCAAAACTCAACACTAAATTCAGATTTTAGTTAAAATGTTCTTTAATTTGATATCCCATGAATTTGTGCGATTTTATCAAAAGTTGTACCCCCTTTTTAGGGCCCTGGCGTCCCAAAATTTGAAATTTTGAAAAACGAACACTAAATTCAGATTGTGATTAAAATTTCCCTTAAATTTTATATCCTACGTGGACTTTTGGGATTTTTCACTATTTTGACCCCCAATTGTTTTACCTTCTGCCACTCTACTTTTGAAGAAGCAATCTCAAAAACAACAGGGTTCTGTCGGGTAAAAATATGGACACGCATGCCAAGTTTCACGAAAATCGGTTGATGCGTTCACAAGTTATGGTGAGACATACTCCAAATAGACAAATGCCACACCCGCTTCACTCGTTCAAAAAACCACCACATTGGATCCTATCCTGCTTGCAAAGTTGTTTAGAAGAGGCAGAGTAGTCTACTGAGCTACAAGGAAGGCAATGTGGCCACTAATACTCTTCAGCTGCCCATTATTACCTCCAGGATATTACCCCAAGTACTCGTTTCTATATAGTGAGTCGAACAATGTCTTTGATCTTATGGTGCGACGAGGATTTCAACCCGAGGCCTCAAAGTTATTAGCCAAGCGCTGTACTAAGTCCCTAAACGCTAATATACTAACATATGCATGTAGAATAACCTTAAATTATGAAAACTATTTGTGACATGAGAAACAAAACGAAATTTAATGTTAAGAGTTTGACTTCGCTAATTGATTTTGTCTTCTCTCTTGTTTCAGGATCACGAGGCTCTGTGCGATACTCCATCTATTCTGGCGACCCGGACGGTTACTTCACCATAGACCCCAATACAGGTTTGATACGTACAGCTTCCCCTCTTGACCACGAAGCCCATCAGTCTGTCCTCCTCAACGTTCAAGCTATGTCCGGCAGTCCTCCGTCTTACGGGCACACTCAGGTAAACACGAATTTTATTATAGGTAGAAATTTATACGATCGATTCCGTTCCTATCCCTCCCAATATCCGTTTCCTTTGATTTTCCAGACTTTACACCACGCCTTTATCCCGTTATCCATTTACTCATTCTGGAAGTGACTTCCTGAGTTCTCATTAAGAAAACGTTGTCAATTAACAGTTCACTGTACGTGACCATCATTATTTTATTTTACCTCGGTTGTTTCACGTGCCACATAATAAATTTCACGGCATTATTACATTATTCTCTTATTGGCCTTACATGTTGCCCAGATTTCACGAAACATTTTCGTCACATCAGCGTAACTATTATTCTTTATCTACTATTTTTATTACAGTATGCGCACGCACTAACATACACACAAACGCATGGGTATTATACAATATTATACAGCATGTACACTATATGGTTACACACACTGTATACGAGGGTTGCCCAATAAGTTCTCGACCTTGCCTGTAGATGGCGCTGCTCATGCCACCAATGCCTTGATTTCATTTGCATCATAGGTTATAAGTAAATTAAAAAAAATATCAACTTATTCTGTCAGTTAGATTTCTGTACATACTACTTAGAGTAAAAGAGTTTTGTATACTTTTGTAATGTCGAGATTTGAACGTCGAGCACTGATAAAGTTTTTATAAAAGATGGTTTGTCAGTGGCGGAAATTTATCCCAAGTTACGAAAGGTTTACGGGACACTGTTCCTTCACTTTCAACAGTACAAAAACGGGGTACGAATTTATACGTGATTGTATCAGGTATGAGGATGATCCATGTTCAGGACGTCCCTCAAGAAGTTCATCCCGTGAAGAAACTGTTCAGAAGGTGCATGTTGGTTTTGTTGAACGACGAATAAAACGGTGTGAAATAGTGGAGACCACAAGCATCTCAAAACGGTCTCAGTACTACACATAATAACTGAAGTTTCACGTATGAAAAAGCTGTACGCAAGGCGGGTGCAGCATTTGCTAACACATGACCAAAAACATGTGCAAAAGAAAGTTTGTCAAGCGAATTTTGCATCATTTTAAGAGAAAACCCCTGATTTTGTTCGACAGTTTGTAAGTACGAATGAAACTATGGTTTATCACTACGCAAAACAAGCCAAAACAAATGGACACAGGCTGGTTAGCTTGCACCAAAAGAAAAGCAAGACAATTACATCCGCCGGCAAAGTTATGCCATCAATTTTGGGGAACGATAGCGAAATATTATTAACCGATTATTTTGGAAAAGGCAAGACGTTAATGGGCGAATATTATGTATTCCATAAGCTGAATGAGAAAATTCACGAAAAAATACCTCTCTCAGCAAATAAAAGAAATCTTGTTTCGTCAGGACAATACGCCAGCACACAGATCTGCTCTGGCGATGGAGGAAATCAGGGTTTTGAAGTACAAACTGGTGGAAAATCCAGTCTGTTCGCCATATTCGGCCCCCACAGACTTTTAACTGTTTCCAGAACTCAAGAAATTCTTAAGTGTAAAGCGTTTCCGATCAAATGAAGCGATGGCAGTGGCTTTTGGGGGATATTTTGCAGACCTTCCGGAAAGCCACTACAGGAATGTATTGGAGCTTCGCTGGATTAAGTGTAACAATATTAAAGGAGATTACATTAAAAAATACAATTTATTTTAAATTTGAAAACTTGCGTTTTATTGCGAGGCAGAGAATTCATTGGGCAGTCTTCGTATACAGCGCATAAATAATGTGTTGTAACGTTTGACCATCTAACCTAACCACATCAGGTCTATACATTAATTAGATTAATATAGCAATTGTGTGTATGTATGAAGTAAAGTATGCCTAAGTTTCTCACGCTAGTCGTACCTCTGTCTCGTTGCATACTGTAGCCCTCCAAAACCTTTAGCCCACACCTAATTCTCCTTCATTTGTTTTTCTATAATGGTCCTGTAGGACCTTGGTCAAGTGGACATCTTTCTAGTAGACTAATAATGTGATCAGTGGATATCAGTGTGGCCTATTATCGGTCGCCAGTCTATTAATTGTTGCCAATGGCGATTATGTTCGGTTCGGCAAGCTAAACGAAGTTTGTCTCGACAAAGACAAATTTTTATCTACCAAGAAAAAATGTTCAAGTTTAGCACATTTCCAAGTCACACGGCCGACAATTTACACGTTTGCTCTTCCAAAAGTAATTTATCGATCTATGTCAACCACCAATTGATCAAAAATACATGTCCTTAGCAAAAATGTGACCACACCAACAACCACTATGTAGGTGGGCTGTTTTTATTTTTCTTCAAATTTTATGTAATCTATCTCTCTAGCTGAGTACAGATAATTACACTTTCGTGGTAATAAAAAGTATAATAAAGAGGCCTGAACCAGCGCACATGTACACATTCTTACGCGTGCGTGTGTGCCAGACAAAAACGTATCTTGTGTAAATTAATTATAGATTTCTCAAGGCAGAATTTTAAGAATCGATTTAATGTCTGCTTACGGTTAATTGCTTAAAATTAATTATTATATGATACAATTAAGGTGTCTCGCGATTCTTTAAGTCGGATTCGTTTTTTACAAACGTACGTACCAAAAGAAAACGACATTTAAGTAGACAGGCGAAATGGAAAACGAGTTTGCGGCGGGCCATAAAATGTGCGAATGCGTTGTGAGTACCGCATAATGAGCAAACGTCCGTAGTCTGACTGCTCATAAATGACGTATGTATTATTCGTGGACTCATGTAGTTGTAAGACGGACACATTTTACTATGTACGTCGAAACGGTTGCACCGTCTCAGTATTTCCGAATCGCAGTAACTTTAAACTGATCATCATACGTTATGTTGTAACGCGCATGAAAACATGGTAAAAAGTCTGTAAAACTTTATAGTGCGAAAGTTACTTCAAATTTTAATTGCCGTTAACCCGTATTTAACCTACTTAGAACTGTAGGCAAAGACCTGTCAGTGAAGTCACATATTCATGTACCCCTTCATTTCCACAGAAGAACCACATACCATCTCACTGATCACACTTCTCAAATGCGACAAACTAAGCCTCCCCCTCAGTATCTTACCCTAACTCCTTTCCTTCAAAAATGTTATGCAACGAGGTGTACAGTACAGGTCCCAAAAACCTTTAAATAGAAGATTACAAAACTCAACGAGGGGGACTGTATTCATTATGAAGAAGATAAGATTCCACCCAGAGATTTAAAACCCCAATTGCCGTCTTTTGTGGCGCTAACTGAATTTCCCTTACCCAATAACTCAAGCGAACATAAACGCGTCTTAAAATTCCTCACTGCTTCGTCGTTGAAGGTGAAAATTTTTCTCCCACATATCCTTTGACCACTGTCCACTGTGTTCTGTGTGATCTCCAGTCACAGATCCCTTACGTTGCAACCCAACCACCGTTCTAGCCGACGCACGTTTCTGTACCTTTCGAGTATTCGTTCTGTCCGAACTTCCGTATATTAATAATCCTATCGTTCCTTTTTCACAACGTCTCTAAAAATAATTGTGAGAAATTATACAGCCACAGAATAGAACACTTAAAATCCCATTAATCCTTATGCAAATTTACACGTGTATGTATTCCTTACACCTTTGTTTCAGCATTGTGTGTATTTAAACAAATTTTTTATCGTCATTTTGTTTATAAAATTATTTCTCTGAAACCAGCAATCATTTATTTTTTCTTATAATACAATGAATTTTTTTATTAAAATTTACAATTAATAATACTTAAAAAGCAAGAAAAATAATAGAAACAACATCCTAGAAATATTTTCTCCCATTCACTATCAGGCATCGGTCTATTCCTTTCTCTTGTTTTCCATTGGGTTGTATTCCAGCTCTTTTATTGAAATCCTGCTGGTAAAATGCTCTGAATAATATCTACCAAAAACATTTCTTGTCTTATTACTGTCTGTGCAGGCAATGGTTGGTTTAACTTCAATTGTTATTTTTTGCACAATTTTGTGAATTCATGAAATACGAAAATGTTTATTTGTTTGTAACTATGAGCCTTTCTGTTCTAATTTAAATTGTCGCTTCTTTCGCCTTGAAACAAGAGCATATATGGCTGTGTCACTTTAACCTGTGAGTTTGTTATCATTTAACCTCGTGAAATTCGTTTTATTGTTACACCCATTCTCTTAAACTACTTAATCTTGTTAATAAGGTATCTTTCTGCTCCTAAAAAAGTTATACCACAACCCAAGTATTCGATACATACTACCTAGAATGTAAGAATGTCGTCAGACAAATCAATTGCACGATAAAACAGATCGCTTCGGATACCATTTAATTTAGGCTTTCAGTTATATGAAAGAGTCATACCCGCTCTTTGGAAATCTCTTCAGGTCCTGAAGACTGTTTTTCTGCAAACGGTTGGCCTGCTTTTACGTATCAAGCAGGTTTTACGTATCTATTAACTATCACTAATTTTGCTTTATTTGCCATTATTTTTATTTTACTTCCTGTATAGACTCTAGCTATACTCAAAGTAAATTTTGAGCAACGTAAGTGCACCTTCTTTGTAGATCTTATTGTAGTCTGTTCCACGTTCTCTCGGCAAGTACGAATAAAGTTCTTTTATACGTGCATGACAAAGGTTCCAAGCGATTGTTGTTTTCAAAATGGCAGGATCCTATTTGCTTCACTATCTTATTAAAGTGTTCCGGCATTAGGGCCTCCGGTAATGTGCAACATCAGTCATCAAAACAAAACGAACACGACAGATAGGTACTAGCCGCGCGCCGTTGGGCGTGCACGCGCACGCGATGTGGCTCATTAGCGATGCTGTGGCCAGTGGTAGTTCACAATCTGACATGGCACTGCTCATTACCAATGACCTCTCACATCTGCACCACCTCTAAGCTGGAACAATGATTTAATCCAGTGTCGTCTCACCCTAAAGCATTAGCATAAGTAAATACAAGCTTTACACTAAAAACGTGCCAGCCGCTTCGACCGGTCATCCTTATTGCCTTACAGTTCGGTTTCTTCTTTCTTTATGTGTCTCCTTCCTTGTCTATTAATTTAATTAAAAGCTGAACTTTAATCTCCGCGTTTCCAGTTCTGGCCGTTATGCGTATTTCCAAAATAGGAATAGTAATCGGTCTTCACTACCGACTACAGACTTGAAAAACGCCATTGTAGCAGTACGATATGGTTCTTGCTTTGTGTGTGGGTGCAATAGTTTTGCATCCTACGCCCACGTGCATCTCTGTGATGCGCACTCTAAACAAACCGTTAATCTGAGTAGGCAGTTGAACGCTCAGTTAAATTGAGGTAAGTTCTGTTAAGCTCGGAACTTTCAAGAGAACTTAAGGCCTGCTGTGTACTGAAATAACACAATTATGTGACTGAAAATGCTGCTAAAATTTTATTCAGTTTTGTATGAGCAAGCTTCCATTTGTAATACTACACCCAGAAGAACTACATACTAAAGGCAGAACAGTTTCTAGTACATAATTCGTCATCATCTGACAAAACACTCTGATGTCGCTTATCGAAAACACCTGACGATGAACGTTTACTCGTCAGTAGTAATTTCAATGGGGAAAAAATTCAACTTCTATTTCGGTTTGTATATTCAATATGCTATTCTGTATTAGACGTCTTATTCCGGTATGAACCGCGTCGAATATCTTTCTGTCAGACAACGTTTCACCCATATTAGAATGGCTGTCTTCAGGTCTGTCACACAGGCCAAATAACCTTCAGGTCTAGGTCACCTATGGGAGTCAGGTCTAGGTAATGTGGGTTATTAACTATTGCCTAATGTAGGTAAGAAAAGTGAGTACAGTATGTTCACTTGATGGTTCACAAGGAAACATTATAGTTCAAATTTCAACAGTCATCGAGTTCACGCCATACTGGTCACTATGATACATCTTACCTATAAAAATTAAATGTGTCTACCATTTTTGCCAAATATTTTTGAAAACTGTTGTGTACACAGTCAAAGTGCACATAACTCTGGGAAAGAGTATGCGAGAGATCCAGACCAGCTTATGCAAAGAGAATGGGCGAGACTCAAAGAATCAGTGACTTCTAGAAATAGTTGTTATAAAAATATTTTCTTTTTGCTTTTTCAGGTTAACATTATCATCGATGACGTGAACGATAACAGTCCGGAGTTCGACTCCGGTACAGTGCGGATATCGGTGCCGGAGAACGCCGATCTGGGCATACCTCTGTACGCCGCCCACGCGAGAGACAAAGATTCGGGACGTAACGGAGTGGTCAGATACCGGCTGGTGTCTGCTTCCTCAGGGGACGCCCGGCTGTTCAGCATAGAGCCTCGGTTGGGACATCTGACGCTCGCCAGGCGACTGGATTACGAGACGGCACAGAGGCACACGCTTGTCGTAGCCGCCACGGACACCGGAGAACCACCACTGTCCACCAACCTGACCGTGCTGCTGGAAGTCCAGGACGTCAACGACAACCCGCCAGTCTTTGAACGCACCGAATATACTGTGACCGTATCTGAATCTCTGGCAGTCAATTCTCAGGTAATTTAGTAAACTGTAAATTTAGTAATTAGTGTGTGTGTGTGTGTGTGTGTGTGTGTGTGTGTGTGTGTGTGTGTGTGTGTGTGTGTGTGTGTGTGTGTGTGTGTGTTCTAAGAAAGTAGTTACCAAGCAATGTTCATAATGTCCGAAACAAACGGTCAAATTTGACCGCTGACATTAGTACTCAACCAATATCGTCTTGTTGATTAGTACAGAGTACCACACTTGTGGTATTCTTTTGCAACGAGTACCAAACGTTAATTTCAAGATCCTCACTTAGGTTCGCCAAGTTAGACTCGTAGATTCGTTCTCGTAAGCACATTTCTTCAGACAGACTGTATCAAATAACGTGGAGTATCCATCGACTCTGCGGTCTGTTAGAGCCGTTTCTAATTTCAATTTCAGTGTTTTCTTTTTTTTTACACTGTGCGATTAGTTAGAGTGGATATGACTGAATAGAGTTAATTAATATTCTATTTCTCAGAATAAGTCTAGACTTTTAGTAGGATCTATCCTGTGTTATGGATGACTAGAACAACGTAAGAGCAGTGCCGGATTTAAGATTTTTGAGGCCCTAGGCCAAGTTTTCTGAGCGCCCCCCCCCCCGAGCTGACTGAAGTAATATGTGTACTGCAGAAGTAATTTGTTTTCAGATTAATAATATCAAATTTAAAACCAGTAGGCTACTATAAAAAAGCTTGCTTTCATTTAGCAAACTTTTTTAAAATATTAAGAACTATGAAAAAGAATTTCGCAAATTTACTTTTTAAGTAGAGTAACTTAACTAAGCTTATTCAGAAATTTAACATAAAAATATGTATACGTATACTTTAGTGTACGGATTCAATTCTATGTTCATAAAGTTTCCACACTAAAATATCAACGAAACAACACGCTGCCCGCCACACAATGCTAAAAACCTTCTTTACATTCAAAACAAAATAAAAACATAACCTCAAATTGCAAACCGTTCAGTCACAACGCAGATGTGATGTAAGCCGTTCAGTCACAACGTACCACGGTCGTGTAAATTCGGGGGCAATATAGAGGACGTTCAAAATTCGCATGCGCAGATTAGTTTTCAAGGATGCTAACGTCTTAAAAATAAGCGCGCAATATTTAAATAAGAACTGTCTTCCATTTGTATTATTAACAAAAATTTATCATTTAATTTCAAAAAATCATACTTAAATAAATAAAAGTGCCTCCTACTTTTATAAAAATACTTCTGTTAAAAAAAATAATCTTCACCTTGCGGCCGCCACTGAGCCAGCGGCCTAGTCGGCCTAGTGGTAAATCCGCCACTGCGTAAGAGGGAGCCTCAGTCGGTACCAGGAAGAACATAACAAGAGACTATATGAACAAACAGGCAGAATGAACATCGTGTAAAAGCAACACAGCAATGTCCAGTAGAAATCTGTCAAAGATACGTGCAAGATGCAGGTTACAGACAAACGGAGACGAGGATACAGCGTTCAGCTATATGACACATATTCGCTTTTTAACTTTCTGTCCAAAACAGTGAGATAACACCGGACAGTCGGGACCAAAACCTCTACCCGTAGGATGATGAAAGTTTAATTTGAATGAAAAAGAAGCGAAAGAAGTGGGAGAAATATTACAACCTATTTCATTTTTAAACGTTAAACCTAATGTCATTAGTCGCTATAACATTTGGATAATTCGGCATATTTAAATTCCAAGAATAGACTGGTTTGCCTATTTATGGAGGAGGAGGAGGAGGAGGAAGACAGAATCGATCTTTACAATGCTTTGGTCACATCAAGTGATTACTCGAAAGTAGATGGCCAGGAAAAGATATTACAGGAGGCTCCAGGTAAAACTGATCGGAGAAACTCTCCCTGCAATCATGGAGACAATGTGTAATCCAAACAATATACGAGAGAGGTTTAAGTAGAAGGCAATTGTACAAACTGTGTTTTAGGGCAGAAATAATGACTAACCTTTAAGGAAAAGTCATAGAAAGAAAGAAAATAACACGAATTGCGCTTATATTAACAAATACGTGAGATACAGTTTGATAAGACCTCCTCCGGAAGAAATTTCTGTCCGCACTGTTGGCAGTATCTCTGCTCTTCTCGAGACTCAACGTCGCCATCCACTTAACATGCAGATTATCGGTTAAAGGAAATTATGTTCCATTAACATCGTATAGCGTACATAATTATGTTGTTATACTTACTTACGAATTTGTACGAGCGTACTTTGGAAATCTGTTCTCACCAAATAAGTGTACAATACGGTGGGACGGAGGTGATGTAACAATAAAGAAAAGAAAGAAACTTTCAATTACAACAAGCCGTTGTTAATGACAATGGAAATACTTTGTTCACTAAGTAATTGTCAGTTCACGAAGGCATCCCATCTGGTCGTAAAAAACCCTGGCCCTGCTCCACTCGCCTCGCTGCTGCTATCTCCCCGTTATTTCCCCCCGCGTAGTACACCACGGTTTTATCATATCTTAATCACTTATTACTTACTACAGGGGTGATAAATGTTTATGGGAAAATCGTGATTATCAATTAACATAGTTGGCAGCCGAAGAACTACTACTATAACTACTGTTACAACTGTGGCCGTGTGTTCCTGTTGCTGATGTAGTTCTTGATGCTGCTGTTTCTACTACCAGTAATGCTGCCGTTGTTGTTCTTTAACCGATTAGTAATGATCAAAGATTTGAAACCCACCCACTGGTAATTTTTCAAAACATCTCTACCCAACGTCGTCTACCTGATGCGGTTAATTTTTATTTTAATTACTAAAGCGAGTTAATTGCCACTTAAGGAGCCTTCCACGCTCCTTCAGTAGATAGAACGCCTCCCTATCGGCCTCTCACTCCCTCTCTCTCTCGCTCACTCTCTTTCTCTATCTCCATCCCTCCTTCCCTCTCGTGCTTTCTCTTTTTTTCTCTCCCTCGGTGCCGACTAATATCTATCTATACGGTATTTAAATTTAATGGATTCTGTGTTCTGATGTTGTGTATACCACATCCACTCTACACGCGCATCGACTTCGAACAAAATTATTGAAGTGTATACGTTTTTTCTGATAATTTAGTATTGACCATAAGCTTACTTCAGCAGATTTCTATTATGATGCGTTCGTTTAACACGATTAAATAACTGTTTCAGTTTCTGGTTCTCGGTCTGAGAACATTCGTGTTGATGAAGTTGGTTGTACCGGACTTAATAAAACATTAGGTCCCGTCAACAACGGGTGAGCGGATCGCTACGATAGCGGTCAGCTATATAGAACCAGAACGCTCTTCTCTCAACACAGTTCGATTTTCCAACGTCGGTATATAACCTTGTATTTAAGAGGTGTTCCTGAATTCTATATTACTTCGTCAATACCCTGTTGTGACGTATTATTTCTTTTTCGATTATTGTACTATTACTGACTGTTCCACTTCTTTTAACCCCTTATTGTCTTCCTGTAACTTCTAATCTTCAAGCTGTAAACGCTGCATTATAATCGTTCAACAACTTTCCACGGGTTGTTAGTGATTTCTGCATTCGTGCGGAAACAAGGTTTCACCACATGTTTTTGATACATTAGTGACTTCATGGAAAGCAAGAGTAACGTATAGTTTATGAACTACTACGCTAAAAGACTTCAAACCAACATTAAATGTGTATCAAAATTATAGTTAATTAGATTTCCATGTTTGGTGTAAATAACCTCGTGAATTGTCTCACTGATTTCACTAATGGCTCGGACGACTTCCCTAATGACATAACACGCTCGCTTTCTGTCTCAGTCTCTGCTGAACTATGAGGTGTTTTTACACTCGCTTAGGGTACTGCCAGTATAGTCGGCAAACTATCTTTGCTTCCGTCACGCTCCTGCCTTTGTGCTTCCACTCACTCCCCATCGACGTACCTCACGCTTTCTTTAGTTCAACAACTAATCGTTGTTCATCGCCTTTCGAGTCAGACTTCCGCTTGCTTGTCTTCTGTCACTTGCAGTAGCACATCCTTACGTAATCTACAGCCAAAATTATCCGCTCATCGTGTCTTCTTTTAATTCGAACAATTCACAATCGGACCACGTTTCTGTTTGTCTGCGTTAAGTGTTGTCTCTTCGTAATCGAATTTCATATAAACTTTTCCTTCAGTCTCCAACACAATTTAATGAGACTGTTTGCCCCAAAGAAATCAATCACTACCGATTTTTGCTGTCTGCTTGACTGTATTTTCCTCCCTCGTCCTACTGAATACTCAATTCTCTTCCACGCTGTTCACTGTCTGTTACGTTCTTGTTTTCAGTTTCTATTCTCTAACTCTCTGCGTTCTTCAGAAAAATCCGCTGACTACTTAAATTCTTCTGATCGAAACATAAACAGTATTAGTAGCACGCTTTCAATTTGATGTTGCCTCGACGGTCACGTTCGACATGTGGTACACAAAAAAATTGAACAAATCCAAAATGAAACCAAATTAGGCCTACTTAGTCGTAAAAATAATTAACTCCCTTATTATAATTAACTGATGTATTTTTATGACAGATTTTTATATTATTTACTGGTTAAAATATATATTTAAAACCATAAACAGACACCGCCCCAACATTGTTAACGTCAAACACGCTAAACGATTTCCTATTTTTAGGTGTGAACCACAACGCGGAAACATTAATTATCTTTTGGGCTTGATTTTATTTCTTTTTACTGGATTCGATTAATTGGTTCGCCAAACTTAGGCTAAGCGTTTATCGTTGTATTTATCTTTTCGCAAGTATTCGCAGTGTGCCGAATGCGGCGGACGAAACAAAACAAAACAAAAAAACCATCCGACAACAGGGTGTGTAATTTTTATTTAATAAAAATTTAAGACAACACAGTACGGGTGAAGAGTTGCACCGCACGCAGGGAAAAATGAGAAAAGAGAAAAACGAAAAAGAAACACGAGTATGTTAATTAGTTTTCGGTTTGTAATTAGTTTTGCTGTGTGTCGGTGATTATCGTTATCTCTGTGTTTGTGTGCGTCGGACGGACGATTAGAGGAGAGCAAGACAAATGTATTGAACTTTAGAGACTAGAGGGGGACGGGGGGCCGACAGTTCACTTCGTTTAATCGAGTTAACCGCATTAATACGTCACAATTATACAAATTGGTAAACGTGACCGACCACTCTATCGGACAATATATTTTCCTTTAGAAAAGTCATCAAAATATCATTTGTGGTATGTACATTCAATATCGGAGTCCAGCCAGTCACTACTCGCTGACGCTGCTGCTGCTGCTGCACAGTCCGCTGATGGTCGTCCGCCCGGCTGCTGATTGCATTTTGATGATAATTGTTCTGTGCCGTGCTCTTCTTAGGTTCGTCTACTGTTCCCGTCTCGGGCTATTAATAACTTTGTTTCTCTTTTGAAGTACTGGTTTGAACAAAAAAGAAACAATATCGTCTTGGCGTATTGTGAGTCGTCTCGGGTCCAACGGGTAATTTCCACCGTCTCCTTCGGTGGGGAATATACGTATTGAACGTGAAATACTGTCTGAGAGTAACGACTTACTCGGTTCTCGTTGTCTGTTCGTCTGCGAATGACGCATCATGTTTGGCCAGTGAGTATCCGTTGGTTATTATACAGATCTGCACCGTGAGAATACATTGTGACCGTCAAGTGAGAACAGGTCGTGTTTGGCGATGAAATATAAAACATTACATACGTCGTCCACGTTTTCTACTATTCCGGAGTAGCACTGCACTCTTTATTCCCCTTTCTCGTGCAGTTTGGCACTACTCTTTTCTTTTGACATGACCGCTCCAATTTATCGCCACATTAACTTGCATTTGATTATTCCAATTCTTTTGAAACATTCAGTAACACACACAGAAAATATTGTTTTAATTATACATGTTATATTAATCGATTTTAGACATTATACTTAGATCCTATGTAGTTTGCTTTATATAGACTATTACTTACACGGCTCAAGGTATTTAAATAACGATTACTTTAATGTTTATTTTATTCTTCTTTTCATGTCAATACCGTTCGATAATACTGCACTTCACACGACAGTGGTAAAATATTGAAACTATTTTAATTGAATAACTAAAGGCAGTCTCTTCTCTCGATACACCGGCGAGTGGCATTATGCACTCGTCCTTGGCAGTATTACCGGTAGGGTTTTATCGAATACTTTATTAAAAGACCACTGGGGACAAACCGATCTGCTATCTTATGTAGCCTTGATGTACGTTTATGATCATTATACGAGCTTAATAAATTGTTTAACTGCTGAGTGAATCCGACTCAAAGATTTAATTCTGTTAATTGTAATCTACGTTCTTACTTATCTCATGACCCACGCCGTTAACAGTGGCGAGCGGTGCCGTTAAGCCAACTACGCAAGCCTGTAAATAAACTATTTAACTAAACGCTCAGTTTTCATAATAAACTGCGTCAAAAAGACTTCCATAACATACAACATTCATATTACAGTTAATTGTCAGTCGAGACATAAAAGGTTTTTGAAACATAAAGAATTATGCGAACATAGTGCTACCGTTTATCGGGTAATAATAGTCAGATATCAATAAAGTAGGCCTACCACTCAGGTGGTAAACATAATTTATTCTGTTACAACTGTCAGTTGTATAATTACTATCTGATATCGTATAAAACACTGAATATTAACGTGGCTAAATGTTTACTCAATTCATAAGAAAGATAAAGAATTTCTTGCGTCTAGTAGGCTATATTAACTCCTTCTAGCCTTCCCTTTAAGACTTGATTTACTCAGCTACTCACAGGTTTCGGTTGTTTAATAAGTGATCGGTTTCGACCCCATACGTTCTCTAGCTGTTCGTACTGCTCAAATTTAGAACCATCTACTTAAGGTACACTCATTCATATCACAGTTATATAGTCTATGACACAAATCCGAAAACGACTTACTTGGTTGTTGGAGAGTAAAAAAAAAAAAAAACCAGCCTCACTCATGACGCAGAGGCAACACATACGGTTCGGTATAATTTTCTAATACTTTATCCCCAAATTACCATATCCCTTTCTAATATGACTAACATAAAAATGTTGTTCATTTTTTTACGCTCATAGTTGGTAAAGTAAAACGCAATAACGGAGTAAACAAATTACATGCATTTATTAAAATGTTATTTCAGTTTTGTATACACGTAGCGTCGTTCTTCGAAACGATGGACTTTTCTGAAATGTTTGAAACGAATATGTGGTTTACATTGAACCATTCATATTTCTCTTTCTCAGATGATTCAGAGATAATGTTTCTTTATCTCAATAAAGTAAAAATACTGAAGTTTACTTCAGAATCGAAAGCCTTTCTGAAGTATGCAGCAAATCAGATATGCTTTAGATTCTAGAGTCTTGCGGCTATTTAATACGAACTTCACTAAACATAAGTATGGAACAATTTCCAGCTTTTCCATTTTTTAAAAAGACTGATTACAGGAAAGTTTCATTCCGAAAATTAATTTTTTAGTATAAAACTTGGTGTAACACTTCCGGATGTTAAGCACGTGAGCAGTTTGTAACAAATACAGTTTGTTTATATTTGTATTTAACAGCTGTTTTCTTCTATCGAGGTGAGTAACTCGTATTACAAAGCAGAGGTTATAGAGTAGGTGCATTAGGTCTCACCTCACATGTTCCTGACATCGTTCCGAATCACACTCTTCTAGTTCATTGACCCACTTTGAATGACATGAAAAAAATCCGTCGATTGTTGGAACCAATCGACAAAACGATTTAACTAAGTCGATTCATTTAATTATATACATCACCGTAAATGATCTTTCAAAATACTGACGCGGCAACGCGTAGGAAAATAATAATAATAATAGTAATAATAAAGAAAGAATTCATTCATAGTGAAGAATATTCAGTCAGTCGAGTTGACGACCTCTTCCACCGAGCGCTTGACACGTCGGGAGGCGAAGATGTGTGAGAAAGGGTGCAGCGGACCTCCCGGGGTAGGAAACAATCGAAAACGCTGTGACGTCACAATCGATCCAACAATCGACAGATCCATTGTTACAATGAGTGGAGTCCATAATTACTTTGGCCGCTCTCCATTGATTAATGATTGTCAAGGGCAAAAGGTCGTACTGATGGCCTAACTCGAATCAGCGGAATCTTTTTACCGACGCGTTTGCTTTTTTCTTTTCTTTTTTTTTTTAAATATATTTAATAACAGCAGTTATAATATTAATCTTGGTTTAGAAAGGTGTTGCTTTGTAACAAGAAGGGGTCAAGAGAAATAACTTCTTTATAAATAACAATACAATACAACCACAACAGACGGAGAGTGCAAAAAACCGATGTTGTTCGTCGTCCATTAAACGTCGGCCGGTTATGGTAATTCCACTCAAGTGCACAAAATTTTTATTAATTAACAGCCGCCACCTTAAGAATATCGAATAAGCAAGAGAGAAAGCCGAAACGGGCATTCACAGGCTCCTACCTAACTGCTGTACATTACCAGGCGTAAAGTGCTTCCTACCTTTGCTGCTTCATCACTCCTCAAGCACGCTGAATCTGCCCGACTACACTGACGTTAAACACCAATGGCCTTTATGCCTACCATCTGTAGTTTTTGTTTCATAAGTCTGTAAACGCTTCTATTCGTATACAAACGTTATTCGACGGCAAGTTCAAATCCTGCTACAAGTACGACATTATTGATATTAAAAAGTTAACCAACGTTAATTTCAACAAATTGTGATTCACCTTTATTGAAACGTTTGGTGCCAACGTGTAAGCTGATAATACCAGAAACCGTCAAATTATTTACTTATCACTACGAAACTCGGAAAAGACAAATATTGGAACACGTGGATGATAAATGACTGCTAGGACCAGGACGTCACATGTGCTTAACCAAGTAAAACACTTTCATGATCTTAAGAATGAAATATTCTTGTAAAGTTAACTCATCATCATCAGAGGCGCTACAACCCTGGACGGGTCCTGGTCTGCAGAAGACCTCCCAACGGCCTGTGTCCGATGCAACCATTCCCCAGTTGCGGATTCGTGATCTTCCTGCACTCCATCTCGCCACATTAACTTTGGCTTTCCATTTTTTCTTTGGCATGTGGATCATACAGAAAGAGGCACTTTACAGAGTCCATCCTGACGACACGACCTGCCTATCTCAGCCGCCCTGTCTTTATCTTTCTGATTATAATCATGTCGTGTAGCAAGTTATATAACTCTTCATTAGTTCTTTTTCTACAAATACTTCACTCCTTCGCTGGCTTATATATTCGTCTCAGTATTTACCTTCAACTGTTCCCAGCGCATTCTCAGTGTTTTTTGCTCAGTACCTGTGTCTCCGATGCCTATAATAACACTGGAACAACCAGTGTCTTGTATAGGAAAAGTTAACTCAGTAAATTTTAATCTTCGATTAAAAATTTTATAATAAAAACTTCCGTTTCACAATTATTTTGTTAACACGTTTCTGTTCCGCCATTTGGTTTGAAATTCCCATGGCCTCGCGGGTGTAAAAAATCCAAACTTCTATCAAAGTACTTTCTAATACGCTAGTTATGATCATCCAAAGCTCGTGACTACTCCATAGAAAAGGGACATTGTGTCCATCTTAATTGAAGGAATACACCACGCAGACATTTGGCCTTTGCATAGTTGACCCACACTTCATCATTCAGTGTCTGTGCGCACATGACCTCCTGTGTGTTTAACACTTCATTATGCTACGCGCACCTTATGATTTTTTATTTATTTATTTTTTAGATCGTAATTTCGCTGTCCTTAAACGTTCTGTGACTGAAACTATTAGACTTTGAGTGTTGTTCAACTGAATCTTTATTTAACCAGTTCGAATCTTATCTAAACTGTTCTGTCTGGCTATCATTGCGCTCCGACCAGCTTTTGTGCGTATCCGTGCGACTTTATTAACATTAAAATAATCCTCTCTTCTACTGCTAAT
Organism: Magicicada septendecula; assembly: GCA_034769895.1. Classification (NCBI taxonomy): domain Eukaryota; kingdom Metazoa; phylum Arthropoda; class Insecta; order Hemiptera; family Cicadidae; genus Magicicada; species Magicicada septendecula. The sequence continues at coordinate 464,481,694 of CM068369.1, forward strand.
GTTAAGCAAGTCCATAACCATTCGAACTTTGTCTGGTGTCTGGCCGGTTTATAGCGAACAATCGTATAGCTGAAAGTAAAAATATTTCATTTATATTATGATATTTTGAATTATTTGATTTATGTTCATTACATAGACTGATTATTAGAAATTATATTCAGAATTGAACCAAATGGTTTAATGTTTTATAGGCCTATACGCTCGAAAAAATCATATTTAAATAATACTGTCTTTTAGGCTTATTTTTATTTTCTTTACATTGTAAGATTATTCCACATTATATCTCACTTGACAAAAGAAAATTATCGAAACTGTTGACTGTTTATTGCAAATGTGACGGTCATCGGAAGTCGGCAATCATAAGAATTCTAAAGGCCTAGAAGAAACAGGTATAAATACTGTTTTTAACTGAAGACAATCGACTTACAAAGAAACTGAAAAACGAGCGTATCATAACCAAATGAAGCAGAGCGTATGTAGAATTTAGCAGGAAGACTGCCTGGAGAGGAGAGTATCGTCAGTGGTTTCTAACGTGGCTGCGACACTCCTAAACAGTGGTTCTACTTTGAACAAAACAACAACAGAACTGAGTGCACTGTATTGCCAAAAATGGTCTAGCCATTAAAAATTCACGAAGACATACCCGTTTTAAGAGGTGTTCTCTAAATCGTTCCTCCAACATTCTCTAGAGATCGCTGCAATCATCCATACATTCGTATTATATCTCTTAGTGTTTCAGGCGTTTCCCGATTTTCGTAGAAATTTCTATGACTCTCCGGGTTTTGATTCTACTTTAATATTTCGAAGTTGCTAGTAACCAATAAGAGCCTATACTTGTCTCTTAATTGCGTTTGATTTTTCTGTGTTGGTGAGAAGGGACGAAGTCATTACAGAAACGCCGCCGTCTCCTCCCCCTCCACCAAAAAAAAGAATACACTACCTCTTATCGAACACGTTTAAACAAAAAAATCTGTTAACCCTTCTTAGTAAAATGAAAACCAATTTTGATTATTGTTTTTACTCTTTTTTTTTCTCTCTGTACTTTCTGAGTAATTACTTTTTTCTAAAGGCGGACTGTGATGTCATCACGTAATTTGAAAACTGAATGACAACAACTTGTACCGAACGGCCAAAAGTAATTAATTACACACACGCGCGCGCGTAGTGAACACGAACACTGTGTTTTAAATGATTAATGTTTCTTCCTTAGTGTGAACTTTTGAGATGCTGATCTCCTCCTGCCCGACGCCCCGGTCGGTCTTTGTGCATGTTTAAACAATTAAACTATCAGAATCACACGCATTTCGTGGTGATGTATTGTTTCAAACATCGTAACTTTTCACTACATGCCTTAATTACCGAGATAACCAAACACGTTTACAGTACGGTAGACTGAAGACTTTTCTCCGTTGTCTGAAGATCGCCCGTTTCAAAAAGAAAGCGTATTTTCGTTCGGCTATTTAACGTCGCGTCGTCTTTCTATCTTCTCGTCTATCTCTCCCCGCCTGTCTATTCTATCGAGCAACACGTCCATCTCCGAATCTCTTTCTTCGCGATCCGTAACATTATTTCTTTGATTATCTGCTGTTGTGTGTTATGACTTTTGTTAATTGGCTTTTCATATTGACTTTTGTCAACTGTCGACGTTTTGAAAAATCGTTGTTTTGACTGCACTTCTCAATTCATTTCCTGGTCTTCATTCTTCTTTAATTTTCTTTCACAGCGTACACCAACACGCTGTTAGCCAACGTACAAACGTTGTTGACTTCTGACCCGTCTTCTTGGCATGTTAAAAATAAATGTACCTTGGTAGAAACACACGGAAAACATTTGTCGGTTTAATGTTGTTCGCCTACACGCCGTGTATGAACACACACGTAAATATAGCCTATATGATACACGAGCACTTAGTATAGTGTTTACAGGATTTTACCTTAGGTTTTCTGGCACATACTCGGATAAGGTTTTTTTTCTGAAGCAATGAAAGCATACTGTTATCAGTTTTCTAGTTCGTTACACTCGCAAATTATTTTCATAATAGGGTCTACAAACGAAAAAATAATATCTATGTTCTTGTTTATGGGTAGCTGTGGTAATGTGCGTTAATTTGACAGCAAATTTATTTGAATCCAGTTTTATCGCGATCGTATGATGTTTGGCGACAATTTAACACCTACCCTGAGTAATGAACAGAGAGAAACGCGAATATAAGTAAGACTTATATTTCGTCTTATATACAGACGTCGCGTCTTTAAACTGAAGCTGGCCAAACGGCGTAACAATTTCTCAGTCACGTAGTCCACACATTAAAATCGACGAAGTCACAAGTTTTTCAACCAAGAATTATATCACAATCCTACAAACTTGATCTGTGCTTTGTCTGTTTTGTCAAAACGTGTTACCAACACATAGGCCTACATTTTATCACTAATGTATTTATGGCTATGTACCCACAATGTATTTTTTATTGTTTGGGCACGTAAATAATATACAATTCTGTAAAACATGTACAGTATTTACAAGTTTGTAATATTTTTCAGGTGGTTCAGGTGACTGCCGTAGATCTGGACACAGGAAACAACGCGCGGCTCACGTACAGGTTGCTGAGCAGTTCTGACGACAAACCGAGGACTTCGGATCCGTCCGAGGTGTTTGGAATATTTCCCAACAGCGGCTGGCTGTACCTGCGACAACCCCTGGACCGTGAGACCAAAGACGGATACTCTTTGCGCGTGGTCGCTACGGACAACGGTACACCTGCCGGTACGGCCACGGCCCTGGTCACAGTGACGGTGTCGGACGCCAACGACAACGATCCCGTGTTCTCGCTGGAAGCGTACCACTTCACGGTGGAGGAGAACCTACCTCGTGGCGCCCCCGTCGGACTGCTCCAAGCCACGGACAAAGATCTCAACAGCAACGCGGCGCTCAGGTTCAGCCTCATACCGAGCAACTCCAGCTTTCAAATCAATCCGATATCAGGTAAGACAGAATATTCACTCTTTTTCATCTGCGTACATTTAATAAATTATTAATAATCCGTTAGTGAGTGAAGCGAGATAAGAAGTTGCAAAGTTCTTCTTAAAGTCGCAAACGTTACATGCTACATGTATGTACACTCACTAGCGACAAAAGCTAATCGTTTTCGTCACCTCGGACGATTTCTCCCCAAACGTGTTCAATTCAATTCTTGTATTATCACTATCATCTCTGGCTACCGGTAGCCCATAAAAATTGTTAAATAGCTTAAAGTTTCTCTATTCGTAAGCTATAACATACTCAGCATGTTACTAATGTTAGAATTGTGAACGAAGCTGTACACCAAGACGAGTGTACTGAGAAACCTAGCAGGGCATAGTACATAACACATGGATCCGTCATTAGATTGTTGAGCAAGGTTCGCGTAATCTTCTGAAGAAAATTCTTCAGTAATTATAACCTGAATTTAAGAATGACAGGTATAACTGAAGCCGGATAACAAAATTAATTAAAGGAACCCGCGACAAGAGGCTCCACCATGGCGATGTCGTCCTCATCCATGCGTATCTAGAGATGGCAGGGTGGGAATGTCATCGATCATAGTGAGATTCCCATAAACCAGTGTAGACGTTTATTCTTTCTATAAGAACCTGTGTACAGTAATTAAATCGATTTCTTGCTCGACAATTGTTTTGCGGCACAAAACGTATTCTTCAAACGCTTTAAAACAGTTTTAAACAACAATAGATTTTCCCCCACATAATTCAGAATGCCATTTTGAAAGTGTATGAAATTCTGTTAGGTCATGCAGAAATTTACATAACCAAATTCAAGCGTCCGAAATTTGTATGACCAACGCGGTGTAGATCGATCTTAATATTGTTAAACCGTTTTAAAAGAATTTCTCGTTTCATAATCTCGAGTCTGCTGATTGAACGCGCACACAGATTATTGAAGGAGTTTAATTAAGTCAATTTAACGTGGTCGTGACATTGGATTGCGGGGGTGCGAGGGGCCGCGGGGGCTGCAGCTCAGCTTTAGCTCTTATTGTTTGCTTTTGGTAATTAAAACCGGAGTCTCAGTACATAACTGTGACGATGAGGGTTTCCATCGTGTCTGCGTGTTTGTGGTCACACGGGCGTTCTTCTTTTTGCTTTTACTCGTCCTCACCTTCATCTCTCTTTCTCCTTCTTCTTTTTCTTCTCCATTTTCTCTTCGTCACTTGTTTCCTTTACCTTTTACTTTAAATGTTCGTTCTCAGTTTTTACTTTATAAAATGTAAATACGTGTAGTTATATATCTGTAATATCTAATCAATTTTACACGTTTATTTTAGTCCCTTAATATTACGGTTCCACGCCGAAATTATTTAGAAATTAAAAACGTCTGTAAAGTTGTTAATAAAACTAACCTGATAGGGTAGAATATATATTTCTTGTTTGTTTTATCTTTAACACTTAAAGTTTTTCATCGCGCCAAGTACTGTTTTGATAATCTTTTTCAGTTATTCAACCCTTTTTGTACAGAAGAGAAGTCCGCATAGATTATTCTTTGCAAACTATTCTTCCGTAACTAGTTAATTATTTTGTAATTCAATACGTACTAATAAAACATCTAATTAATATGTCTTACTATCTTGTGGAACTTTTTCGTTGTCGTCGTGATCATTATTTTATACGTTACTAACCGACCATGAAGTTGCAGATTCATTCGCTAATACGATTTTTTGTATTTTCCCAAACGCCTGTTCTATCGTATTGTCTACGTTCTTCAGATCGTATTTTATACTTTTTACTTTACAGTTTCATACTTTCAGTTATTCAACCTTTTTTGTACAAAAGAGAAGTCCGCATAGATTATTCTTTGCAAACTATTCTTCCGTAACTAGTTAATTATTTTGTAATTCAATACGTACTAATAAAACATCTAATTAATATGTCTTTCTTATCTTGTGGAATTTTTTCGTTGTCGTCGTGATCATTATTTTATACGTTACTAACCGACCATGAAGTTGCCGATACATTCGCTAATATGATTTTTTGTATTTTCCCAAACGGCTGTTCTATCGTATCGTCTACGTTCTTCAAATCGTATTTTATACTTTTTACTTTACGAAACGGCTCTTCATCTGTTCCATAAGTTAGCGACACAGAAACAAACGGATACTAGATTTGACGTATCTGTTATTTAATAAGGTGTCAACGTAAAAATTCACCAAACGATTGACTTCAGTGCGTTTGTCACGTCAGTACTCATCAACTACCACAGACCATTATGTTCATAAACTTTTGCTATTGTCATATTTACAGGATTATTCATTTATCAAGACATTAACATATAGGCAATTAAAAAGCAATTAAATTGTGTATTATTATGTGCGTCTGTGTGTGTGTGTGCGCGCTCGCGTGTGTCCATTTTTCCGTCTTACGAGTCACTATCTGTCGCTTTCTCCCTCAGTTCGCACATGCGTAGGAGTTTTACAGCGCCTAACGAGGTCATAGGTGTCCTGCTCGTTCCTCCAGCGTTATTGGACTTATTCCATATTTGAAAATGCGCGGCTCATTACGTACGCCTTTTTTGTGTTTGACCTTCTTCAGTTAACCGGTCAACTGAGATTACGTTGATAAAATGTTTTTGGTCTTCACAGATTCTGTTAGTCGACTCGCTAACACGAGTACTTCCGAGTAGCAGTGTAGGACTAACTGTTGTGCAGAACTAGCAGCGAACAAAAGGTGAAGAAAAGAACAGGTCGTATACACTCAGTTTGCAAAATGATTGTGGTCTTTAGGTAACACGACTATGCTATCTAAGTGAATACGATTTTCATTCTTCTTTGCCTTTCAAATCACTGGTGTAACAAACTAATTGTACATTATAAGTTATCGTTATTATTAATAGAATAACCACCCCACGAAACATGTCAAGCGACACGGGCTTCCCCGGAGACGATATTCTGGAGAACCGGCACTCAGGAGTGCAAAATCTTTGAATTGGTGCTTGCCGTCTGACTCTTAGAATTCAACGACTTGTGTTTTTCTGTTGCTTTTACATAAACAGTAAGGGATACCCAGAATTATCAAGTTCATCGTCGGCCAGTGTCGCGTCATCTCCATCAGCTAAAAAGCTATTGTGTTCCCGTGATGGCTCGTTGCTCCGCTAATCGCCAGAAGCCAGTATTCAGAATACGATTCATATTGTGTTTGACTTGCTAACATGTGCATTTATTCTTTTATACAGTCCCTGATATTACATCGCTTTCATCATCATCTTTACAACTCGGCATAGGCAAGATGCTACCTGTTTCACCTTCAAAAATCCTCCAGCCATGCCATCTCTTCCTGGGTCTACCCACACACCTGTGTCCTATAGGTTTGTATTTCCACACTTGTTTGGTCAGTCTGGATCTGACATTCTTTCTCAGTGTTCTTTCCACCGTTGTTCGTAATCTTTTAATTTTTCATACAAGTTTAAAACTTGGTGACTCTTCTCTTATGGTATCATTTCATGTACTGTCAAGTTTAGAACACTTTTTAACTACCCTTACGAATGCCATTTCCGAGGCCTGTATTTTACTGTCTTGTTTTTATGTTGTTGTCCATAATTCACACCCACAGGACAGTATAGAGACTGCCATAACTTTTCATCTTGTTATTTGAATTAGCAGTCTATGTACTTCCAACTTGTCGTGTTTACTTGCTAAACTATTACGTGTTATGTTCCGGAGAGGCTTTCAGTGTTTCTACCATCGACACCTTTCCGGAACATGACACGTAGCGGTTCAGCAAGTAAACACGACAAAGTTGGATGCCATAACTTTGTAAAACTTTAATACTGTATCTCGACGTACCTTGTTTCTAAAAATACGGTTGATTGTTTCACAGATACTCTGGGACTTACCTAACTTAACATCATTATCATAATTTCTATCGCTTTCAACGGGTAAAATGCAGCGTGACTCCTGAACGATTGCCCCATAAATCATTTGAAGTTTACACGCGCACGCACACACACACAAACTCACACACATGTTGCAAACACTGAAAAAAGACGCAAATAAAGCAGGTAAATAGTTGTTTACCAGCATCTTCGGTATGAACTAGACTTTCGCATTCCACAAAGATGTGGCCAAGATATCCGTCCGTTGTACCCGTATATAGTTACGTGTAAGCATGCGTGTGGTATGTTTTGTTCTCCTACATGTTAATATATATGCGTGTTTATATTTTGCACGCGGATGTTTTACCGGGCGCAATATACGACGCCCGCGAACATATATATACGTAATGTACGAATATTACACGGGCAAGTAGCGTGCGCGATAAGGGCGGCATGTGAATTTATACACTGCCGAGTAGCAGAAAGCGGGCAATATCTCGTTGGGGGGGGGGGCTGACACACACCCTGCGGGTGTCTGCCGTTTTCTGCTGTTTACCGACGATGTCCGGTATTGATAAGAATAAACGTCTCTTCCAAGCTGGAGTTTGGGAACTGAAGCTCGCTGTTCCGGAACTATCCTTAAAAACTGATATTCCAATATGTATTCAATAATATGGACAGGCAATAATAATTTCATTCTAGCTTCTAGGCGTCTTCTTCAATGTCTTCAACGTTACTGCTTGAAACGTGAAGAGATTATACTCTATTTTTTTATATCATTTCGTGTGATAAAGGTTTCAAAGTTTGTATTTTAATTAACCTCGTACTTATTTAAGTATTTTCAAAAACGTCTTTTATCTGTGTCTGTTTGCTAATCTTCAACCTCGAGATACCGCTTTTCCCCAATTTCGTCTACTTCTTCCCTTTATGATCTTCTTCCTGTAGAGTTCCAGTGCGTTAATCTTGATAACTGTCTACTTTAATTGATTTTATAATATCCTCCTACCACGTAAGTTTTTTCCTTCCATAATATACATGCCTTTCCGCCCCCATTCTTCTTCTAATCTTACTTTTTATAATACTGTAGTTAAAATATGCATCCACTGTTGTGCTACAGTAGATGAGGCAGTGCAAAAAATAAATAGCAAATTCGGTTGACTGTATCCAAGCAGCTTTGTTGAAACAGATGTTAGAAAACAAATGGGAGACTCTTCCGAGAATGGAGGCGGATGTAAAGTTAATATAAGGCGCTTCAGAAAACAGAAACATGACAAAGGTGAGGAACAGGGTAGCCTACATTCAGCCACGGTTCTTTAACCGAATGGAGTGTTTCTACCGAAAGTACAGCGTGGCTTCGACACCTGAACACAAATAAGTAAAAATGACGTCACCAAATACGATAGTAACCAGTTACAAAGTTGGCCATCGAACTACATATCGAGAGATCAGTTTTTAAGAACATGTACTGAGTTTCAGTTCCCAAATCTCAGCTAGGAAGAAACTTTTATTATTCTTATAAATACTGGACGGAACGATACAATATTTTATTTTAAACAGTCCCAGTGTGACTGTGCGCTAATGTATCTTTCCGTTAGACCGTGAAACCAGAAAAAATCTACTGCTGTTGCTGGTGATGATGATGATGAAAGTGACAACAATGTCCACGATATAATGTTAATTCAAAAACGATGCTATATAAAATGCCTGTTTTTTTTATGCGGAACCTGAACCAGAATCTACGAAAAATATTCGCTAGCGACGTCTGTTCAAGCTGGACCGATAAACCGAGTATACGAGTTCCGACGGAACAGAAACTACTTGCCGGTGTTATGCATACCAAGATAAACAAACGTTCATTCCCGCTGGGTAATAAAAACGGTACAAGGCACTGCGTATTGAATAAACGAAATAAAAATCTCACGTATAATGCGTGCATTAGGATGCACCGCCACGCGGCCGCGGAAACCGTTAAAAGACGGTAATGTTGCGCTCGGCCAATCCCGCACACGAACCCACCGACGACGGCCTTTATTTGTTTTTATTGTTAGCTTAAGATGTAATTGTTCATTAGGACGAGGCCTCCTCGATTCTCTTGATGCGCGGCTCTGCCTCCCCCCCCCCCCCCGTGTAGATGAATTTTACGCACAAACAAAACAAGAGAATCAACGCAGAGAACCTTCTCGAGATATTAACATAACAAAACATGAGAAACAATTATTTCCAGATTTAATGGGAAAACACTGGTTATTTTGTGTCCTAAACACTGAACAGCGTCCTTAGTTGTAAATGACCGGTTGTCATATGGGGAGTGGAAGAATGCAAATTATTTAGACCTTAATGATGTACGGACGGAATGGTTGATTTCACTCGTCAGCGTTGAACGAGTTCGGTTTACGACAGAATCGTCATACAGGCCAGTTATAGGCCTATTGAAACTTGTTGTATGCACAAGAAATTAAAAAATAATTTATTTTATAAATTCGGCGGGCTTAATAGTAATGTAATACTACAAGACGTTTCGTGGTATTGTACATAGATTAGTCGAACCAGTTTTCAACGGTACAGTTGAGGGGCTGGTGAAGGAATAACGCAAAATGGAAGCGCGACCAGATGAAGCAAATAAAGAGCTTGTTTGCGGTAATTAGCGAAAATATTCGATACTTACTACTGAACATTTGATAAGACTTTAAAGTTGTGATCAAATTAATATTTAAAAAATTAAGAACAAAAGATGTAGGAACGTTTAGAATTACGCGTGGAAAGAGATAAAGGTAACATATGCAGATATATGGGAAAACTGAGTAGCACTGTTATTTTTTTCATGTAATAATCGTTAAGCATGTTTCTTTTGTTGTCTAACTGGAATCATCCCTGGTAACATGACACCTATTTTATCAATATGGAACTGGATAGGGAATGTCCAAAGAATAATAGACTTACATTATAATATAAACTCTTATACACATTTATTCATTGTTGAATGGAAACTGCAACGATATAGAAGAGGACGAGAAAGACGGAGAAGTAGAAAAAGACGCGGCGAGAGAAAGAACAAGAGAGATATGGTAGGCTATATTAGTCTGTCGGTTTGATGGAGTGCACACACAGAGCTGCTACGCTCAGAAACAGACACGGGTATGGCAAATGAATTCCTTGAAACGCTTTCCTATTCAGATAGGCCTATTGAATTGTATTCCTAACAAAGTTTACAGTAGGAAATATGCGTAGAAGAAGGTTGGGAGCGTAGATACAAGATGGCAGCACAGTATGAAAGCGATTAGTGCCGCAGTATCATTCCGAGGTGGTCATAGAAGCACGCAAACGAACCTCCTCTACAGTAAGGTCGTTGCGGAACGAACCCGCGATCGATATGCGGCGCAGCGCTACTTGACTTGCAACAGAGCGGCTGGAAATTGTGCGCGGCACTTGATAACCGTGTTCGTACCGGCCGACGACGCTTTGACACAACTCTCGACGTGACAGTCGATCAGCTAATATTTTGTCAAACGTTGCTGTTGCGATAAAAATAAAACAATGTCGATGCAAGACTTGGACTTAGTTTCAGAATTCGGAGCTGTTGAATCAAAGAAAACGTAACCGCTTCCGGTGATAGTCCTAATGCAGAATGTTTTAGCAGTCACGAATCGTTTTAATTACAGTTTACTTTAGTCTCTCTCCTGAACGTATCATTTACTGATTTAGATATGAGGTAATTAGTCGCTAATTAAGTATTATTAACTTAACTAGACGTTTTTAGATCAGATTAACAAAACCTTATACAGTTTACCGCGGCATATCGCATGACTACGCGATACTGGCCGTTACATTGTGAATATCTAGTTTCACGAAAAAACAACGATTCTGGATGACTGAAACTGAAATACAACTAAAACAAAAACTGTCTCAACTTTAACTATTATTTTTATTTATGCATTTATTTATTTATTTTTTACATTTCTGACTATTCAGTTTTCAAGCTCCAAAAGTCTTACATTTCATAATATTTTTCTCGATCGCATTGTCGATTTTCTTTCCTACCGATGACAGTTGATTGTTATATAACACTCATCTAATAAATACATGTTAGCGGTTGATCAATAAAACGTTTTCCACGAAACCGATCTCATGTTTTTCATTGTCTCTTATGGTCCTATTATATTTATTTTTCCGGTCCGTTACCGCTGCCAATAAATTGTATATTACATTAAAGAAAGATTTCCTGTCCACGATTAATTATGATACAGGGACTTAGCTATTCTCCTCCATTACAGACTATTTCCGATGTATATCCTGCTTTAATTTAAAGACGTATTAGTTCGTTTCAAATTGCGTACATTAATGGACACCATTTTAGTTTTTACCATCTGAACACGTCTGTATCCACTAAACACGATATAATTGCGACCTTAAACTCACCTTGTCTTCCGTTGGCATGTGGAAGAGTTTTGTCACGATCCAAAGGGAAAAAGATGCCTTAACCTTCCACTGGCTCATGTTCATTTCTTGGCAGGTGAAAACTAGGGAGTCACACGACTGATTGAAAATAGTTCCTATGGGCGATGAGGAGATGTTACCCGCTCCCACCTTCGCCTTACTGACTGGCAACCAAATTTTCCGGTAGGATCCTCTGATATTCAAGCTACCCGCGCCTGCCTTCGCCTTACTGACTGGCAAACGTTTCAAATTTTCCGGTAGGATCCGCTGATATTCAAGCTACGTCAGAAACGAGTTGAAACCCAATTCCAACGTTCAGTATTTATCTGTCTCCTTTCAATATTTTTGGGTACAGTCAACCACAGATCTCAGCTATAACATGGTATTGTTCAATTCACAGTTACGCCATTCAAAAAAGATGTATTTTGAATTCATCAAATAAAACTTCTGTACACCGATTCGCATTAGTTGACTACAGTTTATCACTGTCTGAAATACGTGAAAATTTATTAGGCCTAGTTTCTAGTCAACTATTAGGTTATATTGTACTACCTGTCGCATTGATCGAAGAAAGTGTACATACCAAAACTAGACTGCCCCTCTGGAAAGTACGCATTTATACCCATTTGATAAGACATTTCTCCCTTTGAAGATGCAAAACTAAACAGACTTCTCGTGTAAACGTGAAAGCCGAGCCGTGATTGTGAAAAAAAATTACGAATTTCTATAATTTACAACATAAGGTAACTGCTGAATATTTATTTTTTAAAAAAGTTATTCATTTTGTATAAAACACAAAACACACAGTCTACGAACAAAACGTATGAGTGAGCTAGAGGTGTGCTCTCTTTGTCAGGTAATGTGGTTGCTAATACAAACAATTTTAGTTTGACATCTCCGGTCTAATCTGTCAGCTTGATAAAGTATTTGTTACATTTGTTGTCAGGATTAGTCCGGGAATGTGTGTGTGTGTGTGCGTGTGTGTGTGAAACATCGGGCCCGCGGCCGCTAAATAGATTGCAAGAAGTCATAACATTTCTTGGATTATCTAAGCTTGTCGGCTTCTTGCCTGTTTCCCTTCCTCACCCCACACGTAGCTGGCCGCTGTGCCTGCTCACATGATTGTATTGCTGCTGCTGCTGCAGCTCTCTCTGTCTGTAAATTTAATTAACGCTGGGAAAAACTAGTTTAAATGGAAACATTTATGATTTGCGTCAGTTTTGCTAGTGACACAAGTAGATTGAATTTATTGTTTCCTACGTGGTTATTAAGGAACATTCATAGCCGTTAAAACAACTCTTGTGTTCTGTCCTCTCTTCGTCTCTCTCTTTCTCTCGCTCTCTTTCTCTCTTTATGTCTCTCCGTCTTCGTTTTCCTCGTTTTTTTCTTGCTCTTTAATAGCATTCTTTGTGCATCTTCTTATGTACATCTTTCTCGCTTGGACGTCATCTCCCTTACAGCGGTCGTATTTTAAACGCCGTGTGTACACATATACGCGCACTCGCTCATTTAAGTATTAATAAATATTTTTCATACTCATTTTTTAAAACGCCTGAATCTAACAAATAACACGCTAAAGTGAGCAGATTGAAATTGAATAATCACTTAATGCAAAAATTACTATTCAGTTTTTATCTATTTTTCTGTAGTTTAGTGTACAGTCATAAGAAGACTGCACCAAATTAACCACTAATTACAAAGGATAATAAATTTACTGTTGTCTCTCTTGTTAAGCTAGGCAAAGATATTTCTTGCTTATCGTTACAATATGAAATGTTTGACACCCACTTAACGAATTGACAAACACAGTTCAATTAATCATGAATTTGAGGAGATTGGAAAAGGTTCGTCTGAAAAACGACAGAATTAGATGAACTGGAATGAAAAACAAGTCTAATGTATTCAGAGGAACGAATGAGAACAGAGCATCACATGCAATGGAATTAGAATGATTAAATTCACGGGACACTTTGCTTCATCCCGCAGGATGGGAAGGGTCTGAGCGTTATGTTAAAGAGATTACAAGAGGAATATACTAAGAACAGGCGAGAAATATATTTTGGAAAAATGGAGTATCTGGGAACAGGAGGAGAGCATGTATAGAAATGGCCGATGGACAAAAAATACAAGGGTCAAAGAAATTACTAGAATGAACAAGAAAAACGGAGGCCGACCAAGACTTCTATAGAGGGCACAAGGAATGTGCAATCGCACAGAGAAATCTGGAGGATTATGATTGAAAAGATCGTACAGTTTGAAAGCTAAGATGCGAAAAACGACTTTAAATGTTGCTCGAAAATCGTAAATATTTATACAAAGATATTCTCAATTATATTGAAGAAAAGACCGGCGTCTGTGGGCACGTGAGAAGAGCTGGAGGTGATAGTTGAATAGCGAACGTTACATTCTGGAGAGATGACGTGAACGAGGCGATGGAAAGACGAGACCTCGAGAATTTGAATGGGAAAAGAAAAGATCGGAAGCTATGGTTGAGCGAAGGAAAGCAGAGACTGCTGTAAAAGCCCTATGTATAAATTTATAGGACATACCACAAGACAACGAAATTATCACGAACGTGAGTGAATTTGAAGACTTCGTGAAATCAAAGTCTTAGGAAGGAAATACTAGAAAAACGTATTTAAAATATGTAAAAAAGGGCGATGAGAGTTGCTTCCAAGTGAAAAGAACCGCAGAAATCAGTAGCGCGTGTGGTTGCAGTGACCAGACTTCGCCTTTACATCGTAATGATTTCACGACTGCGACGTTATCTGTATGACAGTATGATTCACGTATTTAGTTTTTTGGAGTAAAATAGTTTTATAAATATATCACGAATGGTTTCAAAAATAAATATATCCAACTGAGAAGGAAAATCCATTTCATCAACATGAGACAGGCCTTCACGCCCCGGTTCCCTTACGTGGTAGTGTTGGATTTTAAATATAATTTCGGAAAAATTCAATCTCTTACAGTAATAATTTAAGATGTTCAATAAACACAAATGCTCGGTGGGTCGTAAAACACGACGAACCCTCTGAATACGCTGGATGTGCGTAATGTGCGGACAACATACATTCAGAAAGATACCGTTTGAAAGAAAAAAATGCAAATTGTTTTTAATGTCGCTTGCTACAGCCATATAATAGAACTAGTTTTATTGCTGCAATTAATTATTCTTAGTCGAAGAGGGAGAAATAAAAGAGAGGGAGGGGGAGATACAGAGAGAGAGAGAGAGAGAGAGAGAGAGAGAGAGAGAGAGAGAGAGAGAGAGAGAGAGAGAGAGAGAGAGAGAGTTAGGTCTATCGGAATAGTTTCACTGCGACTAACACACATTCCTTGCCGCAGCAAATGCATTCTGCCGTACTACACCTAGTTTTCATATACACGCGCGCGCTCACACACACACAAATAATTAATTCCTGTGAAGAATTCTTCCAGTTCTTTTCATTTATATGTACACGGCACCATACGGCACGATGGGGTGACGCTCACTCAAACCTGACAAAACGAAGTCGATCTCGTGGAATTTCTTAGGTTTTCTCCTGCCGGTCTAAGCACTCACTCGTTTAACTTTCAACCACCACAATAATTTGCGTTAATTTCAAATATATTATGGTTTTAACGTTAGGCATTTTGCCTTAATAAAGGCTAAAACGTATGAGCACTTGAGGGAAACCTTTGTAGTACGGGCGGTAAGCAAATTGCACAACCTCTTCGCCTTTTCACAAAATCGCAGCGAATTTTGGGATGGTCGTTCTCATAGTTTAAATTTAATCTGGAACTGAACATTCGAATCTGGACATATCTTAATCGTTTATATCCGCAAACGAAGGATTCAAAACCGTACTTAACTGAAGCGTTAGCGCTAAGATGTCTGTTCCTGTGACGTCATTTATCTGTATGTTCTCAAACGGTAGTCTCTTCGCTAAGCTTGATTTGCAGGGTACGTTTCGTCTATTAACATTAATAATGCCTACAAGTAAGGTCCTATGCATGATTAGAGAAATCTGGATGTCTGACCGCACGGCGGCTCAATGACCAGCCACTTCTACGTCCGCAAAGCCAGACAGACGGAGACGATTATTATCATACACATTATATCTACAGGGTAAATTCGTTCCCGCTATAAACGGAACACGGTGAAAACCCAGCGGAGCGCCCGGCAAAGATGTATTAAGATCGAAAATACTGTCAAAAAGTACAATGGGTCTGTGTAGAATACAATGGACTACAAAGCTCAAGGGACTGGAAACGGCGGCATCCCGGAACTGCTGAAACAGAAGTACTGAGAAACAAAACACTAAGGTCGAAAAGAACTGGCATCGACTGGACACACATTACAACCCTTTACCGACGCCTGGCACTGTTAACAAAATGAAAACCGATTATGAAATTCAATAATGAGATAACTAACATCTTCATCATATGACGATATCTTCATCATAATGACGAGTTGAAGGAGTAATACCAATAATAATAATGATGTTCCCTTTTGTACACTGACGTAGTTTAGAGGTTAGGGAGGCTGGGTTGTCTTATGTAAGTCGTTCGACAAATAGTGAAGGTAATCTGGCCAAAGTCGCGCATCAACCGCCAATTATATTACCTCGGCACGTTGTCCCAGTACTAACTTCCGCAGGCTTAGTCGATCTGAGAGCTAAAAAACTACCTCGATTTTATGGTGTGCCCGGAAAACTAACCCGGGATCCCAGATATGCTGTGGCAGAAATATATTGCTACCTTTTAAGTACCTCACTATTCCTAATGAAGTACCTGCTTATCTAACCCCAAACTCGGCAAAAGCAATAAACTCGAAGAACTTGAATTCCGTATTCTTTGAATCAGTTATTCAACGAATTCACCATTCTGCTATATTCACGTTCCTACTGTTTTGAAGTCGTTTTAATTTCTGTCATTGTTACAACTACTATTTTTTAATTATGTCGTTTTATACGTTATTATCCGTAACACACGCACCACGGGTATATGCGGTCAGGGTACAAACCAGTCGGAAGACTGAAGAACCCAATAATGATATACGTTATTATAATGTCACTACTATTACGTCCTGAAGTAAAACGTTTAATGATTCCCTCATAATACTTTGACATGTACCGAGACGGTGGTCTCACCACCGTTAAAGCTCGAATGTGAACATTACTCACAATTTGAGTAAAACGATGGTATTGTAATATAGTGATAGCACCGAGATCAATACGACATTGTAATAACTCGCCACCGGGTGTGAATTTAAAGCGAAAAAGTAAACCTTTAACGAATCTGAATATTTTACAATTGAAAACTGCGCAACGCAAGACTCGCGGCCGGGAAAAGAAACAGAACATTGTGGAATTAAATTAATTAATGTGAGAAGCAGAACACTATGTGACAGACTTTCTACGCATCTTAATTATTACGATGATTTTCATTAAGTCGGAGGTATCTGCTTCATTGTGCAGCGAACAAAACACAATGTCGTGGCGTTCAAAGGTGACATTTCCTACTCACCTTATTGCTTTAAGAACAGAACTCCCGAGTCATCCATTGTAGCCGTGTAAAAAATTAAGACATTATTACTCGCCCATAATGAGTATTTGGCGACAGTTGTATAAGGAAATCACCGGTGGATCTCTGAATGACTGTACGGAGGTTCATTGTCTTCTTCCGTCCTGCGATAAACAGCTATTGTCTTAAACGATAATTATATTGTATTGTTAGATAATTTTTTTTATGACAACCTGCGACTGTCGAGCGCGCGTGAGTGAGTGTGTGTGTGATCAAAGGACAATTACATCCATTGTAAGGGCGAAAAACTTGACGAACAAAACGTTCCCCATCGATCGACCGACGACTGTCGAAACGATACAGACAGACAATGCTGTTTGTAGTCGCCAAGTCTATATTGTAATCTATAATTAGATGAAGACAATGACGAAGACAACGAGATACATATGGTGCGCTGGTACCGTGTATCCAACGTTGCCTGAACAACGTGTATCCAACGTTCTTCCTGTGACAGATCTGCACTATGGTTCCTTTATGGTTCCGAAACTGTCGTTAGTCTGTACACGTAATCTCAAATTTTCATTTTGTTGGTTTCATTCTTACTTCCAAAAGTAACAGCCTTGAAATTATGAAAAGATTTCTTAAAGCATATGCATGGCGTGTAGCTTCATATGATTACGAAACGTGGACTCTGGGGACTCGGGAAGAGAAGAAGCTGAAGTCTTTGAGATATTGTGCTCCAGGAACACGCTGAAGATTACAAATTATGAAGTTCTTAGAAGTAAGGATGAAAAGGGGAGGTCAACATAAACGGAAGAGTGCAACATTTAATGAGACCCGAGAGACTGATATAACAATAATATAGGAGCGTGATAATGGGAAAAGATTTAGAGGAACTCCACAATTACGATACATGGAGCAGATTATGAAGGGTGTGAGATGCAAGATCTACGTAGAAATGAAAAGGAAGACGGAAATATATATATTTAATACGTGTCATGAACTTTATAAGTGACAAGGTGACGTTATACGATTTTCAATAAATTCAGTTTATTCTATTTCACTACATTTCATGTTACAACTATACAGATAATAATGCGATGTGGGCTATGTGCGACACATTCGTTAAATCCACTGACTACGAATCGAGCTTTCGTTTCCAACCAGATTACTATCTTAGCGTACCGTCCATTAAATTCTTAGACATTTCCACTACAAAATAATATCGTCTGCAAAAGACATCTGTCTACAAAAGAACGCTAAACAAAAACTGGCTGCCACAGGCGTGTAGTTTTTATACAGATTCAAGACGAACAGGCCTATTGTATGCCGATAATCCTCCAAAGGGATAATTCACTTATGTTGTCTGTAGATTTATTTACCGTTCGTGATAGTGTATCACTTGTTTACTGTCACGAGAACTCTTCGGTGTCCGTAAAAAAAGGGAAAAAAGAGAAGACAAACAAATCTGTTATATTTTTGTCACCGGTTTATAGTGAAGAATTGTTTAGAGATAAGGTAAAGGTTTACTCAGAAACGATCGTATCGTTTTGTCGTCGTCGATGTGTATAAGGAAATACTTACGGATAGATAAATAAGGAATGCGTTGAAGTCATCGTAGTCGATTTTAATATTGACCAAACCAAAGCGAGGCCTAACCAAATATTTGCCGTCTTTAAAAGCTGAACGCAGTACCGGTGAGGAGACACACGCAGGCTCTGTATGACGTCCGGTTTGGGCAAGGTGTGCTACGCCAAATATTGTCACTGGAATTGTTGTTCTCCGGAGGAAGAAAAATAACAATAGCGTTACACCGAAACATAAAAACGGTTTCTAGAAATCGACGTATTTTCTTAAACATCTGACGTGTTGTCCTTCACAAAATGAAGTAGTGATGAACAAAAAAACAAAAATCGCTATTTGTGTCTAGCTGCTGCAGGCGTATTTGATAAACAGTAAACGACTGTAACGTACTGTACTTCGTGGGCTTACACAGCCGGAATCAATGTTGTTAAAATTCCTTCCCAGGCTATTTGGCCGTGGTCCATTGTTTTCTGCAAAAACAGACGTTTCGGCAATGGGATCGACTGCCATCATCAGTGTAAGATCGAGTACGCTAACGTGAGATGGTATACGTTGGTAGCTGGCCTTAACCACAGTACTGTGGTCACTAACTACCAAGGCAATACTAACGTGAGACGTTGATGACCACAGTACTATGTTTAAGGACAGGTACTAACGTACACCACCTCACGTTAGCACTGATGGTATACATATACCATCTTACACTGATGATGGCAGTCGATGGACCACGGCTAATCAACCCGGGAAGGAATTTTAACAACAGTAAAGGACTGTATACTGAAGTATGGCTTACGTGTAAGTGATGCAGTGTATACAAAGGAATGCATGATAAAGAGTCTCAGTTACTACATGCTGAGGTAAACTTTGTACAAATGAAATTATCCATGTAAAACTAGTAAGTTCCCTGAGCTGTAGTACTCGTTCACTGTTTTGAAAGAAATAGGCCTACATTTATTATTACATAAATTTCGATATTAGATCATTTTTCAATTATGCAAAAATTCGTATTACTGTACCATTTCTTTAGTAATATAACAATTGTAGAGCATACAATCATACAATTAACACTAAAAATTCAAACATCAGGATTCAGGTTACAATTCCTTTTAGTCTGACACCCTGCTGAATTCAAGTTTTTTCAAATTTCTGGTCTCTTTTATGGGCGCTGATGGGGTCCCAAAATTTTAAATTTCTAAAACTTAACACTACATTCATATGTTAGTTAAAATCTTTTTAATTTGATACTCCATGTAATTTTTGCGATTTTTATCAAAATTTTCACCAACTTAATGGTTCCAAAAATTTTGAAATTTACAAAGAGAACACTATATTCAGATTGTGGTTAAAATTTCATTTTAATTTAATACCCCACATGGGCATTTGCTATTTTTCCACAATTTTTGACCTTCTTACATGTTTGCCTCCCGCCCCCTATTTTTCGAGGTATCAGTCTCAAAACACAATAGACTTATGTCGGATTAGAGTAAGGACGTGCATGCTAAGTTTACGAAAATCGGGTGACGCGGTCAAAGGTTATCGTGAGGCGTACCCCAAACAGTCAGGCAAATGCCACAGGTCGAGTTAACACTGAGAACTCGCTTCGCTCGTTCAAATATACAATCATAATTTCCTTACGTGAGGAAGGATTTAAAAATTCAATTTTTCATAAAATTCATGGTGCTTCACCATTTCGTGAAACACTGTAGGAGAGGTGAATGAATATGAAACCGATTGCCACTCGTTCCTTGGAATCTACGATTTCGAGGAATCTATGGAGGAGGACCTCTCCATTTGGCCTTTTTTTTATACTTACGTTTCAGGACGCTTCCTCTCAAAGTACAGATATCATCCACAAATATCCGCCCCCGGAAGTAGTTTGTAACGTTTCCTTTCAAATGTTACTTTCTTACGCCTAAAGGTAAAGCCCTGTCGCTGCAGTCACATATTCCTTGTCTTCTGCAGTGCAGTCCTCTTCATCTCCACATAAATGCACATAACTTCACGTCTCTCTGATCACACTTCCCATGTAGACAAACTGTGCCACAACTTCGTCTTGAAAAATGTTTTGTTGAAAGGTACCATCCTAGAGTTCGAGCACCAAAAACGTTGAGCTCCTAATGCTTGTAGCGTTAACAAAGAAACATAACTTTTTTTATGGTAAGATTAAAAAAATATAGGCCATTTTTTATTTTTCTTCTTTTCGTCACCAAGTGAAAGTATCTCACACTTCAAGATAAACGCTTTACACAAGTTATTATAGTAACTTACAAAAACAATTTTATGAATGCATTACATGAATTCCTACTAACATTATCTGAAGCTTCAATCCTTCTTTGGTTAATAATAATAAATTACAGAACTTTTCATACTTCTTTATCATGTGTGGGGGGAGGTCACGTTCAAGTTTGTTTCAATTTTGCCTCCCTATTTTACGTGACTTCTGTTTCTTCTTCCCTTCCTCCTTCATTTTTTCCTCGTTTCATTTTATCACTTCTTCTCCCGTTATACTGATTCCAAATACAATGTAACTGACTTTGTGTGTGTGTGATGGGATTAAAACATCGTCTAGCGATGCCAGTAGTAACAACATTAGAAAAACTAGCCAAATGTCGTGCTACGCCTCTACACAACTGCTATTTGATGTTGTTAACAGGGAAAATAGTACGGGCGAACATTATACGATGGGCTGTGCTAATTACAACCTACTCGTAATCGACACTATATGCAACTTTGGAATTTCTAAAGAACGCCCTTTGTTTCGGCTACATGTTAATGAGGTGAAATTAACTGAATTAAAATTTCCTAATGGACCATTTTTCATAACGCCTAGCCACCCAGACCGCGGGTTCATCCAACCCTAATCGGCAATCCTACATAGTGACATAAGCTGAGGGAAGTAAAGTAATGTAGGCTCTGCGCTGCCCACATTGTTCTATTTGACTGCTGAACGCGCGAGGTAAATTATCTACCTTAGAAAGAGGCAGATTAGTCACACAAAGAAAACATCTAAATTTAATTGGACGGACTGACGGGAGGTACGAAAATGGGAGGCAGATAAATGCAGAGTACTCAAACTTGAATTTTTCTAGTAATGTTGCTTGCGAAATCAGTTAAAAAAAAAAGGAAAAGTAGCTTTTTATAAGACCAGAAAAACTGTTTACAAAGGACCAACGAGGTTTTTCTTAAATTACCGCACAAGAGGGAAAGAAACTTATGCAGTTTGTCAGCAGACCGAATTACCCTTCTCTGTACTGAACACCGAAAGAAACATAGGTGGTGAGTGTTAAAGGTTATAAATGACCTTTGATATTCTTTAACACGGTTGAAGTAGAAAATTCTTAAAAGAAGAGAATCCAACACACTACCGTTTTCAGTTTGGACAACGGCGTTCAGTTATGAAGGACAAGTAATCCGAACATCGAGAAATCGTGCAGCGCTTCCAAAACACGCTAAATAGGATAGTAATTAATGTCCTGTGGTTCAAGCCAAACCACGCCACAAAGAGGAACATCGATACTCTTCCTGTTCGAGAAGAAATTAAGAATCATACCCTAATTAAGATTCATTAATCCACACAAATAGAATAACAGATGGAGCTGGCTAGAAAATGCTGGGTGTCACAGGAGACACGAGACGATAAAACACCATAGACAAACGGACTAATTAGACCTAAAGCTATAGTCAGAACTAGAGTTTAGGTTAGAGTTAGGTGGAAGCGCTCGCTAGAAAAAAACATGTCCCTTCACATGACATGTACTTTCTTTCCTTGACTAACATTAAGTTTTACTTAATGTTATGAAACGTATTTACAACAGATTGAAAAATAAAATAAAGCTAAAAAGAAATACCTTTTCAATATAAAATGTATTTAATGCATGGAGGCTCCCTTTACAAAACTATACAGAAATCGAAAATGCGTGTGCGATCGAGATCATTCAGCGCAACGTGAGAATGAATCTCAATGAAAACCGTTGTCATTCAAGACTTTATTTTTTAAAAACCAGCCTAAGATATACATAATTCGTTTGCAAGATTTTTTCCTCTCACAACTTCTTTGGTTCTAGAAGTCCACACACATAGACAATTCTGCACCGGTGACAACGCCTCTTCCATCCGATAACAACGGTCGTCATGGTGTAATTCATTAGACACCAGCAGTCAGGTTGACTGGCGTCTTTTAAAGCAGTGTGCATACACACGTACGAAGTAATGCCAAGACACGTCCGCGCAGAGCGCGCGCGCGCTTACACACAAACATGCGAGAGGATTGTAATTAACGTTATAAGATGTATTCGTCTTCCTGCCGTGGAGTTACAACAACATAAGTCTCCAACTCCTCCTTCTTCAGTGTAACAATTAAAATACGTAGGTCCCATACAACACACCCAGTGTCCTGTACCCTACCCTGGGTACCAATTATCATTACAAGAAATTTAATGATTCTTCGTCCTCTTCCCCATGTTCGTCGTCAATAACATCGCATTCTTACCCTCGTCTTCTTCATTGCATTCTTCTTGCTTGCCATTATCTTGTGCTTCTCCTTGCTTTTGGTACAGTCGGCGTCATCTTTTTATACGCGTACAAACACTCGTTTAATATAGTTCCATTCTTATTCTTTATTCTTCAAAAGCTCCGATGTGTTTTGTTGCTGAATCCAAATTATCTATTCATATTACTTTTATATTATGCCTAAGCACTAGGCAGTATGCTGTTTCTTCTGAAATCAATATACATCTCAGTCTTACGTTCCTTCAAAATGAAATTATTCTCCTTTCAATACGCGTCCTTTTGAATATACAATTTCAAAATATTTCACGATTTTATCACCTTACTACATCATTTTATCTGTTTCTTTTTCTACATTGTTTCGCACAGTTTCATCTATACAAAATTTAACGTAATCTTTCCTTCCTGAAATATAACCTGCTTTTGTGTATTTACAAGTAACGTAAATTTTTGTTTATTTGTTTACATTTTAAATTACGCCAAAATTCTCGTAAATCCTTATGTTATATTACATAGTTATATTATTACAGTGAAATATTATGATTACTAGAAGCGATAACATGATTTTCTATGAGGTACCGCTTCAACTCACGAAGAGGATAACCATTTGAAACATGAACTGTTCAAATGACAGCAACGCATATGTAAAAAATTTTAACATGTTCTTGAGCATGTACTCTCTCTCACTTTGCGCGAAATTAGAAAACTGGTAACTAAAATAGTTTTTCAATTAGTTACATAATATTAAATGAATAAAATTAGATCCTTAATGAATAACTGTTGGGTAGCTAATTTATAAAAAGCACAAAATATAGGAAAGAGGGAACACCCTCCTCAGTTTAAGTCTGTTGAGCCCTTAGAACAGTAATAATGGACGCGCGAAACATGGCTGAAATTCTCTTCGCTATGGACAAGTAGAACCTCCTCTCGAAACCTCATGATACATATTGTAGTATCGATTCCTGCAACAAAAAATAAAAGTCATTCAGTTCGTTACAATTTACGTTTAAGTTATAATGCGATGGGAACAGATACTGTGTGACGAAGTTGGGTCGAAAAACGTAAATAAAAAAGCCAAAGTAACCAACACTCAAATTACTAAATTAGTGATCTAATAAGTGATGTGTGAACTAATCTCCTACAAAATGTAATATCTGTAAGTGATTAGGATGCACAAAAACACCTGTACATGATACCCAGTCCTCGCATCGTGGATAATTTCTAAGGAACCAGCGATCATTCCGGGGTACACGATGTTTTCGTTACGTGCTGTATCTGTATCTGAGTATTGGATAGACATACACTACTTCTTAATTCTCATAATAATAGCTTCAATGAAATTGTTTTATTCATATAAATTCTTTAATCATACTTATGGAATTCAAATTTTGTAATATATTACTTGAATATTTTAACTGGAGTATAATTTACTGGAAACTCGCTCTTTATGTCGCCAACGGGAGGTGGGTCGCCCCGTCCGCCTTCCGCGAGAGTAGAAAATACAACTTAATAAATAAATAAATATCGTGCATGTGTTGTTGGGTTTCTTATAATAAAACATTCACGTTGTTAGCAAAAGAATTTTGACATTTCACAGCCAAAACAACAAAGCATTATGCCATATATATACATAAGCATAATTCAGCGGTTTACACACACACACACACACACTGACAGCAGCACCAACAACAATAACAACAACACGAGTAAATGTAACGGTCCGTCCTTGACCCAAGAGCGGGAGCTGTCAGCGATGCCGTAAAAATTTGTTTATGATCCTGACTCTCAGATATAGGAAGTTGAAGTGTCGGAGCTTTGAAATATATTTCTGGAATTATTGAATTTTAATAATAATAAAAATGTTTTGAACTCATCACTTACCAGTACACTGTATCCACCCACATTTAACTCTTTTTTTCTCTCTCTCCTCTCACGTTGTTATCCATTTCTTTATGTCTTTACCTCTTACATTCTGGTCCTCTTTGTTGTTACTCTTCCTTCCCTTTAATACACATCCCAGGTGAACACCAAATATAGCCTATTGTAATCTTAATTTTAGCTTAATTTGAGATCTTGTGTCAATTAAACGTTTTAAGTATCTCGTAGGCTTATACGAACTCTACGAATCCTACGACTGACGATGCTTTTTTTTAAATAATTCTTGAGCTTCTAATATTATCTTTTCCCTCAGAATTTACTCCACTCATTTCAAACTTAAACATTACAACGCGAAATAAGGTCCGTTATCGTGTTGGATACCTGACGAATTAGCTTTATCGTTTTATAATTCCATCGTATCAAATACTGTTTCGGATGTCTGTGGGAGGTGAAAAACTAAGGATCTCAATGTTATTTACCTTTTCATTCGTAAGATGTCAACTATAATAGAATCTGAAGAATAAATCTGAAGGAACAGTTCTAATCCTCCAACCACTACTCTTTATCTAATCTCTTCTTTATAACCCGATTAAAGGCAAGGATTTTTTTCTTTTACTTCTTTGAACTTCGCGGTTCGCGCTCTCAGTTCTTTTGCACCCCTACACTCAGTCACTCACAGTATACACATCACACACACATCACAGTAGTTTGTTCATCTAATTTTAAATAGCTCCAGTGGTTACAACGTTGTTACTTTAAATTCCTTCCAGATATGTGAAACAATATTTCGTCTGTAACTAGCACCTACCACATCAATTGCAGCTGCGATAGATCGATTAACTACCGTCTTGGTTCATTTGCTCTTCTTTGCTACGTGGATTACCTTATCGACTCAGAATTAAGTTTCATACAGACTTCTTATTTTTCCCGTTTATCAGTATTACGCATCTTTATGTTCACGTTTTTTTTTAATTTTCCAGCTGACAGTATCAAATAAATTCTTTAAATCGGTGGGGCATAGAAAAATCATTTGATGTTTTCTATATAGTTACATACTCATGTATACAGCATATTTATTTATGATGGACGAATGTAAACGTTGTCGTTGTTCTTTCATAAAGAGTTATAATTTCAGTTACTTTTGTAAATGCCCTTTTGTGACTGTCACCCGATTTGTGTTTAACTTTTTATACGATTTGTCAGTGCACTTTTACACATACATACGATATCCAAAACCCACCATTCCATCGCAACATAGGGAGTCCACAAATTGTCTCTAATTGAGCCGGTTACTGGTGATTTGTTTAATTTCTACCCAGGACACTCCCGGCGTTATTACTTCCTCGTGGACTGCTCTTCGCCTTGAGATCCTCGGCCGTCCTCCGCTACGAGAACTTCTTGGGTTCCATTCAGTGGCTTTTTGCGAGATCTCGTCCACAGATTTTCTAAAGGTTATTGGATTCCCAGCTACTTGGAATTTCTTTTTCAACGGGTTTCTAGTTTTCTTATCTGCGTTGGAGGCCTCGTCCGGGCAGAAAACGCTGCCCGGGTTCGTTTACGTCTGTTTATAAAGACCTGAATTTTCCTTATAATAACTTTTCTGATTTTCACAGCTCTATAAGGGGCGGACTGTGGAGTCGAAAATACAAAATTGAATTATCCTCGAGTAGAATCTGGGATTTCCAGACGTGTTTTTACACGTCAAACGATTATATGGCTTTCGAATCATCCTCTCAACAACGTCGCGATCAACGCTCCCAGCTTTGTCTACGACAGAGCAAAGTAAATTCTGTGGCAGTCTATAATGGACTAAACACAATGCAACATCTGTCCTCGTTGAGCGAATGTATCTCCGTATCAAATCTTGACCAATATAGAGATCTTCCATTCATCCTTCAAAGGGTCTCTTTTATGTTTCTTGACTCCAATCTACCGACTCTCTTGACTATCTGTCATCTCATCGTCTAGCCAGAATGTCCTGGCCACAACCACTTCACTTTCTTAATTCTGCGAGGATATTCGATTCTCACGTATCGCCTTGCCTTCATGTTCTTAGCGTAGTCCTTCCCTTGAACTTCAGACAGTATCTTTCTCGAGTTACATGTCCACTTTTCTAACTCGTAAGTCATTGCGGGAACCACACGCTGATAAAAAACTTTCCTTTTTAAACACAATAGCAGTTTGTTAATTTTCATAACGCTGTTCGTTTTTCAAAGGCAGTCCGCCCTGATTGTTTTCGATTACAAAATTTCTGACCACCACACACACACACACACACACACACGTACACAAGCATTCGTTTATATACGCGTATATTTATTAATTTTAATTATTTCTACAGACATTAGCCAGTTATTTATTTACGGTTATTGCGGAGGAAACGTAAGCGTGCGTATAGGGCACGTCGCAGGGGTGGGGGCGACAAACCAGATTGAAAACGTAATCGCCGGTAGTTATGGCTAATAATAATACGGCGCAGAGTATTATAATCAGAGTGATTAAAGCGACCCGTAGTCGCAGTTGTCGTTTTGGTTGAAACAATTATAGCAGCACTCGGTTACGTGACCAAACCTGATCCGGCGCGACGTTTTTTGTCATTTTTCTTTTCAACAAGTGTTTTCTCTAGGCTTAGATGGTTTCTTCGTGTGCAGAAACGGCCGATAGTACGCGTCTTCTGATCACTTATACCCGGCTCTAACGGCGAGCGTCTGCCGGAACATTAAAAGTATTACATGCTAACGTTCTTAACGTATTAAAGCCCCGCGCTTATACAGAAACACTGACTGAAGTAATAATAATAATAATAATAATAATAATATTTCCAAATCGTCGCCGCTATCAACGATAACATAATTATAATTTTTATAATAACGACAGCAATTTCAATATTATTATTTTGCCTACTACTAATGATAACAATAACAATAATAATAATTGTTATTTTTATTACAACTTCTGTTTTCCTGCCGAGGACTGTAGTTATCCCGTATCGATATTAACAGGGTTGACGATCGCAGACGACCCATCCATCTCGTGCCCCATTAAAAAAGAAACTTCTGTTGAAGTGGGGTCGAGCACGAGGCGGCTTTTGTATGGTCCATACTTAATCATCTACTTCACTCACATAGCCATTCTACTTAACTTCTATGCTCTCCGGATGTCTCATTTTTCAGTCGTTCCGTTTCTGTCTTAAGAAACCGTTCTTATTTTGACTTTCTGACTTTATCCCCCCCCCCCATTGTCACTGCATGACTACATCCTTCCTTAAGATGATTGGAGACTAACTTATTTCAGAATAATAAGTCATAATTGTACTAAGTCAGTAGCTTATTTCAGAATAATAAGTCATAATTGTACTAAGTCAATATTGTCAGAGATTTTAAACAATATTAAAATCTTACGTTTTTAAATATCGAACTTTTGTCAGTGGATACGTTCGCAGACAGAAAATAAAGCTGATGCTCACCATTAGGCTACCATACGTCTCGGTTTCAGAGTGCAGTCGGTTGCCGAAATGTCCCGGTCGGTGCGTTTGGTTCCTAGAAATGACATCCCAATGCGCGATCTTGGACTGATAATTGAGTATATCTTTTGCCTTCCTGGAATATCAGGTCCTGTAGAAAAAGTGTTCTTATTAATGAACAACGGTTGGGCAGACGACAGAGGTTTAACGCAGGAGTCAACAGTGCGTGCGTTGAGCTATGTAAAGTAAATTTTGCACTTACTTGTAATGCATTTTTTGACAAAATAAATAATAAAAAGGACATATTGAGAAAGGTGCATTCAGGTTAAAATATGACTGGTTTAAAAAACAAGTTTAAGTTACACACTTCTTGCAAATTCTTAGTATAATGAATAATTGTTTGATTGAACACAATTTAAAGTACTGCACTTAAGTTTGGAAAAAATATTTTCTTTTATTTACACTTTATTATGTATTGAGTATTATATTTATACATTATATACATCCAATAAAAATAGCAATGTAATAAACACCGTAATGTTTACATTTTAATTCCAGCCTCCCTTTTCACCACCCCCCCCTTCGCTAAACAGGTGTCCCGGTTCGTCATTAAAAAATTATGTCAAGCCTACTCACCACTATATAGACGTGGGGTTGTTGTTTCTGTGCGTTTCCGATCTGAAGATGAGTTGCAAGACTCGATAAAACTAATCGGAAGTGGTATACAACAGTTTTAATTTCTGCTCGTAAAACTTAAAGATTACGCGACTGCTAAAAGATGACGAAACCAAAAGAGGAAACCCGCAAAAGAGTGGCTTTCCCGTGACCGGTGTCACTTTTTTTTTAATAGCCCCTCTTAATCAGTTTAGCCACTGCCATTAGTATACTACATTGTGACTTAAATTGTGCTCTCTTATGTTATTTCAATTCAAGTTAATAAATAACTTTCACACTACCTAAATGTATGAATGATGTCATGTTATTTCACAAAATTTTGTAGATAAAAATAATCTTAAAATAAATATCCTCCTTCTATAATGATTATCGTGAAGATTATGTTGATGGTTGCGATAGAGATGCCGGATACGATGAAGAAGACTGTGATGTCAATGATGTAGATGATTACGATTATATAACAGTTATAAAATTATAACGACACAATGCTATAAAACTATAACATAACAGTGTAACAAAAATAATAACTACTGTTATAAAATTAGAATAAATTATAGTGAAGTCCCCCACCCAAAAAAATAGAAGAGTTATGTATTAATGATCCCATTAATTATAACTGACTGATCTGTCATTAACCCCTGTGTGAGAGTTTAAAACTTACACGTAAATATGACTCAAAAACTGTTATATAGACATTAGATGTGAAGTGAAGTTCTTAGTCCAACGTTTCCATAAGGTTTTATAGGGATTTCAGTATAAATCCGTTTTATAAATAATGACCAGGGAGCGTTCAAGCGATCTACGGCATGTCCATCAATGTGTATTTGAAGTGCCTATACTATAGCTACGCAGTGACCTGTGCATACTGACAATAATGTTCATGACTCTGGCGATGTATGGATTTAGAATCTAAAAACGCGAGTTTAGAAACGAATAATAAATTTAACTTGGCCGGTCACAATGTAGCTACGGATATAAAACTTTAGTAGGCAGAAAAATGTAGAATTTCGATTCTTGTCCAAGTTTTCGGTTTAGAATTTAGACGTGCACACGTGGTGGGGCGAGACGGTCTGGCCGCCGTGCGCACGCATTCTAATGCGGCGGTCTCCGACGAAGGGGTTCATGTTTCGGGAGGCAGCGGTGTTGACGGCCGATGACTTGAAAGTTTTTGTTTGGCAACTCAACGTGAAGTGAAGTGATGGGTTACGATAAGCGATGGTGGAGTGATGTGTGGAAACTTCAGCAGGAGCGCAACCCGACAAGTCAGTCGTCAGAGGACTCGGGTCTGCCGTGGCGTGCGCATGTGTGTGTGTGTAACTTTATGAACGAAGCAACAATCCATCAAGAATGACGGCCACGCCTTCATCCTAGAGACTCTTATATAACCACGCCTATTTCTAGACGCGCACGGACGCGCACACAAATACACTTCCAATTACCATTTTTCACTTGTTGATGGAATACTAAAATAAAATAACTGTCGCACATGTTCGACACTACAACTCTACACATAGGTCTACAAAATGCATACTGTATTCAAAATACATATCTTTCCGGTACTTTGGAATATATAGTTATGTCAATTACATCGACGAAGTTAATTATTAAAGCTTATTTGGTAACGTTAAAATTAATTTAAAATAATACAAAACAATAATGGCCCTTTCTGAAGAAACTTAAGTAGAAGAAGAGTCATCTTGGAACCTTTAACAAGAACAGTTATCTTTACAAGTACCCTTATTCTGACGTTCGGACCTCAAATGTAACAAATAATCTTGGAAAGCAATGAAAAAATTTACAGGCATTGCACAAATCCAATGCACAGAGAAGGGCATTGAAAATGCTTCAATAAATCTAAAATATATATATATATATATATATTTATGTTCATTCACCAATCAATGAATTCATTCTTCATTTACCAATGTACAGATTATAAGTTAAATGTAGTCGCATTCATAAGCGAAGTTTTATATGTGTACTACGTTATTGACAACAAAGAAGTAGTTTCTATGGAAACTCACTTTCGATCTCGCACCAGCGATCGGCCGCAAATGTGCGACACGTCCTTATAAACATTTTCAATGTTAAAATTAAATGTGAGTCCGGAAGAAACCGTGAGACATGACATAAAAGCAAACTGACTGCAGAAACCGCGATATCTTCGAATAAGATATTATCTAAGGGAAGTTAGAAATGATGATGTGGAAAATGGAGTTTAATATGTAATCTTTGCATGGTCAAATCCAATAGTTGTAAACGCAGGTGAAAGAAATCGAAACGCTAAGAGTACCAAGATAGTGGAAGCAGAAGCAGAGACAGATCGGTAAGGAGTCGGCAAGACTCTTGAGGTCGCAATAGGATTGACATTCCATCAAATGAAGATTAGATGATGTGGCAGTGGTGGTGATGACCATACGACGATCACCATCGATGATCACGACGATGACACTGATGATGACGACGACGATGACCCCGAGAAGTACTTCAGACCTGACGTCATACAGCTTTCCTACGAGTCTTGATAGATTTTCCTATTTTTGAAGGATTGTATGGGGTTCTTTGAACCGTTTTATCTGCTACGCAAACTTTTCTTATTCGTACATGCGATGACCAAAATACTTATGCCCAAACATACTTTTAATTTTAGTGTTTTGTAAATTGAAAGTACCGTTATAGCGCGCCTTACCCGACGTCCCCACCAAAATGCATCACGTCAAACAAAGGTACAAGACGGTTGAAACATTTTTTGATATTGGCAGTGTTATTCGTATCTTCCCTCCACCTCAATCTTCTCAACGTATCGGATTTCGTCTCCCTATGGCTTACCACACGGAACGACGAATTTTTAACTGATCTTATAAGTTACGTTTCTGCACCCGATTCGCGTCGTTCCTGTGTGCCAGTAGCGATAAGCACACTTCGTGACGTCTTAAAAAAATATCGGTTGGGTTTCCAACCAAAAAGACAAGTTCACGAAACAAGAAACCGACTTTGAATTGTCAAAAAATGAGAATCACGTCCATTGTGTCTACAAAACTCATAGGAGGTCTAAACCACGAGAAAAGCAACACGACGAAACGCAATAAGGACGTGATGAGACGACGCTGGGATGTTGGACGGCTCGAGAATGCGACCCGGAAGTCAACATCTGTCGTTTCGATCGTTACGCCAGTAATGGAAGCTTTAATGTACCCATAAATCCAGGCGTGGGACGACGACTTTTTGTCAGCATTAATGTTCTCAAATAAAGATAATTAAAAATCGAATTGATAGGTGGCAACGTACATGATGTAGATGATTTGCGAGGATCGTACAGCTACGGACGCGTCTCGCATTTCAATCGCCGTTTTCTCCGGTCTTCGCATCTTCTCTCTCTCTCTCACTGCTAATCGCATTTCGCTGAAATGCGCTTCTATCTCTTCTCCTACTATTGTTTGAAGCATCATGTTCTCTGTTAGAAACATAGATAAGTTCTCTGTTAGGCCATGTCGCTTCTCCCATCCTCGATAGGAGTACCATACGACTTGCCCTATCCTACTAGTTGTCTTGTTCGTATACTATCCGTTGTTTTGTGTCTTCTTCCGATTCCTTGAATAATGCTCCTTCAAAATGTATTCTGTTCTGGATATTATACACGTTCTCTTTAGGAGATTCTATTCTGCCACTGTCAATTGAGTTTTAAATACCACATCATAAACAAATGAATCATCTACCTCTTAAATTTTAAAACTACTATTAAAAAGCACCAAAATAGTTTCCGTGTACTTCAGTACGTTCTTATTTACACGAAAATAATATTATGGAATAAAGATACTGCTGCAGTATGGGAAAAGTCATAAATACATATAGACGCAGACGTACTACTAACGGTAGGGCAGGAGTAGATGGTTGTTTCTACGTCAGTCACTAGTGTGTTTATGTAAATACCCGAGTAGGTTATACTTATTTGTTTTGAAATAGTAGAACACTAATCGCTGCCGTTGGTGTAACTTATAGTAGGCCTAATTACTCCGGAGGAAAACAAACAACAAACGAATAAATTTTGATAACTTAATAGTTAATGACTGGACAATGTATAAGCATGTCATCAGCTGATTCAGATAATCGAAACAAAAAAGAAGAAGACGAAGAATAAAGACAGAGAAGAAGCAGAAGTGAGTGCGAGGGAGACGAAGTATGATTGGAAATGACGAGGAGGTGTGGAAGAGGGTGGGAGTAACGTAAGGACGGACCGGTCTTGGAATGCTTTTAAAATTCCGTTTCCAAGATGACACTAACCAATAGCTCAGAGGGGTCCCGAACCCTCTACGCATGCATGCATTTATGATACAAGTATTTAATCATGCTCACTGCCTCTATGATTAGAAAAACGTGAGAATTGTTAAGTCCACAGTGTCACCTTCTTCTTTATCTTATTATGATATTCAAATATCGTTGCTCCACCATCAATCTTGTTGTTATTATTGTACCTACATTTCTGTCTTATTATTATTCGTGGAAGATTTTTGGTATAATTTTTCATCTTCCCATTAGACCGTTACTCTTAATGTTGTTATAAATAAAATATTAATATATTTAAGTGGCGTTCAACGTGTTTTGTGTGTTTGGGCGCGCGCGCGCGTGTGTGTGTGTGTAGATATTTCTTTTTCGTGTGAAAAATAACCGAGTTTATAAATTAATCGTTATCGATTTTTTTTCTTTACTCTTAAAATAATGCTATCGATATCATGACACAAACCAGCAGATAGATATAAAAGATCAAACTCGATCGCTCGTTATTCGGTAAGGTGAACATTATTCAAGAACGTCTCAATATATTTATTATTCGGAGAACAAACTGTTGTTTATCTCCGTTTCTCTTGGCTTGATTTAATTCACTGGTGTGTGGGACGCCATGATTCGTCGTACGGAGCGGTCGCAGTAGATTACATAATTTCGGGGACACAACTGAAACGGGTTACACAATCCGCGATATGATTTATAAACGTATTTGTCGCTTCTTAAAAAGGTTAGAAAGGAAACGCACTCATGACCAAGAACAGAACGGTGTACAGATATGAATTAATAAACGTAACCCTAGTTGATCTGCATTAATGTGATGCTATAACGGTTCAAATAGTCATTGGCTGTAACACCACAAAACTTGCTAAACATCTATAATAATGTCATCAGCATCAGGCGAGAAACACAAAATGTTCAGCTCCCAACGTTAGATCAGAAGCAGTTCCAAACTGTACCTTCTACAGCAAGGTCGATTGTAACACAGCGTTATCTACATAAACGCAACAGTTCTGGCTTAGTGCTTAGTTCTGCGCAGACCCACCGTTAATCTGTTTGAACAGCTGTAATACGCAGCGTTTCTGTCGTAAGAGGCCGTTTTTAGCCCAACGAAGGTGATAAGCAAAATAATCTTCAGCTACACCTCCTAACATCATTTCGGGATCAATAGAACGTGATGAGAGGAACACCGAGAGAAGAGAACACGTTTTCGTTTCTTTTAACTTCACAAACATTTGTGTGTGAAGGCCTACATACATATAAATTTCCTTCTGTGTTTACGAGTAATGAAGCCATCTTTTAATTGTATAATTATCAAACAATTTTAATTTCTTTCTCAACAACTCAGTATCAACATACTTCCTTATAAAGAATAATAAGTCTTTAAGCTAATAAAGTTATTATTCTTCAGTAACTGGAAAACCAATTGGGCTAACTGCAGTAATCAGTGTCAAAGGGTAATCTGTAAGTGAATGTCACAACATGGTCACAGCTTTACTACATGTACGGTATGTCTGAACTGTTACCTGCCCTGCACCAGTGTTGTATCAGAATTGATGAAAATGACGGTCGACCGCGTAACCGTTGCAATGTGATATCGACGATTAAAATGACGTAACTTCATAGTTACAAAAAGTCGAAGAGCAACCGGCGATGGCCAGTTTGTTATCGTTTGGTCGTAATTTTCTGCCATAAGAACAGTGTATGTAAAACCTGTACTCGCTGGTGACTTTAAAACAAACGAGATGACGAAATACGCGTGAGAATCGGTGACGACAGAGTATGTATGTGAGGTAC
Organism: Magicicada septendecula; assembly: GCA_034769895.1. NCBI lineage: Eukaryota > Metazoa > Arthropoda > Insecta > Hemiptera > Cicadidae > Magicicada > Magicicada septendecula. The sequence goes on from CM068369.1 coordinate 464,516,672, forward strand.
ATCGGAAAGCGACAGAATTCGGTTTCGACGATGCCGGTCGCCCGTTAACTAAGAGCACCTGTTTCCCAGCTCCCAGTCGCGATACAGCGGTGGAGAGCACAACTACTAGGGCTGGCCTTGAGGAACATTGCGTGAGTCGGTAACCACGGATAGCCGCAGGGTTCCCACCGCAGGCCAACGTGTTGTCCCGGTCCGTTGCTGCTGCAGCAAACATGGCCGACCCTGCCATTCACCAACACCAATAATATACTAATTACACCGCCAACACAAATGTGATCTTTGTGTAAATGCGTGCGTTGTGTGTGTGTACGCACGTGGACAAGTATGTAGTACCATATACGGTGTCATGTAACAAAACGTATAATTAATCACATTAAATAAAGCCAACACAAAACGGATCACAACAAGACACGCGTTTACTACGGTAGAGATCGTGCCCTCGCACGCACAGGCCAAACATTCCTGTTCCTCGGCTCCAGCTGTACGCTGACCGACTCACTGTTTCATACCATTGTTTCGAACAGCACTGACGTTGAAATTAAATATTTTTATTACATTTTTGAAAGAACTACAAATCGTATATTTTGTCATATCTAGATTTATCATTAGGTGTAGATTTGGGAAGTACTTTTCCTTACGAATTCAATAATTTTTCTAGAAAACTTGGTTAATTAATACCGTACTTTCGTTGTCAGTAAACGGAACATAAGGAAGAAATAAATACACAATAGTATCGAGACATAATTATACATGATGTATTACACGTCTACGCAAAACCCTGATAAATATTGTGATTATTTATTATCTGTATTTATCCCATTATCGGTATTTATTAATTGTAACACTTTCTTCTTGCACCACGTATAGCCTACATTTCATACGGTAACGGATTTAAAAAATAAGCACGGACAAGCTCAATAGTGTGGTCTGTACACCTACTTGTAACATATAAATTGTCAATCTGCTTGAAGCAAATCTTTAAAGTAATATGAGTATGGGTAGGCACATAGTACACGGCCGTGTGTATTAAACTATTGTTAGGCCTAATTTGTTAATGTAGGTACCTGTTAAATGATTAAATTTCGTACTCTTTTTTTGCATTTATAATATTAATAATTATAAAATATTTTGTTACAAAAGTTTCAGAAAAGCGGGTCCCCCCCTCTTTTTGCTGGATTAGATAATATAATATATAAATTTGCGATTTTCGAATAACATTTAAAGTAGTTTTTCGCAACCAGACTTACGGTCTTTCCAATCACCGCCCAATGCATTCCTTATGCCCTTCATCCAAGTCTGTCGCGGCCTCCCTCTTTTTCTTCTTTTAATGAAGAAGCAAGGGAAAGAATGGATATAGTATGTACCAATATAAATGACACAATTCATGTTAAAAGATTTAAGATGGTACGGCCACGTGTGTCGTATTTGGATAATGATAGATGGCCAAACAGATTACTAGAAAGATTAATATAATAATTGTCATAATTTATAATTAATTTACATATTGAAAACAATTGTATAATTATGAGTGTGCAGAATGAAGAAAACGTATTCTAAGGGTATACGGATTTGCATAATGAGGCATCCGGACATGCACATTATGGTTACGTTAATATTCTTATGCGGTCACCTAACGTAATGAGTGGCTCATACGTTGTAAAGTTACAAGCTGTAACAGGCCTACCACATATAAGTGTTTTAGTGGGAACACACTCTACTTTTAAACCATGCGTAATTTTAAAATCCATGCCTCCATATAGCCATAGTTTAATAATAATTTACAAATACGTGTTGAAAGTAGTATAAGAAATGTAGCATACCACTTTTTTTTTGCGTTTGAGAAACTTATATTATTACATACTCATAGCATGGTTTTCAAATGGTAAAAAAAATTACTCATTTATATGCCTAATGTTTTGCTGTATGTTCAGGTGAAATATTCACGCGAGAGCCGCTCGACCGGGAGACGAAGAACGTATACGAACTGGTGGCCGAGGCGAGAGACCAAGGCAGTCCGCCGCGCAGCGCCAGGATATCCGTGAGGGTGACGGTCACTGACGTCAACGACAACAAGCCGGACCTGGTGGATCCTCAGGAGGACGTGATCAGCGTGCGAGAAGAACAACCGCCCGGCACCGAAGTGGTCAGAGTTCGCGCCGTAGACAGGGACCAAGGCAACAACGCCACTGTCACCTATTCGATCCTCAAAGGTAAAGTACACTTTTCAGATGATTTCAGTAGGTAATCTTCCGTCGGTCTTAATACGTTATACATTTGCAACTCAACCATATGCTGTATGCAGTTTATAACATGTTAAATATTATCCTGAAAAATTTGCAAACAGTAAAACGATTCTGTGTCTTTCCTGTTTGGGTGTTCTGCTAGAGGCAAGTCTGTGATACCACACGTGTAGCTATTATGCTCTATTCCAAGCAGTGGCGTAACTATGGGGGGGGGGAGATCAATTCCTTCCCCCCAGAGCTATTAAAATTTAAGCGAAATTCCATAATCATTTAACGTAGGGCTATTTCTAGGCCAGTTGCGTGTGTTAAAATAAGTCTTACAAGTATAATATAAATACAAGTAGTCTTATATGGTAAATAAATATATGGGAAGAATCTTACATATCTCATTTGTCCTGAGGAAAACGGAAAGTCCAGCCTTCAAATCAGTCTCACCCCCCCCCCCCCCCAAGCGAACAGCTTCTAGTTACACCACTGATTCCAAGCTTCTCGTTATATCACTTTATAATGTCCCTTTCTTAAACGATATCAATATTATTTTGACTCTTCATCGTACTCGTCCGCTGATTATTTCCTCTTTCAGTACTAATGTTAATAAGCTTATCTGTTAATATACATCCCTTCTTCAATAGTCTAATGTATGACTAGGCATGCTTTCGTTTTTCTTGGTCAATAGTCACTTAGAATTTCTGTCCCTTTTTATGTTTCTATCCTTCTCTAAATCCACGCTTTAGACATTACAAATTTCCTTAATATCTACGTTTCTTAATAGATAACCAAGTTGGTTTACCTAGAATGTTAAATCGGAGACGTGTAGTGTGTGTGTGTGTGCGTGTACATTTTTTCCGTTAAACACTCTCTACACTCGACCAGTTCTCTATAATTTAGGTGATGGCTAATGAAATCTAGCCAAATTTTGGAGAAAAATTAAATTCCTCTGAAAAAATAAACAGTAGGGGGCGATTTAATAATAGGTCTACCTAATAATAATTTAATTTGTTATAACTTATATAAATTTACTTATATTGGTTGCATTAGACACGAATGACATATAACTGTTTAGTTTTTTTTTTTTAACTTCGGCATCGGCGTCCATTTCTGATTTCCCTCGCGTTTCCATAAGTTATATTCATGTATACCATGTTACAGGTCGCGACACGGACGGGTACGGCGTGTTTTCTGTTGACCAAGTCAGCGGTTTGATCAGAACGAAAACGGTGCTGGACCACGAGGAAAGAGCCATCTACCGTATCGCAGTGGCCGCCACGGACAACGGTAACCCTCCTCGTCAAACGGTCAGGCTGCTCAGGGTGGAAGTGCTCGACCTCAACGACAACCGTCCGACCTTCACCAGTTCCAGCCTAGTGTTCAAGGTCAGTAATGTTTTTGTTGTTAGCATTACTGTTAGTACTAGTTTTGTAACACACATGTAACGACCAATTGCTTTACTCTTTCGTGTCGTTCACACGTCATGTGCTGCCTCTTAGACTTAGGAATCTTCCACGTGGTCCTCTCTGTCGTCTTCATTTTTTCCCTACGACTGGACAGCATGATAACTTTTTCCATGCCAAAATTTCAACTGTCTTTCTTGCTGTTGTCACTTTCACAAACATTTTAATTTCAGTGAACTGGGAACTGATCTTACATTGTTAGCCATCTTTCTCTAATCAGCTTCTTCTTCTTCTTCAGGCTGTGGACCTTACGATCCATTGCGCACTCCTTGGTCCAACCATCTTTTCTTTGATCTTCCAGTATTCCGCTAACCTTTCGGATTATAAACCAAAATTTGTTTTGGTATCCTGTTCTTATGCATCCTTTCAACATGATCTGTCCAATCCTATCTGTATTCCTTTATGCTTTTGTTCATATCGTATATTCCAAGGTAGTTCCCTATATCATCATTTCTTAGCCGGTTCCTCTATGATACTCCTAGTACTGATCGTAAAAATCTCATTAGACTAGCCTGTATCCGGCTTTGGGTCTTTGCGTTCAGTGTACAAGTCTCACTGCCATAAAGGCCGCATGACACTGCCGTCACTTTAACCATTTTCAAACGAGTATTTCTTCTGACCTTTCCATTCAGAATTCTTCTTATCGTTCCCCACATTTGATTAAACTTTATCAACTCCTGTGTCTAATATTTGAATTATAACCAGACACCGAATTTCAGCCAACTCTCGCAGATATCTCAAATTAATTGTTTAAAGGCAGATTTGTGCTTCAATAGATTTATTCTTTTTCAATTAAATCTGAGTCACTTTGGTTTCTATTGTCTGAAGTTGTGTAATATGTCAGTTTGTGGACATCAGTTATGACATAAATTAGCGATAGAACAAAAAACCGCTGTTTAGGCTCTGTGTCCTTACTCTCAAGTTTCAGTGGCATTAGCGCTGATCGTGAGATGTTGACAAGAGATATTACTTATATATCTAGATTCTGTGTGCACGATCTTGACAACAGATATTTACCAGCTGATTTCACACCGACTTGTATCCCATTTGTAAAGTTGTATTTCCGTATTAGTCCGGCTTTGCGATATCCTTAAAACTGTAGTGATCCTCGCCCACACGTGGAATTCCGATAATATTATCACCAAAAACTTAACGGGCACGCGTTTCTGTGTCCATAAAAACATTACCTTGAGCACACGCATGAGGCGATTGTCAATCAGGCCTATACAATTCGCGTTGGTTGCGCCTTATTGGAATATTAAACATGATGCAGCTTGTACAGTGTGTGTGTGTGTGTGTGTGTGTTTTCGGTAATTAACATTTAATTAAGCGAAGGAGAGGAGGTTAGAGAGGAGCGCGCATGTCAACAATTCTGTTATGAAGAATGCGTGCGTGCGTGCGTATAGCCGAGCTTTCGCCTAAAAAAAAACACACGCACGTACGAAAAAAGCAACAAGTCATTCTGTGTATTCCGCGGCGTTATATTCACCGGTCTGAAAACCAGTCCTGTGGTATTTCATTTAATTGCCCCAACCGTTGAAACACGCCAGCAACTCCACAACTGTTGATCCCCTGCGCGAAATTGGGTGAAACATATTTGACACATCTTCAAAATGAACAATCACACTATAGACAACATTTTTAATGACAACTGGTGACGCCCCGGTCGCTTCTCACTCTCCCTTTCTCGTTCTCTTTCTCTCTCTCTCTCCCTTCTCCCTGTCCTTTCTTTCTTTCTTTCACCGTCCCTTTCACTCACTCTTTCTCACTTTCTCTCCTCCTCCCTATGTCATTCTCAAATCACTTTGTTAATATTGTAAATTTCCTTATTTTCCGTCTCTGGCTGCTATCTCGCTAGATTTTCCTCTTACCTCGCTTTGTTTTGCCCTCTATTTGTATCTCTCATTCTGTATCTTTCTTTCCTCGGCAGCTCTCGCCGCGCGATATCTCTCAACACTTCCCTCCCTCCCAACATGGCTCGACAGTATACGCATATATGCAAATGGCGATACATTAATACATAGAAAAAATAATATCGTAGGTTGGCGTTTTTCGTCAGCGAAACCAAATTGCTTTATGACAACGTTCGAATAAAAAGCGCATTCAATTAGACCCGTGTGGGTAACAATTACTTCATGGAAATCTGATAGCGCGCGAGTACGGTGAGAATTTATGCACTAGAATAATTTATTTTTGCATTATTTACTGCGGCACCGGTTCCGCGCTCCATTCGCTTTGCACCGACCGTTGGTCCCTTAATCATCGTTCACAAAAATACACATATTTCAGGTGTGCATTTTGTAATATCGACGGAGCAAGTAGAGACGTGCGGCGGTGGTGTTGGTGAACCCGCGCGGATTCGACGCGTTGTTGCGTCCGCGCACGTACGACGTGCGTCTGTATACGTGTGATTTATTGTGAGGAGAACGTAAGGAGAAATGAAACGCGGACGGAGCACGCACAGAGGAGACAGCAAGAGAAAAAGTGAGCCATCGTGAGCGAGAGAGGCGGCCAGAAATTTGTAATCACGGGAGACGCTGGTGTAAAAATAAGTGGGAAGAGAAATTGATGTACATTATCGTAACACATTAGACAGATAAAACTTTAAAAAGAAAGATTTATACTCAGTCACGAGATCTGGCAACGTGTTTCGTTATTTGTGAGCTTTTTGTTTTATCGTTTTTTCTCCGACGCGTCAACACACACTCGGCCACCATAAAATACGCAGAAATAATTTTCTGGCCAATTATAATTTTTGTAAAGCATGTCTTCTTGCGGTCTTCAGGCTCTGAAACGGTTAGTAAGAATTATCAAGACACAATAAATTTTTATATAACTATTGACTTATGCTGTCTTTTCTTTCTATTTCCTCCTGTCGTTTCCATCCTATCTTACGTTTGCCCTTACTCATCTGAGTCCCTACAAGCAAATGGAGCGCCATAAACCAACGTAGACATGAACAAGGATTGACTATTCCAATGTTATGCTATTCCATGCACTTATACTTTGACCTTACCTTCAAGAAGAAAATGGAATGAAATATGGTCGTTTCTAGAAATCAAGCATGCATGCTTTACAGACCCACATACATATGACGTGCATAATCAAATAAAATTATATATGATCATATTAAATATTTTTGAAGTGCAGTCTAAAAAAAATATGCTAATAATCTGAATATACCAATCCAGTATCCAACATTACTTTATTTATTAAAACATACTAAATTCGATAATGTCGAAGGCATATAATAATATCGTACAGTACTCTAAGACTCAGCTTCTTCACTTCACGGATTAGGCACACTGCCTGTTCCGTCTTCACAGTGTAACCCCTCTTTCCTTTTTGCTGTATATAAAAAAAAACTTTTTTTTTTTTTTTTTTTTTTTTTGAAAGAGAAGCTACAAGTTATTTAAAACTAGGCCGGAGCCTAGAGAAGCCAAAAATGCGCTGGGTCCAGTATGACGGGACTTGCAATGAAACTCGGCTGTAATTTAACAATAACAATTTTTATTTTGCCCCCATAATTCGTTACATATATATATCCTGCAAATCACATAGTTATCACATGGCCAGGGCAATAGCCCTCAAAATACATAATAAATAAATAATTACTATATCCTTATTCGTGTCAAAGACCATATCTATTATAATGATATAATTATATTATATTATACAATTATATTATATTATTATATCTGTAATTATATAATTCCCCCCCCCTTTTTGTTACTAACACTTAACATTGACAACACGTATGGAAACATAAAGACACATACACTCATAATTATATACACATACTACAGACACCTAGTACCCTTGGAATACGCATGCTCAACAGGCAGTGTTTCTACAAAGCCCCAAGACCGGCAATCATAAATGTTCGACCTTCAGTCACCAGGATTCATTAATTCCCATTAATTTAAATAGTTAAGAAAAACCCCTGAAAGGATGATAATCACTCTCAAAGCATAAGGAGACCGGACTGCCCACATGTATAGATAGCATCGGATAATTGGCCCACTATGAGCATATGAAATCTTTAAGTTTCTTCGACAGCATATGAATGAAAAAAAAAACCTCATCACCTGATTTTAAGCAATTATTATGCGTTTATAAAATGTTAATTCTGTTTTACAAATCCAGATGGATACATGTATCAGTATATGCTTTTACAAGGTCAAAAATTAATCAGTATATGCTTTTACAAGGTCAAAAATTAATCAGTATATGCCCCCAAAAAAAATATGAAAGTTCTTTTCTGTTAAAGCCGGATGGCTGTGTATAAATGAGTTTATAATAACTGACTGTTGTATCCTAGCAGATGTGGGAGCGCGCCAGCCTGTACTTGACCATGTGTGACAGGAATCAAACCTGCCTTAAACTGAATGAACATGTGCCTGGCAAAAACTATGTCCCCTTTTATCCCCAGAAATAGCCAAAAAAGAAAACGAACCCCCCCCCAGCCCTTACATGTTAAACCAAGATAAAATTAAAATATAAACCCCGTTCTGAACCAGCCGGAACAGAACCCCTAACATGTGACTTCAATTTTGTAGTGAACAGTGTAATGACTATTGGCTATATATGAAAATATTGAAGTGTAGAAAGATCTCTAGCACGCTCCCCCAGTGCAGCACACAATTACAAACATCGTACTTAGTTTTATGAAGTTAAATTATTAAAGTCACATGATGTTCAGAATGAATGTTCAGCTGACACACCCCAGAGCAGACTGTCTAGCCGCGTGGGCACATGGTTTCAAATGAAATATAAATTGTACGTCAGGAGCACGGCAGGCCCGGCCAACGAAAAATAAAAGAGTTCATATCACCTTAATTATGACCATGTGATGCAGCTTGAGTTCGTTCACCAGACTCCCTCTTCCGAACAGGTGCGTGTATGATGGCTCATGGCTGATTAAGGTGTAGTTATATCAGCATCGACCAGCATCTCCGGCTTAGACGAGAACCCTGGGAATTCACAAAAATTAGAAATGCTGTTCATAAAAAATGTCCACCCAAGTTCCCAGGTAAATAACCTCAGAACGGGCCTTTCAACCAACTCAAAACAAATGCACAAAGTTTCGGTTATTATTTTTTTGAAAATTGCCTGAAGAGTAATAAAGTCTACCAGGTGATGATTAATTCAATAAATAAAAAGATATTATTAAAAGGCGTAGAGTAAAAGTCACTTGCACAAGCTCTTAACAAGCGCCGACAGAATCTAACAGGTTAGCCGCGCCACGTGGCACACAATTATCTTAATTTGTTAGAAAATGACCACATTAAAGGCACTCACAGTTGCACACAAGTGAAATGTTAATAGTGTTTCGTCTAAGGGTGGTCACACAATTTATTTTTACTGCCATAATCAATTTAAAAAGGACACGCGGACAGGCTGTTACATGCACGAGCCTATCTTGCCCAATTCAACTCCATGCATACACACTGACTTTAGCTTATAATTCACATAACGCTCTATGAAACAATTACAGTGACTCTTGTATTATAATAATAATAAAAGGAATATGAGCTGTATATACTGAACATTAAATGAATCTTTCAATACACCCACTGCCAGGTCGCACCAAATACATTCGTATTTCTCATACGGCTGCATACATTTCGTTAATTAAATTTAATTATTTTTGACGCATACAGTAGGATGCTATGATCACTTACCGGGAAGTCTCGTAAATTTAGCCTGCCATTAGAGTAGAAGAACAACTACGTAGTACAGTCTGTTCGGATCAGGAGTCTGTTGCTTTTCCGTTGACTGCAGCTGTGGGACTGGCGCTGCACTCACAGCCCAAGCCACTGCAAAATTATACCGCCAGACGGCGCCGTCGTTCACCAGTGCCGTCCGAATATAGTTGCGCTCCCCAACATTTGTGTTCGCGTTATACTAAATACAATATTATAAAACCTTCGACCGCCGGGTTAGGCAAACACCGGCACAACAGTATATCTCGCCATCTTGCTCTTGGTCTATGCCTGTATGCAATTTTAGGTAGCCGTCTATCCTCCATTCTGGCCAGATGTTGCGACCACTCCAGACGATATTTCTGGATTGTATCATTTATGGACAATACCTGTAGTTGATTCCTAACGTAAACGGTCTCGCCTTGTACAACCCTTTGTTCGTCTCAGTAAACTCATTTCTGAACTTTGAAATTGGTTTGTAATCTTTCTTGTAGGCACCCATGATTCGCATCGATACAGTAACACAGGCACTGCCATTGCTTTATAAAATTTAATCCTTGTTTCTTTCCTTGCTTTATTCTTTAGTGTTCTATGTATGATTCTACACACCATCTGAAACTTGGATATTTTGTCGTGACATCTCGTTCTGTTTCATACCCAGTCCTGATAACACAACCTAGATAATTAAACTCTGAGACTTGTTCCAAAACTGTTCCCTCAGGAACAGTTTTTGATCTAATTGGATGCTTTCCCAGAAAGCCATTATCTTTCTTTTTCTCCTTTGATATTTTGAAATCGTACTGATTGCAAACATGCTTTAAACGACGCAAAGAATACTACAACTCGTCCTCCATTTGTTGTATTAAGACTGCATCGTCAGCGTATAATAAAATATCCAAACTAGTGCTCTGATTGAGTTTAATTCCTGAGCTAATATCTTGCCACTATGCTTGGATATTTCGTCAATATAGATATTAAAAAGCGTCGGTGAAGTACTGCATCACTGTCTTATTCTTTTATTTACTTAACTTTCTTCAGTCTTCGACTTTCCTGTATTCCCTATAATTTTACAGTTGCAATATAAATTTCTGACCACATTTATTGAGTGCTGTGGGTAGCCGCGAAGCTCCACAACAGACCATAATTTAATCATGTTCACTTGATCAAACGCTTTCTCCAAATCGACAATACAACATGAGGCTGAAGGTTCCCCTAAGAATCAACTAAGTTCAATAATTAGAGGGAGATCCAGAACTACTCCAAACTAGTCCAAAGAGGAGGTGGAAAAAAGAAATAGCCAGATAGACAGACAAATGTAGGTGGAGAAACAGATATACATATACACATGAAGATAGGTACAAAGATATAAAATGGTCAGAAAATACGTATATACATTCAGTGTGTATGGATACGTTTACAAAAACATTTCACAAACTGCACACCACGGGATATCCGAATGCAGGCCTGTGTGTGTGTGTGTGTGATAAGCGAGATTGTTAATCTCCTGTGTTAACGTATTGCGCGACCAATGTCTGTCTCCTATGTGGTAAACGGCTATGTTACTGTGCGTTTTCTTACTGGTTTTTAATCAATTTTTAGCTAAACCTACCACCGGGTTCACTGCGGTGACACACCTGTGACAGGGGAAGTGCCCTGCGCAAAGATAAACAGTGTTTTTGCGAGAATTTTACATCAAGTATGTACTTGAGATGGGCTCTGGCTATTTCAATATTTTATGTCTCCCCCAGACTGTTATTATTTTTTTTAACAGCCTAATATGCTATTGAAGAATTAAAAAGCGCAGTATTCATTATTTATGCGATGAGTTGGACTAAAGCTTTATTCCTGCAACCGTGCTCAGTCAGTGCCCCTGCATTGACGTGAGCGACTTGAATATTTGGCTAAGATTATCATTGTTTCAGCCGAAATCCATTCATATGCTTTTTCCCTTCATTATACTCAGCAACAAATCAGCACAAATGCTACACGATTATCTAGTGTTACGTCAGGCTCTGGGAAATTTCTGTATCAGTCATTTTACTGGAAAACTATTTGCAGTTTAAGATGGACGTAATACAAGTAAGTCAATGGATTTTGACTCAAAGGCGCCATCGCTTGTAGGTCCTTGCAGGTCATAAATCATTTGAGTCAGTAAATGAATGTGCCATACAAATTCTATATTCGTTGCAAAGAAAATATGGTATGAAGCTGTAGCTTGTCATATTCTGTAATAAATATAAATTTTTATGACCTTCACACGTTTAGTTCAAAAATGGTGGGTGAAAAAAATAATACGTTTAATTCTTTTGTAATGCAAAAATAAAAAATCTTACAGATGTCTTCGTTTCATGTTACGGAAGGCTGAACTTCGTTCTTCGCGTGGAATGTTCAGATTTAACATATGCGCGGCGGAATATGCAGGTTGTCTTGTTACTTTTTTTTTGTCTTTTCAAAGTTAACTTTAAACACAAATCTAAATAGAGTGGTCCGTTCGTCAGCTGCGATTTAATATTAATTTCTTCCGCTCTGGAAACGCGAGAAAAAAAGTTCTGTTATGCGAATCGGTTACAAGTACGGGATTAATTGCCATGCGTTCGATTCTAAGAGTAATTCAATATTACGGAGGATTTTTTGTTTTGTTTAAATAACATAAAATAAAAAAATACAACAAAAAATAAAAACACAAAGAAACCGTTTTATTTAAATTGTGTTGTAAGGAGAAAAAGAAGAAGAAAACAGAATTTATTCGTTTTGTTTTTGTGGAATTAGATGATTTAAAAGTGTTTTTTGAAACCGATTGGGGGGAGAGAAAAAGACAGAGAGAGAGAGAGAGAGAGGAAGAGAAAGAGAGATAAAGCGGAGAAAGAGAGAGAAGCGATGCCGGGGCAAACAGGCAAGGCAACAGCGCTGTTGACAGACCCCGCCTTGCCTCCCACCTCTAGCCTCCCCCAAAAAGGGGACGACATTAAATTTATGCGACTCACAAGCGTCCAAATCAAAGAGGAATTGTCGTTTCGTTTCGTTCGCTTTTTCTTTTTAGCACAACCGGATTTTTCCAAACTTTGTGTTCCGTCGTCGCTTTTATTTTTGTTTGTGGCTTGCTTTGCTTCATCTTCTTCCTCTGCAAGCACCAGCAGCAGCAGCCTGCTCCTTTTGTCAGCACACACACACACACACACGAACGCACTTTACGCACCCACACATCCATCCTTAGCCATCCATAGTTTGGCTGGATTCAGAGCGAACGAAATCGGACCAATTAATAGGAACACGCAGACAGAGCCACTGAACGCCTTGACAGTATAATTATGAACACACACACACAAGTAATTGTTGTGTAATCAGTAAGAAATCAGACGACGCTTCATGCCCACTTGGGCTGTCGCAAACTTGGACGACTATCACTCACAATTACCCACGCTCCAGTACATTTAAACAAAGGCAGACATGGTGTGTTATTTATTATCCAAAATCATTTCTCGTAAAGCTAGTAATTAGAGAGACATTGAATGAAAGAGGTCATCTATTCGCGCTTGATTTGCCAGTCTAAAAATTGTAAGAAATGTGTCCATATGTCCAATGAAATATGGTATCATGTGACAAAAACTGTGGAGAAACCATAGGCCTACCACTTGTATATAATAGATTACGCTTACTGAAAATAGTACGTTGTACACGAGAAAGCTGAACAAATCTCCAACGCATCCCTAAAACTATAAGAAGTAAATTTTAAAGGATTAGCAAGGAGCTAACATTACTTATTACTTGTGGCCACAGCTGAAACATATTTGTACATAAATATAGCAATAATTATGTATATATATTTTTATAAGTACCGATAACGCTGTATTATAACTCGACACATCTGGAAAATCTGCATTGTAGTTCTGTTGTTCACAATAAAAATACAGTTTACATCCACAAAGAATATAAAACAGGCCAACTCTTCTTATCTGTGATGAATGAACGGTAACAAGATAATTAAAGCTGCGTAATATGTAAATAACTGAAGGTCAACAAAAATGTGCACTCAAATTTAAGATGAAGTAAAGAGGAATATCACATGTTTGTACATTCCGAATGAAACGACAGATAGCCTATGTGTTATGTATATTTGTATACATAAACAGATGTTGAGAATAAACAGAAGAGTATAATATTGTATAATAATCACGTGTAACGTCAGAAATAATTAATAAATGTTATAGTAATTATTGACAACAATAGTTTCTTTGTTTCACCCTGTGAAAGGTTTACTTTTCAGTCAAATGATTGAATGAGCTGTGTCTCATAACGGGTGAAACCCCGGTTTCACAGTATATAAGCCTACAACAATTCGAGGTTGAAACGAAAAGAAACTGTTGCTGCCAAGTTGTTCTTTATAATAATGCTTTGTTGGATTCTTGCAGGTGCGTGAGGATGTGCCTGTGGGATACGTAGTCGGCAACGTGGTGACATCGGATTCGGCAGACGGCGACAACCTGGTGTCAGGACGTGCGGGCGGCGGTCACGTCATGTACACGCTGACGTCACTATCGCCGCAGGACAGCGACGGCGCGTTTGACATGGACCGCAGCACGGGCTCGCTGGTGGTCGCCAGACAGCTGGATCGGGAAACGCAGCCGGAGTACCGCCTGGAGGTACGCGCGCTAGACACCAGCACCAGCAGCAATCCTCAGAGCAGCGCTGTCGTAGTGAAAGTGGACATATCTGACGTCAACGACAATCCGCCCAAGTGGGAAAAAGATCCGATCGAGCTCTCCGTGCCGGAAGATTCTCCCGTCGGTTCCGCTGTTTGGAACTTTACCGCCAGCGACGCCGACTACGGGTCAAACGGTGAACTCCGTTACAGTCTGGTGAACGTTTGGCCCAAAACCAAAGATCCCGTATTCTCGGTGGACCCTTTGACAGGAACTTTAACCCTGCTGTCTAACTTGGATTTTGAAACTTTGCCAGAGTTTACATTAGTCGTTAAAGTCACCGACCAGGCTTCCAATATCTCGGATAGACTGAGTTCATCTTTGACCGTTAGAATCTCGGTACTCGATTCCAACGACAACGCTCCGATTTTCATTTCACCAACCTCTAAAACGATACACATAACGGACGGCACCGAGCCCGGAGCTTCTATATGTAAAGTGATCGCCGTTGACGACGATTCAGGCGACAACGCGAGGATTACCTACGTGATCTCATCCGGCAACGAACAGGGTAAATTCTCTTTGGGATACTCAAGCGGTATACTGACACTTTCCAGACCGATATCGCAAGAACTGTCAAGGACCAGGTACCAACTGAACGTTACGGCCAGCGATCATGGTTCACCGTCTCCCAAACACACCACTATGTCGATGACGATCGTTGTCCAAGGTTCAACAGAGACGCCACCCAGATTCATTCACTCCACGTATCACGCTAACATAGCCGAGGATGCGCCCATCGGAAGTTTCGTCGTTAAAGTCGCTGCCGGATCGGCTTCGCAAGATAACGGTGAGTCCAACTAATCATTTATTTACAGTCAATCAACAGGTAAATAGTGTTAAAACCATTTACAGTCTTACACACCTTGACTTCCATCTTCGTTTCAACCCTTCTTCTTTCTCTTTCAGAGACAACGAGTTAAGTAATTTCCTTATGAAGGTCATAAAGAAATATTTCCTCAGTATATCAAAACATTGTCTATATTATAATAACATCAACATTATATATGAATTCTTCCAATCTTCTCTAACCACTATATTGAATATGCTTGCATAGGGGTGCCCACGGCATGGTGCAGAGGTGTAAGTCGCACCACTGGAATTTTTTGGGGGGTATATTTCAAGGCGACTTTTGTAATTTTGGGGGGGGGGAATAATTTCATAATCCTTTCATATCCCTTGTCTGAAATAGAAGTTACAAGAATTTAAGCCAGTTGCTTAACCAGGGGCTCAATTACCCCCTTACAAGCATCGTAAATCAAACAAATCAGTAAAGGAAAAGAATGCAATTACAAAATCAAATTAGATTACCTTGATAAGGCCTTATGTACTTCTAATTATGTTAGGCCAGGTTTGACCAGGCTTTTACAACTCTCATAATATAGTTATTGATTAGACTTAATAGAAATCCCTTTGGTATTGATAAAAAGAATAACATAATTTTTTTGAATTCAATAATTGCTTAAATGGCTTTAGTTTTTCAAAAATTGTTGGATAAAGGTTCAAGATCCACTGTTAACTGTGGGTTATTCCACATTATTTCATTGATCCCCCATACTCAAAAAATCAGAATTTTGTAGGGACTTCGGAATACTTGGGGGGGAATTGCACCATGGCCTTTGGGGGGGGGGATGGGCACCTCTGTGCTTCCATGCTACTCAATGAGTGGCTTGATTCATTACTGGTGTGGGGGGACTAGGAGTCAACTCTCAAAAAAAGTTTTGAGGAGGTTAGAATAAGGTCCTCAAATGTCTCTTCAATAGTTAGAAAGTCGTAGGAACGTTATTCTACAAAAACAGTGGAGTAGTGTTTTCTGGAAACACTGTTCCGAGTTGATAATTTATTACCTTACATTAAAATTAGTTGGGTTTAAATATCAGAGAAGCTTAGATCCCAATCCTCCCTAGATCCACTTACACACTAGACAATTATTTACACACATTTTCACTCTCTCATTTACTATTAAACTGCTTATTATCGTTATTTCTTCCACAGCCAATACACTAATGACAGGCCTGTGACCACAGTTATGTTCTATAAACTCAAACGAAAATATTTGATACCAAGGCTATAACGCTGTTTTTATTTTTTTTATGTAATACTGTTGTTTGTTGTCTTCGTTTGATATAAAGTATCACAGAATAACAAGTCTGATTGTAGTGCTAAGGCGATGATTCATTTTCTGTGATAGCAAGGTTAGTTCAACTTTATGATAACAGATGTTGAAAATTATATTTGAATCTTATATATTATAATCTTACCGCTCTTTTTCTTCCTATTTTATATCTTATAACTCCCATGAGAGCCCCAAGTTGCGGTGCCAATTTATAACGTTGGAACTTGTTTCCTCCGTCTATTTTAGTTATTTTTTATAATTGTCACAAGTAGTTGTCATTCTGTCAGAACAGTATAAGTTCCAATTTAGTTTTTCCTCTGATGTGATGTTAGTTAATTTTATTTCCCGTTTTAGGCGCCAAATTGTTTTATTTTAAAAACAATTAAAATTATTCCTTTTCTTTTTTCTTCTTGTGTTAGTTGTCCAACTTACCTTTGTTTATAATTTGAATTCGAATTTCGTTCCTAGAAATAGGGGTTACCAACCTCTATTTTCTGATAACAAATTTTCACCTTGGCTATATAAAAAATAAAATGTCATTTACATGAAATAAAACAAAGATACAATTGGGAATATTCAATATTGGTTTATTGCTTTATTGTTTCTGATTTTTTCTCTTTTAATACAAATAAAATAGTTTATAATATAAGTTTTGCTCCAGCTCTGGTTTTTTACTTGCTCAGCGGTTGGCAATAGTGACTAGGGCCTTGATGGAGACCTAAAATGCTATACTCCTCTCTTTATGTTTAAATTTTATCAGGTTCTTGTGATTACGGAAAATTAACAAAAATATCTTTTAGGAAGTACAAAGCTTCACTTAAATTATAATTAAATAATATACAACTTCTTAATAAACTAACTCTTATGTTATGAAGTATTTGTTCAACCACTTTTAGGGAATGTAGGTTATCTACTCGTTTTAAAATAATATTACAGCGTCCAAAATTTAATCACCGTAAATTAATAAGTGATTAATGGTACAAAATGATAGTTTCCAATAAAGTTTATTAGTGAGTGAAAAAGTGTCAAAGTGTAGACTAGTCTTTTCTTATTTAGTTTTTAATTCAATTTATACTTATCACATTCCTTTACATCTGATGTTTTTCTCAAAGTTCATTTTTCTTTTACAATTTATCAAGTATATCTATTCTTTCAATTTCAAATAATTTTTGTTTTAAAATTTCTTCTTTTCATACTATTATTATCCATAATATCATTTCAGTAAATTACAATTTCATTTCTAATTGGTTTTTCTTTTTTATATAATTATATGGAGCTGCATGGATTTTTTCATCTTTTCTTCTCTGTATCCAATAATGAACTAACGAATTTCTCTGTAAATGTTTGGTTGTCAAGGCACTAAGCCTATCCTTCCCATTGGTTGAAAAAATTGTTTACATTGTTAGACATAGCTACTGATTTTGATACAATATTAATAAATATTTTTAAATTAGTATAATCTTCTTATACTACTATCAATCCTTAAGATAATAACACTATTGTATTGCTCTTCTTTTGTAAATTAATTTGAAACTAAATATGAATAGTCACTGTACAGTATTTATCAAGTTACTATTTTAACAATTTTGTTTTTATTATTAATTAATTTATAACTAATCCTTTTAGTATACATTATGTTTCTTGAACATTATATAATCAAATCTAATACGATTACATACATTTTGCCCTTAATTACTACTGTTATAATATCAAATTTTACAAATTTCTGATTTTTACCATAGGCTTCTTATGCCTAGTCCATCTGATGTTCTTTAGACATTTATTATAACAGATTCCTTTGGTTTTATGAAACTGAACTATTTTAAACACAAATACAATGAACTAATGTATAATATTTGATTATTCCTAATCATTTTAAAACATAATAGTATTCTCTTTTAACATGCTATGCAAATGCCAGTCTTCAATACATGACATACATTCCTACTCACATTAATTATCATTGATTAAGTATTCTGTTTTACCTTTATATATCCTTTTTAACACAAACAAATAATTATAACTATTCCTTAACTATTATTTCCTATTTTAAAACATAAACATTAATTCTACTTATCTCATAGGCCTAGTAGGTTTTAGTTTTTTACCCTACACTTTATTATTTTTTTGTCTCATTAAGTATTATTTTTAATTCACTTCACACTTTGTTTCTACTACTGATTTTCAGTTAGTATCACTTTCTTGGTTTTTTATAATGGTTTTATTCCCTTTATTCTAATAACAATATTCCTTATCATTACACAAATTACTTTTATCTACTTATAGTTGTACATGGAACTACTTATATTTATATCTACAGTTCTGTACTTCCATTATTATATTTATTATTATTGGGAAAGGGGTTGTGTT
Organism: Magicicada septendecula; assembly: GCA_034769895.1. Taxonomy (NCBI): domain Eukaryota; kingdom Metazoa; phylum Arthropoda; class Insecta; order Hemiptera; family Cicadidae; genus Magicicada; species Magicicada septendecula. The sequence continues at coordinate 464,535,257 of CM068369.1, forward strand.
AATGTCAGAATGTTATTCATCTTTATCTTTCACACTGTCAATCAATTGGCTTTTGTCACCTTCTTAGTCCTTGTCTAGTTTCTATGTCAGTATTGTGCTATATTCTAATAATTCTATTCACCAATTCTTTGGTACCTTGGTTTTCTTCATTCCTTCAATGTAACTTATATCTATTTTAAATGGTATGCGTTTCTTTATAGATAGGCTACTTTATGTAATGTTATAATATATATATATATATATATATATATATATATATATATATCTCATTTTATTAAACAAGCCCTAAAAAATTGGGCATAATCCAATCACAACTGTTCTTTGTCCACTTTCTTAGATGTAAACACATGCATTTCACTTTCCAACAGTAATTGTATCTACTCTCTTAACCTTTCTTCTTTAAAAATGAAAATTACATCGCTCATCAGCGTTCGAGTCTAAATATAGAGGGTGACAAAGAAGTAGGTGCACTTGAAGTTTCAAATAGCGGTTGTTTGGATCCTGTCTACTGCACCGGCACTTAAAATCTTATGTGTGTGTGTGTGTGTGTTTTAATAAACAATTTTTTCCTCTTTGTAGTTGTTATTAAAATATATTTGTTGGGTAGGTTGGTTGGCGGGTGGAGATATATATAGACAGATAGATAGATAGTCAGATATAGATGGGGAGGTGTTTTGGATGTAAAAGTATATGTTTCCATTATTTATTTCACTTTAAGGAGTGACCCAAGTGGATAATATATTCATTGTAAAAGAAGGAGTCAATGCTGCTGACCCATCCTATAATAACTAGATAGGTTAGATTTGTTTTTCTTCTTCTTTTACTTTTTCTTATTCACTCTTCCCAACGTCTGCTCCTCACCTCCTCCTTCTTCACTGGCAAGCAGTTAATGAAAACAATTAGGTTTTGGGGTCCGTCAAGGTCATCTCTTGTCTCCCCGCTCGTGGTACAACAAATGACCTCAAATCATATCTAATTATTGATCAGCCATCTTTATTTTCTTCCACTTATAATACTCTCCACTCCTGCCAGCACAAAACCGTTGTTCATCATCATGGTGGCGGTAGCATATTAAATTGTTACTATTTAATATCGTTTTTATTTTACGTTCTTTTTTCACTTTTTTTTTATCTTTCCGTCATGACAGCCTTATTGGTCCAATAATATAAACATGTTTATTATTGATGTTTCGTTTCGCCAGGAAAAAAAGAATGAAAGTTCAACCACCTACCCACTCGTAACACGGGTTCCTACAAACACACACGCGCGCGCGTCCGTACAACGTATGTACTTACGTTCGTTTTGTCTTTCAGAAGCGTCAAGGGTCATCTGTACATATTTCAAACGATAACATCTTCATATTGAAGGCAGAAAATTTGTATTCAAACTACACATAATCGGTTTAATAGAAGTATCACTTAGTCGCCTTATCTCTTCCCATATACAGCATTACACAATTGTCTTCTAAGTATTTCTTTTTCTATTGTTTGCACACGTCTCGCCTTCTACATTTTAATTATATCGCTGTTTTCATTTTTCGTATCTCCATAAAAGGCTTGGGATGAAGGAGTATACCCCTTTTTGTCCCACCGTAAACTTCCCCTGTTTACAAGATCATCTGTCCAGACGGGAAATGGAAATCAGGAACTCAACTACTGCCGGTTCAGATATAAAAACGTCCTGCACTGGATTCATATAACGCTGCACAAACCCAATGTGTTGGCCAGGCAGCACTGTAAATTAAAACCAACAGAAAAAAAACAGAAAATTTGTGAAAGGATTGAATGAACATGTGCGTGTGCAGTGTTCTTCACACCGAGTGTTTGCGTGTGTGAAATTATAGTATGCTACGGCAGCTCGCTACGGACGATAAAAACTACTATCCAGTAAAACACGATGCGTACGGAATTTATTAACTCGGGTTTTATCATAGTGTTTTTTCTTTTTTAACAAAATAAAGAGACAAGAAGATGATGATGGGCGTGCAGGAACAGCCAGCCCTTATAGAGTAGTAAATCTGACAACGTGTGTGCGTGTGTGTGTGCTCTTCAACTAACCGACCTGCTGGTTCGCCATCTATTCTCTCCTCGCTTCTAAATAATTACTCTACATTAAATATGGATGCCACTGTTTTATTAGCTCAGCTTTGCGCCTCTCTTTCCCCTTTCTCTGTGTTGTGTCTGACTGACTGACTACCTGGCTGTCCATTTCTCTCACAAGCTTTCTCTCTCTCTCCCTCTCTTTAGAAGTCCCGTATTCTTTTTCACTGTATCAGACATTTTACTATTCTCTCTCTCTCTCTCTCTCTCTCTCTCTCTCGCTCTCTCCTTGCCCCGTTCTTTTTCTAATATTTAGGCTCTCGTCAGTATCCCGTTTCCTTTACGAAGCAATTTATTCACCCTTTTTTACAATCGGTCAGTGTGTCTAATTCGATACAAAAAGACTGAGTATGTTTTTAACGCAAGCTGAAATCGTTCTCGGGGTTCCTTTTTATACCATACGCCTGGGTACTGTTCAGCCTTCATTCCCGAACCTTATGAACACAGATATTTTATCATTCCGTGTCATTTCGGTTTTACTTCGACTTTATCAGACTTATTTTATGTGCTGAAACATCGAAACACTTTTATTTCCTCGTTGTCATTCCATTAACACAAAGTAAACAAATGGTGCCGTAAACGTTTGGTTGATTGAAAAATACAAAAACCGTTTATCTGCTGTCCACTTCTTTTACGTTTGTCTGCTATCCGCTTCTTTTACGATTCATAAAAATACTCGTTTTTTATCTTCCTCTTCCAGGACCGCAAATTTCTATTTAAAGTGTACAAAAGGTGTCACAAATAGCAAATCGATAATGTTAAACGCGCCTGAACTACAGGTATCCGCTTCGAATCTAACGGCGACTATTAAGGTTTAATTGCTTTCACGTTCTCCCTCAAGGCTAGGAATAAACAGGTACGTAATGACTTTGAATTTAACCATTACAATCATCAGTTTCTTATTTGAAGGTGCCCGATGGGTTTTTTTTTATTAATTGCAAGCCAAAAAAGTCAAAATACGCTCGAACGAATGTGTAACAGTGTTTCCGTAAAACACTAACTTCAGTATTCCACTATCTTGTACTAGTAGTGAAATTTGTTTTATAATGTTGGCATTATACCTGAAAAAAAAAAACGTCGGGGGAGTATGGTGGAACGAAGAGACACGGGAGAAGGGGAGAAACGAAGTAGTAGACCCCGCAAATCTTTTCCCGAACGAATGTTAAATGTGTGTTTAAAGGTGGTCCATGAAATAAAAACAATGGCGCGACCGCAACTTTGGAATACATCTTAATATTTTTGTTACACGTATAAACAATAGAAAGCAAAATAAACAGAGACAGTTTCCAACGTGACACAATAAATCAAGGCCTTACCTTACATTTACACCTTACCTTACAAAGCGAAATTATAATTTTTTGTAGTGTCCGTAGTAGCAGTAGTAGTGGTAGTGGTAGTGGCAATGTTGTTTCAGATCAGATCTTATTGTTTATAATGTATCGGCTTTGGGTCCGGTAATCATTTGCTATGCAGCTCTTTTGCACTGCCTCCTGAATTAATAATAATTGTAGGCATTGTAAGGCACTGGCTGCATATGTACGTGGGTCTCTTTGCGGCTAGTTGTTTACTTTTTCTTGTTATTTTTCTTTTTCTTGCCAATACAATGAGACAATGGATCATCCTCGTCTAACTCTCTCCTCTCTCACTTTCTCTCTCCTTCTCGCTTTGCGACGCTCTTCTCTCTCTCTTTTTCTTTGTATCTCAGTCTTGTTCCCATCTGTTTACTTATTGCACAAGCTAACAAATTCGATGTTCAAATATGAAATTTAATTTACGAGTTACACTAATGACGACACAAAATCTATTCGACGATGCTCATTTTATTTTGTTCTGTTCGTTTTACAGGCGGCAGGTCGAGCAACCTGAGTTTCCACATACCGCGAGGCATAGCCGACGACAAGTTCACGGTTGACCGTGAGAAGGGCACGGTGACGTTGGTCGGCAGTTTGGATCGCGAGCTGGTCGATCATTACGTGATACCGGTGTACGTAACGGACAAGGCGCAGTACGATGTGGCGACCATTTCGGTCAGGGTGACGGACGTCAACGACCACGCGCCGGAGTTCAGGCCGGGATCGTGTTACCCTCTGACGGTGCCGGAGAACAGCGACCTCGCCGTCGTGCACACTGTCACCGCCACCGATCCTGACGCCGGAGCCAACGGAGAAATCACCTACAGCATCACCGGTGAGCAACTTTTGCCATTCTATTATTTACTAGTTTAAATTTGTACATTTATTTGCGTACATAATCAAGATTTCTAATGTTTGATTCATTGTCATTTCTCGTTAAGTTATAAAATTATTTATAAGAGTACGTTAATAATTTTAAACGTGAACATTTTCTTACTTTCTAGAAACGATAACAATTATCCTTAATTGAATATAGGCCTTGTTCGCTGTTAAATTAAGCAATTTATGATATTTATTTAATTAATTAAATCGTTTATATACTTAATTATACTTCTCTGACAAATTTTCAGTCAATTTCGTTAGTGAATAGTTTCTCTACCAGAGTTTCAAAAACGCTTTCTCTATTATTCAGGCATCATAAAACAGAGCTACTCGACATTCTTTGCCATTTTAGGCTTTCTACAGACATTTATGTTGTGTGTATTCACCAGGGATGTAGTCCTCTTATCACAAAAAGTTCCTAAACAGTTTTCTTTAAAACTTAAAACCCTTGGTTGATGGTAACGTTCGAACTACACCTCTCCATGAGACAGCCTTAAATATTTACGTTTATAATTCATGTTTCGATATCTTGTAAATCTCTTCATGATTTACCTGAAGTCGACGGAGTGTGATATTGTTTACATACTCCGGGCTCGGATGTACTCTGAACGCGATCTGACGTTTGTGAAGATCAAAACGTCAAAACCAGTGTTCACAATGAAGACTATGGACAGACATTTCAATAAAACGTAGCTTGGTAACAATTTGTTTTTTAGCAGTAAAGTGGTATCGCTATATACCACTATAACCTATCAGTATAGGCCTATATGGTAAATAGTTAACTAGTATGTTGCGTTTGTATCTCTGTATTGTGTGTCTGGCTGTGAACGTAATAAGGTACTTTCTTAACTTATTCGACCTAAATGTGTGTGTACTGTGTTGTTATCAGCCGGCAACATTGGCAACAAATTCAGCATCGACCTGCACACGGGCGAGCTGAGCGCACGACCTCTGGACCGTGAATCTCAGCCGAGATATCAGCTGGTGATAACAGCGCAGGACAGAGGAAGCCCGACACCGCTGTCTGGTTCTTGCAACGTAACGGTCACCGTGGAAGATCAGAACGACAACGACCCTAGGTTCGCCAAGCCGCGCTATTCGGCCAGCATACCGGAAAACGTGCCCATCGACACCACCGTGCTGACGGTCAAAGCTTCCGACGCCGATCTCGGAGTCAACGCCAAAATCGTGTACTCGCTGGCCAACGAGAGTCAATGGCTGTTCAGGATCGACAACAAAACCGGTGTCATCTCTACTGCTGGGTGAGTACACGACTGTCACTACTTGATACAATGATTAACTGTATGCATACGTTACAATGTTTCTATTACACTGAGTGTGTAGATAATTTAAATTTAGCGTATGTTGCTTTCTACATGCATATGAGTAGTAGATATTGCTGAGTACCAAAACTACGGTTTCGACTGTGAACAGTTGATTGTGTCGTCCCAGATGGTCGAGAACTGCACACACGCGCGCGCGCGCGCACCTTCAGAAGCTAATAAATTCTATTTTTTAACGAACATTCATATATCAGCTGTTGTACTCTTAGATGAAAAAAATTTGTGAAGAAAACCTAGAATACTCTATACGTATTTTATCAATTCTAAAAGCTTCCAAACGCCTATCAATCGCTAACGAGTCATGCTGATCTCATTAATTTTGTTATTTCTTTTATGAATTTGCTAACTGCTATAATTTTTATTGTTCGACTAAGCTTTTCGTCATCACTGACATCTTCAGGTCTTAAACAACGTCATTAATTTTGTGTCCTCTAATACAAGCGTTTAATTTTTCAAACAGAATGTATTACATAATCAAAGAGTGAATTCATCTTTTTCCTTTTTTTTCACTTCATTCTTTGTAGTTTTGTTCTTAATTTGTCTTGGGTCCTTCTATTCATACTTCTTACAAATTTTATTTGACTGTATGGACTTGGTTATCCACAATAATGCAGTTAACACTAGCAATAGTTAATTACTTTTTTTTTTAATACGATTAAAAAAGAAATCTTGAACCAACAGAAGGGTGTAGAATTTTGCAACACAGCAAGGTTTCTTTAAATCGACAAATAGTTTTGTAATTATTTACTTTTTTCGAGGCTATTGTTATGTTTTTTTGTATACACCTTTGAAAGGAGAATTCCTTTTTTGAATAGACTGCTCATACAATTTAAATCACACTAATTTGTAAACCTGTGTAACCGATACAAAATATCAGTTTTTGACGTAACACTCAGTATATTTAGTAAGATCTTACATACTATACTTTAATGTTACCACATCGCTACAGACATTGCGTCCAGTGATGCACAGTAGGGTTACAAGCTGAGTATAACGCTCCTCAAAGGGATATGGTCGTACTTTACCTGAGCTACGACTGGTCACATGTCTATTATAAAATATATATTGTATATAAATAAATAAAATAAACCTCCGCTCAACAGTCCGTTAAGGACCAAGGCGTACAGCGCGGCTTTTGTGTTAGTGTGACGGTTGTATGGCTAGTACTACGCGCCACCAGCCGCTAGTTGCGGTATTCACAGCCAGGAGGCGGCGCTGTTATCTCAGCGCCTACTCAGTTTGCCTCACGACGCTGAGTGCACGCCGTACGGAACCTCCGCCGGGAATTGAACCCGGGACCACGAGCGCATCAATCGCCCGCGTTAGCCACTAGACCACCTGGAGGCTCATATATTGTATATATATATATATATATATATATATATATATATATCTAAAATGGTTTATAGGACATAAGTCCGCGCGCGAATGTTGGATACTTCGGTTTTTGCATTTATCTTCTTCTAACGCAGCCTAATTACGTTCACATTTCAACCTACAAAAACAAAATGTTAAACGTGTCTCGGCAAACTGTTTCTTATTCAATTCGCTCTTCCTTCTTCTCACGGAATAAAACTGATAACGTACTAAATATGTAAAAACGTTTTCTTGTAACCGTTTTCCCCTTCGTGCATGGTCTACACACCACGGAACGTAATTCGAGAGGGCGGGAAAAATTTGCATTAAACAAAAATAACGAAACCGGTATTGTTTTGATATTAGACGTATTGACTGGGATACGGTGTCGCATTCAAGTGTTACAAACACTCGGCGACAATGTTCGTAGCACGGTAAGGCCGATGCCATATTCAGAGAAGGGAGGAAGGCCTACATTCCAGTACTAAGTAGCCGGCTGACTGCTAGTCAGAAAAAACCATATAAACATTCTACGTATTTCTTCTTTCTTTCGTCTCTTCTTTTCTTTGTCTTCTTCTTCAGTTCCTATTTCTCATGCTTCTTCTTCTTCAGCTTTTACTACTGCTATTTCTTCTTCTTAGTACGGTTGTTTCTATTCAAAGCTAATAATATCGAAGCTACGTAGGCTACTGTCCCACCACACAAACACAATACATTGTCGGGTTGGGCAATTGTTCACAGTCCTTGCGTTGCCTTGTCGCGTTCCCGTTTCCGTTACCATTTTTCTACGCATCCGCACCAACGTATATACATGTACGTGTATTGAAGGCAGCCGACTTCTTTTTCTTTATTCTCTCATGTATTATACATTCACACGATTATTGGTCGTTTGAATTACTGCTCCGAGTTTCCGCGTCCCTTATTCCGCGCAAGAACCTTCACGTCTCTTGTTTCTCTCTCTCACTCTCCCTCTTTCTCTCTACTTGGGAATTAAATCGCGCCGCGCCGCCGTTGTTATAATTCTCAGTGAAATATTAACGTGCTTGCCCGCTCAATTCCGTTTGTATTGAGACGTTCACCTACCGTCACGAAAACAAGCAAAAGGAAACGAAGCGCGCGCGCACAGTGCCAATACAATACGCTTCATAAAATTATATATATAAAAACACATGATAACTTCATGGAAATAGTTAAAATTCAAAACCGCTGCTAAACAGTTCTCGGATAAAATATTTATATTACAGTATATATCAATTTTGTAAAAATGCATTACCATTTTTTGGTATTGATAAACAACTCATCGAGAACACTCGAGACTGTTGAGACGCGGCTTCGATTCAGCCAGAAACCTTTTAAGATTTGCGCATCTCTGTTGCCTCTTTTACTGCTTTAAAGAATGGCAAACATGTCCACTTTATAGCTGGTAACCTGTCTACATCAGGCCTCGTAAGGTGTCCATACGTTTCTGGTAATTAACATGTCCACGTCGAAGATGGATAAAGTCCACTATACGACTGTAATCCACGTCGACGCTGGGTACGAGCCCGCGACATGACTATTGTAGTAAATGTGTTCACATCGAGGTTGGCAACATGTCCGCAGTGTAGCTGATATTGTTTCCGTGACGAGACGGGTAAAATATCCATGTCCAGGCGGTCAACGTGACTAGTAATCTGTCTATATCAGGGCTCTAAGTTGTCCAGAATTAACCTAGCCACGTCGAAGATGGGTAACCTGTCCACATGGATCCAGGTAACATGTCCACGACACGATTGGTAATCCACATCGAGACGTGTAATCCATCTCGTGTGTAAGTCCGCGTCGAGGCTGGTAACGTGTCCTCATTGTGGCTGATATTGTGTCCATGTCGAGACGGGTAACCTGACACGATATGTTGGTAACCTCCCCACGTCGAGACGGATAAACTTCCCACAGTACGATTGGAAGTGTATCCGCGTCCACATCGATTGATACAACTATATTAAATGTCCAGTTGTCAGACTGATGTATTTACACTGCACTTACTTTCTGAGCCACTTATGATATTCTATGATTTATTCCACGTGATCTCTCCGTTGAGACAAGTTCTTCAAGATATCTTCATTTCTAAGTATAACTAATAGTGACAAAAATATTTAAAGTAGGTCTCTTTGTAATGAAACAACTAGTGGGAGAATTTAATTATAAGCGTTATTAACAAGTAACGTAGCTTTTTCTAAGTGGGCAGGTAATGTTACTGCGGGCGACGCTCACACGACAGTGCACGTGCTATCTGTGTCCACTCTGGCCGCGGCTTTACTTACCCTTTGTTTCAAATCCGCTTGCACACGTTTCGTTACAACAAAAATTTAGAGACAAGACAGCCGTGTGCGCGCCCGTTCTCACACAAATTAACAGCGTATATCAAAACCAACCGGCTACTGTTCCCTCTGCTGTCCGCAAAGCCGATATCAATAACAACAGTAGGCTATTATGAAATGAAAGAAGCCAAGATTTTATCAAAACCATCGTACAGACACAATGCACACACGCACACATTGACAGTGCCTGAGGGGAATGAAACTGTGTGTGCGTGTGTGTGTATGGGCGCGCGCAGTCGCATGCGTGTGACGCGATACCAAACTTTATTTGTTGTTGCTGTTGTTGTAGTGGTATATTCAAATAAGATTTGACAAGTGGATTATTGGACATGCAAACGCCGGTCGGTCATATTATTATGTGACAAGACCATTCATTACATTTAGGTATATAATAAATGTTGTTTTGGTTTAGAAAAGGGTCGCACAATGGTTCAACTAAACAATGGCCAAGCATGTTGAAATGTTGTCATTGCCTATTGTATCTTTTGCATTTCGATTGCAATGAGAAACACACGCGCTCGCGCTCGCACAAGAGCCGCTCTTCTTCTGTTTCTTCTTCTCCCTTCTCGTCCTGCTTGTACATGTCGCCGTCCGCGCTCGCTGGCAGTTATCGAGTGAGCGGGCAGATATGGAATGGGCATAATGAGCGGTTTGAAAGCCCTCTGTCTAAAAATGAAACCCGAAGCCAATGATAAAACACAATAAGATAGTATTGTAGAGAAGACAGTAGCCGCTTGGTTGTATCCAGCCGAGCTTATCGTATCCGCCGATCAATAAATTAATTTCAGACTTCAACAGCAACCAGCCGTTCCCGCGCAACCGTTTATGACAACAAGCCAAAACAACAATAGCCGATTGTTCATAATTGTTTTTTAATTGTAGCAAAGGTAATACAAATCATTTGTTGCACAAGCAGTCACTGTTGCTTCCGCGAATAACTATTAAAAGTAGTTTTTTTTAGTCAGACGCGGTGCAACACACACACAGAGATATTGTATATTCGGTTTACAGTCGTTGTTGCGGTCCCTGAAATAGTTGTGACGTTTAGATTACGTCACTACCGCTAACTACTTCAGGCTCCGTTAAGTGTTCCCGAAACGGCTTCCCGGAACGTGAAGCGCATAGTGGTGATTCTTTCGAAACGTCGTGTCAGGCCTTTTAAGGCCCACAACAACGCGCATACTGCATATTTCTCCTCCTCTTACAGCGCTATGGCCCGAAATCGGGACCTGGCCGGGTCTTGACCCCCCCCCCATCTCGCTCTAGTGGTAGTGAAGGACTTTCATCTTTCATTCTCGCCCCCCGCGTACACGGCAACAACATAATCTTATCTTTCCCTTTGACCGCCTTTTATTCTTTCGAGTTTCGTATTTCTTTTTTCGGCATTCTTTGTTTTTCGTTTTTTCTGTATCCTTCCACTGCATACTCTCGCGTTTTATGACCATTTCTACTCTTTCCTCTTTTAAGTGAAAATGTTGCATTATTTCTCCAGTCAAATCGTACACGCCACTACAGGTCTACATACGGCGTGCTTATAAGATTTTCTTGTTTGTTTACACACACATACGAATGCCAATCCACATATATACGCATATATACTTAGTCTTAATTTATACATGTAGATATTTAATTTATAAGATAATCCACGGTATACACATAAATGATTTCAATGGAGCATTAACGTCGCCTATCAGTCAGCAAGAAAGTTTGCTGCTGCAGACCGAATGAAACTGCGGGTCGTGCGTAATCTGATGCAAAATTATTAATAGTTTTGTATATTTGATGTGTTTGTGCACGCACGCGTTTGTGTGACATGCCATGTTTTTTTTTTAACTTCAGTAAAAGAGAAGTGTGTGTGTGTGTGTTATAAAACACAATTTTCATTGTTTATTATTAAGTGCGAACACAGCATACTTTAGGAAAGAATATACGAAAGCTACGTTCACCAGAATCGTACTACAGGCCTTTAAATATGATTGTGAAACTTGGTAATTTTACTTCCACTTTTACTTACCTAAGCTGTAGGTAAGCAATAGTAACAATTTCAACTATTGCGTTTTTAGAGTACTAACACAACGAACTATGTGAATGCTTTCGTGATGGTTGTAGACAGGAAAACACAATGTTATCCCTGTGCGAGAGAGCCGGGAAACGAATACTCCTCTGTTTACTAAATATTTATAATTTCTGTATATATTGTTGTTACGACATCACAGAACAATCTACGTGTTTATCGAATGTTCTAGAGTAATCCGGAATGTAACTTGTGTGGGTGTGTGGCGTATGTGCTTGTTGACGCATTTTCTAGACTGTGCCACACTTCGCTCGGGCGCACGGACTGTGTCAAGGCTGCAAGTAATTACGTCGTAACTATACTGGCGCCATCGAATAATCTAGTAATTTGGGGCGGTATAAATACCAGTACTCAACGACGCTCAGTTCAGTATTAGTGCGATATATTGACAGCGCGGTTCGAGAGTTATTGTCAGGCGAAATTGCTGTGCGCGTTCAAGTGGTTATTAGTTAAGTGACAAACATATGAAAACAAGTTAAAAGTGAAGTTGAACAGTGCATGAAGATAACCAAAACAAATTTCTGAACAGACTGTACCAGTGATAAAGACACAGAAAATAAGTTAATAGAGAAAGTCACTTTGTCTGCAGTAGGGACAGTTCATGTCAAAGCTCCAACCTTTGACGGAAGCAGTCACTGGGCAACGTACCTCCGCCAATTTGAAGCTGCTGCATGCGCAAATAATTGGACAGAGAAAGACAAGGCTGTTTCACACGTTCTTGCATTAAAAGGACCTGCGGCGGAATTACTACAGAAAGTGCCACCTGACAGCCAAAACACCTATGCCGAATTGATAAAAGCTCTAGAATTACGGTATGGTGATAAACATTTGCGAGATGTGTACTGCACCCAGTTGAGAGCAAGGCGACAACATTCCGGGGAGAGCCTTCAAGAGTTTGAAGCAAGTATCGACAGACTAATTAGACTGGCCTATCCTGAAGCGCCAGAAGATTTTCGAACGAGTTTTGCGATGCAGACATTTATTGCCGGTGTCCAAGATAACGAACTACAGCAAGTATTACGAATCCCAAGACACCAGAACAGTGCGGACGCCCTGGTACATGCTTTGCAATTTGAGGCCGCCAAATCAGCGTCTGGTTGGACAAGTCATAAAGTGCGGGCGCTAAAAGATCGCGACGGCACAGACGACGAGGAAGAAGAACAAGGAACAGAGACTCGACGGTCGGCGCCACAGAATAAAATAAGAAAGGATGGAAGACTGAAGTGTTATAGATGTGGGAAACCTGGACATCTACAACGAGATTGTCGGGTTAGAATCCAGCAGCAGGGAAACGAGCAATAGTCGTATAACGGGGCGTGTGCTGACTAACTGAAGCCCTAGACAATACGCAATTTCTACACTTCAGAAAAACAGCGGGAGCTTGGTAGTTACCGGATTTGTTCAAGAAAGGCCAACCTCGATTACAGTTGACACAGGGGCAACAGTTTCTATTGTGCGCCCCGACGTGGTGAAAGATCTCAAGCCAATCTGGTGCTCTTGCAGCTTGCGAACAGCTACTGGACGGCCTGTAAAAGTGTATGGAAAAGTGGAGATACATCTACGCCTCGGTCGACTTGAGTTTAATTATCAAGTACTTGTTGCAGACATTGTGGATGAAGCAATTCTTGATGTGGACGTTATGAACGCATACGGATTTATAGTCGACTTCAAAACAATGTCTTGAGAATCGGAGGCGAAGAAGTAATGCTATCAAAAATGACGACAGCAAAATCGATGGACGTCATAAACCAAGTGGTCGTAACTGTTCCGCCAAACTCCGAAAAGATCATCATGGTTAGAACCGAGGTAGATACTAGGGGCAACCAGTGCTCTATATTCGAACCCCAGGTAGTCAGCACACCGGGCATACTAATTGCCAGAAGTTTAGTAAAACCTGACGAAACCGGAAATATACCTATTAGAGTGGCGAATATTTTGGATCAAGCTATCACTTTACAAAGCAATACGCTCCTAGGCAAATTGACTCCTGTGGCCTGGGTAGCCGGAATGACGCAACGAAGATCCAGTGCTTCGGATAATTCCAAATTACCAGAGGAACTGCAAGAATTATTGAACAGATCTTCTAAAGACCTCTCAAGTGGTGAGGTAAAAGAACTCAAGACAGTTTTTACATGAATTCAAAGATTGTTTTGCAGTTCGGGGACAGTCACTGGGAAGAACCTCTCTTGTGCAACATCGCATCAATACCGGGGACACAACACCGATACGCCAACCTCCTCGAAGGCCTCCATTATCTAAACAAGAGGAAATGTCTCGGTTAGTACAGGACATGTTGAAAGAGGGAGTAATCGAACCTTCGTCAAATGCTTGTTCTTCTCCTGTAGTGCTGGTAGCGAAGAAGGATGGTGGGTTGCGTTTCTGTGTAGACTACCGGAGGTTAAATGACGTTACAAAGAAAGACTGCTATCCATTACCTCGCGTTGACATACACTCGACACGTTGTCCGGAGCACGGTGGTTTTCCACATTGGACCTGAAGAATGGATATTGGCAAGTGGGTCTTCATCAAGAAGACAAGGAAAAGACCGCTTTCTCGACCCCAAGTGGCTTATTCGAATTTAACGTCATGCCATTTGGACTCTGTAATGCACCGGCAACATTTGAAAGATTGATGGACCTGGTACTCCGAGGCCTGACATGGAAAACTTGCCTTGTTTATGTAGACGATGTCATAGTCGTCGGGAAGACTTTCAAAGACCATTTGGAAAACCTTAAGGAGGTTCTAACTAGAATTCACGGTGTCCAACTGAAGCTGAGCCCGAAGAAGTGTTCTCTATTCAAAAAGGAATTATAGTATCTGGAGATCAGGTCTGGTTGCTCAACCCAAAACGCTGTCGTGGTCGCTCACCTAAGCTTCAGTCTAACTGGGAAGGACCCTACACTGTGAAAAAAAGAATCAACGATGTTGTTTATCGGATTCAACGGAAGGGCAGCGAAAGTTCAAGGTCGTCCACCTAGATCGCCTGGCTAAGAACTACTTCAGAGACGGTTTGCCAGTTCGGGACGAACAGGCTTAAGGAGGGGACAGTGTTACATCACAGAACAATCTACGTGTTTATAGAATGTTCCAGAGTAATCCGGAATGTAACGTGAGTGGCGTACGTGCTTGTTGACGTATTTTTTAGACTGTGCCAGACTTCGCTCGGGCGCACGGACTGTGTCAAGGCCGCAAGTAATTACGTCGTAACTATACTGGCGCTATTGAATAATCTAGTAATTTGGGGCGGTATAAATACCAGTACTCAACGACGTTCAGTTCAGTATTAGTGCGATATATTGACAGCGCGGTTCGAGAGTTATTGTCAGGCGAAATTACTGTGCGCGTTCAAGTGGTTATTAGTTAAGTGTTGTGTTTTATAATCGGACGATAATTGTAATACAATATTGTGTTTAATTTTAGTGGACATTTTATTGCGTGTGAACAATTTTCATTTGATTTGTTGTAGACTGTGTTGTTAATTACATTACGAACTGTTTAACTGTAAAAATTAAAGGTGCGATTAGTGACTTAATTGGTGTCTTGTATTTTTGTTTCCACTGTACCTACGACGATCGAGTAGACCGTCGTAACAATATCTTTAAATGTCATATCTCTTTCTTTCACTTATCTTACTGTCTTCCTATTCACTTCAAGAGGTTATCTCCCTAGACATCATAAATATGTAACAATTTCCCTCACTCTCTCGCTATCTCTTTCTCTATTTTCTTTCTTTTTATGCTTCCCGAATAAGGTTGATTTATTACGATTCACATATTGTTCCACAGTTTCGTTTCTGACATGGTGAATTAAAGAGGCTTATAATTTTATTATTCAGTTCTGCATGTGGGTGAAAAACCATCACTCATGCCAAAAAGTCGTTTCATATTTGAATAGCTAGCCCCACTGCTAGGTTTTGTGAAATACCGATTCTTTCTTCTTTTTAATATATTCTGTTTACAAAATAGCGTTTTAAAAAAATGAACAAAGTTATAAAACACGTTTATATTTTATGAAGATATTTCAAAATAGTCACAGTCGCAGTCGAAATAGATCTTAATATTTTAGTGTTTTACATCAAAATGTAATTTCTGTTGTCATAAATATTATAACTTGACCCGAGTTGCACGAACCCATGTTTCTTCTTATTTTTCCAAATCAGATGACGTTAAAAATAAAATACAGTCAAACTTCGAAATGTCTGAAGTGAAACATTCAGTACTGTAGTCTGCACAGGTAATAAACTTCTGCGGTATATTACCGATTTTAGTCACGAATTAATGGGCGACGTGGCAATATTTTTTTTCTACCCAGTCTTCTTTTATAAATTACCGGATAACCGGATATAGCTTTTCTTCTTAATTTCATTTATCAATAAGTCCTATAAACTATAAGCAGGTTCGACATCCATTTAATTAGGCTAGACTTTCTTGTAAAGTCCCGTCCCCGTTCGAGATAACATTAGATCTGCATAGGTCGGGCGTAAAATTCCGCCAAAAGAAAGCTACAGAATAATTCGAACACATATTTGTTAAATTTTCTTTTCCCTTTTAGTATTTTTGGTAGCATTTCGAATTCTTATTATTTCCTACTGTTTAACATTATTGCGACTCTGTTTCTTCCGAAATTATTTATTTATTTATTGTTTTTCGTCGCGCGTCTCTCCGGTCTTTAAACACTTCGTTACTGTTTATAATTTAATATATATAAATTCATCGAAAAAATGATTATATACGTTTGGCCTGTATGATAATGCTAGTTGCAAACTGCATTTCTGTTTCAGGTTGTTTGACAGAGAACACCAAAACGTATACGAGTTCCAAGTGGTAGCGACGGACGGCGGTAGATACGACGCTAGATCGCAAAAGGTTCCTGTCCAGATCACGATCGACGACGTCAACGACAACAAGCCCGTATTCTCTCGATACCCGTTTACGGCCGAAGTTCCCGCCTACATTCAGCCGGGACACGATTTCCTCAGGGTGACCGCTATCGACAACGACGAAGGCACAAATGCGGATATCGTGTTTAGTTTTCTGAACGAACCACCGTCCAACAAGTTCAGGATAAACCCAAACTCGGGCATCGTTACTGCCGCTTCAAGTCTGGCAATGGAATCGGGCAAAATGTTCCATCTGGAAGTTCTGGCAACCGACAAAGGAAATCCGCCACAAAGCGCTACAGGACTAATAGAAATAAAAGTCGGTGAAGGTCCGGAAGGTGCTCCAACTTTGCGTTTTCAGAACTCTTCGTACGAAGTACATCTCTCCGAGAATGCGCTTGTTGGAAAAGATGTGGTTCAGGTATGCACTGCTAGTGACAGCTGAAATAATACATCAAGTTCAGTAGTAGTAATAGTGACTTTTATTTACTCTGACGTATGTTCAAGTATTATTTTTAATTTATTTGTTATGTTAAAATATGCACAGTTCACTACAAATATGTATTTTGCCTATGATAATAACGTTTTGTTGTTTTGTAGGTATCGGCAGTAAGAAGCGACGGTAGACGCCAAAGAATAACATACAGTTTCGGTTCTGGTAACGATGACATGACATTTGAAATAAATTCTAACAACGGGCTGATTCGAGTAAGGGACGCGCGCAACTTGGACTACGAGACAACGCCAAAGTTGAAGTTAGTCGTGGTTGCACAGGCTGAAGGCAACACGGGCCCTCCTCTGTATGGCTACTGTCAGGTGTGGGTGCACCTGATGGACCAAAACGACAACACGCCCAGGTTCACTCAGCAGCAGTATTCGGCTGCTGTTTGGGAAGGAAACAACAAAGGAACATTTGTGATGCAGGTATGAAATTAACAGCACTGCCTAGCCTAGAACAGAATCACACCTTGGTGGCCTAATGATAAAATGTTTGCACACAAAACTTGCAGGGTCTTAATTCTAAACATCAAATGTTTCTTCTGTTATATTATGTGTGAAACTCAAAATATTCCAGCGACAATAGGGGTGTGTTATTAACAACAGCAAAACACACTGAAGACTTAATGTTAGACTGTTAGTTAATTTCTTAGAATGGAGGTTGACATGAAATCATTTTCATTATTTTTTATCCAATCAATTTCATATACATACATAAATTATAATATTATTCATCATGTTTAAAACTTATTTGAAATACTGAACTGCTGTCAACAGACCTTTAAATTTTCATTACTCGTTCAGTGGCTGAGAAATTACCTATATGACTAATGAATTAGAATTCAGACATAAGTATACTGTATTTTATATTTTAAATAAACACAGTTTTACAGTTTGCAATTCCACATACAGCACCATATGTACAAACACTGAATAAGTTTTATATTTTTCAGGTATCTGCCACTGACATCGATCAAGGTGCAAATGCCAGGCTGTTGTACCATATTGTAGATGGAAACCACGATAATGCATTTGTGATCGAGCCTCCTTTCTCAGGATTGGTGAAGACAAACATCGTACTGGACAGAGAAATCAGAGACACCTATCGTTTGACTGTGATCGCAACAGATGAAGGAGTTCCCCAGCTGACAGGAACGTCTACCATTCGGATAAATATCGTCGACGTCAATGACAATCAGCCAACATTCCCACCTCACAGTATAATAAGCATTCGAGAAGGTATGTACCACTTTAATCAACCTCATTATTATACATACATTAGATAATTCATTCTTTATTTCACTTTGAGTTCATAAAATAATATGTATTACAGGACATCATATTTTGTATTAATCAGCATCATCTATCTGTCCAGGATTAGGCAGGTTGCCTGTTCCGGCTTCACCATCTCCGTCTTGGTCTGCCAACATTTCTTCTTCCGGTTGGCTTACAATTCAGGATTTTTCTTGGAATTCTTTGTGGAGACATGCGCATAACATGCTCTTTCCATCATTTTTATAGTTTTTCGCTAGTTCCGTTACTGGTTGTACTTTTGATTCCTGTCTTGTATCTTCGTTCTTTATGTAATCTAATCTTATACAACCTTTCACAGATCTAAGATATTTCATTTCAGACGTTTCCATCTGTCTATATAATCTTTCTTTCTTGGTGACCATGATTCGGACCCGTATAATAGCATGGGGACTGCCATCATCTTATAGAATTTTATTTGTGTTTCTTTTGTGGTCTTTCTTTTGAGTGTTCTCCGTAATGTCCCACATATTCTTTGGAAGTTGTTTGTTTTGTATTAATACATCTTAATATTTTATAAAGATTTTGCTTTGATAACAGAATGATTTAGCATAGTCATATGCTCGTTATATTAATATCTTATAATAACCTATATTCTGACTTTAACTTTTCACCTCTATGACTTTATTATTAAGTCCTTGGTTATATAATTTTTAATTTTTAATAATTTTTATTCACCTGACTTAACATTATGCAGCTATGGTAATTACAGAATTTCAGTTGACCACACATTGCTCAAGTTTACATTAACAGACTGAAGTCGATTATTGTCTCCACATAGACAAAATGTATTGCTTTTTCTGCTATCTCATGTACCTTGACTGTGCTAACTGAGAAGCATTCTTGAGAGGAGATATTATCCATATTCACAATATGGTAAAGAAAAGAAACCAGTAACAATAATTTTACAAAAACTGGGAGAGAAGAAATAAACGGAGTTAACCTGAATAGTGAGTGAAGAACATACATGTATACAGGACTGCAGCTGGTGGCACTAACTTATAGTTAAACTGACAAAATTGTTAGATGTTGCAAAATAGTTCCTGTTGATGGTATAAAGTATAATCTGCACAAAAATAGGCAAACACATGGTGTCTGGTGAAACCATGTCATTCAACACACAAATTGTGGTATCTGTAATATTTAAGTACCACTACCGTTTGAAGAAAGTATGTGTAAAATTTAATAAGGGAAAAAGTCAAAACAGTAATGTAACAGTCTGTAGAGGGACAGCTCTTGATTTGTTTTCAAAATTATTTTAAATCCAACAATTCACCATTTATTATAGTTAAATGGAACTGTACTATAAAGGTAATATATTCATTTTTTTCTATGTGGTTGATACAAGTACTGGATATAATGTGTAATGAAGTAATGTGTAAGATATTTAACAAAGTAGTATCGATACATGAAAGTAAATTGTGGGCAGTGTTAAGGAGGAGTCAACTAAAATAAATTTCTAGGAAGTCAAATACTGTATCAGAAAGTGTAATATTAGATTTTACACTGATGAACAAAAGCTGGAGTTATGATATGAGGGCAAACTTAAACATATTCTAGACCAAAATGAGGATAAAATAAAATAAAGAAGAATATATAACAAACATGGCTTTGGCACTGTTACATAACAAGAAATTATATTAAAAGGACCATGCAGACATTACAAAAAAATATTATTAGTTACAGGGAATCAAGCAACATTTACAAGCTGGAGAATAATGTTATCTGCTGAAAGCTATAAATTATAAAACCAAAGTATATGTAATAAAACCATTTATATCGTTCTTTTTCTCTTTGTTGAACATAAAATATCTACCGTCACAAGTATTTAATACTCAGATTCATTACATTACATTAAAACTTCTTAATTAAGATAATTAAAAATTGTGCTTCATTAAAGTAGTTTCGTACACATAATATTACCTGTAACTGTCACACATCAAAACTTTAATTACATGTAACTGTGAGTTTGGATGTGTAAATTATGTCAACAGAAAACATTGCTTGTCAAACATCGTATATGTCTGGTGTCTTAATCATGAAAATAGTTTAACAGAATTCAATCAGGCTTTCAGAACATGTTATAAATGGACTCTGACTCTGACTCAGCAAGCAAACAGAAAACAATAAATATAAACTAGACAAACAATTAAACTGACTAACAAACCTCTTTTATAGTCGCCAAACATATTATATTTGACTTTATGTAATAAACGGTATAAATCCAGGTTAACCCAATAAACCAGGCACTCCCAGCTGTTTAAACATTAGACAACAGATTTTTAAATGCTTGGTCTATTTAAGGCTTCTGTGTAACCCATGTTTTGGTGGCCTTGATTCTTCATAATTAATGTGTTGTTGCAACCACTGTCTGTTCATGGCATTAAAAGCAAATTGCTAGATTTCATTTGTCACCATGGCCACTTCTAGTTCATGATGGAGATTACTATTCCATGCGGCTTTAACATGATCGAGGTCTTATGATCCAGAGAACTTTGTTCAGAAAACAGACAACCTTGGAATTACTTTATCTGCCACAGCTACATAGCTGGACAAAATATTTCAAATAGGTTTCAGGACTATGTAAACCACTAGCTTGTTGTGTAATTGTAATCCAGATTTTCAGCCAAACAACCAGTAAATATTTCTTAATCTGGAACTGAATTATTCTTGTTCCTTTTTAAGTAAAGCTAATATTGCTGGATTTCTATAAACATTTCCTGAATAGTGTGAATAATTAAAAAAAAATAATCATGGATTAGAAAGACGGGTGTTTATGTAAACATCTAAAACTTTTCACGATAGGAAGTAAGCAGTTTCTGAAGTAATTCATTATTTACAATAAAGTAATATTTACAAATGTTATTGATGTTGCAGGTAAAGAAGTGGGGAGTGTGATAACCGCAGTAACAGCCAACGATGTTGATACAAATCCAGCGCTGACCTACAGCCTGACTGAAGATTCAGACGTTGAAGCCATTTTTAGCATTGACAGATTTAGTGGTAAAATCACTCTTTGCCGAGCACTGGACTACGAAACAAGACCAGAATACCGGCTGAAGATCACAGCTTCAGACACAGCACACACTGCACACACTGTAATGACAGTGAAAGTGACCGATGACAATGACAATCTTCCTGTCTTCACTCAGCCATCTTATCAAGCCACCCTACCTGGTCAGTACAATCATATTTTCTTTTTGTGTTTTTTTTTTAATAAATTAGCAGATGGCATTTTATGTTTAAGTTTAGTACAGTTGTGGACTCGTTACTCATGATAGGATATTTTGTTCACCCTGATTATTTTTTCCCCAGGCTCATTCTCAGTTTTGTACCATATTGGTATACAAAGTGTACGCTACTTCTGGGAGTCTACATTCATATTTTGACAATATCAAGACTATTTAAATTATTCTCCTTTTTCTTGCTTTTCTCCAGAGTTTTTCTTGTTTATATTTTTTAACTCAGTCTTCTTAACTCTTAATAGACTTAACAAACATCTACTAGTACTTACAGTTTCAATTTTGTAACATCTTTATAGACATAGACCATGTTGAAAACTGAAAGTCAAAATATTGTTGATCTTTATTCATTGTAATTATGTCCTACTTGTGTATTCAATTGCACATGTATACAATAATGATAAAAATAATTCTATATTTACCTAACTAATGTTTACATTTAATTAATATTATATATTCTATAATTTTTCTGTAGTCATTAAACTTGTGATTTTATGCAAAAACTCTGTTCACTTTAACATACAGAATACTTTACCCAATATGAGAACCATTCCCAATTAGTTGAGACTGAGTATATGTTCCAATTTTTAACAATAACTGTATTCAAACAAAGAACTGCTACAGAATATCACAAGTTTTGCTTACAAATTCTGAAATTCCATAAAATTATGAATTGCTTTGTCTACTCTTACAATACATTTTGGCCACAAAATAATACTGATATTGTTTTACAGAAAATGCGGAAGCGGCATATGCAGTACTAACAGTTAATGCTACAGATCGTGATTCTGGTGTGAACTCAGAAATTCTGTACTCATTACTGACACCTGTACAAGGGTTTACTATTGATGAAAGAACAGGGACAATATTGGCTAACCGTAGCAGAATCCTGTTGCCTTCTGTGCGACAGAGGGTTGTCGATTTAGCTGTTGTTGCTACTGATTCAGGTTCTCCACCACTCTCGGCCATTGTGCCTGTCAGGATTCATGTCAGCAATACAGGTGGTGCTGCCAGCAGGTTCTCCCATGATGAATTCAGGTATGTACTTGAAAAGTATTTTGTTTAATAACAAGAATGAATGTTAAAAGAATGTTTTTAAGTTTAGACTTAGAGAGTTTTATATTTGTATTGTACAGTTCAGAAATATTCGCTTGTACTTTTACTTTGTACAAAGAACAAAATAACTGTATAACTGTAATTGTACAATATAAAAATAATTTATAATAATTTACATGGTCTTTATTTTATTATCACAGGGTGTCAGTTCGTGAAAATGCGCAGAAAGGAACAAGTCTTCTCAAAATGGCTGCTACTTCCATTGTGGATGATTTATTAAATTCACAGTATTCAATAGTGGATGGAGATCCAGACGGAGCTTTCCAAATACTAAGGTAATACTTTTGCCGTTGTTACACATCATCCCTATAATATGAAGTTACGTATGAAGTTAGAGTTTACTTTTACCACTGCTTAGTAATCAGCATAGGTCATGGTCACTTTACTTGAGTTATGCAGTGAAAGTACAAGCTCAGTAATGTGGCTGGCACAGTAACTTATCTGAGTATGTAAGAAATAACCATCAAAAAGTAAAATAACTAAGTAAGAATTTTTTTAATGTAACCTATTTGCTAGTATTATTTATACTCAGTCTGTTAAAAATTTCCAAATCTACTAATGTCTAAAAAAAAAAAAAAATAATAATAATAATAATAATGATGATGTGTTAAACCATAATGATTCCAGTCATGTTAGCATGTTTTTTAAATGCATAATACTTATACCCAATTGTTTTGTACTCAGAATATTTATGTTTCAATTATTCATTTTTATGATTTACAACTGCAATACATTATGAATTTTAAGTGTATTCACACATTAGTAAACAAAAACATAGTTTTATTATAACAAACAGAATTTTAATAAAATACATTTATACACTTAATTGCTAGTATTTATTTATATTTATTTTTTAACCTCTTGGTACTTGTAAAAGCCAGACTTATTAATAAAGAAGTTATAAGGCTTTAGATTATTTGTTCTTGATTCATACATTTAATTACCATTATATGGCAATTTTCTTTCAGTTACTTGTAAGTACAGTACAAAACATATACACATGCATGCAGTTGTTTATGTCTAAAATAGAAGATAATAATACATTAAGGAGAAATTAAAAACTTTTCGCTAAGAAAATAAAAAATATATAAATTATTTGTTTCAGTCCAAATGGTGAACTGATATTGGTGAAGACACTGGACAGAGAAACAAAGGATTCTTATACTCTTCACATAGCTGCAGGACGGCATATTGACAACACGTCTACAGTGCAGATCCATGTCACTGTTGAAGATGCCAATGATAATGCACCACAGTTTGTTGACTTGGAAACAAATGTGTTCGTATCTGAAGGTGTCTCGATTGGCCACTCAATTCTACAGCTGAGTGCATCTGATGCTGACCTGCCACCAAATTCAGACATTAGATTTGACATTACTTCAGGCAATGATGAATACCTTTTTGAAATTGATTCTCTAAGTGGTGTAATTAGTGTGAAAAATCCTTTAGATTATGATACCGGAGTTCCAGAATATTCTATTGTTGTGCGTGCCACTGATGGAGCTAAGTTCCCACCAGATTCTCCACTTTCAACTGTAGCAACAGTGAAGATAATTTTAGAGGATGAAAATGACAACACACCTCGTTTCCCAGTGACAGAATACCTCGAGTTTGTTGGTGAAAATGAAGCTATTGGATCACCAGTTTTCACTGCCAGAGCCACAGATATTGACAGAGGTACTTATGGACAACTGAATTATTCAATAGTGTCTGCAGCCGCATCTGGATTTACTGATATTGAAGATTCCTGGAAACTATTTAAAGTAGATCCAACTACAGGGCTGGTTACAACAAATGCAGTCTTTGATTATGAGGCACGGAGTCGATATGCTTTTACTTTGACAACTAGTGATGTTGGAGGACGAACAGCTCGAGTCAGAGTAAGGGTTGAAATTGAAAGCAGAGACGAATTTCATCCTCATTTCACTGAGAGAACATATAGGTTTGTCCTTGGAGGTAATGACCTACCAGTTGGCTATGTAATAGGACATGTCACAGCAACTGACAGAGACAAAGGACCTGATGGAAGAGTTGTTTATCAACTGACAACTCAGCACCCTTACTTTAAGATTAATCGAACTACAGGTGCCATTATGATAAAAAAGAAATTTGATTCAGGATTTGAAATGACTCAAGATGTTAGCTTAGTTGTAACTGCTAGTTCTGGACGCCAAGGATCGCTTACTAACATGAGTGTAGTTGAAATTGCTTTTGATCCACTAGCAGATGGTGAAAGTAACACCATACCAAGTGGTGAAGGAAATGACACTGCACTGGCTGCATCTACAGGAGGCATAGCAGACTGGGCCATGGGTCTCCTCATTGCACTTATTTTGGTTGTTATCGCATTTGGAGCAGTGTTCTTGTTTCTACATGTCAGAAACAGGAGACACAAAAAGGTCAATAAACCTGGATTGAGTGGTGGTCAAAGCACAGACAGTTTTGTTGATCCCAGTGCCTTTGATACAATTCCAATCAGAGGTGGGGGAGTTGCTGGGCCTGCCAGTCAGTTTGGACCACCAAAATATGATGAAATACCTACATATAGAAATAATAACACTAGTAGCTCTAATTCTGGTGCTGCAACAACATCAGAGTTATCTGGCTCAGAACAGTCAGGTTCCAGTGGAAGAGGTTCAGCTGAAGATGGGGAAGATGTTGAGGATGAAGAAATCAGAATGATAAATGAAGGACCACTGCAAAGAGACTCTGGTATGCATCGGCCACCAGATGATGAAGATAACCTATCTGATGTTTCTGTACATAACACTCAAGAATATCTTGCACGTCTGGGAATTGTTGATACACAAGGAGCATCTTCAGCTTCGAGAAGACATTCAGAAAGCCTTGTTGCAGGAAGTAATAAAGATGGAATGTTACATCATCAGGGAGTACCAATTGATGGACTTCACATGTTTGATGAAGACACTGCTGGTGAGACAGATATTACAAATTTGATTTATGCAAAGTTGAATGATGTCAGTGGAAGTGAAAGAGGGAGCAGTAGTGAAGATGTCGGTGGCACAAGTTCTGGAGCTCTTGGTGCAGCTGTTGACCATGTCATGGTGATGGGAGGTTTTGGTGACCAAAGTGGAACACATCAACCATCAATGACAGGTTCGCTGAGTTCCATAGTACACAGTGAGGAAGAATTAACTGGAAGTTATAATTGGGATTATTTATTAGACTGGGGGCCTCAGTACCAACCATTAGCACATGTGTTTTCGGAAATTGCACGATTAAAAGATGATGCCGCGTCTGTTAAAAGTGCAAATAGTGGGGCGTCAAGTGGTAAAAGTAAAACTTGTCCTCCACCTGTTGTAAAAACTGTACCACCTCCATTATTAACATCAGTAGCACCTAGGTCCATAGCAGCACCAGTGCTGTCAGCTCGCAATCCCCATCACACCTCTGTTTCTCATCAACCAGCGCAAATGTTACTACTTCCTCGGTCACCAATTAGTCACGACGCAAGCGGAGCTGGATTCAGCACTTCAGCAGCCATGTCGCCTAGTTTTTCACCATCACTATCGCCTCTTGCAACAAGGTCACCATCTATTTCACCACTTGTAACCCCTGGGGTCCCTACCTCGCACCATGTACGACAGAGGACAACAGAAACTGAGCTCAGGATTTAGTTAAACTTCCAAAGTTAAGTAAGGTATTAATTTAATTGACTGACAGATAAAACCGATATTTTTCTAATTTTTTCAATAAAGTTTTGTGCATTGGAAGAAATTGCATTTAACATTTTTTTAAATGTTAATATTACACTTTACCTATATTTGGAATCTGGTAAATAAAATAAATTAACCCATCTAATATGTGCCAAAGTAAACACTCTGTACACATAGAAGTACGGTACATTAGTCCTAAATAAATCATAGTTGTTTATAATAAACAAGAAAAATACAGAATCTTGTATGATACTTTAAACTGCACACAGTAAATTTTCATCATTTATAGAAGAATAAATGTTTATACAATAATATACAATTAAATAATAAGACAAATAGTCTAACCAACATTTCCATGAAATTAAGTTTTTAAGTATTAAATAAGGCATTTTATTGTCAGTCAGTTTATTAATTAGGTATTTTTTATAAGACTACTTGAAATTAGGAAAAATGGTATGTAAAATAAGACATTCTAGTGATAGTATATAGATGTAAAGCATTACTGAATACCATTAAGTAGGAATATCATTATTATATACCTGTGAATCAAAAGCTTGTAACATTTCATTGTGATGTTTATTACTACCGGACTTGTAACTTTTACAAGCGTTAGAAAAACAATGCTACTGCGCTTATTTATTTAAACTCAAGGATTATTTTAAGTTATAAATAAATATATGTATAAATACATAAAATGTTACATAAAAACATTTTAATTTATGATTATGTGTATAATAATCAAACGAAACGGTGATATTACAGTGCCTTACTGATGTGAAAAACGGACAACAAATCGAAGTGCCTTAAAAACAAAAAAGTGTTGTGTGAAGAATGAAATAAATATAAAAGAGAGAGAGTTAATAATGTATATGCATAAACATTTATTTGAAATCGGAACAACGTAAGCTAGTAATTCGTGTATATATGTCATAAAGTACGTACAAAATAGAATTCTGTGTATAACAAGTATCGAATTTTTTTTATTAGCGTTTCGAATGTAAGTTAAAAAATTGTAATTCGTTGTAAATATGTTAAATGTAATCAAAAAACAAACAAAATAAAAATGTGAACTTACGATATTATTCTTTAAAAGTAAAAAAAAAAATATTAAAAAAAACAATACTTGGTAAAGTATACGTTTAGTGTAG
This sequence comes from Magicicada septendecula, assembly GCA_034769895.1. Classification (NCBI taxonomy): domain Eukaryota; kingdom Metazoa; phylum Arthropoda; class Insecta; order Hemiptera; family Cicadidae; genus Magicicada; species Magicicada septendecula. Next base: position 464,562,594 of record CM068369.1, read on the forward strand.
CCATAATGTAAACAGAACTGATGAATGTGGCTTTCTCATTACACAGGTTTTCTGACTTTAACAAATATCAAGATAATTTTACTGAAACAAAAGTACGCTTGTTGAATATACATGACGTAAACCTTTACACTGTTTGATACATTCAGATACTAAACAGACAGAGCATAACTTGAATCTTGAAGTAACTACATTATCTTCAGATCAAAGTGTATTTAGTTTCAGATATGCACACATATCAACAAATGATTCTCTGGTCTTTTGATGTATGGTTGCCAAGGAATGATATATTATCTGTTTTGCTCACTTTAGATGATTACACCTTAAATTAGTCTAAATAATGTATCCTACATTAGTTTTACTGAATACCACTCGCTTTTAAGTGAATATCACTTGAAACTAGAAATCACGTGCATTACGACAATACAGTCTCAGCAAAACATTCAATAACCTCACACCATATCTTGTTGATGATACTGACAATATTAGACAGACAATGTATCTTTGTAAATCTACAAATCATATTATTAATAAACAATACATATAGGCCTATATGCTGTCCAAAAGTGTCAGTGCTTCAACAGCAGAAAAAAGCACCAAAAATTTCAAAAAAAAATATATATACATATGGCCAATGAAAACAACATTTGGCCTGATTAATGTAATACAGACAAAAATGGATTTAATACTGTACACTTTTTAATGCATGACCAATCATTTATTCTATTTTAAATAAACTGATTCCATTTTAGTGTAAAGTTTCACTTGACTTAAACTATTAAAGAAACCATACACAAATTACTTTCACGTTTGAATATTGTGGAAATTTCTGTATTTGTTTCATATGTTGATAATAAGAAAAATGCTAGTGACAGCATTTAAGATGTTTCTGTTGACTACAAGCAAAAAACTTTTGTCAATCGGTAGCAGTTATTATAATTATTAGTAAATCTCTGTAGTTACTTAAGAGCAATATACTGCCATTTTAAGTTAATTTTAATAACATGAACATGTCTGATAGTTAAAAAAAAGAAAATTTCCACAAAAACATAACCTTAAATTAAACTACACATTTCCTTTATACAACTGGCTATAAATTTTATAACACAAAAGTATAAGCTGTTTTTTATTATGGAAAACTGTAACAAAATTAAATCGTTTCAACCAAAGATGTTATAAAGTTCTCTGATTTTATATCAGATTGAGGAAGCCACATGCAGATTTATTAGAAATGCTCAATTACCTAATTCTCTGTTTATCGAATTTTATATCAATGACACTTTATATATATATATGTAAGAATGTATGTTAAATCAAATACACAAGCAATCTCTGCAAAGCGTGAATTGCTTAGAAAACAAAAGTGATGCCATTTAAGCAGTAAATATAGTATAAATACACACTGAGCCATATTTTTTTGTTTATATATGTGTACATATGTATTACATACATGGACATTTAGTTATAATAAAGTCTGTCTGCAGAATGGTGAAGAAGTTCAACTATGTTCCTATTAATGGCATTCCCATTTATCTGACATATAACCTATAACCTATTCATCTTTGTCTATAACATATTAAATGATAATTTTTTGTTAACAACTGTGTCAGTCCCAATCATAACTTTAGATTATATAATCTGATCATAAAATGATTGTAATTATTTGTAACTATATATTTATATTAGTTTAATTATAAAATTTAAATGCAACTCGACTAATATTTATTTCATATCACTAAAATTGTCTTAGACTGTACAGTCATACTCACAAGTACATGTACCAAATAATAAAGAAATCAAACCATTAACACTACAATTTTGTTTAGGTTATGTTCAGCTGCACTCAACCTGATTCAGTCGCTAGAGTCTCTTTACATGTTATAACAAATACAAACTTTATATCTCCCTTTGCTCTTATATACTTTATATACAAGATACATTGCTCTTACTTTATATATGCCTTTGTTCTTAGCCATAAGCCTTAAATCTTATGTCCTTTTACCTAAGTTACTCTGTGTGTTTACTCAACGCATATAGCTTTAACACGTTGAGGTTTGAATGTTTCAGGCATTGTGCCACACCTGTGGACTGGGCATTTTTTTTATGTAAATTGGGGATCTGTTACTTTTCCCCCTAACCACTACTGATGTTCTATTTATTTCATATAAAAGCCACTTTCATCCTCTAAATAATGGTACAGAATATACACATTTGTGCAATAATGCAAACTGTAGGAGTAAAATAATTATAATACTTTTTTGCATTAAAAACAGTTTGATATATGTATTTTTTAAAAGATCGCTCTAAATTAATATGATTACGATTTCTTACATGCAACTTGTAAAATTAATTACTATATACTAAATAAATTCATGACAGCTTTTAGAATGTCAATTATTTTCGAATGTCACCTAGAGGCTCGTTTTGCACGTGTTCTCACCACATCACCATTCTTACCACAAATGTGTAACATGTGTACAAGCACATAATTATTAGCTCCTCATATTCATTATTCAAAGGTTCTGTGATCAGTGGTGAGTTCTCCAATTAACAAAACTGCACAGATGCCGACAAATCCCTTTTGTTAGATGCAAGGTAATAGAACATGAACGAGCTCTTTTGAGCACTGTTCACAGCGGCAAACTACTCTGCCCAAGTACAGTTTGGGCAAAGACCTCAATATGGTAAATCATTCCTCATAAGTGATTTTTATAATACCTTAAAACGCAGTCAGTGTTTTTTTTTTTAATTGTATATCTATTTCAAATACTAATTTCTTTCATTTCTTGGAATTAAAGATAGACAATTTTACTACTCACAAAACAGGCTTTAGAACCAATTTTCCTGTACTAAACATACAATTTTCATGTTACCTGACAACACACAATAAAAATTAAAGCTGTCTAAAAATATGTCTTACTGAATATGACTACATACAATATATAGAATGCAACAGATTGAAAACAACCAAGAGCTCCATTCTGACTGGTAATTGCCCCAGAAATACATTATTTTTCAGACACTAAAAATTAGAGAGCTTCTCTCTTGTATTTCACTTCAACTATCTCTTTGCACTTATTTAAAAATTGAATTCAAAAACAAATTTCAGCATTCATTTATACTTTTATAGTGATAGACCATGTGCACGACCATTAGCTAATATAAATTAAAAGATATATTGCTGGTTATAAATATTAGTCACAGTTAAAATGTCTACACTCACTGGAGATATAGACACTTCTCAACATATCTTCTGTCTACTCATAATAGCACTGGAATCATATTATTTAACTCAAGCTTTCTCTGTTTATCAAACTCAGGTAATATGATCTGCCATCTTTATACCTTTCTTTAAAACACGTATGCTTCCCCTCTCCCTCCCATACATACACACAAATCTAAATGGTATAACACAAATTAAAATTTTCCAGACTGAACTGTTACCATTCACTGTGGACAGACTGTTCCAATTTTTAGTGATTGCTATATATATTAAAGGGCCAGGAACAAGTATTTATAATTTTTAAGACTAAAAATACATACTACAAAATTACTGGACACTGTTACACAAATTATGAATTAAAGGTGCCATTTTAATGTTGATGCCATTTCTGTGTATACCAGTAACGAATTTTAATACAGTTTTATTACTAAAAAACTGAAAAAATCTGGGGTATCTTCATTAATCTTACTTATTGCCATCAAAAATATAAAAAAAATTGCCATTTTCAGCCATAATTGTATATTAAAATTTGAAGAACTCCTCTAATAAAAAAATACTTTTGCCATTATTTGTTTACGATGTAATTTTGTTATAAATTTGTTGTATTTTGTAAGATATCTTGTACAAATTATTTTCTACTGTTTTACACAAGTAGAAATATAGATATAAATAATTAAATAAATTTTGTAATAAATTATTCATTGCATTGTATAATTCTTTTTAACCAAGCATTCTTACCTAAACCTTTTATTACTAAAAACCTCTCCTTAATGTATTCCCATTATGCCCATTTACATTAACCCTTTCTACACCACATTATAAACCAACAAGTGTACAACAGTTTTTATAATATTATATACTACTTTAAAACCACTAAATATACATGCTTACATTTAAAGTCCCGTTAGGCATAAACAGGGAGTTGAAAAATGGAGCCTGTTCAGTGGTATGAAAAGGTTTTATTTAGAATACGTTGTACTTTACATACATGTTTTCAAAACAGATGATAAAATGAAATCATATCTATTAAAAATAATGATACTTTTATAATAGAGCATAATAGATAATTTACAAAAACACAAGCATAAAGTAAATTTTCTTATAAAGCGTAAATACATACATTTTCTTACAAACTTAGGAAATAAATTCAAGAATTTAAGCAAAAGTAATACAAAGAAATAAAATGATAATAAAAAGTAATTTAAACTAAAATTCATGAAATTATTTGAAACTTTTTTTTTTCATTTACGCACAAATGTACTTTGCACATGCTACAGACGGAATGAGGGTGTGGCTCAATTTTCTTCATGCTGCAGACTTCATATCTTCCCCTTTTATCAACAAATTCTACAAAATGGACGCCTCTGTTTTCTAATCTAACATCATTAGGAATCGACCATGTCCTTCTTCCTTTTTTAGGTTGAGGAGGTGTGGTACTTTTTGACTTTGACTGTGACCGCTTTTTATGTGTTGTGATTTTGGCCATCAACCCTTGTGCTATGCATCTTCTATACTGGAGTACAGTCACTCTGTTTTCTGGATGTAAAAACTGTACATGATACACGAATTTACAAACATAATATCAATGATGCCCCAGAAAATTTGGTGCTACCATTTTCTCGATTTCCTGTTAACAATATAGTCGGCGAAACTGATCAGTAAGATCAATGCCACACATATGGATATTATAATCTGCCACAACTTCAGGACAAATTACATTAGTTTTATTCCCATCTTTGTTCTTTTCAGAAAAGTTTCCTCACACCCATGAAAATTTGAAGCAAAATATACTGGTCGATTATCCTTCCACTTGTATATACCAATATCTAAATTTGAAAACCTGTAATCGTAGTATCCTCTTGACATCTCTTTGTCACTTGCAAGAAAAGGTAGTCCCTTCCTCTACTTTCTTATTATACCACAAGCTAATATTTGTTCAGTTTTCAATTTTTCAATCAACTTGATTGATGTATAATAATTATCGAAGTATACCCTCAGCCATGTTCCCCAATAAGGCTTAGTCAACTCTAGCACTACCCTCTCACCTAAGCCATAGGTAGCAAACTCATCTGTTTGTTTCCAATTTTCCCCTGATAAAACATCAAAATTTGCAATATACTGTCTTTTATCAGCCAGACACCACAATGTTTTATAGGCTTCATAGGATTATACTGCTTTAGAGTAGAGCGTCTTTTATCAGCCAGACACCACAATTTATAGCCACATTTTATAGGCTTCATAGGATTATACTGCTTTAGAGTAGAGCGTCTTTTATCAGCCAGACACCACAATTTATAGCCACGTTTTATAGGCTTCATAGGATTATACTGCTTTAGAATAGAGCGTCCTTTGAACAATATTACGGGTTCATCTACAGACACCTCCCTAGACACATTGTACATGTTTCTAAACTGGTTATTTGGAGTGTCAATTAGAGGTCTTAGTTTATATAATTTATCACTACAGTCTTTAGGCATTGCAGACGTGTCATTGATATGTAAATTATTCAAAACTGCTTCAAAACAAATTCGGCTCATTGTATCTCTAACTGTGACCCCAGATCTGGACTAGTTGACCAGTAATCTTTCCATGATGGCATAACAACATACCCCATGTAAAAGTTTATTCCAATAAATGACCATAACTCATTTTCTTGAATATTCAAAAGTTTGTGTTGTTAAACTGCATAAAGGTTACTTTGATAAATTATATTACGCACAGCAGGCTCTAACATAGTTATATATATATCTGTTGGCATATCGCACATATCAAAAGCTCCCTCAACAGGACCTAGAAGTGACAATAAACCAACTATAAACCTCTCCTTTCAATAAGAAGTGAAAACAACCAGCTCATATGCTAGAAAAGTTTTGTTTACATACCTTCTGTCTTTCCAGTGTAAGCTGGAAGACTGTTTGACACCTTCTTTTTCCTCCTGCCTGGTGCCTGATCGGCTCCTGAATTTTAGGCACAGCAACATTTCGTTTCAGTAAATTTGATGATTTTTCGACTTGGTTGCAGAAGGGTGATTTGTAACTGCATTCAAGTCACCATCAAGTGAAATGTCTAAATCCATAATTGTACAATCTTCATCATCATTTTCCGGATCAGTTAAATCTTTATCGTCTGGTATTCCCTCTAAATACATAAATACGGTATTTCTTTTTCACTTAAACCCATTTTTTCCTGTAAATTATAATAAATATCATGAACAAAATGCACATAACTTACTGTCAACGTTTCATACAGTAATTGTATGTAACGTTGCATAGTAATTGTTATATACAGCATCTGATTACTAATTGTAAAACAATAATCCATAACAATATTTATTCAAAAAGGATATTATAACAATATTATGAAAAGGGATGTAATGTCTATAACTAAAGTATTCATAATAACAACTTTACATCTGACTAAACATAATATAATACTACAACAACATAATAATACTAAAACAACTGAGCATGAAAACAGGTTATAGTTTATACCTCACACTTCCTATACATATAGGTTATGTTGTTTCCTAATGGGACTAGAAAGTCCCACTCACGTTTTGTATAAGGTTTTTATAATTACACATTAAAAATACATAAGTACGTATCCTATGTATTTAGATAAGTATAATATATATATATATATATATATATATATATATATATAAAATCATTGTTTATTTACCTTTAAATTTAAAATTGTCAGAACACAAAATACACGCAGCTTATTATGCAACACCAATGAAGGATGTGGTGTCTTCAAGTTGAGTGGATCCAATGCAATCTAGTAGAGAGCTGGTGAACTATTTGTGTTGTAAAAAATAGTACACACAGGGACTCTGAAGTCCCAATTGTCAGCATAGTCCTACATGGCATGCTTGTAAATATATACAAATGCTTGCAGGAACTTCAAATTGAATTTTTTATGGTTTAGGTATAAAGTATATAAAATTGACACTGTTAAACCACGGATCTACTATAAACAAGATGTGTAGCCTTCCTTTCTACCACATACTATCGCCAGTTCTCACTATTTTTGTTTTATTATACCAGTATATTCTTTCTAAGTCTTCTGTAATGTGGCCCATACACCTACATGCTTTGCACGACATGCCAAGCGCGTTGTGCAATGTGTGGCATGCAATGAGGCCCACACACTTGAACAGCAGTCAGTCCCATGGTGTGCCTAATGCAATATGTACACTTTGAGAGCTAGTTGTGTTCTTGTTATTAGAACATAATTAATAATTACCAGTAAACCCGTGCGAAACTTTCGCACATGGAACCTTCCCCTCCCCTCTCCAAAAAAAAAATGATTTAGTCTTTTGTTGGGCTGTTGAAATTAAATACTCAGCGAAGTGTATACACAAAATTGCAAACAGAGTTTATTAATGTGACTGTATTTACAATTTACATACTTCTTTGTATACAATATTTGATGTCAGATTGCAATCATCTTGAATTTTTTGTTTGTCATTTTCGGTAATCGAAACAAAAGTTTTTCCAGAACAGTTCTGCAAAGTGTATAAACAAAACAGCAAAGAGAGTTTATTAAAGTGAACGTATTTACAATTTACAATACCTCTTTGTATACAATATTTGATGTTAGAATGCAATCATCTTGAATTTTTTGTTTGTCATTTTCGTAATTGATACAAAAATAATGTTAGATTTAGTGACTCTTGAAAAGGCTACATAGACTTGTCCATGAGTAAATACGGCATTTGGTAAGTATAATCCAGCTCTTTGAAGCGTTTGTCCCTGAGACTTATTGATAGTCATTGCAAAGGCAAATTTCAGTGGGAACTGTCTTCTGGTCATTTGGAAAGGCATGGTTGGGTCAGACAACATTTTTTCCAGAGTCAATTAACCGAGCAGTGACAGTGTATTCATGGAGGTGCGTGACGACCATTCTTGCCCCATTGATTAAGCCCTGTTTAGCTTATAAATTTCTGATCAACATGACAATAGTGTTTTTCTTCAAAATTAATTTATGTGTTGGCAAGCCTGATGGGTTTAAACTATTTAAGAATTCTAGAGGATACAATTGGTTGTCAGTCACCTCGTCAGATTGTACGGAATCACAACTGTGGTAAACTTTGCAATCTCCTTCTACAATGTTTTGCACAATGTGTTCATTGATTTTTGTACAGTCTTCATTTTTGGGCATAATATGGCTGTGTTGATAAAGTCGTTGACATTGTTGGCATTAATGCTGCCAGTTTGGAACACTTTCGCAATTATCTTGTTTTCCCACAGTAGAATGTCTTGGGAATCTTGACTGTGTTTGGTGAAACATCGTGTTTCAGTTCGAGTTCTCCGTTTTCTAACTGCAGCAGCCAATTGCTGAATTCTGGATCGTCTGTTCTCATATTTTGTGACAGTTTCCGTTTCTGTATTGTTCGCCACAGTGGTGATTGTTGTATGTTTGCTTCTATTATGGTCGTTCTGTTTCCGTGCTTGACAACAGGAAGTACCTCCCTGAAGTTGTAACGAGCAAAAAATTTAAAAATTTTTAAATTTTCACCTCGACGGAGTACGTTCACACGAGGCGGTGTCAACGATTTATAGTTGACGCAATAAATAAAGCGTAATGAGAAGATGTCAGAGGAGCGTCGCTAACTTGACAATAGAAAGACGTTAAGTTCAATCCAACTATAGAAATTGGTTGCACAAGATGACAGGGAAAGTTTAGTTCAGAATTATTGCTCACTACAGCTGTAACAATGCAGGCGAGGACATTCACACTTGTACTGAGAAATGTGGCAGATGTTCGACCAAATTACGTCAGTGTACGATAGACGACAAAAAGAGTGAAACTACATGTTACAATGGAACGGATGCACTGCACCTTAAGAAACAATACGAAGGCTGAGATCAGACAAAAACTCAAGTCATGTTACGCAGCTGGAGTTATCGTCTAAGTGACAGACAGAATTTACGAGTGGAAAGTTGGGGTGACTTCACCAGCCAGCAGATGTCCAAAATTATAAATAGCTACAAAAAAGGGGTATGACACAAGACAATACGCCGGGAGAACCGAAAGTACAGATAATGGCAATCTAGAGAAACACTGAGTTTACTTCAGACAATAGGTTGATGGACAAGTCTGTTATAGCCATAGTTTCTACGAAAAGGGTCAACGTTCGACAGAGCAAAATCGGGGGATGTCTAAGAACCTATCAGATGCCTAAAGTCAGGGAGAAAACTGGTAGAGAGGATTGTTTCCATAGCAACAGAAACGAAGAGCCTATCGGAAGAACGATGACGTAGGATCTTGACATAGTGGGACAAAATATTCCAAGAAAACTCAAAACTGACCAATCACGAATAAAGAAGGCGTAAACAGCCCCAGGGACAAAATTTTGAGTAGGGACGAATAAATAAAACTATCTGTCCAAGACGGGGAGGAGGCCAGTATTACTTTAAATTTTCACGAGTTTACTTTAAATTCGGAGCCAGTATCATTTCAATTTTTAGAACAGTTTACTCTAATTGTTCGGAGTCAGTTTTACTCTAAGTTCACAAGAGTATATTAATCGTTCGGAGAGATAACTCAAGTTCGGGAGTTAGTACGTCAACGCGTAACTCAGAAGACTTAGTGAAACCTTCATGTCACGATAGTCAGACTTAGTAAACTTTTAATAGTGATTTTCGAAGTGCGATGTAACGGACTTAGATAAGAATTATTCAAAGTGAACAATCAGATCGTTACACGAACAGATATCACCACATATGTAATATACTAAACAGTTGAACTTAATTCAGTGTTACTACACCTTATTAACACCATAAAGAACATGAAAACATTAAACTAATTAATCAATCACATGAATATTTGGATAAAGCAGTGATAGAAGTGGAACTAGACATGTACATTAACGTTAAAACGAACACACAACATACATCGTAAGATGAAGTATTTAATTGAACACTAAACATCAACTATTCACATAAACCTACGCCAACGCTAGTGACCGGAAGAGTGTGTGTAAGTGTTTGTGATAACGACGGCATTCAACGAGATGTGTCTTCATGTCATCCTCATCACTGGGACTGGACTTCACCAAAGACTAATGGATATTTCATAAATCAAGTAACCATTATTTTAATCATTACTAGTTAGTTACTTCTACTGACCTGATTCTTTCAAAGAATTCATCCCTGAGAAAATAATTAATAAACGCAATGAATAAATCAGAATTAAAACGTAATTAATGAATATATTAACAAAGAACTATCTGGGATTAATGAACGCATTAATAAGTAGAATATGAATTGTTATCTTATTTGATTTATATATGTATGTATGTTTCTTTGTTTCAGCATATATTAAAACATGAATTTGTTCTTATAAAATATGTATGTATTACAGGTACATCGACGTATCATATGTACGATTATAATTTATTGTGAATGATAAATAAACTAGTAATTTAAGTTGATCCTATATATGCGTTTATTATTACCAAATACAACCCAGATATTAACTTAAATTTTGAAGGAAATATAAAGTAGAATTTTAAGAGTTTCTTTTGCTCAGTAAAGTAAATGAATTGACAACATTAAGTTATTAAATGATATCAAGTATTTTGTTTATGAATAATCAGAATAGTTATACATTGTATTAAATGGCTGCATAACGCGCGGCATAAAAGTAATTAATTAATGCAAGTAACTGCATATTATCCATTGCAAATAAATATTAATACATTTATCATTATATTAAATGGCACCCAAAGTACGTAGGACGTTATAAATCAAATATATCGATTTAATATCATTATTAATATAATATTCATTATATTTAATGGCGCTCCAAGATCGTGGGGCACGGCAAACACAATTAAATAATTCATTGCCACAAATGTAAATTACATTTACATAATATTCATTGTAAAGTCGCCACCGAAAACTATTGTTTTTCCTCCGAAGTGTGTGTTTACGTTGGAAATATCTCGTAGGAGTTGATCAACAATTCCTAGGGCATGTTTGGGAACCATTGAAACTTCATCCCAAATTATCAATGATGCTCTTCGAAGTAGGTTGGCTTGTTTTGAACATGGCATGATAGATGATACTGAAGTGTCAAGGATAGGTACAGGTAATTTGAATAGGGAGTGAGAAGTTCTGCCACCCGGCAATAAATTGGCCGCTATTCCTGTCCAACCAACACGTAAGACAACCTTGTCTTCTCCTCGTAAAATGTGGCATAACGTTCTGTAAAGGAACGTTTTGCCGGTTCCACCTGGTCCATCGATGAACATTAATTGCTGTATGGCACTTCTGACTGCTTGCAAAATGTCATCTGTGATTTGTTGCTGTTCATTGTTCAGTTTGGCGTAAGCTTCCATTCCCTTTTGATTTTCTTCTTCGATGTTGTATCTGTTACCATCGTCGTGGAAATTGCAATCGGTAGGTTTCAGCAATCGAAAGTCTTCGCAATAGTGGCCGTGTTGTTTAAAAATGTCTTCTAAACAATGTAAAGCAACGTTTTTGGTAGTTTCAATATCATGAGTTCTGCGAAAGTCCTCTGATAATTGCTCGTGGAACGTTTCCCAAAGTTCAGGAATGTTCGTTGGCATACAAAATAAGCACAATGGCGAACAGTTCACGTAGCTGCTGAGGCATTTTGAAGTTTGTGGCCTCTTGCAAGCAGTCTACCCATTCTTGATCATTGTCCACCAAATGCAATTTTTCTGCAGGAATGACATACATAGTGTTCCATCAACCGTTCTGAGGTGAGCGTAGCTTGTCGCACCTTTCACATGCAGTAGAAGAACACGTAGGAAATATCTTTCACGGTCAGGAGGGTTTACGGTGTAAATTCTCCCAATGGAGTTTGCGAATCGTTTTCGTGGTTTCCACTCGTCCTTGATCCAGGTGTAATGTTCTGGGATTTCTGAGTACAAATACTGTCTCGCAATTTCTTCTTTTTCACATAATTTGAAATAAGCTGTACGTTTTGTTGCCTTGTTCATGTTTGCTTCCAAGTCTCTTCCAGGTTCGAAGTAAATCATTTGCTCTTCCTCTAAGTGCACTGGTAGACGTACCATGGCATGCGAACGATCAAAAAGGCGTCTTTCATGAAGCCTCCATATAGCCTCCGGGGGACTGACATACCGACAATCCAAGTAAAGGTTGATTTCATCAACACTGATTTGTTGTTGATCCTCTGGATTGTTATGTAAACGTACTGATGCGCAATCATGACCCTTGTATACGTACTTGTACAAATATTTAACAGACCTTACCGAAGAACAAATTTTGACATTAATGTGTGCGTCATATTTTAGTGTCAAATATCGATTATACGGCACAATCCAACGGTTATCTACCACTGACTCTCCCACTACAAAATTGATTCCATTATCTGTCCTCCGGTATAAGGGATACCTATTGACGTTAAGGTTTGTTTGCTCATTGAAATCTTTACGAAAACCTTTAGTGCACTGTCCATCTTTCATCCAGCGCAAGTTTGGATTGATCTGTCCACATGGATTGTGGATCATACATTTCTTAACAATGCTGTAAATTATGGGATCTGTTTGAGGATCAGGAATTTCAGCTGTAATCAACAAATCAACATATTCATCTTCAGTTAATTTGTCAGACTGCCTTAACATAAGTAAAATGTGTGCATGAGGCAACCCTCTCTTTTGGAATTCTATGACATAGACATAAGATATTACAACCCCTAACATATGTTTTTTTAGAAGATCATCGAGCAAAGATTTTAACTTCAAACTAAAGACTCTTGTTATCAGGTCTGATCTGTGTTGAACTTGTTCAAACGGCTGTAATTCACCTGTTATTTCAGGCCAGTTCGGATTACATGTGAATGTCAGAAAAATATCAGGCTTGCCAAAGCGACCAACAATCGACATAGCATCTTGGTAGTTCTGGAGCATATTTCTTGCAGAGCCTATAAAATATGATGGCAAAACCACTGGAATTCCTGGTAACATACCCCTTTGCTGAGCATTACTGTGAATGAAATCAGTCAGACCTTTGTAATTTTCAGCTCGCAATTCCTTCTGATGAGATCTTACATAAGCAATATGGGAGCCTTCTACTTTTACATAACTGTCAACAACAAACTGTTGAAACAGTTTTCCTGAGTAATGAATTAGATTGAAAGTCCCTCTGACTGCCAGACGATAACAGTAATATTGTAATTGGGTAGTGACAGTCCTTACTGCTGTTCTATGAATGTTAACGTGAGGCATGCCAGGCTTCCACCCTGAATCACTGCATGGGAAAAGCAATGGGTAACACATTGGGTCACTGTGTGGATTCAAATAGGATATGCGAGTTAATGCTCCAGAACATTTTGAGTACACAACAAAGTGAAATTGGCCTGGGGTGCACCATCGTCACTAATAAATACTGCTGCCACGTGACTTGTTGTTGGTAAATTATACCTCTTTGGATCAAAAGCATTTTCTGTTGTGAATTGTAATTGTACATCTGGATCATTCACCATGTAATGTTTGATAATTTGAATATTTGTGCATAAGGATTGTGATGTGTCAACATCGTCTGCAACATGGCCATTATTTCTGGGTCACAGCGTGAATTTGCAACATTTCCAAGTCATTGCTCTAAAGCCTCATCAGAATCCATAATAAATAATCCAGCGTAAGATGGATTGTGACCTGCAGGTGGCTGCAACCCACCGATCATTTGATACATTTGTCCATGAATTTTAAAACAAAATGGGCCACGTCCTGGAACATGTACTGAGTTTACTTGAACAGAGGCCATAGCTAAAGCACTATTAAATTGGCGAATGTTGTCTAAATAGTTTTTAGTTGTGTTGTTATTACGCTCAAGCAAAGTTTTAAGTTCATCACAAACAACAACTTCTGGTACATTAATCTTACCCTTGTGACAGCAAAGAGATGACAATCCCTCTGAGACTTCTAAAGAAAACAGTTTTGCACCACAATATTTGCAAATTTTGTTCATGGGACCAACAGAGTGTTTTGTCACATCACAATCCTTTTGCAAAAGCCTTGCACAACAATAAGTCACTGGCAGCTTGTCTTGCACTCGCGTTCGTTCAATGTCTATTTTCAACCGTTGCAATTGTGAAGATGTGCTGGTTGTAGGTTGTGTCGAGTTCTCTGCTGCCGTTGCTTCATTACGTGTGCTGGTTGTTGTTTGTGGTTGTAGTTGATCGATTCTCCTGAGACGGGATGCTCTTTGAGAGTTTCTCAGGGTTGCAAGCCATTGTTGTCTTTGGCCAGGCGTCTCGTTTGTTGCCAGTCTTTTGCAGCGACGTCTCTCACTCACTCCTTCAAGAGTTCTTTTCCTCGGCATGATTTAAGATATTAGGCATGTCTGACAGCAGAAAAGAAAAAAAAAATTAAGACACCGTAGATTTTTCATTTAACTTAAATTTTAAAAAACAATGTGTTTTAACGTAAACTGACTGACTGATTGTTTCTTTTGCGCAAATATTATCATGTTTTCTATATAACTATATAACAAATATATTTACTAAATAACAAACATTATCATGTTAATATATTTACTATATAACAAACATTATCATTAATGATAACTGTATTTTATATATACTTACACTTGTTTTTTATTAATGTTACACTTATTTTCATATAAAGTTGTTATAATATAATGTTTCGATCGATTTCGGTCAATAGCCCATCTTCAGGTTCACAATAAAACAACACTATTTATAAAAACAAATTTGTAGATATTGTTAGTTTTATACATGTGTTGGTCGTATAAAGCTTCCTAGAAACTGATTCTGTTATAGAGTGTTTATATATTATATCAGCTGATTTTGTTGATTTTGTCGTAATATTTCAAAAGTTATATGATTTTTAAAATCAGTCATAATGTTTAATAAATCTTCATGGTCCTCTTCTTTTATATGGTACCTTTAGGCTGCGTATATATAAAAAAGAATAAAATTAAAATAGATTAAACTTAAACATTATCATGTTAAATTGCTAAATTCAATGTCAGCAGCGATTATTTCTGTCTTGATGCGTTTACATATCAAATTTCTAGACTGTGGGGAATCGAAAGTGTGGAAGCGTCACGCAATGATGACATCATACAGCATTCAGTGATCTGTCTTTTAACTTAAATTTTAAACAAATAACGTGTTTTAATGTAAACTGAGTATGCTATGTCAGAAGTCGGTAAAAAATCCTATCCACTGATACCTTATTCATCGCTGTAGGCTTTGTATTAGTTGAGAAAAAGGGATGTTGACAACAGAAATAATATATACTAGTGGTCGCCCAGTGGTCGAAATTCGACCGTAATTCATTAAATTTTTAAGTTTGAATGTTATTGAGATTCTTTTGTCAAAGAGTATACCTCTATAATCATTGCATATAATTTTTTTGAATTTTGTTCTATTACATCAGCTGCGAGCGTGTACAAATACGTCATTAGCGTGTGTTGTTTGCCTTAATTCCCTGCAATACCTATGAAATTTAAAATTTAATGTTAGTAACAGTTGAAAAAAAACACAATTACAGCTTGTATTCGTATTTATTTTTTGATATAATTCATTGTCAGTTTTAATTTTTTCATGTTATTATTGAATCAAATAAACGCTAATAAAAATGAGACTTGACATTCATAGAAGTATAAGATACATTGTTTTCAATTCCAGTGGATTACATTTCATTTTTGGTAAGGTACAAAATTCGAAAACAGTTTGAAGATTATCTGCTACAAAGCTTATATAATTTTTTAATTTTTTTTTCTATGCATTAATTTTCGAGTTATTTGAAAAATATGAAAAATAGGAAAAATGAGGTTTAGCTTGGCTAAGCCATATTTAAAAAGCAATAACGCGTTTTTTGACATTTCCTTGGGTTTTTTTAATTGCCATACTGACCAGGTTTCGCCAAGGCTACACAGTTATTTTGCCTATCTTTTTCGAATTATATAAAATTTAAATACAAAATTAATACAAAATAAAAAATGAAATAAAAAATACGTGCCTCGTATTTTTTCATATATTTTTCATTAAATCAAAAAAACCGGGCGGTTAAAAAAATAAATGTTGTCCATTGAACTTAAAATAGTTTGAAAGTGAATTTAATGATTCAGAACTTCTGTGTAAACGATGTTTTTTGTAAAAACTCTTTCATCATTTGCTAAATGCCCTTGGCCATTATATTCGGAAATATAAAATCTCAAACCATTGAATGATCGAACTCTACTTGCTGCGACGTACAATTGACCATGTGTAAAAACTGGCTGCCTCAATAAAATTCCATTTTTTTCAAATGTTTGTCCTTGAGACTTATTTATTGTCATCGCAAATGCAGGTATAATTGGAAATTGAGTTCTTTGAAAGTTAAATGGTAAAACAGTACCGGAATATGTTAAATTTATACGTGGAATCAAAATTCTCTTATTGCATGCGGTTCCAGTTAAAACTTCGCAATCAATAGCATTACGATGCATACACTTGATGCGCATTCTTGTTCCATTGACTAATGCTTCCTTTGTATTTAAGTTTCTGATCAGTAAAACGATGCAATTAACTTTCAATACTAACTTATGTGGTGGCAAACCACTAATAGTCAAAGAATTCAAAACTCTACTGGATAGTTATTGATTTCATTGTCATCATCACAAATTATTTTATCGTAGCTATGATATGTTTTCTGTTCACCTGGTATTCGATTAAGTATATCAGTATTAATAAAAGTACAATCATCATTTTTAGGTGCTAAAATAACTGACTTCAATATGTTATCTGAGAGTATGTTTTCGGAAATATTTCCATACACCTCATTAATAATATTATTTTCATCTCCTATTAATTGCTGAGGTATTTCAATAATATTTTCACCAAACTGAGGGAATTGTGGGGCTTCATCATTACCAATTTTTTTCAAGAATTCGACAAATTCTATTTCACTTGGTAAGGCTCTCATATTTTGAGTAAACGTTACTTTATGAAAATAAACAAATTTATGCCAACTCGTGACACAATTTTCAATTAAAGTTGCACGTGATCCATGTGGGACAACTGGTAAGATTTGCTGAAAATCACCGCGCAGAAGTATCGTTTTCACTCCAAATGGTTTATGTTTATCATTTTAATTGCATAGATCCTGCAATAATCTATCTATGATTTTCAACACTTGCAGTGGGCACATAGAAATTTCATAAATAATTATCAATGATGATGAATTTATGTAACTTCCATAGCTACTATTTGCGGTAATATTCGCTACAGAATTTTTCAAAATGGGTATAGGCAATTTAAACACATTGTGTAAAGTTCTACCACCAAGTAATAGAGTTGAAGCTATGCCACTGAACGCTGTTGCAATGCAACTAAGATTAAGCGAATTTAATTTGTGAACGATTGCTGTTTGTGTGAATGTTTTTCCACAACCTGCATGAGCGGTTAAACAAAAAACATTAGATCCAGTACCATGGTGCAAAACTTCACGAATCACACGATCAATTAGATTACGCTGTTCAATATTTGCAGTTTCATAATGCTCACAAAACAGAAACTCTTGTTCTATTGGATCAATAGCATTTGCTTCATCTGTTCTCTGCGAATAAGTGGGAACTGGTAAACCAGGTTCTTGACATGACAAATTATGAACATTCAAAATATCTTCAATTTCTAATAGAGCTGTGTTAAAGGATACTTCTTCATTGTAATCTCTCAAGAAATCTTCACTAAGCTATACTTTAAATTCATTCCATAACGCCAATGCATTGGCTGGCACATTTAATGCACAAATGTAACCAAATAAATTTCGCATTTGTTTTGGTGAATGTAATTCTTTTGCTTCATTTAAACATTCGCGCCATTCATAATCTTTTGAAGCAATGCCGCGAGCATGGCATGCTTCAACAAAAGAAGTGTGTATAATTCCATTGTATGTTCTAACATCCTCAAATGATTTTGGACCACAGACATGTAATAAAAGCAATCGTAAATGGAAAAGTTCTATGTCTTTTGGTGATATGACATATATGCATGTAATGATTTTATCACCTCCACGCCTTCTCTTCTTCCATTTTTTTCGGGAATCTTCCCACACATAATGCAAAGGAATTTCAATATACTTATATTCATGCGCTGATGGATCTGATCGATTCAATTCAAAAAATGCTAATAATTTTGTTTGTCTTGCATTTTCAATTGCTTGACGTTCTTGCCCTTCTCAAAAGTAAACATTCTGTCTACGCTGTAAATGAATGTCAAGTCTAACGATGACATGTGATTGAAAATGCATTGGTAATTCATAGATGCGCCATACAGCTTCAGTTGGTCCGACATAACGGCCATTTAAAAAATTTTTAACTTCATCAATTTGTATTTCTTGACCTGGTTCATTTCTCTCTGAACCTAATTCAACAGATGCACTGTCATAGCCTTTATACACGTATTTATAAATGTATTTAACACTTTTAACTGTAGTGCATACTTCAACATTTATATGGCAATTAAATTTGGCAAGTAAATACGGATTGTATGGTACAACATAACGATTGTCGAGGCAACTACTGCGAACTTCAGCATTAATACCATTATCACGCCTTCTGTATAATGGATATCCATTTAATGATTCACATGTAATTCATTAAATCGTTTTGGATAATCTTTTGTGCATTTTCCATCTCTCATACATACAGAATTTGGATTAAGTACACCGCATGGACCATGCAAAATGTGTTTTACAACATATTCATGTAATGTAGAATGTGTCTGAATGTTAGGAATCTCCGCAGATACAACTTTATCAATATCGGTAGCGTTAACAATTTTATCTTGCTCATTTAAAGAGAGTAAAATGTGAGCATGAGGCAATCCTCTCTTTAGAAACTCAATTGTATAAATGAGTGCTTCAACTTTACCGAAGATTTTTTTTAGTGTAAGGCCCTCAATTAATGCTTTCAGTTTGGACTTGAATACACGCACAACAATATCAGGTCGAAAATTAGCTGACTCACCTACACCAATATTGCTAACTATTTCAGGCCAACTTGGATTGCAAGTCATTGTAATAAACAAAGAAGGCTTTCCAAAATGTTGTACAATTGACATTGCATCTAAATAATTCTGATACATATTTCTTGGAGATCCATTGAATGAAGATGGTAAAATTACTCTACGGCCAACATTATTGGCATTGGGGTTCAATTCTAAATAATCTGTTAAATTGTTGTAAACTTCAGACCTAAGACTTGTTTGATTTTGTCGAATGAAATGTAACCTTGTGCCCTCTATTCTCACATACATATCAACTATCCACTGCAGAAATAATTTTTGTGAATGGTGCAACATGCTAAAATCTTCTCTAATTGTAAGTCGATAGGCTGCATACTGAAGCATGGTTAATTTATTTCTGGGCACTCTTGAATTAGATGTAGTTGGTACATTATGAGAAATATTGATATGCCACCCAGTATCACCATTTGGAAAAAGTAATGGATACGCTAAAGGGTCCAATGATGAATCGAAAACAGAGATATTTTTAATGGTACCATTAACTTTTGAAAACGAAACCATATTTTGTTCAAAGGGTGGCTCACCATCAACTGTACTAAATATTACTGCTACATCAGTTTGAACTGCATCATTATAACGGTGTAGATCTAAATCACGATTTACTTTAATGAGCATACAAATTTCTTTATTTTGATTTTCAACTCTCTGACAATGATCTTTCATTGCAATGAATGACCGAACGAAAGGATTAATGCGTTCCAATTCAAGAGAGATTTCGCGCATTATATTGTTATTGCATGTTTGATTATAGTGTTCACGTAATCTATAATTGACAGCAGTGTCAACATCATAAAAATATAATTGCACATAACATGGTGAGCGACCATATCCAGCAGTCATTGGACCTGATCTGTGATAAAAAACATCATGTATTTTAAAATGATACACTCCACGCGTAACTGTATCTGAAATTTTAGCTTCTGAGCTAACCATAGCAAATGATGAATTGTATTTACGAATGTTTTCAAAATAATTTTTTGACTTTCTTTTTATTGAAGGTTCATTTGAAGTAAGTCCATCATACAATGATTTAAAGTATTCATTTTGACTTAAGGCCGGTAATATTACTTTACCCTTATGACAACATGAAGTGAATACAGTCCTTTCACCTAAAGTGACCTCAGATTCGAAATGTTTTACATTGCAAAACCTGCATTGTAAATGCATTAATCCACAATCAAAAGTATTAAAATTTCTTGGAATGACATTCAGTGCGCATTTAAATGTATCCCTCAAAATAATTTCATCATTTTGTATACTATTTACACTATTTAAATTTGCATTTGGTCTATTATCATTTTGACTTTAACGCGAATATATATTCCTTCTTCTTTGTCTCTCACTCCGACCCGTCAATGTTATACTATTTACACTATTTAAATTTGCATTTGGTCTTTTATCATTTTGACTTTCACGCGAATATTGTAATAATAAATATATATATACAAATATTAAGGTGTTGATGATAATAAGCTATTGTGGAGTATGAGACTCCGATGTAATCAAGCCCCACTCTTTGGGCTAGCCAATTTGTAATAAAATAAATAATTGATATGTGATACTGTAAGTTGTAATGTTTAATTGGTGTGATTGGTGTGGCTCTCGACGTCTTACTGGCCTGAAACACTTCCTTAAGTTTCCCAGCTGGTCGAGTCCCAATGGTAGCAAGACCGGTCGAGTAGCGTAAAGTTGATGAAGGAATATATATGTTCAGCTTCGCCGAAAGTTTCAAAACAAAATTTATTGTTTTGAAGGAAATTTAAAAAAAAAATTTATGTTTATAAAAAAAAAATAATTTAAAAAAAAATTTAAATTTTATTAATTAATTAATTAGGATCAATTAATTAATATAGGGCTGTGAAGTTTTAAACAGTGTAATGCTCTTCTGAAAATTTTTATTAAAATTTTAGTATATTTTAAATAAGCTATCACCACTCATAAGACTGTCTTCAAACCAATCGATACTTGTTTACCTTTTTATTTTTTAGGTTATCTTCACTTATAGGTGGTAAAGTCCTTGTAGATTATCAATTAGAATTATATTATTGGTAATTAGTATTATTGAAGAAATAAAGAGCTATTAAGTATTGAAAAGTATTAATGTTTTATTAAGTAACAGCAATATTGACTCTTATCGATTAGTATCGATTCTCAGGATATCGAAAAAAGTTACAAGTATATGTTATAAAAATTATATAGGGTTCTTTAAACAGCCAGTTATTACCAAAGTCAGAGAAATCGGGCTAATATTTAAAAAGTATAACGTTACAATCAAATTAATAGTTATTAATAAACACAGACATTGAATAATAATTTGTAAATATAATAATTGTTTTCACCAAACAGCTGAGTTGAACTAAGAAGAAGGCACTGGGATCGTCAAAGCAAATGGCCGCCGTCAAGTTGATCAAAATGTTGCTCGTTCCTGCTGCATTCCAAATAATGTATTTTCTGGCAAAATTCCTGTTCTTGTGTCTGCAAATCTCTTGTTAAATGTTGTGTAGTGACTGGTGTAGTGATTCTGGGTTGTATTTAGTATGTCTGTGTAATTATAAGTCAAAACACTTTTCCCAATTCCGACACTAATTTGGTTAAGGTATTATACAGTTTTCTGGTGTTTTGTGGTGTTTTTCAGAGTAGAAATGTATTGTTTAGTGTTAATTAGTGTTTCTTGATCGTTTTTGTCACAATATATAGGTTCTGGAAAGATTTTATAATTCACTCTCGACTTTACCGTAACGTACTGTTCGCCACTTATCTTTAATGTTGTAAAAATAGGTTAGATCGTCACAAAACTCTCGTTTATGTTATCCGTTCAAATACCAATAATCAACTAACTGTTTCCTTCAGTTTCAATTAAACTCTTAGCCCATATAATATTATCCTTAACATTGTTCAAAAATATTTTCACATCCTGTGTACACTTTACTATTTCACTATATGAATGCCTAAACTTTGGTTATTTGTCAATTTTATTCACTAGATGTGATTTAAATTAATCTTTCAGTTCATTCTGGTTATTTTCAGATTAAATAATGCCATTTTATAGTGTTTTCTGTCCAAAAAATAGTAATTTCACTTTCAGTTTGGTATACTCTGAAAAGTCAAAACATCAAAATTTACTTCCTGTCATTATATAAATTCAGCCATTTTATCAGTTATATTTAATATTAATAATCCTATATTGTATTAAAAGGTTCATATTCCCTTATCTTCTGGTAATTAATTGAATTAGTTGTATTCTGAAACATTATTCTGGAATATATGACTCCCATGTCCAAATTTCTGAGTTTAGTCATTTTCATTTTTATTTATAATTCTGAATATATTTATTAAAATCTCTCTAAATGGTATGTGCAATTATATGGCATGATCTCAAGTTTATTTTGTCTAAACCCCTTTTGTTTATTCGCATTTAAATGATTAATTTCTCTGTTTTGATGAAGTTTGGTTTCCATTCTTTTGGCCTATGATTTTTTAACAATTTTTCTTACAAAATATTTTACAAACAATATATGATGTGTAATACCCTCTCTGACTTTTACATATAGTATTATAAATTAAACATATTTTCAAATTGCACAAAAACAATTAGTATTGGTTACAATACAAATAATAGTTAAAACAAATAAAGAATATTTTTTTTAAATAAATGATTGTCTTCAAGTCAGACATTTTGCAACAAAATCCTTATTTCTAAACATGGAAATATGGCTTACAAAAAAGGTTTTTTACTAACTAACATCTTAATTACTCTCTACTATTTACAAGTGGTAACTATTTTTATAGTTCTGATGTTAGTTGTTTCAGACCCAAACAAATGGCCTTATATCTAAAACATTTTAAAACATTCCTATACTATATACATAAAAACCTTATATTTATATTCTTATTTCTAACTATTATTATAAGTAGGATTCTACAGTTTTTATACCGTCTTTTATACATTGTCTTTGGGGAATTGCACCCTGTCATTAACAAATAAATAGTATTAATTGTTCAAAAGGTATTATGAACTCTGTTTTTCTTTTTTCATGTAAAACAAAATGTTATTTTAAACAGATTCATGTCTTATGAACAACATATTGTCACAGTACACATTTTAAGTCATTGAAAAATGCATATTTCATTGCATCCAATGTTTGTGATTGCCAAGAATGAAACACAAGGTTCATTTTTTATAATACCCAAAACTATCACTGGTTCACTTTGCACTTATATATTATGTTAATGCTAAATGGTCGTATAGTCTTATTAACATAATAAATTGGTTAGCGTTTTTTCAATGGAGATTTGTTCCATGGGTACTATATTATTGTTTCATCTTAGTTCACAGGAAACTTTTACTTTATACACTCCTCTCTCTTAAATTTGTATACATGTGGTTTTTATTTCGTTATACTTTTGTTTTTAGATATTTATTTTGGGGATATAGGGATTTGGGTGTCTTTTATAAGAGCATGACATCTTCTTCAGGATGCTGCCCTCTTCTTCTTTCTTCAGTCTTCTTTTCTCCTGCCTTCTGGGACTGGTATCTTCTCCATCTTCTTCTTGTTGCCATCAGGTTTCTTGGGATCTTCTCCATCTTCTTCTTGATTTCAGAAATACACCACCTGTGTTGTTTGATCTTGGCTTATTTTAGGGTTTCTATTCTATTTATTCTCCCTCGTTGTGGGTTTGGTTATATTCTGTACTGCTTGGTTATTTACTTTTTACCTTCCTGGGTTATACCTTGAAAACCTTTGGTTATGAGACTGGTTTTGGATGACTCATCACTAGTAACTCTTTTTACTTGAACTTGTATTTTCTTTATAATAATGATTTCTTTCCACAGTTGCTATGAATTAATTTATTTATATTAAACTTAATGCTTTCTTCCAAATTTAAACATTATAACTTCATTATTCTAATGATCAATTGCCATTCAATATTATGCATACATCTGTCACGCTACAATATATATTCCTTCTTCTTTGTCTCTCACTCCGACCCGTCAATGTTCTATGTCGAGGCATAATGGAAGTAGGTGCGAATATCTGAATGTAAAAAAAAAACATGTAATGAAATTATTGAAACTAAGATTAGACAGGGTTTAATTTAAAAATAATAAAATGTACTCACTTTTTTGAAACCACCAATAATAATTAGGCGAGAGTAAGTCAATTCAAATTGCTGCTACAAAATTTTCCTTTTGCAACAGGTGTATATTAAGCAAGCTGTATTTCACTTTCAACTGCACATTAATATATAAAACACAGATATCTAATATACAAAATATAAAATAAACGCTTTTTTGCCTTGACATACACTCCATAGACTATTGAAAAAGGAACATTTGAAATCACACAAAATTCACAGCTCATTCAGACAATCTGTCAGTAATTATTTGTTGGCAACATTTTAAAATTCTTTGGTGACAATCTCTACTCTGTGCGACTGTTTGACCACAGACTGTTATGTGTTTGACATTGGCAGTATGAACGTAAACTAACGACAGACTATTTGTTATGCGTTTGACATTGGCAGTATGAACGTACACTAAAATGATTATAATTTTATTGCCTGGCAACAAAATTATTTTATTTTTAACAATTACCATTGTTTGAAAAAGTTTAAATGAATTTTCAAGTGCAAATGAATATTTTATTTTATTTTATGTATTTGTAACACATATTACATATAAATTTTAGCTTTCTGCACTCCTTCTCCATATAAACTTTAACTATGCCAAATCTCACACTCCTCCGTGCGCGCAATATGCTTAAAAAGGGGTACAAAGTTTTCTCTTCACGTATTAATATATAGATTATCTGATTAATTACAAATCACAGTAACCTATGAAGTAATCAATTGGACAACCAAACGCGTAACACTTGTCCTGCACCATAGAGACCACTAGAAGTTGCATACAGTGTTAGCGAGAAGGGAGTTCACACACCCGCAAGAGAATAGTGACCAATAGGGTAACATATATGAGAAGCTTCAAATGTGAATTCATCTATTCTACCTTATGTTTAAGGTAATCTTTATGAGGGTAAAATACTGTGGCACTCAATTATCAAATGGCAACACTGTTTTTTTTGTTTCATCTATTTTGTTACACGTTGAATTAGTTTACTGCCCTATGAGTGCGAGGTGTAGGGGAGTGTAGAGGTTTCTAATGTACCTATTACTTGGCTGTAATTCCATAAAACGTTATTTTGTGTTGTATTTGATGAGTTAGTAAGGTTAAAAAAAATAATTTGGCACCGACTTCAAAAAGTGAATTCAGATAAAGTTAAGTAAAAAGGCTTGTTTTTTTTCAGCTACATAAGATCAGATGGTAAGTACATTAAGTCATAATAAATGTTGCAGTACAGTCATTTTTATAAAATTTAATAATTTCCATATTGCATAGCATTGAATGTGAAAATTATTTTTCACTTCTTACAGCTTTTTATAAAATAATTTCAGGTGTGTTAAAATATTTTTTTCATTTTTTGAGTTGGTTTAATTTTTGTTTTCAAAAATTTCTAATTTTAAAAAGTAGCTGAATAACAACATAGAAAACTTCAATTTTTTGCATATGGTCTATTATTGTTATGAAAAACAAAATAACACTGGTTAGTGTATCATGTCTATGTTTTATTTTAGATTTTGTAAGCAACATTTGCTGTACTTTCAAATTAAAAAAAAAAACTTAATATGTTACATTTTTTATTACCCCCCCCCCCAAAACAGTAATCAGAAGTTTTTAAACTGAACAATTTTGGTTAAACTTCTTAAGCTTTGGAGATGATGAATTGTGCCGTGTTTTGGGAAAAACGCGGTGGTGTTCCTATATATATGTATAGCAGAAGGATTAAAATTACGTATTTGACTACGCGAGGGGGTTACGTAAAAATTTACGTACGCTTATTCGGACCTTGTCATTATGATTTTCCCTTCTGCCGGCCGACGCGTGCGCGCTCTAGGTCGGAGGTTACGTACTGTTTTTTCAAGTGCCGGTTCGCTCAGTTCAATTTTGGCTTTCGGCGTATTAACGACTGGTCTCCGGCTGACAGAGCAAATGTAAAAGTTTTCGTCTTCTAGCTGCTATACTTATGGATAAGTAGAAGTCTACGCGACCTCCGGTAAGTCTATTAACATATATAAATTAGTTATTCATAAAAACAAATTGTATTTATTTGATATTAGCGCGGATGCGTTGCGATAGATATTGCAGTGATTCATCACCACGTGGCAGCCATCAGGTTAAAATTTGTTTTATGTATGTTTTAATCTTAACGCTGGTTAGCCGATATTAGCAGTAATAATAGAATAATGTGTTATAATAATGTAGTAATAATCATACTCAATTCATTAAACCAAGATGGGGCGTAAGTCAGTTATTTTCTGAAATGAGTGTACATCACGGACTTGTCAAAGTTTGCTAATTCCTGTAAGGGGAGTTAAGTGCTTCATGAAAACTTTTGCATAACTATTAATTAAAATGATTATTATTATTATGGAATGACTATATTTGGACATATTATATTTTAAAATGTTTAAAAGGGTTATTTTGAAGCGATTTATTAGATTCAATGCTGTTCTATACTTAGTGAATTTTCGGAGTTTATAAACTGGGTAGGCCATGCTATGTCAGCTGGTAAATGTGGTAGTGTGTTTTATTAACTTGTAAGTAATCCCAGATATAATTGTGCAGGGTTTCTGATGTAGACGGGAATCTGTCCCGCTCCAGAAGGATGGCCAAACAACTGCCTCCGATGATGTAGATTCAAACATTTCCGTCAGCTGTCAGCCGGAATGGACGGACAAAATGCACCCAACGGAACCCTCTAACTACACGCTACTAACCAGGTGAAATTTAACCTTATTAAACCAAAATGTTGTGGCCGATAAACTCTTTTGAGACACTTGTGCAGACGCTCCAGTTTGGAAAATTATTTCCGGACAATGGGGGTTATATGTTATTTTGTAATTTTTGTAAGGCTTACGCCTCATATATAAATACTATGTCTATCTCATTCTGAGAATTGTAAACGCGGCCAGGGTCATGCATCACCCGGGTCGAGGGGAGTTTTCAAAAAAAGAGTCGGCACTAAATTGTTTCTGTGTTGTGCATGCATGTGCAGATGTATTTGTCCACGTGGGGAAATTTTAAGGTTAATTAATTTTTCAGTTAATGAGGGCTCATGTATTTTATTACTAATGTAAAGATCTGGGAGGTGTTTTAACATGTGGGCGGCCCCCGTAGGGGCCGTTCACTGCAGGTCTGTATCATGTCAGATTTTGCTGGATCTCGCCCGGACGCCTGACCCTACCTGAAGTCAAGTTTTTTTATGAACACTGTAAGCCGTTTCAGTACATTCATGACATAGATTCTGTTTTGCAAAAATTCAGTTCCACTGTTCAGCTAATTTTGTAAACCTTAAATTTTGCCATAGCCAGTTAAATATTGTCACAGTTTATATTTTGCCATAGTTTAAATTTTGTAACGGTTAACCTTTTATTGCTCACTATACCAATTAATTAACGTTAAAGAATACAAGACTAATCAGTATCAGTTATGAATATTCATGGGTGGTCACGTTCCACTATTTTTACAAATTCTGTCAAGAAAATAAAAAGAAATATGAAATGCAGTTAGGCAACCGGGCATCCATGTTAACCTCGTAATGGCACTCTTTATCATTATCATTGACGAGATCCGAAATTGATAATTGAACATCTGCGTGGTATTTGTGCGCAGGCCGCAATGCTTACATAGAACATTTAGATTACTATTTATCTAGTTAAAATTTTGGGGCATGTCTGCTCCACTCCTTGGGATATATTAATTGAGGTTTTTGGGGGTTTAGTCATTTATTAATTGAACATTGAGGTGGGCCGGATACTTGGTCAGAATAAGGGGGGTTGAGGGTGTATGATAACAAATATATGCTGCTAACCAGGTGAACATGTGATGTGTTACTTACATGTAAATGTCTTTCTATGTCAATTATATGGGTGTGTTGTGTCTTATGTGATTGTTACATTATTATATTTGATTATGCATATGTGTATATTTCTATATATTTATATCATGTTAGGAAATGTGTAATTACTTGCAGGTCGAGATTGTGTGCCATTTCACAATAGTATTATTATTATTTATGTGCCATTCAACGATTTATTATTCAATAATTATTCAGCTATTTATTATTTATTCAATATTTATTTATGATAATAATTTATTATTTATTACTCAACTAATTGGCGATGCATAGCTTAGGGGAATTATAACAACAATTATGGGTTTGAAGTGAGCTATATTGATTGTGAAATACTTAATTATCTTGCTTTAAGGGCGCATATGTTGTATAAAGCAGAGCACAATAAATACTGTTATTGTTATCTTAAGATCAGTGTTTCATTTGCAAGTCCCATCATACTGGACCCAGCACAATTTTGGCTTCTCTAGGCTCTACCTAGTCCTAAATAACTTGTGGCCTCTCTTTCAAAAAAAATAAATAAAAAAAAAAGGAATAAGGGGGGAGTTGGTTTTCTATAGATAAAAAGCATAAAAGGGAAGAGGGGTTACAGAATACTGTGACTGTGTGCTGAACTGCATTCAGCTTTTAAAACCCGCGCGTTCTCATCCGCATTTAAAACTCGCACGACTGCCACTGCCTAGTGATCGTGTCGCCGAGTGAAGTGACTGAGTCACAGTCTATTTGTCAAGAGCGACGACAAAATCAGGCTGTTCGCGCCCAGCTAATTTTGGCTGCACAATGACTGGGTGAGTTTTGGTGGTTAGACTGCGCAATTTATTCGCTCTCATTCCTCATCTTACACTCGACTGAATCATTTCTGACTGGCGGCCGGATTTTCTGTAGTCGTTTATTTCTACTAGCATGGAAGCCTAGTTCTAAAGTGTCCCAGGTAAGCCTCAAAGCTTATTAAAGTAGTCTAATGGAATTATGCCCTATGTAATTTATTTAATAAAAGAATATGTGTGTTGATTGACATATGCGTGGGCATAAGTACTTGTCAGGTCAGGTGTTTGCAACTTTAAAAGAATATCTTACACTCAACTACTATTTATTAATTGTAAATTAAAATAGCCCTGTGTATCCATAAAATTTTTAATGTAGATTCATTGAATTGAAATCAAGAAGGTAATGTAGTGTGATTACTGGTTTTAGAAGTGAAAGAAAGTGCTCGGGCTATATTTCGAAATTAAGATATGATTTTACAACATTTATGTAATTGTGTGGTGTTTGTGTGGGCAAGCTGTAAGTGAGCATGTATAAGGTTTTGTTTGACACCCAATACATATAATACATGTCCTAGGGCTCTCAGACAAGCCGATGAAGGGGTGTCGGAGGATGACCGTCCATCTGTCATCCTCTCATGCAGAGAAAAGCATCTAGCTCCTAGACGCCGCCAGTCACGAACAGCCCAACAGATGAGGATGCAGCTCCAGAAGTAACCCTACTGTCATCAGCGGAGTATCTGAACCTCATGCCCGGATAAAACTTAAAATTGGAAAACTCAGGTGGGATCTTTCAGTATTATATAATTCTTCTGACATCTGCTACTTTCCTCCAGTTTAATCTGCAGAAACCATGTGAAAACAGACTTATAAATTGTAAAATCATGAAACATTAACCTGTAAAGTTTGGTGTGAACATGCATCAGGCATGTGTGAAACTGTTGTCTGCTTTTGTAAGATAGGATCCCACACTGAATTAATTGTGCTTTTATAGTATTCAAATATTTTTGATACACTCATGTAAAGGAGGAATATTTACATATATACATATATCTGAGTGAGTAACTTAAATTCAAAGTCACTGGAACACTGTTTAAATATAGCTGGGTATGAGTGGGTGATACGAGTCCCCTTATATAGCTTTTCAATCTTACATAATCTAGTGGGATAGATGATTAAACTACACATTTTGGGGAATATGAATCTTAAAACGGGTTTAATGAATTCTTAATTCTGTCTTGATGATTTCTTCCTGAGCACTCCGACAATGGAGCTGAGTTCATTATGAATTACTGTTATTACACCTTACAAGGGGGCATTGGGTTGATTTTGGATGAATTGATGTTACACCTTTGGGGATATATTGATGTGGTGTTACCAGCAAGGGGGTTTCACCCAAGATGATTACTGGAATTAATTGTGGGTATTATGTATATGTTAATGTGTTGTGGTATATGTATGTATGTGTATATTTTTCTCAAGGGGGTTAATAATGTGTAACTATATAGTAGCACATGTGTGAACTGTTAAATGAGCTGGCTGATCCAATGCATTGGTACTTAAGAGATCTCAATGAGATAATTCTCTAATATCTTATTATAATTGGTGTATAAATAATGATATCTTATAAATAATTGGTGTATAAATAATAATATCTTATAAATAATTGGTGTCACGTTAAATTTGCATATCTCTAAGCATGTTAGTCAACTTAAATGTCTGTATGAGTTGCAACCTCAGAGTATTCAACAAGCAGATTCAAGTGTACTCAATTATTGTGTAGATATACATTGCTGTATGCAGACTAGTGTATGTAAAAGAAAAATTAAGCCATCTTACTATCAGCAATTGTTATGTATTCATGAGATTTAATAACTGAATTCCATTCAATGGATTAACTATTTGTATGTGTTGCAACTTAAGGAATCAATAACAGCTTTAAAGAGTATAATTGTTATACAATCTCAAGTTTATAATTTTTATAAATTTATAAAAGAAACAGAAACACCAATAAATAAGAAATTTGTTATTGTTATATGAGTATTTCATTCAGCAAGTCTTGTCACCATTGCCAGTAGACATGTTGCATATGGTAGCTTGGGTTCCGGCACATTTTATGCTTCCTCTAGGTTGAGTGGCTAGTCTTAAATATTAAGTTACCCCCCTCAAAAAAAAAAAAAAACTTACACAAAATTGGGGGAGGTTGCAACTGTTCAGCAGATGCTTGGTCTCAACATTTGAATATGATAAATGGTATCATCTCAGTTATAGTGTACTTACACAATTCATCTGCTTAATTTTGATTGTGCTTTCAAAAAGTTTGAACTGCAGAGAGATATTTACGATTTTGTGCATCAGCCAACACTTTCAGCAGCCATTTGGCATATAACTTTCTGAAACTCAGATTCTCCATTCAGTGATATAAACATGACCATGACCATGAAACATTTAGAATTCCAGTTGACATTCTGAAAATGTAATCTAATCAAGAATGTTTTCATTAAACTTTTCAAAAACATCTGTGATTATTGTAGGGTAACTGCTATATTCATCATTATAAGTATTTTTCTGCTTTCTCAAAATTAAGACAATTGTCTAACCTTACTGACACTCATAACACATGGTCCATAAAATTCAGCCTAGTATATTAGAGTGTTTTATTGTTTATTTCTACCAAAATTACTTTACAACATTATTACATACACTCTTGTGTTGTTATATCTTTTAATGTTACAAAGTTGTAAATTTTAACAGCAGCATGTTTTTACCATTCAACAGTGGCACCCGGTGAGTCCTGAGGATGGGGAGGCTACAAGGCAGTCACCTGAGGCCTGCTCAGTCATAGCACCCCCTCCCTGACATTTATTATTTCACTATTAATTATGGTAGAACTATCTGATTTTAACAGCATACACGTCTTATTAGAAATATTATTACGGATCTGCTATCCGTCTATTTCTGCAAGAGTGTCAGAGTGTAATTTATGTAGTGTGTCTTACCAATCCGTCGTTGCTCGGTAACGTACTTTACGTTGATTGAGTCCGTCGTGAACGTACGAATAACCAGGTATCGAAGTCCTTACCTGAGGTTCACTAGGGGTGTATAAATCCCGGGTGGCGCCAAATTGTTTATTTTAAACAATTAAAAAATTTAGTATTATCGGCGAGTCCGCTCAGGCAGTGGGGAGAATTCAAACTTGTTCCCGCCGCTTATCGATTTTTACAATCAAGCCTGCAGTTTGCTGTGTTTACTGCTTGAGTGCTTGCCGCCAATTCATAGCTGTTCGCTACAATGTACAACATTTATAATACACTTTCCTAATAAAAATAAAACACATTGGTTACATACAGTATTGGTGTATTAGTTAATGGTTATTACTTATTCAGTGACACAGGTTATATTTGGTTTGTTATATTATTTTGCACCGGCAGTTAATCTAAGACAATTTTCTCTGGGTTTTGACAAATCGATTCTGAACATGACAGATTCACCATAATGGCGTCTACCGAAGTAGTATACAAATATTTTTGTTCGATCGTCTGGATTCTTGAGATTACGATAAAAGGATAAGATGCAATTACAATAATAAAAATACACAACCTTACATTATTTCTACTTGAATAATATAACGTGTAGCTATAATTTGTTTTTGGAGTGTAGTAACAGTGTTTCAAAGGTTCGTAAACTAACAATAGGTTAATTTTATAAGTTGACAAATTTTCAGTGTCTTAGTTTTTTATTTAATCTTTGAACGAGAATAAATTCAGTTTAGTGATATTTCATAGTACAGTGACAAATATTTGAAGTGCGTGTTTTTGGAAATTTGGGTAATTTAAATGATACTTAACAACTTAGTAGACTGGGGGTAAGCAGTTGGTCTGGTAAAAAGGACTGGAGCTGCAATCGTATTCAATTTTCAATTGTTTGGGCTTCTGGCATCTTTTTCAATTTAATCGGAGTAATTTATTCACTTCTTTTGAATTAAATGGTCTTCGACATCAGTTAATTGGTTTCAGTCATCGTCTGCTTCCTTCTCGTTCATTTGTGGTAATTTGGTTTACTTTTATAACATTTTAAATTAAATATTTGGTTGTTCAAAATTTGGTTTCTGTTTTCCAAAAGCGTCACTTTACGAGTAACGATACTCAATGGCAAAACCGTACCTAACGGCAGTTGCTATGGTTACTAATTAAATCTGATTGATTAATCTTACTATAAATCCATTGTTATCAAAATTTGAATTCTTTTCAAAATCCTTGTATATCTTCTGATTGCTTTCATTCCGTTATCTTCCTTCCTAAGTATTAATTATTATCAGTGTTATTTGTATTTTCTTCCAAAGATTATTTTGGTATCCCACAAGATTGCGTTATTTCATGTTTTATAATTTTACAATTATTTTAATATTTCCTAATTACATTTCTCTTTTAATTTAAATCCTTATTCTAATATTTTGCTTTTAATAAGATTTACAATTTATCCTTGGTTGATTATTCACCTTGGATTTGTTAATTACTTGGTTATTTTCATACAATTTGTATTTGTTGGTGTTTGACAGTTAGGTCTTTCTTAAGCCTAAGTAGCCATTACTGATTTTCACTTATTTCATACACATTACATCTCATTTTAGCCTAGAGCTTTATTTTGTTCTTATGACTGGTTTTGTTACCTATTGACGTGTTTTGGTTCTGTTTTTGTGTTATTTGTATGTTACTACTATTTTATACATCATGTATTGCTAATTATTTACTAACTGGTTTTCTCGTTTTCTAAGTCAAACATTGCTTTCTTTTCTTACTTATTTACTCCGCCAATGTCAACAATATGGCTATTAATTGCTATTTTTTTATCACATAAAATACAACATTTAGGTCTATGGTTGGTATAATTACCCCAGCCATATCCTATTCATAAGTTTGATTAAACAATTATTTAACAATGATTATGTAATATTGGTGTACAATTCATTACCTTTTATTTTATTTTTTGGGTGATAAACAACCTCACCTCTTTTGAACTTACTTCAATAATCATCCCTTATAACATGGGTGTTTATTGATTGTTTTAAACTTCTTATTTTATAAATACTCTTTGCCTTCACTCCATGGTAACACTATCTGATTACTTTTTCATGGGATTCTCCCTTTTAAATACTATTATATACTTTTAAACTTTACAATAAGATTCTTTTCTAATCAATACAGTTAACATCACTCTTCAGTGTTCATTACTACTTAATTAATGGTTTATTTTAAATACTATTCTTAACAACTTTCTTAAATATTATTATTGTTCACTATTAAACCTTTAGTGTTTGTTAATTTTTTACTAAGTGTTTATCTTAGCTTTCACTATTTTTCCTATTGCTATCATTGACAATATTTTTATTTACTCAGCACTTTCACTTTTAAATTATCTTGTGTTTATTATAATTTATTTAGTGTTTTTTCTCTATCATTTTACTTTAGGGTTTTTTCACTTTCACTTTTCTAACTGTATAATGTCATTTGTGAAAAATTATATATATACCTTCATAAAAAATATGACAAATTGATGAATCAATAGACAATATTTGAAAATGATCAATTGTTTCAATACATATCTGGCTTGGTTTCACCCAATAATGATGGCAATGGAAAGTTCAAAATGAAGTACAGTAAGAGATAGTAGACACAGTTAACAACAGTTATACATTTAAAAAAAAAACATCATAACAGGAACATTACAGTATATGAACTGATGATGAAATTTTAATATTTCGAAAAGGCCTTATTCATTATTTTAAAAAATGGAATTTTACTGATTTTGGTGGTATGAATATAATAACATTATAACAAGTCAGTGGCATAATGTTTGGCAAAATAATCTCTCTCTTTCTTTACACATATTATTTATATTTATTAAGTTCATGTCTTTCTCTATTTCTTACTTACATGTATTTCTAATTCATGGGTTAGTGTATTTTTATTTATCAGGTTTTATCAATTATTAATTACATTTGTCACTTATTCAATACTAACATTTATCTTTTTTATATTGGTTCTTTACTGGTATCGTTTCCTTTATTATATTTGATTGTATTATTTCTCCCTTCTCTATACTCTACTACTTGTCTGTGTTTTCTCGCCTTGTTTCATTTTATTTCCTTTATAGTTGGTTTGTTCCATTTTTATTTTCATTTTTCTTCTCCTTCACTTCTCATCTTGTTTCCTTTTATTTTGGTTCTTATCTGGCCAATCTCTGGGGTTGGGTCAAAGTCGTTTGTCTGTCAGTCTAGTCTGTGAGTTTCTTTAATAATCACTTTTAGTTTATAATTCTTCCTCCTTCTTTCTTAATTACATTTTATATTTTTATTCTCTTCATTATTTATTTATTAAAATATATTACTTTTTAGCATTTCTTACATACTTTTAGTTATCAAATATGATCTGAATTTGGCGATGTTATATAATGCCCTTCCACCAAAATTGATCATTTTATAAAACGTGATTCTAAGTTTGATGAAATTATCAATTGTATTGTATCATTTTCTTCTTAAATTCTCCTGCTTCTTGTTCATTTTTTTGTTTAATTCTGTATCTTCTACTTCCTTTCTTCTGAGTCTTTTCTTCATTATTTTCTCTTATTACGAACTGGCTTTTTTATTATAAATTATTCCCTATAAATCTTATTTTCCCTAACTATCCCTACTTTGTAGCTGAAATCGATTCGGATGGGCTCTATTGGCTTACCTAACTCCGTCGTTCAAAACTACTCTTTTTCTGAGGTCAGGGGAACATCATCCCTGCTCAGTCAAATGATTGCTGGACTTATTCAACAGTCAATCTCAATTAATGAATCTTCAATACAGTCATCTTGTGACTAATAATAATAATAATAATAATATTTGTTGGGAATCTTTTACTTTTGTATTTCATTATTGCTCAGTTCGAGTCGTATATTTTTTCATCTTTCTTTATTGATACTATTTGATAATACTTGAAGCGTTGCTTTTTATTGATACAATTAACATTTTTATTCATTTTCAATTACTCTTTGTTTCATCTTATTTCATATTAAAACTCTTAGAATACTTATTTTATTTATTTAGTTTTTTGATCATTGGTTTGTTTATTTTACTTCCCATATTTTTCTAAATAGTTGTGGAAGTTGATCATTTTGATTGGTTTTTTTCATAATTTTTTAAATATCATAGTAAGTTAGTGTTTCTTACTAGTTAGGAATTTTTTGTAGCTTATTCCTTTATAGTATGTTTTACTTTTTTGCCTCATCTGTTGGCTAAAGATTATTGTAAGTTGATCTTACTTTGTAGGAATTTTGTGTAACTTTATTCCTTCATTTTATAATTTGTCTAATATATTATCGAAAGATTATTATAAGTTGGCCTTACATAACTTTTTGAATTTTGAAATTCATCTCACACCTTTTCTTTATTATTTATTTGCAAACTTATTCGTTTGTCTTGTTATTTCTTTTTATTCAAAGTAATTTGGTTGGTTTTTTACCTTAAGTTTTTTCAGTCATGGCTGGCTGTCATAATATTTCTTAATTGATGCCTGATTGTATACCCCCTTTATTTTCTTAGTGATGGGGTTAGTGATTTCATAAGTGTTATTGCCCTTGTCTCTTGTGATAGTGTACGGTCCCACGTATAATAATAGTAACTTTTTTGTAATGCCTTCTATTGAGCTGGGTAATTCTCTGTTTTTTATCAGCACACTTTCACCTATCTGGTATTTGATAGTATTTTGCTGGTTCTTAGAATATTTATTCTTTTGTTGCTCTATTTTCTCTGCGATTCTGTTGTACAATTTTCTTTTTTCAAATTGATATTCTGTGTTTGTGGGAAATTGAATCAGATCATTTATCGCTCTAGGCGGTGGCCGCTCGAACATCATTGCATATGGTGTGGCTTCAATGAAGTTGTGGTAAGCCAGGTTTATAAATTCTTCAGTGGATTTTAGGTAATTGTGCCATTCCTTTTGTTTATCATGGCAGTAGGTCCTTAGGATTCGACCCACTTCTCTAAGTACTCTCTCAGCTGGGTTACTGCTGGGGTGATAAACGGATGTTTTGTAGGTTTTAATACCATGTTCCCAGAGTTTGCTTTTCCATTGAGTTCCTTTAAATTGAGTCCCGTGATCGGTTCTGATTGCCATAGGTTTCCCTACTTCTGGTATAAATTTGGTTAATATGATCTCGATAATTTTCTTAGTGGTAGCACGATTAATGGAGTACAACTTAGTATATTTGGTGAAGTGATCGAACATGATTACAATGATCAAAATCTGTGTCTTCCTCCACTGCGAGGAAACGGACCACAAATATCAAGGAATACCCTTTCTAATTTTTGACTTGATATTATTGGTATCATCATACCCTCTTTTTTCGAATTGTTGCACTTTACCATTTGGCAAATATGACATTTATGTATCGTTTTGCTCACCTTTCGATAAATATTCTTTATATAAACTTGTTCCTCTAATGCTTTTATTACTTTCATGGCACCCATATGGCCGTACTGAATGTGGTAGTCCAATATCAGTTGTTCTTCTACAGTAGACGGGATTACTAGTTTCCATTCTCCGAAGTTAGGGTTGTTTTTAATGAATAACAGATTATTGTGTACTTTATAATACTGTACAACTGGTTCTTCTTCTTTCAATATTCTCTCCCGGATACTCATTATTTTTGGGTCCACATCCTTGATGTCTTCTTATTTCCAGCGTTATTTTCTCCAGATCTGTTCTATCCTTGATTATGTTATACACCTTAACTAACTGTTCTTTCTCTCCCTCGAAAGTTTGTTGCTGGATGTTGATACGGGATAATATATCAGCAGCTGTGTTTTTCTTCCCTGGTATGTATTGCCAGTTAATATGGTATTCTTGTAGTAATAAAATCCATCGGGTTAATCTTCCATGACTGAGCTTACACTGCTTAAGGAATGATATGGATCGATGGTCGCTTCTCACGGTTATTGTATATCCTAGAATATAAGTCCTGAATTTGTTGCAGGCGAACACAACACTAAGTAGTTCTTTCTCCGTGACATGATAGTTCCTTTCACATCCATTTAAGATCCTACTTGCAAAGCTTATGACCATATGCTACACCTTCTCATCTTCCTGATACAATACAGCACCTACACTCACGTCGCTCGCATCACAGTTCATGAAGAATGGCTTATTGAAGTCTGGATGGTGTAAAATAACGGTGTTTAAAAACTTTTCTTTTATTTGTTTAAATATTTCATCTTGTTCGGTCCCCCATGTCCATTTATCTTTAGTTGATAATTGTTTTTTAAATTGTGCTGTTAACTTGGAATAATTGTCCTGGAATTTCCGATAATAATTGCAGATTCCAAGGAAAGACTGTAGCTGTTTTTTGTTTTTAGGTGTGGGGAATTGTTGTATTGCTTCAACTTTTTCTGATGAAGGGGAGATGCCTTCCTCTGTTAGATTAAATCCTAAAAATTGCACCTTGCGGGCTATAAACTTTGACTTATCCAGCTTAAGGGTGATGTGGTTATCTGATAACTTTTTTAATACCGTCTCCACTCTAGCACAGTAGTGTTCTTGCCAATTTGACGATGTTATTAGCAAGTCATCTACGTATACGGTGGTAAAATTCAGCACATCTTGTTCCAATCCATACACTAAACAAACACTGCGACTGAATTTACCAGTCCAAATGGCAGTCTTTTGAACTGATAGTTCCTCCCATCGAACAGAAAAGCTAAGTATTTTCTACACTTCGGATGTAGCTCCACCTGCCAATATCCACATACTGTATCCCATGCGCTGATGTATTTTGTACCATGGAACTTCTTTAGAATCTCTTCAATTTCATCTGGGGATGTTCTGTCATTTACGATCATTTTATTGATCTCTCTTGCATCGAGGCATATTCTCACTTTTCCGTCCTTTTTCGGTATCGCCACTATTGGACTGGTATATGGTGATTGACTCAATTCTATTATATCGTCTTCCATCATTTGGTTGATCTCTGCCCTCACTGCATTCCTCTGCGAGTAGGCGATAGAGTACGATTTTTTCTTAAAATCAACGGGTTCTTTAAATATGATTTTACATTGGTAGTCCTTTACCTTGCCCGGGGCGTCAGAAAAAATATGTCGATATTTATTGTAAATGTTTATGAGATCCTCTGCCTGGTGTACACTAATCTGTTGCTCTCGTCCTTCTCGTTGGAATTGTCTGATCTCCTCCAGCTTGCTCGACCATAGTTCTTCATCCTTCCATTCAGTCGATACCCTTCCGTGTGATTGTTGGCAATAATAGTTCTGTATCCTTGTGCAGCTGGTTGTTATTGAAGGTAAGTTGCTACCTTTCACTATATCGGTTGTCCATATTCCTTGTTCAGTGTTTAGTGATACTTCTCCTTGCCGCAGATCAATTATGGCAGAGTATTGTCTGAGTACATCACACCCGACAAGTATTGAGAATGGCAGGCCGCTGGCAACAAGAAATGACATAGTGCATGTTAAGCCTTTACTGTTAAGTTCCAATGACACTTGTTTCCTGACTGTTTTGTTTGTCTGCCTGTAGCACCGATGATAGTTACATTGTTTATTGTTAGAGTTGGTATTGGTATACTACTTCCCTGCTGTAGTCTACTTAACTCCACTTGGTCGATCAAAGATATGTTAGATCCTGTGTCGATCATTAAGGTTGATATTATTCCATTTATTTGGGCACTTATGTACACTATTTCACTGTTTCTGCTAGGCATCGGTTGATTATTTTCTTCAATCAACTCGTCTCTTATATTTTTTAAATAGTTCGTATGTATTATAGTGATCTTTTTGTCCGTCGTCTTAAATTCCCCAAGAGATTGGTCCAGTGATGGGCTGTTCACAGTTTTCACTGACCTTATGCGTTTACATGAGGGCTGCCCTCATTGTCCCTGACTTCATTTGTATTTATTTGTTGGTTCGTCACTGGCTCCTGTCGGTTGTTCATGTTACCTCCATCATTCCCGGTATTTTCCTAGAATGTGTGGCTTCGTGTGTTTGGTACCTGGTTATAGTACGCTCGTCGGTAATTTGCCTGGGAATAGTTTCTTCCTGGACTTTGCTGTGTTTGTCCTCTCACGTAATTCACTTGCGGTCGGTATCCTTGGTTGTTGTTATTACCGTTTCCAGGGCGATAATAATTGTTAGGACCATTCTGTGGGTAGTTACCCCTGCAATTGTTTCTAAAATTACCATTGTTGTTCCCGTTTCGGTTATAGTTCCTGGGCGCATTATTACCACGTTGATTTCCTTGGTAATTATTAGGGTTGTTCTGTGGTGGTTTGTTATCACCCTGTTGGTTTGGTGAGGATGGCCCTTCGTTTACCTTACTATTACTGAAGCTCGAGAATCTATTCTTGCGGTATTGCCATTCGTGTTCATGGCTCTCTAACAGACTAGCCATGTCCTGAATGGTCTTGACCTGACTGTACATCCGGGCTTTCTGTATGGCGTCATCATAATGGTAAGACAATTGTATTACTAGACACTCTTCTGGGATGCGGGGTTCAAAATTTCTGGCCATGTAGATCTTTCCCAGGAAGTAGGATGTGAGGGATTGTCCGTTCTGACTCTCATACCTCCCGTTACTTAAGTTATTGCGGACCATGTTCTGGGTCGATTCAGACCAGTATTTCGCCTTGAATAGGGTTTTGAATTCTTGGATGCTCTGGATGTCTGGTCTTATGGTGGTCCACCAGTTGTCATACGTTTCTTTGAACATCTCGTCCAGTATTCCCCTCACCGTTGTCCATCGGGTCTCGCGATTTTTTACTATCAGCTCTTCCACCCTTTTCAGGAATTCAATTGGGTTTCTCTTATAATTGCGGAAGTTGATCGTATCCTGACTGTCAGTCCTAATGATATGATTAGTGTTATATGGCCGGTCACGCCAGGCGTCCACTTCTTCCTGCAATTTCTCTTCCCGTCTATGCATCTCATCAATTCTTTGGTTATTTTTGTCCACCTTGCTGTTGATTTTATTCAGATTGCTGTATACTCCTTCCATTATTTCTCCCATGTCTGTTCGTACAGCTGCTATCTCCTTCTGGTTCTCTTCCCGGACTTGATGTATGTCCTGGTTCACCTGTTCCCACTTTTTGGTCGTTTCTTCGTGGCATTCCTCAATCCTCCTTTTGTTTTCTCCTTCGAGGTTATTTATTTTATTGATTACTTTCTCATGGACTTCTGAAACAGTTTCGTTGGTCTTCTCCAGTCTCTCCAACGTCTCCTCTAATTTCTCGTTCATTTCGGTGATCTGTTGTATGGTTTCTTCTCGGTACTCCCTCAATTGTTGTATCACCTGCTGCTTCATCTCTTCCTTAGTTTCTTCATTGATTTCCTTCAGCTGTTGTTGGAGGGTTTCGTTATTTTTGTTAATGGTTTGTCTCAATTCTTCTTTCTGCTTCTGAAAATTGTCGTTCGTTTCTTCTTT
This sequence comes from Magicicada septendecula, assembly GCA_034769895.1. Classification (NCBI taxonomy): domain Eukaryota; kingdom Metazoa; phylum Arthropoda; class Insecta; order Hemiptera; family Cicadidae; genus Magicicada; species Magicicada septendecula. The sequence goes on from CM068369.1 coordinate 464,604,052, forward strand.
CATGCTGTCGAATTTCTCCTCCTGTTTCTTAAAATTTTCACTGATCAATTCCCATAATTGTTGTAAATCCATTCCTCCTCTGGCTTCCTCCCTGTCACCCGCCTGTGGTTCCCTTTCTTTGTCTTTGGTTGGTTCTGTTGTGGTTATTGTTGTCTCCACTTCTTCAATCGATGTTCCTTCCTCTTCTTCCCCTCTATTTTCTTTCATCTCTTTGTCCTTCGCCAATTTTTTCGTCACTCCTCTAGTATGCATCTTGATCTCCTTTCGTAATCGCCGCTAGAATTTCGTATTTCCCTTTCTTCTAGACCCACCAGCTGGTCGCCCATTTATTACGGATCCGCTGTCCGTCTATTTCTGCAAGAGTGTCAGAGTGTAATTTATGTAGTGTGTCTTACCAATCCGTCGTCGCTCGGTAACGTACTTTACGTTGATTGAGTCCGTCGTGAACGTACGAATAACCAGGTATCGAAGTCCTTACCTGAGGTTCACTAGGGGTGTATAAATCCCGGGTGGCGCCAAATTGTTTATTTTAAACAATTAAAAAATTTAGCATTATCGGCGAGTCCGCTCAGGCGGTGGGGAGAATTCAAACTTGTTCCCGCCGCTTATCGATTTTTACAATCAAGCCAACAGTTTGCTGTGTTTACTGCTTGAGCGCTTGCCGCCAATTCATAGCTGTTCGCTACAATGTTACAACATTTAATACACTTTCCTAATAAAAATAAAACACACTGGTTACACACAGTATTGGTTTATTTGGTTATTACTTATTCAGTGACACAGGTTACATTGGGTTTGTTATATTATTTTGCACCGGCAATTAATCTAAGACAATTTTCTCTGGGTTTTGACAAATCGATTCTGAACATGACAGATTCACCATAATGGCGTCTACCGAAGTAGTATACAAATATTTTCGTTCGATCGTCTGGATTCTTGAGATTACGATAAAAGGATAAGATGCAATTACAATAATAAAAATACACAACCTTACATTATTTCTACTTGAATAATATAACGTGTAGCTATAATTTGTTTTTTGGAGTGTAGTAACAGTGTTTCAAAGGTTCGTAAACTAACAATAGGTTAATTTTATAAGTTGACAAATTTTCAGTGTCTTAGTTTTTTATTTAATCTTTGAACGAGAATAAATTCAGTTTAGTGATATTTCATAGTACAGTGAGAAATATTTGAAGTGCGTGTTTTTGGAAATTTGGGTAATTTAAATGATACTTAACAACTTAGTAGACTGGGGGTAAGCAGTTGGTCTGGTAAAAAGGACTGGAGCTGCAATCGTATTCAATTTTCAATTGTTTGGGCTTCTGGCATCTTTTTCAATTTAATCGGAGTAATTTATTCACTTCTTTTGAATTAAATGGTCTTCGACATCAGTTAATTGGTTTCAGTCATCGTCTGCTTCCTTCTCGTTCATTTGTGGTAATTTGGTTTACTTTTATAACATTTTAAATTAAATATTTGGTTGTTCAAAATTTGGTTTCTGTTTTCCAAAAGCGTCACTTTACGAGTAACGATATTCAACGGCAAAACCATACCTAACGGCAGTTGCTATGGTTACTAATTAAATCTGATTGGTTAATCTTACTATAAATCCATTGTTATCAAAAATTCATAATTTTGGTATCCCACAAGATTGCGTTATTTCATGTTTTATAATTTTACAATTATTTTAATATTTCCTAATTACATTTCTCTTTTAATTTAAATCCTTATTCTAATATTTTGCTTTTAATAAGATTTACAATTTATCCTTGGTTGATTATTCACCTTGGATTTGTTAATTACTTGGTTATTTTCATACAATTTGTATTTGTTGGTGTTTGACAGTTAGGTCTTTCTTAAGCCTAAGTAGCCATTACTGATTTTCACTTATTTCATACACATTACATCTCATTTTAGCCTAGAGCTTTATTTTGTTCTTATGACTGGTTTTGTTACCTATTGACGTGTTTTGGTTCTGTTTTTGTGTTATTTGTATGTTACTACTATTTTATACATCATGTATTGCTAATTATTTACTAACTGGTTTTCTCGTTTTCTAAGTCAAACATTTCTTTCTTTTCTTACTTATTTACTCTGCCAATGTCAACAATATGGCTATTAATTACTATTTTTTTATCACATAAAATACAACATTTAGGTCTATGGTTGGTATAATTACCCTAGCCATATCCTATTCATAAGTTTGATTAAACAATTATTTAACAATGATTATGTAATATTGGTGTATGATTCATTACCTTTTATTTTATTTTTTGGGTGATAAACAACCTCCCCTCTTTTGAACTTACTTCAATAATCATCCCTTATAACATGGGTGTTTATTGATGTGTAATGGGTCGAATTAGAAGTTTTTTTTTTATTTTCTATTAATCTTGGTTTGGATTTTGTTAAAAGTGTACAATTCACTTCATATATGGGAGCTACCACAGTTTAATTTTATATTAATATAGATCACCCATGCAATCACTTTCAAATTGCCAGACTTCACCTGTGAGGAGCCTCCAGTACAGCAATGCAAATTATTTAGCCAAAACAATTGCCAGACGCATTGCGTAACCACCTAGCAGCAGCCTTGTGACACAGTCTCCAGTCTGCAGTATGCCAGCAGAGAGTAAGCAGCACCAGACAATAAAGTTGTGAATTTAAAACAGTAGCCTCGGGTTTACATGATAGGCCGTTAAAACAAATTCGGCCTATCTTAGAACGTGTGAAAACAGTTGTTAAAAAGTATTAACAGTGTACAAAGTTAAAAGTTCGCCGCCCAGTCGACTAATTACCATGGCCGCAGCTGGCTAAGTACAACCGGCTAGCGGGCCGAAATTCCATCCGACCGTAACAGCATGCCTAAAGAACTAAAATATAACCCAAAAGTAAAGTGATATACAAGTGATTCAGTGTAACTTTCAAAAATCAATGAAACAATAACATTTTTTTTTTCAGGAAAGAAATCGTGTGTGTGAAGCGCCATGAGGTTGGGGGAGACGCCATGGTAACTGTAATTGTATCTAACCCAAAATTGTTGTGATCATGTATAAAAGGGGGTTTTGAAATAATTACATATATAAAGAGGGGTTTCGTATGAATGAGTGGATGGGCAATCTGGGTCGCACTTTAATAGATTTCTAAATATATTAGAATAAGAAAATGGTTAAGTAAAATGTGTATGTAGTATCTGTTTTTTTTAAAAGGAGAAAAAGGAGCTGTAATATGTGAATTGAGGTAGGAGGAGTAAGTGTGTGTTTTAAAAGAAAATAACCAATGCAATTAAATTAGATTTGTTTCAAATGAAAAGCGAGTCGAGTATGTTATTCAGATAACCTGAAGGTCATATTTGTATTTCGCAGTTTCGTGCAACGGACCTTGGCGTAAGAGGGGAGTTTTAACTGAATAAAAGTTTAATAATTAAATGTATTAAAATAAGATAATACAATCGGCGCCCGAACAGGGACATTTTAAAGTGTGTTAAAAGAAGATAGTACAATTGACGCTGCGAACAGAGACTCGATTTGTAAAATAATTATAAATCGGCACCTAAAAGCGAATACAAGTATGGTTGAAGGTTGAATAACGATACGGAAAAAATGACGTAAAGTACGCAAGACAATGAGGTAAGATTAAAGTAAATATAAGATGTTGTAGAAATAAGTCTAAGAGCAGTACATGTAAATTAAGACAAGTAGTAAATTGACAATATAAAAATGGCAGATAGTAATGAGATCAGCCTTTCTGACAGTCAGACCGACTCTGGTATTCAAACAGAAGCGGGGTCAATAGACTAGCAGAATGTAGAAAAATTTGTAATTAGTATGCCGGGATCGATTTCTACTCCTGTGACAATTAAAACAAATACAAAAGAAAAAGAGATGTCCATGAGTGACTTATTTAACCTTATAAGTAAACGTTTTGACAGTAACGACATAACATTGAATGAAATGAAAAGTGACTTTAACTGTAAATTAGAAGTACAGAATAACAAATTTAACGAATTAAATAATCGTTTTGACAATAACGATATAAAATTGAATAAATTTGACACTAAATTTGATGTACTTAAATTTGACATTGATGAGGTAAAAATAAAATGCGACAATAGTTGTAACGAATTGAAACGAGATATTGAGAAAATAGTAGAGTCAGTAGCAGAACAGATTAAAAGTAAAAATACAAATGATGACAATAATGTCGGAAATGAGAATATAATTAAAAATGTGGTAGTAGAGAGTAAGATAACAAATAGTAACAATAATATTGAAAATGGTAAGGTGATTGAAAGGGTGGTATCAGAGAATGATACGTTGAAAATAGATAGTGAAATAGTGAGTGAGAGAGTGTGTTATATGTTGTAACGAAGTAGTAATTAGTGTTGATGAATTAGAAAAAGAATGGAGAGAGAGAGAGTAGATGAATGTGTAGGGCAGAGGGTAAATTTCCCCCTTATTTGTGATGAACCAGAGTGTTCAAAATTGTTATTGTTGGAGGGCAAGAGACCCTATTTAATGGAAGATTTAAGTTATATCCCTTTGTTGTATAAATTAGTACCCTCTGTGTGGAATGATGTTGAAAGTATGAGATGGTGTCATGATGGGAGAGATTTAGATAGAGACTCGGGTGTTGATAAAGAAATAGAATTATATAAGTTGCAGAGAGATTATAATGAGTTGAAAGAGATGAAATACTTACCTGTTAAAATAGCGAGTGAAGATTATTTTGATGATGCATGTTTAAATAATAATAATTTACCTTATGATGAAAAAAGAACTGACTTGACAATGAATATAATTACTAATGGAGACTGGACAGAAACAAATAATGTTGACCTGGTATATGATTATTTTGGTAAAATGAATGAATTTGGTTTTTATGGTGACGACACACAAAACAGTAATTTGTGTGTTAATGAAATTGAACAATGCTGTATAAAACAAAGACTTATCTATGACGATGGAGGTTGAGCCTTAAATTCACAAATGAACACTTTTAGATAGTTTGTTTATTGGTTCAGACCTCGCAACCTTGGACAATGAAGTGTGAAATAACTGAATAATTATTGCTGAAGAATTGTAAATACATGTTTAGTAAATTTATTTGTATGTATTATAAAATGTTAGAGAAACAATGTATGTATGTAGCAGACCTTGTTGTGATGATAAGAATAATATTAATATTTTGCAGCTTAAATAAATAACAAAAATAATTTGGAAGAAGACAATGAATGAATGGATAAATAAATTGTAGTTAGTGCGATGGTGAAAGTAATTAAAAATGTTGTGTTTTCAATAATTGATCTAATTACAATAATTTGAAATGTTTAAATATCTTGCTTGATTTAAATGTTATATGGTTGAATTTTTCTAATGGATTTAAATTGTCTTATGAGACTTGATATTAATAAATAAATGTTAAATTGTTTGATATGAAATAACATTGTTTTTAAATGTTTCAGAGGTTACACGGAGATATTGGTGTGTGTGTGTGGTGTGTATTTTGTATTCATGTCAATAGGTGGATAATGTATTGTAAGTATAAAGTTCATAATACTAATCAGATAGAATAAAATCTTACAGGTGTAAAAAAAAAAAATGTTGATTCAATAATATGAATTGAGATAATAGTATTAAATAGAAATTGTAATTAAAAAAGAAATAATAATGAAAGGTGAATTAAAATTATATTTGGTTGAACTGTAAGAAATAGACATTGATAAATATGTTATCTAAAAGATTTATAAAAAAAATTGAAAAGTGCAGTAAGCAGATATGTCATTATATGATGTAACCAGAATGTTTAGACTATGTGAGTATTGAGACAGAGTGTTTATAGCACGTCTGGCACACAAGTGTTTATGTAAACAGGTGTGTTATGTTGAGACTAATGTATACAGTCATGCTGAATTGACAATAACAAAAAATGTTGTAGTCTGCTGAATCAGTATCTTGAGTAAAATCTTATTGTGACAGAAAAGAATTGAAATTAAATTTTTACAGACAAAATAATAATGAGGTAATTATTGTAACTTAGAGTTTGAGAAATTAAATAAAATTAAATCAAGTTGGTAATTAAATTAATTGGAAAGATGATTTTAATAACAAGTTTAAATTTATTCTGATTCAAACTTCAAATGTAATTGTAAAACAAATGAAATATGTACTTTACTAAATGGGAAATTGAAGGAAATTTTGTGTAAATGCTGTCAAAAATGTTTGGGAACTTAGAGGTGTATATTACTATCCAAGTAACTTGTATCAATGCCAATCTATATTTTATGTTTTAACTGTAGATTCCCCACCTAAGTGCGGTCATGACCTCACCAGATCATGACCGTGAAAGTAGTTAATTGTGGCAAATCATAAATTTTACTTGATATAACCGGCTTGTGGTTTGTTTTATTTTGTCAACCCGGTGGTTTGTTAGATTTAGTAGGGGGGCTATTTTTTGGGGAATCTACTTAATTTTGGAACAGGGCTATTTTCACCCAGATAGGTCCATTAGGGGTGTATGAATAAAAACTAGTAGGTGTAATACCGAATTTTATTGTAACGCCGAAGCAAGGATGGGGGTGGAATAAAAGAAAAAAATGTCCACCCCTTCCGCATCAGTCCTTGTGAAAGCAACTAGACGCTATAGTCTAGGGGGGGTAATAGTGAGTGTGGATGGGCGGTGACTCAGTTACAGGTCACGAGGGAGATGTGGTTTACGGCTAGGATGAGGCTGGAAAGGGCCAAGAAGCCTAGCGCAGAACACATTAATATGTAACGGGTATCAGGGGTTAAGGGATTAAAAGGGGGGTAGTAGAAAAAAAAAAAAAAATTTTTTTTGGTGCCTGCCATCAAATTGATGTTAAATTCTGATTGTATTATTGTTTATGCGTAGTAATAGTGTTATTGGATTATATTGTTTAGTATATATGTATAATCAAAGGTTAGGATAAGGCAGTTCATGTTTTAATTAAATGATCCATTTATTTGTTTTTTTATTTAATTATTAACAATAATGAAGAGCATTAATCAATTCAGGTAAAAGATTTTATTTTTTGATTTTGCAGAAAATAATGTAGAAAGAGCAATTTGATTTCAACTTAAATAGGTTTTTGAATATAAGAATAAATTTTTTTGCCAGGACATAGTAATTATAGGTGTATGTACGCGCCCAGTATTTGCCATGCCAAAGGCGACCCACTTTGCATGTAAGGGGAAACATATCGGTGGAGGATCTGGCATGATATAAGCCAGGGATTTGGATTTTTTGGGGAAACATGTTAGAAGGCTAGGTGCACGGTGGTGCGTGTCTGTTCGATTTTTCGGTGTTGGGATCTCGCACAGAGAAGTCCAGGGATCTCGTTCAGATGCGTCCATAGTCGCCGAGCCAGGGGGGTAGTTTACCCATGAGGTATAAGAATAAATGGGGGGTTGTTGGCACCATATCCTCACCGGTCCTCTTAGGGGTTTAGCAATGAGAATTCTTCTGTTTCGACAGAAGATTTCTCATTGGGGGGGTATTGTAATGGGTCGAATTAGAAGGTTTTTTTTATTTTCTATTAATCTTGGTTTGGATTTTGTTAAAAGTGTACAATTCACTTCATACATGGGAGCTACCACAGTTTAATTTTATATTAATATAGATCACCCATGCAATCACTTTCAAATTGCCAGACTTCACCTGTGAGGAGCCTCCAGTACAGCAATGCAAATTATTTAGCCAAAACAATTGCCAGACGCATTGCGTAACCGCCTAGCAGCAGCCTTGTGACACAGTCTCCAGTCTGCAGTTTGCCAGCAGAGAGTAAGCAGCACCAGACAATAAAGTTGTGAATTTAAAACAGTAGCCTCGGGTTTACAAGATAGGCCGTTAAAACAAATTCGGCCTATCTTAGAACGTGTGAAAACAGTTGTTAAAAAGTATTAACAGTGTACAAAGTTAAAAGTTCGCCGCCCAGTCGACTAATTACCATGGCCGCAGCTGGCTAAGTACAACCGGCTAGCGGGCCGAAATTCCATCCGACCGTAACAGCATGCCTAAAGAACTAAAATATAACCCAAAAGTAAAGTGATATACAAGTGATTCAGTGTAACTTTCAAAAATCAATGAAACAATAACATTTTTTTTTCGGGAAAGAAATCGTGTGTGTGAAGCGCCATGAGGTTGGAGGAGACGCCATGGTAACTGTAATTGTATCTAACCCAAAATTGTTGTGATCATGTATAAAAGGGTGTTTTGAAGTAATTACATAAGAGGGGTTTCGTATGAATGAGTGGATGGGCAATCTGGGTCGCACTTTAATAGATTTCTAAATATATTAGAATAAGAAAATGGTTAAGTAAAATGTGTATGTAGTATCTGGTTTTTTTTTAAGGAGAAAAAGGAGCTGTAATATGTGAATTGAGGTAGGAGGAGTAAGTGTGTGTTTTAAAAGAAAATAACCAATGCAATTAAATTAGATTTGTTTCAAATGAAAAGCGAGTCGAGTATGTTATTCAGATAACCTGAAGGTCATATTTGTATTTCGCAGTTTCGTGCAACGGACCTTGGCGTAAGAGGGGAGTTTTAACTGAATAAAAGTTTAATAATTAAATGTATTAAAATAAGATAATACAGATGGTTTTAAACTTCTTATTTTATAAATACTCTTTGCCTTCACTCCATGGTAACACTATCTGATTACTCTTTCATGGGATTCTCCCTTTTAAATACTATTATATACTTTTAAACTGTACAATAAGATTCTTTTCTAATCAGTACAGTTAACATCACTCTTCAGTGTTCATTACTACTTAATTAATGGTTTATTTTAAATACTATTCTTAACAACTTTCTTAAATATTATTAATGTTCACTATTAAACCTTTAGTGTTTATTTTTTTACTAAGTGTTTATCTTAGGTTTCACTATTTTTCCTATTGCTATCGTTGACAATGTTTTTATTTACTCATGACTTTCACTTTTAAATTATCTTGTGTTTATTATAATTTATTTAGTGTTTTTTTCTCTATCATTTTACTTTAGGGTTTTTTCACTTTCACTATGGGCACTTCTTAAACTTTTTATTTAAGTGTTTATTAGGGTAATCCCTATCATTACTTTTCTTTGTCACTTAGTTATTTTCAGTTTATTTCTCACTATCCCAATATCTCTCTCTTTCTTTACACATATTATTTATACTTATTAAGTTCGTGTCTTTCTATATTTCTTACTTACATGTATTTCTAATTCTTGGGTTAGTGTATTTTTATTTATCGGGTTTTATCAATTATTAATTACATTTGTCACTTATTCAATACTAACATTTATCTTTTTTATATTGGTTCTTTACCGGTATCGTTTCCTTTATTATATTTGATTGTATTATTTCTCCCTTCTCTATACTCTACTACTTGTCTGTGTTTTCTCGCCTTGTTTCATTTTATTTCCTTTATAGTTGGTTTGTTCTATTTTTATTTTCATTTTTCTTCTCCTTCACTTCTCATCTTGTTTCCTTTTATTTTGGTTCTTATCTGGCCAATCTCTGGGGTTGGGTCAAAGTCGTTTGTCTGTCAGTCTAGTCTGTGAGTTTCTTTAATAATCACTTTTAGTTTATAATTCTTCCTCCTTCTTCCTTAATTATATTTTATATTTTTATTCTCTTCATTATTTATTTATTAAAATATATTACTTTTTAGCATTTCTTACATACTTTTAGTTATCAAATATGATCTGAATTTGGCGATGTTATAATATACATAATATATCTTTAACAAGATAAACCAAAGATTAACTTACTTTTGTTCTAGCAAAGAAGTAAACTTCTGAGTCGAAATATATTTTGTAAGCTGTGATGAATTTGCTTGTTGGCTTACAGCAAATTCACTCAGTGGTCCTTCTTATTCTCAGAATTGTTGGTAACATCATCATGCCAAGTCGATCGACTTTTCAATTTGCAGAGGATTCCCTTTTCAGTTGAAACTAAAGCAATAGTGCTGAGACAATCTTGAGTCCAGGAATATTTTATCACAGCGAGAAAAGTTTTTAGTGTCACCTAACTTTAATTCCTCACAGCTGGAAAATCATACTTCTAGTTGAGCAATAATATTACTTAACAGTAAGCAGGGCCACAGCAGAATAACTTCTACTTTACTCCACTACTGCATAACCATGTTGAACCATGACGACTGGAAAGTTCTAGATTGGTTTTTGTGCCTTTTAAGACATCAAACTTTTAGGGTATGTCGACCATGTTTCAGCATTTCACTTCTCTCAAAATCAATCAACCGGGAAAATTGTTTTTCCAGTAGTGTTTGATACTGCAATATCACTTTCACTTTCTTGTGTTAAATCCATTTTATCCTCATAGTAGAGGTCACAAACATACGCCAAGAAGAGAAAATTAATGATGATAATACACACACACACACACACACACACACACACACACACACACACACACACAAGGAGCACGAGAACATAAAGACTGTGTAAAACAAACTCAAACCACATTAAACCGTGCAGAGAGGCTATCTCACTCGTTGCCTCCCTGGTACCGTTACAGATGCACTACCATCCCCCCACTACCTGCCGGGTATAGTTCTCACATACCTGTATGGGTACTACAGAGGCTACTCAGATCCTTGCCTCTGTCTGCTACTATCTGTGCTGTTATCAATAACGAGTAATTAAAAAGTCTTTTTTTGTATGTGATTACAGGTTAAGTTACAATTACTAGTAACAGGTTCAGTTAAAATTGCCAGTAATTGTTACTAGTAACACGTTCAGTTACTAGTAATTGTTATTACTAGTTGTTTATTTTTTAATAATTTTCTAAGTTTTACTGGGGTGCCTTAGCCTCCCTTGCCTCTCCTGATAAGCCGCCTCTGCCATTGAAAACTAAATTATTGCTCTGCCTTTACACTTGGTGAGATTACTTATTTTAGCAACAATTTTAAATCAGTTATGCAGAATATCGAACAAGAATATGATTAGATTATCACTGTATAAGGCTGATTACTGACACAAACATGTGTGTTTCTCATGTACAATCTGCTTCTGAAAATAAATCAGTAGCATATTTTATACAAATCTTACTTAAAAAACACCCTCATATAAACTCTCCTCTGATGATGGGGCAGCTTGTTTCATTCACAGGAGTAAAAGCAAAATACTAAGAATCAACTGAAGCAGATAACTAAACAAAGAAAACTGCATCTGGTGAGAGATGAAAGTTGCTAATATCCTAACTGGGTATCTAATATCCTAGTGTCAAAAAATTCTTCTACATATTATATGAGATGGAATTTATAAAAATGATATAGATTTATTACACTTACAGTTAATTTCAGAATCAAAAAACACTCAAGAAAAAAAGTAAAACCATTAACACCTTACTTTATTCCTGTTTGAATTTTAAAAAAAGTAAGTTTATAATGATATTAAAATTGTGCAATATTTGACATATTTTAAGTACATGGGAAGAAACAAGAATCCAGAAATTTTAAGCTATAACAAGACAAATACAAATGCTATAGAAAAACAGTGTAAAAGAGGAGTAATAATGGTCATTAGAAAACAAAATTCATTAGGAATATAATAAGATATATATATATATATATATATATATATATATATATATATTATAACTATTAATCTTGTTGTATAATTTGAGACTTCGTGTTTATGGGTTTATTTTATTCAGCCTCTCGTTGGTATGCGCCAATTCTATAACATATAATGTAAAGCTTCGTGTTTACTTGTCAATTAATAATTCTATAACGTTTAATTTATTATTGTGTACTTGTGTTGTGATGCGTCTTACGCCTCACCGTTGTAATCGCCACTTTGTAATGTAAATTTGTTTGAGGTTTAAATAAGCTCCACGTTATTAATAATTTGTAATAATATTACTAACGTGCATATTCTGTATATACGGTTATTTTGCCGCACGTAGGATGCGTAATTCTATAACTAGTGTTTTCTGTATAATGTTGTTCTGATAAAAGCGTTTGTATTTGTGGGCTAGTGCTTTTAAATTTTCCCGCACTTCTGGTTGACACGGCGACCGGCTCTAACCGTATGTTGGCAATTGTAGGTTAGTTTGTTTCTTTTGTCGCCGGCAAAGCTATGTTCGCCTTGCGTACCTGCTCGCTCCCACAAATACCTGTGAACAAACTCTTATTCTACTCACACACATGAAGTGACAACTCTGGTATTGGTAACCATAAGTTTGCTTTATTATTTTTTTCAGCTTTTTGGTTAACAACACAAGTGGTTCGGTCTTGGATCGACCTTAACAGTTCAGTATCGATTCATATTTGAATCCGCTCTTCAATGATTTGTGAATAATTTTAACATAAATTAAATATCTCAGGGCTAGGGTTCCTTGGGCCAGTTATGAAGTCAGAAAAATGCTTTAAAAGGGAGTACAACACATTACAATTACATATAAAACAATAAAACTGAATCATCAATGTTTACAAAATAAAATATTTAGTTTTTTTCACCGTCAGCGGTAACGAACTCTGTCGGCACTGGAAATTGAATAACAAACAAGATGGCCGCTTAGTCGGCTAACCCAAACGTCATGTGTGAATGTTTTTTGGTTTTAAATAAAGTTGTTTTTATCGTTAATCACTGTGTTAATGATCAACGGGTGTTCCAATTAGCACTGTAAATTGTTTATATGGTGTAGTGAAGTGGATTTGTGTATATTGTGGTAATGGAAATACTTCGGATTTATAATTACGTTCCTGTAGTACTGCAAGCAATCACTCGCTAGCGTCTTTTGTGGTTCTGAGGTAGGATAATGCTTCCCTCGGTCAGTATTTACTTCTTTATAATGTCTGGGAGTTTTTCTTTACTTCACTGGTTTATTTTACAACATTGGCTGAGTATTACTTGATTAGTTTGGTTTTATCACAAGCGTCCGCTATAAGACTCAACTCTTCAGCGTGGCATCTAACAATACAACTACCCGTTCATCTCGTCTTTGTAACGGCTTTTTGACCAGTAGACTAGGGTTTTGATTGGTCAGTTTCCGTGAACTTGAGGTCAAGCGGCATATATTACAAAAATTAGATCCTTGCCTTTACAGTCAAAAAATACTCACTTGTTAATTTTTGTTTAAACTAGAATTGGTTTACATATTTATGTTCCTTTTTTAAAGGTCTACATTTTGGTATATCATTTCGTATAAGTTAACTTCATATTAGGAGACCTTACACCTTTACAAAATCTATAAATCTGGACTATAACACTGCCCTTACATTCACTATGATACAATACTTAATTTTCATTAGATTAATTTCATTTGATACACAATTACTCTAAGACTTATCCATTATTAAATTTTGACCCTATTTTGTTATTATTGTATTATATTGATTTGATAACTTAATCATTTCTGACATTATTTTATTTTATATTTCATGTTCGGCCTAGGCCTCAAATTTGACTTCATACTCATTGTCTAAATTACATTAATTATTAAATTGTTTTCTGGTCTGAACCCTTTTGCCTGATTACATTTGTTCTAAAGATTACTACATTTTTCTTTAACTTATTCTAACAATGTTTATTAACTAACACAAAATTCTTTAACATACTAACTAAAATTGTTGCCTTCATGGCCAAGATTACATTCATTAATTCACAAACAATAATATAAATTATTTAGTTTACTATAATACCCATTACATTTCCATACTATTAAGCTCTACTAATGGACCATTAATAGTGTTCATATGAGACCTCTATTTAAGTATTTTTGGGTATTATGTTGTAACATATACCTTTTATTCTGCCTATAGGCTTAATACACTCCTTATAATCCTTTACATATGATTTATTAATGATAACAATTATTGGCATTGGCCTAAATAAAAGAAAAATAAACATGGTTAAGCACTGCTAATGCCTTCTACTTAACCACCAACAACATGGGATAAATAAATATAAAACCTTTCAATAAATAATGCTACATTACTACAATTGTTTGTTTACACTCTAACATTTAGTATGTCTGTCACTTTACAATGTTTTCAAGAGTTGTATCTCTTGTATAGACCTATTTGGTTTTTTTACATTTAACATAGTTAGAGGGATCACTGATCTTTACAGTCTTATCTGTGTGATTAATGATCACCCTTGTTTTCCACTTTCCCCACTTTTCACTTATGCACTTTTCACAGGTTTTGTCTTATTATCTATAGTACATGGCTTCTTATTTATCACGTTATTGTGTTGTACTTTTTATTTTAAATTGTTACATACTGGATTTTATTTATTCTGACTTTATTATTATTATTTGGACTATTTTCGTTAATCGTTTTGGGACTCTCATTATGTCACATTACAATATATATACATATATACACACACAATATTTAAAATTTGTATTTAATTACCTCAAGATGTTATTTTTCCCTTATTTGGAACATGTTTCGAGAGCTATTGTGCTCTCATCCTCAGCCTTTGCGATTCTGCGTCTAGTGAAGTACCTGTGTGTTTGTCTGTCGCCATTGTGGTCTCCTGTTGGTCTCTGGTATCTCAAAGTGGAATTTTTGTGTGTGATTGTGGTGTATGTATTAGTATTTTGTGTACCACACAAAGGGACCATAATGAACATATGGGAAAATTTACAAATATTATAATATAATAAATAGAGGTGTGTTGATTCAAGTATAATAAACCACACGTTGTCGACGTCACTCGATGACTAGAGGAATAGATATGTTCTTTGTTCAATTGTGTAAGTTTGGAATTATTATTATTTATGATTTAATTTATAATTTACGTTGGTTCAAAAAGGTTTAAAAAGCTGAAAAACGTTCAAGTTCTCTTTTCGAAGCACTGGTTAGTTTAGACGTTAATTACCACTTACTTACCGATGTCAATCTTCTAACGTGGATCTTCTCTTTCTGTAATATATTGAAAACAACACAACACAATTCATACCATATTTACCACTTTTTTGTATGTGGATATTATGTAAATAAAGTTGTTCTGTATATGAGACTGTTTTGAAATTATTCAAAATCTTGGCCGCTTACTTGCCTTACTGCCAATCTGTAAAATAAATGTTCTGTTGTTGTTGTTGTTATTATAGTCTACCCTGAAATGACGGACTGACTCGATTATATGTAAAATGGTAATTTATTAACAACAATTAAAGTTCAATTTAAAACCTTCACAAAAGTTTTATAAAACATTAAAAACAATTTAACTCGTTACAGAGATTCTTAAAACTCAGGGCTGGTAACACTGGTTTTTTTATGTTGTACTTCTCTAACCTGATTTGGTTAGGTTTCTTATTTATAATTAACAAAATCGTGAATTCTTTTAGTATACAAGATACTTACTACAAAAAAATGCTTAAATACGAAAATGACGTATTATGGAGAGTGGTTACATAAATAGAAAAAGGTTAAATATAATTGTAAACTATCGTACCAGACACGCTTGCATTTAAATTTGCAGGTTATGGTATAGCATGTGCAATACGATTATCTTTTTTGTATATCGGAATAAAATTCCGTTAATGGTTATAAAAATTAAATTATGATGATTAATTTATAATTTCAGTGCAATTAAGAATAGTTAGGCTTTCTTGAATTGAAAGCATGGCACTGTATCACTTGTGTACCTTTCAACAACAGGTAGGTCAGAATGAAAATTTTTCCAAGTTAATTGTTAAAAATATTTAAATTAAATTCATAATATCTTATTGTTACACATAATATTAGCTAATGACACATTTATTAATCATTAACTTTATTGACAGTTCTCAAAAATTATTAATAATCGAATTGTCTTTCGTTATCGTTAAAGTCAAATCAGCATCTATGTTCAAGTACATCTGTGTTACTTAAATAGTATTTTTTCATTTTGATTCTTCTTTAAAATTAATAATATTTTATTTAAAAATATTATTGAGAACTTTTGTTCAATAATGTGTTAATTCATAATTATTAGTTAGGTTAGTCACGTATGAATGCATTTGACTAACGTAGTATCAACACAAAATTATTATTTAATAACCATTTAAAATTCATTTAAATATTGTTAATTCTATATACTCCCTTATTATCACTCATCATTGCTGATATTATAACTAGCAATGGTATATTTCACTATGTCTCGTAGCACTGTTTACACTTCACACGTTTGGAGGTTATTATCACACATATGTTAGGTTAGTTGTATTGTTTACTAACGGGGGAACGCACACATTTTGTAAAAATACTTCCATCGGAGAGTCGTTCTGTCAGCGTTGATGATTAGTTTGGTAGTGAAGCTACGTTCAGCTCCTTCGGGTGGCGTCTGCTTGGAATCAGCGTTTCTTATTGGCTGAAAGTCGATTAATCTCGTACCCATATGCCACAAGAAATTAATAAATTTTATTTCTCAGCGTCAGTCTTTGGGATCGAGAGTATAAAAGTGACGCCATCAATTCTTTTGTAATTGATTGAAGAATTATGATTGCTCATAACTTTCTTAATGCACCTCCGATTCGAAAACTAATGGTATCATGTTATTTCGGCTGCTTTTCTCTTTATTTTGAGTCCACACAAGCACTATTTCCATTCATGATTAAACGATTTATACTTTTGTTGATGCACTTTTAGTGTTTCTTATTTAAACATAAGTTTTTTCACTTTTATAGTATCACATGATACATATATCACTTACTGATAATGTTTCAAGTCATTTTTTCTTATCAATTATTTCTTAAATGCTAAATATTTACAAAATTCAATAATACACCTTTCAGGCGAGTAGGCCTTAAATGTCCATGCATTATTTCTTATTATTTACAATATATATCTCACTCTCGCACAATTCTATTGTGTTTGGTTTATACTTCAAATGATATTACACAATTGGTGCAGTTTTGTAATTACTAACATATCTTAGTTTATTTACAATAAACGGTTTTACCACACCATGTCAGGTGTCTCTTATTTTACAAATAGTTTTGTATTATGGATGTATTTTCACCCATTAATTGGTATTTAATGTTTGTCTACATCTGATCTTTGGTATTTAGTATTCCCTGCTGTGCTAATTACTCACAATTTTCTGTTGGACTGTTACTTTCATCTAGTTTCATCTGACATGTACTATTGTTTTTCATTATTATTATATAAATTCATGCATTCACTGTTTGTTAAGTGTTCTCAAAGAGGTATTGAGTATCCTTGAAACTACTGTTATACTATTTTCCTCTTTCTGATTAGTTTTGATTGAGTTTTTTATGTAATTCTGTCAGTCACTCTGTGGTTTGGTAATTTGGCTGCTATTTGTTTATAAAATTTAAAGTATATTGTTGTGTTTCTTAGTTCATATTGGGTTTATTCTGTTCATTATTTATTCTAGTTTGGTTGTTGCATCATGTAAATACTTTTATCAGCGTTTTTCTAATTGTTAATTATGATTCTTTGTTGCAAATTCTGCTCAGTTGAGGTTATGTGTATATCACTGTATGACAACAATGCCTATATGTGTTAGTTTGGTTTCTTGTGTCTTTTCTTACACATTTACCATGATTGGTATTACTATTATCTAGTACAATGGTTTTCTGTATTTTAATTCTATTATTGACTATTTGTTTACATAGTATTATCTAATTCTAATTGGTTATTGGCATATATTGGATGTTTACATTTGGTTTGGGTTGACTGTTTTTAATCTAATACATGCTGTCTTATTTCTGATATTCTAACAATTACATTCTGTTGACTTTACTTTCCACTCTCCTGATATCTAAATGTATGTTTTGCAATGATTTTATATTCAGAGTCAGTCATGGTAGTTACAGGTAATCAGTTCCATTTACTTTCATATTTGAGCAATTATTCCTGTACTTAATTTCAGTTCACTTGTGGCCTTTATTATGTTTTACTATATTATACTTTTGTCTCATAAATAATACACTTATTGTCTGTGTTGGTTTATTTGAGATTATTGTATAAAATTGTTATCACTTAATATTTTCACTTTCTGTAAATACTACACTATCATTGTTTGTGTTAGTTTATTTTAGCTCGTGGTATATTAGTATTAATTAATTCACCGTAAGTAGCACACTATTATTGTCTGTGGTTGCTTATTGAATTATTATATTGTCAATAGTTTTGTTCTTGGTCACTTGGAGTTTCCTCTCAGGTTCTTCCTGGTTGTGGTATTATTCCTCACTTATTTGGTACTCTTCACACTGGTAATATTTTCTTCTTACTTGTCGGATATTTTCCCTCACTTATTGGATCTATTGGGTACTGGTTGCTAACATAGTTGCTTGGTTCACTTTTCCTTTTGTGATAATATTGATGATTTATTAAATTACAACTCCTTCCTTCTAGGGTGTTTAGTTTCTTTAGCATTATTTATTCATGGATATACAGGTTTGACTTTGACATTTTAGTGTTGTCTTTCCTCTTGTTAGTGTGTTTGGCTATATTAGCTTAGATATGTTCATGGGTATTTGGCTATATTAGCTTAGATCTTCGTTTGGGTATTTTTTTATTATATTTATGTAATGGTATTTTTTTGATGCGTTACAATATACAAACAAAACACAAAACAAACTAATACCCGAACAAATACAAATCAAAAAAAAACACGACACAATTTTCAAAGCACTCAACATCGAAAATACACAAAATACTAATACATACACCACAATCACACACAAAAATTCCACCCACATATAGGCAGTAGAGATGAAATTCCTCAGAGCTGTGAAGGGATGTAGAAGAGAAGATAGGATAAGAAATGTGAACATAATAATGGGATTGCAAATATACAGTCTGCAGGATAAAATAACAGGAAGTAGAAAAAAGTATGTGGATCAGATGAACAGAATGGTCCAAGCCAGACTACCAGTTCAAGTCTGTTATTATATACCATCTGGAAGAAAGAAGTCTTGGAAGACCAAGGAAGAGATATGCCTTGTGCAGGACTAATACTTCAAGTGCAGAAGAAGTGTCTGATAATGAAGACTGCCAACTCTGGGCTCATGTCTTTGATGGCCTCCCTATACCACTTTTCCCTTACTACCTACAGGTTATAAATGTATTTCAAGATGCTCCAACGAATACTATAATACTATTTTGTATAACATTTGTTGACTGCAAGAGACTTTTGTTACAGACTACACAAACAGTTAAAGAATCCTTTCGAAAGGAAGAGATATGAAAGGATTATTTCCTGGTTCCACACTAAATGTATACAAACTCAACAACTCAATTCAAACACCATAATTATTATACCAAAATATGGTACTAATAAAAAAAGAAGTTAACTTATTACCAAAGTAGTTCTTAGCATTGTTGTTGGATTCATTCAGGCAAGTAGAATGGAATACAATGACATTTAAAGTACAGAAATAATATAAAAAAAAGGAAGTTAGCTTATTACCAAATGTAATGGTACAATCCAGTACATATAGAGGTTTTGGGGAATAACAAATGTAAATTTCATTGTGAATTCAAAATCATAATTAATAATGGGAAAGTTTTGTAAGGTTTTGTAACGACGTAGTAAGCTCAGTGCAGGAAATTGTATCAAGCGCAACAGTGTACGTGCAAAACAACAGCTATTTTTAGCCAAACGAACTTGTCAACAGGCCAAGCCTGCAAAATACGTCATTTGAGAATGCAGTGCATAATTGCCTCGCCTTAATATTTGAGTCGTCATAGTCTGGAAACAATGAGATTGTTGACGTGACACCCTCTCCACCTCAGAAAATAACGAAATAAAATTATATCCGTTCTCAGTCTACCGTCATCTCTAGTGCAAATCGCACGTATCAGTTCCGGAACGTAAATTGCCGGCCCGCAAAACCACTAAATATGTGAAAATTTGTTTAAAACAGTCTTTTATAAAACAAGTAGAGACAGTGAGTAAAATTGGAAAAAATTAACAGTTCGGCCGTAAAATATAACAGTGAGAACATCAAAAAACAGGAAACAGCGTAAGCCATGAGTTGACGCATGGGTCGACTTTCTACACATCAACACAGGGAAGCAGACATTTCCAAATTATATAAAATACTGGCCCTTTTTAAAATTCAGCTCAATTTATGAAAAATGTACCATATAAAATAGCGTGAGTGAGTGTGTGTGTGTGTGTGTGTGTGTGTGTGTGTGTGTGTGTGCCTACTTTAAAATAAAACAAAAATATTAAGCGCTGATTTACGTTAAAGGAAGGTAGTTTAATAATTTTTTGCATTTATTTCCATGTGTAACAAGTTTAATTTGAATTTTAATTATATTGCATAAATATACCCTGAAGAAAGTTTGATGTAAAGAATACAATGTATTGTATTCATGTTTGAATTTGTAAAAGATGGAGGGAGTAAATTTTGCTTTACTTGTATTTTTCAAATACAAGTTTGAAAAATTACCAATAAATTTGAGGTAAATCATTTCAAGCAACCATCTTGATATCTTGTTTTTTCAGCTCGTCTAAAAGATCACTTGGACCCTAGTCCAATATTTTGAGTTGGTACTATACAACATGGCGGCTGTACGAGCCGAAAGTGTAAACATAAATAAAGTGTTATTAACAAAAGTAGTCAGAACATAACAAATGTCACCCGAATAGCTGGACCATTTGAATAAATAAATTTATACAAATGTGAACCTGTTTTGAGAAACAGGATGGTTGTTTGAATTGGTATGTACTTAGAAATATAAATGATGACGGGAGTGTCAGATAGGGTTATGTTATAATAATATTTACATATGTGTATTAGAAGTAAGCAAAATAATACTAATGACGATAAAAATGTAGAAGTCAGCATAACTGACGAAACATTTACGAGTGAGATGGGCGTTCACTCAACACCAGTTAGTCAGATCGGTGAGTCTAGTGCCACCGAATTGGTCGAATTAAATACGATCCAAGTAACACCCATCTCAACTCGATATGAAAACAAAAAAGACGATAGTTATGAGATGTTCAAAATGATACAAGTAATGTTAGAAAAGCAGACTATAAACATGAATAGCAAGTTCGATGAACAGGAAAGCGAAATTAAAGAAATAAAAAGTAATTTCAATGATAAATTTGATGAAGTAATCAGTCGTTTTGACGTTAGTGATATTAAAATGAGTAACTTAAATGCTAGATTGATGAGTTAAACACAATATTAGATGAAAGGAAGGAACTGATAGATAAGGGTTTTAATGAACTAAAGGATGTTCTTGATAAACAAGACGAGAAGTGGGAAGGAGATAAATATCGGTTAAAGGAGGATACAGGTGAATCAAATAAGGTAAGTGGTTGTAAGGATGTTAATTACAATTATGAGATTATAGTGGGGGTAGAAAATGGTGAAAAGTCCGTTAAAGTAAACGAAAATAAAGACGATCAGTTAACATATAATACGGTAAGTAGGGGTGAGAAAATTGATAATATAATTAAAAATATGGTATTAGAGAGTGAGGTTGTGAATACTGAGAGTACTGATGAAGTTTTAGTGGGAGTAGAATTTGATAATGAAGTGATAGAGTGTTGATGAGTTAGAGAGAAAGTGTAGAGAGAGTTTACAGGTAGAGGGGTTGCAGAGGGTAAAATTTTCCCGTGGTGTTGTGGTTGTGGGTGAATAAAATGCTTCACAAGTGTATTTGGAAGACGTATGGTCTACAAATAGTTTTCCCTTGATTTTTTTGTGCATCTGGTAGATGGTGCAGTAATAAAGTTGTAGTACCTTCTGCATGGGTTAGTAGATAAAGTGTGATAGGAAGTTATGGTGGGAGATATTTTGAAAGAGAGTTGTGTGCTGATGGGGAGATAGAATTATTTAAGGTAGATAGAAATTATAAAGAATTAGTAGAAAGGTTGGGTATAGAGAGAGGGGAAAATGATGTTGAAATCTTACCTTGTGTTGAAGCTGATATAGCAGCAGTAGATGATGATGTTGTTAATGACGAATTTATAACTTACCTAGTGGTGACAGATTATACTAAAGGCTACATGACTATACTCGATGGTGACACGTTATATGATATAATAATATGGAATAATCCTATTAATTATAATGATATTGTGGAAAATTATGAGAAATTAAATATTCATTATGTTGACAGTAATAATATAAGGTATTTAATAAAAAATGATTTGCGTAGACGTAAGACCAGATTGTTATTCGATGATGGTGGGTAAACAGTTGTTGTTTATGAACATTTAATTATGTGAATAGTGTGGTTTCGACATGGATTGTATTATGAAATGATTTGTGGTAAATGATAAAAGATAATAATTTGGATTGTATATTCTTTTGTGTGTTAATATCAAATCTATTTGTGTATTACATTAAGGTGTACTCTATATACTACGTAAACAATGTATGTAGGAAATAGGAATTGATTTAATAATAATTATAACATTTTTTCAGACTAAATAAATGATGAGAGTAATTGTGAAATTTTAAGCTGATTGAATTAAATAATTGGAGAGTAATTAATTAATTAATTAATGTTGTACAGAGGAATTTTTGTGATGAAGTTAAATGATTTTCTAAGATTTAGATTCTATAATGAATAGTAAATTATTAAACATACAATATGTTCAAGTGTTGAGTTATATTGTTATTATGAGATAAGTGATGAATTTTCTAATATAATTTTCAATGATCATATTAATGTAAAGTGTTGAAAAACATGGAGTTTGGGTGATAATTATTTCAATAAGGCATTCAAGTCAATCAAAGTTAACTTTAAGGGGTATTAGAAAGAATAAGAATTTTGGGAGTAAAAGTAATACAGAAACAGGGTAGTAGTAGGGACACAGTAGTGGGAGTGTGGGTATGTAGAGAAAGTGAGAGTGATGTAAATGGAGAGTAAATAGGTGATGGTAAAATTTTGTAGTAAGGGTGGTGTGTAGGGAGTGATCAACGTACGTCGTTGTGGCAGGTTTAGTAATTGAGAAGTTTCGAAGAGTGTTTGCCGATATTTTGTGGAGGGCAAAAGGGTATGAATGGGAATTGCAGGTTCGGGAACACACATCCTAGTTACAAAGAGGGTATCAGGTATTTTATTCTAAGAGGAGAGTGGTATAAGTGGAGTAGATAAAGTGTTGAAGGGGTTATTATTGAGAGATTGGTGTCACCCTATGCAAATCTGTTAGTGGTTGTTAGAAGGAAGAAAGGGAGTAAGGTTATATTTTAATGCCGTCAATAAATCAAATCATTGTGAATGAAGGAGAATCACCCAAACCAATTGATAATGAAAATGTTAAAAAGAAAAATCATAATGGAAGTGTAATAATAAATGAAATGTATGTAAAGTGAATGTTGATATTAGATTTGAATTTGTGGAGAATTTAATGGCACAATAAATGATAAATAATTAAAGGTTGATATAAAAAGAGTTAATAGAAAGTTTGTGAATGGCATAAGTTTAGTTATAGGAGATGCTATTTATAGTGACGGCATGTTGTTACTATAAATAGCGATAAGGATTGATTGAGTAACATCGATGCGTGTTACCATCAACAGAGGCTCAAATAGAGCGTAACATACACTGTACACCAATGTTATATAATGTTATGTTACAGGTGAAATTAATACGTACAGTGTATAAAAAATGATGATTTGTAAAACATGCTAATGACAGATTTCCCCACATTTCAGGTGATTACTGTTTCACCAGCACTAATCGTGGTTTTGGACGACAATCAGCTGTGGGCAGATATTGTAAAACTGACCATGGTTGGTTGCCTGTAAAATTGGTTTGAAATTGAAATTAACGGGGGGGAGGTGATTCAAGGGGAAATCCCCGGAACTATGGAACAGCGACTGTCACCCGTTCGCGTGGGAACAAATAAAAGGGTGATAGACCCGTTTTAAAGGTTGTTATTATATAATCAGTAGGATTTTTATCTGAACTTTAAATGTAATGCCAAAGCAAGGACAGGAGACGACAAAATTCCTCCCTAACTTCAGTCCTTGTGGAAGCAACTGGGCGCTACAGTCCAGGGGGGGCATAGTGTGTGTGGAAGGAGGTTACTAAACTATTAGTAACGAATTAGTGGATGTTAAATATATTATGTTGATGATATTGATCAGAGGAGATAATTAAATGATTCTGTATTGAATTAAGAAGTATTATGATAATTAAAGATGATTAATAATTTTCAAGTAGATAATTTGTTCTGATGTAGTTGATGTAAATGTGTTTGTTCTATATAAGAATTATATTAACGAATTTAATTGTTTTGAAATATTATTGCGTTAGTGTAAGGATTTATACTTCTTCTTGTAAAAGGGAAGGGCTTAATTATAAAATTTTATAATTTTTTTGATTGGAATCGAAAATTTTATAAAATATGGGGAGTGAAGTAAGAGAATGAAACGTCTAGACAATAAATATTGTATTCATATATGTGTTAGGAGTTAAGGAAAACCCCAGTGCTTCTTAACCCAAACCAGCACATAGCTAAGGGGAAACAGATCAGTTAGGGATATGGTATTATACAAGGCCACTATTTGATTTTTAATTTGATGTTTCAGTGTCTGGTGATGCTGTGGCGGCAGTCCTGAGCTGGCCAGCGCGTCAGATCAGGAGCGTCAAGTGCCGACTGGCCTTGCGGTGTTGGGATCTCGAGAGAGAAGTCCAGTAAGGTCATTCAGGTACGGTCACAGTCACTGGACCAAGGGGTAAGTTAACTATATTTTTTATATAAACCATACAGGGGGTTGTGGCGACATACCCTGGCTGATCCCTTTAGGAAGTATGAGTGTGTCAATGAGAGTTTTTATGCTTCGGCATAAAACCTCTCATTGAGGGGGTCTTGTAACGGTACAATCCGATACATATAGAGGTTTTGGGGAATAACAAATGTAAATTTCATTGTGAATTCAAAATCATAATTAATAATGGGAAAGTTTTGTAAGGTTTTGTAACGATGTAGTAAGCTCAGTGCAGGAAATTGTATCAAGGTCAACAGTGTATGTGCAAAACAACAGCTATTTTTAGCCAAACGAACTTGTCAACAGGCCAAGCCTGCAAAATACGTCATTTGAGAATGCAGTGCATAATTGCCTTATTATTTGAGTCATCATAGTCTGGAAACAATGAGATTGGTGACGTGACACCCTCTCCACCTCAGAAAATAACGAAATAAAATTATATCCGTTCTCAGTCTACCGTCATCTCTAGTGCAAATCGCACGTATCAGTTCCGGGCCCGCAAAACCACTAAATACGTGAAAATTTGTTTAAAACAGTCTTTTATAAAACAAGTAGAGACAGTGAGTAAAATTGGAAAAAATTAACAGTTCGGCCGTAAAATATAACAGTGAGAACATCAAAAAACAGGAAACAGCGTAAGCCATGAGTTGACGCATGGGTCGACTTTCTACACATCAACACAGGGAAGTAGACATTTCCAAATTATATAAAATACTGGCCCTTTTTAAAATTCAGCTCAATAAAAGAAAAATGTACCATATAAAATAGCGTGAGTGTGTGTGTGTAGGTACCTACTTTAATATAAAACAAAAATATTAAGCGCTGATTTACGTTAAAGGAAAGTAGTTTAATAATTTTCTGCATTTATTTCAATGTGTAACAAGTTTAATTTGAATTTTAATTATATTGCGTAAATATACCCTGAAGAAAGTTTGATGTATAGAAAACAATGTATTGTATTCATGTTTGAATTTGTAAAAGATGGAGGGAGTAGATTTTGCTTTTGTTATCAATATATAATCCCCAAATAATGAATAAATACAAGTTTGGAAAATTACCAATAAATTTGAGGTAAATCATTTCAAGCAACCATCTTGATATCTTGTTTTTTCAGCTTGTCTAAAAGATCACCTGGACCCTAGTAAGTATATTTTGAGTTGGTACTATACAACATGGCGGCTGTACGAGCCGAAAGTGTAAACATAAAGTGTTATTAATAAAAGTAGTCAGAACGTAACAAAAAGTGGTTCTTTGGATTGTTGTTGGATTCATTCAGGCAATTAGAATGGAATATAATGATATTTAAAGTATATGAATAATATAAAACAAAAAGTAGATAACACCTTTAAAATTTGAAATCTGCAGATGACTAAGTAGAGATGGATAAGATGATTAATGACCTCATTCAGTAAAATGAAAAGGCTGATCTTAGAATAAGTATGGAAAAGGCAAATGCGGTATAATGTTTAATAAAGGTGTATCATCTGAGATGTGAAAATTATGGTAAGGATATGGTCTATGGTATATTATGGTAAGAATCTAATAGTTGCAAATAAAATGACATTAAATATTTGGAACTTTCCTCCTTCCTATTGAGACTGTTTGTTTATATATCTCAGTCACTACCTGGTGCAGCCTCTTATAATAGTGCAATGAAAAGGACAGGATCTTTGTCTCCTCAAACTTCACTATGTGGTTATCATTAGCCAGAATGTGCTCTGCATCTGATGATGACTATCACAGCTGCAGCTTCATAAAATGAGGATCACAGCCCAAGAGCCCAAAAAGTAATTTTACAGGCGTTGACTCTGGCTCTGTTAACTTTACTGTTAAAACAACAATCAGCTATTGTGGTTAAATAGAAAGTTTTTATTCTCGAGTGACTGTTGCAATAACCTATAGATCAGCTACATGGAATGATGCAAAATCTGCAGAGCAAAAGAGATATTGGCATAAGTTCATGTTACAAATAACATGCAAGAAAACAATAAAATGGACTTAAAACCAAATTAAAAACCAAACCTAAATTAAATAATGTTTTTAAGAAAATAAAATGGAGGTGAACAAGAAGATAGCAGATAGAAAAGTTACCAAACTATAGATAAAGAGATATAAAAAACTCCATGAAAAGATTGGAAATGTTTATTGAAAAGGAAATGACCTGGTTATATACTGCAGGACTGTGAACTAGACAAGATTTGCTCTGAGAGAAATCACTTTTCACTGGAGAATGACTGGGGAGGCAATTCTAATGGTGACGATTATGAATATTTTCATATGTAACCACACTTGATACAAAACCAAAATTAATACAAATCCTGAATTGTAACACATTATGCTGTACACATGCGTACTATGATCAAGTTTGTAGTTGATAACACTACCACAAACATCACTTGAACACCTTTATTAAAGAATACTGAAAACCTATCCATAAAAAATTCTCATTCACAAACTGTTTGAAACATTTTTATTATATTTAGTGAATAACTATTACAATAAAATATTAGATTAAAAAAATAAGTAATCACATTTACTTATCTTAAAAACTCAAGAGCCACAAAAATAATGTACATTAAAAAGCTAGCAAATGACTAGAGCACATTCTAAACAATAAAATCTTCAGACATGTAATTATATTACAAATGAACTATAAATACCAATCAATAGTCACAACATAAATTTAACAAATTTTTAAAAACTATAGCATCATTAACAATAACTTTTAGAATTTTGTTGATCCCATTATGACCCCTCAATAACAATTTTGTCCACTTGCATTGTATCATTCAACTGCACTTCAACTTGAAAACGCATTACATTTTTATTGTCCATGTTAATTTTGTTTTCACTGATCTCACAGTTTCTTTTGTAATCTTTATTTTCTAAGAAGTTTAGATCTGAGCATCCACTTGTATTAATGTCAGTACTTTCGATCACTTTCATCAGTTCAAGTATTTCACTTGTTTTTTGATCAACTTCAGTCTCACTACGATCTTCCTGAGTGTTTAGGCCATTATGATATTTCATAGTTTTTGAATTAATAATCAGATCTGAAGTTCTGACAGAATCATTTGAGTGCTTTTTTACAACTTCGCTTACTTTTTTACTTAGTTCAGCAATAGATTTGTTCAGTTCCTTAAATCTTTTTTCTGTATACTGGCAAACCACATCTCTCAAGTTGTTAACAAACGCATCGTTCCTTTCTGTCATTTCAGAAACATTCACATTGTTTGTCACCATTAGAAGTAACAGGTTATACATCTCTTCATTGGCCTTACGGTACTCACCATTGCAATGATGACAGCATGGGAATTTAACATTGCCGCTACAATCATCTCTACACAGACTGTATCCAGATCCACTTGCTTTCTTTTTAAAGTTAACATTATCACTGCAAGACTCATTGCCGCTTTCATTACTTGAATATTTTTGTTTATCACACAATTCGTATATTTTAGTCAGATGTTCTGTTAATACTGAAATGCATTTATTGAATAAATATTCACTTTCTGTTGTGTAGACATCTGTGTTTATGCCCATATCTTTACTAATAATATTCTGTTGTTTTTTAAACTTATTTTTACAAAGTGTTGTTCCACTATAATCACTCTCTTTAAAAATTATTTTTTCAGTACTTAAATTTTTAAGTGACAAATTACTATCACTTGCTGACTTTACCATATTTTTAATGCCAACAGAACTATAATTCTGTATGGATTTATTGTCTTGCCAAGTACTGCTGAAATCTCCTATATTTCCATGTTGAATATTACACTTACTTTTCATTAATGTATTAATGTTTTGTTCATTTTCTTCTAACAAATTCTTAATTGAGTCATCAGGTTTTACAACATACAGCTGTTTGAATTTTCTGTTAATTAAAGACTGTTCAATTTCGCCACAAGTTTCTGGTTGATAAGAGTTAAAATTATCATTGTTAGTGTTATTGACAACATTTTCATTTGAATCTATACTCCTTTTAATTGAACTAAAGTCTGTAAATACGAAATCATTTCTAAATTTGTAGTCAGAATCTGAAAAATAATGACTATGTTGTGAACTTTGTGCATCAGACATTTTTTTGTTTAGTATAGCATTCTCGGATAATGTCTGTATTTCTCCAGTACTGGAATTGTGTTTTTGACTATGCCATGGTTCACTGTGATCAGCTACTGAATTTACTACTCTGTTTTTAGAAACATTTACAAAATTAACTGACAGCCTTGGGTGGTTTTCAATAGTAGACATTGAGTTTTCATTATCACAGAAATCAGTCAATGTTCTTTCTCTTATTGGAACTGAAAGACTTGTATTATTATCTTTTAAACAACTGTTTCCTACAAAATCATTTAAGTATTGTTTACTACTACTTTCTGTTGTATTACGGTTCCTGTGTTCAGAAATTTTGACAATTCGTACAAAATTATTTTTATCAGGTGCACTAATACATTTATGTTTTAAAACATTTGAGAATTTTAGTACTGAATTAGCATAGACGGAACTGCTTTCTACTGATTGGTTCTGTTCAACATTACTGCTTTCAGTAACTCGTACAAAATTATCTCTGCTACATACACTATGGTCTTCTGACTTCATAAATTTTGAAGATTTTTGTAAGGAATCGACATGTTTTGTATTTGTTTTCCAATTTTCAATCTCAGTATTCTCAATAACTCGTACAAATTTTTCTCGACTGGATGTGATATAATTTTCAGAGTTAACTAACTTTAAACATTTTGATAACAAGTCATTATCATTTATCATACTTTCCACAGAGTCAGCATTTCCAGCTTTCAAGTTTTTTATTATTTTAATAAACATGTTGGCAAGTACCTCACTTTCATCTGGAACGTAATCTCCCTTGTCTCTTATTTTAATGTTTTCTCTACTATTTTTTAATCTGAGTTTACAGCCTGCTTCATTAGTTTGCATATCTTTATCAACAAAACAGTCTCCACAAAAATTTGTATGACCTTTTAAAATATTACAATTTTTATGATTATTTTCTTCCAATTTCTTTTCTCTTGGTGATGAATTCCCTATGACTTCATTAGCGTGCTGACCATTATTTGTTTTAAACTTTGTTTCAAGATTTACTGGTACCTTAGTTTGAGTTTCACTTTTAAGTTTTAATGGAACTCGAATATTAGCTACACTTATGTATTCTTTATGCTCCATATCAGGAATAAAAGATTTTTTTACTAATGTATAAGGTAATCTTTTTTGTTTACTACCATGATCAGCATGAGCATATTTTGCAGTTAATGTGTTTGACTTACCTTTTTTGAAACTAAAATCATTAAGAACATTCTTTGCTTTTTTAATATGCGTCAAGTTTGAAGCATCCCTACCATCTTCTTGTAAAGGTTTATTATTTTTTAAAGCAGTTGTTTTGAGTGCATTAAGTTTGTTCCTAATGGAATCATGTGGGAAATTTATATTATTTGTTACTTGTTTTGTTGAAGAACTGCAATTTTTACTTTCAATCAGAAAATTATAACTCTCATTTGGTTTATCATCAAAATTAACTTCAATACCAACAGATTTTTCCTTTGTTCTATCAGCAAACCTTTCTTTTATTGGACATGCTCTTTGTTCATGTGTAATTTTGTCTGATTTAACATCATGTTTATTATAAAAACAATCTTTCAGAACTGTTCTGACTTTTGGGTGATTATTATGAAAGTGTTTTTCCAAAAATTTGTGGTTAATACTACTGCTGGATTGTACTGTCTTATCTTTCTTAGACCCTACATTACACTGATCTATGGAACTGTCTTTAGAATCTCTTACAGGTACACTGTCCAAGCAAGCTGTTTCTTGTTTAGCGTCTTTACCTTTTTCACACAATGAATGATTTATATTTGACTCACAAATATTTTTGTTATCTGTATTATTTTCAATTATCATTAAGTTTGATCGAGGTTTAGTTAATTCATGGTAAGCGTTTAATGTTTTTCTTCTTTTCTTTTTCTTATTCAAAGCCTTTTCTCTTACTGAATTAATGTTGTCAAGACTAAATGCTGATAAATCTTGTACCTGTATTTTCTGGTTTTCTACACCATTATCTGTAATTATCAAACTTCTTGAAATGTTAAAAGTTGTATTTTCATTTCTTATGGCTTTAACCAATTTTGACTGTGAATTTGCATGTCTACTGTTAACTGGTTTTTCTAAATAACTTGCTTTATACTTTTTTAATTTTAAAGTGTTACACCTTTTAATAGCTTTATTATAATCTACAACTTTTTTTATATTCTTTCCTTCCATAAAAAGTAACTGTTTTTCATTAAAATTTACAGGCAATGTTTTTAATTGACTTATCAAGTCTTTATTTAATTCTACCACATCACAGTTTTCAACAGTGTATTCACACTTCAACTGTTTATTTTCTTTACGCTTTTTTGGTTCAGATTTTTGATCGTTGACATCATTGTAGTCCTTAGACACATTACTGTTGTTGTTCCTGTTAACATTATTAGTATTATTATTCACATTATTTTCAACATTAGCATCATTACTGTTATAACAGCCATAATGATCTATTCCACAACTATTTAAATCAGGTTTCTTTTTAACATTTTCATTAAGTTCGTTAATTTCATTTATTTGATCTTCCTTTGGCAATGTCTCTTCATTGTCAATTTTTTTCCGTAGTCTCTGTTTTTTCTGGTGCAAAACAATAAACTCTGAGTCTGGTCTTTTATTATTTTTCTCAAATGTTTTATTTGGAATGGTTTCACATACTATCTTTCCTTCTTCTTTTAAGCTGTTGTTAGCAATAAACTTCTCTATATCTTCATAATTTTCTATTTTACTTATCAACATGTCTTTTAAAATAGCATCTCCACTTTCTTTACTTGTTTTCAAAACCTTTTTGGTATCAGATTTCTTGAAAGTTCCATCGTTATCATTGTTGCCATATCCAATTTTATCATTCTGGTTATCACTTTTATCGTTCTCTGTACTGTCTTCAATTATTCCTGAAGTTTTACATTTTACTTTCTTTTTAAATTTTAATTTATCAAAAATATTGAAGAAACTAAATAAGGTCGAGGAACTAAAACAAAAAAAAATGTTTTCCTGGTGATAACTGCATTAACTTTACTTTTATAATAAATTATGTATAGTTATGTTTATTTATCATCGTAATTCTAAACCTACAAACACTTTTTGATGAACCTGAAAATTTTGCTTTTAATTTACAAGCTACTATACACATTTGAAAATTTTAATTAGAAAAATTAAATTTTTTTAAAAATATAAAAATACATTACTTTCATCCTAACTACTTAACAAAAGGTAATTTATTATTTAAAAAACACACTCCAGATGTTAGACTAACACTGAAAGATGAGAAGATAGTAATACATGTTTACAAAAATCTAGAAATTTTTTAAGGTATTATTATTCACTTTTTAAATAGTGGAAGATATACAGATTAAATAAATGAGCTTGTGTAATTAGTGTGGACAGCATTGCCATTAATAAATTCTCACGTTTTTGGCACAAAACATACATATATGACAATGATAATTCTATATTTCATTGATTCACAACTCCCTATATGATTACTGTATGACGTTTATTACAATCTTATTTCACAAAACAAGAAGAGGCATTCTGTTGCTGAACCAAAACCTAACAACTGTGTCAAATCTCTTCTTCTACATACATAAAAAAATAATACAAAAATGTCTACTGTAGGCCTGGCACCCACATACCTCACATACATTCGTTATTAAATTATTATTTTAATGCTCGCTTAATCAAAGCTTTTTAAATTCTTAAAACCTTGCCAGACTGTTATCATACCTGCACATTACTACTGCACTCAGAATTCTAAACATTTAGTTTCTGTATCTTCTCTAATACTTTCAGATGCCATTAGTTTTTACTACCATAATAACAAGAGTTTCAACATAATTTAATTGTGCTACTTCCAGAGCTATTGTAGATGATTTCTACATTCTGGTGTGTCATATAGCTGACTGATGAAATGTATAATTTTTGGTTGAGGTTGGTAACTTCTTTTAGTGCCTCTTGTTCAATGTTAGTGCTTCATATAAAACCTATTTTATTTCTGAGGGAAATAACTATGTTCAGTATAAGCATAGATCTGATCTGATGCCAAAATGATCTATAGTGCTAACATATGAGAGAGTAGTGTAATTTACGCCCAGTTGGTACCCACAACCTGACTTATGCAATTGGCAGTATTCTAGTAGTAACTGCAAAACAACATCAAAGTCTAGAGACTAAAACTAGAAGAAAAATGCATGATAATAAATAAATTCAAAGTAAAGCAGCGAATAATACTAAAGACCAAAAAAGAACAAATAAACAATTCACTGTAGAACATATCCAATTGAATATGTAAGTACATATAAATACTTCTGGACAACAGAAGTGGAAAATAGATGAATTAATAACAGAGTAATTAAAACAAAATGTATATTATCATACACACATAGAAAAGAGGAAGGTAAGTGTCAAAATCGATGGCCACCTACACTAAACCACATAAGAGGTATTTTTTTAAGTAAAGTAAGTAAAGTCTGTTTGAAATATGAACAAAATGTTAAATGATGAAAATGATTTAATGAAGTCTACAAAAATTACAGCAAAAAAGTCTACACACTGTCTTTATAATCAGGTCTGATTTCTCTACACTTTTTGTATTCTTTCAACACCTTCTTTATTCCACTGTCATAATATTCCACCGACTGTGTCTTGAACAAGTAAGTAACGCTGTTCTTCGGTTCATCATCATTTTCAGACAGCTGCAAACCAAGCAGTTTCTGTATAGGAAAACCAATTTGTTTTCTCCAGTGAGGAAAACAACTCAAACAACAACCCCTTCCCTTCATTCTCAAAAAATCTGAGATGCACCCAGATGTTACTACTTGTGTGTATTGGTTAACATTACCAGCATACTTTTTTTGTGGGTATGTTTCTCTGCCACAATGTTGTACACTATTGATCAAGAAATGTTTCAAAATTGACTGGACAGGTCTCAAAAATAAATCACTGATTTTCTACAATTTTCACATTCACTACTTCCACAAAACATCTGACATCACTGTTGGGTCCTTCCCTAAACAAAACATGTCCTGCCCAACTTCACTACCATGACAGTCGATCTACAAATGTTACAAAACGTACCACTGAGTTTCAGCAGCACTATTATTTTTCCTAATAAAAACTTATCACAGGACAAACCTCATGGTTGGCAGGATTACCTATCATAACACTAATTGTAAATTGTCCATACAGCACCACAATCACATAGCTAATCCCAAAAAAACAGCAAAAGCTGTGCATTAGGTTATATTAAAACATGGGATGCACTATCCCACTCTGTTGCCAAAGTTACCAAATCGTATAATCTCTCATAAATCAAGTACTGAACTGTTAATACCCAAGAGATTTTACAAGAGTATTTAACAGTACTGAGCAATACTTATAGTAAACCTTTCTTTTCCTTTAAATATATATTTACAAAAAGAAACAAACATCACTGTTCAAAAATAAAAATGAAACTGACTATATATTCAAAACATCAGAATTACTTAAAGAATTCGCTGTTTCTGTTATAAATGCTTTCATACAAATTTGTTCTACTTCTCTGTCCATATTTTCTGAATATTCCCTTGTGTGTGTGTGTTTAGTTTTATTTGTTTTGTTGAGGCGGCACCTTAAACAAAAGCCATATTCTTTTAATCAGTCTTCTGATTAATCCTTTCTTTTATTATCATTGGTATGTTTATTTTATCCAAGTTCTTTCACAATAGTGGTATACAGAGTTTAATTTAATTCCATTTGTAAAAATACTATTGCATTTTGCATTAAAATATCAAGCATTGTAACACCTGTTTGCTTTTGACTCGATTAAATATTATCTCTATTTCTAATAGATATTTTCAACTTCTTCTATTCTATTTCTACATTTCTGTTCAGGTCCCCTAAATTTATCAATGTAATATTGTAAATATTATCTCTATTTCTAATAGATATTTTCAACTTCTTCTATTCTATTTCTACATTTCTGTTCAGGCCCCCTAAATTTATCAATGTAATATTGTATAATTTGCTTATTATTATCATTAAACATATTTGTATCTGATCTTGCCATAAATTAATGGACTTGTACAACTCTTTAGAAACAATAAATTCCTCAATCTGTTTCCTAGTCAAAGCCATAATTATTCTTTAATAATTAGGCTTTCATGGTGTCATAATTATTAAAATTACTACTATCCACATTTTGACCCTTTGCCACAGTACAGTGGTGTACTGACGGATACCTTGTCAATGTGTTAAGTCCTTACTACACTGAAGATGGCCTCAAGAGATGAGCCAAACTGTCACATCTGTTCAAGTTAACACCTTTTGACACAAGGAAAATGGAAGACCAGGGCCTTGCAGCCCAGATAGTAGTAATTTTAATAATAAAATTATTGCTTTTTATACCTTGCCTGGGTTAAAGTCCAGAAAGATAAAATTTTTCCTGTGTTTCTCCTTTTATCATCAATAATAAAACTGAAATTAATATTTCAACGTAATTTACAATTTTTACACTCCTTCCTTCATTCACTAATTTTCAAATAGTTTTTGGTATCCATGTAAAACATAGTATGTTACTTTTTCAGTAGTGGCTTCAACAGGTGATACAGAGGTATGTGTCTCCCCAGTGGCTTAACAGTAGGATAAAATGACTTCTACACTAGTTAAAATTATGATACTTTCAGTCAGCTAAAAACTAAAATCTCAGACAGACAGAAAGGGGATCTGGGTGTATAGAGAGGAATATTTAACAGACAGTACCAAGATGTAGTGACTGTTAATAAATCAATACAGATTTATCAAGAGTTAATAAATCGTTGTTGTAAGCAAGAAATTATAACTGTATTATTAAGTTAATCTATTTCTGCTGTATCAAACTTTATAGTTATTAAAAACAAATCAATTTGTATTACACAGCTTAAAATTGAACAAGTAAAATGTAATTTATATATATTTATTTAGTGCGATGAAAACGTCGATCATTCACGAAGTCGATAAATTTGTACCAGAAGCAGTACTAATAACAAATTGTACTTAAAAATTATTATCTAAATTACACTTTGTGTAACAATTTATCTTCTCATCTGGCACCATGAAGACACAAATACTAGGATAAAAATGATGCAAAAGACAGATATGCGACACAGTCAAATGGCTTCTTAAATAACTTAATTCAAAAACCCTTTGTGTACTTTTAATCAAACTATCATACCTTACAAAGGTACAAAACAATTAAAACAAAGGTTATTAAAACAATGTTGGTGCTACTGCCCAGGGTAATGAATGTGAACAATTTATTTAATTTTAATTAAATTGTTGAATTTCCTTCTTTGCTGCTGAAACCACCATCGTCTATTTTAACCGTGTCATCACCACCAGTTGTGTTAACATGGACCTGGAGATATCTTTATCGCAACCTAGAGAAATCTTTTGCCCTCATTTTAGTTTGATTAATCAAATTATAATTTAAGAAAGTTTCTTCAGCAAACCGCTTTCTTTTTTTTTTGTACCGTACAACTAGCGGAAAAAATATCATGATTTGCACACAGACTACAGCTCCTTTAACACATTTGCTGAACACTTTGCAAACTTTAGCCAAAGCAGTGGACTGTTTTGAATGTGTATTTGGTACGTGAAATGGGGACAGAAATAAAAATTCCAAGAATAGTAGGATTTCAAAAAGAGTAATCCAATAACAATTACATTCTGTGGAAGAATATTTTTGTATGAGTGTGTACCTTCCATTTCTAGATTACCTAATCAATGAATTTTCTCTAGGTTTCCAAACCACAAATGATACAAACTGGACTGATTCAAAGACTGTTATTACCAAAGATTTGGGAAGATTATGAAGAGTCTGTTGTACAGAGAAGCTGAAGTGCATAAGGATGATTTATCTTGTTTTCCTGCTCTAAAAGGGGAACTTAAGCTCTGGAAGAAAATGTGGATATCAGTATCAGCAAACTTTCCCAAATAGCAGTGCATCAGATTTTCCTACTATTGGAGTGCTTTTTCAAATAATCTATACACCACTAGTTAGAGCAGACTCAGCAGAACACTCGTTTTCAGCCCTAGAAACTTCACTGACTTAAAACTTACTTGAGGTCTACAATGACTAAAGATCAATTAAATGGATTTGCGATCTTCCACAATATCACAATGTTGCCTCTCCTATGTCAGCTGCAGAAGTACTAAAAATCTTTGAGAGGAACACAAATGATACATTTTTTAAGTGTTACTTTAAATGTATTCACAAGTGGATTGATATTCAGTTTTGTTATCTCTTTATTTCGAAAGCTTTATAAACTCTGGATTTTGAAAGTCCATACCTGATAAGTACTACTTTTTTATGTTTACAATCATACCATTTTACAGATTATTCTTAACTTACGCATACAATGTTAGTGATGTAACTTTCCAACCAGTATTCCTTTTTAGCCATGAAAATTACATATATCAATAAATTCATGTTAATTTGTTATATTTTCTATACTTTCCAATTTTTTAAACAGAATATTAAAATATCTGCATGACTTTTTTCATTAAAAGTAAAAAAATCAAAACATTAAAAGTAAAAAAATCAAAACATCTGTTTTAAAAATACAGCTAAAACTGCTACAGTCACAACTTCTTCGATATTACAAATACCTTGAAGATGGCAGAACGTGTCTCTGATCTGGACCCGCCCCTGAACTTTTTCAATTACAAGTCACTGCTGTAAAGAGTGTCACCACATCATGTTATATAGCCTAAATTAATAAACTGGCGCCTACAAAAATATTTTACCAATTGTTGTTCTCTAGTATGGTTCCTATAAACTCAAACTTATGGATTCCTCAAAACTATCTTATATCATTCCTTATTTCTGATCATCAGGCCTGTGACTGATCTGTATATACCTAGTTATCCACCTTTTAATACTATTCTGCTGAGTATATAAGTTATATAAAACAGATACTTATGAACACAAATTTCTTAAATACTAAGTACACATTGTCACTAATAAAATATTTTTATCAACTTCATTCTGCACAGCCTGGGTGTCGGATAGTGGCACAGATAAACAGACAACAGAGATCAGTGGAGGTGAATAATGTTGGACATCTGGGCTCTGCCAAAAATTTCATCAATACTTAATGCAAACAGCACACAGTTATACTCAGCTAATAAGTATAACAGAAGTTGGCATTTTTGTCCTTAATATATTTTTCATTAAATGTCTGAAATCAATAAATATATAACATACTTGTTATTATATTTACCAGGAAGCAATTAGTGATAAAACACAATGATCTAATTAAATGAATTGATATTTATTATTACATTAAACAATACAATAAATCACTCATGACAAGCGCACATGTAATGTAAATAAAACGTAGGTATCTAGGATACATAACTCAATGCGACCGACATAGATGGCGACACACTCAAGTAATAAACATAATGATTTAAACTGCATTCAAAGTAGATTACATAAAATAATAAAGTATAATAAAATAATTATTTATTAACACTCCTCCATAATAATTTTATTTCTAAGTCGTTCAAATACTTTCTTCGACAATGGTTTTGTCAAGATATCTGCCAACTGGTCAACGCTGCTTACTTTGTCCAAAAAAACAGTATTTCCAATGTGTTCTTGTATACATTTTCTAGGAATGTCAATGTGCTTCTTCCCTTTTGTTATTTTGCCTTCTGTAGTATTTTGTAACATTAAAATTGCAGATTGATTATCTATACAGAGCCTTGTAGGAATATCCTTGAAATATCTAAGTTCGATACCAAGTCTCTTTATCCAGCAAATTTCATCAAGCAATGAAACAGCAGCTCGAAATTCTGCCTCTGCAGTTGATGTAGCAACAAGTCCCTGCTTTTGGGTGAACCATACAATAGGACCGCCTCTCATAATAATTACTCCAGTAGTTGACTGTCTTGAGATAATGTCTCCTCCAAAATCTGAATCTGAATAAGCAATGAGTTCAGAATCTCCATTGAAACTTATTCCAAAGTTTACAGTGCCTTTCAAGTATCGAAATACATATTTTACCATATTCCAGTGCCGTACCATGGGATTGTTTGAATATCTACTTAGGTAGTTTACTGCAAAGCTGATATCTGGCCTAAATACTGTAGCTAAGTAAAGTAAACTGCCTATTTCCTCACGATATGGGACAGATTTATCGAGTGGCTGATCATTATGAAAATGTTGTTCTTCGGTTAACATACCTATTTCCATTGGAGTTGACTTTTGATTTGAATCTTCCATTCTAAATCTTTTCAATATCTTTTCAGTGTAATGATGTTGGCTTACAAAAATTTCCTTATATCTAATTTCAATTTCCATGCCAAGGTAAGTTAATTTGTTGTCTGACCCAGAATTATAAGTAATTTCAAATTCTTTGTTAAGTTTATCTAGTATATCTATCATTTTATGTTTTTCTTTTCCTATAATAGCACCATCATCTACAAAAAGTACAATTATAATGCTTCTGTCACCATTATAATAAATACAAGGATCATCGTCAGAACAAACAAAATTTAATTTCCGTAGGTAGTTTGTGAACTTCACATTCCAATTTTTCGATGACTGTTTAAGTCCATATATACTCTTGAGCAACTCACAAACTCTACCTGAGGCATCATCAAAGCCTACCGGTTGATACATGTAAATCTTCTCATCCAAAGATCCATGTAAAAACGCTGTCTTCACATCAAAAGTCATCAGATGCATTCCATCGGAGGCTGAAATGCTGAGTATCAGTCAAAAGGATGCATGTTTGGCAACAGGACTGAAGGTCTCAGTATAATGGATTCCTTGTTCTTGCTCAAACCCTCTTGCAACTAGCCTGGCTTTGTATCGCCCATCTTGTTTTTGGCATAAAACCCACCGACAAGTCAAAGCTTTTTCTTCTTTTGGTAGACTTACTAGTTTCCAAGTTCTCATCTTCATCAAAGATTCATACTCTTCTAACATTGCTTTCTTCCAGTTTTCATCTTGTAGTGCTTGTAAAATGGAAATATCTTCTACCTCACCTATCATGGCCATATTTACATTTTTGTTTAGGTTGTCTTCAACTACATAATGTACCATCCTTGCTGGCATCCTTAAAGTAGCCCTGTTTCGAAGACTTCTTTTCTCTGGTTGAATACAAACAGTTTGATCTCGTTCCAAACACTTTACAATGATTTTCTTGACATTCATTTTGCATATTATTGTCAGACACAGAGCTTTCATAAATACTTTCACTATCAGATTTTTCTTCTTCACTTGACACTATGTAGCCTATTCCTTTTCTTCATTTGACAAGGTAGCTTCAATTTCTGTACAACTAGACTTACTGTTTACTTTTTCATCAAATATCACATCTCCTGATGTTACAACTTCATTTTTGTTTCTTAAGTAAACTCGGTAACTACTTGAATCTAAACTGTATCCTAAGAAAATTCCTTTTTCTGATTTCTTCTGTGTTCTGGCTCTCTTAAAATCCTGAATGAAAACATAACAATCACATCCAAAGATTCTAAGCTTATTTACATCAATTCTGCGTCAAAACCATAAATCCACAGGACTTTTACCTTTCACAGAACTTGTTCCTGTCTGATTCAGTGTAAATGTAGCATAACTAATTGCTTCTGCCCATAAGTTTTCATTTAGATTTCTTGCATGTATAGCTGATCTAGCAGATTCTACAATGGTTCTCATCTCTCTCTCAATTCGACCATTTTGTGGTGCAGTGTATGGGGTTCGACTTAATGTGGAAAACTCCAAGTTCTTCACAAAACTTCTTAGAATCTTCATTTTAATTTCTTTCCCATTATCAGACTTTAAAACTTTTATTTTCTTTCTAAACTGATTCTCAACTAAAGTCATGAAGATTTTTCAATTTCTCAAAAGTTTCATTTTTAGTTTTTAAGAAATAGACAGTGCGATAATGAGAGAAATCATCTTTGAGCATAAAAAAATATTTTGCTCCTCCAAAAGAATTTATATTCATTTCACACAAGTCTACATGAATTACATCAAGTACCTCTTTTGCCACTTCAAAATTTCTTGGATGTGGGAGACGATGGTGTTTGCCATAAACGCATCCTTCACACACATAGTCATCCCAATCGTCTACATACTTTATATTATTTTTCTTCAAAATGTCTCTTACATAACTAATATTCTGATGTGCTAATTTTTCATGCCACTTTTTAATTGACATAGCAACAATACACTTTTCTAAGTTTTCATAGCAAAACATCATTCTAAACAATCTTCCATCTCTGTTTGCCATGGCTGTTAATTCACCAGTGTCTGAATCACAAACATACGAGCAATTTGTGTCTGCTTCCTGACGATAACCCTTGTCCAAGGCACTAGTGACAGAAAATAAGTTAAAGGGTATCTTTGGTGTATACAAAACATTTTTCAGTGTTATGTTACATCAATCTTGACCATTATAAGCTAACAAATCTATGTCTCCAACACCAACACCTTCTATAAGTGTTGAATCTCCAATCATGACTTTTTCTGGTTCTTGTAAAACAGTATAATTTTTCAACCAGTCATTCCTTAAAGTCATGTGCTGAGTGGCACCACAATCTTGGTACCATAGATCTTGATAGTCATTCTTCATTGATATATATATTGTATATTAGTAACAGACAATCCAACATTAATCATCAATTTACTTTTTGATGTAGATTTGTCTGATTTTTCTGACTTACTATCTACATTTTTGGTACAATTTTTGGCCTTTTTCGTTGCACTTATTACACGGATAATTTTTCTTACAATATTCAATGTAACTTTTACTAGGTTTATTCTTGCAGTACTTCTTTATGTGCCCTTTTTGTCCACATTTAAAGCATTCCTTTACGTTCACTTGTTTTGTTTTATTATTGTTCTGTCCCTTTGATATGAAAGCACTCTGACACTCATTATTGGCCTGTTCACTTTCTTTTTGCCTGTCTTCTTCAAGTTTCAAATGCTCAAACATGTTGTTCAACGTTTTGTCTGTGGAAATAACATTATCCCAAGACGTTCTAAAATGATGCAGTCTTGTTGGAAGTATACCTAATATCCTTTGCATAATCCAGTTTTCTTTAACGCTTTCACCTAGTGCAGACAATTCATCAGCATATTGTTGAATTATCATGCAATTTTCTATTACTGATTTGTACTCATCATACTTATAATTAAAAAATAATCTTTGCAGGCCTTCAACTGAAACGTTTGATTTTTTTCCATATAAGGTTTCCAACTTTTCTAACATAGCATTTGTGGACTGGCACCTTGCAATTTTCTTGGCTATATTACTGTCAACATTCAATCCAATTAATATTTGTGCTTCTAAATCCTTTTCAATCCATTCTTTTACAGCTGCGCTTGATTCATCTCCTTCAGGCTTAATTTTAACTCCCGTTGCAATTTGATAAATACCTTTTGATTTTAAGGTTAGGTTAAGTTTGAATATCCATGAATCATAGTTGGAACCTCCTTCCAAATCATCTTTCAACATTTCTAAATTTGATCTGACTAAATCCATTTCTATTGTTTAATGTAGTTTCTTCTCTACAACTGACTTTGTGCACTCAATTCTTACTGACACGTGCAACAAAAAAAAGGGTTCTTGCGTATTATTACTGTCCACAATTCAATTCAACAATGTGTTTTATTACTTCTCTGGACCCATAACCTGTTATTATATTTACCAGGAAGCAATTACTGATAAAACACAATGATCTAATTAAATGAATTGATATTTATTATTACATTAAACAATACAATAAATCACTCATGACAAGCCCACATGTAGGCCTAATGTAAATAAAATGTAGGTATCTAGGATACATAACTCAATGCGACCGACATAGATGGCGACACACTCAAGTAATAAACATAATGATTTAAACTGCATTCAAAGTAGACTACATAAAATAATAAAGTATAATAAAATAATTATTTATTAACAATACTAATATAAGCATGTTGTACATATGTGAGCAACCGTTATCCTGTTATCTTCTGAAACCTTAGTTTATTGGGATTTAAAAATACAGATTCCAATAAAATATCGTTTTTTGTTGATCCTGACAAGAACAAATCTCAATAAGAACATAAATAATAAACGATTACAAAAACCAAAAATGGTATGCCAATTATAAAATCAAACTAAAATGCATGGGCAATTTTTCTGGTGTAATGGTACCTGCTCACACCTATTATAATAATTATGAAACCAAGAGTGAAAAAAATAACCTAACCTTTCTTCGATATAAAATGTTAATAACCTAACTTCTCTATATAAAATGTGTTAATGTAAATACCTAACAAACATAATTGAAAAATTATCACAACTGAATATCTTAACCTGATCAAATTTTTTGTGTACAGTATATCAGAAGAATTAGTTCTCCGTCTTACCTTTGAGTTTGACTAGTATCCCCTGACATACTCAATGCCTATAAAGTCTATTGAAATCACAATAATTATAAATACTTGTCTCAAAAAACATACAAAAATAACAATTTGCACACATAATAATTTAAATAAACAAAATAACAATATTGTAAACAAAACGTACTCAGTTCAAACCGAGCGATTATCAGATTGGCGATTACAGCAATGATACCAACACCAAAAAATAAATTTACAAACATTATTTCATTACATTAGATCTGTTATAGACTGCAGTACTACTTTCTTTGACATAAGTAAATTACTTAACGATTATTTGGAACGTTTTAAAAAATTTACGATTGGGTTCGTTTCGCATTATACTGTTATTTTTCACCGAGTCCTTTGTGAAGTTTTTAGATAATAGGAGTATAGTCCACAAAATCGTATCTTCAGAGGCATTTGAATGCACTTCGTAATTAGTTCTGGATTCAGACACAACGCAACAATTACCTTTCTTCTATTAACCGAATGTTTTTTTAGATACAATCTAGGAATGTGGGTGTTAATCAACCAAATGCTTCATTACACATGTATTTTTTAAATGTGTTCTTGAATTGAAACCACATTCTGTCGCATAACCGTTTAGCAATAAACGGCTTCCAGATGTAATCAAAGGGCACAAGAAAACAAAAAGGCGGGCCTTTTCAATGAGGCGAAGAAATTGCATTAGATATTAACTACCGGTACTTAAGTGACTACTATCATATTGAATGTGACAATGCTCTTTTATTTACAAACATTGCTTATACCTTAAACAATGGATGCTGTATGATATGCGAGGCCTAGGGGAACTTTGCTTTTAGGATCCTTAAAATCGGGGTTGAAAGTTATCTATGAATACATTTAACTCAACAATCATAGTACCTATCCTAACATTTTAAATAATAATATATATAAACTTTCACTAATGAACTTACTGTTGTCACTTCCCAAACGTTTCGAGATGGTGTTTCTCTTCTTCAGTGGGTGTATACTGATTGTCGATTACAGAATAACCGTTACGGAAAAATGGTGTGTATGGTGGGGGTTGATGGTGGGAAGGGATTGGCGCTGAGGTTCGAACTGTGTGTGTGGATCAGTGTATCGAATAGTGTATGTGATTTTCGATGATTTGATTATTCGATACACTGATCCACACACACAATTCGAACCTCAGCGCCAATCCCTTCCCACCATCAACCCCCACCATACACACCATTTTTCCGTAACGGTTATTCTGTAATTGACAATCAGTATACACCCACTGAAGAAGAGAAACACCATCTCGAAACGTTTGGGAAGTGACAACAGTAAGTTCATTAGTGAAAGTTTATATATATTATTAAATTAATAAAGTGAACGAAGAGGATGCAACAACAAGATAATTTTAAATAAGTATAGGCGTATAAGTACTGCAAGATTCAGTAAAACTGAAATC
Organism: Magicicada septendecula; assembly: GCA_034769895.1. Taxonomy (NCBI): domain Eukaryota; kingdom Metazoa; phylum Arthropoda; class Insecta; order Hemiptera; family Cicadidae; genus Magicicada; species Magicicada septendecula. Next base: position 464,648,665 of record CM068369.1, read on the forward strand.
ACACAATAAAGTATCAAAGCATATTCAATAACCAAAAAATAAAACAATCGGTTAGAGAGGAATGGAAAAATCATGTGGAACCTGAACAGGCCTATAGCTTAATCCTGGAAGGTGGAAGAAGATTGTTACAGAAACTACTGCTCTGCTCTCGACTGCTTTTATGTTTTATAAGTTCTGAATACAGGAGTGAAACAAATGAGCAAGTTGGGACGTGAAGAAGAGTCTTCTTGACACATTATTGAATGAAGTTATTTTTGATCAAGTTATTGATGATCGTTCGGTATACGCAACAGACACTGGACCAAGGAAAATAACACTCAAAGCCACATGCATTTTTTTTTTACAGCTAACAAAAGAAATTTCTATTCATACACCTTAAAAAAAAGATTATAAAATTCGTTTAGTTCTTCTAAGTGCGGGGATCCAGGCAATGCCATTTTTGCTTTAATGTATGTCACCCATTAGGCTACATAGTCTCTCAGGCTTTAAACTTAGCCTACATGTCTAAATGTCTACTTCTACACTTTTAAAGAACTTTATAAATTTTTTGAATTTCAGATTTTGTATAATTATTTCGTTTCTTTTTCTTAAGATTTTTTCATGGTTTTCGCTCTCGTAGTATGTTAAACATAGTTACAGTATTTCACATCTGTGAAATGAAGCCCAAAGCGGCGCGGCTTGTCTCAAGGAAAGGACGAACATTTGCATTTTGAAGGTTAAAAATTTACAGCTGTATTTAGACGAATTGAATATCGATTTTCATTTTCGTTCGAACACCAAAAATCAGTTTTAAAGAAATATATCTCCTCTGCGGTTTAGATTAGTGTTGAATAATGAGAAACCCAGCGGTACACAAAAAGTTATTACAACTCAAACTGGATTTCCTGTTGTAGCTACGAAACAGGAAAAAGTATCGTGTAAGACTAAACACGGCACAAGTGAACGAAACAAGTTGTGACATACTACATTTTGAATATCTTTTCATAAGAAAGCCGGTTCTGTTAAAAAAAGTCCCCAAATATTTTGCCATTTTTTGAAGTTTCAAATTAATATTCGATAGGTACTGATTTATATATTTCAAGTTAGAAAGACTTCCATTATAGTTCTTTTTTGTATTTACACCGGTGCGTTAGAACAATCACGATTTTGAACATGTGTAAGTTATAAGTCTGTGGTTACATATGGTATAACTAGGGTCTATACTTTGTCATGTTTATGTATGAAAATTTAAAGTTATTAAAATTTGCATTTATTTATTTACTTTTTGTTATCAACTTGTGAGAATGAAAATAATCATAAGTGGGCTTATCATACTTCTAATTTCGAATCGGCAGTATATAAGAGAAATAAATCTTATTACTACTGACATTATACTGAAAAGATAGTAAAGTAACACTGAAGAATGGTACCGAAATTAAAAATTTTGAAAACTGCTAATGGAAGTAATAAGAAGTCCATCGAGATGGGTCAGTTTTGGCCTTCTCAAACTATAATGCTATAATCGGTACCTAATGTTTTGGAGTTTCTCATCAGGTCATGATCTTAAAACAGGACTTTGGTCCTTACTGAAGCGCTTTTTTTAATTTGATAGTTTTAATACAGTTTAACGATGAAGGTGTACTGTTCCGAAGTTTATTCGTAAGATAAATTTTGTAGAAAGTGCATAGGGAAATTAAATAACATAGTACATATCGACTATTTGATCATTTTCTATAAGGAAAAGACGGTAGTTTACAATGAGCGAAGGAACAGACCTACGAATTCAGTATTTAAATTGTTTTACCACCTTGAGACACGCGCATGCTTTAAAAGCTATTTTTATTTAACACTGTGATTGGTGGTATGCTGCTTGTTTTAATCAACAAAAACTGTAATGCCCTTCATACCTGCGAAATACCAGAAAGCATTATGGACTGTTTATGACGCTTGCGCGCGCATTCGTCAAGACTCGCGATTTTTTTTTACAAAAATGATGTTATGATCAATCGGACGAAGGTGAGATGTGTGGTATGTTGGCTCATATTATGTTTAGCGGTCGAGTTATGATATAAAGCGTATGATATTAAGTGTACAATTTTTCGTAAAATGTGCAATTTTTAACGTTAGATGAGTTGAACGATAGTAGTTACAAGATGTTTCAAATCAGTTAACCTAAAATTGTTTGATAAGGTTAGTGGAAGTAATAAGGAAATAGTGCTTTTTAAATATGACAGAGGCTCCAGATGTAATAATCGGGCAACTGTACACAACATCACAGTTTTATATCGGTTTAGGACTAGCGATAAGTTCAAGTATCTTCATAGGTGAGTGAATATTTATCAGTACAGGTTAACAATCAAATGTCAATACGATGTGATTTCAGAAAAAAGTAATGTAGTTTACGGTGCTGAATCTGGTAATTGTAACTTCTTACGGGTATGTCAGCTTGTATGTAACAAAATATACATATCATGTAGCCGTTTACGCCAAAAATACTAACTGGGGTTGTGTAAATTAAAATTAAATGAAATAATACAGGACTTATTTCAAACTACAATAAATATTACGTTAATAAGTTTTAGGTTAACTCAAAAGTAGAGGCCAATTTTCAGACACCGGTTTTTTGTTTTTTTCTTCAGCGTAACGAATTCCAAAATATCGCTCACTTACGTAATTCCAATTACCTAGTTTTTTTTTTTATATCATCAAGTTACAAGTGGAATTTTTCGAATAAGCTACTCAATATTTTGTGCAGGTAGAGGCCGACGTATTATATTGGCAGTAAATTTTTTAACATCAACAACGTAACATATTAATGCTAAAATAAATTTGGATTATTGTGATTTAATGAATCTGTACAGACCATTGCCTCTGAAATCTTAGTGTTCTAAAATAACTTTGCTTTACTTTTAAAGTCAGTGATATTACAGCTCTCGTTTTGTCTTTTATTATCAATTTGACTTTTGAAAAAGGTATATTTCCTAGTTTGTTAAAAACTGCTGTCATAATCCCTCTGTTTAAAAATGGCAATACTGCTATTGCCATTTAAATTAATGACAGGCCAATCTTCGTGTTATATGTCTTCTCCAAAATTATAGAAAAAAATAATGGAAAAACGGATATAACTTTTTTTTTTAGGTGAATAACGTCTTATACAGTTTGTATTTATGGCTGGTAAATCCATGGAGGATGCTTTGTTGAATTTTTGTTGTAATTTGTTTGATGGATTGAACGAGGCTCTATGTATGACTGGTATCTTTATAGATATTATACCAATGCCTTTGATTCAGTTGACCACAAGATTCTGTTAAATAGAATACATAGCCATCATATTTGGTGGGACAGTTTTAGTGTGTACGATTCAAAAGTCACATTTTTTGTCTTCTCAATAATTTATGCACAAGCAAATTCTATGAAAGTTTGACTTGCTTTGCTGATGATATCACCCTTTGTTATTCATCTAAGAACTGCTTCTGATAAGAGAAAAAATGCAGAATGATCTTAATATGCTCAAGAAGTGATTTACAGTTAATAGGATGGCCTCGAATGTTAAAACCAAGTTTCTACAATTTTCCTTGAGAGTTAGGCCTGAAAATATTGAGAATATTTATTTTCAATATAAATCATGTCTGTTAAGTAATTCCTATTTATGCAAAAACTGTATAAAAATTAATCAGATAAAAAGTATTAAGTATTTGGTAGTTCTGTAGTCTGAAAAAAATGTTAATTGTAAAGTACATATTACTAGCTTAAAAAAATACACGAATTCTGCTTTAAGAAATTTTATTTAAAAAATATTCTTGTTCTCTTTCCATTCTAAAAGTGGTGTATCATTCTGTTATTCATTCGAAATTACAATATGGTATTTCTTGTTGGGGAGATACATATGTTTCAACTACAAGTCCAATAACAGTTGCACAAAAGAAGATAGGCCTAATTAGAATTATGGCCAGTGCAAAGATGACCCATCGTTCCATCCTTTAGGAATTTGAGCATCTTCCACCAAGATATATTTTTGTTTATCGAGCTTTAAGGGTTTTTTAATGAGTGATGGTTACTTAAGGGGTAGTGCTAAAGTTATTCAGTAAAATTGCAATCCCATAAACGCGTAGCAGTTCCACGGCCAACAAGTGAAGCTTTTTAAAGATAATTTGCATTCTGTGCACCCAGCCTTTATAATAAGCTTCCAAACTTTATTACTGATGTAAATAATTTATTTACGTTTTCGAAATATATGAGAAATTGGTTGCTTTCTTTAGATTATGTCGATGTTTTTTTTAGGTAGACTTTTTTGAAATGTTTGTATCAGTTATTTTTGGCTACATTGTGATTGTTATTTATTAACATAAATTTGGTAACAGTGCTTAAAATTTACTTTGAAATATAATTTAATTTTCTCAAGGTTTTATAGGGAAATGAAAAAATAACTAGTGGGGTACTTTAATAGGCCTGTTAAGAGTTTTTAATTTAGTTAGATATTTTATTAGTGTTTAAATTATTTTGATTAGTTTGAGCTGCTGTCACATCTGCTAAAGCTAGAATGTAACCTCCACACAGCTTTACCTATCTGTAGTATATGTATTTGAATTTAATTTATTTGATTATAAAAAAGTCTATAGTACTGCATCATTTATACTGTATGTAATCGTTGGAAATTATTGTCAATTTTTGTTGTATTGTTTATGTACTACGGAAATAAAAAATGTCTATTGTATTGTTCTATTCTTTACACAGTTAGTAGTCAAGGGCTCACAATGTTGCAAATTTGTGCAACCATTATAGGCCTATTCATTGGGTAGCATGACATCTCCCAAAATTAGATAGTGAGATTTTTTGTACATTCTACAGAAAATCCTGGAACAACTTGATTCCCAGCTAGGCACCATGCAGAGACCCGCTTAGATACTGGTGCTTCTCGCCACCAAAAGTATTCCTACCATCATTTATAATAGAAGATTCACATGGGTGTCGGAGACAATGGAGACCACCCTGTATCAACCACCCACACATATAAAAAAAAAATAGTGATTTTTAACTCTAAAAGGAAAACTAACCAATTTTGGTAAGGTGCCCAGGCCAATAAGTTTCAGGAAAGGGTTATAGTACCAAAAATTTTATAATTTGTTTGAATTAAACATTTAAAAAAATAAAATAATTGTTACCATTGTGGAAAGTGACTCATATGGTCAGACCCTTAACTATGGAGGGGTGGGGGTGAAATAACACTCGTGATACCAGTGGTGGCACATAGCAGCCCTGTAAATCCACCAGTAGTAAGTCTGGGTCCTTACCTCTAGCTAAATTATGCACTTTGTAAGAAGGGGGACACAAATCTGATGGTAAACCAAAATACGGGCCTGGACCCTGACTGCCAACCAGTTGGCAGATATCTGACTGTGTGTGTGGTCACTCACTTATCTCCCATGTCAGCTGACAAAGGGGGCTGCTGACTCATGATTAATTAATGGCTGGGGACCAGGAGGTGGGCAACTTATACCACTATTCTGGCAGCATCCTGGTTGTTAACCACTAACACCAGACTGTGCAGCCCCTAGGATATTAGCCACTAATACTCAACTGGGCTATATTGTTTGGCATGCACACTTTGAGAGGAACTAATACATGACCTGGCATCGACAATGTAAGTAGTTCTCCGAAGAGCACTAACATGGGCAGATATTCTGGTTATATTATATGTATCTTATGAAGTGGTTGTCTTTATGATGATGCTAGGTCTAGTTGTATATGTATTTGCATTGGAACATGCCTACATGTTTTACTGCTTTATCACTTTGATCTTGCTTTTGTAATAAATGAGGAAAATGATGGCTGAGCATTACCATTGTTATTAAGCTCACTCAAAATTCAATGTTCTATTGTGTGATATGTACAGTTGTCATACAACCCCAGTGGTGAAGTTGGGGGGGGGGGGTTGAACTAGATAGTCTAGCTCAACTATTGAGGACATTGAACTACAGAACGGACAAAACATCTGTTTTATTGGGTATAACACGTACCGGTAGGTCTTCAAGTTATATTGACAAACACATATACATTCAGGCAGCAAGCTTAAAAACAAATAGGCCTACTTTTTCAGCAGCAATCTTTTTTAGAATATGTGACTGAAAAAATTCCCATTTAACAAAGTCTGTAATTTGGCATGTTTTAACAAGGAAGTAAAATGTTTTTGTATTTACAAATGTTGAATGTAGTAAGCAGTTTATAGCCTTGATAACTGAAGTATGATTCAATATGTTCCTGTTACTTTTTCTTTACAAAAAGAAGGAAGCTCCTTTGGGCACCTAGAACTGTAGTATGGCTGCATTAGTAAACTACTGAAGTTGTATATATATCTCATTATCCTTTTGAGTTTTTAACAAAAATTAGGGTCTATACCTTCCTGCTTTTGGGCATGTTGCAGCACTTGTCAGCTGTATCATAGAGTGTAATATCTTGTTAGGCTTGTATCTTATTCCCTTTTCTTGTATTTGGTTTGGAAAATGGATCAGGAGTTATTTTTTTCTGTCAGTTTAATTTTCTCAATTGTGCTTTTAGTTGTCTTATGTCCAAATATTATTACACTACAGTCCATTTACCTTAAATTTCTCCAATTCAACTGAAGTTCTGTGTAATTAGTTTATTACAGAAACATCCTTACATAGTTTGTACCTTACTTCTAAGTAGAAATGTAAAAATGAAAATAGGCCTATAGAAGTTTGAGTAATAGTAAAAGTAAGTAATTAAAGTGTAGTTTATTTTTAAGTAAGTAAAAAACTTGTATAACTAAAAGAATAAATTAAAAGCAGGAAAGTGTAAATCAAAATAAATAATTAAAAGTGTAAATAAAGTATACTGTACTCTTAAATAAGATCTCTTTTATACTAACTGTTTAACAAATCTGTTAGTCTTGCTATACAGAAAGTAATAGAACACTCACACTAGAAAGTGTTAGTACACTTCAGAAAGTAATAGAAATTTGCATTTGTTGCAGTTAGCTCCCTATAATGTGTTCTGTAATATATTTTTAATTAAATTTTGAATTCAGTAAATATATGAGTACAAACATGCTGTGTGTTTGTGAGAAACTATAGTCTTCTGAAAGCCCATTTATTAGGATATCTTTGTGCTTTCACATTTTTTTGCTTGACAACTCATTGGTGTAAGGTCATGCACTGTTGACATAGTGATTCACTAAATCACACAGTTAGTTTGTTTTAAAATTATATACTTTAAATTGAATTAAGTGAAAAAGCATCTAATAAGTGGCATTCTTTTCATGTGGTATGATATAACCTTTCATTAAAAAGTTTTAAAAATCTGTAGGAAAGAATTCTGTTACATTTATTCCATGAACTGTTAAGTCCGATGTATAATTGATGAATAATTAAGTTCGACATATTTTTTAAACTGTGTATAATGTACTCACCACTTCATACTGTTATACACAGCGTCTGGTTCTCTTACATGACTTCACTCATTTGTTTGGTATTATGCATTCAGTTGCACTGCAGTATTATTTCAAGGTCTCCATTTATCAGTGGTGGCTGGTGGTTGAAAAATTTGGGGGTTCCAGTTGGGTTGGATGGTATTAAATTGTTTTATTCTCTGAATAGAAAATGTCCAAGTCTCCTCGCCTCCAAACAATACACAAGGAAAGCAAAACAAAATGCAATTTTAGTGTCAGACCCACATAACTACGAATATTATTTATTGTATGAATCTTTTTTAAATTTACGAATATTCTGTTACCTGATTTTACACTTTGATTAAAATTTGAAAGGTCTGTTGTAGGCCTACCTACTCTCTTTAATTTCATTTTTTCCTTTAATAGGATCTAAACTGAACAGCTGTTTTGTTAAGTTTACAACAGAATTAATTGCATCCTACCAGTTAAATATAATAAATATCTTACACTATTGGCGGCTCAGTAGACCAGTGGGTATGGCACCTGGCTACTAACCTAGAGGTCCCGGGTTCGATTCCCGGGCCCGCACCATAAAATCAAGGTGCGTTTTTCAGTCCCCACGTCGACTCAGCCTGTTGAAAATGAGTACCTGGGATAACATCCTGGGGATAATAATGGGCGGCTGAAGCGTAGTGCTGACCACACTGCCTTCCTTGTATGCCGTACGGCTCACATAAGGCAGCCTACCCTGCCTTCTCCTACACCACTTCAGGTGGTACATATGGGAGCCATTATTATTATCTTACACTATGACACCTTAATTCTTTATATGTACTATTATTTACATTTAACGATGAACTGGACTGACACTTAACTGACACTAACAACGAACTTCCAACCCGGAACACCACGTGTTATTTACACTTGAGTTTGCGGACTGACAATTGTGAAACTGCTCGGACAACTTCGGCTACCTTCGTTCTCAGCAAACAGACTGGTGGCGCCGTGAGGTACAAGTGGGGTTTGCAGTCCCTAATCACACCAAGCGAGCCTATACTGCTGCAATAGGAACAACCGAGTCTTGCCAGCCAGAGCACTACTCCATTGTATTTCCCTATATACATAGCACGTCACAGTTGGTGCACACTTGCCATGAACACTGCGGCAAGAGTGTGTACGGTTTTTAGTAATTGCTCTGGGCTTTTCAGTCGGCAAATGATTAATTACGATGATTTACCTTGAAAACACTATTATTACTTATTGTCTTATTTATATTTCTATAAATTAAAATACAATTCGGGATTTAATGGCGGCTGTGCAACCATGCAACCTAATCACGGGCCGCCACTGCCATTTATTATGAGGAGTTTGACTCAGGTCAAATGTAACCAGCAAGGATGGGAATGGACAGTGTTGTAGTGGTAGCTGTTGTCATGTATAGTAAAAAATGTCTTCTTGTGTTTCTAACATAAATATTAGGTGATGCCTTAGTCCATTACTTTTATTGGAGAATAAGATGCATTATTGGAAATTAGTTTAATAACTGTGTGAATAAAATTATTTGGAATTAACCGAACTAAAACATTTTGTTAGTCACAAATTATAGAAAATGTGTTAGAAAAGGCTACAGTGATATTCATTGAATTCAAAGAGGGTCATGCTAAAGCTGTTGTGAATATTCTTAGGACACTAGTTGTACCACTAACATTTTACTGATCTGATTGGGGGGGGGGGAATACATTTTTGTACAGTAATGTGACAAAGTGCAATATTGAAAGACTTGGAATGAAAGTATGAATGTTATATAAAGTATAAGGTATTATTGTAATTTTTGTCAGTGAATGGTTTGTGAGGATCGGTAAAAAATAACACAAATTTTAACTTATTTGTGTCGACGTTTCTAAATGACAAAGACAGTGACACACAAAGACATTGTACATTTGTCCTGTACAAATTACAGCAACAATTGTCCTGATGATTACAATAAACATTGTCGAAACGTTGACATAAATAAGTTAAAATTTGTGTTATTTTTTACCAATCCTCACAAACCTTCACTGAAAAAATTCATTGATTGACGGTCACTACGAATTTAAGGATTGTTTGTAATAAAAAGTAGAACACTGTCTTTCATACAGAAACAGAATTCTAAAAGACCCTCAGTTTAGAAATTGTTCTCAGAAAAGATTATTCTCAAGAATTTGAGAAAAAATTACACAAAACAATGAGCTTTAAAATCTGGTCAGTTGGATTCTGATACATGACCATATTGAACCTACGTGCCACTTCATAACAGGAATCTTGTGGTATTCTCATACTGTAATACGATTATGTCATACTGTGTACATATAATAATAAATATAAGACTGAATGGAGACATTATTAAATTGTGTCATATAAATTTATTCTCTCAGGTTCTAGTTTCATAATTAAAAAGCTCGCATTAATTCGACTGAGTCGAAATGGATCACTGAGAGCAGGTGCAGGTGGATTTGGATATCTCAAAGAATGGATATGGTGGGCAGGATTAATAACAAGTAAGTCGATGTGCTATTCAGAAATAAACTGATAGTGTTATGATTTGTATATGGCTAATATACATATGATGTGTTGTGTGTGTGTGTGTGTGTGTGTGTGCGCGCACACACATGTAGGTAAACTGCTTGCACTACTTATGTATGTGCTATTGATGTGTGAAGAATGTAGTTAATGCAAAGTGATATAGTTTCTTTATATGCATTTGATTAATCATGTATTGTATTTGTTAGTGTACAGTCAGTTATCATGAGTTATAATTAGTTAGTCACCATCATTCTGTTCCCTCAAACAGTAGGTCCATGGACACACTGCTATCAGAGAGAAACCGGTTTGCATATAACAATGTGTATTGATAAGCACATTGTTGATGTGCAGTGATGAGTGATGCTGTTGTGAGCATTTACAGATACCATTTTCCTGTGAGCATCCACAGGTGACTAAGGTTCACCAATCTTTGAAAGACTGCCTTCTTGCCCTGACAGCCATTGTTAAGTGGTGAATTATGCGGATTCAGTGAAAGAATTATGACCACTTAAAAGTGTAGCATTCAGTGACTAGGGAGGAGAGAACATGGTAACAGTTTGTTGTCTCACTCACACACACTATCTCCTTCTGTTACATATCGTCACTTGAAAACGACACTTACTTGCTTGTAATGTTCTTGCCAGCCTTATTTCAGCCAACCTACACACTGTGAACACTATACAAGACTGATCTCATATGTGCAAAATGAATGAAAAATTTTGTTAGCCTCGCACTGACGTGTTTGTCCACTGCACATCTCAAAGCCACTGTTCAAAATCTGTAATCAGGACTATAAAAGGCATTGAATTGACTCGATCTTGAGCTGAACCCACAGTACAATGGATGAATCATTGCATTTGGATTTTGGATTTGTCCAAAGGATTAATATTTGCTCACTGAGAGTACATATTAGTAATTGTTCATATGTGTATTTAACTTTTTTTTCCACTATTATTAAAACTGGCAGCTCCACCACCATTTACCTTCACAGGTCTTCAGTGTGTTGATACTTTTGTCATATTCTGCTATATTACACAGTGTGTAACAGTAGCAGTAAGCATTATTTATTAGAAACATACTAAGATTCAGAAATTTACTCAGTTAGGAGGGCTGATTCAGTGATATGAAAATAATAAAAGAGTACTGGAGGTTTGAGATTTATTTAATTCAGTTGAGTGGATGATCCACTAGTGTCGTCAGGATTTCGGGATTTTTCCATGGCGGGTAATTGTTGATAAGTGTGGGAGGGGATGAGGCATTGGGAGTAGGAATTTAGCCTCTTATAGCCTGCTGTGCATGCTGTATCACAGCTGCTACCCATACATAACTGACTGCCTTCAGATTTTATCTAAGATACTGTTAACGGCCTTATCCAGAGGGGTTGCAACTTCTTGTAACCCATCACTGGGTAATTCCAAATCCAGTCGCCCAGATAACAGCACTTACCTCATTTTTTAATTTAAAATATATGTTTTTTATTTTGAAAATTATGTAAACAAGATATTTGTTACTGTTTTGTTGACATAAAAAATTAAATACAGAAATTGAATTTGTTAATGCTAAATTTAAATTAAAAATTAGTCTTTTTATTGTGTTATTAATAGGCCCATAATTGATACAATTATTTGTAAAAGTCTTATGATTAAAACTATTTGTTTGAATCCATAACAACATTTTACGTAGCAGTAGTCAACATGTGCAACATGGAATAAATATCATTATATGACACTGGGTGTCATTACTGACTGTCACATAAGATATATTGGGACTATATCATAAAAAAACAATTATTTTTTTGCATCTAGGAGTATAAATACTGTTTGTTTGTCCAGTCTTCTAAGTTTGATTATGTTTAAATATTCTGAACATGTGACTAAATTAGTTCAGCGGTTTTAACATGAAAATATAATAATGAAACTAAAGATATACAGTAAAAATGTATTTATGTAATTTTGATAATCAATAATTAATATGCCACATTGTATTGTAATTCTTATGTTTTGTGATAGAAGAGTTGTACACTACGCTGGGTTTTGCTGCATCCATGCCGTCGCCCTCACAAAGGGCGACAAATATTTCCCAATTGTTCCACAGGATTTTGTTGTCCATGACGTGTCCATTGATTAACTAATTATAAGTATAATACTACAGTAGTATTTTACTTATAATTATTCGTAATATACAAAAAAAAATTCCTTTTTGTGAGAGCTACTCAATAAGTTCTTGGTCTCATCTATAGATAGCAGTGCTGGCAGCAGCAATGCTTTGAGTCTTAATAATTCCACGTTGCTTATAGTATACAAAAGAATTGAGTACTGTAGAAAAATGGAAAGATTTGAACATTGAACAGGGATACAATTTTTTTTTGTTAAAGACGGTCTTTTACTAATGGTCCTAAGTTAATAAAAGTTTGTGGGAACACTGTTCCTTCATTGTCAACAGTAAAAACAAAATGGAGTGCAGCCTCGACTATGATCGATGTTCAGGATGTCGGAAAAGTTCATTCTCTGAAGAAATTGCTCATTAGATGTACTGGTTGGTTTTGGGTGACAGATGAATAAAACAGCATGACATAGTGGAGACCATGCGCATCTCAAAAGGGTCGGTACATCACATATTAACTGAAGTTGTAGGTATGAAGATGCTGTATACACAGTGGGTACCGCATTTGATGACATATGATCAAAACATGTGTAAATGACGTAAGTTTGTCAAGAGAATGTGCATCATTTTAAGAGAAACAAAACTGATTTTATTTGCTGATTTGTATCTGTGGGTGAAACTTTGGTTCATCGTTACACACCTGGAACATCCACACAGTCAAAATAACAGACAGAGGCTGGTTGTTCTGCACCAAAAAAAGCCAAGACTGTTCCATTCACAGACAAGGTTATGTCATCAATTTTTTGGATACTAAAGGAATATTATTAATAGATTATCTTGAAAAAGCCATGATATTAACAAATGGGTATTACGAATTGTTTCTGAATAAACTGTATGAAACAATTCGTATAAAAAATCTTGGTTTACCAAAGAAAAAAATCTTATATCATTAAGACGATGTTGCTTTGGCAATGGGAAAAATCATGGATTCGAAGTATGAATTGGAGGAACATTCACCCTCTTCACCAGATTTGGCCCCTTTAGACTTTCATCTGCTCCAAAACCTCAAGAAGTTTGTAAGCAGAAAACATTTCTGATCAAATGAAAAGGTAGTAGCAGACGTTAAGAGGCGTTTTGCAGACTTTCTGGCAAGCCACTACAGGAATGGGATAATGGAATTGGAGCATTCCTGGATTAAATGTGTTGATGTTGAATGAGATTATATTGAAAAATACAATTTATTTGAATTGAAAAACTGGAATTTTTATTGTGAGGCCAAGACCTTAATGGGCAACCCTTGTAGTTTTATCTAGTTTTAATAGGTGAGCAGTTTTGGTTTGTATTGCATATACTATAGTCTTTTATCATGTAACAGAGATTACCATGTATATATACATTATATTAATGTTTTTTGCAGTGGGTATTGGGGAAGCAGCAAACTTTGCGGCATATGCGTTTGCACCAGCTTCCTTAGTAACACCATTAGGAGCATTAAGTGTGCTCGTAGCTGCCATTTTGGCTTCAAAGTTTCTTAATGAACGTTTGAACCTCCTGGGAAAAGTAAGTTTACTGGTTTAGTATATGCATGTGTGTGATAAGGGAGAGTGAGTGTTATAAGTGATAGTTAATAGATAACAGTGTAAGTAAATTAATGTAAATAGTACGGCTGAAGGGAGCTCGTCTCCAAAACAGCCCGAGTCCGACCATACTGGTCGGTCTCAAACAGCAAAAAAAAAAAAAAAAAAAAAAAATGTAAATAGTATTTAAATATTGTATTTCATAATAATCTGATTATGGTTTTATCATAGAAAATGTTAGATATAATGACAAATAACAGCTCTTATATCAGTATCAGCTTAAATGATAGAGTATACAGGTAGCCATTCTGCAGGAAGAACCTTCCAGAAGGACTTATGTACATAGCCTTGTGTCCTTCTACCAGGATATAACTCCCTTATGTTAAATTTAGAAACTGACTTTATGACAAGACTCATCCTTACAGTAGCACTTGACTTGGAGCATAATGTGATTTTTGTCAGTGGTTTGTATTTCTTTTGAAACAATTTATAACACCAAAATTAATCACTGCCATAATGTGCATGACTGTATGCTTTGTGTCAGTATTAGGAGCATCAAAATATTTTGCAAAAATAAAAATGTGATCACCCTTTCTTATTGTGGTCATCATTACTGGAGACACTTGTAACAACTTTAAAGCTCATATGCACTAATTCAGGTCTTCTCATGCTTTCCAATGGAAAAATTTATGGTCCTGATAGCAGGACGTAAACACCCCTTATAACTCCGTATATGTCACTCTCAAGTGAGAATGTTATATACTGTTGGCATTGTCTTACAGTTAATTAGCATTGCGTGAATTACGTGATGCTGTAAGATGTTATATGATTTTTCTCATTAAACAATGTTTTTTAGTATTGACAATTAAGACTATGATGCATATGTTTAAATATCAATTACGTCTGGGTAACTATTTAGTTGGATTCCTGTTCATTTCCTGTTAACCTAAGGTTTATGTATAATTGAACAATGAAACTCTAACAGAAATGTTTTTCTTTGATAGCACTTTATGAATATCTAAAGAAAGAACTAAACTATATTAATTCTTAAATATTTGCTTCTTAAATATTTCTTAAATGTTAAATGACTAAAGTTCTACTGGTATAGGAAACTCATACTACATAACTGAAGTATAAAAATAGTATGTTATTGAGGAAAATAATTTTTGTTAATTATGCTTTCTTAAGCTGTAGTTTGATTTTATTGATCAGACTGTTTTAGATAGTAGTTTCTGTTGTGTAAAATCTGCTAAACAACGGGCTGTTGAAAAAAAAGGTTCAGGCAACCCAGAATTGTAAATGTTCTTTTTGACAGTGAGGAAAGCAAGGGGTATGAGAAGTATGGTGTTGAAGAATTCTTATTTGCAAATGCAAAACTTTGTTTTAAGAATTTCCCAACCCCAAGTGACAAATGACATAAGAATAGAAACTATTTCTTTAAGTTTATTTATTTATATTAATATAATATTTTTTGGGTTGCATGACTTTTTGACCATTCTATATAATTTGACATCTGAGTACACTTTTGCTAGGCTTGTCATTAAGTTGCATCAAAATAAATGAACCACTGTGGTGACATTTTTCCTCATCGTTGTTACTTTGTAATCTGTGCATAAATTTGGCCCTGTTTTTGTATCATTACAGTTTTATAAATTTACACGCTTTAATATGAACTTTTGAAAGTCAGGTGATTTTGAGTGTAAACAGAAGTTGTGTGTTAACAATGTAAACAGTGCGTTATTTCCTATTGAATTTGTGTTATCAGTATTCGGTAAGAAACAGTAATGAGTTTTGTCTGTTATCATCCAAGATATCAATCCGAAACAAAGTTCGAGTAGATTCTAATTGTTGACTGTTTTTGTTTGTTTTCAAGACAGTAAACAACACTAAAACAGCAGTTAATCATAGAATGGTATTAGTATTTGAAATATTTCTTACTTATAATTTCTGGGAGTTACTGTATGATCATATGTATACTGTTTCCGTTCTTAGCTTAATCCTGATGTAAACAAACAGGCGTGGTACATCTGAAACCCTACTTCTTACTTGAATTAGAGGCGTGTCACTCTGACAGAAGGAGTACAGACTGGGTACATATAATATTGATACTGTATAAACACTCATAAATTGTAGTAATTTGTCCTGGCCAAAGTAAAATTTGTGTGACAGTGTCAGACTGACCGTGAAACATTTTATAACACCAGATAATGGTTTTTTTTTTTATTAACCGTTTAAATATCGCAAAAACAACAAAGTAAAATTTATTTAAAACGAAAATAGAAGCTGTGATAATTACCAGAGTACTGAATAATATCAGTTGCCGTCAGAGAGTAATCCAGTGCCTTCCATATCTGTGTCTGAACTTGTATCATCACTTGAGTCAGCGTTTTTATTGACAAGATTGTTCATTGTCCACAATGCTGTCGGTAATGTGGGCCAGTTGCCATAGCTTATCATCTTCCTTGATTATATGCTGGATACAATGATTCCAATTGCCCACCATTGTTTCATTTACCACCTTCTCAATAATTTGTTTTGTATCAAACAGCTAATGTTGTGTTGTGACGGCCAACATATCCTTTCAACTGGTTCCATATTAATTCAGTACGATTCAGAATACAGTGATAAGGAGGAAGTCTTAAAACAATGTGCCCCGATTTAAGTGGCAAGATAACTCTCACATGACTATACAGTCATTCTGCACATGCGCGTAATACATTACTGTGTGAACGGTGTCAATGTCCCTGACCAATAGCATTTCATATTTGCAACGAGGGTTTGTTTACATCAGGATTAAACTAAGTATGGAAAGAGTATATGTTACAGAGTATATTGTTACATAGGAAACTATTGGAACTTTAAATATTTAAAGCATTAACTGAAATGGACACTGATAGGTCAGAAGCTGGAGAAATAGAAGTTTTATTGATTACCATAATTCAACTTGAACGTACTACTACTATTATTCTTTACAAATTCGATAACCCAACAATCTTTTGTAATAATGAACCACTCACTGAAGCCACTAAATCAGTCTGCAATCAATAATGCATTAATACCATGTCACATTCAGACTGCAATCTTTTGTGCCACAACATTGAAAATTTTGCTAAGAACTTGGACTGAACTGTGTGTAGTTGCTGCTGTTAACTGTACAAGGTTGTCAAACATTGCTGAGGAGCACCAGCCATGGTTTGAACTATCCTTCCAGGTTATGCAACAGAACAATCTGGGAATTGGTAGAGCAGTCTTATCTATTATTGGATGACTAGGCAATAATTATTATATTTGTACACATGTGATCTGTGACATATAACTTGCCTTCCATATTAAGTCACTTATGTCATAACAGGACATATGTTCTAGGTGACATTCTTTTCCTTGTATTATACTCTGCTGTCTTATGTTTGTGGATCAGTGTGACAGTAATAAATATATTGAAACCACAGATAAAGAATATTATAATTTAGAATATAATGCAGGGGTATAATATTCAGTGGTCATGTTACTTGGTGACCAACCTGAGGAATGGGCTTATCTGAAACTTATTTAGCCTAAAATGGTACAACATACTAGAATAATAATTAGGATCTGAAGTGTAGTTCTTGATGTCTTAAAATATGGTCTGATAGCAAGTAAGCAAAGCGGATGGGTCTCCGTAGGTGTAGTCAGTCTCTTCACGATTTAGAATTTCTAGACAGCTCTTTGTATCCAATTCTGACACAGTGTTTTCACATCTACAGTGCAGATGAAGCTTTTGTGAACATTTTTATTAATTTACATTTGCCTCATTTTTGAAGTGTGTGTATGTAATTAGAAGTAATTTTTTAATGTGATTGTTTTGCACAGTAAAATTATATGTTAAAACTGCAATTTTCACAGTTAGGATGTTTCCTGTGTGTCCTTGGCTCAACAGTTATTGTTATACATTCACCTAAAGAAGAAGAAATCGAGAGTTTAAAACTATTACTTGAGAAGCTAAAGGAGCCAAGTAAGCAGATTTGTTTTCATATTTATATAAAATGTTATTGCAACATTTCATTTGTTAAATAATTAACAAGTCGCTAACAAGTAACAGCCTAACACCTGTAGATTAGTCATGCCTTTTTCACCATATGCTCATTCCTTACTCCAGTGGAGTTTTCTCAAACCATTACTAGTACTATCCACATTGCAAAAGTTATATCACATTATAAGTGATTTTTAATACATAATATGTAACATTTAACATTTAACAATGATGCAATTCAGGTGTGGTTACACGTATAGTGTTGTTAATAATTTGGGAAAATTCTACTGGTATAGAGAGTGAGGAAATAGTAGGAAAGTCTAATCTGTGTAAGATTGTGTTGTTCATTGTGTGTTGGGCTGTTGTTCATTAGCGACTTGATGTGATGATATGAAGTCTAAAACACATCATCATCAGGAGTGTACAGTATTATGCTACAGCAGAAAACATTTTTCCAGGTGTTAAAATTACCATTATCAACATTTACAGAACGTCACAGAAAAATTTTAAATATTTGGGATTAGATAAGTCATTAAATTGAAAATTCAAGTAACACAATTTAATTTTAAATTTTGCTATTATTAATTGTGTTCTACTTTTTTTTTCTTCTTTTTAAGCACTGTCATAAACATTTTTGCTTCACTGTATTATAATATAATTACAACTATGATTAGACTGTTAAGAAAATGAAAAAGAAACAATCTTTTTATAGCTTTTTAGTTGCTTTAATACGTAACACAATTGCTATAAATTTGTTTATTTAATACTCTGCTCAAATAAAGATTAATATGAAACTATACTGTTTATTTAAGTTTAACTTAATAATTTGGTTAGGTTGTTTAAGCACTCATGAAATTTACAGCTGATAAATTATGCTAGACATTTGAAAGTATTTTGTGAATATTTCTGCCTTGCATGAAGAAGACAGACAATCACATTACTTTGTTGATTTGAATTGATGTTTCTACATATTGATTTTTGTGCCATCCCATTATTACTCAGAGTTCTGTTGAGTATAGTTTAAATTTGTGTTAATAGAGTTAAATCAAATGAGGTCAATAAGTAAATTGATAATTTGGTCAAGGCAAAATCACCTTGTATCAGATAAGATGTGTTATCTTGACAATTTATTTAACAGTTAAAAATTTAAACAGTTAAACATTTATTATTAGTGAAAAAATGAGTAAAAGTAAAAAAATGATTTACAACATAATATAATATTAATGTTTGAGGGTGATATATTATATGCATTCTTTTTATATAATATATGAATGAGAGGATGTTGTGCTACATTTGAACTCAAGTGTGCAACAGTAAGCTCATATTATTTGAGAACCTAAGTTTAACAACCACTTTTAAAAATGTTATTGGTTTCATACATTTTCAGTGCCAATTGTTCTGGATTTAGTGAATGTAGAACTACTTCTCATAATATTTATACTACCAATTCGCATAACCTCAATTTACGAACTGCCTATCCATACATGATTATGCATGCTTTTTGATTAGTATTCAGTACCATTACATCGTAGTTATTTGCATAAGTTAATAAATACTATTTTAAATTTTCTTTGTAAAATTTCCTTTATTCCATAAACATATAAACTAAATACAATGTGATTTTCAAAGCTATTGTAACGGAACTTTGAAATATGGAACACTTTGTTACAGTGAGCAAATGTGCTTGGTCCCTCCATGCTTGTTCAAAGTCAGTTGAACTGTATTTGGTATTAAGAAGTCTGGCATTCATTTTGTATATCAGTTGAGAGAATAAAGAATAATATTAATATCATTAATTTTACTGAAGTAGAGAGTTTTTATGGCAATATGTGTACACTGATGAGTGTTAATACACTGAATGCCAGTTAATAGATTTTACATAAACATTAATTCAGATAAGTAGGTGTCGTGACAACTGTAAAAAGTCATCTACAGATTAACTTATTCGGGTGAAGGTATGTTTTTGTAAACCAAGTAACATAATGAACTCGAGATGCATACTAATTATGTATGAACATTTTTTCTGTGAAGATCAAATTTTTTATAAAATATACGACAGTTTGGAGAATTTAAAACAACAGTATTAATATTTTCCAACAGAAGTATGTTAAATTATTTGTACTCTTGGCTTTGTGATTTTTGTTATATTTTAATAATGTGGTTTATATTTTATTAGTAACTTGTTCATGGGTAGATTTGTATGTAATGTGGTTTAACAGTTTTTTGTATTCTACAGCCTTCATAATATACGTCTTGCTGGTGCTGACAACTGCCATTGAGATAATGGTGTATATTGGTCCACACTATGGACATAAAAACGTCGCTGTGTACATCATACTTTGTTCTTCCATTGGTTCGTTAACTGTGATGTCATGTAAAGGTCTTGGACTCGCCATTAAAGAAACAGTGACAGGTGAGAGAGTGTATTCTTCATCAGCAGAAATTTCAAACATTTATTGTTAATATATTATGATATTCTAAATTTTGTTCTGATATCAAGATGCAGCATGCACACATGAGCATGCATGTGTGTGTGTGTGTGTGTGTGTGTGTGTGCGCGTGTGCCAGCCAGTAAGCTGGGTGAGCATTTTGTACATAAGAGTGCTTCACCCATTGGGTACTGACAAAAACTTGAAGTGTTCAAAGTAAGCGTAATTCCAGGATACAAATTTTAAAATTAGGATGTGCAATATACACATTTTTAAAGTCCGATCAGTCCTGTGAGTTATTTAAACAGTAAGACACTGACAGCAAATGAGATCAATATTAGGCATGTTTAAGCAGTCAGACTAGTGTAATAGACTAAGATTAGAGCTGTAATAAATATTTGTTTCTGAAACAGTGGATTCAAATTTTTAAATAGTAACAGTTTAAATTCAGGATTGTAGTCTTGAAATAATTTGATAATAGAAATAACATGTTCGTGTGTTATGTTTATTTTTCAAGTATGTTTTACTTAAGTGCAAAAAGGCTCAATGGGCTAGTTGAATATAAGCTTGAATACACTTTGAGGCCTAGAGTTGTAGTTCTTGTTTGTGACACCAAAGTAAATTCAAAATGAAAGTATAGTCAGCTGAATGTTAATATATAGATTACAAGAATTAGATAATTAAACAGATACAAAATTAAATAAGAGTTTTGTAAAACACATGCTCACATTTATTCTGTGTATGTGTATGCACTTTATGTCTGCATAAATGTGCTTGGTTGTCACTTTAATTACAGCTTAATTATTGTGTTATCTTATTTGAAATAATACAAATTACTTCAAATTGCATCTTTCTTGGAATTCTGTTACCTTTTGTAAGGGCCCATACATTGTGTTGTATCAAGTTTTTAAATTATTATTTCGACCGTAAAATTGTATAGCCATGCAGGTTAGGGTTTCTGATCCAAAACCCTATGTTAGCCAATAATCCAAAACAAAAATTATTTCATTTGCATTTTATATTAAATCTATGCTGTAATAACAGATTTTATATTTATTCTTTGGAATGATCAGTATTCATAAAACTGACGTAAGTCTCAGAAAAGTTTAATTTCTTCAGGCAAAACGTTCATGTTTATGGTTGGGTTAATTGCATCTACTTTAGAAACAGCTAGTCACCATGTATATATGGTATATAAAATACATATGAAGTGACACAGATAGGCTCATACAGATTGAAAATACAAAATTTTCCCAAATATACTGTTACTCACCGTCTATGGCCTTTCCGTGATGTTATTGTACTGTACGATACCGCTATGCGATATGGTCGAGATAAAACTTAGATTTCGTCAGTACGGCGCGTGTTGTCTTGCAAGGCACACCTAACATTGACGTGCTCATTTTTTAAAGCAAGTTCTGTACATAGTTTAATGCCGTATTGTGTTTTAGTATTTTGCCACATGTCATCATTGATGACATACATTAGTTTTTATAAAGTTCTGATGATGAGGCAAGTGCCTCGAAACATGTAAACAACGAAATAACAGTATATTTGGTTAACAAACACATGGCTTGGGACTACAATAGGAGTTATTCCATTTAAATCAAAATTTTCCCCCCTGTGAATCAGTTATTCAACCACAAACAGGGTCCCCATTAATATAGAATGTCCAGATGTACAGAGTTTACTGTATACTAATAGAAATAACTCATATAACAAAAATATCCACGTTTCTTTAAATATGGAATTTTGAAAAGCCCACTTGTATGCTTCTGAGAAAAATAATGAAGTGTGTTTTTTTCACATTTCTCACCTTACAGCTGAAAAACGGAAATCCTAAATGTATTCTTGTAATATATTTTATTGTTTCATAAGATAATGTAACATAGGCTGTAATCTTTATTAAATGTAAATCATGGCAAACTTCGACTGAGATGTCATATTCACTTTTTTTTACTAATCTATGCCTTCTTATTTCTGAACTCCCATTTTGATTTGTGTGCACCCTACTAACATCTTGATGCCTGTTTTAGACAAAAACCATTACTCTCTAGCCTACAAGGGTGGGAGATTAATGAGGGGAAATTATTTGCCATCATCTGTAGTATATAATGTGTTAATACCACTGATAGTAGGTTTTTCATCATTGGTATTAATAGTTTAAAACATCATTGCATAAACAGCATTTGCCTTCTTTATAGATACCAAAAATGAGTAATTTTAATTTGAAGACTGGTCAAGTACTACATTACACAACAGTTAGTTAAGTCTCTTATGTATATAACAATTAATAAAATCGTTAATAATAAATAAAGCTTTTTACAAAAGTATCTGTTGTAATAATAGTGTATATTACATATATCACAGTGTATAATAGTGTATATCACAGTTGTGTGTTTGGCGTCAGCAACAATTTTCCTTATGATGACAATAAACATTGTTGAAACGTCGACACAAATAAGTTAAAATTTGTGTTATATTTTTGACCGATCCTCACAAACCCTTCACTGAAAAATTCAGTGTATATTACAGTTTAACTGATCAGACTATCTAACGATGACAGTTAAAATTGTCAAAACACAGTATAATATAAAATATTATTTTAATAAAAACGTATTCTTGTTAAACATATATTTATTTATTATCAAAAAGAAGATATTGATAAGAATAAAATGTATAATATTGTGGATATAATTAAAAAATTAAATTTTTGTATATAATATACAGTGTAGCATGACAGATAATCCACTAAATAATGATGACGATATGATCATAATAATATATCAATTACAATAAATATAAAGAAAAATTCAAATAAAAAAAAACATAAATATCCTGTGACAGTACATAAAGACCTATTACCATAATAATGGGATTAAGGAATCTCACATTGTATTTTTTATTATAATCATGAATGTCAACCAGGGCTAGGTCAGTTTTACCCAAGTCCCAATAAACACGCATATTCAACAAGAGAGGAGTAAAGTCAAGGTCACCGGTGGACGAGCGAAGTTTAATATGTATAATGGCGGCGTATGTGAACACGAACTAACAATATGAACTTTCATTGGTCCACAAAGCCATGTCGTCATTATTTAAACGCTGACGACATACAATCAAATACGTATTAACCAGAGCGGTGGCTGTAAAACAAAAGACGGCGACGTCATGTACACTACCACTTACACAGCAATTACGTCTAACTCGCCCCCAGTCAGTAACAACTCAGAGAGCACACACGCTCAACAGTGTAGTGGGCAGTTTTGCCATAAAAATGCAAAATTTGTTTTAAAAAATGTAGTCACACCAGTAATGTAGTATCAGTGGACAGCAATGTAAAAAATAGTAAATTCAGTGCACTCAAAAAGACAGCGAAAAGTTCGGCCGAACATCTGCCAGCCAACATGGGAGTCTTCTGAGGACAGTCTACGCCGCATCAGTTCAGGAAAGCCCTTTTTAAATTCTTTTTCTAAATTATAAAGCAGAAATGAGCTCTAAGTATAAAAAGTAATAAATGTATTCAGTGTCAGAGTATGAATGGTGTGAGTGAGAGTGTGAAAGCGAGAGTTGGCCACCTTAAATAAACATATCTGAGGCGTTGGTTTGTGATGCATTCTAGATTAATTATTAATATCAAAGAAACAAATAACACTTTTGAAAGTTTAACTGCAGTAAATAAGTTTGATAAGAGAATTATTTCTAAAGAAAACAAGGCTATGTAGCAATGAAAGCATGGAGAGAAGGCGGAAGTCATGAAGCCGCCATTTTGAATTTTGTCAATTGTTTAATGACTCCAATTGTTGATAACATTTAGGCACTGAAATAAATAAACTTAATCTGTTTACCATATGTTATGTGAATGGTCATTTCAAAACCCTGACTACCTCTGCTTTTTCGCTTAACGTAACTCTGGACCCGAAAAGCCTAATTTATATTAATAAACCGAGCACATGTTTATACCGGATGTATGGTGTACATTATGCAAATACAATAAAATACATAATTATCAGATATATTATTAAAAATAAGCGTAACTTAACAGATGGCTCCCGAACTGTGGACTTTATATAAGATTTATATTATATAAATAAGCCAAAAGCAGAGGTAGAAGGGTAGTGAAATATACGTAACAATAGAGGTTACCTGTATAGGTTATGTATGGTACGAATAGAATAATACAACAACTAAAACAAATTTATTAAAAAAAAAAAAAAAAAAAAATGGCAAACAGTAACGAGACGAGTAGAACGGAATCAGAAATGATGGGTGATAGTATCCATTCAACACCAGCCCCAACAAAAAGAGTGGAAGAAAATGACATAATAAGAATGATGAAACTGCTTTTTAATGAGCAGAGCATCAAATTTGATACGAAATTAGATAATTTTAATGATAAATTAAACCAGTTTGATGAACAATTTAGTGATATTAAAAAAGAAATTAAGAAACAAGGTTGTAATTTTGACGAAAGAATAAGCGAAATAGAAATACAGTGTGACAGTATCCAAAAACAAACAGAAACTAGTAATGAGCAATTTAACAACAAAATAAGTCAATTAGACGACAAAATTAAGCAAATTAATGAGACAGTTCAAAACCAAATAGAAACACAGTATGAACAAATAGAGAATAAATGTTTAACCACAGTTAATGAGCAGATAGAGAGTAAAACTAATTATGAAACAAATAAACAAATAGAAATGAAAACTAGCATTTTACAGAACAAAATAGAGAAATGTGAATTAGATGTAATAGACATAACCAAACATTTTGAAACAATAGACCAAACAGTATCAAAATATGAGAATAATACTAGTGATAGAATGAGCATGTTACAAAGTAAAATTAAAGAAATAGATGACCTAGCTATACAAAACAATAATAATATGCATGTTAAATGTAATGTGATTGAAAATGATTTAATGGAAGTGAAAAATGAGTTACGGGGGGAAATTCAGAAAAAATTTACCGGTATTACGGAAAGAATAATAGTAACTAGGGACATGTACAGTGAAATAGAGTTAGAAAATTTTAACCACGAGAACAGGATAATACACCCTATAAGATTTTTAAATCAGACGCGGGAATACAACCATTTTTGTAACCATAACTGGGAAATACAACTAACGAAAATTGTCAAATGTTTTAAAGGCAATTCTATTATATGGGCGGAGGCGCACAGAGTAGAATGGGACAGTTTTGAAACGTTCGAGAGGGCATTTAAAGATAAATTTTGGCCGGAAGAGGAACAAGAGAGTTTAAGAAGTCGTATTATGGGAGTAGGTAATTTTGTAGGGCACAATAATATAACAATGTACGTGACAAAGTTGTATAATGAGGCAAAATACCTCGAACCGCCCATACCATTTAAATCGTTCGTCAGATATGTGAGTAAACATCTACCCAGAGAAGCACAGATTACCTTGATGACGAAGGAGATAGAGAATTTAAGTGAATTAGAACGGATTTTAGACATTTTGCAAAGTATTAGGGATCGTGAAACAGTTAGACGACCTATACAGACTAACCACCATAATAGTAACACAGAATTTAACCGACATAAGAGTAGTTATCAGGGAAATAAAGATCATAATAATAATTATAGACACAGAAATCATTTTCAGCAAACAGGTGAGTGGAATTGTTCCAGGTGTGGAAGAGAGAACTACGCTCACAGACAACAATGTTTCAGATGCAAACTACCTAAAGAAGAACAAAGGAGGAGAGAACACATGAAACAATATGTACCGACCGACAAAGGAGGACCAGGTACCAGTGGGACTTCAAACCACAAGCAAGGACGACCAAATGGTCAACAGCAATAAGAGATGAATAATAGCGGACGACAGCCGGAAAACTAGAACCAACAGTGGTAGCAAGGACCCGACCACTGTTCAGAGAAGCGCATGAGGTCCAACCAACGGAGGACATCCCAAGTAACGTCATCAAAACGGACATAATAGCTGATTTATTAGAAGAGGAGAACCATATTTTAGAGGAAGTGAGAGCAGGATTGACAGAAATTCAGGTAACTATAGAAGGTAAGCATTTTAGAACACTGGTGGATACAGGGAGTGAAATTTCAGTGATAGCAGAAAATATTTTAAATGATTTGATAGAATTTAACAGAAATATTCCAGTTTTGCCAGTAGCAGGGGTTACGGTGATAGGAGTCACAGGGGTACGGAGTAAGCGTGTGACGAAACAAATACATTTGAACTTTTTGATAAATGGTATAGATTTTGACAGTACATTCTTGGTAGTTAAGGGTTTGAGTTTGGACATTATTTTGGGTAACGATTTCTTACAGAGGAGTAGAGCGGTGATAAATTTTAAAGAAAAGGTGATAGAGTTAGACGGGGGTGACCGGTCGGTGAAAGTAAATTTTGAACGGGTGATAGATAAAATTAAAACAACTGGTGTAAAGTTATTGAAGAAACGAGTAGATGAGAATAATAGCGATACTAGAATCAATTGGTGTAGAGAGGCAGAGTATATTTATGATGATGATAACGAAATGAGTAATATTAATGATGCAGTGTGGGAGATAAGGGCAGATAAGTTTCGGAGTGAAGGGTCCGGTGTAGGGAGTGGCCAGCGTGCGGCGTTATGGCAGGTGATAGAGCAGTTTAAGGGAGTGTTTGCCGATGTACCAGGTAGGGCAAAAGATTATGAATGTACATTACAAATAAGGGAACACACACCATTCATGCAACGGAGTTATCCTGTGCTTTACTCCAAAAGACGAGCGGTGCAAGAGGAATTGGATAAAATGCTGGAAGGTAACATTATAGAGAGATCAGTATTGCCCTACTCGAATCCTCTGGTGGTAGTAATCAAGAAGGACGGCAGAGTCAGGTTGTGTTTAGATGCGAGGAGGATAAACCAGATAATTATACCCGACCGAGAGTCACCAGAAGCGATCAATGAGATATTCCAGAAATTCAGTGGAGTGAAGTATATGACATCGTTGGACCTTACTGCAGGATATTGGCAGGTACCGTTAGCTGAGGTGAGTAGAAAATACACCGCATTTTTATTCAACGGAAAGAATTACCAGTTCAGGAGACTACCTTTTGGATTAAATACCAGTGTGGCGAGTTTCATCAAATGCTTAGATCAAATTTTGAGACCCAAGGACTTGGATTTCCTGACAGTTTATGTGGACGACATTTTGATTGCATCCAGGACTTTTGAGGAACATTTGGAACATTTAAGGTATGTATTAACGAAATTGGAGACAGGAGGACTTACAGTGAATTGGGATAAGTCAGCATTTTTACAGACAGAGATTAAATTTTTAGGTTTTATTATTACACCGGAAGGGATCTCAGCAAACCAGGACATGGTCGAATCGATCATGCGCTTCCCTGAACCAAGGAACCTAAAGCAACTTCAAAGTTTTCTAGGGCTGTGCAATTTTTCTACCGAAAATTCCAAAGGAACTACGCACACGTGACAGCCAGGTTAAGTGTGATACTACAAAAGAACCGACAGTGGAAATGGGGCGACATAGAGCGTGGAGCCTTTGAGGAGATTAAAAGGAAATTTAGTGAAATGATCATGATGAACCACTCGGATTTTGAAAAAGTGTTCTACCTACAGACAGATGCCAGTAATGTAGCCGTCGGGGCAGAGCTGTATCAAGAGGATAAGGAGAAGGAGCACCTCACTATAGCCTTCGCGAGTAGATCATTGCTGCCAGCGGAAAAGAACTATACAACGACTGAAAAAGAATTACTTAGTATTGTATTCGCCGTTGGAAAGTTCAGAACTTACATTTTGGGAAACAAGACCATCATACGAACGGACCACAAGGCGTTGTCCTTTTTGAACACTTGCAAGCTTGCTCACAGCCGTCTAACAAGATGGGTGCTCGTGCTCCAGGAAACAACTTCGAGTGGGAATACATCAAAGGAACAGAGAACAAGGTACCCGACACTCTTTCCAGAGTAGATTGTGAGAGTAAAAGAACAGGTAGGGATATAAAGGAAATCGAAATTTTTAAGATAATTAGGGAGGATAAGATCTTCGGAGAAGAGTTAAAGGATATCAGCATCATGCAAAGAGCAGATGGTAAGTCGGGTAAGATAATAAACAGTTTAGAAACGGAATTGGAGGAATCAGAATATAGCCAAATTTTCCAAGTTTACAAAGGATTGTTGTTTAAAAGGGTAGTAGGGGGTGAGCGTGATTGGACGTTAGTAAATACCAGAAGGGTTGGAAGAGAAGATTATTTGGGATTGTCATTTTAGATACGGTCATTTTGGGGCGAAGAAGTGTGTTAGTGTATTGAAGGAGTCATGTGTTTTCAGGAATATGGAGAGACGAGTGAGGAAAGTGCTGAGGAGTTGTGATTTGTGTCAGAAGTCTAAGATAGTAAACTACAGGGTTGAAGGTGAGTTGAATTTTATAAGGGTAGAGAGACCATTTGATTTAGTTGCGGTAGATTTGTTTGGACCATTGCCGAAGGGTAGAGGCGGAGTTGTGTATATTTTTGTATTACTTGACACTTTTTTGAAGTATGTGAAATTGTATAGCGTAAAGAGAGCTACCAGTAAGGTATTGAGTGAGAAGGTGACTAAGGACTATATGATTCACGTGGGTAAGCCGAAGGTGATATTGTCAGATCATGGGCCACAGTTCATCAGTGGGAAATGGCGCCAGACCTTAGGATGGGAAGGAATCCTCACGAAGCATACGGCTGTGTACCATCCCCAGTCAAACCAGGCTGGGCGTGTAATGAGAGAGATAGGCAGGATCTTTAGAGCCTATTGTCACGCTAAACACAGCGAGTGGCCGTTGTACGTCAAGAAGGTAGAAAATTGGCTGAACAGTACCACCCACGAGTCCACCGGCTATACACCTCACGAGTTGGTAAAGGGAACACGCCCCCCAAGAATTTTGGAGCAGCTGTTTGATTATCCAATGGAAAGCGAGCGGACGGAGGTGAGCATTAAGATCCGGTTGGTTAGCGAGAATTTATTAAGCAAGGGTGAACAAAGAAAACGTAGACACGACGCAAAAGGTAAGTGGGTAAAATATGAAGTTGGACAGTTGGTATTAGTGAGGAGGCACGATCTATCGAGCGCTCAAGACAAGGAAATTAAGAAATTCTTCCTGCTTTACGAAGGACCTTATGAGATAGTAGGGATCAAAATGAAAAATTCATATGTGTTGCAGGACAGGGAGACTAGGGAAATAGTAGGAACACACAATGCAACAAATTTAAAGTTATATTGGTCATCCTGGGATTTGGATAAGATTTGTATATTAATGAGTGTGAATGAGTTTAGTTTGATGTTTATGTTTCCAGGAGGGACACTCCCCCATTTTCAGGCGATCACAGATTCACCACCTCTGATTGTGGATTTTGGCAAAGGAGGCAGACCATGGTCAGCAGTAGCCTCAACAGCGGGGTGAAACTAACGGTGGTCTGGCTCCACAAAAAGGTGTGAGTAGAAATTTTAACGTGCAAGAACGGGGAGGGGGACCCAGAGTTCGCGGAAGTAAAAAAAAAAAAAAAAAAAAAAAATATATATATATATATTACTATAATACTTATAACTATTTTACCTCAAGATGTAACAATAGTTATAAGTATTATAGTATTATATACATCAAGAAACGGACTGTAGCAGAAAGTGAATGAAATATATATATATATATATATATATATATATATATATATATAAATTGTGATGTTTTCAATTTGTTTCTTCTGCAAGTAGATAATATTGAATATTCTTTTTAACACCTGACGCACGTTTCACTGAAAAATATCAGTATCATCAGAGGTTTCTAAGTGAATTAATAGCAATCAATAATTCTATTAATATAAAATTAACAAATAATCGAATTTGTATCGATTTTAATGTAAAATAAAATAACATAACTGATAATCGATTTAGGTCGATTAGTTAACGATTGTTTTAATGTTTATTTTCAGCAGCTGTTTTCTCGGTTATATTTGAAATTTTGTTTATATTTTATTCATTTTTATTTTTATTTTTTAGTAAATTTATAATTTTAAATAGATCGTCTTGTTTTGTTTTTATTTGGGTTTGTTCTTTAATTAATAAATTATTGTTATTGTGTTTGTAAATGTTAAGATTTTCCCAAATATTCATTTTTTGACCTTTTTGTATGTTTTTAATTAATTTTATATTTTCAATGTTTGGAAACTGGTGGTTATTATTTAGACAATGTGTGGCTAAATTAGATTTATAAATATTTGGTTTTAAATATGCATTGCGGTGTTGAACGAATCTATCTCGTAGTTTTTTCTTCGTCTGGCCCACGTAAAATTTATTGCAATCTGGACATTCTATTTTATATATTCCATTTTTATTGTGAGTATTGGATTTAGTTTTAGGTTTTATTTTATTAAAAATTATATTATCTGTGTTATAAGATATTTTTAAATTAGTATCTTTAAATATTTTATTTAGTTTTTGAGTTATATTTCCGTAATAAGTGAAGGTTGTATATTTTATATTATTATTAATAGATGAATTTTTAAATGTAGTGTTTTTAGGAATTTTATTAGTGATTTTATGTTTAATTTTATTTTCTAATTTATTAATAGTTTTTATTTTGTATCCATTTTTAACTGCTATTTGTTGGATAATTTTTCTTTCTTTGTTTCTTTCTGTGTTATTTAATGGGATCCTAAGCATTCGGTAAATCATGGAATTAAATACTGCCATTTTGTGTTGGGGAGGATGATTAGAAGTATTTGGTATTACTAAGTCAGTTTGAGAAGGTTTCCTGTATATTGCGTATTCAAAATTTGTTTCATTTTTCTTTATTGTTAAGTCTAAATAATTTAATTTATTATTAGATTCTTCTTCTAACGTGAATTTTATTTTAGAATGTAAATTATTTATGGAGTTGAATATTTTATTTATATTTATACCATTGTTTTGGGAAATGTACAGAGTGTCATCAACGTATCTAAAATAACATCCTAATGGGTCGTTTAATTTTATTATATTTATTATTTGTTCGTCGAGTTTTTGTAGGAAGATTTCTGATATGATAGCGGAGGTTGGGGCTCCCATAGCAATGGGAGTTGGTTTTTTGTACATAGATTTCACAATAAGCGAGAAAGTGAAACGTGCGTCAGGTGTTAAAAAGAATATTCAATATTATCTACTTGCAGAAGAAACAAATTGAAAACATCACAATTTATATAATTACTGCAAGAAACATCGAGTTACTTATACAGAAAATGATGGATGAAAACACCATACAAGGTGATGTAACTCATTCCTTTAATATTGGGTTTGTTCTTTAATATTAATTAAAGAACAAACCCAAATAAAAACAAAACAAGACGATCTATTTAAAATTATAAATTTACTAAAAAATAAAAATAAAAATGAATAAAATATAAACAAAATTTCAAATATAACCGAGAAAACAGCTGCTGAAAATAAACATTAAAACAATCGTTAACTAATCGACCTAAATCGATTATCAGTTATGTTATTTTATTTTACATTAAAATCGATACAAATTCGATTATTTGTTAATTTTATATTAATAGAATTATTGATTGCTATTAATTCACTTAGAAACCTCTGATGATACTGATATTTTTCAGTGAAACGTGCGTCAGGTGTTAAAAAGAATATTCAATATTATCTACTTGCAGAAGAAACAAATTGAAAACATCACAATTTATATATATATATTGTATATATATACATATGTTCCACGAACTAGAGTAGTTTCATTCAAAAATTGTGAAGCGAAATATTTAAAATTTATTGTAAGTGATAAACTTTTCCAAGTGTCTGTCTTACTTCAGAGAGCAAGGGAATATATTTTATCTTTATGTAATCTTATCAGGTGATCCATTGTTGTAATTCCTATTTTGTAGTGGAAGAAGTTGTTAGTGAAGGTGAAAGCTTGAACTTGTAAAGTGTCTATGTGAAATTTTTTAAATAATTGAAGAACTTGTTTTTGAGCAAGGTTAAAAGGTGTTTTATAGTTGTTTGGTGTTAGAAAAATGTAAGTCAAAATGGACTGTATGAACAGTATATGTAGGAGGAATTAAGTTAGAATTAATTGGCTAGGACAGTAGTGGCATGTACTACTGTGGCTAGCGAAGTGGGTTGATGAGTAACGCACAGACCGTTACCATCATCGGAGGCCTCAAGAAGGCGTGACTACACTGTACAAATTTTAATATAACTTTGTATTATATGTGATTATTGACCATACAGTGTATGACAATGATGTGATGTAAAACATGCCTGAAGGTAGACTTGATTTCCCCGCTTTTCGGGCGATTACTGCCTTACCAGCACTAATCGTGGTTTTGGCTAGCGGTCAGCTATGGCCATAAAATAAGGACCTTGACCATAGCTGATTTGAAATTGGTTGAGATTAGAAATTGATGGGGGGTGATACTAGGGGAAATCCCCCGGAACTATGGAACAGCGGCTGCCACTCTGTTCGAGTAGGAACAGCAAGGCCAGGTGGTAGACCCGTTTTAAGGGTGTGTAATTATGTAACAAAAGGTATATTGATATCTAAGTCTTTCAAAATGTAGCGCTGAAGCAAGGACACGGAGGCAATAGATTCCTCCAACAATGCCGTCCTTGTGGAAGCAAATGGGCGCCACAGTCCATCCCTAATAAAGCAATAGTGTGTGTGGCTGGGAGGTTACTACAGGGGTAGTAATGATAACAAGGTTAAATTTTAAAGAATTAGTAGTGAGATTGATGTTGGTTATCAAGTCTATAGTAATGATTCTGTTGCAAAGAAAATTAAGCATAAAGAAAATTGAGTAAAGAAAAATAAATAGTTTTGAAGTGTTTGCCATAATAGTTAAATATGCTGATGTTATTTCAAATAAATTGATAGAGATAGTAGTTGTTGTTTGAGAGTAGAATTTGTTTTATGCTTAGTATAAGAGTATGTTTTCTTGTGGTGAGAGAAGTAAGTTGATATTGACTGGAGTCAGAGAATTTGATAAAAAATATGCAGGAGTGTTGAAAGGTGGAAGGATTTATCTATCTTAAATCTAGTTTTTTTTTTGTGTTATTTGAGAACTTATGAGTTAAGAAAACCAACGCCTCAAAACACAAACCAATGCATCTAAGGGGAGACATATCAGTTGCGGATATGTAGATAAATAAGGCCACTATTTTAAAGTTTTGTTTTACATGTTTCAGAGTTTTGTGGTGTTGTGACCGCGGTCCTGCGCTGGCCGGAGCGTCAGAACAGGAGCGTTCAGTGCCTCATGGCCTTATGGTGTAGGGATCTCTCCGGAGAAGTCCAGTAAGGTCAGAGGGTACGAGCAGCATCATTGGACCAAGGGTAAGTGATTGAAATTCTTTTATATTAACACTACAGGGGGTTGTGGCGACATATCTGAACTGATCCTTTTAGAAACGTGTGAATGAGTCAATGAAAGTTTTTGTGTCTCGACACCAAACCTTTCATTGAGGGGGTTTTGTGACAGTACATAAAGACCTATTACCATAATAATGGGATTAAGGAATCTCACATTGTATTTTTTATTATAATCATGAATGTCAACCAGGGCTAGGTCAGTTTTACCCAAGTCCCAATAAACACGCATATTCAACAAGAGAGGAGTAAAGTCAAGGTCACCGGTGGACGAGCGAAGTTTAATATATATAATTGCGGCGTATGTGAACACGAACTAACAATATGAACTTTCATTGGTCCACAAAGCCATGTCGTCATTATTTAAACGCTGACGACATACAATCAAATACGTATGAACCAGGGCGGTGGCTGTAAAACAAAAGACGGTGACGTCATGTACACTACCACTTACACAGCAATTACGTCTAACTCGCCCCCAGTCAGTAACAACTCAGAGAGCACACACGCTCAACAGTGTAGTGGGCAGTTTTGCCATAAAAATGCAAAATTTGTTTTAAAAAATGTAGTCACACCAGTAATGTAGTATCAGTGGACAGCAATGTAAAAAACAGTAAATTCAGTGCACTCAAAAAGACAGCGAAAAGTTCGGCCGAACATCTGCCAGCCAACATGGGAGTCTTCTGAGGACAGTCTATGCCGCATCAGTTCAGGAAAGCCCTTTTTAAATTCTTTTTCTAAATTATAAAGCAGAAATGAGCTCTAAGTATAAAAAGTAATAAAAGTATTCAGTGTCAGAGTATGAATGGTGTGAGTGAGAGTGTGAAAGCGAGAGTTGGCCAGCTTTAAATAAACATATCTGAGGCGTTGGTTTGTGATGCATTCTAGATTAATTATTAATATCAAAGAAACAAATAACACTTTTGAAAGTTTAACTGCAGTAAATAAGTTTGATAAGAGAATTATTTCTAAAGAAAACAAGGCTATGTAGCAATGAAAGCATGGAGAGAAGGCGGAAGTCATGAAGCCGCCATTTTGAATTTTGTCAATTGTTTAATGACTCCAATTGTTGATAACATTTAGGCACTGAAATAAATAAACTTAATCTGTTTACCATATGTTATGTGAATGGTCATTTCAAAACCCTGACTACCTCTGCCTTTTCGCTTAACGTAACTCTGGACCCGAAAAGCCTAATTTATATTAATAAACCGAGCACATGTTTACACCGGATGTATGGTGTACATTATGCAAATACAATAAAATACATAATTATCAGATATATTATTTGTATATATAAGCTGTGACTTACTGATCGATCACATATATTATTATTATTAAATTTCCAATTAATTGTTACTTACCATTACGATAATTCTTACGGGGTGACAGGATTCGGTCACATGTACCTAGATACAAACATGGTCTATAGGTTACGCAAGGTACTGACACCACTCATTTTGGAAGAGAATTAATATTTATTATTTAATCTTGACTGCTTGTAAACTCATTAAAATTCATTGAGATACATTGCTGCAAAGTGATGCAACACCAACATAACACTTAGGAATTACAGCTTACCTTATTATTTCACAAGACGCAAATGCAAATATCAAATAAAAACACAAATATACACAAAAGCTGCCCAGCTTTGCACACTCTCCCATTCATTCATATTTTAAAGAAACAAGAACCCCTTAACACATTTTCATATAATAATGCCCCCACATCGACCACGCGGTCATCGCGCCCGTACTAAGTCCCCGTTCAGGTGTCCGAAAGATATACGAAACTATTAATTCTTTTATGCTCACTCCTGACTGTTGTTAATCCCTTTAGACACTGTTGATTACATTCCAAAATTTTTTACGGTAAGGTCGGCCGATGTAATTACATTTTGTAAAATAAAATTTTAACCAGACCGCAAGCGGTCGGTAGGTGAGACGCACTGGGGAGAAGTTTTTTCTCTGTTCCCTCTCTACAGTTTTCAATACGGGAATTCACTGCCTTGGGCGTCGTCGCCGAAGCTTCGGCCCATGCTATGCATGTTGTTTTTGAGTCAATGCCGCATATGATCTTCTATAGGCATTGGCTGACGTCATTTCAGTGGGCCGGACGTGTAAGTGAAGCCAAAGGGACGATGAATAATTTTACGCTCTAGCCATCTTGTTTTTAGTCGAGAGCGTCCTTTTGAGCGCGTGCGGGTGTAGTTGCGCTTGAGCGTTGACACACATGTACAGAGTTCTTAGAATTTTGGTGGAGGTGCGAATTCCTCTGCCGCATTACTCAACAACAACCTGCGTCTTATTGCTTTGTTTCACTGTTCTGTTACACTGACTGTTATACGTTGCACAATAATACCATTATTTCGACATATTTTATAAGGCTCCCGACCGAAAATGAAATGAATACAAATATATAAATGCCCCAAACGGTTAAAATAAAAACACCCAAAAATTGACCCGCTACAATACCCCCTCGATGAGAATTCTGCTGTTCCCGACAGAAGAAATCTCATCGATAACCCCGAAGAGGACCGGTGAGGAAACTGGTGCCAACAACCCCTGGTTCTTAATCTCATGGGTACCCGACCCCCCTGGCTCAGCGACCATGGACTCATCTGAACGAGATCACTGGACTTCTCCGTAAGAGATCCCAACACCGAGAAATCGAACAGACTCGCACCACAGCGCACCTCGCCTTTTAACATGCTACCCCCAAAAATCCTCAATCCCTGGCTAAAATTATTCCAGCTCCTCAGCCGATATGGATCCCCTTTTTGCAAGCTGGGCTGCCTTTAGCAAATACTGGGCTCACACATACTAACATTACATGTTACCATAACACATTAAAATAAAAAATTTCTTTTAAAATTTATTAAAATTTAAAAAATCCGAAATTAAAAAAAAAACATAATATTTTATCAAAAAATTCTCTTCCTTGTTTTTCTAAATTGTTGTTTCAAATCAATTAACCTAGACATTTCTACTAATCTAAACACATTTCCTTACTCTAACATGAGAACCACTTATAGTCTACCAATACAATACAATACAATAAAATAAACCTGGTTAATGCACACATAATAAAACAATCATTATCCAAAATATTCATTCGCTGGCAGGCGAAAATCAAGTTTTTTTTTTTTTTTTTCTAAAAAAAAATCAAATTCCCCAAAAATTTTAAAATTCAAAAAAATTTACATTTTGTTTAAAGGTTTCATTTATATTTAGAAATTATTCAAAACTGGTTTAAAGTGATTAAATAAACAAATAAAATTAATTCCCTACTATACAAGTTTAGTAGGTGTCTGACCTCATCAGCTGATCGAAAGTAGGTCAAGTCCAAAACCCTTGACCCACATATGTTACATATACTCTCTGCACCTACATTAAACATCTGTAACAATTTAACTCAAAGCACAAAACATAATAAAATAAAATATTTAAAATGAACAAAATATTAATATAATAATCAAATTGACTTTTACATAATAATAAAATAAACAATTCTTAACTTTACATTATTTTCAAATTTTATCAAAATTCTGTCACTGGTTTAAAATAAAAGCTTTTATATCTTTATCATAAGTCTCTCCTTTTGTTTAACAATCCTACTCTTCATTTAACAATCTCGCTATACTTTACCATGGGTGATATAAATTATTTATTCTCATTTACTGTATTACATCTGTGTACATATATAAACTTTCTCCCTCTGACTCTAATATTCATCAACTTCAATTATCATGACACCCATCTCTATCAAAATCTCTACTAATCAGGACACTCTAAACCCCAACTTACCATTTAACACAATTCGCCGCCTTCTCCCATTATAAAATACTCTCTAACCCTTTGTATATAGGATGCGTGTTTCCCCTACCCAAAAACTCATTTCCCTTATTTGGCCCCTGGTCTTTACCTAAGGCGGCCCCTCCTCACTAAAATCTATCCCTATCCCGTCCCAACCCTTGTTGCGGACTCCTACATGACACTACCCCCAAATACAAAATTGCCATCCCCAAAATTCTCAATCTCATTACATTACTACAATACACAAAATAACCTCATTAATTACAAACAACAATATACCACTCAAAATCTACATAAAGTTTCCATTACCACTGTGTCAACATCAATACTACTTACAATTCTACAACATACCTTACTTCAAAACAACATTACATCGTCTTCATCTCTATCGTTTCAAATTCAACTTAGCATTTAACTTGGACAGATATATGTGTCCCATAAAACATTTATCACCCATGAATTATCTTTTATTTTATTTCTCATATTCTTTTTATCCTTACTTCAAAATATCTGTAGTACATTAAACATAGCATTGAACATTAATAACTTGTAACATTTACTAACCAATATACCAGTGACATGGTATTGCTGATCAGCTGATATCCTAACACAATTAAAACACATCTCAAATTAAACAAATTACATGGAATACATTATCAATACTTATTTCTATTATCGTTGGTTGCCTGCCAGGCGTCTAATTATTGGCTTACAAAAAATATACATATAATGAAAATACATTTTATCAACAACTATATCTAACACACAACAATAGAATGATACCTTTAAAATTATAGTATGAACCTTATATTACGGGTCTGAGCATATAATTATTTGAACAGAGCACAAGCATTTTTGATTGGATTAAACCTTGAATAAGCAAAAATTTTTATGTCATAAAATTTTACATTCGTGACTCCTTTACGTCACCTCCCAGCCACACACTCTATTTCAAATTATGGAGGACTGTCTCGCCCTTTCGCTTCCACAGAGACTGTATATTTTGGAGCAGGTTTTTTACCTCTCCGTGTCTCTGCTTCCGCTGTTAAGTTTTAAAGTAGTGAACCTCATCATGTTCTTGTTCTATAATCATGCACCCTTAAAACGGTTCTACCACCGGTCTTGCTACCCCCACGCGGGCAGAGTGGCAGCCGCTGTTCCATAGTTTCCGGGAGATTTCCTCTAATTGTCCCCCCATTGAATTTCAAATATATACCAATTTCAAGTCAGCTATGGTCAAGGGACTTGGTATGACCATAGCTGGCCGCTAGCCAAAACCACGGTTAGTGCTGGTAAGACAGTAACCGCCCGAAAAGTCGAGGAAATCTAAACTTTTAATTTCACTGCCTGTTTCACATCAATATTATTATGTGCGACACGTTATTTAGTATTGTGTGTAAAAATTTTTTATTTACACGGATAAGGTGTGCCGCACATTTATCGCCAGTTTGGCCTCCGATGGAGGTAACACTCACTGCTACCCCCAACCCTTTTCGCTACTTGTGAGAGCACAGGCAACCCCCACAATAGCCCCTTAACAACTAACTAATTACTTCACAATTGAAAATTAACCTTTCTACAATTCGATTACTTAAAATTTTCGAATCCATTATTAATATTTATTTTTCATCATCTCTCAGTTATTATTACCCTTCAAATCATTATCTCAAGTTATTTTCATTATTGAAGTTAAAATTCGTTCCATTAAGTTAAACATTTGTGTACATTTTATTATATTTGACTTGTATCATAAAAATTTTATACTTACAGTCCATAATTCATATACTGACATACACAACTATATACACCATACACCACTACTCCAAGTAACCTCTGAAACATTTAACAAAAAGTTATTTCAAATCAACAATTCATCATTTAATTACCAACTTCACTTCTCGTTAAACCATTTAAATTCATCCGAAAATTCAATTATATAATCTTTGAATTAATCAAAACATTTAAAACATTTCAAATTATTTTAATTAAATTAATTAAACATGTACAATTAGCCAATTACTGTTTTCAAAATTAATACGGTTATTTAATTAAATTGCAAATATTAATATTATTATTACAACAATCATCTACACACACATTGTTTACTTAACATTCTACAATACACACAAATAAATTTACTAAACATTTATTTACAAATCTGCATCCTTATTTATTTAGTCATATCACACTTCAATGTTCAAGGGTGGCGAGGTCACAGAACCATAAAACAATATATATAAAATTGTCCATTGATTGTTTATAGTTTAGCCTCCATCGTTCCAAATTAACCTTGGTTCTACATAACACTTTTCGATTTTGTTAACACACATATTGATACTTTGTGTGTCATAAACCCAAAAATCAAAGTCATCCGTCTTACCAAAATAATCTTGCAACAAGTCAACATTAAGTATATCTGTTAAGTCTCCGTTAGTATTTTTCTTCAATATCGGGTCAGTTACTTTTGTATTAAAAATCAAATCATTCTTATTTAAATACTCTTCTAATATTTCTTTCAACTCACCATAATCTCTCTTTAAATTATATACTTCTATCTCTCTCTCAACACACAATTCTCTATTTAAATCTCTCTCATCATAACACCATCTCATATCTTCAATATTACTCCAGACAGAGGGTATAAACTTATACGAATAAAATAAACAACTCAAATCTTCTACTAATACGGGACCCTTGCCCTTCAAAAACTCTTGTGACCACATTAAATCATCGTAAATAATAAAGGGAAAATTTGCCCTCTGTCCCCACTCTACTACAACATTATTTCTCCTCTCTCTCTCTAACTCACTGACACACCTTAACATCTCATAATCACTACATTCTACACTTTCATTAATACTCTCATTATTTATTTTTACTGTATCAGTCTCTGATACTAACTCTTCAAACACATGAATATTCTCGGTATTACGTACATTATTTTCGCCATTATTGTCATTATTTGTTAACTCTTTATCTGCTACTACATTTTTGTATTTGTCATTACAAGTTTCATTTGTATTATTTTTCCCTAGATTCATCACAACTACTTCCATTCGCTCAACACTCTGTTCTAACTTATTCAGACTAGTCATTATTTTTTCATGGGTATTTTTACAACATTTATTCATTTCATTAATATCATTTTTCAATTCATTATTCAGATTTTTTAATACATTGAATTTAGCGTCAGAATCATTTTTTAATACATTGAATTTAGCGTCAGAATCACTCTTCATTTCTTTATTTTGTTCTAAAAGTAATTGTAACATACTCATTACCTCACTATTAAATTGTGCGTTACATTTTGTTGAAGTCGGGGTTAATTGCACACCCGAATCTTCAGTTACATTACTCTGGTCACTCAAATTTATCTCTGCTTTCTCTTGACTCGCACTGGGAGTCGAATGTATTTCAAAGTTACTAATGTCTGAGTCATCGAAATTTTCGACGCTATTTTCATTTATTTTATTCTCGTTCTCTGACATTTTGTATTGTTAATGTAAATTAAATTATATAAATTGCTTAAACCAGAATAATTAATTAAATAAATACAGTAATTATTTAAATTTTGTAATCTACTGTTAGGTTACTAAGCTAACCTAGAACATGCTTGTATCCATGTCGATGCGGAATCCAATTAATTAATTATAATTAATTCAATTCGTGCCTGTTTCGTGGCGCCATTGTGACTTACTGATCGATCACATATATTATTATTATTAAATTTCCAATTAATTGTTACTTACCGTTACGATAATTCTTACGGGGTCACAGGATTCGGTCACATGTACCTAGATACAAACATGGTCTATAGGTTACGCAAAGTACTGACACCACTCATTTTGGAAGAGAATTAATATTTATTATTTAATCTTGACTGCTTGTAAACTCATTAAAATTCATTGAGATACATTGCTGCAAAGTGATGCAACACCAACATAACACTTAGGAATTACAGCTTACCTTATTATTTCACAAGACGCAAATGCAAATATCAAATAAAAACACAAATATACACAAAAGCTGCCCAGCTTTGCACACTCTCCCATTCATTCATATTTTAAAGAAACAAGAACCCCTTAACACATTTTCATATAATAATGCCCCCACATCGACCACGCGGTCATCGCGCCCGTACTAAGTCCCCGTTCAGGTGTCCGAAAGATATACGAAACTATTAACTCTTTTATGCTCACTCCTGACTGTTGTTAATCCCTTTAGACACTGTTGATTACATTCCAAAATTTTTTACGGTAAGGTCGGCCGATGTAATTACATTTTGTAAAATAAAATTTTAACCAGACCGCAAGCGGTCGGTAGGTGAGACGCACTGGGGAGAAGTTTTTTCTCTGTTCCCTCTCTACAGTTTTCAATACGGGAATTCACTGCCTTGGGCGTCGTCGCCGAAGCTTCGGCCCATGCTATGCATGTTGTTTTTGAGTCAATGTCGCATATGATCTTCTATAGGCATTGGCTGACGTCATTTCAGTGGGCCGGACGTGTAAGTGAAGCCAAAGGGACGATGAATAATTTTACGCTCTAGCCATCTTGTTTTTAGTCGAGAGCGTCCTTTTGAGCGCGTGCGGGTGTAGTTGCGCTTGAGCGTTGACACACATGTACAGAGTTCTTAGAATTTTGGTGGAGGTGCGAATTCCTCTGCCGCATTACTCAACAACAACCTGCGTCTTATTGCTTTGTTTCACTGTTCTGTTACACTGACTGTTATACGTTGCACAATAATACCATTATTTCGACATATTTTATAAGGCTCCCGACCGAAAATGAAATGAATACAAATATATAAATGCCCCAAACGGTTAAAATAAAAACACCCAAAAATTGACCCGCTACAAAGCGTAACTTAACAATCCAAATAAAATACCACCACGAATGGAAAAAGTAAAATAAAGAAACACAATGCAACAAAATTGTATAAAGAAATATAAACCCTAAAAAACTAAAATAAAATAAGAATAATACCCAGGTAGGATAGGAGTAGGTAAGGAAGATACCCCGAACAAACCATCGGACATGATAAAATCATATGACCTTGAAGAAACCAAGAAGAAAGAATCTTCAAGAAACAAAATTGTAAGGATGGAAGGACTACAAGATGTACCAAAGGGAAACCTATTAAAAGGACTATCACAAACCCCTAAAAAGAAATAAAAGGTCACAAAGAAAGTATAACACCCCAAAACCTGATATTAAATGTAAAATAGTTATAAACAAAGTGTTTAGTGCTGTGAGTAGAAGTGCACCCACTAAAGTTATTGTGTAATGAAATAAACAAATCTTCATAATCCCTTATAACTAAGATTTGGTCTTGAAATATTGTAAAACTCAATTAGAGATAAGACCCAAAATATAAGTGAACCAGTGCAAGTTATTTCAATATATTAAATAAACTTCAAGTAAAAGTGTAAATAATACTTCAACTAAGTACATGTGCACCATAAAACAACTTTAATGTTTTCTATGAATACAGAAATAAAATATTATGAAAACATTACTAATGTTTCTAAGCAGGTGGTGATTAAATAAAGTGACCGGGGATAAAAATATAATACCCAAAATAGAAACAGATAAGACTGCAACCATAAGTTTAAGAAATAAATAAAAATAAATGGCTTGTTATGTATATAGTTAAGCCCATGAACTCCATAATTCAATGGTGAATAGAATAAGATTTTGTTATATTTATAAAAATGTTCAATATGTTTAACAGTGTTAATCCATACTAAAATGTTTAAGTATGAATAACATACTCTTTTTAAAATGTTTATAATATGTTATCAATAGTAGTTAAAAAACTAAAATGTCTGACTTTGAAGACCAGATTATTAATTTTAAATATTGTTTAGATTATGAGTAGGAATACAATACTACATGTTTTATTTGTTAATTAAGGAAATTTTAAATAATGTTGTATTAAAATAAGAAAGTCAGAAGGGGTATAGAACCAGTATATTAAAAAACATTATATGTAAAACCAGAAAATCTAGGCCAAATAGGAAATTCCAACAACATCATAATTGCTTAATTAAGTTAAATAAACCAAGTAAAGAGATGGGAATTATATAAGGTGAAACAGTCACCAAATACTATGACTAAAACTATACTTTAAAAGGATAATATAAAAGGATATATAAAATTATTGAAAATTTTGTAAATGTATTAACTAAAAATTTCAGAGGTGGAAGTCATAAATTCATGAATTATATTTAAAAGGATAATCAATTGATAAAATTGCAAGAAATTAAGGAAAGATAAACATTTAGGTAAATCTGAAATTTATTATAGTAATAATTATAACATATTGAAATGGCTAATATTTGGAGGAGAACAGGAAATAAAAAGGTGAGCCTACTTTTCCAAAATGAAAGGAATATAGCAATTTTAATAAAAAACTATGTAAAGATAGATTATTGGGTATCAAATTAAGCAGAAGGAATTAAAGAAACCAATTATGTATTTACTATTTCATGAAATTAATTAATAACCAAGATATATTCTGAGTATAATGTACCTTTTTTACATGTATCGGAAACGATTAAAAATTGAAACAATACTTTTCTAATATTAACTTGGCAAGATATTTCAGAAAACGAAGGAAGTAAAACAGTTCTTATTTAACATTCATAGAGTACGGTTGATGAAGCTCTCGCTAATAACACATATATCAGAATCGTTAATGGCGTATAAAAGTAGAGCCTAGCCTACAGTAAAAAATCGAGAGTTGCGGAAAAATTTACTTTAAACCTAAATTCAGTGAACACAAACACTACAAACATTGAAATCAATTAATACTGAACTGAATACAAGTGATATAAGGAATTAAAACTATCCAACAATAATTATTCATAACCAAACGAACTTTACAATTTTTGACACACACATGGACAGAAGTGAATACACATAATCCAACACATTTAATTGAAGTGAACACAGAACACTTAACCAGGACAACTCTAATAACACGAAAAGGATTTCTCCATACTGCAGAGACGAGGGAACGTGAACGAGACAGCTTTTA
Source organism: Magicicada septendecula (assembly GCA_034769895.1). NCBI lineage: Eukaryota > Metazoa > Arthropoda > Insecta > Hemiptera > Cicadidae > Magicicada > Magicicada septendecula. Next base: position 464,692,951 of record CM068369.1, read on the forward strand.
TTGAAAGAAATTTCGTCTGAGCGAAGTCACATAAACTACAGCAGCACGGAAGACGGCCATGTTGACTCCCGTCATGCATAGCGAACACTCCTATTAGAATTCAGCGCTCGTCATTGGTATAAACGTTTCAATTTATAAACATTATATATATTATCAAATAATTTTGTATTTGTTAACTATTAAGTTTTTTTATTGTGAATGTTATACTTTCTAGCCTTGCCCCTTCTCTGACTATTAATTATAACCGTTAAAAGAACTGAAAATATTTATATTAAATAACCTGTGTCAACAATCGATCGCCCTGTGAAAGAGTCGAGCAATATATGTGATAATCGATTTTAAATCGATCCATTTGACAATTGTCAATAAAATATATTAATTCATCGATTTGATTTAAAATTTATTTTTAAATTTAATAAAAAAGGTGTTAGTTAACAACAGGATTACAAGAAAAGCGGCCATTACTCAAGTGTAAGTAATCCTACGAGAATAAAGAAGGAATCTCGAATCGATTAGTGAATTGAGACAATCCTGTTAACTCCGAATTTAATAACAGTTAACCACAAGCAAGATTATTGACAAAATTAACTCACAGAAACATAAAATTTCAACACTACACCATTACAAGAATTATTTACTTAATTATTAAACATTAAAACATAAAACATAATTTTTTTAATTTCAAAACAAAATATTTAATTTTTTTTCAAGAATTAAATAAAACAGTTTTCATTTGTAACAACGTTTCGTTACAAATTGGCGTCCAACTGAAGGGCTTCAATTAGAGATTGAAAGGCTAATATAACTTGCCCAATTACTAATTCAAGCTTGGCAGCGGTTATACAGTCGGAGAAAGAAACAACATGCAAAGTCGTGCGACTTCAAAGAAAAGGGCGGCAGAGGCCGAAAAGATAATTAACATGGAGGACAAGGAGGTAACACCCGTGGAAAATGTAGAAATGTTATTACCCCCAGTGGAACCTAAACAGACCACACCACCAGGGGAACAACCTGAAAAACCCACGCAAACAGAGAACGTGGCAATACAAGAAATGTTCAGGCAGATGATGGAGAAAATTAATGAAACTAGTAAGAAGATGGATGCCACAAAAGAAGAATTAAGGAAGGACATAGGAGAAACTAGTAAGAAGTTGGAGGAAAAAATGGATTCTACAAGAGAAGAATCAAATAAGGAAAGGAAGGAAGACAAACAATCCTTGAAAGAAGATTTGAATGAAATAAATAAGAACATAGAATCCACGAAAGAAGGATTAAGGAAGGACATTGAAGAAAACAGTAAGAAGATGGAGAATGACAACCAACTGTTAAAGGAAGAATTGAGTAAAAAGATGGATGAAAACGATCAATCCACGAAGGAAGAATTAGGAGAATTAAGTCACCAAATCGAAAAGACCAATAGGCAAATAGAGGAAAACAATAAGAAAATGGAAGAGAAGATGGGGGACAAGTTGGAAGAATTGAGAGAGGATAACCAACGATTAAGAGAAGAATTAAGAGAAGTCAACCAGGAAAACATGAACAAGGTAGACAAGAGAATAGAGTTGGCGAAGGAAGAGTTGAGTAGGAAAATCAACGACAATAAGAAATCTATAAATAAAAAATTGGAGGAAGAAACCATAATAATAAAGCAACAAATCAGGGAAGTTGACGAAAGATGTTGCCAAACTGAGTGGGAGGTACAGGAAGTCAAGGAAGTAATAAATACAAAAATTACCAAGATCGAAGAACACCATAAGAAAAAATTGGAAGAAAACCGGAAGGAAACACAGGAGGAATTAAGTAAGGTACGTAACCAAGTTACGGAAAGGTGGGATAGAATGGAAGTAGCAATGACGAATATCACCGGTCAAGTGCGGCAGAGCCAGGAAGAGATGGAGGTAATCCGAAATCGACCAACTAACTTCACGAATATCCCCATAAATGAGAATAGGGAATGGCTAAACTTTCGCCAATACAAAAGGAAGCCAATGGAGTTTTTGGCCCGAATAGAAGAGTACATTGCCAAACATGGAGGCAACAGATGGGTCAACAACCGGGAGCTATTGGACGAATCATTCCGTGAAATGACGGACAATTGGTGGATGGCTAACCGGAGCGAGATAGATGATTACCAACAGTTCAAAAACTTATTTAAGGCAAAATACTGGTCGGAGACTACCCAGAATTTAATACGTGACAACATCTGTCACGGCCGATATAACACATAGGTAACTCGATGACGGCATACTTCCTCGGAAAGGTATGCATGGCAAAGCATTTAGAACCAGCCATACCCGAAGAATGCCTCATCAATAAATTGTCGTACCATTACGATGAAGAGGTAATCCGAGCAAGGAGAGGCAGCCAGATCAAAACAATACAGGCTATGACGGAACTTCTGGAAAACTACGAAAATGAAGAATATTACAGACAAAGCCGAAGGAGGAATGATCGGCCGGAACCAAGGAACCTTCAGTACACCAATAACGGCAATAATAATAACAACAATGGCTATCAAGGAAACCGAGCCAATCCCCAAAATAACACCAACAACAACAATCATAATAATAATAATAATAATAACAATGTTCCGGGTAACCAAAATAACTTTAGAACAAATAACGGTTACCAAGGTAATAGGAATCAATATTACCAAAATTCCAACGTTAATAGTCAGAGAAACCCCAACTCTAATAATACAGAACGGTATTACAATAATAATTGCGGGTATCTATCAAACCAAAACAATGGTAACAATAGGTTTTCCCGACCAAGAGTAAACTTCATACGAGCTGAAGACAGTCGCCAACGAAGATACTACCATCAGCGGCGGAACAGCTACCATGAATACGAGGATCGGCAGAGGAGCCGAGAACGTGACGATCCAAGGGATAGTCGGCCTAGACGAAGTACCAGTCTAGACAATACAGAACGGCAAACAAACCGAGAACAACAGTTGGATCATCGCACAGAGCGGCAGGGACCCACTCAAGGTATCCCGACTGATGCATCAATCAGTGCGAATAATATACATAACGATAACGAGAATTTAAACGGGAGGAGGCAGTAATAAATGATCATGCCCCTTTACTGCTCCTATCTCCTGGGTATCAAAACGAGTTGCAAAGAGCAACTAACACCAATAAAATAACAATAATAGGTTGCAATTATAATGTGTCGGCTATGTTATAATCCAGGGAACCCGTGATAATTGACCCTGGCCAATTATACAGGCTGCCTACGTTGTAACAAACTGAAAAATTAAACACATCACTAACAATAATTATAAGTACTCTAATAAAAGGAAACAGAGGAGGGAATTTTGCTGATTTATGCACTCAATTTACCATGTAACAAAGATGACATCCCTTTATTTACGTATGATAGGTAATACATTACAAATAAAATGTTTTACTTACACAGAAATTGTGAAGGGGTTTTCTGTATTAAAAATGATCATACAGATAATGTATTTACCTCGGATCCGAGTCTCCTTTAAACTAGTTATGAATTTTCAGATTTACTCTACTTCTTTAGTCAATTACATTATTACTTAAAATACCATTTGAAGAATGGTTTCATTTAGTTGTGCGATGTTTCAAAGTTACATCACAAGAGTTATGTTACAACGTATGATTTCTGAAATTACTTGTTACACCATAGTAATGCTTAACGCTTAGAGATTGTCATTTAAAAGTCTTTTTCATTTATAATTACTTATATTTTAAAAGATACATTATTCACGGAAGACGAGCTTCCGCGTCACCTCTAGTTAAATGTTATCTGTCCATGTCCTGCCGCGTGATTCTTCTGTACTCTCTTAGTCGTGGGTTGTCATCGTGGTAGTCTTTCCAGTGGATGTCCTCGGAGTCAACTAATGATGAAGTGGATGTTATGGTGTCATCTAGCGTGAAGTCGTCCTGTTTCTCAGCTGTAGTGTAAATGCAGTTGAGGTCTTAGTCTTCACTATTCACAGTTATTCACATCACATATGTAATAGCACAGTAGTATTGGAGTTTACATATTCGTTTCACATTATGTTGGAATTACACTTAACTTGAACCATATTTGATTATTTTAATAGGATATGTCACCTTATACACTCATTTTCTTCTTTCACATCTTTGTTTTAAAAACACACTACATCTTAGTTACATAGATCTAGATCTCCACACTGTTAGTGGAAGCTAACAATCAGATAAAATGAAAAATGAACATTTTGTGCAGAGCCCCGCTTGGAGCTGTTTATAGTTTGAAAGTTGCATCAGAATTCCTACATTGTTACAACAGGAAAATTGTAACGACGCGGAGTGAATACTCCGCCATAATATAGTTCCAATTTTTAATTAGTAATACAGTCTTACAGTTCGACAAAATAAACAATCGAGACTTTACTTGTCTACAGAATTTATTACAACTACTACTAGTGACTTTGAATTATTAATTATTTACATTATAGTTTACAGGTATTTTTATTTAATTCCGGGTCGGTATGCAAGTTTGATCCGGTATACACAGGTCATAGCATGATAAATTTAATAAAGGGTTAACAGTTTTATTTTTGACTTTTGCTTTCTCAGTTTTAATTAATTATTTTAGTTAAATTCCCTTTTTAATTCTCATTACTATTATGAGTTAGTTCAGGGGTATTTGGTTTAATAGTGCGATTTAATGGTTTTCACTAACTTCCCATTTTATATTTTTATTATTATTTTTTTTTTGTTTTAAATTTAAATCGTCACACAATTATTTGAAAAATATTCACACGAACTATTGGAGGAGGAGGACACTGGCCTCAATAGTGTAAGCAACGAGATCATATATATCAATGCGGAAGTAGAAGGAATCCCCGCACAATTAATGATCGATACTGGTTCAAATGTGTCTATAATTAGTACAACAGAGTTGGAGAAAATCCAAAGGGAATGTGGTAAGGTATTGCCGACATTGCTGATAAATAATATTGTTTTAATAGGTGCTACCGGCCGCCAAAACAAAACAATCAGAAGACAAGTTTCCATGAACGTGATTAGCTGTGGTATAGAAATTGACATGATATTCTTAATTGCGACCGGATTGCCTTTTAACATACTAGTGGGGTGCGATGTGCTCAGACGGAACTCTGCTATAATCGATTTACGCAGGGAAAAAATATCAATGTGTGCAGACGGACTCACCTGGACGGCTGACTTGGTAGGTAGCGAAACAGTAATTCCCAGCGATATCCACCAACAAATCCGAAAAATAAATTATATCAACAATACTTCTTTATTTAAACCAATCATATACAATAACTCTGACGAGGATTTATGGTCCCAAAAGATCCAGGAAATCCGGGATTTCCGGGGCGGAATCACTAAAGAAAGGTTGCCAATACACCAAGCAAATCAATTAATAAACATCTATGAACGATACCGCTCAGTATTTTCCGACGAACCCGGTAAGGTAAAAAATTACCAATGTACTCTGCAATTTAGAGATACAGTGGATTTTAACCGGAAGTCGTATCCCATCGCGCATTCACGAAAGGAAGCGGTAAGAGCTGAAATAAATAAAATGATTAACCGTGACATTATAGAGAGTAGCCAATCCCCATACACCAGTCCTATCGTGGCTATTCCTAAGAAAAACGGACAAGTCCGTCTTTGCCTAGATGCGCGAGAAATAAATAAGATGATCGTCAATGACAGGACATCGCCCGGTGAGATAGAAGAGATCTTAAAACGTTTCCACGGTACCAAGTACTTTAGTACCTGGGACACGGTGTGCGGCTACTGGCAGGTGGAATTACACCCACAAAGTCGCCAGTATCTGGCATTCATATTCGAGGGGCGTAATTATCAATTTAAGTACTGCCCTTCGGACTCGTAAATTTGGTCGCCATCTTTGTGGCCTGCATGGACCAGATACTTGGCCAGGAAGCACTACAATTTACCACCGTGTATGTAGATGATTTGCTTATTACCTCAGAAACATGGGAGGAACACTGCTACCGTGTGGAACACGTACTTGAGAAGTTGGCTGCGAATAACATTATGCTTAAACTGGAAAAATCTCAATTCATTGCTAAGGAAGTTCAATTTTTGGGTTTTAACTTGAATGATCAAGGAATCTCACCGTTGGCAGAAAAGGTAGAAGCGATCCAGAAATTTCCAGCACCAAAGAATAGAAGGCAGTTACAGTCATTCCTGGGACTCTGTAATTATTACCGCAAGTTCCAGGAACAATATTCTGAATTGACCGCAAGATTTCAGCCACAACTGTCATCAAAAAATAAATGGATCTGGGGTCGAGAGCAGAACGAGACTCGAGAGCAGAACGAGACCTTACAACTCATTAAGGACAAATTTTTGGAAACCATAAGACTTCGCCACCCTGATTTTAAAAGACCTTTTTTCCTAAATTGCGATGCCAGTGACATTAGCCTTGGAACGACGCTATATCAAGAAGATGAGGAGGCCGAACATCTAGTGATTAGCTTCGCGAGTAGATCATTAAACCAGTGCGAAAAGAACTACAACATCACTGAGAAGGAGCTGTTGAGCGTAGTATTCGCATGTGGCAAATTTCGCACATACATCTTAGGTTACCCCGTTACCGTCCGGACAGACCATAAATCCATATCGTTCCTGAGGAGGTGCAAATTGAGTCACGGAAGGCTGACCCGGTGGATACTGGCCCTTCAAGAATACAATCTAAAGTGGGAGTACATCCCAGGAAAAAAAAATGTCGTTGCAGATGTATTATCACGAATTGATGTGGAAAAGCAAACATTCGAGGGAGAGAAAGAAGGTGTACTAAAAATCTACCACATTATTAGCACCAGAACCGATCTAGCCACCTTATTAACAAACCTGAGCACCCACCAACAAGCGGACCCAAAATTGAGAAATATAAAAACTCGATTAGAAGAAGAGGACAAAACTATCGCTCAATATTATCAGTTGAATAACGATATATTATTCATTAAACCATCCTTAAGGCAGGAGACCTGGAAGGTAATTATTCCAACCCATATTGAAAAGGAGATAATAATTAATTACCATATACGATATGGGCATATGGGCGCCTTAAAGGTGATTAAGGCTCTGGAGGAGAGATGCCACATAAAAAACGTAAACCGGAAGGTCCGGAAGTATATCAGATGTTGCCATATCTGCCAACTCGTCAAATCAAATAATGAGAAGAAGGAAGGCATGATGATTCATATCACATCCCAGGCAAAATTGGAGAAGGTATTCTTGGACATCTGCGGACCATTTCCCCATAGTGGCGGTCGTCACCGATATAAATACCTGATAATCGTAATGGACCATTACACTAAGTTCGTTAAACTATACCCAGCTAATCGGGCAACTACAAGGAAAATTCTGGAAATATTAATAGACCAGTATTTCCCAAACATCGGGAAACCAGTTTCGATCATCACTGATCATGGAACCCAGTTTAAGGGGAAAAAATGGCGGGATACCCTACTATCTATAGGTGTTTGTACATACAAAACCTCGGTCTACCACCCGAGCAGTAATCCGGCAGAGAGGGTGTTACGAGAAGTGGGGAGGATATTAAGAACCTATTGTCACCATCAACAAAGAAGGTGGCAAGACTATCTAGAAGCCACAGAAGAATTCCTCAACTTGGCATACCACCCAGCCATAGGAGTTACCCCATATTCCGCCATGTACGAGAAACCATCCCCACGAGAGATCGAAGAAATACTAGAGTTCCCTAGAAATAATGCTTATACGTTTGACAAGATAAAATTTTACAACAAGGTGGCCGAAGACCAGGAGAAACGGCGAAACAAGTATCAAAAGAATAGTGGTAAAATCATAACATATACAAGTGGAGAAAAAATATTATTGAAGAATCGGGAATTACCCAGCACATTGGAAGGAGTAACAAAGAAGTTGTTACTACTATACACTGGACCATATGTAATCTCCAAAATAAAAAACAATAATACTTATGAAATAAAGGAGATGGGTTCTGACAGAATCAAAGGTGTATATAACCAGGCTTCCATGAAAAAATATTATGAGGAATAAAAATTTAAACAAAAAAGAATTTTGAAATAAATTAAATAAATTCTAAAAGGATAGTAAGCACTTCTTACAACCAAGTATTTATGAAACATATTATGGAAAGTAAAAAGAAAAGGAATTTTGGGAAAATCGACAAAATTCAAAAATATAGTAAGCACACCTTACAAACCAATTATTTATAAAAAACTTTATGGAATTAAAAAGAAAAAGAATTTTGAAATAAAATCATCAAAATTCTAAAAAATATCGTAAGTACAACTTACAAACAATTATTATGAAAACTGTTTATGGAAAATAAAAAGAAAAGAATTTGAATTTTGTAAATAAATCGACAAAATTCAAAAATAAAGTAAGCACACCTTACAAACCAATTATTTATAAAACACTTTATGGAGTTAAAAAGAAAAAGAATTGTGTAAATAAAAATCGACAGAATTCTAAAAGATATCGTAAGAACACCTTACAAACCAATTATTTATAAAAAACTTTATGGAATTAAAAAGAAAAAGAATTTTGAAATAAAAATCACCAAAATTCAAATACATTGTAATATCAAATTACAACAAACAATTTATGAAAAATATTATGGAAAACAGAAAGAAAAAGAATTGTGTAAATAAAATCACCAAAATTCAAATATATTGTAATATCAAATTACAAAACAAACAATTTATGGAAAATATTATGGGAAATAGAAAGAAAAAGAATTGTGAATAATATTCACAAAAATTTAAAAATATAGTAAGCATATCTTACAACCAAAATATTTATGAACTAATTATGAAATTAAAGAAAAGAAATGGAAGTTGAATAAAATTCCAACAAATAATAATATATAACAAGATAACCTTACCACAAACAATGTATGAAATAATGTTAAAGGAGAAAGAAAAGGAAATAAAAACCACTGATACAATTAAATGAATAAACTTAGGTTAAAATAAGGATAATAAAAATACGACGTAATACAAAGAGAAACAATGACCACATAAAAATGATAATTAAGGAAGTCATTTGAATAAAAAACAAGAGCAAGGTAATTTGTGAAAAAGAAAAAATATATATATGTAAATAAATCAAAAATGAATAGGATCATAAATTAAATGTCAATCGTAATAAAGACAATTAAAAGAAAATGCTAGAACATAGAACTAGTGGAACGATTCATGAGAACTAAGAAATAAACAAAAATATCAGAAAATATATGCTACCAATGACCAGAAGCAGATTGCAATAACAACCAAAGAAGAATAGAGAAGTAACACAAAAAATTTTATACTTAATAAATAATGATAATTATATGAATAAACGAGCTTCCCACCATAATAAGAAATAAGATAACAGTAGAGCTAACCAGTCAGAAGAATATCTGAGAAGGAAAATTACTGAGATAGAAATATTAACAGATCTGAGCAAATACGAAGTGAAGTATCCAAAGATATTTTTTTTAATAGTCATAAAAAAGACTATTCTTATATAATTTTTATTAATAACTGTCTGTAGATAAGTGCAGCAGTATTATCATGTTTTTGAGCAGAGATGATTTGCCTCTGAACTCAATTAGAAGTGATGTATGGCCAGCAGAGTATGTAGCCTACAGTGCCACTCTGAACTGCCCCAGCTCACGTATTAGGGAATGTTAGGGAATAAATATCCCAAGGATAAAACACCAAGTTAAGAAAAAATGAAAATAAAATAATAATCCTCAGATGACTATTACTATCAAGGAAGATCAAGTAAGAATAAAATATATGTAAGCTCGAATATGAAGAAACAAAAATAGAAATGGAAAGGGAGTCAAGAATTATAAAAATATAATAAGTATCATAAGCAATTATTTCAGACAAACAAAGTAGGGTCTGAACTAATCACTTCTGGAGGAGGGCAATCTGTAGCATGACAGATAATCCACTAAATAACGATGACGATATGATCATAATAATATATCAATTACAATAAATATAAAGAAAAATTCAATGAAAACATATAAATATCCAAATAAAATACCACCACGAATGGAAAAAGTAAAATAAAGAAACACAATGCAACAAAATTGTATAAAGAAATATAAACCCTAAAAAACTAAAATAAAATAAGAATAATACCCAGGTAGGATAGGAGTAGGTAAGGAAGATACCCCGAACAAACCATCGGACATGATAAAATCATATGACCTTGAAGAAACCAAGAAGAAAGAATCTTCAAGAAACAAAATTGTAAGGATGGAAGGACTACAAGATGTACCAAAGGGAAACCTTTTAAAAGGAATATCACAAACCCCTAAAAAGAAATAAAAGGTCACAAAGAAAGTATAACACCCCAAAACCTGATATTAAATGTAAAATAGTTATAAACAAAGTGCTTAGTGTTGTGAGTAGAAGTGCACCCACTAAAGTTATTGTGTAATGAAATAAACAAATCTTCATAATCCCTTATAACTAAGATTTGGTCTTGAAATATTGTAAAACTCAATTAGAGACAAGACCCAAAATATAAGTGAACCCGTGCAAGTTATTTCATTATATTAAATAAACTTCAAGTAAAAGTGTAAATAATACTTCAACTAAGTACATGTGTACCATAAAACAACTTTAATGTTTTCTATGAATACAGAAATAAAATATTATTAAAAAACATTACTAATGTTTCTAAGCAGGTGGTGATTAAATAAAGTAACAGGGGATAAAAATGTAATACCCAAAATAGAAACAGATAAGCCTGCAACCATAAGTTTAAGAAATAAATAAAAATAAATGGCTTGTTATGTATATAGTTAAGCCCATGAACTCCATAATTCAATGGTGAATAGAATAAGATTTTGTTATATTTATAAAAATGTTCAATATGTTTAACAGTGTTAATCCATACTAAAATGTTTAAGTATGAATAACATACTCTTTTTAAAATGTTTATAATATGTTATTAATAGTAGTTAAAAAACTAAAATGTCTGACTTTGAAGACCAGATTATTAATTTTAAATATTGTTTGGATTATGAGTAGGAATACAATACTACATGTTTTATTTGTTAATTAAGGAAATTTTAAATAATGTTGTATTAAAATAAGAAAGTCAGAAGGGGTATAGAACCAGTATTATTAAAAAACATTATATGTAAAACCAGAAAATCTAGGCCAAATAGGAAATTCCAACAACATCATAATTGCTTAATTAAGTTAAATAAACCAAGTAAAGAGATGGGAATTATATAAGGTGAAACAGTCACCAAATACTATGACTAAAACTATACTTTAAAAGGATAATATAAAAGGATATATAAAATTATTGAAAATTTTGTAAATGTATTAACTAAAAATTTCAGAGGTGGAAGTCATAAATTCATGAATTATATTTAAAAGGATAATCAATTGATAAAATTGCAAGAAATTAAGGAAAGATAAACATTTAGGTAAATCTGAAATTTATTATAGTAATAATTATAACATATTAAAATGGCTAATATTTGGAGGAGAACAGGAAATAAAAAGGTGAGCCTACTTTTCCAAAATGAAAGGAATATAGCAATTTTAATAAAAAACTATGTAAAGATAGATTATTGGGTATCAAATTAAGCAGAAGGAATTAAAGAAACCAATTATGTATTTACTATTTCATGAAATTAATTAATAACCAAGATATATTCTGAGTATAATGTACCTTTTTTACATGTATCGGAAACGATTAAAAATTGAAACAATACTTTTCTAATATTAACTTGGCAAGATATTTCAGAAAACGAAGGAAGTAAAACAGTTCTTATTTAACATTCATAGAGTACGGTTGATGAAGCTCTCGCTGATAACACATATATCAGAATCGTTAATGGTGTATACAAGTAGAGCCTAGCCTACAGTAAAAAATCGAGAGTTGCAGAAAAATTTACTTTAAACCTAAATTCAGTGAACACAAACACTACAAACATTGAAATCAATATTAATACTGAACTGAATACAAGTGATATAAGGAATTAAAACTATCCAACAATAATTATTCATAACCAAACGAACTTTACAATTTTCGACACACACATGAACAGAAGTGAATACACATAATCCAACACATTTAATCGAAGTGAACACAGAACACTTAACCAGGACAACTCAAATAACATGAAAAGGAATTCTCCATACTGCAGAGACGAGGGAACGTGAACGAGACAGCTTTTATTGAAAGAAATTTCGTCTGAGCGAAGTCATATAAACTACAGCAGCACGGAAGATGGCCATGTTGGCTCCCGTCATGCATAGCGAACGCTCCTATTAGAATTCAGCGCTCGTCATTGGTATAAACGTTTCAATTTATAAACATTATATATATTATCAAATAATTTTGTATTTGTTAACTATTAAGTTTTTTTATTGTGAATGTTATACTTTCTAGCCTTGCCCCTTCTCTGACTATTAATTATAACCGTTAAAAGAACTGAAAATATTTATATTAAATAACCTGTGTCAACAATCGATCGCCCTGTGAAAGAGTCGAGCAATATATGTGATAATCGATTTTAAATCGATCCATTTAACAATTGTCAATAAAATATATTAATTCAACGATTTGATTTAAAATTTATTTTATAAATTTAATAAAAAAGGTGTTAGTTAACAACAGGATTACAAGAAAAGCGGCCATTACTCAAGTGGAAGTAATCCTACGAGAATAAAGAAGGAATCTCGAATCGATTAGTGAATTGAGACAATCCTGTTAACTCCGAATTTAATTACAGTTAACCACAAGCAAGATTATTGACAAAATTAACTCACAGAAACATAAAATTTTAACACTACACCATTACAAGAATTATTTACTTAATTATTAAACATTAAAACATAAAACATAATTTTTTTAATTTCACAACAAAATATTTAATTTTTTTTCAAGAATTAAATAAAACAGTTTTCATTTGTAACAACGTTTCGTTACAACAGTTTATACAATTTATTTCATAAACTGTTAAATAATTTTACATTTAGAATTTTGATTGTCCAGTATAAAATTTTATAAAATAAAAACTTTATTTAAATTTTAAATAAAGTCAACAAAAAGGAAACTTTGTTGTGAAAAATAAGGTATAAATTCAATTGCAGGTTGTGTGGTTGTACGTCAGGTTTACACCTATGAATAGTATGATTCATAATACAAGAATTTTGCACCAAAGGGATCATTACATGTTTTTGTGTAAATGACATCAAACTCAGCTATCACTATCTGATAATATTATATTAGTGATTTCCTGTCTCATTGCATCACAGTTTTTAAATGTAATGTACTGGGGCGTTTTTATATGTATAAATTATTTTTATAGGTCATTAATCTGTTAATAGATGTGCGAGGTGTGTGATAATCTTAGATAACAGAATAAAAAACTGTTATCTTTACTTCTTTATTACTTAATTTGCTGTGTAATGGTTTGTGATTTGTGATACAAAAAAGTATGGCTGATGAATCAATGTCATGACAGCACAGTGATAGTGCATTTTTTGTTAGACCAATTGCCCAAAATAATGTAAATGCCTAAAATCATGTATGCTGTATCATCATGAATCAGTAATTAAAAACTGAGAAAACTGTGAAGTCTCCCCCTCTCTCCCTGCAAATACAAGCACACGTGTGTGCGTGCATGCACGTATACTCACAACACTAAGATGATTTAATGTATAATGTACATCAGGCTTGTTTAGTGTTGTAATCATAATCATTATGGTATCAAATCATCGTTATAAAAATCAATGGTTTGAGCGTTTGTAGTTTTTGTGTGTTTTATAGATATCCTTGCTCTGGGTATGTCGTGCTGTGATGTTTATAAAGCTACTGTTAAATGCAGATACACATTATTGTTTAAAATAACATTTTAAATCTAAAGAAAACATTTGTGCTAACAACATGCAAGTTATGATTTGTAAGTTACATGTTTGCAGCTCATGTAGCAGACAAACTGTGATCTCAAAATCACATACACATTCCGTCAAAGAGGCTTTCCTGCCATAGCAATTCATACCTCCCGTATAGCGTTTACAGTTCATGCTGAAATGACTTGACTATACTAATCCTATTGAACATAGAAAATCTGTTTGAAAATGAAACTTTTCAAGTACATTAGATGGTTAATGCAATGTGTAACTATCCAACAATAGTGGGTAAATATAGTAAAGAAATAATACTAAAACATGACTGCAATAAACACAAGAGACATGGTGAAATATGCTACTCTAATTAAAGACTTTTTTTTATTTGGTTCCTCATATTTCTACAAATTGATGTGAGTGTACTGTTGAACCAGCCAGAAAAGGGGAGGTCCAATTTCTGTAAATGTTGAACAGGCAAAGATCTAACCAATCTGCTGTCTTATAGAATTCTGACAGTCAATCCTTTAGAAATATATCCTTCGATCTTGCTTCAACATGGTTTTAATGTTACTCTAAAATTTAGTATGTAATGTACACTTTGCTTTCCACATTTTATTTGACTTGTTAGTCTACTTTTCAGTTATATTTTGAAATCTAATTCCACAATAATAAGACTGTACCATTATACATAACAAATTATCATGGGAAATCAGTTTTTTTTTTAATACACTATATTGGTTTTACTTCTTGTTCTGCTGTTTCAAATTTTGTGCTTTGATAATTTTCATTAGTTAATTCCACCTTGAATTAGGCCTGTTATATCATTTTTGTGTACTTTTGAGTTGCAGTTAGTTTTCAGATTTTATGATTTTTATTTCATTTAGTTATAGGTCATCAATCTTCCATAATCTGTAATAGCAAAAGTAACTAAGCATACTGTAAATTATAAATAAATAATCACCTATAAGTAACTATAAATAAGAGTTACAGATAATAACCGTATAGTAACATGGTAATCCAGGATATACTGCCTTTTGTGTAGTGGTTAATCTGAGTATTTGCTCTGCCGTGCTTACAATCACGTTACTTTACGGTGGCCTCTCCATAGCTGCGCGAAAAGTGGGGGTAGTGGGGAGTCTCAGTGTGCTAAGTTGTAACACTTCATTTCAAAAACGTCCGTCTTACTGTTGCTACAGCCGGCTGTATGGGTGCCCTTAACAATTTAATTATTACAACTCGGGTTTTACACATTGTTGACATTTCCGGATTCCATTCAACTAACTACTATTTATAATTCTACTCAGTATTACTCAAAATTGTATCAAATATGTATTTGTAATACCACAACAATGTTATTTGTTACATAATGTAAATAATAAATAATTACAAGTGTAAAGCAAGCAGGTGGAATACTAATAGAAGAAATAGAGAAATATAAATCTAAAATGACCATACATATGCTTTATGCAAGTGCTGCTAAAATAGGACCTAAACGAAAAAAGTAGGTAAAAGTGGGTAACCACGCATAAAAATATGCATACTTTATATAAAATATCACATAAAATCGAGCCCATTAATTTTTCTTGCAATACATTTTTTAATACATTTTGCATAATTTTTTAATACAATTATTAATACAAATTTTAAAATTAATATGTAAGTAATGAATGTAAGTAACTTACCGACTTATAAAGAAGTATATACGAAGTCAGAATGAACTGGGAATTCAGTATCATTCTCCAAGTCCGGCGATGTTTCTCTGTCCAAATTGCTTCAACACTGGAGATATAGCTGCCATCATCTGAAGAAGATTCAGCACTTGATAGGTCATCGTCGTCGTCATCGTCATCATCATCTTCGTCTAAGTTAATTACAAGCCTATCTTGCATTTCATCTATTAATCCTTCTCTTTCCAGATATTCGTCTTCAATTTTAATTACATGTTCTTACACTGATGTCTATTGTTGTTTTTCTATTGATTGGCATGCTTGCCTAGTTAAATCTATTATGTTTTTATTATCAAAAGTGGTGTTGTTTT
Source organism: Magicicada septendecula (assembly GCA_034769895.1). Taxonomy (NCBI): domain Eukaryota; kingdom Metazoa; phylum Arthropoda; class Insecta; order Hemiptera; family Cicadidae; genus Magicicada; species Magicicada septendecula. The sequence continues at coordinate 464,708,877 of CM068369.1, forward strand.
TTGCAACAGAGTGTTTAAGTTGAGCCCAAATAAGTTCTATGGGGTTTAGGTCAGGATGATACGGAGGTAGACGAATAACAGTGTGGCCGTGATTTCCTAAAATACTATCTATTTTATAGGGTTTTTCTAACGGTTTATTCATTTTTACTAACTTATGTAGCTCTGGTTTAAACATATTAGGTGTAAAAGGAATTTTTTTATTAGATAACCACTGCATTAACTCACATTTTGAAGAATTTGATGTGGGACATTTTTCAGATTGGTAATTGTGGTATGGTGCATTATCTAATACTAACACTGAGTTTTTTGGTAATCCCGGAATTAGCTTTTCTACCATTTCTCGAAATTTGTACTATCCTCTTTCTTTCTTTACAAGGTGTTATAAAGTGTGGTGACTGTTCATTTTCTATTGTTATACCCTCACTTTTAATACAGCGAATCGTTCTTTCAGAAACTCCTGTTAATGAAATAAAATGTACTGTAAAAGTAACAATACGTTAAGCAAAATAAAATTCAGTTTAACTTAACGTGATGTCTGAAAACACAACCACAGACAATATTAAATGATATTAAAATGTAATTAGATTATTTATCACATGTCACAGTCCCAAACTAAACACTAGTAATGATACAAACTAAATAATTAAATGAAATACAGGCCTACACGGTAAATGTTTTTGAAAACGCATCAACACTTATGCACTCAGTGAGACTGTTACACTGACAAAAAATAGTTCTGTGCACACTGCTTTCACCAAGGTTGGCGGCCATCATAAAGTACACAAGTTGTACATGTAACCATTTTATGCAATTCCATATTTATGTGATAAAGTAACATAACTAAAAAGTTGAAGTAACTCATTTTTGTTGAAAACTTGTCAGTAAGTGAGTATTTATTGTGTACGGTATACAATCTCTGAACTTTTTCAGGAAAAATATTGAACAGGTATTAAGAAAAAAATGTTATATTACTTTTCACGATTAGTCATTTTTTTAAATTAAAAAAATCATGGTATCATATGTTGTGAGTGTTCACTGTGACTGCTATTTTGTATGTCCTACAAATATGTACTTTTTCTGAGAAATTTAATTTCTTTCAGTCAATTTAAAAATAATGAAAGTAACATTGTATAAACAGACCCATATAGCCAGAATCAATGAAAATTAAATAACTCAAGGAGCCATGGACTGAGTGCCAAGTTCAGTTGTTTAGAATCTAAATACAGTCACTGTAGATCTGAAAAGAGATATTAGGTTGTATAATACATAATAGATGTAGCAATATACACTTTAGAAAATGATGTGAGAATGTAGATCAAATTGTGATCAGACATTACAGTTTTGTCACAGTGTTACTTTGTGAACAGATGTGATGAGATATCAAAGATAACAATTTAAATGATGTTCCCAGGCCTCTGGAGCATATACAAAAGCAGATGAATGAAAGCACATGGGGCACAGTGATTCACTGTGTCAGAAAACTACAAACACATTACAAAGTGTATTAAGTGAGGGAAACAATTTGTTGGCATCTATTGGCTAACAGGTCATGTGATACTTTCTGTTGCCTGTGAGCAGCTGATACAAACCTGTCTTCGTATGTGCTCCTGAGTCAAGTACTACATTGTTAGATATACAGTAATGAGATGATATAGACTAATAGAGGGCATTAGGAAGTGCATTTTGAGCCCTAGTTAATATACTTGTCGTGGATTTTCATTCACTTTTGCGTTGGTCATAATTGTGTTCAGTTCTTGACAAAATCACAGCAAATATGTATAAATATAAGTGTTTGATGTGCACAAATTGAGAAGTAATTTTTTTGCACATTGCAGTTGTTTTCCACACATGCATCCTTTTTCTGTGATGAAATAACGCTGCAGTTATATAATTAATTGAGTGATTAAACAGATTTGTGTTATCTTTGGAGTTACATTCTTTTATCTCAAAGATAAACAAATGTATAATAATAAATGTTTTAAGTCACGGATAAACAGAGTTCTTATTTTGGAAATTTTTGAATATTTTAACATCTGTATTGTTGTATATATTATAATTTTATTTCAAATATGAATGTGTTTAGTTGAATTTTTTAAGGAGAGGAGTTGGAGTGTAAATTTTAATGGTGGGATTATGTACAATCCAAATTAGATGTGTTCTGAAAACATACGTCAAGCAAGAGGTAGGGTGTAAGGATATTGTGTAATTTGGAAGCCATAATTGCCATAATCAGATGTGAGTTCTGTTTGAAGAATGTACTTGTTCTGAAAGTTGTATAAATTATAACAGTGTATTAAACTAAAACTTTTTATGGCATTATGTCATAACGCAATGCTGGTGTAGTAACTGGCTTGGGTATATATCCGAGGTTACAATTATTCAAGGTATGGCTAGCCTTCAGTAGGATTGCTGATTTTCTATTTTTCTCTAAGATACCATGTCTAATGATGTTGGGAATTAACAGGCAAACTGTTGTCTATTCTGTGCATTCTACATTAAAACAGATACGTGTTTATTTTCTGCTTCGCCATTTTTTCCTATTTCTTAGTATTTCTCATTTTTTGTACATATTAAAAATAAAATTTTATCTTTTGTACCTCTTAATCTTCATCCACCAATTTTACCTTGTAGCATTATGATTACATTGCAAAGTATTTGTCCAGTGGCGTAACAGGAGCTGCTCCTGATGGGCAAGGGGGGATGAGATTAGCATTGGTAGCTAGGTTTGGGGTTGGTTAGAGACTAGCTTGAAGGTTGGACTCCCTTTGATTTTATTAATTTACAAATATTGTAATTCCTATTATTTCTACAGTTATTTATAAGCCTTATTTTAACACACACAACTGGCTTAGAAATAGGCCTACGTTTAGTGATTATGAAATTTTGGTGAAATTTTCAATAACTTTGGGGGGGGGTTTGATTTCCTGATTCAACTTCCGTAGTTATGCCACTGGTTTGTCGCAGGTCTTTTTTTAATTTTGATGTATATGTAAATTACTGTCCACATCTCTGCCTGAACACATGTACATGTTAACTTTTGATATTATAATACCTATAATGGAAATGTGTGCTTGTGGTGTATTTGGTACGCTGCTAGGTACTGTATAGGGTTTTCTGTCTTCTTGGTATAGGTTAAGAGCTCTGTACTGTTGATGCTTTTATAAATGATCCAAGGTGTCTTAGTTTTGGCTTTTACTATCATACTGTCTTTGTAATATATGTTATTGATAATAAACTTTCATGATGTTCTTGTGAGGACCTCTTTTTCCAAGATAAAGCATTAAGTTTAGTTACAGATCTGTATAAATATTTTAGTTTATTTCAATTTCAAATCAGAGTCGCTAATTAATAATTTGGAGTTAGTGTTTTAAACTGCATAAATTCAAGACTAATTTGGCTACATATTGTTTAAATAATAAACACCAACTTCCAGATATTTAAACTAACAAAGTATTTAAAAAAAGTTGCAGACTGAATGTGTGGGAAGATGTGTGCGTGCGTGTGCGTGCGTGTGCGTGCGTGCGTGCGTGCGTGTGCATGTGCGTGATGTACTGCTTTAAATTCAACAGTACATAGACCCTGCAAAATAAGCTAATTTGTAAAAATTATGAATGTTTATTTTTACAAAAGTAACAAGATTGGCAACCGTATTGGACTTTGAAAGGTTTCATATTGAAATGTAATTAAAAATTGTAACGGGGCAGATTAGGCAATCCGTTTTAACCAATCAATGTACAACTTTTGGGGAACGACCTGTAGCGGTACTAGGTACACGCTGGTACTGGCACATAAATTCGCAGAAAAAATACACCTTAGAAATTCATAGAATCGACCACGTGGCGAAAGAAACGAATTTCCATCTCCAGTCTACCGAAACATACGATGAAAAACAGCCAATCAGTGAACGAGTTTACGACCATGTGGGTGACGCCCTAAGCGTCGTATGGTATACGGAAGCAGGTGACGCCGGCCAGTTGGATAGCCGTCATCAAACAGCATAGTCGAGTCGATAGCATCGTCTCAGTAAAAAAGCTTTGGGAGGCCGGCGTGCGTAAGTGCGCGTGGCCTACCCCCAAAGTTATGTAAAAGGAATTAACGAAGTGTTTTAAGCAATTATAGTGATGGGGCATAAAGAGTATACGCAAAAATCTAGTAATTGGAACAATGTTAGTTGTAACGAAGTGAAAGTGAGGTAAGCAAGATGGCGGGACTCGGTGGATAACACGTGGAGGTACCATAGTAAATAACTATTTCGGTGGGGAGTGAAATGAACCTATAAATAATAAAGAGCTCTTAAATAACATGGGGGGTAGTAAAAAATTGGGTATACCAAAAATTGTAACGAGTAAGTGTGTGTGTGGGAAAAAGGGGAAATTAAAGCTAAGCACTGGTTTGGAAGTAGGGGTTAGTATAGTAAGGTGTCCTAGAATAAGAGAGTAGTAAAACACATATAAAAATATTGACTGAATAAAGTATTTACTTTATTTTGTTTGTCCGTCTGGTGGCTTTATTTCTATCTTCATTACTACTACGCGTTTCGGGACATATGTCTCACCCTCAAGTATTGTCACTCAGCAGAGGTCGTCATTTAATTAAAATATCAAAACATAAAAACTTATAACATAATTTACACATATTCAACACTAAAATGTTTAAACTTTGGAGCACGCACAAAGCTGAGATGCGCATCCCGGAATACAACGGTCGACTGCTGAGCCTATGTTATTGCTTGCCGCGCACTGTGGACTTTGTCTGTATTCGTATAGCCGTATCGTGTAGCGAATTTGACTGAAACTGTAACTGTTCATTTAGGAGGATTTCTTTTGTGTTTGTGTCCTTAAATGCTTTATATATTTCAAACTCCTCGACAGCACTCATGTATCTCCCTTTCTTGCATATGTGTAGGGGTTGAAAATTACTTGCAAGGTCCGTATAACTATGATTATTGTCAACCAGATGACGTGCATAATTTGATGTTATTCTGCTAGGATCTTTTTTGGGCAGGTGTTCTTTAAAGCGTTTTTTAAACGCTCTACCCGTTTGTCCAATGTAGAAACAACTACAACAACAACAACAACAATGTGTGCAGCGACTGTTCCGGGATGCGCATCTCAGCTTTGTGCGTGCTCCAAAGTTTAAACATTTTAGTGTTGAATATGTGTAAATTATGTTATAAGTTTTTATGTTTTGATATTTTAATTAAATGACGACCTCTGCTGAGTGACAATACTTGAGGGTGAGACATATGTCCCGAAACGCGTAGTAGTAATGAAGATAGAAATAAAGCCACCAGACGGACAAACAAAATAAAGTAAAAACTTTATTCAGTCAATATATGAATAAGTGGCTTGGACACCGGTAAACATGAATATAAAACATATAAAAAGTTAAAAGAAAGAAAGAAAGAGTTTTAAATTTTGGTCATAATAAATAACATTTGTTCATAGCATAAAAAATGTGTTAAGTGTGTTTATTACGTCACACCCACAATCTGAGTTCTGCATCGAGAATTCGTCTAAACAAAACCTGTGAATTTTCTGATATAAGGGCATTACATGATCAAAATTAATTAAGGGTAAGTATCATGGTTTCGATGTATAACCCAAAACATTGTGGCGACCCTTTGAGCGAGTTTGGAATCTTGTTTTTATATAAAAGGTAAGTGTAACGGAATAAGGGTAAGTAAAATTATGGCGTGTAGAAAGATAGAAAGTTAGTTTCTTTACAAAATTTGTAAAATTATTTAAAGTAATAGTATTGGTAATGTTTGAGTGTAACAAATGTATTTGAAAAACTCCAGATTAGTCCTTTCAAACTATATGTACAAATTGTAAACTCAGAATTCTGTAAATTATGATTTATTAAATGTGAAAGTAATTAGTAAAACATAGAACTGAAAACAATGCAGAATAATCAAGTTGTCACAGGCTTTATTAAAAACTAGGTAGTTTTAGACCTGGGTATGTAAAACTAGGCTTGATAGAGTAGTTAGAAATTTGCTGTGGCAAGTTCTAGAAGAACGGGCATACTTACAACAACTTATAAGAACTATACAAGGCCTATATAATGGAACAAGAATAAGCCGTTCAAAATAATTGTAAGATATCTCAACAAATATTTGTCAGACAAGGTGTGTTAGACAAGGGTGCAGTGCATCACCTACTCTTTTTAACATTCATATTCACGATCTAGTAAGGAAATGGAACAACTAGTGAACCCTAGTGTCAAGATATCATTAGACATATATTTGAATTTGCTGTTGTAATTCAGAATTTGCTGATGTTGTATTTGAATGTTGCTGAAGGCTTGCTTGTAATTCAGAATACGGAATCTGCATTACAAAAATCTGTTTTATGCTTCATCAGATTTGCAAACAATACAATATGAACATCTCCATTACAAAAACAGAGGTAATAACATTTCGAGGCAAGGAACCAATAAGAACAAAAATAGTGCTTAATGATCAAATTGTAGAACAGGTGAGCCATTTTAACTGTTTTGGGAAATGATATTGGCTACGATGAGAAATATGATATTGACGTTAAGTTAGGTAAGTTCCAGACACTCTGTGGGACAATCAGCTATATTTTTAGAAACAATGTACGTTAAGATACAGGATTAAAGTTTTAGAAAGTTATGATAGTCCCTGTACTGTCCTATGAATGTGAATTATGGACAGCAACCAAGAAACAAGAAAGTAAAATACAGGCCTCAGAAATTGCATTCTTAAGAGGAGTTAAAAGGTGTTCTAACCTTTACCGTTTAAAGAATGAGGCCATAAGAGAAGAATTATAAGCTTTTAACTTGAATGAAAGACTAAAACATTATACTGTAAACAATGGTGGAAAGAACACTTAGAAAGAATGTCAGATTCAAAACTCCAAACAAGCCTAGAAATGTAAACCTATAGGACACAGGTGTGTGGGTAGACCCATATGGCTGGAGGATCGTAAAGGCAAAACAGGCAGTGACTTGCCTATGCCATGATGGGAAGATGATGATAGTGCAAACTAACAAAATGCAATCATATAAAATGATTAGTTTGTAAGAAACAGAAATTAAAATCATACATAGGCCTAATCAAGGAATCACAAGCATTATGTGAAGCTATGTACTACAATAAATTTTATAAATTATAAACGAGTGTAAAATGTAAATTAGATAAAAAATAAGTGCACTTAAACTATGTAGTGAACATAAAATCCATATTATAGACAAAAATAAGAATTTTAAAACATTATAATATAAAACAAAACCAAAGGCTGAAGAAGAAGTAGTTGGTTTCTAACAATGACATATTATAGAAAAAGACGTCAACTAACTCTTGTTTAAGTGTCTGATCAGAGAACATCAAAGTGGAAGAGTGCTGTGTATTAATGGAAGAAATATTCAATAGTTATTGATCATTGTAAATTTAATAATTCAAAGTAAAGAAGAACAGGCATACTGAACAATAATATTGTTAAAGAGGGCAAAAGAAAATAATTTACAAGAAATATATAATTAAAAACCTACCAAGGAAATAATTTACAAGCCAAAGTATAATTAACAATATTCTGAAGAAGAAACCCTAGTGAGAAATTATCATCCCTGTAATATTACGAACAATACGTACAAGGTAAAGAGTAATATCATATTTAAAACACATTCATTCAGGATAATTTTCACTACATGGTAAACGGTAAACCCAACACTTGAACACTGATATTTTGGTTGCATAATTAGTGATCAAACTGAACATTTAATCAGTATACGTTATTGAGTGATATTAACATTGTTGATTTCCAAGTAGTTTAAAACTAAACAGTATAAAACAAACATTCTTGAATAATTTTAGTTGGAATGTTACAGTAAGTAGCATCAGTATTGGGTGGCAGCCATTATACAAAATAAGAATTTGGGTGTTGACAAGCTGGCTGGCAACTTTTAAAACATTTTTAAACAAAGTGAACATTAATAAATTGTTATAGTAAGTAAACAAAAATGTGTGTGTGTGTGTGCGTGCATAATAACTGTATTCACTAATTAAACAACAAAGTCAGATAAAAACAGGACAATTTACATACAATTTCAAATATTACGAGGTATAAATTAAAAAATAATCATTTAAAATTGTCAGTGTAACTGACAAAACAGCTGAATGTATAAACAACCGTTACAAAATAAATTTAAATTGAAAGATAAATGATTTATTTGTTAATTCATATTATAAAACTCTGTTGATGTAGATTGTTTCTGCAAGTTGTCATAATCAGATCTTTTTGTGGAAGAAGTGTTTTATTATTTTTGTGTTATCACATATTATATGTAAAATGTAAATAAGAAAATAGTAATACCTATTGTAACTTTTAGGTATCGCTTGAGTATTGTGGAAACTACATGTGCATAATGTTTTAAATTTAAAAAAATTATGGTGTGACATTAAATTAATTTAAAAATTTTCAGTTTTATGTATTTTGTTTCAGGACATGTTTCATTTTGTTTTAGTATGTGCTAATATTTATAATGGTAGTGTTTGATTTCTTGTGATGCTATTGGATGAAATCTTACATATTGTATTCTTTTTTACTTATTAGGCGAGCAGAATGAGTTAACAAACTGGCTAACATGGATGATGCTTGTGCTGGTAATTACATTCATAACGATACAGATGACCTACCTGAACAAGTCACTAGATCTGTTTAATACAGGAATCGTAACACCTGTGTATTATGTAATGTTTACAACACTAGTCATTATTGCATCCACAATATTATTTAAAGAGTGGAATCATCTGTCAGATGAGGTATGTCAGATTCTTTTGTTTGTTAACTTGTTATTGTATATGTGATAGACGTAACGTGTTTAAGGTGTACAGTTTCAAATATCCATTATCTCTGTTTATCACAATATATCATTATAATAAAATAGTAAAAGAAACCAAGTACATTAAAAGTTACAGTACTAATTATTGTGAATATTATTATCAGTGTTATGTAATTTGGCTATGTAGTTGGCCATGCAAGTGACTTGACAGAATGCATCTGGGGCTGTGTGTACAGTGCAGAGAACCAGAGCGCAAGAAGAGGGACTGCAGAAACTGACTGAAGTGCTTCCTGAGCATTGAAAATAATGTAGTTCTAGACCAGATAGGCCATATCCTAGGGACAAGCAATTGTCTTGTGTTAAAGAAAGTACTGGATGAGGCAAAAAAGAAAGAATATGAGGTTTCTGCAGGGTAATCTATATAGAAACACAGTCGTGGATGACCTTGTGCAGACTCAGCAGGACACCAAAGCTGATTTCACGTTTGTCAGAAACAGTACAAAGATGGTATTCTGATATATTAGGTACTACGGCTATCTGGTTACCAAACATTGGGAGAGTCTTGGTAGGAAGTCACTGTTCTTGTAGGGGATTCGTTTGGGTTAGGTGTGGGGTAGGTTGTATTTGTGAGCTGCTACTTCACCCCAAACAAGGGTACTATGAGTTTCAGGAAAAACTGGACAAACTAGAGGACACTCTGTGGGAATGGGAAGGAACTATCATTGTTGGTGGAGACTTCAGTGGCAAGGGTAGGAAGTAGAGTGGGGTATGCCAAACATGGACTCAGGGGGAAGACAGGTGCTTGAGTTGGCTGCACGTTTGTCACTTAGCGTGGTCAACATTGGAAACATGTCATCATTTAGAAGATCCGGCTATGCAGAGACCATTCTAGATATTACCCTTGCATTAGGGTATATTGTAAAGTAATAAATTTTTATACAAGGTTATACTTTTCATACACGTGTTACACAAAACAGCTGTGCTCGTGTCTGCTTTGCCGGACGCCATTTGCAATTATATCTACCATACTTCCTTACCAATGCTTTGTCGTTACCTAGAGGTCGGTTCAAGGTCCATTGGGTGTACAGGAGAGCAGAATGGTGTTATTTTCAGTAAATAATTCAGTCTGATTTATATTCAAATTAAGCTAGCTTTTATTTTTATCCACTATTTTTTAAAAAACCTTTCTTTTCTTTTCCTTATCTCATTTTTTTACAGATTAATATAAATGCAAACCAGGGCCGGATCTAAAAATTGTTGGCCCCCTAGCGAAAATCCTTCACGGGCCCCGAAATTTCGTTACTCGTTTTCTTTGTCTGTAAAAAATGACTGTAACAGCTAAGTCTTAAGGCTGTGATGGACATTGGTTATGTATTAAATTGAACACACGTTTGTAGATATAATAAATTTACTTTATTTACTAATTACACACAAATTGTTGATCAAAGAATGTTACAGTGTGTACTATACTACATAATATCAAAAAGTTTTCTTCCTTGATTTCATTTCAGAAAACCGTTTTATAAGCTCCTTCTTATCAATTATTGATGCCTCAGCGTTGTTGATGGCAATCAATCCCAAAGCGCTCAGTCTGTCTTGACCCATTGTGCTCCTCAGGTAACTTTTTATCCTCCTGAGTGCAGAAAATGATCTTTCGGCTGATGCAACCGTTACGGGCAGGGTTAGAAACAAGGTCAAGGCTGTTAGCACTTCAGGGAAACTGGAGGACATTATCTCAAAGTCACCAAACAAAAGTTTAGTGAGCTTAAAGACTTGCACTTAGCAATTTTTTCACCAAGACTTTCACGCAGTGAAAGTAGTTCAAGACCTAGAGAGGGTCCAATATCCTTTTCGTAAATCTTCTGAAGGTTCTCAGCTCTTTCCAGGATCTCTTTTTCTGAAAGGGAATTTAGAACCTTTGGAAACAACACAGAAAATTGTTGTACAACATGTTCAACAGCTGAAAACCTCTTAGTAATCTGACCATTGATAAGATCAAGAAGCTTGTATAAGACATTTATTTTGAACAGGTTATCTCCATCTGAAAATCTGTAGTCTTTGGCCGGCTCATCAAAGTGTTTTTTACCAACGGCTGCCTCTTCTGAGGGAAAATAGGATCAACATTCCACTTTACAGCGAGAGTTACAGCTTCCTCCTTCATGTTTTGGTACTCATTCCTCATTTGCAACAACCTCTCTCTGCTCCTTTGAAAGATTGTCGAAGCTCTCTCTAAGTCTGTTTCTTTTCCTTGGAGGGATTTGGAAGCAATATTCAATTGAGTGAAAACTTTCGACAGGATAACAGTTAATATGACAAACTGAAAATTGTTTATCACTTTCATCAACCTTCGCGCTTCTGACACTTCATCGCCATCTGGCTTCTTACTCTCAAGGGAAATTTTCATAAGAGCTTTTAGAATGTCTAAGTATCTCAATTTGACAGCTAAAATTGAGTCGTGCCTTGATGCTCACCTTGTAGGGTTTAGTTTCTTTAATGTGATTTGTGACTCATTTGTTAGTGAAGAAAGAATGTCCTATCTGTTAATACTATGGCCGAAGAAAACATACAATGATTGAAGAGCTGAGAAGTAGTTGGCTACATCTCTTACAGTACTTACTGCATCATTAATCACTAAATTGAGGTTGTGCGCTGCACAGTGGACATACACGGCAAGTTCTTCAATACCTTGTATTCTACTTTGCACGCCAGTGTAAGCTCCACTCATTGTGGCTGCCCCATCATAGCCTTGACCTCTACATTTCTTCATGTCTAGACCAAAGCCTTCCAAACAATTTATGATAAGGGAGGATAACCCATCTGCTGTTGAATCTCTTACATGGAAAAACCCTAAGAAAGATTCTTCAATTTTAACTTCCCTATTTTCGGAACTAGCTCCTAAGCCGTCCTCCACTTCAGACAAGCGTGTATACCTCACAATGAAACTCATTTGATCTTTTTTAGAAAGGTATCAACAATCAATGAAAAAATTGTGCTTTGTTGATTTTATTCACGATACCATTGAGAACAGTTGAAGAAATGCAACTAATGATTTGATTTTGAATATCATGGCTCAAATACTTGGTTTGACCCTCAGGGATTGTTACAACTCTTGCCATTACAGGATCATATTTTGCTAACAACTGAACCAAAGATAAAAAGTTTCCGTCATAGTTGCCCTCATTAGCTCCTCTAAATGCAAGAGTGTTTTTTGCTAACATTAGAGTGATATCTATAAGTCTTTCTAAAACGTGGGCCCAAAACGTAAGTTGAGACTTTCTTTCCAAATCTGTGTGATCATCAATACATTTACTTGCTTTCCACTGATGTAAATACATACAAGCTAAAATGTGATCATTTGATTTACCGTGATCTTTTATTTTTCTTGACAGTCCCTGCCAGTCTCTAATACCATCGGCTCAACCACTTTTGTTATTCCCAGATTTAGAAAATAGCCAACATGGCAAGCAGTAAGCACAATCTTTCTTTAACGAATAGTTAAGCCACTTTAAGGGAAATGGTTGGCTTGTTGTTGTTTCATTTTTATAATAGGCGCAAGAAAATGATCTGTTCTTTTTATCTTTAGGAAATGGCCCTTTGGGTTGGCAAGTTCCGGTACTAATAATGAAGGTCTTAACTTTGGCCGACAAAATAATATCATCATAGTGACCTTTATCAGTAGGATATTCCTGCTGATGCAAAGTAACTATAAAATCATCAACATCATCTGACTTACTTGTCGAATTCCCATTACCATCACCTTGGTTGTTTTCAGCTGATTGCAGTTGTTCTTTTTGATTTCCTGATTCGATATTTCCACAATTTACAGCTTCTTCTTTTACAACAGCTGTACCTGTACTGTAATCTTTCAAATTACATACCTGTATTATTAAATACACAATAACTATCTTTATCATAAATATTGTACAATTACGGGCGCCATGTTGGAAACTACCAACAGATGATGTTATATTTATTTTACGGGCCAGACTTTGTGTTCAGCGAACGATATGATAGCGGGAAGTGTTATCTGAAATAAATACTCTTAGTTGAAATGGTTACCAAAAAACTGATTATTATCAGAAAGATTTTACATATAAAAGTGACTCTACTATGTGCCAAACACGCACATTACTAGGCCTCGGGGCGTAGTCCTATGTATATTTGAATAAACATCATGAGAAATGAACATTGTAAATATGATAAAACATATAATAAAACCAAAACAAATTTAATATATATATATATGCACAACCCAACACTTAGAAATTATAAGACACTCTCCCTCTCACTCTCTCTCTCTCACTCTGGTACAATTCTATTTTATTGAGCTCATTTTGATTAAAATATTGAAATATAAATTGGTCATTAGTTTGAATTTATTGAAAGTATGTGGAACGTTCTCACCAAATTTGCATCGGTTGTTCATTCTCTGTACGGTAAAACTTCGTGCACCGCGAGTTTACCGTTTACGCTACCGGTCACATTTTTATAGTAGCAAATTTACAGCACTGCTTTAATATAGGTAATTAACCACTTTTAGTGGTGTAAAATTGAAATTCACACTCCGTGAACGGTTTTGCCGGCCGGCTACGATCACGATTCCTGATGAAATGACCAAGATCCTTTGTCACATATTTCTTAGGTGGGGTGAAACTACGTCACCCGGCTATTGTCCATCTGGTTACAGCATCAACTTGTTTACGGAAACACATTCCTCAGCGCTGACGTAGTCAGGGCTTGTCGCCTTATCTCATTTTGCGACATACGGTTTTTTGCAGTGTTTCATGTTTTTTGCTGTGAAACAGTCAGAATCTTGGCAAATATTTATATAGTTCACTCACTGTAGATTTACAAAGATTATTAACGGGTTATTTAATTTTGACCAAATCGTTAAAAAATAAATGAATACAATATTTATGGTTTTTTTATACCATGTTTTATGTTAATTAAAATTTGTACCATAATTGTACCATCACAGTACGTAAAGGAAATCCTTAAAAAAGTACACAAAAACAGATGGAATATACAAATCAGGGATCATCAATACAATACACACAACAGAAATTGTGTACTAGCAGAAAGAGCAAGAATCAATTTATATCAAAGACATTTTGACTATTTGGCTAACAAAAAAATAAGAAATTTGTTTGTTTACAATAATTTTTAATAAGTGGTTTAAACATCACGTATTTATGGTGCTTGACAAAAAATTATAAAATGCTCTTTTATGTACACAAATTTGACTCGATTCGTCATTAGTTCCCTCCCTAACGTGGTGAAGATTAATTTTTGTTGGACAAGACCTCTTCATGAGTAATTAGCACATGAATTTCCAAAAAAGGTATCCTCGTGGTTAATACATGTGATATTTAGCATGAAAATAAATAAAAAGTAAATATACATTATACCAGTTAGCATAAAATACGTTAGTATTATCTTAAATTATTACTGCACAATATTCTGTTATAAAATATTTTACTATTTTTTTTATAATGCCAGTTTTAAGCCGAAATCCATTTTTTAAAAGCACTCAGCTTTTAAACTGTAAATGATATTTGTAATTCAAAGCATAAGTATCGAGTCACGAGTGACAGATCCAGTGAGAAGTACGCACAAAATCTTTGAATTTGAAAAATGAATACGTACTTCCCAAAGGTCCTGTGGCACTACCACAGGTTCAGACTGTACTTTTTTATTTGTAAAATCTTAATAAGTTATAAAAATTTTAAAAACAATGTGTGTTAATGAAAAGTTAAATACAAAATTGTTGGTGAATTTACTGATGATTTTTTTTTAAACTGTACCGGTAATTTAACCCTTTAGCATGTACACAACTAAAATTAAAATACTGTCAAGTTTTGTTGCTTAACATACCTGCATCAGGAACCTGAAGAGCTTGGTTCTCGTCAGAGGTCTTTGGTTTTTTAGACAGGAATGAAGTTATTGTCTTATTTGTCCGTTTTATAGACTCTTCTTCTAAACGCTTTCTTCTTCATTTAGCGGCACCGCTAGTTGAACTAAGTTCCTGCTCCATTCGTTTTATTTATTTGCGTCTCGTATAACTATAACCTATAAGTACATGTGAGCCAGGAGCAGACATGCAACAGATGTGTGTGACAGCTCTGCAGTACAGCAACACCTACCGTCTGACTGAGTGAGCAGTGAGCGACTGAATCTGACAAGTGGCGCTGATGGCCTTGCGCATGTGTGCGCCACCCGACCACGTTATTTATAGACGACGACGCACCTTACCGAACTATTTCGAGCCGCATCCAGGCCACGGGGCGCCCCCCCCGCAATGTGAGGACTGGCGGTACCTAGATCCGGCCCTGATGCAAACATACATGAAGTGAAATTAACTGTGATTAGTCGTAGTTGTACATTGTTAATACAAATAAAACAAATATAGAAATAAAATTACTAATCCTAATCGCAAACCAGTACTCCATGCACATTACGCATACACGCACACTCTCATACCAATTACTCACCACCCTTTTGAGATCTCATTTTCTTTTGTAAATGTTAATGAAATTACTTTTGGTGTATATTTACAATTTTGAAAAATCTGTTTTACCCCCCATTTGTTACTTATCTGTCCATTGTCCTGAAGACGCCAAGCCATATCACACACGCACTATGTCGATTATCCCCGATACTTTACTTCACTGTCGATTTTCACTAACTCTTCTTATTTAAAACTCTTATTACTGTTTAACCACTGTTTACTATTGATTATTTTTACATTTTTATACTTTTTGGCGGTGGGCCCACCCGAAATTTCGTCCGCGGACTGTTATGCGGCCGTACGGCATGAGATTGAAGACAGATCTGGCGCAGAAAGCTGCTTGCGTATAGTTTTATTGAACATTGATCACGTGGTTCTCCTCCTCCGCTAAACGTTCCACGCTGGCAAAATTTTAAGGCTTGGTAATGCCTAGCCCACATTCCAAGGTTATGTAAACATGGGCTAGGCCCGTGACGTGTTTGTGACGTCAGTTGAAACACAATGCTTTAGGGATGGGCATTGCTAAAAATAGCTGTTGATTCACTGGTCTATGATATACACCCAAGCTTCTGACCCCGTATTTTCTGGCCGTTTTATTTAAACTATAACCCAAAATTACAATTATTGGAGTATTTACCCCATGTTACACTTTAGGCCACGGTTTGTACCATCACAATACCCCCTCAATGAGGGTTTTATGCCGAAGCATAAAAACTCTCATTGACACACACTAAGAGGATCAGTCTGGATATGGCGCCATAACCCCCCTTTACATTTCATTAAAACCATGGGTTACTTACCCCTCTGGTCCAGTGAATGCGGCCACACCTGAATGACCTTACTGGACTTCCTGTTGTAGGATCCCAACACCGCAAGGCCAGACAGTCAC
Organism: Magicicada septendecula; assembly: GCA_034769895.1. Taxonomy (NCBI): domain Eukaryota; kingdom Metazoa; phylum Arthropoda; class Insecta; order Hemiptera; family Cicadidae; genus Magicicada; species Magicicada septendecula. The sequence goes on from CM068369.1 coordinate 464,725,079, forward strand.
TAGACGCCCCTGCTCTGACGCGCGGGCCAGCACAGGACTGCCGCCACAGTATCACCAGACACTGAAACATCCAATCAACAACATCAGATAATGGCCTTACATTATACTATATCCGGAATTGACTTGGTCTCCCCTTAGCTGTACTGGTTTGCATTGAGGAAGCACTGGTTTTATACACTTTACTTATCTACATGAACAAAAAAATGGTGAGATACAGACCGTTGATCGATGTGACTCTACTGAGCGCAACGTGCACAAGCTGGGTCTGTTGTGACTTGTCGTAGTTGCAGACAACTTCGTTGAATGTGCCACCTTGCGATTTGTGAATGGTGATCGCGCTTGCTGACACAACCGGGAACTGGTTACGTCTACACTTTACAGTCCCGCCGAGCGGGATGTTGGCGGCTCTGGTCAGTATGGGCGTCCACTTTAAATCTAACACATTATGCTTGCACATAATGTGCGGCTTCGCTTTCACTCTGCATAGTTGGCTCATGCTTGGATTTGGAAACTCCAGCCAAAGACGGACTCTCTTCCGAGTTCCGGTTGAGGTTGACGGGTGAGGTTCATCATCTACCTCTACCGTTTCGTAGTTTGCCGCCTGCTCGTCTTTGGTGAGGTGTTCTATGTACTCAAGCTTGCCGATCGCACCATTCACGAGACCGTCTTCAGCATCTAGGTTCACGGTAATCATATATGGATAACCGACAGCTAGTTTCAAACTGTATGGGAAGCCGCCCGACTCGACAATGCTCATCTTGTGCAAGTTGCGCCAAGCGGTCGTGACCTCGATTAGCGTATTGTAGCCAATCATCTTGTCATCGGCGATGCTCTCGAACTCAGGCACGAAAGCGTTGTTGTTGTACGCGTCGACGTCATGGTTGCGATGAAAGAGCCGAACAGCAGCAGGTAAGTTCTCTTTGCACCATGCTTTACTTCTGAAACGTGTTTCAATTAGAGCGATTTGCTCGAGATTGAGTCTCTCACCGTTGCCGATCTTCGTGAGTATGGCCGAGAAGGTGGAATCACTTTGTCTCATCACCTGCTCGAGTGGATAGTAATTGAGCAATTGCCACAGCGCCGCTGCAACGATCGCGTTGCGCGGCGCTTTGTAGACCGATGTGGCATTTACGGGTGGTAACTGTCGAAAATCTCCGCAGAAGATGATGTTGAGATGGCCGAATGGTTGGTCGTGTGCGCCGGTGATCTCTTGTAGGCGTAGATTGATCTTATGTAGCACATCGCAGCCGATCATGCTCACCTCGTCGATTACAATGCATTTGACACCGATGAATATGCTTCTGTAATTCTGAAGCACCTCTCTGGCCATCGTGCCGACTCGTCTCGATTGGGTAATCTTGAACGCAGAGTGTACGGTCATGCCGCCCAAGTTTACGGCTGCCTTGCCAGTGGATGCGCAGGCTACATACGCGTTGCGAAGCAAATTGTGCTGTTGGGTGTATCGATTGTACGTCTCCATTAGCAACTTAAGCACGTAGGTCTTGCCGCTGCCAGCGGGGCCGGTAAAGAAGATCTGAATGGGATCCGAATTGGGCATGTGCAGCCGATGTATTGCCTCGAGAAGCAATTCGCGTTGGCCGTCATTAGCGCTGCGCATCATGCGGCAGTACTCTTGCTTAGACATCACATTGCTGCGTTGACGAACAGCCGATATACCGATTGTCGATTGTATTAGCGGCATTTTCCAAGTCGTCGTTCTCCGTATCGCCGGGCTGCAAAACGTTTCGCACGAACTCATCTCGCTTGTTGCTTGCGTCTAATGGATCGGCGTTGTCGAAGTCTTCGCAGATCTTCTTCAGTTCCTCAAGTACCTTCGCGATGTCGATGTTAGACTCAAACTCCTTACGTTTGGCCATGATCTCTGCTTCCCTTTCGTCGTACATCGCGAGGAACGCGTTGCGGTCCAGAATTTCGACCGCTTCGTTCTTGAACAGCAGGTAGAGCGTTACCATTTCTCGCTTATAGTTCACGACATCGTCCAGTTCGTAGCATCTGTAGCGAATGATTCGCGGTGCGGACCGTTTGCGGTACGCCCTGCCGATTGTCGAAGCTGACTCGTAAGGCACGTTGTCCGGCGCTGGCTCGTCATCGCTCGGCGATTGTCGTCTAGTCTACTTAATCTCCGGCATTGGGTGGTCTGCCTCGCTTGGCGACTGGTGTGTACCATGCCACGAAGTTGGCGAGACACTTGTCTTCGAGCTCGACCGGCCTCTCTTCGTAACGCTGTATCATAGTCTTGGTCCAAACGTCGGTGCTGTTTTCGTCTAAGTTCTGCTGGTCCATCACCGCCTTACGCTTTCGTGACTTCTGACGCTCGTGCGGCCATACAGTCGGGATATAGCTCACTTCGCGACTGCTGTGACTCATCGGTTGATGAAGCAAGTACTAAGCGGCCTCCTGCGATGACATTTCCACAGTGTTGAGAAGCTTAAGGCTGAGTTGTTTCATAAGCTGCACGTACTCCTTCTCGGGATTCTGTTCTTGCAGTTTGATAAGTTCGCGATGCAGGCTGCTAATGCCGCGGTTCGACTTATTGACGTATTCCACAACATAAGCTGGGCAGCTGTACTCCTCGAGTATGAATTGAAAATCACTGTTGGAGCAGAGCGTGTGTGCGATCCACGGGTTGAACGTGTTAGTGTAGATTTCGCTGAAGTCGCGCTTGAACATCACGGTAGGACGACGCAGCGTCGCTCTGATGGTGTCTAAGTAAGACGCCATCGTGAGCTTGTTGTCAACTAGAAACTCGCCGAGCGTTTCATAGTTCTTTTCCTCTAGCAGCTTGCACAGTTTGGTGGGTCTCGATTGGAGCCCGTTTTTGTGTCCATCGTCCTTAGGTAACGGCAGCAGCACTCTAGTCTCGGTCATCGGCCAGTATGGTATGTTGAAGCGGCAAGCGGTCTCTCCGCGCTTCGTGCACGTGAACGTGTGCTTATGGACTTGGTTCGCATACATCTCACCGGGTAGAGCGGTGTGACTGACAGAGCAGAGATCTGTCAAGAGTTGGACAGTCTTCGGCATGTTTTCGGTACTGATTTTCAATCAGTTCTATCATGTCAGTATGTTCTGAGTGCACTTATAAAATCGTCTGATAGTTCGTTTTATACACCTTCAAAGCCCACTCTGAGAACAACGGGACAAACTTATACGATAAATCGTACTCAATAAAATTTCAAAACTTCTTGTGCTGACGTAGACAGTATTCAATACTGCAAAGTTTTATATGTGCTGCATTAAAGTAGTTGCAATGTAGGTTTCTTTCATTCCTATTATGATTCGAAATATCTTTTTCCGTGCATTTGTTAATAATATTTAACTTTACTATAGTAATATTGTCCATTACTTTTTATTAAATTAATTTTTCTGAGGTGTAGTTCGCCGAGGTGACCTTGAAGTACTCGATTCACACTAACGTGACGCCTGGCGTAACGTATCGATATTCTGACAGACAACAATCGATCATTGTAACAACTACCACACAAAAGGCATGTCACGGCCAGCGTAGCAAGCGCCTTGGCTGCCATAATGTCTGTTGGACAAATTACCAAAACTATAGCTATAGTACAGGCTACGTGTTACAGCAACATTGTTCGGAAACACCGGCGTTTACGGAATAACCTGAATGGCGTCTTTTGTTGTTGCCATACAAAAGAAAGAAAAAAAAAAGATTAAATGAAGATGTATAAAATACCGAAATGAGTAATTCAGTGCAAGGAGTTTATAGAACTTATGCTTTGTTTAGTACATACAATGAGGGTAGGTATACTGAAGGTACATAAAATGGTAAGCGTTTAAAGTCTCCTGTCAAGCATCTAGATCAGTGATGGGCAAACTTTTGTAGGAGAGGGCCAGAGGAAAACGAAAACTATCTAGACGGGCCAACAAAATTTATTAAAAAGAAATACATAGAAAAATTACTTTTTTATTGAATTTTAATTAAATTTCTTATTGAATCTTGACATATTGTTACAAAACTCAATTAATGATTGAAAGAGCATGAAGGAGTGTGCGATGAATGGAACTGTGACTGTGTTTCTAAAAGCGTCTCAAAATTTGGTTGTAACTGGTATGAGCTGACTCTCAGAAGTGAAGCTAAGTGGTTATCTGTCAATCTGTTTCTGACACTACTTTTTCGAAGCTTCATGGTAGAAAACACTTGTTCACAGACATAGGATGATGCAAACATAGCAGTTATCTTCTGGGCATGAGATCTCAAATTTGGGAAACTTGATTTCGATAGCGACTTGTAAAACTGCACTTTTGGGATGTTAAGAAACAACTGCTTCAACTCAGTGTTACAATGTAACTCAATTAGTTCAAGCTGAAATTCTGTTCTCACTGTTTCACAGTTCAAATTAAGTGGCATACTGAAAGTATTTAAGTCTTGTTCAATATTTTTAAAGTCTTGAAACCTGCGTTCAAATTCATCATGGAGTCTTCTCACGCTTTCCTCGTAGCTTACAAGTTTGTCTTCCACCACTGGGACTATTGTTTTTAGCCTCGGGAAGTGGGACAGGTCTCTTTTAGCTAGCTGTTTTTCAAATAGAACTAGTTGAATTTTAAACCCTTTGAGATGACCCCAGATATCGTAAATAAATTGATTTCTTCCTTGCAGCTTAACATTCAACTTGTTCATATGACACAGAAGATCTGTGAAAAAAGCAAAGTCCGAAAGCCATGCAGTATTTTCCAAAATTTCACAGCTTTCAAACATCTGTTTTTCATGCATGAATGAAATAATTTCCTCTTTCAGAACAAATTTGGCTGCCACGCGTTTCATGTTCAAAACATTAGTAAAAATCGCTTCGCATGAGCCATACGAGACTCCTATTTCTTCTGCAACCTCTCTAATGGTGATTCTGCGATTGGTAAGCACAAGCACTTTAACTTTTTCCACGTTTTCATCATTGCTTGATGAGCTAGGACGCCCAGACCTTGCGTCGTCTTCGATATCTTCTCAGCCTTCCTGAAAGCGTTTGTACCACTCATAAATGCGTGGTTGTGACATAGTATCATTGCCAAAGGGCTTCTTTAACATTTTGAAAGCTTCGCTGCACTTAATTCCATTTTTAATGCAAAATTTTAGACAAATTCTCTCATCTGACATTTCATCACACAAAAAATCGCCGAATACACTGAAGTACGTCTGACTCATTCACTTGCCAAACACAAACTGAGCGTCGCAGCTTGCTTCCTGCCTGATACGTGCGTCACTGGCAGAACTACCAACTTAGAAAACAAAAATTACCTCGCTTAACACGATACAGTTCGTGCAATTCAAAAATTATCGTTACTTTTTGATCACACCTTGTGTATATATGTATATATATATATATATATTACTATAATACTTATAACTATTTTACCTCAAGATGTATTTTTTCCTTTAGGGACATGTTTCGGGAGATCCTGTTCTCCCATTTTCAACCTTCGCCATCTTGCTTCTGGTGCAGTATTTGTGTGTTGGCTTCTGGATGTTATTATGGTGGTTTGTTGGTCTTTGGTCCTTCAATGTTGCATTATTGTGTGTGGTTGTGGTATCTGTTTTTGTATTTTGTGTATTTTTGATGTTGAGTGCTTTGAATATTGTGTCATGTTTTGTATTGATTTGTATTTGTTCTGGTATTAATTTGTTTTGTGTTTTATGTTTGTAAATCTGTAAATTTTCCCATATGTTCATTATGGTGCCTTTGTGTGGTATATGTTTTATTAGTGTTACATTGGTTATGTCTGGGAATTCATGTCCTGTGTTTATTGCATGTGTGGCTAAATTGGATTTATATATGTTTGGTTTTTTGTATGCATTTAGGTGTTCAAAATAACGTTTTTTCAGCTGTTTTTTTGTTTGTCCTATATAACATTTATTGCAATCTTGGCATTCAATTTTGTATATACCGTTGGTTGTTGTATTATCTTTGTTGTGTGAGTTATTTAGATTTTGTAATTTATTTTTATTAGTTTTGTATGCTATTTTTATATCTGTGTTTTTAAATAGTTTTGTTAGTTTTGACATTTTATTATTTATATATGTGAATGTGGCCCATTTTTTGTTGTTGTTATTATTTATGTGTTGTTCAGTTTGATTAATTCTTAATTGTTCAGTTTTTATTTTGTATTTGATTTTATTTTCTATTTTGATCATAGTATTTTTATTGTATCCATTTGCATAACCAATTTGGTATATTATATTTCTTTCTTTGTCAGTTTCTTGTTTGTTTAGGGGTATTTTGTACATTCTGTTAAATAACGAATAAAATGCTGCCATTTTATGTTGTGGTGGGTGGTCAGAATGGTTAGGTATAATGATGTTAGTGGAAGTTGGTTTTCTATATATTGCATATTGTATGTGTTTGTTGTATCTTGTGATGGTTATGTCTAAATAGTTGATTTTGTTATGTTTTTCTTTTTCTTCTGTGAATTGTATTTTGGGATGTATGTTATTGATTTGTTTCAGTATGTTCTCTGCATTTGTGTTTTTGTTATTTGATACATATAGTCCATCATCTACATATCTTATCCATATGCCATCTGGGTCATGTGTTTTTATGATATTTTGTATTTTGGTGTCTATATGTTGTAGGAATATTTCTGCTATTATGCTTGATAATGGTGATCCCATTGCTAAACCTTCTTTCTGTTGATAAATTTTGCTATTAAATTCAAAGTAATTTTGTTTTAGTATTAGTTGGAGACTATTTTTTATTTCGGTTATATATTGTTTGTTTTCATTTTGTTCTATAAGTTTGTTTATTATTATGTCAATTGTTTCTTCTACTGGGATATTAGTGTACATGTTTGTTATGTCATATGATGTGAAAAATGTATTTTCATTTATATTTATTATTTTTAGTTTGTCTATTAATTCGTGTGTATTTTTTATGTTATGATGGTTATTTGTTAGATGGTTATTTTTTAGTTTTTGTGCTATTATTCTTGCTATTTTGTATGTAGGAGCTTTTTTGAAATTGATTAATGGACGTATTGGGTTGTTTAATTTGTGTATTTTTATTAGGCTGTTCATTTTAGGTGGTTCTGGATTATTGTTTATATATATGTCTATGTTTTTATTGTTGAAAATGTTTTTATTTGTTTTTATTAGTTTTATTGTTTGTTTAAGATAGTTTTCTGTTGGGTTTTTATCTAGTTGTACGCATTTATTATTGTTGATGAAGTCTTCGGTTTTTTTGATGTAGTCAGTTTTATCAATGATTACTGTTGCTTGACTTTTGTCTGCTTTAGTTATTATTAAATTATTGTTCTTTACTTTATTTTTAATTTCTTTTATTGTTTTATTGTTTTTCTTTTGTTTATCTTTGTTTTTCATTTCGCTAGTGATTATTTTTTTAATTATATGTGTTGCTTCTGTTCTTTTTTCTTCTTGTATATTGTCTTTTATTAGGTTAATGGCAAATTCTGTTTCTACTATTAAATTTTCTAGATTTTTGTTTGCATTTTGGGTTATGTTAGTTTTTGACATATTGTTTAAATATTCTGTTTCTTTTTTGTTAAATTCTGTATTGCTGAGGTTAATGGTTCGAGGGTAAAATGTGTGTTTATTTTTGTTTTTTTGTTCTCGATTTTTGTTTTGTTGTTTTAATGTGTTAAGTTTTTTGTTGATTGTATAAGTCTTTTTGTTTTTCTCAAATCTTATTTTATTTTCTATGTTATTGTATTTATTGTTCCAAGTGATTGGATGTAATAAATTTGTTAGCTCTAAGTGTAGTTTGTATATGTCTAGTGTTATGCTATTTTTCTTACTGTATAATTGATTAATTTCGTTTTGTATCCATAGCCTTTGTGCTTGTTTTATAGTTTTTTGTGCAGTCATATTTTTGTTGTTTGTGTTTATGTTGATGTATTTAGGTGTTAATTTATGTTTTTGGCATTATCTATTGAAGTATATGTTTATGTTTGTGTTCATTAGTTGTTTTTTTCGTGTTTGAAATTTGTTTACAAACAACATAACCACAATTCCATATAACCACATTACCAAATTTAAACAAATTTCAAACACGAAAAAAACAACTAATGAACACAAACATAAACATATACTTCAATAGACAATGCCAAAAACATAAATTAACACCTAAATACATCAACATAAACACAAACAACAAAAATATGACTGCACAAAAAACTATAAAACAAGCACAAAGGCTATGGATACAAAACGAAATTAATCAATTATACAGTAAGAAAAATAGCATAACACTAGACATATACAAACTACACTTAGAGCTAACAAATTTATTACATCCAATCACTTGGAACAATAAATACAATAACATAGAAAATAAAATAAGATTTGAGAAAAACAAAGAGACTTATACAATTAACAAAAAACTTAACACATTAAAACAACAAAACAAAAATCAAGAACAAAAAAACAAAAATAAACACACATTTTACCCTCGAACCATTAACCTCAGCAATACAGAATTTAACAAAAAAGAAACAGAATATTTAAACAATATGTCAAAAACTAACATAACCCAAAATGCAAACAAAAATCTAGAAAATTTAATAGTAGAAACAGAATTTGCCATTAACCTAATAAAAGACAATATACAAGAAGAAAAAAGAACAGAAGCAACACATATAATTAAAAAAATAATCACTAGCGAAATGAAAAACAAAGATAAACAAAAGAAAAACAATAAAAGAAATTAAAAATAAAGTAAAGAACAATAATTTAATAATAACTAAAGCAGACAAAAGTCAAGCAACAGTAATCATTGATAAAACTGACTACATCAAAAAAACCGAAGACTTCATCAACAATAATAAATGCGTACAACTAGATAAAAACCCAACAGAAAACTATCTTAAACAAACAATAAAACTAATAAAAACAAATAAAAACATTTTCAACAATAAAAACATAGACATATATATAAACAATAATCCAGAACCACCTAAAATGAACAGCCTAATAAAAATACACAAATTAAACAACCCAATACGTCCATTAATCAATTTCAAAAAAGCTCCTACATACAAAATAGCAAGAATAATAGCACAAAAACTAAAAAATAACCATCTAACAAATAACCATCATAACATAAAAAATACACACGAATTAATAGACAAACTAAAAATAATAAATATAAATGAAAATACATTTTTCACATCATATGACATAACAAACATGTACACTAATATCCCAGTAGAAGAAACAATTGACATAATAATAAACAAACTTATAGAACAAAATGAAAACAAACAATATATAACCGAAATAAAAAATAGTCTCCAACTAATACTAAAACAAAATTACTTTGAATTTAATAGCAAAATTTATCAACAGAAAGAAGGTTTAGCAATGGGATCACCATTATCAAGCATAATAGCAGAAATATTCCTACAACATATAGACACCAAAATACAAAATATCATAAAAACACATGACCCAGATGGCATATGGATAAGATATGTAGATGATGGACTATATGTATCAAATAACAAAAACACAAATGCAGAGAACATACTGAAACAAATCAATAACATACATCCCAAAATACAATTCACAGAAGAAAAAGAAAAACATAACAAAATCAACTATTTAGACATAACCATCACAAGATACAACAAACACATACAATATGCAATATATAGAAAACCAACTTCCACTAACATCATTATACCTAACCATTCTGACCACCCACCACAACATAAAATGGCAGCATTTTATTCGTTATTTAACAGAATGTACAAAATACCCCTAAACAAACAAGAAACTGACAAAGAAAGAAATATAATATACCAAATTGGTTATGCAAATGGATACAATAAAAATACTATGATCAAAATAGAAAATAAAATCAAATACAAAATAAAAACTGAACAATTAAGAATTAATCAAACTGAACAACACATAAATAATAACAACAACAAAAAATGGGCCACATTCACATATATAAATAATAAAATGTCAAAACTAACAAAACTATTTAAAAACACAGATATAAAAATAGCATACAAAACTAATAAAAATAAATTACAAAATCTAAATAACTCACACAACAAAGATAATACAACAACCAACGGTATATACAAAATTGAATGCCAAGATTGCAATAAATGTTATATAGGACAAACAAAAAAACAGCTGAAAAAACGTTATTTTGAACACCTAAATGCATACAAAAAACCAAACATATATAAATCCAATTTAGCCACACATGCAATAAACACAGGACATGAATTCCCAGACATAACCAATGTAACACTAATAAAACATATACCACACAAAGGCACCATAATGAACATATGGGAAAATTTACAGATTTACAAACATAAAACACAAAACAAATTAATACCAGAACAAATACAAATCAATACAAAACATGACACAATATTCAAAGCACTCAACATCAAAAATACACAAAATACAAAAACAGATACCACAACCACACACAATAATGCAACATTGAAGGACCAAAGACCAACAAACCACCATAATAACATCCAGAAGCCAACACACAAATACTGCACCAGAAGCAAGATGGCGAAGGTTGAAAATGGGAGAACAGGATCTCCCGAAACATGTCCCTAAAGGAAAAAATACATCTTGAGGTAAAATAGTTATAAGTATTATAGTATTATATACATCAAGAAACGGACTGTAGCAGAAAGTAATGAAATATATATATATATATATATAAAATATATATTGCCAGCATATTGAGTATTAATATAGTTTTTAACAAATTAGTTGTGAAAATAATCATGTATTGCAACATTTTTGTTTATCTTCAGTACTACCAGTAATTTAACTTGTGGAAACTGTTTTTACTTTCAGATATCTAATCTACTTCTTTATAATATGGTATTTTGCTCCTTAGCTAATAAAAACTTGATTAAATTATAATTTTTCAGAAAAAGTACAGATAATCATGCTGTGTGGATATGGGCGCGTTCAAAATTATTAGATATTTTGTTGGGTTTATAGGTTGTACCTATTCGATATCATCAATTTCAGAATTCAGTTCATTAGAATTCTCATATAACTGGAGCATTATGTACAAAATCATATATGTGTTGTTTAAATATAAAATGGTTAAACGGTAGTGAGAAAGAAAGTAACTTATTCTTGATAAGAATTTTTTATTTGTTGCAGGACATTTTAGGAAATTTGTGTGGATTCCTTGTAATTATTATAGGAGTTATACTTCTAAATACTTTTAAAGATCTGGATGTGTCACTAAACGATGTCCGTGGTGTGTGGCGGCCTAAACGGGAATTAATTAAGGGTTTACCACTGACTCTTCATGAAGAGGAAGCTGATTACAGGACAAGATCAACTTATGGTACACCAGACTCTCTTTGACCTTTATTAAAACGTTTGTAAAACTCTACAAATTTCATATAGTGTACATTCCTTGAAAAGTGCAGAAGACAGAAACAGTTCAAAAGTATTTTTATAAATCAAATGGCTTTAATATTTATAAATATTTGTTTAAATTAACCAAAGTGACTGTTTACTCATAGTGGCATATTTTAGTTAGTTGGTTGGAGTAAACTAACTGCAGTACATATTTTGCATAAACAAACAACTCCTTAACGTTAATGTTTAGATCTCTGTACCCCAAAAGTACACTTAAAGGTAGATCTCAACTATTTCAGTTCACTTAAAATGGTACTGGTCTTATGTACTGTTGAACATTTTATTTTTTTAACCGAGTGCTGGTATGAGCCAATATAGAATATATTTTATAATAATTGTGATACTCATGACGACTTTTTCAAATATATTTGTATATAATAAAGTTATTAAGTTAAGCAATAGTAATAGGAAAAAGAAGTGTTTATTTTTAATATTAAATTTATTATAATTGTTATACACTTTGACCATTAGTATTTAGTTGTGAATTCCATTGATTATTTATTATGGAGCTATAAAATGTTGACCCATGTTTTGTACACTTTAGCTGAATTTCTGATATTATATTCCTAAGAAAAGCATATCATATGAACATTCATCTGTAATGTCATAAAGGTATTTAATAAGATAACTTTATATAGATTACTTTTATGTAATTGTTTGTCCTTTGCAAAATATGATGATAAATTCCATATGATGCCATTTCACAATAAGATAATGTGTAACATATCATAGGTACTCTTTTTATAGAGGTTGATAATTAAGTCACACAAATATGGATGAGTTACATGTGTTCTATAGCCAATGAATGCTTGAAGCAATAGCAAACTATCCAAGTAGTATCAGGCAAGTGATTTTGTAAATGATGTTTAAATATTATGTGTTGTGTGTCTGTGGGCATGAATATGTGTGTGTATGTGTGTCAAGTTTTCTTTACTTACCGGATTCCTTTCATTGCAAAGGTATCAACGTCCTGCACTTCATTTTTTCAATAAACGGAAAGACATTTATTGGAGCTGGCTTTTCCAATAAACTTATGTATCAGATTGGAGTTTTTGGTATTTTATTTGTAAAAATAAACTATTGGATTTTATGTTTTTTTTTTACTCAGTTTGATATTAATTTAATTTTTTAGTACACAGAATTATTTATACAATCAGTGAATTCAAGAATTATGTTTAGTGATGTAGTGTCTAATATTTTGTATCCACTGACATTTGGTCCACTATATTGTGTGTACTGATAAAATGTACTTATCATGCAAGTGCAACAGTATGTTATGTCTACAATGTGGGTTTGGGTTACGTATTACATGCAAATAAAGTGAACTGAAATGGCTTTTTAATTGGACTAGATACTTATTTATAACAGTTTAAAGATATTTAACAATACTATGAGTTTTGTCTAGACCTCTGGTATCATCTTTTTCCTCTTATACCTCTGTGTTTTTTAGTTTTTAGTATATAACTTAGTGATCTAAGATAAACTGTAATTTTCCCACAGTCCTTGTAAACTTGATAATTTCCCAGAATTATTTTTACTTGTCTTTGATTTACTTGGCAGCTTCTTTTTTTATAGATATTTTATATAATTAAGCTTTTCGTTAATTAGGCCTTTTGTAAAATCGGACATTTTGTCATAAACATTTTGCTGATTGGAACTTATACCTTATAGGACATTTAATAATTGGGTATTCTATACTTAGAACTGCTGACAGGAATCCTCATTATCGTGTAGTGTATATTGTATCATATCATGTCAGCTATAACGGATTACATGCAACTGTTTAAACAGACAAAATGTTCCTGATAAATTAGATATTTCCTGCAGACTAAATTTGTGTAAAAATTATATTGCAACTAGTTACCAACTATCAAGCAATTTTATTTTAACAACTGTGTTAGCAGTGTGTAGAATATGCTCCTATTGGCACACTCATCACTACAGTTTACACTTCGCTCATGTGTATATATTTCTTTAAACACTTTACTATCCTACATCAGTTTGAATGGTTTCTGTTCTGTAATCGCTGAATAAGTCCAGCATCCAGCAATGAAGTTTTAGTACTTCATTGTTTTGATGTTTATGAAGTCTTTGTTCATATTTGTCTGCAAACTGTTTGATATCATCAGTAACGATAGGTATAGTTTCATGCCTTGATATCATCAGTAACGATAGGTATAGTTTCATGCCTTGATGGATGTCATTATTCCTTACATACCACAGTGCATCAACAATACTGTGAAGCACTTTATTTTGGAAAGTTTTGATTATTTCATTGTTGGATTACTTTATGAAACCCCAAAGTTACACACCCCAAACCCACACCGGTTTCAAAACTTGTTTGTATAATAACAGTTAATTATGCATTGACAGTTCAGAGTGCCTTTCGAGTAGCCACCACATTTTCTTGAATCTTATTCCAAGTTCTTCAGGTTTTTTTTTAACATGTTATTTCCATCTAAGCTTAGCATCTACAGTCAAGCCCAAATACTTTGCCAGATTTACATGTGGAATTATTTGATAATTGATTAAAATAGGTAAGTGCTTATACCTATTTAGGTGATACTAAATAACTGCCTTCTCTTGCTCTCCCACACTCATCCCCTCCTTCACCCTCCTACCTTTCCTTGTCCTTCTGCTTTTTTACTCTTGTGAGGGCTTGCCAGTAATAGTACATGTGAACATCTGCTTCTTCTTTTATACGATAAAAACCGTTTATAATGGGCTAGCTGAATTTCTTCATAAAGGGAATGTCATGATATTCATTTAGGTCTTGGAACTATAAGTTTGCTTTTTACAAAATTTTCTACATCATCTGTTTCTTTGGCAATGAGTCAAAAGTAGCTGTCTTCTCCTCCTATGGCACTGTAGCCTAAATCAAGCCTTGGCTATAATCATATCCACCTTATTCTGTAAGTGACAAGGTTCCTTATGCTGCCAGCATCTCTCGCCAGCCTGGGACAATATTCTCACGTATTGACCTTTTACCCTCTGTGTTTCCTAAAAGGGCTCGTTTTGTTATTTAGCCATTATTAATTATCACATCCAAGGCATCTTAGGTGTGCTATATACTCTGTTTCAATAATCTGTTTTTAATTGCAGTTCATGTAATGTAGAAGCATTCATTCATTGTTTCATTCCTGCAGTTCTGAATATATAACCTAGAACGATAATTTAACCATCATTGCTTTGATTACTTTATAATTTACTTGTCTCATTGTCCGAGTTTCATATGCATGTGTGGTTGTTAGGCATATCAAAGTTGGAGCCAGCATTACTTTTTTCACTGTACTTGATTTTGTTTTAATAGTTTAGTTACAAAAGAATCAAGGAGTTTAGTGTATCTTTTGTTTTATCATTGTATTTGTTTAGAAGTCAGTAAGAAACAAAACGTTCAAGGTTTATTTGATAGTTTATTGCTTGTATGCGTGATAAGATGAGTGGATATTCAGAAAGAATCTTAGATGTGACTGTGTATTCATGTAATATTTCTAGTAGTGATAATAATGATGAAACTTTGGCATCACATAACATGGAGAATGCTGCAGACTACATTCTGTTTGTAAGTAATTTTATAGAAAATTTTAATCGAATTTTTTACAGTAATTGCTCTTATTAGTGACTAAAAAATTTATGTTGTTCATGAAGAAATAATACTGACAATTTTTGTTTTACATTTGGTACAAAATTTTGTTTTATTTTTCCAACTGCATATTAATTGGTTTTATTTTATTATAATGAAACTGCATGCATATTAAATAATTTTAGTGGCATGTAAAGTTTATGAAGTAATGGTAGTCTAATTAAATATAGCTGTAGTGCAACTTAGAAATATATTTTTTCTAAAGATTAGCGAAAATTATATTGACAAGCCATTTAAAAAGTTACAAGAAACAACCGAAGGAATAATACTCAGTTAAAAACATGGTTTTAATCTGCTTTGTTTTATATAATGTAATAAACACATATTTCCTTGAATAAAATTAGTAGAAAAAATATAATGCATGGGAATACATAACAGATTTTAGATTTATGGTTATCGTACCAGTGGACTAGTTGTTCGTAATAAGTTAAAAGCATTTGACAAATGATTTTTTTATAAATTTACCCACCTATTGTTGTTGCCATTTTTTTTACAAAATTTATATTTCATTTTTGTAATCAGTCACTCCAAAAGTCCCCAAGTAACAGTTTTTAGGTAAACTGGCCAACCTTTTATATTCATTTTCTTCTTTTTTTTTTAAATTTTGACGTGCTGTAAGAGTGTTAATTAAAAATATGTTACAACAAATGACCAGTTGAGTTCTTTTTATTACTGTACTTGTGATGCATGTAACTTTATAGTCATAAAAAAATAGTAGTAAAATGAGTCAGACTTGCTGTTTATACCAATTAGTTTTGGACAGATACCGTCTGTCCTGTAAAATGTTTAAAGTGTTTGGTCACTTTAGTCTGTACTGAAATCACTTGTGAAAGTTTGGCAAGTGTCCAACCTAATGTGTTGTATAAAAATCTTTACAAGTTTCAGTGCCCAGTGGTGTATTCAGATTAAACCTGATCCTAACGTAATTGAACCTATCCTAATGATACCTAAACTAAGCATAAGTTATTAATAAAATCGTTTACACACTTCATGTGGCCTATTTTTAATATACTTAAAAGTGTTCAAATTTACCACATTAGCCCGAATATAGAGTAATGATTTTTTTCCTTAAAGTGCCCTCCTGAAAACTATACACATCTAATATGCACAACCTAACATATAAAAATGTTTTATTTGTACCAGCAAAAGTGTACTATATCTTGTATGATGTGCCAGTTACATAGGCTTCCCATGTGTGTAGTGTGAATCAACAGATTCATGTTATAATGAATTCAAGGTCAGGACAAGGTGATAGGGGACACAGCTCAATCTGTTTCAACGAATTCTGCAAAACATTATACTAACTCTCCCTTAATCATAATCACCAGGGAGTTGAATGAATTTGCCGAATTTGTTCATAGAGTTTCCATGAGACGTTAGACATCTCCCTGCACTGTCAATGGGGAGTTTGGCCGAATTCGTTTGTAGATTTTCTGCATGACTTAAAACCATTTCCCTGTTAGGAAAAATTGATGATCTGTTTGGCCAGATTCGAGTGTAGATTTTCCATCTGACTACATGGCAGCTCCCAACACGTGTGGCCTTGTGTCTTTCCTTAATAAATCGGCTACTGGTCACCACGCGAACACAAGTCTAGTACCATTGTCTTTCCCCCTACAATCTCCAACTAGCAGAACACATGATTATCTGATTCCCTGAAAGCCAGAGACACGTGTGCTTCCCCGATAAATCAGCTACTGATCACTATGTGCTACTGATAGCTACTGATATGAACATGAGTCTGGTACCATTGTCTTAGTTTTGAAGCCCCGTACAACCTCCAATATGGCTTCAAGAGGGGTACTGTAGATAAGAAGGGTGCAAAATCGGTTATAGTTAGATCTACAGGCAATCAAAAGTCACGTATTACTGTGATACTAGGAGTAACTGGTGATGGTAGAAGACTTCCACCATACGTTATTATTAAAAGAAAAAAGCTTCAAAACGAACAGTTACCAGCTGGGATTGTTTTTAGAGCACAGGAAAAGTGGTGGATGAACCTAAAATGGAAGAATTTATGGCAGATTGGCTTAAAGTTGTTTGGGGATGTTGACCAGGTGTTTAACTAGGGCAGATAATCATGCTAATTCTTGATGGTTTTCATGATCACACAACTGAAAAAAAAGAAGCTAGTTGCAGAAATGAACACTGATCTCATTATAATTCCTGGGGAAATGACTTCTCAGCTTAAAGTTGTAGAAGTGGTAGAAAAACAAGAGTGATGATTGAGACTAAAAATAACAAGGTACCCATTACAATAATAAGTGAAATTACTTATAATTTCACTTTTAATGTAAAATAGCCATATTTATTTAGTTTCAGCTCAAGGTATGGTATTTAGAACATTCTCTCTCATAGAACTCTTCAAAAATTTCAGGGTTGTCTTGTATTCAGGCCATTATGGTAAGAATAATAAATGGTTAATGAAATTTACTGAATTTTATTTTTCAGTAATTTAGTTAAGAAAAGCTAACCCATAGATTTTTGAGTATATTAGAATTTACAAAAGTAATTAACATTTAACTATTCTTGTATTTATAATTTTTTTTAAATAAAATATTTGTTTCATGTTGTATTAAAATTTTAAACAAATTGTATTCAACAGTACCATGGAGTCTGTTGGAAAGGTGGATATGAGTGCTGCTTCTCCTTAACATGCTTTCAATAATCTGACTACATCTCTCTCAACCTGAGGTTCTCAGAGTGTTGCTGGACTGTGCATGATACATATAACTAAGTGGTGGCGTGTTGATTTGACCACATCATGCACATTGCATGAACAGAAAAACATTTTTGCACGTGGACTGTAATTATAATAATTTATTTTGATAATTGGCCACAATAATATTTTGCTAAGGAAAGTTGTTGCTTTTGTTAGTAAAATGGAGAAGACGATATTTTATTATGTAACATCCTTTTTCTTTTTATAAAAATCATTGTTGTACGCTTAAAGAAGAAATAAAGTAGAGGTTCCATAGACTTTCCATTTATTTTTTTCTGATGATAGTTTATCATTTTTTGTTATTTAATCATCATTATGGCATTGATAGTCACAGGTTTTTAGTTTTTTAAAAACTAACTAGTTTTCAGTTTAAAAAAATTATTTTTCATTTTTTAAAAGTATGTTTAATTGCTTAAAATAATAATCTCTGATGGCCTTGAAAAATATAACCAGCATGAACTTGCATTAAATTTAAAGTATAATGTAAATGTGAAGATAAAATCTTTTAGATTAATAGAACTGTATTTATTTTGTATCATAATTTAAATATTATATACTTGTCCTCCATAATTTGACCTATTTTCGTGTATTAGTTTTGCAAGTATTAGTTTTGCAAGTATTAGTTTGTTACGTGTGATGAAGCTAATATTCAAGTAGCTAAATTAAAAGTTGTTAACAGCACTTGTACTTATTGCTTAAGATTTCACATCAGCTTTAGGACCACAAAATTTTTCCAAGTCATGACACACATTTTGAAAATATGTTGAAATCTTTCTTGTGAAGACAGCATTATGTTGTGGGGTGCAACATGCATGACAGCTGTCTGTGTAGTGCTTGTGCTTTGCAGTTGGCCTCTCTTGCATAACAGACCTCTGTAAGTATTTTGTGTTTTTCATGTGGAAACGTATGGAAAGACTATATACTTTAAAATGGTTCTATACTGTACGGTATAATGGTATGATAAAACGGTTCTTTTGTACTATATTAATTGTATTGACATCCAATTGCAAAATTTCTATTACTGTGTTGATATATTTAGAAATTGTTTAGTACCATAAGTCAGCTGCTATATGCAGTCAGCTGCATAAGTCAGCTTGAAATGCTACATGACGTGTGCATCACAAGTACTACATTGCTTTTGTCAAAATTAAATATTTAAGAATAATTTCATCAATGTGTGTGTGTGCGTGTGTGCGTGCATGTGCATGTGTGCGTCATGTGCAAAAGGTGTGTAGTTGTTTTTATTATTTGAAGGAGTGTCTAGAGAATTGTACAAAAACAATTAGAAAAAATTATTTTACCGATTTGTAAAAATCTTCCTTAAAAATCAGAAAATTCCTTTGTGCACTTATTTTTTGCATTCTATAAACAACTAGTAAATTATGTTGAATAAGGCGTTTCTTTTGTACATGTACATAGTTGCTATGGGATGCCTACTTGAGTTCTGTACTTGCATCTGTGTTCCATCATGTATGTTCTTCACAATTTTTTTTTTTGTAACTCAGAACTTGCTTTGTTCCATGTTAACACTACTTCTGTTGCAGTTATTGTGTTGTTAAAAGAAATATTTAAAAATAAAAAAATACCAATTTGTTGAATCAGTATACGACATATTATACCGTATGCGTTTTAGATGAGTGAAAATGGCTGCCAGGCTAGCAGGTATTCTGAGTTTTTGTATAATATTAAATAATAAGATGTTTGTCACTGCACTATTCTCGGTAAATCAAACTGACAGACAGATAAAACGTACACAATTTTTTAACTGTAAAAGAATTAAGAATGTAACACAGACACATCAGAGGTACAGTATCAAAGTCTATCTTGTGAATAATGGTTAGTCATTTGCACAGAGTTGTGACTACTCACAGAGCCACACACACACACACACATAAGGGAAGAAATATAATATACTTTTACTTCTACAGTTACATACAAGTATACTGTGCTCTTGATCCAGTAGTCTAGATGGTAGACCTTGCTACTTACTATTACTTCTACGTGTACAGGAGACTGCTGGGATCTTCAAGTACATATGTATGTCTCTGAACAATTATATCTTCTCTTTGTCTTCTGTCAGGGACTAGGTGAATCACCTATACTGTCCAAAAGGAATATGTCCACTTCATCAAAGCTTCCTAAGTCTTCCTATACTTCGTTGTACAATAGGCTTGTATTGCCAAACTTCCTTAGGCAACCTGCCGTCTGGCATTCTGTTCAGATGAGCAATCCAACTCTCTTTTATTTCAATCTGATTTGTTTCCGTGTGACTTTTGAGTAGGATACGTGTCCTCTAAGGTAGTTACCAGCATCCTGTAGAGTAAGACCAGTGGTAGGAGTGCTACCTTTGAGCCTTGGTGATGCTCTGGGTTTCATACGGAGACCCACTTCCTAGGTTTTTTCATCCCTAGGGAAACCTTCGTCTTCTGCCTGTAGGACCATTGACCATTTGATGCCTCTAACCCTGGCCAGCACTTACTGTGTACTATGAAAGGAAAACAAGAAAGCAAGAATTTACATAGTAAAGCTGAAGTATGAAAACAATGAAATACTCCCTAGCCCTCGTAAACCTAATAGCCTCAGGGTCGAAAAGACCAATAGTTGGACAAGAGAGACCAGACAGAAAAGATTCAAGAATGGGTTTTCACCCAAGACACGTTAAAGCAAGGTGAGAATCCAGCTAGGGTACGTCGTGTGTGCTAAACCCATATCCACCAGGTATGGACTCCTGGTGTGAACGATTATGTTAAGCTATAAAAACAAAAGTGTTAAGATACACCAGTGGTAAAACATGCAGTAATTCTGTTATTTGAAGTGTTATAAATACATAAATTATATTATAAATTGTAAAATTGTATTATAAATTATACAATAATGTGTTATCTTCTATATAGTAGACAAGGTTGTTATAGACTTATTGTATATACTATTTTGTATAACCTATAGCCTATATTGTATAGCCTATTTTGTAAATGGACTGTGTGACTTGGTGTGAATCAAATTACCGTGCATTTTTTTTAAGGCTTGATATAATTAATGCACTCTGTCTGATGGTGACTGTCATGAACTGTGCTGTTAGTAAGATTTTAGTGATAGTGAACATGTATTTAGTCATTGAAATTAAACAGCTCTTACAAAGTCGGAAACTGTTTAGGTTTGATCTGTCTTCTTTAATTTTTTTCACCCTCAAGCATTCGATTGTTTGGTTCATTGCAACACATTGATCAACTTATCTTTTTGTCCCTGACAATGTTTCTTGCTTCTCCAGATCTATGAAATAAGATTTATGTCCATCCTCCATTCGTAACACATGGCTCTTCAACCTTTCTCTGTATTCTTTGATTATTTTTATTGAAATCATAAATTCCAAGGCTCTCTATGATTGCTTCATTTTCAAGCTTTTGCCTTCTTGTTGCCCCAAGAACTGCCCTTACGCATGCCAAATGGGCTCTTACTACAAGTTCTAGTATTTAGGATTCAAGTTTTGCTTCCATTTAACCTTTATAGAACTTCAACATCATGCCCTTTCTTATCTTTAAGAGGGGTTTTGACAGTGCCACACACATGTTAAATGAGTATTTTTTCTCACATCCAGTCTGAGGAATCTGAAGGTATTGACTTGTGTCTGATTTAAGTTAATTCCTTTTTAAACAACTTGAGTAACTGTAGTGAAGCCTTTTTAAGAATTTAACCTTTCACAGAGACTACACATTTTAGTATTTGATTCCTGTAATGCCTTTACAGCATGTGGTATTAAATAGTATATTGAACTACACATTTTGTTTTCTAATCTGTAAATTTGTTCTGCTTATTAACGTATTCATAAACTTTCAATAAATCAATTTTCACTTCATAAAGTAAATCAGCTTCTTTTATTGTTTATAAGATTATGTTCTGACTCTTTCATGTAGTTTATGGCTTGGGAAGTAATAACAGATTTTATCTGATTACTGATAGGACTGGAGTTCTCTGTTTGAACTTGTTGTGTATAATTTTTAACTTTTTTGTGTAGATTAGCTGTTGCTAGCTGATTAGTAGTAACTTTGCAAATATACACGCCTGCAAACCAACACAAATTTAAGTCTTATAATACCATACCGTATTTCTTTTTTTGTTCGAAGATTCCCTTTTATATTTTGGTTAATAATTTTTTAACTATTTTTGTTTTGGGGTTCTTTTAGTTTAAAAATTGTTTAAATCTGTTTACCTGACTTGTAACTTCTCTTTTAATTTTGTTCAGTAGGGTCGTCAATAATTTTTTAAATTTATTTTTTAAATTCAGTGTTTCAAAAACACCATTCCCCTTCTGCCTTTAATACACCCCCCCCCCACACACACACACACACCTCCAGGAAAAAACGGACAAGGAATTTAAATGGAAAAATGTAAATATTGATTCTGTTAAAAGTTGTGGGAAACAATTATGTTATTAACTTAAGAAATGATTACTTGTATTATAACCACGCTACCCTAGTGAGAGTTGTTCTGCTGAATGATAAATTAAAAAAAAAAAAAAAAAAAAAAATACAACCAACAAAATTAGAGAGAAGTCAGCATGATGAGAGAAAATAAAAAGAACAATAATTGGCTCACTCTTTGTGACATTTGATAACCTTTTTAGAATGTTTTATTTTTCTACATAACGATTTAGCAAATGGAGACAGTAAATCTATATAACATTACATTGATCTTCACTTTTTCTTTATGACAATATTTAAGACTTTGTGTAAACATTTAAGATATGCACATATGCATGTTTATGTAACCTTGTTGTTGATTAATTTTACAGCCTTTGAATGTCATTGTTGGACATGTAATTTTTTGTTTACTGTTGAATGTGTCAAATTATTTAACCTCGAGTGATTCAGAAACATAGAACTCCACTTGGATAATAATAGCAGTTAGCAGTGATAATTATATCTTGTCAGCCATACTTACTTAAACTTAACATGATGATGTTAATGCCCATGTGACTAAAACATAACCAACCAGCTGTTTTGTATTTTGTGTACTGTTGAGTAAGTTATTGAAGTACTACTGTGTGTTACTCAGAAGTAATGTAGTAGTTATTTCTATGTTATTTAAGAGTATATTGCAAATTGAGGATTACATTTTGTGTATATATATATATATATATATATATATCATTAGTACCGTGTGTTTTTATTGAAATGGCAGCAGTTATATTAAATTACTCTCATGTTGTGACATTTATGGAAGCTTCAGTAGCTTATAAATAGTGTAAGGGATTCTCTTAATTGATATCCTTTCATTATGTGTTTATTGTTTTCAGTTTCCATTCCTTCCATTCGAAATCTTATACTTCCTGGCATTATTTACATAATTTTTCCGTTTCAGGGGTACCTGACTCTCTCATTTTACCAGGCAAGTGGAGTGTGTTTTCTGGCTGTCTGTCGTCCATTATCATGTTTCTCTATGCCTGTTGTTGCAGTCTGTTGTTGTTACTTGAATTCCACAATTTCTAGTAACTCAAGGTTTCTTGTCCATTTTCTACCATATTTGTACATTAATTTTTGTCTTTCATTTATTGGCTCTAGTAACTTGGAGGCTTTTATGACAAATTAAATTTTACTATTCATGATTTCCATTTCACGTTGTTGTTTTTGCATTCACATTCCATTATTCACATCTTCTTTTGTTTCACTATCAGTTGCTGTAATAAAACCTAGATATTAAAATGTTGGATTGTGTTTAATGATGTAATTATGGTGACATATTAAACTTGCATTATGCATGTTGTGACTGTGAAGATTTCTGACTTTGTAAACTTGAAGTCAGATTTGAAAAAAATTAAATGCAAAGGTTTTTGATTAATTAAAACTATAGCGCTATGTGAACATACCCTTCGTCCTGTCTTGCGAAAAGAGGTCTGAAACAATAAAACTCAGAAGCGACTAATCTGTTGCTAACCTTCATGTGGCCTTGATTAACTCGTTACATGTATTATCTGTATGTGGGCTTGATAGTGATGCGCTACACTCTTTAGATATGAACCATCATCAGTCTTGTTATCCAGTATTGTGGTGTAGAAAGGGATGAAACTAGCTGTGTTCAGTATACTGCTGTTTTGCATGCTGCCTGTTACAAAAGAGTGTGTGTGTGTGTGTGTGTGCACACGCGTGCGTATGCGCTTGTTTGTATTTATGATTTCTGGTTAGATCACACTGGCCTCCACACCACCAATGCTTGTAAGAGAGACAGGACTGCACATTTTATTTATAGTTTCATGTTCTGATGATTAAAGTTGTATTTTTGGAACATAAAAATTCTTCTTCTTCACTACATGGCTTGGGCTATAGCCCGTTCTGACTTCACAGAATCTCTTACCATTTTTTCCAGTGTCTTCCACTATCGTTCGTCCCACTGGCCTATATTAAAATGCTTGTTTAGGACTATGTGTGTTTACCATGTGTTCCACATGGGACTTCCAATTCTGCCTGTATTCCTTTATTCTCTCTAGAACCGACTGTAACTTCAGGTCTTTCCTTATGTTGTCATTTTGTAGATGATTTCTCAAACTACATCCCTTAACTGCTCTTAAGAATTTCATTTCCAAGGCCTGTATTTTTGAAATATCTTTTTGCAGTGAGTCCATGTTTTACATCCATACATCAAAGTCGGCACAGACACGACCTTATAGAACTTTAGCTGTGTCTCCCTCTGCGTTTTATGCTTCAATAGTTGTCTTATTGTTCCACAGGGTATAACTACATTTATATGTGAAAATTAATTGTGTAATTAATAATTATTCCTTGAAGTTGAGAATTCAGTTAATAGTTCTAATTTTTAAACACAACATTGTGTACAGAAATGGTCAGTTGAAATCACACGTTGCATGTAGAATACACAATGGATGACGTCACAGTAGCTGAACCTCACCTCACAGTTGGACGCAGTTTGTTACACCACACCTTATGTTCAAAGCACAATTTTATACAAAATCTTGATTTGAAGATTTACGTGTACCATGGCAACATTAACGTTACATATAGATTTTTGTTGTATCGCAAAAAAAATTTGCATTAACTGTATTCTTATTAATTATATTTATTTATTTATTTACACTTATTGGTACATGTTTCTGTTTAGTTTAACTGCATACTGTTTCCACAAAATATTGTTCCATTCTCCCCTGTCTTAGCTACTCACCTATTGAGGGTGAAAAATTTAACAAAATTAATGCTCTGTTATGTAGCTGTTAGTGATTTAAGCATTTACTGTTAAATCAATATGCCTAATCTGACTTGCAACTAAATATAACATGGTATAGTAGTATATTGTTTGTAAAATACAGGACTGTTACGCCTACTCAGTAATCAATTACTGGTTGCAATCATTTCAACAACAGTTTGCAAAATTTTTTGTTAGTATTGGACTAAGATCACTAGGATAACTTTTTCAGTTAATGTTTTACATATAATAATAGAAAACTGAGATGTATATATAGTGTGTATGCAGAGTATGGTTGTGTGCCTGCATGTACACATCTGTATATGTGGATGTATGTGTGTGTGTGCACACACGCATGTGTGTACGCAAGCACTGTAGTAGATTCTGCTGTCTGTTGTTGACTTTCCAAATGTGGCTGTGTCCTTTCCTGTCCTTTTCTTTCTCCATGTTCTGTACATGTGGTCTGTTGCCTTTCTCAGAAATGTGCCGAAACTAGAGAAAGGAATGGAGAGGAAAACACGGTTACATCTGGAAAGCCAGTATATGGGTGGTGGAAATTACAACAGCGCATGTGCGCGTGCGCGCGCACACACACACACACGTTTCAAACTGATGACCAGAAACATAGTATTATAGAAAGATGAGTAAAAATGCTTCTTCAGGTTCACAGTAACTAAAATTATATCTCCTTAATTTAACTTATAAATCCTTAATTTATTAGTGTCCATGCCTCGATAAATGCTGAAAAGTTTTGTGAGGTTCAGTCGCAAAAGACACAATTAAGTGGACACAATTTTTAAACCATTTGTGTCAATGTTTTGACAGTTTTTATAGTCTTCATTAGGATATAATTGTGGATTAGTAAGTATGAAACCGAATACACAAATTGAGACATGTCATCATGTGTCATATTCGATAGTTGTGTGTTTGGTGTGACAATCACTCATCTATTATTGTCCTCATAAAGGCAATAAAAGTTGTATCTATTTATTGACTGAAAAAATCTTTCATCATTTAATAAATATAAAAACTTTAAAATAAAACTAACCACACTAACAAGGGTTGGAATTTTACATATAGAGCATTCATCTGTTTCCATCCATATAAAGTTAACTGGGTTTGGAGTTGCTTTTGAGAATTAACTTATACTTATCCTCAAACATGCTGTGATGATTATTTCCGTCATTCTTGATCGACAACAAATTAGTATTTTAAAATAATCACCAAAGATTAACATGGTGTAACCAACATCAGATTTCAACAAAAAGTTGCAGAGGATGGAACTATGAAACCTGTATGCAGTGTTAATATTTGTGTAAATGGTGTAGGTCACCTATTTGTGTCTGTGTGTTTCTGACTTTTGCTCTTGTGAAATGCTTTCTTAGTCTTCCTATTTGTAATTTTTATTGGCCGATATCACAGAAGTACTGTTATCGACCAATTATGTTAAAATTTATTGTACTGTTCTTTGTTATGTGTTAATGAATTTATTTATTGTTCAAAATTAATTCAGATGTAAATAACAATGTATATTATGAGTGAACAGTTTTTGTAGCCATTTGTACAGAATTAACAAGTGTATAAATAAATATATTTTATTTACAATAGTATTTATTAATTGTAGTTATTTATGTAAAATTTAAATAAAAATTTTAAGTTTTCTGTAGAGGAAAACTCTACTATGGTTTTGTGTGTGTGTGTGTGTGTGTGTGTGTGTGTGTGTGTGTGTGTGTGTGTGTGTGTGTGTGTGTGTGTGTGTGTGTGTGTGTGTGTGTGTGTGTGTGATTTTAGAATGTAGGCACTAACATACAGATGAATTCCTAGTAAACTAAATTTTATTTTTAACTGTACAATCCAAGCATAATATATTTAAGTTGGTTTGTAACACTGTGATACAATATGCATATTTTTATTTTTTTAATGAAATATTGTACAAATATATGTTTTAAGAATTGTGTACTTGCCTTATTTAAAGAAAATAATTTTCCTAACAGTGGAACATGTTTTTATAAAATTATCTCACTACATAACCCAAAAGTTCACAGAAGGAAATGAAACCGATTAGTGTAAACCTGGTATTGATAAGAAAAGAAATAGAAGTGAAAGTTGCATGTACAGAAAACTGTATAGTACTAACACTATGAAACATGTGTCACAGAAGTAAAGCTCACTTTTATTTGTACTCATATTCAAAATATATTCAACATATCCTTTCACTTGGTGTGGAATTAAGTAATGGAAGGAAATATAATACTACATTTGAAAACAAAGAAAATAGATTCAGAAGCTGAAGTACAGTAGCTTCACATTACAATAGCTGAAGTAAATACCAAGGGATAATCTTTATAGGGATTTCAAAATTGTGTAAGGCGTTTGTTGAAATACCCTTCCTGGATGTTCACTGTTTGATTGTATTCTATCCAACATTGCTTTACCCGTGTTCCCTTTTTTTATTAACAGTTCGATCTCAATAATCATTTAATGTACATATAAAATATAACATTTTACAATTGTGGTTATCACTAACAATTTTTTTTCTAACAGCAAGCATGTACCGGAACAAAATAAAAATAATTGTAAGACGTCTTTGTGTGATCATTTTCTTTGTTATAACTTCCTCGTTCAAACCATTTAGTGTCTTTTTACTTATGGGAAAATCTGATTGGCACAGTTATAATTGTTATAAGAATACTATCACATTAAAGCACTCTGTGAGGACACAAGCTACATTTTGTATTTTCATGCACTTAATTTTATTTTTAGATGCAATGCGACTTTTACCATGTTCCATTTAAATAGCATAATTTATAATATATATTTTTAATATTAACACTATCATCAGTGTTACATTAATCAGTGTAACACAGTTTGGTTTTACCATATAAATAAATATAAGTATATCACTACTGACTCGGAACACAAAGTTTTTTATTGGTAAAAACATAAAAGTTTTACCTTGTAGCCTGAACCAGTTTTCGCTTATTATTAGCCTCTGACAAAGCTTATAATAAACGAAAACTGGTTCAGGCTATAAAGTAAAACTTTTACGTTTTTACCAGTAGAAAACTTTGTGTTCCGAGTCGATAGTGATATTCTTATATTTAGTTAATCAACACGGATGGACACGTCATGGACAACAAAATCCAAGAAGATAATAGCTTCCTAACAGTGTGCTACATTTTCTAAATCAGTTTAACACATGTTATTAAAATGATTTAAAAGATGTGAGTACTGAAAACAAATATTGCTGAAACTTTTAGCACTGCATAGTTATTTAAAATAAAATACCTTCATACAAAATTTTCTTGTGCCCAGAAAAAATACAGTCTTCCATTCGCCTATAAACCTCTCTTCAATATAAGCTATATATTGCAATTACAGTTTGTTTCTTCATATAAATGCAGTTGTGATTTATATGGGCCTACATTTACATATAACAGTATTTTCAACTTATTTTATTTTGCTGTGGTACTTGGAGTGATTTGTAGCTTTCATATTCGTAAGAGTAATAATAATTGTTAATAACAGCATTCTTGGTAAATTCTTTTGCCATGTCTGACTCAGGATGAGGTTGTCCCCTAACAATATTTCCAGTTACTAACATTCTACACACTAAACTGGAGTCATGTTTGCTGTATACTCTGTATATTATGTGTTTATTATATATTTCTATTTGTGTTATGTGTTAATCGTTCAATCAGTATTCCCAAATTATTGTGTCACACATATCACCCACCTGTTAGATACATAGATGTGCAGGTCATGGACCTAGCTACCATGATAAAATTTCTAATTAATTTATCACCATTGTGTGCATTAGTCAGACATACGTGTATCTGAGTGTTAAATTAAATGAAAAATAAATATTTATGAGATCAAACAATAATGACACTCAATGCTATTATCAAAGGATTGCCTTGGCAGTAATTTGTTGAAAGACCTGTGTTAACTAACAAATCTTATATTTTTTATGACAAAGCTTGCAGCCTTTATGTCTGTGTTTTGTATGATTGTGGTCATTGCATGTGATGAATTTTGAATATGTTTTTATAACTTCTATTATCTGTGTCTATTTTTTTATGTCATTTGATTATAGTAGTTTTTTGCGAGTAATAATTGTGAATTGGCTTTTGATTATAAAATTTATGTCATTTGTTTAATTTGCTGTTTTTATGCATTTTTTTTTTTTAATTTGCAGTGTTTATTCATACAAAGGAAATTATTAGAACAGTTACATTTGGTGTATCTAGTTTTATTGGAGAAGATGCTTGTACTATGTACAATTAAAGTGAAACAGAAATGTGATAATATTTATTAACAAATATAGTTTTCTGCACTAATATAAATGAAACATGGTTTTTTACGTCTATGACTCTGCACCTCTAAATGTACTTTCCAGAAATATAAAGCAAAAATTATGCTCAAAATCAAAGCTATCCATTGTATTGAACTGAGCCGATTAATGTGCCGGTTCATACTACCTGTAATTATACTGCAAATAGAAGTTTTAATGCTCAGTAGAAATCCTTTTCAACTGTTCCCTTTTCTATTATATTAAAAAGATTTTGTACTTGTTTCAATCTGTCTTCATATAAATAACAGTCACACAGTTCTAAACAGCCCAACACACTCACATAGTCCTGAGTCCCGTAAAGCTCACAATCACCAGAAATTATGGGATAAGTATTCCACCACTTTACAAGTATTTTCTACATGATAAACTGCCAATATGTTGTATGGCACACTTCCAACTAGGAAAATTACAAATTATTAAAAATCTTGTCACACTTCTGCTTTAACACTATTGAAACCAAACTAACAAGTAATATACTTTGTTGTATTCTCTGACACTGCATTTAACCTCATTATCTCGAAAACTCATAGGGGGAATGTTTATCTTCATTACCTTGAACTTTGTTCATTTTGGACTTGTCATTTTCAACATTATCTGTTATTGTGGACACACCAAATAGCATTTCATCCTAATCAATGGATCTTTATTTTGATCATATGTTTCATGGACACACTCTAGTGTACACATTCTAGTGTATTTGGATGTGCCTACTACTGCCTTAATTTTGAAGTGACAGAATATTGTAAACAGATAATTGGATGGTAGGAATTAAAAGTTGGAGAATGAAATCATCAGCATTGTTGTTGACGTTTCCTCCACGTACACAACCAGTGGTAGAGGGTGGACCCCAGTGGGTAATCTGTAATGCTCATGACCTCCCCTCCCCAAATTCAGTGACTGATGGAGAAATTAAGTTTCCATCGAAGTAAATTCTATAGTGAATATAAAGGATGAGTCATGTACATAATAGTTACATTACATTTCCCATTATTAATAAAGAATTAAGTATAAAAGTCCAAAAGTGTAGAACATGGTGGCATGATAATATCACAACAAATGAGGCTAATTAATAAAATGACTGAAAGGAAAACTATAAATACGAGTATGAGTACACAATACAAATATGAGTATACAATATGCATTTAATAATTAGTTTAAATTTTCCATTTTATATAACAGAGTGTAACTATTATTTTGATATTTTGTTATTTAACTTGTACATACAGTTCTCAGCAAAGTAACGTTTTGTCTTTGCTGTTGTTAACATTATTAGTCAACTCCTATAAGAATTTGATTCCTCCTCTTTTAGTAATTATGTGAATACTGTATTGACCAGTAATATGGAACTAAACTGGATTAAAAGACTTGCATAGACTTTATGATGAATCACCAAAAAAGTTGATTTGAAATCTTTGTGGAAACAGAATTGCATCACTGAGACAAGTCTGCACATTGAAGTAAATATAATGTCATAACAGGAACGCACAGTTTAAATTTTGGACTGTTTTTTTTTTCTGTAAGATAAGCAGCCCTGATATTATGGATGAGTCATGTACTGTTGTTGCAATTATTAGTTATGAAGGAACAAATGTTACTATTGTGAAAACACAGTACAAATATAGTAAAAATTACATGGAAACAGTTCAAAAAATTCATGCAATATTTGGTTGATGAAATGCATCAATCTGATGTGATTTCAAGATTGATAAGAAATTGGGTCACTTGTAAATCAAGTGTGTTGTGTGCATGTTTGTCCTGTTCGATCAACAGAAAATATTAGTGTGGTGAATGAAAGTGTTGCTGAGAGTCCAAGTACATAAATTTAACATTGTGCTAATTGGACAGTGGACATTTCAAGAAGCTCTCTGCAGTAAAATCTATTGAAAGACTTGAATCTTCATGCTTGCAACCAAGATTCAGGCGATGCAAGAATTTACTGATCATTGTCAGTAGAAAGCATACTTTCAACTGGACGGCTATGTCATCAAACAAAACTGCCAGATTAGGGGCACAGAAAATCCTCAAGAGATCCGGGAGAAACTGATGCTGCCTCAACAAGTAACTGTGAGGACCAATTTTTGGGCACACCATGTGATTGGGTCTTACTTTTTTGAAAATGATGCAGGCAATGTGGCAGTGGCAGGAATGGCACTCATTACTGCACTATGATAAGTTCTTATGGCCTCACTTTTTTGGTATGGACCTTCATGATATGTGGTTCTAGCATGATACAACTTTTCATACTGCACAAGAAACAAACAATTGCTCTGTAAACAATTTTCATGCTGTGTCATCCCAAGATCAACATGTGGCGGCAACATCAGTTGCCCAGTGCGATTTATCGCCATGCGACTTTCCTTGTGGGTTTTCTGAAATCTTGCGTTAATTTCAAGTTAATGTACCACAATCAATTCCTGAGCCAAGCCCAAAATCCATCATGTGGTAGGTGAGACTGAGCTGCATCTCTGCGCAAGTGTCATCACATACTTCCTCAAAAGAACTTAGGTGTGCATCATGGAGGACACTTGTCAGACAATACTGTATGTTTAGAAATTAATTGCAAGGTGTATTCTTTACAGCAAAATAAAAATGATACTGCTAAGTTAAAATATATTGTATTTTATTTAAAAATTAAACTGTGTGCTCTTGTTGCAACACCCTATATAAATAGGGGTTAATAAGTGATTAAAATTGTTCATCTTGTTGTTTGAATTAGCAGTCTCTATAATTCCAAATTTGTCATGTTTACTTGCTGAACTGCTACTTGTCATGTTTCGGACGAGGCCTTTCAGTGTTTCCACCATTTTCAAGTCCTAAACTACGACAAAAAATATCCTGCTTGAACCTGTATATATACCCATGAATCCACCTTCATGGCTGGTCAATTTGTAAACAAATCTACTTGTCATTACCCTATTGGCTCAGCCCTTGCTACCTACTACGAAGCTGCGTCTCACCCTCTATCACCTTATTAAGCCACACCCAGCTTTCTCTATGTACCTAACACTTATTTGACAGAATTCACATATCTCACCCTTGCAAAATATGATAAAATATTTCTTCATTATTAAATTCTGTGTGTATGTTCATTATTATATTACTCGTTTTTATCTTTATTTCATTTTTTCACAATTTTGTCTATCAATCTCATCTTATAGTTATTATTTTTAGCTATGACCTTTATTCTTTTTATTTCTGCTTCCCTGCTTACAGCATCTCCTAAATAATTAATTGCTCTGTAACAAAAAGAATTTTTAGTAATTTTTAGTAACAACAGCAATAAAAAATGCTTGTATAATCAATGTATTATTTTGGAGGGGCAATATTGTACTGGGAACATTATTTAATTTGTCTGGAACGCATATGTACTACTGTAAACTTATATTGTTTTGTTAACACTGTATCTTCTAGGGTTAAGCTATATTGTTGAAATGTAACTTGTTGCAGAAGAGCCGATGGGCCTGATAGTTAAATTTTAATTGACCCAGGTAACTGTTGGACAATTTAGAAGCTATATTACAATGCAGTAGAATACATATTATATTTTATAATAAAAAATGAACCAGTACTTTGTCAATGAACCAGTACGGCAAAGAGGAAACCAATCAGTTGTGGATACGGTATATTGGAAGGCCTTTTTGTTAAATTTTAATTGAATGTTATAGAGTCGGGTGATACTGTGGCGGGTATCGGTCTGAGCTTATGGTGTTGGGATCTTTAGTAGAGAAATCCAGTAAGATCGGATGGGTGCTGACACAGTCGCCAGACTAGGGGGGTAAGTACCCATGATTTTAATAGAGTCCAGGGGGGTTGAGGCGCCATATCCTCACTGATCCTCTTAGGTTTTAGGCAATGAGAGTTTGTAGGCTTCGGCCTTCAACCTCTCATTGGGGGGGTATTGTAACGGTACAGAATTAAGTGCTACCCCAGTTTATTTAAATCAGTTTTAATTTCCAATTGTCAGCTTCCACCTGTGAGGTGCCTCAGTGCAACACAATGTTAGCATAAACAATGATGTCTAGACATATTACATAATAGCTTGCCAGCAGTCTCCCTTGTGAATCACAGTATGCAGATTGTCACCACAGAAGTAACAACAGACAGTAAAGTGTAGCATACAGTTGTGCAGTAAAATCCGTGGCCTCGGGCGTGCAAGATAGGCCGTAAAGTAAAACGGCCTATCTATTAAAGCATTAAAACCTTTATAAAAAAGTGTTCAAATAACATAGTGCGGCCAACCTACAACATATTAGTGCGAATAAAATTACGTCGGCCGACTTTATTGTATTGTATAATGTGGAACCAATAAAACAGTAAGAACCTTTAAACACAAACAGTAAACGCAATAAGCGAGTGCCGGAGTGCGTGAGATCGAAGCAAGTATTCAACACCAGTTCGTGCAACCAACCCTATGAGCACATAGCGTATGGGTAACTAGAAACACTTAATATGCATATTAAAACCAATTCCAAATAACCGGGGATTGTTCACTAAGGGGTGGAGTTTATTTAAAGTTCAATGTAACAGAATGAGTGTGTGTGTGGTAATATAGAGGTTACACACTGGTTTTTTCAATGTTTTATTTATTTAGTAATATCATTCATAGTAGTAGTCAAAACAAAACTCAATAGAGATAAGAAATAATTTCAAACAGTTGTACTATCGTTTATAAAACGTAAAAGAAAGGTGTGAATTTTTTTATAAATAAAAATAAGTATGTGATTTAGACAGTATCAAGTGTATTAACGTAATTATTGCACATATCAAATCCAAATAATCCTTTCTGCAGCTGTTTTCGTTTGTACGACTCTGGAATAGAACCCTAAGGTAAGAGTTTAATATAAATTGAATTATAATATATTGTTTCAAGACCTAAAATAATTCTGATTTACACGAGTTCTTAATATTTCTATTAACTGTTCTTTATGCTCTACCTTAATTAAACTATTATTTTTAATTATCTGTATAGTTCTTTCGACTGGTATGTTTGAAAACATATCTTTCACATCTAATGACATAAGCTTGTGTTTTTGCTTACTTGTATCGTCTGTAACTTTTCTATCACTCTTTTACTCTTCTCTATACTGTACAATATATCTACTTCATATAATGTTTTCAGTAATTTGCTAACTTCTTTTGCTAATCTGTAACTTGGTAAATTTAAAAACTAAACTATCGGTCTAAGTGGCATACCATCTTTATATAATTTCCACCTAAATCTCAGTGCCTGCTGATTAGATTCTGTCAAAAGTTTCTTTTGTTTTTCACTTAAGAATTTTGTGTGCTTTAATATTTTTAACTTGTGCTTGGTATTTGCTTGTGTTGTTGTCCTTGGGACTTCTTCTATAAATGCTTCTGTTCTCTTTATATACTTGCTTTTTTCTAATATTATTATTGTATTTCATTTATCTGCTTTTGTAATTATCAAATTATTCTCTTTTATCTTCTTTTTAATTTATTTACATCTTGTTTGATTTGTTCTTCACTTTTCTTCTTTTTATTTTTATTATTTTTACACATCTTTTTAATTATCTCTTTTACTTCAAATCTCACGAGTTTCCTAGTATCTTTGTTATCTGTTTTTGCAGGTATTGTTTCACACTCAACAATCGCTTTTTCTCTGTTGATACTTATAGGTGGTACATACTTCAAACTTTTTTTTACCAACTTTTGTTCTCCTCCCGTGAATGCAATGTTGTGAAAGATTCATCATCCTTTCTGCATATATTTCTGTTTTCTTCCTTTTGTATTCTAACGTTTTTTTGTTTTTCCTCAGCTAGTTTTGTCTAATTTACGATGAAACCTAACATTTACATCTTTTAATTTCTTATTAATATAAGCCCCACCCAACAGTATAAAATTTCTTCTAATTCTATAAACGGATATATTTTGTATAATTCTAGATGTCTTTTAAACAAGTCTTTGTTTAGTATATTTAATATTCCATAAAGATACCTAATTTTTAATTTAATCCCCAATTTCTCACTAAATTTTTTCACTTTAGTTGCTACCTCACCTTTATTATTTATCTTAATTTTTGCATAGTTTGGTGTTATGTCTCTAAGCATGCATTGTTTGTTGAACCATATTTTTCTGAATTTTCTTTCATTTTACTTTAGTTTTTAAATATTAAAGTAACTACGACAAAAAATATCCTGCTTGAACTCGTATAATTCAACTTTAATTATACCGGTGAATCTGCCTGTTCACGAATTGACCAGCCGTGAAGGGAGATTCACGGGTGTATATATGGGTTCAAGCGGAATATTTTTGTCATGGTTTAGGACTTAATGGTGGAAATACTGAACATGACAAAGTTGGAATTACAGACACTAATTCAAATTCAAGACGCTAATTCATTAACAAGATGAACAATGACAATGTATTGCACTTGGAAAGTGGCGATAAATTACATAAGGTTAGATTAATATTTAAAAATTTAAAAACTAAAGTAAAATTGAAGAAAACTTTTAGCAAGTGGTAATTTTTAAATCACTTGTGTAGTAAGCTGTGTACGTATCTACTCAAGTTTCAGTCTGATTTAGAATAAGTTGAGAAATAGCAGCTGATGTGTTATAGGTTCTGAACATGTGATTTTGGACTTGCTGACAACTTGCCATTATGTAGTGGGTAGTGAACATCTAAACTTAAAGCTTTGATGAGTTTGTGAATTTTTGAAATTGATGCAGATCAGTCTTTTATTTTGGTCCTTCCAAACTTTCCAGCAAGTTCCCATGTTTAACCTTTCTTGGAAACTACACGATTTCTGAACATGTTAGATGTTCTTCAGTCGACTTTTAGAATTTAACATGTGTACATCTGTATATTTCTCACACGCTAATTCACAATAAAGAGGCAGTATTGTTTTATCATAAATGCTCTTATCTATTGTATGTCAAGAAACTGAATTGTAAGCTACAAGTATAATGTAAAATTAAAAATAACTTACTCTTATTCTGGGGTCTACCCATAGTGTAGCAGGGTATTGGTCAAAATTTGTTGAAATAAATCATTAGCATGCTGCGGCTAGTATCACATTCGTATTCTTCTTTTTCTATAGTAAAACTGACTACAACAGGTTTCAACTGGATACTTTCCGTTTGCCTTGATCCCGTACATTTGTCTTCATCTGACTATAGCCTTCTGTTTTTGATGTCATCAAGCATTCCAGCCTTTCTGCTTTACTGAACTCTCTTTCCTTCTACCTTTCCCTCTATGACCCTTAGACAGTTCCTACGCAATATATGCCCTAACCAAGATGTTTTTCTCTTTCTTATTACTTTCAGCAGTTTTCTTTCCTGTCCTACTCTTGTCACTACTTCATTGTTCCTCACTCTATTAGTCCATTTCACTTTAATCATTATTCATCGCAGTCAAATTTTGAAGCTCTTCTTTCTTTTTGATGGTCCGTGTTTCACTACTATTGTTTAATTTCTTGTAATTTGTATGAGTCCACATTGAAAAAGTATGTTTTGTTTTCAACATTGTAATTTGTTTCAGATATTTGAGTAAACATATCAGCAACCAATATTAAACAAAAATTAAGCAGGAAGGAGTTTAAAAAACATAATTAGGGTAACTGGAAATAAGCAATTCACTTCCTCCATTCTACCCCCCTCTATCTCTCTCTCACAGGTGCCAACATGCATGTGCATCTCCCCACACACTATTTCTTTCTTTTCCTCTATTTGTTACTAAGTTATTGTGAGCTCCCCAAAAGTGCAGTATTCTTGTATGACTAATGGAGAATGATGTAACTAAGAATAAACAACATGTCAAATTCAGTTCTCAAATAAATTTTGAGTCAGACTCATACCAGGCAGTGTACTGAATTGTGTATTAACAAGCAATATGCTTTTAAATTTATTCAAAGAATTGTTAAAATTATTAAAATTACTACTACTAGCCAGGCTGTTAAACCATGGTATACAGTTGTTGTGGACGAACGTTTTGGCCCCACTATCGGAGGCTATAATCACTGTCTGAAACAGTTAGCACGGTATCCGTCAATTTACCCCATTGATGAGGTAGGGACTATGTATTTTGCCTGAGAAGGTCCACTTATATAAACTTTCATACAGCACAATCTAAGCTGGCACAATAAACCAGTCAGCATCAGCATCAAGTGCTATCTGATTGGCTTGGGATCACAGCATGCCAAATCCTATTTAATAGGAGGTTTTCTCGCCTTCAATTCATTTACTTCTCAATGCCATCAATTCCCTTGATGGGAGCCCAATTGCTTGGAAGTGTACTATGAAGTACGCAGGGGTCACTCTTGATTGGCGCCTAAGCTTCAGAGCTCACGTATCCAACGTACTCCAGCATGCCCATGGTGTCAAAGCCAAACTTTTCCCATTTCTTTCCCATCGAGGGCCACTGCCAGTTCACACGAAGCTCTCAATATAGCTGCTCTTCCTCAGGGCCACCCTAATGTACGCAGTGCGAGCATTCTGGTCCCTGCTTCGGTCCAACATTGTTGAATGCCTGGAAGCCTTCCAGTCCCAGACACTCTGCTACATCTCCAACTCTCAGAAATTATGTAATAAGGTGAGGGTTGAAGATTCCATCGCTTGATGAGTTTGTATGATCTCTTGCACACAAACTCTTCGACCGTGCCTCCAAATCATCCTTTCCTTACCTCCAACACCTCAGCATAGACGAATGACCTCCCCTGTTAAACGCAGACACCTATGAGCCTTGCTAGATGACCCACCATAGCTCACTTAACACAGCTGCCCACTTGCTGACCTTCCCACTTGACAGATTCCGTTCCACTGCATGACGACAGAAGGATCGGGAGTTGCACCCTCTCTAGGTGTGCCAAGCACCAACTTCTGCGGTGACTTCTTCCCTCCACTCTCTATCGCCAAATGGCTGCCTCCCGGGACTCTTACCAGGCAGGTGGAAGTGTAATGACCCATTGTGGTTGTACAAATCCTGCCTCCCGTGTGAAGGGTTCCCGGAGACTCCCTCACTCCAGCCATGGTGGATCATGTCGTGATTCAGGCAATTAAACCCGCATCCTTCCACCACCAAAAATAAAAAAGGAGGCTCCCATCAACAAAAACGACAAGTTTCGCTACCAAGTCAGTGCAAGGAGCATTAGGCAGTCATCAGACCTGCTCGGACACTGCTGTCACTGGGGCATGCCTGCATTGTGCCTCTACATCCAAGTTCCTTCAATTCATAGCCAGCAACAGAACGATGTTTAAAGATCTCCAAGGACTCCATGTGGAGCCAAGGGTAGTAGCATTTTCCCAGGAGAAGAGCTTGGTCTCCTCAAAGAAAACAAGGTGATCACTGTTGGAGAGTGCATGCTCGGCCACCATGGATTTCTCCAGCTGCCTGAAGCAACAACAGCAGCTGTCTTCACCAATGTGGGTGCAGACACTGCGCATCGTGGTGCCAATGTACACTGTGCTGCATGAGCAAGGCACACTGTATGTAGCTCCCGACAAGAGCAGATCCCTTATGTTCTTCACCAGTCTCAGGAACTCTTGTACCATCTGTCTAATCGACTTGTAGATGATCCTCACGCCCCACCGACTCAGCAGCCTGCCAGTGCAGTCTGTCACCCCATGAATGTAGGGCAAGATCGCAACGCCAACTGTCTCCTGTGACAGTGACTCCACTGGCCTGGTGGATCTTGGCCAGACTTTATGCCTCACCTCCTTGACAGAGTAACCATTTGTCTGCAGCATCTTACTCCACTGGCCTGGCGGATCTTGGCCAGACTTTATGCCTCACCTCCTTGACAGAGTAACCATTTGTCTGCAGCATCTTGTTCAAGATGCTGCAGTTCCTTGTCAAGATACCAGGGCTCACAGATACTGATTCTAAGGATCAGGATGCCAAGAAAAGCCAGCTGGTCGTCCGCTTCTTTCTCCACGGTGAACTGGATCTGCGGTTGAACACTGTTGAGGTGCACCTGGAAACGTCCAAGCTCTTCTTTCTCATGGCTCAAGACCACAAAGGTGTCATCTATATACCGGAGCCAGCATCTCAGCTTCAGTGGCGCAGGTGATATCACCAGCTCCTCAAACTTTTCCATTCAAAAATGGAAGGTGAACCTAATAATGAATACTCTTTATTTTTTTGTAATTTAAATGTACATAAACATAACTTGTTTTCAGTTGACATAATTTCTTAATATATACCAACTACAATTAATTTTTAAAGTGCACAAGTGTAGTTTTGGTATAAATTGTTCGTTTCACAATCATCATGATTAATGGCAAAGAGTTAGTATGGGCGGGAACCCTCTCCCTTAGAAAGTCTCCATCAAATCTCAGTTTGAAATCCATTAATCACAGTTTGAACATTCTGGCATCTGGCATATCACTTTTAACTTTTATATATAAAACTTCTCCATATATTTTTTTTTGTATAAATTGTCCTGTTTTGGCATAAATTCAACAGGTTAACTGGACTATGTCTATACAGATTTGAAGCATGATTCATAAATAACTTTGAATACTTTGAAGCATTCTTAAATACAACCCACAACAATTTATTCATATTTTTTAATATTAAATTTCTGACAATCACAACAGAAATCAGTAGGTTCAGTGGTAATAATTATGTTACCACTGAAGGATTCAGTAAGTTAAAACGTATACTAGGTCAACAGAACGCTTGGGTTTATGCTGTTGCTCCAGCTGTACTATCTCCACACGTAATTGTTGTGAACAGTTATGGATATTATAATCCTCAATTTGGAACTCAGACAACATAAAAAACTAAAGCAATCTGACACTTTATTGAACACTTTGACATTTAATCTTTCATTTGTTTACAAAGATAAAATGCAATATGCCCTATTCAGATCTCACAGTACTCCCATAACAAATTAAAAGTCACTTCAGAGTAAGTAACTTACGGTATGTAGTAACAAATAATTGCTTGATATAGCTTCTGTATGTGCATCAGTAAACCATCACTAAACAAACACACTTTCTGTAGAGGGTGGTACAGAACCTTATATATCTCTTGAAGTTACTAACTTACCAAACTAGAAGCATTACTATTTTGCAATCTATGGTAACATCAGTTGTGCATGTGTGGTCTTCTTGGAAATTGTTAACATAATTACTTTGTCTTTTTATTAGAAATGCAAAATTTTTATATCCTAGAAGTTATGGGGATGACACTAAGCAGTCACAGAAGCATATATGATTACCAAGATTGAGGAACATAGTGACTGTTGGGAACTGAATTTTTTGCTTTTAGTAGTAAATCATTTGTACACATTGTAGTAAAACTAATTAGTGTACGGGTGTTTAATAAAACGCAGATGCTTTCGCGATGTGTCTTGTATGCCCGGATAACGAATAAAGTTACCTTTTAAAACTTGTTTGTAATCGTCAATTGATTTGTAAATGTTCTTATATTCGTGACTATTATTTCTATCAGTTATTTGGTTATCGTTTACTATATGGTATTTCAGTATTCGTTGATTAACAACGATTTTATAGGGATGAGAATGTAGTGTGCCACCGTTCGTTTGAAATCGGCGCGTAAATAATATTTGTTCTGTAATTGTTAACAGATCGTGTTACGCAACCCACTGGATCTACTTTCGTGTCTGGCTATATACTTATTCGCTTTGCTGGATGCGTGCTAGATATCCTTGCGCCCACTACAAATTTTCTCTTCTGTCTCCTGTAATTAATGATCTTTATAACCACTTTACTGAAATAAAATTGAACTGATGTGATTGACAAATTATATTTTTTATTTGTTATCTCTTTAAAACATTGATCAAATTGGCGTTCTATTAGTCGAACATTTACAGTTGGATGAGTTCATCCGCCGTGACAAATAGTCCGCAACAAAAAAAATTTCACAATATATATTTTATATTTCTCAGGTAATGGGTCCTTGGAGCTGCTAGGAAAGATAGGAAATATGCTTTCACTTAAAAATACAATGCATTACAAACATATATCTACCTCTTATCAACTAACAAAGTGTATGTAATAATGTGATATTCACTTTCAGAAGTTGCAATGGTGCTTAGAGCGAATGCCGAAAATGAAACATGGCCGACTGCCTGATTCGTATTTCGGAAAAATATATTTATTAAAATCCAACTAGAGTGCTTTAAATAAAGTTTTAGTTATAATAGTTTGTATATAGCCTCCTTTATCTGGAACAGCTATGTTTTTTGGTGGAAATTGTGTTGTGATGTTATGTAGTGGTCTCCTGCGCTTAACCAAAATTTCCTCACCGATTGGTTGTATATTCGGAATGGACGCCTTGGGTTGAGTGGCTATTTTCTTAAATTCTCATCAGTGTATTGGTTTTTCTTGGTTCTGGTGCCGTGTCATGTGCTGTCGATCTTTTCTGTGTTATGTTTTACTGGAAATGCCCCTCCTGGAGTAATTTTTTTTTCAGTTTATATTAATTTTTACTGCCAGCAATAGGCTACGCTGTTGAAGTTTTTGGTTTAACGCCTAACAATCAACTGTTCCTGAAAATACGTTTAAATTCCGTTGGTGACCTGCCTTTTGTGTTTTGTGATTGGTCTAAATTTCTGACCCCAAGTCACGTGACTAAAAACTATGAAAACTGGCGATTTTAATTCTGTCACCTCAAATTACTTTTTATTTATTTTAACTTTAATTTATGACTAATTAGTACCATTTTATTGTTTATCAAAATTAAATCGTTTTGATACTGATTACGCCCCATTTTGGCCTCTTATCTGCTGTGTTGACAGGTTTATAGTTTTGTGTTTTGAGGCATTGACCTAATCTTGTTTGACATTTCTATTGTATGTCTTACATATCTAATATTTTCTAACATTGTTATTCTTACTACTAAACATAATTCTGAGTATTCCTACTTTACATACAATATCATTAATTTAAATACATATACCTATTTTTCTGACAATAACAATAATACTGAAGCCATGTCAGCTTAGTGGCTTACTAAACACTGTACAGTTATGCTTCCTATCCATATTATGACAGTAATGGATGGGTTATATATCTCCTTCCATTAACATCTTTCTATTTTATCACAATGAAGCTTTTATTTTTGGTTTTATTTAATTTGGTAACGTTTATCTAAATAATTCAATGTTGCTTGGGTCTGGCTCAATTCTTTGGGCCTATATGTCTAGCAGTTAGTTATTTCTGTATAATAGCTTTTTTATACAATTAGATCTTTCCCAATTACGTGATTAACATATTTGAATAATTTATGAACATCCTGTTCTATAAACAATTAACATTTTTTTCAACAAAACTATTTATAATATTGAAATTAATGGTACACACAGGTTCCCCATATTAACTACTTCTAACACAACTAAACATGTGTGTTTATTACCCGCGCTGGAATTTTAAGAAGGCAAATTGGGCGAAATTCCGCACACTTACAGATGAAGCTCTTTCCCTCACATTAGTATCAGACTCTCCTGAGAAGACTATTGAGGCAGTAAATAAAACATTGCTCGACTGTGCTCTCCAATGTATACCCCGTGGACAGGAAAAAAAATGCCAACCCTTTTGGAACTCTACTCTGTCCTACTTGAAGGGAAAACGAGACCACTGCCGCCGCACAGCCGAACGGACGAGAGCAACTGAAGACCTCATCTCCCTCAGGAGACACCAAGCCAGGCTGCACGCAGAAATAAAGAGTTTTAAGCGCTCTGCCTTCAAGACTTTTATAGCCAAACTTGACTTTAGGAATAACGACACCCAAGCCTACAAATATATCTCACGGCTTAATAACGACAACCCGCCAAAGGCACAACAACCATTGCTCTGTGCCAACCGCCCACTCACCGATCCCTCGGACATCGCCAATGC
Source organism: Magicicada septendecula (assembly GCA_034769895.1). Taxonomy (NCBI): domain Eukaryota; kingdom Metazoa; phylum Arthropoda; class Insecta; order Hemiptera; family Cicadidae; genus Magicicada; species Magicicada septendecula. Next base: position 464,768,219 of record CM068369.1, read on the forward strand.
CTTATGCAAGCACTATGCGAATATAAGCCGAGTACACGGAGATAAAGCCATAGCCAGAACTCTGCTAAAACGACCCTCGGCCACATGTTTAGATAAGAAAACCCAAGACCTCTCCTATGATCCTTTTACTATTGTTGAGCTAGAAAATGCCCTTGTGCAAACCAAAGAAAAGAAGTCTGCTGGCGTGGACGAAATTTTCCCCGAATTCCTCACACACATGGGCAATACAGCCAAGAAAACCGTGCTAGCCGCCATCAATTTGACATGGGAAAAACACGTGCCCCACATATGGAAGAAGGCCGAAATCGTCCCTATCCTAAAAAAGGGAAAACAAGCAGACTCAGCAGAAAGCTACAGGCCTATCTCCCTGACGAGCGTCCTGTGTAAACTAGCAGAAAGGATGATCACAAACCGTTTGAATCAACTAGTTGAGGCTAAACAAATTGTTGACCACGCCCAAGCCGGATTCCGCAGACACCGCAGCACGATGGATCACGTAACCAATTTCACACAACACGTCAAAGACGGGTTCCACAGAAAAATGTCAACGTTAGCAGTGCTAGTCGATATAAAAGATGCATATGACACGGTATGGAAACCCATGCTCATCCATAAGCTGGCCATACACGGAATATCTGGCAAACTATTCAAATGGATTAAGTCGATTTGTCCCAAAGACAAATCCGAGTCCGTTATTCAAATTGCACATCGAAATTTCGCATCCAACAGCAAGGACTAGCCCAAGGAGCAGTGCTGAGCTGCTCGCTGTTTAATATCATGATCGATGACATTCTCGAAGCAGTAAGAAGTGTGCCAGGCGTCAAAGCGCTCCTCTATGCGGACGACCTTCTCATCTGGGCAACCAGTGGAAACACACTGTCACTTGAGGCGTGCCTGAACGAGGCCTTAATAAAACTCGAGATGTGGGCAAAGCGAAACGCAATGACAGTAAATTCTGGCAAAACCACCTTTCAACTGTTCTCACTCTCTACAAAAGTACTGCCAATTAGCCTATTTTACAGCGGGACAGCGCTGGAAGAAAGCGCCATTTCTAAATACCTGGGAGTACAATTGGATAGGCGCTTAACGTGGAAACCTCATGTGGACCAAAGCGCGTAAAGGGCTTTAAAAAGAACACGACTACTAAAGAGATTGACAGGCACTAAGTGGGGAGCTAACCAAGATGTCCTAAAGACTACCTATAAAGCATATATTAGACCCATGCTAGAATATGGAAGCGAAGTCACCGTCACAGCAAGCGCCAGCGTACAAAACAAACTCGATCTCGCACAAAATACAGCCCTAAGAGTAATAACAGGCGCTGCAAAATCCACCCCCATCGAGGCCATGGAGGCACAAACCCAGATAGAACCATTACAGTCATATAGAGAAAGGTCAGCACTGCGATTCTGGGAGCGCTCCAGGCGTGTCTACAAGCGTCTATGGAACGACTACCGACAACCTACTCCCAGGCTAAAGACACAAATAACCCCATTAACCATGTACAAAAACATCGCCGAAAAATACGATATTGCCCTCACAGAAACAGCGCCGCTGAATACCCATCAGGACTTCTTCAGTCTCTTACCCCAAGCCAGCTACCATCTTAAGAACCACTCAGCACCTAAACATGCATCCACAGATTTAGAACTAAAGCAGTCAGCTTTGCAAACCATCCACGAAGATTATCCCGAGCAAGAGTGGATCCATATCTACACTGACGGCTCATCAATTCCGGGCAATGGAAAAACAGGAGCTGGGTATTATAGCCGCCTTTTCCAAGGACACTTAGCCGTGGGCAGCCCCCTTAGTAACTACGATGGGGAAATCGAAGCAGTTCACGGTGCCGTTGATGAACTGGAAAAAATCACTCCCCCTTCAAAAGCCGTGCTCCTAGTCGACTCGCAGGCCGCAATATGCAGTCTATCACGGAACTCTCAAACCGACTGCCAAAGAACTATTGACTGTAGAAGGAAACTGGAGACCCTGGCGAGTCGAGGGCGGATCCTAAAACTCCAATGGATACCCAGTCATGTCAACATCTGGGGCAATGAGGAGGCCGATAAACTGACCAAGCAAGGCACAACCCTACCCCAGCCTACCCGCCCGCAGTCCCTACAATCTTCCAAAGCTCAAATAAACTCCGCCGTCAGCATATGGAATAAGCGAAGACTGTCTGAGGTGGCCGCCGGTAAAAAATGGGAAAGCCTCGTCACCGAGGGCCCAATCAACCCCAACCTCCCTCGTGCAGTGTGTGTCGCCAACTTCCGACTAAAAAAAAGGACACGACTATCTCGCTTCACATCTGCACCACCTCCACGCGCTGCCAACCCCTGAGTGCCAGCTGTGCGGCCACGCGACGATGGACGCCGACCATCTGAGAGACTGCTCGGCCTTAGACCACACCCCGTCCAACGAGGACACCGAGATCGCCGAAGCCCGACGGTACTGGTCAGCGCGTCGCCTAATGGCTCAACAGCCAAGGGTGGGCGTTGGCTAGTAAGTAAGTAAGTAAGTTTATTACCCTAACGCTTTTGTATATCACTATTCCTATTATCTAAATTATATCATAACAAACAATAACTGTTTACTATTTTAAACTTATTATGTGTTTATAACCCTATGGATAAATAATTGGTAATGAAATAGAACATTTTAGTTTATAAAACACTTAAAAAAAACACTTTGCACTATATTTTGGTTCTTACTTTCATATATGTGGTTCATAATACCATTATCACTTTAATTTCCCCCACTAACTTTCACCTCCCCACTGGTTTATCTCATGATCTTTTGATCATCACTCAATTACTTTGGGAGTGCACTCTCACTACCTTTACTTGTTTTAGTATATTGACTTACAATGGTTTCTTATACTAGTACATATTCTGTTATTATTTATTCTATTACATTGTATTCTTAACTTTGTTTTATATTTATTGGGTTTTCCTACCAAGGTAATCGTTACTCAAAAGAATGTGACTAGTTTACTTATTAAATTGGGTCTATTTGTTATGTCTCTTGGTCCAAACTTCTGTTACAAGTTCTAATCCTAGTTCCTTGCCTCTTCTCATTTCTTCTATTAAATGTTGATTCTTCTTTTGGTATACATTGTCACACGTTTCATTTTTTATCATCAATACATCTATAGTTCATGTTCGATTGGTTTATGTTGGATTTGTTCATGCCCCTCACCTACCAACTATTGGGTTTTTGTCACGTTATTAGAAATTTTTCTTTGTTTGTTTTCTTCTGAATTTCTTTTTATAACTACGGTTTCTTACAAAATATTTATTTAATCTTCTTTGATTACTTTCGTTGGATTTGGAATTGATATTTTAATGTTTATTACATACTTCTCAATAAGTTTTTTCCCCTTCATGGCTTGTGCTAGCACTTGTTATTGATCTCTTATTGTTATAATATATCTTATACATGTGATGAAATGTACCGTCACAACATATGTAGTGAATCGAACTTTAGAAGACACTGGAAAACAGTAAGTAATGTAGAAAATCATGTTCATTGTTGTTGACTCTATTGGTAATGTATTCAAGCGAGTTTATAAGGTTTGTGTAAACAGAAGAAAATAAAGCTCAACTTTGTGAGTTATATGGCTAATCAATTCCTAGTTGTATGCCTAAAGCTAAACACATTTAGGTTGCATACATAACATTTGGTGACCATGATGGGAGAAACATTTGTGGGTAAGTTTATTAAGGGCCGTGTTTTCAAATTTTAACTAAAACGTAAAATGAGTTTTAAAGTAATTAGAAAAATAGTTTGTATAAGGACAATTTTTAACTAACTTCAAAAAAGGTTCTATACGTGACACGTATGTATGTATGTTTGTCCAATGATTTCTCGAAAACTACTGTATGGATTTTGATGAAACTTGGTTTATTTTACTTGGCATTGTTTAACTTAGGTCACAGAACAAGACTTTTTTTAATTGGTTATTAATAGTTTTTACTATTTTATATTTATAAAATTATTACTTTACTATTAAGCAACAATATGTTTAATTTTGGGCTATGTAACTAAGGATACAATTTTTTTTTACTCTCGATTTGTTTTTTCACATCTGACATCTGACATTACATCTTGGTCAATTCTCCATTGTATGTCCTTTAAACCCATTGTTAATTCTTTCCAACTTCTAATCTTAACATTTCTTGATGTGGTCGAAGATCATGTGGGTGCTTTAAGATTTTGTTTGGATCTAGCTCATAAGTCCACCTAGACTTAGGTGCTTAATGCCACATAGGCTTGTCCTTTTGCAAATAATTTTTTACTCAGATTTGTAATGATATTAATAAGAAGGCCCCAATACTTCTTTACTTATCTCATCAGAAGATTTTGAAAAACCAAAAGCCCCTGGGTCACCACCACATTTTGACAGGGGGAATGTGGAAACCACAACACTGTCCCTGTGAAAACAATTTTAAAATATCAAACTTTTCCTTATCAGAAATTCCAAGGTCCGTGAGACGAACTCGTTGAGCATAGGTTAGGTTAAGGCAGGTGACGTTAAAAATAACTTAACTCATATTCATTATTATTCACACTAATTTATTAATTGATATTATTAATATAAAATATTCCAAAAATAATAATATATTTTGTATAATATGTTTTGTAAAAGACATAGTCTTTTATAAGGTAACCTATTTGAACGGTTACTGGTACCTTAAGTGGTTCAATCAGTTTCACCTAGAATTTTGAAAACATTTTACTGTAATATACCACATTACCACATTAACATTAACATTAACGTTATATTAAATTGAATTTATACAAATATTATATTAAATTATGTTATAATAGCAATACAAATCGGCACCTTTTCTTTATTCTCTTTCTCTCACACCCCCGTTTTCCTTGCTCCTTCTCTCGCGCTCTTGTTCTCTTGCATTCACTCTCTGACACCCCCGATATTATTGTTTATTTAATATTTTTTATTTTATTTAGCCAAAATTTCCCACTTGATTACTTATCTGATAATTGTCCAACGATTGTGTCGTATTGTTGTTCAACGAGATGCTTTTTCTCGCACACAATACTAGGTCAATACTACGTACTATGCTGTACGAAGGCTTACACGGCTGGTGTCATTTTGATTGAAATTAACTCCCGGGATGTTTGGCTGTGGTCCAAAGTTTCTGACAAAACCAGATGTTTCGGTAGTACCACTGACTGCCATCTTCAGTGAAAACGAGTCAACGCTAACGTGGGATGTTTTACATTAGGACCACAGTACTGAGGTTAAGGCTACTTTTTTTTAAGAGTCCCGCACATGCGTCCAATGTACCGCCGGAGCAGCTCGGTAAGGTGTTTCGCAAGATGATAGGTTGGAGTAGCACTGACAATTGGTCTCAGTGGAACATCCACTACAAATTCAAGTTCCATATCGTAGCTTCATACATGAAGACATCTTTACAAGAGTTCCATTAACACAATTTAACACGGTATTTTATAACTCATTTAAAATTTAAATTTCAAACGAATATTCATATTAACTCAATTACATGACTGTATTCAGTAGGTATGTCAATTATTCAATCCACATTATAAATATTACCAAACAGACACATTTCACAATAAAAATTAAAATATTGCAAAATTATAATATTGTTACGACATTACAGAACAATCTACGTGTTTCTCGAATGTTTCAGTGGAATCCGGCTGTAATGTGTGTGCGTACATGATTCTCAACGCTTTAGCTAGACTGTTCCAGATGTTGCGTGGCTGCGCGCGCTGTGTGCAAGGCCACAGTCAATTACGTTCTGGTGTTTTCTAGTAGCGTACTTGACGCGGAGTACGGAATATTCTGGATTTTTGGTGGGGTATAAATACAAGTACTCAGCGACGCTCAGTTCAGTTATTGTTGCGATTTATACCAGTGGGGTTGAAGTATTGTGGCGAAGTGTTATGTGTTTTTATAATTGTGCGGGAGAATTGTAATACAATTGTGTTTTATATTAGTTGACATTTTATTTGCATGTGAACAATTTTTATTTGATTATTACAAACTGATTAAATTGTATAAAAATTCAAATAATTGTGTTTGATATTAATAATTTTATTGAAAAATAAAATTTTTCATTTGAAGCTTCTATAATGAAAATCATGAAATTGGATTTGAAAGTAAATTTATTAAATATAGTTTTTTGAATTTAGGTTGTCGATTAATAAATATTCTTGCTTGATTTAATCGACCAGGATGGAAAAATAAGGATGGAATGGAATTTTAATTAAAGCTGGTGATTAGTGACTTAATTGGTGTCTTGTACTTATTTTGTTTTCCACTGTACCATACGACCAGGGCCGCCTCCAGTGCTTCTGCTGCCCTATGCAGTATTTATGAATACCGCCTCCTCCCTATTTTAACTCTCAACACATTCATGCACACAAGAGCTACTCTAAAGATACGGTGATTGCCTAGTAATGATGATTAGGAATGTTTGCATTGTTGTGTTTATCAAATAACTAGAACTTTTTCGCGTTTACGATGCGGCAAACAGCTACAATAAAAATTGTAAAATTGTAGAGGCAATACAAGGAATCGAGAGACAATGAAAATGTGCCTATGTGATGACTTAAAATTAAAATACTAACTAAAATTCATTATGATTGAAATATAACAAAAGTAATGTATCATATACCTTAGTTAAAAAGTACACGTCTAGCTTTTGCACTAGCAAACTTCTTTATGACTTCGTTATAATCAAGTGATTCAGCTAACTTAAGTTCTATCAAAACAGTCGCCAGACTACTAGTATCTGCTGATGACTCATGCAAGGCAGCACTCATTCTCAGGTTCACGTTCTCTCATTCAAGAGTTTTCGACTCTTCGTTAAACTACACTGACTTTATACATAAAGTAATTCTTACTGATCTTATACCTATATTGTGATGAAATTATGTGAATATTATATTTTTTATACCAATTCACATATATACCAATTTTGTTTTTTATTGTATACTCAAATACCCCACCTTACAACACACATAACCTAATACATGATGTCTTATAACTAATCACATATTTATATACAAACAAAAAATGTCCTAATATTCCATTACATATCCTAAGTCATTATTGTAGAAAGCAAATTATCAGAATCATGAAACTCATAATCAAATACCTATAATTGTAGTATCATCATAAATCATCCTTATGTTACTTAATTTTTAAATTTACATGTAATTTTAATCACAACGCGAGGTTGATACTACGCCTTGCGAAACTGATTCTTCAGTACACATAAATACTTATTCACTTCCCAGGCCAAAATTACGCACTTAGTTCGATGCTGTCTCTAACCCATGAAAATTCCAATGAAATGTACCATTGCAGAATGACTACTGCAGTTTCCAGGATCGCCCCCCGTAGTATATGCTACGACGGTCTACTCGATCGTCGTAGGTACAGTGGAAACAAAATAAGTACAAGACACAAATTAAGTCACTAATCACACCTTTAATTTTTACAGTTAAACAGTTCGTAATTAACAACACAGTCTGCTATAACAAATCAAATAAAAATTGTTCACACGCAATAAAAATGTCACTAATATTAAACACAATTGTATTACAACATACCGTCCGATTAAAACACAACACTTAACTAATGACCACTTGAACGCGCACAGTAATATTGCCGAGAATAACTCTGGAACCGCACAGTCAATAATTCGCTCTAATACTGAAAACTAAGGCCGCTACCGCCATGTATTTATAGTCCCGCTCACACACCAGGAGCTTCCAAACTGCGTCTTATCTCTCGTGTGAACTACGTAATTAACTGCGGCCTTGACACAGTACGAGCACCCGAGCGAAGCCCGGCACAGTCGAGAAGATTCTCGCAAAATGCGTCTACAAGCACGTACGCCACATGCTTACATTCTGGATCTCTCTGGAACGTTCGATAAACATGTAGATTGTTCTATGATGTCGTAACACTGCCTCCTCCTTAAGCCTGTTCGTCCTGAACTGGCAAACCGTCTCTAAGTTGTACTTAGCCAGGCGATCTAGGTGGACGACCTTGAACTTTCGCTGTCCTTCCTGTTGAATCCAATAAACAACATCGTTAATTCTTTTTTTTACAGTGTAGGGTCCTACCCAGTTAGACTGAAGCTTAGGTGAGCGACCACGACGGCGCTTTGGATTGAACAACCAGACCTGATCTCCTTCTTGGAAACCCACACTATTGCTGCGAGTGTCATACCAAGTTTTCATTTTATCACTGCCAATCTTCAGCCGTCCTCTTACCAAGCGATTCATTTCTCGCAGTTGGTTTTCTAATTGCGAGGAATAGTTCTGCGGATCTTGGGACTGAGTCTCAGGTGATCCGAACATTAAGTCCCCAGGAAGATGAATCTCCCGCCCAAACACCAATTTTGCTGGTTGTGTCGTGTACTGATGATCTATACGCCATGAGGAATAGTGGTATACGTTGGGTCCAGTCTGTTTGGTTCTCGTCAACAACCTTCGAAAGATGCTGTTCAAGTGTCCTATTGAATCTCTCAACCATCCCGTCCGACTGAGGATGCAGAGGCGTTGTCCTGGTCTTTAGTCCGAGTAGACGGCGTAATTATTTAAACACTCCTGATTCGAAATTTCTCCCTTGATCCGTATGGATTTCCATAGGGACTCCACAACGACAACAGAAGTTGTGAACTAACTGCTTTGCCACAGTGTTAACCTCCTGATTTGTAATTGCGTAGGCTTCCACCCACTTAGTAAAGTAGTCCCCTACAACAATGATGTACCGGTTTCCATTGTCAGTAACTGGGAATGGTCCAGCAGTGTCTATAGCAATTCTCTCGAAAGGCAGTCCAACATTATACTGTCTCATTTTACCCCTGCTTCTGGTTTGTGGGCCCTTGCTTGCAGCACATATTTCACACGTCCGAACCCATTCCTCTATGTCGTGGCGAAGATGAAGCCAATAGAATCGCTTCCGTATTTTGTCAAGGGTTTTGTTAACGCCAAGATGGCCTCCAGATGTTCCATCGTGCATCTCCTTCAAAAAAGACTGCACTTTACTTCGGGGAACTATCAACTGAATGACCACGTCTCGCCCATCTGCACTTTCCCAAGCCCTTTTCAGCAATCCGTTTTCTAAGGTGAGAGATTCCCATTGTGCCCAGTAGCCCTTCAACACTGCAGAACCATGGCAGATATCTTGCCAATCCGGGCGGCGACCTTCCTCTTTTGCTGTCAAGATCGGTCTAATGTCTTCATATATTGATTTAAATGGAATAAATCCTATTGTAGTCCCAAGCCACGTGTTTGTTAACCAAATACACTGTACTCACCGTCTATGGCTTTTTTCCTTGATGTTTTTTCCAGTTTACATGTTTCAAGGCGCTTGCCTCATCATCAGAACTTATAAAATCAATCTATGTCATAAATAATGACATTTGTCAAAATATTAAAAACACAATACGGCAATTAAACTATGTACATAAATTCGCTTTAAAAATGTTCGGTGTGCCTTGCAAGACAACACGCGCCGTACTGACGTAATCTAAGCCTTATCTCGACTATATCTCATAGCGGTATCTTACAGTATATTTGATTTATACTGTAATTGGTCGTTTAACACATGTGGCTTGGTACTGGCGTCGTTGTATGCTTTGTAAATTTCATATTCTTCAAGGGCGTTCAAATAACTCCCTTTACTGCAGAAATGAAGGGGTATTAAATTTGAGCTAAAATCCGTGTAACTGTGACTGTTGTCTATGAGGTGCTTGGCGAAATTTGACTTGATATTGTCGAAGTTGTAAACTCGTGTAGGGGGTCTATGTTCAGAAAATCTTTTCAAAAAACCTCGACCCGTCTGGCCCACATAAAAAGCCTCACAGTCGTTGCAGACTAGCTTATAAACACCCGTTTTATTTTCAAGACTGGTATGTTCACGGGTGCGGAGATTATTCAAGATGTTATTACTAGTCTTATAGGAAACGACTATGTTGTTAACTTTATTAATGGTTGACTTAAAAATCCCCGGCATGAAATGCGTATAAGGTGCCGCAATGTATTTGCGTGCCTTTGTTTCGAGGTTCTCATTTCTATTATTTATATCTTTAGTTTCATTTTTAATAGTGTTACTCTTCTTTTTCTTTTGTTTTTTTTAAATATTATCTATTATTCTTTCATTGTACCCGTTGTTAAACGCAATGACTTTAATGGTATTTAACTCTTCGATATAATCCTCGATGCTAAGGGGTATAGACAACAAGCGATGTATCATGCTATGGAATGCAGCTAATTTCTGTGAAATGGGGTGGAACGATGAGGCATGTATGACAGCGTCAGTCATCGTGGGCTTCCTAAATATATTAAAACATAGTTTTTTAGTAACAAAATTCTTAGTTACTGTCAAATCCAGAAAATGTAACCGACCTCCAACTTCATTCTCCAAAGTAAACTGTATCTTGTTGTTAATGCCATTCAAGTAATTGTGGAGCTTGTCAATTTGGCGATTTGTGCCTTTATACACCATAAAAGTGTCGTCGACATATCTACCATAGAACACCACATTGTAATTATATGTAGGATTTGCAAACAAGAAAGAATTTTCAAAGTAATTTAAGTATACTTCCGCTAGAATACTAGAGAGTGGGGAACCCATAGCTAACCCCTCCAGCTGTCTGAAAAACTGTTTGTCATGTGTGAAATAATTCTGGTCCAAAATCACTTCCAACAATTCTAATATTTCATTTATGCAAATAGCATCCAGTTTATTGGTGTTAACAAGGTTAGATCTTAATAGGCGTAAGGTTTCACTCACCGGTACATTTGTATACAAGTTCACAATGTCAAAAGAAATAAGTTTATAGTGGGGTTCAATCATCAGGTTTTTCACTTTTTCAACGAAATCACAACTATTAATCAAACTTCGATTATTAGTCAAATGTAAATTATGTTTTAATATACTCACTAATTTTCTAGCTGCTTTGTAACCGGGAGCAGTGGTAAAATTTACTAGTGGTCTAATAGGAATCCCCTCCTTGTGAAGCTTTGGCAGACCTGATAAAACGGGCGCTTTAGAATTAATTGGTTTTAAAGAACGTCTAGTACGTTCATCAAAGAGATGTGTACACATGTTTAAGCTGCGATTAAGACGTTTTACGTATAAATCCGTGGGGTCAGAGGTTAGCAGGGTGATATTATTATTTGCAATGAAATCGCGTATTTTATCGTCATAATCATTCTTATTTATAATAACCAGAGTGTTACCCTTATCCGCTTTAGTGACAAGGGCTTGATCGTCAGATAGTTTTTTCTTTAATGTTTTTAAAATCCTACGTTCGGCGTTATAATTAGTCATAGAAGGAATGGGAGAATGCACGTTATTAAGTTGGTTACGTATAATTTTGTTAAATTTGTTATTTATTATGAACCGTGCTTCATCTTGTTCTTTTTGATCACTAATTGCTTTAATCACAGTTTCGGCACTAGCAACTTCAGTTAGAATGTGCCTTGTGTTGAAGTTCGGCTTATGTAATGGGAGATTGTATTTTAATCCTTTATTTAAAAGATTTTCTTCGTCAGTATTTAATTCAATCGGAGTCAAATTACATAGTCGTGTATGGAACACGTGTTTACAACTAGTATTACTGGTTTTAGGTATTTGAACGTCTATTAACCTTTGTAACTTGTTAAGCTGCGTCATACGCATATTGTAAACAACAACTTCTATCGTACTGTTTATAAATTCCAGATAATGATCTAGTGCAGCTGGATGTACGTCATTAAGTAGTTGTAAGTGTGCTCCATACAATTTAGAATTAAGAAATGATTTCTTAATATATAACGACCTCAATTCCTCTTTAATTCTAAAAATCTCTGCGCGTTTTTTAGCTTTCATATCTGCAATATACGTGCCTTTAAACTTTATAATAGCGTAATTCGGGATAACCTTATTTTTCAAGCATGCTTTATTAAATCTAATATGCAGAATGGTCTTATGCAATTGTGTTTTAATATTCTGAAATCTGCGTACTACGTTATCACGACTATTGTTATTCATATTGATTTAAATGGAATAAATCCTATTTTAGTCCCAAGCCACGTGTTTGTTAACCAAATACACTGTACTCACCGTCTATGGCTTTTTTCCTTGATGTTTTTTCCAGTTTACATGTTTCAAGGCGCTTGCCTCATCATCAGAACTTATAAAATCAATCTATGTCATAAATAATGACATTTGTCAAAATATTAAAAACACAATACGGCAATTAAACTATGTACATAAATTCGCTTTAAAAATGTTCGGTGTGCCTTGCAAGACAACACGCGCCGTACTGACGTAATCTAAGCCCTATCTCGACTATATCTCATAGCGGTATCGTACAGTATATTTGATTTATACTGTAATTGGTCGTTCAACACATTACAGATTTTTATGTTTTTTATGTGGGCCAGACGGGTCGAGGTTTTTTGAAAAGATTTTCTGAACATAGACCCCCTACACGAGTTTACAACTTCGACAATATCAAGTCAAATTTCGCCAAGCACCTCATAGACAACAGTCACAGTTACACGGATTTTAGCTCAAATTTAATACCCCTTCATTTCTGCAGTAAAGGGAGTTATTTGAACGCCCTTGAAGAAGGGCTTTACAAAGCATACAACGACGCCAGTACCAAGCCACATGTGTTGAACGACCAATTACAGTATAAATCAAATATACTGTACGATACCGCTATGAGATATAGTCGAGATAAGGCTTAGATTACGTCAGTACGGCGCGTGTTGTCTTGCAAGGCACACCGAACATTTTTAAAGCGAATTTATGTACATAGTTTAATTGCCGTATTGTGTTTTTAATATTTTGACAAATGTCATTATTTATGACATAGATTGATTTTATAAGTTCTGATGATGAGGCAAGCGCCTTGAAACATGTAAACTGGAAAAAACATCAAGGAAAAAAGCCATAGACGGTGAGTACAGTGTATTTGGTTAACAAACACGTGGCTTGGGACTACAATAGGATTTATTCCATTTAAATCAATATGAATAACAATAGTCGTGATAACGTAGTACGCAGATTTCAGAATATTAAAACACAATTGCATAAGACCATTCTGCATATTAGATTTAATAAAGCATGCTTGAAAAATAAGGTTATCCCGAATTACGCTATTATAAAGTTTAAAGGCACGTCTATTGCAGATATGAAAGCTAAAAAACGCGCAGAGATTTTTAGAATTAAAGAGGAATTGAGGTCGTTATATATTAAGAAATCATTTCTTAATTCTAAATTGTATGGAGCACACTTACAACTACTTAATGACGTACATCCAGCTGCACTAGATCATTATCTGGAATTTATAAACAGTACGATAGAAGTTGTTGTTTACAATATGCGTATGACGCAGCTTAACAAGTTACAAAGGTTAATAGACGTTCAAATACCTAAAACCAGTAATACTAGTTGTAAACACGTGTTCCATACACGACTATGTAATTTGACTCCGATTGAATTAAATACTGACGAAGAAAATCTTTTAAATAAAGGATTAAAATACAATCTCCCATTACATAAGCCGAACTTCAACACAAGGCACATTCTAACTGAAGTTGCTAGTGCCGAAACTGTGATTAAAGCAATTAGTGATCAAAAAGAACAAGATGAAGCACGGTTCATAATAAATAACAAATTTAACAAAATTATACGTAACCAACTTAATAACGTGCATTCTCCCATTCCTTCTATGACTAATTATAAAGCCGAACGTAGGATTTTAAAAACATTAAAGAAAAAACTATCTGACGATCAAGCCCTTGTCACTAAAGCGGATAAGGGTAACACTCTGGTTATTATAAATAAGAATGATTATGACGATAAAATACGCGATTTCATTGCAAATAATAATATCACCCTGCTAACCTCTGACCCCACGGATTTATACGTAAAACGTCTTAATCGCAGCTTAAACATGTGTACACATCTCTTTGATGAACGTACTAGACGTTCTTTAAAACCAATTAATTCTAAAGCGCCCGTTTTATCAGGTCTGCCAAAGCTTCACAAGGAGGGATTCCTATTAGACCACTAGTAAATTTTACCACTGCTCCCGGTTACAAAGCAGCTAGAAAATTAGTGAGTATATTAAAACATAATTTACATTTGACTAATAATCGAAGTTTGATTAATAGTTGTGATTTCGTTGAAAAAGTGAAAAACCTGATGATTGAACCCCACTATAAACTTATTTCTTTTGACATTGTGAACTTGTATACAAATGTACCGGAGAGTGAAACCTTACGCCTATTAAGATCTAACCTTGTTAACACCAATAAACTGGATGCTATTTGCATAAATGAAATATTAGAATTGTTGGAAGTGATTTTGGACCAGAATTATTTCACACATGACAAACAGTTTTTCAGACAGCTGGAGGGGTTAGCTATGGGTTCCCCACTCTCTAGTATTCTAGCGGAAGTATACTTAAATTACTTTGAAAATTCTTTCTTGTTTGCAAATCCTACATATAATTACAATGTGGTGTTCTATGGTAGATATGTCGACGACACTTTTATGGTGTATAAAGGCACAAATCGCCAAATTGACAAGCTCCACAATTACTTGAATGGCATTAACAACAAGATACAGTCTACTTTGGAGAATGAAGTTGGAGGTCGGTTACATTTTCTGGATTTGACAGTAACTAAGAATTTTGTTACTAAAAAACTATGTTTTAATATATTTAGGAAGCCCACGATGACTGACGCTGTCATACATGCCTCATCGTTCCACCCCATTTCACAGAAATTAGCTGCATTCCATAGCATGATACATCGCTTGTTGTCTATACCCCTTAGCATCGAGGATTATATCGAAGAGTTAAATACCATTAAAGTCATTGCGTTTAACAACGGGTACAATGAAAGAATAATAGATAATATTTAAAAAAAACAAAAGAAAAAGAAGAGTAACACTATTAAAAATGAAACTAAAGATATAAATAATAGAAATGAGAACCTCGAAACAAAGGCACGCAAATACATTGCGGCACCTTATACGCATTTCATGCCGGGGATTTTTAAGTCAACCATTAATAAAGTTAACAACATAGTCGTTTCCTATAAGACTAGTAATAACATCTTGAATAATCTCCGCACCCGTGAACATACCAGTCTTGAAAATAAAACGGGTGTTTATAAGCTAGTCTGCAACGACTGTGAGGCTTTTTATGTGGGCCAGACGGGTCGAGGTTTTTTGAAAAGATTTTCTGAACATAGACCCCCTACACGAGTTTACAACTTCGACAATATCAAGTCAAATTTCGCCAAGCACCTCATAGACAACAGTCACAGTTACACGGATTTTAGCTCAAATTTAATACCCCTTCATTTCTGCAGTAAAGGGAGTTATTTGAACGCCCTTGAAGAATATGAAATTTACAAAGCATACAACGACGCCAGTACCAAGCCACATGTGTTAAACGACCAATTACAGTATAAATCAAATATACTGTAAGATACCGCTATGAGATATAGTCGAGATAAGGCTTAGATTACGTCAGTACGGCGCGTGTTGTCTTGCAAGGCACACCGAACATTTTTAAAGCGAATTTATGTACATAGTTTAATTGCCGTATTGTGTTTTTAATATTTTGACAAATGTCATTATTTATGACATAGATTGATTTTATAAGTTCTGATGATGAGGCAAGCGCCTTGAAACATGTAAACTGGAAAAAACATCAAGGAAAAAAGCCATAGACGGTGAGTACAGTGTATTTGGTTAACAAACACGTGGCTTGGGACTACAATAGGATTTATTCCATTTAAATCAATATGAATAACAATAGTCGTGATAACGTAGTACGCAGATTTCAGAATATTAAAACACAATTGCATAAGACCATTCTGCATATTAGATTTAATAAAGCATGCTTGAAAAATAAGGTTATCCCGAATTACGCTATTATAAAGTTTAAAGGCACGTCTATTGCAGATATGAAAGCTAAAAAACGCGCAGAGATTTTTAGAATTAAAGAGGAATTGAGGTCGTTATATATTAAGAAATCATTTCTTAATTCTAAATTGTATGGAGCACACTTACAACTACTTAATGACGTACATCCAGCTGCACTAGATCATTATCTGGAATTTATAAACAGTACGATAGAAGTTGTTGTTTACAATATGCGTATGACGCAGCTTAACAAGTTACAAAGGTTAATAGACGTTCAAATACCTAAAACCAGTAATACTAGTTGTAAACACGTGTTCCATACACGACTATGTAATTTGACTCCGATTGAATTAAATACTGACGAAGAAAATCTTTTAAATAAAGGATTAAAATACAATCTCCCATTACATAAGCCGAACTTCAACACAAGGCACATTCTAACTGAAGTTGCTAGTGCCGAAACTGTGATTAAAGCAATTAGTGATCAAAAAGAACAAGATGAAGCACGGTTCATAATAAATAACAAATTTAACAAAATTATACGTAACCAACTTAATAACGTGCATTCTCCCATTCCTTCTATGACTAATTATAACGCCGAACGTAGGATTTTAAAAACATTAAAGAAAAAACTATCTGACGATCAAGCCCTTGTCACTAAAGCGGATAAGGGTAACACTCTGGTTATTATAAATAAGAATGATTATGACGATAAAATACGCGATTTCATTGCAAATAATAATATCACCCTGCTAACCTCTGACCCCACGGATTTATACGTAAAACGTCTTAATCGCAGCTTAAACATGTGTACACATCTCTTTGATGAACGTACTAGACGTTCTTTAAAACCAATTAATTCTAAAGCGCCCGTTTTATCAGGTCTGCCAAAGCTTCACAAGGAGGGGATTCCTATTAGACCACTAGTAAATTTTACCACTGCTCCCGGTTACAAAGCAGCTAGAAAATTAGTGAGTATATTAAAACATAATTTACATTTGACTAATAATCGAAGTTTGATTAATAGTTGTGATTTCGTTGAAAAAGTGAAAAACCTGATGATTGAACCCCACTATAAACTTATTTCTTTTGACATTGTGAACTTGTATACAAATGTACCGGTGAGTGAAACCTTACGCCTATTAAGATCTAACCTTGTTAACACCAATAAACTGGATGCTATTTGCATAAATGAAATATTAGAATTGTTGGAAGTGATTTTGGACCAGAATTATTTCACACATGACAAACAGTTTTTCAGACAGCTGGAGGGGTTAGCTATGGGTTCCCCACTCTCTAGTATTCTAGCGGAAGTATACTTAAATTACTTTGAAAATTCTTTCTTGTTTGCAAATCCTACATATAATTACAATGTGGTGTTCTATGGTAGATATGTCGACGACACTTTTATGGTGTATAAAGGCACAAATCGCCAAATTGACAAGCTCCACAATTACTTGAATGGCATTAACAACAAGATACAGTTTACTTTGGAGAATGAAGTTGGAGGTCGGTTACATTTTCTGGATTTGACAGTAACTAAGAATTTTGTTACTAAAAAACTATGTTTTAATATATTTAGGAAGCCCACGATGACTGACGCTGTCATACATGCCTCATCGTTCCACCCCATTTCACAGAAATTAGCTGCATTCCATAGCATGATACATCGCTTGTTGTCTATACCCCTTAGCATCGAGGATTATATCGAAGAGTTAAATACCATTAAAGTCATTGCGTTTAACAACGGGTACAATGAAAGAATAATAGATAATATTTAAAAAAAACAAAAGAAAAAGAAGAGTAACACTATTAAAAATGAAACTAAAGATATAAATAATAGAAATGAGAACCTCGAAACAAAGGCACGCAAATACATTGCGGCACCTTATACGCATTTCATGCCGGGGATTTTTAAGTCAACCATTAATAAAGTTAACAACATAGTCGTTTCCTATAAGACTAGTAATAACATCTTGAATAATCTCCGCACCCGTGAACATACCAGTCTTGAAAATAAAACGGGTGTTTATAAGCTAGTCTGCAACGACTGTGAGGCTTTTTATGTGGGCCAGACGGGTCGAGGTTTTTTGAAAAGATTTTCTGAACATAGACCCCCTACACGAGTTTACAACTTCGACAATATCAAGTCAAATTTCGCCAAGCACCTCATAGACAACAGTCACAGTTACACGGATTTTAGCTCAAATTTAATACCCCTTCATTTCTGCAGTAAAGGGACTTATTTGAACGCCCTTGAAGAATATGAAATTTACAAAGCATACAACGACGCCAGTACCAAGCCACATGTGTTGAACGACCAATTACAGTATAAATCAAATATACTGTACGATACCGCTATGAGATATAGTCGAGATAAGGCTTAGATTACGTCAGTACGGCGCGTGTTGTCTTGCAAGGCACACCGAACATTTTTAAAGCGAATTTATGTACATAGTTTAATTGCCGTATTGTGTTTTTAATATTTTGACAAATGTCATTATTTATGACATAGATTGATTTTATAAGTTCTGATGATGAGGCAAGCGCCTTGAAACATGTAAACTGGAAAAAACATCAAGGAAAAAGCCATAGACGGTGAGTACAGTGTATTTGGTCTTCATATATGTATGTATGAATATTCAATACAATTGTTCATATGAGTTTCACTAATTTTGTTTTTTAATTTTTTCTCCCAAATGTTTCAAGTCCTTAATTCCATTTTCAGTTCAGGTGAATCACAAACATACATAACAAAAAAAGGAATTTATCACCTCACATCCACATATCCAATCAGCATGTAAGTGACAGTTTCTATTTAATTTTCTGGTGTAATTTTTTTTTACTTGATGCTGGCCTATCCGTTTTGTAATTTTGTTGTGTGATATCTAAATTGGGTTTTGGTGGCCCTAATTATTTTAGTTCTATTTTCTTTTTGTAAGTAAGTGAATCTGAAATAATCAAAGGTTTAATATTACTTACTGAATCCATAGCCATTTTTTTCATTTCTAATAAATATGCACATAACACACAGGCTCAGGCCTACACAGAATAAATTACACATTTATGTACACAAGGTTCGATAAAAACACTATCTTACACAGAATACACTGCGTAATAAAGAATAAATTATTAGAACAATATGTTTATACAAAAAATACAACAAGAACACAATCAAAACATATAAAACACAAGAGAAAATATATGCACTTAAACAGCAACAGAGAAGTTTTGAACAACGCTCCAGTTCTCCGGGCAGAGCCTTCCCTATAATGGCTGCTGCTAATTTAAAAGCATAGACATGTGTACACGTCCTCTTTCCCTGCTCCCCACAAGACCCGCCTATGCAGGTCATGAAAGCGTCCGGCTGCGGGATGAAGCAGTTCAGTATTTAAAATTATGTATTAATTGACTTTACGAGTTAAAGGTTAACCAAGGATATCGTTTAGTGTACTTAGCAGAGAATAATAGGCAAATGCAATTAAACAAAATACATATTTATAAAGTTAAAATATAATATTATTTTATTTTTCTTTATACTGACATTCTCTCTAAATGAAAACATATATTCTGCCATGAGGCGCAATTGATAAAAACAAGTTACAAGTAATTATTCACATCAACATTTTAAGATAGCTTATACTAAATCATCTGTTTAAACTACATATATATATATATATATTTTTGATCACAACCCAGCAGTTCTTAAATATATATTCTTTATTCACACAACCACACACACTTTCATACGGTACATTTTTTATATTCCCCTTTTTGAGCTCATTTTATATATTTCGTAAAATTGCCAGCTTTTATTGATTCTAGTATGATTTACTTCCCTTTCATGATCCGTAGAGGTGCGTCCATGGAATGTCTCCTCGTGCACGCGCACTATCTAGATGTCTCCTCGTTTTCACCTTTTTATTTTACCGCCGAACTGTCATTTTGCTTCCATTTGTCACTGTATTTATCTTGCGAATCAAAATTCTGTTTTTAGATTTAATATGTAAAAATTCACATTTTGTGGTGTGCGGCGCCCGCGATTTCGTTCCAGAACTTTTGCGGCTGTACGGCACGAAGGAAGATGGTCGACTGGGGCTTCGTAAAGATGACGATTCTTAATTTGGCGACCGATCACGTGGTCTGGTTTCATTGTTCTTTTTGTGTTTCAACACCAATTTTGACGGGATCATTATTTTGGATCGACATTCCAGTGGTGACGAAAGGCTGGGAACGGCTCTGACGTCAGATGTTTTGCTCATTGAATACATAGGTCAAAGTTCGTTGGGCTAAAATAGCTGCCTCCCAGCCGTTTCGCTGTTGACCTTGACATGAATTCGTCCACTCGGCATGCGTCGTTATAATTTAGTAATACAATTTACAATTATTATGATGTGACCCTTTTTCCCCAAATTACCCCGGGTAGACCTAAACTGTCCCGTTACAGGGACCATGCCAAAAACATCGGGTGATCACTATTAGTCACCCCAAAAATATCTATCACATAAGGATACTACACATTATAGTTATATTATTGACAAGTTTAATTTTCAAATTTAGTGGGAGGGCTGCGCCCTTTTGCCCACCCTGTATGAGCCGGCACTGGCTGGTTGTAAAACGCCAATGCCCATTAACCGGCGGAAGCTGCATTGGCGCTTTTTACAGCCAGCGTGGTGTGAACATTCTTATACATTGGATTATTCTCAAGCAACCAATCCAATACTGCTCGAAGCTTAGTCATGTCTATTTGGAAGTGTCGTTTAGAAATATTTTCTAGATTTTCAGTAGCAATGATGGTACCAGTTCTGCTTAAAGAGGAGGCAACTGTTTGGCAATTTCCACAACATCTTGTGCAAACAGGACTACTTGTCCTTTAAACCATTGTTGACTAAAATTATTACTCATTTTAATTATTCACAAAAAAGGGATATTCATACAGGGCACAGTAATCTTTTTGCAACATCTGATAGATTTTCTATACAAGCTGGAACCTGTAAGACATCCATTTTGTTCCATTAAGCTTGAAAAAGAATTTTACCCTTATTTAAATTATCATAACACCTCTGACATGAAACAATTATACAATTTTGTTGGAGCTCAGATGGTAGATGGGGATGAACACTTAATTTGGTTGTATTTAATTTATGGTGCTGCTAATAAAATAAAACTTACGGCATATTGAGCAAGTCACATCACAAAATGTTGTAATGGGACAAATCAGGGGAGTAAATATTTTTAATAATTGTAATAAGTCTTAACCCATCCAGTGTTCAACCTTTGGAGAACCTCTTTTAATCAACATGCACAAAACTCTATTGTGAAACGCCTGTCGGTGTCTGGTGCCGGTACGACGAGACGAGTTGAGAAACCGCTATCCAGGATGTCTGTGAATTACGGAAAATGTGCAATTGTAACACGCCAATTTCATCAGGTGGCAGATTTGCAGAATTTGTTGGCCCAGCTTCTAGAACATTTTAAACCAGCCAATCAGAGAAGGAGTTATAAACTGGCTAATGCCCGACGCCTTGCATGTATGCAACCTGCAGGAAAAAACTGAGATAATCGCTCTCAGTCGATATCCAGATTTCAGACTGCGCAGTCCTATAACAAAGTGCTCGCGAGCAATTTAAGTCGGCCGATAAGAAAAGGCAGTGAGTTTAATCGGAAATTAAAATAAAACAGACCATCTATAACCGTGGACAATCTTAACAGTTCAAAAGCCAATTTTTCGAGAGTTCGATTGTGAAAGTGACCAACCTGTGGTGGTGCAACGATTAGACACAACAGTGGAGAGGCTAAGTACAATAAACACAATACTCCAGTTTTCTTTTAAATGTCATAATGCAAATTTAAAATATTAATGAGATCTCAATGAAATGGGGGAATAATCAGATGTAAAGAGAATGAGAGAGAGGGAGTAAATGCAAAGTACTGGTTGCCGAATATAACATTATTTTCAACTAATATTTTATAGTAGTTAGTAGGTATCAATATCTATGTTTTGAAAATCTGTTTGAAAGGTTTGAGAAAAGTAAAAGATTTAGTTTGAATAGAAGAAGATAATTCGTTAATGGCAGAAACCTGTGTTAGTATAATTTATTATGCACAAACCCAAATAATCATCTCTGTGACAGTTCGTCTTTAAACCCTGGGGTGAATTGTAGGTAAGTAGAAAAGTAGATTTTGATATTTGTCTTTATTATAGTAAAAGAAGTAAATAGTTACAACGTTTTTACATCATAGAAAAAGTTTTGTGAGATTTTTTGCTATCTACTTTGTGCATTTTCATGCATCTGTTTAAGCCGAGCACATCTACACTCTTCTGACTACATTGACTGAATATCATGATGTAACGGTACATATAAGCCCGCCTAGGAATATTTTGGGGAAACGTAAAAAAAAATAATAATTGTAAAATTTTATTCATAAATTATAATGATGTAGGCAAGCGAGTGAATTTGTGTCAAGGTCACCTCCAGAACGCAGAGGAACAGTTATTTTTAGCTACATGACCTGTAACCTATGAAATCACGGGTCATACCATATGACGTCAGAGACAAACCCAACTTTAAATTGTCACTGGAATGTAGATCCAAAATAAAGATCCTGTCAAAATCAACTGCAAAACGCGAAAGAACAAAAGTTTGACATCACGTGACTTCCCTCACTACTTCAGAAATTGAGACATTAAATTTCGCCCCAGTCTGCAATAACAACTCGTACAATACGGCCGTATAAGTCTGCGGAAAAAAAAATTTCGGGCGCACCCAAAAAACTAAAAAGTTGTAAAAATGTGAAGTAACAAAATATAAACCTTAATTAGAGTGGATTAACAGTTAAAAAACATGTAAAAATCAGTGAAAAATACGAAATAATCTATGTAGTGCGTGTGGAGCAATACGACGTCTTCTGGACTAAATTTCAATATAAGTAACATTTGGGGGGGGGGGTAAAACCAAATTAACAAGGGTTAACAAAATTCAACATCATTTTTGGTTTTATTATAAGATGAGATCTCATACGGACATGGGGTGTGTGCGTGTGTGAGTGAAAATTATGTTATACAAAGAAGCGCTGGTTTGTGATACATAAATTTAAGTTTATGTCTAAATATCTGTCTGTTATCCAATGTAGTGTAGTATTATTAACAACAGGTATAAGGGGGGGAGAAAAATATTTGTTTCTTTTATGAGGGAAATTAAACAAAATGCAGTGTTTTGGAACAAATGAAATTAATTTGATTTATGATGTCTTCAATAGTTAAAAAAAGTATGGCAATGTTAAATTAAACTGGGCTAGATTCTTTATTTATTCCAAATAACCAATTCTGTTCTTCCAGTTCGCTTATAAGAACCCTGGTGTGTAACAAATTTTATATGTATAGCTGGCAATAGGAAGATGGCGTCCGGAATTTGAAGGTAAACATGCCTGCTTGTTAGTATGTAAGGTAAGTTTGTTTTGGTTATAGTAAATTAAACATTACAATGAGCAAGCTGACATGTTGCAAGGCGTCGAGATCTCTCTTCTTGAGTCTCTACAGCATGCATCTTACAAGCATGGTCACTTATGCTTTTAAGTCGTTCATGTCGTTGTCTTTCAGATTCGACAGCACGCGTGTTGCAAGCACGCACGCATATGCGACAGAGTTGTTGAGACTTTTACTCTTTGGATTCAGCAGCTCGTCTGTTTAGACCGTACCATCACATTCGATTAAGTCGTTCAAAATGTTCTTCTTCGAACTCAACTATTTGGAGTTTATGCGACCGTTCACACTGATTCAAAAATCTGTTTTCTTTGTCTAAGTTGCTGTCACATTCATGAAACTTGCATTTTCTTGCACCACATTTAGTCACTGATGTACCCATTGTTGTAATTATAATAACTATAGTAAAAAATGAAAAAAGGAATTTCATTTAAAATATTTGAAAGGTATTATTAGCTCACTTTAGAAACTTAAAAGATAAATTATAAAAAATTTAATAAAAAAATGACTTCATAAAAGAGCAAACTATAAAATTATAATTTTATTTGTATAAAATATTTATTACAAAATTCTTAAAAAAAAGGAAAATATAAAAAAGGAATTTTATAAAAATTAGCTTACTTTAAAAAAGGTAAAAGATAAACTATATAATTAAACTAAAAAGTTTAATACAACATTTTTGAAAAAAATAAAACCGATTTCAAAAAAAGCAAACTAAAAGTTAAAAAATAATGATTTATGAATATGAAATATTAAAAAATATTTAATTAAACTTTTTCAAGTCAATACCTTATAAATTATCATTATAAAAAGTATAGTAAATAAATTACATTTAGATATAAATCATGTAATTTAGTTAATTTACTATTATAAATAAATAAATTTATAAAACTACTTATGACACTTTTTGAAATTGGTGCCAAGCCAAACTAATTATTGCATAATGAAATTACTGTTAAATTCACAATAAAAAATGCTTAACGTATCTAAGGAATGCATGAGAACACTAATTCAAAAAACTTATCGTTAGATGCAACCATTCACAATGATGTGTACACTCAAACTCACTCTGTATTCTCATGTAGATTGCTCACTAGCTCAGTTTGTAAACATTTGATCATAATATTCAAAACATATGCAAAGTGCAAATTGCAGAATAAATATGTCTAATACTTCAAAAGTATTAATAATATTAATTTAACTGATAGATCGATAACAGACACTGAATGATAGTTAATTCAGCAATAATTAGTTTGGCTTGGCACCGACTTAAAAAAATGTCATAAGTAATTCTGTAAATTTATTTGTTTATAATAAACAAAATATTTTGTCAAGCAGACAAGGGTGATGCGCTAGGGTTTTGGTGAGGTCGTGCGGCAGAAATTACCATGCATGCATGAATAAAATATTTTTTATTAATTAAAAAATATTTTAAATAATATACTTAATAATTACTAATATACAATAAATAATTACTTAATTTATTAAGTAAGTTATGTGATTTAGCCTATATCTAAATGTAATTTACGTACTATACTTTTTATAGTGATAATTTATAAGGCACCAACTTGCAAAAGTTTCATTAAATATTTTATTCAAATAAATATTTTATATACAGAACAAAATCATTTTTAACTTTTAGTTCGCGTTTTTGAAGTCAGTTTTATTTTTTTCAAAATTTTTTTATTATAAAAACTTTTAATAAGAAAAATGAGTTAATTAGAATGTGGAAAGATAGAGCTGATAAATATTAAAACACATTTTACTAATTTAAGGGCCTAAGGAATGAGCTGAATCTAATGGATGAGGAAGTACATGAAGAGTTATTGAGAAAGAATGAAGACAAGAGACCTTAGAAAGTGAATTAGTGACTTGGGTGAATGAGTATAGTGTACAGTTTTGTAATATGAATAATTGGCTTGAACAACTGAAAAACATGGTTTGGTGAGTGAGAAAACCATAAACTGTGTAGGAAGTAAGCATGACTCTTAAGACTTCTGGAACTTGGAACTAAATAAATATAATGGGATGTCTCTGGTTGGATAGTGTTGAACCCATTTTAACAGGTGGGGAAACAATGCAGTACCTCTCCCAGGCTACAAGCAAGGATTCCTACAAAAGGTCCTTGTTGAGATCTTTCCTTGAACTGGGACCATCTATGAGAAGGGCATCCAGGCTATGAAAGACTGATCTGGTCAAAGTAATCTGTTGGTAGATTATTAAATTCAAGAGCTACGTAAGTTAGTTTTAAGCACAAATCAGACCAATCCTTTCTGTTTGTATGACAAATTGGTAGCACTGTATTTAACCCTTGAATCATTAGGTATAATTTCTAATAATTATGCAGCCATTTTGTTCCATTTGGTGAAATCTTCTCTTTCAGGGGAGGCACTGAAATTATGGTAACAATAAAAAAAATTAAACTAATAACTTGAAAACCAACTAGATAGTTGGTTGGAGTTTTCAAAGAAGGAAGTAGAAGGAGAGGAGCATATAGCTCTGGCCTGTCACCAATCCAGTGGACGTCAAAGATAGCTCAATTCAGTTTAACCCCAAACAAATGCCTGTACAGTATCTAAAATTGAGATTAATTGAAAGAACACTTGTGTATTTTGTTGCAGGACCAGTCACTATTCTAGTGAGTGTTCAAAAGTCAAAGAGTGATTTTTATAAAATGAGAAAGCAAGTACTATCTAAAACTTGTGAATGTGGTGTAATGCTAAGGTAAACTGGTATTTCTAGGGGAGGTCATTCAACCAATCATTGTCATATTATATGAATAATTTATAGGTAAGACATACCCTGACTTTGTGCTAAATAAAGACCAGGACCACATGAGAAGAAACTTCTAGAGAGGAAAGATCCTAGAAAGTTTAAACAGTCACTGGGACATATTGCCATATTTGTTTCCAACCCAGCCGTATGTTATAATGAAGTGTATCTTCAAGTATTTTCTGTTGCTGTAATAAATGGAGATATAATTAAAGGCATGTGCACCTATAGGTAGTGGATTATAGTACTCTTACAACATAAATAATAAGTTATCAGAAGAAATTAAGTATCAGAAAATCCACACTGAGATAGTTGCATACTGCGTTTTCGGTGGTAAGCTGGCAGGGCAAATGGTTCACTATTTCTACTGGGTTCATCTTCTTAGTCTGGATAACAAATTTGCTTGTCATTTAATGGTATTAAATAAAGAAATTATTGCTACTACAGTCTGAGCAGCAACAATAACAGTAGGGACTGAACTTGGTGCACAGTTAATGAAGTGCAGGACCAATTAGCTAAAGATTCCAATAGTCAAAGATATGCTGATTGGGGCAGATATTGCAGCAAAACGTTGGACAACAAGGAAGAAGGTGTTACTATAACGACTTATCATGTTGGAGGAGATATTAGTAGGTTAGAATTAATAAGAAAAGGAAAAATTAAGGTAACCCAAAATAATTGTTGCTTGGCTTGTAATATTACCACATCTGTTACATTGTTTAGTGTCATACATTTAGGCACGTCAGTTCTATGGAGATTAGATATCATAAACATATTGGACCCTACATAAAGGAAGACCAGAGAGGAGAGATATTACTACTGTAGATCAGCAATGAGATTTCCTTTCAAGGAAAATGTGGTGGCGGTATCATTGAACTGGTAACTAGCTCTGCAATGCTTGGAAAGGGCACTAAAGAGGTAGCAAGGAAACAACTCACAGGCCAGTTACTAAGGAAATGAACAATAAAATGAGAGCAAGATTTATATTCAATGCATCAGCAATGAGGATGAGAAAGGGCAATCCATCCTAGGATGATTTGTTTAAGTCAGAACCTAACCTAATTGAATGAACGCCCACAGTATTAAACTGGCTAAGAAAAACATTATAAGGATAACAGCAGACATCAAAAAGGGTGTTATTGAAATAAGTGTTATCCAGAAGATAGTGAATTCCAAAATTGTTTTGTGGTAGAAAGATGATAGGGTAAGTCCGGGATAGATGGACCACCGGTATAGACGGACCAGTCGAATATTTGGCTGGTCTGCCACAGCAGCGCTGCAGTCGGTGTCTGGAGTTGTGCTTCTTGAGTAGACGGACCCACGCTTAGTTTTGCTCGTGAGTTTCATGTGTATTTTAGAAGAAAACTTCGTTTATTTCTTTTGGTGAGTTGAAAAACATTTTATACTAGATTTCTTTGTTATGTGGTTAAGTTAGTTTAAATGATTTCGACGTAAGATCAATGCTATAACTTAAGTGTATACTTGGGTACAATCTTAACCTAAAATGGCGTGCCGGTAGCGTTGTTTGTCTGAACGGGGAGCTGGTCCATCTATCCCCGACAATCGGGATAGATGGACCAGTGAAATTTGGGATAGTTGGCCCACTTAAAAAAACCTGGGATAGTCGGACCATATCTCCTATTAGGGCTTTACTTTCTATAATGAAATAATACTTATAAAAAAATTATTTTAAATATAAAGGCGTATCCTGATAAGTTGGGGTTTTTTTCTGTTACAGAAAAATGCCTACTTTTTATAAAAGAAAAGGCACGTCTGGGAGAGGAGAATGGTCTGAAGACAGATTGAAAAATGCAGTCAAAGCTGTTGAGAATAAGGAAATGGGAGTTAATGCTGCAGCAAAAGCGTTTGGCATACCGAAAACCACTTTAAAAAGGCGCCTTAAGTCACAGAGTTTTAATAAAGGTTCCATGGGGAAAAACTCATTGTTAGGAATTGAAAACGAAAAAAAAATCGTTGGACATATTAAAAAATTACAATCAAGGGGGTTTACTCCAACTAGAGATTCAGTACGTTCCATGGCTTATTATTTAGCAGAAAGCCTGCAATTAAAACACAATTTTAATCATGAAACCAAACAAGCAGGCTATGACTGGCTTTCTTCTTTTCTTATACGCAATCCTGAACTTTCCATCCGGCAATTTGAAGGGGTATCTATTGCAAGAGCGAAGGGCCTGAATAAAATAGCTGTCAAAGAGTATTTTGACCTCTTAAAAAATGTTTTGGAAAAAAATGGTCTTATAGATAAACCTGGAAACATTTTCAACATGGATGAAACAGGTTTACAACTGAACAACAAACCTGGAAAAGTAGTTGCCTTAAAAGGTTCTAAGACTGTGACTTCTGTTACTTCGGGAGAAAAGGGTGAGACTATCTCAGTATTGACATGTGTAAATGGAGAGGGTACATTCTTGCCACCTTTTTCATAATGAAAGGGAAGAATCTAAAGCAGGAGTTTTGTGACGGTTTGCCACCTGGTGCTGAAGTAAAAATGTCTCCAAAGTCTGGCTATGTAAATACTGATTTATTTTTTGATTGGATGAAAACCCATTTTACTCCAAGAAAACCAGCAGGAAAGGTACTCCTCCTTCTAGATGGACACACATCGCATACTAGCTGCTTTGAAATGTTGGAGTTCGCAGAAAATAATGAAATAATTTTGATGAGTATTCCTCCCCACACCAGCCATTGGCTTCAGCCATTAGATCGTGCTTTCTTTAAGTCTTTAAAAATGAACTACTATTCTGCTTGCTCCAACCACATGACCAATAATCTCTCAAGGAAGATTACCCGGCTGCAGTTTGGTACGCTTCTTAGCTTAGCATGGGGGAAGTCAGCAAACGTAGATAATGGAATTAGTGGTTTTAGAACCTGTGGAATCATTCCTTTTGAACCCGATGCGATACCAGACTATGCTTGTCTGTCAGAATCCACAGACTCCAGGCCTCTAGACATATCTCTTGTTTCCCAAAATGATATGACCGGTGTCGCTGTTGCTGGTCCTAGTAGCTCAAGAAACGATAGTAATGCTGGTACTTCAAGAAGCTATGAAGATGTTCCTGTGCCTGGATCCTCTGAACAATACGAGGATATATCTGAAAATGTAACCCCCTCGAAGTTATTGGACAAAATACATCCAGTGCCTTGTGTCAATAAAGTTCAGACTCTGAAAAGAAAGGTTCAAACTATATCAACAGTTTTAAGCTCTCCGGAAAACATAATTGCCCTTAAAAAGAAAAAAGATGAAAAAGAGTTAAAGATTAAGATAAAAGAAGAAAAGAAGAAAGAAAGGGAAGGAAAGAAGAAAGACAGGGAGGAAAAGAAGAAAGACAGAGAGGAAAAGAAAAAAGGGAGGGAGAAAAAGAAGTTAGAGGGAGAAAGTGAGAATAAGAAGCAAACAACGATTAATAAAAGGAAGAACGCAAAAGAAGAAAGAACTTACGTCATCCTCAGAATCTGAAGATATTGATATTAATACAATTTGCAACGATAATCTTTATGAAAGTGACTGGGATGAAGATTATTGTGTATGGTGTAAAGAGAACTACAGTGAAACAAAACGAGATGAAGATTGGATTAAGTGTGTGTCATGCTCTCGCTGGACACATGAAGGCTGCACAAGATTCGAAAATAAATGCGATTACTGTGGGAAGCGAGATTCTCGAAAGAAGATGACTGCAGAATGATTAAATGTTCTGAACCATGTGAAAATAAATTAGACTACCTGTATTTTCTAAGTATATTGACTATCAAATTTACTTATCCTTTTTCAAATAGTTTATAACTCTATACTTATCACTTTTCAAGCAGTTTATAACGTTATACTTGAAAATAAACAATGTTTATACCTTTGATAACCTGTATTTCTTGTGTTACACCCTGATTTAGTAACGTATATCAGAGGTCCGTCAATCCCTAGGAGGTGGTCCATCTAACCCGAGTACCACCAGGATAGATGGACCACCGAGTAAAAAAAAGAAAAAATCATAACTTCAAGTGTGATCAGTGTAACAGCTGAAGAGGTGCATACAATTGTTCAAGGTCATATATACATATTATAAAAATATATACCAAATCCTAGACATTGCAAAGTTTTGGAAAAAATGACTTTAAAAAACATGGTCCAACTATCCCGGACTTACCCTAAATGTATTGCTTTCTGTCACCATGCTTTGGCTTTTGCGGTTACATCAACCCAATTTCTACTAGCTGCAGTATTGGGTGTTAATTTCAACGGAGCAGCAGAAGAGAACAGAGTAGGTAAAAATACAGTCTTACAAAGATAACTGTTTTGTCCATAGCATGACTTTTTGACCTGATTGGCATCACTGTGCCAGTCACTCTCCAATTCAAACTGATGGTTCAAGAGTTGTGCAACAACAGGTAGACTGAGATGGAGTCCTATCAGGAGAGGTCTGTGCACTAAGTGGATCTGAAGTACTTACCAGTTAGGAGATATATATTAGTTGATCATTACTTGGGTAGCAAAATAGGAATCTCCTTGCACATGTTTTGTGCCTGTAGTCAAAGTACATGTGTAGCAGTAATTTTTGCATGCTCCAAAGACAAGGAGGCTGTGAAGATAAAATTTCTGTATGTCAAACCAAGAGTTGCTCTATTGAAAAATATCGTTATGCCATAATTAGATCTATTAGCTGCTACTATTGGAGCTTGCCTGGAGAAATCCATCAGCGACATACTTTGGTGGTCTGAGGTTTCTGTGTGTTAGAACAGTGTTAGCCTGGATAACAGAGAAGTGAAGTTGTGTGTGTGTGTGTGTGTGTGTGTATGTGTGTGTGTGTGTGTGTGTGTGGAATTGGATAACAGTAATAAGAACACTCACCGACTGTACAAGATGGCAACATGTTCCTGGTCACCTGGTCACATGAATCTGACAATGTCTTCCGTCTACAGAGTATAATGTAGATCAACTGGTGATGCACAGATGATGGGGCCCAACTGACTACAACTTCCAGAAGATTTGTGTCTGATAAATAATATTCTTATTAATATTGCTGAGAGCTTGAAGATAACTTCTACAATATAGGATGTGGGTTTATTCATGAACATTAAGAACACACATGGTATGTCTGCACTGAAATTACTTCAAAATTTATATTGGAAGCTGGTTCATGGAAAATGTCTCACCTTCATACATCAATATATACTTTAGGAAATTACATCGTACTTGTTGTATACACCATAAATATTATAAGGAATTCAATAACGCTATCAACAGATTTAAGAAACCTTTGTTAAATTTAGAAATTAAGAGTTCTATATATGTAATATTGTTGAAACAGAAAGAATCAGGGGGTTCCTAGGAGTAGCTAGGGTTCTTCTAATATTTTTGCTAAGAAGTGAGACACTTACAATTTTATAGCCTGAAAAAGGGGGACATTTTCTAAAAAAGTGGGACAGAACGGAAAAGTTAGAAAAATAGAATAGTTAGAATAACTGTACTATACATGAATACTGTAGTTTCTAATTATCTTTTGAAGTGAATATTTACAGAAAGTATTACAGAAACAATCAGAAGACATTCAATTTATTACATACAATCAGAAGACATTTCTAAAATGTCATTCAAGTTTATATATATTTCAGATTTTTTGATTTGTTCTAGAAGTTTTTTCTTTTAATATTTTTGAATAAAACTATGTACTAGTAAACATTTTCAAATGTGTTTTCACTATTGTCAGTGAACTCTGTTTTAAGTCTGTTTTTTCATCATGCCAGAATGCATTTATTATATCAATATTTATAACCAGCAATTGTTTGAATTTAATGAATCACAGCTTTTGCTAAAAAGGGTGAAAATGACCCTGTATGTTGTAGTCTGTAGTCTGTAGCATAATAGTCAAATAACATTTTTTGGAAAGCACTGGAACTAGAAAAAAATTCGGGAACTGTTGAATCCAAGAAATTTCCAAAAATCAATTACAGGACCCAAATAATATTAAAACAAATATTTTTAATTTTCTATGTGTAATTCATATGTAAACTAGCTGTGGACATAGTAAATCTGATATTTCTTTTGTTTGCAAAACAAGTACTGCATAAGCTGCACTCCAAGTCTCTGATGGAGGGGATAAGGTATGCATGATTGTGTTGTGTGTGTGTCTGTGTTGGTATTGTTTGTTTGTCAAGGCCAATGATTCATCAGCCCTGTTCACAGTGCAAACTGGCATCCATCACAAAAGCAGACTACCAGTTTATAATATTATTGCAGTCCGATTTTTACTGTTACGGTAGTAGGTGCGTTTAAAGGCTACATTATTAGCATTGTGTTTACAACTTGGTCTTTTTTATGTAGTTGTGTTATATTAACATTAAAAATACAAATTTGTGAACTATCGTGTAGGATTAATGTACTTTTAGTTACTTTCTGTTAGTGAGTGAATTATCCTGTTATTTGTTTATTTGTAACTGTCCGTTCACAATGTCTCTTCAAGGATCATCAAAACAAAGAAAAAAAAAGTTTTGTTGTTTGTAGTGAAGGTCGTGAAATGATTAGTAAAATAATTGAAAAATGTGATGAAGAAAAACGACAAAATTCTCTGCGTATTACTGTAATAAATCAGAAAGCTTCATTAACTAATTGAGGAAGCAAAGAAAATGCAGTCCAGATGGAAAACTCTCTACACCAGGGAAAAAACGTAAAACATGTGAGAAAAGGAAACTTTTTCTTGATGATTTCGATAAATACGTAGTAAGAAATATTGTTCAAGATTTTTATAAAAATCAAAACATTGTGCCTACTGTTAAAAACTCCTACCTATCGTGAAAGAAAGAATACATTTTCCATGGGGCACTAAATCATTAACGCGAGTGCTTAAAAGTGTGGCATTCAAATGGAAGAAATGTAGAAATAAAAGAAAAGTGTTTATTGTAATAGAAGAAAAACCATAAATTGTAATGATGCGTTACAAGTACCTTGTGCAAATTAAAAGCTTTCGGGAATCTGGGAGAAACATATTTTTTTTAGATGAAACGTGGGTTGACAGTAATATAACTGTAGATAAATGTTGGCAGTCAAATGAGGTTTCTGGTGTGTTACAGAATTACAGTGCGGGTTACAGATTAGTGATTTTACATGTGGGAAGTAAAAATGGCTTTATTCCAGGTGCTAAACTTTTGTACAAACTTGAAAGTACTAGTGGTGACTATCATGGGCAGGTGAACTATGAAAATTTTAAAAAATGGGTTGAGAATAAGTTGTTGCTAAATATTCTGCCGGAATCAGTAATAGTTATGGACAGTGTGCCGTATCATTCTGTTTTAGCTGAAAAGATTCCTACAAAGTATTCTACGAAACTCGATATGATAGAATTTCTGAGAAATAAGGGTATTAATTGTGATGAAGGTATGAGAAAGGAACATTTTTTCAAATTATAGTACTCCATCGGCCCAGAGAAAAGCAGTACAAGATTGACCAATTTTATCAAGCAAAGGTCACACTGTTGTATGGCTTCCTCCCTATATATGTGACCTCAATCCTATTGAACTTGCTTGGGCAAAAGTTAAAAAACTACATACGAAATTGCAACAGTCATGGAAGTCTTAATTTTACGGAATTGACTGAAATAACTGAGCAAGCAATAATGCTGGTAACTGAAAGTGACTGGGTAGGGTACTGCAAAAAAGTTGGGGAGGTAGAGGACTACTACTGGGAAAGTGATGGGATAGTGTCAGACGTTACTGACAAGATTATTATCACATCCGGTTTGGATGATGATAATATCAGCAGTGACAGTGGTGACAACATAGACAGCAGTGACAGTGACTCTGATCGCAATACTGACAGGGAAGAGGAAACAGATGCCCTCTTTCAAATGTAAGTCATCTATTACATTTCAAAATGATAGTCTATGTGAAATTAAAATTAGATTTTAATACTAATAATATTTAACACTGCCAATTCTTGTACAACACACAGCGTCACAGTTATCTCAATAATGCTCTTAACAGAATATCACTTAATGCTCAATGAGAGGAAAGTGAGCGTTGAGTGAGTTTCGATAATGCATGTGAATCAGGATTTCTCAGTAATCGCTGATTGTTTAATGCAACTGCGTGTCCATGTGTCTACACTCTCTCTCTACCTGTGCGCGTTCCTCTCAGAGACTTGAGTTCAGTCTAATGCAGTACATTCTACATACTGAACCCATACCATATGTGATACTCACCTTTCTGGAGTAAATCGCTGGACGCCCTTAAGAAAGAGCGGAATACTGCTAGACGCCGAGCAGAAAAGTCCCATAGCTTGGAACACTGCATCATGTTAAGGAAAGCTCAGGCCAAACTGAAACGTGCTGTTATACAATCAAAAAGATCTGTCTATAGATCCTTCGTATCCAAACTGGACTTCCGGAAAGATGGGATCAAAGCTCACAAGTTTATATCCAGCTTGAACAATGAAAAATCTTCTCGTCACTGGCAACCCATTAAAGTGAATGACAAACTACTCACCAGCTCCAGAGACATTGCTAAGGCATTAAGTAAAAATTACGCTACAATAAGCAGACTCCGTGTAAACGCGAATGAGCGGAAATCTATCTCCGACATTAAAGTTTCCTCTTGTCAAACCGAACAAGACTTCCTCATCTTCAACAAGGACTTTTCCCCAGATGAGCTCTCTCTTGCCATCAGCTCGCTAAAAAAAGGAAAATCTGCCGGACCAGACGAGGTCTTCCCGCCTTTCATTAAGAATCTTGGCAAGAAAGCACTAAAGACTCTCTTAAAACTAATCAACCTAACATGGAATGCACGTGTGCCCCAGCAATGGAGAAAAGCCGAAGTATTATCAATACTGAAAAAAGGCAAGCCTGCGAACAACCTAAATAACTACCGCCCTATTTCACTAACTAGTGTCTGCTCTAAAGTTACTGAAAAAATGGTCGAACGCAGACTCCGGGAATTTCTAGAGTCTAAAGGAGCCATTAGCGACTGCCAAGCAGGATTCCGTAAGCACAGAGCAACCATGGACCAAGTTGTAAAGTTTACTCAGTCGGTAAAGGACGGTTTCCACAGAAAACAATCCACTGTAGCCGTCTTAGTGGACTTTAAAGCTGCATATGACAAAATCTGGCGCGGTATGCTTGTTCACAAACTTAAGAAACTAGGAGTAAACGGGAACATGCTAAAGTGGATACAAAGCTTCCTCTCGCAACGCTACATACGATGCAAATTCTTTAACGCAACTTCCCCATACAAACTACTACGTCAAGGTTTGCCGCAAGGGGCGGTACTAAGCTGTCTCCTTTTCAACGTAATGATAGACGACCTTAAGAATGCATTTCAAAAAATTCCAGGAATCTCATTCCTCTTCTTTGCTGACGATGTCCTGTTGTGGGCTACTGGAAGCAACGTAAACGCCCTCGTAGAAGCTCTAAACAAGGCTCTTTTTAACCTCGAAGTATGGTCAAGCCTCAACAAAATGGAAGTTAGTACCGATAAGACAGTGTCTCAACTCTTCACCATGTCCACTAGGGCCCCGGTAATCAATTTAAAATTCATGGGATCACCTCTAAGACAAGTATCGCTGTCCAAGTATCTGGAAATCAACCTCGACAAGAAACTATCTTTCAGCACCCATGTCACAAGTACGGCCGAGAAGGGTCAGAAACGTATCAATCTTCTCAAGAGACTAACTGCTACCAAGTGGGGAGCCACTCAAGATGTTCTATCCACGGCCTACAAAACATACGTCCGTCCAGTACTTGAATATGGCTCGGAAGTCACCTCACTTGCTAGTAAAACCAACCTAAATAAATATGACGTTGTCCAGAATAACGCTCTAAGAATTATAACCGGAGGAGCAAAATCAACCCCAATAGCGGCCATGCAACTTCAAACTGGCATCGAGCCTTTAGATAGCCGGAGGGATAAATGAACGCTTAAGTTTTGGGAAAGGGCTAAGAGAGTGGATGGGAATCACTGGAATGGATACAGAAGTGCAACCCAACGACTCAAAACCCAAACTTCGCCTCTAACTCACGCTGAAGCTCTTATAAGCAAGTACCAACTATCATTGGACCGTCGGGCTCCCATACAGTACTACAATGCAGTGGCAAACGCTTTACCTGCAAAGCGGCTTGACCTAATCAGCCTAACAACCAACAAGGCCGAAGCCAACCCTATCGAGCTCAAGTCGTACGCCATAGAAACCATCAACCTTAGGTACCCTTCGAATGATTGGCTCCACATATACACTGACGGCTCATTCCTACCTGAAACGAGGGAAGCAGGCGCGGGATGGTTTTGTAGCCTCTTTGAGAATTCAACAGCTGTGGGAAGAAACGCTAGTAACTTCGATGGTGAGGTGTGCGCAGTCTACGAAGCTTCCAACCAGCTACTAGCCAAGACCTTAGCACCAGGAAAAGTGGTATTTTTAATCGACTCCCAGTCCACAATTCTTGCGCTCACCAGCAACGCTCCCACCGACTGCCTGAGAACGATTCAGTGCCGCGCGAAACTTGCAGAGCTGATGTCAACCGGATGGATCGTTACCCTACAGTGGGTGCCAAGCCATGTAGGAATTCCTGGCAACGAAAGAGCCGACGTCAAAGCCAAAGAAGGAGCAGAATCGGAGCAGCCGGACGTGCCGCTTACTCTTAGTAGAGCCAATAACCTCATCACCTCAGTTATAAACACCTCCACACAAAGAACTCTA
Source organism: Magicicada septendecula (assembly GCA_034769895.1). Classification (NCBI taxonomy): domain Eukaryota; kingdom Metazoa; phylum Arthropoda; class Insecta; order Hemiptera; family Cicadidae; genus Magicicada; species Magicicada septendecula. The sequence continues at coordinate 464,805,113 of CM068369.1, forward strand.
AAAACCCTGGGTACTGGTAAAAAGTGGGAAAGTCTTGCCACTGTAGGACCAATACCGAGACACCTGGACAGAGCTGAGGCCGTCGCCCGTTTCCGCCTTACTACCGGACATGACTACTTGCAAGCTCATCTACACCGCATCGGCCTAGCTGAGAACGAAACCTGTCCGCTTTGCAACTCCGGAAGAATGGACGGAGAACACTTACGGGACTGCCAAGCACTCACATACCCGACCGACGACATAACCAATCGCTACTGGGAGGCTCGACGTCGAATGGTTGAAGAACCACGTACGGGCGTTGGCTAAAGTAAAGTAAGTAATACCATATGTGACAGACCTCTGCGCTAGTCTTACATAGGCATCAAAATGGCGGCCTTCGGCTGCCACCAATTTGTAGATTACTAGAAACATCACTCATTTCGTGCCACAGACATCGAAACATTAGATCACAACATTTAGAGACATTTCTGCTCGCTTCACTCGCAGCTAAGATAATATTGCATTTACTAATCCGAGAAAACTTTGTGCCTAACATGTGATTTCTAATACTCCCCTCCATCGAAATAGTATTCAATATCTTAACTCCTAGTGGTTTCTGAAAAATGCTGTTTCAATTGCAATGTACAGACGTGTAGGATCGTTTTCACCAAAACTTTGGCAGAAGGCTTGGTTCATTGAGATCGAACAATTACCTACTGCAACTTACTGCACAAAGAAATACTATTTATTAAAACCACTTCTGTGGACTAAAGCAATCCTGCTATCGATAGTACCAAACAAAGCGTCAATGCTGCTGATAGACTAAGTAGTATCAGTGTTATGAAAACATTTAAAAAGTGAGACATTTGAAAGAAATTTTGGACAGCAAGACAGTTTGTCAAAAAGTGGAACTGTCTGCTAAAAGCAGGATGAATGGGAACCCTAATCATAGCTGAGTGTAGAGAACAATGGAAGTCATTTTTACCATCCGCCATAATGGAAGAATGTGAACATAAACAGAAAATACATTCTGATAAAAAATATTAAATAATAAAGAACTACCAATTAATTAAATTCAATAAACTACATTAGCAAGAATGTAATACCATAGGTAACGATAACTGGTTTGTCAATTTAACTAAAATAAAGATTTTTTATTATTAGGCCCAAAATACTCTATTCAAATTGACTGATAATAACAGAATTCCTATAAAAAATTTAAATAATGATGTAGAATTTGTCATTCAATACAGTGTAAAAGAAGAAGACAGGGAAACAGCTAGGGGCAAGTGTGGGAATGCTGTTACTAATTACAAAAATCAAAACAAAAATAAAATTCATAGAAAACATATTGAAAAATTAGCAAAACGAGCAAAACAATTCTTATGTTCTAACCCAGATGTATACATAATTAAAACTGACAAAACTAGCCAAAGTGTAGCCATTCACAAAGAAGAATATGTAACAAAAACCCATCATTGTTAAATGATAAATATTGTAATATTTAAAACATTAGTAATGTCTATATAAGTATTTTTATCGATGCCCCACGTTGTATGCCAAATATGTAACATTTAAAACTTTTGTGTATATGATTAATAATTTTTTTTATCGAGCCCCATGTTGTGTGAGCCAAATTATGTAATATCAAGAGATTAGTAACCAATCCATTTATATATATTTTTTGTTGTAGTTTAAATGATTAATTAACTCTTGAGTAGCCCCTCGTTGTAGGTCAATATATTTAATATTATATAATTTTTATATATCTATTTATTTAAGTATTCAGTTTGTTGATTTTATAGCCACCCTTTTGATGCACCAAATATTTAATCTCCAGAATTCTTAATGTATGATTATTACATACAAAATTATAAAGTAGCATTTCTGACTATGATTGTTGGTTACTTCAGTATATGTTTTTATTTTTTCTTTAAATATTATTTTCTCTTACCTTTAGTACACAAAGTATGTACTAGAGTCGCATCAAATCTTCGCCAGGTTAGACTCACATTGTTCTATCGGTAATTTATTAACCATTCAAATTAATTACACAATGTCTTTTCACAGTAAATAACAAAATTCCTTTATTTATTTCTGAAGTTTTTTTAATATAAATAATTAAATAATGTTAAATCAATAAATACCACGGCTCAATTTACAAAATTAATTTCACTCAGCATAGGTTGGTACACTGATACTTATCTCAGGTAGAGGTGGGCTAACCTGTAATTTATAATACTAGGTATGAAAATACCGTTCCAAAAAAATAACAGGTACAAATACCTGTTATTATATACTATTTATACATAACCTATATTATCCTTTGTAAGTAACTCGTTTTGAGTTTCCTGCAGGTCTCCTATGTAATATCTTCAAATAAATACACTGCAAGTAGGTTTATTTTCACCTAGATAAACCTATTAATATATTAATAAACCTACTTGCTGTGTATTTATTTGAAGATATTATATAACCTATACTATATAATTTGTTATAAGAAATAAATTGAAACTAAAAGACTAAAAGTATTAACAGTGTTACTTTATACTGTGACTTTATTAAACTATTACTGTTTAAATGAAAATAAGAAACAAGTGAATTTATAGATCTATCTCCCTTCGGGAATACCAATTTAAGTTTTCACTAGTAGTAAACAAACTAACATTGGTTAGACAAATCAGTTGCGAAACTCGGGGCAATTAAATAATTTAGAGTAGGCCTACACATAATACCACAAAAAATAATATGAAAAAACATCAGAAACGTATAATAAAAACATAACAGTAAGCCACAAGAGTGAATGAGAATAAACAAAATTTTACAAATAAAAATAAAAAACAAATTGTAATAAAATAAATATAAATACATAAATAAAAACTTATAAATAATAAGCAACAACAAAAGTAAATTAAATGCATTACAGATATTTAAGGAACAGGACTAGATAAAGTGCATAAATGTCCATTACAACAATCTCATCATTTACGTGAGATGTGTAGTGAAGTTAAAATCACATTAATAAAAAGTATAATATAGCTTATCAACATCAGCCACTCTATAGGTTATAACTCAATATAATTAAATACTATTTCACTAATGACTCGGAACACAAAGTTTTTTTGAGTAAAAACATAAAGTTTTACCAACCGATTTTAGTTACAAGTTGGTGACTAGTATAATATATAATTTATTAGCATATAATCTGTATTATATATCTGCATATCACACGAGAATAAATGTAACAGCAGGATGAATTATTTCCTTTATTAAAAACAGCTTCGTCTCTTTGCGCAGAATGAAGTATTCAGGACGAAAAAGCGGATTTATACTACTTTCTACTCGAAATACGCTTGATATAAAAATACCACTTGTTCCTAAAATACTAGGTGTTCCTAAAATACTACTGTTCCTCTGATACGCTTAGTATTTGTAATACGCGTTGTTCCTTGTATATCGATGATACCCCTAGTATTTAAAATACAGCTAACAGAGAACGAAACTGCACTCGGCCTTGTGTGCGCGGTGACAAATTTTTGTTAGAGCTAGAGTGGGGGAAACATGAACCGCACTTGAGTTGTGTTGCCGTGGATTGTGTTTCAGTGGATGTATAGTCGTATCAAAATTTATGTGGGCGTTAGAAATATAATTTGCATAGTTTTCTTCCTTATTGTGTTATATATATTTACTTACTTACTTACACTTACTCGTAAGTGTTTAGATACTGTATATGCTTGAGATACTGTATATCAGAAGTATATCGTTATTTACTTCATAGATAACGTATAAAATGGACGCTAACGTGGAATTCATAAGTAAAGTGAAACAAAACGTTGAGTGGACAAAGTCGGGAAATTATTAGTTGTGTATTGCAGTTTATGCAAAACGAGGCAAAAATAGATGTGCCAGTTATACCTTTGGCTAAAGTGCAGGAACGCGTTGCAGCAGCTACTGGTGTAAGTTTACGGACTGTGAAAACGATTGCCGGTGAGTCGCGAAAAATTGAGTGCGGTGGGGCGACATCTTTTTCAACACCTAAAAAGAAATTGAAAAATAGAAATAAAAAAATTGTGCTGGATGACTTCGATCGATGTGTTTTACGTAGACTAGTTTTAAATTTTCATATAAATGAAAAGAGGGTGCCAACGATGAAGGCAATCCACAAAAAATTTTGCAGTGATACGGAATATAGAGGTTGTGTAGACACATTATGAAAAGAATTACACACAAAGGGATTTAAGTGGGTGAAAACAAAATCAGACCGGAAACTTCTCATGGAACGACATGACATAAGACAGATGAGACTGAATTATTTACGCACAATACTGAGGTACAGAGAGGAAAACAGAAACATTGTTTATATGGACGAGACATATTTACATTCTACGTATACACAAGTAAAGAGCTGGACCGACGATTCAAATGAAGGACTAAAGAAGAAAGTTACAAAAGGCCAGAAACTAATAATAATCCATGCTGGCGGAGAAAATGGTTTTGTTATTGGTGCTAATTTAACTTGGAAGTCGACATTATCAACAGGAGATTATCATGATGAGGTGAATTACTCTAATTTCAGGAAGTGGGTAGAACAAAAGCTACTAAATGGACTGCCACCAAACAGTGTTCTTGTCATGGATAACGCTCCCTACCACAACAAACAAACTGAAAAATGTCCGACTTCTAATTCCAGGAAAGACGACATGAAAGACTGGCTTACAAAGAAAAACATACAATTTGAAAATTCAATGTTGAAACCTGATTTGTACACATTAATCAAATTATATAAACCAAAATATAAAACGTATGAAATCGACGAGTTATTACACAATCATGGACATTCTGTTCTACGTTTGCCTCCTTACCATCCAGATCTAAACCCCATTGAACTCGTATTGGCTTCTTTAAAAAAATATGTTGCAAAGAGAAATGTTACTTTCAATTTTAATGATGTTAATAATTACTCTAATGATTTTTTTGAATGTTTTTCAAAAGAAGATTGGCTATCTAAGTGCAGGCACGTAATTAAAATAGAAAGAGAATACTGAGAAAAAGAACAACTCTTCGATACTGTAGTGGACGATATTATAATAAATCTAGGTGAAGTCAGTGAAGAAGAATCGGAAGAAGAGAATTCAGATACTGACAGTGATATTTCGGGAGTTCATCCAATGAACGAGTAATTGTCAAGTTTATTTTAATACTTAAAATTGGTGTATTAATTGATTATTAATTATTAATATTATTATTAATGAAAGAGTGAATTGAACTATAACTTCTTTTTTTTATTTAGTAATGTGGACATATGAAACGGTTTATAGTGTTTACAATTTTTAATTGTTTGATATGGCGAAAGAAAAACAATACACTTCAGCTGGAGGTAAGAACATTTTTATTTTTCTCATGTTGAGTAATATTTACTTGGGTTTCACTTCCTGTACTTGGGTTTGTATTTCGCTGTATAATTTCCTAAAACTTTACAAGCTCTTACACTATAAAGACATTACGTTCAGCACGGGATAAATAAACTCTGAACACAGTAAATTTTGTACATTGTCAACATGAAACGAGTGTACGTAGATGACGTAGTTCGTAAACTTCGTCCACCTCACTCACATACTACTACCATCTCACTCACTCCCATCTGCGCAGCTCACGGGCAATTTCGATTCAGTTTAGCTGTACCTAGTATTTGAAATACTGGTTGTTCCTTGCGTACCAGCGATATTTTTGTACGCCTAGTATTTGGCCTTGGCGTATTCGTTTACTTGTTACTTGCGTACTTTTTGTGTGTGTGTCTGCATAGGAGTGTAGGGGGCGTGCCTCGACTCGGAACAGCGAGGGGGGCATGTCTCGACTCGGAACAGCGTCGCCGCGAATAACAGGTATTTCAACTTTTCAGTCACTGTTACATCCGTTCCACAAAAATATCGTTCCAAAATACCTGTTACAGGTATATCGGCCCACCTCTATCTCAGGCTAGTTACATTGTATCTCAGGGACATTAATTCATAAGTTTTGGAGTAGTTATATTTTAAATAACTTTACGTGGATTCTTGGGACGCAATTAAATTTATGATAATGCCCTTTGTGAAGTACAAAATAATTACAATTCTCTTATACCTTAAATAAAAATGACAAATTATTTACAACTCGACGACGTAATGAAGTTTTGCGTGCGCATGCACCAGTACCAATATGGCGAATGGGCTGATTCTTAGTTTTAATAAATAACAACAAAATTCTTATGGCTAAACACAATAAAATAGTTATAATCCAACCAATGGATAACAGTGATATGATTATATAAAGTGATAGTGTTCAGTGTTCTATAGTGTTTACTTCAAATAATCAGATAGTCTATGTTCGTGTGTCACAGTTTGAGTTACTTTCAAAAATGTTAATTTGGATTAATCTCACCAATTGTGATACTCTTCTGATTTGTTATTTTAATCATAAAATATTCTTTGTGGTTCACTTGAACTATTTATCATGGAATTACTTCTCACTGTGTTATACTCGTGACATAACCTGTATTAGGTTTGACTCCAATTGCCGTTTTCTGACCAAAAGTATAGCAGAGATTCTGTCTTTTCACTTTGAGTTCCAACAATAGAGTAATGCGTTTATGTGAATTTTTCTAGCAAAATTTTTTGGTGCAAAATTCCGATCGGTCCAAATCGTATACATTGTTTACAACTATGGCTTCTATCTTAGACAGAATAAATATTTGATTACTAGTTACAAAACTCTCATCTTATATTAAATACAATCTCAATGATATTACTATAAATGAAATCCTTGTTTGATACTGATTAATTTGATTTTCTACCCAATCTCATTATTAATGCCTAAAAAGTGCTTCTCCCTACACTTGATATACAAAACATTCACTATTAACATTAGATATAACATTCATAGTTAAACAAATTTATATGTTAGTATTAGTCATGAAAAATGTTAACATCCCTTTTGTCTTAAATTCCTACTGAATGCAGTATAATCACAATAGATTGCTTTATGTACCCTTTAACACTGTTAGTTTCTTAAGGCACATTGCTATTTTACTTAATATACTAATCATAATACAGACATATTCTCTATCACATCAATACAGTTAGTTTAAGTTTTACCATAATAAATTAATATAAGTTTTACATAACAAAATTCAACCATTCCAACTAAACATTTCGGCAGTATTCTTCAACATTGAACTAAATCCTATAATTTCTAGTTTATCATTTTCATTTATATCACAGTTATATTCCTTTAAAATCTATAAACACAGAAAAAATAATAACAGAAGGTTAATCCTCAACTTCTGTTTACTGTTTTACACATTCTTCTATACCACATTCCACTTCTTTATAACTTATTATTTGACATACCATTATTATTTAACAAACCTTATTCATGAACTAAACAATTTTCTACCCCCTTAACAATATTATATATCATATTAATTAGTTATACATTAGGTGATATTGCTCTTACATATATTTAATAAAACATGACACAAAGAATTTAACTAAAACAAGTAGGCCTATAATAGTGTTTTAATTTGACTTATAAAAACCTTTCCTTAACTGTCATGTAGCAGTTTATAACATTAACAAAACATGGTATTGCACACATCTTACAACGTAAACCTATATTTTATTTTTTATTTTGTACTTCAGTTGGCTTAGTCCCAAGTAGTTAAGTCAGGACCGGACTAGCCCTCAGAAAAAGGCGCAGACCTTAGGTTTTTCAGGGCGCACCCCTCAAGTGGAGTTAAATGTAATCCCGACCTGGAAACTTGTCATACAACACCGTTTTGCCAAGAATACCATTTTGTTGATTTTGTATTGTTCACTATTGATTGCCGTTAACGTTTTACTATTGATAATGAGTGTTAATGTATACTAGCAATAAATACCAGCTCCTGAGGCAGCTCCTTTAAAGCTGAGAACGAAATAATAAAGAACAGACACACAAGAGTTGCATATCTAAAAAAAAAAATGAGATAAAGTACGGTATTTGAAATAATTTACAATTTGAAATTAAACCTTTTTTAATGTTACAAATGTTTGTATTACAAATAAAAATAAAGGAAAAATCGAACATTAGGCCTAGCTTTCAATGGAAACAAAATGTTGATTGATATTTTTGTACATCAACAAATACCTTTAAAAATCAAATGTTGTGTTAAATTTTTGAAGTGAAACAGAAGTTTTGGCACGGTAGGAAAAATTTTCGTTACACGTTACGCGTTATATGCATACATGTGTGTGTATATGTGTTTAGTAGTATACCAAAATGAGGAAATGTACAGTTATATATAATTATTGTTATGAATATTTTAAGTTAACGATATGTAAAAAATAATCTACCTAGTCCTACATAATTTAATGACATATATGTTAAAAATTGTTTATGAATATGATCTATGTCATTCTCAATCATTATTATACGTTGCTTTATCACGTGTGACGAGTATTGAAGGATTACATATTACGACACAGAACAACGAGAAGATATTCTACCATGGCCGAAGACGATCATCATCAACAATTGATTTGCAAGAGGAATTTAAACGACTTTCACTAAACAAACTAGAAACTATAAATGAAAATTTAGTTAACTTCATCAATAACAGAAAAGGTTTATCAATATTCACTTTTAATTGCCAAAGTCTTACAGCTCATGCTGTTGATCTAAAAGAATTGTTGTGAAAAATTCAAATGTCATAGTTTTATCAGAAACTTGGCTAGCCAATGAAGATGACGTATCTGTTCTTAATTTCAACTGCATTGTGAAATATAAACAACCAAATATTAGAGCGGGAGGTGTCGGGATATTTCAAAGTTCTGACGATATTATTAACATTATAACTCCATCCATGGATTTTCCGTTACTCAATCTGATGTCTATGGTTCAATGGCATCTACAGTTGGCGATTTGTGTATGGCTGAATGTAAAATGGAAAATGGGCAAAAAGTTGTGATTGTAGCAGTGTATATCTCTCCTAATAAAACATTAGATGATATTATTGATTTTCTCTATCGTTCATTATTATCGTATACATCACAAGGTGCCACCATACTTCGTAAAGATTATCATAATATACCTATGATTTTAAGTGGAGATTTCAATGTCAATTTTGCATTAGACAAATCTATAAAACTGGTTGAATTTTTAAAAGATAATTTAAACCTGTCTATACAAAATGATAAAAAAATATCTACGACAAAATCGAATACGACAATTGATGCAGTATTCACAAGGTTTCTGGATAATATTGAATGTAAAACATACATTTCTTATTTTAGTTACCATAAGCCTTTGGTTACAAAACTGTATGATGAAATATCACTAAATATTAACGAAATAGCTTAATAATAATAATTTCTGTAAATGTATATAATAAAATATTTTTAATTTACTAAAAATGAAAAATTTTTCTTATACTGATACCTCTCCCGTCCTATTAAATTTTAAGTATACAGTTAAAAATAATAATGGATAAACAAAAAATAATGGATATAACCCAAAGAAGTTTCACTTCTTCCGCGTGTAGGCCTACACACTTACTGATACACGCACCCAAAACTTTTTTTTAATTTTTTTATTTCCCTGGGGTCTCAAAATATAGGCATTTACAAGACTTAACACTATATTCACATGTTAGTTAAAATTCTGATATCCCGCCTGTTTCATTTAGTCTGTTAGTCTGTTTCATTTGATACCCCGCCTGAATTTCATGCGTTCTTATTAAAAATTTTCAAAAATAAACACTGTATTCAGATTGTGGTTTAAATCCCCTTTAATTTGATATCCCAATTGGGCTTTTCCGATTTTTTCACAATTTTGACCCCCTCCCCACATTTTTGCCTTCCACCCCATAATTTTGGAAGTATCAATCTCAAAAACAATAAGGTTATGTAGAGTAAAGGTTTGCCAAGTGTTACGAAAATCGGTTGATTTCAAAAGTTATCATGAGATATATCCCAAATAGACAGACAAATGACAAACGGTCGAGTCAAAACTGAGAACGCGCATCGTTAGTTCAATATTTTTATTTTAGTTGAAACGTGTTTCGAGCACTGTGCTGATTGTTCGCGTGCTTTCGTCCACTGATTTGGTTCATCCTGTGCTGGCACACTCCAGTTTCTCGCTCCGATCCAGATTCTTGGCATCCTCCTTTGCAGCGGGGACCTCGGTCGACCGACTCGCCTGCTCACGTTGCTCCAGTTTGATCACTTTGGGGTTATCGTTTCCATTCATTCGAGCGATATGTCCGTCCTAGCGAAACCGTTCAAATTTATGATATTTTGCTCTTGGAAGAGTTGCTATAGTTCCTTAGTTCTGGTTATGTCTCCAAGTCCAGTCTTCAAATGACAGACCATACACCTTTCTTTCATCTAATAGAAAATCACGTCAATCTGTCTTGTTCAACCTGAGATTATGGAGCCATACGTCAATTCCGGCTTAACCACAGACAGCACTGCAGAGCTTCATCTTGGTATCGTTAGAAATCGGCCTGCTTTTGAGAGGCTTCTGCAGCCCAAAGTATTTGTTCAAAAAATATTGTTACGACGGTCTAACTGATCGTCGTATGGTACCGTGGAAAACAAAATACAAGACACCAATTACGTCACTAATCACCAGCTTTAATTATCACAATTATACGGTTTGTAATTAACCAGACAGTCTCTTACAACAAATCAATTAAAAATAGTTCACACACAATAAAAATGTTAACTGATATAAAACACAATTGCATTACAATAGTCTCTCACAATTATAAAACACGTAATACTTCGCCACAATACTACAAACCGTACTCCAATAATTTGCAACTCAACAAACTCACTGTGTAATCGCCCGATAATAACTGAGCTAAGGCCGCTGACGCATTGTATTTATACCCCGCTCACACATCAGAACATTCCACATACTATGCATTAGCGCTACGCTAGGACGTAATTGATTGCGGCCTTGACACAGTGCACACGGCTGGCGACTTCTAGAAAAATCTCGCGAGCGCATGTTGAAATCACATACGCACACAACATTATAGCCGGATTCCTCTGGAACATTAGAGAAACACGTAGATTATTCTGTAATTTCGTAACAATATCAATGTCACTTTTAAGAATGTACGGCACCAACGTCTTAAATAAATCACTGAAGTTAATACATAATAATCAGTGAAGCTAAATTCTACTCTGTACAACTTTTTGTTATCAATAAATAATAAAATATAAAAAACAAAGTTTTAACTTGAATCTGTAAGGAGGCTGTAAATTTAAGAAAATGTTATGATTTAAGTCTAGGTAAATTTCAAAAACCAGCTACAAAACTTTTACTAATTTGCTGCCGACTTTATATTTTGCTAACCTGGAAATAAAGTCAATGGAGATTCCAAATATGAGACAAAAACGAAAATAAATAACTAAGGATAGAACACTTTTTACAATGTCTAACTCCAATAATTTAGTATACAGTAGGAGAGTAGGCGTTGCATTTCTTCACTCTGACAACAGAGTTCGTTTATGATGGCATTGTTGTTAATTGCTGTGATTCTCACATTTTGTGAGAAATGTACGTCTTCACAGAGTCTAGATGAGCTTTCGACTTTCCGTGTTCTCCTATACTTTGTGTCGAATGCCTATAGCGGTCAAACCCTTGACAAAAAACTGAGGATCCGTCAGTAAAAACCAAACAAACGCTACAAAATAGCTTGCTGCTACTTATGTGGTAAGTTAGCCAATTGCGCTTGAATGTTTGGCCGTCCCCAGAATGCAAATGAAACACCTTGTCATCAAAAGGGAGAGATTCAATAGTTTTTCCATGTTGAATGGGATGAAATTGAAAGAAGGAGTTAATGTCTTTTGGTTCGGGTTTTTTGAAGTACTCATTGGAAATTCAGCAATGGATTTTCTTCGAACCGAACATCAGAGTCAACAACGCTCACACCTTGAGTAATAGGTTGAGGTGGGAGACATAATTGAACGGGCTGATCACAATCGTCATCGTCAATCAGAGTGTCGTCAAATTTTTATGTCTGTACTTTTGTACATGATGACACAACAGGAACTTCGCTGTCGTCCAATATACTGGTTACGATTTGTGAAAGATGATGTAGCTATGATAAGTGCTTCGTCATCATCCAATACAGTTTTATCTGAACTACAAGTTGTTTTTGGCATACAAAAACTTGTGATTTTCGGGCAAGACTGGGCAGCTTTTTCCCTCTCTCTAGCCTCTTTCTCTCTTTTGAACTCGTGTCCGGATTTTCGTTTTTTCTTCGGTCTCTCTTCCATTGTGACCTAAAATAATAATTTGCTCGATTATTTTACGAAATATAAAATCTTATTCATCATTTACAGAAATGAAAAATTACAGTAAAAACATTTTGCAGTTACGGATGTTTAATAAAAACAGGGTAGGGTATAGCACGTTATTATTAAATATCTCGTAAATGAAAAAACAGCACGTGGATAAAATGCCGTGAACATTTTGGAATGAGCCTACACGAGCAGATGGGCTGTAGGCGCTGTAGCGCTCGAGGATAGAGAGAGTTTAGGTGCGAGTCATGTCATCAGTTATTGCGTAACATTTGTACAGCTCATGATAACATAATCTGCGTGAGAAAATAAGAATAAACACAGTTTTGATGTTTCATAAATATAAGGTAGTAAATAGTTAATATTTTCTTACCTTAATGGAAATAATCAGCCGAAAATATAAATAACGTGTCAAATAACTTCTGCAATCTGTCAATTCACAACCATTCCTGACATTTGCGTGACACAGAGACTAAGGCTGCTGACACACGGGCCACTCTGTGGCGCCACTCAGTCGCGCCAAGTACCAGTGGTTCGTGTGCAAGGGTTCGCTTCAGAGATGCGCCACTCTCCATTTGCTCAGTGGTAAAAGATTGTTTCATTTAGTATTTACATCAGTTTCATCATGGACTCTGACGAGGAAGTTCTTCCTTCCGAATTCTTTTGTACACAAGAAGGATCAGTACCATGGCAAGACAAAATGATATATTGACCTTTTTCAGAGAAACCTTGTCTGATACTGTTTCACTATCAAACCATAGTCATAATAAAAACTATTTTAATAACTTATTTTGTGTCTTATTCAAAATGTGTTTTCCCTAAAATATATCTCTTAGTAGAAATATTAATTTAAAAATAAAAATGGTTTCTATTTATATGAATATTGTTGGTTTGTCGCATCTAATTTGTTTCAAAGATTTTGATAGATTATGTTAAGAACGTTACACCCACGTACATTCTCTTTACCTTCCTCCTCCCTCCTAACATCCCTCTCTCTTTCACACGCGCGCGCACACACACACACACACACACACACACACACACACACACACACACACACACACACACACACACACACACACACACACACACACACACACACACATACATACAATAATCTTATTTCAGTAGACGAAATATTAGCCAGTTTGGTATTGAGTAATCGATTAAAACTATTGGTTTCCTGTAAGCCAGACCTAAACTTGTTTGCAACTGTAAACTGTGTGCATTGTTCGCAAGATTGTTTTGGCTCATAAGTATGTGCTCAAGTAGTGTTTGCATAAAACATTGTTGAGACCGTCCCGCCTGAATTCGCTAATATGCTATGTAATTTAGAAATCATTACTCTTTTTCTTGTGTTGTAATTATGATACTCAACAGTAAACTATGGCTAGAGACTGATCTTGCAGGGAGAATATCTATATCTATAAAAATGAATGTTTGTTTCTTTCTTTGTCCCGTATGCGTTCCTATACCATTCATCCGATTGCGATGAAACTTCGGTGAGTTGTTGTGCGCACACCCGCGAAGGTTTATGAATTTTTTTCAATGGGGCCCTTTGGGGGGTTCTTGGGGTCTTCCACATCTCCTCCTAAACCACTAGACCGATTTCAACCAAACTTGGCACAAATATTTTATGCAATGGGAGAACCAACATAGGGTAAGGTGTTTTTTCGATGGGGTCCTTTGGGGTCTTCCACATCTCCTCCTAAACCACTGGACCGATTTCAACCAAACTTGGCACAAATATTTTACGCAACGGGAGAACCAACATAGGATAGGTGTTTTTTTCGACGGGGTCCATTGGGGTCTTCCACATCTCCTCCTAAACCACTGGACCGATTTCAACCAAACTTGGCACAAATATTTTACGCAACGGGAGAACCAACATAGGATATGTGTTTTTTTGATACGATCCTTCGGGGGGTTCTTTGGGGTCTTTCACATCTCCTCCTAAACCACTGGACCGATTTCAACCAAACTTGGCACAAATATTTTACGCAAAGGGAAAACCAACATAGGATAGGTGTTTTTTCGATGGGGTTCTTTGGGGTCTTCCACATCTCCTCCTAAACCACTGGACCGATTTCAACCAAACTTGGCACAAATATTTTACGTAACGGGAGAACCAACATAGGAGAGGTGTTTTTTTTTTATACGATCCTCTGGGGGGTCCTTTGGAGTCTTAAAAAACTAACTTATTAGATCTGGTTACTGTGGCAACCCAATGGAATAGATTCTGTTCTAAATATATTATCGCATTAAATTGAAGACCACGTGAACGAAGTCTTTATATATTATATATATACAAACACTTTCTTTCTTTGAGTGGCATTGCAACGCATGCCAGGTACTCGCTAGTTGTTATATAATTATTTATCACTTGTAGGAGTCATATGGGCTAGACGCAAATGTATACGATTGTTGCAGAGACTGATGTTAAATTTTTTATGGTGCAATTCCATACAATACAATAGTTATTAAAGAAAATATTACATTCATAATTACTCAATTATTATTGTATTATTTTTATATTATTATTAATAATAATAAAACTTTTCGTACAAGAATATATTTTGTATTACTTTTTCAATATAACACTGTTTAAATACTGTTAGTTTAAATAATTTTTAATTTGTATATCTGATGATGTTTGTTAAATACTATTGAAACAGTGTTATATTAAAAAAAATAATTAAAAACATATTCTTGTATGAAAAGTTTTATTATTATTAATAATAGAGAAAATGTATATAGAAAAACGTGTTCAAAGCGAAATTGCATGGTACCGAAGTTTTTTTCGGACTGCATAAGTTCTCGCATTATACAGTACAAACTTAGACATTAGTCAAATACTGCACTTCGTAGACCTTGTATATATATTTTGTTTCTATTCTATTACATACACCTACATTTCTGTCATAATATAATTACACAATATAACGTCTACCAACTTTAGGCATTTATGACTTTAGTTGTTTTATGAAGTTTACACTTTAGTTTAGTGCAGTAGGCCTACTTTATTATTATTACTGCTATTACAATTTTTATTACATACTTTACTACAGTACTGATTAGAAACATACCTGATTTATTTTTCATCAGACTGTCCATTTCACTGAAGCCTGATACAAAAATATAACAGAGCTGTTCCCATGCTCTCCTTTTTGCCATTTTGTTTGAATATTCATTGCATCTCGGGTCCCAAATTGCCGGTCTCTGTTCCACTTCAATTATAAATCGATCAGAATCAAAATCGGACATGATAGTTAAAATTTTTAAATAGTTTTTAGAAACAAGAAAGTCTTATAAAGTTTAAAAACAAATAGTAAGAAAGCTCCAAAAGTTTTATAGAAATTACAGTGTTAGTATACGCTTCACAACACTACTCTGAACACTGCTGTGGCGCGACTGAAAGTGGCCTGTGTGTAAGCTCCAACGCCACAAATCGTCTCCATTCGTGGCGGGGACTAGCTTCTGCCTGCCACAGTCGCGAGTCACAATCGCTCGTGTGCAAGGGTACAATTTAAAACCATGCAAAACAAACGGGCGCGACTGAGTGGCGCCACAGAGTGGCCCGTGTGTCAGCAGCCTAAACGTGACACCACTAAACTTATTGGAAAACACTTGCACAGCGCCTGAGCGGAGGAGGTAGGAAGGGAGTGGAGGTAAGGGCGCAGTGGCTCTGCCATGTCCAGCGTCGAGGTCATTGACGAAACAAGTCGCACAGCATGGACGTGTATGTACGGCGCACACCCTCGCCGCGCAGCGCTCTCTGCCAGACTAGCACTCGCACACGTCATTTTGCGTTGCATACGCTTTCTTTACTGCTAATAATACAGTTAACCAATTCGTTTTTTAAATATATTTAAAAAAAGGGAATTTGATCCGATTACCAAAAACATATTCTCGTGTAAAAGCGTGACAGCATTTTCAGAGCTGGCAGAGGGCGCAGGTCGGGTTTTATTCGAAAAGGTGCACCGGCCCGCAGGCCGGCGGGCCAGTCCGGGCCTGAGTTAAGTGATTCATTTTTTCACAACTGTATACTTTCAAAATGTGTAAGTTTCTAAGGTTTATTTAAGGGAAACCATCATGTTAAAATATATATAAGTAGATGTAAATAAGGGGGTTCAACTCCACTTTTGGGACAACTAAAATTTAATACAAATTTATGAAAAAAACTATCTTAAACATACTCTAAAAATTAACATCGTAACAAGTAGAGAGCACACTAAAATTTGGTACAGATATAAATAAAAAACTACTGTAAACATACTCTATCTATGTATGTTTTAATAACAAGTAATTTTTAATAAACATTGTACAGAACTGACTCAACTGAATGCTACTTTAAGTATTAAAAAAAACCCTATTGCACAAGATTAGAATTCACACATCAGTGTTATAGAAAGAAATTGGTGGCAAAATAATCGGAAATGATAGGTCAGAATTCTATAGAAAGAGAATAAGGAGGAGAGGGATATTCTTTCCTATAACGGGGCAGTTCAGCCTCTGAATTCACCCAGTGAACAGCTCCAATTCACTCAGATCAGCCTTAAAAACGAAGCAACGTTATTAGGCTAGATCCATCGCTTAAAATGGAGTTAAATTTTAAATGAAAGTAACTGATTAATTAGCTTTAAGTTCAATCAACAGAAATTTTTCATCTTTCAGCCCCTTATAGATCATATTTAAATTATTATTTTTATTTAAATGTTTTATAATTTTTTCACCTAATTTATCATTAAATATTTTAGCCAAGTGAACTTTAAACTCTTTAGATGGCAAAGAACTGAAGGTCCAAATATGGTTTTTAAAATCTTTCTATCTTATATTCTTTTTCAATTCTAAGGTTTTAATATTCTTAAATTCTTAAAAGGTACATTCTCCTATCTGATTAGATATGTCAATTGCTCTAGCCATTTTTAATTATATTTATATAAGGAAAAAATTAACTAAGAAAATTAAATTAAAAATAAATAATGATGACATTACTAAAAATGGAAAATGTAAATAAAAAGACTTGTTCTCAATGCCATCAATCTAAATATTATTTATGCTTTAATAAGAATAATCAGGTGAAGGACGGTATTCATGATTATTGTAAAGACTGTACACGAAATATGTAGCAACAAACAGGATCAAATTTTAAATTATTATAAAGAAAAGTATCCTAAAAATCGAGATAAAATACTAGACTATCCCAAAGTCAAATGAGGTTATATGTCAAATGCAGAGACAAATTTATAGAATAGCAGAGAGAGTGTTACATATGAATATCTAGTAAAATATGCGAGTGGGGAAGAGAAATTAAAGCTTCGTATTGGTAAAAAGTGGATCTTGCTTTGCTCCAAGTACCCCAGATTCAACTAATTTTATTCATTTTGTGATGCTACGTTGTTGTGTTTGGTTATTTAGTTAATTTTCAAATGTCACAGTAGTATTTTGTAGAGCCCCAAGTTGTTGGTGCCAATTTTGTAATGTTCAATTAGTCTGGGCCTCAATTTTGTAATGTTCAATATTTTTGTTTAAGGCCTCACATTGTAAGCCAATTTTGCAACATTTATTTACTTTATAATTCTCAAATATAATGTGTATAATGAGTGTATGTAACTGCTATGGTTACACTAACCTTTTAACGCCTTCGATGCCCTACGTCCTTGGGATCCCTATTTGTAATATAAATATACTCTAACAAATGTATAATTAACTTTTCTTTAAATAGGTATTCATATAATTATACTACAAATGAGAACACACTTCTTTTGCTGCTCTGAATCATTAAATATTTATTCCTGCTTTCTTTTTATAATAAGTTCCCCTTTATTTATTTTCTATTAATTAACAAATCATTTTCCCTTTTATAAGGTTTCAGCTCCATCTAGATCTTGGATGCAAGAAAACAAAAATTTTATATCTCAGGGTTTTAATAACATAAAAAATCGTCTTCAGTAATATTATAAATTCACCTAACAAGTATTATACTAATAACATACATGAATAAAAAATTTGAACATGTAGTAAATAATTGTTGTTTGTGTATGATGGTTTTATGCAAGTTCTTGTGATTATACAAAAGAAATTAATTAGATAATTTTACAACTTAATATTACCCATTACAAATATAACATTAATAAAACAATGAAAATAACTAATTATCAGACATTAGGAATACAATTGACAACAGAAAATAAAATAAAAATTTAATTGTCTATGCTATATCTCATAGTTCATTATTTCTCAACATGGCGCGCTGCTGTACACCTTCTTTACCGTTAAGAAAATGATAGACGCCATATTGCTTTTTGTGGTATTCAGAATATTGAATGTTTAATAAAATTTCTATGAGTTCTACACTTTTGTTAGTTCAAAATAAGTTTGTGTCACTCACTTTTGATATCATGTATTATGTTTAGAAATGTAGTCATACTAAATGTGTTCGTTATTTAGTTTATATTGAAGTGTTGTGTAAAACGTTAAGACTTTGTCAATATGGTTAGATCTCACTGAATTCAAGATGTATTACACCAGTTAGGATGGTAATTTCAATTTTTCTTCTTCAGGTGGGTTGAACACAACTTGTACAATAGTTTACTGCTAATTTCTATAACTTTACTTGGCTTTTTTACTACACTCTTCTTATTTAATCTTGTTTGGATTGGCAATTATTTCCATTTGTTCATGCTTCATGGGACGCCAACATTAGACCAAGCTTTCTTCCTTGTAACAATCAATTTTAGATTCATCTATTGGTTTGTTGGTGTATTTTTCAGTCTCAGGACTGTTTTATCTGCCTCCATTAAACATAAGTTTTTAATATAACCTCACTTTTCCCGATTATTTTACATAATCCCATTTATGCTTTTATTTCACTTAATTTTAGATTGTCGCTTGCACTAATGAAGTTGATTTTATTGTTATTTGTTCACTTCATGTAAAATACATGCCATTCTCACCTTATGGTCATACTTGGTTCACAACATTTTATATTTTTATCATTGTTTACACTGCGTCATTTGTACTGTTTTATTATCACTATTTATCACTTTTATATTCGAATAAACACAATTATAAACATAATTATCTTGTCTTTACCATGACTCTATCTATGAGCTAATTACAAATACAGTCTTAGGTTTAAGACCTAGCTTGACTTTTAGGCTGGTTATACAAATGATTTTTCTTAACCCTAAATACATTTCTCACTTACATACTAAAACACTACTATTTACAATATTACAACAAGATATATAAAATCACTTCCCTAATCTGTTGGGTAATTTTTGTGTCAAAGACACCGTCCAGTCTAGTCCGTTTTTATGTCTGTTTTGTCAAGTTATTTATTATGTTTGTTTACAAGGCTAATTACTGTTTTTAATTTATTCATGCATCTGTAACACGTATTCTTTCTTTATTATTAATTGTTTATTGGTTTAGTTATTATAATTCTTCCTTTATATAATTGTTTTTGGTTGTTCTCATTTGACCACTCATTCTCTATTGCACTCCTCATTCAGTTACATAGTATTTATATAGTTATATAGTATTTGAGTAGTTTCCCTATATTTTTTTGATAATTAAATTTAGTTTCCTGGTTTGTATCATCTCGTGATGCTACATATTGCCTCCCCACCAAAAATGATTATTTCTGAAAGCCAATTTATATGGTTGAGTAAATGATCATTTATATTGACTTATTTTCTTCCTAATATTTCTTCAACAAAGCCTGGTTCCTTTAGTGTTCCTAGTAATGAATAAGCGATGGGGTAAGATTTCTTATGGAATTCAACGGGTTCTCTGAATTTTAACTTGCATTGATAACCATTGACTTTACCGGGTGCATCTGAAAAAAATATGCCGATATTTATTATAGACTAATATTAGTTTTTCTACCTGTTCTTCACTCAACTTTACTCCCGTCTATTCTTGTTGAAATTTTTTGATCTCTTATAATTTGGTTATTGTCATCCTGATATTTAATTCTCTCGTCTGGTGTATAATCCCTACAATAATCATCTTTGCTAACATGATAGCTGGCTCGGTTCTGAGGGGCACATTGGCTTCCAATTAACTCAGCCGTCCATACTATACCATCTGAGGTCAGAGACACTTTCTCTCTGCTCAGGTCAATGATTGCTGAATATTGTCTCAACATATCACATCCTATTAGTACATTGAAAGGTAGACCGTTTGCTACCAAGAATACCATGGGGATGATTCTTGAACACCATTGGTTCTTAGGTCTAACAAAAGATGTTTTCTTACTGACTTATTTTGGCGACCTGTAGCTCCAATTAATATGATGTTGTTCACGGGTAAAGTTGGTAAGATTTTTGTACATTCCTTCTGAATTCTGTCTAATTCCGTGCAATCTATCAGCGACACATTTGCTCCAGTATCAATCATTATCTTTGTTGGAATTCCATTTATCTCGGCTGTTATGTAAGTAATTTCATTATTGTGATTTGTGGTATTGGCAGACTCTTCCTCCAGTAAGTCATCTCTAATGTTTCTTTTAAGTAGTTGTTTCTTATTATTGTTATCGTCTTATCTGTTGTCTTATTATTTTGTCTCAGTCGGTACCCAAAAGACTGGTTCAGTGATGGGCCATTATGCGTTTTCACTGCTGCCTCTCGTTTAAATGGTGGCTTTCTTCATCGGTTCTGTTTTCCTGCTGATTAGGTTGGTTATTGCTGTGTGACTCCTGTCTCTCTCCTGGATTGTTATTGAAGGCTTCATAGTCATTCATCCTTCTACTATCTTCTATACTCCTGCTCCTTCTTGTACCGTTTCTGTGGTAATAATATTGTTCTCACTGTTGTTGTCTCTGTCGTAATGATTGTCGAAGCTTCTACGTCTTTGATAGTACTGTCTTCTAGGATCTCTGTCAGTCTCTCTATTATTTGTTCGTATATGATTTACTCGAGGTTGGTACGTTCTATTATTATTATTGTTATCACCCTGATTCTGCCGGTTGGTATTGTTATTATTATTACTACTACTACTACTACTACTACTACGATTATTATTATTATTATTATTATTATCATCAATATTATTGTTACGATTATTATTATGGTTATTATTATTGTTGTTACCCCTTCCAATATAATTATTATTCCTTTGCCGGCTTCGACGGTAATAGTTCTCATATTCATAATTTTCCAATAAGGCGGCCATGGCTTGAATGGTCTTGATTTGCCCACAAAGTCTGGCTCTCGCAATTCCTTGTTCATAATGGTAAGATAATTTTGTGACCAAACATTCTTCAGGTATTTTAGGTTCTAAATTCCTGGCTAAACATACCTTACCTAGGAAATATGCTGTTGGTGTTTGTCCTCTATATGGATCATACTTGCCATTACAGGTGTTATCCCTCACTATATTCTGTGTCAATTCCTACCAGTATTTGGATTTGAACAGTGTTTTAAATTCCTGGTAATCCTGAATGTTGTGTCTGGTTGCAGTCCACCAGTTATTGTGCTAGCCTACAGTAGCACAGTTTACACCGAGGGCGTTTCCACGAATCACCTGGATGTATACGGTACCTGCCCAGTCCAGTTACTAGAGGATTATCTGGGAACCTCGCCGCAACGTGCAAAATCTGCGTGTAAGTTGCCTGAAGGTGTCATCTAAGGAGCAGTCCTTCCTAGATGGTCGCTTAAGCGTCTAAGTGTCTAAGTGTGTGAGCGTGGGTACGCCAGGTGAGCCGACGGTAGAGGTGTACACCGAGGTACTTCACCTCGTTAGACCAGCGCAAGTACGTCCTACTGATGCGTAGTTGCTTAAGCGGCTTCTTCCGTCGCTTAGAGAATTGGACGGCTACTCTTGGTCGCGTTTAGAGACACAGTTATCCCAGTCCAGTCCCAGAGCGAGTCGAGCTGGCGCTGCAGTCGTAAGACGTTTTGCGTTGCGATCGGCTGTAATTACAGCCGTGTCGTCCGTAAATAGGGCCACCTGGACTCCAGGCTGTCTCGGCACGTTGTTGTCGTAGACTGAGAACAGAAGGGGGCCAAGAACACTACCCTGAGTGACGCCGGCAGTGATACGTCTCTCGGAAGTGACAGACTCGCCCTCACGCAGAAGGCCCTCTCCGTAGGAAAGCTAGCGATCAGATGAAGGTAGCAATCTGGAAGCTGGACTTCCCTAAGCTTCAATAAAATCCCATCATGCCATACGCTGTTGAAGGCTTTCTCTACAACTAACAAACAGCCAATGGCCTGTTCTTTCCGACACCCGGCGTCCGTGATGTATTCAGATGATGAGAATAGTGGAATGCCTCACACGGAAGCCGAACTGTTCGGGAAGACGCACGTCAAAGTTTATTAGATGGCCTCGTACACGACGCTGTACAAGACGCTAAAAAACCTTGGACGTAGTGGAAAGTAGGCTGATGAGCTGGAGGTTGTCGGGGCGGGAAGCATCCTTTCTCTACTTCGGGATCATTATGACCCGTCGCCTTTCGCCATTTCTTGGGAAAGTAGGCCTGTCTAAGACACGCGTTGAACAGATCAATGTGGAACTGGACTCCAGGGTCCGGGAGAAGACGTTGGGCGGTGTTAGAAACACCATCTGGGCCTGGAGCTTTTCTTGGCTGAAGTTCAGAGAGCCGATCTGAGACCTCTTCCAAAGTAATGGGTTCTGGGTCCGCCGTGATCGGAAGAGACAGAAAGTCTTCTATATCCATCTCGACTTGTTCGTCGAAGTTCCAGTTCGGGGGGGGGGGGGGTTAGGAGCGAACTGACGCTCGAAACACGCGCCCAAGTACTCAACCTTCTCCTCCGGGCGACCCAGGAGTTGTCCGAACGTTCCAACGATGGCGGGGAGTGGAGATTGTTGCCTCCGTCTCGTCATCGCTCAAGGTATTATGTACAGGTAACTTTGGGGGTCCGCATCCCCCGTTAGGGCCACGGCGAGTTCCCAACAGCCTCATCGGAACACCTTCAGACTGCTACGCAGTCGTTCAGCGAGCCGGTTGTACGCTGCCTTATCGGCCGGATCACTGGTCCTCTGCCAACGTTTCCGGAAGTAATTCCTCTCGCACGCGATAAGAGAGACTTCTTCAGGGATGCGTTGGTAGTCGGGCGTGAGACCGGCTCGCATGCGAGAAGACATGTCCACCGCTGAAATGATTGCCTCATCAATTCCCGCAACAGCTTCGTCAATGAGGCGGACGGAAACGAGTGGGACCGCTGGCGGCAATCGACGACAAAGTGCCGGATCGTAGCGGTCTCAATCGATAATCTTCTTCTTGTCCCGTGCTGTGACGTGCTGGGTAGCAACGTGGATCAAGATGGGTTGTGGTCAAATGTCAGCTCCGTAAGCGAGAATATCTCGACCAGGCAGGCAATACCCTGGGTAACCGCAATATGCAGAACATCAGGAGCCTGCGTTCAGGCTAGTCGGAAAGGACGTGGATTGCGCTGGACCAACCACCGTTGCCAGGCGCGATTCGACATACTTGAGCAAGCGATTCCCGTTCGGAGTAGTCTAGCGACTATTCCAAACGCGATGCTTGCAATTCAGGCCACTAATCCCCTTCGGTGAGGATCGAAGATGACGTCGAGGTCGCCGACAAAGAGTTCAGCATTCGGGGGTTTATAAGCAGAAACCACGATACGCCGCCAAGAGCTCCATGGAGGGTGTGAGATGATCACGAGAGCAACGTAGGCAGGCCGAAGCACTGCGACAGATAGCCGAACCTCTGGCACCGGGGCACTGCGGCATTTTGGCCGGGGGACGACTCATTGGGGAAACCAAAAACCCCCGCATTAGGTGGAAAATTTGATCCTCTGCCTTGCCCTTCTCGAGGTGGAGACGGATGGTTGGAAGGGGAATCCTGGGATTGGAGTTCGTGAGCAGGCGGAAAATTGCCTGCACGGGAAATTCCAGGTCGCGGAGCTCCAGTCGGGTCTCCTGGGGATCGGTATGCGCGAGTGACCAAGCTGTAGTCCTCGAGCCGTTTGATGACAACCTTGACCGTTTCGCCGCCAAGCAGCTTAAGGTCAAGCCTGTGAGGAGACAGTTCGGGGACCACGATAAGCCGCCTGTATAAGGCAGCGACATTGATCACCCCGTGTATAAACACAGACGGCGTAGGGTGGTTCCTCCTCAGATTCTTAGCCGGGCGCCGACGCGGACCAACGGTCACATAGGCGTCCGACTCGTCGGTCGAGAGGGGGACAGTCTCTGGATGGATCTCGTTCGTCTCCATCGCTCGAGGCGACTCTGGCGAGTCGCCCGTGTAGGGCAAGGCAGAGGCGACCGACTCGACATACATGGGCCCGTCGCCCGAAGCAGGCTTGTTGGTCGACGTGCTTGGCCACCAGGCAGATGTAGGGCAGTCCCCGCCAGACACCAGGGATCTTGGGTCCCGCCGGAGCCGAGTGACCCATGCGACTACTCTGCTCACGACGATGAAGGAGGAGCTGGACTAACAACCAGCTTCGTTAGATACCAGTCCTTACCAAGACTGGTGTCCACTGGACACTTTATCCTGGTAATATCTCAAGTGGTGCTTACCACTGGTGGGGGCCCACAAGGATCAGCCGGGTTAGTGCTACCTAGCAAGTCGTGAGTAGCTAGGAGAGAGGACAAACAGATCCACTTCTCTGTAGGGGATCTCCTGATCCCTTTAACAATAGCAGCACTGGAGCAAGGAGGCGAAAAAATTATCCTCTTCAGTGTAGAGGCAGGAAGTGTCCGCAGCTAGCAGAGAGAGTCCAGATGAGCTGAAGAGAGCGTCCAAAGCCAAGAGAGCACGTCCTGTCAGTTTGAAGGCTGGAAGCAGAATCCCATGTCTTGTCTGTCTACCCATCTGAGTCTTTCCGAATTACTAGAAAATAAAACTAAGCCAGCTAACGAGAGATTTGATCTATGGCTACTTACAGAAAACGTAAATAATAATAATCTAGTTACAAACATTGGAGATACAAACTACACAGAAGGAGAACTTAAAGGAAAATTTAAATCAATTACAGAACTATTTTGCGATAACATTATGCTAGTTAAATTTTCCGGTTTTATAGATTATAAAGGAGATAAAAAGAATGGTAAATTTTTAGTTAAGAAAGAAGCTTGTGGATCTTTTAAAAGTTTTCTTAGATCTAGATTTTCTAATTTTAATTTTGCAAGACATAGAGTAAAATCCAATTTACCATATTTGTTAGATACAACTAGAAAAACTACAAATGGAGTAAAACAAATTATGAGAGGTGATGTACAACCAATTTACCAAAAATACAAAGATCCAGTTGCTATTCCATACAAGATAGAGTTGGCAGATGTAAAGATAAAAACACTTTTAAAATAACTACCAGATATTCTAATGGAATTTAGGAAAGAACATTTCTATTTATTGGATTTGGATATAACACAAGACTCTGATGGAATTTTTAATAAGGCAGAGATGGGGAGGTATTTAATTAATCATTTTGATTTTAGAATGGAAGGAGAATTTAGACAAGATTGTGATAAAACAATGACAAAACTGTTGATAGAGATTATTTAACATGGGTAGATAAAAATTCTAGAGTTAAAATTTACAATAAGTTTATCTGTCAACTCACAAGTCCAGGAGTAAACAAACAACTTGGTAACCATGTTTCAGATTTTATAATTGTCCAGATACAAGATTAAACAAGACATTTAAGTCTGAGTTAGCTAAGGAGAATGGGATTACAAGATTAGAGGCCACAGTTTATAATTATATTAATCCAATGTTCCAAAACGAGGAAGAATTTTATCCAATAATAGACTGTTTACAGTTAATAGAAAATAATAAAATTCTCCAATTTATTCTGTGCCATTATCCAAAACGTGGGAAAAACCTAAAAAACAATTTACAGAATAGTTGCTGTGTTGTTTTTACAGATTGTTACAATATGTTTACTGGGGAAATAAGAATACGAAAAATTGAGTGGGTTACAGATTAAATTGCTGGAAGGTAAAGAAAGAGTTAAATTAATAAATTATGTTTTGTCGGCTTTTAGTTTTAATTTGTTGCCATTTAACTACTTGGAAATGTTAGAAGACGAACAAAATAAAAATGTTGTGTCCATAAACCAAAAGTACTTATAAACTGGACAAAACAGAATATATAAAAGAAATAACCACAATAAAAACAATAGCCAGAAATAATGAATATAACCAATACTTAATAGATAATTTAATAACATGGATGAAAAATAAAAACAATAGGCCTACAACTAACAACTGCTCAGACTCCATTAGCAATAGAACAAAAACAAACTTCCTTTCACTGCACTACACAGACGAAAATTCCTTAAAAATAGGAAACATTTTCAAAAAATTTGGCTTCAATCCAGCCTACAAAATTAAAAGACACAACTTAAACAAGAAAACACCAGTTACGCCAAAAGAAGAAGCCAAAGGCATACCGACCGCACCTTTCGTAAAAGGTTCAATGAACATGCTGCCAGAAATCACCGTAAACCTTCGTCAGTTGTGGCGCAACACCTAAAAAGCCACCCACAACACAACATCAATTTCAACACCTCATTAGAAGTATTAAGGTATAGCTCGAACAAGGAAGCATCAAAAATATACGAGCAATACCATATTTACAAATACAAACGAAGAGCCGGTGAAAAAACACTGCTTAACAGAAAAGAGGATTATAGGGATTTAGTTACATTTAAAATATTAGATTACCTTGAAGAGTACGCACTAAGGTCGCACGTCGGGTAGTTTATTGTTAGTCGGCTTCCGTATGACGTGCGGGCAACAAGTGCTGGCCAGCTTCGATTTTCAAATCATCCGTTTGGATTCGGTTTTTGTTGTAATATTAACGTTATTTTTAAAATTAAAAAATTTTTTTAAGTGTTGTGTTTTATGTGCGTGTTATATGTACTTGTGTCGACGACACTCACCTGAGTGGAAATTTTTTATAAATGTTATGTAAGTTTACTAAATGATCCAATTGAAGATGGAACACAACTGTTCCGAAATGCATCTTGGATAAAAAATTAAAAAATCACCGACTGGAATACCTAGAGTGTACTTGTAAGTACTAAAAAATTCTTTATACAAAACCAAAAGTGTTTTATTAAAGTATCTTGAGATACTTATTTTTAAAAATCTAACACTTTATTTTCTACTATTCCAGAATTGGAGAATTTAAGTATACAAGAGAGAAAATTAGATTATTTGGAAACGACAAAGTCTGTACAGGAGGAATATAAATTGGAATTGGAGATAGAAGAAAAGATAAAACAGGCAGAAGAGGAATTATGTGATTATTTTAGCAAAAAGTGGAGAGATTTGGATACAAATGGTTATTTTGATTTACATCCTTTCACTGTAAATAACAATGTAAAATTCACTATTCGAACAGATGGTGTTAGATGTGTATATTTTATAAAGGGGAAATTTAAAAATAGTCTAAAAGTGTTAGCGAGGATAGAGAATTTTTAAAGAAAGAAGGATTTGTTTTTATTCCGTATAATGGATTAGAAATAATTTATTATCCAACAGATAAGCCTTTTATAGAAATTAAAGGAAATGGGACAGAAAGCTTAAAAGGGCACTGTTATTCAAGGATATGTGTTTTAAGGCTTTAATGACATTCAAGGTTAAAGAAAATTTAGAATACAGCAAGGATATAAAAGAAAAAAAAGAAAGTACAAAAATGGGAGATACAATTGGTAAAGTACAAGTAGAAGACTGTAAAAGATTAGAAGAATTGGAAGAAGGATTGTAATTCATTATTTCTAGTTTAAGTGTAAAAACTTATCAGGGAAAATATAGATATATTTTTAAGTTCAAAATTATTGCAGACTGTTATGTTTCTAATTACTGGTTGGAAAAGGAACTCCAGGGTAAAGATTTAAATTTTAGGATGAAAGTTAAGTTGGATAGTTAAGTTAAGTTGAGTTATTATATTATTTTTTTTAAAACATTCTAGCATTATTTCTGGATGTGGTTTATTTATTCCTTCTAATTGTTCTATGCACTTAAAAATGTAATAGTTTCCAAACATAAACCAAGATCTGTGCATTTACTTTGTGTTGAGCAATAAATAAAATAAACATTATATCCTAGGTATTCGTAAAGTAATAGCCACCATTCTTTATCTATAATATCTTTAGTAATGTAAACTGTGTAAACTCAAATTACTAAGAGATTTATAACATTTAAATTATTATTATTTACCCAGGATAACTCACCTTACAGTTCCAGAGTTCGTCACACGAACGGCGTAATACAAGCAGGGTTTGGGTTTTTATTAATAACATACTCGACTCTCAGGTAATAGAACTCTAATTTTATTTCATTTTCTTTTTACTACTTTTGACTTTACTTGTTTTACTTTTTTTTTACTCAAACTGTTACTGTCTTTTAATTATTTTCCTTTTCAAATCTAAACCAAAACGAAACATTTATTTAGACATTATTATTTATGCTAATTCTTAATTTAAGTAAGGCTACCCAGCTTGCTCATTCACTCACTCATACAATTTTACATCCCCATTATTTTAGAGCGCTCTTTAATTTACAATAATTATGTCGGGAAATTAGTAGTCGTTTACTTAACTTTCGACGTTCCTCTCATCGCCGCGTGCTGCACTAGATATATGTCCGAATGTTGTGTCAGTTCAATACACTTTTAATTTTTCTTCCTTCGCTCCACTTACTCCATTCTGAGATATAGGTTCACTTATTTATGTCTGTTTGTCACCTTCTACAGTTAAAAGAAATATTTGGTGCACACGAGTTCTTTTGTTCACCCGGCCGGGTAAGCGTGGTTAGTCGAACTTCTTATTATTTTCACATTTTTTGATAAAGTTTAGCCCGGCCGGTGACGCACGCCACTATTCGCGTCCGTTACTTATTGAAGTTAATCGTCGACTCCCCGCGGAGAGCACCAACCAACTCCAACTACTTCTGGTTGCTGAACAGGAAACTCACTGCCTTCAGGTTATAAATATTTTCGTAGTCGTTCACGGTGTATCGCTTTTCTATGACCACGTGTTCTAGAGTTGTCACACGGAGACGATATAGGAAGCTTTGGTGGGAGGGAGCCTTTACTGGTTTCCGCCGTCTACAAAGCACATGTTGAGGCAGTGGTTCTATCTCACCATTTTTTCGTGGCGTTGTTTTAAAGTGGTATGCGTCGCATCTGCGCACATGCTGGTGTTGCGCGTACTAGTCCGTGACAAAACACTTGATTTACTAAAACAGTATTGCGTTCTATTACCACACCCCGCTCACAAAGCTATGTCACTGTTCATTGTCTGAATAGAACCTTTTTTACGTGGGACTTGCTGCGTTGATAACAAATACATTTATGAATGTAATAAAAAAAAATAAAATAAAGACCCCCTTTTTGCCCCATTACAAAACTTCTACATCTTTATCATAAGGAGCAAAATATCTTTTGGTATAATTAATTTATCCATACTCTTTAAGAAAAAATAATTTAGGAATTGTTGATAATAATTTGAAATTAACAACAAATTCCTGATTCATTCAGCTATTTCTATAGCTATATTTAGC
Source organism: Magicicada septendecula (assembly GCA_034769895.1). Taxonomy (NCBI): domain Eukaryota; kingdom Metazoa; phylum Arthropoda; class Insecta; order Hemiptera; family Cicadidae; genus Magicicada; species Magicicada septendecula. Next base: position 464,834,938 of record CM068369.1, read on the forward strand.
ATTTTTTAAATAAGATTCTTTTATGTTTAAACAAAATGTAGCAACATGAAACAACAAACGTAAGCTACAGCTACACAAGATAGAACATGAAACGTATGTTAAACATGTTCAGTAACGTAAGGTGAAGGTGAATTTTGTTAAACATAACGTTAAGAATAACCATAGATGCCGCCGCCTTCTGCCCTTGCCCTTCACGGAGACAGGTAATCTATATATCACACTACTGCTTTAATTTTCGATGCTAGGATAAGATATGTCTTAAAAACTACTTTAAAAACTGCAATTAAATATTAAGACTTTGATTGATAATTTGCATAAAACATCTTTACTAGTTAATTATTTACTTTTTTATCTTATAAAAGCAGAGTAAGCAGTTTGAATAATAGGGAAGAAAATTCGATTAAAAGAAATTAATTAAGAAAAACTTTTGGTAATCAGCTTTATTAGAATAATGGTTTCAATATACTAATAGACTCTGACTTTTAATCAATCTATTTACATTATATAAACAATATAGAAATATAATAATTTGAAAGATAAAAACTGTATAATTTGAATATTTTGTTTTACTGATTACTAATATGAGAACAAAGTAAAAATATATAAGTATTTAGGTAATAAAGGTCAAAGATAATACAAATATAATAAAACAATTATAATGCCATTCTTCTCTCAAATGGTAGCATTTTTTAAAATTCTTTTATAATACTCTCATCAACCGCATTCACAGCAAGCTCTTGTTCGATGAATGGAACCATGAGGTTTTCTAGACGGTCTTGCAGCATCGTTGAGGGAAGTTTAGATTTTACAATAGCGAGCTTTGAAAAACTTCGCTCACAAGTGCAGCTTGTGACGGGAATGGTAACGAATTTCGTCATTAGAAGTTTGAAATTCACAAATGTTAACTCTCTATTATGCTTAGATAGCCACTCTAACCAATCAACAGCTTTTGTAGGAGGAAATTTGTCACTTTTTTTAGTTTTTAAAATTCTAATTTCGGCTTCCAACTCTAAAGCATTTAAGCCAAACTGAGCAGAGAGATCTTTATAGTCATTTGAGTGTAGCTTATAATCACCTAAGCCCAGTGTTATGACTTTGCCGATAATATGAATTATTTCTTTTGTCTCTTGGTTAAACCTGTCATTCAAAGACTCAATCATTTTGTCCAAAATGGGATAAAATACAAAGAATTTTATTTCATCTTCATTTTTCATATCTTGAACAACAAATGCATTGCCAGAGTTATTATCCAATCTTACCGAAACTTTGCGCTTTCTTGGAGCAGGAATTTCAACGCCCAGTCGGTTGCAAGTATCTACTGCTCTTGAATAAATGTTATCAAATATATCAGCTTTAATTCTCAGTTCTTCTAAAGCGATTGCTAAACTAGAAACTTCGTCCATGGCTTGGCAAAGATCGATGTCGTAGGACTGGAGAGTTTGGCTTACTTTTACTACTAGTTGTAAAATTGGATGCATAATTTCTAAACAAATTATAAAATCGAAGGACTTGATTTGGTGCAAAATTCCTTTGCCTTTAGCTCTTGCTTTTGAATCAGATGCATCTTCGATTATTTATTTAAAAGCTTGCAGAATAGCATTAAGCTGAGCATGCACCACAGAGACAGCTTCAGACCGACAAGCCCAACGGGTTTCGGATAGTGTTTTCAACTTGGTATTTGTTGTTTTTACAATGTCCTCGAATACCGCATGCCTTTTCGGACTTCCTTCAATAAAACTATAAATTAGCTGAATCACACCAAAAAAGTCGAGAGAGCAGTTTTGTAGACGGTGTAATTAAAACGGTAACTGATATGAGTTCTAGGAAGGCTGTAAGAATGGACAAAGGGGAAACAGACTCAACATACACAAACTGTCTGTACTCCGTTGTTGTTGTTACACAAGGAATCTTATCGCAAAGCGACACTATGTTATCGCTTGCTTACTCACCAGTACACTGCACACTCACACTCACAGTACCTAAGGTTTAGGCCTTGGCCTTAGGCGATGAGACCTAGCCCAATCGATTTGTAGGACTCTCTTTCCCCCAAATTTTGTGTTCGATCCAAATTTGGCGCCTCTCCAAAGTTTTTTGTGGGTGGCGTGGCACCCGCTGTGCGCACGCCTATGAGAATAACCTGAATCGTGTTTGAACAGAAAAGAATATATTGCGCAGATATATATATATATATATATATATATATATATATATATATAAAATAAGGATTGTAAATGAATTAACAAATTACATACAGTTTTAATTAACTTACATTAGTATAGTTACATACAGTATACTTACAGTTTTAATTATTACCTATGGGTTATTCTGATTCTGCTACGAGGCCTATGTGTGTACCCAGTTGTATGAGTAAATTTCTTGCAAGTTGGTCTAGAAGAACAAGAAGGTCTGTGTCGATGAAATTTGCTGGTTACAGTGAGGACTTTCTTGATGTCTGTACTATCTACTAAATAAGATATTGTAGTGACCTTCCTTACTAAAGTTTAATCTTAAAAATATTGTCATATTATATTGTTTACCAACTAATATACTATAATATTTTCTTTCCACTATTTGCTCAAGGGCTGTAAACGCCGTTTTCCAATCTAATTTTAATTCAACTACGAGTACTACTCGTACTTATAAAATCTAGTACTATTGATCCTTTTCGCTAGTTCTTTTTCTATTTCCTTATTCGGGATACGGAAACAAGCATAATTCGATTCCTGTCTCAAAACATTAAAATACCATTGTTTTGTTAAATATTGTAAAAATAAATTTACATGAAAATCTTCAACTTCGTCTTGTGTGTTCATAAATTATCTTAATATCATTATGTCATCAACTGTAATTTCTTGAATGATATTCTATTTTAGAGCATTTCTGTTCTTTCTTGAAGTCGTCAAGCGACATCTTAATTTCTCTTTACCTTATCACAGGCAAACAACCATTCAATATTTTTAAGCCCAATAGCTTTCCAGCTTATACGATTCTAAATAACTTATAATACCAAACACATTATAAATTGTATCATTGGTTCCCAGTTCTTTGCACCCATTGTACCAAAACCTATCTTCAATAATTTTGTCTGACATACTAAATCTTTTAAGTAAATCCTGCACTTCACTTTCCATCAATTCATAAAACTTAGCAAAATTTGGATCTCTTAAGAATGGTTTATGTTTAATGTTGTTGACTTGCGTTGTAAGGTGGCCGGAGAGTCTAACACAAGCAGTAATTAAAGCTCTTTCTAAAAAAAAGTTTTTTTTTTTTAAAGTAGTAGAAATGAATCCCCATAATAAAGTCAAAAATGTTTGAAACTTCTATCCCAGCTTCGTTTATTGCTTCCTGAACAGGTCCATCAAATTCAGTGGTTAGTACTATTGATTTGGTATTGAAATGAGTATAGAAAAGTTGAGTGAGAGTTTTTATGCTGTTATATAATGCATAATCTTCAAGAATTGTTATCTCTCTTCTGTAATCGAATTTATTAAAGTCTAACTTTGCTTCTTCACCTAACTTACTACTACTTAACAGATACTTATGGCTAATAAATGTTTTACATATATGTTCTTTAATTGGACTGATGAATGACTGATAATTATTACAACTAATCCTTTAAAATCTATGAAGATCACTGGATAGTTACGAAATCGATGATCGAAGAATGCCCTGTCTTGGAAAATTTTGTAATTTTTGGTTTCATTTTTTGGTACCCTCGTGCCTTCTTTATTGACTGTAATCTTGCAGAATTTCATGATTATGTCCATATTAGTTGATTTGGCAAACTGACGGGGTGCAGTAACCATTACCATTTCATATACTTCCATCTATTGTGCCGCCCCTTGGCAAGACAACACAAAAATCGGGAACTAGTTTAATTCTTTACCAGTAAACTAAACCAGCTGCCGTTGTTAGTAAAACTCTTACTAACAAATTACAAAACAAGTATGATATAGGAAACTGACAAGGTTTGCATAAACTTATTCACTCACTAGGTATTAGCTAAAACATCTCTTTATTGCTATTGAAATATTAATCAAACATTATTTCTGATTTTAAAGAAAGTTATTTTATTAAATAGCGCTTTTACTGCTTCAAAGATCTTAATTATATTATTCTTGTTATATCAAAATTTATTCATATAACTGTTAGTTTTAATACCACGGATCCGGGTCTGAATTTTCTCAAACTTATTACTTTATCAATATATATATATTACGGTTACTATTACTTCTTACAAAATTACAAAATATACAAATCTGATAATTTGTTCATTACATTGCGAAAGTTCTTTAAAGTTCTTTGTTACTTCTTATTAAGGGGAAATTTACAAAAGTTGTGGTTTGATATCACCTGAGGTTGTTGTTGTATTCTTGGGACATCTCCAGTCGTCTTCTACGGGTTGAGTACGTTGTTCTTGGTGTATCTACATCGGGTTGATTTTTAGTTTACTTGAAGCTCTCGAAGATAGGTTGTGTACTTGAAGTTCCAAATGTTGTAATTTCACTTTTCTTAGTGCAGATTCTTGTAGTTCACATTTTCTTTATTTTAATTACAGTTATAGTTCTCACTTTGCAGTACTACAGTCTAGTAGTTAACTATGTTACACTTACATTTGATTTTGTTTTTAAGAGATGTGTTGGCTACCTTTTTCTATTTTATTTATATATTTTCTCACAAACTCTAGACACTACATTATTCACAATAACAAGATTTCACGCTGGATATGCTTCTAGAGAACTTACACATACGTATATGTGTACAATACCAAAACTCACGTCTACTCATTGCGACGTTCTACGGCCGAATGAGCGTACGGTTTAGGGGAGAGGGCTCAGTAAGCTAGGGCGTATTTACGCACTAAGAAAATAGTTCGTACTTTTTCTATTATTATTTATTCATTAATTAGAAGATAAATACTTTATGTTTATTTTATTATGACTTAGGGAATTTTTTATTTCTCTAGTCGCATTTCTTAATTATTTAAGTAATTATTATTATTATTTACTACTTAATACGTTTCTTGGCGTGTTGGTACTGGAAGGTTTCAAGTTGATACAGGAATCTGGGTATAGGTAAGGGTGTATGATACTCTTACTTATTAAAATTAAAAAATTTTAATCTGTGCGATTTTTGATACATTTAAAATCGTCACACTATATATCAATAGAGTTTTGTCCAGAAAAGAAACTGTTTGCACAGCTTATGCTAAAATCTGATGAAACTGTGTGGGCTGTTTTTCCTCATAGCCTGGCCCTAAAAATATCAATACATGTATTTAGAAATCATAAGTGTTAATATAAATTACATACAGATTCAAAGTTACTATTAATTTTAGAATTAATTTGTATTCAAAACTTTAAATTAATATAGAGTAAAGAAATCTACAACACGTTCTGGTTTGCGTAATAACGAGAGGTTTATAAATGCTTCTATACTTTTTTTTTTTACAGACAAGCAGTCAAACTGTTTTTATTTTCAAATATATGGATACATTGATAAATTTGTAATTATTTTATATAATGTCACATTTACAATGAAAGGATATACCAGTAATTGTAAGTTACTTATGCTAAACGTAAAACAAAATAATTAAGTAAATATAATTATTTCACTACGACTCGGAACACAAAACTTTTTATGGGTATTAACTTAAAAGTTTTACCTTACAACCTGAACCGGTTTTCACTTTTAAAAAGCTTCTTCAGAGGTTGCCGCTGGTAGCACTGTCCGCCTTGTTGTTGGCGACGAAATCGATTTTCGAAAGATCGATGTTGTGTGTGTGAGGTGTGATATATTCGAATAATGCGTGTGATCTGAATTGCGTCTGTTCGTTTAGGATGTCATTTTTATTTGTTTTTGTATGTTTGTATATTTCCAATTGTTCTAGAGTGTCTAGTTTTCGGCCTTTTGTGTGTACGTGTAGAATGTTCATGTTATTGTCGATGTTAGTGAAATAATTATATGCAGTTAAGAAACGGACACGTCATGGACAACGAAATCCAAGAAATTAATTTAACTTAAAATGTCTGTAGATATCTTTAAAGTATCCTTTAATTTACAAAATATATTACTTTTTCACTTCCCACGTGATGATGAGTCATATGGTGCTGGATTCTACCATTTGGAGATCTCACATGTTGTCCTCTATTCTCATGTGTTCCTCATATTCTTGACTTTCTAGTTGTTGAGGTCTTATATGTATGTCTTGACTCTGTTTTCAGTCATTCGAGAAGCAATGACTGAAAAAATTTCTTAAGATTGAGCCAGTGGTTATAAACCTCATACTGGTGCTTGACACGTTGACAATGTCTAGCTACAAACTGTCCTACTTGGAATCTAAATAGAAACTATTCTCCCATAAATTCAGCAAGTACAATACTGCATACAACCGGTGATGTCATACTACTGTACATTGTAGAATATGCTGTAATATAAATATAATTAATTCAGAATATATATTAATGTAATATATATAACTACCTTAAAAGTTTTACCTTATAGCCTTACCTTATAAGGTAAGACTTTTATGTTTTTACCCATAAAAAACTTTGTGTTCCGAGTCGGTAGTGAATTAATTATATTTAGTTAAGTAACAGACACGTCATGGACAACAAAATCCAAGCTATAATGTAATTGGCAAATAATGAGCAAAACAACTTCTAATACATAGACCATGTGCTGAAAATGCCTAAATTCCATTTTCAAGCATATTCAGAATCACATGGCTTGAATTATGCATTAATATGTACCCATTTTAATCCAGAGGAATGAAAATAATTTGATTAATTTTAAAGCATTGATATTCAGCCTGCATGATATTCTTATGCTTCCACAACCAGTATCCGTTCTGTATTTGAAGTCTTTTTCCAATATGGACCACATTGAAAGACAATGTTTCACCCATATTACAGTGGGTATCTACAGGTCTATGTAACTATGTGACTACAGTAGTCTCGCTAATCCGGACCCCGCTAGTCTGGACATCTGGTTAATCCGGACAGACCTAAAAACAAATCGTGAAAAAGCGTGCATAAATTTTAAAACCTACTTTACTTTAAACTGTATTTATGTTTCGTTTTCACAACTCGTAAACAAACTAGGGCTACTACTACTGTATACAGTACGCCTACATTAATGTTGTGAAACGTGCGCGTATGTCGGCACGCAGCCTGTTTTCCGGGAAGTGACTCACTGATGGGAGTCCCCGCGCGCCCACGAACTCCTTGCGCCATCGGCATCAGCCGTCAGCCAGCCAAATTATTGTGTGTCCAAGCAGCCATGCGCCCTGAAGGACACATATTGCGACACATGCGCCTAATCCTTCAGGGCGCATGGCTGCTTGGACACGCAAGTATTGCTGTAAATACGCAATACGCCTTCATATCGGCGCGCAGCCTGTTTTCCGGGAAGTGACTCACTCTACCTGCACAGTTGATTGTCGTTTTGTTTTGTTTCCTTCAGTTGATACTCGTACTGGTAACCGTGCAGTCCGTTTGAAGGCCGTGTTTTTTATTAAGTGCGCTTATTCAGTGCGTGTGTTTTATTGTGTGCGCTTATTAAGAGCAACGTAAAATGGCAACAAAACGTAAGAAAGTGACTGTAACAATGGAACAAAAACTCCAGGCTTTGTTTCGTATTGATGCTGGTGAATCATTAGCTAAAATCGCGCAAGAGTTAGGAGTGGGAAAACAAACTGTTTCTGACTGGAAAAAAAAATCGGAAAGAAATTGAAAAGTTTTGTGCGAAAATAGTGAGCAAGGACAGTAATGAAATGCTTGCTTCTTACATTGCGATAACACACACACACACACACACACACACACGCGCGCGCGCGCGCGCGCGCGCGCACGCACGCACACAATTTTGAGCATGAATTATTGAAGTGTGGCTAGAAAATAACTGGACTGAGATTTTAACAATTTTATTCATCAGCTCTTATAACTGAAATATTATTCCCTTTGGTGTACTTCCCTTCACAATCCCTACATTGGCCCATCCAAAATTTTCACTGTTGGAAGCAATGCTGCAGGTCATTTTCTGATAGCTTCTTCATGACCTCTGTCGCTTTTGTGTTACCATATCTATAGACTTAATGGGTCTCTGTGTTAATGTCTCTGTGTCAGTGGGTTCCTTTAAACACAGACTTGACCTTTGGAAAGAAAAAGAAGTCATATGTCGCAAGAATAAGTGAGTGCAGTGAATGATGGATCACAAGAATTCCATGCTTTGCTAAAAAAGTCGTGATGGATAATATGTTATGTGCTAGAGCATTATCTTGGTGAAGAATTCTTGAAACACTTTTCTACAGCTCAGATCTTCTCTTCTCATGAATTCTCTCATTAATAATAGTTAGGACCTCTTTAAGTAGATATGATTAACAGTTGGCCTTTGGGCACTCAGCCAACATGAACGATTCCTTGGATACCAAAAAACATGTTCATCGTGGCTTTGAATTTCAAGTCGGTCATCCATGTTTTCTTTTGTCATGGTGAACCAGCACTCTTCCAGTGCATGATTGGCACTTAGTTTCAGGATCAGACATAAAAAACAACCATGATTCATTACAAGTTATTTTTTTTTTTTAAAAGGTAGAATTGCTGTCAAGGTTTTTGAAGTCAACACAAATGTTCATTTAAGCTTTCTTATATTCAGGATTGAGGAGTTTTGACACCATTTTTGATCACACTTTCTTTATGTTAAACTTTTTGTGTAAAACAGTTGATTGATTTGTTTGTCAATGTTTGTGAACTCAGCAACTGGTTGAATACTGATGATGATTTACTTGGATAATTTTACCAACTTTTTCAATGTTAGTATCTGTTTTTGATCTGCAAGGTTGACCAGAGTGTGAATTATTTGCAATCATATTTCTCCCATTTCGAAATTTTTTGAACCACTCAAAAATTTGAGTGCATAATAGTCACTCATCACCATATATGTTATTCAATAAATACTACATTTCTGCAGCAGATTTTTTATGTTTTACAAGGACTTTCATGTTGATGTGTTGCTCTGTGTTACCGCTTAACAGTTATCTCACAGAGTCCAGGTGCACAGTTCATTTAAAACAAATGCTACAGCTGAACTGAGAGTTTAAGGTGTAGCACAGGTTAATGCCTCTCTTTACTGCACTTACACAGCAGCAGGAGAAAAATCAGTTTGGTTTTTTCTAACCACATCTTGTGTGTGTGTGCACCTTTAAGACACACTGTCGTCCTCTTTGGTGGGCGCCATTCTAATCTACCTAGCTTCCTATCTAGAATTGCTCCATAAGATTAAGTCCATATATTGAAATGGTCATAATGCACAGAACTATATAAACTGCTACATACAGAAACAGACTCTGTTACTTAGTCACAGTGAAGAGAATCCCAGTACAGGGTTTATTAATGCTGGTATATGTAAATTTATTTGGAGCGCATGGTAATATATCTTAATGAATACAGAATGTCTGGAACTTGTAACGGTTGTATTAATGGAGCTTGTATCACACCTTGCTGAGGAAGGCGAACATCACGCTGAAACGTGTACGGGAAAAAACAAAGTAAGTTTCCACAAGTGAAAGTTTAGCAATTAATATTCATTACGTGCTGTGAATGAAGAGGATGAACATTCAAAATAACAATATATCTTAGTATAATTGTAATGTAGCATCACAACAAGAAAGCAGGTGAAGGTAGTAGAACATAATAGAGAAAAAAGATTTTTAGTTTACATTTTAGATCTAAATCTAGATTTTAGTTTTTTTTGTGAGCAACTAAGTAGATTGATATGGATGTGGCATTGTACTATGTACACAGGTGACAGTAGCTGGGGTGTCTACAGTTATGAAGAGTAAATGGACTTTGCAGTGTCTGACTTTAGAAGGTACAGGCAGGCAGGAAGCCTTCATCTTGTATAATGGCATAATTGTGAGAGATGTAAATGTTGCAAAAAACATTTCATACTGATATTGAGTTGAATTGTTTTGGTGAGAAAAATTACAGTTAATAAAATATTAGGGAATACTAAGAAGGATGTAAGAGGTGTGAAGGCATTAAATGAAGGCTTTACTGATACTGATTCCAATTTTAATTAATCATGAAGATTGTTGAAACTTCTATGAAATGGTAGGCCTATGTTTATAGCAACAATACATTTTTTCAATACAGAAAATTAAACAAGTTAATAATAAACTTTTTGAAATTATTTTTCAACAAATTTACATTTCAGAGTGATCTTATTATTTATGATTATATTTTTAATCAGTGGTTGATTTATAAAATTATAGGTGCCGGAACACATCAATTCAAAAGTTGTACAGACACAAATATATTTATATTTTATATTAGTGTATAAGTTTACATCAGGTTATTACAAAGGAGGTCTACATTTTTAAAGCCTTATAAAATATGTAACATGAGTATAAACTTGTATCTAAAAAGGTAGTAAAGTTTACTGTATACGTTATTTATAAAGAGCTTCATCATCGTGTTAGCCTCAATCAATCTCTAAGTGATGGTTTCGGTGGCTCGGACATTTTAAAAAAGTTTCCGTAGTCTCATCATCGTGTCATTATATTGTTTGTTTCTTGACCTTTCCTTACTCTTTGTGTCCAGTGCTGTATGATGGCCAGAAATCACCTGTCTCACATTCACTTGAAGATATTGCTATTGATTCAATAGCATATTTCAAGGTAGAAAGACTTTCTGGAAAAATTCTGGAAATATTCTTGGAAACTCCCAATCAGTTGCTTTTCATGTAGTTTTAATTTTGAAGCAGGTTTTTTTATTTAATTTTCTACATAGGTTATTGGGACATTTTTTGAACGATTGTAGTTAAGATAAGGATTTGTGCTGGTGTTTGTTTAGTTTTGTAGTGGGGCTGATGAGGGGCACAATTTAAAAGTAGTAGTAAATTTTTGTAATAATTAGATTTATCTTTTCATATATTTAAAAAAAATTTTTGGACCCAAGAGGTTCCAGAATTTTTTTTCAATTAGAACTTTCTATAAGGTGCCTTTTGGTATTTTAAAATAGACTACAATGCTTCATTTACCATTTGTTAAAGTTTATTAACAACAGCACAGTTTATTCAGTGGATACTTGACCCACAATGTGTATTGCAGCAAAAACAATGCTTTTATAATGACCTGTTGTCTTAAGTAATAGTTTTTTTCTTTTTGTAGTTATTTTCATTCACTGCTAATGACACTTGGAACTTTAACTGTACTACAGCTCTGGAAATTTTAAATTATGAGGTAAAAATTCTTATATGTTTAACCAAGAGCTAACTGAATTTTAACAGACAAGGTTTGGGTTTCAAGTGTTATAAGACCTGTGTAGTTAATATGTGGTAAGAAGTAATTATTCCTTTGTATTTTAATAAAAAAGAAATTAGTCAGCTGAAGTCCGCTGTTAATTTAAATTGTCATATCAAAGTTATCGTGGATAGTTACTGAACTTCTAATTGCTTTTATTGGATGAGGTTTTTTAGTATTACCACCATTATTAAGTCTAATACAACAAAGAACTTGATATTGATGGAAACACAGACAATGCTGGAGTATAGAAAAGGCTAATAAAATATATCTGACTGAGAATAAATTGGCATATTTTGTGACAAGCATATTCAAGGATTGGATGAGACGGCTATAGCACTACTGAAATTTTAAAGATATATGAGAAAGTAATAGAAAAAGATATTATATAATAGCAATATTTTGATAATTTGTATTAAAAACTTATACATTTAACTCATAGACTATCATTTTGGACATGTTACATGGGGTGTATAATCAGGGCTGTATAATAGTTTCTGCGTGACCTGGCGCAAACATGAGTCTGAGCCTCACTCCCCTCATGAGCTAGTGAGGGAGATGTTAGCAAATTTTATTCTTGTATTATAGATTATTAACGAGGTAAATTTTAAAGTAGTTTGCAATTTTATTAAGTTTAACAATTTAAGCTACTGAAATATATTGTCATGATTGGCTTAAAAATTAAAAATTCAGTTTTTAGTCTTATTTACAATTTAATTTTGTAGATAACAAACTTTTAGATTTATGATATGATTGACAAAATAAGACCATATGCACATGATTTAATTTGGACCATATGCACATGTGGCTCAGAAACCTGGACCCTGAGGAAACTGGAAAGGAGCTACCTTGAAGCTTTTGAGATATGGTACTGGAGGAGGTGCAGTATTTAAAGGCCGACTAATGAGAAGGTAATGAAGAGGGTGGATGGAAGAAGGATTTTGGTTTCAAACCACTGTGTTAAAGGAGAACAGTATGGTTGGTCACTTACTACACCATCTAAACTGGTTCACCATCTTGATCGAGGGAATGATTGAGAGGTATGATGGGAGGGGCAGGAGTATATTGATGAAGTCAGTGGCGTGCCTAGGCCACTGAGGCCCCTCCCATGAGACGGGTGTTTATAATCCAATGAACTTTAAGTAATATATAGCAAAAACACTTTACTGTTATATATTTATTGTCTAATTACTTATTGATACATCTAGTTAGAAAACTTCATAAGAGGCTGTAGTGAAGTTTGAAATAAAAATCCACTTTCATGTTGTAAATACAAAGTTTAAAGAAATAATAGAAGTATTTTTTTTTGTACAGATTGCATTAAATTTATTACAATGCTGTTGTCTTCGATGTCACTCACGGTTTGGTTCACTTTCACAATATGTGATGCACTTTTTTTGTGAATTCTTTCATTCGAGTAACTGGCCTAATTGTTGGTGTATACATTTTTGGTGTCTTAAACCTAATTTTCCAAATCTGGAGGCCACCTACTAATTGAGGCCCGGGGCAGACCTCCCCCCACGCTCCCTGTTAGTCCACTACTGTATGTAGTCATTAAGAGACTGTGTTGGGTACTGAATCCTGAAAGACAATAAACACTAGTCGTACAAAATGACAGCTCACTATGATTTTCCTGTGACAGTCCTTATTGTTGAGTGACTATCTCCGTCCGGCAATACTGCCGTCAGGTTCCTGGACGGCAAAAAACCTGATAGTGTGAAAGATGCCCAACATGTTAATGTGTTAGTTAAGAGCCAGTCTGTTGCTTACAGTCATGTTCATGTGACATTAGAGTACCTTCCTTTGCTTCTGTGTAATGCACTTCAAGTTGCTGTAGAAATAATAAACAAATTTACCAATAGTCTCAAAAATGAATACAACTTATATTTTTAATAATATTTTTCAAGGGTTAAATTTTCTGTATGTTTAGTACATATAATGGTAAATCTGCGGTTCAAACTGCTTGGTTTAGAGACGACTGCCTTTGTATGAGCCTACTTACACACAATTGCTACAAAGAAATTTTGCCGACTTCTAATTACCCCACAATTCCACTAAACAGTCAGTAAAACAACTTGCTTAACTCGCTCTAAACACAATACTCACACACACTTAATCACTTGTTAATAAGTTATGTAACTCACTATTTAATTCCATTGTTTCAGTGTACTAAACGAACGTCTGCCTTCGCCACATATTTGTTCAAACTGACAGCTCTTCCCTTTCGATATCGACGCTTTCCGTGTTTTGATTGAGAAATTGTTATCTTGCTAAACACTGTTGTATAAAAAAACAAACTTGGGCAAATTGTCACATTCGCATCACGATTAGTTGTCCTAAACGGTCGGATAATCGGTACCGCCAAGAAGAGAGAGAGAGAGAGAGAGAGAGAGAGAGAGAGAGAGAGAGAGAGAGAGAGGTGACAACAGCGGTGAAGCCCATAAACCAAATCACAAATCAAGGAAGTCGTATGAAAGCTTCTCCAGTTTTGTCAGCAATACTCATGCGAGCAAATGTCGGATGATTCTGTCGACAGGGGCACATGATTAATTTGCAGCTATTGTGGGTCGTATCTAGCTAGCAGACAGCACTAATAGGCATTAGTCCATAGACACTATCCTGTTGGTTGTGAGGAAAGCCTACGACAAAGTCTGTACGAAAACCTGTTCACAAACTGACTAACAGGGCCTACATCAGTACCTCCGTAGTTATCTAATACGGCCCTCTTTAACCGATCGAATCTTCAGGGTGAGCTTTGATAGGGAGTGCTCTCGGGTTCGTCCCGTCGCGTTCCTCAAGGTCTACCCTCGGCCAGTTCTGTATTTCGTGTACTCGCTGTACTTCTTCGATGACGACGAGATGTTCCACTGTAGCTTCCTGTTCCCGCGGCAGGCCAGCTTAATGATGGCCTAACGCGAGCTGGACATTCGTTGGGACTGATTGGGGAAGTTATAGTGATCGAAATTTTAAAAAATTTTAATTTCTCGATCAAGTGGCACGTTCCCACACTCGAGTCGACGGACACAAGCCCAGGTCGTAAATAGTGACGAATTAGGGACACGTCAGACCCGACGCCAGTGCGAAGACAAGGAAAAACGTCTGTGTACAGCACACAATAAGAATTTGAGGGCGTCGTTGACAGCTCGCAGTTTGTTACAATTTACAGCACCCAGCAATCGAAAACAAAGACTTCGTCCAGCTGCCGAGTTACGCGGAAACGAAATGGAACGCCTGCTGTGGAGGTGAGTTGTAACGAGCACAAATATGAAAGGCTTCACTCTGCTACAAAGAAGTACAGAGCAATCTCGACAAACAGATAAACAATAGAACGTAAACTCAGTGAATACTGCAAGTGCACCCTGCACAGCGTGAAAACAAGCCTTTGACAGCTTACTGGAATTTACGACTAGAAAGCGTGGGATCGACGAGAGACGACTCCAGCGAAGGGTTGATAATCGGCGGAACGAACAACGAATAACTTGAACAATTAACCAGGACTCTGCAGTCTGTTAACAAAAGATCGGTCACAACCTTGACAAAGTCTAAACAAAGGTTGACAGACAGCCGGAGAATTGCTCTAGTTTCTCAGAATCCGTACCACGTTCGTCACATGGAATACTCCGGGGATGACGACGACCAACCAGCGTCAAGCATCTTCTAAAAGAGCTCGTGGAGAGAGTAAGAAGGGTTCGGACGACGAATCGGGAAACAGAGGATGAGATCTGCAGAGGAGTAGGAATTTGAAGAACCAATTACGGATCCGAAAGGGCGTAGTAATCCAGAATTTAGACTTATGGGTAAGATGTTTTAATAAAACTGTTTTGCGAAGACGCGGAGCGGCAGTCTACAAGTCAATCGGTCATAAGTTAATAAGTCAGTACGTACGACGGTAAGACGGTTGGTTATAGTCGGAACGGTAATACAATTCAGTGATAGAAACAGTTTGCGCGACCTACCGAACTTCCAACTCGGTGAATTCATAAGTGAACTTAGACATACGATATAGTCTCAATTACACACAAGTCTGTTCGACAATTGTATATGTTCTGATAAACTATAGTGCGCACGGGACTTGAAACTACAACCGACGCGAACACAATAACACAAGTAATTCACATTTCAAAGTATAACAGTGAGTGACATTTCAAACACCCTTACATTACAATGAGTCGCTATGTTGAACATTTAAACTGAGTGAACTATACTGAAGACTATTAAGTACATAAAATACGCTACATCCAGATAAATGGAACGATTAATCACGAACACGAACACGGCAAACTCTCAGAGTAATTCGGCTTAATGACGATATTAACAGCTTAATATTCGAACTCCAAACACTCAACATCAGCGGGGTACAACAACACCATACACATAACAAGAGTGAAAATTCAGTGAAGTGATGTACTCGTTATAACAGAGATAAGATGCGCGACGAATCCTCCAGCAGACGTCATCTCACACCGGCGGAATATTGGATAAACACTTTCACAAGATAAGCTATTATGTCTATTAAAACTTAGTAAAATATACTACTGCACTGTCTCCTCTTTTCAAAGAGCAAACCCCAAGAGATTATATATAAATCATATGAGTCATAAATTTTATAAAGCAATATTAACGTAATTCATCATCTGAGAATAATGAACGCATTTAGGTAGGGATAAAATATATTTGTTGATTGTTTATTGTTCGTATATGTTTTGTATATGTATATTATTTACTGCATTTGAATGTAACATATATTTGTGTTTTCAGGAAACAACCACAAATTGTATTTTGTTATTATGTGTTTTTATTATGTATGTATTCGCAGGATATAGTAACTTACTTAAATAACAAGTATAATAAATAAGTAATTATTTTATGTTTAATCTTGCGTTCATTATTGAAAATAACCTTGATTATTAATTTATTTCATTCTAAGCATTTCACAAAGAGTCTCAAAAGTTATGCTAAGTATCAATGGACACAACAAACTCGACCATTGAAATGTCCGATTAACAGACTCATAAATCATATTTATTTAACAACTGTGTTGAGTCTAATCTGACGAGTATGAACTACTTTTATATATGAATTAAAGTTAACGTCCATCATAACTCTTTTAATTAATACACGAAGTTAATGAGATACAATTTACTAATTCACATTTGGATAGTCCAATAATACTTACAATTAGCATAATTACGCTCAATATAAATGGTACGGCAGCCTAATTCCTTAATTAATTGCCACTCCCGTTTATAAGACTAAAAAGTAGCGCTTAGTGATCAACACGGACAAGTCCAAAGCGATCTATCTTATGGGTAAGTCCACTCCCTCGTGCCAATTCCTCACCCTGGAAGAGAGACGCATCCAGTGGTTCGAACTGGAGAAGTACCTGGGCGTTTGGCTATACAGCATTTCAACTTTAACGACCACGTGACTGGACCAACGTCAGAGCCAGAATTTTCCCGCATGCTTTCGTGAATCAGCCGCCTGGCAGTACGCACCAAAATATAATTGCATGTGGTGTTTTTACGGGCAGCAATCACGTACGCGGCTCCCGCTTGGTGGGTCTCCACGATCAGCCACTAACAAGCGTACGCTGGCATCATTCGAAAACCGTACGCTTTACTTCCTCTCTCTGGAAGATTTCTTCCAATCCCTGGAAACTTATTCGTTCGCGATCTTCCTTCCTTTAGATTCGTCAGCTAGACAGTACCAATAACGTATTCACGATCCACCATAGGCCATTCTTCACGTGGGCCCCGAACGAATCAGTTATCACCTGCCTAATCTCCTGTGATCGGTTGTCCAAACACACAAGTCCTTACGTGCACGCCTTATCGTGCAGAGAGAATACGCACATTAACGCCCTTGTGGTGCGGACATACATGACCGCACTGCACAGCAAGGAATGTTACACATCGGGCTGCGACACACAGGAGACCGCTAAAACGCCCCGGGCAACTCCTGTCTGCCTGCCAATACAAAGATGAAACATTAATGTCGCCAAAAAACCTACCACAAACAGGAACACCGAATATTTAGATTTGGCTACAAAACTTGAGCCAATTAAACAAGCCTGTATTTATGACTTCCAGGAACAAAACAACAACAATTGTTTACATTTTTATAAATTGTTAAAATTAATTAAATACTCGAAGTACTCTGTGGCAGGATATGCGCCATTTTGCTACAGTGTATGAGTTTTGACAAGGTACCTTTCTGTACGAAAAATAAGGAGAAGACTCAGAGAATCAGGATTACGTAACCGAATACTTGCAAAAAGAAATATTCATTACACAGCACATGGAGTACCTAGGATTCGCTCTGTTTATGAACATGTGAGGACCGTCCAGGAGTGGTCAGCTACAATGTTGCTACCAATATTCCGTTTGGAGGAGGGACCAGAATGTTTTGGGGTGGCGTTCATACGATGATTGGACATGGTTAGTAACAGTACAAGGTAAACAGTTGATGGTACGTAAATCACTGCTTAGAAGAATGTCTTGTACCTTCTGGTGGTCCATTCTTACGAATTACAGTGCACGTCCTCACGTTGCTCAGTATCGTTACTGAGTATCTTGATGAAGTTAGTTAACAGAATGAACCTGCTTCCCAGAAGCCCGGATATGATTTCAATTGATCTTGTTTTGAATATGCGTAAAAAGTGTTGGACAACGTAAACTGGCTAATCTTCAACACATGTAGATGGTGGTCAAAAGTGAATAGCGCAATATTTGATAGGAAAAGATTCAAAACCTCATAAGGATGCAAAAGTCAGGACCAGATGTGTTATTTTCGTTATTAGGCACCTTTAAGAACATTGACCTATCAAGACAGTATTGAAAGTGAAGTAAATATTGAACAATTTCTATCTTAAAATTTTTTACTTGGAACTATTAAAACTTTTCCAAAGTAAAATATGTTATTTTGATTGTTACTTTCCTTCGTAAACATTTTCAATGTTCTCTTGTTTTAATTTGTAAATATAGACAAGTGAAATTTAATTACTAGATTACTGAAGATAATATAAACAGAAAAATATATAACCAAATGATAAATTAAATTTTTAATAATCTTAAATAAATTGTAAGGGGTGCATTAATTTTGTCCATGACATCTGTGAGGTTGGTTTCTTAAATCTTTTTCTGAGAAAAACATTAGGCTATGCAAACTTTGCTTTTATATTCAAACGTTTATAAATAAAAATACAGGATAAATCGAAATATCTTGTCTATGGGCAGTGACACGAAAGTGTGCTAAAAGATATTGTGCCGTACGTAGGTGTACGGCAAGTAGCGGTTCTAAGGATTCCGGGCGATATTTTCATGTATCTGGGGAGTGCGCTTTGGACAGTGGTCACTTCGCTATCTATGAGAAGTTACGGTAACTTCGGAACTGGTTGTGGCTCTCGCTCCGAATTTTGGATACTGTCGCTATCTGTTAGAGACTTCGCACAACTTAACTTTCCGTCCCGCTGCTTGGTGCGGTGTTTGCCGTGAGTAGAGGGTTTGCTGTTTTGACTTGAGCGGTGGGTTGGCCTGTGGTTTTCGTCGAGTGGAGAGTTTTTCTTTTGACTCGATGGGGGTGGTTCCGGGTCAGCTGGGTAGAGAGAGACGAGGGTTGATGTCAGCTGTTCTATTCAGGAGCTGTTCTCGCCACGTGCGGTCTTAGAGATCGGCGTTTGAAAAGTTGTTTTATTGTTTTATAAGGCCTGGGGTTTTTTAATTAATCATGGCAGGCTAAGAGTAAAGTGTGCCAAGGGGGTCCCTTGGGGCCCGGCGGCCGTGATCCTGTGAAGACCGAGATGTGATTTATGCGTGAGTAAATTGAGGAACTCAATTGTAAGTGACACTTTGCAAAATTGTGCAGGTATGGAAAAATAATAATTATTAAATTTTTGCCTGGGAGGCGTTTTTGCGCTGCTTGTTTTGGAGTCAAGTGTGGCCTAACTGTTTCTAACACAAAAAAAAAAGTAAAAAAAAAAACAACTGTTGCTTAATTCTGGATATTTTTTTTTCACTTCTCTATATATTGGGAATATAATAGACAGGTTTCTGCACTCATTGCAAATTTTTGAACGCAAGTTTTTAATAAAAGAAAGGTCTGGTGAACCTTACTAGTGTCTTATGTGACTAGTTTCTTATTCGACTGTAATAGATTCTGTGCAAAATTTCTACCTACAAAAAAAAAAAAAAAAAAAAAGAAAACAAAATAAAAAAAACTTAAGAAAATGTGTTAGGAATTGGCCAGTGTGCAAAGTTCAGCCGAGTTCCTTTAATGCTCATATTCAGTGTGTTCATATAAATGTCTTGTGTGTTAATTGTGGAAGCATGTAATTTCTAGTATACCTTTTACTATAATCTGTGTGGAACTTATCTTGTGGCAGCCTTTTATTGGAACTTGTAAATCTGAGTATGAAAGAGTTGCAGATCACCTACAATTGTAACAATTGCCCTGTACTAGAACTGTAATTCAGGAGCATTCAGCCTATTAATAAAAATGACTGAACTGCTGTACAAGATGAAATTTTCACTATTTATATATTTAGAAGAATTGTAGATTTATATGCTCATAGTATTGTTAATTCTCTATCAATGTACAGTGACCTTTTAAAATCTTTGGT
Organism: Magicicada septendecula; assembly: GCA_034769895.1. Lineage (NCBI taxonomy): Eukaryota > Metazoa > Arthropoda > Insecta > Hemiptera > Cicadidae > Magicicada > Magicicada septendecula. Next base: position 464,854,857 of record CM068369.1, read on the forward strand.
AGATGTATATACTCATATTTAATTTCATTCGCTATCCATTTACAGTCACTGTGAAAATTCTTTTGTATATGTATAGGCTCATAATTCCATGCACACAACATATTACATGGCTGAGAGATATATGTACCTGACTATTTGTTAGTTTCTTAATAATGGGGCACTCTGAAATCTGCAAGCCTTTGTGCTACTCAAGTTTATGCAGGTTTAGGGAAAACTGAGCACATGCACTTGTGAATTCCACACAGAGTGTATAATCATCTATCTTAGGTTTGCCTTATATTTTCCTAATTATATGATTCTCTTTTTTTAAAGTTTGAATTAGATTTCAGAGGGCGCATGTCGTTATGTAATATGTTTGTTTAAATTGTTGTAGGAGAGAATTGCTTGTTAATGCTTGTTAAATGGTTTATAAAATTGTTGATATTATTGAAAGTGTTTATAGTACAACCAGAGGGGGACTAAAAGAAAAAAAAAAAAGACTTAGTGTTATTAAATGTTATATTTCTAAAACCTCTGGATTTACTCTTTGTACTTATCAAGGTTAGTGTATTTATTTCCAAATAAGGAAATTCTATGGGTGAAGGTAAAAGGGTGCATGTCAATGGTGATTTGCATGCCATGTAAGAGTTTTAAAATGTTTTACATATTTTATATAATTTAATGGAATATTTTTTTAAATATTGAATTTTGAATATTTTGAAATTAAAATTCTGAATACGATGTCATATATTTTAAATATGGTGTGTATTTTATATACTCCTAATGGAGTGCTGTCACATGAAATATTGTATATGATTTATTATTTCGCACAGAAGCAATAAATTGGTAATTGTTGAATTTAAACAAAACAAATTTGAGGTCACCTCATTCGTCCGTTTCCCCAATGGTTACCCCGCATGTGGACATTCTTCCACTAGGAGTCTTCTCCTAGTTCGAGTGAACAAGTGAGCCGGTCATCAAGGTAAGTTGTAGTTTTTTTAAATTTTTTTGGTGGATGTCAAACTTAGAAAATGTGTCAGATTTGGAAAGTTAAAAATTTTGTTGTGATGTCTTTGGTGATGAGCGGCTCACAAATGGTAGCAGAGCGTGGTTGGACGTAGTCCTGGCCACCTCTGAAACGAAAATTGGAAATGGATGAGGTGACCTCCAAATCTTAGTCGGACAAGTTCTGTCAAGAGTGATGTTTATTAGTGTTGTAAATCTTGGTCTTTGGGTGCGATTGCCGGGCCGGGACCCCTAGGGGGGGTTGAGCACAGCCTGGCGATTTCTGATGGTTTTGGGGGTTCTTGAGTGTTTATTTGTTTGTTTGTGTTTTTGTGTGATCATGGTTGTCTTTGTTGTCGTATCGCACTTCATCTTGGTCTTCATTGTTGGTCCGGTGCCGGGTCGGGGACCCTGGGGCACCTTGATTGTCAGCTCTTGTTGAATTCAGTTTCCTGTTGTTGGATACTATGGCGGAGCAGGGGCAGAGTAGGAGTCGTGAAGGCCGCGGTCTGGTGCCCGAATATTTCACAAAGGACGAACTCCTTTTCGAGATACGTTTGCGGGGTGGGGTTCCCCAGAGGGACGTGGCGTCCTTGCGGCGTCAACTGCGGGAACTGCTGGTGGGTGACGCTCCCATCCGGAGGGTCGAAATCGAGGATTTGGAGGAGGAGCTGGCCGTGTGTGAGGACAAGTGGACCGAGTTCTCCACCCTGATGGAGGGCTCGGAATATATGGGGAGTTCCACCCGTGTTTGGCAGCGGGTGACCCAAAGAATGCACCACTTGTCCGCCCGCCTGAGTAATTTGCTTTTGCAGGATGATCTGGAGGAGGAGGGTAGGCGGACGGCGTCGGCACTCCAGTCAAAGATTGGTCTACCTGGGGAGGCTCCCGAAAGCCCTAGTAACCTGAAGGAGATGCCCATGCGCCAGACCGTGGCCCCTGAGCGGGTGGGTCTCCTAGGGGAGCCTTGTAGCGCTCTGGTGGAGGAACGTCCGTCTATTTCGGTGGGCAGTCGCCCCCAGGGATTTCAGGGGGAGCATGTGGAAGTGCCTCGAGGGTTGGGTACTGCACCTGCTAGTGTTAAGTATGAATCGTTGCCGAACCCCATTTATGACCTCCTCCGTCGGCTTCCAGTGGTCGACGGTTTGGACCCTGACCAGCTTGTCCAATTCCTTGAAGGGGTTTTCGGCATTTTTGATGTCCCTGGGGTGACCGGCGCTGCCCTGTTAAATTTGATTTACCCGTATTGTCGGGCGCCCCTGCTGGATCGTGTGGTCTGGCGTCTGGGCGCGGGCGGGGATTTTGAGGCGTTCCACAAAGATGTGTTGGAACTGTTTATCCCCGGGAGGCTGCGTGACCGGATGCGGCAGCGATTTTTCTACAGAGTTCAGGGGCAAGGGGAACAGTTGAACGTATTTATAAACTCGATCAAAAGTGCTGCCCGTGTGCTGCGGGTGGGTGTGTCGGAGGCTGAGGTGGTGCGGGTTATCTTGGAGGGCCTTAATCCGCAGGAGAGGTCAAGGTTGGTGTTTTTGGAGCGACCGCGCAGCTTCGGTGATCTTAGCGAGGCTTGTGTCTTCGCCCGCACCATCCAGATGAACGATGAGGCTCGCTCCGGCCGTTCCGAATTCCCTGTCCCTTGTTCGTCATCTGGTCAGCGGCGGCCTACCCGGGAGCAACGTGGTGGCAACCCTTGGAAAGAGCAACGTGGTGGCCACCCTTGGAAAGAGCAACGTGGTGGCGACTCTGAGAGGCGGGAAGTCCGCTGCTATTCCTGTGGGAAGATGGGGCACTTGGCCCGGAATTGCCCCCTCAAACGATCGGAGGTCTCGCGGGAAAACCGTCCATCAAAAAACGGCCTGCGTGGGGGGGATTGAGGGGACGCCGGTCCCTCCCCACGTTTGGTAGCGATGTCGCATCCCAGGTCCCGTTATGTGCAGTTGAGACGGGACACCCATCCGGGGAGGCCGATCCCAAGCCGATTCGTCCGGGTCTCTCCGTGTGTCCATTTTTGGAGCTGGAGGTCGGGAAGGGCCGGGTTAAGGCCCTGGTGGACTCCGGATCGGCACGGTGTCTTATCTCCTACCGTGTTTACCAGCAGTTGGTCCGGGAGTCATTGATCCGGTCGAATACTCCTTCGTCGGTGGTATGTTGGACGGCCTCGAGGGAGGTCTTGCCGACCTCCATATTGGTGGCTTTTAAATTTAAAATAAACTATTTTTCGTGGGTTTGGGAGTTTCTCGTGGCTCCGAACTTGAGCGTGGACTGTATTGTGGGTGCGGATTTTATTATGAAAAGTGGCATGGTTCTCGATATCCAGGGGCACGTATGCTTCTTTAAGTTCAACCGTGCAGTACGCATCCCCTTTCTGGGATATCGGGATGAGGCGGGGGAAGGTCTTGAAGAACTTCAACCCCCGGCGTACATTAATACTTTAAGCCCATCTCTACAAACTGCTTTCCGTAAATTGTGTGATGAGTTCCCCGAGGTGCTGACCGCCAACCTCGGACTCACTCACAATTTGGAGTATCGGATCCGCCTGTGCGACTCCGCGGTTGTCCGTTCGCACCCGTATAAATTCGCTCCGCCTAAGATGACCATCTTGCGTGAGAAGGTGCAGGAATTGTTGGACCAGGGGGTTATTGAACCTTCCACGTCGGCCTATGCCAGTCCAGCATTCCTGGTGCCTAAACCGGGAGGGAAGCATAGGCTGGTCATCGATTATCGAAAATTGAATCAGAATATTGAAGTTGAGTCGGTGCCCCTCCCGGACCTGCATTCGGCCTTTGACTGGTTTTCGCAGGCCCGATATTTCACCATTTTCGACCTGAATTCAGCATACCACCAGATACCCTTACACAGGGATTCTCGGCCGTTTACTGCCTTTTGCGTGCCGTGGAACTTGTACCAATACAAGAGAGTCCCCATGGGACTGGCGGTTGGTGCGCAGACGTTAACCCGTCTATTAGACTCCGTGTTCCACGACATTAAATTCCAATATGTGTTTAATTATCTGGACGATCTGCTCATTTACAGCTCCACTCTTGAAGAACACATGAACCGTCTCCGTGAGGTGTTGTGTCGCTTGAGGCGCGCGGGGCTTACAGTGAATCCCGACAAGGTGAAATTTGCCCAGGAGGAAATTTCTTTCCTCGGTCACCTTGTCTCTCATAAAGGGGTCACGGTTGATCCAGAGAGGACGCAGGCAATTCGGGATTTTCCTCCTCCACGGGATGCTAAAGGGGTGGCCCGCTTCGTGGGCATGGTGAATTTTTACCGGCGGTTCATCCCGGGGGCTGCTGAGATTGCGGCTCCCCTAAATTCCTTAAGGAAAAAAGGGGCCAAATTCGTGTGGGGAGACGCACAGCAACGTGCCTTCGAGTCCCTAAAGGAGTCCATTTTGTCGCCGCCCGTGCTTCGGATGCCCGATTTCACGAAGCCTTTCATTGTGCAATCCGACGCCAGCTCTGTGGCGATCGGGGCCGTGCTCTCTCAGGAGGTGGATGGTGCTCGGCAGCCAGTTGCATTTGTATCCAGGACCCTTACCAACCCTGAAAAGAAATCCTCGGTATACGAGTTAGAGTGTTTGGCGGTAGTCTTCGCCCTTGACAAGTTTAGGAGGTATTTGGAACACGCTGAGTTCCTATTAGAGACGGACAATCAGGCTCTCTCGTGGCTTCTGGCGCACCCCCGTCAACTGGGTAAACTAGGCCGCTGGGTGGTCAAGATCTCTTCTTTTAAGTTTCGGGCACAACATATAAGGGGGACCCAAAATGTTGTTGCCGACGCTCTGTCCCGTATGTATCACCTACCCAGTGAGGAGCCAATAAATGAACCATGCGCCGTACTCCTGGAGTTCCCCCTCGCCTTCACGGAAGTTATCCCTCATCAGCTTGATGATGAGGTGTTGGGTCCCATCATCGATAGAATCAAATCAGGCGAGATGAAGGCTCCATATCATCTGTCCAAGGGCGTCCTCTGCTGCAAGGAACGTAGAGGACGGGTCCCTAAGATAGTGCTGCCGAGCAAGCTGATACCCATGGTCTTCCAATATTATCATGGTTCCCCGGTTGGAGGCCATTTGGGTGTTTCAAAGACCATCGCCGCGATCAGAAAGAACTTCATCTGGAAAGGCATGGACCGGGACATCGCCACCCGGGTGAAGTGTTGTCATCTGTGCAGTCTGAGCAAGCCCGCTCAGAACACTAAGTTGGGGTTGCTGTCTTCTGAGGTGGCTGGCAGACCGATGGAGAAGGTTTTCATCGACTACGTGGGTCCTTTCCCGCGTAGCAAAGCCGGGAATTCGTTCCTCCTTGTTTGTGTGGACGCCTTCTCCAAGTATGTCTGGCTACTTCCCTTGCGTCAGGCTAGTACTGCCAATACCATCGTAGCCCTTCAGACCAGTATTTTTCAGCATTTCGGGCTTCCCTCCATCATTGTCTCAGACAATGGCCCGCAATTCATCTCGAGGCAATTCCGAAACATGTGTTTCCGGCACGGCATCCGGCATGTAACCACTTCCCCCTACCACCCGCAACCTTCCCACGCAGAGCGATTCAACCGCAATCTGAGATCCGCTCTTATCGCCTATCACGCGGAGCAGCAGAATACGTGGGACCAGAATCTCCAGTGGTTGCAGATGGCGTTCAATTCGTCCCTTCATGAAAGCCATCGTGCCGTGCCTTTTGAGGTCATGTTTGGTTTCTCCCCCGCTCATCCCCTTGGTAATTTGTGGAAACTGGAGGATCTTCTCCCGGATTTGCCTGACGAAGGGGTCGTTCACAGGTGGAAAGATGTGAGGAGAGCCCTGCTCCGATCGCACGAGCGCGTGCGGCGTCGCTATAATGCTGGGAGAGTCCCCAACCCTTTTAAGGTGGGTCAGCTGGTTTATTGCAGGAGCCACCCGCTCAGCTCTAAGGTGGAGGGTCGCGCTGCCAAGCTCTGCTATAGATGGTTGGGACCCTTCCGGATTTCTGAGTTTGTCTCGCCCGTCACTGCCAGCCTGGTGGATCCGGAGGATGGGATGAAGGTGAGGGTGGCCCATGTGTCCCATTTGAAGGCGTGTGCGCAGATGGAGCTTCCGTGAGAGGTAAATTGGTATTGTTCACCCCAGTTAGGATTAGTTAGGGTCCTCGGGTTTGGTTTTCGGGGGGCTTCGCTGGAGGGATTGTGTTTTATGGTTTTATTTTTTTAGTGTTTTATTGTTTTAGGTGGGGTTAATTGGGGTTTTAAACGTTTTATCGGTATTTTAGCTTCTCTCCTTTCCTTTCTTCTTTCTTTGCTTTAGGCCGCGGCCGCTCACACTCCCCGTATCTTCTACACTTACACACACCCAGCTACACACCCACACACACCTTGTCCTTCCTTCTGGTGTCCTTTCGTTTTCCACTTTCGCCGGATTTTATCTTTTTATTGGTTTTTAGTCAGTCCCCGCTTTTCCTCCGGGGATGGCAGTCCCAGTGTCGTCCAACCCGTTGGACTCCTTTTGTTGTGGGGGTGTGCCGTACGTAGGTGTACGGCAAGTAGCGGTTCTAAGGATTCCGGGCGATATTTTCATGTATCTGGGGAGTGCGCTTTGGACAGTGGTCACTTCGCTATCTATGAGAAGTTACGGTAACTTCGGAACTGGTTGTGGCTCTCGCTCCGAATTTTGGATACTGTCGCTATCTGTTAGAGACTTCGCACAACTTAACTTTCCGTCCCGCTGCTTGGTGCGGTGTTTGCCGTGAGTAGAGGGTTTGCTGTTTTGACTTGAGCGGTGGGTTGGCCTGTGGTTTTCGTCGAGTGGAGAGTTTTTCTTTTGACTCGATGGGGGTGGTTCCGGGTCAGCTGGGTAGAGAGAGACGAGGGTTGATGTCAGCTGTTCTATTCAGGAGCTGTTCTCGCCACGTGCGGTCTTAGAGATCGGCGTTTGAAAAGTTGTTTTATTGTTTTATAAGGCCTGGGTTTTTTTAATTAATCATGGCAGGCTAAGAGTAAAGTGTGCCAAGGGGGTCCCTTGGGGCCCGGCGGCCGTGATCCTGTGAAGACCGAGATGTGATTTATGCGTGAGTAAATTGAGGAACTCAATTGTGACACTTTGCAAAATTGTGCAGGTATGGAAAAATAATAATTATTAAATTTTTGCCTGGGAGGCGTTTTTGCGCTGCTTGTTTTGGAGTCAAGTGTGGCCTAACTGTTTCTAACACAAAAAAAAAGTAAAAAAAAAAAAAAAACAACTGTTGCTTAATTCTGGATATTTTTTTTTCACTTCTCTATATATTGGGAATATAATAGACAGGTTTCTGCACTCATTGCAAAATTCTGAACGCAAGTTTTTAATAAAAGAAAGGTCTGGTGAACCTTACTAGTGTCTTATGTGACTAGTTTCTTATTCGACTGTAATAGATTCTGTGCAAAATTTCTACCTACAAAAAAAAAAAAAAAAAAAAAAAGAAAACAAAATAAAAAAAAACTTAAGAAAATGTGTTAGGAATTGGCCAGTGTGCAAAGTTCAGCCGAGTTCCTTTAATGCTCATATTCAGTGTGTTCATATAAATGTCTTGTGTGTTAATTGTGGAAGCATGTAATTTCTAGTATACCTTTTACTATAATCTGTGTGGAACTTATCTTGTGGCAGCCTTTTATTGGAACTTGTAAATCTGATTATGAAAGAGTTGCAGATCACCTACAATTGTAACAATTGCCCTGTACTAGAACTGTAATTCAGGAGCATTCAGCCTATTAATAAAAATGACTGAACTGCTGTACAAGATGAAATTTTCACTATTTATATATTTAGAAGAATTGTAGATTTATATGCTCATAGTATTGTTAATTCTCTATCAATGTACAGTGACCTTTTAAAATCTTTGGTAGATGTATATACTCATATTTAATTTCATTCGCTATCCATTTACAGTCACTGTGAAAATTCTTTTGTATATGTATAGGCTCATAATTCCATGCACACAACATATTACATGGCTGAGAGATATATGTACCTGACTATTTGTTAGTTTCTTAATAATGGGGCACTCTGAAATCTGCAAGCCTTTGTGCTACTCAAGTTTATGCAGGTTTAGGGAAAACTGAGCACATGCACTTGTGAATTCCACACAGAGTGTATAATCATCTATCTTAGGTTTGCCTTATATTTTCCTAATTATATGATTCTCTTTTTTTAAAGTTTGAATTAGATTTCAGAGGGCGCATGTCGTTATGTAATATGTTTGTTTAAATTGTTGTAGGAGAGAATTGCTTGTTAATGCTTGTTAAATGGTTTATAAAATTGTTGATATTATTGAAAGTGTTTATAGTACAACCAGAGGGGGACTAAAAGAAAAAAAAAAAAGACTTAGTGTTATTAAATGTTATATTTCTAAAACCTCTGGATTTACTCTTTGTACTTATCAAGGTTAGTGTATTTATTTCCAAATAAGGAAATTCTATGGGTGAAGGTAAAAGGGTGCATGTCAATGGTGATTTGCATGCCATGTAAGAGTTTTAAAATGTTTTACATATTTTATATAATTTAATGGAATATTTTTTTAAATATTGAATTTTGAATATTTTGAAATTAAAATTCTGAATACGATGTCATATATTTTAAATATGGTGTGTATTTTATATACTCCTAATGGAGTGCTGTCACATGAAATATTGTATATGATTTATTATTTCGCACAGAAGCAATAAATTGGTAATTGTTGAATTTAAACAAAACAAATTTGAGGTCACCTCATTCGTCCGTTTCCCCAATGGTTACCCCGCATGTGGACATTCTTCCACTAGGAGTCTTCTCCTAGTTCGAGTGAACAAGTGAGCCGGTCATCAAGGTAAGTTGTAGTTTTTTTAAATTTTTTTGGTGGATGTCAAACTTAGAAAATGTGTCAGATTTGGAAAGTTAAAAATTTTGTTGTGATGTCTTTGGTGATGAGCGGCTCAATATGAATTTACTATAATTGTTATTTTCCATTTCCGATTAGATTTTTAACGTTCTTTAGTTGCTTCACAATTCCTTCAAAAAAAAAGGTTACTTGAAAAATTAACTGCTTTCAAATTCCGACCTCTCTGTTTGTTTACTGTAGCATTAATAATTTGTGATATTCGGGAAGATAACGGAAACTCATATTGGTTTAAATTTTAGCACTTAAAATTCTGAAAAGAAGGTATATAAAAAATTGGAAAATTGTGTTGTTTTACGCCAAAGTAAACAGTCACTTTTAAAAACAGACATGAAACTTTACAAAGTTTGTAGGCTGCACTATCGCACATGCGTGTAAGAACACACACACACACACACACACACACACACACACGCACGCACACACACACACACACACACACACACACACACACACACACACACACACACACACACACAACTTCAATATTATTTCTGTAATTTGTCCAAAGTCTAATGGCCGAAACAAAGTATCAAGTTGAAATTGCTCGGATCCGAGAGACGACCGTTCAGAATTAGATTTGCCAGTGAATTCAAGTGTGGGCTACTCGTACTGTCGCAAAGAATTGATTCTTGCGTTTTGCTTCCGTGCCATGCGTAAACGTCTGTCTGTCTGTCTCTCTCTCTTTTACATACCCACACCAACACATCCACATCCGGGAAGAGTCCGGAACGTCTCGTTATGTACAGGGAGCCGGGCTATTTTGAAATATACAAGAAGGATATATTGGTCAGGATCAAAAGAGTTAAACATAATAAAATAAATTAGGATCAAAGTTAGAAATAATATTGAAGTAATCAATATTAATAAATTGTAGTATAAACAGTGATAACAGTAAGATTAATAACAATATGAATACTTATAATAATAATATTACCAAAATAATAATACGACCCGTCAAAATATCAAGTAGGCCTAATAAAAATAAATTAAATTGTACAAAATAAACTAAAAAGTTATGAAATATTCGTTTTTAAAATTACTGTCGGTTATTGAAGTGTTCACCTAATTTATCATCCTTTCCCACGTGACAGGCAGTTTAGATCCGTTATCTCGTTGAAGTTATTTATTCTTAGTGGTTTCTATCGACTCTTGAGTATTATCGGGAAATAATTCGGCTGTCTCGCAGTGAGGTGTGTACGTCGAAATAGCTTTGGATGTTTCATCTTATGCCTGAGCTCAGTAACAGTTTGTTATTGGTACCTATCGACCTCTTCGTTTATAAGGAATTTTATAAACGCCTGGCATTACCGCAATTCCGACCATGCAAATCCACTAGAGGTTATTAATAGAACATCACCGTTTTGGAGGTTGAAACATGGTTTATTTCTTTTAGTACTAAACATTTCAACCATTCTGGGGCCCTTAGCCTTGCTCAAAGATCTGGGTAAACTCCAAAACATTACCTTGCTTAATATTAAAAACCACGGAAGTTTTACGAGTGAAGTATTCAAAACGACACTGGTAAGACTCGAGAGACAAGACCTCTCATGTCTGATGCGCGAGAGTAAAGTTTGACGGGAGATCGAATGGAGAGGTGAAAGACGTGGAAAACCGAACTTTTCACAGTTTGTACACAGTTTCTGTCAATTTACCAACCAGTACTGGTTGTTGCACAACGCAAAAATCACACGTTAAATCTCGTCTTCCGACTTGTGCGCAATGCAAACGTGAAAAAAGTAGACCTACAGATCTTTTGAGATCATCATTAATTTTCATAGTGGCTATTTACGATTTATGTTCCAATGTTAACTCAAAACGCTGAGCCAATTTGCAAAAGCAATCAGCCCGCTGAGACTGTCACAATATCCATTTACCTTGGCTCTGTCACAGATAAAAGTGGGGACACTGATCGATTTATTGAAAGGCCAGGAAATTTGAAAGGCCAGAAAGTCGTTTGGAATGTTCAAAACCATCTGGAAATCTAGACACTTCAGAAAAACTAAAATTCGGCATTGGCATCAAATCTGTCCTTTTATATGGTGTTAGACCTTGATAGTCATGAAACCTGTTGCAGTACCAGGGAAAATCCATGTGCTTATAAACGTAGTATATTGCATGTTTTCTGGCCAGTCCAAATCACTAACACGGAACTGTAGACAAGAACAAGCCAGAAATTGGTTGAAAAGAAATTCAAAGAAGAAAATTGAGTTGGCAGGAAGGTAACCTCAGAAAACCAGAAGAGTTTATATAGCAATTGAATGGAACCTACAGGATTCTCTTGGCAGAGGACGACCGAGGGTCACATGGAGAAGAACCGTCCTTGAAGAGGCAAAAAATGCTGGGAAAATCCTGTGGAGAAAGTAAACAAATCGCCAACAACTGGGTCAGATAGAGACGACTTGGGAACAGCCCTCTACATTCTGCAATGGAAGGATGGGTTTTGAATATTTGCAAATTGTGCAATATCGAGTCTGTAAAAATATGATCGCTTGTGAATAGTTTGCCACTGATTCATATCGGCTTCGAACACACAAACACACGCGGTGAAATACTGACTTAATTAATCGGTCGTAAAATTGTTGGAAACGGTGTTAAGTAAAAAACGAAACCAGGTACGGACAGCTCGGATTGTAATTCGTTACCGAACAAAATTTAATCAACATATTTCTATATTCGTTAAAAAATCAGTAGATATGGCAGTACTAGTGAGCTGGATATTATAATAGCCATTAATAGCAGGAAACTAATTAAATTAGTTAATTAGATTCCACAATTTAAGCAAGCCGGAATGTTTGAGAACACACACGCACACACGCTCAGGCACTATGGTTGCTACTATTAATACAATCAATGTTTTCATGTGTTAGTTTAATTTATTTGAATGCGTAATTTATTAAACAAATATTATTGTATGAATGTTTGTTGTAATGTTTTGATCATGTAGGGAGGGCCCAACTTTACGTGGAACGGAACACATTGGTCCAAATTACGTAGTGGAAATGAATTACACCAGCACAGGGAATAGAGTTAATTACGAAGAATTCAGATTGCTTTTTACAATATATTACTATATTGTAAAGCAAGCCCTAAAATAAAGTTATAATATTGTGTCGACATAAATAGTCTGTTTATTGATTTCAAATAGCCTTTTGACACAATTAATAGACGTAAATTCTTTCAGAACTTAATAATGCTAGACACACCACGAAAGTTAGTCAATCGTTCAACTAATTTTAAAAGAGTAAAACTGATAATTTCGAAGTAAAATGCGTGGTCAGATAAAACAAATAAAAAAAACGTGTCTGAGACCGTTGACTAATAAAAATAATTCGGTCAGTTACAAACGATAAGTGGGAGAAAACGATTCTATAAATCGTAAACCATAAGTCGAAACCATTATTATAAAATAACACTAGTAAGGCTAGTGTTATCATATTTACGTGAAACATCTGATTTACATGTTTTACGCCTACTTAAAATGATGAAGAGGACGTTACAAGATTCGAAAGCAGAATATTAAAAAGACTTTGTTTATTTTCCTCGTACGACGTTTCAGCGTGATGTTTGCCTTCCTCAGCGAGGTATGATACTGAATGTCCGGAACTTGTAACGGTTTTTTCTAGTTGGTGGGTTGCGTGGGGGGGGGAGGTGGAAGGAGGTTGGCAGTGGATTCTGAAGTATTGTATGTTTTGTGTATTATTGTGTCAAAGAGTGCGTGTGATTTAAAGTGTAATTGGTCGTTAAGTATGTTGTTTGGTTGTATTGTGTAGTGTTTGTATATTTCGTATTGTTCTGCGGTGTTAAGTTTTCGACTTTTAGGTAAGTAGTGTAGGATCTCAAGATTGTTTTTTATGTTGGTGTAGCTGTGGTTTTTTTGTCTGTATGTGTGTGGCGAACGCGGAGTGTATGTTGTTGTTGGATAAAGCTTTTAGGTGTTCAGAAAATCTTGAAGAAAAAGGTCTTCCCGTCTGGCCTATATAGAAATTATTACAATCGTTGCATTTTAATTTGTATACCCCTGTTTTGTTGTATATGTCTATGTCCGTGTTTGTATTGTTGATGTGTTTTTTGATGGTATTGTTGGTTCTGTAAGCTATTTTGTAATTGTGTTTCCTGAATGTGTTGGCGATTTTGTGTGTGTTGGAGTTGTAGTATGTGAGTGTGATGTATTTATTTGGTTGTGTGTTGTTGGTATTTTTTGTTTTGTTGTTTTTGTTTAGAATGTGTTTGTGTAGTTTGTTTATTAGGTCAGGGTTATAACCGTTTTTTATTGCTATGTATTTGATTGTGTTGAGTTCTTCTTTATAATCTTGTTTACTTAGTAGTATTTTTGTAAGTCTATGGAGCATATGGTTGAATGCAGCATGATTGTGTTGCGTTGGATGGTTTGATGTGTTGTGTATGACCATGTCAGTTGTGGTTGGTTTCCTGTATATTTTATATGTGTGTGTATTGTTTGTTTTGTTAATTGTTAGGTCAAGAAAGTTTATACTATTGTTTTATTCTATTTCAAGTGTAAATAGTTTGTGGTGTATTGTGTTTATGTATTTGTGGAAATTTTCGACCTGTCTTGTATTGCCATTATATAAAAGTAATATATCATCTACGTATCTGTGCCAATAAATGATTTTGTTAGTGTTGTTGTTGTTGTTGTTTATTATATGTTTTTGTTCCATGTTGTGTATGAATATTTCAGGTAGTATTCCTAATATGGGGGAGCCCATTGGGAGTCCGTCTGTTTGTGTGCATATCTTGTTGTTGTATGTGAAGTAATTTTGTTTTGTAATTATTTTGGTGAGTGCGATGATCTCATGTATGTGTGTTTCGGCGTGTTGTTTTGTCTAAGTAAGTGTTAAAGTGAGTGTATGGTGTCTTTGATGGGTACGTTGGTGTATAAATTGGTTATGTCATAAGATGCTAATGTTGAATTGTGTGGATTGTGGATGTGTTCGGTTTTCTTGACCAACTCTATGTTGTTTTTGACGGACGTGTTGTTAATTAGATTTATGTTTTTCCTGATTATTTTATCCAGGTGTTTTGCGATTTTGTGGGAGGGTGCTTGTGTGTTGTTTATTAACGGTCTGATGGGAGTATTGAGTTTGTGTATTTTCGGTAATGCATTTAGTTTTGGGGGGTTTGGTTTGATTTGTTTGAGGTATTTGATGTTTTCTGTTTGGATTATGTGTTTTGCGTTATTTATAAATTTCTGTATTTGTTTTTGATATTTTAATGTGGGGTCTTTATCTATTTTTGTTATATTGTTTTCGGTGAAGAATTTCTCAATTTTATTGTTTATTTCTTGTTTATCCATTATAACATTTATGTTTCCTTTATCCGCTTTTAATATCGTTAGGTTATGTTCAAGTAATTTTTGTTATATATTTTTTAGCGTTTTAATTTCGTTATTGTGTCCTTTTGGTTGGTGTTTTTGTGTGCGTTGTAATTTACGTTTTATGTCATGCCGTATGGGATCTTGGTCGTTAATGTGTGTCGGTTGCTTACAGAACCAACAATACCATCAAAAAACACATCAACAATACAAACACGGACATAGACATACACAACAAAACAGGGGTATACAAATTAAAATGCAACGATTGTAATAATTTCTATATAGGCCAGACGGGAAGATATTTTCCTTCAAGATTTTCTGAACACCTAAAAGCTTTATCCAACAACAACATACACTCCGCGTTCGCCACACACATACAGACAAAAAACCACAGCTACAACAACATAAAAAACAATCTTGAGATCCTACACTACTTACCTAAAAGTCGAAAACTTAACACCGCAGAACAATACGAAATATACAAACACTACACAATACAACCAAACAAAATACTTAACGACCAATTACACTTTAAATCACAGGCACTTTTTAACACAATAATACACAAAACATACAATAGTTCAGAATCCCGCGCCAACCTCCTTACACCTCCACTCCCCCCACGCAACCTACCAACTAGAAAAAACCGTTACAAGTTCCGGACATTCAGTATCATACCTCGCTGAGGAAGGCAAAAATCACGTTGAAACGTCGTACGAGGAAAATAAACAAAGTAAGTTTCACATATGAAAGTGTAGTAATTAATATTTATTAAATGCTGTGAAAGAAGAGGATGAACATTCAAAATAATATTAAAAAGAATATTTCGTGCGATACGAAAACAAGATGCAACATAAGAATTCGTGTCAATTTTGAACTTAACGCTCAAGTGTGAAGCTACAGAAAATTATGTGGCTTCCACACACATGTAAAATTAAGGAAACAGAAACACAAAGATTCTTACAGAATGTGAACCTATAGAAATCAGATATGAAGGAAGAAGAAGAAGAAGAAGAAGAAGAAGAAGAAGAAGCAAATTTTATTGCAACCGAGAAAATAAGTAATTTGTCATAATTTTGTAAAAATTTATCACACACACACACACACACACACACACACACACACACACACACACACACACACACACACACACACACACACACACACACACACACACACACACACACACACACACACACACACACACACACACACACACACACACACACACACACACACACACACATGTTGTTCAACCTGCAAAAATGTAAGAATTATCGCGCGCGCATGCGTGTCTTTAGTAAATATAGGCTTACACATTTGTGTTATACTATTAAGGGTCAAATTTACACATTTCATATTAACATGAATTCATGTAAAACCTGTCTGAGTTCTTTTACCTCACCACTTGAAAGGTCGTTAGAAGATCTGTTCAATAATTCCTGCAGTTCCTCTGGTAATTTGGGAGTATCCGAAGCACTGGATCTTCGTTGCGTCATTCCGGCTACCTATGCTCTGTATGACGGTGGTTGGCGTGTGGACCCTTGGCCTACCTGCTGCCTCTCCCCATTGTAATACTTCCGCCCGGGCTCGACATTAGGTAATTGCCGCATGAGTCACCTCACTGTGCGTCCAGTATGAAACAATTTTTTTTTGCCTCGCCCAATACTGGTAAAATTTTGTTATATTTGAAATCAGCGAAATAATACGATGAAAATGACACGAAACACGACTAAGTGTGCCGCGATTTCTTAAAGAAACCGGGCTACTATTCAAAAAAATTATAATTTATTAATAATGGGGAATGGTGAAGTTTTTATTTGGCGATGTACTGCATTACCGTGTTTTGCCTCACTGCATGGTAGCGCTACCTGTTGGTGTAAGCGAGTAATTGTGTTCCTCGGCTCTGTGCACTGCCAGTTAATTCAGTCCAGTCTCGTCAACCGCTTCGTGAACTGCTTTTCTTCCGGCAGGACAGAGTTTTGATTAATTGTTGTATATTCTATTCTATCATGACGAGGTAGACGCGTACAGACCTCCGGTAAGTAAATTAAAAATATATATATTATTGATTGCTTGAAAAAAATATGTATTTGAGCATTATTTGCGTGGATGTAAACGGATAATGTTTGAAGAATGCCTGCCTCGTGTGTGTGAATCTAATGTATATTCCTTGTCATATATTTTGATTTACTTAAACTCTGAAACAGCCTTATACATTGTAATTAGTAAATAGTAATTGCCCATGTCAAAAGGGGTGTAAAGTTTTGTAATTCTTGTGAGGTGTGAGTTACCGACTGTGTGAGCACGTGGCCATTATATAACTTAGAACATGTTGCAGTGTGTCGAACTTGCATACGCATGTAGGGGTGATTTATAAATTGAACCATTTTAAATTGTTTTAAGTTTAAGGTCTTGTGTGAGAGTTATTGGTTTGAAATACAAAAGAGAAAATGTTACGTCTAATTATAATGAACATAGTTGAATTGGTCAGGGGTGGCAGGCGTTTGATGCCTGTTCGATTTTGTCTATACTAGCTCAGGCTGTGGTACATGCCTAGGTTATGCTCGGGAATAAGTGGTTTGTCAGCAAGTTTATTATTATTAATGCTTAGGGCTCTCGAGACAGCCGAGGATTTGATCCGAGCATGGCGGAAATTCTAGCCTTCACCATGTCTTGAATACACACCACCGACTCTCGTTCTCACCTGTCGGAGGAGAAATAAGCTAAGCATGCTACTGTAAACCCGCATCAGCAAGACCGTCTGACTCTCCAACAGGGCACGGAGCTCCTAGAAATCTTCTGGACAAAAACGAGGTGACATTAAACCAATACTTTCATAAATTTGGCCTCTACAGAAAACAATTTGTATCGTGCATTTAACATCCACAGAAAACTCAGTTCTACTTGAATTGACTTTCTACATCTTAAAACCGTTTTAATTGTGCTCGTCTCCAGCTGGACATAATTTTGGCTGCAAAATTTCAGTAACATTGCGATGATAATGTAATTACGCTCGAGATCAATTGTAGGCCCGTTCGCCGGCATGTGTCCGGCGGTCATTAATTTTTATGCTTTACCTTTTTTACTGGGGTACTGAATGGGGTTGTAGAAGTTTGTGGGGAACTGGTATTTTAGTTAAGTAGGTGGGTGCAGTTTGTACATGCTGGGGCTGGACCGGCTGGTCTAGTTTCTATTACAATCTCAGGTCTTTCTGCTTAGTATTTATTTTATTCATTTCATAATAGGGTTGGGTGTTTTCATTATCCTGCTATCAGGTCGGGTTACTTTTAAAATATCACAAAATCAGGGGTAGTCACCTGTTGGTGCAAATCCATGCAAGCTCCCGGACATGTTACCTTTTGTCGGGTCTGGCTCTTGTCCAGCTTTCTACTACCCTGTCTGTCTTTGGGGGGGCCTTTCCTAATTTTTTTTTATGGTTAATTGCTTTTTCGGATGCTGTGTGGAACATGTCAGCGGCCGGGCCAATCCAGATTATTTTCTTTAACTTTGTAAATTGTACTTTTCATAAAACCATACAGGCTGTTAACTGACAATTTAAATTTGTAACTTGTATTTTCTTGTTATTATGGACTATCCAGATTATTTTCTTTAACTTTATAAATTTGTAATTTGCATAAAACTATACAGGCTGGTTACAGGCTTTTAAATTCATATATTGTATCTTTTGATAAAATTATACAGGCTGTTCGCAAGGTTTTTACACTCATAATTGGTGTTCTTTAGTATGATGGCAAATTGCCCCCTTTAGTAATTTGAAGCTTATATAATTTTTTTTGATAAAATTATACCAGCTGTTTACAGTGAATTTAAATTTATAATTTTTTTTTTATAAAATGATCCAGGCGGTTTACATGGCTCTGAAAATTATAAATTGTGTTCTGATAAACCATATAAGGCTGTTATAAGGCTGTTCATAAGGCTTTTTTTTAAACCTTTAAATTGTGGTTGTTTAGCATTTATTATTATTGTATTTTGATGTAATTATAGAGGTTGACCATTGGCCCGGTAAAGAAAAATGATATGTATGTGCTTCTATCTGTGATTTATATGTATGTATGTATGTTGTATTATGTGTTAGTGTCCCATAAAGGTGATCTCGAAATAATGAATAATAGTTATATATTGATAATGTTGAAATATTTATGATGCCTGGAATATTTGGATATTTATAATTGTTGAAAAAAAAGAGAAAGGAAATATTATGTTTATGATAATATAAATTGATGAATAATATTTATATGTTGATGACATAATGCAATAAAAAAAAGTGTCATATTACTTGTTAATAGAGAGTATTAATTGCGAGTCCCGTCTCACTGGACCCAGCACACTTTATGCTTCCTTCTAAGCTTTCAGCCTAGTCTTAAATATCGAGTAACCCTTAAAAAAAAAAAAAAAAAAAATTAACACACATGTAACGATGTGATGACGTCCGCCTTGTTTAAGCCCCACGATGGAAGCCAATTTGTAACGACTATTTCATGTCGTGTCTTTAAACTTGTAAAAGCCACGCGTTGTAACGTGACGTTCTTTGCGTTCCTTAGAGCCACACGTTGTGGACGTCAATTTGTAACGTGAAGATCTGTATGTGCTCTTTAGATGTGTATGTTTCGTGTGTTCGCCTCACACGTTGTGGTCGTTACTTTACGTTTACGCTGACGGTGTCCGTACCGATCTCTCGAATTACCAGTACACGCGAGTGAGAACCTTACCTGTTCTTAAATATGTGGTTGTATTTCCCGGGTGGCGCCAAATTGTTCAATCCGAAAACAATTAAAAGGAATAGGACGATTGAGCGTTCGTGGCTATGACGGTATGATGAATTCAGATTACTCCCGCCACGTTCGAATTTCTTAATCTCGCTGGTAGTTTGCCGAGTTTCCGACGTGAGCGCTTACCGTCACTTTTGCTCGTCTCTATAATACACAAATCATATAATGCACTTTCCTATGAAATAAAGAACAGTGGTTACAACTCTGTACTAGTTTATTAAATTGTGATTAGTAGTTATTCAGTATTATACAAAATTATATTTTGTTATTAAAAAAATTTGCTCCGACAGTAAAAGACAATTATATCTCAAGGCTTGGCGAAATCGATTTTGAACGAGTTATTTAGACTTGGCGTCAACTGAATGTTTATTTTTTCAATTTCGTTCAATAAATCTGGATTCTTTTGGTTTACGAAAAAATATCAATTGGATTACAATAAAGTACACTACCTTACATTACTGGTACTTATATACTATATGGTGTAATTACAATATGTTCCTGAAGCGTTAAAAAGTGTATTTCAAAAGTTCGTAATTTCTATACAGGTTATTTTCTAGTTTCTTATAAGTTGAGTGTTTTATTTTTAATTAATCCTTGAAAGAAATTAGATCATCAGTTTATAGTGAGAGTTAAAAGTGTTGTGAGAAAAAATTAAAGAGAATTTATTTCATAAATTCGGGTAACTCAGCAATTCTTATCAAATCAGTTGAATTATGGTGTAATGTCATTCAGTTGAAATAGGTTGGGTCATCGTTAGTCATCAATCTTCCATCATTTTGGGATTTAATTACGCCTTGCGTCTTTTTCGTATAAGTTGTTCGAAATTTATTAATTTGGAATTTATTAATCTGGTCCGTGGCCTCGGTTGAATGTATTAGTTCTTCATCAGAGTGTTTGGTTCTTAATTTTAGTAAATTTGGTTACTTTTCCTTGTTTTAAATTAAAATTTGAGTCATTTACGGCTTGGCGTCTCTTCGTCTCGAGCTTCAATAATGGACTCTGTTTCTAACGGAATATTCATAAATAACGTATGGTTGTTATGGCAACAGGTTGCCTCTCATTGGCTATTCATGACTTAAGCCCATTGTTATAATATTTGAATTTTTATTCAAAATGACTAAATATCTTCTGATTGCTATTATTCTTCTGTCTTCTTATTTATGTCTGAGATATTATCACAACTGTTTATATTTTCTTTCAAAGATCATTTTGACATCCCTCAAAGCTGGGTTTGCTTATGTATTAATGTTTTGACAATTATGTTGATATTATCTAATTACATTTCTTTCTTATTTTATGTCCTTAATTTAACATTTATCTCTTAATATGATTCCCTAATTATCATTAACTAGTTACTTGCCTTGGATTTGCTAATATCATAGTTAATTTCTTACAATTTGTAGTTTTTTGGTTTATACAGTTAGACATTTCATAGGCCTAAGTAGTAATTGGCTATATTTTCTTATTTTATACAAATTAAATATTATTTTACCCTTATACATGTTTTGTTTTGTGTCATAAATGATTTGGTTACTTGTTGAATTGATTTGGGTCTGTTTTATAATAATTGTATGTTTTCATTATTTTCCATATTATGGTTTGTCTATTATTTTCTAACTGCTTTTCCAGTATTATTAGGTTCGTATGAATTTATCTTTTTTCTTATCTATATTGCCATTGTTTGTTATTTGTCTATTATTTACTACTCTCTATAAAATATAACACAACATATAGGCTTATGGTCTGTATACTTCCTTCAGCCATATTCCTTCTCATAAACTTAATTGAACAAATCTTTTAACAGTTACTATGCTAATCTTGTTTATATTTTGTTTATTCTTTTTTATTTTTTGGTGACAAACATCATCACACTATTTACTTTATCTAATTAACTATCCCTTTGAACATAGGATGTTTATTGATTTTGCATTTATATTCTTTACCACATTTTTTCTTTTCTAATCTTTACTAGCTAACCATGGTAACACTATTACTTTGACTCTTCATGGGATTTTTTCCCTGAATACCCTTGTATTCCTCATCTACACTTATTCTTAATCCTAATAATAACAATATTCTTATTTTCTAACACTTTTCACCAATAAACATTAGTGTTTATCACTGGTTTTTAGGTGTCTATACCTACCAGTAGGGGTTTCTATTTATTTTGGGGGTTTTACACTGACACTTTGCACTTTTTATAGTATTTTGTGTTACTAGTGGGTATTCCCTAACATTAAATTCTCTTTCTCACTTAATCATGTTCACTATCTATCTATCTCTCACTTCATAATGGTTAGTTATACTGTTAACAAGTTTCATATCATTATAGAGTTCTTTATAACATTTAATCTCTATTTTTTTGGTTAGTGTACTTTAGTTTGTCATTATTTTATTGGATTTTAATAATTATCATTTACATTGATTAATTAGTCGATACTAATAATTATCATTTACATTTATTATTTATTGGTTTCTTTTGCATTACTTTATTTGAGTGTAACATTTCTCCTTTTCTGTTCTATATTATTCGTTTGTGTCTTTTCATTTCTTCTCATTTTATTCATTTATACTTTGTTTGTTTCCTTTTCATTAACTTCTCATTTGATTTTACTTTATTTCATTTTATTGAGTCAATCACTTGGGTTGGGTCATAGTCGTTTGTCCATGTCATAGTCATTTTATTTTCATTAGTTAAACATTTAATATAGTTGATTCATCGTTTTTTCCTGGTATTGGTGTGGATTTTTGTATTGTAACACACACCAATAAAAAAGAGGGGTTACATAAAGAATATTTAAAATTGGGCGTTATAAAGTAACAATGACTGAATAATTACAATGACTTTATTTGTATTATTTGTTAGTTGTGTTTGGTGTCATTTTCATCGTATGATTTCGCTGATTTCAAATATAACAAAATTTTACCAGTATTGGGCGACGCAAAAAAAAGAAGTTCCATACTGGACGCACAGTGAGGTGACTCACGTGGCAATTATGTTGAGAATATACTGGAAAACTCTACATTCATTCTTAAGTAAGTGTACCTGTCATTGTAGAAGTGAAAGTTTGTATTGTACGGTGGGGGGTCAAGCTGCCAGGGCGGGGCCTCAACCCGCACACATGCGCGTTTACTGTGAGAGTCTAGAAAAGTAATGTTCTCGAAGTTTAAAATAAAAGGAAAGATCTGGAAGCTGTTTTTTCTATATAAATAGAGATGCACTCGACAAGTACAGTTCAGTTTTAAATGTGCTCTTGTAATGTGTATTTCGTGTGTCCGTTTTATGTATACTTGCTACTAAACTGTTCCTTCAATAAAGCGTGTGCTTGCTCCTGTACTTAAATTATTCATTATTTTTACCCATACCTCAACAGGTTATGGGCCCAGTGGCATTTTAAAATCGGAGTGCAGTGTGTAATTGGAATGCAAGTATAAAATATTTGTGCAAAAATGGAACCGAATATAAAAATTGAAAAACTTCGAGACAAAGATAATTGGCATCAATGGCGCTTCGTAGTACGCACATTGATGGAAGAGGATGATGATGTGCTGGATGTTTGCGAAGGAAGATTAGCCGAGCCAGCTGCAGGTGCAGAAGATCGTGACGCGTTGTTGGAAAAGTTCAAGAAGGCGGAAAAAATTGCCAGAAAGTTAATTGTTACAACAGTGGAGAGAAAGCCTCTCGAACTTATAATGGGTTGTTCTACTGCCAAGGAGATGTGGGGCAAATTGAATACAGCATATGATCTAAAATCTGATGAAAATCTGTCGATGATTCAAAAACAATTTTTTGAGTTTAAGTGGACAGAGAGTGAAAGTGTTACGTATAATACTTCAAAAATAGAACAGTTGGCTAGAAAAATGAAAAATCTCGGGGGAAAAATTGAAAAGACTATGGTGATGACTCGTGTTTTAACATCTTTGCCACAAAAGTTTAATCATTTTCACAGTGCTCGGGATTCCGTATCTGACGATAAGAAGAATCTCGAAAATTTGACTGAGCGCTTGATGGCAGAAGAATTTAGATTACAAGAGCAAAAGGAAGTACACGAAGAGACGACAGCGTTGCTAGCTAATTTGAAAATCGGTCATAAGGAACAGAAGGATGACTCTTATAAATATGAGAAGAATGATTTGAAACAAGAGCAGTGTTATAATTGTGGAAGACAAGGTCATTTAAAAAGGGACTGCTTCAGGTGTTATACGTGCAAAAGAAAAGGTCATAAAAGTAACAATTGCTTCATGAATAAGAATAATGGACAACGAAGATGGTCGAATAATCAAGAAAGAAGTAACTCGTCTTCTGGACAGAAGAAATCAACATCGAGGATAGCACTAATAGGTGACAAAGGCAGCTGTGGCAATCGGGATGATCTCTGGATTGTGGATTCGGGTGCGACGGATCATATGTCGAAGCATCGAGAATGGTTTTCAACGTTCGAAGAATATACAACACCAGTCAGTGTAAGAATGGGCAACGGTATGACAATGTCTGCATATGGTAAAGGTAATATTGACTTTGAAACTTATAAAAATAGTGAACGAGTAGAAGGTGCTATCTATAATGTATTATATGTTCCTGATTCAATGTATAATCTGTTTTCTGTTAAATATGCGGGTAAAAGGGGTATAGATTATGAAATAACACATAATGCTACGAGATGTACTTTAAAGCATGGTAATGAAATTCTTGTAACTGGTTCCGAATATGAGCCTGGTAGTTTGCTAAAATTAGACATTCAAACTTTAATTCCAAAAGAATGTAACGTGGTAGAACAAAAGAGTAGATCGAGCATTGCCAACGGTAATGCTTTACAATTATGGCACGAAAAACTTTGCCATCAAAATGTAAAACATGTGAAGAATTTTTTGAAAAATTTAAATATAAAATTTACGGATGAAAATTTCTTTTGTGAAGGTTGCGCTTATGGCAAAAATCATAGATTGCCTTTTCACAAAAAGATCGATCGTGCCACTAAAACTCGAAATAATTTATACTGACGTTTGTGGTCCTATGGAAGTAGAGTCTCTCGGTAGAAAGTTATATTTTGTTTCTTTTAAAAACGATTTTTCAAGTTATAGAGAAATTCATTTTATTCGAGAAAAATCTGAAGTAATAGAAAAACTAAAATCATTTTGTATTGGGGTTGAGAATCAATTTGCAACAAATATTAAAGAAATTCATTTTGGTGGTGGTAAAGAATACGATAATAAAGCTGTGATCTCTTTTTTAAATAGTAAAGGTATAAAATATTCGATTAATGTTCCATATACGCCCGAACAAAATTCAATTGCAGAGCGCGATAACCGAATCATTGTAGAGGCTGCTCGATCAATGTTATATTCAAATTCAAACTTACCTCTATTCTTATGGGCAGAAGCAATGAATACTGCTGTACATGTAATTAATAGAACAGGGCCAACAAAACAAAATAATAAAACTCCTTATGAGTTATGGAATGGAAAAACAGCTACTGTTGATAGATTTAAAATATTTGGAACCATGTGTCGTGTACATATATCAAAAGAAAAGCGTAAGAAACTTGATAAAAAATCGATGAGGGGTTATCTGGTCGGATATCATGAGGATTGTAAAGGTTATCGTGTATATGTTCCGGAAGTGCGAGATGTCATTATAAGTAGAGATGTACTTTTTAAACCTGAAAGAATATTAGCTGATTCAATTATTTTGAATTCTTTGAACAATAATAATAAAGAAACTGAAGAAAATGAAATTATAACTACTAAAAATAATGAACTTTTACTTAAAAATGAATCAATGAGTTTGAAGAAAGAGAACCTTTACAATCATCAAATAGCGATAACAATCAAACTGGACGACAATTGCGCGATAGAACAAAATTAAAACCTACAGAATATTATGGATGTCCGATCACGTTTATTGTTGAAAAGTTACCATCTAATTATAACGAAGCAATTACAAGTAAAGAAAAAGATAGTTGGCAAGCTGCAATGCAGGACGAAATGAACTCTTTGTATGAAAATAAGACATGGGTATTAGTGGAAAAGCCAAAAGATAAAAAGGTGATTAACAATCGTTGGGTTTTTGTGAAGAAGCTCAATCCAGATGGTACAGAACGTTATAAAGCGCGGTTGGTTATTAAAGGTTATTCGCAACAGAAAGATATAGATTATAAAGAAACTTTTAGTCCGGTTGTTCGCTTTGATACAATAAGATTGATACTTAGTATTTCTGCTCGTGAAAATTTACATATCGGTAAATTTGATATAAAAACGGCTTTTTTATACGGTGACTTAAAGGAAGATATATATATGAAACAACCTGAAGGTGTTGATGTTGGAAGCTCACGCGTATGTAAATTAATGAAAAGTTTATACGGCTTAAAACAAGCACCAAGATGCTGGACTGAGCACTTCACTAATTTTCTTGTAAATTTAGATTTTTGTCAAAGTACGGGTGACCCATGTTTATACATATATAACAAAAATAATAATAAGATCTTGTTAGCAATTTATGTTGATGATGGACTTATTGCAGCTTAAAATGAAAGTTTGATTGATAAATTGTTGAATGATTTGAGTAAAAAATTTAAAATTACTAGTACTAAAGAAGTTACTAATTATCTTGGAATGGAAATTTGTAGATTGAATGATGGGTCTGTTTTCATTCATCAAAGTACTTATATTAACAAAATCTTAGAAAAGTTTAATATGTCAGAAGCTAATATTGTATCCACGCCAATTGATTGTAATCATGATGAATATTTATCAAAAACTATTGTAAGTAATGTACCTTATCGTGAAGCTGTCGGCAATTTGATGTTTTTGCAAATTGTAAGTCGTCCGGACATAAGTTTTGCTGTAAATGTTGTATCTAGAGTTTTAGACAAACCAAGTGTAGCTCATTGGTTTAACAATTGTTAAACGAATTTTACGTTGTCTAAAAGGTGCGATTGATTTTGGATTACTATATTGTAAGGATGGCAATTTTAAAGCTTATAGTGATGCTGATTATGCTAGCGATACAGTTACACGTAAATCAACTTCTGGCGTAGCTTGTATGTATGCAAATGCTGCAATTATTTGGCGAAGTAAGAAGCAACAATCTGTATCATTATCAACAACCGAGTCAGAATTTGTAAGTGCAGCATTAGCAACAACTGAAATAATGTGGTTAAAGAAGCTATTTAATGAATGCGATTGTAAGACTGATAAATATGATTTATATATAGATAATATGAGTGCATTAAAACTTATAAGTAATCCTGAATTCCATCAAAGGACAAGACATATTGATGTGAAATATAATTATGTACGTGATTGTTTTCAAAATGGAGAAATTGATGTACATTATGTTAAAAGTGATGAACAAGTCGCTGATATACTTACGAAAGCTTTGTCAAAACCAAAATTTGTTTATTTAAGATCTAAACTTGGACTTAAGAGTAAAAATGAATTTTTTTAAATTAATGTGATTGTGAGAAAGTAGAGTTTTAGGGAGGGTGTTGAGAATATACTGGAAAACTCTACATTCATTATTAAGTAAGTGTACCTGTCACTGTAGAAGTGAAAGTTTGTATTGTGCGGTGGGGGGTCGAGCTGCCTGGGCGGGGCGTCAACCCGCACACATGCGCGTTTACTGTGAGAGTCTAGAAAAGTAATGTTCTCGAAGTTTAAAATAAAAGGAAAGATCTGGAAGCTGTTTTTTCTATATAAATAGAGATGCACTCGACAAGTACAGTTCAGTTTTAAATGTGCTCTTGTAATGTGTATTTCGTGTGTCCGTTTTATGTATACTTGCTACTAAACTGTTCCTTCAATAAAGCGTGTGTTTGCTCCTGTACTTAAATTATTCATTATTTTTACCCATACCTCAACAAATTAGCTGTTGTGGAGCCAGGGCGGAAGTATTACAATGGGGAGAGGCAGCAGGTAGGCCAAGGGTCCACACGCCAACCACCGTCATACAAAGCATAGGGCACAGGAGTCAATTTGCCTAGGAGCGTATTGCTTTGTAAAGTGACAGCTTGATCCAAAATAGTCACCATTCTAATAGGTACATTTCCGGTTTCGTCAGGGTTTAGTAAACTTCTGACAATTGGTATGCCCGGTGTGCTGACTACCTGGGGTTCGAATATAGAGCACTGGTTGCCCTTAGTATCTACCTCGGTGCTAATCATGATGATCTTTTCGGAGTTTGGCGGAACAGTTACGGCCATTTGGTTTATGGCGTCCATCGATTTTTCTGATGTAGTAATTGCGGAGAACATTACCTCTTCTCCTCCGATTCTCAAGACATTGTTTTTGAAGTCGACTATAAATCCGTATGCGTTCATAACATCCACACCAAGAATTGCTTCATCCACAATGTCTGCAACAAGTACTTGCTGATTAAACTCAAGTCGACCGAGGTGTAGGTGTATCTCCACTTTTTCAAACACTTTTACAGGCCGTCCAGTAGCTGTTCGCAAGCTGCAAGAGCACCAGATTGGCTTGAGATCTTTCACCACCTCGGGCCGCACAATGGAAACTGTTGCGCCTGTGTCAACTGTAATCGAGGTTGGCCTTTCTTGAACGAATCCGGTAACCACCAAGCTCCCGCTGTTTTTCTGAAGTGTAGTGTAGAAATTGCGTATTGTCTAGGGGCTTCGTTCCTCCAGTTAGTCAGCACACGCCCCGTTGTACCGACTACTGCTCGTTTCCCTGCTGCTGAATTCTAACCCGACAATCTTGTTGTAGATGTCCAGGTTTCCCACATCTATAACACTTCGGTCTTCCATCCTTTCTTATTTTATTCTGTGGCGCTGACCGTCGAGTCTCTGTTCCTTGTTCTTCTTCCTCATAGTCTGTGCCGTCGCGATCTTTTAGCGCGCGCACTTTATGACTTGTCCAACCAGACGCTGATTTGGCGGCCTCAAATTGCAAAGCATGTACCAGGGTGTCCGCACTGTTCTGGTGTCTTGCCATTCGTAACACTTGGTGTAGTTCGTTATCTCGGACACCGCCAGTAAATGTCTGCATCGCAAAACACGTTCGAAAATCTTCTGGCGCTTCAGGATAGGCCAGTCTAATTAGTCTGTTGATACTTGCTTCAAGCTCTTGAAGGCTCTCCTCGGCATGCTGTCGGCTTGCTCTCAACTGGGTGCAGTACACATCTCGCAAATGTTTATCACCATACCGTAATTCCAGAGCTTTTATCAATTCGGCATAGGTGTTCTGGCTGTCAGGTGGCACTTTCTGTAGTAATTCCGCCGCAGGTCCTTTTAATGCAAGAACGAGTGAAACAGCCTTGTCTTTCTCTGTCCAATTATTTGCGCATGCAGCAGCTTCAAATTGGCGGAGGTACGTTGCCCAGTGACTGCTTCCGTCAAAGGTTAGAGCTTTGACATGAACTGTCCCTACTGCGGGCAAAGTGACTTTCTCTACTGACTTATTTTCTGTGTCTTTTTCTGTCTTTATCATTAGTACAGTCTGTTCAGAAATTTGTTTTGGTTGTATTTTCATGAACTGTTCAACTTCATTTTTAATTTGCTCTTTTATATTTGCCATTGAATTTTTTACTGCAATTTTTCTACTTCAGCTATTTTATTTGACATGGATTCTTCTACGTCAGATATTCTGGTAATCTGATTATTAAGCTCACCTCGTAATTCACCTACGTCACCACGTAGGAGACCCAATTCTGCTGTAGTATGTTCTTGGATCTGCTTTTGCTCTTGAATTAACGCTTTGATGTCATCTGCTTCCTGCTTACGTTTTTATGCTGTCGTTTTTCCGCTTCTTCCGTCTCCTGTCTGCGTTTTTCATCCTGCCGTTTTCCGTCTGCAACAGCAGCGCCTGTAAATTTTCCATAATCTGACTGGCATCCATTGTTTACGGATTAATTACAAATTACACAGTCTTGTACAAGTGTCCACTGTTTCCAAGGTTAACGGTTCTGTCGCACTTCTGACACCACTGTTACGACGGTCTACTTGATCGTCGTTGGTACAGTGGAAAACAAAATACAAGACACCAATTAAGTCATTAATCCCAGCTTTAATTTTCACAGTTAAACGGTTCGTAATTAACAACACTGTCTCTTACAACAAATCAAATAAAAATTGTTCACACGCAATAAAAAATCAACTAATATAAAACACAATTGTGTTACACTTATACTGCTCGATTATGAAACACAACACTTCACTAATAACCACTTGAACGCACACAGTAATATTGCCCGATAGTAACTGGAACTAAGGCCGCTGCCGCCTAGTATTTATACCCCGTTCACAGACCAGAACATTCCACAGCTACGCGTTATCTCTACTACACTACGATGTAATTAATTGCGGCCTAGACACAGTGCGTGCGGCCGCACGAATTCTGGTACAGTCTAGCAAATGCGCTGAGAATCACGTACGCCACAACATTCAACTAGATTCCTCTGGAACATTCGATAAACACGTAGATTGTTCTGTAGTGTCGTAACAGTATACACTTACCTAAAACCTAGATCATGTTTGTTACCATCAAAGTAGGTTTCCCGAGGGGGCTGAGTGTATACGAAAGTGTGCAGCTCTTACTTTAGGCCTACTAGTATTATTTAAAGAATGGTTCTGACAATTCTTCGATGGGCGTATTTCTTCATCGTCGCTCAGTCTGCGAACGTTTATTTCCAAACGTTAAATAAACACAGATTATTTACAAACACAAACTATTGATAATTAATCATCAGTATGCAAAGTATTCTTTTAGAATCACAATCAGCTGCCTTGTTACATTCTGCTGAATCTTGTCCACCATATGAAATCTCCTCTCTTTCAGTAGTGATTTTAGTTTTGCAAAGAGCCAGAAGTTATAGGGAGACAAATCAGGACAGCAGAGTGGCTGAGGAACCTGTATGATGCAATGTTTTGTTAAGAAATTCTGTACAATGCATGAAAAATGTACAGGCACATTGTTGTGGTGTAGGCGTCTGCCACCACTTGCCCACAGCTGATCTATTTTATCGTCACTGTATCCCTCAGCCTGCAAAGAATTTCTATGTAGAACTCCTTAGTTATTGTCTGACCTGGAGGAGCATATTTGTGATGGGCCAAACCTTCATGCGTAAAAAAAAAAGTTCGATATGAACACATAACACTCATTTTTTGCATAATAATGGGCTATCACTGGGGAATATGTCTATAATTCCTCCAAATGAACGTTATTGAATGAACGAATTCATCCTTGCTGTTGTCATAAGGCCACACACAATAGAGTACCAGTATTGCACACAGCTTGAGATATCGTTGCTATGACAACAGCGTTATGATTGGTTACCATTATTCTGTTAGTTCTCGCCTTCCACAAATGTCGAAGTCATCTAGATAATAGAGACATACCCGCTGCCAGCGTTAACGAGAGTTTTGAGCCGTCCGTTTCAATATGCCTCAAGGCCACATTAGCAGATTGTTGGAGGGTGAACGTTCATTTCGATGACTGGCTCACGTGTCTGGAGCTTAGTAGTGATACCGACTGAATCTTGTGATATGACCGGAGCTTTCTCGTTCGTTCTTTCAGTCCTACTACAGGTCGCATTCTCTACCGGAAAACAGCAAGACGTTTTATACATTCGCTAACCTCGTACTCAACTACTTGGATTTTCACAGTCTCATACAACATAATGTCTTTGTTTTGATTTTATGCAGTATCAAACGCAGGCCTGTTTATTAAAAATAACAGCTCACCGAATACTGTATATTCTATGGTAAGATGTGATTTATTTTATTCTTTTTTTTCTCTTTCAATAGTGAAATATGAATTCGTAACGCTTAAGTAGTACTGTATGTAACGAACTGTATGACACCGACATAGAAAACGTTTTTTGTTTAGAAGGTTTGAATTTATCATTCAAGTTTGTAGCTGACAGCTAATATTAGAAATTTTATTCTTACACGTACAAACTGCTGGGAATTTAAAAATTACAAATTAAGGCTTTTTACGTAACAAAAAATAGTCAAGTAAATTCTGTAATTTTTCACTAAAATAATGCCATTTGTCTGTCAAGCATACTAAATCGAGTATATATTAGAAAAATAATATTTGCAATTACAGTACAATTTTCTTACTGCTTAATAGGCACTTTAATAACTTCTTGATTTTTAACACGCGACGTGTGGTTATGTGTAGGACCTACATTATTGTAGAATAACATATTAGAGCATTTAATAGAGCTCTATGTTTAGGTTAGGATAGAAAAGAAAAGTCACTAATGTATAAGAAACGATTAATTATAATATTAACACTTTGGACCCCATGCCCTTGAAATTTACGGACGCGTCATTTGGCTCAAAACTGTGCTCGATGGTCGATAAATCTTCTACGTTTTTCACTTTGCTCGGATGTAACAGATTTTAAACGAGACATTTACACGCTTCTGTTGTTTACGCGTGTAGATTGGACTTTGTGTGCGCAGTACGGTGCTGTGCTCTATAGTATAATGGAGAAAGTAATATTAACGGAAGCAGTTCAGTCGGGTTCAAGTCATTTGATCGCATACGTTTGTCATATCGTAATTTATCGGACGTTCCGGTACGGATCATTAAGAAATATTGTTTTGTTTTGTGTGTGCAGTTTTTATTGTTCAGTTAAAATCATTATTGTAATTGTAAATATTCCTTCAGTGTTTTGGTTTCTTTGTGCAGTTTCATTTAATGCTAATTAAATAATTTTCACGCAACCTGTGATTGTTACACTAGCGAGCCTTTAACATCATCTTATTTTATTTTATACGTTACAGTCCACTACTCTACAGACACTTTGTAGTTAGTTGCCTACTGAATACACAGATAGCAGCAGCATCATATATTTATTTCGTCTCTATAATGAAGTTTTTGTTGAGCTCTGCGATTCACAGCCTGCAGCGTCATCAAATACTGCCTGACACTGTTAGACCTGTACGTGTTTCTCAGTGTTGTTTATTTTCAGTGTCGATTTGTAATTATTTAGTGTGTTTATGTGTTCATAGCTAGTTTAGCGTAGACCTAAAAAAATATTAAGTGAGAGCGAAATTTATTCGAAATTGGACCATTTATTAGATGGTTGTACTATCATGTTAGCCACATAAAAGCAGATTATTTTGGAACAGAGTGATTTTTACTAAATTTTATGCTTTAATATAGTAATTTTTGTCGTTTAGTTTATTAATAAAAAACATTTATTATTTAGACACATCTTGTAAAACTTTTTTCATTTTTCGAAAACACGGTTCTGGTGCAGTAATAAAAACGATTTCCACGTAAAGGAGAAATAATTAATGTATGATTTTGTGAAAATAGAAGGTACATGATTTATGATGTTTTTAACAAATCTTAATATTTAAAAAAAAATCGGAAAGTATAGAAAACAGCCAGGCTGCTGGGACATGGCTATAGGAAAATGGCCATGTTCGAAAGTGTTGAACGGTATAACGCAAGACTTGGTTGTCACTTAGTAGGCAATTAGCGATATCGCTTGAAGGTAGGCTTACGTTAAAGGCACACGAATCGTCCACGGGGACAGCACTCTAGACTACCATAACGTAATTCATCTCAACTATAAGCAGCCGATGAATATTAATCAAAATTCGTCAACGAATATGAGTTTTAAATACCCTGCGATTATTAACATTTCAAATACTGGGGTACGTTTATTACCCAGAGACATCGTAGACCTGGGTCTGGACACGACCTCAGGCTATCGTGGGCTTCCGTACAGGACTCAGCCAGAAAATGGCACACGGAATTGTGTCGAGACGTTGAATCAGAAAGAGCCCTCGTCAGCACCAGCGAGGAATCTCGGAAATGGTTTAATGACAAAATACATTCACATACAGTTTTAAATGATGTTAGTAATTACAATTATTAACATTAATGTGGATATGAATATTCATATCATTTTTATGTGAATATATTTTACTAGGATGAGTCACAAAGAAACCTTAATTTTTTTATTGGCAAAATATAAATTTATATAGGTAAATGAAAATTCTCCATCACTTTTTAGCATATTCGCTCCCCCCTTCATTGTACATCAGCGCTTTACCAGTGCTTCGATTCCGTGAAAAAATTCTTTTGGTTGGGCTACGCATGCACGGTCGTTATCCGTCCGAAACGTCTTGCAACAGGAGCCGTCTCAAGCGGGTCAAAGATGTGATAATCAATCGATGCGAAGTCAGGTGAATCAAGGGATGCGGAAGACAAGAAAAATGGAGATTCAATATCTTTTCGACGGTTGCGCAAGATGCTTTCTCCTGTGCATTATTATAACAACAGGCCAGAACCAAACAAACCATAACATTTTGGCCTTATTATTGGTTTCAAATTGTTCCGAAAGTGATCGCAGTACCACTCACTGTACACTGGTAAAGCTCAGGATACTTGGTGTTCCAGAATGGTACCCTCATGATGCCAGAAAAGCGTAAGCATTATTTTGCACGCCGACAGAGTTGGATGAACTATTGCTAGGAAATTACGTAACGCTTTCGAAAAGTCATCAGGTGCAGTTGTACACGTTTCTCGGCTAGCCGAGCTGATGCAGTGCCTGTGTAGCACCCTCTAGACCAGCGGTTCCCAAACTGTGCTCTGCGGAGCACTTGGTGCTCCGCGAAACATCTCCTAGTGCTCCTTGAAGAAATTGGAAGAATAAAGAAATGACCAGGTCTTAAAAATGTGACTTAAGATATTCGACTCCAGCTGTCCCAAATTCAACCAGATATAGCTAAGTTATGTAAATCAATTCAGTCTCATCCCTCTCATTAGAATAGTTCTTTTACGGTCCCAAGTAGCATTTTTGGTTTTGCAACATTAAAAATGGTTTTATGTACCCAGATCTATGAGGATATATTATGGATTTACAATACTTGCTTTTAGTTCGTTTTAAAATGTGTTGCCTTAATATGTTTTTTGTTTGTGTGTTTTGTAACGTATGTAGTGAAATTAGAGTTGAAAATATTTTTTTGTAATGAAATAAACTAATAAAGCCTGTTTCATATGTCTAAAGTTCTAAATTCTGAATGTTTACCTTCTGTCCTCAAATAGTATGGTCATATAAGTGCTAGGTGAAAATTAGTGCTCCGTGATGAACTTTTCTACTGAAAAGTGCTCCATGACCTAAAACGTTTGGGAACCACTGCTCTAGACTGTTCAAGTACTTGTAACTAGGAAAATTATGCTAGCACCCTTACCCTTACTTATGGCTCAGAAACATGGACAATGTCTGCTAGACAAATATCAAGAAATCAGGCTACAGAAATGAAATTTTTGCGTTCCATAGCTGGGTTCACGAAATTAGATGTGAAAAGAAATAATTAGATAAGAGAGGAACTGAAAGGTGAAGAAGCAAATGGAATCACCATTAAGTATCGAGAAAGCTGGAAACAACACATTAGCAGAATGGGCAGTGACAGTTTCCCCAAGGTAGCCTTATTGTATCAGCCGAAAGGGAAGAGAAGCCTGGGAAGACCCAAGAAGAGATGATCTGACCAGTTTGGTGCCGGACCAGATTAAACAGTCAAACCGTGAAGAAGAACAAGAAGAAGATGCTGGGACACCGCCAAAAGAATGGAAAATTATTCTGGAACATTTGCGGGACCTATATAAGCAACAGCGGCTGGCGGCTGGCGGCTGGCTTAGTGAGTTAGTTACACCTGGTGAGATTATAGAGTGCGGATCAAGTGATCAGTAGAAAGTGATTATTGGGTTATAATTAGTGTGGAACTCTAATAATTAATGTCAATAATTAGTTGACATCATTATTGCGTATGGACAAATTTAACTTGAGTTACTGTATGAGAATATCTTGTTCAATTCAAATTGTTTCTTGTGACTCATTAAAGCTGGTAATTAGTGACTACACTGGTGCCTGTTTTTGGTTCCACTGTACAATACGACGATCCGTGAGACCGTCGCAACAATATTTTTGGTTTCGGCGATGTTGATTGTCGCCATTTCTTGGTTGAATATAACGAACTCATGATTCGTCGCCAGTAACTATCCATTGCAGAAAGTCGGTTCCCTCAGCTGCATACCAACTCAACAACGCACTTTAGTCATCCACATAAAGCTTTCATGGGTTATTTGCCTTGGTACCCACCAAGCGGAGACTTTGTTAAACTGTATCATCTCGCTGATGGTGCTGAACTATGACTAATTAAGAATATTTCAGTCTACTCGTCGATTGTCACCCACATTTTTCTCTCATAGCTCATCTCTCATAACTCATTCCTCTGCAGCAACAGTCAGGCGTAGTCGCTGTTTGAGGTCGTCCAACACGGGCTGCGACAGTCAACTTATCACACCACTTTTTAAATTTCCTGAGCCGTTCATATATTTGCAATAACAATAAACAGTTTTCTTTGTATTGCTTCTGTACTGCTTGATGGATATCGATTTTTTTTCAGCTTCACTATTAAGAAAAAACCTATCACTTCACTCTTCTCGTTTTTGGAGCATGCCTTTCTTCGCCATATATGTTTTGCATGTGAGTACACGACATATCAGTATACACTGTTTAGAAGGTGGGATAAACCCAGCACGCGAGCTCGTGCGCGCGCACATACACACAAACTCACAAACACATAAATTCCATCATCAATTCTATCATATTATTTGAGCCTAGTTTTATGCCATTGAAATAAATATTATTATATTCAAAAATGTATCACCGATCAATAATTAAAGGTAAACTCTCCATTCGGACTGCTTCCATCGTAATATATTAAAGGTAAACTCTCCATTCGGACTGCTTCTATCGTAATATATTAAAGGTAAACTCTCCATTCGGACTGCTTCCATCGTAATATATTAAAGGTAAACTCTCCATTCGGACTGCTTCCATCATAATATTTTTATCGTTATTACATTTCGTTTAAACACTTCGATTCCTGGAATCTGGGATCGTCCTGGAAAGACCCTGCTGAGAGACCACCACCACTCACAGCCAGATCCCAGGGATCGAAACGTCAAGAGACAAAAATATTACGATGGAAGTAGTCCGAATAGACGATTTACCCGTAAGAAATCACCCATCGCTTAGAGGTTTTAAAGAACGATTAAAAATTGTTACATGAAATAATAAATATTTTTTTGTATTTATATATAACTTAGGTTTACTAAAGTATAGACTTGTCACAACTACTTTTTGACGAAAGTTTTATTATGTAACAGTAGGTATAAAGTTTTTTTTTG
The DNA here is from genome assembly GCA_034769895.1 of Magicicada septendecula. NCBI lineage: Eukaryota > Metazoa > Arthropoda > Insecta > Hemiptera > Cicadidae > Magicicada > Magicicada septendecula. The sequence goes on from CM068369.1 coordinate 464,891,032, forward strand.
ATATTTTAAATGTTATTTTTAGCATGCCTGTCGGCGATGTTATATTGCGTGTATGACGTGATGAACCCAGACACTGTTCGCATTCTACATGAATATCGCGAACCATCAAATTTTCGCAGTGCATTATATTACTATATATTAAATAAAGGAGAAAATCTTGTAATTAGAGCAGCGTTAACCAAAATGTTGATAGTGCATAAATACGCTCCACTGATTAGCGTAGTACGGCGTAAATAATTACTGTGTGTATTTCAGCCAGCGTTTGTGTGCAGCAGCATTAGCCTATACAGTGGTTGGCCAGTGTTCCAAAGTGTGTAAAATATTTAAAACGGTTGACAATGGCGCGCCAAATTCTATAAACCAAACATACAATGCTTTGTCAGGACGTTGAAATTTAAATTTCAGTATTTCTGTGTGTATAATTTTGCTAAATTTTAGTTAAGCCTGTTGCGCTAGCATAGTTGTTATGGTAGCTCTGATCCATATTTAACGACAAAAGAGTTTTGTCTACACCATACCCAGTAGGATGAGAAGTTGACTCATTGATCTAGAACATAGAAGAAACCAGTCTTTTCCTGTTATGTGAGAGCGGGTGACCATTTGGAATCAAGACTGGGAAGATTCTGGGAAGATTTGAACCCATGCCGTACTCTATACAGATAACGATCACAAACCACGCATGCTTGGGTATATACAACTATGTCAGTGGTAGCCAACCCATAGCACGCGAAAGTATGTGATGTAACTCAGAGAAATATTTTCTTTTTGCTCGAATCTCGTTACGTGTAAAACGTTTACTGGATTTATAATATTTTTCGGACTTATGTTCCTGTAATTTTAAAACCATTTGAAAGTAGGACAATATTTGAAGTTGGATATGGTAAGCTAATGTCTTATGTGAGGTGTCATCGATAAACATCAATCTTTGTTTTTTTATCATCATCATCATCTTCAAGGAGTAAACCAAGAATGGTTTGTTCCGGTCTCACACAGTCAAAGAGTCTAGAGCTGACCACTCCAGCGCTTCCTCGGACGTCCCACACTTATCCGTCCCTTCGGCTTATAGTTCCATAGTTGTTTGGGGATGCGGCAGTCATCCATTCGGCAAAGATGTTCCTACCAATTCAGCCGATACTGGGGATTCATGTCGAGTGTATTCATAATATTCAGTTCCTGCCGTACATCTGTGTTTCTTCTATGATCATGGAAGGTGTACCCTGCCACGTGCCTGAGAAATCTCATTTCAGCCGCTTGGATACGACTGGCCTGCCCTTTAGTTAAAGTCCAATTCTCAGGCCCATAAAGAGTATCTTTGTTTTTTCTTTTTATGAATTTATAAAACGAATTTTTTATGTTTTTTGTTTAATTTTAATTATTTTAAAGTAAAATATAATATTTGTCTGTACTTGTATTTTAATAAATGTTTTGTAGCTGATCATATTTTTTTATTTGAAATTTTAATACGATTAAAGTGCTGAAGACGCCTAAACCCCAACCTAAATGTAAAAACTGTCACTACATGCCTTACCCATGAAACAGTGATAATTCCGTCTTGGGTTGTGAAAAGTCGTGACAGGATGAAGTAAAAAGAATATTGAGAAAATTGTAAACAAAATTGTTCTAATAACACTTAAAATCGGTAGTTAACATTTAGACTTGGCTTTAGTGGAGTCATAATAATGTACTTCCTAAAAATAGATTAATGTTTTACCACTTGCCTATAATTTACGCCTATTATAGGCCTACGCAGCACTACACAGTACAGCGAAAGAAATAATTAGATTTCGTGGCACGCCGAAGTTTCACAATCGCTCGTGGCGGAAAAAGTATGGCCGGGCCATCACTATAAATATTTTGGTTAACGCTGCTGTAATTACAAAATTGTTTGCGTTATTTAACATACAGTAATATAATGTAGCATTACTGCGAAAATTTGGTGGTTCGCGATATTCATGTTGAATGCGAACAGCGTTTGGGTTCGTCACATCTTACATGCGATATAACTAAAAATCTTGTTTGTGGCGTTGTAACCCCTCTTTATTTTATTCAGTTTTTTATATTAATTTTTTTTTTTTTTTTTTTAAGGAGAGGCTACTAGATATTTAAAACTAGGCAGAAGGCCTAGACGAAGCATAAAATGTGCTGGGTCCAGTGAGAGGGGACTTGCAAGTAAAACTCGCTATTAACAAACAATATAACAGCCCTTTATTAAATTTCAAAGTTCTCACAATTTTCATAATCCATATTAATCTTTCTTAAATTATATTTTGTATACATATAGATATATATGAATTGCAATTTAAAATTTACCATGCTTTTTATCATCATGTGTATCATATAATATCACAATTCGGGAAACATTCTTTTACTGTCATAAATTCCCACAATAGTATTCCCGACATTATAAATATAAATATTGTAATAATTATATTGTAATCGTTGTTATTGATGATAATAAGCTATGTGGAGTATGTGACTCCGATGTAATCAAGTCCAATGTAATATGTTTAATTGGTGTGTAATTGGTGTGGCTCTCGACGTCTTACTGGCCTGAAACACTTCCTTAAGTTTCCCAGCTGGTCGAGTCCCAATGGTAGCAAGACCGGTCGAGTAGCGTAAAGTTGATGAAGGAATATATATGTTCAGCTTCGCCGAAAGTTTCAAAACAAAATTTATTGTTTTGAAGGAAATTTAAAAAAAAAATTATGTTTATAAAAAAAAAATAATTATTAAAAAAAAATTTTTTATTTTATTAATTAATTAATTAGGATCAATTAATTAATATAGGGCTGTGAAGTTTTAAACAGTGTAATGCTCTTCTGAAAATTTTTATTAAAGTTTTAGTATATTTTAAATAAGCTATCACCACTCATAAGACTGTCTTCAAACCAATCGATACTTGTTTACCTTTTTATTTTTTAGGTTATCTTCACTTATAGGTGGTAAAGTCCTTGTAGATTATCAATTAGAATTATATTATTGGTAATTAGTATTATTGAAGAAATAAAGAACTATTAAGTATTGAAAAGTATTAATGTTTTATTAATTAATAGCATTATTGACTCTTATCGATTAGTATCGATTCTCAGGATATCGAAAAAAGTTACAAGTATATGATATAAAAATTATATAGGGTTCTTTAAACAGCCAGTTATTATCAAAGTCAGAGAAATCGGGCTAATATTTAAAAAGTATAACGTTACAATCAAATTAATAGTTATTAATAAACACAGACATTGAATAATAAATTGTAAATATAATAATTGTTTTCACCAAACAGCTGAGTTGAACTAAGAAGAAGGCACTGGGATCGTCAAAGCAAATGGCCGCCGTCAAGTTGATCAAAATGTTGCTCGTTCCTGCAGTGTTCCAAATAATGTATTTTCTGGCAATATTCCTGTTCTTGTGTCTGCAAATCTCTTGTTAAATGTTGTGTAGTGACTGGTGTAGTGATTCTGGGTTGTATTTAGTATGTCTGTGTAATTATAAGTCAAAACACTTTTCCCAATACCGACACTAATTTGGTTAAGGTATTATACAGTTTTCTGGTGTTTTGTGGTGTTTTTCAGAGTAGAAATGTATTGTTTAGTGTTAATTAGTGTTTCTTGATCGTTTTTGTCACAATGTATAGGTTCTGGAAAGATTTTATAATTCACTCTCGACTTTACCGTAACGTACTGTTCGCCACTTATCTTTAACGTTGTAAAAAATAGGTTAGATCGTCACAAAACTCTCGTTTATGTTATCCGTTCAAATACCAATAAGCAACTAACTGTTTCCTTCAGTTTCAATTAAACTCTTAGCCCATATAATATTATTCTTAACATTGTTCAAATATTTTTCATATCCTGTGTACACTTTACTATTTCACTATATGAATGCCTAAACTTTGGTTATTTGTCAATTTTATTCACTAGATGTGATTTAAATTAATCTTTCAGTTCATTCAGCTTATTTTCAGATTAAATAATGCCGTTTTATAGTGTTTTCTGTCCAAAAAATAGTAATTTCACTTTCAGTTTGGTATACTCTGAAAAGTCAAAACATCAAAATTTACTTCCTGTCATTATATAAATTCAGCCATTTTATCAGTTATATTTAATATTAATAATCCTATATTGTATTAAAAGGTTCATATTCCCTTATTTTCTGGTAATTAATTGAATTAGTTGTATTCTGAAACATTATTCTGGAATATATGACTCCCATGTCCAAATTTCTGAGTTTCGTCATTTTCATTTTTATTTATAATTCTGAATATATTTATTAAAATCTCTCTAAATGGTATGTGCAATTATATGGCATGATCTCAAGTTTATTTTGTCTAAACCCCTTTTGTTTATTTGCATTTAAATGAGCAATTTCTCTGTTTTGATGAAGTTTGGTTTCCATTCTTTTGGCCTATGATTTTTTAACAATTTTTCTTACAAAATATTTTACAAACAATATATGATGTGTGATACCCTCTCTGACTTTTACATATAGTATTATAAATTAAACATGTTTTCAAATTGCACAAAAACAATTAGTATTGGTTACAATACAAATAATAGTTAAACAGAATAAAGAATATTTTTTTAAATAAATGGTTGTCTTCAAATCAGACATTTTGCAACAAAATTCCCATTTCCAACATGGAAATATAGTTTACAACAAAGGTTTTGTACTAACTAACATCTTAATTACTCTCTACTATTTACAAGTGGTAACTATTTTCATAGTTCTGATGTTAGTTGTTTCAGACCCAAACAAATGGTCTTATATCTAAAACATTTTTAAACATTCTTATACTATATACATAAAAACCTTATATTTATATTCTTATTTCTAACTATTATTATAAGTAGGATTCTACAGTTTTTATACCGTCTTTTATACATTGTCTTTGGGGAATTGCACCCTGTCATTAACAAATAAATAGTATGAATTGTTCAAAAAGTATTATGACATCTGTTTTTCTTTTTTGATGTAAAACAAAAATGTTATTTTAAACAGATTCATGTCTTATGAACAACATATTGTCACAGTACACATTTTAAGTCATTGAAAAATGCATATTTCATTGCATCCAATGTTTGTGATTGCCAAGAATGAAACACAAGGTTCATTTTTTATAATACCCAAAACTATCACTGGTTCACTTTGCACTTATATATCATGTTAATGCTAAATGGTCGTATAGTCTTATTAACATAATAAATTGGTTAGCGTTTTTTTAATGGAGATTTGTTCCATGGGTACTATATTATTGTTTCATCTTAGTTCACAGGAAACTTTTACTTTATACACTCCTCTCTCTTAAATTTGTATACATGTGGTTTTTATTTCGTTATACTTTTATTTTTAAATATTTATTTTGGGGATATAGGGATTTGGGTGTCTTTTATAAGAGCATGACATCTTCTTCAGGATGCTGCCCTCTTCTTCTTTCTTCAGTCTTCTTTTCTCCTGCCTTCTGGGACTGGTATCTTCTCCATCTTCTTCTTGTTGCCATCAGGTTTCTTGGGATCTTCTCCATCTTCTTCTTTATTTCTGAAATACACAACCTGTATTGGTTGATCTTGGCTTATTTTAGGGTTTCTATTCTATTTATTCTCCCTCGTTGTGGGTTTGGTCATATTCTGTACTGCTTGGTTATTTACTTTTTTACCTTCCTGGGTTATAGTTTGAAAACCTTTGGTTATGAGACTGGTTTTGGATGACTCATCACTAGTAACTCCTTTTACTTGAACTTGTATTTTCTTTATAATAATGATTTCTTTCCACAGTTGCTATGAATTAATTTATTTATATTAAACTTAATGCTTTCTTCCAAATTTAAACATTATAACTTCATTATTCTAATTATCAATTGCCATTCAATATTATGCATACATCTGTCACGCTACAGATTGCTCCCCTCCAGAAGTAATTATTTCAGACATGTTTATGGATGAAATAATTTCTTATGATAATTTCATCATTTCTTATAATTCATTTTCTTCTCCATTTTTATATCGACTTTTTTATAATTAGAGTTTAATTAATTTTATATATATAATTATTTGTTTTACTACTGATCCTTTTCGGATAGTTAGTGTTTTCTGAGATATATTATAATTATAATACATTTTCTTTCTATATCAACTTCGTGTTGTATCCTTGGGATATTAATTCCCTAACATTCCCTATCACGTGGGCTGGGGCAGATCAGAGGGGCACTGTACGCTACTTCTCTGCTGGCCATACACCACTTCTATAAATTGAGTACAGAGGCATATCCATCCCTGCTCAAAAACATAATGCTGCTGGAATTATCTTCAGTCAGTCATCGAATAAATAAATAAAAAGTAGTCTCATCTTCGACTAATAAAAATATCTTTGGATTCTCCACTTCGTAGTCTCTCAGATTATCTCACATTTTCTATCTTAATAAATCTTCATAATCATTATTATACTCATTACATATATATTTTTTCAAAACTCTTAACTTGTCTGATATATTTAATTTAATTATGGTTGAAAACCTTTCTTTTAATAATTCTGGTTACTGTTTACAGTGTAACTCTCTTTCTTCTTCATCTGAATTCTCTTTATACTTTCTTCTGGTTATTCATAGTATTAGCATGGTCTTTATAAATAGTCTTTCGTATTCATTATTTGAATGGTCTTAATGTATTATATTTAAAATTTTTTAACTTTGTATCTTTACATTAGATATACAGGTTGTTATATTGATCATTTTATTTAAACATTTTGGTTCTTTCCTTTCTCTTAGAAAGTTATTAATCCGCCATTAATTCATTTATATTATATTTCATGTGGTATTTCTTCTCTTTGCATTTCATATCGGTCTTATTATTATCATTGGTTCAAAATCATCTTCTCCATATGTTTGGTATGAGTTGTTCTTCTTTGCTCTTAATTAACTGTTTTCATTATCGTTTCATAGGTAATTAGTCTCTTTGCTTCCAAATTTTTTCTTCTCTTGCATATTACACTCTTTTTTGTTATTCTTCTCTACTCCTTCAAATGTTATTGTGAATATCTAGCATTTATTCTGGATTAACGTTAATTCTCTTTTCTGAATTAAACACTTTATTTTCTTTTCAATTCAATTATAATTGACACATAATTATTTTTTGGAACTTGGTTAGTTTTAATGTAAAATTCAAACTATTCTTTTTATTTAATTGAAAAATATTTCTCATAAATCCTTGTAATATGTTGATCTTATCTTGTTTCAAAATTCTGACGTTCTATCAACATTCAAATTCTGTTTAATTCATTTATTCCCAGAATTGTTTCATTCAGAATTGTTTATAGTACTGTGATCTTACTATTATTTCTGAATGTTTTGGTATTTTTCCAAATTCAAATTCTTCTTAATTATTTACCATAAAGTTTTATCACAAACTTAGTTATAGTAAGTTGGTCTTACTTCATTTTTAAATTTTTTGTACATTAACTTCAAAATTCCTTTCTTTTTAATTCTTCCAAAATGTTTTTCTCATAATTCAGTGGTAGTAAGCTGTGCTTGCTTAATTTTAAATTTTTTAAATTAAGTTCAAAATTCTCTCTCTTTCTCTTTCTTCCATAAAGTTTTGTTCTAAATTATCAGGTTGTAGTAAGAAGTACTTACTCAATTTTAAATTTTTATAATAAATTCAAAATTCCTTTCTTCTTAATTCTTTCATAAAGTTTGTTCCAAAATTATTAGGTTGTAGTAAGATGTACTTACTCAATTTTAAATTTTTATAATTAATAAGTACTAAATTCTCTCTCTTTCTCTTTCTTCCATAAAGTTTTTTCTTCAAATTATTAGGTTGTAAGATGTACTTACATTATTTTTGAATTTTTTTAAATATAAATTCTAAATTCCTTCTTCTCATAATTCTCCAGAATGTTCTTTTCAAAATATTAGGTTGTAAGATGTACTTACATTATTTTTGAATTTTTTTAAAAATTAAATTAAAAAAATTCTTCTTCTTTTAATTCTCTAGAATGTTCTTCTCAAAATATTAGGTTGTAAGATGTACTTACATTATTTTAGAATTTTTTATATTATATTTCAATTCAAAAGTCTTTCTTTTTCTTTCTTCCATAAAGTTTTTTTTTCTTCAAGTTATTAGGTTGTAAGTTGTTCTTACATATTTTAGAATTTTCTCAAATATAAATTCTAAATTCCTTCTTCTTATAATTCTCCAAAATGTTCTTCTCAAAATATTAGGTTGTAAGATGTACTTACATTATTTTCGAATTTTTAAAATTATTAAAAATTCTTTTTCTTTTAATTCTCCAGAATGTTCTCAAAATATTAGGTTGTAAGATGTACTTACTCAATTTTAAATTTTTATAATTATAAGTTCAAAATTCTCTCTTTTTCTTTTTCTTCCATAAAGTTTTTTCTTCAAATTATTAGGTTGTAAGTTGTTCTCACTTATTTTAGAATTTTTTCAAATATAAATTCTAAATTCCTTCTTCTTATAATTCTCCAGAATGTTCTTTTCAAAATATTAGGTTGTAAGATGTACTTACATTATTTTTGAATTTTTAAAAATATAAATTCAAAATTCCGAAACTCACAACTCATTCTTCATAATATTTCTTCATAGAAGCTTGATTGTACACTCCTTTGATTTTTCCTGAAACGATTTCCTTCAACTCATATGTATTGTTATGCTTATCATTTACCACAACATATGGGGTTATATTGTACTCTACACTGGCCCATATTATTTATACTTTTGTAAGTTGATCTCCACTTTTTCTTTTCTTATAAATTTTCTTTTCTTTTATATACCCAGGAAGATGGACGATTTTCTTTATGTCGTTCCATTGCTCATATTTTTATTTATAATGTGCATTTTCTTACATAGTCTTCACTCATAAAACCCAGTTTTGTTTCTATGTTTATTCTTCATATCATCTCCTTTCAATGATATTTATTCCGTCTCCTTCACCATTGTTTTTCGCCGTAGTCGGTTATCATGATCCGTCCCTTTTCTTGATGTCGTGTGGTATTTGTGTCAACCAGGGTCCATCATCTCAGTTGCTCTTATAAAATTTACCCTAGGGCGCGACACTCGGTTATTATTACTGTTATTATTTTTATTACTAAATTTATCATGATAGTAATTTCGGTTAGGTTGGTAAGGTCTGTCACCATTATTGTTGGGATATGGATTTCTCTGACTGTATGGGACATTATTATGTTGGTATAAATTGTTTCTATTGTATGGATAGGGGTAGTTATCCCTAACGCCGTTAGAATTACCGATAAACTGATTATTACGCGGCGGGTTGTTAGGGCCGTCGTAATTACTGGGCTGGTTCCCTCTATCATCATTTTGTATACACCAATACTTCTCTGGTCCATGTTTTGTGTTACCTGACAAATATATGTGAGGATCTTCATCTGGGTTATCACTTATTATTTGTTTATCTGAAACACCATAAGTAGAGGGAAAGTGAGCGTTAGAAAACACTTCCGGGTTCCAGTTGAAAACACTACCGGGTTCCAGTTCATGACGTCATAGAGGCACTGGCAGCTGGTGTCCGAGCTGTCCATGTGACGTCACTGTTTTGTGTGTGTGTGTGTATGTGTGACTGAAACACTTCCGTGTTCCAGTTCATGACATCATACAGAGGCTCAAGTCGCTGGCGTCCGCATGGCTAAAACCTGTTTCAAGACGTCACGGAGGCCGTGGTTTCTGCATGTCCAAAATTTGGTAGCCGAAAACAATGTGTAGCGGATGGGGGTACCCGGAATTCGGCGGTTGCCCGGACGCGCAGAGGCTATGTCATCGGGTACCGTTACTCGAAATTTTGGGGGTATCGGGTACCGTTACCCGAAATGTTTAAATCAACGGATGGGGGTACCCGAAATTTGTGGGTACGCCCACATGACGCATGTATAAAACACTGGTTATGACGAAACAGGAGGCTGGGTGGATATGCTAGCTGGTTCGACGATTACGTGATGTCTGAAATTTGACACCCGAAATGTTTAGAACAACGGATGGGGGTACCCCGAAATTTTTGATGTTCAATATTTGACAACCGAAATGTTTAAAACAACGGATGGGGGGGGGGGTACCTGAAATCTCTTGGTGTCTGAAAGTTAACACCCGAAATGTTTAAATCAACGGATGGGGGTACCCGACATGACGCATGTGCTCGACTGCGAGGCGAGACAGTTGGTTTCCGCAAAAAATAAATTATGGCCCCTCCGGGATTTGAACCCGGGACCTCCGGTACTCCAAACCGGCATGCATCCACTACACCAAGGGGCCGTTGTCGTTTAACTGTAATTATTTTTGTACTTATACTTCTCGTCTCTTACTTGCAACTATGAGGTGGACGAGTGATATCTACTGTTGTCCTATGTGTAAAACCATAAAAGCACAATATTTAAGTTTATTTATTATTACAAATAAATAAACATTTTTTATACTTTTATTTTTTACCTCTCATCCTCTTCCTAGCGGCCAGAGGCGAATGAGAGACCGCTACGCTTTTTTTAACGTGGTTTCCCCAACTTTACAGATTCGTAAAGCAGGCCTACTCCACGTTATCTATCGCTGTACTATTAACTAATACAGTCGTAGATAATGATAAGATACAATATGCAATGCTAAGTCAATGTATAAAAGCAGTACATATATTTTTTATTTATTTACTTTATTTTTATTTTTTTATTTTTTTATCGGGTGTATATGTTGCTCATACATGATGCGTATTCACATTTGCTGTACCGTAATGAGTAATTTTCACACCCATACTGGTCCTTGACGAGTTTACAGGTATATCTACCGTGCCAGTGACCCGTCTCGAACTACCAGGACTACGTTTATGAGTATTTCTACCGCGACAGTGACGTAGTCAAGGTTAACACTCACGCACACACTACGGTACCTAATTCTACGTTTATGGACATTTCTGTCACGTAGCATTCACACTAACACCATGATGAAAACATGTTCACAACCGACTATATTTTATTTCGTTGCCGCAACCATTCTGCATAAAACAAAGCTTTGCGCCATGCACAGTGTAAGGGGGGAGTGGTAACGGGTTGACGATGAGGAACAGGACATTGTATGATGGGTACAAAGGATCTAGGAACTACAGGTGCTTGAATATCGTTTAAGTCAATCACCTCACCATGGTGATACAACTGTCGTAAGAAATTTGCCTTCTCAAACCCTTTTGTATAGACAACAGAACTGTCTGAAAAAAAGTCTGCAACGATGCGTACCATATTCTTGTACGGCACATTACCATCGTTCCACCGAATTCTGTGATAATGTGTTTCCAACCAGTCATTGATTTTTTGAAATTTCAGGTGCAGTCGTGCACGTTCGTATGGTGGAGCGAACAACACGATAACAAAACGTCCGGTTGTTATATCAACTGCAACGAACTCTTTGATTACATATTCATTTTTGTCACCACGAAACGCTTCAAACTCGGCAATAACCGTCCTATTCAAGTTCATTTTTCCGAGTGACACTTGTTCGCATCGAATACGTTAATTTTTTCAAATTCCCCCTCTACTTTTCCTTCCAATACCAGTTCATCGTAAAGACGATCAAATGTTAGCTGTTGGTCATGACGACTGCTTTCCAATCGAAAAAACGAGGGGAAAAAGAAGGATGGTGGTACATAACACCCCTTGGCTACTACCTGATTAATGTACGACTTGAAGTGATCTTGATCATAAAACAAGCGAACAAGATATTTCTTTAGTACTGTTAATAAACAACCAAAACGGATCCACTCGGGTTCTGTGAAAACAAATTTTTCGGTCTTACTACCTTTAATCCGAACAAACGTTTTCCCAAAGTTATGACTTATCATCACACTCTTCTTCTTTTCACGGTTTTCACCTTCTTCGTACAATAACATACTGGATAGTAGCTGTTCACGAAAGATCAACAAGTAATTCCACTCAGAAAAGTCAAGTAATATACGTTTCTTTTTTCCGTTTGTAAACAAAACACCCGGTTCATAGTTGAGTTCGTTAAACAGTCCGACGGTAACGAACTTAGTGTAAGAGTTAATAGGATATGCAAGAGATAAGTAAACGTTATACTCACAATGCCTGCCGCTGCTGCTGGCGCCGCTACCACAGTCACCTTCCATCGTTGAGACGGACTGATCTTGTTACAAGCTAGAGATCGCTAATACCTATCTTTATAAACTGGTAGAGGGGAGAACAAGTTTTTTATGACAAACGATGAACAGTATTCGACAACGCTGTGTACTGTACTATCCTATTGTGAATAATCAAAGCGTAAGCGGTGGTTTTATCTGGAAAATTGTTACTGGATTCAAATTCTAAACGCACATCAACGGCAGACGACTTGATTGGTTCTTCTTGTCTGGAACAATCGATGACAAACAACGGTGCTTTCGTTATAAATTCATTAGGTGTCAAAAGAGGCGTTCTGTTGCGACGGTCGTAGTATGATGTTTGAAAACGTGTATACATGTCGTAGAACAGTGCGTAACGTTTTTTTTCGATATCCTGGTTCAGGTTACCGTACGGATAGTATTTATCGTTCAGAAATAGCTTGACATTCGATAAATTGCAGTGATCAAATTCCGACGCGTTTTTCGCTATATTGTTCTTTCTGTCCGTCTGAAATATCAGTATCACATACCGTGGTTTTTCCAACTGTGACGATGTCTTCAAGGTCCACGAATGTCGATTTGTCGTCGGTAGAACGGGATACTCGTGCAATTCCCAACTGCGGAACGGCATCACCAGTTCATGATCCTCCTCGATATGCTCCAATAGCGGTATTCGGTACTTGTTTGACACGCGCACATAGGGCATCTTCCAGTGTACTTTGTTTATTACGAGATTACCGTTTGCAGTTGCACCTGATTCTTTTAGCACCATTGCGTTCTGATCGGTAGAGGTACGCAACAGAATCAATTCTTGCTTAACGTTCAGCATGATGCGTGTATAGTCTTCGTTGAAACCGAGTAGCATTTTTAACGGAAGACAAAACGTAAAATCACCGGTACTCTCGTGTACTGTCAACGACTCGTCGGTTGTCGTCACCCATCCTGCATTGATTAGATGCTTTCTTTCATGCTCATTGCTCGATAGTAACAATTTCACAGTGCTCGTAATTCCAACGTTTTTCGTACGATCTACTTCCACACCGCACACTTCGTAACGGATCTCCTCAAACAAGAAAGCCATTGCATTGTTGATTAATTTCACGTTCAATGCTGTGTCGGTAGCGTTAACCTTGGTCAATGTTCCTTCGATGTACAGAAAACTCTCCGCCGGTAAAGTGAAAACATCCTGTTGTTGGATGGGTATACGTATTTCATCGTTGTTACCGTATCGGGTGGAAGCATACGGTGTGTGCGTACGATATTCAAACTCAACGATTCTGTTATCGAAAGCCGCTCCTCGTTCGATAGCTAGAATTTCACCCGACATTATTTTAATCGTATAATTTGAATCCAAGTGAAAGTAAGAAACGCTTGTTCCTTGATGTCAATCGCTTCAACGTTGAACACCGACTACCATGTTTCTTTCGTACACACTCCCTTTTTACAGGTGACGTTTGTCCGAAATACAATCCCATATTTTCAGATGCAGTCGTATCGTGATAACTTCACCGCGAAAATCGACTAAATCCCCGTCCTGATCAACGAGAGACAAAATTATGTTGTCAACGCGTTGTACGTTTACCGGTAAGTATATTACGTTTGTCGGTGTTTCAACTATTTTGAAACCTGGTGCCACGGTCGGATAAAACGAATGCAACGTGTGCTGGTCCTGGCCGTCCTTGTACGCACCCTGTACGATATTACTCCGTACGTGAACGGTGTTAACTTTGATTATGTCGACGGGTACGTTCGACTCGTGTGTTATATACGCTTCCAGCTGCTGATTCTCCTTAAATCCTAACATACTTGCAATGGTATTCGGTGTATGCGAAAAGTCGATGACATGCTTACAGTAAATTTCACACTTTAATGTGTTGTTGTTTGGACGTAAACTGATTGTCCTCTCGCCTAACTGTTTCTGCAGATACGTTTCGATATCACTGATTTCGTAGGTGCCGGTAGGCAACTTGATGACGGACCACTGATCCTTGGAAATTTTTACTGGAAATGCATTATTTTTTCCTTCAGTAACGTTTGGTATTGAATTATACGATGTAAAATCCAATAGTCCAACGTACCATTCACCGTATAACTCGAGAGGTGGGAAAAAGTTACACACGAGATTCGCAGCGTCGGTACCCGTCACGGTAACCGTTAACGACGACATGCTGAAGTTTACTGATCAGAAGACGATAAAAAGTCTAAACATAAATGACCGCAGATGACCGTGTTAGGAGGTTGCTTCCGTTCATAGTTGTAACGGACGTCGGTTGTATCACCAAAATATTGCATCAGCTCGAGAGGTGGACGTAAATTACCGAACCCGTCAAAATAGTGTACTCGATTTCCACGCTTCTTGTAACATACCCAGTGGGTTCCCGGTCCGCTCTCGTCGTCCAAATTTACGATGACGCTTTCGTTCTCCCACGGCGCTGTATCCGGTAATGCGTTACGCATGTAAACACCTCTAAAATACGGTATGTTTAGCTTTTTTGCGTATACACGTAATTCATCTTCGGACAACGGGCGGAGCGGTATGTGAATTAGTTTTTTCGGTACGGACGTAGATACAATCCGGACGCAGTTCTCTTCTTTTTCCTAGCGGTTCGGACAGTTCTCTTCCTCCTCTTCTTCATCCCACCACCAGCACCACGACCACGACTACTCACATTCTTTTTATTTTTACGACGTCGACCGCTTCCTATTGCTGATTTTGCTTTCATAGTCGCTGCAACTGCTGTCGCATAAGCTCGTTCGCTAATACCCGAATCCAACGCCTTTACCCGTCCCCACGCTTTTTCTGCGAGTTTACGATCTGCAATACGTCTACTTTCGTTGTCTTTGTATTGAGCGTAAGCGATGTCGTGTTCGCGACAGGCTTCGTCTAATTGGTTGATTCCGCGATCACCACGCGCTAATCTTTCTTCAAGTTTCGTGCCCGGTCCACAGAATCTGTAACCCGGCAGATGTAATTCGACAGGTAGTGCGTCCACCGCTCGATTGATAACTGACGAAACAACGGACGGTACAACGTTTTTAAGCACGTTTCCGACGCCCCACCCCTTTTTCCTCTTAACGTTGTTGTTCATCGTAAACCGATCTCCAGCCTTTCTCTTCTGTGTTTTTATCGTATTCATCTATTAACCTTTTTATTTCCTTCGTGTCGAGTGTCCACTCGTCTTCTGAACTACGTGGCTTAGACAATTTCAATAAGTAGTAATCCAGTTGATACTGAAATGTTTTAACGACCTTATACATCTCGCTCTTTACGTATCGTCTCACGTCATTTAATTGTTGTAAGTTAACAGCATCGCTCTCTGCAAAACCATCCGCTACGTCTGATATTCTCTTTTCCGCTGCTTTGAAAACACCATCTTCGCCCAAGCTAACGGTGTTCTGCAACATGTATTTTACGTTAACCGCGTCATCTGCAAAAATCGGTGAACTCACTCCTGACAACCAGCTCTGCCCAAACAAATAGCTGTTCGATACTTTTTTAATGACGTTCGAGTCTACGTAGTTTTTGTTGACCGCATCGGTCGCTAGTTCCGGACTTCGAACGTTGATTACCCATCGATCTCGTGCATCGATGACCTCACCTCTCTCTTGACTCGAGTGTTGTATACAGTTGTCATCAACGTAATATTTGTTGACTACGTCTTTAACGTCTACAGGAGTATCAACATTTTTCAATCTACACCCTTTAACGTCCACGCTTTTACGTTCATCATCGAGTAGCAGACAATGTGTTTGCATATAAGTCAGGGATACAGCATCCTTTCCTGTATCCGGTTCGTTCAGATTGCGGATCTTTTTGTTTTCAACATCTATATGCCCATCATTCGTAGTCTTAAATCCTACAGTATCGCGTAATTGTCTTTTTGTTTCACGTCGCACGCTCACGGCGCTTTGATGTCTCCCGAACTTGTCCACAACCATTGTACGACTGCACGCTACAAATGATGTGCTAACCGTTTTAAGTAACGACACTGTGGTGACCATCGCGTGTGTAACACAATCGGATCGTCACCCTCTTTCCAACGAAAGATTTCTATACCGCAAAATGAACATCGAACCCTGTCAATTTCATTTGTGTAATGAAAGCCTGCGGCAACCATAGCGGTCGGACTGATGAAATACACAGGCCATGATGTAAAGGTTTTCAGTCTCTCGTTTTCGACTTCAAAGTCAGGTGTCAAATCTAATCCGCACATGTCGACAGTGTTGACAACAATGAGTTGTTACACCGACGTTCATAAAATTTATACGATAATGTTGGCTTCACGTAATTCCTCTACTACTGAGATGATTTCGTTGTCGTGTCCGGTGTGACCGGTGCGTTTTGAACTTACCAGCAGTCTCAACCGTTCAACCAGTTCGTTGGGATCGTTCCAGTGTACGTAATCGATACCACGTCCGCTGCGTGGTGGGAACAATCGAGCGATTATCTCTCTGTACTTTAAACCTTTGTTTGTATTTACTTTAGCACCGGGTAAATAATAACGTTTATAAGAGTTAGTGTCCGACAGTATAGACTTGTACGCTGCTAAATCGTTTTCATCGTAGACGCTCTTGTCGGGTTCTTTCATAAACATAAGTTCGTAGAGGCCCGGTGTGCCTCTGTATCGTTTTCCAGCTATGTAGAAGCTATCGTCTTGATTGATGTCTAACACCGAATTGCCTACCATCCATTTGTCTTCAACGTTACGAATACCGTACGTATGATCCATCTTCTTATCTCGATCATCAGACAACGCGAGCAGTAAGTATTTCCTCGCGAGCGGACCTTCGACAGATTGTTCAACGTATTCTTGTGCTTCGTGTCGACCTTCGGGTGTTGTTAAAAACTCTTCAAGAGTTACGTTCGGTGTTTCGACATCAGGCGTTTGTGCCAACACTTCCGTTCTGAGGAAACGAGGTTGTGATGGTGTTTTCGTCTCAACAGCTGCCTTCGTATCTTCATCTTCAACTTTTATTTTTTTTTTTATTTTATCACTGGAGTCATTCAACTTTTCCGAAATCTGGGTTAACGGTTCCAAAAGAGGTTTGTACTTTCTCGTTAACGCTTCATCGCTCTCTCTGATGTCATGTTTCAACGCGCGATACTTTTGTCTTATGTTATCGCTAATTGCATCGATTTCATGTGTCAATTGCTTGTCATCCATCTTGACACTGATGACTTTCTTGCACAAACTATTCTATTTATGTATAAAACGATAGAAACCCACTATGTATCTACCTGCGTTTATCGGTGAGTCCTTGTTGATGACTATGAATCCGTAACGATCCTTCCACGCTTCGGCGCACATCGCTTTGAACTCTTCGTATTTCATATCTGTGTTAACGTGATCGTTGTAAACGTGACGTAAATTGAGATCATCTTGTCTGAACAAAACCAAGAAATTGGCATTATCACGCACCAGTTGCTTTGGCACCAGACTATACGTTTGGCAAAGGTACAAAGTGTCCACACCGCTATGCCGTCCCATAGCGAAATATTTTCGTATGTTATTCTGCCGTTCACATACCACATCATCGAACAACATGATTGAATTAGGTACAATTTCGTGCGGAGGTGGTACTTTATCGTTTTCACTGTATGTGAAGTACGTCATTCCTTCGTCAGCGAGAGTATTAAAAATGTCTTCCAACATACGATATTTTGGTTGAAATAACGATTTGGAGAACACGTACAGGTTCTGAAATCGCAGTCCGTTTGAATCGAATAACATGTTAAAGGCAACGTTTGACTTCCCGCTACATGACCCGCCGCACACGATACATCGAACTGTGTTTGGAAACAGTGGACTGTGTTTATTATATGCAACTTCACCGTTGTACTTAGCAGAGTCTACGTTCTTAACATTCAACTTTAACGATTGTTGTTCAATCTTCATCTTAACTCATTTACGTTCGGTTAAATACTGTGGTAATGCTATTATATCAGATCTTTTTTATGTATCCACGAATCGTGTTTACCATCAAAGCCGAGCCAGCGCACTCGCACGCGATCACCTTTACGTTTTAATATTTTCTCAACGAGATACACATCACCAACGCTGGTTTTACTCAATTCTTGTTCATAAAACCCACCTTCCACAACGTCACCCGTATGATCTTTCAACAAGTACGTAACCGGTACGGTTGGCTGAACTCTGTGCACTGTATATATCTCGTTCGTCCAGTTTGGTGTATAACCTTTAGCGAATGTGATTTTGTATTTACTGATACGCACTCGATCGCCTATTTTAAACTTATGTTTCTTGCTCACTTTCCGCGGTACGGTATTTTTTCTTATTCGTTCCAACACAATTTTCTCGTTGCTCTTGTCGACTTGTCGCGGCTTCATCTCTATAGTTCTATGCACTCTGTCGTTGTATTCCATCACCAGTTTAGGCAAAAGCGACAACCACCGATAATGGCCTTGCTCGCTGAACGCGCGGTACATGTTCGTTTTCAACGTACGATTAAATCGCTCTACGATGGACGCTTTCTTCTCGCTATACGTTGAATAGTGTTTGACGTTGAATCTCTTTAGTAAAGCTTGTACGGTAGTGTTAAAGTACTCTTTCCCCTTATCCGTTTGCAGGTATTTCATTTTATTTTTTACAATTATTGGTTCGAGAGCATGTGCTACTTCAACACCCGATTTAGTTTTTAAGGGAATCGCATATGCATACTTGCTAAATGCGTTTATTACCGTCATTAGATATTTGTACCCCTTGTTCAACTTGGCATGCGGTATCATTTCCACCAAATCCGCTTGGTAGAGATCGTGTAACCCCTTCACCTCCACCGGACGTCTGGGAAAGTTCCTTCTCACCGGTCTGTGCAATTCTTTTGCAATAGTTTTGCGTACGTTTTCCATATCGCCACCCGAAACGCGAATCGCAAAATTTTGGTACGAGATATACCGTTACGTTTTCACTGAACCTCACCGACTTCATCGTCGTTACTGACAGTGTGTTGCTCCTGCAAGCGAGTCTTATATCAACGTATATCAAACGCATAATTTATAACGGATTTTCTCGCTTGCTGAATTATCTCGCGTCTGGGTTGACAGAGTTTATAATGACCGTACGCCAGTGTTTTTTCACCGTCATCCAAGACATATCGTTTGTCATCGTATGGTGACAGCGATAATTTTGTAAGCTTTCTTGTGTATATGTTATGTTTTTCGCTTTGGATAGTCTGCGCCGTAGTATAAGTTTGAGAAGTGATCTTTACACATTGTTTATAAAGTTGATGTTTCAACTGTGTAGCTATCGCGGAACGTGGCACACCTTTCGCTACCTTTTTCTCTTTATCGTTTGCCGTAACGAATGAATAACATTTTGCGCGCAACCCGACAAATTCAAGTATCGGTATTCCATTTGTTTCGTCTTTAAAAGTACCCAACTTTTTCTTGTTTGTTTCACTATAGCACGGATGTGCCTTAGGGTACTCCGACGTGTCAAAGAGTTCGAGATGCTCCTCCATGTCTTTGTACACATCGTCGGTGCGAATGTCGTACAACAGAGAGTCAGTGTCCGTCATACATAGACGTGCACGTGACCCGTACGTATTCATCGTGAATCCGTAATGGAACCGATACATAATCAGCTTACTAATATCCAATACACTGAACCCAACGTACAAAGGTCGGTTCAGTGTAATGGATATTTTTTTCATCGTGAGACCTACCAGGTCCTCGTTATAGATGAAAAAATGTTGTAGCCTGGGGTTAGCGGTTAGTTTGTGAAGTTTCTTCTCGTTTGGAACTAACTTGAAATCGATTCGCTTCCGTACGTTTTCCAACGATTTTCCGTACGGTGCGTTATTCATTAACTTAAAAAAGTCTTTTTCAAAGGTGTTTCTGGCTTCCTTTCGTCGCTCCGTATTAAAATCGATGAAAGGTTTCAACCATAGGCACTGTGTGAATGCGAACACACGGTGAATCGCTTTCAACTCCATTCCTAGTTCGAGGTAGAGTTTCAATGTTCTGTAATGAACAATGTATTTTGTCTTGTCCTCGAGGGACGTTATCAGTTTCTCTACCTTACCGTTACTACACACAAAGTCTTTTAACAGCTTCATGCGATAGCAGTACGGTGAAAGCATACTGTCCGTAATAGTACACTTTTCGGGTGCTAAAGGGTAGTCACTGTGTAAGTCGTGTAGGTAATGTGGATACCCCAGATCGACTTCCAGGATATAACCGGTGTCATCATCGTCACGTAACGTGTGCACGTTCAACGTATCGATCTCTGTACGTTCCAACCATCGAAAATCTGACAGTGGTAAAGGCTGCGTCATAGCCGTTCCGTACAGGTTGGTACAATCGAGGTAGAGTAAATAGTTATGCGGCTTGCTTGCGTCATAATCGGGAATGTACGGTTTGTTGGCCTTGGCGTACCGATTAGAAATTGCTGCTAAGCCGCCACGGATACCTCTTTCGATGTACATGTGTACGTCTATATCGCGGAGTAACTCTAACCTAACTCCTGTCATTTTCAGCATCGCGTTCCACGCTAAACCGGCGGTGGTAAAAACGTTACACGGATCGAGTTCGTAGTACTGCAGGCTCATGTTTCGAAAGTTTTCAAATACATCTGCAAGCAGTAGTACATCCGTTTTTAAATAAAGGTCATGATAATCACCGAACGTTTGCATGTCGAAAGCCGACCAAACCGCTCGAGCGTGCGCGTAATCTTCTTCGTTTATATCCGACTCTGTCAACCCGTTGTAAAAATGTTCGCGGTCCGGTAACTGCCTCTCGTCAAATTTTGAATCGTCCGTAACGTATTCGTAAGGGTACACGCCTTTACGCAACAGTAAATTAACATTACGCGTGTAAAATTGATTAAGGATTTTAAATTTATCCGCGGATAAGTTGGAGACGAGTTTTTCAAGTGACGCGTTCATGAACCGCAGAGAATCGAGAAACCGGAGCTGACCGAGTGTAACGGAGATGTAACGTTCGCTTGTAGTAGCGATACACGTTATTTCGTCTTCCTTGTACTTTCCGAAACCTTGCATCAAATGATGCGAGTTATAGCCACTTAAATTATGGAAAAAAACCGGAACGTGTGTTGGTATCTTGTAATTTATATTACACGCATTGTGAGCAGCGCCTAAATAGTTTCCCGTTATGTGGCAATGGTTTCGAACCGTGTCATCCGTTAACGCCTTCTTGCACAGATGACAGTGCGTAGCGTTTCGGAATGACCGTTCATCGGCCGCTGTCATTTGGATCGGTTTATTAAACTTTCTATCGAGTCGTTGAACGTCGACTAAAAGCACACGAAGGAACGTGTCCACCACGTCTTCACCGCGGTATATTACAGGTTCCTTGACGGCGTTTCCCATCCAGTCAACTATCACATAGCAGAAACTGGCTGGTATATGATGTGCCACGTTTTTACCGGTGGTCGGAACAATAAACGATTCGAAGTCAGCGTATACCGTATAAGGTACGCGGTGACAAAGTGAAAAGTTTTTAAAATACATCCACTTTTCGTTCTCGTCAGGAAGTTTTACTTTCTGTACTCCGTGCTGAGAACAGTTGCGTTCGTGTTCTTCAACTCGTTTTCGCGCCGCGTTAGTATCTTTATTGTCCGAAAATCGGTGTAGACAGTAGTTGCAGTAAAACGAAGCGCCGTTTCGTTTTGACAACGACGAAAGCATACGCGAAAGGTTCCGTATGAGGCAGTAGTGAGTAGTGTTCGCGTCGGACAGTAGCAGTAGGTTTACGTGGTACTTTCTACCGCGATGTTCAGTAATACGTAAAGGATATACCTCGCCTTCGTAGCCAAAAACGTTAACGGATATGTTTTCGTTTAATTTTTCAAAACGTTTTATCTTATTGACTGCGACGGGATAAGGTATGTCCTTCATGTTTATTTCTTCTTCGTACGGAAGGTAATGGCTAACGCGATGCGGGTTACACGCGATCGGGTGTATACCGGCGAGCACAGACCACAAGAAACACTTTTCATCTTCTAAATTTTTCACATTAATAATTCCTTTCTTACTGTGTGACAATTTCGATGGTGTAGGTAGAAAGCTCGACCCCACAAGAGGATTGTATTTTGTAATATTTATTTCCACCGACTCGACACCGTTTTCGACCCACCCGCTTCCGTCACGCGTGAATTTGTCAACGGATTCCATTATTTTCTCGCTAGCTATCGAATACTGTTCATCGATATCGTCATACTGTGACTTAAGTTCTGTACGTGATCTAAATACCGCATTACAATAAATATTTTCGGTGTTTATTAATTTTTTAAAAGATACACGAACTGCTAAATACCACTTTATATAATTATTTAATGCTACGGCTTCGCTACAAATCTGATCAATAACCGTGTGTTTGTAATCTAATAATACTGTTTGTGTGTTTAGTGTATTGTCAAGTATCATAAATTTTATAGTAATTACATTACCATTGATAGCACGGTGTTCGCTGTTGCTGCCGCTGCTGCTGCTGCTGCTGTCGGTCATTGTGAAAGGAGTGAGGCCGGCTTCGCGTCGTCGGTTCCCTATATAGACAGTCCGGTAACCGGTGACGCTGTCGCCGCGCGCCCTTGACCGATCGGCCTCGCGAGGAGCAGCGGTGCGGGGTAGGTAGTCGTCCGGTCGTGACCGACGACGCGCGTTGCGGTGGGTGGGGTGGGGTGGGGGTGCGGTGTAGGAAGCCGACGTCCGTGACCGATGCGGTGCGGGGTAAAGGTGTGGGATGGTGGTGCGGGGTAGAGAGCTAGGTTGCAGCCGGTGTCCGTGACCGAGAGGTAGGCGAGGTGCGGGGTACAGGATGCCGGCGACCTTGACCGAAGCGCGCTCGTTGATTCGCCTCGCGCGGGATGTAGGGTGCGGGGTACGGGGGGCTGGGTTGTACGACCGGTCGTGACCGAAAGCAGATGGTGGCCCGAGACGACGCGGGGTGGGGTGCGGGGTGACCGTGACCGACGGACTCGAGTGGTGTGCAGGGTGGGGGTGGGGGGTGTAAACCCGGTCGTTGCGGAGCGACAGACAAAGTAATTGAACAAAATATGTAGGCGAGGTGCGGGGTGGTGGTGAGGCTCTGGGTGCGGTGTGGGGGTGCGGGGTATAATGTCATCGTCCGGTCGTGACCGAAAGCAGATGGTGGCCCGTGACGACGCGGGGTGGGGTAGGAAGCAAAATTATAGCCGTTACCGTTGCGGTGGTGGTGCGGGGTAGGGTGTCGTGACCGAAGGAGATGACGCTTTAGAAGGAAGGAACGTGGTCGGGGGAAACAGAATAAATACGCCAGTGTTTCCCTGTGCAGTCATCAGTACTCGCCATGGAAGGAATCGTTGCGAACGCGAAGACAGTTGAAAATTTTTTACCAAAAAGAGACTTGTCAAGTCTTTCTTTAGGAGTAAAGTATCATATAATTCACATGAAATTTGTGAAAACGAAATTCGGGGAGTCAGTTGTGGTAGATTTGGAAGATACCGGAGCCTGTCCTCAGCCGGAGGATAAACTTTTCTATGTATACCTACCTAAAAGATGGTGTGACGTATTTACAGAGGAGCAATTGAAAGCTGTGAAGCCTTGTGTCCTATCACTATGCGTAACCTCACACACTCCGCTGGCGAACGAGAAAGTGAGCGTGCAGTTGGATATTGATTATGTGAGTATGATATTTCAGTACCACTAATAATTACTTATACAGAAGTGGTTATGTATTAATTTTTTCTCTTTTTTTCCAGACCAAATAAACGAGAACAGGATTGATTTATTATAATAATAATAGTAATAATAACATTAATAGTAAAATGTTTTTAAATGATGAAGTAGACTTCTCTATTTTTTTTGTCGTTTTTTAATGTTAACTATTCATTTTCAGAGAAAGAACAAGGTGTTGCTTGGATCTAATATTGTAGAAAAACTTTTAAACAGAGAAATAAATGGTAATAATAGATTATATTGTCAATGCGACATGATTAAATTCGATTATAATTTTAGAAATAATCGTAAGACACTGAGTAGATGGATATCAATACGAAACGAAAAGAATATTTACAAAATGAAAGTATTTATTCGTAATGAGTTTTTCAAACTCTTCAAAACATCAATTAGTTATTGTAACAACCATAATATTGAATATCTTCAAATAAAAGATTTGCTAATTGCTAAAACAAAGCTGGTTAATCAGATGTACTATATGATGTATAATTTTACTGGTACAGCGTATACCTCGCTGGTAAAAAAATATGAGTGGTCAAGGCATGACTCTAGCGGATGTCCGCTTCGTAACCGTTGTCGCGTCTGTTGTTATCTAAGATATCAAAATGACTTTAATTCAGAATACATGTTTTTTTAATACCACACTAACTATCATTTGATGTGTCTACATTCTTTTGTATTTGATCAAGTATTATTAATTGTAGGAAATTATATTCTGTTTTTAATTATTAAAAAACGTATGTGGTTTATAACATAAAAAGTTAAGATAAACAATCATTAAAGTGTTAATTAAATTTTTATGTGTAATTAAATTTTTTAAAAGATTTCTCTCATAGTTACAGAAACCTTGTTTCGATGTTATGTGTTTGTGCGAATGCGAGGGAGATGTATGTCGTTCACCACCATATGGTGACCACTGTAACATTCTGAGTGCTTGTGAGTGGAGAGAATTTACACTCTGAAGAACAATTGTTTTAAAAAATTATTTTGACGAAAAAAATGTAATTGGTTAAGGCATAATTCCACTGGATGTGCGCTTTATAAGCGTGTTACTTCTGTTATTATCTAAAATACTAAAAAGAGTTGAATTCAAGGTTTTGGTGTACCATTTTACACATGTAGCTAACACCATATTAATTATCATTTGATGTGTGTCTACATTTAGTATGTTATTATTAACATATTACACATCAACATTGTAATATTGTAATTTATTAATTATTATTATTATTATTATTATTGTTAGACATATAAGGCTTGTTTTGGTTGTAGTAAATGTAATTATTATTTTGTTAATTGTGTGTGTGTGTGTGTGTGTGTGTGTGTGTGTGTGTACATATATAGAGGGAGAGAGAGAGAGACAGAGAGAAAGAGAGAGAGAGAGAGAGAACCTTCAAGGCTGCAAAAGAGAGAGAAAGCGAGAGAGAGAAAAGATTATTTTGTATAATTATGTAAATATATATATATATATATAGCCTATATAGATAAAGTGTCTATTTTGTTTAGTTATGTATATAGAGAGAGCGCGTATGTTTTGCTCAATTATAATTGTCTTGTGAATATAGAACGTGTCTATGTAGAGAGAGAAAAAACTTATAGCTTATGATTTGATTGTAAAAGCTTTCGATATTATTAAAACTTTTATATATAAACCATAACCTATGTTATTTTTATTATTATACCCCTTATACAAAACAATTATTCCTATCATACTTGAATAAGCGCAATAGCAGTAGAGATGTATGTCTCTCACATGGAATGTAACAGCAAAGAAACCGGTTTTTATAGTAGAGAAAGAGCGCTGCAACTTTCAACAGGTTGCCTGATGCAGCTCAACGTCAACCACACACACACACACACACACACACACACACACACACACACACACACACACACACACACACACACACACACACACACACACACACACACACACACACACACACACACACACACACACACACACACACACACACACACACACACACACACACACACACACACACACACACACACACACACACACACACACACACACACACACACACACACACACACACACACACACACACACACACACACACACACACACACACACACACACACACACACACACAGCTTTATAAAACACGGACGCCAGCTATCAGTTCCTCTTTGAATACATTAACTGAACGTGGCAGTGTTTCACACACACACACCGCTTGTACCAGCTTAGATGCTGTTTGACTGGTTTACAGGCGAATCGTCACAGGAGTAAATATATTTATTCAGTTAACAATTTTAGTAACGCATAATAAGAATATATGTTTTCTAAACAGTATTCAAATCGATGCATCTGTTTTATATTAACACAATATAAACATTATAATAATACAATATCCGGTTTTGAGTACCGGAGGAACCGCGTCGGGATGTCATTAATCACCAAATTTCGGAACCCGTCAGGTACCTATTGTCCCAAATTTTAACCGATCAATTTCGCGTAACGGTTTCTCCTCCCCGTCCAGAGTTTAGACATACAGGACTTGTTTTAGGGTGTACCCCCCATCCGTTGATTTAAACATTTCGGGTGTCAAAATTCGGACACCAAAAATTTCGGGTAACCCCATCCGTTGATTTAAACATTTCAGGTACTAAATTTCAGACACCGAAAATTTCGGGTACCCCCATCCGTTGATTTAAACATTTCAGACATCACGCCCTCTACGTCGTCGTCGAACCAGCTATCATATCCACCCAGCCTCCTGTTTCGTCGTAACCAGTGTTTTATACATGCGTCATGTGGGCGTACCCACAAATTTCGGGTACCCCCATCCGTTGTTTTAATCATTTAGGGTACCAAAATTCTGACATTAAAAAAATTTCGAGAGAGAACGATTATTTTGTTACATCAAAATAAACCAGAACGCGGAAGTGTTTTAACATTCGGACACCAGCTGCCAGGGCCTCTGTCATGAACTGGAACCCGGTTAGGGCGTACCCACAAATTTCGGGTACCCCCATCCGTTGATTTAAACATTTCGGATAACGGTACCCGATGCCCCCAAAATTTCGAGTAACGGTACCCGATGACATAGCCTCTGCGCGTCCGGGCAACCGCCGAATTCCGGGTACCCCCATCCGCTACACATTGTTTTCGGCTACCAAATTTTGAACATGCAGAAACCACGGCCTCCGTGACGTCTTGAAACAGGTTTTAGCCATGCGGACGCCAGCGACTTGAGCCTCTGTATGACGTCATGAACTGGAACACGGTAGTGTTTCAGTCACACATACACACACATACACACACACACACACAAAACAGTGACGTCACATGGACAGCTCGGACACCAGCTGCCAGTGCCTCTATGACGTCATGAACTGGAACCCGGTAGTGTTTTCAACTGGAACCCGGAAGTGTTTTCTAACGCTCACTTTCCCTCTACTACCATAAGCTGGTTTACCATCACATATCCACTCTGAAGGAATATATTTTAGTCTAACCGTACCCTGGAACTGTCCTAGATGGCACGCTAATGGAATACATTCTGGTGATTCACCTGTGCCGTCATTACAGTCTGGTACGATATCACATTTCCATCTTTCTGAAATCCACTGTCCAGTTCTGCGCTGATATTGATCTTGTCCACATGTCGTATTCTGTTTACCTCTGGTCCTTTCCCATTGGTACACTACTGTCTTGTGGTAAATTATTTTGGAAATTACTTCGATTCTCCTCCTATAATTCCTGGAATTCATGATGTCTTTGTCATAGGTAATTGGGATGTTATTGCCATCAATTAACCCATGGTTCATCATCTCCAACTCTTCCTTCGTTTTGATTACATTTCTTGGGTAGATTCTCCTTTTCCTTTGTTGAATATCTTCTTTGTTTCCGCTAGTTTTAATTCCAGGTAATACCATTACTTGTTCCTGCGTTTTATCATTTGGTACTTCTTCTGGTTCTGGTTTGCTATCATATTCTATTTCTTCGGTCTTCTCCTTTCTTAATTCTTCCCTTTTTAATCTGTCCTCTCTTATTTCCTTAATGTCCTCTTCCAGTTTCTTATTGGTTTCATCAATCTTCTTACCCAGGGACTGGTTGTCTTCCTTCAGCCCTTCCATGTTCTTGTTCACCCCACTTAATCCTTCTTTCAAGGACTGTGTGTCCTTCTTCCTATTCTCCTCCATTTTTTGGTTGTCCTTCTTCCTATTCTCCTCCATTTGTTGGTTGTCCTTCTTCCTATTCTCCTCCATTTGTTTCATCATTGCTCGGATTATCTCTTGTATACCCCCATCTTCCGTTCGTGTCGGGTTTTCCAATGGTTCCTTCTGGACATTGACTTCCCCCATGGGTATCTCCGGTTGTTCAGTTTGTTTGGACAACACCGGTGGTAATACCTCTTCCGCCTCTACTGGCGTCGCCTCTTTATTGTCCATTTCGACTTCTATTTCTTTCTCGGCCTCCGCCGCCCGTTTCTTAGATGTTGCACGTCGTTGCATTTTCCCTTGAAATTCTCTGGCTTTGTAGCTGTTGCCTAGCTCCAACTAGTGATTGTGCAGAATGTATTGGCCTTCCAATCGCTAATTAAAGCCCCTAAAGTTGTGCGCCAATTTGTAATAATTAATTATATTGTAATCGTTGTTATTGATGATAATAAGCTATGTGGAGTATGTGACTCCGATGTAATCAAGTCCAATGTAATATGTTTAATTGGTGTGTAATTGGTGTGGCTCTCGACGTCTTACTGGCCTGAAACACTTCCTTAAGTTTCCCAGCTGGTCGAGTCCCAATGGTAGCAAGACCGGTCGAGTAGCGTAAAGTTGATGAAGGAATATATATGTTCAGCTTCGCCGAAAGTTTCAAAACAAAATTTATTGTTTTGAAGGAAATTAAAAAAAAAAAAAATTATGTTTATAAAAAAAATAATTATTAAAAAAAATTTTTTTTTTTATTAATTAATTAATTAGGATCAATTAATTAATATAGGGCTGTGAAGTTTTAAACAGTGTAATGCTCTTCTGAAAATTTTTATTAAAGTTTTAGTATATTTTAAATAAGCTATCACCACTCATAAGACTGTCTTCAAACCAATCGATACTTGTTTACCTTTTTATTTTTTAGGTTATCTTCACTTATAGGTGGTAAAGTCCTTGTAGATTATCAATTAGAATTATATTATTGGTAATTAGTATTATTGAAGAAATAAAGAACTATTAAGTATTGAAAAGTATTAATGTTTTATTAATTAATAGCATTATTGACTCTTATCGATTAGTATCGATTCTCAGGATATCGAAAAAAGTTACAAGTATATGATATAAAAATTATATAGGGTTCTTTAAACAGCCAGTTATTATCAAAGTCAGAGAAATCGGGCTAATATTTAAAAAGTATAACGTTACAATCAAATTAATAGTTATTAATAAACACAGACATTGAATAATAAATTGTAAATATAATAATTGTTTTCACCAAACAGCTGAGTTGAACTAAGAAGAAGGCACTGGGATCGTCAAAGCAAATGGCCGCCGTCAAGTTGATCAAAATGTTGCTCGTTCCTGCAGTGTTCCAAATAATGTATTTTCTGGCAATATTCCTGTTCTTGTGTCTGCAAATCTCTTGTTAAATGTTGTGTAGTGACTGGTGTAGTGATTCTGGGTTGTATTTAGTATGTCTGTGTAATTATAAGTCAAAACACTTTTCCCAATACCGACACTAATTTGGTTAAGGTATTATACAGTTTTCTGGTGTTTTGTGGTGTTTTTCAGAGTAGAAATATATTGTTTAGTGTTAATTAGTGTTTCTTGATCGTTTTTGTCACAATGTATAGGTTCTGGAAAGATTTTATAATTCACTCTCGACTTTACCGTAACGTACTGTTCGCCACTTATCTTTAACGTTGTAAAAAATAGGTTAGATCGTCACAAAACTCTCGTTTATGTTATCCGTTCAAATACCAATAAGCAACTAACTGTTTCCTTCAGTTTCAATTAAACTCTTAGCCCATATAATATTATTCTTAACATTGTTCAAATATTTTTCATATCCTGTGTACACTTTACTATTTCACTATATGAATGCCTAAACTTTGGTTATTTGTCAATTTTATTCACTAGATGTGATTTAAATTAATCTTTCAGTTCATTCAGCTTATTTTCAGATTAAATAATGCCGTTTTATAGTGTTTTCTGTCCAAAAAATAGTAATTTCACTTTCAGTTTGGTATACTCTGAAAAGTCAAAACATCAAAATTTACTTCCTGTCATTATATAAATTCAGCCATTTTATCAGTTATATTTAATATTAATAATCCTATATTGTATTAAAAGGTTCATATTCCCTTATTTTCTGGTAATTAATTGAATTAGTTGTATTCTGAAACATTATTCTGGAATATATGACTCCCATGTCCAAATTTCTGAGTTTCGTCATTTTCATTTTTATTTATAATTCTGAATATATTTATTAAAATCTCTCTAAATGGTATGTGCAATTATATGGCATGATCTCAAGTTTATTTTGTCTAAACCCCTTTTGTTTATTTGCATTTAAATGAGCAATTTCTCTGTTTTGATGAAGTTTGGTTTCCATTCTTTTGGCCTATGATTTTTTAACAATTTTTCTTACAAAATATTTTACAAACAATATATGATGTGTGATACCCTCTCTGACTTTTACATATAGTATTATAAATTAAACATGTTTTCAAATTGCACAGAAACAATTAGTATTGGTTACAATACAAATAATAGTTAAACAGAATAAAGAATATTTTTTTAAATAAATGGTTGTCTTCAAATCAGACATTTTGCAACAAAATTCCCATTTCCAACATGGAAATATAGTTTACAACAAAGGTTTTGTACTAACTAACATCTTAATTACTCTCTACTATTTACAAGTGGTAACTATTTTCATAGTTCTGATGTTAGTTGTTTCAGACCCAAACAAATGGTCTTATATCTAAAACATTTTTAAACATTCTTATACTATATACATAAAAACCTTATATTTATATTCTTATTTCTAACTATTATTATAAGTAGGATTCTACAGTTTTTATACCGTCTTTTATACATTGTCTTTGGGGAATTGCACCCTGTCATTAACAAATAAATAGTATGAATTGTTCAAAAAGTATTATGACATCTGTTTTTCTTTTTTGATGTAAAACAAAAATGTTATTTTAAACAGATTCATGTCTTATGAACAACATATTGTCACAGTACACATTTTAAGTCATTGAAAAATGCATATTTCATTGCATCCAATGTTTTTGATTGCCAAGAATGAAACACAAGGTTCATTTTTTATAATACCCAAAACTATCACTGGTTCACTTTGCACTTATATATCATGTTAATGCTAAATGGTCGTATAGTCTTATTAACATAATAAATTGGTTAGCGTTTTTTCAATGGAGATTTGTTCCATGGGTACTGTATTATTGTTTCATCTTAGTTCACAGGAAACTTTTACTTTATACACTCCTCTCTCTTAAATTTATATACATGTGGTTTTTATTTCGTTATACTTTTATTTTTAAATATTTATTTTGGGGATATAGGGATTTGGGTGTCTTTTATAAGAGCATGACATCTTCTTCAGGATGCTGCCCTCTTCTTCTTTCTTCAGTCTTCTTTTCTCCTGCCTTCTGGGACTGGTATCTTCTCCATCTTCTTCTTGTTGCCATCAGGTTTCTTGGGATCTTCTCCATCTTCTTCTTTATTTCAGAAATACACAACCTGTATTGGTTGATCTTGGCTTATTTTAGGGTTTCTATTCTATTTATTCTCCCTCGTTGTGGGTTTGGTCATATTCTGTACTGCTTGGTTATTTACTTTTTTACCTTCCTGGGTTATAGTTTGAAAACCTTTGGTTATGAGACTGGTTTTGGATGACTCATCACTAGTAACTCGTTTTACTTGAACTTGTATTTTCTTTATAATAATGATTTCTTTCCACAGTTGCTATGAATTAATTTATTTATATTAAACTTAATGCTTTCTTCCAAATTTAAACATTATAACTTCATTATTCTAATTATCAATTGCCATTCAATATTATGCATACATCTGTCACGCTACAGATTGTTCCCCTCCAGAAGTAATTATTTCAGACATGTTTATGGATGAAATAATTTCTTATGATAATTTCATCATTTCTTATAATTTATTTTCTTCTCCATTTTTATATCGACTTTTTTATAATTAGAGTTTAATTAATTTTATATATATAATTATTTGTTTTACTACTGATCCTTTTCGAATAGTTAGTGTTTTCTGAGATATATTATAATTGTAATACATTTTCTTTCTATATCAACTTCGTGTTGTATCCTTGGGATATTAATTCCCTAACATTCCCTATCACGTGGGCTGGGGCAGATCAGAGGGGCACTGTACGCTACTTCTCTGCTGGCCATACACCACTTCTATAAATTGAGTACAGAGGCATATCCATCCCTGCTCAAAAACATAATGCTGCTGGAATTATCTTCAGTCAGTCATCGAATAAATAAATAAAAAGTAGTCTCATCTTCGACTAATAAAAATATCTTTGGATTCTCCACTTCGTAGTCTCTCAGATTATCTCACATTTTCTATCTTAATAAATCTTCATAATCATTATTATACTCATTACATATATATTTTTTCAAAACTCTTAACTTGTCTGATATATTTAATTTAATTATGGTTGAAAACCTTTCTTTTAATAATTCTGGTTACTGTTTACAGTGTAACTCTCTTTCTTCTTCATCTGAATTCTCTTTATACTTTCTTCTGGTTATTCATAGTATTAGCATGGTCTTTATAAATAGTCTTTCGTATTCATTATTTGAATGGTCTTAATGTATTATATTTAAAATTTTTTAACTTTGTATCTTTACATTAGATATACAGGTTGTTATATTGATCATTTTATTTAAACATTTTGGTTCTTTCCTTTCTCTTAGAAAGTTATTAATCCGCCATTAATTCATTTATATTATATTTCATGTGGTATTTCTTCTCTTTGCATTTCATATCGGTCTTATTATTATCATTGGTTCAAAATCATCTTCTCCATATGTTTGGTATGAGTTGTTCTTCTTTGCTCTTAATTAACTGTTTTCATTATCGTTTCATAGGTAATTAGTCTCTTTGCTTCCAAATTTTTTCTTCTCTTGCATATTACACTCTTTTTTGTTATTCTTCTCTACTCCTTCAAATGTTATTGTGAATATCTAGCATTTATTCTGGATTAACGTTAATTCTCTTTTCTGAATTAAACACTTTATTTTCTTCTCAATTCAATTATAATTGACACATAATTATTTTTTGGAACTTGGTTAGTTTTAATGTAAAATTCAAACTATTCTTTTTATTTAATTGAAAAATATTTCTCATAAATCCTTGTAATATGTTGATCTTATCTTGTTTCAAAATTCTGACGTTCTATCAACATTCAAATTCTGTTTAATTCATTTATTCCCAGAATTGTTTCATTCAGAATTGTTTATAGTACTGTGATCTTACTATTATTTCTGAATGTTTTGGTATTTTTCCAAATTCAAATTCTTCTTAATTATTTACCATAAAGTTTTATCACAAACTTAGTTATAGTAAGTTGGTCTTACTTCATTTTTAAATTTTTTGTACATTAACTTCAAAATTCCTTTCTTTTTAATTCTTCCAAAATGTTTTTCTCATAATTCAGTGGTAGTAAGCTGTGCTTGCTTAATTTTAAATTTTTTAAATTAAGTTCAAAATTCTCTCTCTTTCTCTTTCTTCCATAAAGTTTTGTTCTAAATTATCAGGTTGTAGTAAGAAGTACTTACTCAATTTTAAATTTTTATAATAAATTCAAAATTCCTTTCTTCTTAATTCTTTCATAAAGTTTGTTCCAAAATTATTAGGTTGTAGTAAGATGTACTTACTCAATTTTAAATTTTTATAATTAATAAGTACTAAATTCTCTCTCTTTCTCTTTCTTCCATAAAGTTTTTTCTTCAAATTATTAGGTTGTAAGATGTACTTACATTATTTTTGAATTTTTTTAAATATAAATTCTAAATTCCTTCTTCTCATAATTCTCCAGAATGTTCTTTTCAAAATATTAGGTTGTAAGATGTACTTACATTATTTTTGAATTTTTTTAAAAATTAAATTAAAAAAATTCTTCTTCTTTTAATTCTCTAGAATGTTCTTCTCAAAATATTAGGTTGTAAGATGTACTTACATTATTTTAGAATTTTTTATATTATATTTCAATTCAAAAGTCTTTCTTTTTCTTTCTTCCATAAAGTTTTTTTTTCTTCAAGTTATTAGGTTGTAAGTTGTTCTTACATATTTTAGAATTTTCTCAAATATAAATTCTAAATTCCTTCTTCTTATAATTCTCCAAAATGTTCTTCTCAAAATATTAGGTTGTAAGATGTACTTACATTATTTTCGAATTTTTAAAATTATTAAAAATTCTTTTTCTTTTAATTCTCCAGAATGTTCTCAAAATATTAGGTTGTAAGATGTACTTACTCAATTTTAAATTTTTATAATTATAAGTTCAAAATTCTCTCTTTTTCTTTTTCTTCCATAAAGTTTTTTCTTCAAATTATTAGGTTGTAAGTTGTTCTCACTTATTTTAGAATTTTTTCAAATATAAATTCTAAATTCCTTCTTCTTATAATTCTCCAGAATGTTCTTTTCAAAATATTAGGTTGTAAGATGTACTTACATTATTTTTGAATTTTTAAAAATATAAATTCAAAATTCCGAAACTCACAACTCATTCTTCATAATATTTCTTCATAGAAGCTTGATTGTACACTCCTTTGATTTTTCCTGAAACGATTTCCTTCAACTCATATGTATTGTTATGCTTATCATTTACCACAACATATGGGGTTATATTGTACTCTACACTGGCCCATATTATTTATACTTTTGTAAGTTGATCTCCACTTTTTCTTTTCTTATAAATTTTCTTTTCTTTTATATACCCAGGAAGATGGACGATTTTCTTTATGTCGTTCCATTGCTCATATTTTTATTTATAATGTGCATTTTCTTACATAGTCTTCACTCATAAAACCCAGTTTTGTTTCTATGTTTATTCTTCATATCATCTCCTTTCAATGATATTTATTCCGTCTCCTTCACCATTGTTTTTCGCCGTAGTCGGTTATCATGATCCGTCCCTTTTCTTGATGTCGTGTGGTATTTGTGTCAACCAGGGTCCATCATCTCAGTTGCTCTTATAAAATTTACCCTAGGGCGCGACACTCGGTTATTATTACTGTTATTATTTTTATTACTAAATTTATCATGATAGTAATTTCGGTTAGGTTGGTAAGGTCTGTCACCATTATTGTTGGGATATGGATTTCTCTGACTGTATGGGACATTATTATGTTGGTATAAATTGTTTCTATTGTATGGATAGGGGTAGTTATCCCTAACGCCGTTAGAATTACCGATAAACTGATTATTACGCGGCGGGTTGTTAGGGCCGTCGTAATTACTGGGCTGGTTCCCTCTATCATCATTTTGTATACACCAATACTTCTCTGGTCCATGTTTTGTGTTACCTGACAAATATATGTGAGGATCTTCATCTGGGTTATCACTTATTATTTGTTTATCTGAAACACCATAAGCTGGTTTACCATCACATATCCACTCTGAAGGAATATATTTTAGTCTAACCGTACCCTGGAACTGTCCTAGATGGCACGCTAATGGAATACATTCTGGTGATTCACCTGTGCCGTCATTACAGTCTGGTACGATATCACATTTCCATCTTTCTGAAATCCACTGTCCAGTTCTGCGCTGATATTGATCTTGTCCACATGTCGTATTCTGTTTACCTCTGGTCCTTTCCCATTGGTACACTACTGTCTTGTGGTAAATTATTTTGGAAATTACTTCGATTCTCCTCCTATAATTCCTGGAATTCATGATGTCTTTGTCATAGGTAATTGGGATGTTATTGCCATCAATTAACCCATGGTTCATCATCTCCAACTCTTCCTTCGTTTTGATTACATTTCTTGGGTAGATTCTCCTTTTCCTTTGTTGAATATCTTCTTTGTTTCCGCTAGTTTTAATTCCAGGTAATACCATTACTTGTTCCTGCGTTTTATCATTTGGTACTTCTTCTGGTTCTGGTTTGCTATCATATTCTATTTCTTCGGTCTTCTCCTTTCTTAATTCTTCCCTTTTTAATCTGTCCTCTCTTATTTCCTTAATGTCCTCTTCCAGTTTCTTATTGGTTTCATCAATCTTCTTACCCAGGGACTGGTTGTCTTCCTTCAGCCCTTCCATGTTCTTGTTCACCCCACTTAATCCTTCTTTCAAGGACTGTGTGTCCTTCTTCCTATTCTCCTCCATTTTTTGGTTGTCC
The DNA here is from genome assembly GCA_034769895.1 of Magicicada septendecula. Lineage (NCBI taxonomy): Eukaryota > Metazoa > Arthropoda > Insecta > Hemiptera > Cicadidae > Magicicada > Magicicada septendecula. The sequence goes on from CM068369.1 coordinate 464,927,216, forward strand.
TTCTTCCTATTCTCCTCCATTTGTTGGTTGTCCTTCTTCCTATTCTCCTCCATTTGTTTCATCATTGCTCGGATTATCTCTTGTATACCCCCATCTTCCGTTCGTGTCGGGTTTTCCAATGGTTCCTTCTGGACATTGACTTCCCCCATGGGTATCTCCGGTTGTTCAGTTTGTTTGGACAACACCGGTGGTAATACCTCTTCCGCCTCTACTGGCGTCGCCTCTTTATTGTCCATTTCGACTTCTATTTCTTTCTCGGCCTCCGCCGCCCGTTTCTTAGATGTTGCACGTCGTTGCATTTTCCCTTGAAATTCTCTGGCTTTGTAGCTGTTGCCTAGCTCCAACTAGTGATTGTGCAGAATGTATTGGCCTTCCAATCGCTAATTAAAGCCCCTAAAGTTGTGCGCCAATTTGTAATAATTAATTATATTGTAATCGTTGTTATTGATGATAATAAGCTATGTGGAGTATGTGACTCCGATGTAATCAAGTCCAATGTAATATGTTTAATTGGTGTGTAATTGGTGTGGCTCTCGACGTCTTACTGGCCTGAAACACTTCCTTAAGTTTCCCAGCTGGTCGAGTCCCAATGGTAGCAAGACCGGTCGAGTAGCGTAAAGTTGATGAAGGAATATATATGTTCAGCTTCGCCGAAAGTTTCAAAACAAAATTTATTGTTTTGAAGGAAATTAAAAAAAAAAAAAATTATGTTTATAAAAAAAAATAATTATTAAAAAAAATTTTTTTTTTTATTAATTAATTAATTAGGATCAATTAATTAATATAGGGCTGTGAAGTTTTAAACAGTGTAATGCTCTTCTGAAAATTTTTATTAAAGTTTTAGTATATTTTAAATAAGCTATCACCACTCATAAGACTGTCTTCAAACCAATCGATACTTGTTTACCTTTTTATTTTTTAGGTTATCTTCACTTATAGGTGGTAAAGTCCTTGTAGATTATCAATTAGAATTATATTATTGGTAATTAGTATTATTGAAGAAATAAAGAACTATTAAGTATTGAAAAGTATTAATGTTTTATTAATTAATAGCATTATTGACTCTTATCGATTAGTATCGATTCTCAGGATATCGAAAAAAGTTACAAGTATATGATATAAAAATTATATAGGGTTCTTTAAACAGCCAGTTATTATCAAAGTCAGAGAAATCGGGCTAATATTTAAAAAGTATAACGTTACAATCAAATTAATAGTTATTAATAAACACAGACATTGAATAATAAATTGTAAATATAATAATTGTTTTCACCAAACAGCTGAGTTGAACTAAGAAGAAGGCACTGGGATCGTCAAAGCAAATGGCCGCCGTCAAGTTGATCAAAATGTTGCTCGTTCCTGCAGTGTTCCAAATAATGTATTTTCTGGCAATATTCCTGTTCTTGTGTCTGCAAATCTCTTGTTAAATGTTGTGTAGTGACTGGTGTAGTGATTCTGGGTTGTATTTAGTATGTCTGTGTAATTATAAGTCAAAACACTTTTCCCAATACCGACACTAATTTGGTTAAGGTATTATACAGTTTTCTGGTGTTTTGTGGTGTTTTTCAGAGTAGAAATGTATTGTTTAGTGTTAATTAGTGTTTCTTGATCGTTTTTGTCACAATGTATAGGTTCTGGAAAGATTTTATAATTCACTCTCGACTTTACCGTAACGTACTGTTCGCCACTTATCTTTAACGTTGTAAAAAATAGGTTAGATCGTCACAAAACTCTCGTTTATGTTATCCGTTCAAATACCAATAAGCAACTAACTGTTTCCTTCAGTTTCAATTAAACTCTTAGCCCATATAATATTATTCTTAACATTGTTCAAATATTTTTCATATCCTGTGTACACTTTACTATTTCACTATATGAATGCCTAAACTTTGGTTATTTGTCAATTTTATTCACTAGATGTGATTTAAATTAATCTTTCAGTTCATTCAGCTTATTTTCAGATTAAATAATGCCGTTTTATAGTGTTTTCTGTCCAAAAAATAGTAATTTCACTTTCAGTTTGGTATACTCTGAAAAGTCAAAACATCAAAATTTACTTCCTGTCATTATATAAATTCAGCCATTTTATCAGTTATATTTAATATTAATAATCCTATATTGTATTAAAAGGTTCATATTCCCTTATTTTCTGGTAATTAATTGAATTAGTTGTATTCTGAAACATTATTCTGGAATATATGACTCCCATGTCCAAATTTCTGAGTTTCGTCATTTTCATTTTTATTTATAATTCTGAATATATTTATTAAAATCTCTCTAAATGGTATGTGCAATTATATGGCATGATCTCAAGTTTATTTTGTCTAAACCCCTTTTGTTTATTTGCATTTAAATGAGCAATTTCTCTGTTTTGATGAAGTTTGGTTTCCATTCTTTTGGCCTATGATTTTTTAACAATTTTTCTTACAAAATATTTTACAAACAATATATGATGTGTGATACCCTCTCTGACTTTTACATATAGTATTATAAATTAAACATGTTTTCAAATTGCACAAAAACAATTAGTATTGGTTACAATACAAATAATAGTTAAACAGAATAAAGAATATTTTTTTAAATAAATGGTTGTCTTCAAATCAGACATTTTGCAACAAAATTCCCATTTCCAACATGGAAATATAGTTTACAACAAAGGTTTTGTACTAACTAACATCTTAATTACTCTCTACTATTTACAAGTGGTAACTATTTTCATAGTTCTGATGTTAGTTGTTTCAGACCCAAACAAATGGTCTTATATCTAAAACATTTTTAAACATTCTTATACTATATACATAAAAACCTTATATTTATATTCTTATTTCTAACTATTATTATAAGTAGGATTCTACAGTTTTTATACCGTCTTTTATACATTGTCTTTGGGGAATTGCACCCTGTCATTAACAAATAAATAGTATGAATTGTTCAAAAAGTATTATGACATCTGTTTTTCTTTTTTGATGTAAAACAAAAATGTTATTTTAAACAGATTCATGTCTTATGAACAACATATTGTCACAGTACACATTTTAAGTCATTGAAAAATGCATATTTCATTGCATCCAATGTTTGTGATTGCCAAGAATGAAACACAAGGTTCATTTTTTATAATACCCAAAACTATCACTGGTTCACTTTGCACTTATATATCATGTTAATGCTAAATGGTCGTATAGTCTTATTAACATAATAAATTGGTTAGCGTTTTTTCAATGGAGATTTGTTCCATGGGTACTGTATTATTGTTTCATCTTAGTTCACAGGAAACTTTTACTTTATACACTCCTCTCTCTTAAATTTATATACATGTGGTTTTTATTTCGTTATACTTTTATTTTTAAATATTTATTTTGGGGATATAGGGATTTGGGTGTCTTTTATAAGAGCATGACATCTTCTTCAGGATGCTGCCCTCTTCTTCTTTCTTCAGTCTTCTTTTCTCCTGCCTTCTGGGACTGGTATCTTCTCCATCTTCTTCTTGTTGCCATCAGGTTTCTTGGGATCTTCTCCATCTTCTTCTTTATTTCAGAAATACACAACCTGTATTGGTTGATCTTGGCTTATTTTAGGGTTTCTATTCTATTTATTCTCCCTCGTTGTGGGTTTGGTCATATTCTGTACTGCTTGGTTATTTACTTTTTTACCTTCCTGGGTTATAGTTTGAAAACCTTTGGTTATGAGACTGGTTTTGGATGACTCATCACTAGTAACTCCTTTTACTTGAACTTGTATTTTCTTTATAATAATGATTTCTTTCCACAGTTGCTATGAATTAATTTATTTATATTAAACTTAATGCTTTCTTCCAAATTTAAACATTATAACTTCATTATTCTAATTATCAATTGCCATTCAATATTATGCATACATCTGTCACGCTACAATATATATATATATATTATTCACATAACACAATAATCATATGAATTGTGTAAATATAACATATAAATTATATAAATCACCCTTTTACAACACTTGACATAAGAACACATAATTGCACATAAATACACATATACATATACATCACAGACCCAATACGGCATGTTAAGTCTGACAGACAGCCTGTGTATTCCTATCATACCCAAACATGAATGTGGAGAACATCTGGAATAGTCATCATGACCCAAAACTACAATTATCAGTTTAAGTGGCTGGCACAGCCTTATATAAATTTTCATAAAAACAACCAAAACCCATGAACTCATAAGAGTATAACAGAATTAAAAAAAAACTGAATTAATCATAAGGACTAGAATTTACAAATTTAAATTGGCATAGCAGCCTGTACAAACTCTCAAGTTACAATCTATAATTTAAAAAAATCGGGTTTGTCCCCTGATAGTAAAGTACCATCACAAGGTTAACGTGTCTGTATAGGTTTATAAAATTGTAAGTTTTTCACTTTCTTTTATGCTTTTATAAGAATTCAAAATTTTAAAGAAAATCCAAGTGGAACATAACCACCAGAAAATAAAATATAAACTGAGGCGGATTTTATAACTTTACAATTATAGAATGAATAGTGAGAAACTAATATCTATATCTGTAAAAATGAATGTTTGTTTCTTTCTTTGTCCCGTATGCGTTCCTATGCCATTCATCCGATTGCGATGAAACTTCGGTGAGTTGTTGTACGCACGCCCGCGAAGGTTTATGAATTTTTTCAATGGGGCCCTTTGGGGGGTTCTTGGGGTCTTCCACATCTCCTCCTAAACCACTGGACCGATTTCAACCAAACTTGGCACAAATATTTTATGCAACGGGAGAACCAACATAGGGTAGGTGTTTTTTCGATGGGGTCCTTTGGGGGGTCCTTTGGGGTCTTCCACATCTTCTCCTAAACCACTGGACCGATTTCAACCAAACTTGGCACACATATTTTACGCAACGGGAGAACCAACATAGGATATGTGTTTTTTCGATATGATCCTTCGGGGGTCCTTTTGGGGGTCCTTTGGGGTCTTTCACATCTCCTCCTAAACCACTGGACCGATTTCAACCAAACTTGGCACAAATATTTTACGCAAAGTGAGAACCAACATAGGATAGGTGTTTATTCAATGGGGTTCTTTTGGGGGTTCTTTGGGGTCTTCCACATCCCCTCCTAAACGACTGGACCGATTTCAACCAAACTTGGCACAAATATTTTACGCAACGGGAGAACCAACATAGGATATGTGTTTTTTCGATATGATACTTCGGGGGGTCCTTTGGGGTCTTCCACATCTCCTCCTAAACCACTGGACCGATTTCAACCAAACTTGGCACAAATATTTTACGCAAAGGGAGAACCAACATAGGATAGGTGTTTTTTCAATGGGGTTCTTTTGGGGGTTCTTTGGGGTCTTCCACATCTCCTCCTAAACCACTGGACCGATTTCAACCAAACTTGGCACAAATATTTTACGCAACGGGAGAACCAACATAGGACAGGTGTTTTTTTTTTCGATACGATCCTCTGGGGGGTCCTTTGGAGTCTTAAAAAACTAACTTATTAGATCTGGTTACTATGGCAACCCAATGGAATAGATTCTGTTCTAAATATATTATCGCGTTAAATTGAAGACCACGCGAACGAAGTCTTTATCTATCTATATATATATAAATTAGCTGTCACAGTGTTTGTCCGCAATGGACGCCAAAACTACTCAACCGATCTTAATGACATTTTTTTCAAAATGTGTGATTTGTTCCAACTCAGGCTATAGGATAGGTTTTATCTCAATAAATACTATAAATATTTTTTTATTGCAAATTAATTGTTTCTATAGAACGAAAGGTCGCTAAATATTTATGTTCTATAATTTTCCGGCAGATGGCAATGTAAGTCAGTGTATTGTCTGCAATCTGCTGTCAACTAAGTTACGTTAGCATCAAATAGATGGCGCCGTACTTCAATTCATAATCTCTTGATGCTACAATTTATTTCATGGCACACGTGTTTTCTAGATTCGCAGACGACATAACCGTACTTTTTCTGTTTATTCGTATATCATTATTACTGTTCTGATTCCGGTATTAATTCGTATGTTCTTATTCCTTACTAAGAAATACTTGTGATTCTTGAAATTTTGAGTATAACTTTCATTCCGTTTTTCAATTTACTATTTCTTTGATGTGAATAAAAAATGTGTAAGTACCTACTTGATTTTTATTCTATTATTAATTTCTTTAGTTGATAGGGTTAATAATAATAATTATAAAGCACACGTGTTTTCTAGATTCACAGACGACATAACCGTACTTTTTCTGTTTATTCGTATATCATTATTACTGTTCTGATTCCGGTATTAATTCGTATGTTCTTATTCCTTACTAAGAAATAATTGTGATTCTTGAAATTTTGAGTATAACTTTCATTCCGTTTTTCAATTTACTATTTCTTTGATGTGAATAAAAAATGTGTAAGTACCTACTTGATTTTTATTCTATTATTATTTTCTTTAGTTGATAGGGTTAATAATAATAATTATAAAGCACACGTGTTTTCTAGATTCACAGACGACATAACCGTACTTTTTCTGTTTATTCGTATATCATCTGCACATCCTAAAATTAGCATCGGTGCAATGGACAAAGAATGTCAATTCTGTCGGGCATTAAAATTTCGCAATGAAACACCTGGCATGTGTTGTGCGTCAGGGAAAGTCAAACTAACGACTCTTCCAACTCCACCAGAACCTTTAAAATCACTTCTTACTGGCCAATCGCACGATTCAAAATTATTTTTGAGCAAGATTCGAAAATTCAATTCTTGCTTTCAAATGACGTCATTTGGGGCAAGCAAAATTTGCGATCTATCAACCAATGGACGCAATTTTGAAACTACGTTCAAAATACAAGGCCAGGTATATCATACAATCGGGTCGTTGATGCCAATGCCTGACGTCGTACCAAAATTCTTACAAATTTATTTTATGGGTAGCTGTGAAGAACGCGTGACAACTCGGTGCCAGCATAATTATATTGAACGAGCAGAAGAGAGAACAATTGTAGAGTTATTGGAAAATTTGTTGGAAAGTCGTAATCAACTTATTCAGTTGTTTAAACGAGTGTGGCCACAATTAAAAAACGAAAATTTTCAAATCGTTATTAATGCCGACAAAGTGCCTTCAGGAGAACACGCTGGCAGGTTCAACGCGCCAACTGTAGATGAAGTTGCTGTAATAATGGTTGGCGATCCAGTTAATAGCCGGGCCATCAAAATAACACGTCGAGACAGCACTATTCGTGCTATTTTGGCAGCAAAAAATGTTGATGTGGATCTCATTAACTACCAGATACAACAATTGTTGCCAGGAGAAATGATGTCATTCAAATCAATCGACGCTACTGTGGATGAAAACGAAGCCGTGAATTTTCCAATTGAATTTTTAAATTCTTTGGATATATCAGGAATGCCACCACACAATCTTCAGCTAAAAATTGGTTCACCGATTATTCTTTTGCGTAATTTAAACCCCCCTAAATTATGCAACGGTACACGTTTGGTCATCAAAAAGATCACCGGAAATGTTCTTGAAGCAACCATTTTGACTGGAAAGTTTAAAGGAGAAATCGTCCTGTTGCCACGTATTCCGATGATACCATCAGATTCTCCAGTACCATTCAAAAGGCTTCAATTTCCCATTCGTTTGGCTTTTGCGATGACCATCAATAAGTCTCAAGGCCAAACAATGTCTGTTTGCGGATTAGATTTAGAAAATCCATGTTTTTCCCATGGGCAACTATACGTTGCTTGCTCACGTGTAGGAAAACCATCGAATTTATTAGTGTTAACCAAAGATAGGTTGACAAAAAATATCGTACATCGACTAGCGCTTAATTAAGCTTTAACTATGAATTATTGTTATTAAAGGTAATGAGAGTACTTACTAATAAAATAAAAGATTAGAAAATTTATGTTGATTTGTATTGATAAATAAAATATAGAATTAAAACTTTCATGTTTCATTTGTGCTTAATTTTGTCTTCTAAACTCTTTCCTAATCACTATCAGATTTTGACTCAACTATCCGTTCTCTACTCCGTCCATTTTTAGATCAGCACATACGCCGATGTTTCTTTGTTACTGATCATTAACAATATTATACCAAATAGTTGATTATAATATCAATTTAACATGTAATAACTAAGCCACAGCAACGCGTGGCCGGGTCAGCTAGTATATTATATATATACAAACACTTTCTTTCTTTGAGTGGCATTGCAACGCATGCCGGGTACTCGCTAGTTATAAATATATGTAAAAAACTTAAGAGATCCTGAACTGACTATGGCAGTAAGAAAGATAATAATGATTTTAAGTATTGGTACATTCTGAATGATTTTATAAAATTGTAAAATCTCTTGCTTAAGCCTTGTAGAAATATATAAAGAAATTTACAGAAAATCTGAATTGAGCCGACCGCCGACACGCGCCAGGGCCTGATCCAACAATAAAGAACACGTCCGGTTCCTGCATAGAACTGCGCCCACAGGTGACTGATACAAGTAAGAGAGTAAAAAAAACCCTATAATCCCTTAAAAACTTCCAACCCCTTTTAAAATATACATTTATTAATAATGATTAACTAATACAAAACCCAAAATGGTAATAGGAACCCGACCAGCCGGTCAAGCCCCCAGCATTTACGAACAGCACCCAATTACATCACAAAATTCTGATTCCCCACAACTTTCACAACTACAACTTTTACCGTAAAACAAATATAAAATTAATGGTCGCCGGACACTGCCCCTCGGCCGGGTCTACAATTATTTTGGGGCGTAATTACATTCTGAATCTATACTAGAGAAAGTTTGTAACCCAACGTTATGTCCAGCTGGACGCGAGCACAATTGAGTAGAATTTGAGTTAACTGAGAATAATGTCACCTGAGTGTAATCCAGAACATGTCTCGTGGGTACTGTGGCGTGACGTGCAGTCGTTCCTCCCGTGGCGGCCAAGATCGAGTCTAGATATATTTATAGCATTGTGGCAGATGGTTAACCACACGTGGAGTAAGTCAGACTTCCGACTGAATCGGGAACCCGGAGATCGCTTAGCTTCTACTCAATCATAGTGAATAGAAATTAGAAATCTTAAAGAAACTTGGTTCGGCCGGGGGAGACGACTGCTAGTGCCCACTACTGCTGAGTTCAGAATCAATCAGCCTGCCTCAAACAAGCGTGTCGAAAAACATAAACGCACTTCTCCGCCACCAGAATGCGTCGACGTTCAGTGAAACCCACGAAACGTCAACCCCGTACCGACGCGTAATTACTATAATTAATTTATTTCGGCAGTTCATCCATTTAAGTAATTTCTCCACAATCGAAGCGCCGGGACTTAAACTCCCGGCACAGCGTCATGTTTTTATACAGCCATATTAGCCTAATGAAAAACATTGGCGACTTTAGTGTGCGAGATATTGAATATTATGCTTCTCTTAATTTAATGAAGTAAAGTAGTGTCACATGACTTGAAAGTTAACGCAGTTTATACACTCCTATTAGCACTTACGTTTTTATTTATTTATTTGCTAAAGCTTTCCACTATTTGACGACGCGTTTCAAGACACTAATGAATAACAACCGAATTCATTCGACACCGAATGCTCCCATCTCTTCCGCGATCTACATTCTATTGAATTTTCCATAACCAGAGTATAAATTTCTCAAACCATGATTATAATGTCGTTAAACATATACCAATTTAGTAAGATTTAAAAAATGATAAATATATTTCTTCACTGTTAAAGTTTTATCCTTTTTGTCGCCAAGGATCGGGGTCTTCCAACCACTTTCTAAACTTCTTTGTATCTTGCGCCAACCGCTTCACTTCCAGCTTAAGGTTTTCTCTCATATAGTAAACAACTTCTCAGTACATTCTACCCATTCCAGTCTTGATTTTCTTTCTGGCCGCATTTCCATGATGAGCTTTGGTTTCCTTTCGTCCGTCCAGATTATGCGTCCTAACCATTCCGTGGCCTTCTTCCCTCTCTCCGTTTTTTACCACAACTGACTCACCTGTCCACTTAAAAAATTTCATTTATTTCATTTACTTGTAATCTGTGTTTATGGTTGTTTAGCAGGGTGAGGTTTTTTGATCCAAATCATACGTTGGGTAAGAAAACTCTCTTGTAGACCCATATCTTTAGTGCCTCTTAATTTTCTTCTCGCTCAGAATTTTATTGGAAACCTAATACACTTCGGTTTTTGAAACTATTTTTCGATGGCATGTTATATTATTTTATTAAGAGTTTACACTTTTTATTACCATTTTTAAAATTCTAATTACAGGAATACCTTTAATTACACGCCTTACAAATATTTTAATAAGTCTTTTAAAGACTTACACGCCTTTTAAAATATTCGGACATTTTGGATCGCCTTCTATACACTATGCTTATTTCCTCATCAGCCTTTCAATCTGAGGTGCTCAGCTGATTACTATTCCCCTTTGCCAAATACTTTTTAACATTAATAAACTTCCAACTGTGATTTTTCCGTTGTTTTAAGATTTCTAGTCCTTTCCTTAATTAATTTTCCTTATCCTTAATTTTGTATAGCTCTCATGATTTTCCGGTGGATCTGCTTGTATTGAACTGATACGCTTGTAATAATATTCTAGTTTTGCATAAAGTGTTAATTTTACTGAATTTTTGGTTCTGTTTTGTTTTCTTTCAGTTGTTACGGCCGTGGTAAATTATTGGATGTGTCTTTTCTGTCGAACTTTTGGAACCATCTGTGATGGTCCTTCAAAGGTCAAGAGACCGAATGAAGAAAGATTACATCGTATGTTTTACCACACGGTAAACACAAAACGAAAGCGAGGTTTAAGCTGTGGCTGTGTAAACCTAGTTAACATTATGTTTGTTCAGAAAGCTAGATAAGAAAGGAAACTAGAGATTATTTGAAAACGAAGTGAAGTCAGAAATTTAATCTTATTTACTCTTGCAGGCACGTATCCAGAATTTTTTCTTTGTGGGGGGGCAAATTTATATATATATATATATATATAACTATATATATATATATATAGGGTGTGTATGTGTCCGCCATCGCTTAGAAAAGTGAAATAATTACAAATATTCTTAAATAAAAGACATTAAATTCATAATTAATTAATTTATTAATACTATTTTAATTAAAGCATAATTAAACTAAAAATTCTATGCGATGTGCGATTTTTAGCGTATCTATTAATAATATCTTATGGATCTACTTCAAGGCCATAATAAATATTTAGCAAAGCCAATCCATTTAGGCGGTCTTCTGACATTGTGTTTCTAAGCCATCATTTCAATCTTCTTAGAGTAGAAAACGTCCTTTCAGCTGAAGCATTTGAAATGGAAAGTGTAATCAATATTCTTAAAAGAATATGGGTAACTGGATAAATATCTTTATCACACTTATTTAGTAAATCGAGAGCAGGACTTTTCTAAATGTGTGGGGGGGGGCAACCACCCCTATTGCCCCTCTCTTGGATACGCGCCTCCTCTTGTATATCACTGAAGATAACAAAAATATTTGTTCTACGGAACAGCTTAACGACAAAAAGATATTTGTCTTTAAGATTAAAACAAATCTGTGCGCTAAATGATTCTTTTCCACGTTGTAAAATTCTATATTTAAAAATGATTCCTTACTTGAACTAAAGCGAATCAATTTAGATTAAGCGAGTATACTTTAGTTGCTGAATGATACTTAGTATGATGGTTCATACTAAATGATCTTTCTTCTGATTGGCTGGTGGTGTCAGACAAGAACTTTGTGCGGACACCAAAAGTTTATAAATATGGGTGTCCTACTCACAGCCACTAGTCTTAACCACAGTTCCGTGGTCACTGATTACGAAACCTTTGCCAGTGTTTTGCAGCCTTCTACACTGAAGCTGGCCGCCCAAGGCACGGCCGAAAGGTTTGCAACAAACAACCACTGTTCACAGCTCTACAGTCCGGCAAGGCGAAGTTCTCATAGTACAGTCTTTCATTGCAAGTACATAGCGAAAGCCTTCTTGGATTGTTCAAACAGCTTTTACAACTACGCGATTATAGCGAATCGTCTTTTCTAAAACCGTATTGTCTAGTGCTAAGGTCTCGGACCACCTGAATGACTAATAAGAAGGGAGGTTTAAATAACCTCTTCGATAGCTTTGTCAGAGTTTTCAGCATGTACTGTGCCTTGCAATGTAATGGAGAGTTTAGATATCTTTTGTCCTTGCTAGTAAATACATAGACAGTGAATAGAAGACAAAAACAATAACTGTGAACTACCAGAATGGATTGTTAGAAAACATCAGCAAGAAAATGATGGGGAGGAAGAGAATAAGAAATATAAATGGCCTCGTGACAAGATGAATGATAAGTGTTGAGAAGGGTATGACAGGTATAAAAGGGATAAAATTATGATGGTATGGAAATATGAGGAGTAGGCAGATGGAATATGGGGTATGATGAAAGATGCTGAAGGCAGTGATGCTCTGAAAACCAGATGCGAATAGGTGAAAAGGAAGGTTGGTTGAAAATCGGATGTATGGAGAGAGAGAGAGAGAGAGAGAGAGAGAGAGAGAGAGGGAGACAGGGAGAGAGGATGAGAGAATGGAACTGAGCGGATTGTACAACGAAGGACGTAATAGACGTAATAAGATAGAAATTGGAATGTGTTATAACTCTTTTGTAGTTATGTGATTTGTTTGTTTATGATTATGTGGTTGTTTATTTAAATGTAGACACCATTAAATAAGAAACGTTTTGTAAATCTTGCAAATTTTGGTCGACACGCTCAGAACACACAATGGAGAGAGACGTTATCGATGACTATTGCAGGCCAACGTCGGAGGAAATCTGATTGCGTTTATTTTGACAGCATATAAATTAAGTCATAATAAATTTAACAAACTGTCGTTTTGTGGTGTTAACACGAACTGCGCCTGTAGCGTCCCACTACCCGTATAAATATAACGTTTTAATTCTTAAACGTTATAGAGAGGGTGTTACACCACAAGTGTGTTATAGGGTTACGAGGTTTTAAGTGGCGTGCAGCTGCGACAAAATGTTTTAGGTAAACGAAGATAGAGGAACATAAAAACACTGATTAATAATTTTCTAGATTAAAATCGGTATTCAATAAAGGCTTTAGTATCGGAAAGCTCCAACACCCCTGAACTGGAATAAAAATCCTCCCCACAAAAACTTAATAACATTTTATAAAAATAAAATATTACAAGGATTAAATTGGCCATTAATCTTTCTATCCCTGAAACCCTTGTCCCTGTGTACACTATACCGTTCTGCGTTCTACTTTGTACTCTTTTCCCCGTTTTTAATCTTCATCGTTTGTATTCGAGAATTTGTCTCTGGTGTTTGGAAACAGGTTGAATAAACGTTAAAATGTTCAAAGCTGAATTCAAAGGTGAATCAAAAATGTTTTATCACGGGATGAAAGGTATTTATTTTAGTTAATCAATTATTTTTTCTCCAAACTTACATTCAGTTCTTATCTCTTGTTTTATTTATGGTATTGTCGTCATTCTAAAAAATATTCTGTCTTTCATGCTTTCGGTCTTCTTCCAAGGTTCGAAAGACCAAGGTTCCAAGGTTCCAGTTTCAGTTCCAGTTTTAATTCATATAATTTATTATCTTCAGTATTTCATATAATTTCGTCAACTCAGTAGCCGATTGGTAATAATGTAGTAATTCGTGCGTGCCACGTCCGGTGCGAAATCAACATGTTGTCTCGGCGTCACAAACCTTGAGTTTCTGATAATGTTTTAGTGCAGACTTGCAGCGTTCATCCTGTAGTTCACATTTTGCCTCACTCTTTGCCAATCTACACGTCTGTGTAAGCAAGGTTATTCTACTATAAGGTTGGGCCAGAATCGAAACGAATTGCTATTGGCTGCTGAAATGACGTCACCGCCGGAGCACATGCTGCGCGGTAAGTACCTCTCAATACAAATATGTTATTTTTTATTAACTACAGTTTGTTTGTTATTTATATATTTTTATTTACGGGACTTATTTGATTCAATTAATTACGTAATAATGTTATGTGAGACGAATATTTGCGTAATTTAAATGTGTAGGGTCTACGCTTTTAATATTGTTACGACGGTCTACTCTAAATTACAAGACACCAATTACGTCACTAATCACACCTTTAATTTTTACAGTTAAACAGTTCGTAATTAACAACACAGTCTCTACAACAAATCAAATGAAAATTGTTCACACGCAATAAAATGTCCACTAAAATTAAACACAATTGTATTACAATTATACCGTCCGATTATAAAACACCACTCTTAACTAATAACTACTTGAAGGCGCACAGTAATATCGCTACTATAACTCTCGAACCGCACTGTCAATATATCGCACTAATACTGAACTGAACGTCGTTGAGTACTGTTATTTATACCGCCCCAAATTACTAGATTATTCCATAATGCGCAATAGCGCCAGTATAGTTACGACGTAATAACTTGGGGCCTTGACACAGTCCGTACGCCCGAGCGAAGTCTGGCACAGTCTAGAAAATGCGTCAACAAGCACGTACGCCACGCACGTTACATTACGGATCACTCTGGAACATTCGATAAACACGTAGATTGTTCGGTGATGTCGTAACACTCTTCCCCCTTAAGCCTGTTTGTCCCGAACTGGCAAACCGTCTCTGAAATAGTACTTAGCCAGGCGATCTAGGTGGACGACCTTGAACTTTCGCTGCCCTTCCTGTTGAACCCGATAAACAACATCGTTGATTCTTTTTTTCACAGTGTAGGGTCCTTCCCAGTTAGACTGAAGCTTAGGTCAGCGACCACGACGGTGCTTTGGGTTGAACAACCAGACCTGATCTCCTTCTTGGAAACCCACACTATTGGTGGGAATGTTATACTGAGTTTTCATTTTATCACTGGCAATCTTCAGCCGTCCTCTTACCAAGCGATTCATTTCTCGCAGTTGATTTTCTAATTGCGAGGAATAGTTCTGTGGCTCTTGGGACTGAGTCTCAGGTGATCCGAACATTAAGTCCCCAGGATGACGAATCTCCCTCCCAAACACCAATTTTGCTGGAGTCATGCCGGTTGTGTTGTGTACTGATGATCTATACACCATGAGGAATAGTGGTATACGTTGGTCCCAGTCTGTTTGGTTCTCGTCAACAACCTTCGAAAGATGCTGCTCAAGTGTCCTATTGAATCTCTCAACCATCCCGTCCGACTGAGGATGCAGAGGCATTGTCCTGGTCTTTCGAATTCCGAGTAGACGGCATAATTCTTTAAACACTCCTGATTCGAAATTTCTCGATTGATCCGTATGGATTTCCATAGGGGCTCCATAACGGCAACAGAAGTTGTGAACTAACTGCTTTGCCACAGTGGTAACCTCCTGATTTGGAATTGCGTAGGCTTCCACCCACTTAGTAAAGTAGTCACCTACAACCATGATGTATCGGTTTCCATCGTCAGTAACTGATGGAATGGTCCAGCAATGTCTATGGCAATTCTCTCGAAAGGCAGTCCAACGTTATATTGTCTCATTTTTCTCCTGCTTCTGGTTTGTGGGCCCTTGATTGCAGCACATATTTCACACGTCCGAACCCATTCCTGTACGTAGGGGCGAAGATGAAGCCAATAGAATCGCTTCCGTATTTTGCAAAGGGTTTAGTTTACGCCAAGATGGCCTCCAGATATTCCATCATGCATCTCCTTCAAAACAGACTACACTTTACTTCGGGGAACTATCAACTGCATGACCACGTCTCGTCCATCTGCACTTTCCCAAGCCCTTTTCAGCAATCCGTTTTCTAAGGTGAGAGATTCCCATTGTGCCCAATAGCCCTTCAGCACTTCGGAACCATGGCAGATATCTTGCCAATCCGGGCGGCGACCTTCCTCTTTTGCTGTCAAGATCGGTCCAATGTCTTCATCAGTTATCTGTTCTTGTCGACAGTCTTTTGTTGTCCAGCTGTCAGCTAGGAAATCTACAGTGATGGCTTGATCATGTTCGCTTGAGTTTTGTTCTTCCTTTCTGTGGCAATGTCGGCAGTCTTCCGGGCACGGTCTTCGTTAAACCATCTGCATTACCATGCAGGCGCCCCCGTCGATGTTGTACCTTGAAGTTGTACTCTTGCAAACGTTCAATGCACCTTGCCAACTGTCCTTCCGGATTTTTAAATCTTAAGAGCCATGCAATCGCGGCATGGTCGGTACGTAGTGAAAACTCTCTTCCATAGAGGTATTTATGGAAGTGCTCCAACGCTCGGACGATTGCCAGCAACTCTCTCCTTGTAACGCAATAATTTCTCTCCGGTTTAGAAAGTGTCTTGCTCGAGTAATACGCTATTACTCGTTCTTCTCCGTTTTGAACTTGAGACAAAACTGCTCCAAGACCAGTATTGCTTGCGTCTGTGTCCACAATGTACTTCCCTTCGGAATCTGGGAAAGCGAGAATTGGCTGCGAACATAATGCAATCTTCAAAGGCCTAAATGCTTGATCACACACCCTCGGCCACTGGAAGTTTCGTTCATTTTCTGTTAGCTCGTGTAGTGGTTTAACAATAGTAGCAAAGCCTTTCAGAAAACGTCTGTAATATGAGCATAACCCCAGGAAACTCCGAACTTCGTGTTTACTCTTCGGCACTGGCCAGTCTCTTACGGTGTCTACTTTATTAGGGTCCATGCTAACATCCGCTGCCTAAACCAGATGGCCCAGATACTGCTGTACTTCCTTCTCGAATAGAGAACACTTCTTCGGGCTCAGCTTCAGTTGGGCACCGTGAATTCTTCTAGTTAGAACTTCCTTAAGGTTTTCCAAATGGTCTTTGAAAGTCTTCCCGATGACTATGACATCGTCTAAATAAACAAGGCAAGTTTTCCATGTCAGGCCTCGGAGTACCAGGTCCATCAATCTTTCAAATGTTGCCGGTGCATTACAGAGTCCAAATGGCACGACGTTAAATTGGAATAAGCCACTTGGGGTCGAGAAAGGGGTCTTATTCTTGTCTTCTTGATGAAGACCCACTTGCCAATATCTTCAGGTCCAATGTGGAAAACCACTGTGCTCCGGACAACGTGTCGAGTGTATCGTCAACGCGAGGTAATGGATAGCAGTCTTTCTTTGTAACGTCATTTAACCTCCGGTAGTCTACGCAGAAACCCAACCCACCATCCTTCTTCGCTACCAGCACTACAGGAGAAGACCAAACACTTGACGAAGGTTCGATTACTCCCTCTATCAACATGCCCTGTACTAACCCTGTACATTTCCTCTTGTTTAGATGATGGAGGCCTTCGAGGAGGTTGGCGTATCAGTGTTGTGTCCCCGGTATTTATGCGATGTTGCACAAGAGAGGTTCTTCCCAGTGACTGTCCCCAAACTGCAAAACAATATTTGAAATCATGTAAAAACTGTCTGAGTTCTTTTACCTTACCACTTGAGAGGTCGTTAGAAGATCTGTTCAATAATTCTTGCAGTTCCTCTGGTAATTTGGAATTATCCGAAGCACTGGATCTTCGTTGCGTCATTCCGGCTACCCAGGCCACAGGAGTCAATTTGCCTAGGAGCGTATTGCTTTGTAAAGTGATAGCTTGATCCAAAATATTCGCCACTCTAATAGGTATATTTCCGGTTTCGTCAGGTTTTACTAAACTTCTGGCAATTAGTATGCCCGGTGTGCTGACTACCTGGGGTTCGAATATAGAGCACTGGTTACCCCTAGTATCTACCTCGGTTCTAACCATGATGATCTTTTCGGAGTTTGGCGGAACAGTTATGGCCATTTGGTTTATGACGTCCATCGATTTTTCTGCTGTCGTCATTGTTGATAGCATTACCTCTTCGCCTCCGATTCTCAAGACATTGTTTTTGAAGTCGACTATAAATCCGTATGCGTTCATAACATCCACACCAAGAATTGCTTCATCTACAATGTCGGCAACAAGTACTTGATGATTAAACTCAATTCGACCGAAGCGAAGGATTATCTCCACTTTTCCATACACTTTTACAGGCCGTTCAGTAGCTGTTCGTAAGCTGCAAGAGCACCAGATTGGCTTGAGATCTTTCACCACGTCGGGGCGCACAATAGATACCGTTGCGCCTGTTCAACTGTAATCGAGGTAGGCCTTTCTTGAACAAATCCGGTAACTACCAAGCTCCCGCTGTTTTTCTGAAGTGTATAAATTGCGTATTGTCTAGGGCTTAAGTTAGTCAGCACACGCCCCGTTGTACCGACTATTGCTCGTTTCCCTGCTGCTGAATTCTAACCCGACAATCTTGTTGTAGATGTCCAGGTTTCCCACATCTATAACACTTCGGTCTTCCATCCTTTCTTATTTTATTCTGTGGCGCCGACCGTCGAGTCTCTGTTCCTTGTTCTTCTTCCTCATCGTCTGTGCCGTCGCGATCTTTTAGCGCGCGCACTTTATGACTTGTCCAACCAGATGCTGATTTGGCGGCCTCAAATTGCAAAGCATGTACCAGGGCGTCCGCACTGTTCTGGTGTTTTGTCATTCGTAACACTTGCTGTAGTTCATTATCTCGGACACCGGCAGTAAATGTTTGCATCGCAAAACTCGTTCGAAAATCTTCTGGAGCTTCAGGATAGGCCAGTCTAATTAGTCTGTCGATACTTGATTCAAACTCTTGAAGGCTCTCCCCGGCATGCTGTCGCCTTACTCTCAACTGGGTGTAGTACACATCTCGCAAATGTTTATTACCATACCGTAATTCCAGAGCTTTTATCAATTCGGCATAGGTGTTTTGGCTGTCAGGTGGCACTTTCTATAGTAGTTCTGCCGCGGGTCCTTTTAATGAGAGAACGATTAAAACTACCTTTTATGTCTCTGTCCAATTATTTGCGCATGCAGGAGCTTGAAATTGGCGGAGGTACGTTGCCCAGAGACTGCTTCCGTCAAAGGTTGGAGCTTTGACATGATCTGTCCCTACTTCAGGCAAAGTGACTTTCTCTATTAACTTATTTTCTGTGTCTTTTTCTGGCTTTATCATTGGTACAGCCTGTTCACAAAGTTGTTTTGGTTGTATCTTCAGGCACTGGTCAACTTCAATTTTAATCTGCTCTCTTATGTTTGCCATTGAGTTTCTACTGCAGATATTTTTGTTGACATAGCTTCTGCCACAGTGAAGACAGATTTTTCTACTTCAGCTATTTTATTTGACATGGATTCGTCTACGTCAGATATTTTTGTAGACATCGATTCTTCAACACTCGAGACAGATTTTTCTACTTCAGCTATTTTTAATGTCATTGATTCTTGTACCTCCGTTATTTTAGTAACTTGTTTATTAAGCTCACCTCATAGGAGACCCAACTCTGCAGCGGTTTGTTCTTGTGTCTGCTTTTGCTCCTGTATTAACTCTTTGATATCTTCTGTTTCACGCTTCCGTTCCTCTGTCTTCTGCTTACGGTCTTCTTTTTGTCGTCCTTCAGATTCTAAAATCATTATATTTTGTCTTTCTTCTGTTTCTAGAATTAATGCTTTCTGACGTTCCTCAGCCTCTTCTCTTTCCTGCCTGGGTTTTTCATCCTGTCGTTTTTCTGCTTCTTCCGCCTCCTGTCTACGTTTCTCATCCTGTCGTTTTTCTGCTTCTTCCTGTGTCTGCCGCAGCAGTGTTTGTAAAGCTTCCATCATCTGACTAGGATCCATGTTTACCGATTAATTACGAATCACACTCGTCTTGTACAAAGTGTCCACTGTTTCCACTGTTAACCGTTTTATCCCCGTTCTGACACCACTGTTACGACGGTCTACTCGATCGTCGTAGGTACAGTGGAAAACAAATTAAAAGACACCAGTTACGTCACTAATCACACCTTTAAGTTTTACAGTTAAACAGTTCGTAATTAACAACACAGTCTCTACAACAAATCAAATGAAAATTGTTCACACGCAATAAAATGTCCACTAAAATTATACACAATTGTATTACAATTATACCGTCCGATTATAAAACACCACTCTTAACTAATAACCACTTGAACGCGCACAGTAATATCGCTACTATAACTCTCGAACCGCACTGTCAATATATCGCACTAATACTGAACTGAACGTCGTTGAGTAGTGGTATTTATACCGCCCCAAATTACTAGATTATTCCATAATGCGCGATAGCGCCAGTATTCTTACGACGTAATTACTTGCGGTCTTGACACAGTCCGTACGCCCGAGCGAAGTCTGGCACAGTCTAGAAAATGCGTCAACAAGCACGTACATTTCGGATCACTCTGGAACATTCGATAAACACGTAGATTGTTCTGGGATGTCGTAACAATATTAATCGTATAGCAACTGAAGAAGCAGTACTGATTTCCTATACATAAATTTTAATAAACCCATTAATATTAGAAAAAAAATAATACCGAAACACCTTGTTAAAAATAAAATTTAGTAATTCGATCAGTCTAGACCGTGTATAAGCAAAGTCAGAAGATTAATAAAGCAAATTTTAGTAAACTAATTAAAGAAGTAAGACTCTTTTCACTTTGTGGTGAGTGCCATATCCGGAAGCCAAAGGTTTATTATCTCCACATCTTCTTGAATTTAAAATATCAAAAGAATCGTTAAACAGTTTAAACAAATTAGCCACATGTTCTTCTTCAAGTAACAAATATAGACTTGCTTCAGGCGTTGTGTTTGACAATAACTGCGTCGCCAAAAACACACACTGACGTTTCTTACCTTTGACGGTGAGATGGACATGTGAGAGCTTAGGGCACAACTTGAATTCACCATTATCCAATGCCAACAATTTTTCAACAGTCGTCTTTGTGATGTGTTTGTTGTTGGACAGCCCGTCATGTAAAAAATGGTTTCGTAAATGATAAAATACTTTGTTTTTAAGTTATACACGAAAAATCGTTTCACATAAAACTTGTAGCTCACAAAATTCCCTATAATTTGGTGGGTGTCACATTCCTGTACGTCGAAGATTGTTGCAATAGGCCACATTTAAAACTTAGAGTATACTGTATTTTTTTGTATTTTGTGTGTATTTCATGTGAAAAGATCGTTTTTTCTGTTTTTTTTTTGTTTTTTAAGAGGATGAATATTTACGAAAAAGTGAAAAACATTGGAGTCACATAATTTATATACCAGGTGAAATATTTTGAAAAAGTATCTTTCGATATTTACAAAATTGTAATGATAATAACAACAGTAAGAATAATATAGCAAAAGGATCGCAAAATGAAACAAAGGTTTTATAAATAAAAAAATTGAATAAAAACAGCAAATGCAATAATTATTGAGAATTTAAAATTTTAACATTTTTACTTAACTTAATGACTAAAATTAAAATGATGTAAAAATACAAAACAAAATCTTGAAATGTACAAAATAATCATTAAAAAAAATTAATTACATAATTAAACACATATCATAAATGTCAAAATCAGAAAACAATCAGTTTATGAAATCAAATATGTGAGTTACGCAAAAGGAAGGTAGAATCAACACAAAACATTTACGAAAACAAACACTTACGATAAAGTAAAATGTTTACAACTGAATAAATAATTTATTCAGAAATATCAGATGTATAAAGAATTCTTACTTGGGGTGGTTAAACAAGTAATAAATTAATAATTAAAAAATCACTTACTGCCAAAATGTTTCAATTTCCCGGGCGCCACCTCATATCTACAAGGATGTGGATATAAAGGATTCATTTGCCAAACACACAACAACAATATTATGTCTAATGCTTATTTAATTAATTAAGTTGTAGCAAATTACAAATATATCACTCTGTATAGATATTTCCTTAAGTAGAATCTCTTCTCTTATCTTAACAATGAGTATCTCTGAAATCGCGATTAATTAACATTTAATAATTTTCTAACACTTATAATTGTAAATTATAATCTACAATTGTATTTGGCAAATTTAGATTATTGTTTAGATATGATTTTTTAAGAATTTACTAATTGACGTTTTATTTCGCTTCAGTCGAATGCAGAGCACTGATAGGCAGTTCTCAAGGTTAATTAATTATTAGTGTGAGTTCTTTGACTTGAATGAATTGAGTTTATTGACTTAACTCTAAAGTACCATTAGTTTGAGAGCGTTGATTATTCGTAGTTCATACTCTCGGTGACATCATGTGGTCCTCTGTGTTTAGTAGTTGCTGGTCTCCGTAGTCGTTGTAGATTACGTATCCCTTCGCGGGCACTGCACCTCACGATCACTGTTTAATTATTGAAGAATTCTCGAACTGTTCACTTTTCACGGCACACGTATTGTGTTGAATATGAGTGTCCTTAATTGATGTTGGTAAAGTTCAAGTATAATGTTTTTTAAAGTAGTTCTTTAGATTGCTGATTTTATGTCTAATATCTCTGTGGTAGAATATGCACTGAGTCTCTCTGTTGATGTGTTCTGTATTATATAAAAGCTGCTGTAATGTTTATAGTTTCTTGTGAATTATTTGTAATTGTAGAATGTCTGTTAATTGAATTTTTCTTCACTTAGTATTGTACTGTGTATCCGTATTCTCCGACACTTTGTTTAAATTACGGTGAAGTTAATTAATTTGTAAAGTCTGTTTACATGTTGACTTCGCGTGATATTACTTTATACTAATAGTCTGTCGAACGCGATTAACTGTTCAACTCTCTTGCTATGAGTTTAGAATTTAGTGAGAATTATAACAACGAGTTTCGTACGATTTGTGGTATTCACTTCATTGTTCACTTTGAGAAATTGAATGTTCGCACTGAAGTAACCGTTCTCAAGACTCAGATATGCGCACTTCTGAAATTATGTCGAGCGCTTGTAGTTGTTCACGCTTATGTAATGAATCGATGACTAAACATTGTTACCGAGTTAAGATGACTCGTGGTGATCACTTTGTAGATGAGTACTAGACTGCCGTTTTTCTGTTCTGAGATCTACCAAGTAAACTCTCATCCCGCCTACCTCTGCTGAATCTTCCATCTGCTTGGATACTCTTATTGGTTCTTTAGCCAGTGTGACAAATTGTGTATTCGTCATTGGTTTTCGAGTATCTCTGCTTTACACGTGATTCTCTTGTCGACTTACCATTCGTCCCTGATTGTTCCTACAGCCGTTTTCTCTATTTACTAGGAATCTCATTCAAGCACTCCAGAATTCGTGAGTTTCACTTTCCCCTTGTAAATCAGGCGACATTTCTTTGTCTCTCGTGGCCGTCTCCTAGTGTCCAATTTCTGTTACGCTTTGACATAGATACAATACTGGTATTGTTCGATCTGCTGCACCATTGTTTATCTTCAAGTTGCACTCTGGCTTTGTTTTGAGTCTGGAACGAATCTTCCTTTGTAATCACGACTTTCGTCAAATTTCTACGTTGCAATTGTTCTGGCATCTAATGTCGTACCGTATCGAATTGACAAACTCTTTGCTTTCAGTCTGTGTCAAAGTTTTAAAAAGGGTAGATTGGTTTATTGGGGGTTATGCCTTTCTTCCCCTCAGACCAGCTGCCTGATGCGAAATACAACGTCTCACATACATCTAGTAAGTGTCACTCTTTTTGTCAAACAATTAACTTTACAGCCGTAACACATCAAGTTGTCTGTAGGTTACAATGCTAAAAGGACAGTCTTACAAACTTTCCCTTCACACACCCTCACATACTTCTTTGTCAATTATAACTGCTAGTACAAATTATTTTTAGCTATTATTTACTACTTGTACAATTTTATAAATATTTTCAAAAATAAACGTTACAGATGATAAATTTAAATTTAATTAAATGGACATTATTTAAAAATAATACAAGAATAAATCTTACAAGCAAATTATACACTAATTTTTAAAACATGGTTAGACTTTTCTTTTGTAAGAGTTTTTTATAATAAAAATTTAAGTCACAAAATGTCTTCAATATCACTGTTTTAATTGACATTTGTTTCTTCAATACGTAATTCACTTTCATTTTCATCGTCAGTATTAATCTCTTCACTATCAGCAACATTAATATTATAACCTGGCGTATCACAATTCTGACACGTTGATCCTTGGCAATTTTTACACATAACTGTGCATTGCAATCCGGATTTTAGGCAGCGACAACGAAAAGTAGAACAGCCACAGGAAATCAACTTCAAAATTGATTCAGGAGCTGGTTCTAATGTAGTTACTAGCCATTTCTGAAGTTGGTAGTAAACTCTAAAGGAATACTGAGCTGCAGCTGCTGAAGTTGGAGGTAACAGCTCTAATTTTGGAGATGCCTTTTTGAGAGATTTCTGAAACATCTGAAATCTGTACTCTTCTAGTGTTTGCCTTTCATCTTTCGAACCATACAGAATTAGAAATAATTTTCACCAGCTTTTTCGACTTCACTTTTATTTGAATTCACACTGCTAAACACTGCTACAGCATTGTCCAAATTTCTGTTATTCTCCAATAGCTTCAGTAATTGTATTTTTACTTTCACATGGACTGAACTAGTCGTGTCACAGCCACTAAAAGCATGTGCCAGAAGGATAAAACTTTAGACATTTGTGAATTGCATTTGCAAATTTTGCGAGGAAAATAATTTTGCTTTAGTTTTGCCGATATTTGGTTTCAAGAAAAATATATCTTTGTCTGCTGGACTTAAAGCTATCACAAGTAGAAGCAAATCAATATCTTGGCCAACAATTGTCACTTGCAAGTTCTGATATTTCTGAATGGCAGTTTGCACAGTGTATCTACGTAGTCAGATGACTGTCGTATTTCAAACTTTTGTTTTTCGATTTTTTTTTTCAACATTTCAACGAGTTGTTTTTTTATTTTCACTATTAACTAAAAACTTTTCTTGGCCAACAGAGAGGGGGGTTACTTCCGTTATGATGTACTGTGGACTGATGTTCGCGACGTTACTGTTCAGATTTTTTTGTACTGTCAGGATTATCATATCCATCGAAGACGATTACTGCAGACTTAAAAGTACGCGAAACATATTGCACGTACATATTGAATACTTCTTTTAGTGCAGTAAAATTAGATTTTTACTTCGGAAAAATTACGAATGGCCATAACTTTTTACTGTACATTTGTGAGGATGTTAGGAACAACATATAAAAAGTTACCGACCGTAGAGTGTACGCTCGATTATTTATTTAACAAATTAGTTGTAAAATTCCATTGTTTATGGAATATCTCAAAAAGTTTAATTTTTTAAAAAACTAATTGTGCCATTCGAAAGAATGGACAATTTTACATAAACAATGTATATAAAGTTTATCTCTAAAATGAAAACTGTAAGCTGCAGAAATTTTTCTAACGCACGAAAATGTAAGGCGGCGACAAGCAAGTGCAGCGCTCGAGGAGCGCGCGGCCACGAGCGCGCTACACTAAATTTGTTATAACTTTTGATCTAATTGATCAAATTGAGTTCACAAAAATTTTAATGAAAGAAGAATCTTGCAGCTAACAAGATATCATGTTTTTAAACGTGAAAAAAAAATATTTATAGGAATAATACGTATATAAAGTTACGTCATAGTAGAATTTTCTACAAAATTAATTAAAGATCTGCCATTTTTTTTAATTTTTAAGATAAACATCTGAAACTTTCACAGTTTACTCTTGAAATGACATTTAAAAAGGTAAATGATATAAAAAAAATCTTAAAATTTTAGTTCGAAAAATACAGAGCTCAAAATATTCAATAATTTTAAAAAATGACAAATTTGAATTTTTAGGTCATGATATAATTTACCTTATGATTTCCGTCAAGTGACTTCTAACGTAATTTGAGCTGGGTTACGCGTTTCAGGCCATATGACCCATCTTCAGACCTTCACTCCAAAGGAGCTCGTTATAAATTAAAATCCTTGATAAAACAAACACACAATAAATAAACACGTAAAATACAATGAATGAACATATGTGCCCATCGACACAGTCTTGACATGCTACACGCGGTGCACCGTGTCGGTTACTAGTACGCTTATAATATGTTCATTCATTGTATTTTACGTGTTTATTTATTGTGTGTTTGTTTTATCATGGATTTTAATATATAACGAGCTCCTTTGGAGTGAAGGTCTGAAGATAGATGGGTCATATGGCCTGAAACGCGTAACCCAGCTCAGAATTACGTTAGAAGTCACTTGACGGAAATCATAAGGTAAATTATATCATTATCATATAGTGACTTGGACCGCATTAATTATGTTTAAATTTTAGGTCATATTTCAAAGACCAACAACTTTAGTTTAAAATGTGATATTGAAACTGTACAGGTGCATTTTTTGAAGCTTGAAATCTGTACTTTAAAATGGTCTGATTTGTTTTATCTAAAAAATTGAATTAATAATAAAATTTTACAAATAACCAAACAAAAATTTTTTTTGGGTCCGAAATCCGTGAAATTTGTTGTTAAATAAACTTTAATAACGTTTATCAAAAAAATATTTAGCTTACCTAACCAACATATTTTTATACTAGTACGACCTTAAAAAAAGTATATCCAGCGAAAAATAATTTTGTTATTTGTTAATATAAGTGTAAATTGTATAAAATACGAAAAAATTATTTTTTTTTAATAAATCGACGTAATATTTATTTTTTAATAGTATTTTCCTGCTGAAAATATGAATATAAGTTTACCTATATATGTAGTTTATAGTTGTGAGTCGAAAATATTATATTTGAATGTTAGAGAGAGATAGAACATAAGAGAACACCTGCTCGGTGAGTATAGCGCTCACCTGGGCCATGCTACTACGTATACGTGTCTAATAGAGGGAAGGGAGAATTTTGAAAGTAGGTCGTTTACTTTTTCACAGTTTATCTTATGAAGCCAAGCACATCAACCACGTGTTTGTTGTTCCTTGTATTATTTTCAATTTAAAAAGTGTTCTTTTGTAACAATTGCACAAATAGTTATTATTTATAAATGCACGAATTTATATCTTTGAGTGAGTTGTGATTATTACTGAAACAAGTGTGTATTTCATATATTATGTCGAGATTTGAGGTTATACTTTCGACTAAATAGAATATTTTGACGTGATATTATTGATTAATATTACTAATAATCTTCAGTTTTCATTTGCGGTATTTATTTTCGTTTTCTATATTTTCACGCTAAACCTAGAAAGTATATAAAATTTGCACTACTCGAAAATTTAAAATAAGTTAATTTAATGCTTGAAAATAGAAAAATAAATATCTAACCGGAGGTCCGAAGGAACTTAAAAACGTTTTCCTCGGTTAGTTTTTTATCGATTAAGCTAAAAATTTATTTAAATATTCCTTATAACATTTAGAAGGCGTGACGTTAGGTTTTCCCAAAATTTTCAAAAAAATTTCCGAAATTTTTCCTCTTGTCGAAAAAGTTTTTGAAAATTTTGGAAAAAAGGCTGCGGTACAATGTTTAGAATGATATAAGGAGTGTGTAAATGAATTTTCAGCTTAAAATTTTTCCAAAAGTTTCCCTCTTGTAGGAAAATATTTTGGACAATTTTAGGACAAACTCAACGTCACACCCTTCTAAATGTTATAAAGAGTGTGTAAACCAATTTTCAGCTTAATCGGTATAAAACTAACTGAATAGGAACTGTTTGAAAATTTTTTGGTTCGGACCTCCCCTTAACCGCTTTTCCAAAAAATATTTGAGAAAGCAAAATTACAGTGTATACTGAATAATGCAAAATTTAACATTTTAAGGTTTAGCATGATATGATTATTTAGAAGTAATAATATAAACATTTTTTTTCAATTTTTACAGATTTTTTAACCATGTAGAAATAGATTCTTCCAAAGAAACAAAAAAAATGGAGCAGGTTGACGTATCCGAAAGTTGTTTTATTTGCAACAATGAATTAGAAAAAGGTTCTACCGTTGAAGTTAAAATGAAGGGCTTATTGACTTTACACAAATTTTCATTATTAAGAAAAGATGGTTTCGATGCTATGTTGAAAGCAGCTGAATCCATTACGGTACATACTTCTTGTAGACAAAAATATATACAAGAAAAATTCGTTAATGTAGCTCTCAGCACTAAAGTGAACCCTTCTACAAGTATTATCAGTCCGAAAAAGAAACGGTTGAGACTTTCGGCGCCTTTTTTTGAATGGGAAACTCACTGTTTCATTTGTGGAGAAGAAGCAAATGTAATCGCTCAGTCAAAACAGCGCAAAGAATTACGGAGAGTTATTCGTTCTGTTACTTGTGATTAAAAAAAAAAAAACAACAATTTTAAACCATATAAAAGATCTCAGAGATGATTATCATAGGAACATCTATACAAGAATCTGTGCAGCTTCAAGTTTAGTGGCTCATAAGGCTGTCTATCATAATGATTGTTTTCTTAATATAGTTAGGAGTTCAAAGCCTCTTAGCCATGAAGTAGGTAAAATTAGTTCTTTAAAATTCAGCGAGTTGTGTTTTGTTTTCAGCGTAGTATTTTTTTTTACAAAAAGACGGCCATATTATGTCAGCCATTTTGAATTTTTATTTTTTAATATATTCTTTTTCGGTGTCATCAAAAACCCCCTTACGATTAATATGAGCGAAATTTAGATTATTTCCTGAAAATCGGCCATATTGGATCAACCATTTTGAAATTCTATTTTTTAACATTTTATTCTTATTCAGCGACCTCAAAACCCCTATAATATCAATTTTAGTCAAATTGCTTTGAAAATTGTCATTTTTTGATAATTTGTTTAAGAAAAGTCGGCCATATTAGATCAACCATTTTTAAATTCTTTTTTAACATTTTATTTTTGTTCAGCGACCTCAAAAACCCCTATAATATCAATTTTAGTCAAATTGCTTTGAAATTCGTAATTTTTTGATAAATTGTTTAAGAAAAGTCGGCCATATTGGATTAGCCATTTTGAATTTTTATTTTTCGACATCATATTCTTGTTCAGCGATCTCAAAAACCCCTATATTATCAATTTGAGCAAAATTACTTTGAAATTCATTGAGTTATTTCAAATTTGCCTTAAAAAACTGTTTTTTATTGTTTAAACAATTAACAAACAATTAGCGTACAAATATAAGGTTATAACTTTTTTCTGTAAGACATTTCAAAGTGATTTCAAAAGGTTTTAGGAAAAACTATGCCATTCGTAATTATTCCAAAATAATGCATATTTTTAAGCTATCTTTACTCCACTATTTATAATGACTGCATTTAAAAAAATTCCATTTCACTTTGTGCAACAAATAATTTCCATCTGTTATGTAGATGTCTGTCTTGTTCAGTAAATTGTCATCGATATTTTTAAACTCATTATATAAAGCGGACTTGGTGGTTTTTTCATTCCAGTATTCTTGAAAAGAGACATTGGGTACGGTGCAATTTCAAATTTAAAATACTCTGATATTGTACTGCTGTAAAAATGGACAACAGTACATAAAAATAAAATAGTTATTTAAGAAAACTCATAGGGATAAATTCAGTAATATTTTTGGATAAACAGTAAAATTGTAAACAAAAAACTAATTAATTATTAATGCTAAACATAGAGGTAATCTAAGGTATTGGAGTTGTATGATACAGCACAGAGTGAAGAAAATATATGTTGTACTACTAATGACAATTATAAGATTTATAATAAAATTAGATAAACATTAAAATAAAACCAAATGTTAATAATATTATAATATAATAGAGACAAATGAGATGAGTAATGTAAAAAGTCAGAGAAATGTAATAATAATACTTAGTAACATTATATAGTTGTTTAAGAGGAATATTATGAAAGTATGTGACAAATTTAATGATGTATCACCAAGGCCAATGTGAATTGTTATAATTTGATTGTTTTTAAATGTAAGAAAAATTTGATTAAGTCTAATTTTAGTATTAATAGAATACACATCTCAGTGAGAGTTTATGTAACATAATGAAAATTTATTAAGAAGAATTAAATTTGTATAAATATTAAAAGAAGAAAGTCTAATTTCATATTTAATCTCATACACATCAGAGAGAAAGAGAGAGAGAGAGAGAGAGAGAGATATCCTGTAATATTTAAAATAAGTGTTATACTACACACATATCAGAGAGAGAGCTATGTCCCAATTATAAATTAATAAGAAGAATTGAGAACTGTAAAAGTAATTTAAAAGGAAAGGAATTAATCTTGTAAAGAATCGTGGTACAATAAATAGGCCAAAGAAATATAACCTATTCTGAATTTGTAACGGAGTTTGTAAAATATTATAATTAAAAGAAGTAATGAGGAATGCTATTAAAGGTTTAATGTAAATTATTCACAGTACCATCATCAAAAGGTAATCTACTACTGATCGGTGTTGTTATCCCAAATTTGAATAAAAACAAACTAGCATGAAGCCTAGTCGTCCAATTCACACACACGAAGTGAAATAATTAACATAATTAAGATACGTAACACACGAAATTTCTACAAAACACGAATAATAATACCAAGAATTAATTAACACTTAAATACACAAAGAAGAGGATAAAATAATATATTTTACTAGCCAACATTGTATGAACAAGGTTAATACTGTTCGGAGCGACCTCTATGCTGTTGACAAATTGTAAGTGAACTACAACAGTACGAGAATTGAAGCCGGCGCAGTTTGGAAGAGCGGGGATTCAAACGATTAGCATTCATACGGTATATTATCTCAATATTATTTATTAAAATTGTATTAACTATAGTTATTTGGCACTGACTAAAAAAATAATTAATTACTTACAATATTAAATAACCTAAATAGAAATATTAGTTGTCTACCCTGAGATAGAGTCTTCATGATCACATATTTAATACAAACAACACATTAAATATTATACACATACTAAAATAATTAGACAACGCGTAATTATCGCCCAACCAGAGGGGCAATTACTAAACAGACAGATAATTACAGCACAATATATCACCACTCGGTTCTCTGCACAACATCATTCTTTGATAGAGAATTAAAGGATCTATAGTAATACCCTTTTCACGTACCGTTACAGAGGAATTAATGGCACTCAGAGGACGTACTCTGATTTCACGTTTTACGACAATGTCCTTATACAATTTCGCAGACAGTTTTTTCATATCGTTTTCAACAATTTCCTTTGATTTATGACAATTAATACCATCATTTCCAATAATTCAAGTACCAAGTGACGTAACGATTTGCGTTTTTGAAAACAGATCGTGATTAATAAACCAATCATACAATTTATTGACATCTGAATAATTTCTTGCAATTCGAGTTTCTCTTAACTCAACATGTTGTTCAGATGTGAAAAATGTGCTGCAAAATGTTTCAAGTTCTTGACAAATATCCGAAAATGCTGATTTGGTAGTGATCAATATGAATTTAATATTTCCTCTGTAAATCCTCAGTGAACAACGCCACCTTGGACTTTAAATTCTCGATTTGCTGCCTGTTCTATGAGAATATCTGTTCAAGCACCACTGAAAAATATTTTGTTACGCCTTACAGTAAAATAACCTTTCGTAGATTTATCAAATTCTGAGTCACTCATTCTATTTTGTAATTCAAGCATTTGCTGTAAATAACTCTGACAAGCTTTAGCGTATTTCTACTAAAAAGAAGTAAAAATGTTTTTACTTTACTTTTACAATACTTAGGTCATTGGTATGCACTATATAGTTCCTTTCATTATATAGAAGTTACTAAAAATGTGAAACACTATTTTATTTGATACTTTTTTTGACGAAATTCTTCATTTGCATCAGCAAACAAAAAAAAAACAAATTTTTACATATTTCAATATGGGTAAAATCGCCCTGAGACAATATTTTAAGTTAAATATTGAAGGACCGGTTTTGGTCTAGTGTTTAGGGCGCTGGCTTCTAGACCAAGAGGTTCAGGGTTTGATTCCCGGTAAGGTCTGGCATTTGTTCATCATTCAAGTCATTCCCATCTCATTACCTACGCACAAGCTTTGGCTTTGGCATCATCCTCTCTCCAAAAAAAAAGATCATTCACATACAATACACATAAAATACAAAAAATACAGTATAATCTAAGTTTTAAATGTGGCCTAATTGTGTGAGCTACAACTTTTATTTGAAACATTTTTTGATAAAATACTTAGTTTTTAAGTTATACGTGAAAAATCGTTTTTTCACCCCTTTCAACCCCTATAAAACCACCCCTAGACACTTTTGAGTGGTAGACTCATTAGTTTCGTATAACTTATGGTTCAACGACTACAATAAAAAAAACTAGCCTTTATCTAACTTTTCCCTTTAAAGTCAAATTTTTTGACTATTTTTCCTGGGCTATGTAGCCTATCTTAGGTGCGCAGAGTCCTATATTTGCAACAGTCGTTATCGCTAGTCAGATAAGATAAGACTTTCATACTTTCAGATTAGTCCCAAGTCCGCAATAGTGTTACCCTCTCAGTCTCCCTACGATCAGTGTTCATGTTTACATAATAACATCGTATTACAGTTCAATTGGTACTGTAAAAAGTATTTCTTTAGTAGTTAATAACAAATATGTAGCTAAGCGAACGAACCTCTTTGTACGCGATACAATGTGTACGCATATCCTCTTTCGTATGTCTGCGGGAGAGAGAGGTAGAGAGGTTGTGTACGTGTACATGATAGTGCGTGTGTGATAGAGAGAGAGAGAGAGAGAGAGAGAGAGAGAGAGAGAGAGAGAGAGAGAGAGAGAGAGAGAGAGAGAGAGAGAGAGAATGAGAAAGGGAAAGAGAGAGGTGGGAGAGAGAGGGGGAGAGAGGGAGAGAATAAATTTTCACAGTATTTTTAAACAATACTAATTAACTAAACATTTGAAAGAAACTGCACAAAGTTATATATAAACTACATAAATTTTAAGTTACCCTTTCTATGTAAGTTATACGCACTCTATCTATTTCTTATTTGCTTATTTACATTATTTTTTATTTATTCTGTAATGTTTTGTATTCATTTACATCTTGATTATTTTATGTGTTTAAAACTTCATGTGTTTGAGGCGTGGGTCATGAAAAAAAAGGAAAGTGGCAAGATTCAGAGTGCTGAAATGCAGTTTCTTCGAAATACTTTAAATTATACATTGCAAGACAGAGTAAGGAATGAAGATAGCAGAGAAAAACTTGAAGTAAAGGACATAAATGAAATTATTGCAATTTACAGAAGACAATGGTGGAATCATCTGCAAAGGATGACAGAGGAACGATTACCGAAAGCGGCACTGAACTAACTGAACTATAAAGCCATTGGTAGAAAGCTGAGAACCCATCCCAGCCGTCGTCCGATGATGAGATGGGGGCCGAAACAGGTTTACATAACCTAATCCTTGAAGAGGAGGAGGAGGAGGAGGAGGAGGAGGAGGAGGAGAAGAAGAAGAAGAAGAAGAAGAAGAAGAAGAAGAAGAAGAAAAAAGAAGAAGAAGAAGAAGAAGAAGAAGAAGAAGAAGAAGAAGAAGAAGAAGAAGAAGAAGAAGAAGTGTCCCGTGGTTATATTGAAAGGTAAACACCACGGCCACTTTAATTTTATTTTCCGTGCGTTCGGCGCACTGTCGCTGCTTGTTACGATGCCCGCGTTGATATCGAGATTCATGTCGTTCGCTGCGACCTTGAGTGGTGACGTCATTTGGCAGGCCGTGGCGTTCGCTTGTCAATGAAATTTAGTCAGCAATGTCTGAGTTTTTATAAGTTAGCGCTGTGCCGTTCGTCGGCCTCTTTTCTCGTTCAACTTTGGTGCGGCTCGGATTGTGACGGCGTATGCCTAGATAAATTTTCTTAAAGAGCTTCAGGTGAGCCAGTATTTCGGGTTTGTATGTAATATTAATTTAATTGGGGTTTGTGTGTGTGTGAAATGTAACGATTGTGTGTGCGTGTGGCTCAGGCGGTCCATGTTTGTGCCGGTAAATATACAAGCACGTGGTAAAATTATTTTACGCTCAAGATAAAGAAATAATGTTATAGACAGTTCAAAATTTAAAAACTTAAGAATCAGAGCAAGTATGAATTTATAATTGTGGTTCCATGAAGTCTGATTATTTTTTGAAGTATTTATAAATAATGTTTTAGCAGAGACCAAGTGCTCGTCAGTCAATCTTTTTGTGAACTTAAACATGTAAGGTAACCCAGAAAATTGTTTAAGCTTAATATGTATGATTCCTGTGTAACATGGTGAAATTTAGAATTCAAATTAAAAGCCCGAAGGCTGATTTTGACTGGAGTTACTGACCAGCTATTGCAGTATTGAAGTTATAGTGACGTGTGTGATCTGAGTGCTGGGACGAAGGAATGTTGGGGTGGTATGTGT
The DNA here is from genome assembly GCA_034769895.1 of Magicicada septendecula. Lineage (NCBI taxonomy): Eukaryota > Metazoa > Arthropoda > Insecta > Hemiptera > Cicadidae > Magicicada > Magicicada septendecula. The sequence continues at coordinate 464,961,443 of CM068369.1, forward strand.
ATATAGATATCTAAACCGAATATACAAGTAAAAATTTTCGCAGGTTTCTCCGCTTAGTCGAGAGGAAAGGGGTCCACGTGATGGGCACGCTACATCTTCTCGCCCATCCGCAGAGCCTGCGTAAGACACCCCAACGCCGTCACGCCATCCGTCATCGTCCTTCACACACCACCGAAAATGCAGGAACGTATTTAGGGCCCTCCGAAAGATCAGGACGGGAAATTTCCATTATTTAATAAACTTTACACTCGAAGTGCTCCGCAGGTTATCGGGTAACACCCACGCTAAAATCTATGCCTAGATAGAACATTAGACTCATGTTTAACATTACTGAACATGTTTTGTGAGGACATGCTAAAGTGTGGCCATTACTGACTTGGTTATAAGTAACTTATAAGTATTTGTGTTTTGGTTTGCATAGAGTCATGGGTTACCTTTCTATTATTTAAATATTTAATTCTATTCCTGTGGAAGACAAAACAGTTTAAAACCCTTTTTTGACAATATTCAGAACTTAAGAAAATGTAATACTCGGACAGTACTTGCATCTGCCTGCCATGTGACCGGTGATCCTGCACGTTTCTATTTGTTTTCTGATTTCTCTAAATTTAAATTTCTCTTATTTGGTTATTTTGTTGGTTCAGTTTAATTATTCAAATTATTATAATTATACCGTACGATTCCTATACTTAACTAATTTAACACCTTTAACTTAATTTAAGTTAACTTAACACTTAACTTAAAAGGCGACACCTTATAATATTTTTTTTAATTAACTACTAATTTCTACAATTTTATATTTAGGTAACCTTTTAAACCTCCGTTTACTGTGATCACTGCTTTCAATTTAATGTGATTAATCCTAGTCATGGGGAACAGGTAGATGAAAGTACTGCCGCACACTGGAGTAATTGTTCTTTGAATTTAGTTATTAATTATTGATTTAATTATTATTGTATTATCTAATGATCATGGATTGTCTGCTCCAGATACTTATATTTATCATGTGTTCATAAATGGTTCCTGCATCACTCAGGCAATACAAACTGTTGTTTTTGAAAGTAAAATATAGGAAGTAAAAGTTTATAAGAAAAATAATAAATTCAGTAGGTTGGCATGCCATTATTCAATTGTTGAAAATACTTTCACATATTCTTGTTGTAATTAAACCACCATGTGACTTTAAATACTTTGACATATTTTGTGTAATTAAACCATCATGTGAATTTAAAGAGAGAGCTGAATGGATGTCAAGTATTAAGAAAACTCAGACAAAATGATTGAAAAACTAATTGTTCAAAAAAAAAACTTAAATAAAATCTTGTTACTGTTGATCAGCTGTTTTCTTGCAAGACCTGTCACTATGGCTCAGCACATTTTATTTCCATCTAGGCCACGTGCCTAGTCTTAAATATTAAGTTACGCCTTCCCAGGAAAAAAAATCAATTTTTTTGGAGATTAGAAAAAGGGTGTAAAAAAATATTCTGGGAACAAGGGGGCGTTTCAGAAGAAGAAGAAGAAGAAGAAGAAGAAGAAGAAGAAGAAGAAGAAGAAGAAAACTTTATGGGTTCAATATTTTGGGAGGAGGCTGGAACCCGTTTAACCCAAAAAGTATATAGTACGTATATACTATATACAAAAAATAGTATATATTTATTGTAAAATACATAGGCCTATATAGCAGTATATTGTGGTGTAGTTTTTGAATAAATAAAGTATAGATAATCATTATTATTGCAAATAGTCAATTATTTTTTTGAAATATTTAACAATTGTTAAATAAATTATTTAACAATTGTTAAATTAATTTTAATATTATGAGCTTTTAAAAAAAATTTTTTTAATTAATGCCTTATTTTTATTTTTAAACATGACAGAGACTCTCTCTGACGGCGAGTAGTGAGAGTACAATATGTGTTTGTTTTTCTGTAAACACAATAAAAGTCTTTTAATTCTGCAATATAACATACTAAAATTAAACAAATATAAACAAAATCTTAATACTACAAATTTTGATCTGATTTGAATTCAGCTACAGACCTAGACGTAATATATTTGGGGTGTAATACGTATAAGCATATAATTTTATCGTTAAACATAATCAAAATAGAAGTACAGCACGCTGTTAGAATGATTCTGATAGAAAGTAAGCACTGATAACCGGCTGACATTAAAAGTGCAAACGAGATTAATAGAATGTCGTAAAGTACATTACGACAAAGGAGGCATCACATCAGAATGTGGAGAGAGCACCACTCATGAAACGCTACATTTAAAAATGTAATATTAATAATTCTCAAATAATATAATTTCCGACTCAAACAAAACAATTACAGTGGTGTGGACACACAAAAAGAATGGCACACAAAAAGGTAGCCAAGGAGAGTTATGGAATAGAGCCCACCAGGAAGAAGGGAAAGAGGAAGACCACGTATCACCTGGATAGAAGAAATTCAGACTATATTTAGGGAAAGAGAAATTGAAAATTTGGATGGACAAGCAGCAGTGGAAAATGAGAATCCAATCAATTTTGTAATCTTTGGTTCCGGAAAGTGTGTAGACATTGCACAGCCGAAAAAAAATATAATTAATAATGTTGTGTTAGTGGTTATAATCACAAACAGAAATAACACTGTTGCACATCATTATAGAATTTTTTTCGATTAGCTCTTTCAAACTTACTCTTACAACACTGATATTTCCGATCTGATGATGAGTTGTGAAGCTTGAAAGCGCTAATCGGAAAAAAATTCTATACTAGTGTGAAACAGTGTTATTTCTGTTGTAAAATAGCGGTTTGCCGGTGTTAACTATATGTAGCGTACTTACTTTTTGTGTATTTAATATTGTAACGAGCCGTTTAATACTTTTTCTTAATACTTACTAAACTACCGTATTCTCGTCGCTCAGCTCAAATTTTCCGCCTCGCCCTTTGATTGGTTCCCGCTGTCTGGCCGAGTCGAATTCGTCAACTACAGTATTTTTATGTTTATGTCCAAAATTCTTATATTACCTTTTTTAAATTAACCAAACATACAACGATTGATCGGTACGAAGATTTATTTAACACTTTTTCATATAATCTGGTCAATTACAATTAGGAAATGAAACATATATTTATTTTAGCTCCGGCGTTTACGAGTTGCGCAGTTGGCAGTCCGCTCAGTCTGGTTGTAGGGACGCTTGGTTATGGCGTCTGTTTCGTCGTTCGTTTATTATAATATTATCTCAGGGAAAAGTTCTTTGGACTACAGAATGTTGGCTTACAGACTAATAAATGCACATAATTTTATAATATTCCTTATAACTAATACACAATATGTGATCTTTTAAAATATGAAAAGTAAGTTATTGCAAATGAGAAGTAGTGCTCACTTGGTTAAGTTTTTTGTTAGCATGTTACTTTTTTAAAATAGTATAATATAAAATCAAAATTCAGGGATAGATATGGTTTATTAAAGGTGATTATTTAATCGAGTTCAGTTCGAAAAGTTCATTTAGTGACTGGTGAAGTGAAAATAAAATTGCTCATTTACTGGGTAATTGAAAGTTTTAATTTTGGGGTGAAGTATTTAATTTATACTCATCAATTCCTTAATGCAGCTTCTCTTGCGATCCTCTTCTTCTTCTGGAAAACGTCTAAGGTCCCTCCTTGTGTGGATTGATTGAGATCCAAATTCAAACGATCGAATTTCAATGTTCAACGTCCCTCAGACTTGTATTCTGCATCTGTTTCCTCAGGTTGGGTTGGGTATCTTCTGTTCTTCCTCCAGTATTGGTCGTCTATTAATTCGGTTTGCTTCCTTCAAGTTTTGGATATAATAATTGTTTTTAATTATTTATCATCTCATCACTGGTTAATTTATATATTCTTCTTGTACTTCTTCATTCAAATTTAGAAAAACTTAATGATTTTAGGATTTATTGGTCTTCAAGGACTCCATACGTCCACCCTCTATGCTATTCAATAATGGAGTAAATTAGATTTCAACGGTTATTCGTGTAACAAACTCTAGTTGTCATGGTTACTCTTCAAGTTTTACTAGTTCTCATTGGCCAATATCTTATAACATTGTTATATTCTAACGTTTTATTTCTGTTCAAATTTATAAAAATCCTTTAAATTGTAATTACTTTCTTATGCTAGCAGTAATATTAATTATACTAACACCACTGTTTTGCTTTTTTACTAAAGATTATTTTGATATCAGACATAGTTACTTTTGATTAATTAATAACATATTCCTTATTTTTCCTATTGATATTTCTTTATGTAATTATCTTTAAACTGAATATTATTTATACATTTTTATACCTGATATTCTTACTTAAATACCTAAACATATTATATATTCTAATTGACCTTTGGTTATTGTTTTCTCTTTAAACTTACAAAATTCCTTCCTTCATGCTAGGCCTAAAGCCTAGGTTTCACAATACTTCTATTCAACATTCTTTACAATCTTTTTATATTCATTAACTTTAGTTAGTGGTTCATTGAACATTTTCTAAAGAAACTAATTAACAAAAAAACATTGGTGCTTTTAACATCACACCCTTTTATATTATTAACATATTTTCTTACCAGGTCCATGCCTGAAACTAAACTTCTAATTATTATTGTTTTCTTACTTCTATCTCACCTGTCTTCTAAGTTTATTAATACTATGGTTTTTTCAACAACAAAACTTTTATAATAATAATTTTTCACACTACTCCAAACAATATAACTCACTTACAAATTCCTTCACTAAAACATAGTGTCTCCTTCTCCCATCTTCCACTATTTTAACTTTTACATTATTTTTATGTATTTCTTACTTTCGTTCACTTAAATTAATAATGATACAATTAGTTCTATATTCTTACTAGCTAACATACTATTAAAGATTGTTTTGCTATATTAATATAGACTGGTTTTTATTGTATTCTACACTGTATGCACTTACACTGCACTTTTCCTTTCACATGAGGTTTATTTATCTACTATCACTTTTACTTTTACTCTATGTTATTTACATAGTTCGTTGTCATTTATTTCTATTTATGTAGTTCTATACTTCACCTGATATTTCACACATTGTTTATTTAGTATATCATCACTGGGTGGTTATTGGTCATTAACATTTGTTTTATTATCATTTAACATTTGTCACCTTTGTATTAATTATTTCCTTTGCTAAGCTTGATTATTTTTACTGGCTTTTGGCTAGTTTATTATTTAATAGGGTATTTTTTATTTCTATCTTCCTATCTTAGATTTATACATTCATGTTTCTTTTCTTTTCATTTAACACACATAATTTATCTATTTTATTTTTATGGTTTATATATTTTACATTTTATTTATGCCCTATCTTATTTAGTGCGTTTATTTTACATTTTATTTATTAGCTACATTTTGGGGTTACAATGATTGTGGTCACACTTTGGATTACATCCTGGTTTCTTGTTCCTTCACCTTCTCCAATCTATTGTGTTAAGTCGTAGTCAGTGTCTTAGTCAATTTTTATTTCGTAGTGTTGGGTTATCAATCTTCAGGTAATAGGTTTTTATTTTTTCTTTCTACTTTCAGCTTTTTCTTTTATCAATTATTAGTGATATTTGGTGCTATCGTATGTCATGTTACACTGTTAATAATAATATAGTTTCCAGGCAGTACAGTTATGAAACCAAGTAACTTGACTTTTTCCTGCCATAACCTGACTTTGCATTGAGGTAGTCCAGTCTTATAAGTGTCAGATTTTTACATGGAATCTCCTATCCTATTACTCATATCTTACAAGTTTAAGACTAATGTAGTTTAATAATAATACAAACTTGTAAAATATAAAACTGTAAAGAGATATATTTCATTTTTAATGTTCAATATTGTGAAGTGAGTAAAGAATTTAAAGATTTTATTTTGTAGTACTTCTCGTAATCCTACTTATTAATACAAGTTTTATAAATGAGGGGGTTCAAGATAATATAAGCGTTCAAAAGGCAGATTTTATCGTAGTTTTTTCTTTACAAAAGTAAAACATTTGGCTTTAGAGTGGCACACGAGACAGTTCAATACGTGTGTTAAGTAACACGCGCGCGCGCGCGCGCGCACGAGCACGCAAACATTTAGCTTCGTTGTTGTTTTTGTAATTTGTTCCAAGCCTAATGGCCAAAACCGGGACTCAAGGAAAAACTGGGCTGATCCGAAGATCTACTGTTCGGAATTAGATTTCTTCAACTGCTTCAAGTTTTGTTTTGTGTATTACTTTTGTTCGAATGCATTGATCTTGTGTGTCGCTTTCGCGTATATAATTTCCCCTGCAGTCGACATGAGAGAGAGTGAGAGGGAGTGAGAGAGAGAGAGAGAGAGAGAGAGAGAGAGAGAGAGAGAGAGAGAGAGAGAGAGAGAGAGAGAGAGAGAGAGAGAGAGAGAGAGAGAGAGAGAGAGAGAGAGAGACAGACAGACAGACAGAGATAAAGAGCCTTTGAATTTGTGAGTAGGCCTATGTGTGAAAACATCTGAATGTACAATATACAGGACTGTGTGTACTGTGCTATACAGTAATAAATGTAATGATTTCATAATTTTATTGAAAATAATAGGAAACTTTATTCATTCTAACAAAAAGATTTGAAAGATTAATTTGAAGTCAATTGTGTGAATTTAGAAAATGAATATTTACTAACATTTTCTTTGAAACTATTTTTCATTTTGTTTTTAAAATTGATCTTACATCAACATTTGTATTACTTTACAATAAATGAAACATATTTTACGTGTTGATGATAATTTTAATTATGATACTAATACCTTCACCTCCAACACCACCACCATCACCACCACCACCACCACCACCACCACCACCACCACCACCACCACCACCACCACCACCACCACCACCACCACCATAACTACTGCTACTACTACTACTACTACTACTACTACTACTACTACTACTACTACTATTACTACTACTACTACTACTACTACTACTACTACTACTACTACTACTACTACTACTACACTAATACTACTATTACTGCTACTAAGAATAATTAAAATATAAATAATAATATATAAATAATAATAATCATTATAATCATCATCATCATCATACAAATTGTTACCTGTAGGTGGGTAGTACGTCAGATTAGCTTGCAAAAAGGGAGCCATATTATCACACCTTCATATCACTGTCTGTCGATATGTAGGCCTATATTTTATACCACATACTACTAAAATATTAATTTACATGTATTATAGGCTTTACCATGAAATGAGTATACGTCAAGGGATATTTATGGTCCTGTAAAAGAAGGAGAAACCTGGAGGATGCGGAATAACTGTGAGCTAGATTCTACGCTTGAAGGAGAAGATATAGTACGATTTATTAAACCCAGGACTACCTAGTTAGGGGGGCGTGGTGAGATTGGTCGAGACAGGTAACCACATAGAATCCTGTATGGTGAAGTAGACGGGTAGGATGGCTGCAAGGAGTGAAAGCGGATTTGGGAAGGATGGGAATCAGGAATAGATGACGCCTGGTAGGAAGGACTAGCGAGTTGAGGCGAATAGTGAAGGAAGCCAAGCTTCACGCACGGCTGTAGTGCTTTAGAAGGATAAGAAAGCGAAGAAGAAGAAAAAAAGAAGAAGTAAAGAAAAAGAAGAAGAAGAAGAAGAATAAGAAAGAGGAGGAGAAGAAGAAGAAAGAGGAAGAAGAAGTAGAAGAAGAAGAAGAAAAAGAAGAGTACACATTAACACATGTGACCAGGGGTGCAGAAATACACTCCATAGAAACCTGTAAAATTGTAACTAATCATTTGGTCATAAAACTCCATCGATTCCAGTTTTTAAACTGCACCGTTGATTGTTCGGCACTCCATTAACCAGCAGCTTTCATTTAATCAACTCGTTAATTTGTTGTACAGTTAAAAATCAGGGCAGTCAAACTCCAGTGGATTGGGAATGCAATATAGTGACTAATGTTATACAGCTGTTAATAGCTAACTAATTAATTTAGTTAATTAAATTCTGCGGGTCGCATAACATACGAGAGCGCGCGCGCACACACACACACACACACACACACACACACACACACACACATTGATACCTAAACATACAGAGGTTTTCATGATCAATTACTGATTTCACTTGTTCGCTCTGTTTATGCGAGTACGTACATAAATTATTAAACAATCATTGTTCTGTCTAATAGTAAACACTCGTAGTTACATTTAGCAGTGTGGTTACACCTTATGACTCTTACATGATGAGAAAATAATGGTTAGTGCCCGAACTTGAATATAGTTAATTGTGAAAACCGTGTTTTCTGTGGAGAAGCTTACGATTATTTTAGGCGTTGCTTGTCTAGGTTTCGTTTCTCTGTGCATGAGTTTCAGGTGTATGTTACATAACTCTTAGTATAGGTGCGTCATGGATTTTGCATACGTTGAACTGACGTTAAAGCTGAAACAGAATAATCTGCATTCACATCGGTAGTGAAGATGTCTATTTAAGGCGCACATATGAACTTGATCCTGCCTTACAGAGCGCCAACACTGAAGCGTTTCTGATTCTGAGGTATGTATTCTTGCCACTGAGGAAGATCGAGGACGTCTGTGAGCCTTGATAACCGGTTTCCATATATTCCACCAATCAAGCTTATCAACTCATAATTTGTGGTGTACGACTCTGCGAAGTCTAAGTGCTAAGTTACCAGTATCTTTAGAAATTACATCCTACATCATGCTGTATAAAATGACCGTAGACGTCTGATGTTTCGAATGGAAGGCCAAGGGGCTTGAAGACTGTCAGCGAGAGAAGAATCTTTTCCCAGCTTTAAATTCACGATCACGTTGACAGGTTTGTAATTCAATGCGGGGTGCATCAAGTTGAGACGCGTAGAACAGTTCAACAAAGAATTGCGGTTTTTGCGTTTCCTCAGAAGCTGAAGGATCGCGTCTAGGTGGCTTTTGTGTACGCTTATTTTAACCAACAGATATTGTCAAGTAAGTGATCTAACATACTTATTGGTCTTCGTCATTTAATGTAACTCTTTTTCTGATTATATACGTTCTTTCTCAGAAGTGATAGAAAGAGAAAAAAAATGTTCTATCGTGGTACAGATTTGATTTTTAAGTATGATATTCTTAGGAGTGTTAACGAAGTGCCTTTCTTCTGGCTTGACTAGTGCCGGGATCGTAATGTTCATCCCTTGGCTCACAGGGAACCCGCCATCATCATTCTGTCAGCAGTACCACTCGTCTGAGGCAAGGCATATTGCCTAGTAAAGTCTCTCGGTCGTCGCTACGTTGCCACATTAACAGTTTTGCTTGTCTGAAAGGTTACGTGCTCGTTTTCAGCGTCTTTGATGTATGGTGACGCGAAGGTTTCACTTTAGGAATAACATCGCTGACTGGCGCTATGACATTCCTTTATAGGTAAAGCGTACCTTCGTTGCAAATAAGAACATTGAGACAGTAAAGCGTCCCCTCAGCGTCAAAAGTATTATATTAATAATGTAATCTGGTAAATTCAAGTAGAAATATTTATACCAAATATCTAGTACAAATATATTCTTCATGGAGCATTCTCAATTAGTAAGAAATGCAAGCTTGATGGTAAGTCAGTGATTAAAGGGAGGTAGGATACGAGTATTACCGCAGTCTCTTGTCTCAAATAAATGACGAATACTTGGGGTACTTTTTCTATCGGGTTTCATTTTTTGAGTCTTGCTCCATGTCAACGGTGCCCCAATTTATCGGAGACTCAGCAATCTAAAACGACTGTATAATAAATATTAAATATTAAAGTATACCTTCATTATAAATTTCAAGAGTAATATAATAGAAATTTAGGGAATAGGAAATTAAAATAGGAAGCATCACTACACAAAGATTCATAGTTACAAAAGAACTGAAACAAGGATGTTGTATCTTACCAACCTTATTTAAAAATAATTTGGATGACAACTGAAAAAGAAGTGCCTATTGGTTTATCTCTGAATGAGGATAACGTCTGTACACTCCGTGGTTTGCAGGTACTCATAGAACAGGATTATGCGCAAGCTTATGGAGGAATATGCAAGATGGGGTTAGAGGTGTATTTAAATAAATCAGATACATGTGTATTGGGGAACATAAACAGGACTGAGTACTCGACAAGGCCAACAACATATCAAACGCTGCACAGACTATAAGCGTTTAGGATTAAAAGTCAAACGAAATGGGACATTGGACGAAGGAATTCGATAACGTAATATGCAGGAACAAAACGCTATTGCAAAGTTAAACAGTATATTATGGGATAAACGGATAAAAATAAGAATCGGATATAATATATTACTGTCAAGAGTATAACAGTAAGTTTAATACCCTATAGGCCTATATCTGAAGTATGGCCAATTAAAGATAAAGCGACAAAACATTGATGGCAACGGAAATGGACTTTTGGAGGAGGGCGGTAGACAGATCAAGAATGGAAAGAATAACGAACGATAGAATAACAGAGATTATGGAGGTAACATGCACAGAGTGGTAGTCGATGTGAAAGATAAACAATTAATATGGTTCGGACATGTTTGCAGCGTCAGAACAAAGATTACGGAACAGAGGCAACAGAAAGTGCTGGGAGATGAAGAAGTGAGGCGTTGTGGATCGACAGAGATGAATGGTGACTGGGTATCGGAAGACGTGGAGCGTTATAAGGCGATATAAAGGAGGAAGAATTTTGAGAGTAAATAAGAGATATTAATTATATTGTTACACACAATGTTACTCTACTTAAATAATTTATTGAACTTTACTGAGGCTTTCATTTCATAGCTTCTGTTTGAAATAATATTTTATTATTGTACATTGTAATGCATATGTTTCTCATTTGTTCATACAATCTGTTTTTACAGAGGGAAAATAATAATTTACGGTGATTTAAAATTAACATAAAAGGAAGTAATCCAATATGCAGTTCACTGTTTTAGTTATCTGTTTGGTTACAACAGCTTTAGGTGTTTTGCAATATTTGTCAGGTGTTGCACATAACAAACGAAGAGTAATCCAATGGAGTGAAGATCCAGAGTCTTCGCCTCTACTGACTGTTGTCCATGACGTTTACGGCCAATGGATTCGGATGTATTTTAAGTCGTTTGGTGTTCCTAACACTACGTTGTGCGATGAATTCATTATTGTAGGCATTTGGGGAACATGATAGATGTTCTTATTTGTTACAAACCACCATGCATTAGTTATGGCACTGACACCTTTCCCTGAGACCTCTCAAGAAGATGGAGCTCGACTCTGTTTGCTAAAACTGTATCCCGTTAAGTCTACAATGATAAATTTTGACATTATAAGACATAATCTTATTTTTGAACGGGGTTTGTGATTTTTCACCCCAGAAGCCATTAGTGAGCATTTCCAGAACATGGGCCATGAAATTCTAATGTCTTGCCGTTCCTAACACTTGCCGTGGTTCATTGTCTCTCACCCCATCAGTAAATGTGTGCACTGCAAACCGCATTTGAAAGTCCTTTGGTGCTTCAGAACCGGATACTTGCTAGTAGTCAGTCGATACTTGCTTCATACTCTCTCCGGAACTCTGTCGTCTTGCTTTTAGTTGAGCGCAGTAAATATCGCGCAGATGGATCACCGTAACATAACTCCAGAGCTTTTATTAATTCGGCGTATGCGTTCTGGCTGTCAGGTGGCACTTTCTGTAGTAACTTTGTGGCGGGTTCTTTTAAAGCAAGAACTAATAATTTTTTTTTTATTTATTTATATTTTTTTTTATGTGCAGCTTCCAGTGAGTGCTTCAATCAAGTGTGAGGTTTTGACGTGAACCGGCCTAGCTACAGGCAAAATGATTATCTCTATCGTATTTTCTGTGTCTTTCTCTGGTTTTATTATTGGTACTGTGTTCAACAACTTGTACTTTTATGACTTTACTTTTATTAATTATTCGACTTCAGTTTGAATTTATTTTTTAATTAGTAATTGTCAATTTTGTTGCAGACATTTTAATCGACAACGTTTCCTCTCCATTCAACACAGATTTTCCTACTTGAGCTATTTTATTTAACATAGTTTTTTCTTATTAAATAATCTGATTGTTACCAATGATTGTACCTCAGATGTTCTAATAACTTATTTATTTATCTCACCTCGAAATAAACCCAGTTCTCCCGTTACATATTCTTGTTTACGTAACCGCAAACAGAGATCCCTTTTTTCTGCTTCGTGGTTAGTTTCTCGTCCTGTCGTTCCTACGAATCAAGCAATGCACTTTCTGGCGTTCTTCTGTTGCCAGCAGAGGTGCTTTATGTCGATTATCTGCTTTATTATCCTGTCGTTTTTCTGTTTGCACTAGTAGCGCTTGGAAAGCTAAGCTTCCATCATCTGGTTAGTATGTATACAGTTTTTGCTTTTGAATCACTTCCACTAATAAATTAATCACGCACAGTAAAATTTCTCACGATATATGCTTTCCGCTGATGAAAGGTTCTATGTTGTACTTCTGAACACCACGTGTCACGACGCCTACACGAACGTCGTCTTTAAATAGTAGAGATCAAATAATTGAATACCAGATAAATCGTTATTTAGGACTTTAATAGCAGTTTAAATATTTCCATTGGAACGCATGGTAGACACGCATATTCCTATTATTAAATTTTGGTTAATTATAGCGTTTGAATATAGGCCAGTGGAGACGAGAAATCGTGGAAGATCCTGAAAAATAGTCAGAGACTCTGTGAAGTCGGAACGGGCTACAGCCCAATCCATGTAGTGAAGAAGAAGAAGAAGAAGAAGAAGAAGAAGAAGAAGAAGAAGAAGAAGAAAGACTAATAATAATAATAATATGAAGAAGAAGAAGAAGAAGAAGAAGAAGAAGAAGAGCAGTTTAAATGGACTAAAAATAAACACTAGGATTGAAACAAATATTCCAACATACGATACGCATTACTGTAACACACAATAAAGGTCAACTGTTTAACAGTGTCCCAATAAGTAATAGACGTCACAATTATAAATGTCTGCACACAAAAATTTATTATAATCATTTTACACTGAACTCACAGTAAATCGCAGTCTTAATCTGACTAGTTATCGCTCATGATTCCTGTATTCATACCCTAGAGCGATTGTGAGATGAATCTACTGCTTTCTGGAAAATGCGTTGAGTATAATCGCTTGACTGAAGGAGCCTACAAAACAATGGAAGATTCTGTACTACATCACTGCCAACTTTGTTCACATTGTCGCCGACCAAATGACGCAGACGCCGCACGCAGGATGGCTACCTCACAGGCGTAAGTATACATTGTTTAATGAATTGATTCCTTGTCTGGCTCTAGTTTTTTGGTCGTCCACACTTCTTATGACTTTAGTTGGAAAGCGGTATGAGGCTACCTATGAAAGGGTACTAGTTGTACATCTGAAGTTGGGTCAAGCGGTTAATTTGATTTAATTTTTCTTTCTTTAATACGGGCTATTTATTTTTGTGCTTTCCGCACTCGTTTCTTCAGAAGACAACTGTCCGTAACAATACCAACTGGCCTTATTGGACGTTTACTGTAGCAGTTTCGTAGTACAGAAGGTACTAGACGTTTTTATTCTTTTTCTAACCTTTTTTGCCGTCAAGCGTCGGAGTTTTTCAGTCACTTCCGACGTACTAGTCTATCATGTGCGAGGCGTTTGAATTCTAACATTGTCTGCCCAGTTCTATTAGCCAGCTTCTCAATACATTTACCCATTCCAATCTTTGTTCTCCTTTTCCTCTCCTTCTGTCTTCATGCGTTTCCATGCTGAACGACTTCCTTTTATCCATCCTCGTTATATGATCATATCATTGCAACGTTCTTCACCCTACTACCTCGATAACGGTTTCATTTCGGAATAGATTTATGATAGTCACATTCCTAATTCGTTATCTTCTTCTAGGAGGTTTGCCCCCCTTAAAAAATGTTATTTCGCTGTCTTGGAATCTGCTTTTATATTTCTCTAGCAGGGTGAGGTTTTCTGTACCTTGTGGTAGCGTGGTGGAGGAAAACCGCGTAGTATACTCGGAACATGACTTCCTTCTTACCCGCAATTAAATTAGAAATCTGGTTTCCTTTTTTGTACCTTTCTGTATCTGGTTTCCTGGTTTGTTTCCTCATCAGTCTTTCCATTTGAAGTGATTATTGTTCCCAGATATTCATACCTCTTGATCTGGCCCAATTGTCTTCCTTCCCAGTTAATATGCGCGAGTTTGCTTGATGTTAAACTTTAAGTAAGTAAATTTGTCTTTAGCAAAATCGAAGACTTTTTGAGGTGTAGAGTGTTTTATTTGACGTGTGAACTGTCCTGTAATTTGATTTTATCTCACTTTCCGTTGTCAATGTATTGTTGACTTAATAATGAGCTTGCAAATAAAAATGTAAAAAGTAATTTGTAGTAAATTACGCCATTATCCTTAGCTTCTTTATGCTCTTATTACATAAAGCGAACTGTTGTATAAAAAGTGTTGCCTCATTCAATGATACTTCAATTCCCTTTTAACTTCTTTTCCAGCGTTTAATATTTCAATTGCTTATATTTTTAAAGGAATTGTTAATATATCTTAACGTTACTAGTGAATGTAGTAAATTAATATTAGCTTTAGCTCTGACACACATTAACATCCTGGTGTCACTACATACGAAAAACTTTTTGTCAAACGTTTGATCAGAACTTCTATATTATGAGACTAATAGTTATCTATCAATTTAATTTCAATTGAAAGTTTGTCATATTGTTTCAAAATATAAAGAATATTTTAATGACAATTTTTTCAAAATACGTTATGCGTTATTTCATGCGTGAATTACTACTTTCATTAAAATGTGACAGGCGTGTATGGGTTTTCAGTGAACGCTGATTAACACACTTTTAGGTAATTTTCGCTAAACATCAAACTCATATAAACCAAATGACACATTAAAATTTGTAATTAGAGGACACTTTTACTGAATGATGGCGGTGTATAGGCCTACACACGCTCCATTAGTTAGCGTGATGTACCGTTATTAATTACGCTGAATTTCAACGACCGTGTGGTTGTGTTGTATCGGTTGCTTTTGTTCTCTTGTGCGGGACACATAAAAAATGAAATTTGAATTGACGCGTCATTAAATTCTACGAAGTGCATTATGCTTAGTTTAAAACAAATTATACTAATTTGGTGTCATGTTCCCGTCCCAATACTAAGTCTAGTTTTCAAAATTTTTATGCGTATTTGGCGCCAATATTTTTCAGTTTACTTCCTGTTTCTAGTAAGTCTTGCAAAAATAAAAATAAATTTAGCAAATTGGTCAGAGAATTGTTGTACAAGAGAGGCACACAAATGTTGAAATAATTTTATAAGATAATATATTTTTATATTTTAATTTTAATTTAATTTCAATAAAAAATATAGATTATATATATTTTTATCTAAAAATGAAACTTTTACTTGTGAACTTACTGTTTTTTCTTCTCGTCGAACGCGTTTCGGCGTCGTATTCGCCTTCTTGAGCTTAGAGACAGACTGCCAGTATTTAGTAACGGTTGTTGTATGGAAGGTGTAGTGGGGGTGGTGCGTGGAGAAAGGGGATTGGCGCGGGGATTCAAATTAATGTTTGTTTTTTGTATAATTGTGTCAAAAAGTGTATGTGATTTATATTGTAATTGGTCGTCATTAAAAAAAGAAATACATAGCAATTAAAAACGGTTACAACCCAAATTTAATAAACACACCACACACGCATCAAAAACAAAAACAACAAAACACAAAACACCATCAACACACAGCACAATAAATACATCACACTCACATACCACAACTCCTACACACACAAAATCGCCAACACATTCAGAAAACACAAATACAAAATAGCATACAGAACAACCAATACCATCAAAAAACACTTCAATAATACAAACACAGACATAGACAAATATAACAAAACAGGTGTTTACAAATTAAATTGTAATAACTGCAATAGGTTCTACATAGGCCAGACGGGAAGATCTTTTTCATCCCGTTACTCTGAACACTTAAAAGCTTTAACCAACAACAATATACACTCCGCGTTTGCCACACACACACACACACACACACACACACACACACACACACACACACACACACACACAAAACCACGGTTACACCAACATAGACACTAATCTTGAAATTTTACATTACTTACCCAAAGGTCGAAAACTCAACACAACTGAACAATATGAAATATACAAACACCACACAACACAACCAAACAACATATTTAACGACCAATTACAATATAAATCACATACACTTTTTGACACAATTATACAAAAAACAAACATTAATATGAATCCCCGCGCCAATCCTCCTTTCTCCACGCACCACCCCCACTACACCTTCCATACAACAACCGTTACTAAATACTGGCAGTCTGTCTCTAAGCTCAAGAAGGCGAATACGACGCCGAAACGCGTTCGACGAGAAGAAAAAACAGTAAGTTCACAAGTAAAAGTTTCATTTTTAGATAAAGTGTAGTGCTGTGAAAGAAGATGATGAACAATCAAGACAACTATTATATATATATCTGTATTTTGTAATTAACTTATCATTGTTGTATTATTTATAAAGTGTAACAGTTTGAATAACGCATTTAAATGTATGGTGAGATACTTTCAAATGACGTTCGTCTGCTTATGTATAGTGTTTAATAAAAACGAAAAAATAGAAGACGTTAAAGAAAAGTCGTACATTTAATATAATGTTAACGTAGGCCTATATACTTGTTACCCTCTGTTTTCCCATATAGAGCGCCACGTTTTTATAGTTTTGTTTAATTTTGGGATATGCAAAATGAATTAATAACATTTTATAAGAATTTAGATAAAACCGACAAATCAATCATAGATCTGATCCATATACTTAAATTAATAAGTGGAAAGAGAAAAAATTAAACTTGAAAACGAATCTAGTATTTGCAGATGCAACAAAAGCTTTTGACAGTATTAAGTGTATAAGAACGTATATAGTTCATAAACAATTTTAATATTTAAAGCGTATAATAGATTATTTATTACTTAAAAAGCAATAACCTTCTTCTTCTTCTTCTTCTTCTTCTTCTTCTTCTTCTTCTTCTTCTTCTTCTTCTTCTTCTTCTTCTTCTTCTTCTTCTTCTTCTTCTTCTTCTTCTTCTTCTTCTTCTCTTCAAGTGTTAGATTATACAAAGCTGTTCCGGCTCCCATCTCATCTTCGGACGACCCACGTCTCTTCTACCAATGGCTTTATAGTTCAGTGCCTCTTTCGGCAATCGATCCTCTCTCATCCTTTGCAGATGATCCCACCATTGCCTTCTGTAAATTGAAATAATTTCATTTATGTTCTTTACTTCGAGTTCTGCTCTGACATCTCCATTTCTTATTCCATCTTACAATGTATAATTTAAAGTATTTCGAAGAAACTACATTTCAGCACTCTGAATCTTGCCGCTTTCCTTTTTTGTCATGACCCACGCCTCACTCGCATAAATTAACGTGGGTATAATATTATTGTCTTATAAAATTTAATCCTTGTGCTGTGTCTTGTTTTATTTATAAGATTTCTGTGAATCGTTCCACAGAACGAAGATAAATTAATTTATCTTCTCTCTTATATCATATTCAGACTCATAGCTTACTGCACGGCCGAGATATTTGAAACGGCTCAATTGTTCTAAAATGCTGTTGTTTCTAACTATCTTAGTCCTCACTGACAAATTACCTTTAAAGGTCATGGTTTTAGTCTTATAAGTAATAATAATGCTGTAAATATATTCCTCCTCTCCGTAACTGATTTTCAGTGACCCATATAAGACAGACTGGCTTCGTAATAATAGTTACTATGTAAAGGTAACTAGAAACTAAATACCTTCATTCTAAAGATCGCTTTGTGAAAACCATAGTGTAACATAATATATAGTTACGGATCGCAATGTAAAGTTTCATTTATGCATCATGTCAAAGTTTCACATGTTACGCGACATCTTTCTGCTGGAAACCCATAAAAATGGTTTCGTTTTTAATCATTCTTACAGTTAAAATAATGCATTATACACTTTTTGATAAAAGTCTGTAAAAGTTGAGTCGAGTATTTTTAATTGTAGTCTGATACAAAACGTTTAATCAAGTTGCGAGCGAATTGCGAGATATTAAGTAAATAAAAATTGGTGATAATTTTAATAACCAAGAAAAATATATTGGCTGCGTCCCTTAAATTTTAAGGGGCAATCACCGATAACAGTAAATCACGATAGATGTATAGTGTAAAATGTATTAAACATACACGAATGTTTATAATTATATTACAAAGAATATACTAACAACATACGTTATAACAAAAAGAAAAAAAAATAGTGTAAAAGTGTTGTTCGTGTTGTATGATGTCGGGCGTTACCTCCACGCACTTTTTGTTACTTACTGTTGACTGGATCCTCTGCGGTGATGTAGTCCTGTAACACAACTTAATACTATGTTTTTTGTGGGCGCCACTTGGAATCGTTTGTTCCAAGAAAGAAATGTGATTATTAAAGAAATTAAAATTTTTAAATCTTACTTCTATGAAAAAATATAAACAAGTCAGTTTAGCTTGGAAAAATCAGGTAAGTTTAATGATTCTTCAAAAATAAACAAATCGTCTGAAGGACTAACATTCATAAAAAATTATACAATTGCAGAGTTACTAAAGGAAAAAAATTCACAAGTTATTATTATTATTATTGATAATTTTATTTATCCAATCAAGTATCGGCTAGTATTTTCAATTTTTTACTCAGTTGAAAAGCATGAGTTTAATACGTGAAAAAATCTTTACTCTCAGGACGTGACTCCTTTGAACTACCAAGACATATCAATAAGATGCCTTACAAGAAAAATTAAGTGATTTGAAGGTGTGTGTGGCGTGTGCAGTACAACTGTGTGATAAAGGTAACCAGGTAAAAAATGACTTTAATTTTGGTAACTCACGTTCCAATGGTTAATTAATCTCGCACTGGACACTCCTCTCGGGTAGTTTTTCAATCTCGCCTCTTCATGTGTGCACTGAATCTATTTTAAGTCAAAATTGCGATCATTTACAATTTCCGCACTTTTTGTGAAAACGTTTGGCAGTAGATTCTCATTCAAACCCCGCCACTACAAATCAGCTGCTCCGCGTTAATTCCCAAATTGGCCGCCACAGCGCTGATTCCCATGTAGTCGAGAGAAAGGCTTTGTGTTTGTATGTTTACGTTAAGGGGGTTATTGTCAAGTTAGTTTGTCTTTGCGAACACAGCAGAATTGGTTCTCTATTTAAAGTTTTGGTCCCTCCTGGGCCGTTGACGTTCTGGCTGCGTAATTTCTATTAAAATTTGCCGTGTTGCTGCTCTATTTCAGCAACACATTGGCGTGGATTCTTGTAGAGGTTAAGTCAGTCTGTCAATGTACGGGAAAAGCCTTTCTTCGGGTCTTGTGTCGATTTCTCGCCTCTCGGTTTCGCCTTAGCTGCGTTGATCAGTGTCGTGGGTGATGCATCTGTTCTGGAGTTCAAGCTTCAAGTGTTTTTTGGGTCGAATTTGGTCTCTCTTTTATACTAATTCAGGCTGATTGTTTTCATTGACTTCCGGTACATTTGTGTAAAAATTCCTTCTAGATTGTTCGAGAATAAAGAAATGGAACATCATGGAACAAATTTAACTTCCGTCGAAGCTTTTAGAACAAATTTCTTATTCTTCACACTAAGGATATTTCAAAAATTACTCTGGTATTTATCAAACAGTTTTACATTAGTACTCACAATTTGCATGCCATTATTACATTTAGATTCTCTGTTTTCAACTGAATCTAGTGATACTAATTATGATTGGTTTTTTGAATAAATTAACTCTAATAAGTAACACAATATACAACTCTCACCTTGGGTTGTTGTCATTGAAATTCAATTTTTTAGAACAAAAAATTGTTGTGAAATTATTATGTTCCTTCCACAATCTGAACATATAACATTACTATCTTCCTATAACAAAACAAACAAATTTTAACATATATAATACATAGATAATTTCAATTTTACATGGCCCCTGCTCAAGGCCTAGGTTGTTGTCAATGTTATAACACAATAATTAGTCTCTTTCTTTAACATATGTAGTATTTCACTAGTGTACACTCAGAGTTTATTATATTGTCTGTCTTTTGTGATACCTGGTTACTCTTTACTCATATTATTTTTATTACAGGATAACATAGCATATATAGGATAACATAATTGATTGGTCTTGAGATGCCCTTTTTCATGGTGTGACAAATCTCACTCTTATAAGTTAAATTCTTTCATAATTGATCTTATTTTCAACTGAGTTTGTTCGTTTTTAAGGTATACCGAAGTATTGTACCATTCTATTTTATTTTTGTTAACATTTTGTAAATATTTAGCCAGATATGATTATTTTTTGTACTGGTTGATTGGCTCCAGCCATACATGGTATAGGTAAATATTTTGCTAACTTGACTATTACAATGTTAAAGTTAGTCAAATATATTAGTATAGTCGCTTTATATTATATTTCAACTTTCTAATGCAATTTGGTTGCATTTTGGCAACATTAAATCCATAAATCATACAATATTATATGCCTACCACATGTTTTTAGTTAATACTGTTTTGGCTATTTTGACTGATTTTTATTCATTTGACAGCTTTCTTTGTTTAAGATAAATTGTTCACTTTTGTCTGCTTGACAATTACATATAGTTTTTATTTCAATTTGATAATAATTAATTTTTACATGAAATCTGAGTGTTTGGTCTCAAATCCAACACATTAATATTTTTTTGTCATAACAAATATATAATTTTTGTTTTAACTTAGATTATTTCTAATAATGTATTTAAGTCATTTAATACATTTATTTTATTTACATTACATAATATAATAATGGATCATGTCCATTCATTCACAATAAATAGTTCTTAATACTCTATTCAGACTTAATAATTAATGACTTCATTTTGGTTGATCCTGATATTATTTGTCTCTCTCATATGGTTTTTTCACTGTTATTCACTTTAATAATATATATGGGGTTTGTGTCATAGTCATAGTTTGGTCGTTTTTCATGTTAGTAGTAATAATTATTAGACAATATTACACAATTTTTTAGGACTACTTGGGTTCGATACTGTTCACCTCACTTTCCTCTTATGATAGCAATTATGTAAATGATTTCCTTTATGGAACGTTCTGTGACGTTACAACGTACATTGAAATATCTTGATATTATTGTAATATAATGCTGCCATTAACGCGTACTACATTTGTGGTCAGTTATTTAATTTCTGATTTAATAATATTTTTTAAACAAAGAACACTGTTAGCCGTTGAAATGTGTAAAATCAGTTTTAAATTCAGCTTAATAACAAATGGTTAAAAATTTCCAAACAATACAAAGAATATAGATAATATTTTTAAAATAATCGCTCGCTTTAATTTTATCATATACGGTGAATCTTGCTTATAACGAGATTCAAGGGACCGGACAAATGTGCTCGTTAAAACCGGGTGCTCGCTACATCCGAGTTGTCGACTCTCAAGTCAAAATTTGTATACCGTGATTATCGAACACACAGCAAAAAAAAGTCTGCTATAGAAGAGGCTTTGCACAATAAACTTTGTACGTGTTTTACATTCTTCGCTTAAAAGTGAAATTTAGACCTTAAACATTTTTTAGACGTTAACATTGTTTGCTGAATATTGGAGTATAGTGGATTCGCGAAATATATTAAAAGTAAATATGTGGGAAAAACTTATCAAAAAATCAGCCGGCTACTTGGCAAACAACGCAAAACCGTCCATGCCTCATTTACAATATTCATTTTTAAATTACAAGAAAATTCACACTAATTTATTTGTATTTTTGTCCTTCGTTCGAAATTGAGTCGTCAAAATTATATTTCGCACACAGAATTTAATTAAGCTTAAAAAAAGTCATCTATTATTGTTTGTTTAGTAATTTTGTATCTGTAGATATCAAAAGAGTTATGTAATTTATTTAAATATCCCACGAATTCAAGGCTTACATTATTAGTTTCACTAAATTGCGTTAATGATTTTAAACGACTATTAAAAATGCTGTATTGTAACAAACGTTTGTTAGACCTTAACCCATGAACAAGCCTGCGATAAAATGCTCGTTATAACCAAGTCTCTAATGCGTTCCTACTCGTTAGAAGTGAGTTTAATTATCATTACTAAGATACTAAACCAAACAAATCTCGTAGTTTTGCTCGGTACATCCGAGTTCTCGTTATAAGCGAGTTCGTTATTCGCGAGTTTCACTGTATACATAATTTTTGAGCAGACGATAAATCACTGTGTACAGAGGCCACAGTGTTAATTAATAACTGAGTAATTTGTTAGAACCATTCCCACGACGAATGTTAAATGGACAAAAATGATTTATACCTTCGCTGAAATCATAAACGGCAGATGGTTCAGATGGAACAAGTGTTTTCCCCAGAATACCTGAGACATTTTTATCTTATTA
The DNA here is from genome assembly GCA_034769895.1 of Magicicada septendecula. NCBI lineage: Eukaryota > Metazoa > Arthropoda > Insecta > Hemiptera > Cicadidae > Magicicada > Magicicada septendecula. The sequence goes on from CM068369.1 coordinate 464,983,981, forward strand.
TAAAGTAGGATTAAAGTGGCTGGGATGAAACCGAGAGGCAATTTGGCATCGTCTGCTGTTTATGTTCAGTTGCTGTACAAAGCACAAGGGACATATCGACAATGCAGTGCGCTGTGCCTGCGATGAAGTTTCATATAGAGCACGATGATGTTTCGTGTAAATACGACACGAAATCAAATACAGCCTTCGTAACTTTTAGTGCAGAGAAGATAAACTACGTGCAAAACGTCTGTAATTACCCGTGCAACCAGTTTTGTTCACCCTTCTTGTGCAACCAAACCAGATTCGTGACAGAAGGAGACAAGTTTGAGTTTTGTTTGGGTGTCTACATTTTTTTTTTCAATATTACAGGTTTTATACTTCTGAAATTGTAATTTTATTATTACGTTTCGATCACATCAGGAATCCACGTCTTCTGGATATGGGTTTACCACTCCTGATATACCACAGTTGGATTTTCACTTTGCTTCATCTTGTGAGATTCCTGTCTTTAATCTTTCCTGTCTGGTCTGTCTTGATCGACGTTTGTTTTCGATTCCGACGTTATTAGACTGTTGGGAGGCTAGGGCGTCTTTCCTTTTTGTTTCTCACTTTCATTATTTGAATAATTATGTTGAATACTACCTTGAATAGAAAGGGACTGGGTTCTCAAAGGCTAGGAGATGGATACTCTGATACAAAACGAAGGGCAGACCGGGCTCTAACTATGGTGGAAGCAGCCGGTCTAGGAGAAAAGAACTCTTGATTTAAAATTTCTAGTCTTCCAGGTTGGGAGTTGTACAGCAGGCTAGTAGCTAGCTTATACAAAAGATTAATATTACTTGCTGGTCTCATAAGAGCCTCGGATTTTGGACGGGATGAAAGCAGAGACGTCAGGAGATGGGCCTGAGTATAGGGAATATTGTGGAATTAGAACCACAGATCAGGGGCTATTATGGGACTATTAGTTTAAGGGCTATTCCTTATAATGGAGATGGTGATGATGATTATTATATTTTGTCTCAACTGTATCTCGAATGTTTAGTACTGAATATAATCTTGATTAAGTTATATTTAAGCGTGCGTTGGAGTTCTTGTTATCATTAAGCCCTTGAAAGATACGAAGAATAATTTGATAATGATATTGTTTATTCTGGGAGATTTCTTACCTATTGTTCGACATGTAACTTATTGAGACTAATTCAAAGCCTTAACATTATCCAGACCACGGTCAATGTGCAGTTGAAAGTTTTTCTTATTCTCAAGTGTTTGTGGAAATACGTAAGATACAGAACTCTGTTAGATTATGAAGACAACGATACAAGATCAGGAACTGTCAGATATGTGTTATTGGTAATGTACGTTTGCTCTTGTCGCTCAGCTGCAGGACAACCGATGACAGATCCATTAACTTCCGACCAAATTTATCAGTACATAGCATATCTTACATTACAGGAAAAAGATTGTAGTAGGCCTATGTTTCAGGTTCAGCATATGATGTTAAAATGATTATAATTCCATGAAGATTGAGAGACTGCCACTGGATTGACATGATTGTCGTTCATGTTTCTGCCACTGAAAAATGAACGATTTCATACAAACACGGCGTAGCTTGTTATGGAAAAATGAAACTGATTTCGAGAATCAAAGGTAGTTCACGTTTCGAAAAGGCCTATTTTATTTTCACAAGCGTATGCGCCAGAGCATAAAGATGCATCCCTTTATTGAATCAGTAGGAAATTAGATAAGAGAATATTAACTTGCCGAATATTGTTTCTTTTCCGCACGTTAATTTATACACGTTTAAGGAAATTGCCATGTACGTTTCGGTATAAGAAGACAGTTATTCTGTTTTATAGTAATGCAATTACGTATACCTACTAATGCTAATTTCACGGGGGTTTTTAAAACGTTTTCTGAGCGAAAATCTAAAAACTAAATAGGGTAATAGAATATACAGTAAGTTCATATTCTTCCGGTTACACAAATTATTATTGACTAATACGTTTATGATTTACCCCGTATTTCATTTAATATAACTGCAAGGATATTCATTTTCCACAGTAAAATTATACGTATCTCGGTGTAATCCATCGTCACCATTGTCAACTCGTTGCAATCAGTAATAAAACTGATTTACAGTTTATCAAAATACGTTCAATTTAATTATAAAAATAAATATTAAAATTTTCTTTATAATAACTCTTGATGTTCTTGTTGTTTTCTGCTGTAACGGAATATTGTATTGTTTTAGTACAATATACATTTATTTTAAGTAAATTTTATATTGTTACAACGGTCTACTTGATTGTCGTAGGTACAGTGTAAAACAAAATACAGGACACCAATTAAGTCACTAATCACCAGCTTTAATTTTCACAGTTAAACAGTTCGTAATTAACAACACAGTCTCTTACAACAAATCAAATAAAAATTGTTCACACGCAACAAAATGTCAACTAATATTAAACACAATTGTATTACAATATACCGCCCGATTATAAAACACAGCACTTCACTAATAACCACTTGAACGCACACTGTAATATCGCCCGATAATAACTCGAACCGCACGTAATATAACTGAAAATTAAGGCCGCTGACGCCTTGTGTTTATACTCCGCTCACAGACCAGAATATTCCAAAATGCGCGTTAGCGCCAGTGTGTACGACGTAATTAATTGAGGCCTTGACACAGTCCGCGCGGGTGGCGGCTTCCAGAAAAGTCTCGCGAATGGGTCGAGAATCACATATGCCACACAGATTCCGCTGGATTCAACTGGAACATTCGATAAATATGTAGATTGTGCTGTGATGTCGTAACAATATTATTAGATACACCTTACGATTTTTCGCATAAGTAATAGTTGATAGTTAAAACACAGTTTGCAATATTTTGACTTTCTGTTTATAGGTGGGAAAAAGCTATACACAAACTGTGCAATTTTTATGTTGCGTTCAATATACCAAAACGTACATCTTTAAATGTATGATAGCGAAATCATAAATTTTAAATGTGGCCATAATTTTTACAGAATTTAACTCGCAGTAGTAAACAAAATCTGGCATCAAAAAAGTAAATGAGGTTTGAACAATAAAAACAAACAAGAAAACAATTACTAACAAAACTTAGGTGATTCATTAAATTACTGATACTAATTAAACATAAGTACGAACTATTGTATTATAATCAATACATACGAAATACATTATGCTTATAATTCTGAAGTATTCTAAATTTCTGAATATATATAGGAATTAAATCAAGCGAATCAACGCAACTAAGCAAGAAACAACATGATAACTTATCAGTTTTACTAAATTACAAGTAAAGAGTAAACTGTAAAAAGCTCAGATGTAATCAAAACTACAGGTATCATACAACGTTGGGGTAACAGGGTATTGAAAGATGTATAATTAAAAGCGACATTTTGATTATGAAGTTTTATGTTTAAGCCTAATCGGTATTCCATAGTAGCCTACCACATTTGGTTTACAGTTTCTTTTGATACACTTAGGAACGAAGTAATTAAAAACATTTTTTTTGGTTAAGATTTCTTAGGAAACTCAGTGTTCAAAAAAAAAAAAAAAAAAAACTACTGATACTAAGGTTGAATACAACGCTCGATCACAACTGCGAATTAGGGAAAAATTCTATTCTATTGTCAGTGGTTGAGAGGTTAAAGAGATTTAAAATTTATAGTAACATAACTACTACTTGTGTACTTAATGGTGGCCGGCAACCTTGGTGAAAGTGATATGCGCAGAACCCTGTTTTTTGTCAGTGTAACGGCACATCTCACTGAGTGCGTAAGTGTTGATGCGTTTTCAAAAACATATACCGTGAAATATTTACCGTGTAAGCCTGTATTTTATGTAATTATTATTTTCAACATAAAAACATATCCTACGCTACGAAAACTTCATCAACTTCTTAAGTCTAGTGTAACTTAACAAGTCACATCAACTTAGTCTAGTGTTCATCAACTTTCAAGGTAGCTTATCATGTTTAAGAAAAGTTATTATAAACTTAGGGTTTAAAAGGAAGAAGATTAGAAATAACAGAAGTGTATTAAATGAACGTCAAGAGAATAAGGCAAAAAGAATTGAATGTCTCAGTAAAATAAAAAAACAGGACAGAAAAGCGGCCAATACTAGTAATTATTTATTATTTGCATTATGTAACAAATAATATTGTTCTGGTACTACAAATATATATTTGTCAATTTCGAGTAATACTGAGTAAAATTACAAATAGCAGTTAGTTGAATGAAATCCGGAAATGTCAACAATGCGCGAAACCAGATTTGTAATAAATAATTAAATAGTTAAGGGCACCAATAGTTAAGGGGGCTGTAGCAACAGTGAAAAGCCGAACGTTTTTGAAATGAAGTGTTACAACTGAGCACACTTAGTCTCCCCACTACCCTCACTTTTCGCGCAGCTATGGAGCGGCCACCGTAAAGTAACGCGATTGTATAAAAAATGTACTCTCGTATTTCAGAACGCGTGTTTTGTTTATAGTTACAGAAGTACGAAAAAAGTGATTAAGAGACTGTCTTCGAAAGGAAAGAAATTGCAAACCCACCAAATTCTGGGCTGAGGATAAGAAATAGAACATAATATGTAAGGAAATGTCCTATGCGCGGAGTACATATACGAGGGTCGTCCGGAAAGTATTACCCGTTTCCGCATACAGAGCGCGCAGTGGTTCAACGGATGTCTATTCCTGTTCAGTCATTCTCATTGTTGTGTCCAATTAGCCTGTATAAAGTTTCATTGCATTCCTAACCGTTTCGTTGATTCTGTGCATGTTTGAAATGTTTAAAAAAAACGTTTGAGAATCCCGCTGCGTGAGAAGTGAGATCTGTGATTCGATATCTTCATGCAAGAAATATGCAACCGTGCGAGATTTACCGTCAGATCAACAAAGTGTATGGTGATGTGATGCATGAATCATAAGTACGGGGATGGTGTCGCAGTTTTAATGAAGGGAGAGAGAACGGCCTTGACGAAGAACGACAGGTCGTCCTTCCGTCATTACACATGATATGCTGCGTCAAGTTGACGAATTCATCAAACAAGATCGATGTGTCACACTCAATGAAATTAGTAAAAAATTTCCATTTAATTATCGCACTGTTGTCCACGAAATTGTCACCATTCACTTGAACTACAAAAAAATTTGTGCGAGGTGGGTTGCGCATAGTCTTAAGGCTCCCCCACATAGAGGCGATACGCAAGTCCGGACGATATCTTATTATAATGCGATAAATGAAGGCCACCAAACTCGTACGGGATACCGAGTATTGCGATATTTTTTTACTCGGTATATCACATAGTTATTTCGGTGTACCGAGGTAGGTCGGTAGACCGCTCGGTATACTGCACGGTAGGTACCATGGATTCGTCTTTTAGGAAGAAGTTCTACTTGTCAGTCACTCTTGATAAAAACGAGTGTCACACACACACACACACACACACACACACACACACACACACACACACACACACACACACACACACACACACACACACACACACACACACACACACACACACACACACACACACACACACACACACACACACACACACACACACACACACACACACACACCACATGCTCATGGGCATGCGCACACGCACAATACATAACTAATCAGATGGGTGTCACATTACAGCCCTATCTTAAGCGTTGTTGTTACAGTGTGGGTTGGTTTGTTTTCTACTAATTTGGTATGACGAGAAGCAAAGTATTCACTTTATTCTAACACAAAGACCCACATAAAAGTAGGGAAAAACATTCGCGTAAACGAAGACAAAGACTAGAATACACAATTACTAATAATTTCTAAGATTAAAAATGTGTTCAGTAATGGATTTAGTACTGTAAAAAATTACAAAAAACCCCGAGCAGGTGTACAGATCCTCTCCATAAAAAACTAAATACCGATTTGTAAAAATAAAATATTTTAGGATTAAACTGACCTGTAATCTTTCTCTCTCTGGTTCCATTATCTCTGCGTTTACCTTATAGCCTGAACCAATTTTCACTTATTATAAGCTTTGTCAGAGGCTGCCACTGGGAGCGCTGTCTGTCTTGTTCTTGGCGACGGGACCGTCTTTTGAAAGATCGATGTTGTGTGTGTGGGGTGTGATATGTTCGAATAATATCTGTGATTTGAATTGTGTCTGTTCGTTTAGGATGTCGTTTTTATGTGTTTTTGTGTGTTTGTATATTTCTAGTTGTTCAAGAATGTCTAGTTTTCGGCCTTTTGTGTGTACGTGTAGAATAACCATGTTGCTGTTGATGTTTGTGTATGTGTGGTTTGCTTCAATGAGGTGGTTTGCAAAGGTGGATTCGGTAGTGGTGTGTAGTGTCTTTGTGTGATCAATGTATCTCTGTTTGAAGCAACGTCCTGTCTGGCCTATGTAGAATTTGTTGCAATCTGAGCAATGTAGTTTGAAAACGTTAGGTAGATCAAATTTGTTTTGTTATTTGTGTGTGTGTTCTGTTTTGTTTGTAGTTTTGTATGCGATTCTCTATCCTGCTTTTTTGAATTTGTGGGTTATTTTATCAGGTTGATTATTGATGTATGTTAGTGTTATGAATTTGTTGTTTACATTTTTTCCTATACTATTTTTGCTTAGAGCGTCTCTCCGAATAAGACGGGCACCTGATAAATGTGCGTTCCGTTGGAAAAATTTAACTAAATACAAAACATTTATCCTGAATCAATCGAGATGAAAATATTGTAATATGGGGGTACTATAGGGTACCAGTTGTTATGTACGGTACGCTATTAGTTTCGAAGGTTATAAGAACCGCAGTATAAATGGGTAATAACGATTGAAACTTCTAAAATAGGCTTGTAGTAACTGAAGGCCCAGGACGGAATCTGAAGTTAGCCTTAGAGACGATGAAAACACGAAGTGGTATAAATACTAATTTTTTTTAAAGTAACAGACATCTTATAGGCGATGCCTGGCATGACAGTAGTGATTTCATTTGTAACAGACTTGTCAAAAAAAAAAAAAAACAATTTATTTGTAGCACGTTCTTTATTCATTATAAAATCTAAGGCCAAAGTTATTTTTCGTGGAAAATTCCGCTTTATGGTGTAATATGCTATTTAATTTAATATCTCTCACCGGTTTCTCCTCCCGTCTTAGGCTATATCAAATTTACGGGAGCCTACACGGCTACCGATTTTTTTTCAGAAATAACCTTTAGACTTTCTCTGATGGTAAACAAAAATTATCTTAACAAAGCTGAAAGTAAATACTGGATACCGGTGTGATATAAAATGTAGTGTCATATCTCTTATTTAGTGTGATATAATTACTTGCCTTATCTGCTTTTTGTATTAAAGTTACTGACCTTAACAAAACTCAATTTATTCTATCAAATATTCACACATCCCCTTCAAAAACATATTTTCTACGCGCGCGCTAACACACACACACACACCCGAGCGCGCGCGCGAGAATAACACAGTGCCACGGACTTGTCTCTTCTGTGTCATAGTGAACGTTATTTTTGTTGAATATTTTAATGTTCAATGTTATTTTTCTAACTACGTCAGCTTAAAACATCTTATCTGTTACAAATTGTTAACTTTGACGTTACGTTTTCTTTCATACAACGTAAATCAAACCATTCATTAACCTATAATTATTATTAAAAGGTATTACCATCATCGAAACGCTTTTTAACCTATCAAGTAAACAATTTCAGTGATATCATAAAAGTGTTTTGTAATAAGTGTTTTAAATAACAGCCACTGACAACAAGCATAGTAACTAAATTGAGGAACATCTTTCTTAATATGTCGATCAAGCCGTAAAACATGGGAATCGTAGAGAATTTTATAACATTGTTGAAAGTTTCAAATTTATCAAGAGTGCCTTTTTTTATACATAATAATTCTTGTTTCACGTGATTACACTAATATTACAAAAAGGGAAAATAAGTGTTTAAACTGTAAATATTATTGTACCGCTTTCTGTAGAAAAGTAAGACACATGACTTTGTAGCATTACACGAGAGAGTTCGCTATCGGTAAGTACGCATGTGCGTAATAAGAATGTGTGTGTCACACGCACGCGCGCGCGCGCACACACACACACACACACACACACACACACACACACACACACACACACACACACACACACACACACACACAGCACCACTGTCAAGCCTAATGACCAAAACAGAGAATCAACGAGAAACTGCTGCTCTGATCCGACGGTCGATGTTCGGAATTAGATTTGCCAAGTACTTCAAGTGTCCTCGTTCTGTTTCTAAGAACTGATTCTTGCGTTTGATTTCACCCCGTCTACCAACTCCCCTTCTTTTGTATTGCTCTATTTGAGAAAAGATAAAGGATGTAGGCGTCTATCTGTATGTTTCTGAAAGATGTACAGACGGTTTACTTGTTTATCAGTCACATTTACGTTTTCTCTTTGTTCTAGCATTCAGTTATGCACTAAAAAGGATTAAATTGTTTTAATATTTATTTGGTTGATACCTTTTCAAGTAAAAAATTGTGTTGTTTTGTTCTTCAAGACCACACAGTATTCGTTTAGCAATGTTTGCAGTCGAAAAATTCTGTTCAGTACATTTAGTGACGTGCAATCGCCATTTTAAACGTAGACCTGCATTAACTTCAGTAATGTTGATATACACTACTTAAAATAAACATATAACCTTTGCCAAAAATATGTTACCATTTCCCAATTTTTGGTGTGTTAATTACTTTGATTAATTACAACATATTCGTCACAATCATTATTTCACAAATTAGGGAAGACAGTCCGACGTTTAACTACTGTTTCTCAAGCATCTGCTCCATTCTACTGGAATCTGGGTTAAGTTATGAGAAATTTTATTCAAAATTCAAATTCCGTATCTCTAACAATTTGACAGAATTAATATTTCTCAACACTCCTTGGATATTTTGGATCGCCTTCATTTTATTTGTAAGCCATGTTTACAAGAAAATGTATTGTTATTACTTTTTGTAATAACTCTGACAGTTGAAAAAAAGATATAATTTTGAGATTGACCTAATAATTAATGTATTTCATTCAAAGTACTGAGTGAGTTTTGCAGCTGAGGAAGCTTACTAGTTCTATTAACTGGACATCATTAAAAGCCATCGAAGTGGCTTTTTAAATTTGAGGTATTGCCTGCTTTGAAGTTCACTATAATGACTGCACTTGGCATTTTTGTAGATATAATTTTTATGGGCGGCATATCGTTACCACTCAGTGGCGTTTCTACCGGGCAGGGGGGATCAGAGGGATCAATCCCCCCCCCCAGAGCGAATAAAATTTTAGTGAAATTCCGTTATCATTTAACGTAGGCCTATTTCTAATGCCAGTTGCGTGTGTTAAAAATAAGACTTATAAATAAATGTATAAATAATTAAATGGTAAGGATCTTAATATCTCATATGTCATGGAGGGTCCAACTTTCAAGCTAGTCTCATCCACCCCCCCCCAACAGGATCAGCTCCTAGTTATGCCACTGTTACCACTACATTCAAAATATTAACAACTGAACATTCAATTGGAAACGGATTGACATAATATATAAGAACGTAACGCATATGTTGACTTTAACAGGTATACCTGTGTACCTTGGTACGAAAATGTTACGTAAAACCATCAAAAACTGAAATTTTCGCTATTTTTTAATGCTTTATTTTATTACTATTAAAAATTATAATTTTGTCAGTATTTAACGAAAAATAAACAGATAACATTGACTGCAAAAAATTGAAGGCAACAGTCGATTGGAAGGAAACATCGCTACTGAACCATCTGTGGTAAAAACATCGAACATCGGACGTCCACTACCTATGATTTAAAATATCGTTCATCGATGCTTACCCCTAGTTGTAGGGCCCACCTGATATGTCTAGGTGCTCTGTGCGAGCTTACTTCGTATATTGGACTCATTAAGATCTGGCCATATTTGTCTGTTCGCCAGATCCCCAAACAGCATTGCCGGTTGCAATTATATGAACTCTGGTGTCATTATTAGAGGCATTATTACAGCGTTAAATTTAATGGAAGACTGCAGTCAAAATGTTAATTCACAGATATAATTATTAGGCTTATTCTTCCGAACAGCAGTGGAGTGGACACATAATATGTACACAGTCATATGTCTATACCAGATCTATACCACACGCGCGCGCGCGCGCGCGCGTGTGTGTAAAATGCTATAATAAAATGTTTATGGAGGGGAAAGAGATAAGCTACATAAGCGTGGGATGAGAAACACAGGAAAGGAGTCATGGTGGTGGATGAAGTTGGGAAGGATTCAGAGCATACAGCAGAGAGTTTAGAGTAGTAGGTTACAGAAAGGGAATAAGGTATCCAAGGGCGTGGATGGCGAAAGAAAAGCTGATTTAGAGGGAGGTGAAAGTAGCACATTTTAATATGTAGACCCTTTTCTGTCTTCCGCTTTGCACCTTACTCTAAGCTCTTGTATTACTACTCTCAATCCTTTTTATAGACTTTTTTCTCAATTCGACAGGGACACATCTGTGTTTCAACTATGACACTCATATTAATAAAAGGTTATTCGTTCCTCAAAAGTTATTTAACAGGAATGTAAAGGACCAGTTGATATATCAGTGGAGCCACCTTCAGCTACACTATATTATATTACAGACAGAATATTTCCTTCCGTGTAGGGGAGTCTATTCGATTATTCGGTTAGGTCACTTCTCGTCGTCCATCGTCAGAATATGGTCATACCACCTCAATCTCTTATGTCCGATAGGTTCAAGTATATTAAATATTGATTTTCATGACTCTTCTTATTTCTGAATTCCTTATTCTTTCAGTTCTCATAAACTGGCAGCATATAAACAAGAGTATATTTCCATAACTTATATTTTAGATGCATGTTTTTGATTAATTACCCATTATTCAGTACCGTTATGCTGCAATACGTTCTAAACTGGTTCTGTACATTCTTATTTTGGTGATCCGAGAGACAATGTTACTCCAGAGTATCCCATTTAATGACTTATATTAGACACAAGCAAATTCATATAACGATTTCTGCCTACGTTGCAGAGAGATCATATTTGACATAGTGACCAACACCAATGGTTTCAGCATGTATCCAGCTCATTGATTCATGTTTCGTCCGTACAAATGAGTGAATGTCGTTAAACACCGCTTTCAAAACTTTGTTGTTATCGTATAGCGTATAATATTAGTAAGTGTCGTTTATATGCATGTAAAAAAATCAGTTAAAGACACTTAATATAATGATTAAAACTTTTCATAAAACTTTTACATTTTCACAGACATTTATGAGTACTCTCCATATTAAATATCCTTAATCTTAGACGAATGTATGGTCAGTCCACGGTTCTTATATTCTTCACATATTTTTTGTAGCATGTAGTGTTCATCACTTACATTTTCTGTAGAATCGTTTGTCATCTGCAAAATGTAGACTATAGTCTATCTTATCCAACTGCTATACATATGGGCCACGTTTTCCCTTCGACTTTTCTAATATTCCTACTAGACAGATCTTAAACAGTGTTGCTGCGAAACAACAACCCTGTTTAAGCTTTTTTGTGACTCTTACTTCTTGTCACTTCCCTTGCCCTAACTTTATCGAGCTTGTCATGTTTTCGTAAAACTTTCTCAGAGCGTTAACGTTCACTAACGGTATTCTATGATTTTAGCACATACCAGAGTTTATTCAGTGGCACGCTGTCATATACTTTTTGGAGGTCTATGACTACCGTATGGATTGCTAAGTTGCATTCAATTCTCTTTTCAATAATTTCCTTTAGGCAAAATGGGTCATCTATGCTGGAGTGGCTTGCATGAAATGCCCTCTATTCTTTAGCGTCTTTCCAGCTATATTCTGTCCTGTTTCTTATTATCTTCTCGTGTAATGGACTGACTAAGCTTGTTACACTTAGACCTCTGTAACTTGTACATTCTATCCTATCTTCTTTATTTTTAGACACACTGCTGATGTATGCTGTGTCATATTCTAGAGGTACTTCCTTGCATCTTAGAAATATTGTAGCGTGACAGATGTAAGCATAATATTGAATGGCAATTGATCATTAGAATAATAAAGTTATAATATTTAAATTTGGAAGAAAGCATTAAGTTTAATATAAAAAGATTAATTTATAGCAACTGTGGAAAGAAATCATTATTATATAAAGAAAATACAAGTTCAAATAAAAGGAGTTACTAGCGATGAGTCATCCAAAACCAGTCTCATAACCAAAGGTTTTCAAGGTATAACCCAGGAAGGTAAGAAAGTAAGTAACCAAGCAGTACAGAATATGACCAAACCCACAACGAGGGAGAATAAATAGAATAGAAACCCTAAAATAAGCCAAGATCAACCAATACAGGTGGTGTATTTCTAAAATAAAGAAGAAGATGGAGAAAATCCCAAGAAACCTGATGGCATCAAGAAGAAGATGGAGAAGATACCAGTCCCAGAAGGCAGGAGAAAAGAAGACTGATGAAAGAAGAAGAAGGCAGCATCCTGAAGAAGATGTCATGCTCTTATAAAAGACTCCCAAATCCCTATATCCCCAAAATAAATATTTAAAAATAAAAGTATAACGAAATGAAAAAACACATGTATATAAATTTAAGAGAGAGAAGTGTATAAAGTAAAAGTTGCCTGTGAACTAAGATGAAACAGTAATATAGTACCCATGGAACAAATCTCCATTGAAAAACGCTAACCAATTTATTGTGTTAAAAAGACTATACGACCATTTAGCAATAACATGATATAAAAGTGCAAAGTGAACCAGTGATAGTTTTGGGTACTATAGAAAATGAACCTTGTGTTTCATTCTTGGCAATCACAAACATTGAATGCAATGAAATATGCAATTTTCAATGACTTGAAATGTGTACTGTGACAATATGTTGTTCATAAGACATAAATCTGTTTAAAATAACATTTTTTTATATGCAAAAAGAAAAACAGATTTCATAATATTTTTTGAACAATTTATGCTATTTATTTATTAATGACAGGGTACAATTCCCCAAAGACAATGTGTAAAAGACGGTATAAAAACTGTAGAATCCTACTTATAATAATAGTTAGAAATAAGAATATAAATATAAGGTTTTTATGTATATAGTAAAAGAATGTTTAAAAATGTTTTAGATATAAGGCCATTTGTTTGGGTCTGATACAACTAACATCAGAACTATAAAAATAATTACTACTTGTAAATAGTAGGAAGTAATTAAGATGTTAGTTAGTAAAAAACCTTTTTTTTTTTTGTAAACCATATTTCCATGTTAGAAATAAGGATTTTGTTGTAAAATGTCTGACTTGAAGACAACCATTTATTTAAAGATAGTCTTTATTTGTTTGACTGTTATTTGTATTGTAACCAATACTAATTGTTATTGTGTAATTTGGAAAACATGTTTAATTTATAATACTATATGTAAAAGTCAGAGAGGGTATCACACATCATATATTGTTTGTAAAACATTTTGTAAGGAAAAATTGTTAAAAAACCTAGGCCAAAAGAATGGAAACCAAACTTCATCAAAACAGAGAAATTACTCATTTAAAAGCAAATAAACAAAAGGGGTTTAGACAAAATAAACTTGAGATCATGCCATATAATTGCACATACCATTTAGAGAGATTTTAATAAATTATATTCAGAATTATGAATAAAAATGAAAATGACTAAACTCAGAAATTTGGACATGGTAGTCATATATTCCAGAATAATGTTTCAGAATACAACTAATTCAGTTGATTACAAGAAAATAAGGGAATATAAACCTTTTAATACAATATAGGATTATTAATATTAAATATAACTGATAAAATGGCTGAATTTACATAATGACAGGAAGTACGTTTTGACTTTTCAGAGTATACCAAACTGAAAGTAAAATTACTATTTTTGGACAGAAAACACTATAAAACGGCATTATTTAATTTGAAAATAAGCTGAATGAACGGAAAGATTAATTTAAATAACATCTAGTGAATAAAATTGATAAATAACCCAAGTTTAGGCATTTATATAGTGAAATATTAAAGTGTGCACAGGATGTGAAAATATATTTGAACAATGTTAAGGATAATATTATATGGGCTAAGAGTTTAATTGAAACTGAAGGAAACAGTTAGTTAATTATTGGTATTTGAACGGTTAACATGACAAACGTTTTGTAACGTGCCTAACCTAACTTATAATGGTCATATAAAGCGAGTGAATAGTACGTTATTGTGAAATCGCGAGTGACTTATAAAATACATCTAGAACTCTCACATTATAACAGAAACAATCAAGAAACAATAAATAACACTAAACAATACACACCTACTCCGAAAAACACCAGAAAACTGTATAACACATTAACCAAGTATTAGTGTCGGTATCGGGAAAAGTGTTTGAACTTATAATTACCCGGATACACTAAATACAACCCAGAAACATTACACCAGGCACTAAACAACATTTAACAAGAGATTTGAAGACACCAGAACAGGAATACTGCCAGAAAATACATTATTTGGAACGTAGCAGGAACGAGCGACATTTTGACCAGCTTGACGGCGGCCATCTTTCTTTGACGATCTCAATCAATGCTTCCTGGTTCAACGTCAGCTGTTGGTGAAAACAATTATATGATTTTTTTTAAATTTATTATTCAATGTCTGTATTTAGTAATAATTATTAATTTGTTGTAACGTTATACTTTTTAAATATTGGCCCGATTTCTCTGACTTTGATAATAATTGGCTGTTTAAAGAACCCCGTATGAATTTTATATAATATACTTTGTAATTTTTTCGATATCCTGAGAATCGATATTATAATCGATAAGAGTCAATATTGCTATTAATTAATAAAACATTAATATTCTTCAACACTAAATAGTTCTTTATTTCGTAAATGTTACTAGTTATCACTAATATAATTCTAATTAATAATCTACCAGGACTTTACCACCTATAAGTGAAGATAACCTAAAAAATAAAAAGGTAAACAAGTATCGATTGGTTTGAAGACAATCTTATGAGTGGTGATAGTTTATTTAAAATATACCAAAACTTTAATAAAATTTTTCAGAAGAGCATTACACTTTTTAAAACTTCACAGGCTTATATTAATTAATTGATTATAATTAATTAATTAATAAAAAGAAAATTTTTTTTTAATTATTTTTTTTTATAAACATAATTTTATTTTAAATTGTTTTTCAAAACAACAATTTTTGTTTTGAAACTTTCGGTGAAGCTGAACATATATTTCTTCATCAACATTACGCTACTCGACCGGTCTTGCTACCATTGAGACTCGACCAGCTGGGAAACTTAAGGAAGTGTTTCAGGCCAGTGAGACGTCGAGAGCCACACCAATTAAACACATTACAACCTACAGACTCAC
The DNA here is from genome assembly GCA_034769895.1 of Magicicada septendecula. NCBI lineage: Eukaryota > Metazoa > Arthropoda > Insecta > Hemiptera > Cicadidae > Magicicada > Magicicada septendecula. The sequence goes on from CM068369.1 coordinate 464,999,418, forward strand.
TCTACTTTTAGATTATTATTACAAATTGGCGCACAACTTTAGGGGCTTTAATTAGCGATTGGAAGGCCAATACATTCTCCCCAATCACTAGTTGGAGCTAGGCAACAGCTACAAAGCCAGAGAATTTCAAGGGAAAATGCAGCGACGTGCAACATCTAAGAAACGGGCGGCGGAGGCCGAAAAAGAAATAGAAGTTGATATGGACAACAAAGAGGCAACGCCAGTAGAGGTGGAAGAGGTATTTCAATCGGTGTTGTCCAAACAAACTGAGCAACCAGAGGAACAACCGGAGGTACCCACACAGACAGGGGAAATCAATGTCCAGAAGGAACCATTGGAAAAGCCGACACGAACGGAGGATGGGGTTATACAAGAGATGATCAGAGCAATGATGGAACAAATGGAGGAGAACAGGAAGAAGGACAACCAAACAACAAATAAGAAGATGGAAGAATGGAAGGAAGACTTGAGTAAGGAAAGGAAAGAAGATAGCCAGTCTTTGAAAGAAGAAATTAAATCCAGCAAGGAAGAAACAAATAAGAAGATAGAAGAAAATAGCAAGAAGATGGAAGAAAACAGCAAGAAGATGGAAGAGAAGATAGAAGAAAATAGCAAGAAGATGGAAGAAAACAGCAAGAAGATGGAAGAAGAGATGGGGAAAAAGTTAGAAGAATTGAAGGAAGACAACCAATCGTTCAAGGAAGAATTCAAGTCAACTAAAGAAGAATTGATTAATAAAATTGAGAACACAAATCAGAAAATTGATGAAACCAGGAAGAAGATAGAGAAGAACAACCGACAGTTGAAGGAAGAATTGAAGGAAGACAACAGGAAGTTGGAAGAGAAGATGGGGGAGAAATTGGAAGAATTGAGAGAGGACAATCAAATTCTAAGAGAAGAGTTAAGGGAGGTAAATCAGGAGAATTTGGACAAACTGGACGAAAGGATGGAATTGTTGCGAGAAGAACTGAATAAAGAAATCACTGTTAACAAAAAAGCGATGAATAAGAAGATGGAAGAAGAAAATATAATGGTCAATCGACAGATTCGAGAGATTGATGGAAAGTGCAACCAGACCGAAAAGGAGGTGCATGAGTTTAAAGAAGTGGTGAACATCAAGTTCACAAATATTGAAGAACATAGTCGTAGGAAGGTAGAAGAACAGAGGAAGGAAAATCAAGAAGAATTCGGAAAAGTACGCGACCAAGTCACAGAACGATGTAACGATATACAAGAGACCGTGGCCAGTATCACCGGTCAGGTGAGACAAAGCCGAGAGGAGATGGAAGCAATAAGAAACAGACCAACTCATTTCACCGGATTACCTGTCAACGAAAGCCGAGAGTGGCTCAACTTCCGGCAATACAAACGCAAGCCGATGGAGTTCCTGGCTAGGGTAGAAGAATATTTGACCAAGCATAAATTTACTCAATGGAGCAATTGCAGGGAGATATTAGACGAGTCTTTCCGAGACATAACTGATAATTGGTGGATGGCCAACCGGAGTGAAATTTCCGACTACCAACAGTTCCGGAAAATGTTTAAGACAAAATACTGGTCTGAGACCACCCAGAACTTGATCCGTGACAATATTTGTAATGGAAGATACAGGTCACAATTAGGTAGCAGTATGACGGCATATTTCTTGGGGAAGGTGTGTATGGCAAAACACCTTGAGCCAGCAATCCCAGAAGAATGTTTAGTGAACAAGATATCGTATCACTATGATGAGGACATTATCAGGGCCCGAAGAGGTAGTCAGATCAAGACGATCCAGGGAATGACCGAGTTACTAGAGGGATACGAGAACGAGGAGTATTATCGGCAGAGCAGGAAGAGAAATGAGAGACCAGAAGCAAGGCCGACTACCTACCCCAATAACGGCAATAACCATACAAGTAACCGGAACCAGCCCAATAATTACGACGGCCCTAACAACCCGCCGCGTAATAACCAGTTTAACGGTAATTTTAACGGAGTGAGGAATAACAACACTTACCCAAATAATAGAAACAATTTTTACCAACATAATAATGTCCCATACAGTCAGAGAAATCCATATCCCAACAATAATGGTGACAGACCTTACCCACCTAACCGAAATTACTATAATAATAATTTTAGTAATAACAACAATAGCAGTAATAATAACCGAGTGTCGCGCCCTAGGGTAAATTTTATAAGAGCAGAAGATCGCGGACCCAGGAGATATTATCAACCGAGGAGGAGCAGCTTCCACGGCGCCGACCGAAGATGGAGGAGTGCAGAACGAGACGGCCCAAGATACGAACAGGAAAGACGAAGTACCAGCCTGGAAGATCTTGGCAGACAACAGAACAGGGCATTAAACCTCAACCAGGGTACAGAACGTCAGGAAACAAACCAGAGTTTCCCGAACGATGCCTCGGTCAATAATAACATAAACAATGACCAAAATACTTTAAACGAGAGGAGGCAGTAATCAACAACGATGACCCGTTACTGCTTATACTTCCTGGGTTAGAAAAGGATGATTTGCGACAAGAAAACCAGCATAAAAACATCACTATTATAAGTAACCATTATCTGAAAGACATACGAACTGAACTTTTGGTAGAGAACGAGAAGAGTCTCAGCAACAGTAATAATGAGATAATTTACATAACAGCGGAGGTGGAAGGAGTTCCCGCTAAAATAATGATAGACACAGGCGCTAATATTTCAATAATAAACTCCAATGAGTTGGAGAGAATACAGTGTACATGTGGAAAAACTTTGCCAATGTTACCAGTCAACAACATTGTATTGGTAGGTGCAACTGGCCGCCAGAATAAAACCATTAGGAAGCAAGTTTCCTTAAGTATCGTTAGCCGTGATATAGCTTTAGATATGGAATTTTTAATCGCCACCGGATTACCATTTGACATCTTAGTCGGTTGCGATATTCTTCGTAGATATTCGGCGGTAATCGATCTTAATTTAAATAAGGTATCACTTTTCCCAGACGGAGTAACATGGACCGCAGATTTGGTAGGAGGCACAACTATATTTCCTAGCCCTATACATCAACAACTTCGTAAAACAAATGTTATTAGAAACAGCCCTCTTTCTAAACCCATAATATACAATCATGGAGGAGAGGATTTATGGTCAGTTAAGATCCAAGAAATACGGAATTTCCAGTGCGGAAGCGATAACAAGAAAATACCAACACATCTTGCTGATCGTCTAATCGCTATATATGAGAAATACAAGGCGGTGTTTTCTGATGAACCAGGGAAGGTAAAAAACTACCAGTGCCAACTTCGTTTTAAAGAAAACGTAGAGTTTAACCGGAGGTCATATCCAATAGCGCAGTCGCTTAAAGAAGCCGTGAGAACAGAGATAAACAAGATGATAGAAAATGACATAATTGAGATTAGTCAATCACCTTACACTAGTCCAATTATTGCTGTTCCGAAGAAAGACGGACAAGTCCGGCTCTGTTTAGATGCGCGTGAGTTGAACAAGACAATTGTGAATGACAGAACCTCTCCCGGTGAAATAGAAGAGATCTTAAAACGTTTTCATGGTACTAGATTTATTAGCACCTGGGATACGGTATGTGGTTATTGGCAGGTAGAGCTGCATCCACAAAGCCGCCAGTATGTAGCGTTCATTTTCGAAGCGCGCAATTACCAGTTCAAGAGACTGCCCTTCGGACTTGTCAATTCTGTCGCCATATTTGTGGCATGCATGGACCAGATTCTTGGACAAGAAGCTCTCCAATTTACCACCGTCTATGTTGACGATTTACTAATCACATCCGGAACCTGGGAGGAGCACTGTTACAGAGTGGAATTTGTACTAAACAAACTAGCGCAGAACAACATAACACTGAAGTTGGAGAAATCCAAGTTCATAGCGCGCGAGGTACAATTCTTGGGTTTCAACCTAGACGACCGAGGTATTACCCCATCAGCAGAGAAAGTGGAGGCAATTCAGAGGTTCCCGCAACCAAGAAACAGGAAACAATTGCAATCTTTCCTCGGACTCTGTAACTATTACAGGAAGTTTCAGAGCCGATATTCCGAGTTGACCGCCAAGTTTCAACCACAGTTATCTGCCAAGAACAAATGGACTTGGGGTGAAGATCAAGATATTACTTTCCGCTTGATAAAAGAGAAGTTTCTGGAGAGTGTCATACTTCGTCACCCAGATTTTAAGAAACCGTTCTTTCTAAACTGTGACGCTAGCGACCTAAGCTTAGGAACGACATTATACCAGGAAGATGAGGAGGGACAACATCTGGTAATAAGCTTCGCTAGTCGCACACTGAACCAGTGCGAAAAGAACTACAGTGTGACAGAAAAGGAATTGTTGAGCGTGGTGTTCGCATGCAGCAAATTCCGGAAGTACATTCTCGGATATCAAGTCACGGTACGAACTGATCATAAATCCATCTCGTTCCTTCGTAGGTGCAAGTTGAGTCACGGCCGATTGGCTAGGTGGGTACTCGCCCTACAAGAATATGACCTGAAATGGGAATACATTCCAGGAAAGAAGAACGTGGTAGCGGATGTGTTGTCACGTATAAATCTGGATGATCAGACTTTCGAAGGGGAGAAGGAGAGCTTGGTCAAAATTTATAACATATTCACGACCAGAGCCGATTTACAAGCTTTGCTAATAAATATTCGAATCCATCAGCAGTCTGATCCTAAGCTGAAAAACATTGTGAGTCGTTTGGAAGCCAATGATGAAACCATTTCTAAATATTACCACCTTAACAAGGGAATTTTATTCATAAAAACCGCTTTAGACGATGAGACATGGAAGGTGATAATCCCACACCAAATCGAAAAGGAGGTCATCATCGATTACCATGTCAGGTATGGTCATATGGGAGCGTTAAAAGTGATACAGGCTCTAGAAGAAAACTGTAAGATCAAGAATATCAACCGCAAGGTGAGAACGTACATCAAATCCTGTAAGATCTGCCAATGTGCCAAAATAAACAATGAAAAGACAGAGGGTATCATGATACCAATAACTTCCAACGCAAAACTAGAAAAAGTGTTTTTGGATATCTGCGGGCCATTTCCCCGTAGCGGTGGTCGGCACAGATATAAATACTTGGTAATCATAATGGATCACTACACCAAGTATATAAAGCTATATCCGGTTAATCGGGCAACAACAGCAAAGGTTTTGGCAGTGATTATTGATTTGTATGTTCTAGAGATCGGTAGACCGTTTTCCATTATTACCGACCATGGTACACAATTTAAGGGGAGGAGATGGCGAGACACTTTATTAGCACTTGGGGTCAAAACGTATAAGACATCAGTCTACCACCCAAGTAGCAATCCGGCTGAGAGAGTACTGAGAGAAGTGGGTAGAATATTGCGCACGTACTGTCACAACCAACAGAAAAAGTGGCAAGAGTACCTAGCAGCGACAGAAACATTCCTAAATTACGCCCACCATCCAGCTATAGGAATTCCACCATACTCAGCCATGTATGAGAAGCCGACTCCCCGAGACATTGAACAAATCATTGAATTTCCAACGAACAATAATAGGAAATTCAACCAGTTGAAGTTTTACAACAAGGTAGCGGAAGATCAGGAAAAACGGCAAGCTAAATACCAGAAGGCAATAGGGCGAATTGTAACATATAAAGAGGGTGAAAAAGTCCTCCTAAAAAATAGAGAGCTGCCTAGCACCTTAGAAGGCATAACCAAAAAACTATTATTACTTTACACTGGCCCATATGTTGTGGTAAATGATAAGCATAACAATACATATGAGTTGAGGGAAATCGTTTCAGGAAAAATCAAAGGAGTGTACAATCAAGCTTCTATGAAGAAATATTATGAAGAATGAGTTGTGAGTTTAGAATTTTTAATTTATTTTTTAAAATTCTAAAATAATGTAAGTACATCTTACAACCTAATATTTTGAGAAGAACATTCTGGAGAATTATAAGAAGAAGGAATTTAGAATTTATATATTTTTAAAAATTCTAAAATAATGTAAGTACATCTTACAACCTAATATTTTGAGAAGAACATTCTGGAGAATTAAAAGAAGAAGAAATTTTTAATTTAAATTTTAAAAAATTCTAAAATAATGTAAGTACATCTTACAACCTAATATTTTGAGAAGAACATTCTGGAGAATTATAAGAAGAAGGAATTTAGAATTTTTTTAAAAAAAATTCTAAAATATGTAAGAACAACTTACAACCTAATAATTTTGGAACGAACTTTATGGAAGAAAGAAGAAGAAAGACTTTTGAATTGAAATATATTTATAAAAATTTAAAATTGAGTAAGTACATCTTACTACAACCTGATAATTTAGAACAAAACTTTATGGAAGAAAGAGAAAGAGAGAGAATTTTGAACTTAATTTAAAAAAATTTAAAATTAAGCAAGCACAGCTTACTACCACTGAATTATGAGGAAAACTTTATGGTAAATAATTAAGAAGAATTTGAATTTGGAAAAATACCAAAACATTCAGAAATAATAGTAAGATCACAGTACTATAAACAATTCTGAATGAAACAATTCTGGGAATAAATGAATTAAACAGAATTTGAATGTTGATAGAACGTCAGAACTTTGTCACAAGATAAGATCAACATATTACAAGGATTTATGAGAAATATTTTTCAATTAAATAAAAAGAATAGTTTGAATTTTACATTAAAACTAACCAAGTTTCAAAAAATAATTATGTGTCAATTATAATTGAATTGAGAAGAAAATAAAGTGATTAATTCAGAAAAGAGAATTAACGTTAATCCAGATTAAATGCTAGATATTCACAATAGCATTTGAAGGAGTAGAGAAGAATAACCAAAAAAGAGTGTAATATGCAAGAGAAGAAAAAATTTGGAAGCAAAGAGACTAATTGCCTATGAAACGATAATGAAAACAGTTAATTAAGAGCAAAGAAGAACAACTCATACCAAACAGATGGAGAAGATGATTTTGAACACATGAGTATAATAAAACCTATATGAAATGCAAAGAGAAGAAATACCACATGAAATATAATATAAATGAATTAATGTTAATGAATGCGAAGGCGGATTAATAACTTTCTAAGAGAAAGGAAAGAACCAAAATGTTTAAATAAAATGATCAATATAACAACCTGTATATCTAATGTAAAGATACAATGTTAAAAAAATTAATATATTAAGACCATTCAAATAATGAATAAGAAAGACTATATATAAAGACCATGCTAATACTATGAGTAACCAGAAGAAAGTATAAAGAGAATTCAGATGGAGAAGAAAGTAAGTTACACTGTAAACAGTAACCAGAATTATTAAAAGAAAGATTTTCAACCATAATAAAAATAAATATATCAGACAAGTTAAGAGTTTTGAAAAAATATATATATAATGAGTATAATAATAATTATGAAGATTTATTAAGATAGAAAATGTGAGATAATCTGAGAGACTACGAAGTGGAGAATCCAAAGATATTTTTATTAGTCGAAAATGAGACTACTTTTTATTTATTTATTCGATGACTGACTGAAGATAATTCCAGCAGCATTATGTTTTTTTTGAGCAGGGATGGATATGCCTCTGTACTCAATTTATAGAAGTGGTGTATGGCCAGCAGAGAAGTAGCGTACAGTGCCCCTCTGATCTGCCCCAGCCCACGTGATAGGGAATGTTAGGGAATTAATATCCCAAGGATACAACACGAAGTTGATAAAAAAATAAAATGTATTACAATTATAATATATCTCAGAAGACACTAACTATCCGAAAAGGATCAGTAGTAAGACAAGTAACCATATATATAAAATTAATAAAACTCTAATATAAAAAAGTCGATATAAAAATGGAGAAGAAAATGAATTATAAGAAATGATGAAATTATCATAAGAAATTATTTCATCCATAAACATGTCTGAAATAATTACTTCTGGAGGAGAGCAATCTGTAGCGTGACAGATATAAGCATAATATTGAATGGCAATTGATCATTAGAATAATAAAGTTATAATATTTAAATTTGGAAGAAAGCATTAAGTTTAATATAAAAAGATTAATTCATAGCAACTGTGGAAAGAAATCATTATTATATAAAGAAAATACAAGTTCAAATAAAAGGAGTTACTAGCGATGAGTCATCCAAAACCAGTCTCATAACCAAAGGTTTTCAAGGTATAACCCAGGAAGGTAAGAAAGTAAGTAACCAAGCAGTACAGAATATGACCAAACCCACAACGAGGGAGAATAAATAGAATAGAAACCCTAAAATAAGCCAAGATCAACCAATACAGGTGGTGTATTTCTAAAATAAAGAAGAAGATGGAGAAAATCCCAAGAAACCTGATGGCATCAAGAAGAAGATGGAGAAGATACCAGTCCCAGAAGGCAGGAGAAAAGAAGACTGATGAAAGAAGAAGAAGGCAGCATCCTGAAGAAGATGTCATGCTCTTATAAAAGACTCCCAAATCCCTATATCCCCAAAATAAATATTTAAAAATAAAAGTATAACGAAATGAAAAAACACATGTATATAAATTTAAGAGAGAGAAGTGTATAAAGTAAAAGTTGCCTGTGAACTAAGATGAAACAGTAATATAGTACCCATGGAACAAATCTCCATTGAAAAACGCTAACCAATTTATTGTGTTAAAAAGACTATACGACCATTTAGCAATAACATGATATAAAAGTGCAAAGTGAACCAGTGATAGTTTTGGGTACTATAGAAAATGAACCTTGTGTTTCATTCTTGGCAATCACAAACATTGAATGCAATGAAATATGCAATTTTCAATGACTTGAAATGTGTACTGTGACAATATGTTGTTCATAAGACATAAATCTGTTTAAAATAACATTTTTTTATATGCAAAAAGAAAAACAGATTTCATAATATTTTTTGAACAATTTATGCTATTTATTTATTAATGACAGGGTACAATTCCCCAAAGACAATGTGTAAAAGACGGTATAAAAACTGTAGAATCCTACTTATAATAATAGTTAGAAATAAGAATATAAATATAAGGTTTTTATGTATATAGTAAAAGAATGTTTAAAAATGTTTTAGATATAAGGCCATTTGTTTGGGTCTGATACAACTAACATCAGAACTATAAAAATAATTACTACTTGTAAATAGTAGGAAGTAATTAAGATGTTAGTTAGTAAAAAACCTTTTTTTTTTTTGTAAACCATATTTCCATGTTAGAAATAAGGATTTTGTTGTAAAATGTCTGACTTGAAGACAACCATTTATTTAAAGATAGTCTTTATTTGTTTGACTGTTATTTGTATTGTAACCAATACTAATTGTTATTGTGTAATTTGGAAAACATGTTTAATTTATAATACTATATGTAAAAGTCAGAGAGGGTATCACACATCATATATTGTTTGTAAAACATTTTGTAAGGAAAAATTGTTAAAAAACCTAGGCCAAAAGAATGGAAACCAAACTTCATCAAAACAGAGAAATTACTCATTTAAAAGCAAATAAACAAAAGGGGTTTAGACAAAATAAACTTGAGATCATGCCATATAATTGCACATACCATTTAGAGAGATTTTAATAAATTATATTCAGAATTATGAATAAAAATGAAAATGACTAAACTCAGAAATTTGGACATGGTAGTCATATATTCCAGAATAATGTTTCAGAATACAACTAATTCAGTTGATTACAAGAAAATAAGGGAATATAAACCTTTTAATACAATATAGGATTATTAATATTAAATATAACTGATAAAATGGCTGAATTTACATAATGACAGGAAGTATGTTTTGACTTTTCAGAGTATACCAAACTGAAAGTAAAATTACTATTTTTGGACAGAAAACACTATAAAACGGCATTATTTAATTTGAAAATAAGCTGAATGAACGGAAAGATTAATTTAAATAACATCTAGTGAATAAAATTGATAAATAACCCAAGTTTAGGCATTTATATAGTGAAATATTAAAGTGTGCACAGGATGTGAAAATATATTTGAACAATGTTAAGGATAATATTATATGGGCTAAGAGTTTAATTGAAACTGAAGGAAACAGTTAGTTAATTATTGGTATTTGAACGGTTAACATGACAAACGTTTTGTAACGTGCCTAACCTAACTTATAATGGTCATATAAAGCGAGTGAATAGTACGTTATTGTGAAATCGCGAGTGACTTATAAAATACATCTAGAACTCTCACATTATAACAGAAACAATCAAGAAACAATAAATAACACTAAACAATACACACCTACTCCGAAAAACACCAGAAAACTGTATAACACATTAACCAAGTATTAGTGTCGGTATCGGGAAAAGTGTTTGAACTTATAATTACCCGTATACACTAAATACAACCCAGAAACATTACACCAGGCACTAAACAACATTTAACAAGAGATTTGAAGACACCAGAACAGGAATACTGCCAGAAAATACATTATTTGGAACGTAGCAGGAACGAGCGACATTTTGACCAGCTTGACGGCGGCCATCTTTCTTTGACGATCTCAATCAATGCTTCCTGGTTCAACGTCAGCTGTTGGTGAAAACAATTATATGATTTTTTTAAAATTTATTTTTCAATGTCTGTATTTAGTAATAATTATTAATTTGTTGTAACGTTATACTTTTTAAATATTGGCCCGATTTCTCTGACTTTGATAATAATTGGCTGTTTAAAGAACCCCGTATGAATTTTATATAATATACTTTGTAATTTTTTCGATATCCTGAGAATCGATATTATAATCGATAAGAGTCAATATTGCTATTAATTAATAAAACATTAATATTCTTCAACACTAAATAGTTCTTTATTTCGTAAATATTACTAGTTATCACTAATATAATTCTAATTAATAATCTACCAGGACTTTACCACCTATAAGTGAAGATAACCTAAAAAATAAAAAGGTAAACAAGTATCGATTGGTTTGAAGACAATCTTATGAGTGGTGATAGTTTATTTAAAATATACCAAAACTTTAATAAAATTTTTCAGAAGAGCATTACACTTTTTAAAACTTCACAGGCCTATATTAATTAATTGATTATAATTAATTAATTAATAAAAAGAAAATTTTTTTTTAATTATTTTTTTTTATAAACATAATTTTATTTTAAATTTTTTTTCAAAACAACAATTTTTGTTTTGAAACTTTCGGTGAAGCTGAACATATATTTCTTCATCAACATTACGCTACTCGACCGGTCTTGCTACCATTGAGACTCGACCAGCTGGGAAACTTGAGGAAGTGTTTCAGGCCAGTGAGACGTCGAGAGCCACACCAATTAAAGACATTACAACCTACAGACTCACTCCACTTTTAGATTATTATTACAATATATATACGAGAATAATTCAAACAGTCTTTGTTTATTATTCTCGTAATTAGAAAAGATTCTAATTTCCAGTTATCGAGAGCATTTAATTATCACGTGACTTTAATTATGAATTATATTAAATTCATTTGAATCCGCAATTAGGATTAATAACGTTTTACTTCAAAATTTTAAATTAATTTTGAGTTCTATTCTACAAGGTAGAATAGAAACTGCTTTTTACTTCCATGTTCCATAAGGAAATGGAAGTATGGTCATGGCGAAAAATCGTGTTCGAGATAACGGCAGATTCTGATTGTACTACCATCAAAACATGAAAAAAAGTCATTTTTCGAAAAGTGTGTATGTGTGTGTGTCTGTCTGTATCGAATTTTTTCTATGGCAAACGATAACAGCCGCAAATTGAAACAGAATCAAAAGATTTTTGGTATATAGTCATGAATTATAGAGGACTTAAGGTCTCTTGTTTTTGGTGAAGATCGGCTAAGGGAAAGGGGTAGTTTACCTGCAACGTTTTACGTTTTAACAACAGTAAAGTGCTTAATTTTGATAAATAAAGTATCCCGAAAAGAAGGTCATAATAAGCCACTGTAGAAAGGTAGATGAAATATCTATAAATAAAAAGGGTAGTTGAAGGGGGAGGGGGTAATTTTTATAAGTTTTTTATGTGTACTACGTTATTGACAACAAAGAAGTAGTTTCTATGGAAACATTTCATTTCACTTTAACAAAATTCTATATTTTTCATTTTAATTTAAATCACGTATGAGTGAAAATCTATCATTCCTGGCAGGCAAGCATATCTCAATTATGTAATGTTTATTTTTCCAAAGTTTTATTATTGTGATTACCGCAATGAAAAGGCCGACACACACACACACACACACACACACACACACACACACACACACACACACACACACACACACACACACACACACACACACACACACACACACACACACACACACACACACACACACACACACACACACACACACACACACACTAAAACTTGCAGTGAGCAACTAACATTTTCATTTGAATGCATATATTACTCTTGCAAGCGCGGTCACAATATTTTGTGGTTATGTGGTAAAATATTAGAAACCAGTGTTAGTTACTTCCGATTTTTTCATAGCTTTAAGATTTCAATAGAAACGTGTCTTATAACTAGAGCCAGGAATTTTAGGTGCTGCACCTTAATTTTTTTGCTATTGAAATGCCCAAATTAGCTTGTCTTGCAAAGAAAACATTAAATAAACACTCCTAACTGTGTTTGGTTGCACCTTTTTGCACCTTTTCTCAATGTCATCACCTTTTTGCGCTTTTTGTTACCTTTTTTTCGCTCCATTGCCGCATTTTATTCCTATAATAATTAAACAAGAAACACCGAACGTGTGGGGCATCACCGCATCTACTATATTTTATACTAGATGAAACCAGTGATAGGCAGATGAGATATGTTCTAAACATTTTAGTAGCAAGTAAAACCCATACTGTTGAAAACATACTTCCTGAACAAAACACACAATGCCACTGTGATGCGAAGTTTCAACAACGCATGTATTGTGTTGTGTCCTGAAGGAATAGAATATGATCGAGTGTGGCTAGTACTTACGGACCAAGCACCTTACATGTTATTGTCTATTGCTAACCTGAACCTATGTACTCTAATCCAAAACATGTGACCTGCATTGCACATGCATTGCATCGAGTTTGTGAGGCACTAAAAGATGAATATTCATATGCAAATGAATTTTTGTCTTGCATTAAGAAATTGGTGAAAAAGGCTCCTGCTAGGATACAAAAGTATGTTGAAATTACAGGACTTCCTCTTCCAACTTCCCCAATTCTCACTAGATAGGGTACTTTTTCTGGACTTGTGACTTGAATAACATTGTGTTCTGGGACTTGTTTTAGGCAGAAATTTTAATACATGAGTGAAGTTTGAGTCCTTATACGTGATGTAATTGGTTTTGGTACTGTTTTTATGAATATTTACATTTGAAATTTGCATCTTTTTTTGCACCTTTTTCAGCTAAATTAAAGCACCTTTTTTGCACCTTTCTCAGCTAAATTGAAGCATCTTTTTTACCAAAATTTTGCACTTAAATTTACTAGCTCTACTTATAACAGTCACTGCGTGGAGTATTACTAGTCACATCGTCTTCCACCCACCAGTATACACTTTGACATTTAAAATTTTTGTCTGGTTTCCTCTATTCCTGTTACACATTCTTTCCAGTTTCATTGTATCTCTCCACTTGTTCGTTTACGGACTGAATATTTTAAATTAATATCTCTTGTTCTTACTTGCTTTCCTGTTTGGTAACGTAAAGTTTACTACATACCTCAGAAATGCCATTTTGTTTTATTTGTGTGCCAATGTATGTATTCTCATTCTAGTAATGGTAGACATAAATTCATATTAAATTTAAAGGCTTGATTTTGAGCAGAAATATTAACTACAAATATGAATTTACAATTAAAAAAGCTACTACAAAGCAGAGAAATTATTTTTACTTATTATAATATATATTGTAACAATACATAATATCACGACCACCAGGGTCCAAAACAAACATTAACCAACCATAAAAAATCATAAGAAATACCACATTTAAATTTCAAAGTTAAGTAAAGGGAAAAAATTAGGAATTGATTTTAAAAGGAATAAAGAATACATCTTTAACAAACTATGAAGATGATTAAAGAAATAAAGACAATGACAATAGACTAGACGTAAAGTAACTAACAACTAAACCAATAGATTAAGTAAAGTGACAAAACCCTAAATAAAGAGAAGAAAATATAAGTGGATAGAAGAAAAGTACTATAAAAACCAACAATATACAAAAGCAGGAAGAAATAAGATATGTCCTACACTCTAAGCAAGATGAAAATCGATGCAAGATGAATGAATCATAATAAGAGAAGCCCAGAGTGAAGAACAGAATAACAATTAAGCCATGACAAAGTAATTTAAATAACTGGACTGACAAAGAGAACTTATAAAGTAAATTAACGATATACTGAATACTGGTCAGGAGAGTGAAGTAAAATTAGTCTAAATGTAAATTAACTGTGTATCAGAAAGAATAACTAAAGTGCATCTTGTAGGCCAGTCATGTAACTAGAGTAAATGTATGGATATAAATTGTAGACTGATAATCATGAATACAGTTTTAAGAAGAGTGATAAAGACAGAAAAGTGTATAATAGACCTAAAGTAATAAGTAACCTTGTTAATACTATAAGAGTATGAAATGAATCATAAGATGAACACATTGTTGTCAAAACAAAATAGGACCCATAACCTCACTCAATGTGAATTATGCAATTAAACTAAAAGAATTAAGTAACGAAATGACCAGTAATACAATTTCTGTTGGATGATAATGAACTTATATGTTATAAGAGTAATACCAACACAAAGAGTATGTATATAATAACAAGAATTATATTATAATTAGGGTAAAATCAAACAATGAAATTGACATTCTGAATTTACCTAATAAGCAACTCAAAAAACTTTAACATTAAAAGATAATAGAGATGAAACATTATTGTCAATAGAACCAGCAATGTTCAAGGTAACTTATATGATGTGACACAATTATAATTAGCATAAAAATATATCACGATAATATAATTTAGACATACTTGTATCCTGAGACCAGATGCAAGAAGTTTTACTGAATTAACAGAAAAGGGTGATTTCCTATTACCAATCAAATAATTGTAACACCTTAGAATAACTACTATCAATATTTTGTAAAGGATAATGTTCCCAAAATTAAATATATAATTAAGAGTTAAGGTAAATTATATATATCACCATATAGTGCATGAACTATGGGTGAATCTAAAGAGTATAATTCAAGGGAATAACTGTATAAAAACACTAACAATAATAACCAGAAGTTGTACTGGTTAACTAAGATGAATAAGTAATACTGTTCATGAGTAATTCAATAGAAATGAACGAAACGCTTGTAAAACTAACTTGGGTGATAATAGGCCTAAAGGAAGCTTAGAGACTGGTACTAAATATTATGCTGAACAGAGTATCAGTAATAGTCATCTGTAGTAAACTCATTAGATAGACTAGACACCAAGTAGTAACCAGAATGTAAACATTATAAACAATGGATTCTAGGATTACTAGCAGAATAAACATAAGGCCTAGGTGGGCCAAACACCATGTATTTTCATAACAAAGATATATAAATAAGACATCAATTAAGCTAGACAATGATGACCAGTAGTTGAAAGGAACACTTAAGATTAAGTGTGAATGTAAAACAATACTAAAATACCACCATTCAATTATAATAAGTAAAAAATAAATCATGTTACTAAGGGCAGACCAAAGCCTAGTATCAAAATTAGTGTTGTGTTAACCATTAAGGGATCATAATATGACCCAATAACAGAAATGGACTGTATTTAATGGAAACAAGTAATAGTAAAATCGAATTGTAAATAAAATAAATATAAGTTAGATTTTAATACAAAACATTGTAAGAGACCTAAGTATAACAGTGATCTTTATCAAACAAGAACCGAATTATGGCTTGTGGGGTATTGAAATATCCGAAAAGACAATTGCAATCGATTGAGAAGGTTAGATTAGAACTCCCAAGTACAATACAAAACATACCACACAAAAATTGACGCAACCAACGTGCGGCTTTTAACCCATCCAAGTAATTATTTATTAAAATAGCAAGTTACAAAATGGCGCTCCATCGCGGGGCTTTAACACCGTGACGAATTTCGGTCAAATTACAATATTCGTATATTACTCAACGTTAGGCACACAGTAGGCTACGCAATTTAGGTTTCCACAGTTTACAACAATTTTTATCTATATATCGTTTAGTTCACATTTCACATCTATAAGTGAATTAAATAAGAAACAACAAAAAATATGAGAGTATTCAAGTAACGTGCGTAAATTAAGAAAAGTATTAATGCTTTTTTAAATATGATAAAATAAACATATGTTGAAAACTATCATATCGTTACGACGATCGCACGGCTGGTGATCTTAAAAACACCGGAACTGAACGCCAGAGAAAGAGATGTACACAATTTTCGCAAACCAAATACACTAGTGTTGCGGTAGGTCTTCTAGTTATAAAACTATCAAGTATGCAGAACTGCAATCAATATTAAAAGTCACCAAGTTTAATGAAATTACAATATTCCGTAACAATTAAACAACTAAACACTTAACACTAAACCTTAACTTTTCACCAATACACCGAAATATGCCGAAAACACTGAACAAAAGCCAAGTTCAAAAGTAATGGAATATTTGTACCGGAATGGTTCTTCAAAGGCTAATATTTAATCAACACATTTATTTAACTGTGGATTAAAAATCAGCGGAATCCAATACCGTTAGAAACAAAACGTAGTGGTGGTGTAATTTTCACAACTAAAGACTCAACTGCCACATCTGTTTCACCATGGTATTTATAGTTGGCCAAAATCGCCTGTATGGCGTAATGCCGACAAGAAAATTTCTGATGCCAGGAGAATAATTAAGTAGGGTCTCGGAATGTGCAGCGCCTCCGAGACATTGCCACACAGTAAAAGAATTTCGCGTCATAATTTTATTCAGCGCCATATGATAAACGTGACGTAGGCTTTGCATGTTTATGTTTACGGCCTTCGGGTCACTGACAAAGGTCACTATGAATCACTTGTTATGTATTTGTGTATTTTTAATTGAATATTCATTAAAATTTACTGTGTCTATTCTCAGCAGGCTTCTGTTTCCGAGACTAATTTTGTAGGCTTATCTAGAGGATGTGCTACATATATAAAGAATATATAACGTTTATTAAAAAAAAAGTAAAGAAAATAACACACACACACACACACACACACACACACACACACACACACACACACACACACACACACACACACACACACACACACACACACACACACACACACACACACACACACACACACACACACACACACACACACACACACACACACACACACAGAAGTACAGAGGAAAATATACTCAGTCTCCGGATTGAGAGAATGTGGGTAGAAGGAAATCTATTCAGTATTCACTCAGCAAAGGAAATCATAATTACGGTTGGGGATTAAGCAGCACTGCCTACGTAAGAACACGTACAACAACGTTACATCGGGTTATCACGTTTAGAGTTTGTGAACGAAACGTATCTTTAATTAATCAATTTTACTGACTTTCTCCTACTGATTTATTTCACTTACAGGCAAACGTGAGCGAGCATGAGGATCCCCCTCCCCACACACACACACACACATACAATGCCGCGGTGGTAGTGAAAGACATCGAGACTAGTAAAACTCTAGTACTGAATATAGTCTCAAGTAGTCCCAGGCCGCACATAGCGGACTTATAGAAACTTCAATTGAAATTTGTTGCCAGTAGTGAAATATTGTCATAATTCGTTTGCACTATAAACCGTCTCGGGTAGTTCCTACAGGAATATTCCGTCCTATAATGGATCATATGTTACTCTTTACATTTTTATGTTAACTGCTGGTGTAGAGACGTGAGCCAATCGAAGGGAAGTGAGCGTTACAGCGCATAAAATTATGTCTTTAATTTATTGTTAGTCATATAATGGAAGTATATTCTGAACATTATTTCGTACAAGGAAAGTTGCGGTCTGTTTAGATTCTGGGTTTAGTGTGCTGAGGGGTTTTCGTCACACTCAAATAATGTTAAACGGTATTAATCAGTCTGCTTGTCAATTTAAAATCATTGAACAGAGGTGAGGTAATGGCAGATCTACAACGAATAGAGTTAAGAAGTTGTAGGGCTTCTAAAAAATCTCTGGTTTAAAGCATCTTTTAACCATCGCTTATCTTTCCCTCCGTCTTTTTGTTGTTCACTGTGTGTAATGCATTCTCAGATACTTGGCAGATTCTATTATTCATTAAACATAATAAGGCCTATTATCATCTAGAGCAGTATGCCATAAACTCTTTACCCACTCCTTCTGGTTGATCATAATAGCATCTGCATAGTCTCCACAAAATCTCTACCCACTCCGTTTGGTTGATCATACGAATAGCCTCTGCGTTGATCACATCTGGAAAGCCTCTCACCACACTTTTTGTTTGCTTGTATCCTTGATGTATAAGTGTCATATCCTATCTTTCATCAGTATCATGACGAATTGTACACATAAACCTAACCTGAAAAGACACCCTTAACCATAGTTGTAGGATCAATACGTTTGATCTGTAGCGCTCCAAGTGTTCGTCAGTTGTCTTTTAATTATGACGTTTCCTACCTTTTAATCTTGTATTGGTCCTGGCCACTCCTGAACAACTTCTGAACTAATATTTTAGTACCAAAACTAAACGTTCAAGTTTAGTCACTTGTAAAGTGACTGTCCTTATCATATTCTTATTTCTATTAAATATAGAATATAGACCCAATGCTTTCAGTTTCTGGGTCATTCAGCTGGTACACAAAGACTTAGTTGACTACATCCATGGACTACTGTTATTAGTAACAATATAGATAGTATTAGTTAACAATTCAATTTCCTTTCGTCTTCAAAGTCGGAGTGCAACCACGACTTTTTTGCCACGTTTGTGTTTTGCAAACTCAAGTAGATCTAAGATAAGGTAACTTAATTAACTTAGTCGTGTAAAGAAAGCTGTCTTTACATACAAAAGGTAACCAAAAACAATTTTGTGTGGTGAGTCCGGACACTGTAGATTTGTTATTTAACGTAAATATTTTGTTACATGATTATATTAGGCGCATATACATTAGGAATGAGTCACGACTTAAATTATTAGTAGTGGTTTAAATTATTGACTACCCGAGAAATCGATACCCGCGGTTTTTATTTACACTTATACAAATCAAAAAACTCTCATTACAAGTCTCCTAGTTATACAATTATCCAAAACGGAATTTTTATTTTATATCAACAACAACAACAAAAATCACAAAATTAAATAATTGCAATATTTACCAACACAAATAAACAATTAAAAACTTGTCACTTTAATATTCCTCTAATATTCTATTGAACAAACATCCAGGGCGCGGAAACTGAACTACTCGCCTTCAAAACTCAGCTATTCGCTGGACTCGTCTGGCTGGCTTCTGTCTGACAAATAGCGATGTATTCATAATCAGCCGACATCACCTGTGTAACGCAATGCTGATGAGAAAGTACCATAATGTTCTACGTTAGTCGGGGTATAGCCGCGTGACTCCAGAATGTAGCATGATCCTACTGTTTTTTTAATAATAAAAGGAGTGGAAACGATAAACGATCCAAGTGCCATTTTTTTTCAAAATTCGTTTTGTCCACTAACAACGTTCCAAGTCCCAATATATGATTATTTTAGTTCTAACATACCCCGATAGATGGCAGTTGTTCTATGTCCATGTGTACTGTTTCTGAAAACGTTCCAAGTCCACAGCTGTGTTGTTGACGTTGTTGTGAAACTGACACGAGCGAGAATACCCATGATTAGTGTACTGCTATTATTTTGTTTGTTCTGGTTATTGTACATGTGCGTGGTTTATCATTGAGATAATGGAAGGAAGAATTTCAAAAACTGAATTCAGATTAAAACAACATAAATCGCGACTATCTGGAACCGAGTATATTCGTAAAAACGGTAAAATGGTAGAAGCATTGCCGTTACCAGCCAAAGAGGTTAGTTTAGTTTTACGTACTTTTGAGTGTGTTTATTATTGTTTTTGCAAAGTTTATACTACTAGTGTACTTGTATTTTTAATTAACTGTATTTAACCAACCCAAAAAATATTGTTTAGCCTACTTCTAAGTAAAAATTATTTTGCTTCTGCGTGGTCGAAAATGTATTCATACAAAGGCATCCCGGCGTTTCTCTCTAAATAGTTACAAATAACATTTTTCACTAACAGTAAGTATTATATTTTTCAGGTGTCATGCAAATGTAAGATGTCTTGTAAAACTTTATCACACTCTTGGAGGACAAAGCTGTACAATGGGTATCGTAACCTCAAATCAGAGAATGATCAGGGAACGTATGCTTTAGGTTTCTTAACTCTTAAACCTGTAAAAAGACGTAGGAATGGTAAATATAACTACCCGAAAGACAGCAAACGCCAATTTTCAGTACAGTATAGATTACCAACTGCAACAGGTAACACAGTTGAAGTATGTAAGATAGTGTTCATGGAAACTTTAGGCCTAAAGCACAGATTTTTGCAAACATTGCAAGGTAGAAAGAAAAGGGGGATGTCTATGTATGAAGACCACCGTGGCAAATACAAAAGAACAAGCAAGTTTTCTGAAGCTGACCGTGATTTAGTTATCTCTGACATTAATTTGTAACCTAGGGATGTTAGTCACTATGGCAGGGGCAAAAGTAGTAAAGAATACTTAAGTCCAGACTTGTCTATCAACCGAATGCATAAAGCTTTTACTAAAAAGCATTCTGATTCTGTAGTCACATACAAATTTTACAGAAAGATATTTGTATCGTTTAAACCAAAACTGTCTTTTAGCCGACCAAGAGTCGATACGTGTTCAAATTGTGATAAGCTCAACTGTCGTATTAAAGCCAACACTCCTGATTCAAGCCGTGCTTCAGTTATTTTGCAAATGCATCATAGAGCCTACAGAAGGGCATTGAATGAGATGAATAACGACCACGCAGAAGCGAAGCACCCTGAATGTGATACCCTTGTTCTGTCAATGGACTTGCAACAGGTCATTCAGCTACCTACTTTAACTCATACAGAAATGTATTACAGTCGACAGCTGAATTTTTACAATTTTGGTGTACATGTGGCTAACAATGATTCAGCTTTTTGTTGTATTTGGCATGAAGGCCAAGCAAGTCGTGGTAGCAATGAAATGACATCATGTCTTTTAAAACTAGTAAATGATGGTCTTTTGCAAAAAACGAAACTAGTACTGTGGTCTGACAATTGTGCCGGCCAAAATAAAAATCGCACAATGCTGTTCCTTATGATATGGTTAGTCAGTAATGGTCTGTTCCAGGAAATTCAACAGAAATTTTTATTGAAAGGTCATAGTTTCCTTACTTGTGATCGTGACTTTGGTCACATTGAGAAAAGGAAAAGGAAACAATTAATCTGTACACCGAAAGATTTATGCAATTTTATCTCAACAGCCAAATATTTTCACCCACTGACTCCGGTTCAATTGCATTCACATAACTTTTTCAATTTAATGCAGGTAGCTGACACACTCATTGATACAAAGAAAATTACCATTTCAAAAGCGTGTGCTTTTAGAATCAGTGCTGAAAATCCAACTAATGTAGCATATAAAAATAATTTTTTGGGCGGCGAACCATGGAACTACTGCAATGTGATTAAAAAAGGCAAAACCATTTTGGACATCAAAACAGCGCAATTTCAGGTAGTACCTGCTCCGGGTATAGCACAAGCCAAGTTAAGTGACATTCGGAAAATACTCCCCTACCTGAAGGAGACAGATAGACACTATTACAGCAATATTATCAGTGGCGATATGGACAGTATAGAAATTTAAGTTTTTTTTATCATTTTTATCACTTTTTTGTAAAAATATCAAGTATGTATTATCACTTTTACTATAAAGAAATAGCTAATTAAAGTTTTGAATTCTGTTAATGTGTATTACTATACCTTGTAACTTGGTACTTGTAACGATTATGAGGAAAATGCATGTGGCACTTGGAACGTTCTATATAAATATATTTTTTTTATAAAAACTAATTC
Source organism: Magicicada septendecula (assembly GCA_034769895.1). Classification (NCBI taxonomy): domain Eukaryota; kingdom Metazoa; phylum Arthropoda; class Insecta; order Hemiptera; family Cicadidae; genus Magicicada; species Magicicada septendecula. Next base: position 465,021,534 of record CM068369.1, read on the forward strand.
TCTTATAGAGCTGTAGAAATATGTATTACAATCCATTTACCCAAAGCTATGTTCATGTTCAAACACAATACCAACATATTTTTATGACACGAAATATACAGTTTCTTGTCGTTCCTGAACATTTTCATTTTCGGCACTTAGAACGTTTATCATTTCCACTAAAAATAAATACGTGACAAACGTTAGGTAGCCTCTATGCATGTTACCTGTATCGCAACGGCGTAAAAATATCATATTCTTGGTGATCTGTCTGGAGGCTGTCTTTAGAAAGAAGACGATTTTTGTCTCCACTTTAACTCTATCTGTTTTGATAGCAACTCCACAAATTTAATGTGGTAATTAGAAATATTTCTGTCACGTCTTTTCAATACCTTTCCCATATTCTGTATAACCTTCAGCTTTGGAAGGTTTTCTATTTGATCACTTGTCCTTCTGTTTCGCAAGTAGCGATAGATTTTATGCGTAAGTTAAACAATGTATTAACAAGAAATTAGCTCGATCGAGTACCGGTGTCTACGTCAAGCCTTTAAAGAAAGTAATTTTACAATCCGCGTCATCACTCATTTGCCACTGATGAGCAACTCCAGTGATTCCTCTCCATAGTCTGATTGCTCAGTTTGCGATTGGATCATCTCCTACATCGAGTGTAGGTTGTTTTCTCAGTGTAGATCTACAATCTAGCAAACTTTGTGACCGTCTGCTAGTGAGAAAACCTTTATCAATAATTTATTCAACTATTTGTTTTGTAATCTTTTGACATCAAATCGCGTTATATCGTCAAATAACTAAGGCGGTTGGGATAATTGGAGAGTATTCTATCCCAGTTTTATAGAAAATGGGAAATCTAGTGTTACTGAACAACGATTTTTAACTAGCATTCGTACAACGTAAACTTCTGGGTTTAATGTCTAGTTTACACTCTTCATCTTTTTGTACAAAAAGAGTTTCTATTCACTGCTTTTCCGCACCAAGCAAATATTCTTTGAAATCCAGAAGCAATGGTTCCGGAATTTCTATAATTATCCATTGTATATTTTTGGTTACGTTTGAATACGTTTGGTCATGACATTTTAATTTTTTTTATTACCCATATTGTAGCTAAACTGATACGTTGTGTTAGTGAAACTCCCCCTGAATTTTTGTATAATTTTTTTTTTCAGGGGTCGTTACTTAATTCTTAAAACTAGACTCATTGTCTAGCTGGAAAAGATGCGCTGAGCCCACCGTGACAGGACTTGCAAAGAAACACTTGCATAACGATAACAGCTTTTATTAGTGTTCTTTACTTTTATGATAATAACATTTTAATACAATATGCACGTTTAAATTCTCAATATTCAGAATAATGACCATTGCCATTAGTAACAAGAATTAATTCTGAACCATTACATAATTAACAACAACAAATTTTTCAAACACCTTTTCGTGCATTGTTTCGATATAAATTGACATTACTATACATTGACATTTACTCAGATAACATTTATAGATCACAGTCTCAATAACAATTATTACGTTAGAATTTAGATACATAATGAATTAAATTTACACTCGAATAATGATCACTGTCAAGAGACAGGTAATATTTAATATTTGGCAACTAATTAAAAAATTTGAATTGTACATTACAGGAGTAATATAAATACATATAGATACATCTTAACATCACTGCCATATTCTTATAAACCCCAGTTGGCCATAAAATTGAGTACTAATACTTGATACTTATTCTGGCACAATACAGTAACAGCCCAAGATAAAGAACCTGTTCACACAAGAGCGTTCAGAAGGAACCACTCCCATAGTTATTTGTCAATGCATTCAGTATAAGCTTGTTCATGAGATTTGATCTTCATACGAAAGTTAATAAAACTGACCAACAAACAGATTTAAATTTTTTTTGCTAATTACCCACAGCTAGAAGGCAAGTGGCGTTCTATAAAATACAGCAGTAATGGACACATTTAAACAGGCAGATTCTTTAACTCAGTTAATGACACAATTCACTTAATGTCCATAAGGACATGTTACAACAGACCGTTGGTCATAGTATATGTGAAGTTTCTGTTTATGAAAATGTCTTTAAGTTCATACTTTAAATCCCGTAAGTTGCTGTGTTCGTGTATTAAAATATAAGGAATAGTCCCACCTGTATATAGAAGATTACTTTACTCAGGATGCACGATGATATAGAACATGGTGACGCAACTGGAGAGTCCGAAATTCCAGGATTTCATTTCCTCCTCCGGGGAGTGGTTCAGGCTGGCAGTATGGGGATCTCTAGAGGTCTGACGGCGTTGGGGTGTTGCTTAGATCTTCGGCCGATGAAGACTGATGGTCTGTCTCCATCCTCGTCTCCCCTTTCACCTCCCGGCTATCCGGGAACCCTGAAAACATTTTTATCTGTAGACTGCCGTCAGGAAAATACCGTCACAAAAATCTTTCTCGCCCCAGTAACACCAATCACCGACACACACACATTGTCACCATTCTATTCCGTGAATTAAATGTGAATAAAAATATTACTCCTCACAATTCACAAAATAATCTTTTCTAGGATTAAATTTACGTTTACTTTTAACTTTCTTTCTTAGTTAATTATTATTTCTACATTTGAACTTGATTGTAACATCTTCGATTCATTTTAATACAGGAAAAGGCCAGTCGGCAACATGCTCTCAACTATCCAAGACGCAACACACACAAAAAAATACATACATATAATATAAAACCCGCATAGTCCCTGAATTAATCAAAATTAATACCACACTTTTCCTCACCTGAAGCTCTCTAATGACTCAGCAACTCATTTCAAAGATAATAGAACAATAGTTGACGCCGCCAGACCAGTGTTTCCCTCGAGTGCAGAACCAGAAATGAGACCGAATGTCGGTGCCTGCCAACCCACGCGAACAGAGAATTGAACAAAAGAGCTGATCGGAATGGCAGACTAGATTACATACACACACAATTATCGCCACGTCACGGTCAAGTTTAAGCGATATAGTCAAGCAGTGGAGCAGGCTGGTCACGCAACCCTTGAACCCGCTATACAGACGGCACTATCTCTGCGACGCACGCCGAATAATTTAATGCTTAAATTACATCGGCACACCCTCACCCCAAAAGGGCAACTTGGTTGCCAACAAAACTCAAGGCAGTAGCCACAATCTAGGACCCCGGTTCTCGAGACCTTTACTTCCACATCTCCTGCTTGGCATTGCCGGGGAAATCTCAGATACTTATGCGCACTTAGGAGAACAGAGGCTCAGAGTGAAAACGAAACGAGAGGAAGGAAGAAGTGGAGTGTGTACTCATGTGTGCCAGAATAGGTGTATGTGTATGAGTGTGCAGAACTGCATGCTGACCTGGCCAGGGCCCGCACACAGCAACCAGATTCAGAAGGAGAAAAGAAGAAAGACAAGAATCGGGCATGCCCTTGAGCTCTGACCTCCCAAGGCCTACCAACTTACAAACTGAGACCCCAGAGCCAACTAACGTGCACCACGGGACAAACCCCTTGCCACCACTCACCTACTCATGCCTTATGACAAAACTTCAGTTTTGATATGTGAGTGGTTATGTTTTCTAAATCACCCCCGGGCCCCCCAACTTCACTGTTACAGGCGACGAAAAACGTAGAATGCGGTATGGCCCCGACCAACGATAGCAGAGTTTCGCGGCCCTTTTATCCGCGGCTGAGCTGATTGGATGGCTCTGGCAGTAGACCCAATCCCCAAGCTTAAAGGGGTTAGGAATTCGCCACTCGCGCTCGTGTGCTCGCAGCAGATTCTTCCGAGCCTCTTTCCACCTATCTGCCGTCCTACTATCTGGCTCACTAGGTAGAAGATCTTCTATTTTCCACAAGTTAGTCAACGGCAGTGCGGGCGAGAATCCAAACATAATTTCAAAGGGTACGGCCTTATAACTCTCACGGAGGGCCGTGTTGAAAGCTAGTTGTAACCACTTAAGATTCTGGTCCCAGGTGTTCTGTTGCTCAGCGTGGTAAGCAATAAGCGCGGACCTGAGATTCCTGTTGAATCTCTCCGCGTGGGACGGCTGTGGGTGTGGGTAGTAGGGGGAGGTGGTTACGTGCTTGATACCCGTTGCGAAACATATTCGCCGAAATTCGCCCGAAATAAATTGTGGACCATTGTCCGAGACAATGATGGCCGGAACTCCGAATTGCTGAAACACATGGTTCTGAAGCGCGAGAATGGTTAAACGAGAATTTGCCTGCCGTAAGGGCAGTAGCCAGACAAACTTAGAAAAGGCATCCACACAAACAAGTAGGTAAGCGTTACCTGACTTGCTACGCGGGAAAGGCCCCACGTAGTCGATGAATAACTTCTCCATAGGTCTGCCCGCCACATCGGATGACAACAAACCCAACTTGGTATTTTGAGCAGGCTTACTCAAACTACAGAGATGACAAACCTTCACTCTCGCTGCTATGTCCCTATCCATGCCCTTCCAGATAAAATGTTTCCTAATACTGGAAATGGTGTTCGAGATCCCCTTATGTCCACCTACTGGGGAATTGTGGTAATAACTGAAGACCATGGGCACTAACTTGCTAGGCAGCACGATCTTAGGGGCATGTCCTTTTTTCTCCCTGCAACACAGGACGCCCTTGGACAAGAAGTAAGGGGCCTGTACGTTACCCTCCTTGAGATTTTGGATGATCTGACCCAGCTCTTCATCATCTAACTGATGGGGTAACACATCAGTGAAAGCTAAGGGAAAGTCTAATAGAACAGAACAGGGTTGCTCAGATTGGACTTCACTGGGTTGGGAAAACATGCGTGACAAAGCGTCTGCAACGACATTTTGAGTTCCCCGAATGTGTTGCACCTTGAATTTAAAGGACGAGATCTTGACCACCCATCTTCCAATTTTACCCAGTTGCCGGGGATGAGCAAAAAGCCAAGAGAGAGCCTGATTGTCGGTCTCGAGCAGGAACTCAGCATGTTCCAAGAAACGCCTGAACTTATCTAGAGCGTACACCACAGCCAAACACTCTAGTTCGTATACTGATGACTTCCTTTCTTGCTGGGTCAAGGTTCGAGATATAAAGGCCACGGGCTGCCTAGCACCATCAACGACCTGGGACAGAACCGCCCCGAGGGCTACCGAACTCGCTTCCGTTTGCAGGACAAAAGGTTTAGAAAAATCTGGCATCCTCAACACAGGCGGGGAGATGATAGCCTCATTAAGGGTATCAAAGGCCCTCTGCTAACGCTCTCCCCATACAAATTTAGTCCCCTTTTTCCTTAGTTCGTTTAAGGGGGTGGCAATCTCCGCGGCATTGGGAATGAACCTCCGATAGAAATTCACCATGCCGACGAATCTAGCGACAGGCCTACCCTTGGCATCCCTGGCAGGGGGAAAATTCCGGATACCCTGTGTCCTTTCGGGGTCAACAGTGACACCCCTGTGTGAGACAAGATGTCCCAAAAAGGAAATACTTTTTTGTGCGAATTTAACCTTCTCCGGGTTGACAGTGAGGCCCGCACCCCTCAATCTGCACATCACCTCCCTGAGATTACACAAATGTTCCTTATAGGTTTTACTGTATACAAGCAGGTCATCCAAATAGTTGAAAACAAACTTAAACTTGACGCCATGAAAGACGGTGTCAAGTAGACGAGTGAGGGTTTGGGCCCCCACCGCCAGGCCCATGGGAACCCTAGTGTATTGATAAAGATTCCAGGGTACACAAAACGCCGTGTATGGCCTGCTTTCCTTCGATAAAGGGATCTGGTGATATGCAGCATTGAGGTCAATCACGGTGAAGTACTTGGGCCCACTGAACCAATCGAATGCAGAATGTAGATCCGGAAGGAGAACGGAATCCACTTCAATGTTAGCATTTAATTTACGATAATCAATAACCTGACGGTGTTTACCCCCAGGCTTGGGCACCAGAAACGCTGGACATGTTATTTCAAAGCAACTCGTTTCAAAGATAATAGAACAATAGTTGACGCCGCCAGACCAGTGTTTCCTTCGAGTGCAGAACCAGAAATGAGACCGAATGTCGGTGCCTGCCAACCCACGCGAACAGAGAATTGAACAAAAGAGCTGATCGGAATGGCAGACTAGATTACATACACACACAATTATCGCCACGTCACGGTCAAGTTTAAGCGATATAGTCAAGCAGTGGAGCAGGCTGGTCACGCAACCCTTGAACCCGCTATACAGACGGTACTATCTCTGCGACGCACGCCGAATAATTTAATGCTTAAATTACATCGGCACATTAGTAAATCATTAAAATGTACTTATCACATGAACACAGTTGTACAATTAACGATTTCCTAAATCCTGAGTGATGAAGCGTATGTACAAACCAGTATTTCTTGATAGTGGTATGTATGTATGAACATATGATATTCCAACTCTCCATAGCGTAAACTCAAATGTCAGGCTCCGTTGTACCCAAACGCAAGGGAAAAAGGAAAATGTGGCTGAGCGGAAACTGTAGCCAGATTTAAAAATCGACTGTTACAATTCTATCGCCTGGTTATCTGCAAGTTTTGACACCGACTAAGAGTTTTGGATGATAGGTATTGCAATGGAGATTCTAATTATACATGGATTGTAGCACAGAATAAAGCATATAGAGACGCTGCCGCGCTGTATGAATAAGTAGAGATTGCAGGTTTAAACATTGCAAATTAGTTGATAAGGAGCACTGTGAAAAATGTTAGTTTTAGGCATTTTTAGACTTATGAACCAACTTTAAATGCAGTGAGATGGTGCGTAAAGATACTTAGCTGCGTGTGCAGAGCACGTGTGAAATTATTTTACGGGATATTCATAAAAAAACACGTTAATTTAAATAACCTTTGAGATATGGGAATTTCTGAAATGGGACTTACATCAGAATGCTCATAATAAAAACACCTATCAAATGACAATACCTATTTTAAATTAAATTAAATTAAATTAGTGACTTAATGTATGCGTTTTTAAAGAACTAATCAGATTACGAGAAATTCAATCGATGAAAATTACTTCGAACGGATAGTTAAGTCTCTCTTCGGAATTGACAACGAGAAAACGCCGAATATTCATGACGATTGGTCTGTCAGTCGCGACAAACGCATGTTAGAAAATTCCTGTTGAGCTACTGCGAGAAGTATTGTAATTATTGTGCTATTCTGTGAAAGTTCAATATATTATATATAATATAATATTCAATATATTAAGGTATATAGACACTTCAAGTTTACTGGAGAGGTGTAAGTCTGATCCACCAGAAGCAGTATAGTATCTCCCAAAGCGCCCCTGAAGCCAGAGTATATCAACCTACGTATTCATCATGACAGGATTAGCTCGTCGTCTCAATGATCTGCAGTCGACATTAAACGGAAGTAAACCTATATTATTTATGTACAATTATAAAAACAACTTATATAAAAGGAAGACTCTATCACATCAGTAAAGACTTTATAGTAAAGGAGACAAAAAGAATTTTTTAAATATTAGTTTATTTCATTGTGTAGAAAGTAAATTTTAGTTTGTGTTACAAAAGTCAATAGGGCAGCTTAATTTATTTTATAAAGTCTATTAAAAGCACAAGAGATTGTCAGAAAATAATAGCATCATTAATAAATCCACTTCATTCCAATAATATATAATATCTCGACTACTTATTCTATGCGACACGTATACGTCGCAGTACATATGAAGGGCTTATTTCCAAAGTGACTTATCTCCAATCTTTAAAGATTTTGAGTTTAGCAATGTATAGAATCGACCATGCTTGGATATATGAAAGAGGTGTTACTTCCAAAACGACGTTTATCTCGGGTTGGAGAGCTGTAGAAAGTCGATGTTATTTTCAATGTGACTTATTTCCATGCTCTTTTTATTTCCAAGCAGTCTTATATCCATGCGGCCAATAGGAGCGCTCTGTGTAGTCACATGATCTCGTAAAGTGTCATGGCGATGCAGAGTTGTACTAGGCTTGTATGTGTGATTAAGATTACTTAATTTACGTAATAATGTCTACATTTGACGAGGAAGTGGAGCGTGTATCATCAAAATACGCCAGAAGAAAATCTCTTAATCCATCAGAGTGGAAAAAAACAAAGAGAAAGTGCGTAGATGTTCAAGTGATGGTCGCCAACAAAAACTCGCGAGTAAACATGATGATGGACGATGCCAAGCTATTAAGTTGCATTTGAACGATATTAAACGATTTCATTCAGTGTTCTACTCTTTAAAGAGCAAGGTGGAACAAGATAGTTTCATTATGAATTCTGTTTTAGTGCAAAAAACAGCAAGAAATAGGGCCAAACTTGATAAAAAGAGTCGGGAGTTTACCATAACCTACTTTGTGCAATCGTGTAATGGTGATAATATAAAAGTATGCTGTGCAACGATGTGTAGTATTCTGCGAATTGACCCATAAAGGATACAGAGACTTGCCGCATTTTACTTCAAAAATGGATGTGTAAGACAAGAGATTAGAGGCGGTAAACGCAAGAATCCAAGTAAAGACCACGTCAGAGAACTGGTGCTTGATCACATCGAACGCTTCAAATGTACTTCTGGGGACTATGGTCGTGAAGATGTAAGTAACAATACTTTAATACTTCAGTTGTTTGCTTAACACTTTTGCTGCCGATCGGTAGCGAAAGTGTTAAAACGTAAAATAAGCCACACGCATCTGGATGGTGTAAGGTTTTCTCACGGTTCCTTTATTATTTTCAGAATATACACAGAAAATATCTACCATCACATCTGAGTATCAGATCGATGTAGGAAATGTTTCTTGAGACTTTCAAGGAAGATCCAGTTGCCCAAGCTTGGAATTACCACTTCTACTACAAAATCTTTACGAAGGAATTCAACCTTGGTTTTGGTTCGCCACGGACTGATATTTGTAGTTTTTGTGAAGAGCGTACTCAAAGACTTACATTTGAGCAAGATAATGATGAAAAACAGAAAATAGTGTGTGAACTTATTGTACACAAACAAAGAGCCAAACAGTTCTATAACTTAATGAAAGAACCAGTCCCAAATAACACTACCTGTTTTGTGTTTGACCTCATGCAGAATCAACCATTGCCACGTACTGTCCTAGGTGAGGCATTTTATGCACGCCAGGTATGGCAGTATTATTTAGGTATTGTTAGACATTATGGTGGTCAGTCGCAACAAAACTTAGATAATGTATATTTTTATACTTGGTCAGAAAATGAATCCAAAAGAGGGAGTTCAGAGGTGCATTTGTACCAAATTTTATTACAAATATTTGCTATAATGCTTAGTATAATTTTGCAAGCTTTACATCTATAATATCTGTTTCTAGCTACATTAAAATTTTTAAAATTTATATTTACGATATCGTATTTATGTTTATTACATTTCATATTAATGTATTTATACTTATATTAGTATTTAGACTTGCTATAAATATTTGTCTCCAATTTAATCTGAAAATATTTAAATAAACATTCGATGTGCATTTAAAATGTAGGATTTATTTGCTATATCAATATCTTTTCTATATCAATCGCTTAACCGGGCCAAAAGTACGTTAGTTCTGATGCGACCCAAATAAACGAAACCACTGTGTGTACTCTATGAAGTTCATTACAACAACAATAGTTTACACACAGATTGCTTACGGAAAGCTTATTTAATTTACAGCGTTATTGTAGTATACACTGTTACTTATCTACTGTACATGTTGTTATGTGTTGCAGATGGAATCTATTGCGTGTTCATTAATTAAATTGTTCCGCCGGCTTCTAGCAAGTGTCTGCTTAGGTTTGATTAATGAGAAATAGTGTAGTTACGTCAAGAATCGATGCCCGTTATCACATGAATTACAATGTATGTCATATTATTTGCATTCAAACGTTCCATTGTATTACAATGTATGTCATATTATTTGCATTCAAACGTTACATTGTATTACAATGTATGTCATATTATTTGCATCCAAACGTTACATTGTATTACAATGTATGTCATATTATTTGCATTCAAACGTTACATTGTATTACAAATGTATGTCATATTATTTGCATTCAAACGTTACATTGTATTACAATGTATGTCATATTATTTGTATTCAAACGTTACATTGTATTACAATGTATGTCATATTATTTGCATTCAAACGTTACAATTCCGGTAAAAATACTCGTTTTGCGCTGTTATCGGTTGCCGCAATTTATTAACGGGAGCAATTTATTTATTGTACTCTTATATATAGTACACGCGCATGCGCCAGTACCAGTTTCGTGTGTTTGTGTGTGTTTCTCCACTTGTTAAGGAGCCCTTATTTACCCCTCTCTTCAGTTTCAGGTGACTCGTCTCTATCCTCTTCAAAGTTGGAAATCGGAACTTTCCAGACTCCTTCACTAACGAGACGTGCTCCGTAATTTAACAGTTTCTAATAGATTGAATCGAACTTAAAGCGGTTGTTGTCTGTGTTACGATATTATGACTTATTTTTCATTGTGACTCTTGTAAATCCTGTTAGTTGATTAAATGACATTTCGTTATTATTTACTGACTGGAATTCATATAAATAGTTACAAGATATTGTCGTTTTTTATTCGTCACACTGCAGAACAATCGTGTATAATTTCCCCCATGGTATGGTCTGTAATGATTGTGGTGTAGAGAGTAGAGAGTTGGCTCTCAAAACAAGTTCACTGTCTTTTCAGACAAACTGTAACACAGTTTTTATTAAATTCTGATCGTAAACCGGCGATTTATATACTTGCTTTGTAATACTTTTCTAATTAGCAGTTTATTGTTAGTATGCATGTGAACATTCCATATATTTATAAAAGAATCTGCTAAAACGCGTATCTTAAAAAGACAGAGTTGTTTCACTTGAGCTCACTGTGGGCCGTGGTACTCTTCTTGTAGAGCCATTCTCTAGAGAATTCTGTTCTGCTCCTCTGGCGACTAAATGACGACGCGATCCCAGAGGAGCAGAACAGAAGACCACTGAAGATGACTGCCGCAGCTGCAGTCGAAACGTTTGGCTCTACAAGAAGAAGACCACGGCCCAACACGTCGGAAAATAATTTTACTGAAGATAACCTCGGCCGTGAAAGATTTAATGTCATGATGAAATAAAGACATCTTCGTATACGTTTCAAAGAAATAGAAAATTGTGTACTCAAATTCTAGACAAAAATTGGACTAGTTTTATACAGAATTGACAAAAGAAAGAACTATTTAAAGATTAAACTATTGGGATCTTTTGATGAGCGATTTTAACGAGAATGAAGTGTCACAATAAATAAGTTTGGTTGTTTCATAATAGTTGTATTTAAAATATTCTATTTTTCATAAATTAAACTGCATACTCACACACAGACGGATACATAATATTTGGAAGAAAATCCCAATTCATGCTGATCGACTTGTTTGGTAAAAAAGTTTCCTCTTAGAGGCACAGCTTAAAACAGGGGATTCATATGAAACGTAATGTTACTAGCTCTATGCTTTACCTGCCTTTAATTTTCTCGCCTGATGAGAACAGGTATTCATTATCGATGTACCATCCATCGACTAATCTAGGTCATAGACAAATGCAAAAAGGTCAAGTTAAAACTGAGTACTCGCTTTGCTAGTTTAAAAACCTTAATTTTCTAGCAAACATTAAATTTTATACGTCCGGACGTTTAAAATTTTATTGATGTAACACTTTTATATAAAATTAACAGTTCTTCGGGGAAAAAATATTTTTGTAATTATTATTCGTGAATTCAGTATTAATTAAGATAACGTCTGTCACGCTACATGCAGACCAGCTTCGTTTTCCAAATGTAATTTGTTTTGTGTATTGTTCTACCCTTTCTTTTCTAATTCGTTCCTCACATTTTTCTACGTGGTATATTGCTGTTCAACACAAACTTCATTATTCAAAAGTTAGCACTACATAAGTTAGTAGCACGTATCTGTTGTTTACTGCGGTTTAACCGACTTTCAGAGTGCCAAGTGGATACACGCTGCTGTGCGGTATCGTCTCTCCGGAGAATACACTTGAGAACACTCTACTTCTGTGCGGGATGTTGTTCTGAGTCCGACTTTGAAAACACTGCAATTAATAAAGCCGAGCGGATATCACTGAATTATGTTTGTACTGTTCGGAGTTAAAATGATTAATCTGAGAAATTATTAAGTTATGAAGAATTTTGTTCTGTAAGTCGTTGGTTCTTACGTACTTCTGTAAAAAGTAGGTACTCAGTTACTCATCAGTCGCAGACAGAAAGTAGGTACTTAGTTACTCCTCAGTCGCAGACAGAAAGAGTTTATAAATCGTGAAGTTATTAAATATTTTACAACCGGCTTTGCATCCATAAATTTTACAGACTTAGAGAGACCCATTAACAAATTTAAGTAATTTAACAAAACACTTACAGAGACCCATTACACAGTTTATTAACATAAATTTTAACATCTGTATTTTTGTCGTCATCATTATTTTCACACCACGGCATAGGCAATGTGCTACCTGTTCCGCCTTCAAAAATCCTCCAGGTGGGTCTACCCACACATTTCCTGTGTCGTATGGGTTTGTATTTACAGGCTTGTTTGGCCAGTCTGGAATCTAACATTCTTTCTAAGTGTTCTTTCCACCGTTGTTTGTAATCTTTTCATTCAAGTTAACAACCACTCTACTCTTATGGCCTGATTTCTTATACGATTGATCGTATAATAATATGATCGTAAACTTGAGTTTACAACATATTTTAACTCCACTTAAGAATGCCATTTCCAAGGCCTGTATTTCACTGTCTCGTTTTTTGGTCGTTGTCCATAATTCACACCCATAGGATAGTACAGGAACTGCAATAACTTTATAAAACTTTAATTTTGTATCTCGACGTACCTTGTTTCTAAAAATACGGTTGATTTTTTCACAGATCGTTTGGAACTTCCCTAACTTAACGTCAATGTTATAATTTTTATCAAACCCAGTATCACTTCCCAAACAGTTAAAATTGCTCACCTGTTCTAGAATTTGATCACCAATCATTATTTTTATTCTTATTGGCTCCTTACCTCGAAATACCATTACCTTTGTTTTTATAGTGGAGACTTTTTTTATTGTATTGTTTGTAAAACTGATTCTATATTTTGAAGTACAAGCAAGTCATCAGCAGACAACAGCACATTCAAATATCTGTCCCGTGATAACTTAATGCCAACATCTGTTTGTCAAATTATAATATAGCGTTTGAGTTTGAAACTCGCACCCAATGTCCTGTAGTGTTAGGATTCCGCCTACTGCGCCCTATTGGTACCACGTTTTCCCTAATAACAGCTGATCGGTCAATGATTTTCTCGTTTGTTTTGTCCTATGAACTGCACGTTTTCTTGTATATCTGGACTCTTTCGGAGCCTTTTTGTCTTTCGGAGCCAGATAATGATACTGGTTCAGAGAATGATACGGATCCACCGTATAACAAAACTTATAATCACCTATACCCACATTAATACATTTTGCACATCATTACTAGCTACATAACTCAATAATTGCTAAGCCATCTCATTCACAACATCTCCACAGCTCGTTGTAACATGTACTACATCTACTTTCCCACTGTCACAAACTTCATAAGCCTCCATTTTACTTGTAGACGGAGGAACCAAACTAAAACAATATCAAACATCAATCTAAACTTGACTTAATAAAAATATTAGGAGGAAAAGGTTACTCGCACAAATGGGAAAGTCGCAGAATTGAATCCTTGGAACAGGAAGTTGCTACTTGCCTGGATTCGCCAGGTTGCGACCAAGTAAAACTACATGGCAGAATTGACCGGGTATGAACAGGTAAAAACATCGTTTGATCGAAACTGACCGAGACCCATTTTTCAAAGCAGTTTTCATGCAAACATTCGTTTAGCATTCCACACGTGACAGACTGAGAATCCGTCTAATTTTGCTTGCTATAGACGTGTGTGTGTGTGCGTGTGCGCGCTTGTGTGTGCGTGTGCGTGTGTGCGTGTGTGTGTGTGTATGTATGCGTTTTTTGGGATCTGTGTATCTCGACGTACACGCGGACAGACTATTTACTTTCTTACCGTAGCATATTCCAATTACAGTGAATAAAAAATTGATTCCCTTATACTTATGGGTACAAATTTTTAAGGCCACAAGGAAACAGACAGACAGAGAGATAGAGAGACCACACACACACACACACACACACACACACACACACACACACACACACACACACACACACACACACACACACACACACACACACACACACACACACACACACACACACACACATGTTCATACCCGGTCAATTCTGGAAACAAAACACACACACACATCTTGCCAGTCATTTTCTTATAACATTTTTGTCCTGGTTTTCATGATAACTTCGGCGGTCCCCTCTTCTTCTTTGTTGAGGTTGCGAAGTCCGGATTTTTAATGGTCATCTATCTTCTTCCATTCTCCAGATACTAGTTCAATAATTTGGCTTCAGGGTGTAAGGCAGTGGAACGAAACTGTCAATAGTGCGAAATACAAGATCATACACACGCGCTAGTACACTCGATTTGCTGAACTCAAGAAATTTAATATTAGCAGAAGTAGGTTATAACAAGAATATTCTATCAGGTAGGACAGTCGGAAAATTTCTCATAGGTACGAGCGAAATTTAGTTTTACCCGTGTGGAAATCGTGGACCCTAAACACTTCCAGAAAACCTTCCTATCGTCCAATCACCAGATAACAAATAGTGACGGTAAGAAGTTAATAAATATGAGTTACAGAAGACTGGAAAGACAGAACGTAAACAGAGTTAAAAGGTGAAGAAAGAAAAAAGAGTGTAGGAGTTCTCATTTTTGTAAGGAAAACAGCAACAAAATGTACAAAATATTTTTCTCACTGTTCATTTTAAAGTGAGTTAATCTCTTGTAGTTTAAGTACTGTAATAAATATACAAATAATAACAAAATAACGTTTGAAGTTTTGGTAATAAGTAACATCAACACCTGTTTTAACTTAAGGAAGTGAAACTTGGACGATGACGAAAAATGATGAGTAAAGAATACAAGCAAGTGAAATGAAGTTCTTGAGAACCAAACCAAAGGCTGCACCCTTTCGTATTTCAAATACGAAATGAAGATATAAGTACTGCGTTAAATGTATATTCTATAGTCAGCAGAATAAGGAAAAGACACATAAAATGGAGGCAGCATATCGAGAAAATGGAAGATATGAGACTACCTAAACAAGTAGTAAGATACAGATCTCAAGAAAGACGAGGTGTAGGTAGACCAAGGAAAAGATGGCTTCAGTGAAGGCGGAAAAGGCTGTAAGCATATATCTTGACGTGGAGAAGAAGAAGAAGAGTTGTAACATTATTTTCACAGTTTCAACTTATTTTAAAATTATTTTATATTAACATATTATCTTTTTCGATGTAAAAGAAAGACATGTATCAGAATTAATAACAACTTAAGATCAATTTAAAAAAATCCACTCAACTGCCGAGCGAACGGCTTTTTGTACTTCAGAAACCACCATACTTTTACCAGAGTATCTATAACATGTGTGTCCTCCCCTACACTATTGTGTATCTCCTTATATTCTTACTTTATATCTTGTGCAGTCTAATGAGCACAAGTCATCAGTATACCACCTCTGTTGCTCTTAACCACTTTGTATTTTTGATTGTTGGTTACCAGGTTACTAAACCTCTGTGCCAGTGTGTTTGTGTAAGTATGTACTGGAGTGTATGTGTGTGTATGTGTTAAAAAAAGGAAAAGACAAATTTAAATTAAACATTTTTTGCTTTAGAATTTTTATGGCACTAAATACATTTGATTAAAATTACTATTTGAGAAGGAATAAGTACGCCAGTAGCACTTATTGATTTACATAATGTAACGCTATAGCCTAAACCTTAGTTCAGTAATGACCTGATGCTGTAATATAAAAAAAACGTAATTACAGACCTAACGTATATAGGTGCTATATATGGATAATGAATGGAATCAAACACAAAATAAATTGAAAGCTTACTATATTTAGAACGTGTTTCTGTATAAAGTGATGGATGATAATGTACAAATCATTTATATGTAGGAGTGTAAATCTTTTATTTATACCCTGTGTATGTTTACAGTTAATTTAAATATTTCTGTGTATGTGTGTACACAACAATTTCAAATAGAAATTGATCTGTGCACTAGAACTGCGCAAACGTGTCACGAGGGTTGCCGAAAAATAACGAAGACCGGTCTCGCAGCTGGCACAACTGATACCGGTGCGTCAGTTTGACCCGTGCTGTCTGTCGCTGGGTGCGCGTTCCGTACGCCGCAATCTCGATACTGACCATACATTACGTGATTCCATGCGCTCACTATCAAGACGGTCATGAAACCGAATACGTAAAGAAAATAAATAAAGAACAACATGAGACAGATTTTAAAAATTATTTTTCCCGCTTAAAGACAGTTTGTTAAAAAAAAAACTTATAAATCCATCGAAAACGTGATAATTTGTACTGAAAGAGTGAGTTAGAAAATACAAGTGAACTGCTGGATTAGCAATTTCGCTGAATTATACGCACATAGTTTTAATTGAAAATCCAAGTTTTCTCCTAAAAATAACCAACCAGAGCAACATGGATTTTCCACTGTACATGTTACTAGCAACGATCACGTGGCTAGCGACATTACAATCAGGTATGGGTGTATGATTACATTAAACACATAAACTAACAAAATAACTTGCATTTTTTTATGATATTATATAAAAAATAAATATATATATGCTGATTTTTGTGTTTTAAAAGAACTATATGTTGTGATTGTGCGTATTTTTCACTTAAGAGGTTTTGCCGACGTTTCGGCAGATTCCACTCTACGTTCTTCAGGTTGTAGCTTACTGATCTAGATTGGGATGATTTTTATCTGTCTCCGTCTCGTATTTATGTACGCGTGTGGCAGACATCTTTGAGACCCTTCGGAAAAATAAGTACAATTAAGCCCGGAAGTCAATGTGGAACACGATTTCCTGTAGCCTATATATTTGTGTGTGTGTGTGTGTGTGTGTGTTTGTAGCCACAACATTTTCAGTTACACAATTACCGTTAAGAGATTTGGCAACAATTACCTAAATAAACGAATATAAGTGATTGCAATAAAGTTCTCATGTGTCTCATAATATTGTTCTAATTTGTTTTAATAGGCCATCTAAGGACCACATGCCAATTTCAATTCTTTATTCTTTTATTTTTCTCCAATATTCTTTCATCTTTCACTGTGTCTCTTCTTCCTGTCTTCAGTCCATTTTGAATCTGCGTATTTCTCTCTCCTACCCTGGACTCCTTCCATTTCTAAAACTTTTGCCCGAAAAACTTTTCCTTCAATTGCTTCTTCTGCGTGTATATTTTTTTTTCTAAATCCTTTTGGCCTTCTTTAATTCAATTTGATGTTGACTTCTTCCCTCCCTCACAGATATTTGAAGATCTGCTTTGTTAACCTATTGTCGTCTATTCTATACAAATGTCCAAAAGATAATAGTCTTTTTTGCTCATTGTTTCTGTTACATTTTCTATACTTTGATATATTTCATCATTACTTCTTAATTTCCAACCTTCTGAAATTTTTGTGGGCTAAATATTTTCGTAATAATTCGTCTTTCCAATATTTCTAGTTTGTCTAAATTATAATTCAATGCTAAGACATTCACTCGCATATAGGCATTCTGGCTTCACTGCTGTACAGTAAATTTTTCTAATTTATATTACATTATTTTCATTATACTTTAGAACAAATTCTTGTATTACACAATAAAAATACAAAGCGATTTAAATGCGTAAGTGCAAATACATTTACAAACGTGTCTATATGATTTGTAAGGTTTGTTGCATGGTGACGCAGCGTCCACATATGTCATTGTTCCACAAACAAGGGGATGGGGGACAACGCGACGCGAACGGATGCCGTCCATATACTGAATTTCATAAATCCTTAAACAGTGTGCCTTGTCGTGGTTGCGTATGCACCCTCCGAACGCAAACCGTATACATTTGTGTACGTATCGTATCTCGCTTGGTTTTCTGCCTGGCTAGACTCGTCTGATTTATTTGTTTTGCTCGTCAATAACCGTGATTCAAAAAGTTACATCAGTTTCCAGTTCTAGTAAGGGTTGTCAGTTGTGGGTAGGGTATTCAGCAGAAGACACTTTGTATAGATATGTGGTGTTTGCAAATCACACACGCGCGCGCAGTTGTAAATATATAATAAATATGCGGTCATAGCTTAAAGAATCGCTATTTTATACCTCCTGGCTGCACATCACAATTAGAATGTCTTCTGAAAAAAATGCACAAATATTTTAAACACACATACACATAAAAATACCCCCCCCCCCCACACGCATAGACATTCACAGTGGCTTTTAATAGGTTTAATTATTTGTATATAATATGCATATATTTAATATGTGAATATATACTTATTCACGCGCGCGCGCGCGCGCACACACACACACACTCACTTACACATACCTATACATTTTAAAATACCATTTAAGATATATGTACTACACACATACAGTAACTACAGTTATAAATTAAATATAATACATTATACACGGTGTGTATAATATAATTATCAACACACACACACACACACACACACACACACACACACACACACACACACACGCACACACACACACACACACACACACACACACACACACACACACACACACACACACACACACACACACACACACACACACACACACACACACATGCCTGTATTTAACTACAATTGTACATATTTCCTTCTGGACTACTTTTCGTATAAGTTATAAAAACATTAGACTGAACACCTTTAAATTTCGCTCGAAGACGTCACTTGATAAAAATATAGAAGATGTCTTTATGGCTTTTATTTTAATATCTGGATGTTGATATAAAACGAAAACTTACAGTTATTTTGAAAATACAATAGCGTATACATACGTCTATATGGTAAACGATAAACGTTCATGGGACAACTGTTTACAAATAACGCTCGCTGTGTAGGACTAATGAGGCTTTCGACTTGTTGTGGACCTGTTTTCTGGAGATAAACCCTATGTGTGTAAATATGCGCGCGCGCATGCTTTGTACGGTTGCATGCGAACTTTATTTATGAATTTCATAAATGCTTAAAGAGCACCTTGTTTGGGTTGTATGCCACGCTTAACCTGCATAGCCAGACGTTATATTTATGATTCTTGACGTTATATGATTCTACGCGCGACTTATTTATTCGTTTTTCTTGACAATAAACGCAAATACTATATATTCTCTCTCTCTCTCGCTCTCTCTCTCTCTCTCTCTCTCTCTCTCTCTCTCTCTCTCGCTATTTATTTTAAATTTCACTAATTTAAATTAATCATTTTACAGTCGTCAGAGCTTTTTGCAATTTTATGAATTTGTGAAAATTAAAACAAAATGAAAAGCTGAGGCGATGCTGAAAATGATTCAAAACCGAGAGTCAGTTGAAAATTTCGCGGTGCGACAAATATTGCTCAGTGGTAGAACTAAAATCTTTCGTGTGCTGAAACACGTATATTTCGCGTGAAGACCTGTTAATTTCCAGATATATCTGTCAATTTGTTCACTTTTTACCAGCTGTTTGAAATTTTCCTGTCACGCGTGTTTTTAAAATGCACAAAACCAAACACCGTGTTGTGATGAATTCTCTGTTAAAAACGTTTTAGCGCCAATGGAAAATCAAATCGAAATTGTAAATGTGTTAGGAGATGCTGCGCCTTCAGAAACAACGGTAAGTGGGGCACACTTGTGTTTAAAAGTGGTCGTACAAGGACTGAAGACACTTCCCAGCAGTGGACGTCCATAAAGTGCAACAGAAAATGGCATTATTGAAAAAAATTCATAGGGTGATGAAAGACCACAGATTGAGAAGTGGATGACGTTGCTGAAATCATAGGGATCTCAAATGAGCGTGTGCATCATACTTTAACTAAGAACTTGGTGTGAAAAAGCGTTGTGTAAGATGGCTGCCTCATCTGGAGTTGTTGCATTTTTTGGGCGTCCAGTGCGACCACGTTTTCATTGCTCGTACGACCACGTTTAAACTCAGGTGCCTACTTAAAAAACCTTTGGTTTCTGAAGTCGCATCATGCGCTGACACTTTTACAATTTCGTTTTGAATTTCCGTTGTTCCGTTGGCGCTAAACAATTTTTAACAAAGAATCACACCACTAAGTTTGATTTTGTCCGTTTTTTAAAACACGCATAACACGTCAATTTTAAACAGCTTCTAAACAATGAATAAATTATAGATAGCTGTGGCAATTAACAGGAGTTCACATAAAATACAAATCTCGCAGCACACTAAAAATTTTGTCGCTCCGAAAAACATTTCAACTGACCCTCGTAGTGGGCGTATTAACAAGACACTAACATACGTACATATTACATTTAAACACTTTTCTAAAGACAATTAAAAATCTGTAATGTAAGAAACAGTCACACAATTATTATATAGCCTATACATACTATACTAGCCTATATATATTGCGACAATACAATCATATGCTGTACTGTGCTATTAATAGATAAAATAAATATTTTAATTAAATTTATAAATATGTAATAAATAAGCAGGTATGAGATTGAAAGCTGAGTTTGTGTTAAAAATACGGAATGTAGACAGACAGGAACTGACTTGAACACTCACACTACTGTCGCTGAGAGTGTGTACAGTAGTAAGTGATGTGTGTGAGTGAGGCCAGTTCTAGCATGAAAGTTTGCAATCTCACCCTGAATAATTGTCAAATTACAGTTTTATTTAATTATAAGAAAACCATAGATGGTAGGAAAAATTCAAAGACTCGAAAATATGTATAAAATTAATACGCATGTGTAGTGAGAAAACGGCGTGAAAAAGACGCGCAGTGCGAATTCAGTGCAATTTTAAGTGCGTAGTAATTACACGGATTATTCTATTACGATGGTAATTACGTTGGGCATATGTAATTAAATCATCCATTCTTTAGAGCACCCTGTAGTACACATTAGACTTTGCCATTGGCAGAAATGTGCGAAAATATGAAATTTGACGAGAGTGGGAGAACTGACGCCACTGAACAATTTCAAACTGTCAGAATTCTGTCCCAATAGGTGCTGTACGATGCTCGATTATAAATAGGGCACGAGAGAAGCCAGCCCTTCTCCTCAATCAGTCTTCAGTAGCGGCGGGACGCTCTGTCCGTTGGCGACGCGAGTTTTTAAAATTTGTTATTTGAACAGTAGATGGGGACGGACGCTATGTTCGTCCTAAGTGTAAAACAGTAACTCTTAATCTGTTTCCGAATACGAATATAGAACATACTTTATGATGTCTACACACACAAACGTCCGTCAGTCAAGACGAGCTACTATGTTACATCATGCAGAGGAACACTATGCTGAACAATAGAGGCGTCTGCTAGAACGACAGCAGCTGGTGCAGAGCAACCTCTCACACTATCCTACATCAACTAGATGGGACCATGATAGACGAGTAACCGGAGGACGACAAGTGGATCCTGGGGACGTGCAGGGAACTCCATCAGAAGAGAACCTACGTATCAACGGAGGACATGAGTATGAGCTACAAAATCGAGGTGACAGATAATCCATTTAAAATTTTAAATGAGAGACTAAAGACATTTAAAAGACATTTTGAAATTTAAACATGAATAAGAGTTTATGTAAAATGTAGATAAAGAGGTTCAGAGAATTTGTTTTAAATTTATTAAAATATTTTCTTTAATGTTTAACGATTAATTTAGTCAATTTCAATTTTATTTTAAAGTTTGTAAAGCAATCAATGATTACCAAGTATGCAATACATAAATTAACGTAGTTGAAAGTTATAAAAAAAAAAATGAAACTGCAGTAAAGCACACTGTCAGACTGAGCAGTCGAGTTTTAATACTAACAAATAAGTATTTAGAATATAACTTTGTTACTGTAGAATGTAAGATTTATTTAATGTTAATGTACTGCAACATTTGAACGTTTCAAGCGAACAATAATGAATATTTATGGCGAAGTAGTTGAGATTTTTAAACACCCTTTTGGTTTATAAATAAAATTATGAAAACTCGTTACAATTCAATCAATGACTACTCTTATTACCATTACACCCAAACTCCATTAATTGGTACACTTTACCAGTAATGTTATTTAAATTTTGCACTCCACAAATTAAATTACATTTAAATTTGTAAATTGTAGTGTTATAAAGAATTGGCGCTCCAAGAGCGTGGGGCTCCTCAAACACAAATAAATTTGCAAATTGTGTTGTTGTATAAAAAATTGGCGCCCAATGTGGGGCGCCAATTTGTTTATAACACTACAATTTACAAATTAAATTACATTTAAATTTGTAAATTGTAGTGTTATAATATATATATATATTTGTGTGTGTGTGCGCGCGCGCGTATATGTATGTGTAATATAGTAACGTTAAATATGTATAATAATTCTAGCACAATTGCACCTATCACAGTTTTTATACCTGTCCCGTGTATTACCTGGGAGTGTTTTGTCTAGAAAGTGTTATCGTGTGGCATAACAACAAACGTTTATTTATAAACGGATTGTACATCACATATGCAAGATTTACTTTATCTAAAGATATACAAGTGTTAATTTACATAAGTTGTTCATCCAGTGGCGTTCCTAGCGTCCGTCCTGGTCCTCATTTCCTGTGAATCTTTACTCTTGTCGTATTCTATGTATACAACGATGTAATCTCGACCGGAAATTATGTACTTCCAGAAACATAAACGGAACTCTGCGTGTGAAGTCTTTTTCCGGTATGCGCCGCGTCGAATAAGTCTTATCAGTTTTCGTATCGACGCCTTCCTTAAGAAGACATCAAATACAGAATGGACACCGACCGCGAAAGCGTATGCGAGAATATAAACAGAACTGTCGCTTGCTTTAACGATGGCGAAAACTATGCAACGCGGAGTGCCCCGAATTTTTAACGCAACAAGCATATCGACTGAATCCTACGTTCTCTGGAAGAATACTAAATCAAATAATCAGCGACTTTACTCAAGACGTGAATTTGTAGAAGGGATGACACGCCCGAGAATCAGAGCCTGAATTGACAGTTTATTCGTTTACTACGCACTGTTTGTTTCAGTGCCCCCCCCCCTTCAAATATGGTTCCTGCAGGTCACACTTGCTTATACGCGAAAAAATTACTGACACCCTGTTGTTCGACTATTTGCACTTTGCTTTGCGGTGTGTGTAAACATATACTCACATTAGATTTAATTAAAACTCAGTTTCGTTGAGGACATTTATTATTATTGTGTAATATCTTAAGTTTTTAACCCCAAAGATATGTTTTCCTTTTTATGTATTTTTATATATATTCGAATTTGAGAAATTATCGTCACCCATCTTCTAAACAGCGTTAGTTTTCATTTTTGTCTACGATTGATAGATAATTTTTGTTCTACCGTTAAATGTTTTTGAAATCTAATTCTAAACGTCTTATAGTTAACAATAGTTGTAAAACATAATTATTTTCGTATGTGAAGCGATAAAATTTTAGTGCCTAAAGTACGTTCCTTAGATTCATGTTGTGCATTATCATAGAATGCGATGATGATGAAAGATACAGGAACTCAACACCCTGATGGTAAAAACTATTAATTAATCCGTGAAAATGACCGTGCCTTCATAGAGAAGAGTGTCTGCGTATTTTAGAACTTTAATGAAGAAAGTTGTGTTAATGGTTGGTTATAATCACAAACAGAATTATCACTGTTGCACACCACTATAGAAAAATTATTCCGATTAGCGCTTTCAAGCTTCTCGGCTCATCGTCAGATCGGAATTAACAAGAAGAGGAAGAGGGTAAAACCAAACCCTACATACCCCACCCCCACTGTCCACACACAACAAGCTATAATTCAAATGCGCACACACACACACACACACACACACACACACACACACACACACACACACACACACACACACACACACACACACACACACACACACACACACACACACACACACACACACACACACACACACACACACACACACACACACACACACACACACACACACACACACACACACACACACACACAAGGAATGTGCTAGAAAAATATGTAACTGTACAGAGGCGGGTGACAGGGTTCGGAGTTTGGGAAGCGACATTTGAATTATAGCTTCTTGTGTGTGGTCAGGGGGGTGTAGGGTTTGGTTTTACCCTCTTCCTCTTCTTGTTTATTCCGATCTGACGATGAGCCGAGAAGCTTGAAAGCGCTAATCGGAATACATTTTTTTATAGTGGGTTGCAACAGTGATAATTCTGTTTATTTTAGAACTGTTTCTGTCCGTCCGCGCAAAGCAAGAAGGATAAAATTTAACGGATTGAAGGGATGTTCGCTTCAACCTCTGTACTTTCGAAACTCCTTGACAATGTTTAATGGAACAAACGACGAGGAATTTGTTTTAATTTTTACAAAACGGTACTAAGTAATTTTCAAGAAACAAAATGGAGACGAAAGGACTACACTTTTATAGGCTTTATTTTATATAGCCTAAATAAATATTTTTAATTCTTTGCTCGTTATTTTTAAGTTTTTATAATTTATTTATCCTATAACCATCTTGGAAACAAGAGGGTACCCTGTGGCGTTTGTTTATCTAAACTTGTTCAGCCATTCTGATTCTACAAGGCCACGATCGTATATCTTAACTATATCTGCGGAATCACTTAATTTTAACAAAACAAACATAATTAAATCGTTACTTTGTTATTCGTAAACTAACATGTGATACATTAACGTCAAATAATTAATGTCTTGTTTCTGATGGAAATTTTCCGCTTATAACAATGTAAGAGTTCTCCAATCAAAATTTATTCGATTTAATAATTAAGAATCAATCGTTTTAATACAAAAATAATAATATTCATTCAAAAAGTAAAATAAAGTAATATAAACACACACACACACACACACACACACACACACACACACACACACACACACACACACACACACACACACACACACACACACACACACACACACACACACACACACACACACACACACACACACACACACACACACACACACACACACACACACACACGCACACGCACACGCACACGCACACACACACACACACACACACACACACACACGTTTATTTTTTCATTGACTTGTTCTTTCATTTCTTCAGTTTACTTTTAAATTTCATAATATATTTATAAATTTGTATGTTTTGTAATACATTGGTTATTCGCTCTGCAACAGCAAAAGTCTCTTGAAGACGGTTTATTCTAATTTGATAACGATTAACTAACTAAGGGTTTCAGAAGTATTTTCCTTAAATTACGTTCCAACTTGAAAACTACATAGTCCTTATTACTTAACTCCAAAAGAACGGCTAATTTTGTTGTTGTTGTTATTGTTGCATTGTATGCTATGAGCTCGGGCGCTACGTGTACAATATTAATAACGCGATGTATTCTCATCTGATATTAACGCAAACACATAAACACATAATTTTCTGAATAATGAACTGCCTACGAGCACAGTATTTTGTATGAATTATTTGAACGTAATACGTAAATGTAATGCACACGACTTTATATACAAGATACAAATACAACCCTACATTAAATTTTAATGAATGTTCAACAAGTAATGTCATATTGTTTGTTCATAAGTAACTGTTAAAAATATATTCATTCAATTGTATTCCTCTGTTTGTGTGTGTGTGTGTGTGTGTGTGTGTAAAAGGATTATCATTACCACTATTATCGTTTCTGTGTTATCTTCGCTTCGTGACTTTCGTTTCCGTGTACGAGTTATAGTTGAATCGATTTGCTGAACACGACCTGTCAACGATCCTCCCCCGCCCCAAAATTTCTGGGAAGCCAAAAAGTAAATCACTTTTGCTAAGTGGGAGTCGTCGTAGCCGTCACAAACACGTGATGTGCCAACAACCGCTAATCCACTCAGACTCTAATGTATCCCTCACGCACCCAAGCAGTGCCTGCCCTTGACTTTCGCTAACCTATCCACCGGCTTCTCTGTTCGTCCCTATATCACCCCACTTGAGTTCGCGTTTTCTTTCACCAACACAATCCGGCTCCGAGCCGTAGCTTTTGACACTTACACTGACTTTACCAGTTCCCTGTATACAACAGCAAATAGGAGAAGTTCTGTTGAAACGACATTTTCAGTTACGTGCTCATTATACAGTTTTATTATATTGTAACGATATTAAAAATACGTTTTATGCAGAAACTAATTATTTAAATTAATAACCTAAAATTATAAAATATAGTAGAATAACTGACGAGTGGTCATTTTAAGTACTTGTACTTGTACTTGTACTTGTAATATCATGATAAGAAGTCATTAAAAATCGGGTGACTACGGCCATATATGCTGTGAAATAATTGGGTACTTAAAAAATCAAACGCGTTTAAATACCAGAGTGAATTTTTGATTTTTGTGAGCCTATAGTTGTGCAGTACAGTTGTATGGTGGTGAACCAACGGTAAGTGTAGGCCTACTTGTATACAGGCTGTGAAAGATAGGAGATAAGACTCATTAGCACGGAGACGTGATACAGACGTGCAGGTAAGTCAAGAATACTGACGTAAAGGCCTTGTGTTTACATGGAAGGCATAACAAACAAGGCACTAGCTGACCTAATCAGATGTATTAAAATAACGGCATTCCAAAAAACAACTAAATGTGTGTCGATCCTAGGGTTCTCCTAGTAGAAACTCGTATGGGTTTTCTCTAAACGTTAATAAAATACAATTTATGTTACTGTTAAAATTAACCCAGAATATTGGAAATTTATATGTACGCAATCAACCAAAAAAAGCAACTAAGGAAATAAAATGATTTCTTCTTCTTCTGACACTATGATCCCTGTAGAACCCTGGCCAGCTCAATGGTTCTCCTCCATTCTTCTCTGTCCAGAGCCTTACTTCTTCAACCTGCCACTCGCATCTTCTTCATAAACCCTTCCATATCTTCATACCATCTCCTTCTCGGACATCCTCTCCTCCTTAGTCTCTCCGGCCATATATGAGGCCATATTCCAATGCCGTATTTGGGCCTCGATCACTTTTCATTCTCACCACGTGCCCCAACAATCTCAAACTTTGCGCCTTCACTGCTGCAACTATGTCCGCTTCTCCATAAAGGTCTCTTAGCTTACGATTCTTTCTTATCCTCCATATCTCTCCGTCCCACACGGGTCCATAAATTCTTCTCAAAATTTTCCTCTCGAAATTTCATTTTATTATTTTCCTTCGAGAGGAAAAATAAAATTACTTAGTAATAGTTATAAACGAAACAACGACACATTGAGGAAGAAATGAGGATCAGAATTGTATTAGCGAGAAGTATATTCATAAAAACGAATAGAGTATTATGCGGCAGAGACCCAAGTTTACAAATAAAAATACGGCTTATGGATGTAATGATGGTAAACTGTGTGTGCAGGACTATGAGTCGAAGCGTGGGCGATGAAAAGACAGATGTCAGAAAAATAGAGGGTTTGAACTACGGATGTATCGGAGAATATTATGGGTAAAGAAAATTACTAATGAGGAAGATCGTAGGTGAAAAAAGAGAAGGAAGTCATATTGTAGTAAGGGCCTTCCTAGGGAAGAACCCTGTAAGAATAAAAATTGTAAATGATAGTAGTGTTTTGGGGCAGGTATCACATTTTAATTATTTGGGACGTGATATCTCATATAGGAAGGATAACGTTATCGAGGGAAAATTAAATAAATTTAGTTATACCTGTGGAACAATAAGACGTCTATTTAAGAATAAAACGCAGAGGGAGACACAGCTAAAGTTCTATAAGGTCGTGGCTGTGCCGACTTTAATGTATGGATGTGAAACATGGACTCTTCTGCAAAAAGATAATTCAAAAATACAGGCCTCGGAGATGAAATTTTTAAGAGCAGTTAAGGCCTGTAGTTTGAGGGATCATCTACAAAACGACTACATAAGGGAGCACCTGAATTTAGAGTCGGTTCTGGAGAGAATAAAGGAATACAGACAGAATTGAGAGTTGCGTGTGGAATGCCTGACAGACACGCGTATTCCCAAACAAGCGTTTCAATATAGGCCAGTGGAGACGAGAGACCGTGGAAGACCCTGAAAAAAGACTCTGTGAAGTCGGAACAGGCTATAGCCCAAGCCATTTAGCGAAGAAGAAGAAGAAGAAGAAGAAGAAGAAGAAGAAGAAGAAGAAGAAGAAGAAGAAGAAGAAGAAGAAGAAGAAGAAGAAACAATTGTTTACTATGGTCTCACACACACACACGCACACACACACACACGCACACACACACACACACACACACACACAACTGTTAGATTGTTTGCATTATTTCCGTAATTTATGAATACAGTTCTCATGTTGACCGTTGTGCGGTATCGACTTTGTTCGCGGTTACAGTATTTCCTTCTAACGGGTCATGCATCTATTCGGACTGCTTGCATCGTACTACTTTTCTTGGTTGACGTTTTGAGCCCTGGAACCTGGGATCGTCCTCAGAAGCTAAACAACAAAAAACAAGTTACAATCCTAAAGTCTGAGGATTAATTTGTATTGAATACAAATCCGCACCGTTGCAGCAATTCCGACCAAATATTGCATTAGTAACCTTTGACACAAGGCAAAAAATACTATCTAACTTGGAATTTGATATTGCACCCCGTTCGCACGATTTAGACCCTTTTAATTATGTGTCATGCGGGTTGCCTAAAAGTACCGCTTTGCGCCTACCTCGCTTTGGCATCTCTATCTCTGTCTCTTTCTGCCTCTCTCCCTACCACCATCCTATGTCAAGCACTGTTGCCCTCTACCTCCATCCACTACCAATCCGTCCGTTCGTGTAGGCCTTTCACAAGCATTCGGGACGCTTCCTCCACTTCTCTTCCTCGCCTCTAGAACATTCTGCATCTTCCTACCTTCTTTACGCACCACTCTCTCCACTCTTTCATCGGGCGGATGGGTATATAAGGTGCAACGATCGCCCGCGTTGATCGGAACCCGTCTACTGCACCAGACCTAAGTATACCATCAGGCAGCCATTGGGCTCGACCCAGATGTTGCAATCATGCACCGGGTGCAAAGAGCCGCGCTACCACAGTGCTACGTGCTACATGCTACCGCGTTTATCAGTGTTTACTTCGACTTTGAAGACAGTACACGAGAGTTACAGCTTCACAGAGTTTTTACCATTTCTGTGTATCTATTGAGTTGTTCATTCATCATCGTATCAGTCACATTTATTCGGTCGAGTCATTCTGCATTCCGTTATTCGTTTTTCCGAACTTCAATCCTTGTAAACTTCACCTTAAAATAACTTTAAAGTCCCGTTTGTTTTCCTTTCTCTTCGCTTCCTATCAAACTCACCCTCCTTTCAAGCTCCAACTAACGATACTCCTTTTAAACTTTACCTTCAAATAACTTTACAATCTCACGTCCTTCTAAATCAACCCTTCTTTGAAGTACGAGTACCTTACTTTGCGGAATGCCTCCTAAAAAACGACAAAATATTGGGCAGGTCCATCCAAAT
Source organism: Magicicada septendecula (assembly GCA_034769895.1). Classification (NCBI taxonomy): domain Eukaryota; kingdom Metazoa; phylum Arthropoda; class Insecta; order Hemiptera; family Cicadidae; genus Magicicada; species Magicicada septendecula. The sequence continues at coordinate 465,051,179 of CM068369.1, forward strand.
GCTAGGCGAACAAAGTGATTGCGGGCAGCTGCGACACCCGAGGAACGTGGATCTCGGCTTGAACAACAACGAAGAAGACAGGCAGAGATTAGGGCTCCGGACACACCTGGGGTGCATAGGGAGCGCGTAGACAAACAACGAAGAAGGCAGGTAGGGATTATGGACGCGGAAACATGTGAGGAGCATGGGGAGCTCGCAGACTAACAACGTCTAAGGCAAGCTGAATTAAGGGCCGCGGAAACACCTGAGAAGCATGGGGAGCGCGTCGAGCGTAAAACGCCCGAGGCAGGCTGAATTAAGGGATGTGGAGTTACCGGAATGACATGAATGTCAGATTGAAAATGACCGCATACGGCATGCTCAAGTCAGATAAGTGAGCAGACGAGGTAATTTAATTTTAGAAGCTTTTCAGCCGCGAGTATAATAGATAGTATCAATATATTAGCAAAATATACATAACTATGATTAAAACGTTTTCATAACAATATAAATCTTACCAACATTAGGCACATCATTTAAGAATAAAAATATAAGACTAAACTACAAAATAATGTAAAATAAAATAACTCTTTCTTACAAGATAAGGTAAGAGTTAACGTGAATATAAGACAGTCTATTAATCCCAGATTATGAATAGATAGACCTAGTCTGTAGCTCAGTACTGGAGTGAACTGGCGGACACCGTGCCAATGGTGGGGCCGAAAGTCTGTCTTAAATACAAGCAGTAGACCTCGGCCAAACAGCCCGGCTAATAATGATTCCTACAATCACTTGTATGCATGTGTGATGATAGTAATAGATAGAACTAAGATAAATTGTAAATACTGTTGATAATTTCGCGGAGAGTTGAAATTGTAAACTAGAGCTTTAAAGTCTCCAACGTCTCGTCCTCAGAATTTATAAGCTTAGCTGTTTCTCGATCCGTTTTAGCAAGCTGTGTAAACGAATAGTAATTATCAACTGTTGACAGAGCCGCCCGGAGAACGTTTCGTTAACGCGTGAGGCTGGCACATATGCTTTACGCAGGTATTCAATTCGAAAGCAGACACGACAATATCGTGAGTATTGGTTGAGGGAGCTTCAGTATCCTGCCAAATTACAAATATTTAAAACAACAGACGCAGTCCATTTGTCATGGCATTTTGTAATCTTTTTAAGTAAGGAACGTAATGCGTTTTGTTTTATGGCAAACGGTGTACATCAGTGTTATTAGTCTGAATAACCCCGTCAGACTTTAGCCGTGAAGGTTACATCCTGCACATGGGTGGACAATGAACGGGAGTGTGACACTGAGGGTCGTTCCCCGGCTCAGTTCACTTAATTCAAACACAGCACAGACACACATGCACAATTGTTTCATTTTCACATCTTATAGGCGGTCTCCGTCATTTCTCACTCCCTCTCTGCCGCTCTCTGTACTCACATGCACGCATTCTCTTTTCATATTTGATGTGCATTATTATGCATTCTCACATGCCTGCGAATTTTATTTGTACATGAAAGTGCGCACGTCAAATCCCTACTTGTAAAATAATATACACTAGAGTTTATTATAAACAATTATGTTGCACGGCGAAGATCAGGACAATAACGAAATCTGTTGCAGTAATTACAACGATTCTAGGTTTGTGTGATTGTATCACGGAAGTATGTTTAGTTGCTTTGATTTAATTTTTGATTTTTAGTGTGATTTTACTTAAACTTTCTTAAGTATATTGGATTATATACAAAAGAATTAGATTGGTTCTGAAAACTCATAGATGTAGTTAAGTAACTCGCTATTATAAAATTGTAATTGAGGTTAAAGTAACATATTATTAAATATGTTTTAACAACTTTTTAAATTATTCAAATTTTTGATTTACTTTTGTTTTTCCAAACAGAAGGGGAGTCATTGAGAATGAATCGTATACCGAATAGCGAGCATTTTTATGCAGGTTAATACGTTCTTCTGAACTGGATAATTAAGTCACAAATGAATACTCAAACATAATCTGCCATTAGCGGGTTTAATTTCTGATATTTTCGTGTACATTCCGTTTTCTTGTCATTTTTACGTTTAGGAATGGGTTAAAAAAAAATTGAAATAAACATGCGGAAAACATTTTTCTTCTGCCGCATAAAAGAGAGCCGAGAATGTAGGTCAAGAAGGAATAACTGAACCGAGGGAACACTTGATTGTGTAGAATTATTTAAATGGATTTCGTTTAAAACGCTTTTTTTATTATTTCTCATTTGTACAGCTTGCATTCTTGGTTTTCATTCTTAAGTGTAATGTTATTCCGTCTCACGATAATTTTTGGTTTTCTTACACGTTTGTCGGCAATAATGAGGCAGTAGAATTGCTTTAACGCTCGTAGCAATTAACAAAACTCTTGTTGCATGAAAATTATTGTCTGTAGTTATCTTTAAGAGTTACAAGAAAAAGTAACTTACGGCAGAACGTAAAGAGCAGCAAATTTTGGAAAACTGTTTAGGCTATACGTAAAAATATAGATTTAAAAATAAATAATTAGATAATATTTAATAAAATATCATTTAAATTTATTATAAACACTTTCAGGACTTACCCACAGTACTGTGGTTTTACTGACGGAGACTGTTGTCAGTACTTTCAGTTCTTCCAGCACTGAAGATGGCCACCAATGGAGTGGTTGAAACGTTTTGCGTTACGGCCTGATAGACCGGAAAGTGTTTATAATAACTACGACGCTGGCCGTGAAAAATTAAGGCAACAATTATTTAAACTTAATTTTAAATTTTAATAATTATTTAGAAACAATTAAAATACTATATTGACAATATCCTGACTATGAACATGTCCGAACACATAGTCGACAGATATGGATAAAAATGTTCAAACCATAAAAGAAAACACGACACTACATTCTTGTTCGAAAACTTATGTTACCCTCATAGTCTTCTTATTCATTTTCGTTGTTTAGAAGATTTTGTCTTCTGGTACTTCCGTTTATTTAATGTATTTTACTTCATCTGCTAAGGAAACCTGAATGATTACATATGTTGTAAATGAATGATTTGAAATCAAGATACCGAGGTGTTTTATAATAAACAAAAATTGTGGTTGGCGAAGAACTGTTGTATAATGTAACACTTCCGAACGTGATTATAAGTTTGACTCTACTTAAACAAATCTTTTTGTCAACCTAGTTCTTCTTTACAAGCATTCAACCATAGTATGTAACTTACAAGGCCTTACTTATTTATGTGTGAAATAAATTAAAAATCAGATTCAAACTTCGGAAATGAAGTGTCTGAGAAGAACAGGGTTGTACGAGACAGGATCGTTTGCGCAATGAGGATATTAGAGAAGAGCTACACTTATTCTCCATAAATGATAAAATCCAGACATATCGTAGGGATTGTTTACAGCATCTGGACAGAATGGAGGATGGACGGCTACCTATAGTTGCGCTTCGATGTAGACCCTTTGGTACAAGAGACGTCGGAAAACCGATAATGAGATGGAGAGATACTCTGTGAAGACGGAACAGACAAAGCGCCTACTCCGTGAGGTGCATACGAAGAAGAAGAAGAAGAAGAAGAAGAAGAAGAAGAAGAAGAAGAAGAAGAAGAAGAAGAAGAAGAAGAAGAAATTTTAGCCCATAGCCCTCTATATGCCTGATCCATTAGTCTGTGGTATGTGCCAAATTCTCCATCCAGCATTGCCATCTACACATTTAATTTGCGGTCTTTTCTTCCTTTTTTTATGTCCCCAAGTTCTCCAGTATGCGTTAATTACAACAACTGCTTTGTTCTCTCATATTGTAATATGCGAAGTTTTATGTCATCCTAGAAACTTGGGTTTCTAACGTCTTTCGTGTTCTATATGTTCCTATCTTTCAAACATCAAGTAAATTTAAAGAATTGTGACACTCTAAACACGTTATCTGTGTCACTAATTTTCCTCAAATAGGTTTAGTGTATTCATAACGCCTGTCAGTTTGGTGTTTTCACAGCCCTCTGGCATTTGTTATGGTTTATTATGCATATGCATACGGATGTCACACAACTGGATAGACAATATTACTTTCGCTTGATTTTTTTTTTCAATTTGACTAGTCTGGCCATCGTATAAAAACATCATGAAGTGATTTTTACGAATCTGAAATCATAAAACCTCACTGCCAGTAGTGTTAATAGTCACTTCTTTATAAGAATAATGTGTCCTGATTTCAAATTTGAAAATAATTAATCTGTAGCGGTTGTGAGTCAGTAACCATTTGTACACTACTGAGCTGATCCTGATTTTAGAAAATAACATTTAAAAATGGTATTGTTTATTAAAAAATATAACCTTTGAGAGATGCACTCGGTCAACTTTATAAACATTTGGAAAGGGGATGGGCCCTGTCACTTTAATCTTTGGAGGTCCCACTCCTCTTTCCAAATGTTTTTAAAGTTGACCAAGTGCATCTCTCAAAGGTTATATTTTTTAATGAACAATACCTTTCTTAAATGCCATTTTCTAAAATACAAATCAATACAAATCATGACACAATTTTCAAAACACTGAGCATCGAAAATACTCAAAAAGCTAATATATACACTACAATCACACACAATAACACCAGTATAAAATACCAAAAATCGACAGGAAACCATAACAACAAGCAACCAAAAGACAAATACTCCACAAGATCAGGAAGACTAAGGATGAGAACAATACGCTTCCCGAAACATGTTTTGTATGTTTAAATATACCTCTAGTGTTTTTGTGAAAAGTGAAGTGGTATTTTGGTAGGCACAGTTGTTATGTAAAACTATTTCATCTATGAATGCTATTACAAGCGTCACTGGTCTTGCTACATCGTCGAAAACACAGGAAGACCTAATTCTTGAACATTATTTAGAGAGTTTAGGGCCATGGTCAAAACAAACTGGACAAACAGAAGTATGGCGGGACATCTTATCATCACCCTAAAGTGTTGTAACCCGATGAACACCACTTGCTTCCGGTACTACGCGGTCATGTGTCTGCTGCACCAGAAATTTGGGTTGCGAGTCCCCTTTGAATGATTTGATGTACAATTAAGAATGGCTGATGAACGTTTAAGGTTGCACGGGTCCGACCCCCATGTCTGATGTGAGGCTGCGTAACTTCCTTAAGTGTTCGCTGTCAGCAGCTTGAGTCTGGAGAGGCGTGGAATAAGGGCATAACCGGAATAGGCCGTCGGCGGGTGCTATACATCATCGCGGAAGCCTGAGTCTGCTTGGCAGCGCAGCCTTGGGAACTCGAGCAGGTCCCTAGACACGCCTAGGTGTCTTAGCCGAGACTCCACATGAAGTCTAGTTTTTTGATTTCTGGACAAAAAATTCGTAGTGTTCATCTGCCACATTGAAATGTCGATTAAACCGTTGTTGGTTGGGAATGTCAGAGTCACATACAGAGTCAAAGTTTCTCTGCCTACCACGCCGATCTTGCATGTCGGCTACAAAGACTTGGACGGGACTAGAGGGTAAGATATATGGATTTTGACGGTTCGTGATATACGCACTGTAAGATATTCCTAAAAAAAAACGTCAAGTGTCATGTTCGTACAATGTTGCTACACATGCAAAGACATTTTCAGCAGTTATATTTTCCTAATTTTTCGTGCACCTTTGGTTACGTGCATGTATAAAAATATCTAACTCAGCAGTAAATACGTTATCTGGAGAACACAAAGATGTTTTATCTAACGAGCCGTTATAGGATGTTTTTAGTCGATATGTGCTAGCGTCCCCCATCACAAAACGACTAGCTGCTGCCGCCGTTTAGTATTTATATATAATCACAGATCGGCCGTTGTAATCTGTTTTTGTATACTGTCACTCTTCTCTTCCAAAGCGTTGGAAAACCAGTAATGTCTTTTTTCTTACACGTTTGGAGTCGACACTGAACTGTAGTGCCCACATATCAAAGAGAATTTGTTCGTACAGATACTTTTGAACGCACAGAGAGTGTCTAGATTTGAATTAGCATGGCATTGAAAGATACATTTGAGGGATACGTTTATATTTAAATTGTACTAACATGTCCGTTAAAATATACTAAGCATCCGTTTAGTGTTGAATGAACATTTAAATTGAACGTTAGAAAACAAATCTAACTCAAGAAAAGTTAATTACTTCAAGTACTCAATTGAAGTACACAAGAAATATACGTGCTGTCAGTAATCTTTTTTTGAGTTTAGCGATAGAAATAATAATCATTGCTATTATTATTGAATGTATTATTATTATTATTATTATTATTGAATGTATGTTATTAAATAAGTTTTGCCTTACTATTGACTGAGGCACTTACGTAGTCTACTTGTGTAAATGTGTGCGTGTGTGTGGATCACTTCGTTACGTGACTGTGTGGATCCGTCTTACACACGTTACTGAAGTTTAATAAACGCCGACAACTGTGCGAGTTTGGTAAGTTTATATAACTTTTTGCCCGGGCGATAGAGCGTGTGTGAAAATAATAGTTTGCCGTACAGACACCGTGTACCTTACGTTCTCAGTGTTTACCTCGTGTGAGACAGGCCAATTCGTCGAACGTCTACTGACGTTTTCCGTGTATATTTTGTCATGAGTTTATGGTACCTCCTGTTTTATGAAAATAATAGAACCACGTTCCGGTTAAGCGGCATTAAAGTAACAACTGTTTTCATATGAAATAAGTTTTGCGTGAAATGAAGAACTTATAACAATTTATTAATAATACGTTAATAAACGTATTCACCTGTTACTTATTCACCTTTATCCAGGATGTAGGCAGCCATGGCCGGCTCTAATAGTAGAAGGTCGGAATATTAAACGTGGCAACATTGCGTCTGAGGCCTATAATCATAGTGAAATAACATAGCTAAAGTGAACGTGTTATATTTTGATTTAATTTCACAGCATTACTAAAATCATGGGTAGGGCTATTTATAGCTGAATGTAAATTATAGGTATGTGCGCGCTTAGTACTATACGTTTAAGTTGAAGAAATTAGTGAATTAGTGTTAGGCCTAATGAATTAATTTTGTACGATTTATTGAATTCGTATCATATGAATAAGTTAATTAGTATATTTCCTAAATAATATAGCAGTATTTTCCATAAAAAACTTTTAATTTGCAAACAATAAAAAATTATAAAACTGCTGTTAAACGGCAATAAAAAATGACACGATTTGATTATTGAAATACATAAGTTAAGAGACCGTCCAGTCTGCCTCAAATATCAGCTGGTTCCAGTGTTGCCACGTTTAATATTCCGGCCTTCTACTAGAGCCGGCCATGACACAGCGCATATTACACAGAGGTGTTAACAAAAGTTATGATTGAACTAGTGAGTTTATGGTGACAACATCGTTCGGCGTAGAACTAAGGCTGAATAGGGGTAGTGCTTCTGCTAAACTTTTGTTTACAATTAGTTGATGTGTGATGAGGTTTTGAAGGAGCTTTAATAGTGCACCGAACAGTTGCCAGACGCGGTGGTAAGAACTAACTTTCTAATATTAGTCAGAAAATTTTGAAAAAAGGGAGAAAATGAAAGGTGACATTGTAAAAATTAATTTTCCTTAGATTGCAATGGTTTGGAACGCGTACTTTAAGGCACTAATTTTACTATTAGAAAGAACAAACGTATAACTCGTTTGAATCGTTACGACTGTACACATTGGGTGACAGATACGCCATGCATTAAAATCGAAAGGTTTTTGAGGGGTATCCCGATAAGCGTACTCCTGAAAATATTAATCGTCATCTTTAATGATAAATTTACACAGATTTTCATTAACTGCACCTACAATTTGTATTTTGTATCAGTACAAATTTTCAACATATATGTTTTTTTAAATATTTCTCCAACATTAAAAATTAAACTTTTTTAATTTTAGTAAGACAAAATTGACCTTTCACGAATTTTACTAAATTAACAAAGACGAATGTAGGTTTTGTAATTTTTATGTAGATAAGTCTGCTTATAGGGATTAAACATTTTTTGGGATTAAATCAATATGCGAGTAACATTACTTTTGAATAAAAAGGAACTAATGAAATTAAAAAAAAATTAATTAAAAGCTGCAAGACAGCTTATTTGTTTGAACAATAAGTACTTATACGTTATAATTAAGTAGAAAAGACTTGTGACAAAAAAGCTTGCAGCAGCATTGATGTACAAACTCTTTGATTAGCAAACTATAATTACATAAACAGTTCGCTAATTATTAGTTATTTTATGTTCAAATTTATATAAGTGCATTAATTTTTTAATTGTTTGCAATATTATAGTATTCAAAGTGGATTATGTAAGTTTGGAGTTCATTTATGATTATTTGATTTTAATTGCCTTCACATAACGTTGTGGAAATTTAAACATTTTTGGAACTATCGTTGTAGAAACTCATTTATGTTTACAGTTGAATTTTTTGTTTTAATTTATACTGACATTGAAATTATTATTATTATTTCGGCTGTACAATATTTACACATTTTCCAGTACTAAAGATTACAGAAATGATTGAATTATCTTCTTCCACTGCTGCTTGTCTATCCAACGATATTCTTCAATTTCTCTTTCCCTCAATATAGGTTGATTTCTTCTATCCAGGTGGTAGGTGATCTTCCTCTTTCCTTTCATCCTGGTGGGTTCCATTCCATAACTCTCCTTGGCAACCTTTCCTGTGCCATTTTTTCGTGTGCCCATACCATTGTAATATTTTTTTGAATAAAATCAACAGTTGAATTTTTCTCATTCATTCTGTCCTTAGTAACTTCATTTCTAATTTTCTCATGTCTGCATACTCTTGCCGAACGTCTTCAAAAGCCCATCTTTGTTGTCATTAATTTTGTTCTTGTGTGCTTATTGTTAGTCTTCGTGCTAATTGTGTGCTTCTGAGCCGCAAGTCATGATAATTCTAACAAGTAAGTATTTTCGATATCTTCTAACAAGATAATTTCTATCACATTGAAGTTATTATTCTTGAGTTTTCTTCACCCTATAAAAACTGTTAATTATTCTTAAGATAAGTTGCTTTCACACAAATAGTATTTAAAAGCAGAGACAGCGATTTGGTTATTAACAGGTTTAACGCGTACAGAACATTAATGGAAGCAACATTAGTAATGACTTAACAAGAACTGCAATATTAATACGTATTCTGTTTCTGGAAGTATTCTAGCAAAATATACGGTTAATGGTCACTGTCGGCTGTGAAGGTTGTCTCTTAAAACTCACATTTTTTTTTCTTCTCCCTTTAAGCATTAAGCTTCTGGCCAGGTACAGCTCGCCAGAGGAAAGTTAGCCGTCTAGTAAACACGTGCGGTGTCCAGCTGCATAGTGGAGAATGAGTTGCGTGTGTGTAGTTTAAGTGCGCCTCTGTTATTATCTAACCAAAACATGACAAACAAGATCGCTGTATTACTGTCTCCGGCGATAGGGGTGGGCAGGCAGATCGAGTCGTGACCTTGATCAAAACCGTTAAGATCGCGAGTCTCGAATGTTACCCCTATGCAGGCTCCCCCCCACACACACATACACACACATTTTAGGCGTAATTTTGCCAAAAATACCGTCTGTTACTTGCCGGCAGGGAAATTTATTGGGTTTCTTTGTTTCTTTCTGCTGCAGAGACGAAAACTAAGCATACTGCATCGTGTGCCTTCTTGTTCTAAACAAGATAATTAAAAATATTAAAGCATTTTTTAGCCATTTGAGGCGAATCTTACCTGTTACTTAACAGTGTATCCTTGAATCTTATCAGGGGCGTATTACGAGTGGACGCACGGGACCGGACCTCTCCCCCCAGAGGGTAAAAAAAGTTGACGAATTTTGTTAATCTTTTAATTCTTAAGCCCTTTATTATTTTTTCAGTAAGTGTTATTAATTTTGTTTTACTACAACAACAGGTTTACTACACAGCATTTCCGTATGTTTGAAGTATGAAACATAGAAAAATGAATTCAGTCAGTATCTTCTAAACAATGTTTCAGTAACGCGTATTTTTATTGTTTTATTACCGTTTGCTTTAATGGGATTGATTTCAGGATGTTATCTCACATTTTCAGCCACTTTAAAGATAGTAATACTGATTAGTCTTAACTTGTTTTTTTCTTTTGTATGAAGCCGACTCGACCGGACCCCGGGCCTTCTCCCCCAAGGGCAAATTCTAGATACGCTACTGAATCTTATGTGTGTGTACGAATATCGTTTTCGTGCTCACAATCCTACTTTAACTACAGATTTTCTTAGTTTTGGTAAGAGTTCTCTGAACTTAAAAAAAATTAACCTATAAATTTCGTTTAACTCAACGAATAACGTCTTTTGAGAATGGCATGATAGAAGAGTTAAGAAGTGTAGGAAACAGCAAAGATCGGCCAGGATGGATCCTTGTATCAATTACCACGGGTCAGATTACGTTCAGTCGTGAATTCATCACTACTGGTCGTATTAACCTCAGTCGCAAAGCAGGGGGACGAAGAAAGGAAATTAAATAAAGGGAAAGGAGGGCGTCGAATAGGTCGAGAGAGACAGGCAGTTGGTCCTAACTTAAGTGAAATTCGGTCTGTTAAACCAAGTAAGTACTAAATTTCGTCTTACGCACGTTTGTGTAAGATGATGAGGAACGTACTAATGTAGTCTTCATTGTTTAGATCGTGTTTTCTAAAAGTTGAAAATTCTATATTGTTAATGTATCATAAATGAGATATAGCCATATTCAATCTTTCTTGAAAAAATTCCATATTCATGTAAATGATAGAATTTTGGCGTAAAATACTAAAATAGTTTTCATATATTTAGTTTTTAATGCCAACAGAACATTATGTTAGAATTAGTAAAATGTTAATATACTTTTGATCACGAAAACAAGAGTTAAATTGTATGAAGGACGACAGGACGCATTAATATCCGCTCACTATTTTGAAGTATGGAGAGTGGTAAGTGAAACTATACTGTGAGTGAGTTGACAAAATAACTGCTTCTTTTTGTAGATACAATTACTAACATTTTGGTCTTATTATTACAAACTCAGCAGTACACCTCTGACACTGTGCCACGTGTTTCCGATAAAGGAGACAGAGTTAACAAGAGACAGAGAGTTTAGGTTGAGTTAAGAAATTTCATTTAATTACTATTCTGATATCAACTAGGCTGGAAAGTCACATGCAGTGCGTCTCAAACAAAAAAATAATAAATGCGACACGACTGCACAGGTAAATCGTTTAATTAATTATTTTTAATTCGTTACCGATCGAAATCGGTCAGAAAGAACGACCGATCTCAGCAATCGACTCCATAACACTGAGTGTTTCTACGGCATGAGATATGCTGAGGGACACTTTCCGTTGGGCGATACATACGGTATTCAGTTACATCTTACGACACACACTTAAAAGTAAGCACTGAATCTGAATGACGTTTGATACGAAAGAACACATTAGACTCTGAAATACTGCTTCTGACATTTTACTACTTAAGGGCATGATTATTTTTTTAACCGTCGTTTTAACTCTAGTTTTTGTGACTTACAAAAATTAGTTTGGTTTTTCTCATATTAATACGATCTCCAATTGAAACATCATAGCTTTAAATATGCACACGTAGTTGTGCGCCCACCGATTTGTATACAATGATTTTCTTTTTGTTTATGAGAACTATGAAATTACTTATTTCCGCTGTTAATTAAACGTATATTAATAACGATGAACGAAAGTACACGTTTTACTCGTAGTGGTTAAGGCTCCGACTTTTCAAATCGAAAGGTTTGTTAGAATTATTTACCGGACTGACATTCTAATATAACTGACACCGGCCGTGAAAGCCTTAGAACGAAAGGTTCATTATTTGGTAACGGCACAAATTTCGTTAAAATTTTTTGATAAAAAGTTATAAACATTTTTTTAAATAATATTACCCGCTCGTTTTCTCGTCCTATGAAAATTCAGGAAATGCTGTAGCGCGATGTAAGAAAAATGCAGCAATTTAAAAACAGCAATGAACTTATCAGTATATTTGTTCGTTGTATCCGGTTTGGTACTTTTATTCTCTTCCTTCTTTTAATTCTTTTATCGCTTTAACTTTTCGTCTCTACCTCCCTCTTTTTCTATTTTACTGGAGATATTAATAATAACATCTACTCGTATGTCCTTTAGTGCACACTGCAAATCTGCTAAAAATGTTTAAACATTAATAATCCAAAACACTGCTACACACTGCAATGTCGAAGTGATTTATACCCCTATTTAGTCATTTTATTAAATTGATCCGTTGATAAGTTCTTTTAACTGACAATAAAACGCACACACACACTTGGGCGTTCAACTTTCATGTTTTTCTTACATTTCCCTTATTCGGTTCACAGTATTGTGCTACCACGGTCACACACAAAGGAAGCAGGATTCGTTATTGCCGACTTTACGCGGTGCGAACTTCTTTCCCTGACTGGATTTATTTTCGCCCGCTGCGACGTTACTGCCGAGTGACGCGTGGGCCCTAGAGCGTGCGCGTATGCTCCAGTCGTCACTCATCGAGACGAGGGCCGTGACACTTACTCCCCCCACCGCGTCGCGTTGCAAAAACTTTAATACTTGGGGCGGGGTGCAAGCGTATGTGTTTTATAGAGGTGATTGTGAACACACACACACACACACACACACACACACACACACACACACACACACACACACACACACTGAACGGTCGCAACTGTTGTATCAACACGCACAACTGTACCGTCTTACTACGTGCAGGAAAATTTAATCTTACATGAAACTGAAATTTAGTTAAACTGAAATCATTTACAATAGTCTGTTTATTTATCTGTTTAAACAATCGCCTACTATCATGAGGTTAGGATCTTTACAAACATAATATTACGATCATAGTACAGTTGTGCATAGAGACATTGCCATAATAACTGTAATGAACGAAAAAATCTGTTTCTCTGGACACGTGCTCAAATAAGTAGTGCAAATCACTGGCAGGACAGAGTACTATTGATGTATCAATACTACCCACTATGATGTATCAACCCACTTTGAATCAGTAGATGTTCAGTGATGGAAATATATTCAACTTCACAATAGCAACGTGATTGCAAATGTAATCTAAGGACTGGAAAACTATATAATTCTTGTACAGTACAACAACGAATATTCTAAAATTATTATCTCTAGCTCTTTCTCTATCTTGCGCCGTATCATTTATGCCTCCTCCCCCGCCCAAATAAATGTCCCTCTTTACAGCTTCTTCCTTAATACTTTTATCCAATTTCTCGTTGTTCCTTCCTCTTTATTTTCTCCTTCTATTTTCTCTATTCTTCTGTCGATTAGCACACGTGTTCGAAGCACCTAAGTGTTCTTCCATTGTTTTATCTTGCAGGTCTATAGGTTTTATCATTAGTTGTTGTTTCTTATTCTATTCCTCGTTCTGTATCATCCCGTTTTTAATACCTTTTTGACCTACCCTCAGTTTACCTCAAATATCACATAAAATTTAAAGTTATTTTTTTTACATAACATACACGAGCTACTGCCACACATAGTTGATAACTGTTGGGGTGATAACCTTCTCTAGTACGACTATCTTGACAACCGTTGAAATTGTCAGTATCATTTTACCTATTTACTTGTATACAGTTTACAATATACTTCTCTCTTAAATTATGTGTTCTCGCCTGGTCAATTTTCAGTTCGCTTATGCATCTTATTGTCATTGGCTTCGTTTTTATTACTGATTTTAAGGTTTATCTTTCTCTGTGCCACACTCAGAATAGATTTAATCGTAAGATCTCTTCTATTAGATCAGCCAACGTGAGACCTTAAGACGTTTCGGAAACAACAGCTTCGTCGTTGGGTTTTTCTTATCTTCCAATATCATAATTTGGCTTTTCGTATTTTCTTTAAGGCTTCGTTTTCAGAGTTATTTAGTACTAACGAAAATAATAATGAACCCGGGACACATTCCTGGTTACCTCTATTACTGATGTGAATTTCTTCGATTTATCAATTCTGGTTCTTACAAAGTTGATGCCCCCCCCCCCCATGTATAAAGACTACCCGACTGTTTCGCTATGAAATTTCGTCATGGCTAATGCTTTCCATACGTCTGCCTTCGTATTCTAGCGAAATACTTTTCCAGCTGCATGAATCAGCCGTGTATACCTTTTCTTGCTTACAATTTGCACTGGTTGCAATAGTTTCGTTAATATTCCTGTTAGAAATACGAAATCCTGTGTAATGCTTCTACCTCTAAGTCACATTGTCTTTATCACAGAATGTGTCTATGTTTCTATATCAAGAAACACTTGATAGCGTTGTTTTCGTGTAACCACTAAAGTCTGTCGTACCGCCACGATGCTGTTGTGTAACTATTATGAGATGTTGATTTAAAATATCATATTCAGAGTAATAATACCACAAGGGCCGTTTGTTGTTAGCGAGAAATACGAATGGAAAACATTATTTATGTCCGACACTTCAGAAGATACAATAAAACGGAACTGAAAAAAGGATCAGAGCATGCGGTTCCAATAAAGTGCTTTGGAAAATTGTGTTTCCTTGCACAGACTATCTGAGTCATAAATTCGTTTAAAGATAAAGTTAAAATTTTAAATTATTAATCATGTTTTGGAGAAAGTATGGTAAAACGTATAAACTGTTACAGTGGCGTATCTAGAATTTGACTTGGGGGGGGGTCCAGAGTCGGGTCGACTTCATACAAAAGAAAAAACAAGTTAAGACTAATCAATACTAAATTATAATACTATCAATACTATCTTTAAAGTGGCTGAAAACGCGTGATAACATCCTGAAATCAGTCCCTTTAAAGGATACGGTAATAACACAATAAAAAACGGGTTATTTAAACATTGTTAAAAGATACTTTTTGAGTTAATTGGTTTTCCTATATTTCATATTTCAAACGTATACCCTAATGCTGTGTAATAAACCTGTTTGTACATTTAAAACTGAGCTCCTACTGTATGATCGTATACAGCCTAAAAAATATAATAAAAAAGCCTAAAAATTAAGAGATTAACAAAACTTGTCAATTTTTTCGACTCTCTGGGGGGGGGTCCGGTTCCATTCGTCCCCCACGTAAATACGCCCCTGAACTGTCTGAATTTAGTACTATCTTATTTGTTTAGAACCTTTCCCAGTTTTAAATAATTCCACAAAAAATTAGCTCAATAAAATTGTAACAAGTATCTAACAAGCAAAACATACACTGTCACCTAGTTATTGCTTTTTTACGAGTCCTTGTCTCAAAGTACACTAAGCTGGTAGTTTTTATAGGTTTATGGAACGTGTTGCTGGCTCTCTGGAGATATATGATGTACGGTATGAACACGACCGCCTATGACTGGTGTACATTAGTCATAAACAGTTATTGCCATGTACACTGTACTTCTATACTAAATTAATGTTGCTCTATTACACATGGAGTTTCTTTTATAAAAGGGAAAAATATAGTTACTTTATACTATACTGCATAGTATAGTATAAACTGCATATACTGAACTGCTCGATTAATATTTACGAAGATATTTGGATCGGTTCAAATAAACATAACGTTCACCAATAATGGAAAATGTCGTTAAAATAAATTGCTTGAATACAATAAATAAAGTAATAATATTAATTATAACTATCTTGTTTTATGACCCTAATCTTAACAAGAAAACTACTAGCCAACAAACAACTGAACTAAAAAACGAACGTATTTATAAATAAGCGTATGTTACAACAAATACGTCTACCTTAAAATTAAATACGTACAAAACTGTATGATTTCAGCATGGTTAATTTTATTTAAAAGGCACGTCTTAATTACCATTAAATAAAAATTTTAAATTTAAGCATTTGTGTATAGAACTGCTGAACGACTACAGTGACGCTATCTTTCTATCAGATGGAATTAACAAAATTAATTCTTTAAATTCTCTTAGAGTTCGGAGAAGTTTTTTCTGTAAAATATACTAATAGGAACGTAAAAATGCAAACGGAAGGTGGATTTCCATGCTCAGTTGAAGTTAAACCTCTTACGTTAATTTCACCAGTTAAAGTTTCTTAAACAGAGTTGCTAACTCTGGGCTTTTACGACCGACTGTATCCGAGGCCAATGTCGACTGCAGTGGGGACGAAGTCCAAGGTCATAAGCTGTCTCTACAACTCGTTACCGTTCCGATGTTTTATCCCTTCAGATCCATACTTACGGGCTAATTAGATAGAAAACGTTGTAAATAATTTAATAGTAATTGTGACGTCTACTTCACTAAAGGTCAAAGAAAATCCAAAAAATCTTATTGTTTCTTAGCTTTCTCAACCGAGATGATTGATTGTTAAATGAAAAACTTAGCTGACTAGCAATAGACAAGATGAACATTCACTGACAAAGTCTGTAATGGCAAAAGTATTTCACCAGGATATAAATAAAGTAACATGAGGAGTGTAAGAGTAATTCAACGCCCGGAACAGAGTGACAAAGTTAGACTAAGATCAAATTACGTACCATATTATTTCGTTTAGACGATAATATTGCTTTAGTCTTAATTAACTGTCACACGCAAGGTGTTTAGCAATTATTCGCAGATATAATTATACGTTTCTGCTGTTAATGTACATCGAAGTAGCGTTATCGAAACAGATTCTGTCTTTGTTTCTGTTAGTGGTATCTTAAAAAATGAATTAGTAATGTTCATTTGATTTTATAATTTTTTAAAAAGTTATCGGAACATTGAAATTTACACATAGTTTGGTTGGAAACAAACAAGACTACTATAATACGTCAGCTAAAAACTTTGAAGAGATTTGAAAGTATCTCGAAGAGTCATTATCATCGATTTCTTAATACGTATTAGTGTTTATACCTTTGTTACCTTCGATATCTGTGTATACATGAAATTTCAGTTGATATTAGTTAAGATTAAAATAAAGCTTGTCGTTGCGTAAACAGACGCTGTTGGAAGTTGCTTCGAGTAATTTTTAACAGCAAAATAAACAGTGTTGAACATTTCTGTTTTTGTAGCGTAGAATCTATTAAAATTGCGTCTGTAATGGAAAACAACAATTCGAATATACTGTAATAAATTCAAATGTACAAAGACAATTACATGTTTATACGAGGCCTGTAAATTAACTAATGAGACTAATTTAATAAAACCATTTACAATCAAACTATATCGAGACTCTATCCCCTTTAAAGTCGTTCCCTTGGGAAGCCACACAGCGCTTTAGACGGGGTTTCCACTCTTCATAGCAGTGCTGGAACTGAGAAACTGGAATCTCCTTCTACTGGTCGGTTACATTTTTTAAAATGTTGTCTATCGTTCCAAAATGGAATATTTTTCTTTGCCCAAAACTTATTAACCGAGTGCGGTGTGTGACAAGGTGCGTTGTCATGATGCAGCATCCAGGTGTTCACGATGGCTAGTCTCACCCGGGCAGCTCTTTTCCGCAACCTTTCAAGAATTTCTCGGTAAACATGTTGATTGACAGTCTGTCCTGTAGACAAAAACTCCTTATTGATAATGCCACTACTATCAAAGAAACAACTGAACATGGTTTTGATTTTGGATTTGCTCATTTTTGCTTTTTTGGGACGTGGTGAGTTTGGTGTGTGCCACTCCTCGCTCTGGTGTTTCGTTTCTGGATCGTACTGAAAGATCCATGATTCATCACCAGTAATAACATTTTTTAGAAAATTAGGACCATTTTTAATTCGTCCTAGAAGATCACGGCACAAACATCTGTTGTCATCCTGTTGTCTTTCTGTTCAAGAGTGATGTTTTTTGGGACCAATTTCGCACAAACTTTACTTATTCCCAATTCGTTTGTCAAAATTTGATAAACTGTAGTGTGGTTCAAATTTAATTGTTCTGCGATGATTCTGATGGTTAATCGAGGGTCAGACCGCACCAAGTCTCTGATTCGATCAAAAGTGTCGTCTCTTCTTGACGTTGACGGTCTTCCAGAGCGTGGATCATCCTTAATTGATCCCCAGCCATCTGAAAACGCTTTAAGCCGACAAAGCTTCATCTCCATACGCCTTTGCCAACTTTGTAAAAATCTCAGTACCATTGTGCCCGAGTTTAACACAAAACTTGATTGCACAATTTTGCTCGTAATTAATGTCACTCATTTTTATAACGCACAACAAAAACTCACTTCACGAATAGCTTGTTTACGTTTTACATGGCAACAATAGACAATAAATATTAATATTCAATATAAATCAGCTGTTTATATCTAACTATCTGTGTTAATGGAAACCTTACAGCGTGGCCGTATTGACTGCTACATGACTTGTCTCATCACTTAATTTACAGACCTCGTACTTTTGTAACGACGTTTTTAAAACATAATTAACTGGACGTTGAATAACGTAGATCTCTCACTCTGCAAAATACTGACACAAACATCTATAAACGCGGGCGAACGACACACATACTTATGAGTGTATACATTAAGTTTGAGACTTTTACTTTTATATTTAAGTACCACACAGGTATGTAGAAGGGGTGTGTGTGGTTTCATTACAGCCTCTCCACTTTAACACCACACTCATTCCTGCAAAATCAAGTAATTTTTCTTAAAGCAGAGATAATCAATTCTTACGGGAAAACATGTCGGTGACCTGACGAAAGAAGGCGTCCTGTTAAGCTAAATATAGAGGTATTTTACGTAAAATAACAGGATACAATGGCAAAAGGCATGACTGTAAAACACCTGCCGGGTTGTTAGGTCACGGTCCAACGTTATTAAAATTATAGTTGCTACCTAAAAGGTGGTCCACGACAGAAACCCGATCAACATAAACTATATATAAAACACTTAATAACTTCACAAAAATAAAGACAATCGTTTTGGCCGAGCCCACGACGCCTTCTTCAGTGTGGCGGGAAAGAGGTTTGTCTCTCAGCGAGGCACGGCCGAAACGTTTGTATTTGTTATTTTTGAGAATTTGTTGAGTGTATATATATAGTTTATGTTGACCGGGTTGTTGTCATGGTCCAGCTGTTAGATAGCAACTACAAGTAAGCCCAACAGCCCGGCAGTTGTTTTACAGTGAAAAACCGGCCGTGAAAGCCTACGTTTTTTGTAGGCAAAACGATCTGTTGGGTGATGTGGGAAAGAACCTCAGTGGCAGTACACACACTCGGTAGTACTTGCTGACTTCATAAGACTACTGCTATCTGTAACAGAAACTCAACAGGCTTGCGGAGGTAGCTCTCTGGGGGACGTGAAACCCGAAAATTCAGACCACGGTTAGCGGCACAGCCAATGCGACGGTCGTCTCTCTCAATTCACGTAATAATTGTGTTGACGGAAAATCAATTACTCAACGTCTCGTGAGAATAGTAGGACAGATCAGCAGCACGTAAGCGCACTTATGCAGCAAAGAAGAAATGTCATTGTCTCATATTGTCCCAGGTTGGTCATCGCGTGACTCAAATAAAACAGTTTTCTCGAGTCCTCTAATTTGCATGAGGTGCAAAACTGTAAATGATAAAATCACAGTTATTATAGTAAATAATTTACAAACCGTGACCAGATATCATTTGTATATTAAGTTGTATATAACAGAATTTTTAATACAGATTACACGATACACACGCACAAAGACAAATCGTTTTCGTTACAACGAGTGTTTAAAATAGTTCTGGTAACTCAAATTGCTAAACACACGAATATTCTGACCACGAATGCTGTAGGCAACAGGAAATTCATGTAACTACACATACGTGTGTTTTATAATTTTATTTGATAACACATATCTGTTATGTCTGTCCTCAAGATTTTTACATCCTGAAGAGATGGAAACCTGATAGCTGAGTGATAAATACCTGATGGATGGTGGCTGCAAAGAATAGTACTTACATTTAGCAATCAGCTAAAATTACACACCTATAAAAATGTTTTCTTCTTCTTCTTAAAGTGTCATATTTGTTCTGAAGGTCGGTAATCATCAATGCTACCCGCGTGAGTATTTTTCGAAGCTGTAGATCTAAAAAGTTAAATGCTGGTGTATTTATAGCACTCTTGTAAGTTAATCAGATACGAATGTTTTCTTATAAGAAGTTTCCTTCTGAGAGGTCTAGTCCCATAATACACGCTTGCAAGATATCTTGAGCAGATGGCATTACTTTCCGCCTAATATATAACCTAGATACTGAAGATTTCGCCTTTTAGTTGTTAATACAACTTCGGTTTAGGTTTACATTTTCGTTATCACTTCATCGATCGCGGTTTTCTTTACTCATGACATTTACGAATATTCTTTGATATAACCACAACTCGAAAATTGTATTTTCCTAATACCTCCTTATTCATCGTCCATGCTTCCATTCCGTAGTTCAATACAGATGGAATGCAGAGTTTTATAACCCAAATTTTTGTTCAAATCTTATGTCTCGGCAGAAGAATACGTTTCGTTTTTATAAATGTGTTTTCGATAATTCAAGTCTGCTTCTTATTTCTTCTGAACTGTTGTATTTCATTTATCGTTTTTTCTTGGTTCAAACTCATTTAATTTTGACATTAGCATATATTAACATTTGTTTTATTAATGTTTAGAGATAACTCATACTCTAATGTCTTTGCTAGCATACTGATTATGGGCTGTAAATCTTCGAGAATTGCCTGCTAGAAGAACTGTATCACTTATATCACTCATTACTGTATCGTTTAATATCTAGATTTAGATCAGCTAGTACTTTGTTCATGCATCTTCTAAATGAAGATTAAAGAGGTAAATAACACGGCGCTTGACTTACATCTTGTTTTATTACAGTTTTTGAATGTTTTCTGTTCTCTCTTCTCTATAACATTTGCTTATGATAGAGATCTAAAACAGTACTTTACCGAAGGTTTTACCGCAGACAATGAATCATAATTACACGTCTCGGTTCACTTGAAGATATCTTTGTGATCATCGTCCTGACATATAAAAATAAACGACAATAATTTATAAGGTTAAATAAATATTATACGCTTATAAGTAAGCACATGAACAAAAAAAAAAAAACACTATAAAAATTTAGGAAAAAGTAAACCGTTTTAATAAACCAGTAAGAGTGACGCTGGATAATATACTCATATTCTCAATAGGTAGCCTATACATGCGTCTGAAACTCGTATGGAGAGCGAGCAGATCCCTAACGAATTGTGGGATTTGCCGACGAATTCTCAGAATGTTGTGAGACGAATACTTCCATTACGTAAAGTGCGGACAAAGAATACGGTATTGAAAACAGATTAAATGTATACCTAACCTACATCTGACAAAAGAAATCACCATTTTACAAGGTAAACTAAAAAAACAAAGAGCTCGGGACAAACCTGCAATGACGTAAACGGATACAATCAGTGATGGAAATAGTATTCAGTTTATGATACAATACGGTAGAGAATTCTGGGAACAACAGATAAATATTCAAGCACTGAAGCGTGTACCATAAAACCCTCATGAGGGCAAAGGAGCGAAACACACACACACACACACACACACACACACACACACACACACACACACACACACACACACACACACACACACACACACACACACACACACACACACACACACACACACACACACACACACACACACACACACACACACACACACACACACACACACACACACACACACACACACACACACACACACACACACACACACACACACACACACACACACACACACACACACACAGAGTAAATACAAAAATACGTAAATAATCGTGGGAAAAGTCGCTTGGTATACTTTACATAGCAAAATCAAAGAAATTACTAGCAGCGCGTCAATGTGAGCGTTTTGTTATTGTCCGTAGGAACGTATGCTTGACAGGTAAATACACACAACCTTCTGCAGCATTCAAAATATCAGTCGCGTTTGTGAACGTACAAAAAGGTGACGGAAAGGCAGGATTTTGCATACTAAAGACCTGATGCGTTTACAATAGCTTAACATCTCCACGCGGAAGCGGAGCTCGTCTATTTCGAATTTACTAACGGCCAGAAATGGGACTTTCTATATAAAAGAATTATACGTATATCGGTAGAACTGGACACTATTAAATCGTCATGTATTTTTTTTTTATTAAATAGAATAGGCCTGTAATTAAATAGACTTAAAGTTATAATTTTTTTTTATAAATCTGGAGCCGTTGTCTCTATTTTGTTTCCATGTCCTTCCTATTCAGCTTGTACTGTCGGTGCCCGCCTTTCATTTTGGACGAAAGATATTGCGGCATCTTTCTTTGCCCCTCCCACGTTCCTTCAACCGATCGGTGTTTTTTCTTGGACAGTCTCCACGGTGTCCGTCATAGTTTTCATATTAATGTTTATTCCATTGCTGTCTTCTCTTATGTGTCCATAAGTGATGTCGAGTACTTCCACACTCTTGTGGCGTACTGATTTTTTACTTACATGTTCCGTAAGAAATTGGAAGTATGGTGATGGCGAAGAAAAATCATGTTTGAGATAAGGGCTGATTCTGATTGTACCACCCTCAAAGCATGAAGAAAAGTCATTTTCTGAAAAGTGTCTGTGTGTGTCTCTGTGTGTCTGTGTGTAGAATTTTTTCTGTGGCGAACGATAACTGCCACAAATTCAAACATAATCAAATAATTTTTTGCATATGTACCCGAGCTTAGAGGATTCAAGGCCACTGATTTTGGTGAAGATCGGTTAAAGGGAAGGGGTAGTTTACCTGCAACGTTTTATGTTTTAACAAGAGTAAAACAGGAAAGTACTTAATTTTGATAAATAAAGTATCTTGAAAAGAAGGTCATAATAATCCACTGTAGGAAGGTAGATGAACTTTCTATAAATGAAAAGGGTAGTTGAAGGGGGTAATTTTCTATAAATGAAAATGATAGTTGAAGCGGAAGGGGATAATTTTTTATAATTGTACTACGTTATCAGCAACAATTAATTTGTTGTTAAAATTCCTTCCCGGGCTGTTTCGCCGTGGTCCGATGTTTTCTGCAAAACCAGACGTTTTGGCAATGCCTCGACTGCCATCATCAGTGAAAATCGAGTGCGCTTACATGAGGTTGTATACGTTAGTGACCACAGCACTGTGGTTAAGACTGAAGAAAGAAGTAGTTTATATGGAAATATTTCATTTTGAAAATGATTTTAAATATAAATCTTAGAACGTGGAAGTCATGCATGGTTCTCCATACCGATATTTCCCATATGCGATTAAGTTCGTGTACAGTTCACGCGTGGACGGTGGTGTACTGCCGTTTAACGGGGAATGGAAGAACTCACTGTATGAACAGTGGGGGCATAGCACGACACATCTTGTTTGCACTCTTAGGCTACGGCCACACACAACACTGGTAGCGGAAAGCACAGCGGTCACGAATGCTTAGTATGACCACACACAACACTGGTAGCGGCGGTGAAAGCGGAGAGCAGAGCAGTCACGAATACTTACTATGACCACACACAACACTGGTAGTGGAGAGCACAGAGGTCACGAATGCTTACTATGACCACATACAACACTGGTAGCGGAGAGCAGAGCAGTCACGAATACTTACTACGACCACACACAACACTGGTAGTGGAGAGCACAGCGGTCACGAATGCTTACTATGACCACATACAATACTGGTAGCGGAGAGCAGAGCAGTCACGAATACTTACTATGACCACACACAACACTGGTAGTGGAGAGCACAGCGGTCACGAATGCTTACTATGACCACACACAACACTGGTAGTGGAGAGCACAGCGGTACGAATGCTTACTATGACCACATACAACACTGGTAGCGGAGAGCAGAGCAGTCACGAATACTTACTATGACCACACAAAACACTGGTAGTGGAGAGCACAGCGGTCACGAATGCTTACTATGACCACATACAAAACTGGTAGCGGAGAGCAGGGCGGTCACGAATGCTTACTATGACCACACACAACACTGGTAGTGGAGAGCACAGCGGTCACGAATGCTTACTATGACCACATACAAAACTGGTAGCGGAGAGCAGGGCGGTCACGAATGCTTACTATGACCACACAGAACACTGGTGGCGGAGAGCAGAGCTGTCACGAATGTTTACTATGAACGCACACAAACAGGGTTGCGAAGCACATAAAATTCTCTTCAGTCACTGAACAGACACAGAATGTCGAACTTGAATGTTTTGATGTTAGCTGAAGGTGCAGTTTTAAAGTTCTGTGTTATTAACACACCACACAGAGAAATTTGGATGCATGAAATGAACAAGCAATGAGAAATTTATAGGGAATTTCATCATTTATATGAAAAATTTAGAGAATATACAACTACATGTGTTGAATATACAAGGATGTCAATAAATACTATTAATTTTGTATAATTTTTACTGGAATATCGAAACCACAACCAAAGAAACCACAGGCTGGAGAAGACCAATTTAACCAACAGAACGGCTCCTTATGACCCATTGATTTGATATTGATTTGTGATACACTTAATGAATAATGTATAAGTAAGAGTATTTATATGTGCATTTAATATGTTTTAATAATTTCAGGAGACTAAAACTAATTTTTTCCTAAATTTTATATTAACTATAAAAATTATTTAATTTTGTAAGTCACTACAAATTTGATTTAGTGCACTACATTGTAATGAAATGCACGTAGCTCTAATAATTTTTCAAGAGGAGGCTGGTATTAGGTAGGTACCACACGTAAAAAACAAAACACATTCGCTGGACTCTGTCTCAAAAACAATCTGGTCTGTACACTCAGCAACCAGCTTTGTTTTCCGAGTCAATCCCCTCTTAGCTTCGCTACCAGGTCCGCTCATAGAGGCCGTTTACACTTCTTTTGCATTGTAAGAACGGCTCTTTCGTTTTTTTGATTTGTAATCTCCGCTCTGATCTCTGCTTTCAGCTCCGTTACCAGTACTGTGTGTGATTATAGCTTTAGTTGTACTTAGTGTGCAACATTACCACCAGAGCGCTGTAGCATATCTTCAGTTGAGTTATGCAAACAATAACGGCCTTGTTCGGTTGTAAGCTGTGTTATTTTAGTATTTTGCTTTAGTCGAAACTTGAAAATTAAAATGTTATTCGTTGTTTTGAGACTCTAAAGTTCGTAGAACTGTACAGATAATAAGAATCTCTTTAATTCTGTGCTTTTGCGTTGCCAAGTTTTTACGTAGGCCTATTAGGCCTAACCTGTGGTCAGTGATTCAATTTGGTTTGAAACAACGCGTAGTTTTGGTTTTTAATTTAATTTCAAACGAGCGTTCTGAAGAACTTTTAGATATTTCTGTTTGTGAAGGGCAATGCAGAAGGAATAAAAATAAAATGACTACGGTGATCACTCCTTCCTAATCCGTAATTTAAACGATGAAATCGGGTGATCGACAATTTAACCGAACCTTTACAACACACTGTTACAAAAATACTGACCGACTGTGTGTTTATGATGAAAAATGCTTTATTTTGTTTTGAGTGAAGTACGTCTGCACAACGTTTGGATTTACTGTTTAATGTGTTATTTTACTCCCCTACCCCTACCGCTACCCTCAACACATCCAACTCAAATATATATTAGGTCTATTATAACCACCAAAATTTTGAACCACTAACCGCCACTGCGTCAACGTGGATTGAATTATTGTAGCGTACATGTAGTCAATTGGAGACAGCAGCATTCAAGGAATAGAGGAGAAGGTAGGAATATAGGATTATCTATTATGTTTTCAACAATAATTATTTTAATCATCATCATCACCACTCCAAGGATTAGGCCTTAGACCTGTTCCGGAACCCTTTCCTCATCGGTCTACCGACATCTCTCTTCCCAGTAGGGTGATAACCCAAGGCAGCCACAGGTAGACGGATATCAGGCATGCGATTCAAGTGTTTACGCTATCTCCTTCTGTGGTCTTCAGTCTTATGGTGCAATGATACAATGTTTAAATCGCGTATAATATCCTTGTTCCTTCTCCGATCCAAGAGAGAACAACCTTGTGTCCCTCTTACAAATTTCATTTCGGCTGCCTGAATCCTCTGCACGTCCCTTTTACCAAGAGTCCATGTCTCACTAGCATACAGGAATGTGGGGACAGCCACAGTTTTGTAAAATGTCATTCGGGTATCCTTCCGTGTTTTATTCTTCAGGTAGCTATGAATCGTTCCACAGATGCGTCTAAATTTTGTTAGCTTACTATCCCAATCAAGATAAGTATTATATGAGATATTACAACCTACGTAATTAAAGTGACTAACCTGATCCAAAATCTGATTATTCACGACCATCCTAGTTCTTATAGGATACCTGCCCTGAAATGCCATCGTTTTAGATTTTTTAGCTGAGATCTGTAGCCCATAGTCTTGTATGATGCTATTGAACGTAAATATCCCCCGCTGTATATCATTACCTTGTCATGTGCATAAAGCAATGCATTCACATGAATATTTCGCTGAAGTGATATTCCCGAGTCAACTTTAGCTGTCCATCGCCGAAATATATCGTCCATGTAGATACTAAAAAGTGTCGGTGAAATAGAGCACCCTTGTCTCACATCTTTTAATTATTTTAATTATAGATAAAATATTGGTGTCCATGTTTCTACCACATCTCGTATTCCTATTTTCTCGTCTATATGTATGCTTGATTTGGTACAACAGTTATACTGTAAATATGAATGGTAGGGGTGATTATGGATTATGACGAGACATGCTTATTGACTGTGATTATATTTGTTAAATTTGTGTGTAAATTATGAAAAGGTGTTATTTACTTTAGAAGTGAGTTAGAAAGCTATGTATTTGTGTTGTTTGTTAACGATCTTACAGTCGTTGGCCCAGTAACAATTATGGTACCGATACATAGGTAAACAGACAGACACACACAAAGAGTCGTCCACACGCACACAACTCACACGTTAAATCTCGTAGTTTTCCTTTATTTCGTTCTCAATACCGCTCTGCCCCAGATACAAAGAAGCGCGACGGGAACGTTATTGCACTGTGGAAACTTGTTAATTTGGTTTGAGTTTATGTTCGTTCGCCTGCTGCGAAGTTACTGCTGACGGATGTGTGGGAGTTTGCGCGTGTGCACGCGCGCCCCTGTTGTCAGTCATCAGAACGTCGCTGCGTGAAACGCGCCGCGCCCTCCTATCGTATCGCAAAAACTTTTAATACTATGCGTGGAGCGGGCGTTGTGCGTGTGTGTTTTATAGAGGCGCTTGTAAACACACACACACACACACACACACACACACACACACACACACACACACACACACACACAGATTGTTTTATACAGTTTTTGTTTGTCATGTTATTTAGTGTAAGTACGCGTGTCTGCACACGGAAATCACTGCACTACGATTTTCGTCCGTTTCGCTGTCGATTATACTGTAGAATATTTAAGCTAGAATGTACAATAATAAAATTTTATTGAAGCCGTTAGACATGTTTAAATATTGGAAATATCGTACTCTTAAGACTTCTAATGTAGAGTCTTGAAGTCATATCGCAATGTATTAAACTTTTCTAGCGTTAGGATAAAGTGTAGCATCTAGGGTAAATACATAAATAATGACGTACACGAAATGAAAGGAGGGACAGTCTCAGAAATCTTGAGAGCGTAGGCCTAGTAACAATACACGTATAGCACAGATACGTATACGTAAGAAGATAGACAGACAGACGGGCAGCCCCCCACACATACACTCACACTCACTCACTCAATGACTCACCTACCCACTCACACACACGTTAATCAGAATTAATAGTAATAAATTATTTAATAACGTCGGGAACGGGCCACTGAAAGGGTTCTTGCCTCAACTTGTGCATTTTTCATAGGAATGTTACTCCATTGCAGTTACATCCAATTGCATTTCCGCGCCAATAAAAACCGACTGCCATCATTATATTATTACAACCTAATTAACTATAACAACGTTATATTATTAGAAGCCTTTTATAACTAAAAATTTACTTTTAAAATTGTAAGCTAGGTCTATTTGTTGTCGTTTTCAGGGAGGCTAAATTGTAGACAGTAAGAGTATTTGCTAAGAGAAAAGATTCAAAATACTTTTTTAATTTGATAGTAAAACCAATCAATACAAAATTAATTTAGGAACAATGTTTTATGTAATTTATAAATTCTAGTTTCTAGTTCATGCGTTACGAGATCATGCAATATCGAAAAGTAATTGTCCGGAAAATAACTCTTGACTATTATTTTAGTATTATTTCTATAAGGAAAATTTGTTAAGACAAAAATCGTAGAATAGTAACATCTAAAGTTTACTGTTTTTGAAATGTACTGTTTTAACAATTTACCGACTTAAATAAATTCTAGACATAAAAAAACCTTTGAAAGTCGCTTAATCAGGAGGAATATTGTATTTGAATAATTTAGTTTTACGGTTCTTGGATGTGCTTCAACAGCGACTTCGCGTACAACTTTTAACAAGTAGGCCTACTTAAATAAATCATAAACATCACTTTTTTACACGAAGTGTAAGACTGTACAACAACATTAATAAAGTAAGTTCAAAGATCGATAAAAACAATACCTCCTTATTTATTCATACCGTTTCATGTTTCAGCCCGTTTACCGATCTCATCAGCTGAACTAAACGAAATAAATACAAATTTAAAAACTGCGTCTTAAATTTAGATACTTATGAATGTTACATGAGGTTTAATGATAAATTAACAGTCTAACTGTAGTAATTTAGAACAAGTACTCTGTCGTGTTATCTTATATGACTGTCATTAGAATTTTGTTTTTCCAATAGCATTAAAAACATCTCAAGTGAGTTTACATTTATTTTGTTCGGCCGATGGTTACCTTTTCAGCAACAGTAATATTCGGAATAAAAGTAATTATAATGTTTATTTTTAGGAAGGGATATTGTTTATTAGAAAAGGATGTTTACGGGATTCAATGTTTTTATTCTGGCTGAAAAAAATCAATAACCAACTCGAGGAATATAAGAACAACTTGAAACATAAGCGAATGGTCTTCACAACTGTAAACATAATTTTACAGTCTTTAATTTGTTTTGGCGTATGTAATTGTTACGTTAAAGGAAAAGGGAGGCTGAAGTTAAATATCTTAAGGCGTAGTGTAAAAACTATTGAGTTTGATAAACTGAAGCTTGAGTTGTCCCTTGAAATTGAAAGAGGAAAATCAGAAGTTTTCATTAAGAAATCTGGTAACATTCGATTCTTGCTCTTTAATCTGTTTAGCATACACATTCAACCATGTTTAATTAACTAAACTCAGCTTTGCTGTTCCTTCTTTAAAATCCACAAATAATATATATAGATATTTCGATTCTTTCACTACAAACGTTGATAATGATACGTGGAATAAAATTACGTTCAAGTTAAAAAACACTGCATGAAAGCCATTGGAATTTGTATTCTCAGGTCTAAACTGCTCACTTTCGTAAATGGTATTTTTTAATATGGCTGAGAAGAGGAGCGTGTGTCTCTTGAGATGATGCTACTGCTACCAGCGGTTGGAGTTACGATCGATTTGGACCGCTCTGCAAAGCCGTAAATAGTTATAGCCACGCGACATATATTTTGTACCTTCCCAGGCAATTTAACGATACTGCACTGCATATACGTTTACCTTCTATGAATAAAACAAAATTATCCACTTTAATAATTATTTTTTACCTTTACCCTTTAACGAATTATTTAAAAATAATCATAAAATACTAATATATATTTTAAGTAACATGATAAGTTAATTATACAAAAAATACTACTGCACGACTATACTATATTTTAGAAAGAATAAAGGTTATTTCTCATGATAAAAGTATAATATGGTTAAAGTATAATGTATACATGATATTCGTCATGGATCAAAATTAAAATTAGTTTAATCCATTTATATAATTACAAATATAAAATTATTTATTAAAAAATAAATAATGTCGATAAGTACCCCACATCTGATAATAAAAAAGGCATTTTTTTTTTTAAACTGGTATGATGATTCTGATAGTATTCTGAAGTTCTGCTTGAATATAAATAAATAAAGTACGTAGAAAAAAATAAATCAACCCATCAGGAAATCCCTATTTTTGAAGCATAGTAACTAATATATTTTTCAATATATCTTTCCATGATTACATTTAGTCACGTGTTCTTATTGTTACGGATATAGCATGAATCTTGACAGTAGAACAGTGGAATAAACCATTAAATACCAGACAAATAGGTACTCACACGTTTATTAACGCACCTAAAAAACTATTACCCTCGTACTACTGACATCCAGTATACAATGATAACTAATAACACTAAACTGATAACAAGTAAGTTACCAATATCACAACACAATTTAACACTTATAACACTTACTCTTATACAGCACTCAAAACGGAGTAAAACAATTCTTAGAACTACCGTTAGTACATACCTACCCTGTATTGTTTATGAACGCACAAGCAATGCCATATTTATAGGATATACAACGCCCTGTGGCTTAATTGGAGCTTCTAGATATTTCTACGTTAATCACGGGGTTCGACTTCCTATCCTCTAAACAGATTTTTGCTTATTTTGGAACACAGAGCTTCGGCTTTTACATTTTATAAACTGTCTTTTTTAAAATACGTTTTATTTGTGTTTTATGAAGCGCATCATTAAACATTTTACAGGACAGCGCAGAATCAGCACAGTTTCAGCTCGCAGAAACAACCTGGGGCGTAACATAGTATTCCAGGCGTAACATAGTAATCATTAAAACAATTGTAAATAATATCTGTGACCTAAAACGCCTGTTAGGATCTAGTTAAGTAGGCCAAAGTGAGGATCGCTGTATCCACAGGATATCCTACATCCTAAAATTTGTATTTAATTTTAGTTTAATTTATATTTTAAAATAATATAATAGTAAAAAGATTGTATGATAGATATTATATGACGAACTATAGTTTAAATATTTAAAGTTTATTTGAGTTTTCCATCCGAGATTCTTTAAACGAATTTAATGAAGATATTAGACAGTGAAAGCGGAAAGAGGATAAAGGCCAATAGATAAGAAAAAAAAAACGGCACTAACTGAGAATCGAGTCTATCCCTCATTCTCAGAATCAGGTTCAATAAATAGATAATAAAATATACGTTTGTAGCATGTGCTTATGCAGAATTTTATTTCGGGGGTTCAACAAAGTCTTCCATCACCCATCTTTCAACAAAATTTCTGTAGTCACAGAATTAATTATTATAATAATTATCGCTCATTGTAAATAATATTTAGATCTACCTTAAAAGGAAAATAAAATGACACAATATTACCACTTTTTGGCTGTGTCGGAAATTTAGGGTTTTCGAATCCAACAGCTCTCTGCCTACGACAATGGTTTGTAGTCACAATTTGGTAGTAAAGAATGGATAGACCGGACGATATCCGGGTTGGATAATTTGTTATTTTTATTGTTTTGTTGTTATTAATATGTCCAAATCAATTAATTGTAGAGTGTCGCATAAAGAACGCAAGATTTTACATTTAAAGATAAAAATTATCATTTATTAAAAAGTAAATATATTTTTGATGGATTCTACAGTAAAACACAATACGAGTCAAATACCCTCGCGACTTTACTGGTTCACTGAACGAAATTCCTCCTCGACTTGTTTTTTTCTTTCAACGAAATTTTTGATGATCTTTTCGCATAATTGCAGCTCAGTTTCACCCAGTTCGAACAAGTCCAATTTTTGGCTTGTGCTCTGGAATTGTCTGTAGGTTTTTGACAGAAACCCGAAGATTTAAAATCCTACGAAGAAGCAGTCGCATAGTGCCAAATGACGAAACCTTGGTGGGCAACTCTAGTTGCCGTTGCAGAGACAAAACGGTCACACATCAACATTTCTATCACAACGGCAAAGCTTACAACATATCGACCAGCAAGAGAGAGAGACCAGCTGAACCTGTTTCATCTAATTTCTTAAATAGCATATCTGAACTCTTAACTGTTTAGATGCATTTTGTCGGCCAAAAATTTAACACAGTTTGCGAACTCCTGTTTTTTTTCACCACACCAACGCGTCGTTCTTCCGTATAACTCTCTGTAACAGTTATTCGTAACAATCGTAACGTTAGCACAAACTACAAAAGCAAAATTTGCAATGCCGCAATTGCAGCAAAGCAACAGTTGCGTGTAATTCAAATGTTGCTTTCTTTATGGGACAGTACCTGTAGAACCGGTGAAATATTATTGCAGCGGTTGCACTATATGCACATAAATGGCATCGACTTAACTTCAGTATCTTATTCGCGATAAGCGGTGTATTTGTAACAACTTAGGCTAATGACGCTTCGTTCCTGTACAGTCGAGAAAAATCAAGTGGCACTGTAGAAATATATTTAGCATTGAACTTGAGAATAATTGTACAGTTTTAAAATAAAAATCTGGCAAATGAAGTAGAACGTAATACAACAAGTCTGACGAATTCTATGAGACCGAAGTGAGTCGTATTGTTCGAATAAAACGGAGTTTTAATATTTGTTCTTTAAAACTATATATAAAAGATGTTTCGTTGAAGATTAGTTTTCTCTAGAGTAAATGGCTGTTTCAGACTGATAGCTGTTATATCTTTACGGATATCGTGTAAATAAAGCTGCCCAAATGTCATATTGTTTTATGGGGAAGAGAAACGCAATTTATCATACGAGTGTGTTCCAATTACTAATTTTATACACTCTGTATGCATAAACTCAACAGACGCTTTATACTCAAGGACATCTCCCTACAGCTACCCAACACAAGGTATAAACGCGCTTTAAAAAATGTCATCTGTCGTATTAATATAGTCTATTGGAAAACTACAGGAATTATAGACAAGGTCCTGTTGTCAGTTATTAAGGCGTGTTCCCACAAGTCGCACAGCTTCTGACGCGTTGCAAAAACGTTTATCCTGTCTGGAAAGAGAATCGCATGTGCTTGTTTTGTAGAGGTCTTTCTTAACATGGAAGTTATCAGAAGCGCAGTGTTTTGTACGATAAAGAATGTTCTCTCTGGATACCGCCACAATATGTACGTACCGAAATAGTGCCATTTCAATATTTGTTTGTGAATATCATCAGTGATGGACTTAAAAGAAGTCACTAATATCGAATCCAAATAAAACTGTACATTCTTGAAAATTGAAACAATAAAGAGCGGAGGATAAATTCAAAAACTCCCACTCTACTGAAAGGACAGGTGATGGTGTACACAACGTTGAAGCCATTGTCACACACCGGCACTCTCAATAAGATTGTCCGAATCCCAGTAACGGGTGGAAACAATTGAGAAGGGACAGTAGATCACGTCTAGCAAATACAGTGACCCAGGGAAAACATACATCTGAGGAGGACATAAGAAAAGAAAAAAACAAATCAATCAAATCCGGAAGAACGTGATTGCAATACGCCGGGTTGCAGAAATCTATAAGAACGTACACATACAAAGACGATTCAGAACTGGATTGCTTGGTGCAATAAATAGAGAACAAAACAAAAACATATCCATAAAATTATTCTACTGTAAAACAAAAGCCAAAATATGTAATTAAAATACAAAAGTGAATACAATTAGTGAAATTAGTGAACACAAAAGTATTACCCAAGAACGAAAACTGTTTGTAACCTTCTAGTTTAAGATAATCGGAAAAACGCCACTTCTTTATGAGATGTTATCTTCACCTTAGAATGAGTAAAACTTGCAAAAAGCGTTTGTCGGTAGTCATTTAAAGTACTGCTTCCGAATTTTTTTTGGTAGCGTGGAAACTATAGATAGAAATACTAATCAAGTAGAGGTCTAAGTGAATCCTGAAAAGTAATTTGTTGTACACAGGTTGTTTATATTGTAAATTTAATTTTGCAGTGAACAGAGTTAACAAAAAATTAAACACTTAATATAAGCACGCAGTTCACTACAAGAAGACAGTTCCTCTGCATAAGAATTTGATTAGGAAGAGAGAAGGCAAGTTAACAATGTTGGGAGAAGTTACATTACACGTTGCTGTCCGAACCGTATTGAGTTATACGAACGCCAACATAATGAAACAATAATGCCGCTGGCGTGTTAATAATTTAATTATTAAAATATAAACAATAACATTACTACCCTTATTGTGTTAAGTAAATAGTGTTGTAATATGTAACCGTTGCAACCTTGTTCTCGGTAAGTGGTGCATCGGTAATTGAATTAATAATGCTTCGCTTCCGTAGAGTTGAGCAACAATCGTATACACTGAGGTGAACGATGGTTATCGTCATTTATTTATTTAGGAACCTTGCGGGTTTTATTTCCCTCGTTTTTCTTTCTATTAACCCATTTTTTACACCGATAGTTTCGTATCATTAACCAATAGACACACCAGTCCTTAGGACGCAGAATTATCCCAGTTAAATCCTGTTATACTATATTATTTATAAAACATTTATTGTATAACAAAAATCAATGGGCGTACGTTAGATTATTTTAAACCTACGTATAGCAATACTTTGCTTCGACAAATAACTAACTAATTTTAATTCGCCAAGAAGTAATATATGCATTAAGACTGGTGCATTAATGATATCGGATATCATGGAATACTTTGTGACATGGATACAAACACACTGGGTTCGACTTACAATAATTATAATAAGACTTAGTATCAACTGGAAGTCGTCTTTATATAAAACAAATTTAAAATGATAGTACTTCTTCTCCTTATTTGCTTCAAATAATAGGTGCATATGTATTTCTTACTATACCCATTTTTCTTCTTCGTCTAGGTTCTTCTTGCTCTAAGAAGTAGTCGACTCTTCTATATTGTGTACAAAAGTGTTCTTTCAATTTCTTTTAATCTTTTGTTGATACTAACTGTATTTTTTTATGTTTTAAACCTGCGTTTCTGCGTGTGTTTTTATTTGAGAGTTGGAACCTCAATAGTTTTATAGAACTTCAGTTGCGTGTCATTCTTTGTTTTGTTTCCAACTTATTTTCTCGTTCAGCTTTACTTATTGTCCCATATATTCTTACAAATTTATCAATTTTATACGAAATTTTACACATTAAGTACTTGTTAAATGTGTAAACTCTGTTTAAAACATTTAAGGTTGGTTTTTTAACTGATGTACTCATCTTGTGCTTTTCTTAATTTTATTGAAGTAAATAGATCACCCTCGATAGGCCTATAGCGTTTTTACTTTTAACCAGCAATACTGGGTCGTCCGGATACAAAATCGAGTTGAGCTAAATACGTTCACACCTTTTCTGTCCGTTCTCTTCTAGCCCATCAGAGAAAATGCAACAGCCCTTTCAGATCCTTTTATTTGGTTGAATGTTTCCAATTACTATTTTTTTCAAAATATAGTATTAGTTGATGTTTTTGCACATCGTCTGTGTTCCCCTAATTAAATGATTCAGGTATCCTTTTCTTCCATGATTCACCATAACTTCTGTCCATTATCACTATCGAAAGCTGTAAATAAATAATACTTTAAACTGTAATAAACATTAATCAAAGAATGTGATATTACAAAAATAGGTCTACTTCATTCATTACAAATAAAAGCAATTAGTCTACTGAATGAAATAAAAATTACGTAAAATTACATCACATTGTAATTTTATCAAAACCTCAATTCGCTTGATAAATTGTTCAGTAAACTTTGCATTAATAATAAAAATTAATATTATATTCATTGTTATGCTCGTTGGCACCAAGACTGTAGTTTTATGGAAAATAGAATTAACATATTAAAACTGATTAACAATTGGCAAAAAAAACAAAGAATAGTTGCAGATCTATTAAATTAAAGCAGTGGTTCGTTCTCAACCTCTTTTTGTTCACGGCCACTATCTTATTCAGTGAGTTTCTGCGGCACACTGACGTTCGAGTTGGTAACAATCCCCCCCCCCCGCCATTAATGGCACCAGGTATGACTGGGCGCAGAGCCCTTATCCCGTGTCCCCAGAGTTAATCATCGACCTCCCTCTGGAGAAAGACTGAACACTTCACGAACTACCGCTAGCGAAGCGGTAGCTTACATCATCATGTTCGCTAATGTTAGCGAAGAAACAGTACCCACAATAGCAGTGGAAGCGGTTACATTTTTCTACCACTTGCTTGTGCGAGCTGGACTTTTCGCCACTAACAAACATAAAAAATACGAAACGTGAGAGATTTCTCTTCGATGAATAGGAAATGCGTGTGTGTTCATCTTCAATTCCACCACGAATTAAACTTTTGTGGAAGAAACGCAAAGTTCAACTTTTTCTCACCAATAGCTCAAATATTTTATTGTAAGTCATAAGGCAATAAGTCCTCTGTAAAAGTGTGTTTAAACTCTTGAATATTTTTTTCTTATTTATTTTCCAAAATAATACTGAGTAAAGTTATGTTAACTACGTTTACCAGCAATATCAAAAGTCTCGGAAGTTTCGCGGCACACGTAGCAAATCTTACGGCACAGTAGTAGTGTGCCGCGGCGCACCCGTTGGAACCACCGAATTAAAGAAAAAAGAAGCTTGGAGGCAAAATCTTACATAAGTAAAAACGTATAGGCCGTTTCTACGTTACACACAGTGGTATTTAAATGATGTATAAATAAATAAATTTATGAGTCTGTTATTATGATAAGTTTTGCATTTCATTTTCCATGTTTGTATGTATGTATAAAAAAACTTTCCCGTTCTTAGCTTAATCCTGATGTAAACAAACAGGCGTTGTAGATCTGAAACGCTATTTGCTACTTGAATTAGAGGTGTGTCACTCTGACAGAAGGAGTACAGACAGGGTACATATAATATTGATACTGTATAAACACACGTAAATTGTCATGACCAAAGTAAAATTTGTGTGATAGTGTCAGACCGACAGTGAAACATTTTATAACACCAGTTAATGTTTTTTTTTTTAATTAGCCGTTTATATATCGCAACAAACAACCAAGTAAAGTTTATTTAAAACGAAAATAGAAGCTGTGATGAATACTTTCAGTTGCTGTCAGAGAGTAATTGAATGCCTTCCATATCTGTGTCTGAACTTGTATCATCACTTGAGTCAGCATTATTATTGATAAGATTGTTCATTGTACACAACGAGGTCGGTAATGTGGGCCAGTTGCCATAGCTTATCATCTTCCTTGATCATATGTTGCATACAATGATTCTGCTTGTCCGCCGTTGTTTCATTTACAGCGTTCTCAATAATTTGTTTTGTATCAAGTAGCTAGTGTTGTGTTGTTGATGGGCAACATTTCCTTTCAACTGGCTTATTGAATCGTATTAATTCAATAGGATTCAGAATACAGTGATAAGGAGAAAGTCTTAAAACGACGTGCCACGATTTAAGTGGCAAGACAACTCTCACAGGCATTCTGCACATGCGCGTAATACATTACTGTGAGAACAGTGTCAACGCCCCTGACCAATAGTGTTTCAGTTTTGCCACGTGGGTTTGTTTACATCATGATTGAACTAAGAATGGAAAGAGTATAACTGTACGTACCTTCGTATATTATTACCTTTACATTGACGTATCTGGACATTGACAATGACAATGATACTAATTCATTTGACCAAAACGAAAAAAATATGTAGTTTTCCTTAACGCTAATACAGATTCTGATTCATGCGTCACACGGATATGAACTTTTTGGATATCTGTAACACTAGGAATACTGTATCACGTACACCCGTTTTAAATCACGCAATTTTGGAGGTACCGATGAAATATTTTTTTACTTTAGGAGCTGAACTTCTGAATACTTTGTCATTTACTCCCAAGTAAAAGTAAAAATTAATTTACTGTGTAATATCTCTGTTCTGAAGTAAATTTCTTAGAGTTAACCTTGATCACACAGTATGCCAATCTATGCTGATCTATGTTTGCTGATCTATGTTTCTGTTTCAAATGTCAGTTATAATATGATTTAATTTGGTTAATTCGTTTAATCTGTGTCTTACATACTGCTGTTTCCATTAGTCAATGATACGAAGCTATCGGTGTAACAAAATGGGTTATTAAACGAAAGAAAAAAGAGGAAAATAAAGTCCGCAATATTTCAAAGTAAACAAATGACGATAACCATTGATTCAGTGGTCATCTCGGTGTATACGATTGTTGCTCAACTCTACGGAAGCGAAGCATTACTAATTCAATTACCGATGCACCACTTGCCGAGAAAAAAGTTGCAACGGTTACATATTACAGCACCATTTACGTAACACAATAAGGACAGTAATGCTATTGTTTATATTTTATTAACTAAATTATTAACATGCCAGCGGCATTATTGTTTCATTACGCTAGTGTTTGTATAACATTATACTGTTCGGGTACCGAAGCTTAATGCAGCTTCTGTCTCGCTGTCTGTATTCTGTAGCTCTTATTTGCTGACCTGTGTTTCAGGTGACTCGTCAACAGCATTACGTAACTATTTAGCATCGTTCATTCCATTTACTGTACAATTCTTGTTTTATTATTTGGCAGTTCAGAGACAACTCTTTTGCGAGATATTCTAATTCCCTTGTACACGAACGGCTTTAGGTTCATGAACACCAATTACGAGTTTATAATGAATACGTAGTGGGAGTTTCATATTTTTCAGTTTCAGGTGCAATTAAATTAACAATCTTAACTGCAGATACTAGGCCTCGTAACTAAATCTACGCGTACCTCATTCCAGGTCAGAAGTCAAAAAATAAGGACTGACGTGTGATTTCGGTTTGTTTTGTTTTCTATATCCGTATGCACATTTTTTGAATGTCCTCGATATTTCTTATCAATCTGCCTTGACATCACTAACTTTTGAAGAGGAATTATTTTTATTTTTAGTTTATTTACATCAGTGGCTTATCTAGAATCTGACCTTGGGAATCCGGGGTCAGGTCGGCTTCATACAAATAAAAAAAACACGAGTAAAGACTAATCAACTTTATTATCTTTAAAGTGGCTGAAATCAGTCTCATTAAAGTAAACGGTAATAACAGAATAAAATACCCGTTATTGAAACATTGTTTACAAGATAGATATTGACTGAATTAATTTTTCTGTATTTCATATTTCGAACGTAGGCCTATATGCTAATGCTGCATAATAAACCTGTTTGCATATTTAAAAAAGATTTACTAATATGTTAGCTTGCACAGCTGGAAAATTAATAAAAATAAAAAATTAACAAAATTCGTTAAATTTGTCGACCCCTGTGGGGGGAGGTCCGTTTCCGTAAATACTCCCTCGATTTACATAACTTATTCTGTTAAAGTTTGTTAAAGCCGTAGTTTTTTTATTCGGTTTAAGAAATTACTTCACTATATTTTATTTTAATTGCTATGCTGTTTTCTGTAACAAGAAATCGTGGTATTACTACTTTATAAATAATATTTTTGTGGGAATTTCTTACATGAACAATTTTATTATTTTTCACCAGAAGCTTTGAGATATCAGGCTATGGGAAAGAGAGATGTCGATAGACCAAAGAAGAGATGGATTCTGATCGATTAGGCCTAATCCTTGGGGTGAAGAAGAAGAAGAAGAAGAAGAAGAAGAAGAAGAAGAAGAAGAAGAAGAAGAAGAAGAAGAATAAGAAGAAGAAGAAGAAGAAGAAGAAGATGATGATGACGATGATGACGATGATGATTTTTAACCACGAAATGTCATAAAGTACTATGTAAAGAGAAAGAAAAACTATACAGACCATTCAAGAGTAATTCTGTTACAATTCTGTAATAACAAAGTTTATGAATAATGCTGATATTTAAGCGTGAAATATATTCGGCCTGATGATTGTAATTCTTTTTTAAACTTATGCGTCATAAATTATGATTAGCCAAAGTCGCTAAAAATGTAAAGTCACTAAAGATTTGTTAGAGATTTTATGATGTAATACTTCACACACACACACACACACACACACACACACACACACACACACACACACACACACACACACACACACACACACACACACACACACACACACACACACACACACACACACACACACACACACACACACACACACACACACACACACACACACACACACACACACACACACACACACACACACACACACACACACACACACACACACACACACACACACACACACACACACACACACACACACACACACACACACTATATCGCAACGATACAACTCAATATTTTCGCATAGGATATTGTGTGTGTAAATAAATAACGAGCAAGTCTATATTGGAGGTAGTGAAGAATAATTATTTATTAGCACACAAGAAATTATAGTTTATACTTTATATATTAAATTACATAAATGTCATGCATATTTTATATTTGTTGAATAGAGTTTATATAGTTCGATTTAGATCGGTTTTACTTGTTTGTCGAAATCCTTAATACTTGGCGTGACGTCCTCGCTCCGCTGCGGCACCTGCTGCAATTCCTCTGAGCGTATCGCCTCCTCTCACTCCTTTCTGCTCTCTGATGATGATTTCGTCGAAACTGATAACACCAAATCATATTTCACATACACCAATTGTCACTCTCGGAATTATTAGCTTTCTCTCTCGAAATAAGTTATTATTATTTTAAAACGTTATTGATTATTTAATCTCAGGGTGATAACGAGTAATATTTTAAAAAGCGGTTATTGGGCTTACACCTTCCGGCCAATCTTGAAGTGTTCCGCGAAGCTATAGATTTACCGCGGTCAGTAAATCTTCCTATGCGGATATCTTCCACTCACGCGAAAAGCACATTATATAATAATAATAATATAATATAATATAATATGGTTGTTCACCAGCTTGGTTCTTGACGAATAACTCGAAAAGAGTTCCAGTTTTAGCGTAACTGTAGATTGATACTAGTTCATACAAGAAAACTCTTGTAGAGGAACACACGTTCACTAGGCAAATGGTTTCGATGAACTGCCTCGATGTATGCTAGACGACGTACGGATCTTACTGAAATTAGGGGTTTCTGATTGGTCAATCAGCTGTCCACGTGGTTGATAAAACAAAAGATAGTCGGGTTGCAGGCAAATCTTTGTATAAGTTGGCGAGAGCCTGCATAGATTTAATCTCGAAATTTTATTACTCTTTCATAGATAAGAGTAAAAAGTTGAGATAAAATCACATTTAAAAAACTATTAAAAAACCACATTTATAAAATAGCTGAGAACCACAGAGTATATATAAAATGTAGCTATTACCCTAAATAATTCACTGTCCCAGTTTCAAGCCGAAGGGTTAATTAACACGGAAGATATAGCGAAAAAGGTTTATCACACGCGCACGCGCGCACAATTTCACACACAAAGTACATGACATAAAAGAACAACATTTTATAAAGAATTTGATATAACCTAAGTCCTTATCCATCACTAAATACAAAACTTATAGCTAATTGACAAAAAAGTGTATAAATCCATTTTAAACCTGTTAATGTCCGTCATCCATGCTCTGATATACTTAATATAGCTCATCATCCTGTGTTTTGTTATATATATATATATATATATATCTATATATATATACCTATATTTTATATTTAATATTTATACTGAAATTACCTCAAGATATTTTTACCTAAAAATATCTTGAGGTAATTTCAGTATAAATATTAAATATATTATATACATCAAGAAACGGACTGTAGCAAAAAGTGTTTGAATATATATAGTATTATTCCATTACAAAGAAGGGACAGATTCGTTATTGCCGACTTTACGCGGCGGAAACTTCTTTATTTTGACTGAGTTTATGTTCGCCCGCTGCGGGGTTACTGCCGGCTGACGTGTGGGAGTGAGCGGGTGCGCGTGCACGTGCGCGTATGTTCAGTTGTCTGTCGTCGGGACGACGTTGCGCGACACTCACCCTCCCGTGTGACGTTGCAAAAACTTTAATACTCCAGGCGGAGTGTAAGTGTATGTGTTTTATAGAGGTACTTGTGAACACACACGCTGAACGGTCGCAACTGTTATGTCTATCAGCACGCGCGACTGTCTACAATGAAACTGTCCTGTTTAAAATTGTATTTCCGATCGATTTAACGCACGTTTGCAGAAGATCTTGTAGGCTAATGGAATCAGTGGCGAGGCTCAAATTAGGGAACCACTACAGGACCTTCTTTTTCATGGTTATGTTAATGTTTTCTTTTTACACGAGTCTGTTCCAAACGATATTTAATTATGCAGAAAAATATCTTCGAGTTTAATCATTATATACTTAAAGTGAAATAGGAATCGATATTGTGTATAGCCTTATCTTATTTCATCTGTAGTTTAGTTGGTCTCCTTATCTGTAACCTTTGACTTTTGCTTGTGAAGATGTCATTTACGTACGTCGTTTCTAGAAAGGTTGCTTCCGTCGTGAATACTAAGACAGTATTGCCAGTCCATTGTAGCAATATTTCTTAACTTAGCCTAACTTTCCCAAAATATTATGTAAACGTTACCAACCTATGTAAAATGTAGGGCTATGTATGTAGTGGTAATTTTCAATTTCTTTTTTCATATACATTTATCAGCACTATAAAATCTGTAAGAATTTGCTAGTTTCGTTCAATTTCCATTTTTATTGTTGTACAGTGTTATCTGGCATTGCAATGAACACCGTTTAAGGTTGTGGAACTGAAATTATCGCAATAAAGGAAAATATCTAAAGGAGGCTCATATATAACTATGTCTGTCTGAAAGCCAGTGGATGTAATCTAAAGTAGTTTCACTGAGAGGAACTACTCAGTGAATTACTCAGCAAGTAATATAAACTTGCTGAAATAGTATGTCGTATCCAACTTAAAGATGTTATACACAAATTAGAATAACTGAAGCTT
Organism: Magicicada septendecula; assembly: GCA_034769895.1. NCBI lineage: Eukaryota > Metazoa > Arthropoda > Insecta > Hemiptera > Cicadidae > Magicicada > Magicicada septendecula. Next base: position 465,093,967 of record CM068369.1, read on the forward strand.
TCTTCTGGATATAATAAAAATTAATTGAAAACCATTACCCTGGTATTGCAGTTTGAATTAAGCAACTAGGGATTTAAGTATATGGAATTACTACAATACTAGTGTAGAAAGACAAGGTGAAGTAATAAAGAAAAGTCATCACCACAAAAAGGCAACTCTATGGGAACTATAAATACGAAACTTCTATGTATTGCTGAAGTTATGTTATGTTTTTTTTTGCTGAGACTAAAGATAATGCTCACTTTAACAATCACACATATTTTCTAAAGAATTTAATGTGGCTCTATCTCGTCAGAAAACGTAAGCTGTGACAATGTCTGTGACAATGTGAAACCCTATGAAATGCGAGTTAGTCGTGGAAAACAATAATTTTGAACAACTTTCAAAATTCAAACATTTTTACATAAATATAACTAGCTATGGAAGTTTAAAGAAAGCCTAAATAACTTGTCTAAATACAAGAAGCCGACAGAATTGAAGGAAACTGTCTAAAAAAATGAACATTTAAGCGTAAATACAAAGTAAGAATGTACAAGTCGCTTTATCAGCTTATGCGAAATAGAGACCAGGCCGGATAGTAGTGTAACATTTTAAAGTTTAATTTAATTTTAATCATTTACAGTTTTCGAAAATTAACATTTTGTAAGCACAGATTGAGTGCGTGAAAAATCAAAATTGTATTAACGTTGTGTAATTTTTATGGGTAACACTGTTTTTGTTAGGAATGTGCTAACGCCGGAAGTGAACGAACTAAGGTTTTAATTTTATATGCATATAAAATATGTATATTATATAGAGCCGATACTAAAATGAATTGTACAGAACTGATTTTTATATGGCACGCTACTGACCGGCTTTTGTATATCTTTGTAAAAAGCATACGCGGAACATACGGTAACACATGAACTTGAGTAATGTCGAATATTCTCTTCAATGTCGCAGAAGAAATGTCGATGTACGGCAGGAACTGATTATTATAAGTACATTTGATAAGATTGCCCAGTGTCAGCTAAAATGGTTGGAACATATAACGAATGGATGGCTGCCGCATTCAATAGGGACGCTGGGCACTTTAAATAAATATTGCTTATGCACTAGCAGTCTTAGATCTATACCATAACAATCTGTGGACAATATTGTAGTCTAAGAAATGTCTGCAGTTACGTAGTCGCGAATATTTTTGCATCTAGTACGCAAATTAATCATTGGGTTTCCATTCGCATGTGGTTTACATCTATTAAACACTCTGTCCTTCAAAGACTACACAACAATTCAGAAGTTATGTAAAATTTGTTGTATGTTTTATTTATAAATTATCTCACGTAATTTTAATTATTAACAGGCAGAGTAGTAATTAAAATTTAAAAACATCCAAAAGGAATATTTGGATTACAAAAAAATATTGTACTTAAGGTTATATGATTAATTGTATCAGGTGTTAGGTGCGAAATTAAGTAATCACATTTATATTACAATAGGTTACAAGCCACTGGAAATTTATAAAATTATGTAATATGTTTAATAGTGACGTGAGTCCTGTGAAGCGCATTAAGTTAATCTAAAAGTCAATGATTTCAGAAGTTGTACACAAAATAGAAATACATAAATTAATGTAGAACTAAATTAGAGGAGGACAAAACCAGTGGGATTGTTAATAATTAATGTTGTTTTAAAGGAAAAGGGTGTTTTCGAAGGTGAACATTAATAGGAGAAAACCAACAGTCGAACAGGTGGTAATAGTACGCAAAACATCCGATAGGTACCGTTGGTTTCATCGATTTCATTACACTTTTAAACAGGCAACATACAGGCATAATTTCTTTCCTCTATCCGTCGCCCATTTTTCTTTCTTATACTGTCTTAATTCTCTCTCCCCCTCTATCTGTGTTTTGTTGTTAGTTGTCTATCAAACACCTTTTATATGAAGGTATATGCTTCTTGACTGCACCTATTCATCGTGGACTTCATATGGTTTTACACTTTAACAAGACATATGCTAATTTTATTTCTGTCTGTAAACATCAGAAACAGGCCCTAAAGTGTAAAGTTATTTCCTAAAAATTTGACACAGGCCCGGATTTAGGTGTCCTGCCGCCCCTAGGCACTATTGTTAGTCCCCCCCCCAACAAGATATATTCAATTTTTCTTGACAGCTAAAAAAAAGTTGCTGAAAATAGTCATTTAAACTATCTCTATTGCAAACTACTTTTTAAAAAATTTATTAATACTTATTTACGTGTACACTTTAGTAACACATAGATTAGTTTTATAACACGTAACATACGTAGGCCTACTTTCAAACTATTTTAGTCGGCAAAAAAGCGGACATGAATTTCAACGGAGTGTCCAGACCTGTATATACGACCGTGCTCCGCTCCGACCACTGCTATTGATATCACATAAATGAGAAAGTCTTTCAAGGGGGCGCTGTGTGTCTAGAGTGGGAAAGGCCACCACAGAACGAGATAGGGTTACGACGTCAGAAGATTGGGCATCCGTTTTGTTGAAGACAGGATCCAGTGGACTGAAATGCCCATGTAAGCCAAGAAAATAGCAGGAGTTTTTAAATTTAATTTCCAATTATTCTCTTTTCTTTTTTCACTTGTGCCTTTCAGCGTTTATCGCTCCATCGCATAGGGTACTATTTGTTTGTGTTTTGTAATGACCGGTTTAAGGCATTTACTGACGGAGATATTGTTTTAATCTAGCAGCAAAGCTATTGAATTACACAATTATACGCGTAGTAAGTAAAACAAAAATAACAATAGTAAATAATCAACAAATAAATTTTCGATGTGTATTGCTATAACTTGTTCATATGGTACTTTACATTTGGTGTATTATTTATACACGTCTACTGAATATGGTAAAAACTGATTTGCGATTTTAATATACGCTTACTACAGACATTGTGGTACACGATGTCTACATCCGAGGCATGAATTCATAACGCGACAGCAACGAGGAAAGCCCAAAATATAACTGCCCGATCGATACCAGTGCAGAATTATTTATGTCGGTGTATATATTTATTTTATGAATACTGTCGAACCCGTTGCGTGCATGTGAGGCCCTCTGAATAAACAATTTCTTCACTTTTGTCTAATATTTTTTGAACGTTCCAAGTGTAGCTCGACGGTAGTATGTTTTGCGTCAAATTCATATGGATGTAAATTCGAGTTGTACTGCCTTCATGAATTTATGCCTGCTTATCTATTCTGACATGGATGTTACACTATTGGTCTTTAAACAGACGGTTGCTTGTATTCACGATAAAGAATACTGACGTTGGGAACACGTTTTGAAGTATTTTTTTTATAACAACGGTATTTTCCGTGTCATGAAGAGTAACTGGGGTATACATGTGTATGTGTATAAATATAGGCCAAACTAATGTCACCAACTTTGTTCTCATATTTTCTTTTTTTATTTTCAAACCTCCATTCAGGGTTGCGTGCAGTTCTTCCTTACTTCCCCCAATCTGAAGCATTGTTTACAAACAACAAAATGGCTTAACACTGTGATGGAAAAGAATCAATTTTTTTAAACTCTGTAACCATATTTTTGAAGGATAAACAACAAATTTTGTTTTCCTTTTGCAAACTTTACGTTTGTGAAAGCTGAATTCCAATCTTGCTATATTGTATTGCATGATGCATAGCAGCTGGTTTTTACATTTTTTTTTACTCTTTTATCATGATTTCATCGTCATGGCAACGGTTCTAAATAACAATCGTCATTTTGTGTTTTAACTTTGTGTTGTATTGCCTTTTTTATGTTTTGCCTTTTTTGAAATCATAACGAAAATAAATCGCAAAAGAAAATATGTTTCCGTGTTGTAATTTGGGGGGAAACAGAAAAACGGGATTGGTGACAGTTAATTCTCAAAAGAAATTTCCTAGTGTCAATCACTCGAATGTCAAGAATTTCAAAGTTTGAACATTCTATATGAGCAAACAGGATCTATCGTGGACAAAGCGGGTGACCATGGATTGCTCACAACATTCACGAAGAGTATTGTCATTAGCGAATCCTTAGTTGTGATCCGTCATATGTATATCAATAATTTACCAATAAAATTTGTACATCGAGCATAAAACTCTCCAATTTTATAAACAAAATTGCGTGTAAATTAAAATATAAGTAAACTGTTGTCCCTGTTTATTTTGACAATGTTTGAGGAAAACGATTTTTATCTCACTTTGTACGTTTCTCTAAGCAAACGTGGGGGGGGGGGAACATGACGTATGGAAGTAAAGAAAACTTTACTTTTATGTGGAAAGTTTTCTACACTAAGAAAGAAACTAGTGAGAATACCTTCTTGTATTCTTGTAAGTATATCGTTGTTCTGCCTTGTTCCTTTATTCTTCATCGACGGTTTTAATTCAGTCCTGATATGTCGTTAAATAGTGCATATCTGCATCATTTAATCAGCATTTGCCCAAAAGCATTGTACACGGCATTGAATCAATTGATTTAAATAAATTGAGAAAAAATTATTCCACCTGGTTGCGTAATAAAAAATACACCGTAAACATTATGTAAAATTATACAGCACAAAAGCGGAAGGAAGGATTAACCATAACCAAAGTTACAGAATTTTGTAAACCTACAGTTGTATAATTAGATTAACGTACATTAAAGTATGTAGTTTTGATTTGTCATTTAATAACAGATTCTGTGATTTGTGTACTGTTTGGTCGAGGGAAACCGCAACATTGTGGAAACCTCTAAATAAAAAACAGATTAACATATATATTTTTAAGTGACAATATATATATTGCGCTATGATATTTATCTATATATATATATATATATATATATATATAAAACTCAAAGTCTGAGGATTTATGTGTACTAAATATAAATCCACACCGTTACACCAATTGCCACCAAATTTTGCACAGGTAATCTTTAACACAAGGCGGAAAACACTGTCTAACTTTTGATATTTTCCCCCGTTCGTACGATTTAGGCTTTTTTAATTATGCCTTTTCGTTGACGCGTATAAAGATGTCAACAACACCATGGAGACCAGAATTAATTACCATAGTAACAAGTAAATAAACAAATGATATTTAGCGGGATCGGAACTGTACCTTTATCCGTTCCTGCAGTTTTTAATATGCGATTGTATCGATATATTTTGTAATTCTGTATACAGATACGTCTATATAGTTTGTAATTGTCTTAAACGATTATAAAATTTATGTTTAAACGTATTTGTGAAGATGCAATGAATATGCAATGAAATATATTAAATACTACTACTACAGATGTCAACAGCTCCACGGAGACCAGAATTAATTACCATAGTAAATAAGTAAATAAACAAAAGCTATTTAGCGAGATCGGATCTGTACATTTATCCATTCCTCCAGTACATTTTCGATTGTATCGATATATTACTATGTGGAAAAGAAGAAGTGTATTAATTGTAAATTGTCCTATTACTTAATGCAAAGCGAAAATACGTGTTGTTTTCATTTGTGAGGTTAGGTGAACACGGTTTTTGGTTTTTAGTTTACTTCTGAAATAAATAAAAGCCATGGTTGAGGAAAACATAACGTTTAATGTGTTATACAATGCTTCTAACACAGTAACACTTAAAATAAATATTTTAGCGTTTTTGATTTAACAGGTAGGCCTATTTTATAAATATCTCCAAAGGCTTTATAAACGGGTACTTTTCAATCTCCAAAGGCTGTTGCACCAACATAATAATTTAGTACAAGTTAAAATAGTACAAGTGTTGAAAACAGCTTTGGAGAGAATTTGACTAATGAGTACAAAATTGTTATACGAGCTGACAGAACGCCATATAGACACGGACAATAACAATTATATTAAAATACTTTTTAAATGTTAAATATTTGCGTGCAAAGCCGCGGGTGACAGCTAGTTTATTTATATTTTTAAATATTTACGGTAGGTGTAATGGATTGACAATAAAATTAGGTGTGGTTGAATCGGTGGTTACAGTTTGTTTACCAGTTAACTGTTGTATAGTTTCCTTGTGGCGTTTTTACGCTGAAAAAGGATAGGATGTCTTAGGACGTTTACTTTTCACCCCTAAAAAGTCTACATCTCTTTGACTCATGACCACATATGTTTTTATTTTATGTTTGTTCGCATGCATGATTTGTGCACAATTTACTTTTAGTGTCCGTATACTGTATACATTATTTCACGTCGTACAAAATGAGGCAAAATCATTGGATAACTTGAATACACGTCTGAGAATGGAGAGTCGTACAAAAGAGAAACTCCCTGGATTAACGAGTGGAAAAAATTTAACCCAATTTAAAGTAAAAAAATTGCTGTGTTAGTAAAAGATAATAGTTTTCATACTGGCCACACGTATCTATTGTAGCCAAAAAATAAACACGTATAGGTTTCGTTTGTGTTCTTGTGTGTTTATTTTGGTAGAAATTTTACTTACTGGTTCGCTGAGGAAATCGATAACACTGCACTGTTGCGTACTAAGTGACGTTTTGCACGTATAGTTGCGCAGCATACTTACGTAAAGGTCTAGATCATTCGAGATGACCATTCAAACTCGATTATTGTACCAGCATCCAGGCCCGCAATGTCACTACAATGCAAGGCGCTTAGGAGGAAAGTGACAGCTTATTCTCGAATCTCAGCGGGGTATATATAAGCACCAGCAGCCAGCTAAGCAGTTCAGTTCAGTTAGATCTGGCGATATTTCAAGTGCAGTACGGAGTGATTATCGCAGTGATTATTGTGTTACTTAATGCTCTAATAAGGTGACATTTATTGTTGTATATTGGACAAATTTGACTTTGTATAAGAGTCTCTTTGTTGATTTCTAACTGTTGTTTGTTTCTAATTAAAGTTGTAATTAACGACTTCGTCTTGTGTCAGTTATTCCGTTTCCACTGTACAAGACGGCGATCCGTACGACCGTCGTAACAATATGAAAAGTGATTAGTAGCATTTTCACTGTTTAGTTTTACTTCAATGGTTCTGAGGTTATGTTTCCCCTGTCAATATTAAGGAGAGAATAATCACAATGCAAGTACACGCTAGCGGTCGTATTTTCAAAAGAGTAAAAAAAAACGAATAAAAACCACAAATAACATTCATAATCTCAGAAACATCTAATAATTATAAGCGTAGGCCTAAATGAGTCTTTATAGTAAACCTGATGTATAGCTTTCTGAGAATACAAAAGTAAATCTTGAAACACGCTAGGAAAGAAATAATTGAGAACGAATGTAAACAGGATTACGTACTAAAATAAACATGGGAAAACTCGGCGCAACTGATACTGCAGCCGCTCTCGTGGGTCTCATTAATGGGTGTTGGAAAGAAAACGAGCCTGTGAATCATTAACGGAGTGTACTACTTTCCGAAAGGGGTTGATCGATTTTTCCCACTAGACGAGGTGTAACAGATTTATTCTGCTTATAACAGCGAGTGATATAATAACCTCTACTGCATGCCTGTTAAAATAGTTTTGTTACTATAAGTTAATCGAAAGTATATTTCGTTCAGAACTTTAACGTAAATGGCTTAGTGTTTAGGCTAAACGGCTTCAAAGTTTTCTCCTGTCGATTGTGACATTTTCAGCGGTACAAATCTTTGGTAAATTATGTGCAGCAGAAATTAATTTCTACTTAAAAATCTACATTTTAACCTTAAATCTTGTATTGATTCATTTCAGTTTCTTACGATCTCGCGTGTCATGATGTAATTATCCGGCCATCGTTTTGAGAATGGTGTTTTCTAACGTGACGTCTAAAAAATGGGTTATTTGAAAGGCGACACGGGTTCATCGTTCATGAACGATCTACCATCAGTTCTGCGTTATGTTAGGAATACTGTGGTAATCGTGAATGCAGTTTCTTTCCTTCCAGTTACTCTTTAAATTCTCTATAGTTACCTTGAGAAGTACTTTTGTGAGACATCAAGCTGTGGACGTTTCAGTTAACTTAAATGTATATTTTACTATTGCATTACGTATGAGACGATACTTTACAATTACAAAAGACGATTAATTACAAAACTTTTGTCCGTTTTTATTTCTCTGACGTCACTTATTCTCAAACCGCTGCGAATATTTTATTTTTGTTATTTTTTATTTACCATCTGTAAATATTTTAAAAATATTTTAGTTTTAGCCTAAACCAAAATATATTAGTTTATCGCAGATTTCTTTGAAAGAGGGCTTTCAGTTAAGAAGAGGCCATGACGTTTTCATTATCACCGATTTCGGTTGAACATAGTCTGACGTAACATCACTATAAAAATACCTTACGACGCATTATTACGAGCAATTTCAAAAGCACTCGTACTTTAAAAGCAATTACCTTGGGTTTTATTCTAGAGGTTGAAGTTATTTTTAATCATTAAAGTAATAAGCGTTGTAATAAAAATGATGCAAGAATAAATCCCTTGGTCGTCGGAAAGTATGAGTGACACGTTTGGCGCACGACTTGAAAATCTGTGTTTTTAGTATATTTACCTGACTAATGGAGGAAAATCAATGGAGACGGTCAAAGGAAAGAAAACATTAAGGTAAACGTATTTTTCAAGAAAGAGAAGAAATTTAAGGGTACGAAGAGAACAGAACTGATTAAGAAGTACAAATGTATGATACAAAGAGAAGGAGAATGGGTGATATGGAACTACGCAGGCCGTAGAAAACGGATGAAACATTAAGGACATGATTCTAAAATAGAGCTATTGACCACAGAGAGATGTCGAGAAGAAGTAAGTGATAGTAGTGACATGGGATGACGATATAGATTCCAGAGATGTAACGGAACAGAATAGCATAAGGAGGAACTGAATAAAGACTATTCAAGTCTAAATAGGAGGAGGATATGTTTAGAGGACATATGATTTTAAGTTGTACAAATAAACGACAATCTTATCATCTTTCACTCATAATATTTTGTAATTTCGATTATAACCACATAAGATCTAGATTGTCATTTGTACGGTTTGTTGTTCGGCAGGCTGTATAAATCTAGTCAGTTTAGAATGTCGACTTTCAGTTGCATTACGTCTAATATGACAACTTTTTATAAGGGTAGATACGGTAAGAACAATTGAAAAGCAAAGCATTTTTAACGGACGATTGTTTTCGTCGTGATTGTACGTTAACGTTTACGACAAAGTAGTGTATTAAAAAATGTAAATAGAAATTTTTAAGACGTAAATAATGTAATTGATGTAGCCAAAATTTATCAGTAGATTCCTCTGATTAATACTGATGTCGCTTTTTAATAAAAAAGCAGTGATGGAAGAAGTCCGTCTTAGTAGTAGGAGTAACGTTAAAGCAGTGATGGAAGAAATCCGTCTTAGTAGTAGGCGTAACGTTTAAGCAGTGATGGAAGAAGTCCGTCTTAGTAGTAGGCGTAACGTTAAAGCAGTGATGGAAGAAATCCGTCTTAGTAGTAGGCGTAACGTTTAAGCAGTGATGGAAGAAGTCCGTCTTAGTAGTAGGCGTAACGTTTAAGCAGTGATGGAAGAAATCCGTCTTAGTAGTAGGCGTAACGTTTAAGCAGTGATGGAAGAAGTCCGTCTTAGTAGTAGGCGTAACGTTTAAGCAGTGATGGAAGAAATCCGTCTTAGTAGTAGGCGTAACGTTTAAGCAGTGATGGAAGAAGTCCGTCTTAGTAGTAGGCGTAACGTTAAAAACATCACTGACGTCTTTTTAAGAAATTGTGATAACGAAGTGTTAGTCATGAGCGCAAACATCAGTCTCACACGATGTTTTTAAACACACACAATTATTACGAATTAAGCTACTGCCCACTATATATAAAAAATAAAAAATTTCTTTTTCTGGATAAAAAGTTTGTGATTCTTACTGACATTTTTAAGTTGAATTCAGATCTATGCTTGGATTTTTTATATCAGGGATAGTTCTTGAGTTATTGATTTTTTTATTTGTAAATTTTTACTTACATTTTTTACATTATTAGAGGTTAGATATAATAAGGTTTACGGTACTATTTAATTTTAATAGTATCGTGACAATAACAGTAACTTTAAACTTTTACCAGCATATAAACATAAGAAGAGAAAGAAGAAAATATTTTACAGGAATTATGTTATCAATTCTAGAATACAATTAAAATGAGGAAACAATACAAGCACTCAATACTTTTGTCTTTTATGAACATCTGAACTGTCTCTCATTAGATTCCAACAAAAATCAGCCAACATTGTTGGCATCCACTTCCCCTGATATCGCTTTTCTATGGTCTCTATATCTTTATGGAATCTCTCACCATATTCGTCTGATACATCCCCACAGTTATCTGGGAAGAAGTTGATATGCGAATGTAAGAAATGAACTTTAAGGGATATATTGCACCCTAAATCTTGGTAAGCATTCAACAGCTCTTTAACTGTTGTTTTACAGTCTGGAGATCTGTATTTTCCCAAGAAATTGTTTGTTACATTTTGGAAGCATGTCCAAGCTTTTTTCTCTTTCTCTGATAGACATTCTTCAAAATTAGGGTGTCTCTTCAGTTCTCTTATTTGGGGACCAAGAAACACGCCTTCTTTTACTTTCGCAGCAGTCAGACGAGGAAAGTTTTCTGTAAGATAGGCAAACCCTCTCCCATTTACATCATGGCTTTCACAAATTGTTTTATTAGTCCTAATTTAATGTGAAGAGGAGGTAGGATCACATCGTTATAAGCTACAAGGTTTTTTTCTGAACATTTATTTCTCCTATCTTCCAATTTCGTGCAGGCCAAGTTTCTTTTATGTAATGGGACTGTCTATCACGACTGTCCCATTCACAAAGGAAACAAAAAATGTGGTATAACCTGGCTGCATTCCCAAGATCAAGGCAACGATCTTTGAATCTCCACATATTTTCCACTTGTGTTCAGCATATTGAATTGCTGTAAGCATATGCTTCAATATATCATAAGTCTCTTTTGTCATAGTGGCATAGGCGACTGGAACAGAAGGCATTGTATTGCCATTGTGCAACAGAACACCTTTGAGGCTAGTTTTGGATGCATCTATAAATAACCTCTACTCCTGTGGATCATAACTGAATCTCAATGCGCCTATCAAACCACTCACATCATTGCAGAAAGTTAATTTGCCATCATATGTATAAAATCTCACAAATTTCACTTCTCTGTTTCTATGTACAGTCACAGTTGCATCAGCATGAAGAAGGTTTCATTCCTGCAGTCTGGAACTCAACAGCTCTGATTTTCTCTTACTTAAGCCTAGATCACGTACTAAGTAATTTAGTGTTGTCTGTGTTACAAGCTGTGGGATTGAATCTGCTACCTGATAGGAAGGATCTTTTCTTTCTGCGGATGATGAACCACTACTCTCACTGTCACAAAGTTCGTCATTGTCATCCCGTACATTCTGATTTGGTGGTGATGGCACAGGAAGAGTCTCAGAATGAAGAAATGGTCTCATGGCAGAAGGTAAATTTGGGTATTGAATGGACTTCTTTGATTTCCGGTTAGTGAAACCCTGGGTATTTGTTATACAGAAATAGCAATCTGTAAGGTGCTCCTTGGGCTGTCTCCATATCATAGGCACAGCGAACGACATGGCACTACCTTTGCCCGTCCACCACTTAATTAATTTCACATAACAAGTGGCACAACAGAAGTGAGGAGCCCATGTCTTGTCCTGATCTCCTATTTCACAACCAAAGTAGTGTTTATAGGCCCTCCGTATAAGGGTGACATCTTTTTCCTATGCCTTGTGAATGTAAATTCTCCGCAAATATAGTAGAAATTGTCTGCTTTATTTCGACATTTATGGCAAGGCATTTTCTGAGAAATAAAAGAAATGTTAAAGTTAAAACAAAGAAAAATGCAAACACCGTAACTTTAATTCTGGTTTCCTTATATACACTGTTCTATGTTTTAAATTGAGGTTATGGTTATATTTTAGTTGGAAGGTAGGTCTACAACTTAAATGTCAGTACACTTTAATACAATATATGGGCTTACCTACCTTTAAATCTGGAACTTACAGATGCAAGTTCAGTTAACTCAGAGAAAAAAAAAACACTTTACACAGTCACAGTTTACACAGTCAAACAATGGTTACCCATACAAGAAACAATGTAGCCAATACCTGCATATGTAGCATAAAATCAATGTAGCCAACTTTACTAGTTATACATTACCTGTATGCTAGGGACCTAAAGAGAAACTAAGACTGAATGTTTCTCTATCTATAAAACTATCCCTGATATGCTATTTTCGACCTCAAATTTTAATTCAGGATACAAAAATATTTAAAGTACACATATTTTTACTATAGAAAAAATCCATTGTCACGCAGTGAATTATTAATAAATATTGTATTCGTTTAAATTCGTTTGTTTATTGTATATTTTATTAATTAGTTTGTATTAAATACTGTTTATTTTTCAAGAAATTGGCAGGTTGAAAAATAAAAACCACTAGATTTAATAAACTGTGGTTGAATCCATATCATTATACCTAAGAGCTATTTTTGTTTCGTTTTTATTCAGGAAGGCATTTGACAAATGGTTAGAATCGATTCTAAATTTTTTGCTCTGAGCGGAATTCTGCACATCATAGTCTGGTCGGATGTATAAAATAGAATACGGATAAATAGGTAATTATATTCTCACGTAGTCTACCGCGGCCGGTGTCGCTCATGCTCTTGAAGTCTTCTTCCGGTATGGACCGGGTTAACAATTTCTTGAATGACAACGTTTCACTCATATTAGAATGAGTATCCTCAGGTCTATGAGAACCTGAGGACACTCATTGTAATATGAGTGAAACGTTGCCATACAGTCATTATTGACGCTGTCCATACCTAGAGAAGACTTAAGAAAAATATGTAATTTACCACGTTGAAACGCATGTTACGCGCGCGCGCGCGCGCGCGCACACACACACACACACACACACACACACACACACACACACACACACACACACACACACACACATACACACACAGAGTTTCAAGTAGATATCGAGTTTCGGACTAATTAAAATGCAGATTTATGCGACGTTTCGAGATTTATTTTATTTCATATTCATGCCTACAACATAAAATATAACGTAATATAATTGTGATGAGAGTTAATTATAATATATATGTTGTATGGTATTAACGATGGCGTTGTATTGTTTAGAATAACATGTTAATACCATACAACATATATATTATAATTAACTCTCATCACAATTATGTTACTTTATATTTTATGTTGTAGGCCTGAATATGAGATAAAATAAAAATGTCGAAACGTCGTATAAAATCTGCATTTTCGTTAGACCGAAACTCGATATCGACTTGAAACCATAATTAACACGGTCGATAAATAATATTCTTATATATTGCGACGATACAAATAAATATTTTCGCATAGGATAGTTATGTGTGTATAAATTATGCACAAGTCTATATTGGAGGTGTAGAAAAATTATTTATTTATCACACAAGTAAATAATTGTTTATATGATATATTTAAATTGAACAAAATGTCATGTATAGTATTTTATTTATTATGAAAGAGTTTATATAGTTCAGTTTTGGTAAATTTTACTTGAACGTAGAATTCCTTTACACTAGGCGTGACGTCACTCGCTCCGCCGCTGCTACGCTCCTCTCTCTGCAATGAGCACCGCTCTCCGCTCTCACTCTCCGCGCTGGGGTTCACCGAACAGCTGATAACACTGATACTGATTTCACACACAAATTGTCACTTTCCGAATCGTTAGTTTTATCTCTCGCAATTGGTTATTATTAATATTATTGATCGTTATTAATTATTGATACTCAGGGTGATAATGAATGATATTCTTAAAAAGCGGTGTATATTACTTACACCTTCCGGCTATTCTTGAAGTGTTCCGCGTTAATAAGAATTTACCACGGTAGATAAATCTCCCTAAGCGGAAAATCTTCCACTAACACGTAATACCACTTAATATATTATAATTGATAGTTCACCCGCTTGGTTCTAGTCGACAAACTTGAAAAGAATCCCAAGACTTAGAGTTACTCTAGATTAAACCAGTTCGAACAAGAAAAACTCTTGACGAAGAACACACGTTCACTATGCAACGGCTTCCGATGAACTGCCTGGAAGTACACATGACAGCCGACGGACCTGACTGAAATTAGGGGCTTCTGATTGGTCAAGCAACTGTCTACGTGGTAGATTGGACTAAAGATAGACCCGTTGCAGGCGAAACTTTGTATAATTCTGCGAGTGCCTGCTCAGATTTTATCTAGAAATTTTATTACTTATCAATTGATAAGCGTGAAAAGTTGAGTTTTCAATTACTAAAAACCACAATTAAGAAATGGCTGAGAACAACAGAGTATATAGAAAATGTAGCTATTTTCATAAACCATTCGCTGTCCAAGTCTCATGCCGATAGGATAACTCACGCGGAAGATATAACAACGAAGGTTCACCACACGCGAACGCGCTCACATATTCACAAACAAAGTACATGACATTATAGAGCAAACATTTACAAAGAATGTTGTAAAATACAAGTTCTTATCCATCACTAAATACAAAACTTATAGCTAATTGACAAAAATTGCATAAATCAATCTAAAACATGCTAATGTCCGTCATCCATGCTCTGATATTCTTATTCATAGATCACCATCCTGTGTTTTGTTGCAATATTTACGTTGTACTTTGTGTATTGGAAAATTAATTTTTTAAGTTATATTTGTTGCTAAAATTCTACCACGTGCACTACATTTTAGTTTAGTAAACGGAGTTGTAAATAATGTACCTTTAGTGAATTAATTTACAAGCTCCTTCACGTAACAGCTGCTGAATCTGAATTTACAGTGATGCCAATTCCAAACGAAGATTCCCGTGCAGCAAACACATATCAATACCCTTTGTCCCTGAAGTATATTTTCTTTCTGTTTCCGTTACCACCTTTGTCCCTGAAGTTTTACAAAGTTATAGGAGTCTCTGTACTGTCCTATGGGTGTGAATTATGGACAACAACCAAGAAACAAGAAGTGGCGTTCTTAAGAGGAGTTAAAAAAGTGTTCTAAACTCGACAGTATAAAGAATGAGGCCATAAGAGAAAAGTTACAAATTTTATCTTGAATGAAAAATTAAAAGATTACAAACAACGGTGGAAAGAACACTTAGAACGAATGTCAGATTCCAGAGTGGCCAAACGAGTCTTTAAATACAAACCTATAGGACACAGGTGTGTGGGTAGACCCAGGAAGAGATGGCTGGACGATCTTTGTTGAAGGCGGAACAGGCAGCACTTTGCCTACGTCGCCTTGTGAAGATGATGGTGATGGTATTTCCTACCATTTTAAAATTGTAAGTTAGGCCTACTTTAAAATTACCTATAAATTTCTTATATCCATTGTTACGAGAATATCGTTGTTTGGAGTTTTCATCGTTCCTTTTATATTCTGTCAGAAATTACGTTTCTCACCGAGTCGGGTCTTTGCGTAATTGAGAGAACAAGTTGCTCCGACGGTATTACTTAGCATCCGACGGGCGCAGCAAAACATAAACACAGAGAAATGGGTTTGCAGCTAATTGAGGAGGTCGTCCCAGTTAATTAATTCAAGACTACGAGGTCATTTGAGTTATAGTCAATTCAATTAATTACAAAAAACGAGGTCGTCATGCACGATGTTCTCTCTCTCTCTATCTCACCGTGTCATTATATAATACAGAGATGGTTGTGAAGATCTCGTCTTCAGCACTTGAATGATCTGTGTCCGGTCGTGTTTATGAATTTACATAGTGCAGAATAAATAGTATTTCGTTTGATAAGTCTGAAACTTGCATAGTACATATTCATACCCACAGGTGCAAACGTACAAACTTAAAATTGTTGACATATGTAAATGCTGTACAGATCATCGCTGCGGCCGTCGTCATCGTTACTGAAGGGGGTTAATAGGATAACAAAAACAGTAGCAAATTTAAAAAGGCTCAACTTTCTTTCATTTTGATTTGGCAAAATAGAATTTATAGTTTTTATTTTAGTAAAATACGCTCAGCGGGGAATTTAGAAAAAAAGTGATTTTTCTGGATAAAGCAGCTTCCTTTGTTAACATGATCTGGGAATAGCAACCCTGAGTTTTGTTCCGAACCCCGTGACAGGAACCCATTTTAATGCCCGTTTTTATTGTTCTTTCTGTAGTAATTTATAAATATCTCGGCTCTTACTTGCCGGGTAAAAATTTTATTGCCATGGATTTTTCTAAACCTCTGCTCAAACTAGAACACTTTACATTGCCGTACATAAGCTCACGGCCGGTAGCAGGCCACACCCTAAATCCAGCTCATCTATCGTCCTCGCGGCAGGAACTCTATTTGAAGCTCGGGAGGCAGTATACTAGTGGGGGACGGGCATGCCCTTCGTCTCGCACAGCCCCACTGGTCTGACATAAGCTAAAACTACAAAAAAAAAAAATACTGCGAAATTAAAAACGCTGTGGTAACTCTAAGTATAGTGGTTAGAGTTTTATGAAATTTACAGAAAATATACTTCAACATCGGCGAATTTGTGCTTTAAATTTCAGAGTAAAAAATTAAATAAAACTACAACAAAACAATTCGTTGATTTGAGCGTCAACCAGTAATTCATGCAAAGTTGTTGGGCATATACCAGCATTCCTTTATAATAATAATATGCAAATGCTTTGGTGCGTTTGTAATTGTAAGTCATTCTAACGATGTAGGTATATATTTTATATATTACTTCTGAAGACTGAAGGACTTAAAATAACATATGCATGAAGAAGCTTATATTTACAAATGCTGGTGAATGTGTTTCGCTAGAATAAAGACGACACACTCACCATTAAAAGAAGTTAAAAATTTAGTTTAAATAAAGGTTTAGTAGGCCTAATTTATATTTTAAAGTACAAAAAATGCATACGTTTAGAAAAAATGTTTATTTTTACGATGAACAGAATACGAGTAATTGACCAATCAGGTTTTAATTGACAACTTCTTATTGACATTCTAATTTCTACATTTTCCTAAAAATTTGGCAAAAAATATACGACTGTTAGACAAATTTTCTAGTAAACACTTCATACAGTATATTAACGTATTATAGATTTTCAAAATTTTCCTATATTTGGGTGTTTTTAATGTTATAGTTACGCCTATATGCCTGTGAAGTGTTCTAATCTGTACAGGTGTGTGGAAAAACCATGACAAGAAAAAGCTTATTTTTGTTTTAATCTAATACGAAAAACCCAAGATATTAAAAAAATAAGAGCAGTTAAAATAGCGACTGAAAAACAGTAAAATCTGGTTTCCGATCATTGCCACGGTAGTAAACTCAAGGACGGACTATTTGATTATTATAACGAAAGGAAAACATGCTCATCCCAGGGAATTAAGTTTTTTCAAAGTGTCCAGGCAGGTGTATTCCACTGTTTGCTTACATAAAATGAGTTTTTGGTTTATCATAACTTTTTTTTTGAAGAAAGGAAATTTTAAAGCTGGCAATTATTAACTTAATTTACAATGAACTTAATTACAATTAACGCGTTATTTGTAAGTTGTATGTGAATAGTTGATACCAATAAATCTACTGTTGACTTAATAGTAACTTTTAGTTATAGTGTATGCTAATCGATACTAGCTTATTGATTATATATATATATATATATATATATATATATATTACACTGGAATTTATATCATAATAAAAAAATAATTATGTATGTTCTGCAAAATAGAAAATTTCTTCGCTTTATCAAATGTTATTTATTTTCTTTAAAAGAAGTCAAAATACGTGTTACATTATTGAGTATGAATTACCGAAAACAATAACTAACGTTTCCAGTCTACTTTAGATTATTGAAAAGATACGAAAGTAAATAAGAGAAAAGAAAGATCAATAGTAACAAACGCCTTTACATTTTTAGATCAGTATAGACTGAAAACGTAGTAATTCAGAGGACTGATGGAATCTATCACAAATAATTTAGTCGATTAAGGTGGAAAACACTACAATAAGAGGATCAAAAACAAGTTATTGCAGAGAATAAAATGGAAAATAGAAAGGAGAGACCAACACAATCTAATCTGGATGAGCACGTTTTGTTAATCGAGTTTAAACAAATAACTACCATGTAAAAATAAATACATTTCTTGATATTTTTAGGAAAATGTTTGTGTTGTAAACATCCAAGGTACAATTTAGGACAACTGGTCATCAGTGCGATATGGGTGAAACATATTGGATGGTATCCTTACCATCATCACCATCACCAACACCACCGCCACCACCACCAATAAGCGCTCGTCCAAGGGGTTGTTTTAGTTCTCCATACCTGCTTTTATTATTTTACAATCTTTAAATTAGGTTTCTCGTTTTGTCTATACAGGTGTCATAATCATCTTAGTCTTTGTCTTTTATGTTCTTTAATGTACCTCATAATGCATTATTTTTCCTTAATTTCCTGATATGAGAATCTTCTATACTCCAACTTCTATCCTCTTGAGTGCGTATGTTAGCCTTGCTAATCTTCTCTTACCTATTCTCAGCTTGTCTTCACCCACTCGAGCGGTACACACTGTGTCCATTCCACACACTATCATTAGATGAATTACTGTTTTACAAAGTCTCGTTTTTGTATTTCTCCTCAAGGCCTTGTACATTACCAAATTTTTACATCTCTAGTAAACATTCTATCCTGCTTGTATTCTGAACTTAGTTTCAAAGTACCTCGTATTTTGATACTATCAAGCATATTAAAAAAATAAACATAGCTAAATACAGCTACAACTCTCAGGAAATGAATGAAAGAACTAGACTTTCTAATTACAAATGTGACGCGTCATTAAGATGAGAAAGCTGATTGACGAATATGCAAAGAGGGGTCTCAATTTAAATAACACAGAGTACAAATATATTCAATATAAAGCAAATTACGACATTTTAGAAGAACTGAATAAAAAACTTACTGGAATCATAATTAGTCTAGATGAGACTTGTGAGAAGCACACAAGTATATGCACTAAAGACTTACACAAGGCCGAACAGTTATCCTAAAGCTGAACTTTGCTCTGATCTTTAAGAATTAATGTCGGTGTTAAAATTACATTAAAAAACGACTGTCATGAATTACATTACAAAAACGTATTCGTCATGAATAACAAAAGAATATTCCAATGGATTATTTTACAAGATCTTGTAGAATAATAGATTGTTTGTAGAGTATCGTGGTTGCATCATGTAAAAAATGAAACTATAAGAGATAGAACGAATGTCAAGTAAAGTATTAATTAAAAAAAAAAACAGTGTAGATTAATACTATATGGGTATGTAATGCGGATGAATAGCGACAGGTGGACTAAAACAAAAGTAGATAAGGTTAAAGTTAAAGGAAGGTGGAAGTAAGATGTCGAAGAAGTCGTGAGGAGCGGAAATTTTCAAGAGAATGACTAGAGAGAAAAAAACGGAGAATTTGTCGGTTAAGATGGTGGACGAATGTTAGTCTGCCTACAACAACTAGCGACATCGAGCCTGTTGTGTACTGCGTAATTAAAAGCGATGATTTATCAAATAATACTGTAGGCATTTTCCATAACACTTACTCATTGAAAGCTTCTGAAGTAATAAAGTAGGCTATATTCTACTGCCGGCACGTTACCTTTGGTGACTGACCTGAAGCGGCTGTTTTATGCTGATTATTTTGGGCACCGTAAGTAGTTGGAAGTAATGTTAAGGGTTTATTTGTTTTTGTTTTTTACTACGGCCGATTCGAGGTTAATGTATGATGACTATATTGTATTGCCAATGCACCGTGTAGCGTACGCAATAAATAATATCACACATTTTTTCTATCAACAAGGTGAGATAACATTCAAGAACCGTTTGGCGACGTCCGGTTGGAGTTGCGCGTTCCAACGCATTGTCCGAGTAACATAAAACATTCTGGAACTTTCTAATCACAAAACGTGTCTTTGGCTGAGAAATATAAAAGTCGAGCATCTTCAATTCAGCAGATGAGTTTAAGATCCAGTCAGTGATTCCAGCGAACGAGTATACGTTATTAGAAAGTCTAAAAGTATAAAAAGCGTCAAGTGTTTAACTGTTTATTTGTGCTGAAAATTAGGTCAAATTTGCCGGATACTACAATGCTTATAGCTGTAATGATTAGAAACTAAGCGAGACAGAGCAACGTAACTACCAGAAAGTGGAACAAAACTATTTATTTTCTCTGCGTACGTGCAAAAACACTGTAGTGGTGGTGCTATCAATGGTGGCCGGAAGTTGCATTTCCAACTATTCACATTTTATTCCTCTGAGGCCTGAAGTAAGTTTGCCTTGTTGGTTTCCGGTCTGTTAAACACTAAATGCACTGTGTATAATCATGGTGAACAAATCATGGTGCCGGGAACGGGGGATTAAACTGAACTCACAAATAACATATAATTTACTTTTCCGACAATAGGTAATTTGAATTACAGTAAAGCGTCTACTGGAGAAAATGATTTCTGATCGTACAATTTATTTTTACTAGTACAATTAATAGACTAATTACAGATTAAGAACTTATTTACCTCTGTTTTCTTTTGAATATTATCAAGCTGAACAAATACTTCGGTTTTTCTCAGTATTCTCGACTTCTCTTGTAATATTGACAAAAACAGGTAAAGATATCTACTAGAACACACACACACACACACACACACACACACACACACACACACACACACACACACACACACACACACACACACACACACACACACACACACACACACACACACACACACACACACACACACACACACACACACACACACACACACACACACACACACACACACACACACACACACACACACACACACACACACACACACACACACACACACACACACACACACACACACACACACACACACACACACACACACACACACACACACTCTCTCTCTCTCTCTCTCTCTCTCTCTCTCTCTCTCTCTCTCTCTCTCTCTCTCTCTCTCTCTCTCTCGTGCGCGCACGCATTCACAATAATAATATAATTATGTTACTTGTGTATGTTTGAGGACTTTCCCAGTTTGATCCAGTTTCGGCGACTGTCAAGAGGTCAACAACCTGAAAAACATCCGAGGCATAACATGCCATTGCAAAAATCTTACCACACAAGTTTTTATCTGTCTTTTCATTTTTAACTTTTCATTGATAATTCCCGCTAGCCTTATCGTTTGGATGAGGTCTTTTGGTGTTGGTTAGGGGTTGATATTGGGGGAGACGCCGAAAGATCATCCAATGCAATGGCACTTGCGGTTCGACAAACATCGATGACAATGTTGGAACATTTTGTTCATATCCTTCTAATTACAATTACTGGAAAGAAATTTGAGACGAGATTATTACCCAATAATTGACTAAAATATTAATGGAAATACTCTCGCAAAGAGGAAAAGAGCGGATTTAAACAAGCCACTCTCTAGCAGTGATAATATCTTTCTAGCAAAAAGCTAAATAGAGAATCTCAGGCTGTTTAATCTTGAAACCCTTATGTCTTTTATAAACTGAGATAGATTTAGATGGAATTGATCAATCCGATTAAGCTCTGAAAATAATGACCAACACTAGGTATCAACGACACTTTAACCGGGCAATTAATAGTTTGTATCACGAGACAACTTAATAAGAACATGGATGGGAAGAAAGCGGAGGAGATAGATATTGACCAGAGAGTGCGACAAGAGTGTAATCTGTCTCTTACGCTGTTTATATACGTTGACAATGGCCTTAAAATGTGGAAATCAATGGCTACTCCAGAATCCTGCTAAAACGACAGACTTAGTAGTTATGTCGTTGTTTTTTGCTATGGTGAACAAGATCTTGTGCAACAATAGGTTGTTTGTAGAGTATCGTGTTTGCATCATGCAAAAAATGAAACTATAAGATATTGAAAAAATGTCAAGTAAAGTGTAAATTTACTGTGTAGATTATAGTGTTAATTAAATTGTTAGATTAATACTGTATGGTTATGTAACAGGTGGACTAAAAGAACACTAGATAAGAGTTAAATGGATGCAAGATGGAAGTAAGATGTTGAAGTTAATACTGTATGGGTAAGTAACGCGGATGAATAGCGAGAGGTGGACTAAAAGAAAAGCAGGTAAGAGCAAAATTAAAGCAAGATAAGATGTCGAAGAAGTCGAGAGGAGCGGAAATTTTCAAGAGAATGACCAGAAAAAACGTAGAATTTGGCGGCTGAGATGGTGGACGAATGTGTCTCCACGCAACAAATAAACAACTACAGACATCGAGCGTGTTGTGGACCGAGAAATTAAAAGCGATGACTTATCTAGTAATACTGTAAACATTTTTGATAACACTCATTGAAAGATTCTGCAGTAATGAAGTAGACTATATTATACTGGCGGCACGTTATCTTTGGTAACTGACATAAAGCGGCTTCAGCGGGTTGTTTAATGCTGATTATTTTGGGCATTGTAAGTAGTTGGAAATAATGTTACGTTCCCATATGAGAACGCATATGATAGTCAACAAAAAAATTAAGTTAATCTCAGCTGGCGTTGTATCGTCTAAACTAAACCTATTTACAATATAACGTTAAAATTTCCCTAAACAAATCCAAAGTTGTAGCTTCCCATGCAAGGGTCGTGTGAGATCAGCGATTGTAGTTGCCATCAACCAGCCAATTGAGCGAGTTTCTCATTTTGCATACTTGGGCTGTGACACGAGTTCTGACTACGGGTACGAGTACTGACACAAGGCCTGTACACGTAAATTACAGGCAGGCCACGTGTGTTGTAATGAATGAACGGTGTGTAAAAAAGCTCTGAAGGATACGAAAATCAGTTTTATAAAATCGTCGCTGCACCCGTATAATAGCGACAAGTTATATAAACACCATACATGATGAAGATAGTAAAATACAAGCAACAGAGTGAGATTTATGTGGACAATGAAGGGACCGCGGTTAGTCGCGACTCAATCGTATAAATCCCGGTTGGTTGCGACCGAGGAAATTTGAACCCGGCCGATTGCGACCCGGCCAATTGCGATCGAAAATGTCGTCCTATAAGCTACAGACATAGACTGCATCTATCAAAGGCATGTGAAGAAATGAAGACTCACGACTGAAACAGCTCTACGACAGTGTCTGATGTTTATGTACTATTACGACAATCAACTTTCTCTATGCTATTTGTACAGTGAACTTTACGCTGACGTAAGGTGGTGCTAATCGTTAGTATCATTTTCATGTTATTATTATAATAATACTGAACTACCATTATAATTATATTCATTCCTAGCCTAAACTAACGTAACCTAACCTAACCTAACCAAACCTAACCTAACCTAACCCAACCTAACTTGAAGTAAAAAAAATATTGGAAGAAAGAGGTTACTCGTACAAATGGAAAAGTTACAAAATTGAAGCCTCATCGTAACTTGAAACAGGAACGTTTCTAGTAGTTGCCACAAAATCGGTCAGTTGCGACCAAGTGAAAGTATGGGGCGCAATTGACCGGGAAAGAATAGGTAAAAACGGACCGGAATGGGACGGAATGTAAACAAAAAGATTTGTTGAAAAACGAAGACCTGTGAAGTAACGTAAGTATGTTTGCAACAAACGTCGCATTCTTGAGGAGAAAGAATAGTGAAAACAACATGGTGCATGCATTGAAAAAGCTCTCAAATAAACCATGAGGATACAAAGATATAGTTCGACCGTGTAGTCGGTCGTCTGAAATTCTGATACTGAACAATAATGATAAAAATAATTCAAGAAATTGCAGTGAAAGAAACGCCGTGGGTACAGAAGAGGCGCATACAGGAAACAAGCGCGAGAGTCGGTGCGAATACACGCACAAGCGCGCACGGTCACTGAATTTGAGACGTTAAATTCGCGCGCCACCACACGTATAAGCATCGCTCACGAGGCGGGGGTAGGATATATATGCGAGATTTTGTACGGTATTAAGACAACATCTGCGGATTAGAAGCGGCTGTGCATAGTAATGCAACAACATAGGCGGCGGCCGGCAGCGCTTTAGTATTCATGGCATGCGCTCCTCTTGTTATGAGTAATTTCCGTCTGTTTATTATAGAACAACACTCGCGCTCGCGCTCGGATTGCTCCATCCAATAATTTATTATTCTTCACATATACGTTGCACATATATTCATTATTTATTGAAAGCTCAGAGTTTGTAGTGATGTCAGCAATTACACGACGTTCCGTATTTTGCCCGTATTCGAGGAGGACCGAAAAACATCGGCACTCTAAAGTAGGGGAGTATTTCGATTTTTTTTGGGTGGGGACTGTGATTTTTCGTTATGTATACATAATGGAATTGTAGAAAGACCAAAACTCGTTAACACATAAAAGATTTTAACATAGATACAATCAAGTATATCTTAATTTTACGCTGCTACGTATTCTCGGTCCTCTTCTACGGCGTAGAAGCTTGGACTTTGACTGAAGCCACAACTAAAAAAATAGGAAACTTTCGAAGTGTTGCTTTACCGTAGAGTACTGAGCATTTCATGGACAGGACATAAAACTAATGTGGAAGTGCTTAGAAAAATGAGGATAGAAAGGGAAGTTATTAGCACAGTGAAGATAAGAAAGCTTCTGTATATGGGACATCTCATGAGAAATGAACAGAGATTTCTCATGAGATTTACTTATTGCAGTCCATACTACAGGGAAAAGTACTTGAAAAGAGAGGAGTTGGGCGACCGAGAATCTCGTGGTTCAGAAATTTAGGGACCTGTTTTGGCATGTTTACATCTGACATGCAGCAGTACAGTAGTAAGTTAAAGTAGTCAGTACAATATCCAACATCCGAAACGGATAGGAACTATCAGAAGAAGAACACTAATAAGATCCGATTATGTTAAAATTTCATTATTTATAGTAAAAAAAATCCATACATACATTGTGTGTATGTGTGTGTGTGTGTGTGTGTGTGTGTGTGCCTGTGAGAGAACACAAATTTATTTATTACTGTGACAAGTTAAGGTTAATTAAAGTGTCTGTTATACATTTAGTTCAACAAAAACAGTCATTCGTATGTCCGATTAGCTCTTTTAGCCACCAATTTTTGTCACATTTATTGTGCAAATACTGAAACCTTATACAGTCTACATTAAATACTAACATATACTAGAAAATAGATCCTTAACATTTCAAAATTAACCCCAACTGGAATAATTCTTTTTAACCTTAATTCACAACAGTGATTACAACTAAGATATGGTACTAACGATTAAAATAACAACTAAATTAACAATTAATATAAAATAAAAATTAACCTAATATTTGGCAGTTATGACAATTTTCAATATTAAATCAACACTTCCACATTCAACTAACCCTGATATACTCTCTGATAAAAATCATGAATACTTTTACATCACAGCTAAGCCTAGCTATACTCTTTACAAATAAAATAATAACATAAATTAAATTTCTTCTGTTAATAATAGTATCTCGTGTGGTTAAAATTATTTTTAACGATATGCATGATGATAAAGATACTCAACTGACCTTCTATCCATTAGACAAGATTTCAAGTTGCCAACTTACGGTATATATAAAAATAGTTGGTATCTGAGTTAACTTTGAGAGTACATCTTTGAAAATATAAAATTTCTCGTATGCAATATTTTGTATGTATTTAAACCTTGATTATTTTATGCGTTCAAAATTTTAGCTCTGTTCTTAGGTAGCATATTCTCTAGATTACCTTGTTTTTAAAGTTTTTGTTAACATAATACTATATATAAATCATATCGATTAGCATATATTTTGATGTTTATTTGTTGTTTACGAATTATCTCTGAACGTCTAAAAACAATTTGTCAATCGTCAAGCCGACTGAACGTAGAACAGAAATGTTTAAGGTGACAGAAGCATAGTGCTACCAACACATCAACAAATTGTTTTGGTTGAGAACTATATTTTATTAACGTTATTATTAACACCGAATGTCTTGCTTAGTCTGCGATGTGGCACCCTTTACAGGAAAATATGGTAAATTCTATAACAATAACTGTTGTAGAATAACATATTAAATTACGCAATAAGAATATAAAAAATCGTAATGTTTTCAACACAAAAAAATTATGTTATTCAAAAATTTCGATCACTTAAAACATTTCACATATTGACAATTATATTTATTTATTCTACAATACGCTGCTGTATTGATATTGGCATTATGACCATGGAAATCATTCAGCTCACACCACACCATCGCTAGAGAGTAATCAGTCTATATTTAGCCACGTTCAAAGACAAGCTACACGGGGGAGAAGGTAAGGGATATCGTGTGTCTTGATGTACAGATGTCCCATTGTTACTGACCGAGATCTCATCCAGACTGGTTAGTTGCCCCCAACAGTGGGTATACGGGGTTGGACTTATCCCACCTGGAACCGAAAGCACAGGACAGCATGTCGCCATACAAAACGAGCACCTTCCATTCAGTTATTGCACTATTAGTTGGAAAATAACCAATTTCTAACAAATTCATAAGTATTCTGTAACCGACTGTAGAACATTTGTAAGGTCTACAGCCCTACGTAGCCTCGAGTTCCTCCACTTACAACACTTTTTTTTTGCTGTTGTGTACCAGTGTTATTGAAAACTGGCAATGTGTTGAGTAAATGAGAACACTGTTTATGGGTGGCAATCAAGAAAGTCCCTGATAAGAATTTTCTCACAATATTTTGAGACTGGAAATGGGGTAGGATTATTTCTTGTGAGATATCAGTTCATGTGGACGACTGACTTTTATCAACTAGTAGAGGTAAAGATTGTAGCAGACGCATAATCAAATGCAAAATTTTACGCAATAATGTAAGAAAACTATCAAGTCATTGGACTTTATAACGCATAAAAATAATTATCTTTTAAAAAATATGAGTATAATTGTATATAATACGTATAATGTTTTGAAAAGCAACAGTTTATTTATTTTTTAAAATGTTTAAATCAATGTTGAAGTTCACGACTAGCTGAAAACTTTCCATAATAAATTAAATACATTCCTTGTCTTAAATTAAAAAAGAAAGGTTGATGAGCGTGGCGATCTTTCGTTTCTTTACAAAGTTTACTTATTTTAATTCTTTCGCCTTTTCGAAATAGCAACTAAATTATTCCTTCGCTTTATTTTACGTTTTAATAAAACTACAAAACAACTTTACTGCTGCAACACTATTGTGTCTCACGTGCAACTGACGGAACGGACATTAATTTGTTGAAGAAGAAATTCCCTGAGACACCTGTGACTACGACTTTCAGACTAACGCTAATACAGTTATCTCAAGCGTAAAAGACAACTCTGACATCGTTCACTGTAATTGTAATAGGTATTTCGTATTCCGTTCAGATGTCGTCAGTTGTATTATAGGCCTACTGCCGAATGTGTGCCCACACTCGCGTTCTTGAAACCTGTATAATCCTTAGCGGTGGTTTGCTGATCCAGGCATTATAAAAGCGTATACTTTAAACTGAATGTCTGTCCGCTGCATGTTAAAAAGATTACTGATTACACAGTCTTACATTAATATTTGATACACCTGTTAGTGTGTTTAATTTTTCTGTTTGTAGATTTTGTCCGTTTCGTTCTATACAGCTTCTGTATGTCACATGGTACAGCTGTACCAAAAAAAAAAAAATATACCCATACTTTTTATTACGTTTATTTGTCAATTTTAAAAAATGCCTTACAATTATACGTTTAAGCTTAAACGTAATAAAAAGTATGGGTATATTTTTTTTAGTAACAATGCAACAAAAGTAATACAATATGTTTTGAGCGTTTGGCCTAAATATTATCTCTGCTTTCGAGTGACATGTCAGTCAAAAGAAAGTTTTAAACATTGATGTAACAATCTTGACTGCGAAACACCTGTTAGAGTCAATTCATAACATTAACATTATATTAATTAATTTTATTCATAATTACTCAAATCTTTCTTGTTATTTTATATTATTATTATTAATAAAAGAACTTTTAACAAGAATATATTTTTTTAAGTTAAAAAAAATATATTCTTGTTAAAAGTTTTATTATTATTAATAACTAATTAATTTATATACAAATTTATACACTAAATGTATAATGTATACAAGTACCATATACTTATAATGTCCGTGTAAAGTTAGTAGGACCTATTATTCTTACGAATATTTTCTTAAGAAGGCAGGTAAAAATTAGTTAACATTTATTTGATAACGAGTCTACTTAAATGTGAGTCGATCACAACTCAACTACAGAGTCGGTTTAACGAAGGAAGATTTCAAAAGAATCTAGGCGATCTTTGTTTTCTGAGAACACCTAAGGGACTTACCAGGAGGGCCAGATTGAAAAATGAGGTTATCATGATAAATTTGAACGTCTACTTCATTCGCTATAAGATTGGCTTGTAGTTAAAAGGGAGATATCTGTTTAAAATATGATAGATTATTAGAAAACTGGCCTGCTATACCGTACTTTTAGGAGTGAACGTAATGAGGTAAAATCTATAGTAGTTTCATTGGTAGAAGTGCTGATGATATGTAGGTTTTATACATCAGGCTACGTGATTTGAACAGGGAGAGAAATGTTAATGTCTGTCAGTGGTTACAAACTCGGTTTAACATCATCGAGTGATGAGAGCGTATTTGAGGTTCAGGAATAGTTGATTCATGATTAATGGTTAGTTGCGAGATGGATTAATACTCTCGTTTCATAGCTTTAGAGTCACGCGTGCTAATGACTTTACTGTATGGTGTCAGTCTAGGCGTTTTCACAAATGCCAGTCTTAGCGTAATCTAATTGGTCTAATTCATACCGAATGTTACCGTCAGCCTACCTTTGCTATTAATGATACGTTCACCGAGGCGATGAGGTTTAGTCTTCATGCATGTGATGATCGACTTTACAAGTAAGAGTCACAATGCTTTAACCACAAAATAATGCCTCTGGGTGCTATTTATTCAGTATATTTTGAAACTACAAGTAGCATGGAAATAGACGAGAAGTTTAACAGTTAAGACACTAGCTTTTGATCAAAATAGCTGTGAATCAGACCTCACCTACTACACAACTATCCCTTAGAAATCTTTAATGAAAAGGAATCTTTTGGGTCTTGATTGAAAAACGTTTTGTTTCTTACAGCCCTGTTTGTGTATCAATTTTTCGACGACTACAATCGCATATAAAAACAAAATGAGCAATGGCTGCATAAAAACGAAATGCACATTATATTTTAAAATAAACAAATCTGTAATAATTAAACTTTTTATTCTGCATCAGTCCTGATGTAGTGTTTTAAGGTGTTTAAGTAGGTTAGAGCTAAGCGACGAGTTTACGGTTAGTAAGCCCAATACTACAGTCATATAGGCTGTAAATGATTTTGTTTTACAAAGTTTGAGATATATTTTTCCTCGCATTTTTATTCACCAACCTCTGTAAATGCGAGCAATGTCCTAGCAGCGCGCATTAAGAGTGGTGGCGGAGGCATTTAATCCAAGGTAAATTATTAGAGTCTGTTTGTTGTCAGGACTGGCGGTGGAGTTTGTAGCTCCAGGATAAACAGACCCCTTCACCCGTGGAAATGACAACTCGTTTGTTACTTATTCAGATTAACGTGTTTTGAAGCCTCGCTGACGGAACATATTGTTACGACGGTCTAACTGATCGTCGTATGGTACAGTGGAAAACAAAACACAAGACACCAATGAAGTAACTAAAAACCAGCTTTAATTATCACAATTATACAGTTTGTAATCAACAAGTTATTCAACAAGACTATACTCGTACAATAATTCAAGTTAATCTGTTCACACAAATAATAATGTCAAATATAAATAATTCCGCACTGTAATTACTTTGCACTAATACATCACTTGAGACGCACTGTCTAAATCGCCCGACATAAAACTGAAACTAAGCGGCAGGTGTGGACTATTTATAGTCTGCAGGGTTTCATAATATGCGTCTTTAACAACCACATGAAAATTCTAGACGATGCTTCAACCCGGCCTTGGCAGAAACACTCACTGTTGGGCTAGTTGAGAAGGTTATCTAACAACACTATGGAATGTACTAGAATGTTCCGTATTACGTAATACTGCCTCGATTGTTGACGCATGTTAAGTGTCACGTACGCATACTAGTTGGGGTCTGCTGGATAGCCGAGAAACATGTAGAATGTTCTGTAATGGCGTAACACTATTAATGTTGTTATTGTTATCAGTATTTAAGTGCTGAAGGAAGTGTTGGAAACCGATGTAACATGTCAGCACTAACAAAGTATAACATGCATAAAAGTACTAACAATAACATACATTTTGAAAATTTTGGAAAATTGTTATATTTAAAAAGTAAACAATTTTTATGCCGTATTAAATTTGTGAAATTTCTAAAATTTTAGTGTAACCAGAGAAATTTTGTAAATGTTCTGAAACATTAATCAATAATCAATGTACAGTAGACTTACATAGAAATTGTAAATAGTTAACATAAAATTATATATGCAATATTGTCAATCCTCAAAATTCAGCGAATCAGGTTTATTAAACATTATAATAATTTGTAAGAAATAGAAATAAAAATAAAACATAGGCCTAATCAAGTGATAACAGGCATTATTTGAAATTAGGAAGTATAATAAATTTTATAAGTGTCTAAGAATTGTAAAATATAAAAAAGGGACTAAATTACATAAAAAGTATTTAGTTAAGCTATATTTTTAACATAAAGGATTGTGTGATGGATAAAATTAAGAATTATAAAACATTATTCTGTAAAATAATGCAAAGGGAAGAATAAGAAATAATGTTAATAGATAACAATGTCAAGAAAAAAACTTACTCTTATTTGAACCTTTGATGACCTTTATTGAGCTCATTCCTATCAAAAAGCGTGTTTCAAAAAACTGAAAGAAATAATAAATTAATAACAAATAGAAGAGCAAGAGTTAACCTTAGAACATGACCGAATAAGTAATTAAGAAGTGAGCAAGTAACGAAGAGATTTAGAAAAATATTGAAAAGTTTAATTGCAACAATTAATAAAATAAGAGAAAGAATTAATAAATAAATTAAGATTAAACGACTCTGTACTAGGTAATAAGTAATATGACATCCAAAAACACACTGATTTGGAATTATACCAATAAAATCATAACCAAGAAACTGCGCAATACACTTCGTTAGTGAAAATGAGTGACAGAGTTAAATAGTGAAATATTGTATATCACTCCTTAAATTATAGTAGTGACCGTCGATCAATAAATTTTTATTGTGGAAAGTTTATGAGGATCGGTCAATTATATTATATTATATGATTGTGTATCGCCGTATTATTCAAACAGTATCGTTTACAAAATAACACTTTATCAAGTTTCAATTGTGTAAAAGAAACATTAACATTTAGATTTAATTGTAAGCCAAACACAAATCTATCCTCATATTTAAGAGTCGGCCAACTTGTGTGGTTGTTGTTTGTTGATGATGGTAGAACTGGCACAGCAGTGCGGTGTAGTGGCTGGAGTTAGAATTAACAATTCAAAACCCAAATAATTAAAAATATTTCAATTTAAACCAATGTTAATGTTTGTATTAATTTAAAGAATTAAATTAATATGTTTATATGTTTGTAAATATATAATTAATTAATTAAAAAGATTGAGTTTATATTTTGTATATAATTTGTCTGTGCTACTTGCCCTGAATCAAGACCCTATGTACCCATGCTTAAAAAAATAAAGCTCTAGTTTCACTCAGCAAATTTGTTTAATTGAAAATATCATATATAATTAATCTATGCCATGAACCTAAGGCCCACTCTGTCTTCCTAAATATAATTAAAAAAGAGGGGAGGAAAGCAAAAGAAGAACATTTGGACAACAGAGGTGACAGTAAAACCATCAAGGGAAATGAGACTAATTTTTGCATTAATAACAAAAACGTTTGGAGAATTACTTCTACAAGGCTGTAGAATGTAAATTTAGAATTATTATAATTTATAACAATTGTCTTTTCTCACTGATCTGTAGTACAATAATAATTGATCTATATTGGAACGATATATATATTTGCATATTTACCCAGGGCAGTATTTTGTAAATAATTACTGTAAAGAGAGTAGGATGAATAGTTTTAAAAATGTAGTGCGTGAAAGTACAGGCGAATGCAGGCCAGAGCCTGTCCAAAGCGTACAGCTGCCCGATGGAATTGTTTACAAGTGTAAGTCATTGTGCGACTGTGTGTGTATGCCAGTTTCGACATGCATTGTACTACGTATGAGTTGTTGGTTTTGAATATTATATCAGGTATTTACATGATTAAAATAAATTAATAAACATGTTTTTTACCTGTTACAAAAGACATATGACAATTATAAAAACACCATTAAAATAAGGACATTTAAACGCGTATGGTGATGCAAAATTATTGCAGAAAAGTGCAATAATAAAGACATCATACAAATTAAAGTTAATTACTACCACAATTAGCTAGTAATTAACGAGTGTGTTACATGTAAATGACGAATGAAAAGTTACGAATACAATGCAACCACTCGCCTCAAGATCAAGTTTCGGTTATCGTAAAACAGACTAAAAAGTGATCAGTTAAAAAAGGACGCTACACACGAATTGACAAAGTTTAACACGTGAAAAACAATATCTGATATGTCAGTTTGCCGTCTACTATAAATACTTCCGGCAATTTTAGACGAGAGTCAGACTCAAGGTATCTTCATACGAGTCACCATGTCTGTTTGCTAATCGACAGACTCAAGAAATCTTCACACGAGGTCACTATACCCATCTGCTGATCGACTTGAACTCATCATCATCATCATCATCATCTGCAATACACCACGATTGATGGAGGAGCATAGGACAACCGTCAATCACAGACTACAGAATACCGAGGAACCGTCAGCATCATCATCATCATCATCATCGTCATTGTCATCATTCAGGAGGCACACACACGTACATACACAACAATACGAAGGTGACAAATAAACAATTATATTTTTTGTGTGTGGTAAACAAAGAACTCATAAAGAACAGAATATGAGATAATAAAGTAATATAAAGACTTATATGTGAATAGCGTAAATATTCAGAGTAAAAGACGTAAATGTAAGTTGGTGTTAAAAATAATAATTTATTCTGTTTAATTTTAAAAATTGGGTGTGTCATTATAAATTATAAATTTCTTAAATATTATTTTTATTAAAAGATTAATAGCAACAATTAAATTTTTGTTTGGTGAAATTAATATTATTTTTATAGATAAGTTGCTATGAGTTAAAATTTTTAATAATAGTCAAAATCAGTCACCCATATAATATAAAAGAATTGTATAATTTGTTGATCATATATGTTTAGATATTTAAGATTATGTGTTATTAATGTGTGCTGAATAGAAAGATAAAAAATTTTTACGTTTTCAGAGTGTAACCTTATAAAAGGGAATATTTTTGAATTTTCTAGTTTCACATTTTTAATAATCATTTAATTTTTTTGTAATGAACCGTTTATTGATTCTTTTACTATGTTTTAATTAATTATTTCATCTCATCAACGTCTCATTCCTCTTTTTTTTTTAATACGTTTATTGTGCAACTACATATAAAAAATATATTTAACGCAACGAACACACAAAAATCCTACGACCTAGCCTGTGTTTAACACTATATAGTTGCGTTGGGTACATGGTCAGAAGTGTATTCATTTTATAATACTTGTAACGTTGCAATATATATGTCCACTCACATTTCAATTTGATTGTTTGGCACCAAGTCGCAATATCTTCTAGACGTTTTAATTTTTTTTTTACATCTGCGTCCATCATTCCAAATCATACAGTGCCATACGCCAAAGACATTTTATTAGTTTTCCTGGCCAAAGACGACACTGTTAATTATATTTGTGTTTTTTTTTATTGGTTGAATATAGAGTTAGGTTAACGTTATTTCTTTTACATTCCACGCGCTTTATCGAAATTCTTTTATTATTGCTGATGTTGTTGTTATTATTATTACATTTTATAAGTATCTATGTAAAAAGCAAGAAAGTCTTTGTATATTCTGAATTTATACTCATCAGGTTCTTTGAATCACATTAGTTTTTCCATTCGTTTTCTATTAGTGTCCCACACTACTGTAGTACACACACACTACGGTCAGTACATAATTCTGTAGATCGATTATGGGTAAGAGGCATTGTAATTAGTAATGAAATTCCCAGAATCCAATTCACAACTGAGCATAACACAGGATCATCCGGCGGTTCTTTGTCATACAAAGTAATATGACAGCAAAGCGGTGCTCCAACTAATTACCGACTCGTCGTATCTCAGTTTTCAATCAGCGATCGGGGGTTGGGGGTAAATAGACACCTCTTGAATTGCTGTTCAATAGCTCAAGGAGTTGAGGACCTTACTTTATCTTGGTTTGTTGAATTTTCTCAAAGAGTTCATCAATACAAAAATCTGTGAGATTTCTTGCAACTGATATTGTTCTCGGTAAGAAACATGATTTATCATTTTATGGTAAAGATAGATTCGCACCTGTAGAAAACGATAGAGACCCCATACAAAGATTATAAAAAGTTCAGAGTCTGGTCACGACAATTTAAATGTTAGTAATTAAGATCTGTAAATTTTTAAATATACAGATTTTTAAATGAGATTTTCATCACGCAGCATATGAAAAAGAAAATAAATTAGTAGTGTATTACGTAATCCTGTGAAATCAATCACACACACACACACACACACACACACACACACACACACACACACACACACACACACACACACACACACACACACACACACACACACACACACACACACACACACACACACACACACACACACACACACACACACACACACACACACACACACACACACACACACACACACACACACACACACACACACACACACACACACACACACACACACACACACACACACACACACAAGCGAGCGGCTATTGCCGCTTCTTTACGTCCAGTCCCAACTTTTCACCTTCCAATTCTCGTTCCTTGAAGCTTTTCCTTGTCATTGCACATTGCATCATTAACTTTGTCTCATCATCTTTTTGGATTTCTTATTTTTCTCATTCGCGGCGGGATCGAGTTCCAGACTCGAACAGGAAATTTATCTTCTGAATTAAAACGTAAGTGTACATACTAGGGAAATAGTTTGACTTCTGTATCATCTAAATGAATTCCAATTTCATCTTCTAATAGCATTTTTACCCACTCTATCTTACTTAATCTTCTGCAGCACCTTCTCCAATATTTTAACTTTAATGGTATTACAGTACAATGGGTACACTTTTTATAGTATCCTTTAATTCTGAACCATAAATTGCTATACAATGGTCTTATAAATTTGTAAGTTATTCGCTTTTATCTTTCTAGTTCATAATACATTGTGTGGTTGTTCTTGAATTTTTGTTTCGTCATTACATCTTCCGCTGGTCGAAATGTTCACATCTAAGTATTGTAACTACACGTGATTATTCCCCTCTGTTGTGAGCGCTAATCTATTACCCTTCAGGACTTACAGGTTCTTTATGCCTCACCTTGGATGTGTCAAATTACCACACGACGGGTTTTAAATTAATTTATCCCTCTCTTTGTGTACATCCATTAGTAAACCTTGTTAATTCTATATAAATAAAAACACATGGAATAGTATCTGGTAATAATAATAATATTGTATTTTTATTCAAAAAAATTTCTATAGTCTATTCAGTGTAACTATTAATATAATTTATAAATCTCATGGTCGATTCTCTTCTCTTTGTTTATATTAATTTTAGGTTCTTTTGGCTGATATAAAGTTTCAGTAATTATAAAGGAAAAACAAGTATAGAAAGTGCATTACATTACAAACAATAACAATAATGAATAATATAAATTGAGTATTAATTATAATAATATATATACGTTACACAATGTATCAGTTCAGTTCAGTTCACACAGCCTTCTGGTATCCGTGATGGAAATTTCCAATATCAGTTTGTTTATGTTGTCCAGATGACGGAATCCACTTCTTTTGGTGTTCAATAAATGTTTATTTTCTCCTTTTCTTTGTCCGAAGCCTTATGGTGGAATATTAGGATTGAAGTCCAGTGTCCTGTTATTAAGTTGATCCAAGTGTAGTTGTTCCTTCTGGTTGTTGGATCAGTAATGTTTTAAAGGTGATTTGTTTATGATATTTCTTTATCTGCTCAAATTTTATATTCTGATATAGTTTGATATAAGGTTTTTTCTATTATATGATTTTTTAATAATATTCATATGTTTTGTATAAATAATTAGCTTATTTTCAGAATTTACACTCAACTCTCCTTCTTGGCTTATTATTTTTTAATAATAATCAACAACATTCTTTTTCTCTCTTTTGGTTTCCTGGATACACATAAATACTCTGATCATATCTGTTCAAATTGAGATTTAGTTGTCATAGGATATTATTTTTATATAATACATTATTTTACCTTTTATGTACAAGTTGTTTTTTAGTTATTACATCATAATACTTAATACAATTTACATATTATTTTATCTGACAAAACTATGAACAATTTTAATACCAAATGTTATAGTTATTTGTAATTTGACAAATATTTTTGAATAATTTATTATTTACTGAACATAATCATCTAAGCCTATGTTGACTGATTATATTTTTATATTGGAAGACTCATAATCGATCCTGCTTACACTTGTTTTATATTAATTAATTTCTTTAAATATAAACAAACTGTTAATTAACAATTATATTCTAATTACTATAATTCCCTTTAGGGCTTAACTGAATGCACACTTTTAAACCATTGTCTGTGTGATTAATATCTATTAAACTTTAATAACTCAAACACTAATAAAGAAAAAACTAAATGTTAATGCCAGTATCTTCTGCTACTATGGATTAGTAATTCATTTCATTAAATAATTGTTTATAATTACTATCCACTCACAGTTATTCTTAATTGAATCCCACTCTATCTCACATACTCTTACCAATTAATTACACTTGTTTATATTACATTTGTAGCACATCTTAATTACATTTTACATTTACTTCTAAATTTGTATTGTACTTTATATGACTTTCTAATTGATTCATTCATTATTCATTAAATTTATTATCGTTATTTATTTGTTTATGGACTACTCCAAATCTAACTAGGTACTGTTTATATAGTATATTAATCTGTCATAGTAATGTCTGTTGTAGGACTTTTGGTTTTGAAATATGTTCACACTTTTATTTATTATCGTTTCTTTCTTCAAATTATTTTGATTTCGATTTGTTTAGATAACTTGTTGTTATTGCTTGCTGATGTCTTCAACAGTTGAAGTGTATGATATTATGGTATTAATATTGCTTGGTGATAAGATTGACATTTATTAAACAAATTCTTCATTATTATAGGCAAATTGAAACCTACTTTTCTTGTCAATACCAATTATTTTCTTCTTTATCTCTGGAGTTTATTTATTTGTATTGGTGGCTTTAACGAATTGTAATTCTTGAGTTTTCTCTTGGTTCATTGTATATTTTATTTATATATTCCACTCTTTTATTCTCATTGATTCCATACTAATGTTAAATGATTCCCCCTATATTAATATGGTATTATGAATGAATGTCGGCGTTGAGTGGCCCTTTTACGTCCAATTGCTCATCCGAACATTCGCATACCTGGTACAGTGCACATTGGCTGCTGCCCATAAAATAATTCTAAAGTGGCGCCTTAGCTTTCTCACTCTATAAATAAAATAATTATAAATCTTATCATTATACACATCATTGGAATCTTTTATCTTCTGAATATTTTTTCTTATTCTACCTTGCCTCCCAATAACTCCATTTATTTATTATATTCAATATTACTGTTGGTATATTTTCTTAAGTAGATTTCTTTCTCTTTTATATAACTTCACTTCAGAATTCAATGATTTATTAGCCTTAATGTCATTCACCTTTGTTATTCAGTACCTCTTGTAATATAGTAGTTTTAATTATCCTTCTATTATTCTATCTGTTTTTATACTGCAACTCTCCTTCAGCAAGTTCATTTTCTAATTAGTTTATTAAATTTCTCTTAGGCTTTCGTCATTAATATTGTGCTCCATTATTATTATTATATTACTATATGTATTATTTAAGCTTGATTTAAATAGATGCGCTTATTTCTTTTAGAATTTTGGTGTCGTTACATAATTGCCCTCCTTCAGAAGTAATTATTTCTGAACATGATCTTTGGTATGGAAGAAATAATTGCTTATGTTATGTTTCATTCTTCATAATATTTTTCCTGAAGTATGCTGTAAATTGTTCTTATATATTGCAACGAATCACAGGATCATGATAGGCGGGGCAAGTCATATATTACACAGACAATGGACATTCATATTATATTGGTAGATGGTTAAGTTTGGTGGTTATCAATTGTATTTAGTAAGGTTAAGGGTTAGTTTAAAAAAACTGTGCATTATTATTTATGGTTATTCATGTACTGTGTTAGTGGAAATGTGCGCGCGTGCGCGAGTGGTAAACGTTTCCCGTGCGGTGCGTGAAGTATTATCGTTGTTTTGACATTAGCTGAACTGAGACATGTGTATCGCTACAATCCCTATACCTGTCGGACTATTGTTTACGTTCATGTATATTATTAATATGTAGGCAGCATGCATGAGATCCGAGTAGTCTGATTACCGCTATGCATGCTGTTACAAGGTAAATGCACTCTAATGCATGAAAAGTGCATGGTCACCTTTACTAACCATGTGACTTCCATCCACCAATAGAATGCTGACTGGTGGTTGGAAATTTTCTTATGCATGTCGTTACACAGGCAGTTCTTCTACGCCATCTACCGCGAACGGAACGTGCACTCCTTGTACAAGAATTCTACCGCTTGCAAGGTGTTGTAAAAACTATTCGTCGTTAGTGAAACGGGAAGACTCAGAACTGTGTGTGTAGTACATTTGCACACACTAGTGTTTTAACGCATTGTGCGTAAAATTACAAGCAGTTCTTCACTGCTGCTACCGCGAACGGTACATTCAATTCCTTGTACAAGATTCTACCGCTTGCAAGGATTTGTTAAGACTTTTCGGGGATAGTAACGCGTGTGACGCATAACAATTGATTTTATATCTTTACGCACGATATTAATATTGTAGTATTACGTGTGTAAGAAGTGAGTGTAACTGTAGTACCACTGTGCGAGATTTTCCGCAGTGACAGTATCATTAGTTGTTACGCAATAGTTCCATCAAGACGTTTCCGTGCTAGTGCAAGATTTCCTCATAGGGTGGTCTGCTGATCGCGGTAGACCTTGGTATTCGCGAGAACACTTGAAGAAGCCGGAGAGGTATAAGCTCAATATACCGTTATTGATTAAACTCACTGTCACCTGAGATATTACGTGGTCTTAAACTCTATATAAGTTTTGCATGTAATTATTCCGTAGTACCGTTGCGTGTGCGAAGTGTCGGATTCATCGTGGGAATTGCAGGACATCAGCCCAGCTGTTACAGGACATCAGCCCAGCTGTTACAGGACATCAGCCCAGCTGTTACAGGACATCAGCCCAGCTGTTATAGGACATCAGCCCAGCTGTTATAGGACATCAGCCCAGCTGTTATAGGACACCAGCCCAGCTGTTACAGGACGCCAGCCCAGCTGTAAACGTTTCTGGTGAAACGTCTGTCATTTGTAAGCCACACCTGACGAACCAACTATACCGCAAAGACCGGCCCTTCTCTTCAACAACATCATCGTGGGAGTCTTCTTATGTAACGTATCACGTCTTGCGTATGAACATTATTTAACATTTTAAAAGAAAGACTCTATATCAAACATTACATTCTGTACATTTCAAATATACCATATAAACTATAACTTGTGTTGGTACAATAAATAATCTTAAACCCTCCAATATAGACTTGTAATTTGAAATACACATACTATCATATCCTATGCGCCAATAGTTTAGTAATTTGTGTTGTCGCATAGAGATATTTTGGCGCTTAGCAACGTAGGGCTCGTTAAATAGCGGTAAATTTACGCTATTACATATTTGTCTATGAATATAAAATTTGTTGGAAAAATCCGACGTATAAATTTAATTAACGTGATAATTGTATGTGTAGTGTTCATATGAAAAGCTGAGGATATAAATTTTCAATTGTGCTTATTCTCTTGTATATCGTATATGAACAGATTTTATCAGTATATTGGAGGTAGATTATTAGTTGTTGTATGTTAGATAAGGTATTTGCATGTTGATATTTTGAACTGCTTTTTCTGCGTGCATATAAACTGGTTACCATATGTTCTAATCTTGTGGTGATAATAATAACTGGCTTTGCGTATAAATCAATAAATTTAAATTTACTAAATTTTAAATTAAATTTTAATCATTATGGCGGATACTGCTGAAATCAAGAATTCTTTAGCGGCCTTATTAGCGAAGATGGAAACCATGTCCGAAGAAATGAAAGCCAATAAAGAAGAGCGGAAAACTGATAAAGAGGAAAATAAAGCCCGTCAAGAGGAGGTGAAAATGAGTATACAGAAGCTTTCAGCAGAAGCCGAGAAAAGAAGTGCAGAAGCCGAGAAAAGAAGTAAATCGATCCACGACGAAAACAAAAGAATATATGCGGCCGTGCAGGAGCAATCTAAACAAAGCAAACAAATGATAGAAGCGGCAGAAAAGCGTATTAGCGAGACCGTGGAAGCTATGAAAGCTGATATAGAGGCGAGTTTGGAGGTTAATAAGTCACGACTTAATGAATATGGTGCGAAACTAGCTGGAGTGGAGGAGCAGGTAATACAACACAGATCCACGGTGAGTGAATTAATGGCTGAGCAAGACGTGCGAATTCAAGAGCTGCAACAGCAAGTGTCACGATTGCAAAGTACCTCGTCACCACTAAACTGTACTACGTATGTATATAAGACGTTGGATGACGTTAATTCACAGCAAAGATTTTATGGACGGCAGAATGAAAACCCCATGGATTTCATTCAAATTTTCCAGCGGGATCTGGAGCAAATTGGTGATACCTTAAGTGAAGCGGATAGAATTAATTTCATAGTGCGGCGACTTAAGGGTACCGCTGCGGAGTGGTTTAGTATCGTCCAGGATAAAATCAACACGTTGGAAGACCTGGTAAGACATTTCAGAGCTAGATACTGGAATGAGGAGATCCAGCGGAAGATACGTACGCAACTGGAGTTTGGAAAATATTCCAATACCAGAGGTCCTAAAGATGCATATGTGATGCAGTTGATATCCAGAGCTAGATATCTTGAGCCTAGCTTAACCGAACCTGACATGGTAAGTAAACTTGCGCACCACTTTGGACGCGGGATACAGGTGGCCGTCCTTACGCAAGGAGTTAAGTCGTGGAATGAGCTACTCACATTACTTGCAAAATGGGAAGGTATCGACAACCCGAATATCAATGGTAACAGTAATGAAACACCGCATAAAAGTTTTCAATATCAAAATCAAACCAAGCAAACACAGTCGCAACAACAACAACGACCTAAGATGTCTAATAGAACTACCAATCAAAAATTTAATGCCAATAAAGTAGCAGTAGTAGCGGAAGAGGATTCCGATATAGAGCAGTCAAAAAACGTGTAAGGCTGCACGGCGTGAGTCCGTGCAACAAAATAACTAGTACACGTAAAGGTAGGAATGAAGTTTCAAAAGCCCGGTGTAACTATAAAAAGCAGTTCAATAAATCAAATGTGAAAGATGTTAATTATAAGAAAAAATTTGTAGTGTCCGGCCTATATCCTGCCGTAATTAGAGATAGTTTAATTTGCAATAACCATAGTAAGGAAAATGAGAAAGGTATTAGCGTTGAAAATGACACTGACCTCATTGTCAACGCGAAAATTAACGGATGTGTCGGCGAAGTTTTATTTGACAGCGGCGCAGAAATTTCGTTAATGGATGAGCGATTCCTAGAGAGGCACAGGAAACATTTAAAAAAAATCCCGATTCTGCCAGCAGCCCACAAAATCATAAAATCAGCGACGGGTGAATCTCAGAGGGTTGACCGTCAAGCTATGATAACAGTATCCATTCAGGGAATGGAAATAGAGGTCACAGTGCTTATGGTCAAGAAACTCGTGTATAATGTTATTTTGGGAGTGGACACATTAAATAAACTGCACGCGACCATTGATTTTCCAAATAAAATACTAAAATGTACAGTAAATAATAGTAAACACAATATCAGGTTAGGACGCAGGAGGGGTAAGACGGGGTCTGATTGTGAACCTATTACTATAACTCGCCCAGCGGTTCAACTTGCCGATAAGATAACACATAATCTGCGGACTCACAGCAGGCAGATAACGAGCAATGAGCAAGATAAGCTGCAAAGTATGCTTGATAAATTTGAATCTGTGTTTTCCAAAAATCCTACCGTCACGAATGTTTATGAACACAGTATTCAGGTCACGGATGAAAATAAATTTGTATGGAAGACGTACCCCATCCCCCTTCACTATCAACAACAGGTTGATGCCGAAGTTAAGAGTATGCTTCAGAATGGTGTGATTGAACGAACTGATAGCAATTTTTTAAATCCTATGGTTGTTGTTAAAAAGAAAAATAACGACATTCGATTATGTCTCGACATGAGAAATCTAAATTCTATTACAAAAAAATGCTACGACTGTGCTCCGAATGCGGAGAACTTATTCATAAAATGTCAAGGGGTTAAATACATGTCTCGCCTTGATCTCAAAAGTGGATTCTGGCAGATTCCCCTTGCCAAGGAGTCGAGAAGATACACAGCATTTCTATATCGAAATAAATGCTATCAGTTTAAAGTAGTTCCATTTGGTTTGGTTACCAGTTTAGCGGCCATGGTCAGATGTTTGGAGTTAGCTCTGGGACCCGAGGTGGAGGACTTCGTCAGCATATTTGTTGATGATATTTTGGTCATATCCAAATCATTTGAAGAACATCTTGAACATCTCAAGATTGTATTTCAGAAATTGCAAGCCGCTAACCTGACTCTCAATCTTGAAAAGTGTGAATTCGGGAAATCGCAAATTAAATTTTTGGGTCATATTATCTCAGCGGAAGGTATAACAACGGACCCGGAAAAAATACATGCGATCATGGAGTTCCCGAAACCCACAAAACCCAGGGATATCAGAGCGTTCCTCGGATTGACTGGTTACTTCAGACGTTTTACTCCAGAATATTCTGGGACAATTGAGCCGTTGTTAGAACTACTTCGTAAGAGTAATAAATGGAGATGGGAGGAGCGTCATCAGCATGCTTTCGACGCGACTAAAAATTTGTATAGTAGAAACCTGCACGTGTTCCATCCTGAGAAAAGGGGCACATATGTCCTGAATTGCGATGCTTCTGATTATGCCATTGGGGGGGTACTCTACCAACGGAATGAGAAGGGCGAAAACAAAATAATTGCGCACAGTAGTAGGTCACTAAAAGGGGCCGAACGTAACTATTTCACATCGGAGAAAGAAATATTGGCTATTGTGTACTGCATTAGTAAATTTCGTTATTACCTGGTTGGACAACACTTCGAAATCCTTTCGGACAACCAGGCCTTATCGTTCATGTTGCGCTGCAAGTTAGCGAACGCTCGCATATCCCGTTGGATCATGGCCATCCAAGAGTACGACTTTACCATTAAGTACTGTAAGGCAAGCGAGAACCAAGCAGCTGACACGTTAAGCCGATACCCTCCAATGGTGGAAGAACGTCATGCGTCTAATAACCAGGAGGTTCAAATTCTAGCTGTCAAATATAAATTAGAAGACAGTCTCAAAAATAAGCTAAGAAATATTGGTATGGAACAGCAGCGTGACACAAAGTTGAAGCGGATATGTGACGCTATCCGGATACAAGAAAACCCTAAGTACAGAATATATAAAGACGTAGTGTATAAAATTATCAATGGCGGATGGAAGATTATGGTACCGGACGCCATGGTGGAAGACCTCACCTGGATGTGTCATGAGAGTCTGGCTCATGCTGGGCCTTATAAATGTTACCTGGCAATGCGGGAGGATTTTGTGTGGCTAAATATGACCAGGAAAATAAAGGCCATACTCCGCTCAT
Source organism: Magicicada septendecula (assembly GCA_034769895.1). Taxonomy (NCBI): domain Eukaryota; kingdom Metazoa; phylum Arthropoda; class Insecta; order Hemiptera; family Cicadidae; genus Magicicada; species Magicicada septendecula. The sequence goes on from CM068369.1 coordinate 465,138,137, forward strand.
GCCACATCTGCCAAACAGCGAAATATCCGAACCAACATACACAGGTTGAAATGGGTAACATTGTCGTCCGTAATAAAAATGACCTTGTATGCATTGATTTTTTGGGTCCACTTCCTCGGGCGGCACGTGGAATGAAGAACCTGGTGGTTGTTACGGATGCCTTTACCAAACATGTTAGCCTATATGCTATTGGTAGACCTACTACGTCGGCTGTCATAAACATTATGCTAAATAAATACATGCCGAAAAATGGTCCCGTAAGGAAGATACTCTCAGATCAAGGTAAGCAATTTACGAACACCAAGTGGCACTCCGAGCTTGAGAAACACGGGGTCCAGACGGTCTTGACAGCGATCCGGAGACCGCAAGGTAACTTGGCCGAGCGGGCCAACAAGGAGTTGGGACGGTTGTTCCGTACGTACTGTAATACTAACCAGAGTAAGTGGCCGGAATTCCTAGAATTTTTTGAGTATGCCATAAATGGAAATTATAATTCTACTACTGGGTATACTCCGAATGAACTCCAAACCGGAGAAATGCCAGGCCGGGTCTGGGGTAAACACATTGAAAGGATAGCGACGCATAATATGCCTATACCAGTTGAGATAAAGAAAATCGAAGCTAGAAGACGCATTAAAAAGTGCGCCGAGGAGCGCACGGAAAAATTTAATGCGGAACATAAACTAGTCAAGTTCAAGACTGGAGAGAGTGTGCTTTTACGAGCATTAAATGTTGGAAGAAGGGAGGACAACACAGCTGCGACGTTTTTTAGGCTGTATAATGGTCCGTATACCCTGTCGGAGCAAGTTGGGAAAAATACTTTTATCTTAACCAACCCAAATACCAACCGTGCGATTGGTAAATTCCATGCGTCCTCATTGAGGAAGTATTATACAAAGGATCCGTAAACTCAGAAATAAATGTCAGGATATAGGGGTAAGAATGTGTAGTGATTTAAATATGTCAATTCAGGTTTAAATGTTGTATGTAAGATGGCTCTGTGAATGAACAATAATCTAGTTTTGATAAGGAATGTTGTCTGTGTACGCTATGACCCTGCATTAGATGTCGTTATCTGTGTGTCAAGAACATGTGTGTTTGTTTTGGTTTGAAGGTTACCACGTGTCTTTTGATTTGATGCTTCTGTCAAAGTGACAGTTGGAAATGTTAGTATTAATTGAGGATGTTTATTTGATTTTAGTTTGAGGGTATTATTATTATTTCAGGATTAGGAAGTTGTTTTGGTTATATTGAAAAAAAAAAAAAATTTTTATTTTTTGTTAGTTAACTAAAAAAAAAAAAAATTTTTTTTTTATGCGGGAGGGAGTTAATCCTGCAACGAATCACAGGATCATGATAGGCGGGGCAAGTCATATATTACACAGACAATGGACATTCATATTATATTGGTAGATGGTTAAGTTTGGTGGTTATCAATTGTATTTAGTAAGGTTAAGGGTTTAGTTTAAAAAATCTGTGCATTATTATTTATGGTTATTCATGTACTGTGTTAGTGGAAATGTGCGCGCGTGCGCGAGTGGTAAACGTTTCCCGTGCGGTGCGTGAAGTATTATCGTTGTTTTGACATTAGCTGAACTGAGACATGTGTATCGCTACAATCCCTATACCTGTCGGACTATTGTTTACGTTCATGTATATTATTAATATGTAGGCAGCATGCATGAGATCCGAGTAGTCTGATTACCGCTATGCATGCTGTTACAAGGTAAATGCACTCTAATGCATGAAAAGTGCATGGTCACCTTTACTAACCATGTGACTTCCATCCACCAATAGAATGCTGACTGGTGGTTGGAAATTTTCTTATGCATGTCGTTACACAGGCAGTTCTTCTACGCCATCTACCGCGAACGGAACGTGCACTCCTTGTACAAGAATTCTACCGCTTGCAAGGTGTTGTAAAAACTATTCGTCGTTAGTGAAACGGGAAGACTCAGAACTGTGTGTGTAGTACATTTGCACACACTAGTGTTTTAACGCATTGTGCGTAAAATTACAAGCAGTTCTTCACTGCTGCTACCGCGAACGGTACATTCAATTCCTTGTACAAGATTCTACCGCTTGCAAGGATTTGTTAAGACTTTTCGGGGATAGTAACGCGTGTGACGCATAACAATTGATTTTATATCTTTACGCACGATATTAATATTGTAGTATTACGTGTGTAAGAAGTGAGTGTAACTGTAGTACCACTGTGCGAGATTTTCCGCAGTGACAGTATCATTAGTTGTTACGCAATAGTTCCATCAAGACGTTTCCGTGCTAGTGCAAGATTTCCTCATAGGGTGGTCTGCTGATCGCGGTAGACCTTGGTATTCGCGAGAACACTTGAAGAAGCCGGAGAGGTATAAGCTCAATATACCGTTATTGATTAAACTCACTGTCACCTGAGATATTACGTGGTCTTAAACTCTATATAAGTTTTGCATGTAATTATTCCGTAGTACCGTTGTGTGTGCGAAGTGTCGGATTCATCGTGGGAATTGCAGGACATCAGCCCAGCTGTTACAGGACATCAGCCCAGCTGTTACAGGACATCAGCCCAGCTGTTATAGGACATCAGCCCAGCTGTTATAGGACATCAGCCCAGCTGTTATAGGACATCAGCCCAGCTGTTATAGGACACCAGCCCAGCTGTTACAGGACGCCAGCCCAGCTGTAAACGTTTCTGGTGAAACGTCTGTCATTTGTAAGCCACACCTGACGAACCAACTATACCGCAAAGACCGGCCCTTCTCTTCAACAACATCATCGTGGGAGTCTTCTTATGTAACGTATCACGTCTTGCGTATGAACATTATTTAACATTTTAAAAGAAAGACTCTATATCAAACATTACATTCTGTACATTTCAAATATACCATATAAACTATAACTTGTGTTGGTACAATAAATAATCTTAAACCCTCCAATATAGACTTGTAATTTGAAATACACATACTATCATATCCTATGCGCCAATAGTTTAGTAATTTGTGTTGTCGCAATATATATATATATATATATTTTTTTTTTAGAATTTCTTGGTGTTTTTTTGTTATCAAATTCGTTTTTTATATAATAGTCATTTCAAATAATTCATGTAAGTTGATCTTACTTAATTTAGGATTTTGATGTTTTCTTCTTAATAGATTCAAAATAATTTCTTCTTAAACATATGGTAAGCTGTTCTTACTTAATTTAGAATTTTGAGGTTTCTTCATAATACTTTTTAAATGATGCTTGGTTATGAGTACCTTTAGTTTTTTCGTAATAGGATCCGCTAATTCATATGTATTATTATGATTGTTTTTTGTTACCATATATGGTCCTACGTACAATAACAATAGTTTCTTAGTGATTCCCTCCAATGCTTTAGGTAGTTCTCTATTTCTTAGCACTACCTTATCCCCTACTTCATACTGTATTATCCTATCTTCATTTTTCTTATACTGGTTTTTACGTTTTTCAAAATTGTCTATGACTTTATTAAAAAACTTTATTTTATCGAATTCATATCTTTGTGATTCATGAAAATTGATTAATTCTTGGATTTCACGGGGCGGTCTTGTTTCATACATAGCGGTATATGGAGAACAGTTGATGGATGGATGATAAGCTAAGTTAATGAATTCTTCGGTAGCAGACAGTTATTCTTGCCATTTTCGTTGTTGGTCGTGGCAATATGTCCTTAGTATCTTACCAACTTCTCTCAATACCCTTTCGGCTGGGTTGCTACTTGGGTGATATACCGAAGTTTTGTATCTCTTAATTCCTAGCTCTAATAACGTATTCTTCCACCCTTTCCCACGAAATTGTGTACCATGATCTGTAATAATAGTCTTAGGTACTCCTACTTCTGGAATGTATTTTGTAGACAAGATTTCAAGGATTTTTTGATTGGTTGCCCGGTTAATCGGATATAGTTTAATAAATTTGGTGAAATGGTCCATAATAATGATAATGTAATTATATTGGTATCTGCCTCCACTACGCGGGAACGGTCCACAAACGTCCAGAAATATCTTTTCTAATTTTTGTTTTGACGTTATTGGTATCATTGTACCTTCCTTTTTTTCATTGTTTGCTTTTACCAATTGGCAAATGTGGCATGGCTTTATATAGTTTATAACCTTCCGGTTAATATTCTTTATGTAGCAGTTCTCCTCTAACGTTTTGACAACTTTTCTTGCCCCCATATGGCCATATCTTAAGTGATAATCCATAATTAACTCTTTCTCGATAGGTTTAGGTATGATCACCTTCCAATCATCTTGGTTTAAAGTACTTTTTATAAACAATATTCCGTCGTACATACAATAAAATTTATTTACGCTGTCATTTGGTTCCTCCAATCGTTCCTTGATGTGCCTTAATCTTGGATCTGATTGTTGATGAATTCTGATGTCTTGAAGTAACATTTCTAAATCAGACCTACTCTTGATAATGTTGTACACCTTAATTATGTTTTCGTGGTCTCCTTCAAAAGTCTGGGTATTTAAATTGATTCGTGATAGCACGTCCGCTATTACGTTTTTGGTTCCTGGAATATATTCATATTTGAGATTATACTCTTGCAAAGCGATTGCCCATCTTGTAAGTCTACCATGACTCAACTTGCAATTTCTCAAAAATGAAATGGATTTATGGTCCGTTCTGAGGGTTACAGGATACCCTAAAATATATGTACGGAACTTGTTACATGCAAATACTACGGTTAACAGTTCCTTCTCGGTAACGCTATATTTTCTTTCACAGTGGTTCAATACCCTACTGGCGAAGCTAATAACCAAATGGTTACCCTCTTTATCTTCTTGATATAATACTGTCCCGAGGCTGATGTCACTAGCATCACAATTTAAGAAAAACGGTTGATTGAAATCTGGATGGTGTAATATTATAGTTTCTAAAAATTTGTCTTTTATTGACTGGTAAATAAATATTGATAATCTGGACCCCATTTCCACTTTTCTTAGAAGATAACTGTTCTTGGAATTTCGCTGTCAGTTCTGAGTAATTGCTCTGAAACTTTCTGTAGTAATTATAGAGTCCTAAAAACGACTGTAATTGTTTTTTGTTTTTAGGCGTCGGAAACCTTTGAATGGCTTCGACTTTTTCTTGCGATGGTGAAATTCCTTTGTTATTCAAGTTAAATCCTAGGAATTGTACTTCCTTTGCAATTAATTTTGATTTTTCTAATTTCAAAGTAATGTTATTATTAGATAGTTTTTGTAACACGTTTTCCACCCGTTGACAGTGTTCCTCCCAATTTGATGACATAATAAGGAGATCATCAACATACACAGTGGTGTACTGAAGCGATTCTTGTCCAAGGATCCTGTCCATACACTTGACAAAGATTGCTACCGAATTCACCAGTCCAAACGGCAACCTTTTAAATTGGTAATTACGGCCCTCAAAAATAAAAGCCATGTATTGCCGACTCTTCGGATGTAATTCCACTTGCCAGTAGCCACTCACAGTGTCCCAGCTACTGATGAACTTGGTACCATGGAATTTTTTTAAAATTTCTTCAATTTCACCGGGTGATGTCCGGTCATTTATTATGGTTTTATTAATTTCGCGTGCGTCCAAACACAGTCTAACTTGTCCATTCTTTTTAGTAATTGCTATTATTGGGCTTGTAAAAGGTGACTGACTTTGTTCAATTATATCGTTATCCATCATCCTTTTGATTTCATTTCTAACCGACTCTTTCAATAATATGCTATTGGGTATGATTTCTTGCAGAATTCCACCGGTTCCTTGAACTGAATTTCACATTGATAATTTTTAACCTTCCCCGGTTCTTCCGAAAACACATGCCGGTATTTCTCATATATTATAATTAAAGTTTCTACCTGATCCCTGGTTAAATGATTACTTGTTTCTTCACTCTGAAACTCCCTTATCTCTTGTAATTTTTTCATCCATAAGTCATCATTGGAAATACTATAAATCACCTTCTTATTGATTATATCATCCTTCACATAATTTAATTTTCTCAGTTGTTGGTGGATACCACTGGGATATTCACTATCGCTACCTGTTAATTCGGCTATCCATACCATACCTGCTGCGTATAAAGATACTTTCTCCTTACTCATATCGATAATTGCTGAGTACTTTCTAAGTACGTCACATCCCATTAATAACTGGAATGGTAAACCAGTTGCTACTAAACATGTCATATTAATTATTACACCCTTGCTTGTTACATCTAATGACACCTGTTTTCTTACGGTCTTATTTTGTCTTCCAGTAGCACCTATGACGGTTATGTTAGTGACAGGTAATGTTGATATTATTCGTTTACATTTTCTCTGTATGTTTTCTAATTCATTATCGTTAATTAGAGACACGTTAGCGCCCGTATCAATCATAATTTTGGTTGGAACTCCTTCCACTTCAGCGTTGACATATATTATATCATGGTTGTGGCTGATGATGTTATTAGCAGTCTCCTCTAACAATTCTTCTCGAATGTTTTTAAAATAATTATTGTATATAATTGTAAATTTTGATTTATCCGTCCCTACGTTCGGTCGTGGTTTATACCCAGTTGATTGTAGCAGCAATGGGTCGCGAAGGTTTATCACTGCCTCCGGTCGTTTAAAGGAATGTTGTCCGTAACGTTATTTGAGAATGCTGGTAGATTTGACTGTAATTCTTGGTCTGTTCCTCGTTCTTCGTTGCGAGAATGATTCCATGGTTCATATGTCCCTGGTCTGCGGTTGTCCCCTTGACTTCGACTTCTATATCGGTTTTCATAATGGTTACCATCTTCGTTATTGCCCCAACGATAGTCATTGTTACTAAAACTATTATTTCTACGACGCTGGTATCTTCTTGACTCATGTTCCTCTGCTCGAATATGGTTGATTAGGGGTTTGTATACGCGATTACCGTTATGATTATTATATTGATTATTCCTATTATTATTATTACTATTATTTGGATACATACTATTTCGGTTATGATTCAATTGATGGTGATTATTATTGTAGTTATTATTATTATTATTAATACTATTTAAATTATTATTATTACTATTATTATTACCATTATTGTAATTATAGTTATTCCTGTGGTTGTTATGCTGGTAATTACTCATTCCATGGTTATTATTTCTTCCTTCGTATCTATCTGTTCTCTGCCTGTTTTTCCGGTAATAATTTTCATGTTCGTAATTCTCTAGTAAGCTGGCCATGGCCTGTATAGTTTTAATTTGGTTGCCTAATCGGGCTCCAGAAATCCTCTCATCATAATGGTATGCCATTTTTGTAACCAGACATTCCTCAGGTATTTTAGGCTCCAAATGTTTAGCTAAGCACACCTTTCCTAAAAAGTATGTAGTCGGTGAAGTACCACGATAGACGTCATATCTCCCATGAGTGATATTGTCTCGTATTATATGTTGAGTTGATTCTGACCAATATTTTTCCTTAAATAATTTCTTAAATTGTGTATAGTCAGTAATTTCATTTCTTGTTGCAACCCACCAATTATCATTCATTTCTCTAAAACATTCGTCCAACATTTCTCTATTTGAGTTCCACCTTGTTATACGGTATTTATTAAAATGTTCATCTATTCTTGCTATGAATTCCATAGGGTTTTTTCGGTAATTCTTAAAATTAATTCCTTCACGACTCTCGGTTGTATGTGTACTATTTATATTAGTTGGTCTAGTTCGCACCAGTTCTATTTCCTCTTGGTTCTGTCTGACTTGATCATTTATCTTACTTATTGAAATGTCCATGTTGTCACATCTCTCTCCGCATTGTTTCTGAACCTTTTCCAAATTTACTTGTTCCCTTTGTATTGTCTCTATTTGAACACGACTATCTTCTTTTACCTGATCTATCTTGGAACATAAATTCACTCTATTTTGTTCAGTGGTTTCGTTAATTTGTTCTATTTTTTCATTTGTTTTGGCTATCTCTTATCTCCTTTCTTCAGTGTTTCCATCCATCTTCTGGTTAATTATCTCATTAATATGCTCCATCCTCCCATTAATATTTTCTCTCAGTTCTTGGTTTTGTTCGTCTATAAATCGTCTTATATTCTTATCAACGTCTTCGATTTTTTCGTTAATTTGTTGTCCCAAACTTATTTTGATACTGTCTATTTTCTCATTCATTTGCCTATTATTTTCATTTTGTTTCTCAAAATTTTCTTCAAACCTTTCATTGATTTCTTTTTATATTCTCTGTATTGATTTGCTTTAACTCTTCCCTCAACTGTTGGTTGTCACTTTCCATCTTCTTACTATTTTCCTCAATTTTCTTATTGGTATCTCCGATTTTATTACACAATTCTTCCTTCATTTCCTTATTATTCTCCTCCATTTTCTTACTGTTCTCCTCCAACTTCTCCTCCATTTTCTTATTTGAATCTTCATGACTCTGTTTTAACTCATCCATTTTCTTATTTGAATCTTCATGACTCTGTTTTAACTCATCCATTTCCTTACTATTCTCCTCCATTTTCTTATTTGAATCTTCATGACTTTGTTTTAAGTATTCCATAATACTCTTCATGTCAACGCTCTCTGTGACTCTGTTCGGTTCTGTTCTGTCTCCTTGGGCCTCCCTTATTATTGCTTCTACTTCCTCAACCGGTATTGCTTCCGTGTCTTCCATACTAATCTCCTTTTCTGCTTCTGCTGCTCTTCTCTTTGATGTTGCTCGTTTATGCATTCCTGTTGTTTTATTTAACCTATATCAGCCGGCAGCTAAAATTAGGAATTGAATTTTGTTATTACTTTACTATTTATTTGCCTATTGATTCCCTAATTACAGCCTCACAGGTTGGACGCCAATTTGTAACTACACGTGATTATTCCCCTCTGTTGTGAGCGCTAATCTATTACCCTTCAGGACTTACAGGTTCTTTATGCCTCACCTTGGATGTGTCAAATTACCACAAGACGGGTTTTAAATTAATTTATCCCTCTCTTTGTGTACATCCATTAGTAAACCTTGTTAATTCTATATAAATAAAAACACATGGAATAGTATCTGGTAATAATAATAATATTGTATTTTTATTCAAAAAAATTTCTATAGTCTATTCAGTGTAACTATTAATACAATTTATAAATCTCAGGGTCGATTCTCTTCTCTTTGTTTATATTAATTTTAGGTTCTTTTGGCTGATATAAAGGTTCAGTAATTATAAAGGAAAAACAAGTATAGAAAGTGCATTACATTACAAACAATAACAATAATGAATAATATAAATTGAGTATTAATTATAATAATATATATACGTTACACAATGTATCAGTTCAGTTCAGTTCACACAGCCTTCTGGTATCCGTGATGGAAATTTCCAATATCAGTTTGTTTATGTTGTCCAGATGACGGAATCCACTTCTTTTGGTGTTCAATAAATGTTTATTTTCTCCTTTTCTTTGTCCGAAGCCTTATGGTGGAATATTAGGATTGAAGTCCAGTGTCCTGTTATTAAGTTGATCCAAGTGTAGTTGTTCCTTCTGGTTGTTGGATCAGTAATGTTTTAAAGGTGATTTGTTTATGATATTTCTTTATCTGCTCAAATTTTATATTCTGATATAGTTTGATATAAGGTTTTTTCTATTATATGATTTTTTAATAATATTCATATGTTTTGTATAAATAATTAGCTTATTTTCAGAATTTACACTCAACTCTCCTTCTTGGCTTATTATTTTTTAATAATAATCAACAACATTCTTTTTCTCTCTTTTGGTTTCCTGGATACACATAAATACTCTGATCATATCTGTTCAAATTGAGATTTAGTTGTCATAGGATATTATTTTTATATAATACATTATTTTACCTTTTATGTACAAGTTGTTTTTTAGTTATTACATCATAATACTTAATACAATTTACATATTATTTTATCTGACAAAACTATGAACAATTTTAATACCAAATGTTATAGTTATTTGTAATTTGACAAATATTTTTGAATAATTTATTATTTACTGAACATAATCATCTAAGCCTATGTTGACTGATTATATTTTTATATTGGAAGACTCATAATCGATCCTGCTTACACTTGTTTTATATTAATTAATTTCTTTAAATATAAACAAACTGTTAATTAACAATTATATTCTAATTACTATAATTCCCTTTAGGGCTTAACTGAATGCACACTTTTAAACCATTGTCTGTGTGATTAATATCTATTAAACTTTAATAACTCAAACACTAATAAAGAAAAAACTAAATGTTAATGCCAGTATCTTCTGCTACTATGGATTAGTAATTCATTTCATTAAATAATTGTTTATAATTACTATCCACTCACAATTATTCTTAATTGAATCCCACTGTATCTCACATACTCTTACCAATTAATTACACTTGTTTATATTACATTTGTAGCACATCTTAATTACATTTTACATTTACTTCTAAATTTGTATTGTACTTTATATGACTTTCTAATTGATTCATTCATTATTCATTAAATTTATTATCGTTATTTATTTGTTTATGGACTACTCCAAATCTAACTAGGTACTGTTTGTATAGTATATTAATCTGTCATAGTAATGTCTGTTGTAGGACTTTTGGTTTTGAAATATGTTCACACTTTTATTTATTATTGTTTCTTCCTTCAAATTATTTTGATTTCGATTTGTTTAGATAACTTGTTGTTATTGCTTGCTGATGTCTTCAACAGTTGAAGTGTATGATATTATGGTATTAATATTGCTTGGTGATAAGATTGACATTTATTAAACAAATTCTTCATTATTATAGGCAAATTGAAACCTACTTTCCTTGTCAATACCAATTATTTTCTTCTTTATCTCTGGAGTTTATTTATTTGTATTGGTGGCTTTAACGAATTGTAATTCTTGAGTTTTCTCTTGGTTCATTGTATATTTTATTTATATATTCCATTCTTTTATTCTCATTGATTCCATACTAATGTTAAATGATTCCCCCTATATTAATATGATATTATGAATGAATATCGGCGTTGAGTGGCCCTTTTACGTCCAATTGCTCATCCGAACATTCACATACCTGGTACAGTGCACATTGGCTGCTGCCCATAAAATAATTCTAAAGTGGCGCCTTAGCTTTCTCACTCTATAAATAAAATAATTATAAATCTTATCATTATACACATCATTGGAATCTTTTATCTTCTGAATATTTTTTCTTATTCTACCTTGCCTCCCAATAACTCCATTTATTTATTATATTCAATATTACTGTTGGTACATTTTCTTAAGTAGATTTCTTTCTCTTTTACATAACTTCACTTCAGAATTCAATGATTTATTAGCCTTAATGTCATTCACCTTTGTTATTCAGTACCTCTTGTAATATAGTAGTTTTAATTATCCTTCTATTATTCTATCTGTTTTTATACTGCAACTCTCCTTCAGCAAGTTCATTTTCTAATTAGTTTATTAAATTTCTCTTAGGCTTTCGTCATTAATATTGTGCTCCATTATTATTATTATATTACTATATGTATTATTTAAGCTTGATTTAAATAGATGCGCTTATTTCTTTTAGAATTTTGGTGTCGTTACAGTATTTAAAATTTGGTATTTTTTAATTTATGTGACACAAATATCCCTCCTGGACACTGATTATTACATCTTATTTCTAGTTGGATTTACAGTTAAATCGGTTTTGGCTTATAGGCCTCTTGTAGTTATCTCAACACGTAGCAGACATCCATTTCTTCTTGGGCCAATTTCATTGCTCGTTCGCCAATATTGTAGTACTGACGACTTCATTGGTCAAGATCTCCATTTAGGTATGTTTAAAAAGAGTGGGAGCAATGCAACATACTTTTGGTTACACAGATGGAGTTGTTACTGTAGTATACAACCTATCAGAGTTAATTTTATATAATCGATTGAGAAACCAGATTTATAATTTTATGGTAAGCAGATACATTTTAATGTTCCAAATTATAATAAAAATTGTCCAACTTTTTGTGGTAACGCTTAATATTTTGACGATATAATTTAATTTTAGGAAAAGATAAAACTCACTTTATAGTTTCTAATGAATTAATCGCATCATGATAGCTACTCACAAAGACTGATGTATAAGATCAAAGACCGTCAAAACATTTTCTCGTGCTTTCTCAGCTTATCGACGTATAGTGTCGATTTTGTTTGCAGACAAAACGGGTAAAGAATCTGTGAATGGCGTATTTCTGCCTTACGCTTATTGCGTACGTCCACGCGGGCTGTGGGAAGCATTCTGCTCCCGTTGCTTTACGACTCGATACAAAACACGTTGATTTTATTTACTTTATGTGTAGATATTTTACGATTCAGGCCTATATAAAATCTACGTGTCAAACGACAAACCGTGTTTTAACAACTTTCCTGTAAAACAAAGCAAACTTTTATTTCGTTTTGTGCAGATTTATCTTGCAGCTTCCTGTGTAGGTACGATGGAATAATTTCTTATTTTTAAAGAGTTTTCAACCTTTGTGTACAGTGAAATTCTACAGGAACATAAATACTGTTGTAAAAATTCACAAGTACGAAAGGATATAAAATCGTGTTTAACTCTGAAAAGTTTTGTATGTATTATTTAACTAAATAAAAAAAAATCGGTATGGAGAACCATACATGACTTCCATGTCCTAAAATTTATATTTAAAATCATTTAAATATTAACTAAGTAGATGCTTGAGTTCTGAAGAAATGACGTATCAGCTAAAATGGTACCCCCATGTAAGGTGGGTGAAGACTATCCTCAACCTTCGTGAAGAAGGACTGTACTTTTGAATAAAATGTTTGTAGGTCAAACGAAGAGCTGGCCAAAGGGAGCTGCGATCTGATTCCTGTAATGAACTTACGCTCTCGCTACGAGTTATCGGCCGAGGGTGAATGATGTCTATAGTGTTATCAAAGTCTTTCCAGTTAATACAAACTAGTCATTTTTCTTTTTTAAAATCGAGTCTTTCTTTCTTTCTTTCTATTCGTCTTCTGAATTGCAGAACGACGATTCTGTTTACCCGTATAATTATAAATTTCTCAGCAAAACATTTCTTCCTTAATACGTTTGTGTCTTCTGCTTAACACCCACCATTCTGATCCATGTTAAAACGCTATATTCCACACAGGCTAGTAAATAACTAGTCATCAGTGAGGTCAAAATATTTTCCAGGAGGGGCAAACAATTTTCCAGAGGAGAAAAATATTTATATATTTTTCATACATACACACATGCACATATTAGTTTGTAATTCTTATATTATAACAGAAATAAGTACACAGATTGTATTAATTTATTAAAACATTTATTGCTTCAAAATATGCATAAAATTAATGGCTTGTAAAAGTTAATGTTTGATCTCCATTAAGTAGTGATCAAGTTTCCAAAGTTTTAATATTATTATGTCTGTAATCAAAACATCAGAGCAGGTTTTAGTGTGTATTAGGGTACACCATGGAAAAAAAATTCAACATTCCCTATGGAGCGTTGCTCAGAGTAAAGCTGCGAATCTACAGTGTACGTTTCACAGAACAAAGACGCGGAAAAGAAGGATCGCTCCGAAGTCTCTCATGGACCCTGAGCATCTTGCAGAGGGTTCACTCCCGAAAGACGAAAAGTCTGTCTATGAACCGTTCCTCTGTAAACACGTAAACACGTGCAGTTACACTGGTGAGCGATCCACAGGAAGCACATCGCTGTCCACACTGGACACATTTTCGGCTTGCACACGTTGTGTAGATGTGGGTTTCGGCACTTTCCATTTAAAAAGCGTGCAAACGTAAGAAAATAAAAATGAGTGAAGCCAGAAATAACGCGAATTTTGTGTGTGTGTGTGTGTGTGTGTGTCCTGCCTGCCTTTTTGTTGCAGTAATCACAATAATAAAACATTGGGAACGTAAACATTACATAATTGAGATATGCTTGCCTGCCAGGAACGATGTTTTCACTCATATAAGATTTAAATTAAAATGAAAAATATATAATTTTGTTAAAGTGAAATGAAATGTTTCCATAGAAACTACTTCTTTGTTGTCATTAACGTATTACACATATAAAACTTATAAAATTTACTTCCTCCATCAACTACCATTTTGATTTATTAAAAAAATTTCCACCTCCACCCTTCAACTACCCTTTTCATTTATAGATATTTCATCTACCTTTCTACAGTGGATTATTATGACCTTATTTTCAGGATAATTTATTTATCAAAATTAACCAATTTACTCTTGTTAAAACGTAAAACGTTGCAGGTAAACTACCCTCTTTCCCTTAACCGATCTTCACCAAAAACAATAGGCCTTGAGTCCTCTACAATTCAGGGCTCTATGCAAAACAATATTTTATTCTGTTTGAATTTGCGGCTGTTATCGTTTGCCATAGAAAAAATTCTACACACAGACACTTTTCGAAAAATCGGTATGGAGAACCATACATGACTTCCATGTCCTAAAATATATATTTAAAATCATTTAAATATTAATTACATAAGTGGATGCTTGAATTCTGAAGAAATGACGTATCAGCTAAAATGGTACCCTCATGTCAGGTGGGTGAAGACTATCCTTAACCTTCGTGAGGAAGGACTGTACTTTTGAATAAAATGTTTGTATGTCGAACGAAGAGCTGGCCAAAGGGAGCTGCGATCTGATTCCTGTAATGAAATTGGGCTCTCGCTGCGAGTTATCGGCCGAGGGTGAATGATGTCTATAGTGTTATCAAAGTCTTTTCTGTCAATACTATACTGGTAATTTTTCTTTTTTAAAATCGAGTCTTTCTTTCTTTCTTTCTATTCGTCTTCTGAATTCCAGAACGACGATTCTGTTTACCCGTATAATTATAAATTTCTCAGCAAAACATTTCTTCCTTAATACGTTTGTGTCTTCTGCTTAACACCCACCATTCTGATCCATGTTAAAACGCTATATTCCACACAGGCTAGTAAACAACTAGCCATCAGTGAGGTCAAAATATTTTCCAGGAGGGGCAAACAATTTTCCAGAGGAGAAAAATATTTATATATTTTTCATACATACACACAAGCACATATTAGTTTGTAATTTTTATATTATAATAGAAATAAATACAAAGATTGTATTAAAATATTAAAACATTTATTGCTTCAAACATGCATAAAATTAATGGCTTGTAAAAGTTAATGTTTGATCTTCATTAAGTAGTGCTCATTTCCAAAGTTTTAAAATTATGATGTCCGTAATCAAAACATCAGAGCAGGTTTTAGTCTGTATGGGGGTACACCGTGGACAAAAGTTGTCAACATTCCCTATGGAGCGTTGCTCAGAGTAAAGCTGCGAATCTACAGTGTACGTTTCACAGAACAAACACGCGGAAAAGAAGGAGCGCTCACAAGTCTCTCATGGACCCTGAGCATCTTGCAGAGGGTTCATTCCCTAAAGACGAAAAGTCTGTTTATGGACCGTTCCTCTATAAACATGTGCAGTTACACTGACGAGCGATCCACAGGAAGCAAATCACTGTCCACGCTGGACACCTTTTCGGCTTGCACGCGTTGTG
Source organism: Magicicada septendecula (assembly GCA_034769895.1). Taxonomy (NCBI): domain Eukaryota; kingdom Metazoa; phylum Arthropoda; class Insecta; order Hemiptera; family Cicadidae; genus Magicicada; species Magicicada septendecula. The sequence continues at coordinate 465,153,661 of CM068369.1, forward strand.
TTGGTGTGCGTTTTGGTACTTTCCATTTAAAAAGCGTGCAAACGTAAGAAAATAAAATGTTATGTAAACATTACATAACTGAGATATGCTTGCCTGCCACGAACGATATATTTTCTCTCATACATGATTTAAATTAAAATGAAAAATATAGAATTTTGCTAAAGTGAAATGAAATGTTTCCATAGAAACTACTTTGTTGTCAATAACGTAGTATACATATAAAACTTATAAAAATTTACTTCCTCCATCATCAACTACCATTTTAATTTATAGATATTTCATCTACCCTTCTACATTTGATTATTATGACCTTATTTTCAGGATACTTTATTTATCAAAATTAAGCACTTTACCCTTGTTAAAATGTAAAACGTTGCCGACTACCCCTTTCCCTTAACCGATCTTCAACAAAAACAATAGGCCTTGAGTCGGCTACAATTCAGGACTATGTGCAAAAAATTATTTGATTCTGTTTGAATTTGCGGCTGTTATCGTTTGCCATAGACAAATTTCTACACACAGACACTTTTCGAAAAATGACTTTTTTCATGTTTTGATGGTAGTACAATCAGAATCTGCCGTTATCTTGAACACGATTTTTTTCGCCATGACCATACTTCCATTTCCTTATGGAACATGGAAGTAAAAAAGACCATATTAGTGAAGACTTTCTGTCACACTGTTTTGTTAAAAACTAATCCGTATATGTTCCGCACAATTAATCCGTATGTTTTGAAGTTACTAACCTAACACGGCGGATCAAATCTTCACTTGTTACTTTGTGAAAGGAGACGGACAAACGCACGCAAACACATTAGCACCACACGATTTCACGCGCACGCACGAACGCATATTCAGATTCGTCTCGACCACGTGTGAGTGTTAAATCCGAGTAAATTCGCTCTTCGGTGGTTATGTGCCAAAACCATAAGGCTTCGTGTTAACTTTGTTTGTCTAAAAACCTTTTATTGTTGTTTTAATACATTTTAACGCGAAACTGAGACGGCCTTGAAACGGTGCAAGGCACACACCGTAGCGAAGCGCTGTTGAGTCTATCGTTTGATCAGAAGAAGTGAATTTGTTGAAGCTTGACGGGACGTTAGGAATCCGTGAGGCGCCTTCACCGCGTAGTCGTTGGTTAAAATCAGAATCGGGGAATTGAGCGTTTCTTGGTGCCCGAAGAAGATTCTTAACCCCTTCAGGTACAGATACCGAGATTATATTAAATTTGGAACATTGTGATTAAAACCTGTTTAAAACAATCACACCTACATGGTAGTATACTTTTTGGGGTAAAAAAGAGGTGGGGGGGGGTCTTTTGTGGAGGTGGTCTCACGGTGCAACCACTGTGCAGTAGTACCGGTGTCATAATCTGTAACCCCCAACTTCGAGTATACTTCAAAACAAGCATATAACTGGTGTACGCTATATATATATACTTGGTAGAACACATAATACATGATAAACATAGTAGCCTACATAGTACACAGTAAACAGGAATAATACAAAAGTAAGACATAACGGACATGTGATAGATAACAATTTATATTCTACCTTACATAAATAGTTATATCGTTCATTTTATGAATATAAAATTTTACAAAAAATAGGAATAAAATATAATGACAACATGCGCACATTTATTTAAATTAAAAAAATTATTTTATTTAAATAAATTGCTAAATGTAACAGAAAATTTTAAATTAAAAATCCAACATTTGAAGTTAATTTATTTTATAAATTTATTTAAATTTAAATGTTCTACAAAAATTAAATTATAAAACCTCTGCAATGTTGAATATATTTCAACAATATAATATGTGAATAACTGTAAAAATAAATAATAATACATTTGAAAATATCTAAATAAAATACAAAATTTCAGAAGCAAGAAAAGCCATATTGTTACTTGTATTCAGTAGTGTTTAATTATTTTTCTGTATGATATTTTAGAAAACAGTTCTTTTTGTCACTTAGACACAGTGCCACATCACACACCTTACAACTCCACCTGGATCTATGGGGTTCCGCTTTTGTGCTACAGTAGGCACATCTCCGTTGCGTTCCGTGAACTGGCAAACGAACTTCATCTCTAGAGAAACGTTTCTCTAATGAAAACTTAGTCCGAAATTTTTGTGTGTCAACACTAGAACCTCTTTTACGTTTATTTCTTTCCCCAATATAAGAAACTAAGTCTTCTAGAAGAGCGAGCCTGGAATTTTTCAGAGTCAAAGTGGAACCCTCACTCATTTGTTTGAATAAAATATATGCATTCACAATAGCTACGTCTATACAGTGGAAAATACATATATCAACCGTGCTTATAGAACATTTAGCGACAGTACGAGTCAGGTAAAAAACCTTTCATCAATTATTTATATGTATCACCCCAGTCGTGATGCACTCGTGATGTACATTCGTTGAAATATAATATTACAAATTTAGGTTTTAAACATTTTTATCAGGTGTAGGGCTATTATATTTATAAACGGTATACTCGAGATAACATCTTTAAAGTTGTTACTCTGAGTAAGCATAAATGTAAATCTTGCGGTTTAGTGTTATGTTTTTTGCTGCCACTAGTTGTATCAGCTGCAGATAGTCGGGCAGTAAACCAGAGAGGTAAACCATCTCAAACACTGTATTTTTCACTAACCGTTTTTACAATATATAGTTTAACTTTCCTATCTCAAAAGTCTCTACGGGCGTGTGCATCTTGAATGGAGTGGAGATAGAGCAAATGTATTCAGCGTCTGGACCTGTGTGGTCCAGATTATAGTTAGAATTTAATTCAGGTTTACCGACGTTTTAAACTAATACGTACAGAGTTCTCTTGGGAGTAGAGAACCGTATTTCCAGTGGGATATGTGAACTATTGATCATGACTGAAACTCTTGACTGAATCATGATTAATACTGAAACTCTTGATCACATTGGCGATTCCCGATTAAGTGAAATAAATTCATACAATTTTTTGTTAACAGTCTTTGATTTATCAACAGTTTGTAAAATTTACAATGAATTAGTGCAGCCTAAGCTAACATTTTGTACAGATCTGTATACCTTAAGTTACACATGTTTGAACCACCGTTTTCAGTAATAATAGCAGAAACTAACGTAATACAAACCTAGGCGGGATAAGCTGGCCACCTCAGTATTCTCCCCAGCTAACCTCTAGAGTTTTCTATACGTTACTAGTTTCTTCACTCACACAAAATTAAAACATTTCTCCGCACCGTTTATGCTCTTTGTTCTATTAGCTAGAGAATTTTTGCATTTTATTAAAATATAGTATGCATGGACTTGCAATTAATACAACGCATTTTTAACAAAGCATTTTCTTTATTTTTATTTTAAAGGTATACTTTATTGTTATTATCGCAAAAATATTTAAGGTCTTGAGCATTTTGAATTCATATGAAATGCAAGAAATATATTAAACGTTGGAATGTATGCGGAATAACTTGCCATTTTTAAACAATTTTCCAAGTATTTCATTACATGGAAATTCTATTCAGTATTTTGTGAAGTATTAAGTTCTACACCAGTTTCCTGAAGTAGTAAAAATAATGCACAGAGAACTCTCTTTAGAGTACAGAGTCGGATTTTCATGTGTATGTGTGACTTGATTACGGCTGATACTTTGATCACATAACTAAATGGGATCATACTCATTATGTACGTTAACTTATAGTTTTAACTTATAAGCTCTGTACACCAACTGGAATAAATCAATGGAGCCTAAGCTGGCATTTTGTGGAGAACAGAGTACTCGGATATCGGGCATATTTACGACTTGCGTATTCAAGACATAGGCCTATAGTTATCTTGTGTGCCAGATGTTTAACTCTTGAACTTTTGAGGTTCCGGAGAATGTTAACCTTCAGGGATCCGTAAGTTACAGAAGCACACTTAAGAAAAAATAACCATATTGTTTGGTAAACTAAGTTATTGTAATTATCCAGACGTAGGCCTATATTGTAAGCTATTACAGTATCTTGTTTTGGTAACTGTTTTGCCTAAAATAGCTTGTGAGAAGACTGCCAGCCATGGATTGGTTTGTATCTCACGTTTAATGATTTGCATAAAGCATATGATATCGTTCCGTTATACAAAGCTCTGACCAGTCTTGTATTAAGCTTGTGTTAGCGCTGCTCGTATTACAGCGGTATGTAGCTTTTATGAGGGATGTGTCAGTGCTGTTAAAGCTGGTAACATGGTGTCCCAGTACTCTGCAGTCTGCAGTAACAAAAGGTTTAATGCAGTTGTGTTACACAACACCTACACCTATTTTATTCAACATTTATATTAATGCAACCTTATAATTATTATTATTATTATTATTAATGCAGCAATATATAATTTATATTATTATAGCCTTATATAAGTAGGCGGAGAAAACACTGTAGTGAAATGGGTATTTTCATAAATGACGAATGACGAATCTACATGCTTTTGTTCTCGGATAAACAATTTGTGATAACATTGGACAAATCTAAGTTATATATAAATAAAACTCAAAGTCTGAGGATTTGTTTCTTTGTATTGAATACAAATCCACACCCTTACACCGATTGCCACAAAATTTTGCAAAGCTAACCATTGACACAAAGCGAAACACTGTCTAACTTGGAATTTGATATTCTGCCCCGTTCGCACGATTTAGGCCATGCAAATTATGGCCTATAAAGATGTCAACAACACCATGGAGACCAGAATTAATTGCCATAGTAGCAAGTAAATAAACAAATGCTATTTAGCGGCGTCGAAACTGTACCGTTATCCGTTTTTGCAGCACATTTTTGATATTTTTAATATGCAATTGCATCGATATATTACGATGTGGAAAAGAAGAAGTGTACTAATTATAAATTGTCCTATTTCTTAATGCAAAGCGAAAATATGTGTTATTTTCATTAGGTGACAACGGTTGTTGGTTTTTAGTTTACTGCTGAAATAAACAAAAGCCAAGGTTGAGGAAAACATAACGTTTAATGTGTATGTAGGCCTACAATGCTTATAACACAGTAACACTTAAAATAAAGAACCCAACGTTTTTGAGGTAACGAGTAATTGTTAAGCAATAAAATAATTTAAAATTGGTACACTTCTTATTTTTTATGTCGTGGTAGTTCGATATTATCGCATAATCAAAACATCGAAAATGTAGTGTAGGTACGGTTATTGGGAGAGTACCAATATTTCTATGATTTCTTCTTCTTCGTATGATTTATTCAATAGAATGCCTTCTTTAGTTTAAAGTATTTTAATTAACAATTTTGTGCTTTCTTCATGATATAGGTTATTTCTGTAAAGAAGCTTTTCAAAAAATGTGTCTGCTGATGTTTTTTTTTAAATTAACCATGGAACGGAAAAATGTTATAGTATTAAACCATGGAAATGCTATAGAAAAAAAGGAACGTTAACATGGAATATTAACCTGTGAAAAGAGTCTTCGGTGTTAATATGGAATGTTTTACGTTAACCTGTAATATTTACAATAAATAATATGTTGTACATGATATTTACAATTTCAAATTAACGTGTGGTATAACGTTTACAGTGAATATTGAAATCAGACTGTCTGCCTTAATAAAGTGTATTAAAATAATATTAATAAATTTTTCCTTGGATAAAATAAGTTAGTCAATTTGTGTAATGTCTGGGAATATGTAGCAGATTGGATTTATGGTTACCATGGCAATGAATTTGTTTTGAATGCAGTTAAAAATTTAAATCTTTAATTATTGCGGTCTCATAACTAAAATCAATGCTAAAAAAATTGGGACGTTCATGTAATATTATATTCTGGTTCACACACATAATACGAGAAATATCGGTTATCTCGGAAGAAAAACTTTGATGAATTTAAATAAAAATACATTTAAACTGGGTTAAACAATGGTAATTGTTAAAAATAAAATAAATCCGTTACTAGGCGATTAAACAGTTTTCAGTTTGATTTAAATCGTCGACGCGTGAAGATGTTCTGTTCCTGGCTGGCAAGTAGCTTATATCATCTCCATTGTTTAATGTTTATGTTTCCAAAGTTTTATTATTATGATTACCGGTTTCAAAAGGGAGGCAGGACACACACGCACATACATACATGCACACAATCGCATTATTTATGGCCTAACTTACGTTTATTTACTTGTGTTTGTACGTATTTTAAATGAAAAGATCCGTAATCCATACAACGACATCCACGCGTGCAAGCGGAAATGGTGTCCAGCGTGGACGGAGATTCGCTTCCTGTGGATCACTGGTCAGTGTAACTACACGTGTATACAGTGGAACGGTTCACAGACAGACATTTCGTCTTTAGGGAGTGAACCCTCTGCAAGTGCTCAGGGTTCATGCGAGCGACTCTGGAGCGCTCCATTCTTTTCCCCGTTTATCTGTTCTGTGAAACGTACACTGTAGATTCGCAGCTTTACTCTGAGCAACGCTCCATAGTGAATGTTGAAAGTCTTTGCCCACGTGGGACCCTCATACACACAATAACCTGCTCTGGTGTTTTGATTAAGGCTATCATATTATTAGAACTTTAGAAACTTGAGCATTACTTAATGGAGAACAAACGTTATCTTTAACCAGCCTTCATGCATTCCTATGACTATTGCGATATACAATAAATAATTTTAATGAAATAAATATCTTAATGAATACAATCTGTGTAGTTATTCAAAATTTTACCATAGTTTTAATTTAGTTTTAATTATTTAGTTTTAATATCTGTGTATATTGTACGATAAGATCAGTTATTGAGAGATCCAGTATTACGACATGATACATCGGCACTTTTGTAAGGAACAAAATGAACATTCAACAAAATATTTGTTGATACAGTTCTGTAATATAATATAGGTCTATGTATAATTTTGTATGCATTGTAATATGTATTGGAAAAACACAAGTGGTTAGCAAAATACATAATTTAGTAAATTAATACAATTTGTGTTGACTTATTTTAATTTTAACCGTACTTTGATTTTTAGATTATAAAGTATAACAGACCATTATAATTTATATTTGATACAACCTTTACATATTTTCTATGAAAATACAACAAGGAGATTTATGAAAAATGTTCCCCATATTAAAAACGACAATCGGGATATGTTAATTGTCTGTTTTTAAAGTAATGAAATTGAAGTCACAGAGTATGAAAGATCTTTTTCTTAAAAATAAATTTGTTTACATACTTACTGCACACGTGTATAATTGTATAGTCTTGTTCAGTTTTTTCGTTGAAATAGTATATAAAGTCGTAATACATATCAAAATATAATCAGATTCAACTACAAATTTTATTAGTGGTTAACTAAATTTATGCTACACTCACTTGTTGCACACAGTGCTAGTCACTGTGACACCGATTAGCGCTTTCGAACGTATCGTTGTCATCAGAACGGTGGCAGTGGCAGTTACGATCTGATGATGAACGGGTACGTTCGAAAGCGCTAATCGGTGTCACAGTGACTAGTGGTGTGTGCAACAAGTAAGTGTAGCATAATCAGATTCGTATATTATCAAATTATAATTACTTCTGTATGTAGAATTTTCTTACTTTTGTCGTTTTAATTTAACCTAAATTCTTGTATAATATATATATCACACAAGAATCCTGCAAGAAAATCAAGGAGTTTCTTATAAAGAAATGATATGTAAAGTCAGTACGTGTAAAATTTTTTGAAAAATGTTCAAACGGCGGTTGTAAGGTGCATAGAAGAGAAAGAAATTCCTTGCTTTGGACTGTCTTGAAAATAGCTAAATTTATAGAACTTCCTTCTGAATTCTGCAATAGAAACTGAAGTAAGAAACATGGAAGAAACCCCTAAATTAACATGGTTAGAAGGAATTAAAAAAGACAGGAGTTACAGAATTTACGAAAATCATGTCATGTCAGATTTTACGAAAATCGATTGACGCATTCAAAAGTTATCTTGCGGCATACCCCAAGACAGATAGGTAGACAAGTAATCAAATGCTACACGTTCGAGTTTAAACTGTTGACTCTCTTCGCTCGTATTATATATTATCAGTTTTGGAGTACCTTAAATATTATAGTTCTAAAAGGAACGCGGATTATGTTTTTCAGTGTTTAGAAAATTTTACAACTTTGACAAAGCTGATATAGTTTTTCTAAAATAATAATAACTTAATTGTTTCGGTCTAGTAATATTTTATTCCTTAAAACTTTTAATATTTTTTCACCTTTCTTTTGGGTACCTTAATGTAAGAATAAATAAAATTATTTCTACGACTATACACTCCGTAGCATGTAAATGATTTCTTGTTGAACATAAGACGGTTATGTGTAAGGTTAGAAGTAGTGGTTTAATGTAAGGAATATGTTAACCTAAGCTTGTAGGATTATAATTGCATGATCGAAAAACTACTATATTTTGATTCTGGGATATTGGGGCCTCCATGTAAATTTTTGAAAATAAAACAGTTGATTGTTGGAGGTGAAGAAGCCAACATGACTGTAGGCTTGCACATTATAAGGAATAGTGTTCTTTTTATGTATCTTGGGGTGATGTCAGAAGATGACAGACGTAACGAAGATATCAGGTAGAAAATAAAGCAAGAAAAAATTGTGAAAGGTCAGCTGGATTCTGTGCTTTGTGTACTTTGGAGTAAGAAAATAACCCCCCAAAAAGCAAAAAAATTTACTGTGCCAGCTTAGAGAGGGCTGAAACTTAGGAGATAAATCAAAGGAACTCCTGAAGCCTCCAAGCAACAAACATGGACTTCTAGGGAAGGTGTTATGTATCCAGTCCACTATAAAGGCTGAAGATAAATTGCCACACCGTTGTAGTGTCTAGAAAATATCTGAGTTGCCACACCGTCAAGCAGCTAGGAAAATGATCAGATCGCAAAGGATGGACGTGAATAAACTCCGACACCACAACCGCGCCGGGAGGTAAACGACTTAGAACTAGTATGTGTTGACCATTAATAAAGTAAATCCTTCTCATATGAGCTGTGCCATTTGCTTTCCCAATGTAGAATTTCTGAGGATATATGTTGGATAAGTGACGAGTGACATTTGGTATAATTTGATATAAAGAATATTGGTGCAGTAAAAATTTCATTTGCGATCATATCTGCAAAAGAAATGTTCAGTGTACCAAACAAATTAAAGACTACATTTTGATAATGCGTTTAAGTTTTAGTTAGGTTAGATTGAAAGTTTTTAAAACTTGAATAATTTATAAAATAATAAATCAACTTTACTGACTTTTGGACAAGGAAAATAGAAAATAATACGTACTTTGTGTGTACAGACATTAATTATAATCGAATATTTATAAAATTATATGGTAAGAATCATGAATCATTTTCCTTCAGGAAAGTAAGGGGATCCAAACTTGAAGCTAGTCTTATCCCCCCCCATACCAAGAACAGATCGTAGCCACTGTGTTTTAGATCCATTACTAATTTTTCACGAATATTACTTAGTAATATGACTTTGTCTGTATTTAAATTACTGAAAAATATTTTAAATAATGTTTATACTTTTACTAAACACTCTTACAATTTAAATGTAGTACAAAACTTACTACACAAACAACAATGATATTTTCAAATACTTCGCAGTTTAGTATGCTAATTTTTGAAGTTTTTCGCATGGAATACAATTGCGCTATTAGGTTTTGATGCTTACTTTGTGAAAATGTATGTGAGACATTAAATCGAAATGACACTTTTAGCAGGATAGAGTCATTTTAGCAGGCTATCTAAAACTAAATCAGGTTCCAACTCTTTTAAATGGCGCGTAACGGTAGTATAACGCAAAGGACATACGAACGGTTCGAGGTCTGTTGTCTTCCTACACCGCCGTGGTCCTATTCAAGACCTTCCCTTGCGACTAACTCTTTTTCTACTTGCTTGGCCGGTGTGGCAAATCGCCCATACCTCTATATTCTTTAAACCGTGTGGCAATTTATCTCAATGGTAAATTGGAATTCCATTTAAAGCAAAAGTTAAGTTTTAGAAGAAATCGAAGACAAATAATAGAATGTCGAGACCAGCTAGATGACGTTTCAATGTGCACGGACTCTTAAGCTTTCACACACATTATACATGAGGATACCAGGAGGCAACTTTACGTTGACACGATAATTTTAAACACCACAAATTATATAACTCGCCTCCGGTCATGTAAATCGGATTCCTGATGATAATTGGCCCAAAAAAGTTGGTAGACTGGGTTCCGCCTAGAGGACGGAAACGGGGTAGCGTCAAGATATCCGTGTGAAGAGGACATCCTCGACGAGTTGGAGAAAAGAGGCTTAGAACGTGGTGATTGGTGCAAGAGCAGCCTTTGGTGTAGACGGCAGTGGCAGCAGAAGACTCGTATTAGATGGATTTATGTTATAGTAGGCCTCTATAGGGATATCGATTTCCTCAATACTTGTATCGAGTCACAGATTCTAAAACCATCAGGATATTGATTAAATGTACATACCAAGCGAATGGGCTGTTAAAATAAGTGGCAAAAAATCTTTTCTTTATGACTCGATATGTAACGACATAACGGTATCGGTTTTTGTTGATAATAGTTATTTAGTAGTAAAATTCTATACTTGTGTCTTGTGTGTTATAATTATAATTGTGTGTTATGTCTGTCTAATCTGCCGTTTGCTCAAGTTTGATGTGCGCTATACAATTCGGTGGATACACAAAAACTTTATTACAGGATTGGCTTCACTAGAATTCGGTGGGGGTAGGTAATGTTTTTATCGATGTGCGTAGACAATTGGGCTTGCGGACAAAAACAAATATACGATTTCTTAAAGGACGTGTATTTTATTTTTTCGTGCAAGTAACCTGAAAGAAACTTGTTCTCTTGGGCTGGTATTGATTTCTTAATTTATTTGTATTAAAAATCTGTTTGTTTTGTTTTATGTACAGGAGTTTTATGGTTCAGACGGACATAAAATTGTAGGTTTTTTTAGCAACGACAGCACAGTTTCTGTAAAACATTATTGAATTATTCAGTTTGTCATGATATACATTCGTATGGAATGTTCCCTGATTACATTCGTACTTCCCTGTTCCCTGTGATACACTGAATTCTGTGAAATTTAAAGTAATTAAATTAGACCTACTACTACCTTTTATAATGTAGTGCCTTTTAAGGTTCTCTGGTAGGCGTTTAATAGAACAGTGTTTATGGATTTCCGAGTTCAACATAAAGTCAAGGTCAATGAAGGACAACCAGCGTGGAAATGAGTACCTGCCATAATATTCTGGGCGGCTAGAATTTAGTACCTGCTACTCCACCTCCCTTATAAGCCTAACGGCTTAAATAAGGCAGCATACCCTGTTTGGTGTCCCGACAGAACGTACCAGCGACAAAACGTACCACTTAAGTCGATATCTATCTGCGAAGTGTCTCCTTGTAATCCCTAAATAATTTACACCGCGACAAAACGTACCTGTTACCTGTGTTTGTCAAATTCACACGGCTTCCACGTAACTGGTAAATACCCCTCGAGTCGTTGACCTGTGTTTGTCAAGTTTGGCATGGGGCACGGACGGCAGCGAAGTAACCTTATTACTACCATAACATTCACACTGTGCGGGTTTTAACGTTTTTTGGAATGGAGCTGACTACGACTAATAAAGGCGGGTTGTGTTTGCACTTCGAGGGGTATAGTTATAGGAAGAAACGGCAGGGGAAGGACGATACGATAACTTCGATTTGTCAAAGGAAACAAAGTAAAAAGTGTTGTGTAATTATGAAATCAAGAGGAGGTGAAGTTGTCAGTGGGCCTTTAGCCAATCATGTGTGTGGACCTCCGAACGATGCTCAGTTAGAAGTTATTAAACGCACGCAAAGCGCCAAGAAGAGGGCGCGGGAAGAAGAAACACCACTAACTAAAATTCACACAGACACTTTGAGCTATCTCCACGATAGAGGTAAGTGTTATTAAAGTTTACAAATTGATAATTTATTGTTTCTATTCTAATTCTAAGGAGTATAACTTTCTATTTCTAAAGGGGTATTCTAATTCTATTTTTTACAGGGTATAACTTTGTTGCTGAAATGCCGCGTGAACTGTCTATCAGAAGAACCTTACAGCGGCAGAGATGTAAGGCGCAAGGCAACACCCAAAAGCCGAGCAACTGCAAAGAAGTGGTTCTCGATGAAGGAACTCTGAAAATGTTCGACGGAACTTCTTTTCTGCTGGCCGATGATGGCGAAGAAGATAGAATTATAGTTTTTAGCGGTGAAAAAGGCAAAGACAGTTTAAAATGCTTCAAAAACTTTTTCTAGGGTGGTACATTTATGTGCTCTAGTAAACAGTTTACACAGATATACAGTATTCATGCACATTTTTGCCCTATTCCCCAACAAGAAGAAGGAAACCTACATTCGATTGTTTCAATTGATCCGTAAAGCTGTTCCAGAGTGGAATCCAGAAACAGTGAACGTGGATTTCGAAATGGCGGCTGTGTCTGCTATTCGAGAAGTACTGCCTTCAGCACATATAAGAGGATGCTTTTTTCATATGAAAAAATGCCTTTGGCGCAAAATACAAGAACTAGGACTCTCAACTGAGTACCGTGAAAATGAGGATATCCGACTCCATATCCGCAAGTGTGCAGCACTGGCTTTCTTAAAACCAGAGGAAGTGCAGGACGGCTGGATCGAGACTCACTCCAAAGCCCCAGAGTCTCCCAAGCTAAGTCTGTTTTTTGATTACTTTGTTGAAAATTGGTTGGAGAACCCGGAGTTTCCAATAAAATTGTGGAGCTGTTACCAAAGGCGTCATCGGACAACAAATTCTGTCAAAGGGTGGAACAACCGTTTGAACACGCTCTTAGAAAGGCCAAACCCTTGAATAAAAGACGTGGTGATGTGTTTAAAAGGAGAAGGAGAGAAGACCAACTGCGCTTTTATGAAGTACGAACTGAACATTGAAGGTTCAAAAAGAAGGAAAAAGTACATCAAGTATGACGGACGACTTGAAAGAATAATGAAGCGGTATGAAGCAAATGGAAACCTAAGATCCTGCTTGAGAGCTCTTTCATATTCGCAGAACTTCGAATGAAACTTAAAAATACAAAAAACCATAAAAACAAAACAAAAATAATAAAAAAATTAAAAAAAATATAAATTAAAAAAATCCAAAAATGACGAGAGCTTAACCACAGCTGATTTTAAACACGCCAAAATGATTTTGCCAGTCCAAAGCCTGGATAAAGTGTGATGAGAATCAGAACCGTGAGGGACTCGAAGTTTACATTTATATAATTTTTATATAAATAAATTGTTTAGACTTGTTACTGACTAACAGCACTTAACTGACTATTAGATACACTATAAGTGAACGAAACAAGTTGCGGAGTACGTTTTGTCGCATCCAAAATATTCTGATGTAATTAGCAGACCCGTCGCAGGTAGCCGGCCGGTTAGACGGTACGTTTTGTCGGGTGGTACTGGTACGTTCTGTCGTGTATTCACCCTGTTTAACTCCTTACTACGTCAGAGTTATAAGAAGAAGAATAGTTATATTAATACAGTATTACTATTTTTATTCCTAGTACTAAAAAATATAGGCCTATATTGTTTGCCATTAGGAAATATACATTAATAGTAAGCATTAATTGGGCGCTCGTAAACGATAAAAGTAACTAGTTTGCAACAAATACAGTATATAGTGAAACTTTATTCATTTTCTTACTTGTTTGTTAGTACCAGTTTGGTTTAGTCAGATGTTTTTTGGTTATATCTGGACGGCAGTAACACTCCTCTCCAATTGTGCTGAACGCAGAGTTATTACTTTAGAAGCCTCAAAAAAGATTCCGCCCTTACCAAAGTAATGTTGACGCGTGGAGGGCTTAGAGACTTAAAATTTGGAGTGTGGGCGAGCTTTCCTAAATAATAATAAGCCATCTGGATATAATGACAGATTTATATATCTTTACGTTGTAAAACGAACAGATTAGAGACTTGTCACCATTTTACACTTTCGATTTAAAACAACTGTTTTCGACATTTGAGGCTTTCGGTGTTCATGTTCCTGAAAACCATAGTGTACTTCAGTTCGTTTTACTCTGTCATGAGTTGTACTGAGATTGCTTATTACAAAACATTCAGAACAATTGTCATCTTTACTTCGCGTTAACCATGAATAAGTAGTTTTCTTTATATGTGTAATAAGTCACAAAGAAGTTTTTGAGTTGATGGCGTTAAGACGCTTACTCGTGCGTTGAGTTTCACATTTCTTGTTACAGACACTATACGTTTCTTTTCCACAGTCACACTGTAGCGCAGGTTGGACGATGTGAGTATTACGCTGGCACATGTAAATCTACGGTCTATAAATACGTTAGCACACGTATATTTGGGTAGCTGTTTTTAACTTCAGATTTGTAAACAATACAATATGAAAATCTCGACTACAAAAAAAAAAGGTAATGACATTTCAAGACAAGGAACCAATAAGAACAAAAATACTTGTTAGTGATAAAATGGTAGAACAGTTGAGCTATTTTAACTATATGCGAAATTATATTGGCTATTATAGGAATTATGATATTGATGTTAGGTAAGTTCCAGACGATCTGTAGAACAATCAAGTGTATTTTTAGAAACAAGGTACGTCGAGATAGAAAATTAAAGTTTTACAAAGTTATTGCAGTCTCAGTACTATCATATGGGTGTGAATTATGGACAACAAAAATAAATAAGAAATTAAAATACAGGCCTCGGAAATGACGTTTCTAAGACGAGTTAAAGGCGTTCTAGACTTGACCGAATAAAGCTTGAGGTCTTGAGAGATGAGTTACAAGTTTTTAATATAAATTAAAAATTAAAGATTACAAACAACGGTGGAAAGTACAGTCAGATTCCAGACTCGGCAAACAAGTCTAGAAATACAAACCTATAGGACAGAGGTGTTTGGGTAGACCCAGAAAGAGATGGCTGGAGAATCTTTGAAGGCAGAACAGACGCACCTTGCCTATATAGTGTTATGAAAATGATGATGATGATGATGATATTTGGGTAGTCGGGGAAACCGATTGTGAACCTTTTGTGTCGAATGTTAACAACGCTAAGTGTCAACACGGCGACATTAGCTGTAACATGATACGCGCTACCGTACCGCCTTTTCTATAATAAAAACAATTTCCAATCTAAAAATCTAATTTGAATTTCAAAGCTGGTACGATTGAAACCTAGGCGAGGCAGTCGGAGCTAACCTCCGTATCCTCCCAGCTAACCTCTAGCGTTTTATTATTCCTTACTAGTTTCTTCACTCATACAAAATTAAAACATTTCTCTACACCGTTTAGTAGACCCCGTTCGTGCCCTTTGTTCTATTACCGTCAGAATTTTTACATCCTCTAAAAATATAGTAGGAGCGTATTTTTATTTAATTTAACATATTGTTAATATAGTAAATGGTTTTTTTATTTTCATTTTGTAAATATAATTTAATGTTCGTACGTCTAAAATATCTGCAGTCCTGTGCATCTGGAATTCATTGGGGAGAGAGCAAATGTATTGAACGTTGGGGTGTACACGGTGCGGAGTAAAGTTAAAGTTTAATCCCAGTTTCCTGAAGTATTAAAACTAATGCATACAGAGTTCTTTTGGGAGCAGAGAATTTTCGTATTTTCAGCCATACGTATGAAATTGATTACGACTCATGCTATAGATCGCTTAGCGAAATGATTTCAGATAAAGTTTTGTTAACTTACAGTTTTAAATTTTCAACTCTTTTTACAATTTAAAATAAATCAATGAAGTCCAAGCTGGCCTTTTTGTTTTGTAAAGAACTGAGTTCCTGCAAGTTGAACAAGTCTACATGAAGCGTGTTCAAGACTTAAACTCAAACTCAGCTCAAAATTTTCAAGCCCAGGTCCCTCTCTACCTACGAATGACGAAGTATGGTAGTTGTAACGCTTCATTTCGCTTCGTGTTTCAGTTCTGCAATCGTAGCCGCTATATGATAAACACTAAATGCATTAAAGGTTCTATCGAATCCGCAAATCAGAACGGTATCTCAGCTAAGAATCCGATATAATTTTCACTTATACTGAACATACAGCAGATATGAGTTCGCAATAGACGAGCACTTCTTTTGAGTACCTGTCATTAAAGCGTTTTTGTCCAATTTAAAATCCAATTTTTAATTAGTCTTTTTCCGCTTCTCGGTATTTCATTTATTTCATAACATGTGTTGAATTACAATCTATTTCAAGGTTATAGTGATACAGAATTTGTCGACTTGTCAATCGTTTGGTTTCTGTTATATATTTTCACGAATCCACTAGCTGATAGGCCTAATTTTCTTTTTGCTATTTTGTTTGAGACGTGGACTCTTGGTAAAAGGGACGCACAGAGGATTGAGGCAGCCGAAATGAAATGGAAAAGAGGGACGCAAGGTTGTTCTCTCTTGGGTCGGAGAATTAACGAGGATATTACACGCGATTTAAACATTGTATCATTGCACGAGAAGATTGAAGACCACAGAAGGAGATGGTGTGAACACTTGAACCGCATGCCTGATATCCGTCTACCTGTGGCTGCCTTGAGTTATCACCCTACTGGGAAGAGAGATGTTGGTAGACCGAGGAGGAGATGGGTTTCGGAACAATTCTAAGGCATAGTACTTGGAGCGGTATTGACGCTGTTTTGTTTAATAAGGGGTACCATGTGATTTAATACTTCTTTTTCTCCTAAATATCCTAGGTCGTATGTTTATTGTTTAATCATTCGTTTAGTTTTGAATATACATTATCTACGTTATGTAATTTTCATACACAAGTACGGTTCATTTCTAGAGATAACTAATAACAATCTTTTATGCCACAAACAGGTTTTAAATTAAACAAACGCATATGTTTTGTGTAATAAAATCAAATTTGAATTATACATAAACTCTTATGGTATAAACTGATACTGGAATATAAGAAGGAAGCTGTTATTGTTTAGAAGGCTACAGAGGTCTGGTACAGAATTAATATAGAAACGTTAGCGTAACAAAGTAAAATCATTACTAATCTCAAAATTTTAGAAAGTAAAGTTTCCCTTAGTTTTAGCTTTTGCCTTTAAGAAATTAAATTATTCGTCTGCTTTATTGTGCTTTGTATTGAGGAGACTATACAAAACGACTGTGTTGTTACGTCACTGCTGTGTCTCACGTGCAACTGACGTTAATTTATTGTAAATGAAATGCCGTCAGACACCTGTGACAGTGACAGCGACTTTCGGACCTACTAGACTAATGCAGTTATCTCAAGCGTGAAAGACAACTTTGACGCCGTTTATTGATTTCACTCTAATCCTACTATCTATTTCATGCAGTATATTTAATACCGAATGGAAATAGAGTTTTACGTTTCCTAATTGTTGGTTGTTTATCCTTGAAGTGGCAAAGTACGATTATATATACTGTTACGACAGTCCTATTGATCGTCGTATGGTACAGTGGAAACAAAATACAGACACTTATGGAATCACTAATTACCAGCTTTAATGAGTCACAAATAAAAATTTGAAATCAACAAGATACTCCCTTACAGTAATTCAAGTTAAATTTGTCCACACGCAATAATAATGTCAACTATAAAGAGTTCCGGACTAATTATAACACAATACTAATTTTCCACAAAAACCACTTGATCCGCACTGAATAAATCGCTCAACATAACTGACTCTAAGCGACCGCTGTTGCTTACATATGGCCTGCAGATGTTCCATAAATATATTCCACAATTTACGTCGTTAACAAGCACTCGAAAGGTATAGAGAGTACTTTTGTACACGGCCTTGACAGAGACACGCACCTACTCGGCTAGCCGAGAAACGTGTAGAATGTCACTCTCGACTGTTTGAAAGCTTTCCGTAATTGCGTAACAATATGTAAATATCTATTTATGTGTATAGGTGTGTTTACATATATCGTCGTTTCAACAACTTATTTTGTTTGTTTTATGTGACAATATGTGCGTTAGTTTTACGTGAACTTCTGTACTTTCTTTTGTAGTGACCTTGGTTGGTGACAGGTAGGTAACGCACGTAGAAATTTAAAGCTATTTAAAGATGATGATCAATTGTATTGCAGTAACAAGAAAGCGGCAACAAAATATACCGTTATTTATGTTAATAATAAAAACAATAAAATATAAAACCTCGTGCACGGTCGTCTTTCGCTTTCGTTGAGAAAGGTATAAACAAAGTCACTCGGTAGAGTCCTCAGTGCTATCTGTTGCATTAACAAACAAATTTTGTGAAGCGGTTTCGTGCCGTCAGTCACAAGTTCTTCTGAATCACGTAGATGGAAGCAGAATATAGATAAAAATCATACTTAATAATTAATTTTATGCTTTTGTCTCGGATGCAATTAGGTTAATACAGTCGCTGTATGCAAAATGTGGGCTGAATCTGTTTGTTGAGTAGTCCTAAATCGATATCAAGAAGTAATACAGGGTAAAATTTAAGGATCATGAGAGCATTGATTACCAGCTTAATTCGAAGTAGGGTTAAGTTATACAGTATTATCTGTGAATAGCATTTTCGCTGTTTGGTATTGTTTAACAAAAGTATTGACGCGGAGGAATGATTACACTTGTTATGTTACCCTTGGATTGGGTGAATAGTGATCTTAGAACAGTGGTACTATCATTAATTTAAACTCCGTCGTGCTTACTTGCTAAACTCTACCTGCCATGCTGCGGACGAGCCCTTTCAAAGTCTCCACCATTATCAAGTCCTAAACCACGACAGACCACCTTTTTCAACTTATCCTCATTTTCTACACGCAATACGGCGCCATTGTACATCTTGTTATTTGAATTAATACCCTTCGTAATTTCAACTGCGTCGTACTTACTTGACAAACTCGTGCTCCGGACGAGTCTGCCGTGGTTTAGAACTTGATAATGGTGGAGACACTGAAAGGCTTCGTCTGGAGAATGACAATTAGCAGTTTAGCAAGCAATCACAACGATGTTGGAATTACGGATACTGCTAATTCAAATAACAAGATGTACCGTCATTAAAATATCGGTATGGGGAACCATACATGACTTCTATGTTCTAAGATTTATATTTAAAATCATTTACTTGAGTTCTGTTCGATAATTTCTAATAAGTTAGGTGTGTGTGTTCCTTGTAAATCGAGTTTTATGTTTAACAAATTGAAATGAATTATTTCCATAGAAACTACTTTGCTGCCGATAACACAATAAAAAATTATCCTCTTTCCCTTCAACTATCATTTTCATTTATAGAAAATTCTCTCTCCCCCTTCAACTACCCTTTTCGTTTATAGATATTTCATCTTCTTTTCTACAGTGGATTATTATGACCTTCTTTTCAGGACACTTTATTTATCAAAATATCGGTATGGAGAACCATACATGACTTCCATGTTCTAAAATTTATATTTAGAATCATTTACTAGAATTCGGTTCCATAATTTCTAAAAAAATATTGCCAACCCTCAAACTATTTTCAATATTTATAGATATTTTTGTTATTATGGGGTAGTCGTTTAATATAATGTTATTTTCGAGTCACTTTGTCTATAAAAATTGGGTACTTTATTCTTATAAAGAAACTGAACTAAGCAGATAATCATCCCTCCTCCTCAACCGATCTCCACCATTAATGATATTTACACCTTCATAGAGTAATAGTTTTATCATATGTAATTTTCAAGGTATTTTATTCTTCAAAATTAAATATTCGTACTTTACTTCAATTTAGCACAGCAATTTTCAAAAAATCACCCCTCCCCCTACAACTATCCACTCCATTTATAATTATCTACTACTACTACTACTACTCTCCAGCACTACAGCCCATGGTGAGCCTTGGCCTCCGCTACGACCCGTCTCCACTCATCTGTGTCCACTGCCGTCAGTCTCCAGTTCCTAATGCCCATCTTTCTTAGATCTTCTTCCACATCCTGCTGGCATCTTCTTCGAGGCCTTTCTCTTCTTCTTTTGCCCAGTATCATTCCACTTAATATAGTTCTGGGCATCCTCGTAACATTCATACGGAATACGTGTCCCAGCCATATAATTCTAGCTGATTTTATGTGTCTCACCAGGTCTTGTCCACCAATCAACTCATTTATTTCACCGTTATTTCGGATCCTATACGTATTCCCTTCCTTCACCGGTCCAAATATCTGTCTCAAAATTCTTCTTTCAAAAATTGAAATTTATAATTATGATTTATAATAGATGATTTATAATTATCTAATTTACCATTTTAGAGTGGATTAATATAACTTTATTTTTGGGGCACTTATTTATTAAATTTAAGTACTTTACTCTTGTTAAAACACAAAACAAAGCTCTTGTAAACTACCCCTCCCTCCTAACCGAACAACCTGGTTGCCTGGGAACAAAATTATTTTATTTTTAACACTCACCATTGATTGGAAAAGCTTAAATGAATTTTAAATACCGTACTTTTTTCTTGTTAAAACGTAAAACTTTGTGCAGGTAAACTACCCCTCCCCCTTAATCGATCTTCACCAAAATCAATAGGCCTTGAGTCCTCTACAACTCGGGCACATATGCAAAAAAAATTATTTGATTCTGTTTGAATTTGCGGCAGTTGTCGTTCGCCATAGAAAAAAATCTACACACAGACACACAGACAGACACGCAGACACACACACTTTTCGGAAAATAAGTTTCCTTCATGTTTTGAGGGTAGTACAATCAGAATCAGCCCTTATCTCGCGATCACCATACTTCCATTTCCTTACGGAAATGGAAGTAAAAAAAGAGAAACTAACAGTTGAGTATTTTATTATCACTTCATATCACACTTGTAAAACATTCTCCTATGTAGGTACAAAGATGTACTGCGCACAATTCAGAAAAAATAATAACAGTCACTGAATCGATAAGTTTGCAAGTATACAATAATAAAAAATAAATAATTTTTTGACACTCGCTAAATACAACGTCCACTTACTGCTACAAAACCACATGCCAACTCGACTTTCTGTATTGTTCAGCCTTATTAAAAGACGCTGACAATGTAATCAGTGTTGTGACGTCCACAAAATATTGTACTCAAATTTTCTAGTCCATTCTGGAATCTATTTATTGAGTAACAAAACCACCGGCATTTCTGTTTGTTTACGAGAAGTTGTTTATCCCGCATTGTTTGTGTCATGATGAGTTACCAGCAGTATGGTCTAAGTATAACACATTACGCAGTATGTATTACACTTAGGCATGTTAGAATTAAAGAAAGAATTTGAATAAAAATCTGGCACAAAAATATATTAACAGTGCGCCTTCATCTACTTTCCGACTACGTTTAGTACACTTCGGTGATGAGAATGTGATGGAAATTAGGCAAAAGTGTAAAGGTAGAATTAGATTTGGACCATAATAAAAAATGTGTGCTTAGTCAGTTTTATTCTCTGCATACTGTCTCTAAAAACGCGATCGCTGCTGACTACCAAACCTAAACAATCACACAAAGTTATGAACCTAAGGAATATAAATCTCGTATTAGAACTGTACCCTTTCCTACAGGATTCACTTTAGAAGAATTTGATGAAGCAGGTAACGTTTCTGTCGGCCTGGCACAACTGCCGAGATTGCAAAAGCGAACACGTAAAAGATTTCTTAAGTCACGCGTAGTTTATTTTTCGTGCAGGAAATCTGGAACAAGCTGTACCATTAAACCTATATTGACTTTGAAATTCATTTATGACTTACTATGAAACTAGGGATACTTTTGTTTTATGTGTAGGAATTTTACGGTTCGGCGTGTGTGTAAAGTTGTAGAGTAATTAGCGGTAATATATTATATTATATAAAACGCCTTAGGCTTATTTTCGTTTGTTACTATTTACATAGGTTCTTCTGTGTTTAACGTGTTGTAACGATGCAACCCTTTCGTAAAGGCGACAGCGTCCTTCTACGCGTTTCCCGGCTAGCCGAGAAGGTGCGTGTTTCGTTCAAGGCCGCACATAAGTACCCTCTAGAGTTTTCGAGTGCATGTTGACGCGTGTTATGGAACACTATAATAACTAAGCTGCCGCTTAGAAGTTAGTTTACGTAGGGCGAAATATCAAGTGCGGATATCAAGTGGTTGTTGTTGTGTTATAAACAGTGCGGAATTCGTTACAGATGTCTTTATTATTGCATATGGACAAATTTAACTTGAATTACTGTACAAGAGTTTCTTGTTGATTTCAAATTGTTATTTGTGATTTATTAAAGCTGGTAATTTTGTGATTTCATTGGTGTCTGTATTTTGTTTCCACTGTACCATTCGACGATCAGTGAGACCGTCGTAACAATATTTATCTTTACCTTAGAACTATAAATTAGACTACTTACCTTTTAAAATTATCCATTGACGTGTTTACCTTTAACTAAAAAGAAAATGTCTATTCCCGATCATTAATGCTTCATAGATAATGAAGTTTGTTCTTTTACGCAGGTCACATTTAAATACGTGTACAAGAAAGCGATACATGTTAGCAAATTTCAGTCAGATTTTCATTACCTCTAATCTCTTCTTCGTAAAATTTTAAAGTAAATTTTGAATAAAAAGCTTAAATGTTTTCATTGTTTACGTATAGTCGACAGAGGTTGTTCAAATTTTAGTTCGCTTTTCTTATTTTGTGTTAGTAGTTCCCATAACAAATAAAAGAAGTAGATTTATTGAGTTTAAGAACATTACACTTGTATTGATTTGTATTAAGAGTTTGTTTTTATGCCAGATAAATTTGTTTAAGGACACGATATACTATAGGCGGGACGCTGTGAGTACTGTACTCACTAGGGCATGCATATTTGAATAGACGGGCACATGGACGCCTGTGAAACGCTTTGTCTTTAAATATTAACAACGCTAAGTGTGAACACGCCAACTTTAGACGCAACACGATACCGCTCCTCTAACGTATCACTTTTTCTATAATAAAAGCAATTCCCAACGTAAAAAACTAATTTGAATTGCAAAGTGAAGACGGCCAAACCTAGCAGACGAGGCGGCCCGGTTTCAGTTTTGCAATCCTCCTCTACAACAGCTAACCTCCAGCTTCTTCCATTCGGTAGCAATTTCTTCCCTTGTGCTAAATTAAAACATTTCTTCGCAATGTTCTGTAGAGACTGTTTTCTTTTTTGTACTCGTAGCACGAATGATTTCTGCAACATGTAAAAATTATGCGCCCTTGATTTGGGCTTTATTTATTCGTAAATATAAATTTATTTCAACGTTTTTTAATATTAAAAATAGTTTTTCCTAATTTAATCGGAGGAACAACTTATCGTTACAATTTCTAATCATCTCTAAATTCCTGTACATCGTGTTCAGTAGGAATAAAGGAAATTAATTCATCATTTATATTTATGTAGTATGAGCTTTACAGACTAAACTTAGACTTTAATTCCTATTTTTTGAATTATTAAAAACTCATGCGTGCTATGCTCGTGTAATCACTGCCGTATTTTTAAGTTAGATACGGGCCTATTAACTGTTTATGTACATATATTATCTTTGTTGTTTTTACATTTATTATCTAGTGGTACTAAGAAGTTTCAGATGAGCCTAAGAAGTGGAAGAAGGAGACAAAAAGTTTAACGATTGGAGTACACTGAGATACTGGCTATACGGTGTCAGAAGGGAGAAAACCTCTCACAATGAAGGGATGCTAGAAAGTGATTGAAGGACTCCGACACTTTCCAGTAAAATGAGATGATAGTGAAGAAATAGAAGGAGAAGTAGTAGTAGTAGTAGTAGTAGTAGTAGTAGTAGTAGTAGAAGAAGAAGAAGAAGAAGAAGAAGAAGAAGAAGAAGAAGAAGAAGAAGAAGAAGAAGAAGAAGAAAAAGAAGAAAAAGAAGAAAAAGAAAAAGAAGATAATGATGATAATCACAACCACTTTACAATGTTCAATCACTTTTGTTTATCTTAACTTTTGTGTCAGAGCTTATTTACTACGGATGTTGATTGTCGGTTTTAAAGAGGTTTTGTGTATAAAGATTTATCATAATAGATTTAGTCAAGGACATTGAAAGAACAATTCCTTATATTATGTATGTTTAAGGATATTTAAAAAAAAAATTGTGATGATTAGTTTCTTAAAAAAAAGCATTTTGGAATAAACTATGAACAATTTTAACTGTATTAATATTAAAAAATTACTAATATCGATGTTTTAAGTCTATTTAGAAATAATCACTGTTGCAATCTTTCTCACGTTGAAGTAGTCGTAAAACATGTAAGATAATGTGGCCGTATCGGTGAAAACTATCTGAATAAATTCTCTCGCAGTCGTAGTTTCAGTATCGATAAACATGGGAACGTGTCGTTTCATTTTATCGATGTTTAATGCCAACTTTGCTCGCAAACGGAAGCGAATAAGGAATTTTTAAATCACGTATACTTGGCTTATTGTGTGCGCTCGATCTACGTGAAGCTTCTACTACTATTGGTTTGTGAATTTACGACCCAACATAAAATTTGTTATTTTTATTTTACGTGTTCTTCTTTTAAGATTCGGTGTACGTAAAATCTGTGTGTTAGATAGAAAATAACAACCCTGCGTTAACGATCTTTATCGTAAAACAAAGTAGAATTATTTAATTTGCGCCCTCTTATCTTCTGTAAGGTAGAATAACTCCTCTGTACACCAGTTTTTCAGATATTTTATGTTGCTAAGATTCTACACATGATAACGACATAATGTAGAGTTAATAAAACTCGTTTGAAACTCAAGATATAGAAATCAAAATTACATCTTTTCTTTCTGCGAAAATTGAAAGGAAAAATGTTCACTTTATCATTGTCGGAATAAGAAAATTCACATAATCAGCGTAACAGTTTTGAAAATATTCTCTTGACGCAGAGGACCAACATTTAACAGCTGCGCTGTGAATCTGAAACGCGCGTCCTAAAACACACTCGAGGGCGGTATTTCTGTTCTAAACGCACACGTGTGCTAGTTAAAGGCAGCGAGAAACAATAAATTAGTTTTTTGCTTGTTATTTAGCAGAAATCCGAAAATTTAAGTTACAGTTTTGTTGTTGTTTTTTTAAATTACTTTTAACGCAACACTGAAAATATGTAGAAATGTTTTGTCCCTTATACAGACCTTACCGACCTCTACAAAATGTAGCGGCTGTTCGGAACAAGTGAACTGTGACACTGGACGTTATGCCTGGAACGTTTGCGCACCTGCTGCTACACAAACCTACTGAAACATTCCGTTTAAAGCAAAAGTCAAGGTTTAGAAGAAATTGAAGACAAATAAAAATATGTCGTGACCTTCTAGATGACGATTCAATATGTGCGGACTCTCAAATGTTCACAGAAAAGCACTTACCCCCTCATGAACGCGCGCGCGCGCGCACACACACACACACACACACACACACAATGTAAATACTGGGAGCATCAAAACATGACTAAATCGTAAAAATAATTTAAACACGTAGTTTGAATTATTTCTTCGTATGCCTACGTTTATGGGTTAAGACACGATAGATAGTATCTCATGTGTATGAATAAAGCCTTTTAACATATTTAAGGATTTTAAAAATATAGCCCTAAGGAAATCATATGTCATATTACTAAGGAGTTGTGAAATAATTTAATAAATTGTGAAATTAGATTTTGGTAGCGAATTCTCTTCTACTGTGATAGCTTACCCTTGCTTTAAGCGGAGAAAATTGTGAAGTTCTCTGAGGTTTCTAGGTCTGGGCACAAAATCCAATCTGTGATATTTTTTTTTAGGATTTCTACCATTATCTACGTTCGACTCAGCTATAAGTGCTCGAAAGCAAAAGTGAACGAAACCTGGCAGCTTTGTACAACATAACGATGACCATTTGCATTGAGCGACGCATATTGAATCTGTCAGTTTTTACTTACCGTCGAAGTGAAGATGACCAGCGAATTAGCGTCGAATTAAATAATCTCTAATATCATCGTATATCCTGATAAATAAAGACACATTCAGTATGCGTAAATGTAATTTCCAAGCATTTACGATTAGAGTAGGGATATGGACACAGTGTTTTACTGAATAGGTCTGGTAACTACAGGAAATTAGCAGTTTTGTTTAGCTATAAAGACGAAAGAACTTACAACAAGGTAACAACATGTAGACTGCAGGACAAGATACGTAGAGGAAAGACAAAGATGGGGGGCAGTAGCATAATAGCATTGAAGCAGTCAAGAGGATGACCGTGACGGGATAGAGGGGGAAGATGAGAGATATTAATGAGTGGTAGAAGAGGCCAAGAGGGTTGCAAAAATGTGGCGAGTGTGAGTAATGTGACTTATCACTACCACTGAGGTTGAGGAGTCAGAAGAGGTTGAAAGAGCGGTCATGTAATGATGATGATCGGCTCCTGATCTAATTATATATATTACAGTATATGTCAATGTTGTCTACAAGGACTTTTTATGATTTGGTACTTATCTGCTGTCTATTTCAACTAAAGACCAACTAGTACCGTTAATCGAGTATCGATACTTCTAGAATGAGGAGAATCGATTTCTTCTCTACATGAAATAACAATAAAAATGTCAAGTAAGGAAATTATTTTTTTTAAATAAGTTAAAATTTTGTTTAATTTAGGATTTTAAAAATATCATTGTGTTGCCTGACTTTACATTCTTTATTTCTAACAACGTAAATTATGTAGATTAGAAAGTTTTTTATTTAAAAAATATATATATATATATCTTGATCTACATTTTTACATTTAAAATTTGTGCCTTTCTTTCAGTCTTACAATATGCATCAAAACATTACATTGTTTAGAATAGTCAAAATAAAATACTCGATTTTGTGTTAAAATCAAGTTTTATTTACGCTATTTAAATTGAAACATGTTCATATTTTGAGAAGAATATTAAAAAACTTATTAAAAAGAATGAATGTTTGCATTATTAAAATAAACAAAAGAACGTTCAGTAAATAGGATACTGTTCAGTTTAGTGAACTCACTGTTTGAGACACACTTTGAACCTTCTTGCATTTGATATAGGCTACAACTTGGGAAAAATAGTTTAACATGTACGCTCTTTCGATACTACGATAATATCGGATAATATGTAGAGAAGAGTATTGGTACTCGTCATTTTTAGCAGTATCTCGCCATTCTTCTTCTTCTTCTTCTTCTTCTTCTTCTTCTTCTTCTTCTTCTTCTTCTTCTTCTTCTAGTTCCTATCTGTTTCGCATGCTGGATACCATACATACTATTTTAACTTTAACGGAATAAGTCAGTTGTATTCATGCCAAACAAGGTCCTTAAATTTCTCACCCATGATATTCTCGGTCGCACAACCCCTCTCTTTCCAAGTAGGTACGTTTCCCTGTAGTATGGACTGGAATAAGTAAAATCTCTGTTCATTTCTCATGAGATGTGTCAGACACTGAAGCTTTCTTATCTTCACTGAGTTAATAACTTCCCTTTTCGTCATTATTGGTTTTTATTATTTCTAACGTATATGTTTATACACTGCAACACATCGAAAACTAGGAATAAGGCAGCTACTAAAAACAATGGCTAGACTTTGCGTTGGAGTACCTAGATTTTTCTTGAAAAACACTAGACAATAAGTTTGTTTTTAGGGATTCTTACGTTTTGTAGTCACCGATGAAATCAATACGAAGAACTGAAACATCAGTAATCAAGAAGCAGCCATACTTATTGTGCGTTACTTATCTTTACTTATTGTGTGTTATTTCTGGCTAGTAACAACTGGTTGGAATGCTGAGCCCTAAATTAGAGTTCATGTAATGTCAACTTCATAAAAGTCGCCACAAAAATGTTGCCATATAGGACTGCAATTCTGACAACTAAGCTGAGTGGCAGCTAAACGATCACAGCCTTTGTCATCTGATGGATAGTTGGTCGAGTTCCATAGTATAAAACTAAATTATACTACGGTCGAGTTCTGTAACTAAACTAGTGAACAACGTATCTGAATTTGCAAATCTACAAGAACAAACAATTGATTTTCTTTTATAGTATCAGAAGTTATTAAATTAAATAGCACACCGTAATGTTGTCTGTACAAAAGACGAGACGAGTACAAGTGTTGTAGGAAAGATTTACATACAACCTTGTTACAGGATTGGCCGTGCTGGTGTTCGGTAGGAGAATAGATAATGTTTTCCATCGATGGGAAAACCAATTTGGCTGGCGGGCGTAAACAAATAAAGGAATTCTGGAGTTACGTGTAGCTTGTTTTTCCGCACAGTCAATCTGGTCACAGAATACTCTAAAATCAATAATGATGTCAGAATTCATTTATGACTTGATAGAAAACACAAGGCGTGTGTTTATTTCGTATTTGGATTTACAATTTAGGCGGTTTTAGAGTTAAATCTGTGTGTCCTAGCCGTAATCTGATGTTTTGAATATAAGGGGTAACACAGTTTGTTCCGGGGCGGTTTTTTCAGGGCTGGGGTTGGGGATACGTTTATATATTTATTCAAGTTTTTTAGTAAGGGAGTAAAGATTTTTTTTTAAATTACATTTCCTATCTACTGTTCTTGTCATATAAGCAAGGAATGTTTTGTAGTTTTTTTAGTGTTGTGTACCTAAATATTTAACTCATTACTACTTATAGATTTTAACGAAACAGAAAAAAGTAGACGTATAGAATGGCAAAGTAAAAGGCTTATTCACTTTTAAATTATTTGTTTTTCTTTCTATAGGAAAATGGTCAAGTTTTTTAGTTGTCCCTCATTCACGGTTAATTTATGACAATTCTGTAGTCACCTAAGTTGTGAGAAATATTTTTTCCATCAGGCTTCAGACACGCAAGTTGTTAAAAAATACTAAAGGATGAGCTGTAATCTCGGAATGGACCCAGTGAAGTTCCATTTGACAATAAACTGAAGAATTTCTTTGCGTGTCCACGTAACTGCTGAGTCTGTGGTGGCATCAGTTTCGCGTACATGTCGTCGAAATCTGTTTACTTCTAGCATCAATTGTTCTTTATCAGAGTCACAAGGTTGAGCTTTTCTAATACCATTTCTAAATCATTATCAGAGCCTCCCAGCAAGAATTTTTTGATTTTACAATAATAAATAAATTTACTTATTAGAATTTTTTCCAATGTTTACTTATTTATCTTTTCCAATGTTTCCGACTTTTTCGAGTGTACATCGTTTCTTCGATACAAGTAATCCATTCTATGTATTCTCACGTAGGCTTCCGCGGCCGATGTCCATTATGTTTATGAAGACTTCTTCAGGTATGGACCGCGTCATATAAGACATTTTTGACGCGGTCCATACCGAAAGAAGGCTTCAAAAACATAATAATCTATTCTCTAATTTAAAAGGGAATAAAAACAATGAGTGTGACGTGGGACACATGCCAGAAGTGAGAACTGGCCATCAGTGTCGATTGGCGACTGAACGTGTAAAAGGTTGCTCGTTTCTTTAGAGTAAGAGAGATGTTGCTATAAAGAATTACGATTCAAATACGAGTGAACGGATAATTAAATGTGACGAGGACATAGTAGTGTTTATGTGTGTTTTATTATAAAAAATCGACATTTACAATGAAAATAAACAGATTAATGCCACAAGTCGTATTGTTTTACGTATAGGTACATACATATATAAACAATATTCCTCCTCCTTCTCCTATGGCGCTACAGCCCAAGTCAGGCCCTGGCCTCCACCAATCTTCGCCTCCAATCTACTCTATCCATTGCACAAACAATATTAACAAATAATTTTTTTCAGTCTAACAATATGACGTACGAAATATTTAGTTGAAAAGTAGAATGTGGTATGCGCAGTATAATAATTTTTTATAAAGTATAATTAATTTGTTACAAAAAGTTAAAGAAATTAGTTTTGTGATAGACAGAAATTGATTGTACAAATACCAAATCTTGTTGTTTGGTGCTGCTCTATGGTGGCGGACCTGAGTTAACGCTAATTTAACACGATACATTAAGATGACCTGAAGTTAACGATAATCTAAGATGCTACACTAAATGACCGTAGTGCTGCACTCTGGTGGCGGCCCTGAAGTAAACGTCAAACATTTTGTCGTCAGGTGTGATAAAACGCTAAACAGATTAATTAAAGAATAAGATTATTTTGAATATTTACGTTATTCTTGTAATAGCGTTTAAACATTTAGAATTTGCTCACATTCTATAAAATATATTTTATGCTTTGCTTAAAGTACATATACGTATTTGTGGCAGTAGGGAAATTTTAGGTAGCTATGTGGGGAAAAGAGATTCCGTTGACTGGTAACACTGCTTTTCCTTTTCAGCTACAGTATTTCGTGACGCGTTGAATCAGTTTAGTGACCTAGGAGCGCGAGGTGTACGGGAGTGAGCCATGCACCATAGTGGCGTATATGAAGTTCTCACTTCAAAACTTCTTAGTTATAATGTAGGCTATAAAATGTATAAAATTATTCTATTATAGGAAGATAAAAGATTCTACCGAAGCTATGTTGGAGCTTACACGGTGCCCCCCAAGTTGAAGAGGCTTTGGGGTGCGGGGAACGCCCCTGTCGTTTTCCCCTTTGTCCACCATTGCCTTTATGCATTTGATGAGGCAAAGAGAGCTGTAGGCGGATTTACAAGTATAGAGAATATTAATCTTCTATTAATGTCTAATTCTGTTTCTATCTTTTCACATCGTATTCGTTCTTTCTTCACAGACGCGTTTTACAGTTCCTATAGTGCTACAAGCGACATATTCGTTGCGCATATATTACCCGAGTAACTGGGCATGCGGAAATAACTGGGCAGTCTTTAAATATTAAAAACGCCAAGTGTTGAACACGTGAGCATTAGGTGTAACATGATACCCGTTCTGTCTCTAACCCCCTTTTTTATTTAAAAGCAATTCGCAACGTAAAAACCTTATTTGAATTGCAAAGTGAAGATGGTCAAGCCTAGACGTTCAGGGCCGTTGTGCTCTGGGGATGAGCTTACAACCTTCCGCTTCAAGCGTTTAACATTTATTAGTAATTCCTTCGCCTTGTAAAGAATTAAGATATCTCTTTGTATTATTTAGTAGAAGCGGTTTTGCTCTTTTGTTCTCTTAGTGTAGTCAATTTTTATAGCCTTTACGATTGTAATAGGAATATAATACTTTTTAATACAACTTATAGTGACTACAAAAAAAAAATTGTTCCAACTTTTTCTTTATTGTTAACCTTACTCTCTCTCTCTCTCTCTCTCTCTCTCTCTCTCTCTCTCTCTCTCTCTCTCTCTCTCTCTCTCTCTCTCTCTCTCTCTCTCTCTCTCTCTCTCCTTCTCTCTCTCTCCCCTTCTCTCTCTAAGCAAATGAAGTGAGAGAGTATAAAACAACAGAGCTCAACGTTCGGACGTTTTATGACCAGCAGTAGAGATTAAAGTCAGAGCTTAATTCCGGTTTCCTGAGTTACTAAACTAATGCATACACACATTTCTCTTGGGCAAACAAAGCTGCACTTCCCAATCAGACGTATGAACTACTGTGCATATGTACTATCGTAGGCACAGCTACGGCGAAGATATGTGTTCGATTTCCTGTTGATAATCTTCGAATAACTAGACATTTTGAATATTTTTAATAGTCATGGTACCGCAGCTTGCAGCTGATAAGAAATTGGAAATTATATTGATTAGGGTGTAACGCGTATAAAATACTTTGCGCTTAGTTATGAATTATTTTAAAATTATAAATTCAGACCTGACAAGCACCCAGGATTACACTTAAAAAAATTTACAAATCAAAAGAAAAATACCCTTTATATGTTATTTTGTTAAAATCAAGAATGGAGAAGTAAAAACACAAGGGCTATATGTCTAGGTATATAAAATCTAACAAAGTCTTGAAGCAATAAAGATGACACCTTATTTTACAATATAACTAAAATAAATGTTATCACAAAACTAGCACAAAGTTTCTCCCAGCCACTACAGACGCTAACAGTATTTAGCTAATATTCTGTACAGTTGTTTTAAAACTTTGCCTTAGTTTGCAAACATTTTTCAGCAACTGGAACTAAATCGGTCTACTCGTTCTGTCATGACAGCGAGTCGAAGATTTTCATAAAATCAGCAATACAGGTCCTTAAAAAAAATAAACATTTTAAAATCACGCTGTAGGGTAGGCAAACGTATGGTTGGTCTTCTTGAAGCTGCCATACAAATAGGTTCACTTGTAGAGGCTGTGGAGCATGTGTGAACGGCTCGGCGTTCCAAATGACGCGTTTGGTATTAGGTCTATATTTATACACTAAGCAAAAAACACATTTAAGATTTTTGTTGATGTTTTATGTTCGAAATCGGCTAAACCTAAAATTATAAAGTAACAAATATGACGAACTTACTAAATACTGATGGCGATTAAATGGTCAGAAAACAGAGTCCACATTAGCCATTGTGCTTACTCGTCGATTTTCATGAAACGGTGGAAGACATCTCATTTGAAACTTATAATTATACTACTTACATATCATAATATTGTAATTATCACTTCATATTTTATAATGGTAGATACAATAACAGAGATTTAATTATGCATTGCGCATTTGACTACAAGTATGCTTGACATTTATGTAATTACCTATTGTATGACATGTAAAACCTGGATATTATACCTATTTTTAACAAATTAATGTCTTTATTTAACGGACTGCTGCTCTATTCTTATAATGAATTGACCACAAAGCAAGAAACTGTCAGTGTTTCTGTTTCTGCCTATACATAGTACCTAAGTGCGGGCTGCGCAAGACGATGGGCATGCCCGTCGCCCGCTCGTGTGCTGCATCCCGAGGTTCAAATAGAGCTCCTGCCGCAGGGACCACAGATGATACGTACATAGAACCAAGTGCGGGCTGCGCGAGACGATGGTCATGCCCATCGCCCGCTCGTGTGCTGCATCCCGAGGTTCAAATAGAGCTCCTGCCGCAGGGACCACAGATGATACGTACATAGTACCTAAGTGCGGGCTGCGCGAGACGATGGGCATGCCCGTCGCCCGCTCGTGTGCTGCATCCCGAGGTTCAAATAGAGCTCCTGCCGCAGGGACCACAGATGATACGTACATAGAACCAAGTGCGGGCTGCGCGAGACGATGGGTATGCCCATCGCCCGCGCGTGTGCTGCATCCCGAGGTTCAAATAGAGCTCCTGCCGCAGGGACCACAGATGATACGTACATAGTACCTAAGTGCGGGGTGCGCGAGACGATGGGCATGCCCGTCGCCCGCTCGTGTGCTGCATCCCGAGGTTCAAATAGAGCTCCTGCCGCAGGGACCACAGATGATACGTACATAGAACCAAGTGCGGGCTGCGCGAGACGATGGGTATGCCCGTCGCCCGCTCGTGTGCTGCATCCCGAGGTTCAAATAGAGCTCCTGCATCCCGAGGTTCAAATAGAGCTCCTGCCGCAGGGACCACAGATGATACGTACATAGAACCAAGTGCGGGCTGCGCGAGACGATGGGTATGCCCATCGCCCGCTCGTGTGCTGCATCCCGAGGTTCAAATAGAGCTCCTGCCGCAGGGACCACAGATGATACGTACATAGAACCAAGTGCGGGCTGCGCGAGACGATGGGTATGCCCATCGCCCGCTCGTGTGCTGCATCCCGAGGTTCAAATAGAGCTCCTGCCGCAGGGACCACAGATGATACGTACATAGTACCTAAGAGCGGGCTGCGCGAGACGATGGGCATGCCCGTCGCCCGCTCGTGTGCTTCATCCCGAGGTTCAAATAGAGCTCCTGCCGCAGGGACCACAGATGATAAGTACATAGTACCAAGTGGACAAGAACGTACCCTTTATTAGTACTAGATGTCTGCCTACTATTTACGAAGGTCGTGGACGCTTGTTTTTATGTTGTCCATAGAGAAATATTTTGTATTAAAACGGATAAATTAAGGTGATATTTTTTACTGCAAACACTATTTGAAATTAGATTCCATTGAATATGAGTTTGTTAATATAAGAATATATTTTGAGCCTCCCGTTTGTGTAACAACATTTCCCTTGACTTACTGGTAATCCCCTTCCTTTTGACAGGATTATATTCATAGATATCTTACACTGATACGTAATTTGGACTCCATCAACGAGGACATTGTTTACAAGTGCTATACATTTCTACGAATCATTCAACTGATAATCTTCCATTTGACATTTTCTAGAGTGTTAAGTTTGTCTGCTTATAAATTATAAAATCTTTAGTTTTTCAAATATCATTACTTGATTTTTGTACAAGGTATAAATAAATCATTACTTTATGTTTTAAAACAGATTTTTGTCACTAAACGGAACTTTTAAAACCTTATCCTGAAAACTTTGTTGTAGTGGACATATTGTATTTGCCATAATACCATAGATTTAACTTTTAATTAATCTTGTTTCGTGTTTTTGGCACATTTTGTTCCCGTCTCTTGAAGTTTAATTCGTAGTGTTTTTCATTAATCGTTTATCACTAAAACAATACGTAATTGCACTGCATAGTTTTAAAAATTAAACTATCATAATTTTACAAGGCGTCGGAGATGTGTGTGTGTGTGTGTGTTTGCGCCGCGTATTTATAAATTTATTGTACGTTATTAAAATAATTTCAAAGACGAAGTAAGAGTTGTAATAGAAATGCAAAACATAATCATACTATAATTAAATCAAAATCATAAAATATTTATGTTACTTATATGTATAGTAGATTATTATAAAATCTTTTATTCTCTGGAACACAATACTTTCATGTAACTAAAAAACTCTGTATGTCAATTGAATCTCTTGTGTACTCTTACTCACCATGGGAGATAATTATATCCTCGCCACTACTTGGGTCTGTTACAACTAAAACAACACAACCACTTAGTACAGTATATAGAACGTATTGACTTCGTCTCCATTGTTTCCTTTCAGTCAGAGCCCCCATTGAGTGTAATTCACTTGTTAATGAACCTTTCATTTCGTTTTCTTACGTCGTCTATGAATGCCAAGTTACTTTCGGTTTTTGCGTGAAACGTGATAACATACATTCCCGCACTGAAACGTCTGAAAGAATAAAATGCAAACAAAACATAAAACTGTTGCTTTCCCCAGCTTAGATATTCCAGCAGTGTAGGCTGTTACTATCTGTAAACTTCCTATTCGTTTGTCTACGGACCATTAATATGAATGTCGGTGGTGAGCCTATTCCCTGTTGCCTAGACTACCAATCATTCCTTAGATCGCTGAAGAAGAAGGCTACCGGTTGTTTGTCTAATGTACAAAAATTGTACTAAAAAAAATTAATAAAATATTGACAGACCTCGGTGAAGACACCTTTTGGTAGACTTTAAAACTACATCAGAACAATAAGACAATCATTAACTTTGTGTAATGCCTTATACTTAATCCGAAAATGCTCCTTGAAGTTTTTCAATTATCATTACTTTATTTTGTACAAGGTATAAATAAATCATTACTTAATGGGTAAAATAAATTTTTGTCATTTAACCAAATTTTCAAAACCTTCTAAAACGTTTTTGTAGTGGACACACCTGCTTTTGCCATACTACCATAAATTTAGCTTTTTAATTTATCTTGTTTAGTGTTTTTGGTACATTTTGTTCCCGTCTCTTTAAGTGTAATTTATAGTGTTTTTGAGTAACTGTTTATCACTAAAACAATACGTAAGTGCATTGTATACTTTTAAAAATTAAACTGTCATAATTTCACAAGACCTAGAAAGTGTGTGTGTGTATTTTATAAATTTGTTTCACGTATAAAAATAATTTAAAGAGAGATGTGAGAGTTTTAAATAAAAAGGAAAATCTATTATTATTGGAAAATCTTAAAATATGACATTAATGTTGACAATGAACCAATATAGAATATAGTCGGTTCCACGTTACTTCTAATACTGAACAGTGTCAGTAAGTCACTAACTCGTTCACACACACACACACACACACACACACACACACACACACACACACACACACACACACACACACACACACACACACACACACACACACACACACACACACACACACACACACACACACACACACACACACACACACACACACACACACACACACACACACACACACACACACACACACACACACACACACACACACACACACACACACACACACTTTTTAGATATCATGTTTGTTATGCTGGCGGTCATATCTTTATTTTTTATTTTTTATTTCTACGTGTTACTTACCCAAGCTGGTCATGGAATCTGGGTTTCGTCGAGACATGGCCAGCCAGCCAGTACCTCCGTCAAATAAAAGCTGTATACAGAGTAGGGAGGTAGTAATATAACGTTAAATAATCAAAGTTTTGTAATAACAAAAAATTCATATTTCTAAGAAATTCAAAGATAAAATTGATGTAACTTTTGAGTTACAACTTTGCGTCACACATACATTCGATGTATACATAAATAAAATCATGGATTACATATAAATATTATAAGTCTAACATGAGTATAATAAGTCATATAAAATACACATAGATGTGCAAGTAAATATATATGTGTACGTAAATATTCTTATGTACAAGCGACATCTTGAACCTTTGTAAATGTTAGAAATATTTTGTATATCAAATATATTTTGAATACTAACTGAACAGGAATGGAACTCTTCAAAATGAAAAAAAACGTATACATGAAGGCGTTTATGCTGGAACGCGTATAAAATGATCGCAGCTTTGTAGAAAAGTTAATACATAGTGTAAAACAACAATATAAACTGGCAACATTAAAATATGTAACAAAATTTTGATTAAATCCAAGTTATAAATCAGAATTTATTAAAAAATATGCGGTATTTAATTAAGGACGTCGCCATCCTCCAGTACAATTGAAGGAGATACCCTCTGTTTATTCTAATTAGTAGATCCTCTTTTTAAAGGATTGTCTAAATTACTCGTCTAGATGCAACTAAGGAGCGTTTAAATTACTCATCAGATCTGCTCGTGTAACTGAAAAACACTCTTACCTATCTCACATGCAAGCTGAAGGAACGGAGCTTAATCTACTGTAGTAAAAATTGTCTGAGACACCTGTGGCAGCGACTCACGCTAATGCATTACACCGTGTGGTAACGTAACTCTGATATTGTTTTTTATCATCCTCGATTCCTAATATTTCGTTCGTACGTACTTTTGGCACCACTATTACTGACTCCGCATTAATGAACAGTTTAAATACCTGCGCGGTATTTTCACAAGCTAGATTAGGAACCTACGTACCTTTACGACAAAATTTCTGTTAATACCTCCTATATTATACCTTCCATATTAATATTAAATTAGTATTAATATTATGTTAATTCTACAAATTTAATTTTTCTTTTCTGTTAATATTGTTGTTTATTGTCGTCTAATACTGTTTTCAACAACAGACGTTTCGTCCCCAGCTTAAGTGTTTCAACGATTGAAAGTAGCTGGCAAGATGTGCCAGTACTAGGAGAACTGGCGCACATTTTGCCAGTTACTTACTTTGAATTGTCTGTTGTTCAAAACAATGTTAGACCACGGCCTAATAGTCTGGCAATGAACAACAATATCAACAGAGTTGAGCCGGCCGTGAGAAATTTAGATATTAATGTTCCTTGTTTTGTCATTTGATCCTCCTTGTGAAGGGCATACGCGGCCACTAAAGTCGGTAGCAAATAATACATATTATTGATTACTGTGCATGAAATAATTTGATATTGAACAAAAGAATAAATAGAATAAGAATATTTTCCGCTTTCTGTTTGTTATAAAGAAACTAAGAAAATGACACAATGGTAACTTGGGGTTTTGACGTATTATGAAATAACATCAATAACAATTGAAATTAGAATTTTCCTAATCGATCATCAAATTACTGTTTTAAAAAAAGGGGATTATGGCTGCATTAAGAGTCCTGTTAACCACAAAGCCCTTTGAGATTTTCAAGTAACGAATTGTAGCATTTTGGGAATGCAGGAAATAATTTAATTACCTTACTGATTTTTAACTATGATAAAGTAAGTTTAGGGGTATAGGTCTACCAAATTATACGCAGTATACGTTTCCCGTTATTTTCTAACAGTGTTTCTCAACCTTTTTGTAAAAAAAAATCTTTCTCGCGGACCTCCGTCTACCCCTTTCAACATAAACTCAAGCGCATACCCTTAGACAAATTAATGGTTTTTTACAATTATATTTACACGGTTACCAGTTAAATGATTTGAAGACATATATACAAATAACGTAATTAAAGAATATATTAAAAAATACAATTTCAAGTTCCTGTATGTTTAAATTTGGAACATTTTTATACTCATAGTCATGAATATTGTAACGTCACAGAACGTTCCATAAAAGAAATCATTTATATAGTAAGTTAGCATAAGAGGAAAGTGAGGTGAACAGTATCGAACCCAAGTAGTCCCAAAAAATTGTGTAATTTTGTATAATAATTATTTCTATCAACTTGAAAAAACGACCAAACTATGACTAAGACAAAACCCCATATATATTATTAAAGTGAATAAGAGTGAAAAAACCATAAGACACTATAAGAGAGAGAAATAATGTCAGAATCAACCAAAATAAAGACAATAATTATTAAGTTTTATAACTATGAATAGAGTATTAAAAACTATTTTTTGTGAATGAATGGACATGATCCATTATTATATTATGTGATGTAAATAAAATAAATGTATTAAATGATTTAAATACATTATTAGAAAGAGTTTAAGTTAGAATAAAAATGATATATTTGTTATGACAAAAAAATATTAATGTGTTGGATTTGAGACCATACACCAAGATTTCATGAAAAAATTAATTATTATCAGATTTAAATAAAAACTATATGTAATTGTCAAGCAGACAATAGTGAACAATTTATCTTAAATAAAGGAAGCTGTCAAATGAATAAAAAGCAGTCAAAATAGCCAAAAACAGTGTTAACTAAAAACATGTAATAGGCATCTAATATTGTATAATTTATGAATTTAATGTTGCCAAAATGCAACCAAACTGTATTAGAAAGCTGTAATATGATATAAAGCAATTATACTAATATACCTGACTGACTTTAACATTGTAATAGTCAAGTTAGCAAAATATTTACTTATACCATGTATGGCTGAAGCCAATTATCCAGTACAAAAATAATCATATCTGGCTAAATACTTACATAATACTAACAAAAATAAGATAGAAAGGTATAATACATCAGTATACCTTAATAAGAAACAAACTCAGTTGAAAGTAAAAAGTCAATTCTAAAAGAATTTAACTAATTAGAGTGAGATTTGTCACGCCATAAAAAAGGACATCTCAAGACCAATCAATGATGCTATGTCATCTTGTGATAAATATAATATATGTACAAAGTAACCAGGTATCACAAAAGATAGACAAAATAATAAACTCTGTGTGTACAGTAGTGAAATAATACATATATTAAAGGAAAAGGCTAATCATTGTATTAGAAAACTGACAAGAATCTAGGCCATGAGCAGAGGCTATATAAAATTGTATTTATTTGTGTTTTATCTATGTTAAAATTTGTTTATTTTGTTGTAGGAAAGTAGTAGTATTAGATGTTCAACTTGTGGAAGGAACTTAGTAACTCCACAACAATTTTTGTTATAAAAATTGAGTTTTCAATGACAACAACTCAAGGTGAGGGTTGTATATTGTATTGTTTATTAGACTTAAGTTAATTAGAAACCAATCATATTTAGTATCGCTAGATTCAGTTAAAAACAGGGAATCTAAATGTATTAATGGCATACAAATTGTGAGTACTAATGTAAAACTGTTTGATAAATACCAGTGTAATTTTTGAAATATCCTTTGAATGAAGAATAAGAAATTCATTCTAAAAGCTTCTACGGAAGTGAAAATTGTTCTATGACATTCCATTTCGTTTATTCTCGAACATTCTAGAAAGAATTTTTACACAAATATACCGGAAGTCGATGAAAACAGTCATCCTGAATTAGTATAAAAGCGAGACCAAATTCGACCCAAAAACACTTGAAACTTGAACTCCAGAACTGATGCATCTCACACAACACTGATCAACGCAGCTAAGGCGAAACCGAAGAGGCGAGAAATCGACAAGACACGGCAGGAAGGCTTTTCCCGTACATAGAAATACCGACTGACTTAACCTCAACGAGAATCTTCGCCAAAAGTATCGCTGAAATAGGGCAGCGATACGGCAAATTTTAATAAAAATCACGCAGCCAGAACGTCCACGGCCCAGGAGGGACCAACAATTTTAAATAGAGAACGAATTCTGCTGTGTTCGCATTGACTGACTAACTTGACAAAAAATCCCCTTTCACGTAAACATACAATACACAAAGCCTTCCTCAACACTGCATGGGAATCAGCGCTGCGGTGGCAGATTTCTGAATCAACGCTAAACAGATGATTCGTAACGGCGGCGTTTGAACGATATTCTACTGCCAAACGTTTTTACAAAAGTGCGGAAAAAGTAAACGATCGCAAAATTTGACTTTAAATAGATTCAGTGTATACCCGAAGAGGCGAGATTGAGAAACTACCCGCAAGGAGTGTCCAGTGCGAGAATAAATAACCATTGGAACGTGAGTTACCAAAATTAAAGTCATTTGTTACCTGGTTACATTTATCACACAGTTGTACTTCACACGCCACACATACACCTTCAAATCACTTAGTTTTTTCTTGTAAGGCATCTAATTGATATGTCTTGGTAGTTCAAAGGAGTCACGTCCTGAGAGTAAAGATTTTTCACATATTAAACTCATGCTTTTCAACTGAGTCAAAATCTGAAATATACTAGCCGATACTTGATTGGATATATAAAAAATTGTCAATAATAATAACTTGTAAAATTTTTTCTCTGCAATTTTATAATTTTTTTTTTTATGAATGTTAGTCCTTCAGACGATTTGTTTGTTTTTAAAGAACCATTAAACTTAACTGATTTTTCCAAGCTAAACTGACTTGTTTAAATTTTTTCGTAGATTTAAAAATTTTATCAATCACATTTTTTTCTTGGAACAAACGTTTCCAAGTGGCGCCCACAAAAAGCATAGTATTAAGTTGTATTACAGGACTACATCACTGCAGAGGATCCAGTCAACAGAGTAAGTAACAAAAGTGCGCGGAGGTAACGCCCG
Organism: Magicicada septendecula; assembly: GCA_034769895.1. Taxonomy (NCBI): domain Eukaryota; kingdom Metazoa; phylum Arthropoda; class Insecta; order Hemiptera; family Cicadidae; genus Magicicada; species Magicicada septendecula. Next base: position 465,194,799 of record CM068369.1, read on the forward strand.
ACATTTTACAACACATACACATTACTTTACACCCACTACTTGTTTTTCTATAAATTGGCAGCCCAACTAGTGAGGCTTGAAAAAGACGTAACAAGCTCGGCAACTACCAACATATTAAAATGCCGCAACCAAAGGGAAAAAAGGTGAAGAAGACTGTGGAACCCGAGTTAAGTGTGGAAGACGGAGAGGCAGTACAAATAGAGGAAACGGAATTAGAACCGCCCACACTAGAAATGGAGAGACCGATACAAACGGCAGACGAATTAGAGGAGCAAACGGGAGAAGAACCCATACAAATGGTAGAACAGACAGAGAAACCCGAACCAGAAAAAATAACAGCAAGCGTTGATATGAATGCAATAATGGTGATGCTCCAAGAAATGAATAAAAATAGACAGGAAGACTAGGCGGAAATAATAAAATCCCTGAAAGAGGATATAAATAAAAATAGACAGGAAGATAAGGAGGAGAATAATAAAAATATGGGGAAATTAGACAAAAACATAGAATCTTTAAGGGAGGATATAACCGAGAAAATAAATGATAATGGGAAAAAACTGGAGATATTTCAGGAGGAGAACAAAAAAAGCATAGAGTCCCTGAAAAAGGAAATTAGCATAAAGTACGAAACAGTAAACAAAACGATCAATGATAATAAGATCGATAGTGACAGGAAGGTCGAAAACATGGAGAAACAATTGGAAAGGTTACGGGAGGGAAACAATACACGTTTCGAAAAGATAGAGGAACGAGCAGTAGAGACCAAACAAGATGTTATAAATCTCGAAAACAGGGTAAGGCAGAACCAAGACGCCATCATGCAGGAGGTGGGAGAAGTCCAGAAAGACGTTAGCGAGAGGAGGCAGGAAACATATGACATCGCTAACAGGCTGGATGAAGAGATAAAAACTAACAAAAATAGTATACTGGAAATAGACCAGAGAGAGAAAAACCTGCAGGAAAGATTAGAGGCGCTGAGAGACGCACCAATACTAAACACTCATACGTGTCATGGTGAAAACAGGGAAGTAATCAACTTCCAGGACTATCGACGAAACCCAATGGAATTTTTGGAAAGAATGGAGGAGTTTATTGGGAGAAATAGAGAAACAAGGTGGGACAGGATAAGAGAGATGCTTGACGAGACGTTTAAAAATACTAAGGATAACTGGTGGATAGCGGTACGACCCGAAATAACGAATTTAGCAGAGTTTAAACGCCAGTTTAAGGAAAAGTATTGGTCAGAGACCGCACAAAACAGGGTAAGAATGGACATTTTCTATGGCAAATACGACGCGTCCTATGGACAGTCCCCGACGTCTTATTTCCTGGGAAAGGTATGTTTAGCACGGAAGTTGTACCGCCGATCCCAGAAGAATGTTTGGTAAGGCAGTTAGCTGGACATTACAGCTATGGGATCAAGGATGCCCAATTATACCAACAGATTAGCAAAATAGCCGATCTGGCCAAATTATTGGAAAATTGCGAATCCACAGGAAGGTTCCAGGATTACCAACCCCCCAATCGTAAGGCAGAGTACAACAACAATAATAACTGACCAAACCGGAATGGAGGTGGGAACGGTAATAATCTAAACACCAATAATCAGAATAATAATATCCCACCAAATGGCCGGAATGATAATACTCAGGGCCCAATTAACCGCAACTATCCGGGACCAAACAGAGGTAATTACACCGGTAATAACTACGGTAGGAACTTCCACCAGGGAAACGGTTATCGCGGGAATAATTATAGAGGAAGTAATTATGGTCAACGTAATGGTTATCGCAACGGGGGAAACCAAGGAGGAGGCGATAGGAGAAACCAAAATGAATATAGGCCCCAGGTAAATTATACAATGGCCAATAACCGACGGCCATATCCACTTAATGTACCCACTTACATGTTTTACCCACAACAGGCGCCAGGTAGCCAGGGTAACACGGCGAATAGCCAACCTATTAACGGTAATCCCGAGGTCAGGCAGGAAACACAGACGGGTCAGCAACCCAATGTTCCGGGAGACCGGGCCAATGAGACAGTGGCTCATTTAAACTAAACGCGGCAGTGAAAAAGGAAAACCGCCCTTCACTGAACCAATATTATGGGGTGACAAACGACGAAAATAGACAGGACGAAGACGGGACTATATTAAGAATAAATAATTACCTTAAGGTTTAAGAGAGGAGTTATTAGAAGAAGGTGATAATATCATTAAAAATAGTAACCAAGGGAATAATAGTATCGTGCAGATTAAAGCATGTATCAATGGCATAGAAGCGATACTACTCATTGACACGGGGTCAAATGTGTCACTTATCGATAGCATTGAGTTAGAGCGGATTAAACAAAATAGTAATTTACCAATACCCACTCTACCGATAAATAACATTATTTTAGTCGGAGCAACGGGGAGGCAAAATAAATCAATAAAGAAACAGGTGTCATTAGAGATGACTAGTAATGGGGTAACAATACCAATAGGGTTATTAGTGGCGAGTAATTTACCCATGAGTATACTAATAGGCTGCGATATACTTAGGCCATACAATGCTGTAATAGATTTGGAAAGTAAGGTGATAACTTTTAAGACTAACAAGGGGATTTGGACCAATAATTTAATCGATGTCCAAGGAAGTGGTACAGACAATACACCTTATCAAGCGATAGTGAACCATTATTATTGTACCGATCGTCCAATCAATATGCCATTATATCGGGAGGAAAACCCAGAGTTGTGGTTAGAAAAGTTAGAAGAAATACGGGATTTCCAAAGGACGAAAGCAAGTGGTCTGATCAGCGAAAAACAGGCGGAACAACTAATCGAGGTATACAACCATTATAAACACATATTCTCGAACGCTCCAGGTAAAGCCAGAGATTATCAGTGCACCATAAAATTCAAAACTCCGGTGGAATTTAACAGGAAATCGTACCCGATCGCATACTCGCTAAAGAATGAAGTCAGGGAAGAATTGAACAGGATGATAGAGGACGACATAATCGAGTATAGTCATTCGCCCTTTACCAGCCCAATCATAGCGGTGCCAAAAAAGAACGGAAAGGTACGTATATGTCTCGATGCTAGGGAGATCAACAAAATGATTGTTAACGACCGCACATCACCTGGGGAGATAGAGGAGATATTAAAAAAGTTCCACGGAATCAGATATATAAGCTCATGGGATACGGTATGCGGATACTGGCAGATAGAACTCCACCCTGATAGTAGGAAATATATGGCATTCATATTCGAGGGCAGAAACTATCAGTTTAAGCGGTTACCTTTTGGCTTAATAAATTCTGTGGCGGTGTTTGTAAAGATAATGGACAGAATATTGGGGCAGGAAGTACTGAAGTTTACGACAGTGTACGTCGACGACCTACTGGTGACTTCAGCGAATTGGGACGACCATTGTAATAGGGTTGAACAGGTGCTACAGAAATTATCAGAGAATAATATCACCCTCAAATTAGACAAGTCCCAATTCATTGCAAATGAGGTGAAATTTTTAGGATTTAATTTAACAGAACAAGGGATTACTCCATCCAAGGAAAAGGTAGAGGCCATACAGAAGTTCCCCACCCCAAAGAATAGGAAACAGCTGCAGTCATTTTTAGGAATCTGCAACTATTACAGAAAGTTTCGGTCCAATTACTCAGAACTAACTGCCAGGTTCCAAAAGCAGTTATCAGCTAAAGACAAATGGACTTGGGGACCAGAGCAAGATGGAGTGCTCAATATCATAAAGGAAAAGTTTTTAGAAACAGTAATGTTGCATCATCCCGACTTTACAAAACCATTTTTTCTAAACTGCGATGCCAGTAACGTGAGTTTAGGTGCAGCCCTCTATCAGGAAGATCAGGACGGTAACCATTTAGTAATTAGCTTTGCTAGCCGCGTGCTGAACAGTTGCGAACGAAACTACAATACTACCGAAAAAGAACTGTTGAGTGTAGTTTTCGCATGCGGTAAATTTAGGACATATATATTAGGGTACCCCATAACAGTTAGAAGCGACCACAAATCTATATCATTTTTAAAGCATTGTAAACTGAACCACGGAAGGCTGACTAGATGGGTTTTGGCCTTGCAAGAGTACAATATCACATGGGAATATATACCCGGCAAACAGAACGTAGCCGCCGACGTCTTATCTCGCGTCAATATACCAGACCAAACCTTTGACGGCGAAAAGGAACAATTATCCAAGGTTTACCACATTATTAAGAGCAGGGAGGATTTAAAAGATATTTTGCACGAAATAAAGTCACAACAAGAGGCCGATCCGAAATTAGGAGATATTAGAAAAAGGGTACAGGAAGGCGATGAGGTCATAAACAGATTTTATTGTATTCACGACGACACTTTGTTTATTAGGAATACCCCGCAACAAGAGAATTGGAAATTAGTGATTCCACCAGCGATAGAGAGACCGCTAATAATCGACTATCACGATAGGTACGGACATATGGGTGCCTTTAAAGTAAGGAAGGCATTGGAAGAGGCATTTTATTCATCAAGGGGATGAATAAAAAGGTGCAGCTGGCGATACGGTCGTGCGATATTTGTCAAAAAGTAAAGTGTGATAACGAGAGGAAGGAAGGGGTCATGATACCCATATTATCTGCCGAAAAATTGGAAAAGGTATTTCTCGATATCTGCGGACCCTTTCCACGCAGCGCTGGGAGACACCAATATAAATTTATCATAATCATTTTCGACCACTTTAGCAAGTATACAAAGCTATACCCAATAACTAGGGCAACGACCAGGAAAATAATAGACATAATAATCAAGCGTTATATAATGGAAGTGGGCCGGCCGTATTCTATAATTACGGACCACCGTACTCAGTTTAGGGGAAAACTTTGGAAGGAAAGCTTGGGAGAACACGGAATAAAAACGTACAAGACGTCCGTATATCACCCGAATAGTAACCCAGCCGAGAGAGTGTTAAGGGAGGTAGGACGGTTACTAAGAACATACTACCATAACGAGCAGAAAAGATGCATGAATATGTAGCCTCTACCGAGGATTTTCTCAATTTCTCGCACCACAATACCATCGAGATGTCGCCATACACGGTTATGTTCGAAAGACCCCCACCACGAGAGATAAAAGAAATTATTAATTTTCCCGACGAACCCGCATACCAATTTGAAGGGGCAAAATTTTATAATAAGGTGTTAGAAAAAACGGAACAGCAGCGGAAAAAATATATGAAATCACAGCCTAAGGCAATTAAATATGAGGTAGGTGAAAAGGTGTTAGTTAAAAATAGAGAATTGCCCAGTGCTATACAAGGCATAACGAGGAAATTGCTACTCTTATATACAGGGCCTTTCACGATAACCAGAGACAATAAAAACAATACCTACGAGGTAACTGACACAATTAGGAACAAGGTAAAAGGTACGTATAACCAGACTTCATTAAAAAAGTACCATGATTAAAAAAATCGCAAGTCGAATACTCAATCAGTGACCAAGTACCATGACCAAAAACCAAAGTCAAATACAGCATCATAGAGAAGGTACCTTGACTAAACGTGTTAACGTGAATTTTTTAACTTAGCCATAATTAGAAAGGAGGTAGAGATTATTAAATGAATATAAATATTATTGTATAGAGATTATTATTAATAAATATTACGAGATGGACACATTCCATCATAGGCAAGATTTATTTCCAATAGCCAAGTCAACGTATATTTACCAGCTTACCCGTACTTAGAGAAGGAGAGAGATTATTAATAAATAAATATTACGAGATGGACACTTAGTAAAGGAGAAAAGAAGGAGAAATACTATCATATATTTGATACTAAATGGAAATGATAAATGAAAAATAAAAAAAAAAGGGAAAACAGTGTGTTACATAAGGAGGTAATGATGAATATAAATATAGCTATTAACATTGAATGATTTTAAACGATAATTTAACCTGCGGAGAACGATATATTAATATAATTGTGAATTAATCAGAAGAGTTTAAGAAAGGGAATTTATGTGTAGGAGCCTATGATCTTTGAATATTGTATTTTTTTTATTATTATTATTATTTGTTGCAAAGGTGGAATTATTATTTTCTGAACAGGGATGTGTTGCCTCTGATTTCAGTAGTTATAGATAGGAAGGGCAGAGAATGTATGCCATAGCGAGCCACTCTGACTCCCAACCCTCTATGTAAGTTAGGGAATTATATCAAAGATTAATTATATAACATCAAGGTAAAAAGGAAAGGAATAGGTGATACGACAAAGAACGAACTAGGAATATTGAGTTGGATTAATATATTAAAGGAGTAGTACAGGAATTTAATTATAAGATAAAAGAATGAGATATAAAGAAGCTAATAAAGGGTTAATATAGAGATGATAATTTCATCAAAACCAAAGATATGTTTTTCCAAAATTATCAACTTTAACGGTGAGGCATATGTAACGTCACAAAACGTTCCATAAAAGAAATCATTTATATAGTAAGTTAGCATAAGAGGAAAGTGAGGTGAACAGTATCGAACCCAAGTAGTCCCAAAAAATTGTGTAATTTTGTATAATAATTATTTCTATAAACTTGAAAAAACGACTAAACTATGACTAAGACAAAACCCCATATATATTATTAAAGTGAATAAGAGTGAAAAAACCATAAGACACTATAAGAGAGAGAAATAATGTCAGAATCAACCAAAATAAAGTCAATAATTACTAAGTTTTATAACTATGAATAGAGTATTAAAAACTATTTTTTGTGAATAAATGGACATAATCCATTATTATATTATGTGATGTAAATAAAATAAATGTATTAAATGATTTAAATACATTATTAGAAAGAATCTAAGTTAAAATAAAAATTGTATATTTGCAATAACAAAAAATATTAATGTGTTGGATTTGAGACCATACACCAAGATTTCATGAAAAAATTAATTATTATCAGATTTAAATAAAAACTATATGTAATTGTCAAGCAGACAATAGAGAACAATTATCTTAAATAAAGGAAGCTGTCAAATGAATAAAAAGCAGTCGAAATAGCCAAAAACAGTGTTAACAAAAAACATGTAATAGGCATCTAATATTGTATAATTTATGAATTTAATGTTGCCAAAATGCAACCAAACTGTATTAGAAAGCTGTAATATGATATAAAGCAACTATACTAATATACCTGACCAACTTTAACATTGTAATAGTCAAGTTAGCAAAATATTTACTTATACCATGTATGGCTGAAGCCAATTATCCAGTACAAAAATAATCATATCTGGCTAAATACTTACATAATACTAACAAAAATAAGATAGAAAGGTACAATACATCAGTATACCTTAATAAGAAACAAACTCAGTTGAAAGTAAAGTCAATTCTAAAAGAATTTAACTAATTAGAGTGAGATTTGTCACGCCATAAAAAAGGACATCTCAAGACCAATCAATGATGCTATGTCATCTTGTGATAAATATAATATATGTACAAAGTAACCAGGTATCACAAAAGATAGACAAAATAATAAACTCTGTGTGTACAGTAGTGAAATAATACATATATTAAAGGAAAAGACTAATCATTGTATTAGAAAACTGACAAGAATCTAGGCCATGAGCCGAGGCCATATAAAATTGTATTTATTTGTGTTTTATCTATGTTAAAATTTGTTTATTTTGTTGTAGGAAAGTAGTAGTATTAGATGTTCAACTTGTGGAAGGAACTTAGTAACTCCACAACAATTTTTGTTATAAAAATTGAGTTTTCAATGACAACAACTCAAGGTGAGGGTTGTATATTGTATTGTTTATTAGACTTAAGTTAATTAGAAACCAATCATATTTAGTATCGCTAGATTCAGTTAAAAACAGGGAATCTAAATGTATTAATGGCATACAAATTGTGAGTACTAATGTAAAACTGTTTGATAAATACCAGTGTAATTTTTGAAATATCCTTTGAATGAAGAATAAGAAATTCATTCTAAAAGCTTCTACGGAAGTGAAAATTGTTCTATGACATTCCATTTCGTTTATTCTCGAACATTCTAGAAAGAATTTTTACACAAATATACCGGAAGTCGATGAAAACAGTCATCCTGAATTAGTATAAAAGCGAGACCAAATTCGACCCAAAAACACTTGAAACTTGAACTCCAGAACTGATGCATCTCACACAACACTGATCAACGCAGCTAAGGCGAAACCGAAGAGGCGAGAAATCGACAAGACACGGCAGGAAGGCTTTTCCCGTACATAGAAATACCGACTGACTTAACCTCAACGAGAATCTTCGCCAAAAGTATCGCTGAAATAGGGCAGCGATACGGCAAATTTTAATAAAAATCACGCAGCCAGAACGTCCACGGCCCAGGAGGGACCAAGATTAAATAGAGAACGAATTCTGCTGTGTTCGCATTGACTGACTAACTTGACAATAAATCCCCTTTCACGTAAACATACAATACACAAAGCCTTCCTCGACACTGCATGGGAATCAGCGCTGCGGTGGCCGATTTCTGAATTAACGCTAAACAGATGATTCGTAGCGGCGGCGTTTGAACGAGATTCTACTGCCAAACGTTTTTACAAAAGTGCGGAAAAAGTAATGATCGCAAAATTTGACTTTAAATAGATTCAGTGTACACCCGAAGAGGCGAGATCGAGAAACTACCCGCAAGGAGTGTCCAGTGCGAGAATAAATAACCATTGGAACGTGAGTTATCAAAATTAAAGTCATTTGTTACCTGGTTACATTTATCACACAGTTGTACTTCACACGCCACACATACACCTTCAAATCACTTAGTTTTTTCTTGTAAGGCATCTAATTGATATGTCTTGGTAGTTCAAAGGAGTCACGTCCTGAGAGTAAAGATTTTTCACATATTAAACTCATGCTTTTCAACTGAGTCAAAATCTGAAATATACTAGCCGATACTTGATTGGATATATAAAAAATTGTCAATAATAATAACTTGTAAAATTTTTTCTCTGCAATTTTATAATTTTTTTTCTATGAATGTTAGTCCTTCAGACGATTTGTTTGTTTTTAAAGAAGCATTAAACTTAAATGATTTTTCCAAGCTAAACTGACTTGTTTAAATTTTTTCGTAGATTTAAAAATTTTATCAATCACATTTTTTTCTTGGAACAAACGTTTCCAAGTGGCGCCCACAAAAAGCATAGTATTAAGTTGTATTACAGGACTACATCACTGCAGAGGATCCAGTCAACAGAGTAAGTAACAAAAGTGCGCGGAGGTAACGCCCGACATTTTACAACACAAACATTTACACAACACCCACTACTTGTTTTTCTATAATATTCTTAAAAATTAATAGGCAGAAATATGGCATCACCTTTTGAAATATTGATACACGTGAGACTTATTTTTCTGTATTAAAGTATAAGTTTGTTAAAAAACGTAAGTGTCTAACAATGGTTTTGTTTTTTAGATACAAACATTGTTAAATATTTTACCAAACACGTGTAAAAATAGAATAATACATAAGATATTAAGTAGTTATTAAAAAAATAATACCAATGAATAGGTTTTTTTTTAATTTCGAACAAACCTGAAATTTAAAAATGTTTCTTCCTTTCATTAATGTGACATTTGTTTCTGTATACCACACGCTAGCCTTTTAAAACGAGGTAGAATTTCTTTGTTGATTGCCAACCGCATTCTTCTCGCCTCCAGGTTCTCATGAAGTAAACGGTTCATCTTCCTTGATTTCACTTTGGTCACAGTTGAAAATCCCACATCAGAGAGCCAGATAGTTGAAAGTGGGAATAGTTTATATAACGCTATTTCTGATAGAGATGGATACTGAGACGTTTCTACAAACTTCGAATCAACGTTCGTTACATTCTGCATAGTTTTTTGTTGCCCATGAAAAGCCGTCTTTTGTCTGAGAAAAATTCTCGAGGCTTGTGCTTGAGAACTGAATGGGAAGCTTCCAATTGACGTTATAATTTTTTTGATTTTATTGATTCTTTTGACAGTCTTATTCCACAATTCACACTTTGGATGGTGAGCTCCAGTAACGGACTCATAAAAAAATCATATAAGAATCATCGTACATACGATATTTACTGTTTGTATTTGTTTAAAATGAGGTCTACTGGTCTGGGTAACCTCTTCAACACAGTCACCACTTACTTGGTCATAAGTTTCGTTATGTGGTTCATTAAACAGAGAAACTACAACTGTTCCACTTATTTTCCCAAACTTTTTTTTCAAAAAAAAAAAAAAAAAAATGTAACAGCGTGTTCTATTTACTTATTGTGACAGAAAAAATTCCTTAAAATTACTGAAATATCACGCAAGCAGAATAACAGGGAACAGAATACGTTATGCGTGTAACTATTTGACAATGCTGCCACCCGAAATATATCCCTTTAGCGAGAAATAATTACCACTGGAACGATGTATCGTTGTTCTGTAGCTAAGTTAAAATTTACTTAAACGTTAGTTACTGTTTATCCCCATGATATTTGTATGTTCAACGGATAACGTAATTAATACCGTGTTGAGTATGAACGAAAGGTTAATAACAAAAGGTGTTAATTGAAAAGCTGTTAGTAAAACGATTATTAACAGTTTATCTTTATTCTCCAGACCCCCTACCTACATGTGGCGGACGCCCGATTGAGAATCACTGCTCTAACACACTGTTCCGAACCAGTAGCTAGGGCAGTACTTTACTGAGTTGCTAGCTCAGTAGCTCAGTAGTAGGGGGTCCATCTTGTGTTGTGGGCTCGGCTCAAGGTAGGTCAAGCCAACGACTACTCTCTGTTATAGGGGAAATACAACATTCTGTCTATGATACGCGGGGCTAAGATATTGTAGATCGTCACTACACATGGTTGAATGCAAACTGGGTTTTCTTTGGCTATGGTGTGGTGTGATCTGCACTACGACTGAAGGAAGCAAAAGCCAGAGCCCTGAGGGATGATGACGGCGGTGGTCAGAATCAGAATGAATATTAGAAGAGGGTGTGTCCACTCTATCCATCAGAAAACAAACTAGAAGGATAGAAGCTGCTTAGACGTGTTCTTTTGTAATTATTTGTGTCTGTTCAGTACCCTTTCTTATACAATGAAATCATCTTTGTCCGACTCCATTCTTTTATAATTTTGTTTTGTATCTCGGATGTAAAGTAAGCTATGAGTCTGAATCTGATGTAAAAGACAAGACAAATAAATTTAAGAATACGTAGAACAATACATTGAATCTTAGAAATGAAACAAGGTACACCAGAAGAATTACTTTATAAGACAATTGCAAGATACAAGACGAAAGATCGATTGACAAAAGCGGTGCTAAAATATAAAGCCATTGGTAGAAGAAATGTGGGTCTTCCGAGGATGAGATGGGTGCCGATACACATTTATAGAACTTAGTTCTTGTAGTGAAGGGGAAGAACAAAAATACGAAGTATGTTATAAATGTGGTTTTGTGGACATGGAATAAACATTGAACTCATTTTGTTGATATTATTTTGTTGGGGTCATTTTCTGGAATATAGGCTACTTCAGTGGACGAGGGTTGAATTTCCACATAGTGCGAGCGCGCGCGCCTGTTTTGTACAAGATGCCCGTAGATGCTTATCTTAAACGTACGAATTATAATTGTCATTTAATGTTTCTATTTAAATATAAGGAAAAATGTTAATAAAATGATAACGATGTTGGTGATTATGATAAAGATACAACAACAACAACAACAACAACAACAACAACAACAACAACAACAACAACAACAACAACAACAACAACAGCAGCAGCAGCAGCAGCAGCAGCAGCAGCAGCAGCAGCAGCAGCAGCAGCAGCAGCAGCAGCAGCAGCAGCAACAACAACAACAACGACCATCATCATCATAATTAACATAATATTATAGTATGATAATTTATTAGAATTCGAGAGGTTAATTTTAATATGTTGTGTGTCGTTTGAATCTACCTTTATCCTCCCACACCTCGAGTAAGGGGTATTCTGGTGGTATGGTGTCTGGTCACAAACGTACACACCTAACTACTAAATAGGAAGTATTGATTTTATCTCCATGAATTCAATACTATTTCCTTTCGGCCAGAGACCCTTTCGAGGGTCGTTAAACTGTTAATTAAGCTTCTATCTTCTTTCGTTATCTTCGTCTTTTAATGTTATTAGACTTGTACTTACTATATGTGAGTATGTTTGTGATCGTTAAATGTAAATTGTACGTAATGTACTCTTCATTATTTTATAAAATCGGAGACTTGTAAAATAAAGGAACAAACAATAATATTCAAATAATTCACATAGTGAAAGCGGGTTGAAATTAAAACAATATCTGAACTTTGTTTTTTTTTCTAGGTACACTATTTGAGCAATGTACACTGCTACGTTTGAGATTGTACTCAAACTATCGATTGGTATGTACATAGTTAGATGTGAAGCAACTGTGGCAGTGCGTCTCGTAATATAGGGTAAGTCTGTGAATGTGTGTTTTGTGAGGCGACAGATATCGACAACTAAGTCGAAAGGCGATTCCGTAGAGTACGGCGAATTCCAGAATCAATATCTAGGTACTCCAGATTGGAGTCGACTAACTTTGTCTCCATTAATTTTACCGTTGCTGCTTGTGAGAACCAGAGATCAGAGTAAGATAAAGCACTTTTACCTATCCTTGTTCCGAAGACCCGATCCAGAAGCTGGTTGGATATTAACGTTAAGAAATTATTAAGAATGTAACACTGACTTACAGTACTGTATTAGATTAATTAACGGAATAATTTGCTGTTAATGGGGGCCTTAATAGACCAGTTAGTATGTCTGTTGCCTACTAGTTTAGTGGGTTCCGGTTCAATTAGCAAGCAAAATATAAAATAAAAGTGCATTTTATCAGTTCATTCTGTGAAAAAATATTTATGGATTGCTGGAGCGTAGTGCTGGTCACAGTATGTATGCTAAACGCTTAACGTAGGCGATCCGCATTGCTGGAGCGTAGTGCTGGTCACAGTATGTGTGCCAAACGCTTAACGGGAGCGTAGTGCTTGTCACAGTATGTGTGCCAAACGCTTAACGTAGGCGATCCGCCTGCTTCGCATACCTAAGATATTTCGGAGAAAAAGGAGCCATTATTTTTATTCATCATCATCATCAAGAGCACTACAACACTGGGTGGGTCCTGGCCTGCTGGAGGAGACCTCGCTAACGGTCTCTGTCCGATCTAACCATCCTCCAGTTGTGGATTTCTGCCCTTTCTGCTTTCTGCTGCACTCCAACTCGACGCCTCAGTCTTCCCACTTTCCTTTTGCCTTCTGAGTCATACAGGAAAAGACGCTACACAACGTCCTGATAACATGACCTGCCTACGTAAGCTATCCTATCTTCATCTTTTTTATTATGGTCGTATAGTGTAGCAGGTTATTTAACTCCTTCATTAGATCTTATTCTCCAAACACCTCCCTCCTTCACTGGCCTATATTATATTCGTTTCAGTATTTTCATCTCAAATATTTTCAGCGCATTCTCAAAGCTTCTGCTCAGAGCGCTTGTCTCTGATGCATGGGTATCCGATGCAAGGGCAGTTTTTTGCCCTTGACAGAACTTTTGACTCAAATTTCCTGTGTAAGGTGAAGTAAGCTCTGTTAGCAAGAACAAGTCTTCCCTGGAATTCCTCCTACTTATTGCATTATTTGTATTACTTGATCTTAATTCGTTCTCTAACTATTTGTTGTCCCACCCCATCATTAAGAGTATTAAAATGGACACACCACACATTCACCACCCGCCTACCCACAAACATACGCACATAAACACTCATAGACACGCAAACTAGTGACTGACATAAACGGTAAAACGCTTATTATTACCATATTATTCTTTCTACTATTTATAAGCAGTGAAGTTGTCAAGAAATCAGTTTCATTCAACAGAAGGGCAATATTACTTCCAACGCAAACGTGTAAATCCGCTATATTTGCACATACCTTTAATTAGTGGCTTACTTGTGTGCCTATGTTTGTACGCGCGTGTGGATTTGCATTTAGCGTACTCTGTGTTAAACGAGCAGTCTACTATAGTCGCTAATAGTTACAATTCTGAGAAACGAAATTAGCTGCTCAGTGGAATCACAACCGTTACATGTAGGTAGACGAATCAACCCGTTGTCTTTGTTTACACAATCCGATCAGGCAAATCGGCTGCGAGAACGTTGTTTCTGAAAATGGAGTTATTTGAATAACAAAATAAATATTCAACTGTCGTGTGGACAGCCAGTTTTGTAGAGTTTATCAGTGATTATTCTCAGCCGATGAGAAAAATGTATGATTGTATACTGGTGTTTGTAACGTGTGTGAAATATGCAAATCTGTGCTCGATACATGTGGTGTGTGAGTTGGATTTAAAATATCTTTATTTTGAAGAAAATTTAGTACATTTGGAAAAATTAATACTAAATACGTTTAAAATATTAGATTCCGGTATCTTACTATTTCCTTTGTGGTATTGGTACAGGAAAAATTGACTGTAATATAAAGGAAAAATCCATTACCCAATGAGGATTTGCACAGACGTTGCCCGTAGGTTATATTTTGCAAAATCGTTGAACTCACAGTTCGATAGAAAACAGGAATTTTTTATTGGTCTGAAAAGGCCAAAAATGGGGATGGTTGTGAATCTCTGATAAAGACGTATTTTAGTTAAAATGACTATGACTTGCTGAAGTTTTCAAAATTTTAACAATTTATTTTTCCTTTCCTGGTCGAATTGACTAAGATATGGCCGCTTAAAGATAAAACATTTTTGCTTACATTCACAAATGCACAATTTCGATTGTATTCTTACAATTAGCTAAACACTGTAAAATCAGAAAAATGAATTATTTTTTTTTAAATTTGCGTTTATTTTCTATAATTCGTTTTTTATGTGAAATTTCGTTTTCTGTGCAATGAAAATTGGCTGAGACATTTAAATATTTCCGTGTCCTCAAAGTATGTGTGTAGTTTTATTACATATTAACAATAATTTTAAAATGAATAATCTCAAGCAAAAGTAAACTCCGCCATTTAACAGTCTATAAAAATATCCTTAATTTGGCTTTTTACTTATGCTTTCAAGTTAATTATTAACGGAGTTACAGCAATTGCAAGACTTTAACCTCACAATTAGTCAAAGCTTTAGTGAAAGCTTCCTCTTGGGGGGAAATTCAATTTAATATTATGTAGATTATAACAAAAAGAAAGAGACGTGTGTCGTGTTTTGTTTGTGTCGTCGTGTTATGTGTCGGGCGTTACACTCCGCGCACTTTTTATTACTTACTGATGACTGGATCCTCTGCGATGATGTCGTCCTGCAAAACAACTTAAGCTACTATGTGTTTGTGGGCGCCACTTGGAATCTTTTGTTCCAAGAAAATGTTATTAAAATTAAAATTTTGAATTCTTAGCAGTTAGTTTAATTCTATGAAAAAATGTGAACAAGACAGTTTGAGTTTGAAAAAATAAAGTATGTTTTAATGAATCTTAACAAATCGTCTGAAGGACTAACATTCGTGAAAAAATAAAATTGCAGAGTTACAAAAAATTATAAATTATTATTGACAAGTTTTTTCTCCAATCAAGTATCGGCTAACAAAAATTTTATTTTACTCAGTTGAAAAGCATGAATTTAATGTATGAAAAATCTTTACTCTCAGGACGTGACTCCTTTGAACTACCAAGACAGATCAATAAGATGCTTTACAAAATTTAAGTGATTTGAAGGTGTGTGGCATGTGTAGTACAACTGTGTGACAAATGTAACCAGGTAAAAAGATGACTTTAACTTTGTCAACTCACGTTCCGATGGGTAATTATTCTCGCACTGGACACTTCTCTCGGGTAGTTTTCAATCTCGCCTCTTCGTGTTGACGTTCCTTGTGCACTGAATTTATTTAAAGTCAAAAATGCGATTTTTTAAAACTTCCGCACTTTCGTAAAACAGTTTGGCAGTAAATTTACGCTTGAATCCCGCCGCCGGCGATCAGCTGTCCGCGTTGTTTCTCAAATTAGCCGCCACAGCGCTGATACTCTTCCTGCAGTTTGATAGAAAGGCTTTGTGTATGTTACGTTATGGGGATTTTGTCAAAGTCAGTTTATCTTAGCGAATACAGCAGAATTGATTCTCTATTAAAATTTTGGTCCCTCCTGGGCCGCTGATATTCTGGCTGCGTGTGTTCTATTAAATGTGCCGTGTTGCTGCTCTATTTCAGCAACACATTGGCGTATACTCTTGTAGGTTAAGTCAGTCTATTGTCAATGTACGGGAAAAGCCTTTATTCGTTCTTGTGTCGACTTCTCGTCTTCGGTTTCGCCTCGGTCGTGATGATCAGTGTCGTGGGTGATGCGTCTCTTCTGGATTCCAAGCATGAAGTGTTTTTCGGTCGAATTTGGTCTTCCTTTTATACTTTGTAAGGCTCATTGTTTTAGCTTTTCGACATGAACTTCCGGTGTATTTGTGTAAAAATTCCTTCTAGAACGTTCGAGAATAATGAAATGGAACCTCATGGAACAAATTTAACTTCCGTAGAAGCTTTAGAACAAAATTTCTTATTCTTCACACTAAGGATATTACAAAAATTATTCTGGTATTTGTCAAACAATTTTACATAACTACTTACAATTTGCATGCCCTTACTACATTTGGATTCTCTGCTTTCAACTGAATCTAATGATACTAATTACGATTGGTTTTTGAATAAATTAACTATAATAAAATAACACAACATACAACTCTTACCTTGGAATGTTTCCATAAAAATTCAATTTTTGAACTAAAAAATTGTTGTGAATCTGTTTGGTTTCTTCTACAACATTAACACATAATATTACCATCTTTCTATAACAAAATAAATAAAGTTTAACACATATAATATACAAATAAGTTCAGTTTTACATGGTCCATGCCTATGGCCTACGTTGTTGTCACTTTTAGAATACAATAATTAGTCTTTTTTCCTTAATATATTGCACTGGTTTATTTTTTTATTACAGGTATTGTAATAAAGATCTGTACCTACGGTTATTATATTTTTTTATTTACCAGTACATGTAAAGAAACTCTTTTTCTCAGGGTTAATGATTATTAAGTTAGTTTATCGTATTTACGATTAAATCTATTAATTTCTTTTCTTTAAACCAACCCAGATTCAGTTAATGGGTAGTACTTTGGTAATTAACCATGTAAAAAATAACTAACGTATTAGTGTAACTTACCGTCTCTGAATTCTTCCAGCTGCCATGGGTTCACTTCTGGTTGTTGTTTACCTTTCTTCAACAGCAATATTCAGCTTGGCAATCTGTTTCTTCACACGAATCTTTTATTGCTCTTACCGCTGGATACCGCTCTCCAAGATTACTGCAACACCGATGTCTCCTTTGAACACTTAGTTATTCGTTAGGGCCACTGAAACTCTTCTCCAGTCCAAGATTTTCCTCTTCTGTCGTCGTTCTATGCAGGATATTGTTATATTTTTTGTATTATTATTTATTTATTCGATATTATAATCAAACTCTGGAATCACTATTCAAAATCCTTTGCTTTATTTTCTTTTCCAAGTTACATTACTTTTATGATGTACAACAGTTATTATAATTTAATATTCTTAATGTGACTCTGATTGAATTAAAAATTAGACTCTATTTACATAATTCCTCTGTTTCATCTTTCTAGTATTCAATATAAAATTAGACTACTCATGTTACTTTCCTTAGATATAAATTTAGACTCATTTTACATAATTCCTTTCTTTCATCTTTATAGTATTTGGTATTAAATTAGACTAAAACATTTTTTCTTCATCACTCTCCAAAACAATCTCTAACAATTTATATATTTGCCACATTGATAATTCCCTACCTTCGTTAAATCTTTTTATCATATACCTCTTAAAAACTTATATAACTTTTCTACTTCTTATTAAATATATTTATTTTATTTCTAATATTCTGAATTCTAGTTTGTATTTATAATATGATCATTCTTTTACTATTTCCTCTTATTATAATATTCATTTCAAATTTCATATATTCTTTTCATAACATATATCTTTATACTGTTTTATCTCATATAGGCATCTACCTCTATGTTGATGGGTGAGTCGATACAATGTTTTTGTTTACATTTTCAAACATATGATCCAATTCTAATAAATTTATATATTTTTTTCTTTTAAAACTTATTATTTTCCTCTTATGTACTGTGTTGTATTTTAACAGCAGTACATAATATGGGATTTTTCTAGTATACACTGAGAGTTTATTATATTGTCTATCTTTTGTGATACCTGGTTTATCCTGATACATATTATTTTTATTGTAGGATTACTTAGCATCATATTGGTTTGCCTAAGTGGTCCTTTTTCTTTGTGTGACAAATTTCACTCTCATAAGTCAAATTCTTTAATAATTGATCTTATTTTCAACTGAGTATGTTTGTTTTCATGGTACACTACAGTATTGTACCCTTTTCTTTTATTTTTGTTAATATTTTGCAAACATTTAATCAAATATGACTATTTTTTGTGATGGTTGCTTGGCCTTAGCCATATATGGTATAGGTAAATAGTTTGCTGACTCGACTATTAAAGTGTTTAAGTTAGTCAAATATATTAGTATAGTCGCTTTATATTATATTTCAACTTTTTAATGCAATTTGGTTGCATTTTGTCAACATCAAATCCATAAATATTACAATATTATAGGTCTACTACATGTTTTCAGTTAATACTGTTTTTGGCTATTTTAACTGATTGTTATTCATTTGACAGCTTTCTTTATTTAAGATAAATTGTTCATCTTTGTCTGCTTGACAATTGCATATAGTTTTTATCTCAATTTGATAATAATTAATTTTTACATGAAATCTGAGTGATTGGTCTCAAATCCAACACCTTAATATTTTTTTTTCTCATAACATTTATATATTTTTTATTTTAACTTAGATCCTTTCTAAAAATGTATTTAAATCATTTAATACATTAATTTTATTTACATTACATAATATAATAATGGATCATGTCCATTAGTTCACAATAAATAGTTTTTTATACCCTATTCAGAGTTACAAAACTTAATAATTAATGACCTCATTTCGGTTGTTTCTGATATTATTTGACTCTATTATAGTATTTTATTGGTTTTACACTGTTCTTCACTTGAATAATATATATGGGGTTTAAGTCTTAGTCATAGTCTGGTCGTTTTTTCATATTAATGGTATTAATTATACTCAATATTACAAAATTTTTAGGACTACTTGGGTTCGATACTGTTCACCTCACTTTCCTCTTATGATAAATTGCTATGTAAATAATTTCCTTTATAGAACGTTCTGTGACGTTACAAGATGCACAGGAGACTGTTAGACACTGAGATGCCACTGCTTCATTAAACTGATCTAAAACGTACAGTTTGGTGAAAACTTTGCTAGTTTTCTCAATGTCACTTACTGTCATCGCCAAAAGGTCGTGTTTTTGCACTGACGCACTAGTGATACAGAAATACAATAGAGTGACTAATAAAGCCAATTCTATTATCCATTACAACAAATTAAACTGTACCACCCACTCACAATTATAAAATTTTGAAATTAATTATATTTGTAAAAATCATTTTAAATTTTTTAATGATTTCTTTATCACTAAAATTACACAAATCCCTAAATGTGATTACTTCAGATAATTTTTATCTGTAAAGATAAATAAAAGGAAATTTTATAACCTACAGAATGCATAGCATTACGTCAGCAAACCTTTTTGCTAAAATTGCTAAATGAAAAAGGTGTTTTTTTATTTTTGAAATCACAGTATCTTAATTGGTACTTATCCTACAGAGATAAAAACAAATTAAAGGTAATTTTGTAAGCCTGAAAAGGAAATATTGTACACGTTTTTTAAAAGTGACATATTTTAAGTACCTGGAAACAACACAATACGTAAAAGATTTTTTACAAACTTTAAAAGAGCACAGTAAAAGTTCATACCTCTTTTCTATTATTTGCAAAAAATAAAAAAAGGAAATGTTATAAAATGCTACAAATTTCTGTAAGTTACTTATTTTTAAATCTATTAAAAACAAACAAACTAAACCAACTAACTAACTAACCTAACTGTCTTTTTTGTTTGTTTAAAGACAAACTAATAACTCTTATCATTGGTTATACTTGAAGATAAAGGTACTTTTCATTAAGAAAACTATTTTTTTTACATTGCAACAAACAATCATGCAGAATTTAAAATAGTTATACCTTTGGTAATATTGATCACACAGAACACACAAAACGTTCTGTAAATGTTGTAGGCTTTAAAAAAGGCTCTTTGCATTGTTTTGCTGCGATTTATGCTTTATGAGGTATTT
Organism: Magicicada septendecula; assembly: GCA_034769895.1. Classification (NCBI taxonomy): domain Eukaryota; kingdom Metazoa; phylum Arthropoda; class Insecta; order Hemiptera; family Cicadidae; genus Magicicada; species Magicicada septendecula. The sequence continues at coordinate 465,215,184 of CM068369.1, forward strand.
ACAAATAGCCAATCAATATATAAAAAATTTTTTACAGACAATACCTGTGTAATTTTTGTAAATTTTTATGTGAACGGCGTAAGTAAAGAATTAGATTATAGCAATTTTAATATTCTCTGAAATGGCGAAAACTGTTTTTCTTTAAGATTACAAATTTTTTAATTGGTGTTTATAATGTAATAATAGTCACTCACATCTCGGCAAATTTTTATCTTTTACATAAAAGAACAAAACCAAATTGTTGGAAGCTGAATGTTTCAAGACATTCACAAACACATTTCTGTCTTTTTTGAGCCCCATAAAAACCTCCCCGTCCTTAATCCAACCTCAGATCAATGATTTTTCAAAATATAACCTTTAAATTACTGTGAAAAAGTTATTAAATAAGAAAGGTTTTTCTTTAAAATATATTCATTTTTTTTCTTGTAGGCTACTATAAACAGAAACACTAAACTAAGGTAAAAATAAAGAGAGAAGTTAAAATTATTTGCTGCAAATCGAGATTTCGAAGTTGGAATCTTTGTACACAGATACATTCATTGGAGTTCTTCAGAGTCAGTAAGGGATTAAGTAATTTTTAACATAGTCTAACTTTTGCTCTCTTTCGCACTTTTTATTAGCACTGTTTGCAACGTCCGTCTACATTACTTTTTAAAGTAGGTTTTAATTCATTTCAGTTCTTAGTAAAAATGGTAGACTCGTTATTGGTTCTTACGAGACGTTTTAATGAAGTTTTCTAACATTCTGAACGCTAAAAATGTCAATTACTTTACGACAACATGTTTTTTTTAAATTTACAGTTATAATAATGACAGCAAAATTTAGAGACATCGTGTACTTAGATAAACTGAGTTCAGAAATGCGGGACGTCAGTACCTTTGGTTTCATTAAACTTAACTTCGACTTTAATTTAATACCTAGACATAGCTCATTTACTACTTCACTTTTATTGATTCGTCATAAGATAACCACATTATTAAAAATTTTAACTGCCTACAGATAGTTCATTCAGATGAACTCCGAAAAGAATTCGAATAGTTTCGTATGTCCTCAAGACTTGGTAAAACCCTTGATTTTATTAATCATGTATATCGGCTCTCAAAATGTTTGATTTTTGAGTTGTATAGTGCACTTAACGTTACTTTTTTACCAACTCGCTTTTATTCTGTTTCACAATTGAACATTATTTAGTATTTTGGTTTTGCCAGTATCTTATACTACTCTTTACGTTGTAAGATTATGATAACAGAGAGATAATGTTAGCAGTTAATAACATTCGAAGTATTAAATCCTTAAATTCGTAGTGACCGTCAATCAATGAATTTTTCAGAGAAGGGTTAGTGAAGATCGGTCAAAAATAACACAATTTTTAACTTATTTGTGTCGTCGTTTCGACAATGTTTATTGCCATCATCGGGACCTGTGTATGAATACAAAAGAACTGTCAGACACAACAGAACAATTATTTGGGTGAACGTGTTCGTGTATGCGAGTGTGTGCGCAACGCGTGTGCGTACATACGAATACATACAGCAATTGAAATTGTATTAGTGTATAAATTAATTAAGTTCTGTGATATTATAATTTTCTCACTTGCTTAAAGAAAACATTTGAAGATGTAAACAAATTATCTCAACTCCTTCACATATATAATGATACATTCATATGCACGCACACCCGTGTGCGCATACACACTCACACACACTCACATACACGAACACGTTCACCCAAATAATTGTTCTGCTGTGTCTGACATTTCTTTTGTATTCATACACAGGTCCTGATGATGGCAATAATCATTGTCGAAACGTCGACACAAATAAGTTAAAAACTGTTATTTCTGACCGACCCTCACTAACCCTTCACTGAAAAATTCGGAATATTGTTTATGAGACGCTTCAGTTATTCAATTATTTACCACGTACGCACGCACACGCGCGCGCGCACACACACACAAGCCATTATATCGTCAGTTGAATTAATGAAATAGAACAGTTGTAACTAAACTGTAAGTTTTATAAACAGAAATAAGAAGTTATCAAGTAATTATTATGAAATGTTATAAGATAAATTTCATTTATAAGTGAGTGTTCTACAGCCTAGTCGGCCGTTTCTCGCATCCGGAATTCCACTTTTGCGATCTTGTCAGCCAGTCCCTTCTTATCCCATTTCACACATATCCGTGAACAACCTCATTCCATCTTTTTCGAGGTCTCCCTCTTTTGATCCTTTCTTTAGGTTGCCATTCCCACATTCTTCAAGCTAGTCGTTTGTCCTTATCCTAAGAAAATGTCCGTAAGCTTCTTTGGCAACCGTATCTGTTATTTCCTCATCTGCGTTTATTCTCTTTCTAATATGTTCCTTTCTTGCCCTACCTGTTCTAGTAAGGCCACAACTTCTTCGCAAAAATCCCGTCTTCTCTACTTTCAATTTCCGATCTACCTCTTTAGCCCCTAACCATGGTTTGCCTCATGAGAAACAGTACTTTTGAAGATCGTTTTAGATACAGTTTTTCGTCTTCACTATTATATCTTTATTCCACAGTATACAGTGGGAACGTCTTGCAATTATTTTTACTTTTGTAACATTGAAAAATTATCCTTATTTTCACGGTTATTACCCTGTCATCATTACATCTAGATGGCTGCATCCACTAACATGTTGGATTGTGCATGTTAGTGGAAACATATAAAGTATGTTTTATATGCAAATCTACTTATGTAACATCTATGCCTATATATTGCTATATATTTTGTCTTTGCCACACTTAATTCTAACCCCTGAGTGCATCTTAATTTCATATGCTTCAGTAAATTTACGTACTGTGTAGGATGCATCTTCTTCATCGTTTGCTACTATTGACTGCTCGTTCGCAAATACATTTGGATGGATTTGTTATAATTGATTTCTATTCCCATAGTTTCACATTTCCTTGTCCATTCTTTTAAAGTCCCTTTAATATTTAAAAAATCAAGAAAAAAGATCATCACTATTTCAAAAACGTATTTGCTTTAGAAGTTGTGCAACATGTTTGTCAGTGGTGGTGTTGTGGAATTTATTAAAGTAATACTAATGTTTTCCTACCTCAATAATTCCCAACGTATTTTTTTGTGGGGCAAAGTCTAATGTTTTCTTTAAATAAACAAAAATGAATACAGTCTTCTGGAATGTGCTAGTTTCTTAGTTTCTTTCCCGTTAATTGTTTTAAGTTAGAAGTTGTGCTCTTCTAGATTGCGTATTTATTTTTCCAACCAACTTTTCAGTACACATCTATACTGTTTCCTCACTGAGGTGGTTATGCTCCTATTCGGTAATACCCCTATTGTTTGTTCAGTCCCGTCTATTTTGTTTTTCAAAAATAAATTTAATTATTCTAAATAATGCTGACTAATAGCTGTAAAATTTTTAAAATTTAACTACATGTTAAAATTGTCAGAGGCAAAACTATGTAGAATAATTTGTGTACTTTGTGTATAGGCTATCTATATTTTGTACGAGTATGTACCGGTGTGCGTTTAGAATATGTGAGTAATGGTGTATACAGTAATACTGTATAAGCTGAAGACGGTTTTTGCAAGGATATCTAAACGGAAGTACAGAGGATCAGTTATGTACATTCCAGTTTGTTATGTTCAGCTTTCTGAGGTTCTCCTGTATCTGATCTTTGAATCTACTTCGGGGTCTTCCTTTTGTTCTACTACCCATTGATTTCTGGTAAGCTGTCCTTTCTCAATATGTCTATGTGTCTAACCCACCTTAGCCTGTACATTTTGATTATCCTGACAATGTCTGCCCTTTGTAAACATGGCATACTTCATAAGTGTAGTGCCTGCGCTACATTCCATTTTCTTGTACTCCTTTAAATACTGTTCTTAGAATCCGTCTTTCAAAGCAACGTAGAAGTCTCTCGCTATTTTTTGTCATCGTCCAGGTTTCTGAAGTGTATATCAACACTGGCCTGATAAGTGTTTTCTAAATTTACTAAAAATCTATACTGTTATAAATATAAGGAATAAGAGTTAAACAACACTATTTGTCCTATGAACTGGAATATATGTCTATAGAAGTTACTGTGTAATGCACTGTATGTCTATAGAAGACAACGAAGGCCGCATAAATAAAGTGACCCAACTTTTTTTTGTGTTCAATGAAGGTCTATCGAAACAAGTTGTTTTATTTTATCGACATTTGTGCAAATCTCCGTCGCACACGGAAACGAGTAAAGAATTTTTAATCATGTATGCTTGGCTTATTGTGTTCATCCATTCGGACTGCATGAAGTATTCTCCTACTATTGGTTGCTGAATTTACGATTGCGTATAAAACGTGTTGTTATGTTATTTTACGTAGAGGTCTTTTACGATTCACGTGTGCATAAAATCTGCATTAACTAACAAATAACAACCCACGTTCTAACAGACTTCTCTGTAAAACAAAGCAGAATTATTCAGCTTACGCGGAGTTTATCGTGCACGTTTCTCTATGTGGCAAAATAATTTCCGCTTTCCTGCAGTTTTTCATACATTTTAAATGCACATATTCTGAAAGTTGTTACAAAACTCAACCGTAGCAGTAGGACGTGAAAGGGGGGGAGGAGGATATAACGTTTCGTCTCTTTAGTTGTATATTAAATATGACTATAAATATTTTCCTTTATATGATGTCGATAGTAATTTAATCCTCATTTTTGTGCTCAGATGTTCAAAATTTGCTAACTAGGTGTAACGGTTCAAAATTTTAACGGCAATTAAATGAATCAGGAATGTGGGTCCGCGTAAACAACGGTGAGGACTGTGCGTGCACGTTTATTTTTACAGGTAATTTACAATGTTTCTTGCAGGATTTGGATATTATCAAATAATAAATAATCACTACGTCTGCAAGCATTTCCTTGTCGCTGTATTAAGGTTGAAATACAAAGATACAAAAAATATAAATACATATCTGCATACGTAATTATTATTTGATAACACAATATATTTGTGTGTGTGTGTGTGTGTGTGTGTGTGCGTGCGTGCGCGCGCGCGCGCGATATGAATCCGATGCGTCGGGATATAGATAATAGGTCGTCAGGATAAGTCAGAACATTTACTTTAATTTTTAATTAAAATACGTATTTTTAAAGCAAAACAGTTTGTTTTGAAGAAATATTTTTAGAAACATTTTCTTACTGAATTCGGTGACAGTGGCAACGGAGGAGTGTATAGTTTCATCTATTCCTCACACGGGTTAAGTTTCCTTGCGGACGCAAAAATGATGTGGTTTTCATGCGATAGGTCTGTCTTCTCTTCAAATAGACGTAAACATCTGATACACTGATGTTTCAATAATGAATCAATGCTTATTAACTTTTATTTACCTTGCCTTGTGGCTAAAATATTTATCGCATACCCGGATACGAACGATGGGCATTACCGAAGCACGTTTCGAGTACGTCACTCAAGAAAAATTACCACCACATCACAGGTTAAATGAACACTTTAGATTTATTTTTTGCAGTTCCTAAACATCATCATAATTATTTTTGTCGTGACAGATTTACCCTCTCTCCTCATAACCGCTCTTGTAAGGATATTTAATTAATAAAGTTGTGCTAGTGGTTGTAATCACAAACAGAAATTACACTGTTGCACACCACTATAGAAAAAATTCCCGATTAGCGGTTTCAAGTTTCGCAGCTCATCATCAGATTGGAAATATGATGATGTTTCCGATCTAACGATAAGCTGTAAAGTTTGAAAACACTAATTGGGAATTTTTTCTATAGTGGTGTGCAACAGTATAATTTGTGTTCCCTATTTCTAGCTTAACCGACTTTTCAACAAGACAAGTATGAGTGATGAATCACATCAGTTCTGCACTATAAAACACTTTTTATGAAACACTGTAAAAGCTGCTTTCACGAATTTAATTACACCTTGTGCCAGAGGATTAAATTGGACGCAGAGGAACCGAAACGTAAATCGCAGTACGAATCTTCTATTTTACGGAAGAGATTACAGTTAAAATACGCGGCTACAACTTTCTCCCCGCCGGGACGTAAAACGCCTACCCGTAAAATAAAGTAAACACGGGGTCGTAAATAAACTCGGCAATCACTGTGGCCCTAAGAGTATGCTACGTATTGTTCAGATTGACTGTACGAAAAAACAGGCTATATACGTAACTTCATAAATCCTTTGCTTGTTACCGTCCGTTGTTGGTTCTGCCGCCGATAAAAACATTACCCACCTCCGCCCAATATCGACGGTAAGGCCGATCCAATAACAAAGTTAGAATGTAAAACTTTATCGCCTCACTTGTTGTTGTCATCTACATTTTGATACAGACAAAATTAAATGCCCTTTTTTGTTACTATTGCGACTTGTGATGACTCTAACTACTGTACTAAACTACTGATCTAAACCTCTGTGTTTTATACAAGATCAGAATTCTGTTCTACTACGCTTGTAGAACGATGCTTCAGCACGCTATAAAGGCTGTAATCGATTAGCGTACTACCAAGACAGTAAAACTGAATCTCAGTATAGTTACACATTCAACACAATTTTATAAGGGTGAAATTTTACACTAATTGTGATGTAATATCGATAATTGTATGTCTCGATACCGGCCATCAAACTTGAACGTTTGAACTAGCAAAGGCGACCCATGATTCTCGCACAAGAAGTAAAAGTAAATGCAGTCAGAATATCCGACACTGCAACAAAAAACTGACGCCTCCTGATTTCATATTATTTATCTCTCCGACTCCACAGCTACACAAAAGAATTGCTGAAAATGAAAATAACATTTAGCATTGTTTCGATCTAAAAACGGGAGCGATAAGTGCAACCGCTTTGTCTCGTAGCCGGCTTGTTTCCTCTTTTCCCGATGACCATTAGTCTAGTTGGGACGAGACGGGCATGTAGTAAAACAAAAAACTAGGAAAAACATTTAGTTGCTGGTTCTCTTACGTGTCTCTGTGAAAATGTGAAGATAAATGAGAAATTTCACAAAGTCTGTAAATAACCACCGATAAGTAATTTATTTTTCTCAATATACGAGGTGTGTCTATTAAATAATGAGACTGGTGCAATAACTCACCTTTATTTACATGTAGCGTATTATAATTAGAATTTTCGTCCCCTTTAATGTAGTCCCCATTCATAATCAACTCTTACTGCTTTCTCTAAGAGGTAGAAACACGGTCTCGTTATTTAATAAACACAACTCGTACACGCACATGTGTTCGGATGAGACTAGTTCTTCCTTTTTGTTTTTTTCCTCCGCAGTCTGTCCCGTGTTCTGTTACGCGTGACCATATATCGGTGTACTGTAGTGGCTAGTAATAGGTTAGCTGAGAGTGCTACTGCTGGCGTCCGGATATCCCTGTGTTTGTAAGGCCCGTCATGTTCGTGTTGGTCCCAAAAGAGTTTTCTTCATAAGATTAAGGTTCTTGGTGCTATCTCTCTCTCTCTCTCTCTCTCTCTCTCTCTCTCTCTCTCTCTCTCTCTCTCTCTCTCTCTCTCTCTCTCTCTCTCTCTCTGTTGTAGAAGTAGTTCGATCGTCTCTGAATTTCTGTATTTTGGAAAAACGCAGTCTCCGAAAAAAACAATTGACACCGAAAATACAACTGGTTGGAAATCTATAAAATAACACACACACACACACACACACACACACACACACACACACACACACACACACACACACACACACACACACACACACACACACACACACACACACACACACACACACACACACACACACACACACACACACACACACACACACACACACACACACACACACACACACACACACACACACACACACACACACACACACACACACACACACACACACACACACACACACACACACACACACACACACACACACACACACACACACACACACACACAGTGCTGTTTCTATTGCGCGTACTATTTTAGTATAGTATTTTTATAACATTTTATTATGATAGGTAATTCACCACCGTTGATGTAATAAAAAACTTACGAATGAATTAGTCTTTGAACATATAAGGCTCTATTTCAGAGTGAGTAGTGATTAATATTTATTACACACAATTCTTTAATGAAGGTACAATATTGCTATAAAATTATTTTAATTATTACAAAATAAAATGCTACAACACAAACATTTCAAATGCGTACATATTAAAATACACGAACAATAACCTATATTCTTAATAACAGTAATACCCAAGTTGTTGAATTTCCATTATCGTGAGTCAGCGCTGCCAACAATTGTACATCATGTTCGCTCAATAAAAAGTGATGGTTTCTCCTCTTATGGATTACATCATTTAATGGTCATTCACACAAAATTAATGTTTTTATAAACAAACTAATAAACTTGTCTCTATTCTCTCATATTGCACTGTCATTAAGAGTATTCAAATGATTTCTGTTTGTTTCAACGTTATGTAAAGTATGAATGATTGGTCAATGCTACCCTGAAACATGTACAAGTACACTTTCTAATTAAAGTAAGTTACTGGAAGAGGTTTTTGGAGAACTAGAAAGGAAAGAAAGAAAAATGGCTCTTAAAGTAAATGAGAGAAAAACAAAATATATGAAAGTATCCACGTCGTAGGCAAGAAGAACCCCAATAAACTTGACCATAAACGATTACTCTTTGGAAGGACTAAATGAGTTTACGTACCATGGATCATATGTTAAAAGTGAAAAAACATCACTTCTTCTTATTCATATTATCATTAAACACACTTTTTTACACATTATGTTTACTATATTTCAAATGTGAAATATTTCACTTGTTCACAGTTTGTTATTTTATAAATACCCATTTTCTAAACCTAACCTGACGTTCCATCTAAATGCAATATTAGTATTTTAATTAACAAAGAAACGTTTATATTATACTTTTATACATTTAAAAAACAACTACATCATCTTAGACCTACATTAGTTAACAAGTTTACAGTTCAATATATTCTAATTTTGCATTCTAAATTCTTTGGTTAATTTGATATTAGTTATATTCATTGCTGTATAGAATGTTTATAGCAAATCTTTTACTATTTACTTTACCAATTATAGATGTTATTACTCAAATGTAATATTCATTAAAAATTACTTTTCTTACATCCAGTTTAATAATACAGTTGCCAAACATTCTTTGCCTTTCAGTTCCCACGTAGCCTACTTTTGTCTGTCTACAAAGAAAATTCGATGTACTTACCATTAGATGTCTTCACTCTTATTGAATAAAAAGTAAATATTTTTTCACAATCGTACTACAGAACTGTGATGAAAGTAACTGTTATGATTTATAATAAAGTATAATCAAGAAGTGCTCGGAAGAATACAAGACAAATGGAGCAGTGGGAGAGTACACGCAAGAAGTGCTCGAGAGAATACAAGACAAATGGAGCAGTGGGAGAGTACACGCAACAAGTACTCGGGAGAATACAAGACAAATGGAGCAGTGGGAGAGTACACGCAAGAAGCCATCCTCGTATGTAGCACATACACTGAAACTTTTACAGTGGGTCTAAAAAGGTGGACCTTCTATAAAACAATAGAAACTATTATAATGGACATTGTCAAAGAAAAAGTGTTTGGCAAAAGAAACGATTAGCGTCTCCATAAAGATTATTTACAAAAAGACTTTAAAAGATCATTTGTTAAATTAGAGAAGACAAACTGTTTTTCTCCCAGATATATTCAGTCGGAAAAGTTCTTTGTACAAGAGCAGTTGAAGAGGAAGCTCATTGAATAAAATGCTTACGTTTTGGTTGTGTTAGATCTGATAGTGAAGAAAGTTGAATAAAATTGTAGAAACAAGAACAGATAAGGACGCTGGCTAAACATACTGGACACATAAATAACGTCGCAAGGAATTAATTGACGATTTGTGGGAGTTTGTCTGAGTAGGCGAACGCTGTTTCATTTTTTGCTTTCTCAGTTCCTTTCAAAGTGCGATACACACTGACGGGATGCGTGGTATGGATTTGACCGTTATCCAGCACTTATGATTATTTTTACTCGTTGTATCCTGGAGCAATATTTTCCATTATCTCGATATGAATTAACAAGAAGCGTAGGAGGGTTTAAAGAAATGGAAAACATTATTCCTTTTTTTTTGCCGTTGTATTTTTGTACCTTATTTGTTGTTTTTCAGAGAAAGATTATTTCATAGTCTAGCAATACGCTGGAGAATAAATGTTATAAGATAAAATATAAGACATTGTTTGCAGTAATAATTATAAATGCTATATAGCCAGGGTAAGAGAATGCCGACTTGTCTTTAGACTAAACTTCATTTCCTGTAAACTCTTCTCACGCGCCTGTCCAAATCTCTCAATATATGACTGATATATCATCCTTGGCCTTCCTTCTAGTCTGTGACCCTCCGGTTTTACGTCAAGGAACTGTGCTTCATCTGTTTTCATGCGTATCCCAGCCACTTCAACTGCCTCACCACCAGCAAATCCACTAGGCGGCTTTACTCCCAAATTTCGTCTGATTCCTAATGCGATCTTTACTTGCTTTTCTCATCATTCTTCTGAGAAACCTCGTCTGTGCCTATGTTATCCTCCTTGCGTGTTTGCCCAGGACAGTCTAACTTCCTGCTCCATATATTATTGTTGAAGACATATATTTAAAAATTTGTAGTTTTGCTTTCTTACGTGTTTCCCTTTTTTCTATAAGTGTGTTGTTATATAGTATATTATGTTGTTATATGTAATAAGTTATATAGAATTTATTTTCCTTACAAGATTTAATATTTCCTGATCTGTTCTCCCATCTCAGAAAAGTGACACCCAAATATTCATATACCTTGACTTCAATCAGCTATTCACAATCACATGTAATTCTCAGGAACTGTGCTTTCCTTCCAACATGTTAACTTTACGCTTCTTAATATTCATCTCCAAGCCTATTCTTCTCAATTCTTCTTTTTATTCCACCATAGCCTCTTGAATTTAATCCTTGACGCTTATATGAACACTACACCATCTGCAATACCTGGGACAAAATCAGTCTTAACCTCCAGTAACCCACTGTGGCTCCGTGTGACCGTCTCTTGCATACTTATGTAATTCATCCATACATATTATGAATGGTAGAGGATTCAAGGTGTCGCCTTGTTTGATGTTCTTTTATTAGTTTCTTTTTACGTAAAGTTATATTTTCATTGCCCACTTCCTGAGAAGAAGATAATCGTGAGAGGATTTAAAGGGGTAGCGTACACGATCCATGAAGTGAAATATAAATTTGTTAGTTTGCATAATGAACATTTGCTTGATACCTCATTTTACATGTATACGACACTATCGGCATTAAACTCACTGGTGCATGTATCTCTGAACAGCTGGTCAAATGAATGTACTCTTTGCCTTTAAATATTAACAACGCTAACTTGTGAACGGGCTAGCATGAAGTGCAACACGATACTCACTTTTCTGCTGTATACCTATTCTATAAAAGAGGCAGTTTTCAACGTCTAACTGTATTTGATTTTTTAAGTAAAGAAAGCCAAATCTAGCGGAAGCGAACTCCGAGAATAATCTTGCTTTACAAAATTCCGTCTTGTAGAGTGATAAAAGTTTTGTCGGGAATTTTACAAGAAATTAAAATCCGCCTGATGTTTACTTTTAGTAGTCGCATTTCGTGCTTTTGTGACCACTTATCACAGACACTTCTTATAAAATGTAAAAATGCAGTGTGAATATATTTCCTCATGATAGGCTACAATTTTTAGGAAGTAGAAAGAAACAATAATATAGTCAACGCATTTTTATCAGTAGAAGTGCGCGTGTTACTTTTGTTCATTGGTAACAGCGTTAAAGTTATTCTTGTTACTCTCTAAGCAGATGTTTATCATTATTCAGTGGGAATAATATATTCGAATTTAGCACGTGGATCTCTAATGTATAAAGATCTCTTTTAGTGCTTTAGTGATTTCGGATTATACGCAGAACGTATTCATATTATTGTTAATGACCTTATATTTTAATCACTTTATTGACAATAGTCAAATAGAGATTCTTAATTGATGTACAGGTTAATATCCCAACATAAAATTTACGTATATACTGTAAGAGTAATAAAGCAAACTGTAAAATACAAATTCATGTTTTTTTAATACAACATTTAAGGAAGTTGTAAGCTTCTGGAAGGATAAAAAGTAATTTTTGTTTTCCAGTATAGTAAATGTTTTACAGCAAGCGTGTACCAATTATATACATCTTTATCATACGTCAACATTAGGTTAAAACCCTATGAATAGTTCAATAGTTTTAGGAAAAGTTTACCATAACAAATTGATTGCTTGAAAACTATTTTCCGTCCATTGGAAAACACACCCTCCGTTTCTTTGTCAAGTTTGTTTACTTTAAACTTTGTACCGTTTAGAAAAAAAAAATAAATTATTTATCTGCTTTATTTCAATTATTAATGAAACTATACTAAAGAAACTGCCGCGTGTCACGTGCAACTGACGGATCGGACACTGTTTCATAGCAGAAGAAATTCCGTCAGACACCTGTGACACCAACTTCCAGGCTAACGCTAATGCAGTTATCTCGAGCGTAAAAGACAGCTTTGACATCGTTTACTGACTCTGTAGTAATTCTAATACTTTTTATTCTCTTACAGATGGCGTCAATCGGATTTCTAATGTATAATGTATACCTATACGGATGTTTGTGAACACCGGGTAATTAAAATACCTGAGCTTTGCTTGTTAGTCCGTCAATTATGGAAAAGTTACCTACGAGGTTTGATCAAAAAGTTCATGTAGTTTTTCTTTATTTACAAAAATTATGCCTTCATTTTATCCTCTTCAGAGTAGTCTCAGTCGAACGTAACACGATTAAGCCAGCGGTTTTGCAGTCTTTAAAATATTTCAAGCATTTCGGACATTTTGGTACAGCCTTCAGCGCGCTTGGGGATTTTCGTTTTACGTCTTCAGCGATCCAAAACTTTGTTCTTTCGTGGAAATTATCACTATTGGGAGGAGGAATGTTGGGATCGTGTTGGGTTACAGTTGGCGAATACGGCAGTGCCGTGCCATCATTATGAAGTTTTCTTTTGCCTAGCCTGGCAAAATTCTTAACAAGCAATGACGTGCGTCTCAGCCGCATTATCGGGCTGCAATTTTCATAAATCTTGCCGTTTTCTACGAATAGCATCATACAAATGGAGTAACCGAATAGTATCTTTATTTACTACTGCCTCTAGCAATGAAATTTCGTGGAACACAAAAACATAATCTTCATCTGACAACCACGATCATCGACTCATTTACGGCAGTCTTTGAAGCTTGTAAACCGCTTGTTTACGCACAGCAGTCTCGCCAGAAAGAAGAATGACAAAACATTCCCTAATACACCTGAGGACGGTATATTCAATTAGCTGTGAAATCTAAGCTATGCATCAAATAGGGGTAAAATTTTAGATGATTGTCACTAACATGCGTACCAACATCACAGAAAAAAGTATTTTAATCGGACACTCATGGCGGTGGAAACTGCAATACTGCACGTACTTCTTGATCAACCTCGTATGTAAATAGTATGTGTATGTAAGCATGTGTTTAAGAGTGCCATCTCCTTATTAACTATTACTGTACATTTTTGTTTGTTTATTAATTTATGTATTTAGCTGTTTACAGTTAATTTTCGTGTTTAATTAAATTAATAAGTACACAGAAGCCTGTGTAAACGTCTACATGTAGACGCGCGCGCGCGCGCGCACACACACACACACACACACACACACACTCGGATGTTTGCAACAATCCAAAACTGTATAAAACTTATGTTTATTTAGGGATTTTACGTAAAAAATGTGTGTAATATTTTAATAGACATCCTGCAGTTGGAATGTTCACCTTAGCACCTGACTTTACGTCACATGGGGTGATGAGATTGAACTGCGTGTGTTTACAGCGTTAGTTGAGCGTGTGTGTCGACGTACGACGAATGCTGACAGGCTTATTTTACTTGGAGAAACATGGGGAAACATGTTTTTCGGGAATTATGCGGAAATTTGCGTAGTGACATAGAAACCATAAACACCGTTGGGTGAGGCTTCTAGACACGTGCTAATAGATACGTTTTCCTAGAAACAAAATCACAGGAGGGTTAGTTTGGTAATTATTTGGTTAGTAAAACAATTACAACTAGCGCAAATTTTCTACATAAATGAAATATGATGTTGAACCTGTTATTAGAACACTGGACAGACCATCGAGATCAACACGGACAGCACACGGCACGCTCACTCGCAAGTAAATTCATGATGTATACTTCATACTACAGTGAAAAGTACTTGGAAAGAGAGGAGTTGGGTGACCGAGAATCTCAAGGCTCAGAAATTGAAGGACCTGGTTTGGCATGAATACAACTGACTTGTTCCGTGCAGCAGTACAGAAAGTTAAAATAGTCTGTACGATATCCAACATCCGAAACTGATAGGAACTCTCAGAAGAAGATACTTCATACTGGAATTAGAACAAAAGAATGAGAACTAATTGGCACGAACAAATGTTTTAATTTGAATAGTTCAAAAAAAAATCTAATCGTAAAATTTTGCAAAGGTTTTGATGTGGCGACAAAGGATTGCAGTTCGTTTGCAGCCCGCCTCGCCTAGGTTTGACCGTCTTCACTTTGCAATTCAAATAAGGTTTTTACGCTGGGAATTGCTTTTATTATTGAAGCGATACGCTGGAGGGGCGGCTATGACGTTACACCTAATGTTAGCGTGTTCACACTTAGCGTTGTTAATATTTAAAGACAAAGCGTGTCCATGTGCTCGGCTACTGAAACATAGATGTACTGAACTAGCTAATATAATGCTCAGTGCTCACAGCGCCGAATTTACAATGCAATGCGTCTGTGTCAAAAGCTAACAAACGTTGGCAGTGAAAAACAAATTTCGAAAACAATATGAGAGTAATGTTGTTTACTAAGTAATAATTTATTAATAAATCTTCTAAGTCTTAATAAAACCGCTTACTATTCTTTTTATCTCTTTTAATGGATACCTCTTCTGTTAGGCTGAAGCGAACTAAAAATAACAATGATCATGAGTGGTGGGTAATAGCAAAACTCGTATCAGGGTTTCTGAACAAAAACAGGTACAGTTTTCAGCTTTTACAGGAAATTGTAAAACAATAATATTGTTAAGACGGTCTGCTGATCGTCGTATGGTGCAGTGGAAAACAAAATACAAGACACCAATGAAGTCACTAAAAACCAGTTTTAATTATCACAGTTAACAGTTTGTAATCAACCAGTTATTCAACAAGATTATACTCGTACAACAATTCAAATTAATTTTTTCCACACGCAATTATAAAGTCAATAATCACACAATAACACTTCGCCATAATACTTCGAACCTCACCTGACTAAATCGCCACTTAAACGCACTGAGTAATCGCCCGAAGTAAACTGAACTGAGTAATCGCCGACGTAAACTGAAACTAAGTGTCGCTGAATGCTTACACTGTATTTATACCCCGATGAGATTCCAGAATAATCTGTCACTCTGGATGACGTGTCAAACAAACAGGCGGTCTCAAATGCACTAGAAACAGTGTCCTTGAACTCAGTATGCTGACCTCGCGGTCTGGAATAGACTCCATGGTTGACGCATGACAAGTGTCACGTAATTGCCTTTCATCTCAAAGCAGCAGCAATATTTATGCACACACACGCATGCACACGTACAGCTGGGCTCTGCTGCAATAGCCGAGATAATTGCAGAACGTTCCGTATTATGTAACAATATGTAAAACGTATTTGAGGAATGTGATCGATGATCTGAAGCGAGAAGTCGTAACGTATACGTGTAACGTACCTATTTCATAGCTACAAACGACACTTCATTTCTTACTTAGGAAAGCTCTTCCAAGTGCATAGACCAATGAATGCAACATGATAGTGATTTGCTATTAAACTAGGGTCCCGTCTTCAAATCAAGGCAAATCAAAGTTGTTTTGGGCCCCTCCCTCTATTGGTCGACGGAGCGTGTGGAATGCCTAGGATAATGAGATAATGAACGACTGAAACGTAGTGCTCGCCACAATGTTGAAAGACTCGTCTAAAGAAGGAAGGCTCGTGTCCTTGCTCGAGACTCGTCATCTACTTTAGTGACAGAAACAGCAGCCCTTGCATATGCCCTTTCAAATTTTATCTTATAAAATTTGCCAAAATCGTTCCACGAACTGGCTTCGTAGTCAAACTCAAAAGGTTCACTGAATAACGGAGCTACATTAGTGACATAAGTGAGCACAAGAATCTTGTAGCATTTTGACTATGGTAGAATGTGTCCGCAAAAAGGAAAAGAATTCTATGAAAAAAGAACAAATTAATTAATAAATACAGAATAACTTTTCCACCCCCAGTTACGATTTGATCTTTGGTTGTCCACCCTTTGTTCACCTCAACAAGCTTCAAAGCTCTCAGTGGCTTGTCTGAGTGTGTCTGGACGGGCGTTTGAATAAGTACGCCGTGTGTTATACAAAGTTAATCGGACGACAGACTTTACAAACAGATTCTATGAATCGATGTAGGATATGTAAAGAGGCACAGTAATTTGGAGTTAAATTCCCGGAATTCAAAGGACAGCAGGAGCAGAGAAAGGTTTACGCGTTTATCAAGCAACTTGGCAACAAAGTGGAGCACTCCTTATCGCGATGCACTTAAAGTAGCAGAACCAATGTCTCATGAAATAACTTTGAGTACATTATGATGGCCGAACCGACTTTATTTTGAGCTGTTTAATGGTAACTTTTTCTACAAAAATTGAAAATCGGTAATGATTGTGACTCATAATGAAATTTAAATTGTTCCCTGTAAATAAAATAATTTGTGGGTCTCTGATGAAATAACGATGGATGTCTACAATACTTACACAAAGAATGTAGTCTATACTGCTAAGAGATCTGCGTCTAATTTAATCTATAATGTACGTCTATTCGAAGAAGTTGAATAATTTATTAGTCAGACATGTTCACACAAGAAGTTAAAAAGTTGCATTGTCCTAATGTCACGCGGAATGTGAAAGCTAGTGCCAACGTTTCTGATCTTTGTAAAACAATCATTGTTGCAACTTCTTTTAAGCTCAAATCGTCGTAACCCAATTAATATAATGGCGTGCCGGAAAAAGTGAATACATTTACATAGCTAAAGGTCAAATATCGATATCCATCGAAAAGAGTTGTTTCATTTTGTGAACGTTCTTCGATTTTGATTACAATCGTAAACGCGTAAAATCGTTATAAGTCACGGTTACCTAGTTTACTGCAAGAAGAAAAGACTGCAGTATGCAGTAAGCTTCTTCCAGTCAACGCTTTTATGGTCGATTACCTCGTACCTCGAGACGGACTTTAGGATTTAGAGGCGGGTAAAATATACGTATGTGTAGCAAATAGCAAACAAATATTTTAAAATTTATACTGTAAAACAAAGGAGAATTGTTCAGGTTGGACGCCATGTATCTTGCAGATTTCTCTTTGGGTCAGAATAACTTGCTTTTTTTTAACAGTTGTTTAGCTTTTTACAATGTAGAGTTGGTATACAAAAGTAAAGGTCGTTGTTAGATCGATTTATTTTTTTGTTGGATGTAGGCTTAATACTGGAGCCAGATTTTAACTTTTTGTGTCTCTAGATTAAGCAGTAGATATGAATGTAGATTTCTCACTACATGTTATTAATAAAGAGCAATTGAATTGGTCCGTGTAGCTGATTATCTTGTGTAGATTGGTCAGTGTAGACCTTCACACTCTTTGATACTGATTCTCATGTGTGGGAGAAAGAAACAAGAAAAATGCAAAAGGATAAGAGATAAAACTTGATGAAGGGCATACATGTTCCATTTGTCATTATTTTGTTTTATGACAGCCAACTTTGTGAAACTTTGTCTCCCACTAGGAAATGATGATAATGTTATTTCTATGAATGTGTTATTTATTTTGTACGTGTATTCTCCTACCTTTAATTACTGCAATACATTGTTCACACTCAATATGAAACATTAATATGTATGACAGACATTAGTATGAAAACTTTTTGAACACTATATGAAGTAAATCTAATAAATGGCTTAGAGTACAATAATATTATATAAATAAATACGACAAAAAATAGATACTACAATAACAGTATCTTTTTCAAAAAAAACATCTATTACTTTTTTTAGGAATCAGTTTAACACAGTTCTATTGACAGGTGTTTAAAGTTGATTCAAAATTATATTGAGAAACATTGTACGTCACACTTCTAGTATGACGCAGATAAATTTAATCTTAATTGTTACATTGCAAATCGGAGACATCTCTCTACATATACGTTCTCAGCAGCCACCATATGTGCTTGTTCAGATTAGTCATGGACACGTGTGCAAGTTAATGTGCTGAGAAACAGGAAAATAGCACTTCGGTGGTTATTTGCCAAAACTCCAGCATTTGTGTAAACTTTGTTTGCGTACAAGCTTCAATGGTTCTCTAATGGTTTTCAACGGAAGACTGAATATATCTTAAAGCGATTTGTGCTTTCGCAGACCATAGCGAAGCCTACCGGTTCAACAAAGGAAGCCAACTATGACGCTCGGTAGGCGTGATGTCTGGAATGCGTGCGGCACCTGCTGTTTACATTCTCCCGAAGACATGGTTGGCGGGGCGGGCAGTGTACAAACTACAGGAGTGAATATCTTAAGATGGACTGGAACATTTTTTTATGACCCTGTGAATGTAATACGAGCATTATGAGATTACGCGAAAACTAACGAAATTGGGTTAAATACTT
This sequence comes from Magicicada septendecula, assembly GCA_034769895.1. NCBI lineage: Eukaryota > Metazoa > Arthropoda > Insecta > Hemiptera > Cicadidae > Magicicada > Magicicada septendecula. The sequence continues at coordinate 465,233,980 of CM068369.1, forward strand.
CAAATTTTATTTCGTTTTTACAGTAGTTAAAAGAAAACGTAGCCTTCAAAAGAATAAAATAAATATCTATCAAGTGTTACGCCATAAAATAATATTTTCCTGTCAGTATCGACTATCCTGTTAATGTAATGACTTTTGAATAAGATAATTTTTTGTACACCGGAATTTTTCTACATTTATTTTCGTGTAATGTAATTTAAAACTAGGCTATAAACTGTACAATAAATTTTATTTGTTGACAAATTAGTTGAGAACACGTATAATTTTAATATAATTGGACAGCATTAAACAAATTAAGTATTTCCGTTTTATTAATTCATTTTTAGTTATTTAAATTATATTGGGGATTGTTGGCTTCTTAACATTAGTCACAGACGATTAAAACACATTAAACTAAAATTAATATAAACTAGTGTACTACTAGTGATTGCAACGACTTAAAATGAAGTCCGATTTTAATTATACGAAAAACTGAGACAGTAGATGAATCAAGCTTATTAGTTTACGAGAGAATTGTTCACTGTTCGAAGGTTGTAAGTAAGCTTCCAATATTATTATAATAATTTTTGTTAAAAGAAGTCACGCACACGCAGACGTACACACCCAATGACTCCCACACACACACACATACAGAAACATAAACATATATTAAGACCATCATCATCATCTTCACAACACGGCACAGGCAAGGTGCTACCTGTTCCGCCATCAGAAATCCTCCAGCCAGCTCTTCCTGGGTCTACTCACACATCTGTGTCTTATAAGTTTGTATTTCCAGGCATTCTTTCTAAGAGTTCTTGCCACAGTTGATTGTAATATTTTTATTTTTCATTAAAGTTAAAAACGTGTAACTCTTCTCTTATGGGCTCATTTCTTATACGGCCAAGTTTAGAACATCTTTTAACTTCTTTTGAGAATGCGATTTCCGAGGTCTGTATTTTACTGTCTTGTTTTCGTGTTGTTGTCCATAATTCAACCCATAGGACAGTACAGGGAATGCCATAACTTTGTAAAACTTTAATTTTGTATCTCAACGTACCTTGTTTCAAAAAATATAGTTGCTTGTTCCACAGACCGTCTGGAAATTACCTAACTTGACATCAACGTCATAATTTCTATCAGAATCGATATCATTTCCCAAATAATTAAAGTGGCTTACCTGTTCTAGAATGCGATCACTAATCTTTACTTTTCTTTCTTATTGGCTCCGTACCTCTAAATTATCTTTGTTTTTATAGTGGAGATTTCCATATTTTATTGTCTGCAAATCTGATGAAGCTTGAAAACACATTTTTGTAAATCAGATTTTGTGTTTTGAAGAACAAGCAAGTCGTCAGCAAACAAAGCACATTCAAATATTTGTGTCGTGATAACTTAATACCAGAGATTACTAGGTATTTCCATTTCCTTACTAGATCGTCAATACGAATGTTAAAAAAGTAGGTGATATACTGCACCCTTGTCTAACAACTTGATTGATAGATATTTGTTGAGATACCCTACAATTATTTTTGACATTTAATCTTGTTCCATTGTATAGGCCTTGTATGTTCTTATACGTTGTTGAGGGTATCCCCGTTCTTCTAATATTTGTCACAACAACTTTATATCTACTCTATCAAAGGCCTTCTTAAAATCAACAAAAGCTATATGCGTTTCTTTATTGAACTCGGAATGCTTCTCAAGATTTGTGTAATAATAAAGTATTGTCTGTGGTATAACTAAAGGTATATACAATAAAAAGTGCATATCTAAAAATGCGAAAATAAGGCATTACAGAACAGTAGTGAAACAAGAATGCCTTTATGCAAGTGAATGTGTAGCATTGAATTATAATTTAGACAAACTAGAAATATTGGAAAGACGAATTAGCAGGAAAATATTAGCCCCACGAAAAACTTCAGAAGGTTGGAAATTAAGAAGGAATGATGAAATATATCAAAGTATAGAAAATATAACAGAAAAAATGAAAAAAAGAAGACTATTATTTTTTGGACATTTATATAGAATGGACGATAATAGGTTGACAAAGCAAATCTTCAAATATCTGTGGGGAAAGAAATCAACATCAAGTTGGATTAAAGAAGTCCGAAAGGATTTAGAAAAAATAATATACGCTGAGAAGAAGCAATTGAAAGAGAAGTTTTTCGGGCAAAAGTGTTAAAAATGGAAGGGGTTCAGAGTAGGAGAGAGAAAAGCGCAGGTTCAAAGTGGACCGAAGACAGGAAGAGACATAGTGAAAAGATGAAAGAATATTGGAGAAAAAGAAAAGAACATAGAATAAAGAATTGAAATTGGCATGTGGTCCTTGGATGGCCGATGAAAAAAAAAGTTTTGTCTGTTCAAGAGCTGGTCTTCCTGAAGCCGTTTTGTTATTCCAAAATAAGATGCTTGGAAATAGTCAGAAGACGGTGGTTTATGATACTTGCATATAGCCTAATTTGTATCCATTATCAACCAAACAATCTGAGGAACATAAGAAAGTTATTTAACATAAACAATAGACTCTTATATTTTGTGGAATCTTCTTTGTGTTATACCATGATGGGTGTCAGAAAATTGGATATTTGTAGAACCTTATTAAAGGAATAATAAAGTTAGGCTTATTTAACACATAACGAGGTTCCCGACACTGTCTTTGATGTATGTTTTATATATAGAACTAAATCAGATTTGTAACACAAAAAATCTGCTGAACAGGAAATAGTCGTGATTTTTATTCATTAACCCTATGTTGACAATTAAAATGTATTCAATTAGCATTAGTAATTATTTTTCTCGACTTATATGGGAACTCGGATCAATTTTATTATTCTAATATTCTAATTAGCTATTCCCGCCGTACAGACTTATAGCTAACACAAGTTAGTAAAGTCTTCTATACATTTACTGTAGCGAAAGTCCTTTTTATTCTAACGAATGCATTCAGTTACTAGACAGGAATGATAAGGACAGATACGGCAAAAAGCAATTAGGTTTTATAGATTTAACCAATTAAAAAAAATAATATGTTTTAAGTTAGATCTATATTTTCATTAGCGTACTCATCTAGAAAAATAATCTCATCTGAAACATTAAATTATCAGTTTTTTTATTAAAATAGTAAATGATTATATAAAATTCTTGTGTCTTAGCGCTGGTTACTTGAACACTGGTTCAAATAGTGAATTTGGTGTCGACTGGTTTGTCGATAATTAAAGTATAATGTAACATAACTGCGTTAATAATTACAACTAATGCGCTAAAAAAATATAACTAATGATAGTTGTACTAATCTGATATGACATGTTATAGTTTAATACCTACAATTCAGTAAACACCTTAACAAAATAGAAACATATAATATTTGTAGCACAAGAGCTTGTGACGTTTCACTTTTTGTAATAACATTCAGAACTCTTTTGTGTAAATAGCTCAGTGTTTTATGCCTACATACCGGAGCAGACTGTTTACACGGTGATGTGAGAAAGGCTTGAATACAAACTCTGATATTGGTTTGGCCTTACTGGTAATTCGGTGGGGGGCAGATAATTTAAGTGGAGAGCAATTTAACTCGCCGGCGGAAACACGTAAAGGATTTCTGAGTCACGTGTAGCCTATTTTCGGTACAATCAATTATTTCATACTTACAGTCTCTTGCCGGTATTGATTATATTCATCTACGATCAGCTTAAAAAACGGACGGGCTTCTTTTATTCATCTATTAGAATTTTACTATTTAAGTCTTAATCTTTGAGTAATAAATGTTTTATTTTAGCGAAAATCCGTTAAATAAGTTTGTAACAACTATTAAGTTTGTAGGCCAAACAATTTACATTTAATTGTTTCACACTTAACTTTGTCTTGTAATTCAGAATGATTAGAACAATTAAAGTTTTAAACATTTCTTAGAATCTGTCTTGTGCCGTGGCAATTTTAAATTTAAGTTCCACGGCCAGTTGTTTTAAATGAAAACCACTCCGCTTGATACGTTAACGTTTCAAGTTAGGCAAGCCGCCAGCGATAGCGTTATTTAGTGAGTCGCCGTGACCTTGATCGTCGATGTAATCGAGGAGGCCGCGCTGCTACGATGTATGACGGAATCTGATCGGCCGTGCATCAGCTGTTTGTAACTCTACTCGATCCGGTGCTGCTTGAATTAGTCGGCTTTTCTCTTCCAACACTCTTACTGAGCGGGTCGTGGCGGCATGCATTCGTTGACACCTTTATAATGTGTCTGTAATTTTATAAAGAGCTTCAGGTGAGCCAGTATTCATGTACATTAATAATTTAATTGGACTTGTGTGTGTAATATATTGATAATAGTGTGTGTGTGGCCCCGACTTGCCATGTTCGTTCCGGTACGGCCGAGACACGTGATCATATGATTTAATGTAAATTTAAAACTAAATTTAAGAGCAATGAAAATTTAAAGCAGATGTATTAGACGAGTTATAATAATATAATTATGATTGGACTGAAATTTAATTGTTAATTTAAATAGTTTGTAAATGTGTAGTTACTTCTGGTATGGCCGAGACCACGTGACCGTAAGTTAAAGGTAATGTGAATTTAAAACAAAATTTAACGTATGAATATTTAAAGCCGGATGAACTGGAGGAGTTGTGGTAATTTAATTGTAATGGAACCGAAATTTAATAGTTAAATTAATAATTTGAAAATGTAACATTTGCTATTGTTAATGAGAGGCAGTTGTTGAAATGAAATTATAGTAGTGTGTGTGTGATCTGGGTTACGGGGCGAGAAAGATGTGGGGGCAAAGTGTTCTTTTTTTGTTTGGCTCCAATGTACAAATGGAATTTTTACAGGCTTCCCCGCATAGTCGGGAGGTAAAAGGGTTTGTCGAGATGGGGACATTACATCCATCCCCATCCGCAGAGCTGAGCGAAAAGATCCCCAACGCCGTCACACCAGGCTAGACCCATCAACATCCAGCTGAACCGCTGCAGAGAAAGGATTCCACTATTCGGAGAAGCTCGTCATGGTAATCATCACCATCACTCACACCCGGGCTTACATAGCAGGAATCCCTATTGTATGTGTCTTCAGAGAGCAGGTGGGAGGATTCTTTGATTCACCACACACACAGTACTCCACCCGTTATAACGTAACCAACAAAACCTCAGTTAAACAAAGTAGACTCATATCTAAGAGTTAAGATTGCTTGGAACATGTTCTGTGCAGACATGCTGTATAATGTGATTATTGTGATGACTATTATTATGAATATGCTTATAATGTATTTTAGTAATTTAATTGTTCGTGGTGTTAAAGGTTATGATTATTACAATTTAAATCTTTAATCTCTGCAAAATGGAGCCAATTTGAAATTAACTTAAAAAACTAAACTTAAAATTACAGTATCTAGACAATGAACAGCCTGTATCTACCTGTCATATAACTTGTAATTTCATGGGTTAACCATATTACCAGATGTCATTAGTATGAATTGAAACTTTCTTGTATTTAGGAAATGAAAATAATTTGGAACTACTTTTAAAACCATAACTTGAAAATAACTTAGAATTTATAACTGGAAGAATTTAATGTCTGGATTGCAGTGATTACAGTGGTTGATCTTATCGTTGCATGTTATTATTATTATTAATTGCAATCGCTTAAGGTAGATAGGTGGAAGTAACTTGGAAATCTTTTAGAAAACCATACTCAACATTTTAGCAGTTATACAATGAACAACTTGCACTGTTTGTTATATAGTTCTAGTAATTTCATTGCTGAGTAAATTCTCAACTATCGTTCATGTAAATAGAAAATTTCTGATGATTGAAAAATGAAAATAATTTGTGTCTGGTTGTTATACAGTTGTAGTAATTATTTATGAGATATATTATTGGATGTTATTAGTGCAAGTCAACAATACTAGTGTTTATAAAATGAGATCGATTGAAATTAGCTTGATTTATAACAAAATATTGAAATATAACAAAAAAATGGAGTTTTGTAAAAAGGAATATGTCTGGAATTACCAAATGCACTAATAAAAATGTTGTTGCTGTTAAACAAGTGTTTCATTGCAAGTCCTGTCACGACGTTCACGCGTCTAGTTTTAAAAAATTAAGTAACGCCCCCCAATAAAAAAAAAACTGTTTAAAAAATTTTTGAGGGACGTTTTAGTCTAAAACAAGTGAAAATATATTTAATGTATATTGTCTCTGATAAAACAAGTATTTTACATTTATGGAAAAGTAGAAAATACGTGAAATTTTTGTCATTCTACACACCATACACACCCTTCGTAGTATTATTATTTTATTGACGTTGTGTTACTGTACATCTTTTGTCTATTTTTCTAAGTACAAACTTGTTTGCGCACAAAGATTCGCCCATAGGAACATCGGAGTTACAAATTAACGTCGCCTCGGACGGGCAAAGTAGAGAAGTATTACTACAAAATATACCATTTTATTTAATATTGGTTTCCGATGATATATCAGCGGAATGAAAATCAAATTTTATTTGATTTTGTAGAGAAAATCTCTGGCTAACGAAGCACCGTTCAAAGTATTGCCTCGTATAGGTCTGCCAATGGTTTAATTGCCAATCAAATTAAATATTTACAAGACAAGAGATGGCAAAACAATATTTTTGTAATAAACAAGCCAATGGTTTTTTTATGGCAAAACAAAGAAAACATTTTTGTACTAATGTACTATGGAAAAGACATAGTGAAATTCATCAAATCACAGAGATTGCGTTGGCTAGGACATGTAAAAAGAATGTCTGAGGAAAGAAGGCCAAGGACAAGATGGCTGGATGACTTAATAGAAGATCTTGCTAGCATGGGAATTAATGGGCAAAGATGCAGGGCGGAGAACAGGGAAGCATGGAGGCTAAAGCTCATCAAAGGCTGTAACACCAGATAAGATAAGTTTCTTATGAAACGTTTTCCTTAAATATTATATACGTATTTAATTACGGTCAACTAATTACAGTCACTGTAAATTTTGAGTTTAATTTATCAGTTATTTACACATTAGTAATGTTGATCTTTGAGTTGTTGAAAAAAGTCTTCAAACTTACTAACAATTTATTAAAAAAGTAATAAGATGTTTCCCCTGTATTGTTTTTTTATATTTGGTATTTTTGTGCATGTAGAGGACTTCCAATAGACGGCTTAAAAACGAGGTTATTTTTAAAATAAATTTTCTCATATTGTGCTTAATCTCATGATGTTACGGTTTCAAGTACTGCAGCGGCTGCATCAAAATAATGATTAACATTATTAAGAAAATCATAATTCTTAGTATTATTAAGTTTTTTAGTATTTTAAGTTAGTAGACTTAAAATTTATAAGGAATTTTTAGAAACGAATATAAGTTGCTGATTGTTTATATGTATTAATATATGTGTGTATCAATGTAGGTAAGTATAAATATTGTAAATATGTGTTACGTAACTAGGTGGTGGATTTTCCGACTGAAGACTATGAATCTAATCACTCAAACGCCTTTACATTTTCTTGTGTTTTTTTTTTAGTTCCTGTTAAAGCTGGAAACCACCCCTGTTTTTATAAACACGTCACCCTGAAAAAAAGCTTTAACCATTACCGACCACTCACGACCGTTGTTATCTTTATTTTATCTTAACCCTGAAGCGGTGATTTTTATTATCTAGGACAGGAGATAAAGAGAATGTAAGCGGCTTTATTGGAATGAACACCATTAACCCTATATCGTATTTCCAATTTTTTTGTATAAACAACAGTTGTTATTTTTACACATACATGTTCCGTAGCATGACTCTGAAAATTATTATATTCACTAATAATATGTTACGGCGGTCCCACTGATCGTCGTATGTATTGGTGAGAACAAAACAAAGACACCAATGAAATCACCAATAAGAAACTTTATTGAGTCATAAATAACAATTTGTAATCAAAAAGGTACTATCGTACAATAATCGATGTTAAATTTGTCCAAACGCAATATAATGTGAACTATTAGAGTTTCACACTAATTATAACACACCAATCACTTTTCACTAATCCTCGACAATGACTCGTTCCGGACTAACGAAGTCGCTCATTGTAACTGCCTGACAATTCGCTATCAGAGCTGTGGGGATGCGCGTTCGAGACGTCTCCTTGTATTGCAAGTACCTAGGTAACTACCGGCAGGAGCTCCTGCCTTGAGGTCCGGTCCAGAACGGAATATTGAAATTAATTTAGAGGCCGTTACAACGGCATGCTCGAACTAGGCTGTTCTAGTACAGTTTTCCGATGCTGTTTCCAATAATCACCTGGTCGTGGACGGTACTTGCCAAGCCTGGCTCTGAGGGGGTTTCTCTGTTTCTTGCCGCTCGAACGTAAAATCTTCATAGTAGACGCCTCACGGTGTCATCCAAGGAGCGGCCACCGAGTCCACTTCTCAAAAGACAAGAAGGGAACCGATAGGGAGCTTTGGCGGCTACCCGAAGCCCACTATCGAGAACGTTTTGCAGCTTTCTTTTATAAACAGCGGCAAGGTAACCCTGACGGTGGCTGCGTAGGTGATGATCGGCAAAAGATACGCTTTGACAACCAACTTACCTAGCTTGCGGGTCACAGTCTTGTTGGCAAGTGTTGGAAACAGAAAGCCCAGACGAGCGGACGCTCTAGTTCTTATCGTCTGGGCATGGGCACACCAGGTGAGCGATGATCAAGATGGACACCGAGGTACTTGACTTCCCTCGACCACGGCAAATACATCCTACCGTCTTCGAGATAGTTCCGTCGTTACAGTATCTATAATTGAGTAACCTGACGCATGGGCGCCTATGAAAGTCTCTGGTTTAAATATTAAGGACAGTAAGTGTTAACTCTGGTGTTTGGTGTAATGCAATGCCTGCTTTCTGTTGTATCACTTTTACATTATATAAAACCAATTTCCAAAGTAAAAAGCTTGAAGAAATAAAACTTTCTGCTCAGAAGACTAAAAATATGGCTTTTGTGAGAAATATACCTCTTGTAAATTAAAATTGTGTTAAATAACAGTGAAGTATGTAGAATTTGGCCATGGGGGTGGCTTCACACAGAAGAAAAAACAAGTTATACTAATTCAACATTACTATCTTTAAAGTGGCTGAAAAACGCGTGATAACATTCTAAAATCAGTCCCATTGAAGTGAACGGTAACAAGACAATAAAAATACGCATTATTGAAACATTGTTTACAAGGTACTTCTGCTTCACCTCATGAAAATCACTTCTCCTATATTTCATATTTCAAACGTATAAGCTAATGATTTGTAATAAACCTGCTTGTATATTTAAAAAAGAGTTACTACGATATTAGTCTATGTAGCTGAAAAAATAATAAAACAGCCTAAAAATTAAGAGACCAAGAAAATTCGTCAACTTTTTGTCCGGTCCCGTTTGCCCCCTCCCGTAAATACTCCACTGGAATAATAAGAGTATAGATCAGGTATCATATTTCCGCTTTCTTGGTTGTGACATCACTTATGATGCAGATCACGATATTGATCATGAGTTGGCCAATAAAGTATTGTATTGGCCACAGTTCCTCAAGCGTTGTCAAGGAAAACAATTAGAGGCACTCAGACTCGGACTAAAATTTTATAAGATAATGGCTGTACCAGTATTGTTTTATAAGATAATGGCTGTAACAGTATTGTTTTATTACTCTAAAACTTGGGTTCCTGTGAACAAAACATTTTAGTCATCTGAAATGAGATTTTTACGATCTGTTAGAGGCTTCACACGAAAAGATAGATTTTACAGTGAAGGAATAAGTAAAGAGCTGAAAATTATTATTGTTCAAGATTCCACTGCAGCAAAAAAAGAGAGATGCGTTTCTCATCTGTATAGAATGCAGGATGGCAGGTTGGCTAAGAAAGTTTGGCAATAAAAGTATATTGGTCAAAGAAGTATAGTAAGACCTACTAACAGCTGGTTAAGTGGATGTATTTTCTGTGATATGAGATCTTCATACTTCTGATAAAAGCATAAGAAGGAGAAGAAGAGAAGAAGACCCTAAAACTGAAAAGTGAATATGTTCAAACTAGGAAAGGTTGGTGAACGTCTGGAATGAGTTAGCAAACATCACCCCTCTCCCAGCTGACTTTTTGCGTTTTATCATTCGTCTCTTACACAAAATTAAAACATTTTTTCATGCAGTTTAATACGCGCTGTTCTTGGTTCTTTTGTTCCCTTATTCCGCACACTGGAGCAACGAGGTTTCACAGTTGGCTGATCAAAAAACAGTGAATAATTGTTTACTCTGCTGTTATTATTAATTTCTTATACTTTACTGTCTTGAACGCCCAAAACTGAATGTGTTTGGACAATAACTTCACACCGTTCCAGCAGGAGAGCCTTATTTGGATCTTCTATCCCCAGGTTGAGGGGTCGAGGGCGAGACTACAGGTCGGATATTATTGAGCTTTTGTACCCGCTTTTGAGTACATTTTTCCTTAAAAATACGTGTTTCATTTCAATACTTTTTAATAAATTGTTATTAAATATACTTTATCGTTATTATTTAATACTTTTTATAATGTGTATCATTATAATAGTTATAATCTCTTAATATAGTTAAATATTTAGTTTTTTAAGTTATTTTCAGAAACATGTTGGAAAATCGTTGAATTGCACATCAGACGTCGCTTCCATTTTTAATTTTTTATAGTAAGTTTGTAATACAACTATCTCCTTTGTAATGTATAATGTAAGTTGTACAATCAATATTATTAACTATTAACATACAAATTTAACACAATTACAAGTTAACAGTAATGTACATAAATACTGTTTTACTATTATTTAACACTACAAAGTAGTACAGTACCGAAATGGGAGTAGGAGAGTAGAATATATGCCAACTATTTCAAAACAAAGCTGGTGTTCGGTACATTTTCAAGTCAAGAAAAACAACATTAAAAAAATAATTTTGATGTAGTGTAGTGATGTGTTATGTAAAATTCTTTGTAGCGAGCTACAGCGTTATCTTTTCAATATCCTTGGTCATCATCATCATCATCATTATCATGATCATCATCATCTTTAGCAAGGATTAAACTTTATCAGCAGATAGACAGCGCTTCATCGGACGTCACACACCTCTCCGTTCTTTCGGTTTATAATTCAACAGTTGTTTGGTAATGAGGTAAAGATCCATTCAGTTACGACGTCCCATCTAGTTTAGCTGATATTGAGGAATCCTATCCTAGTGTACTCATAACATTCAGTTTCTTCCGTACATCGACATTTCTTTTGCTGTCTTGAAGAGTATATCCTGCCGGGTGCTTTAGAAATCTCATTTCGCCCGCTTGAATACAGCTGGCCTGGGATTTCGTTAAAGTCTAATTCTCAGGCCCATAAAAAATTTGGGGTGGGTCACCACCTTGTAGAACTTCAGGTGCGATTCCTTACTCGTTGATTTCATAGTTTTCCTGGTGGTCCCACACATATAGCTGAACTTATGTAGCTTCTTAACCACGTCAGTTTTTGTAACATAAGACACAGTATAGTTCAGATGTTCAAACTAGTGACCTACTCCAGAGTACCATCCACAACAAGTTTTGCTGGTACGGGGTCAGCTCCATTAAAAGCCACTATCTTCGTCTTCAATGTGGAGATCTGTAATCCGAAATACTTGGAGATTCGACTCAATGGGTGTAATCTGCAAGCCGCTTTTCATGTTCGTCAGGATAGCCTGGTCGTCAACATATAACAATTTGTCAACTGTTTTGTCATTTGCTAATGATTAATTCGTTCCGGAAGTTGTGCTTCGTCTTCCTGTCTCAATTGGGATTCTGTAAATCATGGTAAAGTCTGTAACGCTCTCACAGATACAGCGTTTACATAACTATGCTATAAAACGATTACACCATAAAAATATTATATATATGAGTACGTGCAAGATATTTTATATTGACGTAACAGTACAACGGAAATTACAGCAGAGAATTTATAGTTCGGTTGTCCATTTTATATACAACACATTTTTTTCGCATCTTCTACACTTATTCTGTAAACTGCCAGTCAGGAAATGGTAAACCTATGAAAAAGTTAAAAAAATGTTGCAGAAATCAAAAGCAGCATTATTCAGCAATAGAATAGAAGAAAATAAATTGTAAGACTTCTTTTTTAAAATCCAAAACGGCCAGTTAATATAACTAAATGAATTAGAAAAATGCCTGTAATAATAATAGTAATAATAATGATGTGTCCAGTGGGCACGAAATGAAACACAGAAGTTTTAAGAGTTTTACCACAAACCGTCAAAAAATTGTTGAGAAGTACAATAAGCCTCATACATTACACAAATCGTTTATTACAGTCAGGAAATAAACTACCCAAGTTGCTGTCTATAGATCACTTAACAGAGAAAGAGCATGAAATTTCAGCAATAATTAACTTTAATTCAGTTACAATAGTTTTATTTAATAATACGTATTACACTACTTCTGGCCTGTATTTTTTAATAAAAACTTAATAACAAATTATTTAATAAACATTTTTATCTAAAATTAGTGTTGCGCAGTGAGAAATAGTGCAAAGCGTATTATTATATTCAGGTGCATAAATATTATTATAGACACAAAAGTCCAAGAATTAGATTTAATTCTATGTTCATCTAAATATTTAAAGGCATACATGCATAAAAGTAACAGTACTCAGATTATATTTACAATCACAGTTCACGCAGACTCAAATCGACAAAAATGTGGAAGTCCTGAAGTACAAATTGGTACTGGTATAAAGACGTAGGATACTTATTTCCGTCAACTTATGTAAGCATACAAATTTCTCTCACCTCACAGACCACATTCAAAGTGTTATAAAAAATATACATAGTAACTATATACTGACGACATTATCGATATTTTGGTTAAATTATATTGTTGAATTAGTACTCATAACACACACACACACACACACACACACACACACACACACACACACACACACACACACACACACACACACACACACACACACACACACACACACACACACACACACACACACACACACACACACACACACACACACACACACACACACACACACACACACACACACACACACACACACACACACACACACACACACACACACACACACACACACACACACACACACACATTATAACACTACAAATTATAAATTTAAGTACATTTAATTTGTTGAGTGCCAAAATTCATATTACAGTACTGGTAAAGTGTACCAATTAATGGAGTTTGGGTGTAATGGTAATAAGAGTAGTCATTGTTTGAATTGTAACGAGTTTACATAATTTTATTCATAAACCACAAGTGTGTTTAAAAATCTCATTTACTTCGCCATAAGTATGGCGAAAGCATAAACATGACATAAGATAGCACCAAAAAGCACTAATAATTGATAGAAGAAAAAGCTGAAAGTAGAAAGAAAAAAGAAAAACTTATAACCTGAAGATTAATAACCCAACACTACGAAATAAAAATTGACTAAGACACTGACTACGACTTAACCCAATAGATTGGAGAAGGTGAAAGAACAAGAAACCATGATATAACCCAAAGTGTGACCACAAACATTGTAACCCCAAAATGTAGCTAATAAATAAAATGTTAAATAAATGCACTAAATCAGATAGGGCATAAATGAAATGTAAAATATATAAACCATAAAAATAAAATAGATATATTATGTGTGTTAAATGAAAAGAAAAGAAAAATGAATGTATAAATCTAAGATAGGAAGATAGAAATAAAAAATACCCTACTAAATAATAAACTAGCCAAAAGCAAGTAGGAGAAAATCGAGCTTAGCAAAGGTAATAATTAATACAAAAGTGACAAATGATAAATGATAAGAAAACAAATGTTAATGACCAATGACAACCCAGTGATGAGATACTAAATAAATAAACAATGTGTGAAATATCAGGTGAAGTATAGAACTACATAAATAGAAATAAATGACAACAAACTATGTAAACAACATAGAATAAAAAAGTGATAGTGATATTAGGGAAATAAACCACATGTGAAGGAAAAGTGCAGTTGAAATGTCTACATTGTAAAATACAATAAACAGAAGACTATATTTATATAGCAAAACAATCTTTACTAGTAAGTTAGCTAATAAGTATATAAAACTGATTGTAGTATTAATTTAAGTGATAGAAAGTAAGAAATACCTGGAAATAAGATAAAAGTTAATATATTAGAGTGGAAGATGGGAGAAGGAGACACTATATCTTAGTGAAGGAATTTGTAAGTGAGTTATGTTGTTTAAAGTAGTGTTAAAAATTATTATTATAAGAGTTTTGTTGTTAAATGAACCATAGTATTAGTAAGCTTAAAGGACAAGTGATGTAGAAGTAAGAAAACAATATTAATTGAAGTTTAGTCTCAGGCATGGACCTGGTAAGAAAAATATGTTAATTATATAGAAGGTGTGATGTTAAAAGCACAAATGTTTGTTTTGTTAATTAGTTTCTTTAGAAAATGTTCAATCAACAACTAAATAAAGTTAATGAATATAAAAAGATTGTAAAGAATGTTGAATAAAAGTATTGTGAAACTCAGGCATGAGGCCTAGCATGGATGAAGGAATTTTGTAAGTTTCAAAACAAAACAATAACAAAAGGTCAATAAAAGTATATAATATGTTTAGGTAATTAAGTAAGAATATCAGGTACAAAAAAGTATAAATAAGGTTTAGTTTCAAGATAATTAAAGAAATATCCATAGGAAAAATAAGAAATATGTTATTAATTAATCAAAAGTAACTATGAGGGATATCAAAATAATCTTTAGCAAAAAAGCAAAACAATGGTGTTAGTGTAATTAATATTACTGCTAGCATAAGAAAGTAATTACAATTTAAAGGATTTTTATAAATTTGAACAGAAATAAAACGTTAGAATATAACAATGTTATAAGATATTGGCCAATGAGAACTAGTATATCTCGAAGAGTAACCATGACAACTAAAGCTTGTTACATGTTTTGACCGTTGAAATCTAATTATTCCATTACTGACTAGCATAGAGGGTGGACGTATGGAACCTTTGAAGACAAATAACTCCTAAAATCATTAAGTTTTACTAAATTGGAATGAAGAAGTTACAAGAAGAATATATAAGTTAACTATTGATGAGATGCCAAATAATAAACAAAAAAATTATATAACAAATATTATATCCAAAACTTGAAGGAAGCAAACCAAATTAATAGACGACCAATACTGGAGGAAGAACAGAAGATACCCAACTCAACCTGAGGAAACATATGAATCTACGAGTCTGATGGAAGCTGAACCTTGAAATTCGATGGTTTGAACTTGGATCTCAATCAATCCATACAAGAAGGGACCCTTAGACGTTTCCAGTAGAAGAAGATCGGCCAAGAGAAGCTACATTAAGGAATTGATGAGTATAAATTAAATACTTCACCCCAAAATTAAAACATTCAATTACCCACAGTAAATGAGCAATTTTATTTTTCACTTCACCAGTCACTAAATTAACTTTTCGAACTGAACTCGATTAAATAATCACCTTTGATAAACCAAATCTATCACTGAATTTTGATTTTATATTAAACTATTTTTAAAAAAGTGACTTGCTAACAAAAATTTTACCTAGTGAGCACTACTTCTCATTTGCAATAACTTACTTTTCATGTTTTAAAATATCACATATTGTGTATTAGTTATAAGGAATATTATAAAATTATGTGGATTTATTAGTCTGTAAACCAACATTCTGTAGTCCAAAGAACTTTTCCCTGAGATAAAATTATAATAAACGAACGAAGAAACAGACGCCGTAACCAAGCGCAAACATACCAAACTGAGCGGACTGCCAACTGCGCAACTTGTAAACGCCGGAGCTATGATAAATGTATGTTTCATTTCCCAATTGTAATTGACCTGATTATATAAAAAAGAGTTAAATAAACCTTCGTACCTATCAACCGCAGTATGTTTGATTCATTTAAAAAGGTAATATAAGAGTTTGGGATATAAACAATAAAAATACATTAATTGACAAATTCGACTCGGCCAGACAGTGGGAACCAATCAGACGGCGAGGCGGAAAATTTAAACTGAACTGCGAGAATACGGTCGACTTAGTAAGTATTAAGAAAAAGTATTAAACGGCTCGTTACTATTTAAAATAACAACAAAATAAGTAAACATATATAAAATTGAACACCGGTAAACCGTCTAGTTACAAAGTGGTGATTACAACAGAGGACCTTAAGGTAAGGATAAATACGGGACTTACACGTTTCCATTACGAATTGACGTTTCCAACGGGTGACATTATAAATCGTAATAAATAGTTTTATTACAATATTCATTATTGTTTGCTTAAAACGTTCAAATGTTGCAGTACATTTATCATTAAATAAATCTTATATTCTACAGTAACAAAGTTATGTTCTAAATAATTATTTGTTAATATTAAAATTCGACTGGTCAGTCTGACAGTGTTCTTTACTGCAGTTTTTTTTTCTTTATATAACTTTCAACTACGTTAATTTATGTATTGCATACATAATAATCATTGATTGCTTTACAAACTTAAATAAAATTTAAATTGACTAAATTAATCGTTAAAAATTAAAGAAAATATTTTAATAAATTTAAATCAGATTCTTCGAGATATACTAGTTCTCATTGGCCAATATCTTATAACATTGTTATATTCTAACGTTTTATTTCTGTTCAAATTTATAAAAATCCTTTAAATTGTAATTACTTTTTTATGCTAGCAGTAATATTAATTACACTAACACCATTGTTTTGCTTTTTTGCTAAAGATTATTTTGATATCCCTCATAGTTACTTTTGATTAATTAATAACATATTAATAACCTCTTTATCTACATTTTACATAAACTCTTATTAATTTAAAAATTTTAAAATGTCTTTTGAATGTCTTTAGTCTCTCATTTAAAATTTATAAATGGATTATCTGCACCTCGATTTTGTAGCTCATACTCATGTCCTCCATTGATCCGTAGGTCCTCTTCTGATGGAGTTCCCTGCACGTTCCCAGGTTCAACTTGTCGTCCTCCAGTTACTCGTCTCTCATGTTCCCATCTGGTTGATGTAGTATATTGTGAGAGGTTGCTCTGCACCTGCTGCTGTAGTTCTAGCAGACGTCTCTATTGTTCAGCATAGCGTTCCTCTGCATGATGTAACCTCGTAGCTTGTCTTGACTGACGGACGTTTTGTGTGCGTAGACATCGTAAAGTATATTCTATATTCGTACTCGGAAACAGACTAAGAGTTACTGTTCAATTAACAAAATTTAAAAATTCGCGTCTATAATGGATATAGCGTCCCGCCGCTACTGAAGACTGATTGAGAAAAAGGTTGGCTTCTTCCGTGCCCTATTTATATTCGAGCATCGTACCGCACCTGTTGGGACAGAATTCTGCCTGTTTGAGATTGCTTGGTGGCGTTAGTTCTCCCACTATAGTCCAATTTCATATTTTCGCACATTTCTGCCAATGGCAAAGTCTAATGTGAATTACAGGGTGCTCTAACGATGGATGATTTAATTACACATGTTCAACGTAATTACCATCCTAATCGAATAATCCGTGTAATTACTACGCACTTCAAATCGCACTGAATTCGCACTGCGCGTCCTTTTCACGCCGTTTTCTCACTACACATGCGTATTAATTTTATACATATTTAGGAGTCTTTGAATTTTTCCTACCATTTATGGTTTTCTTATAATTAAATAAAAACTATAATTTGACAATTATTTAGGTTGAGATTGCAAACTTTCATGCTCGAACTGGCCTCACTCACATACATTATTTACTACTGTACACACTCTCAGCGACAATCGCGTGATTGTTCAGGTCAGTTCCTGCCTGTGTACATGCCGTATTTTTAACATAAACTCAGCTTTCAATCTCATACCTGCTTATTTATTACATATTTATAAATTTAATTTAAATATTTATTTTATCTCATAAATGCACAGTACAGCATGTGATTGTATTGTCGCAATATTATATATATATACATATATAAACACACACACACACACACACACACACACACACACACACACACACACACACACACACACACACACACACACACACACACACACACACACACACACACACACACACACACACACACACACACACACACACACACACACAAAATAAATGAAGTTCCTAGATAGCCTTCACTTTAACATAACATTAAAAAACAATGTTTTTCAGCATTTTTGTTGACCTTTTATGTAAATTTAAAGAGCTTTAATCACTCATTTGATTTTTTAGATGTTAGTAAAATTAAAAAAAAATATATATATTTTTAGGCCTACATGTCACGATCTTTAACTTGGTTACTTATCACAACGTAACCAACCAACCAACGAATCGGATATTACTCATTGTAAAAGGAACCTCCTGAAAGACATATGACACTAATATAGAATATAGTTACATCAACGTAAAAGACAACTCTGATATTATTTTATAACTTTAACTCTAACTTTAGTATTTTGTACTGACGTTCATATATACGTCGACATGATGTCAACCGTGTTTATAACATCGAGTGTATTGTACACTGCCATTTGTAAACTTTCAGATTCTTGAGCAGTTAATTCTTGATTCCTGACTTTAATCTACTTACAGATATTAATCTTCTAACGTATTTAATGTTTCACACACGTGTTAATATTTTCAGTATTCATGCATGCAAATTACTTACACTGAAGCTTACTAGTTTTGTTGTGTTGATTTTGTGTGCAGTCTAAACTTGGTAATCCAGGTTTGACCATTTCATGTTTGCGGGGTTGTCGGGTTACTGGAATACTGTGTTTTGTAATGAGTAAGAATTACAATGAATGAGTAAGAATTGTAATGAGTATTTATACTACTACAGTATATACTACAAAAGTACTACGTAATACGCCTGAATTACAATACGATGTGGATGATAAAGACATTGTAAAACAAACTCATTTTACAAAAGTACTGAATAAAATAAAAAGTGTACAATTAAAAAATAATCATTTACAATTTTAAAAAAACGAGAGCAAACACTCGGTTCAGTCGCGTGAACGTCCGATAAATTGTCGATTCAGTCGTGGGTTGCTAATCCTGAGACTGATAGTTACTCAGACACCGCGACGGATACATACACACGGGATGTAAACACAGACTGTGTGGCGGCTACAGGATATGAATATAAACACTATACAGCACCGAAGTGTAAACTTGAACTTTAACTCACGAAGTTAGACACTACAAATAGCGTTGTTGCTCCATACTACTTGTTTGATTTAATTTTTACCTACGCAGTACGAACTTACGTTGTTATATGTGACATAAACTGAATCTATTGTAATTGATAACAATGTTTTGGAGCAGGTATCACATTTTAATTATTTGGGATCTGATATCTTATATAGGAAGGACAACGCTATCGAGAGAAAGTTAAATAAATTTAGTTATACCTGTGGAACAATAAGACGATACTGAAGAATAAAACGAAGAGGGAGACACAGCTAAAATTCTATAAGTTCGTGCCGATTTTAATGTATGCCTGTGAAAAATGGACTATCCTGCAAAAAGATATTTCAAAAATACAAGCCTCTGAAATGAAATTTTTAAGAGCAGTTAAGGGATGTAGTTTTAGAGATCTTAGAGATCATCTACGAAACAACGACATAAGGAAAGACCTGAAGTCGGTTCTGGAGAGAATAAACGAATACACGCAGAATTAAAAGTCCCATGTGGGACTCATGGTAGACACGCTTATTCCTAAACAAGCGTTTGGATATAGGCCAGTGGGGACAAGAGATCGTGGAAAAAACGTTCAGAGACTCTATGAAGTTGGAACGGGCTATAGCCCAAGTCATATAGTGAGGGAGAAGAAGATAAACTGAATTTTAAATGGTAGTGACCATTGTTTACTGTATGTAAAGAATTTTTTTAATTAATTTTTGACCTAAGAATTACAAGTTTAACGATACAGTAACTAAATGGGGGATTTTTTTAAACAGTAGAATTTTTTGGAAAGTTGTTTTGAAGTAATGAAATTTGTATTACATAGATTTGACTCTATTTAAAATGTCTGTAAGTAACATGGTTCAAATTAAAACTAGAAATGAAGATGAATTGGTTTGTTTATTAACAAACTAATGGGAATGAAAATATATCTTAAGTAATATCGTATGCACTGCTAACGTGAGGAAGATAATTTACGTATTCACTTGTTAGGAAATAACAATAACTTGGTTCAACATTAAAATGTTGTCTCAACGGAGTACTTTATTCTTATGGTATCCCAGCAGCTACAAATCCACTTGAGACACTTAGGAGAGAAAAGGAATTCTTCTTAACAAATAATGCTTAAAAACTTAGCCGAATCCAGTCTGTGTGTGTTCAAGCGAATGCGTGGGAGACTTTTCATGAGGATATGAGTGCAAAATATCGTAAACTATTTTGAAAATCCGCTTGTTTGAGAGGCGATTAATTCGTTCTGCAACGAGCAATTAACTTGAAAAATCCAATAAAAATTGGTTTTGTTTGTGTTCTTAATTACTGATGGCATTTCACACTTTAAGAACTAGAGGTACCCTGACAGAGATGTGTAGCCTACAGTAGCTTGATCTGCGTGGAAGTGATAAGGTCGATGATAATGATTTGGTGATTGTCTAGTCTCCAGGAGCCAGTAGTATTTCATTTAAATCAGAACTTGTGATTACGTTGGCAACAAAGCATATTAACAGAAATTTTAACAGAAATTATATTGGTTTAACAACGTTAAATTAAACAGCTGTTTACAGTTACTTGATCCAGCTTTCATGTTAACGAATTTTAACGATGAAGAGTTCTCGAGGATCGGTCAAAAAAGTGTAACAGAAATTTTAAATTATTTGTGTAGACGTTTCGACAATATTTATTGTCATCATCAGGAAAATAAATCACAGTTGTGTGTTTGACGTCGTAACAACTCAGAAACAATTATCCTGATTAGGCAATAAATATTGTCGAAACGTTGACACAAATAATTTAAAATTTGTGTTATACTTTTTTTACCGATCCTCGCAAACCCTTCGTCGTTAACATTCATAGATTGACGGTCACTACGAAATTAAGAATTTTATGTTACTCTTTGTATATATTCATATATTAAACTACTTGAACGAATTAGATTCAAGACTCGCTGGGCACTTGGTGAAACATTACTACATTGGTATTTAAAAACATACAAACACTTGGTAAGTTTCACAGTTTATTCTTTACCTCTGCCAGTTGTTTCAGCCTATTCTCAAAGCTAATCTCAAAGAGATCTCAACAACAGCTAAACAAAGTTGGCCGTGCTCTAAAACATAGCATTTCTAAAATTAAGAAAGCGAATTAAAATAATAGAGCCAATACAGGTTTTACAGATCATTGCTTACAACACAACCACTTTACAGATACAAAAAACACAACAGTACTCCAAAACATACAAAAAGGTAAAAAAAATGGATTTATTAGAAATTTTAGATATTAGAAAAGCAATCAAAAGTAAGAAAAATTTAACAAACGAACAAACTGAATTCTGTGTATCTCCTGTATTAAAAGTTGTTATTTAGTTTAATTAATTTTTAGAATTTGCTTTTTTATAATACTTAGTTTTTACAGTCACTTGACCTTTCCTATACTACCTTCTCCACTCCCTCTAACATACACATCCCACACACATGTCCTTATACACCCCTAACATATATCCACCACCCTCACTTGCTTTGTTTAGTTCATATTATAGTAGGAATAAATCTGTTTTTAGTACCAAGCCACGTTTCCGTTAAATATATGAAAAATATATTATACTAACCGTCTGTGACTTCTCTTTTGATGTCCCAGAGAAGAGGGACATCAAAAGAGAAGTCACAGACGGTTAGTATAATATATTTTTCATATATTTTGTTTAGTTGTTTTTAAGATCTTTTTAAGAATAGCTTAATAGGCTGAAACAATTGTCAGAGGTAAAGAATAAACTGTGAAACTTACCAACTGTTTGTATGTTTTTAAAAACGTTTGAATTAGATTATGATTATTAACAGACATTCAAAATTTTATGCTCGACTAGGCCCAAAACACATGGAAGTACTAATGTTCTAATGGCATGAAGTTGGTATTCAAGTCATAAAAAGTTAACTTGTAGAAGCGTAAAAATTCTTAACGTTTTAAAAACATGTTCAAAATAATATTGAAAACAAGAGCATACAAATTTAAGACGGACAACATTAACAAACTTTTGGCTAGATTAGAGTACTAACCTGGGACTCGTTCCGTATATTTTCAAAGTATGTAAGTGAAATGATTTTTTAAAAGTAGTGTAAGTGAGTGAATCTTTAAAATAACGAAACTAACAAAAGCGTACACCAACTTGAACGTATTTATTTAGTTTATTTGTTTTGAATGTCTAATGTAGTCTATTACAATTTAGTTTATTTTTTATTTTAATGAAAAACAACTTGCACACTACTGTGTCTCACGTTCAGCTGACGGAAACATTAACTTCACTACCTCTTTCCTCATTTTCCTGACTGGTAATGTTCCATGTTAGCCTGAAATAATGGACTACTGCTATATACAATGAGCAGCTGAAAGCTGGATTTACGCAGAAAAATAATACAACGATCTCGCTGTGCTGATCTTGCTTTTCAGAAGTATTATTCTTACTGTATCGTATATAAAAACTATCTATAATCTGTAGAATAACATAGCTGTAAATAACATTCGAAGAAGATTATATTTGTACAATTTAATTCAACGGCTGAACGTCGATTAAGTCAATTGACAAAACGGAGTTTACAAAGAAATGTAAACAATGCTGTTCTGTCTCTGAAACTGGAAATGTAAGCAATGCTGTTCTGTCTCAGAAACTAGAAATGTAAACAATGCTGTTCTGTCTCTGAAACTAGAAATGTAAGCAATGCTGTTCTGTCTCTGAGACTAGAAATGTAAACAGCGCTGTTCTGTCTCTGAAACTAGAAATGTAAAGAGTGCTGTTCTATCTCTGAGACTAGAAATGTAAACAACGCTGTTCTGTCTCTGAAACTAGAAATGTAAACAACGAAGTTCTGTCTCTGAAACTAGAAATGTAAACAATGCTGTTCTGTCTCTGAAACTAGAAATGTAAACAATGCTGTTCTGTCTCTGAAACGAGAAATGTAAACAATGCTGTTCTGTCTCTGAAACTAGAAATGTAAGCAATGCTGTTCTGTCTCTGAGACTAGAAATGTAAACAGCGCTGTTCTGTCTCTGAAACTAGAAATGTAAACAATGCTGTTCTATCTCTGAGACTAGAAATGTAAACAACGCTGCCGCTTTTCTGTCTCTGAAACTAGAAATGTAAACAACGCTGCTCTGTCTCTGAAACTAGAAACGTAAACAACGCTGTTCTGTCTCTGAAACTAGAAATGTAAACAACGCTGTTCTGTCTCTGAAACTAGAAATGTAAACAACGCTGTTCTGTCTCTGAAACTAGAAATGTAAACAATGCTGTTCTGTCTCTGAAACTAGAAATGTAAACAACGCTGTTCTCTCTCTGAAACTAGAAATATAAACAATGCTGTTGTGTCTCTGAAACTAGAAATGTAAACAACGCTGTTCTGTTTCTGAAACTAGAAATGTAAATAATGCTGCTCTGTCTCTGAAACTAGAAATGTAAACAATGATGTTCTGTCTCTGAAACTAGAAATGTAAACAATGCTGTTCTGTCTCTGAGACTAGAAATGTAAACAGTGCTGTTCTGTCTCTGAGACTAGAAATGTAAACAGTGCTGTTCTGTCTCTGAGACTAGAAATTGTGTTTATAGAGATTATGATTCACAAACTGCATTCTGTACACAGCTAAATTTTACGTACATAATTTATAAAAATGTGTAATCTATAAGTTAAATTGTAGTTCGCTAATTTGTTTTCAGCCGTCACTGTGACATCTTGTCCAAAACTGGACAGTTAAAGTAGGGGTAGTCAAGTCATTTGATAGTATGCTAATTTGAAATGAGTCCTGTAAACGTCTTAAAGCGCGTATTATTCTGTAAGCTATGTTGCATTACAAAAACATTTCACCTCTTTTTGGTTTCTGATTTTACGACACTGAATAAAGTATATTGTTTCTTCTTTTACAGACTTTTATTGTTTCCTTCTTTTAAGATTATTTTGTTTATGGTTCGTCTATGAAATATCTGCGTGAGTTAACAAGTAACAACAAACCAACGTTTTTCCCTGCTCTTAAACAACGAAGTGGAATTATTCAGTTTGTGCGCATTTTACCTTGCATGTTTCTGCATGAGGTAAAAAAAGCATACTCTTTTTCAACGGGTTTTCATGGATTTTTTACAATGTGGGGATTCTACACCAACACGAATGTTTTTATAAAACTTAATTAGACACTAGTGTATGAATCTGCGTTTCGACTGTAACTTTTTGTGTGTCTGGTTTACCGACGAAGTACGAAGAAAGATTTTACCTTATGTTATCAACAAGACTTAACAGCTGCGTGTAATACTATATAAATCTGAGATAAAGCAAAAAATACAGATGTATATTTCATACCTAGGCGTTCTAAATGCCGGGTAGGCCTATTTTACCGGTTCTATCTGTTCGTGGGTCATTTTTGTGATTAAGGTAGATCAGAAACGAACTAAACTGTAGGCCGGTATTCTCATTTAGCACAATACAATGTTGCTGCCTTTGTTTTTTTATATTTACCAAAGCCTTCTGCCTATCAACGTCAGGCTGAATGGAACCTCTGGATATCTTCTATCCATTTCTATGCTATAATTTTATGATAGACTAGGCCCAAAAACATATGGAAGCATTAATGTTCTAATGTAATGACGTTGGTATTCAAGTCATGAAAAAGCTAATTTGTAGAAGCGTAAAAACTCTTAACGTTTTTAAAAACGTGTTCAAAATAATACTAAAAACAAGAGCATAAAAATTTAAGACCGACAACATTAACAAACTTTTGGCCAAATTAGAGTACTAACCTGGCACTCGTTGCGTATATTTCAAAGTGATGTAAGTAAATTGATAATCTTTAAAATAACGAAAATAACAAAAGCATATTGCAGTTTAGTTTGTTTTTCATTGTAATAACAAATAATAAACGTTTCCTACGGATCTGTCCCAGTCTTTGAATATTTTGGAATCAAAAAGGATAACTTTTGCCACTACAGAAAACAATATAGGGAGCGACGTTTCAGTCACTCAAGCAATCGGGAGCCGTCTTGGGGTAACTCTAAACTGTATATAATATATAATATATAAACCCTAAACCCTACTGATGAATATAAGTAATAATTACTATATAAATGAGTGATAGAGATTCAGAAAATAAAACTGTTTCACAGTAACTGATAAAAAGACTAAATAATACAAATACAGTAAATACTTACTAGGAAAACCTCACAACACTCACAAAACAATACAAGACACAATACACACGAAGACTACCAAGGTCAACAAAAGGTACTCCTGAAGGCAGACCCCTTAGTTTTGTTGAAATGATGGCAGCAGGACTTAGTGTATCAGTGAAAATGTCGATGAAGTGTTACGTCTTCTATAAACACATTCAATGGAAGTGAGAGCTCCTCGATGCTCTCTTCCAGCTAAAAACCCAAATGTTTGAAAAAATAAGAATGAAGAGCATACAATACTATTGTTTAATATTTGAATTGTCTTAATACATTGTAACGTAAAGCCTATCGAACAGCCCAGAACATTCTCCACCCCCCCGTCCAGTGCGGCAGGTGTTGCCTCAGTCAAGGCCGCTCACAACTAGCTTTTAGTGTGTTCAAGAACACTTGAGATACGCATTAAGCCGGCGTGCAGTGACGAGGGAATGCTATACTGGACCTCTGCGGGACCTATAAAAGCAAGAGCGTCTTGCGTTGTCAAGTCAGTTACGTGAGCGATTTTCCTTAGCGCTGATCGAGTGTTTGTCAGTGTATTGTGTTGTGTTATAAATTACGTTGTGTGGGATTCCATTATTTGGCATTATTATTTCGGGCAGATCTGTGGGCAGTGGACAAATCTAACTGGATTTATTTTACGAGTTGATTACGAATTATTAATTGTGATAATTAAAGCTGGTTATTAGTGAGTTCATTAGTGTCTTGTGTTTTGTTTTCCACTGTACCATACGACGATCAGTGAGACCGTCGTAACAATATATTTGCAATATTGCGACACACACACACACACACACACACACACACACACACACACACACACACACACACACACACACACACACACACACACACACACACACACACACACACACACACACACACACACACACACACACACACACACACACACACACACACACACACACACACACACACACACACACACACACACACACACACACACACACACACACACACACACACACACACACACTGTTTTAATATATTGTCTTAGCTAGCGTTTTTTTAGACTTTGGATGCACTAGATACTAACATGATAGAATTTGCCTGAATATACTTATTTTGTTCAAAAAGATTAGTATTGTTTAAAAAGGTAAAAGTTCATACTTACCAGATTGAATATCCATGTGATTTTTTCTCGAGCTGCAGTTTTCGTGTTTTTTTTTCTATCGTGATGAGTATGTGAACGGACGTGACAATACTGCACTCCATCTGACAGGAGTGTGTACATAGATTGTGGATTATACATTTTGTTAAACAAAAAAGCTATAAATTATATTTATCGGAGATGAACTTTTCCGTGTAGTTATCAGGCCGACGCATTGTCAACCCACTCTAATTCGTTGTCAGTCACATTAATGCGACCTTGTACAGCGTATGTGATTGAGCGTGTAGTGTTACTATGTGATGTGTTCAGGAGCAATTTATGTATTCAATTCAAATTAGTTTCCTTTGTAAACAGAACCTGCTTCATATAAAATATTATGGTTCCATTTGTAGTAACAAACCTAGGAAATCATAGTCATGGCATGCTTTTGTTGTGTAGGTAAGAATAAAACCACTTTGCGCCTACAAAAGTCCGTTATAGGCATTCGCGTAGCAGTGCTGTACGATTTGAATTACGACTATCCTGGGTCAGTTTTTTCAACACTTGCTTTTGTTGAATATTGTTTGTACTGGAATCTTAATCCGTCCACTAATAGTTACAAAACTTTCTTTAAAAAGCGAAAATTAAAATGCTTATGCGTCGGTACAAATTGAAAAGTTTGTAACATTCTTTTATCTTTATTTTATTGATATCAAGAACTGAATTAACTATATCTTTTGATGTTATTTGTATAACTGAACACTTACTCTCTTTAAACACGATATTTAATACAGGTTCAGTAAAAAAGGATTATACGAAACGAATTAGTTTTGATTTTGACTTTGGTTCTGGCGTTAAGAATTATTGGTTTAAATTCTGATTCTGTCAAGCTGGAAATCCTTGTCAGATAATTTATTTTTCTGCAGATCGACAGCCTGGTAGTATTTGTTTTTACCTTTAGCTGAAATATTGATTTCTTTCTTTTTTTTGTGTGTAGTACATACAAAGTTTGAGTTTTAATTTTTCGTTCTCATCTCTAGCGTCATATCTAATTGGTTGCGGAGCTGCTGCTTACCTATTCTGTTATCATCAGTTACAGTTAAATTTCATGTTTCTTTATCGTCAACCCTGAGACGATGAAAATCGTCTTAGATATTCAGCCATCTTTTGGGAAACTTAAGTGTAACTTACTCAGTTGTTTTCTAAGATGCAACGACTTGGGTCAAAAGATGAACATATTTCTGTAATATGTTCATACTTTCAGGGAGGGATAATACATAACTGTGTATTATCTAGAAGAACGTACACATGACAAAAACCTAGATAATTATGTTCAAGATTCTATGTAACTAATTAAAAAATTGCCGATATAAAATAAATTATATACGAAGATTAATGAAACATAAAATATTTGTATAAATATAAGCGTGTATCTGTATACACGTGATATTATTGAAAGCGTGTACGCACACGTTTTGCGGAATTCCTGTATAATAAAAATTTGCATTGTACAATACTGTAATTACAATAATTGGCTTTATTTATTAGAATATCTATGGGCTTCTGTGTGTGTGTGTGTGTGTGTGTGTGTGTGTGTGTGTGTGTGTGTGTGTGTGATAGTTTATTCTATTTTCAATTTTATATTTTGTATGTTCACGTTTTTGATGTTTTACCTCTGCCTCTTAATCGATTCTTTATATGTCTCAAAAAGTCATTATAACCTATGTCGTTGTTCATATAGTTACGACGGTCGTGTGGATTGTCGTATTGAACAGCGGAAACAGAATAGCTGATACCAGAATAAGTTATTAATTACAACTTTAATTAGAAACAAACAATTGTTAAAATCAAGAAACGCACTCTTATACAATAATTCAAGTTAAATTTTTTCAACACACAACAACAAATGTCACCTTATTTCAGCATTAAATAACATAGTGACCACCGAACTGCACTTGAAATATCGCCAGGTCTAAATAAACTTTGCCGTTTATGACTCCAGTATTTATACTTAGGGCGCTGTTCATTTTAGTGGACATAGCGGGCCTGGATGAGGGTGAATAGTCGAGTAACGTGAATAAGGGGCAACTTAAATGATCTAGAGAATTACATAATTCTACCGCTCACAATATACGTGTAAAGCGTCAATGCAATCATTCAGCAATTCGGTATTATCCATTCCCTCAGCTTAGCAATACGAAATTTGTCTTTTTTTCCGCCAATCTCTCTTTTGGAGCTTTGTTTTCTTTTTTTGAGCTTTCCATGGGTTGTTTTATTTTTTCTTATTGTCTACATAATTCTTCCTGTCAATTACGCATTTGCACGACTGTAATAAATTTTGTATTTCTTTTTTCTTAATTGTATATTAGTTAATCGTGCTAACTTAGTTATACAATAACATAAAGTAGTGTAATACGTATTACGAAACTCTGTACCGGTATTTCGGTGGGCGGTATCGTGCAGTATTTTGGCCATATCCTTTTGAGCAACTTTCTATTTATTTTTTACCCTTTCAAAAATTCGTTATTAGTGACTTTTATTGTATGAACTTAATATTGAGATTGTAAATCACTAGACTCGTCGCGCGAAAAAGAAGAAGTTGCAAGACAATAGTGTAATTTTGTACACAACGCGAGAGTAGACATATCGATCATCCGTTTACCAAAAAAACCGTCTTATTCTGATTTATAGAATCTAGTACGCTCCCTCAGCTTAAAAGCTCGCTCACTATTTTGAACAATCTACATTTATTATTAAATGAATTTGATATTAAATAATTTTTCAATTTACTACTTTTTGTTTAATAAAGTAACATTCGTAGAGCAACCATACAATACACTGTAAAATTCCAATCAATAGTATTCAAGTTAAAATACATTTTAGTCTTCCACTCGGCTAAATTTTTACAATATTCAAAATTATGATCCACTTTTGAGCCCTCGAGGCAAAGAATTCTGAAATTTTCGGGACGGTCTACTTTATTCAGATTTTGGTTAAAGTTCTTAATAATTTGATACCCCACATGAAATTTGCAGATTTTATCAAACTTTTGCACCATGTTTTGCCCCCAGCGTCCATAAATTTTAAAAGTTTTAAAAATTTACACTAAATTCATATTTGATTAAGGGTTTATTTAAATTTTATACCCGACATGGGGTTGTGCATTTTTTTTTTAAAATTTGGATCCTCCTACATTTTTGCTTCCCGCCTCGTATTTAGAGCTGATCAATCTCAAAATCAATACGATTCTGTAGGGTAACAGTATGGAAAAGCGTGCCAAGATTTACAAAAATGTGTGAGTGCGTTCAAAAGTTAGGCCTGTCGTGAGACACACCCTCAAATGGCCAAAGTTAGGCCCATCGTGAGACATAAGACAAATGCCAATACTCGAGTGAAACTGACAAAGTGCTTCGCTCGTTCAATTATAGTATATAACAGATATTCAGTGGAAACCAAGTATTAAAGAAATAAAAATTCTAACTAGCAAATTAAAAAAAATGTAAAATAGCAAAAATAGTAACAAAATGTTATAGGATAAAGCATTTTCATTTTCTTATCCAGAAGCGGGATGGTAGATGTAATTATCGTTTAAAAAAAGGCCGGGATTTAAAATTTGTATTATCTATCGTAAATTGTAGCTGTGAAGTTCATATCACGTAGAAGTCGCTGTGCGAGAAGCGAAAGAGCTTTCAGTTCTGTGGTATTCACGTTTTGTTTATAAATCGATCCATCGAGTTAATTCCAGTATGCACGCTGGCAAGTCTCGTTTGTCGGTATGTGCCGTATGCGCGTGTGCTTGTGAATGACTTCGAGTGAAAACGTGTGCACGCCATCACTTTTGCGTGTATCAACTCGTCTTGCCAATAAACTTCTACGTTACGTCAGAGGAACTACCATGTACACATTCTAAAACTTTTACCTATTCTGAAACTGAAATTTTAATTAGACAAACCTGTGGGTCAAAAAATTATCAGTAAGGTTGGTTAATAATACGCGCGCGCGCGCATATATATGGGTTTTATTAAAATTTCTATAACTTATATTATATTAGTTTTTTGTCAACTTTCAATTAACATTATTCTTTTTCTTTTTAGGTAAATCAAACTTGTTGTATCACGTTGACTGGATAAAAGAAAAAAAGCGTCAGAAACCTTTCACATAAGTCGTCAAATAGTAGGCATGACCTCATTATTTTATTACTTTTTAAGCATTTTCTTCTTACACTTAGTTTGGACTAGCTATATTTAGTCTTGTGCGAACACAAGTGTGAACTTTCGGGAGTTTTTTACATTTTGTATTACGAGAGAAAGATGCCTCATACCGTACTGCATATAAAATATACCACACACACGCGCGCACACGCATGCCTGTCTACAGACAGTAAGTTCAAACCACATTTTAACCCTTTAGGACTAGCGTC
The DNA here is from genome assembly GCA_034769895.1 of Magicicada septendecula. Classification (NCBI taxonomy): domain Eukaryota; kingdom Metazoa; phylum Arthropoda; class Insecta; order Hemiptera; family Cicadidae; genus Magicicada; species Magicicada septendecula. The sequence goes on from CM068369.1 coordinate 465,264,937, forward strand.
CTGCATATTGAATGTCATGTTTTCGTCACAACGGTTCGATATGCGTTATAGCCTATCGGACGTTATTTTACATTTGTTATTAGAGGAATAAATTCTTAGGTATATGGTCAGATGCAAATCAAACTTTAGTCGTTTATCAAAGTTCCAACTACCAAAGAGCATTATTCTTAGCAGTGACATGACATTACACCGGGAATGTTCATATGTCATTTACAGGTTATGTTGCGTTTGTTAAGTTAATATTGCTTTTGACAGAATTTGTTTTTATTTGTATGAAATTTTTATTAGCAAACATATTGTTATGCCTTTTAGTGCACTTTTATAACTGTTTTATAAAAACGGCAATTGCGAATTTTACTGTGTAAACACGGTAATTTCGGGTAAACGTCTACGTTGTGTGAGAGTTTACTTTTCGTTTTAGAGACTTATTTAACATTTTCATTGTAGTTAGTTATTATTTTATACAATTTATAATAAATATTATACAAATATAATATAATACAAATAAATATTACTGAAAATCAATTGTATAATTTTTTTTAATTATAAATTATTTGAATATTATTTTCTTGTACTGACGTGCACAGGTTATGTTTCATCTAATGATTCAAACATTACTTTGGTGAAATATAAATATTATTACTACCCTTTATTATGTTAAATGTACCACTTGTTTTACTCATAAATTTCTCACATATTTTTGTCATATATTTAATACAATAAGTGACTGAATTACCGATAGTATTTTGGAGAGCTAGAGTTTTTTTTTGTAGCCTGAGAAATAATTAAAATACATTTTTTCTTCAAACACTGTATTATTGTTGGAGAAAGCGAGTTACCAGAGTATTGCCCGGAATTTGTGGATAATGTCAGCCTTACCTTCTTCGACTGCGACAGATGGGAGCAACACAGTAAATCGTTGCAAGGGGATATTAGGCAGGAGATCTTCCCGGATAGCATCGTCGAAGCGATGCTTCGAGGAGAGGACATCTGGGCTATGTGGCCTCGCTTCACAGAAGGGATTCTTCGGGAGAAAAGATAGATTCGGCGAACATAATATAGAAGAAGAATAACAAGCCAGACGTGAGTCCTAGTTGCCACAAGATCAGTGAGGCTAGTTGCCATGACAACGTGACGACACTAGCCTTTAGCTAAGCTGTGGTATTATGTGGCGTTTGGACTCCGTGATTCAGCAGCCAATGGTGTATCGTAGACAAACCGATATAACGCTACCCGTTTTCATTCGAGTTTTTACTTGAAAATAGAAGTTTCAAATAACGGAAACTCAATTTTTGTTACTTATCCTTGGGAGAAAAGTTTGAATTAAAACCCAACGTAAAACTAGTATCCGATTTGGATTTAAGACAGTACAAAAATGAGCAAAAGGAAAGGCGGAATTATGCAACATTTGGTACGAAAATGTATGATGGAACAACGTAGCTATGTGGGTGTGAAGGAAGTAATACTTTATTTTATTTTCTGTTTATTATTTAAGCGACGTTAAGCATCTTACTTTTAGAAATGATAAGCATGAAAGCTGTAAAAATTGTGAAAACAATTTGTCAGCTTTCAGCTGTTAGTTGGGACCAGCATTTCTGCTTGAGTGAGTACAGAGTTTGCGGAAAATATTTGCAAACGTAATGTCAATATTCGTGGGAAAATTGATAGATATTTCCTAGAGTGATAGATATTTTAAAACCTTGTGTGAACTGTAATCTTACTCCTGGTCACAATTAAAAGTAATGGTTTAATAATAAAGTTGTAATTTTAAAGTTGGTATACTTTATCACAAAAATCGATGTTGGATTTAATAGCCATATTTTCTACGTTAGGCAAAAAAATAAACAAAAGTGCCTACATGACTCTTGGCACGCGGCGGCGCGTGAGGCTGTTTCAGTCGTTTGGAGATCATTTCTGCGTTGCGCGGTAAAGTTGCGTAACGCTGTAGGTCATTCAGATGCCCCTTCCAAACGTTACTCGACTACCCTACCGTCATGCGAACCCGCTGTGTCACTACAGTGCAAGGCGGCGAGGTATAAACACAGGATTTCGAAAATGCCGAGTTAGTTATACCTGGCGATTTTACAATTGTGGATCGAAGTGATAGTTGCTGTTTAATGGGAAGTGATTATTGTGTCCAGATAAAAGCCTTCCTCGAAAATACCCGGTGATGAAACGGAAGGAAGGTAACTTTGGAAAAGTTAATCCCTTCTTTATTGAAAAGCTGTCACCGGTTGCGCTGGATCAGAAGTAAAGGACATCAGAAAAGTCGTAGATGGACTACTTGTCGAGACCCTAAATGATTACACAGGGTTCGAGGTTACTTAAACTGCAGAAGATACAGGACATAGAGGTGGAAGTCGTTCCTCATGTTCCACCACCATGGACACCACAAACGGGGTGGTAGTGTGGAGGTACTTGCTGAACTGCACAGAGGACGAAATTGCGACTGATCTCACCCCCACACAAGAAGGCGTTATCGCATGTCAGAGACTAACAGTGCGAAGGGTTGAACAGACTCTCCCATCTGCGTCCCATGTCCTAACCTTCGACAGGACAACTTTGTCGGAAAAAGTGAAAACAGGCATTCGTAGGCTCACTGTAAGAGCATTCATCCTTCAGCCGATACAATGTTTTCAGTGCTTGCGTTTCGAACAACTGCATCAAGATGTGCTCGGGTCAAGACATACTTTCATGCTTCTGTGGGAAGTCAGCTTATGGTGACTATCCCTGTGTTGAACCATGGAATGTGTCAGCTGTGGTGGTTAACATTAATCTAGATCCCGAAATTGCCCTATTTATAAGCAAGAGGTGACTATTCAGGAAGTAAATACTCTGAAAAACTAAGCTACTTCGATGCGAAGAAACTCGTATCCTCAGAGCAAAATCAGTTATGCACAGACTGTAAAATCAACAGCGTCACCAGCCCCTATTGAAAGAGAGATATTACCTGCGGTAACTCAGTTCCTAGAGCGCTACTTTTCTTGAAATCCATAAACACAGTGTGGGTGAGACGAACACGCAAACAGTGCAAAATCGTAGTGTTGACGGGTATACCAGCAGACCTATACTTCTTCCTATAAGAAGGGCGGGCATAAAGATTGTGGCTGAGATACAGTCACTTCCAGTGGTAACGAGACGGCAAGGGCATACGGCCGTAACGGACATGCCGTAATGGACATCGCCCCGTCTTTCCCCAAATACAACAGGGAGGACTTTTGAAAACTAAAACCAGGGACAAGAGATGAGTTCAGGATCGGAGTTCCGTTCGATTGACGGTGTCAGTGATCTCATCGACCTTCGTGACCTGGCGGAAATCGGCAATCTGCAAGAAGAGAAGATGAAAGGCTGGCCAAAAGGAAAGCCAAGAAAGTAAGCACGGTTTTTAGCGACTGATTCTACAATATCCAGCATGGAGAGCATCGTTCAGTGGAATACCAACTGTTGCGCATCGCGTTATTGCAAACTGAAAACGAGAGCACACATTTCAACGTCAGAAGTGGTACTTTATCGGCTAGCGATCTCTCAATCTGTAGGTCCAGTCTTGCTGCACGTCTGCTGTGGAGAGTGTTTTCAGACGTTTACGGGAGCGACGACTGTGCTGATAACAACGCGAACGCCAAAGATCGTTATACGCACGCCCTAAAAGATGGCGCATGGACAGTGCTGATTGGACAGGCTTCATGACTGCTTGTACACTTGCGAAGGTCTGTGAAAATATACAAGATACCTTAGCAGCCACCAGGCATATTCTACGGACCGGTGGTCGTTCATCCAGACCACCGGTACAGTGGTACCTCTGTAAAAGACGCAATAAGAGAGAAGCGACCAGCCATAAACAGATATAAACGAGATAATCGCCTCGCTTTTAAGCGACTTAGAAATATACTCGCTGTAAAAGGATCTAGCTAAGTAACCTACGCCTTCGCTGTAACACGGTCGACCCCAGTGACAGCAGTAAGGAAGAAAATCAGAGCAATTGCTGGCACATCAGTTGTTAAGCCTATCTAATGCATAGAGAACCATGTTGAATTGATTTGCAAGCCCGATGAATTTGCTGACGCCTTGGCTGTGAGCTATGCCGTCAGTAGTACAGAAAGTTAACCTCTTAATTACTCACAAGGAAAGACGAAGACGAACTTGACGTTGACTTTTAATGTGAATGGTACAGGACCTATAACGTGTTTTTCACGATGAGGGAATCACAGTCCTCTGTTGGCGCTGCCGGCGACCATGCGGCGGGACCGAGCGATAATCCTTACAGTATTCTACGTCAACTGCCGGTTGTAGCTCTGGCTACATTACTGGCACTCTATAACGCTACACGGATAAAAAGGGAGTATCCAAAACCATGGAAGGAGGCAATCGTCATCCCGTTTCTGTAGACCGGAAAGGATTACCTGAAAGCGGAAAACTATTGTCCAGTATCGTTGACGTGCTGTCTAGGAAAGTTATTAGAGAGGATGGTAAACAGGCGGCTCACCTGTGTCTGGACAAAAACACGGCATACCAGTATGTGTAACGGAGACACCACTCTACTACTGATCAACTGTTTTATCTGAAAAACGCAGTTCAAAACAGCTTCATCGAAAGCAAACACATGGTTGCAGCGTTCTTCGATTTAGAAAAGCGTTCAACAAAACGTGGAGATGTAACATCATGCAACAGCTACATGATTAGCGGTTCAGAGGTAACTTGGTCTAATTCATCTCCAGCTTTTCGTCTTTCGTTCGGTCACTCACTGTCGGCCCCACACGAGCTGGAAAAATGGAGTACTGCAGGGATCTCCGTTGAGCAGTACGCTTTTTACCATCGCCATCAACGGGATCTTCGAGGTTATAGAAACATCAGTTGGGGAGTGCTTGTATGGTGACGAACTTGCGCTGTTCTACTCGGCCAAAGCAACGACAATGATCAAGCGTAAAGTGCAAGGGGCTATAGACACGTTAGGCTTTTCTTTCTTGGCAAAAATACGATCTGTGTCCACTTCTGTCAAAAGGGAGAAAAGCATCCGGACCCGACGTTCGGACAAACGATGTCCGGCTGCACTATAGGTGCGTAATCAAATTTCTGGGCCTAACTTTCGATAGTCAATTAACGTGGAATGCACATGTGGACGACCTGGGTGCGAGGTGCAGATCATGTTTGAACGCAGTCAGGTGCATCTTTCATATACGACCTGGGGAGCAGATATGACGTTTTGTTATGCTTGTACACCGCGCTGGTGCTATTAAAATTGATTACGGATGCTCGGTGGACTCTTCAGCTAGGAGGTCGTGCTTGAAAAAGCTGGTTTTTGAGCATAACGCACGGGTGCGCTAGGCCACAGGGCCGTTCCCCCCTAGTACTGCACAGAGTTACTGCACCAGCAACTGCTGGTGCTGAGATATGTGGATAAAATTCTAGCTCTACCGAGCCACCTAAGCCACGTGTTACTGGCTAACAACAGACTTGCTACTGTATACGACCGCCGTTCACCAGACAAACGAGCACTCATGCGCTCAAAGTAGCTCACCACTACAACATCCAAACCCCGATGGGCCAAGCCTACGTTCCCTGGCTGCTTCGCAAACCAAATTGCCGGCTGGATGTCGCCAGTAGAAGCAAGAAATAGCGGCACCCAAGTGAACTGAAACTCATGTTTAGATCAATGTTGGAGGAATACATCGAGGAACACGCATTGTATACACTGATGGGTCGATGACGGAGAGCGGAGTGGGTAGTCCGTTTGTCATCCCACTCTGGACAGTGCGTAGTGCGCCTCGCACTTCAGGACACTGTTTAGGGCGGCAAATGTAAAACCGCCAAACTCTACGCGGTGTGGAGTCTCTGCTTCTGTGAACACCGAGATAAAAGGCAATTTGTTATCTAAACGGATTCACAGAGTTTTCCAATTGCTTTGGGCAATCCGGGAATAGTGGAGCCTTTATTACAGCAGATAACGGCTTCATGCCATGCGTTACAAGATCTTGGTTCATCTTTCACTTTTGTTTGGAGTCTCGGTCATGTATGTATTGAATGTAACGAAGAAGCCGACGATGCAGCGAGAAATGCTGCGGAATGTCAACGAGTCAATGCAATTGCCATACGATCTGATGACGCGAAACTAGCTGCTACAACAACTATTATTAGGCCTAATGTGTGGCAGCAGACGCGGAACACGCGACAGAGCAACCTTTTAACATGATAATGTTTTTAGGCTGGGGGTCATTCCACAAAAACGTCATCGAAAAACATAACGCTTCCACACTTTCGATTCCCCACAGTCTAGAATTTGACATGTAAACGCATTAAGCAGAAATAATCGCTGCTGACATTGAGTTTAGCAAACGTTTTAGTGAGAATAAATTTGGTTTTACACGCTCTGTTTGTGATCGTCTGTGGTTTGGAAATGATTTACGTAATTCACATTATACGTTTCAAAAGCCTAAAACATTATCGTGCTTCGATGTTTCGGTTTCGTCGAAATTCTTTATTACAAATCATTTTATCTTCATTCCTGTGGCCGTTTAATAATCAGTGGTTTACCTAAGCCTTGTTATTTGCCGTGAAGTAGACCGTTCGTAAATGGCAAATAGCGGGTGATCGCAGTCGTCTTGAAGTTTTTATCACCCGATGGCGAATTGGGCACACGAACTTTACGACTTCGTACCTCCTACAAGGACTAAAACGACTTGTCTGCACTTGTGGCCGATCACGTAGAACGAAACACGTAATCGAAGACTGTAGTGCGCTTGCAGAACTCAGGCGGAGTTACGTAGTAAACGATAACCTAAAAGAAGACTTCGGAAACGAACAGTTAGCGATAGACAGAACTCTGTCCTTTCTAAAAGTAGTAATATAACTGTGTACGCTTTGAAAATGTCGTTTTGCGCCTTAGTGGTAGATATCGTTGGGCTAAAGGTCTTAGTTGCCGAGCCCACAAAACGTTAAAAAAAGTACTTACTTGTTCCATAGTATTACGACTAAAATATAGAATGCTGTTTTTCGTCGGTATAGAAGTTTCTGAATAATTTCAAAAACAGAATCTTTAACTAACTTTCCAAACAAGTTTTTAATGGTCTCTGTATGTCCTGTATTACATAAATACTTTGTCTTTGTGGTTTGTTATTTGTGATTTGCAAAATATTTATTATGTAATAATTTTTATTGTAATAAATATAAATAATTTTATATCATGTTATAGTAGGCCTATATTATATATATAATAATTTTGCGCAGAGGCAATATCGTAACAAATAAGGTTTGTCCGAGGTGTGATTGTTCCTAGTATATTATATGATATTATAATAAATATATTTTTACTATAAATATAATATTTATTATAATTTAAAATATAATAATATTTATAATATATTTATTTGCGATTTGTTATTTTATTATTCGTGATTAGGTCGTTTGTTATTGTACACTTCTAGTTACTTCGTACTTTGTGTGTATAATTTGTTATACAACTGGTCTGTTTTACAATTTGGTGGTACAATTTTCATCGGTAATCCTGCTGTAAAGCTTTGTGTTACGTGTAAGTTTCACTTTAGTGTGTTGGGTAGTTACCGGACAGTGCGGGTGCACAGCGGATGTGTAGGTCAAAACTTTCTCAGGAAGAAAATAAAAACCGACTTCAAAGAACAATGTACAAAGTAAGAATTTTTTATTGTTTACCTTTACTTCTATGCCTTTATTTCTATAAACAGGAAATTAATCTGAATTTGTATATAGATTATTAGGTATATTCTTAACACTGTAAATAAAACTCTTTTCAGCTGAGAGTAGAATGAATAGGAAGACTGGAACAAACGCGTCCCAATGTTTTTAAATCAGAAAAGGAATAAAGCAGTTCAAATCCAGTCACGAAAGAGACAAAGGGGAATGTAAGGGGCGCGGTCCGCTCTCAGCTCTGCCTTTATTCTAGTCTGCAGCCTTTTCGCTGGTAACCTCCTTTTTGATGTCAGCTACATACGGGAATATTTGGCATATTAATTATATGAAACTAAAACTTCTACAAAGAAAAAATTAACAATCTACAGACTGTTATTTTTGGCTAATGTTTCTTTTTGCTGTATTAGTTTGCTCCCAGGTATTTGAAAAGAATATACGGTGACCAACTAGGCTGTTGTAAAATAAATATTTTGAACAGGGATAAGATTTATAATTTTCTTGAAAATCGAGAATAATTCAACAAGCCGACATTATGAGAGTATACAAAGCCAAAACTCTACCACTACATTATAAAATGTTTAGTTGAATTCGTCTTATTAGGCGTAAAATAGCAAACAAAAAAAGAGCATATAGCTAATTAGGCGTCTTATTAGGTTTAATTTGCAAACATTTGTAGATTTTTTGCCGTAATAAATTAAAAAATGATGTCTTTCAGCAGATGATAAAAGTACCACAAAATTAGCCTACTGGGACAACTTTCAAATTAAGGAATGAAAAGGTGGAAACCAGATTTTTTCGAAAATATCGTAAATGTTTATAATTTATAGTTTATAATTAAAAAAAAAATTTTTTTAAAATATTGAGGCGCTTTATAATAACTTTAGAGTTACTACGTTTAATGTTTGTAAAATTGGTGGGAACACGATTTTTAAAAATAGTGTTTCTTTGAGATTTTAAGAAATTTAATTTTTGCTCAGTACTTTTATGATTTTCCTTGCAAATAAGTTTTTAAAGGTTGTTTGTTCTTACATTGGATCTGGTTGTTAACAAAACCATGCGCTTGTACTTGAACCGGATTGGCTAGATAAGTTTTAGAATATTAACTCCTTCACTAAAAATTAAGTACAAGTAGTTTGCAGCTGATTAGTGTTAACTGATTAAAAATATATCAACAAACTTTTTTAAATACAAATTTGATTAATGCAACTGCAATTAAGTAATTAAGCTATTTTATACTTTTTGAGTTATGTTTGTTTTGTTAAGAAAGTGTTAACTTATTACTGTACATGCCTCTATGGTGTATCACTCCGCTTTGCTTACATCAGGCGCTACTCTAAGATTGAACAAACTTTGTTTTACGTAACAACATGCTTTGTAACTTTATTTTATTTTATTGAATTATGTTTATTCTGACATCTGTCACATGCTTGTGTGATTAAAAAGTGATAAAGGTACGGACAGAAGCATCAGAAAAATACGATTTTTCAACAAACTAGTATTCCACCTTTAACGTTTAAAACGTATCGAATTAAAAAAAAAAAAAAAAAAATATATATATATATATATATATATAAATATAAAATAGGATAATTTCTATTGGTTTTCATTGAGAATCGTACCTTATATTTAATTTTTTTATGAACTATAGTATTCATAAATAAATATTTCATGAAATTTATTGAGTTTTCTTTGCTATAAACATACATATTTACACAGAAAAAGATCGGACACCCTATTGATTTTCGTTTTGTATTATATTAGCTTTCAAATGCGACTTACGGCATTGGCTTATCTTAATAATAGGTTGAGAGACAGCTATTTGAACAAAATAATAATTTTTTAAGTCTCGTTTAGATTTAAAAGTTATTGCAAACAAGTAATGATGGCAAGTAGTTATTGCAATAATGGTTATAAATTCCTCTTAAAATTTCAATATGGTTCTTAAAAATAAACTATCGTAGAAGCAGGATATTATTTTAACCGATTTATACTTTGAGATACACGTATTAAAAAATTTCCCTATTGTTACAAAATTTCAACAGATTGGTAGGCCTATGTATTTATTATGCTTAAAAATAACTTAAAAAGGGCGCATGCTACAAGAAATATTTATAACACCTTTATAAATGCTAATCAAATTTATTTTTTATTGGCTTTGTTTTTAATTACTATAACGCTAATTGTAGACAAAGAAATAGCTAATTGAACCTGGCCAAAATGGTAGTTTTTTTGCTTCGAAATGTTCCTGTTTTCAAAGTTGTATATTTGTATTTTTACAAAATTAAAATAGCAATGAAATTTATTAATTTAGCTTTAGAATACACATTTTTTAAATCATTTTTAACAATATTATTTTCGTACATTGCACACCTATAGATTTTGTTTGTACCTATGTGTGGGTTTCGGGAAGTGTGTGCTATCTTCAGTGAATTATGTCGAAGCAAAATAACAACGATTCGAAAAAAATTAAAAGTGTTTTGTAGAGATTCACTGGGATCGACATACTTTTATACGTATTGAAAATTGGCGAAAATGCCTGGGGCCAACACCCCCAAAACAGAGGTTAATGGGTTTGAAACACGGTTTTTAAACTTTTTTTTTAAAGTTTATCAAGAGCACAGATTTAAATTTCATGGAATTCTGAAACTTGAGTAATGTTTAATTTGGACACAATTTGGCCGAGGCAGAGATTGATGAAAATTGATGTTTCTATTGCAAAGTCATTACCTTCGTTGTAAATTATCATGGTGTTTTCTGCCTAAGTCCAGTATTCATAAAAACGGACTCTACCTCTGAAACAGAAAATATTGTTACGACGGTCACGGATCGTACAGTGGAAACAAAAAAAAATAAACACCAATGGAGTCACTAATTAACAACTTAAATTAGTCACAAAAAATCAACAAGGTACTCTCATACAATAAATAATTTAAGTTAAATTTGTCCAATCGCAATAATAATGTCACCTTATTAAAATACCGCACTAATTATCACATTAATCACTTTCCACTATTCCGCAACAATCACTTGATACGCACTCTACAATATCGCCAGGTGTAACTAACTTCTAAGCCGACCGTAGACCTTTATATATATTCCGCAGAAGTTCTAGAAGAATTTTACATTTTTTTTTGGCGGCAAGCCGGCGTAATTTGCTTCCAGTCAACTGCCGACTAGGAATTCTAAACGCCCAGCGTTCTCATCCACCGTTTGTCGCGAAGTTAGGTAAAACTCGACCACACAGGACACAATTACATAATTTATTAGATTTCATACAGCGTTTTATTTTTAATCCATTTTTCTACAAATCTTGACCGAGCTCCCAGACGTCCAACACCTGTAGCATCCTCTGCTACTCGACGCCCCTCTCCAAAGCTAGAATAACCTGCATCTTCCAACCCTATAGATATACACACAACACACATTCCACAAAAACGAACATACGTAACTCTCCCCCTTCTCATTGCCGGACCCGTACGCGGCGCCTGAAACCTCCACAGGCCGGGACTCGTCTCAAATATCAGGGAAAGAGTCTTTCTGTGGAATACTATTTTAGGGAAGCTCACGATAAATGCACTATGTAACGAAGTATACACATAATTTAGTGTAAATGTGTATATGTATTTTACATATTTTACAATTATAACAAAATTCGATGAACTGATATAATCAAAATATTACCCGTTGTAACTATTCTTTAAGTAAATTATTTCACTAATTTGTTATACTCTTTTATAAAGAAATTACATTTTTGTAGTTATCATAGCGCTTTCGAGGATTAACTGTGTTCTCTTTGGAGACCCAACGATACAGAGAACACAGCAATCGAAAGAGGTGGGCGATATACAAAGTGAATTCTCAGTACACGATTATTAGCGTCCTGTTATAAATGTCTGAGAATTAGTATGCTGTAGTCAGCGTGAAGGCTTGTAAATGTTTGTTTTTAAATATATTTAAATCATAGTTCTAATCATATTTTTATTTGGCTTCAATAAAACTTTTTGCAGTCTTTTTGTTCGGTTCTGTAAATTCCATTGTTAAGGGCATTATTTTTACTGTATGAATTACTTTTTCTTCGTATATAGTTTCTGCGTTGTTATGCACTATTAATAATTGATTTTTTCCAAAGTATAGTTGTTTATGAATGTGAGTGTAATCCAATTCTTTATGTTGTAATTATTTTATTGTTATTCTGTCTGGTGGGGAAAGGAAGAGAGTGGAAGCAACTGACGGGGGAAGCTTAGGTCCACGCAGTGTTGTAGTGCTTTGGAAGAAGAATGCTTCGGATTACAAGCAAAATCCGTCGTACTTAATAATAGCTGTTAGTTGTAACAATCTGTTCCTCTATCAATCATAGAAGAACGATAGTGTCATTGCGTCTGCACATAGGCGTTGTTTGTTAGTTTCCTTGACGTGTACAGAACAAAATCACAAGAAGTCAGGAAGAATCAAATATTGTTAGAGAAGTATACATAAAAATAAATTAAAAAATGTATTAGAAAAACACATTAATACGCGTGCGCAGACTGCGTAAATAGATTAGAGAAGAAGAAAATACTTTTCCCGGTTTTATTTATATTTGTTGGCTAGATTGTTTTAAGCACGGCGCTAACTCAGGCCCGTGGTTTAACCGTAAAATATAGGCCTATTTCATGTTACTTTTTATTCATCCATTAGCGTTACCCTCTTCCCCTCACGCCTCGTGTTTCACAAACCCGTTCTCGCTCATAAGAGAAATGTGGAGTGGAGCGGTAGCAGTGCTCCGGTTAATTCATTATTTCGGTCATTCTTCTTGCCGCCGACTTTTATTAATTTCAACCCTCTCTAAAGCGAAAGAAAAGCCCACGCTCGTTCCCCGGCTCGCCCGCCTTGGTATTACAACAGCATCAGCCGCAACAACACCAAAAACAACAACAACAACAACAACACGAATAGGATCAGATATAATTACTAATTAGATAAATCTAAAAGGGTCGAGAGCAGACCGCCAAATGTAATATTAAATAAAACAAGGAGAAAAAAGAATTATAAAAGAGGGAAAACAAGTGATATTCAAGTTGGAGTAGAAATTTCCCGAGATAGAATAAAAGAAAACTTTGTTTTAACGATGGAGCCCGGGTAAAGTTAACTCGGTGTGTGTGTGTTGTTTGTTTGCATTTCCGTCCAGCTCGCTGTATTGTGTTCGCGTTGTGTTGTACGCTAAAACAATGCTGTCTATATTCAGTGGACGTTACCGTCCCGGACGCCATTATTGTTGTCACAGTTGCATCCGCGTCTATTTATCTTCTTACCTGTCGTAGCCACATACAGTCCGTCCGTCCGTCCGTTATTCTCTGACAATACATGTACACCGGTCTGTTGGTCGGGATACACATTTTGATGTAGTATTAACTATACTCTATAGGCTGCTCAGCGAAACGTGCAGCCAATCTATAAGTTAATCAAGCGAAAATTTTATAATGCATATTAATATAATGTTAACGAAAATGTTAGACGAACACATTTATTTCAACTAAAAGATAAATTTTGCTATAATTTGTATTCTTTTTTGATAGGTTTTACTAAAAGTGTCACTGTTACTGCTTGAATTTTAAAGATGTCATAATTTTAAAATAAAATATGATTAAATTTTAAGATGTTTGTAATTACAATAATATGACTAAAATTAAAGGTTTTCATTTTGCATGCAAATTACATATTATGTATTGAGAGCATGAGTAGTTTTTAATATACATATGGTAAACATTAAACAGTTGGAAAACTAATTGTTTGTACAAAACAAATGTCGTTTTTTAAACAAAATGCTAAATAGGAATAAGCCTATAACAACATAAAAATGTTTCGTAGTAACACACGAGTATCCTACAGCATGTGTTAATAATCTGTCCTAATACGGAATAAAGAAATCACGTATCATTTTAAAAATTAGTTGAATAAAGTGGAAATTACGTATCTCTCGTGTCACTTTTATAAAGTTTTACTTGTTGTCTTAACGTTTACAAATTACATAATCATCAGAATAAATCATACATACAAGAACAACAAACTATAGATACTTTTGAATGTATATGCTTATTATGGAATATGTATTGTAAATATATTATATTATAATATTCATATGTGTTCATTTTTCTCGTATAAGCTTATTATTTTTTATATTATTAATAATAATAATAAAACATTTTTCCCAGAATATAATTTATTAGGCCTATTTTGTAAAATCACGCAATGTTTCAATAGTATTTAACTATTGAGCCGCCTCATTTCCCCTTCTCAAAGTTTTGAGAAATTTTAATACTTTTTTTTTTTTTTTTTTTTTTGAAAAGAGGAAGGCGTCCCGTAAAATTTAAAAACTAGGCCAAAGACCCAGACGAAGCTTAAAGTGTACCAGGCCCATTGTGACAGGACTTGGAAATGAAACAGCCTGATTAACAAGACAAATTTTATTAGCGTATGATTTAAAACATCAAAATACTGCGAAAATCGCACACAACATCTTGTACAGCAAGTACCTAGTTTTCCCCTTTTTCTAAATTTTATATTATCTTGCTTATATTTTTAAATATACAATTATATGAGTGCTATAACAACAAAGAAACAGATAAATACCTTTTGTGTGCCCTTTCATAACAGCCTAATATCTATTATATATAATGAATTCATAATTATTTATGACCCTTGGTTCTGCATTAATAGAATTTGAACACTTTGTTACATACTGCAGTGACACATGTGACCAGTAAGTCAGCCAGCATGACCAGCCCACTATCAACCGAAATCTTAAATTCGAGCAATTAAATAAAACAAGACTAAAAACGGCAATTTACAAAATGTAAAGTCACACAGAATTCAAAATGACCGGACCCCAGCCGCATGCCCAGGCCAGGCATCCCTTGCACAGACATGACTCGAAAGAGTGAAAGAGACCAAAGAAACGAATATAATAAATTTCAGAGTTAAAATAATAAGCGCCAGGGTTTAGCAAAATTCACCGCCCAACTGTAAGCCACTTCAAACATCATTAAAGTAAAAAAAGTAAAACCCGGCAATAGCATGTGCAAGGCTGACATGGTAATTCACGAATGTTCCAGCATGTAGTTCAAACGGACTTGCATGAGTAAAAGTATATACTGTATATCATAAGGTACCCAAAATTAAGTTACAAAAAATTAAGGGAGCTGGCGATGCCTGCTAACCCGCATACAATTTATGACTCCCTATACATATAAATCTATGGTGTAATACAAACAGTGCACAACTGAGCACATTTTCTACGCACACGTCAAGTTCGGTCTATTCATATCACTTTACAAGTTAAGTTCAAAGAGAATGTAATTTGATTTGTAGAAGGTGTCAATCACATGTGAATTCTGTTGCGAAACTCGAGCGTGAAATAATGGAAAATGGTCACCTTGTATTCCGTGGTTAGAAGGCGATCAGCTGCCTGCGTGTATTTTAAGGTCACAGAAGTCCCCGTTACAGTTCATAGCAGATAGAGGGTGAAAGATTCGGGTTTCCAGGTTACATTCTCTCGACGGCGAAATTCAGGTAAAGCTTAGCTGCTCAGCAGATGACCACGGATGGAATTGTAGTCATCCTCATCTCTTGAACACTTCGACGAGTCAGGAACCCTAGGATAACAGACTTATGTAGCAACCCTCACAAAATTCACGCTTACAAAACTTCACTCGAGCTCTAACACACACACCACGAATCACATGGATACTGGACCTTCACTTACCACCAGTTAGTATTCAGATTAAATAATCAAATTTAACTCGCAAAATAAACATTCATCGATGCCACTGCACGATATTTCTTATTTAAATAGTTACTGTTAACCTGTTATAACCACAATCGGTTTCGTATAAGGCTTCGCCACGTGGGCGGAATTACATAAATATTAATTATTAATGCATTGCTGTTTTTTACTAATACTTCATCAGCACCTTGCTTTGTAATATTTAATTAAATAACAATTAACAACAGAACCTCTATAATTACTTTCAAGGTTGAAATTCATCATTAAAAT
Organism: Magicicada septendecula; assembly: GCA_034769895.1. Taxonomy (NCBI): domain Eukaryota; kingdom Metazoa; phylum Arthropoda; class Insecta; order Hemiptera; family Cicadidae; genus Magicicada; species Magicicada septendecula. The sequence continues at coordinate 465,280,628 of CM068369.1, forward strand.
TCAGCACGTGGTCATTCATGCCGTTCAGAACAAGACAGCAATCACGCCCGCTTATGTAAAACAATCTCACATACGCCATAAACACATTTAAAGCCTAATTCCTTTTTATACACAGTTAGAATTATTAAATTAACTTACCAGAGGTACTTTATGGATTAGCAATCCATACAGATATAAGATGAGCACACGTCAAAAAATATTCATCGCCGAGATATGGACAGTCATTCAGCCGTGACGGAAATGGAACTGAACGTGCACACACATGCTCTTTTCAATCACCAGAATGCGCGCGCATGACTTCGACACACACCGGGCCTGCAAACAATAGAAATACGAAATTTACTAACCGTAACGGCGCCGTGATTATATGCTTTGTGCCAATCATGGCACACTATCATCATCAGATATACAAATTGGTATATCTGATGACGGTAGTTAAATACTATTGAAACATTGTAATATTCGTAAAATAATAAATATACTCTTGTAAAAAAGTTTCATTATTATTAATAATAATATAAAAATATACTGTATTATAAATAATTATGTAAGCAAATGTAATACATTAATCGTCATAACCACTTCAATTATTTTCACTTCTAAGCGAACGCTTCTCGTTCGCCAATCTTGTTCTTCTTCATTAGCGCAATAGACGCGTGCCTATTGCTCTCAACCACTAACCGGTCTTCCATATCGGTCCTGAGTAAGAGAGACGTTTATCCTTAGCTGCTTGTGTAGGAGCTGTAGGAGCTATTGTGTTTAGCATGTCTACGAATAGGGTTTTTAATATTCAGTAAGTAAAATCTAACATATCCTAAGATAACATAACATATCCTAGGGAAGAATATTCATCCGAGGACTGCAAATATCGTTATCCTAAAATAGTGGAAAAAATAATTCAAATTTAACACACACACACACACACACACACACACACACACACACACACACACACACACACACACACACACACACACACACACACACACACACACACACACACACACACACACACACACACACACACACACACACACACACACACACACACACACACACACACACACACACACACACACACACACACACACACACACACACACACACACACACACACACACACGTTTACGCAAACATAATGCACAACATAATCATCATCCGTATGTGAAGGCACACAGTCTCTCTCCACCAAAACCTAGGGCGTCGTCTACTTCGCACTCGACCAAGAGAACCCTTGTACAGCTTTTTGTCTGTCCTGCTGTCTTCCATTCTTAGGACACGACTTAGCCATTTCAACCTTTGTATTTTAGTGAAGGAGGTAATGCTGAAATCATCACATGCTGTATACAATTCTCTATATTTTCTCCCCTGCCACATCCAATTTTCACGTATTGAGCAATTTTCACAAATTTTCTCCTAAGCAATTTTGCTTCGAATCTGTCCAGCAGCTCCACTGCCGGCCTATTAAGGATCCAGGTTTCACTGGCGTGTACGGCACGACTGATCTAATTTAGATCTTATACAACTTGATCTTTGTTGATTGGCTTACTAAGGTGCTCCTCAAGATTTTATTCAAGGCAAAGTACGCTCTGTTCCTGGCTGCAGTTCTTCTCCTTATTTCCTCTTGTTCATCAACGTCTTCACTGACAGCAATGCCAAGGTATTAGAAACTAGAGACTGCTTTAAAACAGTAGTCAGCAATCTTATTCGCTAATAAATTTGTTAAACATAAATCTGTGCACATTATAACTTGTTCAGTTTATTGTACAACATTACCTAACCAGGCTACACTTCTTTTTTCAAAACGGCTGCGAATGTTGTCACCTTGATCTCTGGATTTCCAAATTAACAATACATAAATGTAATCATATTCTATATTCTAGCCAGCTACTTGTCTTATATTTTCTTAATTATGAAAAAAAATTGTTTTCAACATTCGTTTGGTCGCGTATCCATTTAATTGATTTCCTGCCTCTCCTTGTTATTCATTGCATTGCACTTTTCGTTCGTATCCTATCAGGCTGTATGTTTCATACCGCTTTTGTAGTATTGTTCGTATTTTATCTGGTAAATAATTGGAGGAAACAAATGTTGATTTGATTGCAGGTTCTGGAACATTATAAAAAATTTTACCAAATCAAGTGACTTCATTAAGAGATTTCATGTATTTGAAAACTTACGTTGCTCACGCACACACAACACATTCATCTTACACACACACGCATACAAACAAACATGCATACATACAAAAGCAATATTCCATGAAGGATATGAAGGTATACAAAAATGTCGTTTATCTACATTCTATAAATACGGAAAGCTTATAAACGTATTTTGTACAGGAAAACATGCAGAAAGTTTTATTTAAAAGTTCATTTATTGTATGAATTGGGAACAGAATGACGGAAAAAAGAAAGTATTGTTAATTTAACAGACAATAGTAATACCTTTTAAGCCTTCACTCGAAAAAGAGGTTTGTTATTATTATTATTTTATTGTTATATTGGAGTGTTAGTGGTCTCAAATATTTCTACTAGTAATTTTATACAAACCACTATGTTGTCTTTGGTATTGACGAGCGCTTTCGGCAGTCAAGCCATCTTCAGGTCATTTACCAACAGAGAAATATGACGACGACGACGCTCTGGGCTGTGCGGTTGTGCGTCGCAGAGACGAACCGCTCGGTATCTGAGTTCCGAGCTACCTTCTGGAGCTCCTGCCTCGTGGCCCTGCCAAAGTAGGGCGTGTGCTCTATAGCAGGCCGATTCTCGGCTGTTGTGCTAGCCTACACTAGCGCAGAATACACCGAGGGCGTTTCCACGAATCACCTGGACGTATACGGTACCTGCCCAGCGCAGCCACAAGAGGATTGTCTGGGAACCTCGCCGCACGTGCATAAAATTTGCTTGCAAGCCGCCTGAAAGTTTCGTCTAAGGAGCGGACACCAAGTCCTCTCCTTAGAAGGCGTGATGAGAAACGACGGGGGACTTTGGCCGCTAGCCGAAGACCCCTGTCGAGGACGCTCTGCAACTTCTTTTTATGCATTGCGGCGAGGTAACCCCAAACCGGGCAAACGTAGGTAATGACCGGCAGCAAATACGCGCCGACGGTCATCTTGCCCAATTTCCTGGTCATGGCTGAGCTGATCAGGAGTGGAAACAGTAAGCTCAGACGAGCGGATGCTCGCTTAAGAACTGTCTGAGCGTGGGTACGCCAGGTGAGCCGACGGTCGAGGTGTAATCCGAGGTACTTAACCTCGTTGGACCAGCGCAAGTACGTTCTCCCGATACGTAACTGCCTAACAGGGTGTTTCCATCGCTTCGAGAATTCGACGGCTACACTCTTGGTAGCGTTGAGTTGCACTCTCCAATTGTCAGTCCAGTCCCCGAGCGTGTCGAGCTGGCGCTGCAGTCGTAAGACGGCTCTTTCTACATGACGATCGGCAGTAAATACGGCCGTGTCGTCCGCAAAGAGGGCCACCTGGACTCCAGGTTGTCTCGGCACGTGGTTGACGTAGAGCGAGAACAGAAGGGGGCCAAGAACACTACCTTGAGGGACGCCGGCTGTGATTCGTCTCTCGGAAGAGACTGAATCTCCAACTCTCACGCAGAAGGCCCTCTCCGTCAGAAAGCTAGCAACCAGATGGAGGTAGCAGTCCGGGAGCTGGACTTCCCTAAGCTTGAATAATAGGCCATCATGCCATACGCTGTCGAAGGCTTTTTCAACATCTAAGAAACAGCCAACGGTCCGTTCTCTCCCACACCCGGCGTTCGTGATGTATTCCACCATTCTCATCAGTTGATGAGTGGTCGAATGCCCCACACGGAAGCCGAACTGTTTGGGGACCAGCACGTCAAAGTTGGTTAGATGTTCTCGTACACGACGCTGCACGAGGCGCTCAAAAACCTTGGTCGTAGCGGAGAGTAGGCTGATAGGCCGGAGGTTGTCGGGGCGGGAAGCATCCTTTCCCTGCTTCGGGATCACGATGACCGTCGCCTTTCGCCATTTCTTGGGAAAGTAGGCCAGTCTGAGACACGCGTTGAACAAATCAGTCAAGAATTGAACTCCAGGCTCGGGGAGAAGTCGTAGAGTGGTGTTCGTGACACCGTCCGGGCCTGGAGATTTTCTTGGCTGAAGTTCAGCGAGCCGATCTGAGACCTCTTCCAAAGAGATGTGTTCGGGCTCCGCCGTGATCTGAAGAGAGAGAAAGTCTGCTACAGCCATCTCGACATGTTCGTCGAAGTCTCAGTCCATGGGCGGGTTGGGAGCGAACTGTCGCTCGAAGTACAAGCCCAAGTACTCGGCCTTCTCCTCCGGGCGACCCAGGAGTCGTCCGAACGGTCCAACAATGGCGGGGAGTGGAGGTTGTTGTCTCCGTCCCGTCAATGCGGAAGTTATTCTGTACGGGTGACTTTGCGGGTCCGCATCCCCCGTTCGGGCCACAGCGAGTTCCCAACAGCTACGTCGGAACGCCTTCAGACTGCCACTGAAATACAGAGAAATATGAAACCGTTCACTTCTTACTGTCTGGCCGCAATTCGATGATCGAGCATTGTGTAAGGTGGAAGAAGCATGGCTGGGTACTACGGTAGGCTAAGTGGGGGTAAACTAAACGGCTAGTACACATATTTCACCGTACCTCGCTTACAAGCGGCCGCGTGGTGGGGGAGAGCAGCCTCGATCATCCAGTCGTGGCCAGACAGTATATACCGTTTTACCGGACCTATCTAGCCCCGCTCCCTGACGAAGTAACGTCTTACTTAGCTCCACCCATAGTGGGTTGTCTTACATTACCAATTTTGTAGCCGTTACAATTTACGTTAACTTACTCTTTTTTGTTGTCTAATAAGCTGCTAAATATTTCTTCATTTTCAAATGTGGTTTTTATATTCATTAGTCGTTTTTCATCTTTATTTCTTATTTTTAATAAATTTAAGGAAGAAGTGGAAATATTAAAATAAGATACATAGTGGTTTGTATATGTCTTCTTCTTCTTCTTCTTCTTCTTCTTCTTCTTCAGGTTGTTAGACCTTACTATCCGTTGCGTACTCCTTCGTCCGACCATCTCTTCTGTGGTCTTCCAATATTCCGCCGTCCTTTCGGATTATAAACCGAAATTTATTTTGGTATCCTGTTCTTATGCATCTTATGCATTATGCATCCTTTCAGTATGTTCTGCCTAATCCTGTCTGTCTGTGTTACTGTACGTTATCCTTTCGTAAAGGTTGTATATTGCAAGGATGTTCCTTATATCATTATTTCTTAGCCGGTCCCTGTGTGATACTCCCAGTACTGATCATAAAAATCTCATTTCACTAACCTGTATCAGGCTTTGGATTTTTACGTCCATTGTCCAAGTCTCACTGCCATAAAGGCCGCATAGCACAATATATGCTATGTGCTATTGTTCATCAGAGACAAGGACAGGGATCTGGGCATATCATATTGGTTGAAAGCTCCATTTAAACAGTGTGAACAGAAAGAAATTTAATTCGCTCGACTGATTCCACCACTAAAAACGTTTTCTGGTTATGTCAAAAAATTTGTTGTTTTTGGATTCTTTTATTTTTTAAAATTATTTGTTTTGTTCTTAAGAAGCTTATGCGGTTTTAATACAGAACTTATTTTACTTGGTCTTCTTGCACAAAAATTTCATATTATGTAATTACTAGTGACATTTTTAAATAATGGTGGCCTAAGACCTAGCTTTGGGAGCAGAATCCAAAACGGAACGCTACTGAAGATTACTATCGAACAAGTTGTGAACGAAAATTTGGTAAGTTTAACTTTGGGCTTACGGACCAGAAGATTTTAACGAAACTGGGTTACACTGTACACCTGCACACCTCCGATGGTTGCGCTGTTAAATTTTTAATATGGACGTCTATATTTGTCATTGTAGTTTATTGTTCAGATCTCCTACAGAGCTTGATTTCAGTAATTCTATAAATCGTAACGGTATCTCTCAAAATTGTAATGTGACTAAAGAATAAAAAAAATTAAAAATAAAAAACTTTAGCCCAAGGGAGCTTTACAAGTAATAGCCTATGTAAATTTAATTTATATTAGTGTAGATACAATTCTGTTTCTTTAGTTGAAAACAGTTTCTTTGATTGACCAGAGAGGAAACAAAGGACGGCATCTAAGGGGCAAAACAAGAACATTATGTCTGCGAAAATATCTCCACTCGTCCTTTTAAAGGTTCAAAAGAGAAGCGTGCGGGAAACACTGAGATCACCAAGAAATGTATTTAGGCTACCCACAGGAACGTTGAACGTCTTAGCGCTAAATTTGTCACTTTATAGATTGACTTAAACCATTCCGCCTTAAACCAGATTGATTGACTGTCATTCCGCCTTAAACCAGAACTTTTAGTTAGACAAATTTATTAAAATAACCACATAAGTTGTTTGATCTTTATACGTTACAGCTCCACTCAGCACGTAGACGTTGACATTTATAGTCTACCCTGTCTTCAAATTAACATATATTTTATATTTACTGTTACCACATGAAGGAATTACTTTAAAAAATAAATATATTTATTATTACGTGCCTACTACAATAGTGACTAAATGTTACTTTACTTTATAATAATTAGAATAAACATTCTTCCTTTTACATGACAATTTAGCAGCTTACTAGGTAATGTAAGAATTAGTTCTCTTCTCGCTTGTAATCCTTGTAGGCCTATAGAGGGCATTGCGACAGTGATCAAACGTTTAACTGTTACACATGAAGTAAGACTTGACATACACTTGTAAGTTGAGGTCATTTAGTCTGAACAATATCAATCCAAACTGAAGGTTGAAGAAGGCTAAAAGTACGATTTTAAATAAATTACGAATTGCTACTTTAAACCAGTTTTAGTGTAAAAAAATTGTTTGAGTAAAATTATGTGAATAGTTGACAGACCTACTAAGAGAATCCTGATTTTGACTTTCGATGGATGAAAATCCATTATACCAGAAGGTGATATTTTTGCTGTGTTGGTTCAACTGCTATATTGGTTGTAATAACAATTCCATTACTCTATTTTAAAGGAGTCATCAATGCATGTTTATTTATTTCTTCATTGCTTTATGAGTTTTTCGAGGTCGTTATTGTATACAAGTTTTTTATTTACGAGTCTTCCCTGTTATATCCAGTTCAGCAGCTGTCATTCAAATCTTAGTACTATATATTCTAGTAAAACGTTTAATTTTGTATTAGTCAGTAAAAATTGAGGTCATCCATCTTTTACTAATGTTCAACATAGTACTGCTATCTGAAACAGTTTTCGTTAACGAAAAGCTTATCTTCTGGATATAAAATGATTGGTTTCAAAAATATAAGTTGTCGGATTCGTGGCAGCTTTATAAACGTCTTATTTGTTGTACTGAGGTAGCATTTTTTATATAATGAAGAGGAAAGAAGATCATGTGTGGTACAGTACAGCAGTGACTTTCTGTTACTTCAACAACGTGCAGCAGTATTGTTTGGCAGACATTTAAGAACACGTTATTTACCACAATCTATTGAAATGCGTTAACACGTTAAAATATTTTGTATAAAAATTCCTTTGGTAGGTCGGTGATATATGAAAATAGAAATTAATGGAACAAAAATAGATTTTAATAAGTGAACTGATGATTAGTCCAAGAAACAGAAAAGATTTGTCTCTGCGAATTAAAACGAATACAAAATTTACGCTACGAATAACGTTAATAAGAAGTCACGCGTGAGAATAAAGTTCAGAAGACAATACATTTCCTACTCATTATAAATAAAGTAAATAAAAATATAAAAGATGAGGATTTACGAGCTAATATGACAGAAATGGCAATTTTATTCTAGATTATGTTTTTGTATTCTATTGTTATTCTACAATTATTTTACGGTTGTATTTTTTACATATTTCAACTAAAATAATTCCAGCAAGTTGGCTCCTTGTTTTATGTTTTTGTAGCGCACTGACTATGAAGAAATGCTTTGCTTTACTAAGAACAATATTCCCTGCACAAACTTCAGACTGTTTGTTTAATCAAGAAAACGTGTTTATAAACTCAAATAAACAAATGAATACTTTAAAAACAAATAAATAATTCAATTTGCTTATTTAATTTTCTTCTCGCAGTTCAATGTTTCCAGCCTTCGTAGCGCTCTCACCAACTTCGCTACACAGCGGACCCATTTTAATTTCACTTAGTGTGTTATCTGTAGCTTACCTTACGTTCTCTGTAGACTTGCCTGGCACTTTTCCAGACAATTCTGCTCTAAGTAAAACTAAAATATTCAATTTTAAATAAAATTTGCAGAGGGTTTTCTTTTCTTACTTTTAATTTTACTTTTAGCTACTTCAGCAGTGACAACAGTAATCGACGTAGTTTTCTTTGCAGCAAATAGAACGTTCAGTGAAATAAAAAAGTTTAGAATACAAAATTAACAGAAAATGCAATTGTAATAATTAAACGTTGCTGAAATTAAGTAGTGATGCAACAGTGTGCACTTAAGATCTTATAAACAGCTGGCAACGGAATTAGTCCTTAATTCTCAAAATCTGACTTGTCTAAGTAATAATATATTAAAAATTAAAACTTGAATTTAAAACACTATTTGTATAAAAAAATCTTTGAGTAACAGAGCAGACAGTTTAATTTCTGTCTCTTAAAAGATGATCTTCTAAACATATTCTACTTAGAAAATTTTCTCTTCCAGAAACCGTTCAATATGCTGAAGTTGCAAAACCACTTAATTTTTCTGACACTGTGATAAATTAAATTATCTCAGATTTGGACAACGTGATAAATTACATTATTTTAGACTGTTCCTTGTTACCTGAAGAAACATTTTTGAAACGCCTAAAAATGCAGATTCAATGTGCCAAGACGTGCCATTTGATTCTACACTCCCATTCATAGACCTCCAAAATACATAGTGTTGATGGGCCGTTACATTAAAATAGATTTCGTTGTAGTTCACACACACACACGCACACACACACACGGACACGCACACACACACACACACACACACACAAACACACACACACACATACACACACACACACAGAGTGCAAAGTACCCAAAGATAGTGATATTATACTGGTGTCTCTCAGGTAGCGCTAGGGAGTTAATTTTCAATGCACTTACTTCATACTAGCCACGAAGTTGTGATTTCCATTTTAATGATTACATAAGGAAAGTACTGTAATACATAAACAAGTTTACATAACTGCTAGTTTACGTGTGTACGTTTATTATTACTATAGTTTTATTCATTCAGCTTTATGTGTTCCGAGTTCTTTTTGTTCCCTCTCTTGTCTCGGCTGATCCCCCCCTTTTCAAACATACAAGATAACGCTACCTCATTAATTTTACACACAAACACACACACACTCACTCACCACCTATCTAATTTGTTGAAGTCAGTGTGTGGTATTTACTTCCTTGCTGTAATTATTCAGGTATTTCAGTAATATTACCAGGACACAGTTATCTCTCAAGACTTAAAAGCAATATGGCGGACGAGGGCTCACTCTTTGATGCCCAAAACATGTTCCGAGTAACCAAAGGAAAAACAAACCTTGATTATAAACTAATATTATATTGTTACGACGGTCTAACTGATCGTCGTATGGTACAGTGGAAAACAAAATACAAGACATCAATGAAGTTACTAGTCACCAGCTTTAATAATCACAAATAACAGTTTGTAATCAACTTGCACAATAATCTAAGTTAAACCTGTTCACATGCATTAATAATGTAAACTAATATAGTCCCGCACAATTATAAAACACATAACACTTTGCCACAACACTACGAACCTCACTGGAATAAATCACCACTAAAACTGAAACTAAGCGTCACTAAATGCTTGTATTTATACCCGCTGAGATTCCAGAATAATCCATAATACGCGTCAACACTACATTAGAGCGTTGCGGCCTTGAACACAGTGCGCGCGGACCGTTGAAGTCTGGAACAGTCTCGTTACCGCATGTTAGGAATCACGTACGCACACAACATTACAGCTGGGATAGCAGGGAAACATGTAGAACATTCTGTAATGGGGTAACAATATCAAGTAATATCAAGTAATATCAACAAAACATAACTTATCAAGGGAAGAAACTATAACAACATGTATTTGTATTTCAATAAATATCACGGTTTCCAGAAAGGACATTACATGTTTTAAATCAAAGCCCGTTTAACGTAATTAATTGTTAGTTTAGAAATTATAAAGAGTTTCAGTTAATCGTTTTTATTTTATCCTTAAGCGTTCAAAGCATCACAAGGCATTAAGTATAAAAACAAAACGTAATAAGTTATTCATCAATGAAAAATAAAATAATAAAAAGCTGTCACACAAAATAAAATGGTAATTACTCATTTTCTGGTAATTAATAATGACCAGTAAGACTACTTCAAGGTAAATAGATCTATCTGTTTGAGGTAAGCTAATCAGCTACCATTGAACATAGCACTTAATGTGGGAAAACACAAATGCTGGTCGGTATATAAATTAACGTAAATTAACGTTTTATTTAAAATAAGATAATTTTTAACTTTTTCAGTTTCCTAGCTTGTTTTATTAAACAATATAAGTAGTCGGACACAGAAGTTTAAATAATATTTCATACCATATATTTAAAACACTTACTATTACACTTTGGAGACAATAAAAGTGACGCTGAGTTAACAACTGACTATACATGGATATAAAATAAACAGTATTTATTAGTAAAGTAAAATGAATACTAAATTATTGAAAAAATATTGTTTTATGAAATAGAACTAAAAAAATAATTTTACATTTTCCTGGCCCTGCAAGTTTTCTGTGATTACTTTACTCTTTATTTTGTCAAGATTTAATATAAAGAGTTAATAAATAATTAAAAAACTTGTACAAAATACACATAAAATTTGCCTTTAACTGATATTTTCATTATCAAGGGGGGAAATTTATTCTACGTCCTAAAGAATCTACTCTGGGATCTCTACTTGGGATTCTGTCAAAGAAAACATAAAGTACTTAGTGGTAATAACTTTAAGACAGTACACACCGAGATATACATAGTTAAATACCCTTTCATTTACTTTCTGCGCACATACTTTTAATTTTTAGAGATAATATTAGAAATTATAGAAGGATGACACTATCTAGAGATGACGCTGATTATAAACATATGCTACAATTATTACTGAAATAAAACGAAGGAATCGCCTTTCAATTGTAATATCATTTGTTATGATAATGGCAATTTTCATGTCTACAACGGTAATATCATCACCAGATAATTTGAAATTAAATTAAAATTTCAAATACAGGCATAATTGGAAGTCCCATGTGGAACGCATGGTAGACACGGCTATTCCTAAACAAGTGTTTGAATATAGGCCAGTGGGAACGAGAGATCGTCGAAGACCCTGGAAAAACTATTCAGAGAGTCTGTTGAAGTTGGAACTGGCTATAGTCCAAGAAATGTACTAAAGAAAAAGAAGAAGAAGACGAAGAAGAAGAAGAAGAAGAAGAAGAAGAAGAAGAAGAAGAAGAAGAAGAAGAAATTTAATTTACAATGGCTGTGTTTGGTATTACAGCATTTAAAAACACTTAAAAGAAGAAGAAAAATTTATATTACAATGGATGTGTATGGTATTAAAACAAATTGAACAATGTACAATATTATGGTTACGTCAAGCTATCTGTACGCAAATATTCTTTGTTTATACTAATAATTCTATGTCGCTATAACTTCTGTATGTCTATAATTTCCGATGGTTATAAATCGGAAAAGTACCATTTTACGCCATCAGTACTTTGTTTTTAACAAGTGGCATCTTGATCCTTGATAATAGCAGGATTTATTAAAATATATAAAAGCTTAATTTGTTTATTTTATGACAATATTTCAATTTATTTGTGTTATGTCGAAATAAAACTGGCGAAATAAAAATAAATACATATTTTTTCCACAAAAATGACATTGTTATTACAGAAACTTGTATGGCGGTGGTTGCTTTGAACATAATCGGGCGATAGAAATTATATTGGTTTGTCCATATAAACTGGATAGTGTTGCCTTTTTGAGGCCATGGTCATTTACTGAATAGCGTAAGGCTCCACATAAAAGAAATGTTTATAATATGTACTACAAAGGCACAATTGAGAAAGTAAAAAATAGCAGTAATGCAAAACAACAGCTGATCTTGAGTGTTTATTAAAAATAATGCCGGAAATAGTTAAAAATTCTGATATTTTAAAGAGTAATATCCGAAGGGCATTAAATAATTGTATTATACAAACATGTGCAGAGGCAATATGTATTCAGAAACATATTTCAGTTGCACTAAATCTATTTCTGTATGAAACAAACAGTTGCTGGACATTTTTAACCGTATTAATTAAGGCAGAAAGAGGGAGGTCGGAGGAAACCGCGCATAAGTTGTTTTGTTAAGTTGGAGTTGTGTATTGGCAAGTAATTAAAACAGGGGCTGTTGGCTGTCTGTACAGCAGCTAGTTGAACATTAATCATGGCTGGCTGCCAAATATGTCCAACTGCTCTAAACTGCGAGACCTCCTTTTCTTATTTACACAAAACTCATTTTTCTCCAGAACACGACTGGAATATGTAATCACACACACACACACACACACACACACACACACACACACACACACACACACACACACACACACACACACACACACACACACACACACACACACACACACACACACACACACACACACACACACACACACACACACACACACACACACACACACACACACACACACACACACACACACACACACACACACACACACACACACACACACACACACACACACACACACACACACACACACACACACACACACACACAGACAGACAGTACAGTGACCCGGTAGATGGAAGTAAACTTAACCGCTGTGGATTCATTCAGCGAGGAGTTAACAGTCGCTGGTTCGAATCTTCCCAGTAAATAAATATTTTTATTCGTACTAGAAGATCTACGTACTCGTAGATCGTTATTAGCTTTTTGGGATAGTACGTACTTTCGTGTATAATAAAAATAGATAGACATATAGATATACTGAGAGAGAGAGATAGAGATAGAGATAGATACAGAGAGAGAGAGAGAGAGAGTCATTTTGTTCTTTTAAAAATTTACAAAGTTTGATCGCAATTCAACCGAAATCACAACTAAATTTATTTATAAATAGTTATAAGAACTTTCCTTATCTCAATGGACAATTTCATTCTTCATGTTCGAACAATCTTATCTCTATGAACTCATTTCATTCAACCTTCTCAGTTTAAAAAAGTAGGTAGTCATTCTCTCCATCTCTTCTTTTGAATTTTCAGTTAAGACACGTTTCTCATTCGCCTATGTTTGTTTCTCTAATCCTTATCTCACACCAGGCTATATTCTGACGTAACGACTACATGGTTACTAGTCCTTACCATGCGTATAAGGAATTACGCGTGCCACAGTTTATTAGATACCATGCAAAGATTGAAATTAGGCAGTTTATCCAGGACAAGTGGATGGTTATAAATTAAGAGGGCGATCAAGGAAAAACATAAAGAAGAGGGAGTCACAGAGAATGAACGAGATTCGGGAATTAATAATTTGATGAGAGCAGTGGCGGACTTACATGAGTGAAGGCAGAAATTGGAAAGGCCAGGGCCCGACTTTATGCAGCAGCAGCCTTTACTTTTTAACTAATGCAAATAAACAGAAGACATATCTAATATAGGCTAATAAGTAATAGATCATGTACTGCTGTACAAGCAGCGTAGCATAAAGCATAACATTCCTGTTTACTGATCAGGAATGCTTTTCTACGTTCAAGGAAAAAACGTTGTTCCGCAAAAAAGGAAAGGTTTAATTAAGCAATATGAAAAGAGATGCAGTTGGTAAAACGTGCGGCGGTTTCATGGTTTAATACTATTTTAATACATAATCTGGAAACAACGTTTTATAAATTCTTAAACACATGTAACACAGTAAAAAAATGTTTATACTGACAAACCTGGTGTAGTAAGAGTGGTATGGGATAGCAACTTACCCGTTCAGCTTCGTTGAAATGCCTCCTGTACCTCCAGTAGTGATTATTATTCAGTTCCATGTTTGTTGTTTACATAGGTATGTTTATAAGTTTCTTTTATTGTAGCATTTAGTTAACAAAGACCAATTGATTGATCTGTATTAATTGAACTAGGGAAGCGAGTTCTCAGCTTTGTCTGTCTGTCTCCCGTTCGGCGTATGTCTCACAAAAACTTTTGAACGCAATCTACTTCCATAAAACTTGACATACGTGTCCGTACTTTTAACCTACACAATCCTATTGTTTTGAGATTGAGCCCTCAAAAAATAGGGAGGGTGGGAGGCAAAAGTTGTGAAAAAACCCAAGTAGATATCAAATTAAATGGAATTTAAATCGCAATATAAATATAGTGTTCATTTTTGAACACCGCAAAATTTCTGGACGTCAGAGGCCAAAAAGTAGGTGAAAAGTTTAATAAAATCACAATAATTCATGTAGAGTATCAAATTAAAGTGAATTTAAACCAAAATCTAATTATAGTGTTTGTTTTTGAAAAATAAAAAAAAACAAACATTTTGACGTCAAAGCCCTTAAAATGGATAAAAATTTTGATAAAATCGCAAAAATTCGTGTGGGGTATCAAACTAAAAATAATATTAACAAACATCTGAGTACGATGTTAAGTTTTTAAAATATAAACATTTTGGGACCACGGGGCCAAAAAAGAGATAAAAATATGGAACAATTGTGAAAATCCAGTAGGGTGTATGACCAAAAAAAACTGTAACCGAATTTTAGTGTAAGAATGTTCCGAATTTTTAGTGTTTATTGTATGATTGTGTGCTCTACAGTTGTTATGTTAAGTTACTAAAAGCAAGAAATCGGGTTTTAAAAATAAGTTTTCCCCTAATTGAACATGTATCGAATTTTTCCCTAAATTCCTCTACCATCGAAATTTATGTAATATTAAATGTACTTCGTTCAAAATAGTGAGCGAGCTCTGCGGCTCAGGGAGAGTACTAGTTAAAGAGACCATAATTAACATGCAACTGTAGAAAAGGTGAAAATAAATTAAAGGTGGTGAAGAAGAATATTTACAGTGAAGGTACACTGAAAGTGAAGAGACACACGAAATAATTTTGGAGAGCGTGCGGAGCCCAAAGTCGTTTATGAAGAGTGACAGTATACGCGTAATGAAGCCTATATGTAAGAAAGCACTTTGACTTAACAAGTTTCTGCAGTTAGCTGGTAGGCGGCGCTCTCGCGTCGCTTGACACGTGTCTTCCGTTTAAAATTAATGATGCAAGTTTTCACGATGTTCGCAGTTTGCCTTAAAACCTTTCCAACTGTAGCTTTGTTTGCTTGTCTCCGCAAATGTGTGTCAAAAACCTGTTATCCAGCGGTGAGCGCAAATGGTATGATCTGTTGTAACGAGAAGGAAAACGCACTTTTGTTGCAATGTAGTTCGTCATAAATTAAGAAGTTTCTTCCACACATCATTTAGCTTTTATGCCTACCGCAGAATCACCGTATTAATTCAGTATAATTTACATAAAATAACAAGGAATTATCATCTACATTAGTGAATATTTGTGTAATTATTGCATAGCCAAAACTGATAATAATTATATATTACATAATATTTCATGGATGCATTACATATTACATGATATTAAATATTACATTACATTACATAATATATCGTCCTTTGATTATATTATTAGCTTGGGCGTTAAAAAAAAAAATTACGTTTACAAGTCACTTGATATTAACTTTGGCTATAACTACTTTCTGAGCGTGTTTCTCGTTAGGTTCAGGAGTTTCCATCTCACATCGTTAACAACGTTAAATGTAAATTTATGAAACTGTGTGGTATAAGCCTCTTGTTACCGCGGGAATGTCAAAGATAAAAAAGTAAAATGTATTCTTACGTGCGACTTCCTCAACACTTTATCCAACATGGTAACTGTGGATTTTTGGTTCCGGTTGTCCAACTAAATTTAATGACGTGCCAAACTAAATCTAAGTAAAGACGTCAAATTAGACGGCGGCTAGTGTTTATTCGTTTTGGGGATGCGTCAGCAAAAACTGGTTAATCGAATGATACAAACAAATATTATTTATATATCGGTGTGTCTACAAAAAAATTTGTTATGCAATTCTATTTATCACCTTTTGCAAAATATATTCGCCCTAGTTGTCAGACCTTTCTTTATTTTTTGAATATCATACGAATTTAGTTTTTTTTGAATACCCATTCACGCATTTTACGAAATAGTAAAGAAAAGATTCTTATCCTTTATTTTATAAACTCCCAAACCGACTAAAAAGTGACCTCTTTCAATCTAATGTTAAAAATTGAGTGAGACAAAGACAAGAGGACTTTATTTCACTATTTTTTCATTTTAAATTTTAACTTCCGCTACATACATTCTACTACAAGCAACCCTATATTTGGCAAATTCAAGGTAAGACAATCAGACATCGGTTACTGCAACTGAACCGTTGATGACGTCATGCAACATTTGAACAACAACCTATAGCCGTCCTTATATTTATTTGTTTATAAACAAGGTCATCTGTTGTGTACCTGTAATGTTTCATAAAAACTCCAGAACGTGTTAGGGTCTGCTAACTAGACGTTACTATACTTCATCGTATTTTCTCGCTGTCTCACCACCAAGTAACAAAGTTCACGTACATTATGGATGTTGTATATAGCGCACTGTTATAACAACATATTTGAGCTGACACTTATAATAAAGTTCATGTTACAAGTTCAAATTAACTGTTGCTTACTTACTTACTTAGATTTTTGTAAATAACACGTGGAAAATTAACCGTTTTTTAAGTCAGCAAATGAAAATGAACGTAATTACCCCCGGACAGGTTGATTATTTTCGGTTATGAGATTGATTCAGTATCAAAATTATCGTTGGCACGATGAGTTTCTTACTTCTGACAAAAACGCAGTACTTACACAAAAGCAGTGTGTTGGAGAGAATCCTAGGCCAGTGACGTCACGATCAGCCGACCGCAAGGGGTGACGTCACGATCAGCTGTTTGTGACGTCACAGGTATGTGACGTCATCAGCCGACGACATGATCAGCTGTTGATGACGTCATGAGCAGCTGATCGTGAGGTCGTTGATCCGGTTAGTTGATCGAGACGTGTCTTCCTGGCTCAGGATTCTCTCCGTGTTGTGCCGGGAGGTGTATGTGTATGTTGGTGGTCGGTCGGTGCTGGGCTCGGGCTCGGGCTGGGGGCGAAGCGTTGCTTGCGACTGTTGAGAAAAGACTGAACGGTATAGCTAACGAGCCCTGTTTATGTAGGCGGGCAATCCCGTGTTCTACTATTGCGTGTAAGTACACAACACCCTGTCAACACGAATTGCGCCACAACGCTCCACGGGGGGGGGGAGGTACGATGCAACAGTTCTAACAAGTGGATTGTACCACAACGCTTCACGCACGGTGATACGACACCGCAACGGTTCCAATAAAAAAAAAAATTTAAACCAGTCCACGAAAGTCATCGAGAGATGTTGTACCGGCAACCGTGAACGAAACACTGACCCCTGTCAATGCTGTGTCACTCGTATTAACGGTGGTAGTGGTGGAAGGGGAAAGGAACGAGGAGGGGGAAAACCTGTTAGCACCATTTAATTTATTAACAAAGAAATAAGAAAAATAATTAAGCAATAAACTGTAATTTGATATTATAATACGTGTATTGTGTCATACAAAGTACCTACCTACTCGTAAGCACTAACAGAATTGCACCATAATGTTTCCCAAGGGGGTATGATGCAACAGTTCTAACAAGTGAATTGCAGCATCCGTTCACCGCACTATGTACTCGTCAACACAATCGTTTGAAAACCTGTCTACGAATGTTATCGTGAGACGTTGCACCGGCACACATGTATCACACACACACACACACACACACACGCACACGCGCGCGCACACACACACACACACACACACACACGTCGACTGCTGACGAAACACTGGGCACTGACTACACTGTATCACCGGTAGAGAAATGGTGGTAGTGATGGAAGGGGTAAAGGAACGAGGAGGGGGAAAATATCGCTCATAATGTTTTTGTTAATACTAATTCCTTCAGTTAAGGCTTTGGCTAGATATGTTTATGGGTCACAGGTTCGGTTTCATCTTTTATAATGAATATGATTCCGTTGAATCTTATTTTTTCTTCGTCACTACATTATATTGTAAGTTTGTAACGTAAGATTTTTCTATTTTTCTATTTTTTAATTATTAACACTTGGTTTGATCTCACTATATGGGCTACATAACTGTTTCATATAGATTGTATGTTTCATTCAATGCTCATATTATAATTATGTTTAATTACTTCCATTATACATGATTTTTCCTTTTTAAAGTCTATCACTGTTATTCTCACTTTCTAGGACTATCACACAACCTAACTTATATAATTATAGTTTGATATAATTATAGTTTGATATAATTATATTTGTAAAATTTATATCATTCACCGTTTGTAGTTCAATGATATAAAATAACTGTCTGAGGTACGCAGACCTCCTCATAGTTTTAATCTAATGCTTATGAACTAACAAATGTCTTTTTTCTTATTTTCTAAGTTTAACATTTGTACATTATAATTCTATTAATTAATCATTATTTACATGTTTGTTTGTCACTTGATCTTCACTTCTGGGTATTATTGTCGTCGTCAGTCATTGTTTGTTACTGTCATTAAATTATTTACTTCATGAGTTTTTATTCCTTAATTCCCTATTATTTATTTATTATAATATTTTCCTATTTGTTTTAATTACTTTTTATTTCTTGACCTTATTATTTATCTATAAATAATAAGTTGTGTCTTCATTACTTTATTTATTATGTTCATTTTATTCTTCTTTGTACTTTATTACTAAAAAGATTGCGTTTATGCATATTTCACAGTGAATTTTGATGGCATACTTGTCTTTATTCTGAGGTTAAATCTTGTTATGTTACATAAAGCCCCCCCCCCCCATCAAAAGTGATTATTGCGGAATACACTTCCTCGTGTTTGAGGAAATAATGACTTATTCTAGTCAAGGTTCTCCATAATATCTCTTGAGTGATGCTTGGTTGTAAATCCTTTTGATTTCCTTGGAGACTAGGTCCATTAATTCGTACGTGTTGTTGTTTTTGTTCTGTGTAATGATATAAGGTCCGGTATAGAGTAATACAGTAATTTCTTGGTAGTTCCTTCTAATGTGCTAGGTAACTCCCTGTTTTTTAATAACACCTCTTCCCCTATTTCATAATGTATTACGTTAGTCTGGTTCTTTTGATATTTACGCCTTCTTCTTTCGGTTTGTTCGGTGACCTTATTGTAAAATTTTATTCTATCAAATTGGTACTCTAGTTGATCAGGAAAATTGATTAGTTCGCGGATCTCGCGGGGTGGTGGTTTCTCGTGCATTACAGTGTACGGAGTAATAATGTCGATCGCTTGATGGTGATGTGGATCGCTAAATTTAAGAATTCTTCGGTGGCCGCAAGGTATTCGTTCCACCTTCGTTGTTGGTCGTGACAGTAAGTTCGTAGAATTCTCCCCACTTCTCTTAGCCCTCTCTCCGCCGGATTACTGCTTGGGTGGTATACGGATGTTTTGTAGGTTCTTATTCCCCGTTCCAATAACTTGTCCTTCCACCGTTTTCCTTTAAACTGTGTCCCATGATCTGTAATTATTGACATTGGTGTCCCTACTTCGGGTATGTAATGTTTCGTAACTATTTCGATGATCTTGTGGGTTGGCGCCCGGTTAATTGGGTATAGTTTAGTAAACTTGGTAAAATGATCCATCATTATGAAGAGGTATTTATATCTGTGGCGTCCTCCGCTCTGAGGAAACGGTCCGCATATATCTAAAAAGACTTTGTCAAGTTTCTGGGTAGATGTGATCGGTATCATGATCCCTTCTTTTTTTTATTATTGCTCTTGACAAGTTGGAATACATGGCATGTAAGGATATAGTTTCGAACCCGTCAGTTGATGTCCTTCATATACACCTGTTCCTCCAGTGCCTTGATCACCTTTAATGCACCCATATGGCCGTATCGGATGTGATAATCTAGGACTAATTCTTTTTCCATGGTTCTTGGGTTCATTATCTTCCAATTACTTTGATTTAATTTGGGTTTCACGAATAGTACTCCGTCATGTAGGCAGTAGAATTGAGTTACTCTGTCATCCTGTTCGTCGAGTTTTGTTCGGATGTTGATGAATCTGGTATCTGTCTGTTGGTGGAGTCTAATGTCTCTAATGATGTTTTCTAAGTCAGTTCGGTTCTTTATTATTTGGTAAATTTTAACTATCTTCTCCTTCTCTCCTTCGAAGGTTTGCTTTTCTATGTTAATACGGGATAGTACATCCGCGGCGACATTCTTTTTTCCTGGAATATACTCCCAGTGGATATCGTATTCCTGTAAGGCTAACACCCATCTCGTTAGTCCACCGTGACTCGATTTGCATTTTCTTAGGAAAGAGATTGACTTATGGTCAGTTCTGACCGTGATTTGATAACCCAAAATGTAAGTGCGGAATTTACTACAGGCAAATATTACACTTAATAGTTCTTTTTCAGTCGCGTTATAGTTACGTTCGCACTAATTTATTACTCTGCTTGCAAAGCTTATGATCAGATGGTTTCCGTCCTCATCTTCTTGATATAAAGCTGTTCCAAGGCTGATATCGCTGGCATCACAGTTTATGAGAAATGGTTTTCTGAAATCGGGATGATGTAGTGTGACGGATTCCAGGAATTTGTCTTTGATTAATTGAAGGGTGATGTCCTGTTCAGGTCCCCACGTCCACCTGTCCTTCGAAGACAGTTGGTGCTGAAATCTTGCGGTTAATTCGGAATAATTTCTCTGAAATTTTCTGTAGTAGTTACAGATTCCGAGGAATGACTGTAACTGCTTTCTGTTTTTGGGTGTTGGGAACTACTGGATGGCGTCTACCTTCTCTTGTGATGGAGAAATCCCTTGTCCATTTAAATCAAAACCTAAAAACTGGACTTCGGCCGCGATAAATTTGGATTTTTTTTAATTTCAATGTTATGTTGTTTTCCGATAATTTGCGTAATACTAGTTCAACTCGGTTACAATGTTCCTCCCAGTTGGATGAAGTGATAAGCAGATCGTCAACATACACAGTTGTAAATTGAAGTGCCTTCTGACCGAGGATCTGGTCCATACACTTGACAAAGATTGCCACTGAATTGATTAGACCAAAAGGCAGCCTCTTGAACTGGTAGTTGCTCCCTTCAAAAATAAATGCCATGTATTGACGACTGTGTGGATGCAACTCCACCTGCCAGTAGCCGCAAACCGTATCTCATGTACTAATAAACTTGGTGCCGTGAAATTTTTTAGGATCTCCTCTATTTCCCCAGGAGACGTACGGTCATTCACGATCATTTTATTGATTTCTCTCGCATCTAGGCACAGTCTTACTTGACCGTTTTTATTGGACTGGTATAAGGAGAATGGCTATATTCTATTATGTCGTTGGTTATCATTCGGTTAATTTCAGTTCGTACCGCCTCCTTCAATGAATACGTAATTGGATATGATTTTTTGTGGAATTCCACCTGTTCTTTGAATCTGATCGTGCATTGATAATTTTTTACCTTTCCTGGTGCTTCTGAAAAAACATGTCGATACCGCTCATAGATTCTTATTAAATTCTCTACCTGTTTTTTAGTCAACTTAACTTCTGTTTTCTCGTATTGGAATTGCCGGATTTCTTCTAACTTCTTCTTCCATAAATAATCATTGTCGATCTGGTATACTGTCTTCTCACTTAGTGTGTTATCCCCTAAATAATTTAATTCACTAATATGGTAGCTGGTCCGGTTCGGAGGGGCACTTTCGCTTCCTATTAGCTCCGCCGTCCTCACTACGTCTTCTGAGTACAGAGATACCTTCTCCCTGCTCAGGTCGATGATGGCTGAATATTTTCTAAGCACATTACATCCTAACAATATATTGAATGGTAAGCCGGTTGCGACTAAAAATACCGTGGTTATATTCACACCGTTGCTGTTCAGATCGAGGAAGACTTGTTTTTTAACAGATTTATTCTGGCGTCCAGTTGCTCCGAGCAAAACAATATAGTTTGATATTATCATATTTGTAAAATTTATATCATTCACCGTTTGTAGTTCAATGATACAAAATAACTTGTCTGAGGTACGCAGACCTCCTCATAGTTTTAATCTAATGCTTATGAACTGACAAATATCTTTTTACTTATTTTCTAAGTTTAACATTTGTACATTATAATTCTATTAATTAATCATTATTTACATGTTTGTTTGTCACTTGATCTTCACTTCTGGATATTATTGTCATCGTCAGTCATTGTTTGTTACTGTCATTAAATTATTTACTTCATGAGTTTTTATGCCTTAATTCCCTATTATTTATTTATTATAATATTTTCCTTTTTGTTTTAATTACTTTTTATTTCTTGATTTTATTATTTATCTTTAAATAATACGTTGTGTCTTCATTTCTTTATTTATTATGTTCATTTTATTCTTCTTTGTACTTTATTACTAAAAAGATTGCGATTATGCATATTTCACAGTGAATTTGGATGGTATACTTGTTTTTATTCTGAGGTTTAATCTTGTTATGTTACAATACATATTGTTGTGTCAATTACGTATAATTAAACAACGTTATGTCTTATTTTCTTACCTTTGTTAGGTCCATCTTGTGACTTTTATCTTTAGAACAAAATTAGTGTGACGCGTTTCAGGTCATCTGACCCATCCTCAGGCACTTGCTCGAAAAGAGGTCGTCATAAATTAAAATTCAATTAAAATAAAAACACATATATATAAATTCATACACTGTTGTCGTGGTGCACCAGGCGTTTACCGATCGCTACTCTTATGTTATGTCGTCTCGTCCCTTCGAAGCGACCCAGGAGGTGAGACGAAATACGCTTCGTTTTTTTACGTGGTTTTCCTGTTTCACGATCAAATGAAACAGGCCTACTCCAGCGTTACCTAACACTTAACACACTAAGAACTCAGAACTGTTAACGTGTACAGTGTTAGGTAAAAGTCAAACGTACACTACACAATGTCGACTAAAGCTATTTTTTATTATACTTTTTTATTGTTTAAAAATTTTTTTTATTTTTTTAAATTTTTTTCACTTAAACTAATAGTTTGGTATACGGTTGGAATATCGAGAAGCGACAATTTTCACATATCACACACACACAAAGATCCTGTTAAACCGAGGCAAGTTTACAGGTGTTACCACCGTGCCAGTGACTCGTCTCAGATAACTCGACTACGTTTATGAGTATCTCTACCGCGACAGTGACGTGGCCTGGTACAATCAACCATCTCTCTCTCTCTCTCTCCCCCCTCTCTCTCTCTCTCTCTCTCTCTCTCTCATAAAGTGAACAAACTCAGACAACGCACCTCGATATCCTGTACGATACACAAACGTATATACTTAACTACTATACACATACTTATAATAGGCAACATCGCATTGTGTAGTGTAAAGTCACAAACAAACACACATTAAAATATATTGTTATACATAACGTTCGTGCACAGAGTACACCGTAAAGCACGTTGTTTTCTCGCGTTTACCATCCACTCGCTGTAGAAGAACGCTCTACGCAGCGCGCACCTGGTAAACGTTCCGCTGTCGTCGTCGTTCCGATGTTGCACGATAGGGCACTGTAACGAGCTCGTTAACCGGTGGCTCGCCGTCGGCGCGTTCATTTCGTTGAGGTCGATAACTTTGCGGTGGTACGCGCGTAGAAAAGCGGTTTTCTCCAACCCTTTAGTGTAGATCGCGGTGAAGTTCGTGCAGATTTGCACGATCGTACGCGACACGTCCGTGTACGGAATGTAACCGTCATCCCATCTCAATCGGTGATAGTGCCGTTCCAACCATTCGTTGATTCTTATTGTCTTCGCGGTGAGACGCGATAGTTCGTAAGGAGGCGCGAAAAACGCGACCGTAAAACATCGTGTAGACAGGTCTACCGTTGCGAATCGACTACGGTATTATCCGGTATCACAGGTTCCGCTTTCCCGTACAGGTTCGTCGTATAAACGGTCGTACATCACGATATCGCAAAACACGTCCGGTGGGCACACGTATTGTCCTCTCGCACTCGATACCACGCGATCGATGTACAATTTAATATTTTCTTGTTTGTAAAACAAAAAAATACGTACTTTTTAACTATCGCTATTAACCGAACAGAACACGACCACCCGCTTTCATTCATTACGATCGTACTGTTCTTTTTGTCTTTCAAATGTACACATCCGCGTTTCACGTAAACACTTTTAATTCTGTCGTCTTCGTCTCCTTTTTCCTTGTCTTGAAACAAAACTAACTTAACGTCGGACGAACGGTATCGAAGACCGTCGGTAATTCGTTCCTGTAAGAAAATCAACAAGTACCAATCGGTGAAATCGAATAGCACGCGTTGCGGAATTATTTGGAATAATTTTTCTACAATGGTGTGCAACAGTGGTATTTCTGCTTGTAATTTGTTTCAGTTTTAATGGGGGCCGATCTTACCTCCTCCGACCTGACCGTTAAGGGCGTGGTTCTGTGTTTGATGTCTTCAGCCACACGTCAGAGACTATTCGATGGTCAGAGACTATTCGATGAGCATTGTCGCTGGAAAGGTGTAGACTGCCTCTGAAGAGGACCGCCATAGATTTAGTGAAACACATGTCTACGGTCTTAAAATTAGGAATGCCGAACAGAATGGAAGATTAATTCCGGCCATGAAAAACTCAGCCATAAGTAATCTGACCCAGTACTGATAACCCATCAAAGCCCTTAGACAAATCGAGTAAAACAGAAATCGTTTCCAATAATTAAAATACAACAGAATCAGAAGGTACATATTTTCACACCCGATCTGTCTGTGTGACTCGTTTGTTCTTCGGTTGCTTCCCGATGAAACATCGAGAATGCCTTTACATCTACAAAATAAACTAAACCTTTATTCATTTAGTTCTCTTATGTGATGAAGGGAATTAGGTAGTACGCAAAGACTTGAATTTCTAATCACAATATAGGTTAGCAGTGTATTTAGTGCATGGCATGTTCGTCAGCAGGGCATTTGTTACAAAATTAACAACACGAGTAAAGAGTGGAGAAGAACCTGAGTGTGTGTATATGAAACACAAAGAACAGCGAAGGTTGGGGGGGGTAGAACAAGAAGATCGGAGGAAGAAGGTGGGAAGACGTTTTGGTGGTGCCGTTGAGGCCTAACATAATCCAGACGTCAGCGTCCGAGAACAATAATGACCAACACATGTCTGTCCCAACACACACACACACACACACACACACACACACACACACACACACACACACACACACACACACACACACACACACACACACACACACACACACACACACACACACACACACACACACCACTTCTACAGCATCTCTCAGCCTCCTCTCAAACAACAGCACACTAATAACTCAGACTTGATTTCAAAGTAATTAGTGTCAATTAAAAAGCGTTATTCTCTACGATGCACACTTATCATTTGTTATACGCAAATCGTTCCCTCTCTTACCCTCATTCTCTCTCTCTTTCTCTTTCTCTTCCCACAATTCTTAGCCACGTATCTGGCTGTCTCTTTTTCTTCATTACTACACGTCTAAGCATGCCATTATTATTATTATTATTTGTACTAATATCATTTATTAATGCTGCTTGTGTAAACGCGTTTTTAACAGTGTATTTGTGAAATGAAGTGGCATTCCTACGCTTCAATTATCACCATGTTTTATCTTTTCTTTGTACCATTTGTTATTCTATTTTCTGTCATAGAATTGCACTCACGTTAAACAGTTAATTGTCGTGTACAATAGGTATCTCTCTCTCTCCACACCTTACCTTCCCTCCTTCTCCTCTTCCGCCTTCTTCTTCTTCTTCTTCTCTCATCATCAGACATTTTCCGTTTAGTATTGGACGTAGGTGCCCACTTTTATTCCCACAATCTTACCTGTCTCTCATTATTCAACTTGGTGGTTTCAAGCGAATATGCATACGTTATTCGGACAATTACTTCAACAGACACTGTATCTGTGTTCTTCGTTACTAATATTTAGTTCTTACGCGCCACAGTACTATACTGTGCGTCTAGCTACTCTCCATGCGAATGAGAAGTTCAGCCCAGCTCTTACATCCACCTAACATGTATTAAGTGTAGGTAAGCAGGTAAGTAAACCATGTAATAGTCGTGTGTCTGAAACGTCTCCTCTTCTTGTTCTTCTCAACGTAGAGGTTAGAGGGCCAGAGGGTAACGTATCACAGGGGTCCTGAACCAAGTTTAGATCGAAGGTCAAAGCCCCTCAGATTTTTTTCTTTTGTTTGATTTCTGGATGTCTTTATTGTAACTTTAGACTATTTTTAAAAAAACCCCTGAGCCGTTTTTTCAAAACATTAATTTTAACAGTTAAAAATAAGTTTGTTATGTATTTTTGATAAAATTGATATATTTGTATAATATTTCTCGCAACAGGCACTAAAAATCTTGAAACTAGTTTCACTCAGAATTAAAAGTTATTGTGTGTAATGTTCAATAACAAAAAAATATGTATGACAAATTTTTTTTTGACTGTATGAGTTTTATTATTGTAATTGACTGAAATAAATAATAATATTTCCATATTATAACAAATATAACAATTATTAGGCATGTAAATTTACATTACAATTACAGTGTAAATTATGTTTATAGCTATGTGTAGCTATAATAAATTAAATTGTACAGATATTAATGTGTAGAAAACATTAAATATGATAACTATTGTACTCGCGCACGGCTTTTATCAATTTAACCGCATACTCTGGATTGATACTTATAGGGCTACGTATAACTCCGTCACGGTAATCGTGCGTTTCCGCAGGGAGCACGTTATCGTTTTCGGGTAAATCAAGGTTCGGATGCTGCAATTTGAGTTCCGTTAGAGGACGCCGGTCGCGAGATTCAGAGTGTGAATGTAACAAGTACGAGTTTAATAGCCGATCGCATCCGAACACGTTCGAATACTGAATGGCGCGCGCGCGTTAATCGCTTCCTATCTATATATATCCACTTCTTCTTCCTCCTCTTCTTCTAACGCTCTACAGGCGTAACGAATCATGCTTACACGGTTTGCGGTCCGTATCACGCTAGCCTGTTGAACCGCACGTTCCTCTTGCATCTCGCGATTTCTGTAATGACCGTAGGCTAGCATTCTCTGCCCGTCGTCCAAGATGTATCTCTTGTTGTCGTACGGCGGCAAAGACAGTTTCACTATCTGGCGCGTGTAGAGTCGATGGTCTTCGCTACGTATGATCTGCGCAGACGTGTACATTTGTCGGTTAGTCGGTATCGGTGAAAGCAAACAGCGTTTGTAATCCGCGTGAGTCAAACGGTTTTGTATAGCCACCCGCGGCACCCCTTTCGCTACGCGCTTCTCCTTTTTATCGCCGTCGTCCTGCAACACCAGCAGCGAATACGATTTCGCGCGCAACCCGACACATTCGACGATGGGTTTCGCGTGCGTTCGCCCTTAAACGTTCTCAAGCGTTTTTTATTTACCGTATTATAACAGGGATGCGTCGCGGGATATTCCGACGTATCGAAAAGATGAAGGTTTTCGTTAATATCGTCGTATACGTTGTCGGTCCGTATATCGTACAACAAAGAGTCCGTATCCGTCATACACAATCGAACACACGATCCGTACTTCGCGACTATGAAATCGTAGTGGAAGCTGTACATCACGAATTTGCTAATGTCAAACACGGTGAATCCCACGTACAGCGGACGGTTGAGATACACGGTCCTCTTTTTCATCACAACGCCTATCAAGTCTTCGTTATACACGTTTGCGTGCACGAATCTCGGGCTCGCACTCAGCTTTATCATTTCGCATTCGTTGGAAACTAAACGAAAATCTATACGTTTCCTAACTTTTCTAACGATTTGCTGTAAACCGTGTTGATCATTAGTTTGAAGAAGTCTTTTTCAAAATCGTACACCGCGGCTTTCTGTTTCTCCATATTGAAGATTATAAACGGCTTCATCACGCGCTCTGACGTAACGCTAACACGCGATTGACGGCTTTCAATTCCATGCCGAGTTTGAGGTACAGCTGCAGCGTTCTGTAGTGTATGATGTAATTTTTCTTGTCCTCAGGGCTGGTGATCAGTTTTTCAACAGCACCGGTGGCGGGCAAATGGACGTTTTTCAAATAATTGAATCGTTTGCTATACGACGACAACTCGTGCTCGCCGACTTTTCTGCGTTCCGACGCCAGTGGGTAGTCTGAATGTAAGTCGTATAAACGAGGGGGATAACCTAAATTGACGTCGAGAATGTATCCGATTTCGTCTTCCGCGCCTACCGTACTCAAGTCTAACGCGTCGATTTCTTCGCGTACCAACCAACGGAATCCGGAGTGAGGGAACGGCTGTCTCATCGCGGTGCCGTACAGGTTTGTACAATTCAGGTAGAGGAGGTAATTGTTTCCCCGTTCGCGATCGTAGTCCGGTACGTAAGGGTTGTTGGCCTTGGCGTATCTGTTGGGTACCATCACTGTACCCCCTCTTACCCCACTCTCTGCGAACAGGTACATGTCTATATCCTGAAAGAGTTCGAGCAGAATTCCCGTCATCTTCATCATTGCGTTCCAAGCGTGTCCCGGTGCGGAATAAACGTTACAGGGATCCATCTCGTAATACTGCAGGCTGGTCTCGCGAAAGTTTTCGAACACGTCGGCCAAAAGCAACACGTCGGTTTTCAAATAGAGGTCATGGGTAGTCGCGCAACGTTTGCATCTCGAAAGCCGTCCAAACATTTTGCGGGTGCGCGTAATCTTCGTCCGACACGGGCGTCTCGGCTAAGCGGTTGGAAGAGTGTTCCGGCGCGGGCAGAGAAGCGTCCTCGAACTTACTTTCGTTCGTGACGTACTCGTACGGGTAGACCCCCTACCTGACCAGCATTTCAACACGTTCTTCTTTTTCGTTTCCGTCCGTTCGAATGCATTGTCGTAATATTTTAAAATTTTCTTTCCGCATGGTTTTCACCAGCTTCTCCAAAGACCTGTTCATAAACCGCGCGGAATCGAGAAACCGGAGGGGACCGAGGGACATGGACACGTACCGCTCGCTGGTCGTAGCTATACACTTGATTTCTTCGCCTTTGAATTTCCCGAAAGCCTGGATCAGATGGCGGCAATCGTAACCGCGCAGGTTGTGAAAGAACACGGGAACGTGCTGCGGCACGTTGTAGTTTAAATTACACGCGTTATGCGCGGCTCCCAGGTACTCGCCCGTGAAGTGATCGTGGTTTCGCACTTTGTCCCCGTCACGCTCGATACTCTTCTTGCACAGATGACACGCGGTAGCATTCTAAAACTCGCTTTCGTTGTCTTCTGTCATGCGGAGGGGTCTGTTGAAGTCGCGTTCGAGTCGACTCACGTCTTCACGAAGAGTTCGGAGAAACGTCTCCACTACGTCTTTACCGCGGTACAAGACAGGTTCTTTCACAGCTTTACCGGTCCAATCGACGATTACGTAACAGAAACTGCACGGTACGTGATGCGCGATGTCCTGCGAGTGCGATCCATCCTCTTCGCGTGTACAACCGGACACGGGGAGGAGAAAAGATTAAAAGTCCGCGTACACCGTGTACGGTACTATGTGACATTTCGTGTAATGTTTAAAATACATATGACTGTATTTTCCGGTCGGCAGTTCGACTTTTTGCGCTCCGTGCGGTGTACAGAGTATCTTTTGCTCTTTCAACCGTTTCTGCGCTTCCTCCGGATCCGTTTTATCGCGAAATCGTTGCAAAAAGTAAATACAGAAGAAAACTGGATTGTTAGCACTCGATGTGGTGTGCAGCAGTATACGTGACATGTTTCTAATAAGACAATAATGTTTGATCCCTTCGTCGTTGACTAATAATAGACGATTCACATGCCTCCTACCTTTGTCCTCGGTTATCCGCATAGCGTACACTTCGTCTTTTCTGTATCCGGACTCATTAATTTCGCTTTCATAACCGAACACGTCCACCGAAATATTTACGTTTTGTTTTTCGAATTTTTAAATTTGATTCACCGGCACCGGATAGTCGACCCTCTTCATATTCAGCTCGTTTTCGTACTGTCTGTAGTGAAAAGCGATCGGATGTAAACCGGCTAGAACGGACCAGAGGAAGCATTTATCGTCGTATACATTCTACACGTTCACTAACGCTTTCTCCCTTAATACGTTTGTCGGAGTGGGGATGTAGGTGGATCCGGCCAGAGGGCGATATTTTAACAAGTTCACTTCGACGGCTATGTTCCCGTTTTTGACCCCCCCTTCGCGAGTAAACTTCGATACCGATTCCAACACTTTTTCAACGCACTCCCTGTACTGTTCATTCACGTCTTCCCCGTCCGCGTCCGCGGGTAAAACGAGCTGCGTACGCGAACGAAACACTCCCGTCTGCTTCAGTTCGTGATCGGTTACTAATTTTTTGAACAAGACGCGTACGGCCAAGTATCATTTGTAACTTTCCTCCATGTCGCGTGATTCCGCGCGAACATCTTCCGGAATAAGGTCCGCCATTCTCTCCAACAACACGGATACCGTGTCCAATCCGTCTTCAAAGTCATTATATTTTATTGTCTTTACACTTCCGTTAAGAGCGACTGTACGCGTTGCATATACCAACATGTTTCTATACTATGATTTATACGAACTTAATTAGAATAAAGCACGCTTTTTTAGGTTAAACAAGCACTAGTTTTCATCAATGTCTACAAACACTTTGTAACAAACACAGTTAGTAACAACAACAAATTACGTACAAATTCAGCTGTGTGTCCACCTGGTAACTGAAGCGTAGGCAGTAGTGACTCTACGCAGTATATAGCGGTAGTGTTGTTGCTCGCGCGGTTGTTACTGTGTCACCGTTGTATATATTTACGTTTCACAACGTTAGCATAACGTGTTTCCCACATGTACAAACATTACAACGTTGGTGGTGTGTTTATGAATGTGTCTTGTAAAACTTGACATTCATTATATTATTATTGTCTTTACACTACCGTTAAGAGGAGGGGAACGATTGATTATTATATAAACATTTACTAACACATACGAATTTTATATTCTATACACATGCGCGCTCGGCGGAGAGTCGATTGCTTCGTAGAGTGCGCGTGCGTGCAGTGGGGTGCGCCGCGCCAGAGAGCAGTCTCTCTCTCTCTCTCTCTCTCTCTCTCGCTACGGGCATAAATAACAAAAACTCACGTAATTAAAAACTACCTTACTGTTTTACTAAAGATTGCTTGAATACGACACTATATTGTCTGGCTTCTTCTACACTCCAGGGATTAGACATTGTGCTTGTTCTGACTTTACATCTTCAAGTCCAAAACTAAAGGTACTTGATTATGCGCGTATGTAATTTTTCTGTTTTTCGCGTTGCGTTGTCTAACTAGTGGGTCAGTGGTGTGTTTGTTTCGAAAGGTTAATGTGTTTTATCGTTTTCAGCCAATGTAGCGCGTGCTTGGCGGGGGGTAGTGTCAGATGACAGCAACAGTCTGTCTGTGAAGTATAGCAGAACATCTCTTCCGTTGCAGCGAAAGAAGGTCCTTCATAAATCCTTCTGAATTCGCCTGTTCAAGTTGATAACAATGTGTGCACTGTTCGCGCTCAGCGGGAGTCGCTTGCGTCATACTTGTTCACAGGGGTTAGATTGTTCCGCCTTGTTCCCACGATGTGATAGCCATTTGCTTCTCAAACATCAACAAGTGTCTGAAGGTTTGGAATGATTGTGGTACAGCACAGCCCCGTTTGCTTTTAGTACGTTTGATTCCTTCAGAGAGTACGGTCGTGCTTGCAGTGTGTATTTTTATATATTGTGTTGTTTATTACTCAATGCTTTACTTTCTTACTTCACTTATTAGCGCGAGTGTCGTTACCCTACATTCTCGGCTTCTTGGCTTTCAATTATGTTTTTTTCTTATCACTTAACCACAGCCGGATTCGGGAAGTCTTACTTAACGTATACATAATTGAACAGCTATTCTAGAACACATACGACTCGCTGTTGTTACTTTTATTTTATTTGAGACAATTTTATATTTAATTTTTTACAAATGATTTAAAGTAAGACAGACAATTTTACATTAATTTTTTATATATGATTTAGAGTAGGACACAAATTA
Organism: Magicicada septendecula; assembly: GCA_034769895.1. Lineage (NCBI taxonomy): Eukaryota > Metazoa > Arthropoda > Insecta > Hemiptera > Cicadidae > Magicicada > Magicicada septendecula. Next base: position 465,312,964 of record CM068369.1, read on the forward strand.
AAGATTACGTTTATTGTGCAATCGCATATACTCAACGCAACGAGCACAAAAATCCTACAACCTGTCCGGTGTTTAACCTGTTATTCCAGTATCGTATGTAAGAATGTTTATGGATACATCTACTTCACCTCTCTACAATACTATTAAAAATTTCACCGCAGACGCTTTTCATAGTATAGTCGGTAATAGTAACACTTTTCAAAGTTACACGTGGCGTGATAACGAAGAAGGTGAAACATTAATTAACACTACAGAAGTTAGTTTTTCAGCAGGTAATACCAACGTTGCTTCGCGGGTTAGGAACGATTCGGTAGGGGATGATTTGTATGCTAGGGTTATCCACCCGCGGTGAGAGCCAAGTGGATAAGACGTGCCTTTTGCCGCTACGCTGTATAGTGATACTTTTCGTCGTAGAAATCATCATCAGAGCTCTACTGTAAAAAGTGTTAGTGTCCAGTGACTGTGTGTTTTGATCTGAATAGAAATATTCATTTCATAACATCCCGCGTGTGTTCGGTGTAAGGTGACGACTGCCAGGTATTTATATTTTATCTCATAAAATACGTTTTCCAAGAACGAAGTGAAAGGGAGTCGTCCATCTCTCGTTTTCCGGACTGAGTGGCCCTTGGTCCTGCGAGCAGAGCTCTGCCGGCCTGCGTGCTAGTGCGTGTGACTGTGGTCTCTTCTAACGGATCTGATTTGCGCTTTGCACCGCCTGTCATAGAAACTACTTTAATTACTTTCCTCTACACACTCTCACTACAGCTTTCGTTGTCTCTGCTTGGACTTCCGGCCCTTGTGGTAGCCACACACAAATAAAATACACTTACAGTACTACACGATTCATTTAATAGTAGCCAAACATTTTAACCAACTAAATAATATACCTCTGGCACCCGCAACCTCTCCTTAGTAACTATTATCTGCCACTACGGCGTCTAAACTACACAACACAACTCGATTACGCTACTTACGAACCTTGTTATTAGTAAACTCCCTTTATACAGCACAAATTACATATACACCACATACTGCCAAGACTCCCAGTGTAACGCAGGCAGTAAGATAATCTATAGTATTTATTAATTAAAATATTCAGCCGTTTTACTACATAGTCAACACAACATATACAGAAGACATAAAACACAAACAATAACACACAACCAGTACATTATAGCGTTAAAAACGCGCTCCCCAGTCTATTTGGCTTACCCCGGGTACCGCACCCTCTCCATCACTCGCACGCGCTGCCTTGTATACATTATCGTTTTCGCCCCTCAGCTGGGTCATAATATCTAGCTTCCCACACACGTCTCCCCCCTCACCTCGCCTACTCTGACGCTTTCTCTCGCACTGCAGTACAGCACTCGCGTACAAAAACCTGCCCTCCCTATACATTCTTTTGCTCTCTCCTTCTCTTTCTCTGACCCACAAACACACTGCCGACTCGACTCAGCTGTCCCTACTAGTAAATGCACGCGGTCTCCCCCTCATTCAGTATCATCACTGCATTTAATTACTGGGATACAACCGGACACGTTTTACCTATAGTACAAAAGACAAAAAGATCGTGTAGCAGACTTTTGTTGATTACTAAACTTTTGTTGATTAAAACCTAAAGTACTTTTTAAAAAAATCTGCTAACATCCTAATCTGTCGTCTCTAAATGCTTTTAAAAAACCTCATAATCTGAAACATCCCCCTGAATTTTTTATAAAATTTTTGTAAAGTTTTTTTTTTGTTTAAACAAAAATTTTTTTTGGTTTTTCTTTTTTTTTTCCTCAGGGGTCGTTACTTAATTATTAAAACTAGACCTGCGGTCTAGACGGAAGAAACATTGAGTTGAGCCCATCGTGACAGGACTTGCAATAAAACACTTGCAAACGATAACAGCTTTTATTAGTGTTCTCTTGTTATAATAATCACACCGTTATTACAATATGCACGGCTATATTTTCCACTATCATTAATAAACGTGCATCTCTCCAATATTGAATAACAATTGGCAATATTAACAAAGAATTAATTTTGAATATAATTAATTAACAACAAATTATTCAAACACCTTTAAGTGCATTGCCTTCACATAAGCTGACATCACGAAGTATTAACCTTTATTCACATGACTTTTCTAATAAGTTCTAATAAACAATTACTAAAGGTTGAATCTACAGAAACTTTATGAATTAAACTAACCCTCAAACAATGATACATCATGCCTAACGAGAACATGTAATGTGCTGTTTTATACTTGCCAAATAAAATATTTCTCTTTTCCTTTTAAAATAAATTATGCATCACAGGATTAATACATGTATATATAGATATATATATCTTAATACCATCACCATGACTTACACACACCAGTTGCCCGCTTAAGAAAAAATTTAAGGTGTCATACTACAAGAATTACACTGGCTCAATTCTGTAACAGCCCCCCCCCTAATAAGGACCTGTACCCACAAGAAGATTTAGGAAGGAACTACTCCATAGTTATTATCAATGCGTTAAGTACAAATTGTTAATGGCATTTTATCTTCATAAGAAACAGTTAACTAAACTGCCCAACTACCAGTTTTAAATTATGCTAGGTCACTAATCACGACAAAGGCAAATGGTGTGCTATAAAATATAGCATAGTAATTGACATTCTTCAACAGGTAGATTATTTAACTCTTTAATTACACTAGTCACTATAAGTCCACCGGACATGCTATAATAGACAGTTGGTCATTGAACATCTAAAATTACGGTTGTGAAGATGTCTTTCATTTCATGTTTTAACTGCAATAGGTTGCTGTTTCTTTTTGTGTTTTGTGGATTAAAATATAGGAAAGGTCCCACCTGTGCTTAGACGATTTGTTGTTACCCAGAATGCGCGCTGATGTTGACTGGGGTGTAACCACTGGTGTCTCCGAAATTCTGTGCTTCATTTCTTCCTTAGGGCAGTCATTTTGGATTTCTCGAGGTCTGACGGCATTGGGGTGGTGCTGCGATAGTCTGCGGATGGCGACCGATGTTCTGTCCCCATCTTCGTTGTCCCCTTTTCCCTCTCGGCTAGGCGGGAACCCTGGAAAACATTTTATTTGTAAGTAGCCGTCAGGAAAAAATACCCTTACACAATTCTTTCTCGCCCCGGTAAGCACAGATCACAGACACACTCACTGTCACAATTCCATTCCGAAAATTAAGTGTCAACATAAATATTACTCCTCACAATTTCTCTTTAAATTATCCAGTTTTAGAATTAAATTATTTTTAACCTTAAATCTTTATTACTTTACATTGGAATATAGTTCTAACGGCAAGTTCTATTTAATTTTCATGCAAGCCAAGGCAAGTCGGCAACGTGCTCTTAACCATCCCAGACGCAACACACACACACAAAAAAGACGTACATATATCATAATATAATACCCCCGCAAGCGGTTAGTTAATTAATATTAAAGCAACACTTTGGCTCACCTGAAGCTCTTTAAATGATCACGAACTCAGTTCAAAAGATGAATCTTAATTCATAACGCCGCCAGACCAGTGTCCCGTTTGAATGCAGAAGAAGAAATGAGAGCGAATGTCGATACCTGCGATCCCACGCGAACAGAAAATTCACAAATCAGCTGAATGGCACGGCATGCTTGATTACGTACACACACAATTATCGCCACGTCACGGTCAAGGTTAAACGATACCGTGAAGCCGTGGCTGCGCAAGCAACCCTTGAACCCGTTATACAGACGGCACTGTAGCCGCGACGTACGCCGAATAATTTAAGCTAAATACTTCGGCACACCCTCACCCCAAAAGGGCAACCTGGTTGCCCCAAAAGAACCACTCATTCGCGGTTCACATGACCGCCCAGGGTAATTCACAGGACTCGGGCTCCCTTGGGTAATCTCAGGAAAATATCGCTCTCAGGAAGACAGAGGCTCAGGGTGAAAACGAAAGAAGAAGAAGTAAGAAGTGTAGTGTATATGCCTGTGTGCATGTGGGTGTATCTGTGCAAATGTGTGGGTACTGCATGCTGACTTGATCAGGGTCAGCATACAGCGACAAGAGACAGGAGGAGAAAAGAAGAAAGACAAGTTCGGGAGCTCCCTGAGTTCTGACCTCCTAAGGCCTCCTACAATCAACAACTGAGACCCGAAAGCTCTCATTACAACCAGGAACTTCCTCTGTTTCCCCCTCCCAGGACTGAAAATCTCAACCACACTGCGACCATCCCCACGCGAGCCCTCTCCGCCATGCCAAACCCCACGGGACCGCCCCAACACGTCACCCTCTCTGGTGACCACCCCCTACCTCTCTTGCTACTCACATATTCATGCCCGAAGGCCAACAAGGTGCTACTGACCTTGATATGTGAGTACCATTTCTACAACCGTCCAGCTCGTGGACCGCCAGCCATGTACAGCAAAACAAGGCATTATCAATCCTTGACACATGACTTGCCCACATCCCTACACTAGGGCGGACGGACCCGATTAGCAAGGCCGAGAAGACCGCATTGAGGGCACGCGAACATCAAACTCCCAATCTCCACTTTATAATAGTTATCTCTCTACCTAAGGAGGAGGGGGGTAACTTCTTTGCGGACAGCCAACACTCAACCATACAACCGACGCCCAAACAACCCTGGGGACATCAACCCGGAATGCGGCATGGTACGGGCCAAACAATAATTCAACATTGAATAATTGACCCACATTTTATATCACTCGAACAGCTGATCAGACAGAAAACAAATAAACTGGACTTTGAATTTAGAAGCCGGGCGCGCAATTATAACATATAACGATGTACAATCTATCAGATAAGCAGGCAGCAAGGCTTGAAATACTGTTACAGCTGCGGCTATCAGCTGGCCAAAGGTTATCTTTCGGATCGGCATACCTCATTCGCCTCACTATGTATTGAATCTAATTTTATAATCTTGTGTATATTCAATTTTTAAAATATCTCTCCCTTGCATAGTTTCATTTGAATACACACTCTCGCGAACAGGGCGATAACAAAATCCATAGTCATCCTTTCCCTACTACCTTCCCAACTAACTTTTCATCGACCAACGCTCCATATGATACATTGCAAACAGATTATTCAATTCAGGCTGCTGAATTATCACCCCCAACATTTACATAACCAACACGACACAGACAACAATTCAACACGACATCACAACAAAAGAAGAGGAAAAACTTGAGTCGCATCAAGTGGCTTCAGGGTTCCCTAAAGAAGCGCGAGGGGAAGGGGAAAACGAAAGGCAGATCAATCTCCCCAACACAAGAAAACAAACGATAACATTAGTACCGAATGTACATACATAAATAACACCACCCAATACCAAACGCTACCATAATACCATCTATAAATATACATACACATGTGTTGCGGAAGCAACATTCATGATGACCAATTCACAACTAATCCGCACTTTTAAAAATGACCGTACACAAGTAGTATGCATGGCCCGACCATGGCCGCATTCTGCCAAATTAATATATATATATATATTCTGACCCGGATAATTCCGTAATGTGGAAACAGGTGAACAATCCCAGTCTAAGCGCAGACAGTAAAATCATATCGGTTATCCTACAACCATGCAGGACAATACGACACGGCTTAACAGGTCCCGACCAAATTCAACAAGGTCTGACAGCGTTGGGCCAGGTAAAAAAAATTTTGATGCACTAAACGTACTCAAAACCCCACAAGGAGACCAAGCTACTCAAACAATCGTGTAAATGCGTGTGTGACCTTCACATAGTTAGGTACCTATATACATGTTGCGTCCGGTTTACATACATAAGATTCATATACACAAAACGACATTAACATTTTATAAAACAATTAACAGGAACAACACCAATAAAACCTTCCTTTAAATTAATTTCCTTGCTTAAACCTAAACAGATATATATATTATTGCACTCTCCCTTACTGCCCCAGAATCTATCTGAACTGCCCAAATTACTTGCAAGCCCTGTCACATTTCAGCCCATTGATCTAAACCACGCTCTGATCTACCATTGAAACGTCCCCCTGAATTTTTTATAAAATTTTTGTAAAGTTTTTTTTTTGTTTAAACAAAAATTTTTTTTGGTTTTTCTTTTTTTTTTCCTCAGGGGTCGTTACTTAATTATTAAAACTAGACCTGCGGTCTAGACGGAAGAAACATTGAGTTGAGCCCATCGTGACAGGACTTGCAATAAAACACTTGCAAACGATAACAGCTTTTATTAGTGTTCTCTTGTTATAATAATCACACCGTTATTACAATATGCACGGCTATATTTTCCACTATCATTAATAAACGTGCATCTCTCCAATATTGAATAACAATTGGCAATATTAACAAAGAATTAATTTTGAATATAATTAATTAACAACAAATTATTCAAACACCTTTAAGTGCATTGCCTTCACATAAGCTGACATCACTAAGTATTAACCTTTATTCACATGACTTTTCTAATAAGTTCTAATAAACAATTACTAAAGGTTGAATCTACAGAAACTTTATGAATTAAACTAACCCTCAAACAATGATACATCATGCCTAACGAGAACATGTAATGTGCTGTTTTATACTTGCCAAATAAAATATTTCTCTTTTCCTTTTAAAATAAATTATGCATCACAGGATTAATACATGTATATATAGATATATATATCTTAATACCATCACCATGACTTACACACACCAGTTGCCCGCTTAAGAAAAAATTTAAGGTGTCATACTACAAGAATTACACTGGCTCAATTCTGTAACAGCCCCCCCCCTAATAAGGACCTGTACCCACAAGAAGATTTAGGAAGGAACTACTCCATAGTTATTATCAATGCGTTAAGTACAAATTGTTAATGGCATTTTATCTTCATAAGAAACAGTTAACTAAACTGCCCAACTACCAGTTTTAAATTATGCTAGGTCACTAATCACGACAAAGGCAAATGGTGTGCTATAAAATATAGCATAGTAATTGACATTCTTCAACAGGTAGATTATTTAACTCTTTAATTACACTAGTCACTATAAGTCCACCGGACATGCTATAATAGACAGTTGGTCATTGAACATCTAAAATTACGGTTGTGAAGATGTCTTTCATTTCATGTTTTAACTGCAATAGGTTGCTGTTTCTTTTTGTGTTTTGTGGATTAAAATATAGGAAAGGTCCCACCTGTGCTTAGACGATTTGTTGTTACCCAGAATGCGCGCTGATGTTGACTGGGGTGTAACCACTGGTGTCTCCAAAATTCTGTGCTTCATTTCTTCCTTAGGGCAGTCATTTTGGGCTGGCAGTGTGGGGATTTCTCGAGGTCTGACGGCATTGGGGTGGTGCTGCGATAGTCTGCAGATGGCGACCGATGTTCTGTCCCCATCTTCGTTGTCCCCTTTTCCCTCTCGGCTAGGCGGGAACCCTGGAAAACATTTTATTTGTAAGTAGCCGTCAGGAAAAAATACCCTCACACAATTCTTTCTCGCCCCGGTAAGCACAGATCACAGACACACTCACTGTCACAATTCCATTCCGAAAATTAAGTGTCAACATAAATATTACTCCTCACAATTTCTCTTTAAATTATCCAGTTTTAGAATTAAATTATTTTTAACCTTAAATCTTTATTACTTTACATTGGAATATAGTTCTAACGGCAAGTTCTATTTAATTTTCATGCAAGCCAAGGCAAGTCGGCAACGTGCTCTTAACCATCCCAGACGCAACACACACACAAAAAAGACGTACATATATCATAATATAATACCCCCGCAAGCGGTTAGTTAATTAATATTAAAGCAACACTTTGGCTCACCTGAAGCTCTTTAAATGATCACGAACTCAGTTCAAAAGATGAATCTTAATTCATAACGCCGCCAGACCAGTGTCCCGTTTGAATGCAAAAGAAGAAATGAGAGCGAATGTCGATACCTGCGATCCCACGCGAACAGAAAATTCACAAATCAGCTGAATGGCACGGCATGCTTGATTACGTACACACACAATTATCGCCACGTCACGGTCAAGGTTAAACGATACCGTGAAGCCGTGGCTGCGCAAGCAACCCTTGAACCCGTTATACAGACGGCACTGTAGCCGCGACGTACGCCGAATAATTTAAGCTAAATACTTCGGCACAGATCTGTTATTTTTTTAAGAGTAAAGACGAAATCAAACAATATTTACGTGTTTTGTTTGATTGACAATTTTTTGTCTTAACCTTTTTATTGTGTCTTCTACGTCATGGCAAAATCCGTAGTAGTTACATCCTATTATACAGTTAAATGCAATTAGCTAATGTAATGACCTGTTACATAACCTTTAATGTATAAAGTTAGAGCTGAATGCAATTTTGATAACATATTTCCTAATTGCAAGACTGCTTAGATGTAATGTTTAGATTCTAAAAGTATTCATATTCTTACTGTGTAGGACTTACTACAGTAGCTGACATAAGAGTGTTACGTCAGTATTATCAATTGAATCTACATTCTGTTGTCTCACTTTACCGGGCAGTAGTAGTAGAAAGATAAGAGGTAGATAATAAGGGAAATAAGGCAAGAGAACACAATGGAAATAAACGTTTCCCATCGCATTCTGTGAATAGCCGATAACTTTAGTGGACTGGTTATATTTTGTTTTATTGGAACCATTGCGTCGTATCACCGTGGTGAAGTGTTGTAGTGCAATCCACTTGTTAGAACTGTTGCATCAGTAGGGGGAAACTGAGAGTTCTACCCCGGAAGTGACGTCACACGGCGGGAAATTCAAAAATTGTGGTGGTGGGGGTAACCATGCGGTAGTTGTCTGTCGGCCATGTTGTCGTCGTCCCGCCTAAAGTTGGGTTATGTGTGCGTTGATTGGCGGAGGCGTGGCCTTGTTCGCCGTTCGCCGTCCGGCGGCGGCCTGGTGGTGGCTTGATGGCCGCCCGTCGTGGTGGGGTTCGTCGTCGGCGGCGGCCATGTTGTCGGTATGTGCGTGGCCATGTTGGAAAAGCGGCGAGGTTGTCAAGTAGTGTAGGAGTGTGGTGGTTAAGGTTCGGCCAGGTTACCGATTCGTGCATGTGTTATAGTGTATGGGTATGTATATGTAAGTGGTTTTTCCGGAAGTGCGTCCATGTTGGAAAAGCGTCGTCGGTGTTGCCAACTTGTGCTGGTTAATCGACGTTGTCAACTCGTGCGTGTGTTATAGTGTATGGGTTTAGGTTATATTTACACTCCCACCATTGTTGCCAACGCGTTGGTCACGTTGTCAACTCGTGCATGTGTTATAGTGTACGGTTTTCGGATATATTTACACTGCCACAATTGTCCCGATATCGTCGATGTTGTGTCTATGTGTTAAGTAAATATATATACAGATTGAAAAAATACGTTCGCACCAACCTGTTGGTCTAGGGCTTGCTATGTCGAGCCCTACATTTGTTGTTGTAAGAAACGCGCATGATATGCAGTGGTCAATTCACTTATATAAAACACATGAACACGCAATATTTATGTAATATCTGATCGCACCAACCTGTTGGTCTAGGGCTTGCTATGTCGAGCCCTACATTTGTTGTTGTAAGAAACACGCATGATATGCAGTGGTCAATTCACTTATATAAAACACATGCACACGCAATATTTATGTAATATCTGGATAATAGGACGTTGCAAATGATGTAATCGGCTCCCACCATGGTTTTCACATGTGGAGTTATTTTTTACAACAGAATGCTGACAGACCATCCGTTATCACTGGTGGGTATGTAATATGAATAATAGGGACAAGTGGCAGTTGGCTCCCACAAAGATTTATTCACGTGCAATTTTTTTTCCCCCACATGGTGCAGCTGTCTGGACATCTGTTTAGCGAGTCGCTAATGGTAATAATTAATTGCCTCCGTCTGTCAGCATATAATTAATTGCCACCGTCTGTCTGAACATATGTTATCGTTGCGTGAGAACGAAGTTAGGGACGTACATAAATTATTGTATGAAATAGAACACAAGCCAAGCTAAGTGTACGTCTTTGATTGTGTGTGTGTGTGTGTGTGTGTGTGTGTGTGTGTGTGTGTGTGTGGCAGCTGTTACTTTTTTTGTTGATGAGTGTGCATTAGTTGTTATGATGATGTAATCGACTCCGTCTGTCTACCCATCTGTTTATCGCGGCGTGTGAACGTAGTCGTACATAAATTTTTTTTAAATAACAGAACACACAAGCTGTCTGACACCATCTGTTATCACAGCGTGTGGGAAACAGAACGCAAGCCAAGCTAAGTGTGCGTCCGTGACTTTGTGTGTGGGAGCTTTTTTTTGTTGTTACCATCTCTTTCGTGTACATCCTTGAGATACTATATTATATAAGCTGTACGAAATGCTCTCAAAGACACATCGTTCGTAGCGAGACTCAACTGGAACTCGTACAAGGTTAGTTTGTTTTTAAATATTCTTTAATTTCTAAAGTATATTATAATCGTACAATTATTGTTTAATAAAATTGATTTTTTAAATTAGTTCTATGTAACACGTTCTAGCTTGTATATTGAGTTATGAATATGTATATATAAGTTATGTTCGAAGGAATTTTGAAATTAAAAAACAATAAAAATATTGAAGTAATACTGTTTAATTACAAATAATTAAAATACATGTAATTAAAATACATAATATGTAAACGCACACAGTAGTGAAAATTACAAAATGTATACGAAATACATCTAAGTAAAACTAATTACAAGTGCACTATGACATGACAAATATGTACAAAAAAATTATTATAATTTCTGGCACGTCTCTCAACGAATGAACGAATAACGCACGTGCACAGCGGAATATATAGGGAGGTAGTTGTGGAGGTGGAAACCGGAGAGGGGGGAAACCACTCAACGCACAGTAAGCGTTTATTTTTAACCGTGTGAACAGGACACGAGCTGATTTCTCACGGTTCGATGGGAAGGTGGGGAAGAGGGGAGTCGGTTATTTTTTATACGTCTAGACAGCACTCGTGCTTGTTCGAACATGTCGACGACGCTAATTTATTTTTAGACAGGTGATGTATTTAACTGTGTGAACAGGATACAACTTGATTTCTGACGGTTCGATGAGTAGGTGAGGAAGAGGGGTGTCGGTTATTTTTATACGTCTAGACAGCACATGTGCTTGTTTGAACACGTCGTCGACGCTAATTTATTTTTAGACAGGTGATGTAATCGATAGAAAGGCGACGACTGTTATTTTTTACGTAAGCGCTAAACAATAATGTTAGTAGTACATATTTCCGGAAATAAGCGGTGCGCGAGACAGGCTGTTCCATGTATTGATTGTAATTGATCGAGTTTGGGACAACCGAAATCTTCTAAATTTATAATATTAAAATGCACGATACGCTTCTGTAGAAATCTTTTTTTTTGCAATCCTTTCACGAACACGAAGTTGTAAGGAAATGTATACTTTTTTAATATCGGTACAAGATGTTCGTACGATGTGTCCCCGTCCGTTCACGTTAGTCCATGATAATGGTCTGTTAACCATCTGTTTGTCCTCACATGTTTGTGATTCGAAACAATCGTGTCTATTGGATGTGTAAATATCCAATGCCTGCTGGCAAATGCGGTGACGTCCATAACGGCTAGTTCCTTAACGAGTTCGCTTCCATCGTTGTCGATGAAACAGTGAAAGTCAAGTTGTTGTCGGTATGTGCGTGACCATGTTGGAAAAGCGGCGATGTTGTCGGGTTGTGCATGTGTGCTGGTTAAGGTTCGACCACGTTGCCGATTCGTGGTGTGTTATAGTGTATGGGTATGTATATGTAAGGGGTTTTTTCCGGAAGGGTGTCCATGTTGGAAAAGCGTCGTCGGCGTTGTCAACTTGTGCTGGTTTAGCGACGTTGTCGGCTCGTGCGAGTGTTATAGTGTATGGGTTTAAGATATATTTACACTGCCACCGGATATCGTCGATGTCAAGAGGTGAATTGCATTGTTGCCAACACGTCAACCACGTTGTCGGCTCGTGCATGTGTTACGTGGTGTGTTATAGTGTATGGCTATGTATATGTAAAGGGTTTTTCCGGAAGTGCGGCCATGTTGGAAAAGCGTCGTCGGCGTTGTCAATTTGTGCTGGTTTTATCGACGTTGTCGGTTCGTGCGAGTGTTATAGTGTATGGGTTTAAGATATATTTACACTGCCACCGGATATCGTCGATGTGAAGAGGTGAACTGCATTGTTGCCAACGCGTCGACCACGTTGTCGGCTCGTGCATGTGTTATAGTGTACGGGTTTCGGATATATTGACACTGCCACAATTGTCCCGATATCGTCGATGTTGTGACTATGTGTTAAGTAAATATATATACAGATTGTAAAAATACGTTCGCACCAACCTGTTGGTCTAGGGCTTCCTATGTCGAGCCCTACATTTGTTGTTGTAAGAAACACACACAGATTGAAAAAATACGTTCGCACCAACCTGTTGGTCTAGGGCTTGCTATGTCGAGCCCTACATTTGTTGTTGTAAGAAACACACACAGATTGAAAAAATACGTTCGCACCAACCTGTTGGTCTAGGGCTTGCTATGTCAAGCCCTACATTTTTTGTTGTAAGAAACACACATGATATGCAGTGCATAATTGAATGTCAATTCACTTCTACTGCGGTGCAAAATTGAATATCATTTCACTTGTAAACATTGATTATCATGCATTTGTGCAAATGTTCTGATTGACATTTCACTTATGAAACATGCATGATGGAAGGAAAAAAAGGAGAGTTGAAAATAAACAACTAAGCAAAGCAAAATTTACATATATTGTAATCAAACACACATAACAATATACAATAAAATACACACACACACACACCACACAATATATAAAGATGAATACAATACAAAAGTTTACATGTAATCAAACAGACACAAAAATATACAATAAATTACACACACACAAACACACGCACACACACACACAATATATATAGATGACCACAATTGTCCCGATATCGTCGATGTTGTGTCTATGTGTTAAGTAAATATATATATACAGATTGAGAAATATACGTTCGCACCAACCTGTTGGTCTAGGGCTTGCTATGTCGAGCCCTACATTTGTTGTTGTAAGAAACACACATGTCATAGTTATAGTAAGCGTTTAATTGTGTCTGCGCACTTTGTTGGATAACGGAGTGTACACGTTGATTGAATCATGCAGTATCAAGCAGTAGGCCGCGGTCTGAGCGGGGAAATTGGTCGATGACTCGAATTCCAATCTGACGTCGACTGGTGAAGACTTGAGCGATTCTCCTGTCTGCTACAATCGAATACGAATAACTGTGCTTTTGCTATGAACTCAGTAGGTGTTAGAAGTACGTTGGGTTGACTTCTGTGGTAGTACGATTTTTGAAATCGCGTATACGTGTCGTACAGCAATGCGTAACGTCCGTTATCGATATCCAGGTTCAGGTTATCGTGCGGGTAGTATTTGTCGTTCAGAAAGATGTTATTATTTTTACTGTCAGGTGGAATTTTCTTTTCATACAGAGATATTGTTGGCTAACACGTAGGCGTCGTTTTCTTCGTTTATGGCTCGCTCGAACGCTGTGAGCATTTCTTCGTCGGTGACGACTGTAGTGTCGTTCGTGTCGGCCGGTTTGATGACATTACCGCGAGCGTCCCATCTCAGGCAATTACGATACTGTTTTTTAACTATATTTCCATTATCCACAGCGTGAGCGACGTCTTCCCATGCGCGTAGTTTCTTCGCTGTAGGATGTTTGCGATATATTTTTCTCTCTCCTTCGTTGAAACTTTCCAGTTGTCTACGCATAATGTACCAAACGTTTTCGGATATTTTGTACAGAGACAGACAACGAATTTTGTTCCTGTTTATGGGGTTTGGCGCGAACTTCTTAGCCAGTACGTTCCTCAGTTTGTCGACACTGTATTCGATTTTGGACTGTAACAGTCTACTTCGTTCTTCCGCACGTTGCCGTTCTTCTTCTGCGCGACGTCTCTCTTCCTCTGCACGCTCTCGTTCTTCTTCCGCTCGTTGTCTTTCTTCCTCTGAGCGACGTCTCTCTTCTTTGTTAGTTTCTTGAATAGTTTTTATCATGGATTGTAAATTACTCATCTGTGTTGTTAACAAATTATTTTGCATACTAATTAACTCCTTCAAACGTTCTTCGTACAATTTTTCAAATTGACTATATTTCATTACAATTTCTTTCATAATGGCATATAATTCACGCAATTCAACAGCTTTAGGGGTTCTCATTTGCATCAACAGAGAAGCGAAATCTATTCCATTTAACACATAATATTTTTTCTGTGCATTATCTTCATCTTGGACTTCGTAATATTCGATGTCATCGTTTTTCTTTAACCACTTGGTAATTCTGGATTTTTGATTTTTATATTTACCTGTATATCCGAACCAATTCATTACATCGTCTGTAATTTTTATTTTATCCTGTATGGTGCAGTTCCAGAAAAATCTATTTTTCGTATCGTTTTCAATGTCGATACCGAATTGCAAACAGACCTGATACACCGACAATTTACCTACATTACGTGAACTCAGTTCTTCCGGCGCTAGACTTTGTACACGGAGTACGAGTTCCCTGTTATTGTGTGCTACCATGTCGGATGCCTAATACATACTAATACGTTCGCGCCAACCTGTTGGTCTAGCGCGCGCTATGTCGAGCCCTACAGGTAGGTGGGTGGTGGGGTGTTGGAAAAGCGGCGATGTTGTCGGGTTGTGCATGTGTGCTGGTTAAGTTTCGGCCACGTTGCCGCCTCGTGGTGTGTTATAGTGTATGGGTATGTATATGTAAGGTTTTTTCCGGAAGGGTGTCCATGTTGGAAAAGCGTCGTCGACGTTGTCAACTTGTGCTGGTTTAGCGACGTTGTCGGCTCGTGCGAGTGTTATAGTGTATGGGTTTAAGATATATTTACACTACCACCATTGTCCGGATATCGTCGATGTGAAGAGGTGAATTGCATTGTTGCCAACTGTACTGTCGTTGGTCACGTTGTCAACTCGTGCATGTGTTATAGTGTATGGGTTTCGGATATATTTACACTGCCACAATTGTCCCGATATCGTCGATGTCGTGTCTATGTGTTAAGTAAATATTTATACAGATTGAAAAAATACGTTCGCACCAACCTGTTGGTCTAGGGCTTGATATGTCGAGCCCTACAAGGTCGTTCTGTCCAACGGTTGTCGGGTTGTGTAAGAGTGTAGTCAACTCGAGAACTGTCGTTGGTCACGTTGTCAACTCGTGCATGTGTTATAGTGTACGGGTTTCAGATATATTTACACTTCCACAATTGTCCCGATATCGTCGATGTCGTGTCTATGTTTTAAGTAAATATTTATACAGATTTAAAAAATACGTTTGTACCAACCTGTTGGTCTAGGGCTTGCTATGTCGAGCCCTACAAGGTCATTCTGTCCAACGGTTGTCGGGTTGTGTAAGAGTGTAGCCAACTCGAGAACTGTCGTTGGTCACGTTGTCACTCGTGCATGTGTTATAGTGTACGGGTTTCAGATATATTTACACTGCCACAATTGTCCCGATATCGTCGATGTCGTGTCTATGTGTTAAGTAAATATATATACAGATTGTAAAAATACGTTCGCACCAACCTGTTGGTCTAGGGTTTGCTATGTCGAGCCCTACAAGGTCATTCTACCCAACAAGTTGGTGTGAACGTACGGGGGAGGGGATAATAATAAGATGTTTCCCTCTCCAAGGTTACGGGTATTAAGAAAATAAAATATATAAAAATTGATTATATATTTTTTTAATAAAAAAAATCACATACATGCAATGCATACATAATTGTGCGTTGATAGGCGGAGGCGTGGCGGTGGTTTGTTCGCCGTTCGCGGTTCGCCGTCCGGCGGCTGCTTGGCAGTGTCCTGGTCACCGTCCGGAGTGGTGGGGTCTGCGTCCATGTTGTCGGGTGGAAGATGATTGGTGTGGTCGGTCATGTTGGAAAAGTGGCGAGGTTGTCAAGTAGTGTAAGAGTGTGCTGGTTAATCGTCGGTCACGTTGACAACTCGTGCGTATGTTATAGTGTACGGGTATGGATATGTAAGGGGTTTTTGCGGACGTGTGACCATGTTGGAAAAGCGTCGACGTTGTCGACTCGTGCGTGTGTGCTGGTTAAGCGTCGGCCACGTTGTCAACTCGTGCATGTGTTATAGTGTACGAGTTTGGATATGTACGCCGTCGTCGTGTATTGCATTGTTGCCAACTTGTGGACTGTGTTATTTTCCATGTGTTTTATATAAGTGAATTGGCGTTCAATTATGCAGTGCATATCATGTTTGTTTTTACACTGTTTAACGTTCATGCGATAGAAATTACATATCTATAAAGTACATGAATATTGATTACATTTTTTTTATATAAAAAACACACATATTATTCTAAAAAGCTACATATTACTTACAGCAAAAAAACAATAATATACAGATTGACTTTAATTTTGTCTACGCACTGTGTTTGACAGTGGAGTGTACACGTTGAGTGAATCGTGCAGTATCAAACAGTAGGCCGCGGTCTGAGCGGGGAAATTGGTTGATGACTCGAATTCCAATCTGACGTCGACTGGTGAAGTCTTGAGCGATTCGTCCTGTCTGCTACAATCGAAGACGAATAGGGGTGCTTTCGTTATGAACTCAGTAGGTGTTAAAAGTACATTGGGTTGACTTCTGTGGTAGTACGATTTTTGAAATCGTGTATACATGTCGTACAGCAGAGCGTAACGTCCGTTATCGATATCCAGGTTCAGGTTATCGTATGGGTAGTATTTCTCGTTCAGAAAGAGTCTAGCGTTGGTCACTTTGCAGTGATCGAATTCACCTGCGTGTTTCTTCAGATTGTTCTTTCTGGCGGTCTGGAAGGTGAGTATCACGTACCGCGGTTTCTCCAGTTGTGTCGTTGTTTTCACCGTCCAAGTCTGTCTGTCGTCGTCGGTAAAGCCGGGTACTCGTGCAGTTCCCAACTACGAAACGGTAAGAATAGCGGTAGGTCCTTGCGTATGATTTCCAACAATTGTATCCGTACTTCGTTGTTCACGTACACGAACGGAATCATCCAAGAGAGTTTGGTCAGTTCTATATCAGCGTTAGCGGACGCATTCGTGGACGAGAACAGCGCGTTAACGTCGTTGGACGTGCGCAACAGTATCAGTTCCTGTTTCATGTTTAATATAACATGTGTGAAATCCTCAGCGAATCCCATCAGCATCCTCAACGGTATGCAAAAGTTGAATTCCTCGTTTTTACCGGTCGGTGTTAGCTCGTTAGCTGTAGGAGCAACCCAACCGGCGTTTTGCATCGAAACAATGTCCTGCTTGCCGACAGATAGCACGGTTTTAATAGTGGATGTAATGCCGACGCTCTTGGTACGATCCACTTCCACGCCAGCCAGTTCGTAACGGATTTCTTCGAAGACAAACGCGATCGCATTGTTGAGCATTTTCACGTTCACAGTACCGGTGCTGTCGGTCTTTTTGCTCAACTTACCTTCAACGTACAGGAAACTTTCCATCGGTAAAGTGAATACTTCCTGTTGCAGTATAGGTATGCGTATCTCATCGTTATTTCCGTATCGTGACGCCGATGCGTACGGTGCATGTGGATGATATTCGTAATGTGTGATGTTGTCTTCAAAGAATGGCTGATGTTCGACCGATAAGACGATACCACTGTCCGTCATGTTACTTGTGTTTCTTGAGTTTGAATCCTAGTGAAATCAGGTAGCGTCGGTTAGTTGCTGTTAACTGTATCAACGATGAACGTCTACTGATACCTTTTCCAAAAGTGTTGTCCTCTTTTATCTTGCGGTGCGAGCCATCATTCTTCATCACCGGTAAATAAGTGGTATCAGTGAAATAAAATCCCATGATTACTACGTACGTTTCAGATGTATACGCGCGGTGATGACTTCGCCTTGAAAATTCACGATATCACCGTCCTGATCGTGTACGGACACTGTAACGTTACGCAAGTGTAGTACGTTAAGTGGAAAATAAATGACGTTTCTGGGCGTTTCGACTATCTTGAATCCAGGCTCGACCGTTGGGTAGAACGAGTGTAGTATATGCTCGTTTCGTCCCGCCTTGTACGAACCTTGTACAGCGTTACACCTTGTCTCCAAAACGTTCACTTTGTTAATGTTTACGGGTGCGTCCGATGTGTGTAATATATACGCCTCTAACTTGCGTTTCTTGGAAAAACCCAACATAGTACCGATCGTGTGTTCCGTACACCCGAAATCGATCTCGTATGAACAATGAAGTTCACATTTTAGCGTGTTGTTGTTGGGTCGTAAAGTAAATTTTGGGTCTAATAATTCTTTTTTCAGGTAAGTTTCAATATCGCTGATTTCGTACACACCAGTCGGTATTTTGACAAGTTCTAACGTTTTACGTGGTCCTTTTAGTACGGGAAAGACGTTGTTTCTTCCGCTTTCCACGTTCGGTATAGAGTTGTACGTGGTAAAATCCAGTAGTCCCGCGTACCATTCACCGTCTGTCAGTTCAAGTGGTGGAAAAAAGTCACAAACCAGTGCGCTCGGATCCGTACCTGTAACAGTGACCGTAAGCGAAGACATCTTGTCGTTTACTGATCGTTCGATGTCAAAAACTCCAAACATAAATGGCTGCAGACGACTGTGTCCGGCGGCTGTTTCCACGCGTAATTGTAACGAACGTCAGTCACGTTCGATCCAAAGTAATGTATTAGCTCGACAGGAGGTCGCAGGTTGCCGAATCCATCAAAGTACATGACTCTGTTACCTCGCTTCTTGTAGCTTACCCAATGCGTGCCTGGTCCGTTAGCGTCGTCCAGATTCACAATCGCGCTTTCGTTCTCCCACAGTGATGTACGAGGAAGTGCGTCGCGCATGTACACGCCTCTGAAATAAGGTACACGCAATCGTTTCGTGTACTCATACAGATCTCGATCGGACAACGGGGGCACGGTTATTTCGATTAGTTTTTTCGGTACGGGCGATTGCCGTTTACGGACCGTCTTCAATGTCCTGTCCCCGTCGTCCTCCTCCTCCTGATTATCGTGCCTCGAACCGACTTGCAACGACCAGTGCGAGGACAACGTTTACGCACACCACCACTGCAGCATAGTCCGCTACCTAACACCGATTTCGCCTTCATCGCTGCCGCTACGGCCGCCGCGTACGCTCTTTCGCTGATGCCCGAATTCAAAGCTTTCACTCGATCCCACGCCTTGCCGGCTAGCACACGATCCGCTACGTGTCTTCGTTCGTTGTCCATGTACTTAGCGTAAGCGATATCGTGTTTGAGACAGGCTTCGTCCAACTCGCTGATTCCTCGATCGCCGCGAGCCAATCTCTCCTCTAGTTTTGTTCCAGGTCCGCAGAACCTATAGTCGGGCAAATGTAGTTCCACCGGTAATATGTCCACCGCTCGATTGATCAGTGTAGGTACTGACTTCGTGACGAATGTACCGCGCTTTTAACTATTTTTCCGATGAGACCATGCCCCCCTTTTTATCAATGCGACTACGTAGTTCGTACATGTCTATTGTTTCGACTACTACCGATAAAGGGATCTCCAATCGTGCTCGTCCTTGGATTTGTCCAGATCACTTATCAAGTCGTTCGTCTCCGCCTTGCTCGTAAGTAGTAACTACGCCTCTTCGCCACCGAGTGAAGTACGCGCTGCGTGCGTATGCAATTTATAGATATACGATACCACTTTCTCCCAACGGTGTTGGAACACTTTTGCGAGTTTGTACGTTTCGCTCTTCGCGTACCGCTTCACGTCCTCCAATTGACGCGCGTTCACTGCGTCCGTGGGCCGTGCGCCACCGTCGCCGACGTTTAGAATAGTCTTTCCTTGCGCACTGAAATAAGTGTCGTTTACCGCAGTGATCGTGTGTTGGTTCAAAAACTCCAAGTTCACCGCGTCCTTGTTGTTTATGGGTGGCGCTAACTGTGTTATTCGTACGTTCCCGACCATTAGGTTAGAGTTCGTATCCTTCGGTATGATCTTCGTGTCCACGTATACTTTGGTCGCAGCGTCTCTCGCACGAATCGGATCCCTCAGAGACTGTATGCGATGGTCCCGCGCTTCGACGACAGGGCTGTTCTTCTTGTTCGGTACTGTCGTGAAACGCAAGCACGTGTGCGTGTCTACGTATTCACTTACGTACTTCTGTCTTCTGTCTACGTACTGCTTGTTGACAGCGTCCCCAAGATCGACGGGAGCGGCGACGTTGACGAGCTTACGACCTTTCATGTCTATTCCTTGCGTCGAATCGTTGACTAGACAGTGGTCACGCACAAACCGCAGTGGAACGGCATCGTTACCGTCGTGCGGTTCGCCCAAGTTGTGTATTTTTTTTCTGCTACGTCGAAGTGTCCGTCCTCGGTCATCGCGATACCGATATCCTCCCGCAGACTGCGTCGCGTCTCTCTTCGCGCTCTGACAGCGCTCTGGTATCTGCCGAACTTGTCAACACTCATCTCGTGAATGAAGCGCGTCGACCGCTGTGCACGATATTTTATACGATGATGTTGGCTTCACGTAGTTCTTCCACTACGGAAACGATTTCGTTCATATGTCCACCGTTTCCGGCGCGTTGTGACGCTATCAACAGTCGCAATCTGTCCACCAGTTCGTTCGGATCGTCCCACTGCACGTAATCGATTTTGTCTTTTTTTCTCGAGACTGTCATATAAGTTCTGTCGATATTATTATGTCCGTGTCCTGTACGTTTCGGTGGGAACAACCGTGATATTATCTGTTTATACTTTACACCTCTGTTTGTGTTTACCTGCGCGTTCACTAAATAATGATGCTCGTGCGCGTTGGTATCACGTAGTATATCTTTGTACGCATTCAGATCCATCACGTTGTATACATTCTCTTTAGGGTGCTTCATGAACATGAGTTCGTATAGACCCGGTGTACCTTTGTAACGTTTACCGTTGATAAAGATTGAATCGTCTGTTTCGATTTCCAACGGTGAATCACCGATCATCCATTTTCCGCTTTCGTGTCTTACACCGTACGTATAATCCATCAAACGATCGCGTTCAGCCGACACGATCATACGCATGTACTTATTCGCTAACGATTCACTGTCGTATTTGTCCTGAAAATATCTACGTGCTTCTCGCCTCCCTTCCGGCGTGTCTAACATTTTTTCGATGTTGAGACTAGGATCGACCTCGTCGTCCTCGTCCGATGTTTCACCTATCACAGAAGTTTTCAGGAAACGCGGTGTCAACTGCTGTTGTGGTGACGGACGGAGCGGTGTTCTTACATCGATATTACTACTACTTGAACCCATCAGATCCTCCTCCTCCTCCTCCTCCTCCTCCTCCTCCTCCTTCTTCCCGCCTTTCATCTTTTTCGCACTCGTAGGCATTTCACTTCTTGTTGTTTTACGTTTTTTTCAACCAACGCTTGCGAAATAGTTTGTAACGGTTCGAGAATCGGTTTGTAACTTTTGATTAATGTTTCTTCCTCTTCACGGATCCCATGTTTTAACGCACGGTATTTCTTACGTATCTCATCGCTGATCGTGTCGATATCACGGGCTAGTTGTTTTTTCTTTTCGTCCATCTTGATAAACGGCAGTACACCGACTAACGTCGGTGACTCGAGACATCTGTATTTACCTGAACGATCGATGACTGTTTTAGTTAACGGTGAACAGCTGTTAAGTGCATTTATGCGAACAGTCTACAACTGTTTTTCCGGGACATGTGTATTTATCCGAACGGTCGACGACTGTTTTAGTTAACAGTGAACACCTGTTACATGCATTTATGCGAACAGAAACAACTGTTTTTTCAGGACATGTGTATTTACCCGAACGGTCAACGACTGTTTTAGTTAACAGTGAACAGCTGTTACGTGCATTTATGCGAACAGTCTACAACTGTTTTTTATTTTACCCAAACAATCAAAGACTGAGTTAGTTAACAGTGAACAGCTGTTACGTGCATTTATGCGAACAGTCTACGAGTGTTTTTTTATTTTCTGAGCGACGATATCGGGACAATTGTGGCAGTGTAAATATATCTGAAACCCGTACAATATAACACATGCACGAGTTGACAACGTGACCAACGACAGTTCTCGAGTTGACTACACTCTTACACAACCCGACAACCGTTAAACAGAATGACCTTGTAGGGCTCGACATAGCAAGCCCTAGACCAACAGGTTGGTGCGAACGTATTTTTTCAATCTGTATAAATATTTACTTAACACATAGACACGACATCGACGATATCGGGACAATTGTGGCAGTGTAAATATATCCGAAACCCGTACACTATAACACATGCACGAGTTGACAACGTGACCAACGACAGTACAGTTGGCAACAATGCAATTCACCTCTTCACATCGACGATATCCGGACAATGGTGGTAGTGTAAATATATCTTAAACCCATACACTATAACACTCGCACGAGCCGACAACGTCGCTAAACCAGCACAAGTTGACACCGTCGACGACGCTTTTCCAACATGGACACCCTTCCGGAAAAACCCCTTACATATACATACCCATACACTATAACACACCACGAGGCGGCAACGTGGCCGAACCTTAACCAGCACACATGCACAACCCGACAACATCGCCGCTTTTCCAACACACCACCACCCACCTACCTGTAGGGCTCGACATAGCGCGCGCTAGACCAACAGGTTGGCGCGAACGTATTAGTATGTATTAGGCATCCGACATGGTAGCACACAATAACAGGGAACTCGTACTCCGTGTACAAAGTCTAGCGCCGGAAGAACTGAGTTCACGTAATGTAGGTAAATTGTCGGTGTATCAGGTCTGTTTGCAATTCGGTATCGACATTGAAAACGATACGAAAAATAGATTTTTCTGGAACTGCACCATACAGGATAAAATAAAAATTACAGACGATGTAATGAATTGGTTCGGATATACAGGTAAATATAAAAATCAAAAATCCAGAATTACCAAGTGGTTAAAGAAAAACAATGACATCGAATATTACGAAGTCCAAGATGAAGATAATGCACAGAAAAAATATTATGTGTTAAATGGAATAGATTTCGCTTCTCTGTTGATGCAAATGAGAACCCCTAAAGCTGTTGAATTGCGTGAATTATATGCCATTATGAAAGAAATTGTAATGAAATATAGTCAATATGAAAAATTGTACGAAGAACGTTTGAAGGAGTTAATTAGTATGCAAAATAATTTGTTAACAACACAGATGAGTAATTTACAATCCATGATAAAAACTATTCAAGAAACTAACAAAGAAGAGAGACGTCGCTCAGAGGAAGAAAGACAACGAGCGGAAGAAGAACGAGAGCGTGCAGAGGAAGAGAGACGTCGCGCAGAAGAAGAACGGCAACGTGCGGAAGAACGAAGTAGACTGTTACAGTCCAAAATCGAATACAGTGTCGACAAACTGAGGAGCGTACTGGCTAAGAAGATCGCGCCAAACCCCATAAACAGGAACAAAATTCGTTGTCTGTCTCTGTTCAAAATATCCGAAAACGTTTGGTACATTATGCGTAGACAACTGGAAAGTTTCAACGAAGGAGAGAGAAAAATATATCGCAAACATCCTACAGCGAAGAAACTACGCGCATGGGAAGACGTCGCTCACGCTGTAGATATTGGAAATATAGTTAAAAAACAGTAACGTAATTGCCTGAGATGGGACGCTCGCGGTAATATCATCAAACCGGCCGACACGAACGACACTACAGTCGTCACCGACGAAGAAATGCTCACAGCGTTCGAGCGAGCCATTAACGAAGAAAACGACGCCTACGTGTTAGCCAACAATATCTCTGTATGAAAAGAAAATTCCACCTGACAGTAAAAATAATAACATCTTTCTGAAAGACAAATACTACCCGCACGATAACCTGAACCTGGATATCGATAACGGACGTTACGCATTGCTGTACGACACGTATACGCGATTTCAAAAATCGTACTACCACAGAAGTCAACCCAACGTACTTCTAACACCTACTGAGTTCATAGCAAAAGCACCGTTATTCGTATTCGATTGTAGCAGACAGGAGAATCGCTCAAGTCTTCACCAGTCGACGTCAGATTGGAATTCGAGTCATCGACTAATTTCCCCGCTCAGACCGCGGCCTACTGCTTGATACTGCATGATTCAATCAACGTGTACACTCCGTTATCCAACAAAGTGCGCAGACACAATTAAACGCTTACTATAACTATGACATGTGTGTTTCTTACAACAACAAATGTAGGGCTCGACATAGCAAGCCCTAGACCAACAGGTTGGTGCGAACGTATTTTTTTCAATCTGTATATATATATTTACTTAACACATAGACACAACATCGACGATATCGGGACAATTGTGGTCATCTATATATATTGTGTGTGTGTGTGTGCGTGTGTTTGTGTGTGTGTAATTTATTGTATATTTTTGTGTCTGTTTGATTACATGTAAACTTTTGTATTGTATTCATCTTTATATATTGTGTGGTGTGTGTGTGTGTGTGTGTGTGTGTGTGTGTATTTTATTGTATATTTTTATGTGTGTTTGATTACAATATATGTAAATTTTGCTTTGCGTAGTTGTTTATTTTCAACTATCCTTTTTTTCCTTCCATCATGCATGTTTCATAAGTGAAATGTCAATCAGAACATTTGCACAAATGCATGATAATCAATGTTTACAAGTGAAATGATATTCAATTTTGCACCGCAGTAGAAGTGAATTGACATTCAATTATGCACTGCATATCATGTGTGTTTCTTACAACAAAAAATGTAGGGCTTGACATAGCAAGCCCTAGACCAACAGGTTGGTGCGAACGTATTTTTTCAATCTGTGTGAAAACACACAGATGTCTGTTTTAAAACAGTCTACGAGTGTTTTATTCATTTTTCTGAGCGACGATATCGGGACAATTTGGCAGTGTAAATATATCTGAAACCCGTACACTATAACACATGCACGAGTTGACAACGTGACCAACGACAGTTCTCGAGTTGACTACACTCTTACACAACCCGACACCCGTTGGACAGAATGACCTTGTAGGGCTCTACATAGCAAGCCCTAGACCAACAGTTTGGTGCGAACGTATTTTTACAATCTGTATATATATTTACTTAACACATAGTCACAACATCGCGGTATCGGGACAATTGTGGTCATCTATATATATTGTGGCAGTGTCAATATATCCGAAACCCGTACACTATAACACATGCACGAGCCGACAACATGGTCGACGCGTTGACAACTATGCAATTCACCTCTTCACATCGACGATATCCGGTGGCAGTGTAAATATATCTTAAACCCATACACTATAACACTCGCACGAACCGACAACGTCGATAAAACCAGCACAAGTTGACAACGCCGACGACGCTTTTCCAACATGGCCGCACTTCCGGAAAAACCCCTTACATATACATAACCATACACTATAACACACCACGTAACACATGCACGAGCCGACAACGTGGTTGACGCGTTGGCAACAATGCAATTCACCTCTTGACATCGACGATATCCGGTGGCAGTGTAAATATATCTTAAACCCAAACACTATAACACTCGCACGAGCCGACAACGTCGCTAAACCAGCACAAGTTGACAACGCCGACGACGTTTTTCCAACATGGACACCCTTCCGGAAAAACCCCTTACATATACATACCCATACACTATAACACACCACGAATCGGCAACGTGGCCGAACCTTAACCAGCACACATGCACAACCCGACAACATCGCCGCTTTTCCAACATGGTCACGCACATACCGACAACAACTTGACTTTCACTGTTTCATCGACAACGATGGAAGCGATCTCGTTAAGGAACTAGCCGTTATGGACGTCACCGCATTTGCCAGTAGGCATTGGATATTTACACATCCAATAGACACGATTGTTTCGAATCACAAACATGTGAGGACAAACAGATGGTTAACAGACCATTATCATGGACTAACGTGAACGGACGGGGACACATCGTACGAACATCTTGTACCGATATTAGTAAAGTATACATTTCCTTACAACTTCGTGTTCGTGAAAGGATTGCAAAAAAAAAAGATTTCTACCGAAGCGTATCGTGCATTTTAATATTATAAATTTAGAAGATTTCGGTTGTCCCAAACTCGATCAATTACAATCAATACATGGAACAGCCTGTCTCGCGCACCGCTTATTTCCGGAAATATGTACTACTAACATTATTGTTTAGCGCTTACGTAAAAAATAACAGTCGTCGCCTTTCTATCGATTATATCATCTTTCTAAAAATAAATTAGCGTCGACGACGTGTTCAAACAAGCACATGTGCTGTCTAGACGTATAAAAATAACCGACACCCCTCTTCCTCACCTACTCATTGAACCGTGAGAAATCAAGTTGTATCCTGTTCACACAGTTAAATACATCACCTGTCTAAAAATAAATTAGCGTCGTCGACATGTTCGAACAAGCACGAGTGCTGTCTAGACGTATAAAAAATAACCGACTTCCCTCTTCCCCACCTTCCCATCGAACCGTGAGAAATCAGCTCGTGTCCTGTTCACACGGTTAAAAATAAACGCTTACTGTGCGTTGAGTGGTTTCCCCCCTCTCCGGTTTCCACCTACACAACTACCTCCCTATATATTCCGCTGTGCACGTGCGTTATTCGTTCATTCGTTGAGAGACGTGCCAGAAATTATAATAATTTTTTGTACATATTTGTCAATGTTACTTTTTTTGTTACAGATGGAAATTAACTACCTAAAACCGGATTGAGACTTTTGTAAAATATATAGACCCGATTGTGACATGTATATATTAGTTTTAAAATAAACTTGTTCATATTTTTTTTTGTATAACATTTTTACGTATATATATTTGTAAATATTAGTTGTAAAATAAACTTGTAGATTTTTTCTTTTATGTTTATATTTTGTGTATTTATAAATATTATTTTTAAAATAAAGTTGTACATATTTTTTCATTGTATAAGTGTTTATTTTCAACTATCCTTTTCGCATACTACAATTTACTTAACACATAGACACACAGTTCACAAGTTGTCAACAATGCAATCGTTCAGATATTACATAAATATTGCGTGTGCATGTGTTTTATATAAGTGTGTTTCTTACAACAACAAATGTATGGCTCGACATAGGGAGCCGTAGACCAACAGGTTGGTGCGAACGTATTTTTTTCAATATGTTTACATATTTACTTAACACATAGACACAACATCGACGATATCGGGACATTTGTGGCAGTGTAAATATATCCGAAACCCGTACACTATAACACATGCACGAGTTGACAACGTGACCAACTCTTTGGCAACAATGGTGGCTGTGTAAATATGTCCTAAATCCATACACTATAACACACGCACGAGTTGACAATGTCGATGAACCAGCACAAGTTGGCAACACCGACGACGCTTTTCCAACATGGACGCACTTCCGGAAAACCCCCTTACATATACATACCCATACACTATAACACATGCACGAATCGGCAACCTGGCCGAACCTTAACCACCACACTCTTACACTACTTGACAACCTCGCCGCTTTTCCAACATGGCCACGCACATACCGACAACATGGCCGCCGCCGACGACGAACCCCACTACGACGGGCGGCCATCAAGCCACCACCAGGCCGCCGCCAGGACGCCGCCGGACGACGAACGGCGAACGGCGAACGGCGAACAAGGCCACGCCTCCGCCAATCAACGCACACATAACCCCACTTTAGGCGGGACGACGACAACATGGCCGACAGACAACTACCGCATGGTTACCCCCACCACCACAATTTTTGAATTTCCCGCCGTGTGACGTCACTTCCGGGGTAGAACTCTCAGTTTCCCCCTACTTGCATCGTATCACCGTGAAGCGTTATGGCGCAATTCTATTAGTGTTGCGAGGAGGTAAATACTTTGGTATGACACAATACAAGTTTTATGATCCCAAGTTACAGTTTATTGCTTAATTATTTTTATTTTCAGGTTTTTTACAGATTTGAATCGGGTTGTTTGTTGGTAATGACGACTTGTACATAAAATATTGCTTGTATTAAATTACGAAGACATATTTTGGTATTAACAGGTTTTCCCCCTCCTCGTTCCTTTCTCCTTCCACCACTACCACCGTTTATACGAGTGACACAGCGTTGACAAGGGTCATTGTTTCGTTCACCGTTGCCGGTGGAACATCTCTCGATGACTTTCGTGGACTGGTTTAATTTTTTATTTTATCGGAACCGTTGCGGCATCGCATCACAGTGAGTAAAGCGTTGTGGTGCAATCCACTTGTTAGTACTGTTGCATCGTAGCCCCCCGTGAAGCGTTATGGCGCAATATTCGTGTTGACAGGATGTTGTGTAGTTACAAGCAATAGTCGAACAGGGGATTGTCCGCCTATATAAACAGGGCTCGTTAGCTATACCGTTCAGTCTTGTGTCAACAGTCGCAAGCAACGCTTTGCCCCGAGCCCGAGCCCGAACCACGCCCAAACCCGAGCCAGACCCCGAACCCCGCACGATCCCGAGCCCGAGCCCAGCACCGACCGACCACCAGCATACACATACACGCCAATAGAACCCCCCTCCCGGCACAACACGGAGAGGATCCTGAGCCAGTAAAGACACGTCTCGATCAACTAACCGGATCAACGACCTCACGATCAGCTGCTCATGACGTCATCAACAGCTGATCAGCTGTTCATGACGTCAGCTAATGACGTCACATACTTGTGACATCACAAAAACTGAAGGTGACGTCACCACTTCCGGTCAGCTGATCGTGACGTCACTAGCCTAAGATTCTCTCCAACAGACTACTTGCACTCCACTATAACTGCATAATTTTAAATGAAATTTTTAGTCACAAGCCTCTCTTTATAATCTAGATTATTAATACTATAATTGTGATTACGAATGAATATTTATATTACAAAATGACCAGTTACGTTGGTCAAATTATATTTATTACACAAAATCACCAAAGTAAATATAAATTTCTCTAAAAATAATGAAAAAATAGAACGTTTGACGAACATTTCATCTAGGTTTTCAGTCTTAAATTTGTATTCTATGAATACAAAAACCGTCCTGACAAATAGTGTTGTTTTAGTCAAACCCTTACACAGAAGTAGCAGAGGATACACTGAGGTCAAACACAAACGTCGACACACTGTCCCTGTCGATGTTGACTACAGGCTGGGTGGTGGCGGGATTAATCAGGCCGTTGGCAACTTTGTGTGGTCGCTATATACTGACTGCTCTCAAGAACGGAAAACTAATCACATTGTTTAACATACTTTGTGTTCTCTGCCTAACCAGTTTTACTACTTAGTAAATATTTTAAGCGAAAACTGTGCATTCGTATCAATG
Organism: Magicicada septendecula; assembly: GCA_034769895.1. Classification (NCBI taxonomy): domain Eukaryota; kingdom Metazoa; phylum Arthropoda; class Insecta; order Hemiptera; family Cicadidae; genus Magicicada; species Magicicada septendecula. The sequence continues at coordinate 465,342,399 of CM068369.1, forward strand.
TGGTGATGTGATCAACTCTGCAAGCCGTATAACAATAATGAAATTACAGTGACATTTACAACATTGATGATTATGATGATCTATGTTTATGACAGCGTGTGTGACAAACGCACACACTACAGTATGGAGTGTAGTGTACAAGTGATTAATTTAGTTCACTACAATGTGATTACTTTTCAGTTCCTGAGAGCAACCAGTATGTGGGGATCTTATAAAATCACAAAAGGCCAAGGGCCTGATTAACTCTGAGCCAATTCAGAAGTTTTATATCTGAAGATGGTAGCATACAATTTATATAACTGTCAAAAGATTATTCTAAAAATATACAAAATATTTTATTTATACAGCTACTCGCGCGCGCGTAAAATTTATATATTGTTAGCCTGATGAAAATTAAATTATGTGCGTATGTAGCTTACGTGACGCTTGTCACATGTTGCGTTATCAGAACATAGGCTCGACGTTTCCGTAGACCCCTTGCATAAATTGCTGAGTTGCAGATTCTTTGAATTGTTAGATTGACGTAGAGCACTGTAAAACTGTCTCGTCAATATTATTCCAGAAGTGACCTTGGCTAACTACAAATATCCGCCGTGATAACATATGGAACGCCAGTAGTAACTTACAGGAAATATGTTGACGATTGTAATATAGCTGTAGCTGATGTCTGCGTATTTCCATGAGATACGTTTGAAACGATCAGCGTGCGTAATGATTCGTTAGTGGATCCTGTTTAATAATAAATAGTCCACCTGTTCGCTAGAAGTATTAAGTATTAATCGTTTATTTGTCTTAGGGCTTAGTGTAATTTTATTAACTTGGTTACGTGTTTTATTGTCTGCGTACAATAAGTATTTGGCAACCCTAAACTAGTAAATCTACTATAGTACGAGGTTTTTATTTCATAGAAACGGTAATAAAAATGTGACTATCGAGTTCTCTGGTGTTCAGTAACTGTAGCTACGTGGTATATTTAAGAATATCATTATGTTAATCACGGTCTTTGATATCCAGACACGTAGTTACTTAATAGTTTTATTAAACATTTTTTATCTAAATCACACTTAACAATTCTAACTCCATTGTAGATTATTCACTACAAACAGTAACAACAGCTAAGTCATTGAGTTTACTAACTGGATTTAATTATACTTTTAATAACAGTAATTACACATTGCATGGACATCAGTGGACAAACTGTATCTACTACAGTACATAGACAAGAATTCGCTAACTGAACTGCCCTGTGCTGTGTTTATGTTACACAGAGTGATCGAGAAGAAAGAAAACTATGTTGAGAGAATAGGCGTATTTTAGAGTTAAAACTGTCATATAATATGGTAAAACATACATACGTATATGGTAACAAAATGTGATGTACTAGGTCCGGAAGTGGCACGTTCTTGAGTTACGGTGAAATAAAAAAGCTTTCCCACACTTCAGTTCTGAGCGCACAATAATGCGCCATGAAAATTCCTGAAACATAAATTATGAGTCAAGATTAGTGGTTCCGTGGTTCTATGTGTTGTTTAACGGGAGATAGGCTACACAAGAAAGGGTCCCAGAGGTTAGACTTTAGTAGGTTTCTCAACAAACTATTTCTTTCTCAATAATTTGAGTCTGAAGATAATTAGTATGGGACCTACCTTTTCTAACCAGACGTATCTACACGCAATAGTGCTTTCAGTGTTACTTTCAACCATTGTAATTTCACAATAACCCATGCAAATATAAAAATACACCTTATGTAATATGTTTAAAAGACTTATCCTTCTCTAATATCTTCTCCCCCCCTTCCTTAAACAAGGATCTTGGTTCCTTCCGTGACAGTGTTATATGGTCTCATCTTATCCAACACACATTATATACGTGCAAGAACTTCAATGTAGAAGATATGCAACATATTAAACCAATGTTCTAAATTAATTTTTCTGATCGACACGCCTTTCTGTTTCTGCATGTGCATAACATGCTTTTGTCGCATCAAATGTTAAGTAAACCGATTTGTTGGGTATACGTTTTGCACTTCTTCGTCGTACTCTAACTCTTTGTAATGGCGTAGGCTACCTGGTTACCATGCTTACTGTGCTATCTCTTTCTATACGTAATCGTTTGCTTACGTACCTAATATATGTTCAACATCCGATGTATATTTCTCTCATAACTCGTGATACAAACACCGTATCGAGCTTTTAGCAACGTTTCTCATTTCTTTTCTTTGTGTACACTTCTTCAGAAGAATGTGTTTCTGTATGCAGCACCAAGTATTTACAAGTATAATTGGAGGAAAAATTACAGATGAAGGGATCATTTTGGAATGTACGTCTCAAATAGCTGTACGTCTCAAAGTAATGAACTATAACTCTTATTGTGCTTTGAAGAGAAACGCCGAAAAGCAAGAAGTGGAGAGCTGCTGCCAACCAGCTTACAAACCTTTAAACTGAGAGAGAGAGAGAGAGAGAGAGAGGGGGGGGAGACATCAATATTTAAAATGTTGTTTGCTAGTAATTTAATGTCATCTGCGTAAATTTTATATTGGAGATTTAATATTTTTTAAATATTAAAAAAATTACAACGCATTGAAATTAATTATTTTCGTTGATATTTCAATTAGTCTTGAGAAGTTTCCCCGATGAAAGTTATTAAACAACTACTGATCAATATTGCTCTAATTATTTAACAGAAAGAGGGAGGAAAAGTGGTAATTTTGACAAAAAAGAAATAAATATTACTCTACGAAATTAAACTCCGCAATAAAACCTAGAATTTGAGGATAAAGTGTTAATTACAAATTCAGGATTAAATAGATATAAAAGCATTAAATACATAAATAATACACATATTAGTATTTTAATATTTTATTATATTAATAAAGCGGCAATTTATTTAAAATTTGAATAACCTAATACTATCTTCACGTTATCATTCATGCGAGGTAGATTCATTCCTCGCTAAACTCAACAAAATATTCAGCGGTGTGATGGTGTATACAAACTTAGATTTAAGAATATGTTAAAAAACGAGAAGAATTTATATCACACTCAGAAAAATTAATTTCTTGACGTATGTAAATCAGATTTGTCTTTACACAAGATAGGTATTATTAAGTAGCCCTGTTTGGACCTTTAACAAGTAGCTGTGAAGCCGCGTTGAACAAAATACTCTGAAGTTGTTCATCGTTTCGAGAACAAAGTATTCCCAATTGCAACTTCTCTCAGTCGATGATTAAAAAAAATGATCTCACAGTGGGCATTGTGGCCAATGAAATTAAAGCTTTGCTTAACACCATGAACACCAGCTGCAACCGAAAGTTAGTAGGGAAACTTTTCGTCTGGTCGATAACGCTAAATTTCTTTGACAAGTTAAACATAAACAGCTGATAACAGCAAAAACGGAATAACCTCTTCAGTGTATACGTCTTATATTTTTAAGTAAAATGAACACGACCTTTAATTTAGTAACTAATTTTAGAGTGATAATTAAGAGAAAAAATTGTTTTTAATACAAGGTTGTTTGGTGCAACAAAAACATTAAAAATTCATTTTATAATTTTTTGACAATATACATTACCATTTTATTAACAGAAATTACACTGTTGCACACCTCTATACAAGAGAATTCCCGATTAGCGCTCATAATCAGATCGGAAATGTGAGCTCATATACATTTCCGATAGGAAATAACAGATCATCATGAGCTCATATTTCCGACCTGATAATGAGCTGTGAAGCTTGAAAGCGCTAATAGAGAATTTTCTTCTTTAGTGGTATGGAACAGTGTAATTTTTGTTTGTGATTCTTAGTACTAATACAACTTTATTAATTAAATACCATTTTATTGTTACTATAATTCGTGGTGTGAAGAGAAAATGACATGTTGAATAGTGAGCGGACAAGTAGAACGAGATTAGGAGTTGAGTACTCTAAGAAGCGTTCAGTACGAAAAACAGAACTTTCTGCGGCTAAATGAACTAGGCTGAGTAGGAGACTGGTTAAATGTTTTATGTCCAGTGGGTTTTCATTTATTTGTTTATTGTGTCACAAGGGGACACAGTGGTAAAGTTTGACAGTCATTGGCTCAACGGCTGTGTTGCGGTCGTGGAATCTAGTCGTGATCATGACTCGCTATGCCTGCCAACCCCTATCGCAGGGGACACTAATACAGCGGTCTTGCCTGGACACACACACACTCACACTCACACACAAGTCCCTCTCAACTGTACGCTTCCTACCGCTGGTGGTTATTGTGAAGCCGCGCTGAACTGTATAGCTGATTTCTGTCTCGCGGTGGTGGAAGGTAAGTTGTACCACGGCCACAGGTGTAATAGGCCGAAGGCCTAATGCTTGTAGGAAAAGGAAGAAGGAGAAGAAGAAGAAGAAGAAGAAGAAGAAGAAGAAGAAGAAGAAGAAGACGATTATTTTTGTATGTCTGAGGCATGAATGATAATGAAAGAGGAATAAGAATAGGTTTGAGCGTTTTAATACGTGTATTTAGAGGGTGATAGAAAAAATAAGAGTAGGAAGCAAGAGAAAGTGGATTTTACATATCCTGAGAGGTATTGGACTAGTAACAATGGTTTCTGAGGGATCAGTGGAAGAAGGAATGAAAAAGAGAGGAACGAGAAGATTTAAGCTCCCGGTCGACATTCAATGCGCGGTTTTTTGTCTGGGGCCTGTGAATGGCAGATTACTATGTATTGATGTAATTACTAGTTATGGAGTAACTGTATAAATGGGGATATAAGTGTTCAAAAAATTTAATCCTTTAAGACTAATATTCATATAATAACGAGTTTTCTTTTTTCGACCGTCCATGTGAAATTAATTTGATCGTTAATATTTCTCGTTAGCAGTTGTTAGCATTTCTCTGGCACGTTGACGACTTGTATTTAAACTGATCAAATGTAAATCAGTTAAAATACGTGCTTATGTATAATATGTAAGCTGGTGTCTACTCATGAAGATATTGAATGTCTTGGTACTGACTGTCTGCTGTGTTTTATTACTTTAGTTCCATATCGGCTTAAAAGGAAAGAAAAACTCGTATTGTGTAAGATAATAAATATTTCAAGTTTTGAAGGAGAGAGTTGAGATGAAAGTACGCAGAGTTGTTTGCTCCATACTTGTTGCGCTATACTTTATTGTAAAGTTAATTGTGAAGGACAAGGGAAGACAGAAGCAACAAGGGTTATAGTGTTTTGAGACAAACTAAACCCTCCCAAGCAAACTTGTATGATTTATTTTAAAACTTCCGTTAAGTTTGTAGTAGAAAACTATAATAATATAATTAACTAACCAAAGAGTTTCCGCAGACTCTAGGAAAACACGCAGAAGAAATGTTTTGTTTTTTGTCAACGTTTTCACTTGATTTAATATTGCATTGTGTATCATTACCATCTTTACAGCTTGTGAAAAGTTATTTACATTGCTATTGAAGAACCGTAATTTTGTCTCTAATTTTTAGAGTTGAGATATTGTTTAAAGATTACGCTTTACTTAATTTGATTTAAAAGACTGTTTCCTTTTACGCGCCTCCTAAAAGTTTAACAATTGTGTTAATAAAATCTGTTAGGGGTACGTGTAAAACTCAAAGCTTTGGAATTTGCCTGAGAAATACGCACGAAATATTGTGGAGAAAACCAACAAAAATACGTACAAGTACGTCAGAGGACATTGTCTTTTCTCCTTAGATTCTCCCTTTTCATCGCTGTTACCCTCTCTCTTACACTGTCTGTCTGTCTATCTATCTATCTATCTATCTATCTAGCTCTCTTTCTCTCTCACTTTCCAACGCAAAAGCTCATGAGGGTCACAATTAAACTCAGGAATCTACCAGTGCGGCGAGCCGCATCATGAACCGTTAATTTTCAACAAGTACTGTAAAAACAAAAAAAGCAGTATTTAATTGTAAATAAGTAAAAAAGAGTTAAGTTGTACATTTAACATAGCTTACTACATATTTTAACAGTACAATGTTTATCATGTCAGTATAATAATGAAGATATAAGAAAGTTATAATAAAGATATATTAAAAGTTATATGTTTATGTAAAATCTACAGTGTAAAAACTGGGCGATCTGCTGCAACCACTAAAGCAGGAATGTCCACATTGAGCAAAGTGTTGCTAATTTCAGTAGGTGAAGGAGAAAATAATCGGTCAGGCTACTTCTGCTGTGGTTTTTGATTAACCTCACTGTAGAGAACACGGTTTCACAGATGCATGTACTTTCAAACATCGACATACTTTACTGTCCACAACTTTTCACAGTTAGGAATCATTAACAAGGTAGCGACTTCAGGAAATCTAGCCCCTTTTCTTGGATGGTCTGCAGGAAGGGATCAGCTTGAAAACCCCACAATTCTAGTTGAATATTGGGTGTCCTTCGGTGACAGTACCAAGTGGCAAAACACTATTTTCAGCATTTTAATTTTTACGTTAAATTTGTCTATGATTTCTTTAATATTTGCAACAAATTATGAAAAATTAATTATTTTATCATTTTTAAACTAGTCTCGTATTTCCTGAGAGCTTTGCAAAGTGAGCACATTATATTACTGAAATTATGTTGTTTCCCAAACAACATTTAAAAAATCTGTAAAGTAGTTTAAAGAAATTATTTCAAAGTAATTAATGTAAGGAAATTTATGGTAGAAAAGTTAAAAAGAAAGTTAGAAGCTACAGAAATGGATGCTCTGAGACGAGCTGCTTAGAACTTCAAAGCTAGGGAGAATACGATATGAAACGATCAAAGAAGAAATTTGAACGTACAAAAGCTAATCATCACTGTATTGAAGAAAACCAACTAATCTGGTACGGATACGTGCGAAGCATGGTACAAGACCGACTACCAAAGAAAACAAAGAGCTGGATACCTGGAGGGAACAGGAGGAAAGGAAGAGCCTGTGGATGGATAGAGGGCACAATGAGATCAATGAGCGATAGAAGACTAAACGATGAAAACTGTAACGACAGACAACAATGGAGGTTGGTCATCGGACAACGTTGTGGGACGTTCTAATTTAAAATTAGAGAGCATATTAAATAATTGTTAACCAGAACTACTGCAATACGTCGTGGTTGTTTTATAGACCATTACAAAATTTGTGGCTATAGATTTCTCTGGCGATTACAGAATTATTCCTCTATTCTAAAAAGAATTCTTGTACGGATAGGTTGTTGAATACAGAAGACGATAGAACAAATTGGATATGTACATAGTGAATGACATAGAAATATTTTGTTAATGATGTGAGTTAATGATTTAATTATATTGTTAGAGGAATATTTGGAATTGTGAATAATGCCAACTGGATTATTGTTATTTTAGGTGAGAATTTTCACAGTAATTGTTCGTGTCAGTAACAAAATTAGCGAATAGCGAGTGTTACACCGCAAGTCATTTGAGTGACACCGGTAAAGATGCCTTAAGATGTCCATATATCGCTATGATTCTTAGCATTAACACTGCAAGTTGTGTTGAACAGAGAGTTATTCAGAAAAATGTTACCAGTTGAAAAGGATTACGATGTCGACTTGTTTACGTAAACCAGTTTCCGAACCCGTTATTAATGAAGTCGATAACAACTTATTGGCGAAAGCGAGCATTGTTGGTGTCTCTCTTATGACGGCAGGATACGCTGGTAATAAAGTCAATCTTATTTGCTCATTTACTGTCTTGTGTAGCTGAAGTCAAGTTGAATGTCACGATTAATCTTATTTGAGAGAAAACGTTTTTGATGCTGGCGCAAATATTACGTCTTGTTTGCACTTGTTTTTCTGTCTTGACGGGCAGAACCTGGAAACGAGGAAATAATGAAGTGACACTAGTTGAAAGTGTTGCCAGACAAACAATTCACGCCTTTTGGAACTTGCATCATTTATTTGAAACAGGAGACGCGACGCGTCAACAGCAAAAACTACACAAACTTGATTAAGCAATGCAAAGTGTTTTCTTGCAGTAGTTGACAGTAAATAGAAGAGAGTTCCGTCTGTTTCCCGTCTGCGATGCTACTTGTTTCACGTGTCTTTAGATTTGAATCGTTTATATTGTTTAAGACATGCACATAGGTAGTGGGGCGGTTGAGAAACTGATAATGTTCTGGCTGAGACTTGTCAGTTAGTTTGGTCGTGATCTGGTACCAGTTATAAGTGTGAGGTTCGTATTACAAAATCGATGAGATTTTGCTTTATTTCACATCTAATACAATATTTTCCTTAATCTGCAGGTTCTTAAGCTTCCACCACCGGTGTCAACATTGTTATAATAATTTTTATTACTAGGCAGGCTGTGGTCAACTGCTATTGTGAGTGACAGACGTTTAGTATTGGTGTGAATTGGCGGACAGCTGACAAACACTTTTTGACACTGAAGATGATCTACGACGGTGGGGCCGAAACGCCTGCCACATATAATATCAGTCAACTACGGCCTAACAAGCCGGCCAGTAATAATAATAATTTTAACAATTGTCCTAAATGTCTACGTGAAATTGTACTTAAAGCATGTGCGGCATTATAATGGCAAATACTTAAAAAATGTTTAAACTGTTTTACCTTTAAATTTAATGTGAACTGTAAATCACAAAGGAAATATGAATCTTTTGAAATAATGTTTAAATGTATTATGTCGAGTATTCTTAATTTGAAATTTAGGTGTTACTGTTTCGTCTAATAGAAAAGTTGTGAAGATAAACCTGCCCTGTTTTCTATTTTGCTTGTTGTTTAAAAAAATTCAAATTTTTCAGTTCTTAGAGATTTGTACTCATACCGTTGATTCCGTTTCATAATATTACACCGATTATCGCAGCCTCATATATCGTTACACTTTCAACTGTTTCTGTGTTTGGTTGTAGGGCCCATCTAGAATATATGGCCATTATTATCAACATAAGTTATAATGTGTTGGACACGAAATTATTTTAAAGACATAGTTTTTTTTAAACATTAGATACATTTTTGAATAGCGACACCAAGTCTTGAATAGTCCGCATGCTTGTACCACACTCCCTTCTTGTTCCATCTTTTCCTATCCGACATCGTTTGATCACCTGTTGTTTCATTTAACACGAAAACTGTTGGATTAAATTTCTCTAGTTTCTTTCCTAGGTAGGTGTTGCTTAGTACTGGGTAAGAATATACCGGTGGAGTGAATACTTTCCCGTCCGACGGTTGATTGGAAGAAATCGGCTTAATCTTAATATAAGTTGTAGAGAAGGCTAGTGGTTCTGATTTAGCAGTCGTGTTGAATGTTGCATGTAAAGGAAGGTGTTCCTAACAATGTGGTGTACAATCACAGGTAGACAACTAGTAGCTGCACCAATGTTTCAGCTCTGAGTGACGTTCGTAATGTGTCAAAGGTACAACCTATCATTACATCATTAACTACCATCATAGGTTAAAAATTGGGCTGACACAAATAAACCTTTAAATCAAAAATGCATTTTTTCTAATGAAAATTCTTAAAGAATTTTGTACTTCACGGTCTGTAAGAAAGTCATGAATCACTATTAATTCATAAATGTGAATTTCATCAGAATATGAATCATACACAGAACTGAACTTTGTTTACGTGATTTTATTTGAGATAAGTTTTAATTTAAGTAAGAAGTCATTAGGCCGAATCATTGTTAAAAAAATTACAAAAGACGTTTTTCTGATAACAAGGACGTACCTTAATTTGTGGTGTAACCATGATTTCACTAAATTTCAAATTCAGTATAGACAACTTAATTGTAATGCCAGCCAGATACGCAGTTATTGTCGTGGTGGTTTGTATTCTGTGTAACTGAAAATGAAGAGCATGGTGGAGGCGATGTTAAGAGTCAATGTAGACATTTAGTGCATAGATTTGTAAGCCTTTAGTTGCATAGGCATAATGAGAAATGTGTGGAAGGAGTTGAGAGAGAGAGAGAGAGAGAGAGAGAGAGAGAGAGAGAGAGAGAGTAAGCGTGAGGGGGGAAGTATAATATTGAGGATTATGTTAGATAAGCATAAGTATACACTAGAATACAGTTAAGTACCTAATAAGGACTGTAAGAAGACTGTACACATCTCGTCTTTCCTGCTTCAGTCACGGATTAGGCGCAATCAACTGTTACAGTCTCGAGCCAGGCATCTTTTACGTTTTGATTAATCCTGAGGTTCTTTTTGGGTTTAACAGAAATTTGTTGCCTCTCGTTCGATCAATACTCTGGGTTTTTCATACGTTTGGTTTCACATTTGATTTTATATTTTTCTGTTTTGTTCTGAAAACTGATAAAAATTAAGTTCAGATTTTTGTCACCTCATTAGAGTCTTTAACGCGTAAGGACGTGTAGTGTTTAACGCTTCAACTGGCTACATTTTGTTAGCTATAAGGCACGTGTCGACTCTTACGAAAGAGAAAAGATTATTCCATAATCTTATAGAATTAACGTATAGTGAATTTATCGAGAAATCACAATTCATTTGCAACAGTATAGCACCCGTACCTTACTGTACAATGTCAGTGCACAAATAACTACGCATCCCACCGAGTCGAACAACTAGAAATTCAAACGCGGCTATCAAGTACTCCATTTGTTTACATTCGCTGTCTTATCTCGATGAATACACTATAATGTTATGCATTTCCGCGTTACGGGTCTTCTGATGGTTCCACAGAGAGCTTGACTTAATAATCTGTCTCGGAATGTTAACGTTCTTGCTCCAAGACCATATTAGATTCTACAGTGCTTGAGTAATACTACAAGACTTTGCTTTATTCTTATTGAATGAAATAATCACATTATATTCAAAGAGTCAGTTTATGTAAGCTTATCGCTCTTTACATAATATTGTTTTTTGTTCCTTAAATAACGTCATGGGCGTTATAATATGGACTATCATAAAAAAAAGTTTGCTCAAAAGAATTACTTATTTAGATAACACTATATATTACCCTTCCACGTCAGTTGAAAGTACTTCAAAGTTTTCTTAATATGACCGATCGTCAAAATGACAACGCTGAGATAAGTACTCATCATTATGGATTATACGTAGAGAGTAAAGGCCGTTTCACACTGATTGCTAATTTAAGATAATCTGTGGTTTCTACTTTTCTCATGAATCCAGTGTTGTTTTTGGTCTGCTTCGTTTAGTGATGTCGCTCTCTAAAGTGTCTTGTTTGAGTCACAGACGATAGTACTGAGGAAGAGGAGCTGCTATTATTGCGATATGTTTTAGAAGAAGAAGAAAATGAAGGTCGATCTGGGTACACGAAATAAACCTGCAACGAGAAATATTCGGTAAATTTCACGATTTAATTCAAGAGATTTAGAAGTTGACGAGAAAAAAAATTAACAATTATCTTAGACTAAACGAAAACGCATTTTATGAACTGTTAAATGTAATTAAAGATGACGTCAAAAAGACACACCAACTGGAGGAGGCCGATTTCACCAAACGAAAGACTAGCTATTTTTTGGAGGTAATTAAATAACTAAGGGCAGGTAATATACACGTAATATAGTGAAATATGTATATATAAATTGTGACGGCAGCGGTATGCGAACATCTGCTCTCCGTTACCAGCGGCGGACACAGGAGCCAATCAGGGATCAACAGCCGAGACGTGACCAACTACCTGCTCGGAGCGAGTCAATCAGCGATCCCGGTTAGTGCATAAAACCAGGGCCGGCAGAAAATTTTGGCGCACACTTCGGAGTGATCCAGTGGCTGGAACAAGAATCGTTCCAGTTTCACACCTACTCCCTTAACCGCATCAAGCCTGTAGCCCTCGTTCTTCGGGGGCTAGATATACAGGCCGATCCGCAGGTCGTCCTTGACGAACTGCGCGACGCGGGTTACAAGGTTGTGGCAGCCTCTCGGTTGTATACAACCTACTGCTCGCGTCGACCATTGCCATTAATCAGACTCCAGGTGGAGAAGGGCGAACCCACCCAGGCATTATTAGAGTTAAAACGCCTGTTAGAGCTGTGCGTTAGCGTAGAGCCCTGCCGTCAGACCGGGAAGATTTCCCAATACCACAGGTGTCAGAGGTACGGCCACAGCAGCTTTGCTTGTCGGAACGCGCCGACCTGCGTCCTGTGCGGACTTGATCACTTAACGCAGGCCTGTGCTGTTCCTGACAATAATCGGTATTGTATTAACTGTGGAGGCGTCCATGCTGCAAACAATAGGCGCTGTCCAATCTACAAAGAGCAGCTGGACAAACTAGTAAAGACTGTCCAGCCTAAGCCTCGCCATACTGTTCAGCCAGTAATATCGGCAAAAGCCTCTGAGCCTGTGGCACGGAAACCAGCCCCAAGGTCTGCTTCGGTTCCGAAACCACCTTGTGCAGTGAGCCCGAGCAAAGCTAAACAGGCCACATCTGAAATCGCGCCCTCGGACCGGAACGCGAGATACCCGCGTATGCAAAGGTCCCGTTGCCGCAGAATGATGAGGAACTTGATCCTCCACTGCCGCCGCCACCCAAGCCTCGCTACCCCAGATCAGGCAAGAAACGTAGATCTCTGGCCAATAACACGGGTCATCCTGCCACTGGACCCAAGCCTGTCCGCCAAAAGCCAGAGCGACCACCCGCTCCAGAATCTGCCCCCAAGGCTTCCACCGCCTCGCCCCGCCGCAGCTATGCAGCTGCCGCCAAGTGTTCTCCCTAATCATCTACCGATGATCTCGCCGTCGTCTCCGACTTTCTGGCAAGCTACGACTTGCAGAAAGTAGCCCAAACTTTCCTAAATATCAACGAACGCTTGGCAACAGCTTCGCCCCAAGACAAATTCCTCCTCTTGGTGGAAGCCTGCCGGGTTATTGGTCGGTTATGAATAACGGACAACCACGGCAATCCCTCAACCGAGACCTCGAGCTCGTGGCGTGGAACGCCAACGGTCTCGTTTCCCGGCATTCTGAGCTCTTAGAGTTCGTTGCCCGTCACAAGCCCGATGTGCTCCTTCTTGGCGAGATGCACGTGACCCCGTCGTGCATCGTCGTCGTCGATTCCGACTACCCAACTACGTGTGCTACCGGGACGACCGGTCGGATTGCGCAGGAGGGGAACCGCCATCACCGCGTTGTCCTGCCTCAGCGGCGGATCCTCGAGTGCACCGCGGTTGAGCTCCATTTTGCTCTCGGGGGTCTACTCGTGGTTTTCGCATACAAGCCTCTACAAACAGAGCTCCTGTCGAACGATCTGGAGGCCGTCTTTGGTGCACACAAAAGGGTAGTCCTGGCGGGCGACCTGAACTGTAAGCACCCTGATTGGGGGAGCCGCTTGGTGAACCCAAACGGGGCCCGCTTACGCAGGTATGCTTATGCGGCTCGCAGTCGTGGGTAGGGTCACAGTCATGGGTCCTACCGGGCCTACATACTATCCCTCGAGGGCTAACTCCCGCCCTGATGTACTGGACATTGCCGCGGTCAGGGGCGTTTATTGCCCGGTCCACGTCTCCGTCATTTCTGAACTGTCCTCGGACCATTGCTCCATCAGTGTGCATCTAGCTACCCAGCACTCTACCGTCCGCGACGAGTGGCGGGTAATCGAGTGGGAACGCTTTGGCCCGGCGTTCAGTCGCCGCCTACCTGAGCATATACCACACGACACTACCCAGCATGTCGACGAGGCAGTTGCCTTATTTGACACAGCCGTAGTCTCGGCGGTAGACGTGTCCTCCCGGATGAAGCCGGGGCTCACGCTCAACTATCAGCGGATCCCCGAAGAGGTATCTCAGCTCGCTTGCGAGAGGAATCGCCTCCGGAGACGCTGGCAGAGGACTCGTGACCCGGCTGACTAGGCTGCGTTTAACAGAACGTCCGGCAAGTTGCGTCGCGACATGCTGGCGTTCCGTAGACGTAACTGGGAGCTAGCTGTAACACAGATGGATGGCCCTGCGAGAACCGTAATGTCTGGTGGATTCCCAGTGCCCTAACGGGAAAGCGTAAACGCGCGCCTCTCCCCGCACTGGTCGGACCCGGCGGATAACCCCTTGGACGCCCCCTCGAGAAGGCAGAGTTCTTGGCTGACAGTTTAGAGCGACAGTTTGCTCCCAACCCATCCAAGAACCCGGCCTTCACTGAGCGAATCTGCCGCGAGGTAGAGCGCTTTCTATCGGCCGGTATCACAGTCCAGCCGGAGCCCATCTCGCCGGAGGAGGTCTCTGAGAGGATTGTTCAGCTCAAGCCCCGGAAGGCGCCTGGCCCAGACGGAGTCATGAATTTCGCACTCCATCGCCTTCCGGAGCGAGGTATACAGTTCCTCTGTGATCTGTTCAATATATGTCTCAGAGTGGCCTACTTTCCGGTGAGATGGAAAACGGCTACAGTTATAGTGACACCCAAGCCGGGAAACAATTCTTCTCGCGCGGAAAACCTCAGACCCATCAGCTTCTTCTCCGCGACGTCCAAGGTTTTCGAGCGATTGATCCAGCGTAGGATCCGCGACCACCTAGAAAGACTGGACGTGCTGATCGCCGAACAGTTCGGCTTTCGTGAGCTGCACTCCTCGACTCATCAGCTGATGAGACTTGTGGAATGCATTACCGAGGCTGGCTGCCAGGGCAAACAGCCGACCGCGATCTTCCTAGACGTAGAGAAAACCTTTGACCGCGTGTGGCACGAGGGTGTCCTTTACAAACTGACGGAAGTCCTTCTCCCAGATTGCTACGTTCACTTGATCGGCAGCTTTCTGCGATACCGTAGCTTCCGAGTGAGAGTAGACCACGCTCTCTCTTCGGAGAGGCGTATTACCGCTGGTGTCCCTCAGGGAAGTGTACTTGGGCCTCTCGTGTTCTCGCTGTTTGTCAACGACACGCCCCGAGTTCCTGGAGTAAAATTGTCGCTGTTCGCGGACGACACTGCGGCATTTGCCTCAGAGCCGAACGCAAGTTATGCGGCAATCAAGCTCCAGCGCCAACTCGACGCGTATGTCGGGTGGACCGATGACTGGAGAGTTGCCGTTAACGCTTTCAAGAGTGCCGCGGTAATATTCTCGCGAAAACGCAAGCGGCCTCGGCCGCTTAAAGTAGGCCCCGTCGAGGTACCCTGGACCAATAGCGTCAAGTACCTCGGACTCCACGTGTACTCCCGACTCACCTGGCGAACCCATACACAGTACATCCGACAACGCGCTTCGGCGCAACTCAGTAGACTCTGGCCCGTGCTATCTAATCCGGAATGACTCCCCGGCTAGGTAAGCTCATAGTCAACTCGTACGTGTTGCCCGTGATTATCTATGCCTGTCCTGTTTGGGGATAACTTGCTCGTGGTCATAGGTCGCGCTCCAGCGCGTTCTCGACCGGGGACTGAAGCTTGCGTGTAAAGTCCCCCGGAGGTACTCTTCTCGTCTTTTGAGGAGAGGACTCGGTGTCCGCTCTTTTGATGACACCGTGAGACGCTTGGCGAGTAGATTCTATGTTCGTTCCGCAAGAGTAACCCACAATTCTCTCATTGCCGGACTTGGTAGATACACCCCGCGACCAGGTGAGTCCTGGAAGCGACCTCGTTTATTAGCCCCGGTGGTATAATCCACCAATCGCAGGTCGCTTCAGACCCCCCATAAGTAGGTAAAACATATAAAAGGAACTCATACTGACCCAGTGGCAGGAGTCCTACCTGAGACTCTGGACACTGCACAACTCGCGACCCGCGCAACCCCCAGTCGCGAATTTTGTCGCACTTAATCGCCACGCTATCGGACGCACTTTATCTCCTCTCCTCTCTCGGACGACATGGCGCGGAGTCAGCCGGAAGGAACGGCCGAAGAATAGAACCGGCGTTCTTTCGTCTTCGCTCTCCAGTTCCGCGCCAATGATGGACGTCGCTGGGCCTGCAGCCGACTCTACAATCGATGCCGAAAGAAGAGGAGGACTGCAGTACGCCATGAACAGCGGGCGCAACCGCCGAACATCTAAGCGCGGCACTACCAACTTCAACGTTCTCGCCACCAGGTCCTTTTTAGGGCCACCAAAAACACTAGAGTGTGATTGGCGCCATTTGTCATGCGGCAAGCCTTTTGTCCGGTGACAAAATATAAATAAATATATTACATTTAATATTTATAATTAAATTTACCTCAAGATATTATTTTTCCTTTTTGGAACATGTTTCGAGAGTTCCCGTTCTCTCATCCTCAGCCTTTGTGATCCTGTGTCTGGTGAAGTATTTGGTTGCTGGATGCTATTAAATACTTCACCAGACACAGGATCACAAAGGCTGAGGAAGAGAGAACGGGAACTCTCGAAACATGTTCCAAAAAGGAAAAATAACATCTTGAGGTAAATTTAATTATAAATATTAAATGTATTATATACATCAAGAAACGGACTGTAGCAGAAAGTGATTAAATAAATATATATATGTATATATAAGTAGTAATATTATGATTATGTTATGTTGATTCACATCTATTTTTAAATTAAACTATAGCATATACAGTAGTATATACTACTACTATATACACTATAGTATATTGTCAAAATATTAATAATAATATGTAATAAATAAATGTATTTAAATACGTACAAATAAATATTAATTTGCTAATTTAATTAATGATTCCATATTAAAAAATATTCGACAAATTAAAAATTATTACAAAATTAAAGTAATAAAATAAAATAAAATAAAAAACACGCCAACAGTAACAAGAATAATCTATTGAACACACACAACACAACAAACGTCAGGACGATGTGACAGTCAGAACTGTTTACATTCAACAGGTGGGCCTAATATTGGATTGTGCGCATGGGCAACGCTTAGTAGCTGAAGACGTGCGATCTGAAATATTCCCGGCCGGCAAAGCTGGGAAACGTAGCAAGTCATAGCACAGCTTATCTTACCTTAGCTTAGCATTCTGTGTGAATCACATTTAATTGTATGGCCCGCTATTTTTCTAAGCAGGTAGCGAGTCGCATCTTAACATAGCTTAGCATTCAGTGTCAAACGGCCTTAATATACGCAATAAATCAGATTTTTTATAAAGCTAATGGAAAATACTTCAGAAGGATAACATTAGATGAGACTACTAACATAACATCAATATTATACAGCAACGACATGACGAGCAAGTATTTATTAAGACTCACCACTGCCTTATTGACTAATGCTTATGCTGAACATTCAGTAATTTTTCCGCCTCTTAAAAGGAATACTGCTGTGAAGAAAAGGAATACGTAAAGTAAAAATAATAATGGAAGGAACTTTGTAATTTAAGGCAAACTGCTTTGGAATAGGAGCTTCTTGTGCGCTGGATGACATGTCTCTGACGCCCGTTTGCGCGTTTGGAAAGGTATAGTTGGAAAGATTTTACGGTGAACTGTGAACGCGGTGAATTCTGCATCGTTTATTTGAACAGGAGACATAGTCTGTTCACCAGAACTTCTAACGTCAAGTATTCTCTTGTATATAAGCGAAACGTAAACTGTCACGTTTTTGTTCAGAATTAGATTGCATCTAGTCTCGTCTCCCCATGCAAAGCGTGCGCTTCATAAAGGCAAGGCGGATAAGCTGGCTGGGACGTGTGGAGAGAATGCCACAGGAGAGAAACATGGTGGAAAGATAAATGGAAACATGAAAGGAATAAGAAGAAGGGGCAGACCCAGAAGGCGATGGATACATGAGGTAAAGGAAGACTTAAGAAAAATGGGCGTACAAAACTGAAGGAACGTTGCAACAGAGAGAGAGAGAGAGAGAGAGAGAGAGAGAGAGAGAGAGAGAGAGATAGAGAGAGAGAGAGAGAGAGAGAGAGAGAGAGAGAGAGAGAGAGAGAGAGAGAGAGAGAGAGAGAGAGTGAGAGAGAGAGAGAGTGAGAGAGAGTGAGAGAGTGAGTGAGAGAGAACTGGAGGTGAATGGTGGTGGAAGCCAAGAGTCATTCTGGCCTGTAGAGCTCCGGAATATTTAATGAAGTAAGAGTACGTATAGGCCTACGCTATGTTTTAGCGTTAAAAACATGTGAACGGAAGTAGATCAATGTCAAGGAACTTCCACATGAGGAGACTTAAAACCTACTACTGACGCTACAGGTATATAACTGGTAGTACTGTTAGTATGTATTCCTTGTGATGTGGCACGTTGGGCACGTTATCAATACATTTAAATAATGAATTTTTTAAATAAATTTTTACAGTTACTCGTTCATGTAAACTGATTTTTTAAATATCGTCGTTTAATACGCATTTAGCTGTTATTAATATTTCTGTTACACACGCAGAATAATGTTTGTTATTACTCGTGTTAGTTAACAGAAAACTAAATTGGCAAAACAAACAGTATTGTGCTACGTTCTGAAATCACAATTTACGTTTGTAAACAATGCGAGTAATTATAATGTAATGTCAGAGATTACCGTAATTCATGGAAATATTAAAGTTAAATAGTTTGAAAAACTTAAGGTACATGTCGTGTAGTTTGCTCAGTTCTATTGTCGATATAGTTCACTATGTTCAGTTCAATACAATCTGAAAAAAAAGTAAAGATGGTTGTTGAGGAAGAGGTGAATGAGTGGCCTAACGAGTGCAACATTTAGAGGAGAACTGAAACATAATTGTAAAAAATAGAGCAAAAATACTCTGAAATTGTAGGCAAAAGCTTTTATAGGAATACAGATTAAGAAAGAGGATAACACAATAAAAATCGGATTAAGAAACTTAAACGCGGAGTACAAAATAATTTCGTTATAGAAAAGCGTTATTAGATTCTAGACAAAACTGTAATAAAGGTAAGTTTAAGTGAGTACTTTGTAAACTTCATGTATAAACGTGTTTTAATTGTAAACTTAAAGCGAGAGTAATAGAATTCTTAAGTAACAGTCGTAATGCTAAGAAAAGTTACACGAGTCGGCGGAGGTTCGTTCGTCGTTCTTTCTCATTCGACGTGTATGAGATGGTACATTTAGTTGTACGTTATATTCATACTGATGCGTTGCGAAGTGTATCTGTTGATAACACCCAATAGATGTAGGTAGTTGTCATTTATTTCCAGTATCTAAAAGATACCTGTATAATATAGGTACAATGTCACATTTTCATATAGTTTTTATTACCGACTTTGTTTCACACTTTACCGTCACACACACACGCGCGCGCGCGCTAGCGGCTGGTATTTCTGGACCTAATTCCAGTAATTGTGATACTATCATCTCAAGAGAATATCTACGCAAGACACCTCTTATTGCAGAACTTTAAGGCGTGTTTCTTTATACATTGATTTTAGAGTTCTCTTGATTGTCCCACAGTATGATTGCAGCTTCTTCACCACATCATTGTTTGTAATGTAACACATTGTAGCTCTGATATTCAAAATTACTGACCTCTTCCAGAACAGTATCATCTAGAACAATTTTTGCTCGTATGGGATCAGCTCCATGGAAAGCCTTCACCTTAGTCTTCAATTTGGAGATGAGTAATCCGAAATCCTTGCAGACGCGACTCAGTGAGTGCACAGCCATCTGCAATCCGCCTTCCGAGTTCGACACGATAGCCTGATCATCAGCAAATAACAACGTGTCAGCTGAAAAGTTACGAATCAAAAAATCTTCTGGAAGGTTCATCTGCCAATTGTGTATGACTTATCTATGTATAACCTATTAATTTTTTAATCTACAGGAAGGGCCTGTAAAGTAGGCTGCAGGTAGAGTAAATTTCATGCACAATTACTAGGGACCGAACATTTTACTACTTGGTAAAATGACTGTTAAAACATTGAATTATGAACAATTGTTTTAAATAATTAATACTGTGTGGAATCTACTAAGTTTGTTATTGTTTGAATTAATGGACAAAACAAAACAAAGTAAATAAAAACTTATTTAAAAATACATAACTTATGTAGGCATACACAAATTTTGTTTTGAATTATTGTATTAAATAAACAATTGGAAACCTTTATTGTGTGTACTCCAACGCTGCATGAAAATTACACCAATTACACCAATTACAACAATTACACAAATGAATAACTGAACCAAAGAAAATTTTGAAAAGTTGGTTGGTTCATTATAATATGCATTGACAAACAAATTTAGCAACCGATAAAAGCTAATAATTTATTAAAACTACAATCTGATTAACAATTAACATAATGAATAACACATTATGAAACACACGTTATTCTCTGTTAGGTGTTTTTATATAAGCTCTCTGCAGTATTATTCATTATATTTGTTTCAATATTACTGACTTTATATAATAAAACTTGGGATTACCTGGTTAACATCATTGATGTCTTGGGCGCCAATTTGTAATAATGATTACAAATATATATATATATATATATATATATATTGTGTTGTAATTTTCTTTACTTACTGGTAGTGGTTTGAATGATTTACTTATTAAATGATTTTCTGGTTACTTCTTCTCCGGTTGGGTAATACAATTCACTAAGATTAATTATAAATTAAATAGGTTGGTCAGTTTATTGAAATAATTAGAATTATGCTCTGTGCTCACGGGTAGGTATCTAGGATGTTCTAAATTTCTTTTATTTTATTTTTTAATTACTTGAGATATTAAAAGTTTGTATTAATGATGATCTGTGAACTTTATCTAATCTATTCTCTTTATCTTATTTGAGTTCACTGACCTAGTTAACTCGTTTAAATAGCACGGTTTGTGCCAACATAAGTGCTGCCAACTTATTCTTCTGGAGTTGAAGTAAACACTAATGTTCAAAGTTGATTATAAAATGTTAATTATTATAATCTTTTAAAATTTTATTCTTCTACCATTAAAATGAAGAACATTTCTCATAATATGAATTAACCAGGCTTGTTGTATTGATAGCTCAACAGTTGGTAGCATGAGTTCAAAATTCTCAGAGATGTAGGCTATGTTTACGTTTTGAAATTATAACCCTTATGAGTTCTTTTGACCACAATAATTAACAAAAAATGCCTTTTTTGAAGAACAAAACATTACAATATAAAATTAAATATGATTTTATGAAACAATAACTTAAAATCTAAAGTGACGAACAGTTCGTAATTCAGACAGTGTCCGATGTGGGTGTTAACCTAGGTGGGCTAAGTTATTTAGTTAAACATTGAATACAAAAACTAAATACTATAGTTGCACATGAAATAATATTAATAGTGTTAGTGTTTATCTACAGTGATGATATAAACATAAGTTCACAAGTGTCTATTACAAATTACTATGGGATCGTGATCATTAATTATTAAGTTAGTTATAAATTCTCAAAATAAACACTATACTTGCCTTTTCTTTATATTTTCTTTATAATTCACTGTTATTAATTATTCACTGTAATGTCCTTTAATGATTAATACCACTTGACTACGCTTGACGTTCACTGTGGGGTTACATTCCCATTTGGAGGTTAGACTGGGGTTTGTTTACACTGCACATAACCTCAATCAAGATCAAGACTTTGGTGACAAGACTATTTACATTTTTTGTATCACAGAGGAGGCGTTCTTTACTGCATGATGACCGGCGAAAGACTGATGCTTTGCCGTTGCATTATGGGTTAATTCACCTGACCGGTGAAGGGTTCTGATTGGTAGAATTATTAAACATTTTCGTTTTTAATGACAAAAATTCCGTTTTCTGGTTGATGCTCATCAACAGACGCCAAGTTAAGCGTCCCTTTTTTGATCAAATATATTAAAAAATCTTAAAATTGACCTATCTTCCTTATGCTACTTACAGTTAAAAATATATGACTACCATTAATCAGCATTTTTTATGCTGATCATTTTGAGACCTTTTAAGGCATGGTTCTGTTCAGTAATAAATAAAATAACAATTTTCACAGATTGATTTAGTCTAGTATTCTCTATAAAATATTAATTTTTCTGTTCCATTATTTAATTCTTAGTTGTATAACTGGTTTTATTTTAACATTATATGGTTTAACAACAGTGATAATAATTATAAACATCAATTTATTATAAAAACTTAGTATTGCCATCTAGGCCTAATCATGTCCATGCTCATTGGAAACTTAATTTTTTCTCAAACTAAAATTACTTAATACTACTACAGAGTAACAACTCTTAATTATCACTTATGATCTACTTGAACGTTTACAATATATTTTATACTTCACTACAAGCTTTTTTCCTTGTACTGTCCATTATAAACTTCTACATTAGTTGTATGAAGTGTTTGTCAAAGCTGACAGCTTATTATTTACATTATGCCTGGTCAATTCTTGACATTTCTCATTATTACCTTCGTACTCTACTAACATACATTCTTTTATAATCTGTACTATATCATTTAACAGGTTTTATTTACATAAATTGTTATCATTTTTCCTACCCAGGGCATGTAGGCTTTTGTCTGATCAGTTTCATACTACTGTATTTACATTATTACTTAGTTCCTAAACATCAATATTTAATTATACTTGTCTTATTTATTATTCTGTTTGTTGTTCATACCTTTTATCATGAAACAATTTATCTTACTTTCTTCTTTATTTCTTTGTCTTGTTTTAACCTAGACATATGGTGCATAACCTAACTTTCATTATAACACTTTTAAATAAAATTAAAACTGTTATTATTCACTTATTTTATAGTAATCATCCTCTGAATGGTTTTAGTGACTTGATTCACACTCAGATATGATTATTCTCTGACTATTTATTTCTTTTAGTTCAAATGTTATCTAGTTTATAAATTTTCCTGATTGGTAAACCATTTAAATTCTGCTGTATAGGCTTTCACCTATTTTTTACAACATTACTTATGCAGTTTACTAGAGTTATTTATTATTTAGTTCTAGATAATCATATTTGGTATTTTGGTCTTTTTATTTTATTTCATGTTCATCTCAACTTTACTGTTTAACACATATTTTTACATTATACAGGTTCCTTACTTAATTATTATTCTGTTCTTCATTATTAGGATAAGACAATTATTTAGGTTAGGGTATATTCTTTATGTAGAGGGAAACATCACGTTACAATATGAAACAATTTTAGCAGGTAACTGAAATTAGAAAATAAGCAGATAATTAGAAAAACTAATTGAATGGGTGAGAAGAAGAAGGAAAAGATTCCACATTTTGTCCAAATTTAACCGAGATAGTCATTTTGTTTAGAAACTGTAAATGCATCAGTTAGTGTATAGAAAGAAAACATTTCTTTATTTTTAATGTAGTTATCAACAGATTAAAAATTTGTGTTAGAGCAAGAAGGAAAACATTCTTGAAATGTGTTCATTCTTACTCTCAATGTGTAATTAACTGTACTGTATACTCCTACAGAGTGCGCTGCTGTTGTTCATGTTGCAGTCATTTTGATTGGTCAGTTTTAAAGTTTGTTTCTTTGCAAGAAATTTTTTATGTGTTAATTTACTTTAAAATCAGCTTGAATTTTCACACGGATGTGAAATTGTCTGAATCTGAATATGGAAGTCCGATAAAGAAAAGAAGAGGATGTGGTAATATAAAAGAACTGACGAAATGAGGTTGGCTTAAAGGAGAAGAGTTTATTACTACTGAAGGCAGGTTAGTGGAGTAAAACGACCTGAATGTGAGTATAGAAAGATATGTACTGGGATATATATACTTCTAATAACAGAAGAAATATTACTAATGCAGTATGCAATGTTAAAAGAAAAAATGAACAACAAACGTGTTTACAGATGGTCTAACTATAAACGGGTGGTTTCAAATAATAAACAACTACTTTCCAATTCGCGGTAATAGCTTTCTTCCTTGCGACCGAAACATTGCAGTTATTCTTCGGCACGACCAGATTTACACGCCATTTGAGTATTATGAGATGATGAGAAGTTCTAAAACAAGAGAGCCATTATTCAAAGTAAGACTATTGGAAAATCAGGAAATATTAAATTTTAAAGAGTGGTGGCCCAAATTTTTCAAAAGACGTACTAAAAGCTTCTAGGGTAGAGATTTGTTTAACATAAGGAAATACTGACAATTCATCTACAAGGAAGAACAATAGGGAATTGTGCTAGCACATGAGTTTATTGAAGTATTCACAGTGAAGTGTTCAAGCTTAACAAGGGGGTGACATTTTACTTCCTGTTAGCAATGTTTATGATAGGAAAGTTCTTATAAATGGCAAGAAGATACAAATGTGGCTAAAAATCCTACAGTATATGCCAGATGAACATAAAGAATTTTATAGGAATATTATGTCTTGGTCTACATCAAATACACATGAAGACTAATAAGTGATTAAGATGCTATTAATAATGGAAAACAAAAACATTAGTTACATTTACTCTTTATATTTTTGTTTCTTTTTATAATGATATACGAAGTGATTAAAATTTTTACTAACTGAGAATAGAAAGACACTGGTTATTTTTAGTTCTTGTATATATTTGTTTTCTAATATGCAAAACATAAAAAGATTACTATGAACCTAAACAATTGAATGAACAACTGTAAAAAGTAAATAAATATTGAATTATGATATTTTAACATGTTATCTGTAATCGTTTGGAACTGAGATCAAAAAGAAAAAGATTCCACAAACTTTACTGTCATATAACGGTTTACTTGTTAAAATTATAATAATATTGTAACTTGGGGCCTTAATTATAGTTTTATTGAGTAACTTTATAATTAGAAGTTTTTCCATACAGTCAATCATTTAGCCACAAATCAGTTTTTATCGTTTTCTAAAAATAATATGAGCAATGTTTTCCTTCTTCTTTTCACCATTCAATTGTATTTAAAACAGCATTATGAAAAGAGCAATTCATATCTCTAGACGCGAACAAATTATATTGATTCATGCCAATTAATGTTTGATTTGATTCACGAATGATATTCTCACGATATTTGTGAGCCTAGTTATCCTAATTTACCTTAATTTATGATTTTCCTAAATTCTGGATATTGTGTAGAAAAAATCGAGCTGAAACGACGCATGTAAGTAATAAAATCTGACGCACGAACATAATTTCAAGTGCTTGTAGTTATTTGGTTAAGTATACAAATGTAGTAGCAGAAAGACTACCTTTAAGTGTATATCTTAATGGTAACCAACATCTAAACTTCAGGTCAAACGTTTATGTTTTTCTATTAAAAATTTAATTTATTATCCTACTTTTATTGCCGCAGCCTGTCCCTTACTGCCATTAAAAGTGCTGTTCTCATGACGGAGAACTCTTCTGGTATACATAGATTTATGCATTTTAATGTCTTGTGGGTCGCATGCGTTGTTTCATAACCTACTTTTATCAACAGTGTAATTTCCATTATAAAGAAGCGTGAGGAATTTTTTTTTGAAAAATATTACTGGCGTACATGTAAATTGGAATTTGTATAGATGAGATAAGAGAAGACGTGTAATTAGAGTTTTTTGTCAAGGGTTGATAATATATGCATAGAGTACTCGCGGTAACAAGGTTTAGTTAAAACGTTCGAGATGACTGATTTTACGACATTACAGGAAAAATTTAGGTGAAAGCAAATGTCGCCATTCTGTCTTGCTGACGTACGATGTGCGGGAATAATCAGGCCTTTGTGGAGTCGTCATTTTCCCATTGTTTACGAGAACGGAAAACTAATCACATTGTTTACCAAACTTTATGTAGTCCTTTACGCCGATTCTGAAGTAAAATACAAATTCCAAAGACGACTTGAAACATTATATTATATTATATAATTTTAGTATACGTATAGTACTCATTTACTTCAACAATAGAACATTTTCATAATAAAATATCAAACAGTAAAACAATTTTTTGCAGGATTATGGAAAATATTTTAAAAGGGTTTGCAGGAAACTAAACTATCTGAACCTGTAGGATTCTTACTCACCAAAAACAACACATTTTTATCTTTTTGACGCAGAAAATTTAACCTGTAACCGATCTTGCTACAGAATGGTTCTGTTTCCTGCATAAAGACATATGATTACCCTTTGGATTTACCTTATTTTACATAATAATAATAATACCAACAAAAATATGGGGTATGGTAAGATTACAATGACTGTATTGATTGATATCTATAAACAGTGGAATTAATAATTAAACACCAGAGAAATCGATACTCATAAATCTTATAAACGGTTTTCTAAACCAATGGCACTTGTATGATAAAAGACCTCCTTATATTACAGTAAAAGATCTCCAGTACGCACTATTACGACAAATAATAACGGTCACCAAGTTAAATAATTACAGCAGGCTACAATAAATAAACAGTTAAACATCTGATCCTCTTAAAACACTTCTCATCGCTTGGATTATCAGAAATCACAACCCAAATCTGACATCCGTTCCAGAATACGTACTATCCAGCCAATGTGAATTCGACAAGAAAGTTCTACGATGTTCCATGTCAGTCGGCCAGGGCCGCGTAATTTCCTTCGTCAGCTGGTTTCACTAGAACATTTGTGGTGTCACCTTGTCAATCCGTGGCAAGCGTCATGTACGCTGTTATCTGTGGCACATTGGGGTTACAATAATACTATTAAATAATGATAATGATAATGATAATAATAGTAGGTAAAAATTATGGTGAATAAGAAAATGAGAATAACGAGAAGTATAGAAAGGTTATACTTGCGGATGTTCACTTCTTTCCTATGCCTATGTGTATGTCCTCCGTTTTTGATACACCATATTCAAACATATTTTCATCTATATTTAAATTAAATGCGATAATGAAAATCTTCTGGTGCAAATATTTTGTACTAAGACTGTTAGAAGTGGTATTATCTTCATAAAAACTTGTTTTTATTTTATTGGTTTGTAATTATTTGTTACTAGCTGTTGTCCGCGGCTTCGCACACAAATATTTGACTTTTAATAAGTTTTTAATATAATTTTTATTGTCTATGTCTACAGCCTATGACGTTCTGTCAGCTCGTATAACAATTTTGTACTCATTAGTTAAATTTTCTCCAAAGCTGTTTTGAACACTTGTACTAAATTATTATGTTGGTGATTTGGGGACAATCCTTTGGGGATTTAAAAGTACCCATTTATAAAGTCTTTGGAGATATTTATAAAGCACCCGTTAACTCAAAAACGTTAGGTTCTTTATTTTAAGTGTTACTGTGTTATAATCATTGTATATCACATTAAACGATATGTTTTTCTCAACGTTATATATTTCAGCAGTAAATTAAAAGCCAAAACAGTTGTCACCTAACCTCACAAATGAAAACAACAGTATTTTCGCTTTGCATTAAGAAATAGGACAATTTACAATGAGTACACTTTTTTCTACATCGTAATATATTGATACAGTCGCATATTAAAAACATCAAAAATGTACTGCAGGAACGAATAAAGGTACAGTTCCAAGGCCGGTAGATCATTAAACAAACCCATCAAGAATTGTAGGAACGGTTCATAGCCACCATGGGGCATGATTTCTATGGTAGATAGACTATGGCATACACAGTCATGAAACATTGAATATCATAAAAGAGTTTAGATGATTAATATGACTGGTGAAGAAGAATGAACAAACTATTATAGGAAGTTATATTTTGGTAGCGCAATAGAAAGTGAAAAGAGACGTATAAATTAAACCAAATAAAAAAGGTAAGTAAGTAAGGTAAGTAAGCAATAGAAGAACTTAAGCAATGAGTAGAATGAAAAACAGAAAGGCACCAAGATTTAGCTGAATAAATGCTGGGTTAACAAAATACGGTGGCAGAGTACTGAATTTCCGAATTTGAATTTTCTAAATATCGTGTGTTCCAGATGGACAAACGTGATGTCATTTGAATACACACAAACAATTACAGTCACAAGCAATTACAGAGAACAGACACAAACAATTACAGAGACGGATGATCGACCTAAAATACAAAGGAAATACAAGAATTCTCAATCAAAGATTAAGAGTTACTACGGATGCATACGTCATACGTCTCGAAAACCAAATGGGCTTTAGGAAGGATAGATCAACTGTGGATGCATTTTACTTCCATGTTCCATAAGGAAATGGAAGTATGGTGATGGGGAAAAAAATCGTGTTCGAGATAACGGCTGATTCTGATTGTACTACCCTCAAAACATGAAGAAAAGTCATTTGTCGAAAAGTGTGTTGTGTGTGTGTGTGTGTGTGTGTCTGTCTGTCTATGTGTTGAATTTTTTCTATGGCAAACGATAACAGCCGCAAATTCAAACAGATTCAAATAATGTTTTGCAAACAGTCGTGAATTGTAGAGTTCTCAAGACCTATTGTTTTTGGTGAAGATCGGTTAAGGGAAAGGGGTAGTTTACCTGCAAAGTTTTTTGTTTTAACAAGGGTAATTTTTTTATGACGAATGATAACTGCCGCATATTAAAAGAGAATCAAATAATTTTTGCATACATTCCTGAAGTTTTAAGTACTCAATGTTTGTTGATTTTGGTAAAGATCGGTTAAGGGAAAGGGGTAGTTTATCTGCAACATTTTATGTTTTAACAACGGTAAATTTTTCTATGACGAACGATAACTGCCGCACATTCAAACAGAATCAAATATTGTTTTGCATACGTTCCTGAATTGTGAAGGTCTCAAGGCTTATTGATTTTGGTGAATATCAGTTAAGATAAAGGGGTAGTTTACCTGCAACGTTTTATGTGATAACAAGGGTAATTGTTTTCTATGACAAACGATAACTGCCGTAAATTCAAACATAATCAAATAATTTTTTACATACATCCCTAAATTGTAGAGAACTCTAGGACTGTTGATTTTGGTGAAGATCGGTTAAGGGAAAGGGGTAGTTTACATGTAACATTTTATGTTCTAACAAGAGAAATTTGTTCATGACGAACGATAACTACCGTAAATTCAAACAGAATCAAATAATGTTTTACATATGTGCCTGAGTTGTAGAGAACTCAAGGCCTATTGATTTTGGTAAAGATCGCTTATGGGGAAAAGGTAGTTTACCAGAAACATTTTTTGTTGTAACAAGATTAAAGTACTTAATTTTGATAAATAAAGTATCCTGATAAGATCTTAATAATCCTCTGTAGAAACGTAGATGAAATATCTATAAATGAAGAGGCTAGTTGAACGGGGTGGGGTAATTTTCTATAAATGAAAATTATATTTGAAGGGGGAGGGGATAATTATATATATATGTACTACGTTATCGGCAACAAAGAAGTAGTTTGTTGTTAAAATTTCTTCCCGGCCTGTTTGGCCATAGACCAATGTTTTATGCAAAACCAGATGTTTCGGCAGTGCCATCGACTTCCATCATCAGTGAAAATCGAGTGCGAAACGTGAGGTGGTATACGTTAGTGACCACAGTACTGTAGTTAAGGCTGAAGCAGTAAGTAGAAAGAAGTAGTTTCTATGGAAATATTTCATTTCGAAAATGATTTCAAATATAAATCTTAGAACATGGGAGTCATGTATGGTTCTCCATACCGATATTTTGTATTAAAATAGGTAGTAGAGAAAAGGTGGGAACATAACAAGGAATGAATATCGCTTTGGTTGATCTGGAAAAAACGTTTGATTATGTAGACCGTCAAACGTTATGGATTATTGTGGATAGAAGAGGATATATATACGATGTATTGTGTGCGTGAAAATGTAAAGGAACCCCGGGAATGCAGCTTAACAAATCAATTTGTGTGAGTTCCCAGTTATATACAAATATTTATTATTCAAGAAAGTAAGGATGATTAACAAAGATCCATGATTCAGTTACAATAGGTCGTAAGAGAGTGCTCACTGGCTTAATACTAAAACCATGGCTTTTAAAGGTAGAACTAAGTATGGCATTCAGTGAGAACTAAGGTAGCTATAAAGAACAGTACATTTAAACAAGTGAGCCCTTTAAAAAACGCAAAGTAAGCTACGAGTCTGAAGCTAATATAAAGACAAGATAAATAAATTTAGGAATGTTTGAGAAAGGATTCATAAAAATCATAGAAATAAAACAAGACAGCTAAAGAATTAATTTTTATAAGACAACTGCAATACCTACATTGACATATGCGATTGTGGTGTAGGTCATGACGGAAAAGGAATGCGGCAAGATTCAGAGTGCTGAAATGCAGTTTCTTCAAAGTACTTTGAACTATACATCGTAAAATAAAAGAAATAATGAGGACATAAGAGCAGAACTTAAAGATTAATAAGTACAATTATTTTAACTTATAGAAGACAATGGTGTAAAGAAAAAATTGGAAGAAGGTAGTCCAACACACCAAGTCAGTTATTGAAGACGCACTGAAAAATGAAGGTATAATGGAACAGAAGGTGGAAGATTTTATAAATTCTGTGAATT
The DNA here is from genome assembly GCA_034769895.1 of Magicicada septendecula. Taxonomy (NCBI): domain Eukaryota; kingdom Metazoa; phylum Arthropoda; class Insecta; order Hemiptera; family Cicadidae; genus Magicicada; species Magicicada septendecula. Next base: position 465,372,585 of record CM068369.1, read on the forward strand.
GTTGTAGTGACAGTGAATCAGTTGAATCTGAAGACAGTGATTCTACATTAAGTGGAGTTCATCTATTACAAACGTAAGTTTTTTTTGTTTAATGTAAAAGTAATTTTACATTGTAATACAAAAATATTTAATTTAATTTTTACCGGTAACTAAACAAAAATTAACAAACGAAATATTATAGTTCAATATTATAATTTCTATCAATTATAAATTATTATTTCACTATATATAGGTAGTTTCATTTATGAAGACTTCGCAAATATTTATACTTGCTTAATAACAAATTTTCTGTATTTATTAAGTTAGTGGTACAATAACAGAGTAATTATTTATCACGTTTTTCGAATAAACTATCATGATATTAAATCCATACCAAAATCTAAGTAAGGTCTCAAATTACCAGAGTTGGACTTAACTGGAATTCGCGTAACACGAGTCATTTCATTTCACCAAAAAAAAGGTTTTTTAAGCAATTGTAAACAGATTAGTGTGCACTAAATTAAGATAATGTACAGTATAATACGTATATATGTTATAGCAACCATAGACTAAAAAATAATCGTATTCACCACGCTATAAGCTACGCGACTTCATTACAGAAGCATCTCTGGATGTCTTTTTGTAATTATTTATCACTTAACTGTTATTTAAAGTAAACTGTTATGTTTTGAAAAGCCATATTAAATGACCCTGCGCGTGAATGTGTTTTAAGTTGTTTGTATGTGAATCATTGTTTCGTGTTTATCCACTTGTAGAAACCACGTTTTCAGAGTGTGGCAACGTTGTTTCCGTTTCATTTCAAGTGTCAATACCAAACTAGTAGACGTGGTCACTCCAGCTCCTTTGGATCCCCCACACCTCTTTGTCCTTACGGCTTATAATTCCACAGTTGTTTAGGAATAAGGGGAAAATTATCAACAATAAGTGAGAACGTTGAATTATTGTCTGATCTGGAAAATGGAGCAATTTTAAACAAGTTATAATGGAGTCAAAACAATACAAACGAATTTGGGTAATTATGCAATACGCAGTAATTGCAATCGATTAACATCAAATAATCTATACTCTGTTCTTCGGACATGTTTTACCAAAGACTGTAGATACCAAGGTTATTCTACTATAGAGTAAGATACGTTAACAAAGAAATTTTCTACATAGGCTATATTTGTTGAATCCACAACAAACGAATTGGAATGTACTGCTGATTAGACGTCAAGCTTAGTAGCTGTCGCGTTTGAACGAGACAGCTTTCCAAAAATTGAACGTCTCTGTGAACGCCTAATACTACAGATGTTGCCATACGGCAAAGGGTCATTAAAACGACTGTCGATTAGAGCTATGCGAGTTTGTCCGCGTCTGTCTTATCGTTTTACGTAAATGTAAGCAGTTATGTATTATTTTTTTGCTTAAACGTCATGTCTTAATACGTTCGCAATAACAACGAACACTACACTCAGCTTACTGCATATATTTTGTAATTTCGACCAAAACCTGACAATTTGCGTTAATCACGAGATACTACTGTACGGTGAATGTTACATTAGTTCGCCAGTCTGCCGTAACGTGGCGTTGACGTTACTTGTGTATATGACACGACCCCTAGCGCGCTTTAGCGGCAGATGCTGGAAAGTACTGCAGAAATAAAGTAGACGAATTCGACCATTTGCAAAGCAGGAGAACAAACTATCCTAGTTTTTTACGCAGACTTATAATTATTATTCTAAGTTTTGACAAGCATTCGTTAATAACACTGCCATACAAAAAAAATTACAGGCATTGCACAAATGCAATGCACAGAGAAGGGCATTGAAAATGCTTCAATAAATCTAAAAAAAATATATATTTATGTTCATTCCCCAATCAATGAATTCATTCTTCATTCACCAATCAATGAATTCATTCTTCATTTACCAATGTACAGATTATAAGTTAAATGTAGTCGCATTCATAAGCGACGTTTTATATGTGTACTACGTTATTGACAACAAAGAAGTATTATCTATGGAAACTCACTGGTTCCCATTATCGATCACGCACCAGCGATCGGCCGCAAATGTGCGAAACATCCTTATAAAGATTTTCAACGTTAAAAAAAACTTTTTCTATAACAGAAATGAAAGACGGTGATTTTACCTTATTTAAAGGTACAGTAATTTGAATTACCCCTGAGTTCAAAAATTAAATGAATATAGCTCTAACAGGTACGTAGAGTTTTTTAACATGATAATGTTTTTAGGTTGGGGGTCATTCCACAAAAATCGTCATCGAAAAACGTGACGCTTCCACACTTTCGATTCCCCACAGTCTATAAATTTGATATGTAAACGCATCAAGACAGAAATAATCGCTGCTGACATTGAGTTTAGCAAACGTTTTAGTGAGAATAAATTTGGTTTTACATGCTCTGTTTGTGATCGTCTGTGGTTTGGAAATGATTTACGTAATCCACCAAACGTAATCCACATTATACGTTTCAAAAGCCTAAAAACTTGATCATGCTTCGATGTTTCGGTTTCGTCGAAATTCTTTGAATGCTTAGGTGCATAATAAATATTTAATAATAATTGTGAAGTAATTTATAGTGTACTTGTTTACTATTTAAAAATTGTTTATCTCTTTTTTACTTCCATGTTCTTTAAGGAAATGGAAGTATGGTGATGGCAAAAAAAATCGTGTTCGAGATTATTGCAGAATATGATTGTACTACACTTAAAACATGAAAAAAAGTCATTTTTCGAAAAGTGTCTGTGTGTGTGTCTGTGTGTCTGTCTGTAGATTTTTTTTCTATGGCAAACGATAACAGCCGCAAATTCGAACAGAATCAAATAATTTTTTGCATACAGCCCTGATTTATAGAGTACTCGCGACCTATTGTTTTTGGTGAAGATCGGTTGAGGGAAAGGGGTAGTTTACCTGCAACGGTTTTTTTTTATCAAGGGTAATTACTTCCATATTCCTTAAGGAATGGAAGTATGGTGATGGCAAAAAAAATCGTGTTTGAGATTATTGCAGATTCTGATTCTACTACACTCAAAACATGAAAAAAAGTCGTTTTCCGAAAAGTGTCTGTGTGTGTGTCTGTCTGTCTGTCTGTCTGTCTGTCTGTGTGTCTGTAGATTTTTTTTCTATGGCAAACGATAACTGCCGCAAATTCAAACAGAATCAAATAATTTTTTGCATACAGCCCTGATTTCTAGAGTACTCACGACCTATTGTTTTTGGTGAAGATCGGTTGTGGGAAGGGGTAGTTTACCTGCAACGGTTTTTTTTATAAAGGGAAATTTTTTTTTTGGCAAACGATAACAGCCGCAAATTCAAACAGAATTAAATAATGTTACGTATACAGCCCTGAATTGTAGAGTTCTCAAGACCTATTGTTTTTTGGTGAAGATCGGTTAAGGGAAAGGGGTAGTTTACCTGTAACGTTTTATGTCTTAACAAGGGTATTTCCTATGGCAAACGATAACAGCCGCAAATTCAATCAGAATCAAAAGATTATTTGCATACAACCCTAAATTGTAGAGTTCGCAAGACCTTTAGTTTTTGGTGAAGATCGGTTGAGGGAAAGGGGTAGTTTACCTGCAACGTTTTTTTAACAAGGGTATTTTCTATGGCAAACGATAACAGCCGCAAATTCAAACAGAATCAAATAATGTTTTGCAACGTTTTATGTTTTATCAAGGGTATTTTTTTTGACGAACGATAACTGCCGTACATTAAAACAGAATCAACTACTCTTCTGCATACCTATTTGAATTATACAGAACTCAAGGTCTGTTGATTTTGATGAAGATCGGTTAAGGGAAAGGGGTAGTTTACCTGCAACGTTGTATGTTTTATCAAGGTTATTTTTTCTATGATGAACGATAACTGCCGTAAATTCAAAGAGAACCAACTAATGTTTTGCATATAGCCCTGAATTGTAGAGGTCTCAAGACCTATTGTTTTTGGTGAAGATCGGTTAATGGAATAGGGTAGTTTACCAGCAACGTTTTATGTTTTATCAAGGGTGTTTTCTATGGCAAACGACAACCGCTGCAAATTCAAACGGAATCAAATAATTGTTTGCATACAGGCCTGAATTGTAGAGTACCTAAGATCTTTCGTTTTTGGTGAAGATCGGCTAAGGGAAAGGGGTAGTTTACCTGCAACGGTTTTTTGTCAAGGGTAATTTTTTTCTATAGTAAACGATAACAGCCGCAAATTCAAACAGAATCAAATGATGTTTTGCATACAGCCCTGTATTGTAGATTTCTCAATATGTATTGGTGTTGGTGAAGATCGGTTAAGGGAAAGGGGTAGTTTACCAGCAACATTTTATGTTTTAACAAGGGTAATTTTTTATATGACGAACGATAACTGCCGTAAATTCAAACAGAATCAACTAGGTTTTTGCATACCTTTTTGAACTAAAGAGAACTCAAGGTCTGTTGATTTTGTTGAAGATCGGTTAAGGGAAGGGGTAGTTTATCAGCAACGTTTTATGTTTTAAAAAGGGTAATTTTTTATGACGAACGATAACTGCCGAAAATTCTAGGAGAATCAAATAATTTTTTGCACCCCCTGAGTTGCAGAGAGCTCAAGGTCTATTGATTTTGGTGAAGATCGGTTAAGGGAAAGGGGTAGTTTACCTGCAACATTTTATGTTGTAACAAGAGAAATGTTTCCATGACGAACGATAACTGCCACACATTCAAACAGAATCAAATATTTTTTTGCATGCTTCCCTGAATTGTAGAGGACGGAAGGTCTGTTGATTTTGGAGAAGATCGGTTAAGAGAAAGGGGTAGTTTACCTGAAACATTCTATGATTTAACAAGAGTAAAGTACTTAATTTTTATAAATAAAGTATCCTGATAAAAAGCTCATAGTAATCCACAGTAGAAACGTAGATGAAATATCTATAAATGAAGAAGTTAGGTGAACGGCGTGGGGGTAATTTTCTATTATTAAAAATTATAGTTGAAGGTGGAGGGGAGAATTTTTTATATGTGTACTACGTTATCGGCAACAAAGAAGTAGTTTTTTGTTAAAATTGCTTCCCGGGCTCTTTAGCCGCAGTCCAATGTTTTCTGGAAAACCAGACTTTTCGGCAGTGCCATCGACTGCCATCATCGGTGAAAATCGAGTGCGAGAACGTGAGGTGATATACGTTAGTGACCACAGTACTGTGGTTAATGCTGAAGCAATAAGTAGAAAGACGTAGTTTCTATGGAAATATTTCATTTCGAATATGATTTTAAATATAAATCTTAGAACATGGAAGTCATGTATGGTTCTCCATACCGATATTTTTACTTCCATATTCCTTAAGGAATTGAAGTATGGTGATGGCAAAAAAATCGTGTTCGAGATTATTGCAGATTCTGATTCTACTACACTCAAAACATGAAAAAAAGTCGTTTTCCGAAAAGTGTCTGTGTGTCTATCTGTCTGTCTGTCTGTCTGTGTGTGTCTGTAGATTTTTTTTCTATGGCAAACGATAACAGCCGCAAATTCAAACAGAATCAAATAATTTTTTGCATACTGCCCTGATTTGTAGAGTACTCGCGACCTATTGTTTTTGGTGAAGATCGGTTGAGGGAAAGGGGTAGTTTACCGGCAACGGTTTTTTTTATCAAGGGTATTTTTGTTTGTTTGGCAAACGATAACAGCCGCAAATTCAAACAGAATCAAATAATGTTTCGCATACAGTCCTAAATTGTAGAGTTCTCACGATCTGTTGATTTTGGTAAAGATCGGTTAAGGGAAAGGGGTAGTTTACCTGTACCGTTTTATGTTTTAACAATGGTATTTACTATGGCAAACGATAACAGCCGCAAATTCAAACATAATCAAATAATGTTTTGCATACTGCCCTAAATTGTAGAGTTCTCAAGACCTTTTGTTTTTGGTGAAGATCGGTTAAGGGAAAGGGGTAGTTTACCTGCAACATTTTATGTTTTTAAGGGTATTTTCTATGGCAAACGATAAGAGCCGCAAATTCAAACAGAATCAAATACGTTTTCGCATACAGCCCTGATTTCTTGAGTACTAAAGACCTGTTGTTTTTGGTGAAGATCGTTTAAGGGAAAGAGGTAGTTTACCAGCCACGTTTTTTGTTTTATCAGCGGTATTTTTTATGGCAAACGATAACAGCTTCAAATTCACACAAAATCATATAATATTTTGCATACAACCCTAAATTGTAGAGTTCTCAAGATCTGTCGTTTTTGGTGAAGATCGGTTAAGGGAAAGGGGTAGTTTACCTGCAACGGTTTTTTATCAAGGGTAATTTTTGTTTGGCAAACGATAACAGCCGCAAATTCAAACATAATTAAATAATGTTTCGTATACAGCCCTGAATTGTAGAGTTCTCAAGACCTGTTGTTTTTGGTGAAGATCGGTTAAGGGGAAGGGGTAGTTTACCTGCAACGTTTTTTTATCAAGCGTATTTTCTATGGCAAACGATAACTGCCGCAAATTCAAACAGAATCAAATAATTTTTTGCATACGTCCCTGAATTGTAGAGGTCTCAAGGACTTTCGATTTTGGTGAAGATCGGTTAAGGGGAAGGGGTAGTTTACCAGCAACCTTTTACGTTTTAACAAGAGTAAAGTACTTGAAAATTTATTTAAACTTTTTCAAACAATGGTAATTGTTAAAAATAAAATAATTTTGTTGCCAGGCAATAAAATTAAAATTTTTTCATTTTAATGTAAATCATGTATAAGAGAAAATATATCGCGCTTGGCAGGCGATATTAAGATTTAAATATAAATCATAGAATATGGAAGTCATGTATAGTTCTCCATACCGATATTTTTGTTATGGGATGGAGAAATTCAATAAAAATTCATTTTTACTTCCATATTCCTTAAGGAATGGAAGTATGGTGATGGCAAAAAAAATCGTGTTCGTGATTATTGCAGATTCTGATTCTACTACACTCAAAACATGAAAAAAAGTCGTTTTCCGAAAAGTGTCTGTGTGTGTCTGTGTGTGTCTGTAGATTTTTTTTTATGGCAAACGATAACTGCCGCAAATTCAAACAGAATCAAATAATTTTTTTGCATACAGCCCTGATTTGTAGAGTACTCACGACTTGTTGTTTTTGGTGAAGATCGGTTGAGGGAAAGGGGTAGTTTACCTGCAACGGTTTTTTTTTATCAAGGGAATTTTTTTTTTTTGCCAAACGATAACAGCCGCAAATTCAAACAGAATCAAATAATGTTTCGCATACAGCCCTAAATTGTAGAGTTCTCAAGACCTGTTGTTTTTGGTGAAGATCGGTTAAGGGAAAGGGGTAGTTTACCTGTAACGTTTTATGTTTTAACAAGGGTATTTCCTATGGCAAACGATAACAGCCGCAAATTCAAACAGAATCAAAAGATTATTTGCATACAGCCATAAATTGTAGAGTTCGCAAGACCTTTAGTTTTTGGTGAAGATCGGTTAAGGGAAAGGGGTAGTTTACGTACAACGTTTTTTTAACAAGGGTATTTTCTATGGCAAACGATAACAGCCGAAAATTCAAACAGAATCATATAATTTTCTGCATACAGCCCTAATTTGTAGAGTACTCAAGATCTATTGTTTTTGGTAAAGAGCGGTTGAGGGAAAGGGGTAGTTTACCTGCAACGTTTTACGTTTTAACAAGAGTAAAGTACTTGAAAATTCATTTAAACTTTTTCAAACAATGGTAATTGTTGAAAATAAAATAATTTTGTTGCCAGGCAATAAAATTATAATTTTTTCATTTTAATGTAAATTATGTATATATTAGAAAATATATCGTGCTTGGCAGGCAAGCATATTTCAGATTACAAATCTTAGAATATGGAAGTCATGTATGGTTCTCCATACCGATATTTTGATTAAACATGTATTTGACAATCTTACGTTTCCCAAACTAATACAATGGAAACATACGTAATTGTACTTCTTAATGGAAGCCCAACATTTATAGAAAATAAAAAGTCAAATCAACTGCCAATTGTAGTAAATATAGCTTGGATGGATTGTTTAATTTTTTCTCTTGTGTTCGGTTTTATCTTCTCTCGTAAAAAACCAGCAATAGTCACCCATCGTAGCAGAATCCCTGGTATCGAGTTTAATGGTTTTTGTGTCTTGATGGAATCTCTCTCCCTGTTCATCATTCACTGCACCATGATTTTGTAGGAAAAAATCAATGTTAGAATGCAAAAAATACATTTCAAAGACATGCAACAGCCTAACCTGTTATATTTTGTTAACAGTCGTCTAACTAGAATATTATATTTTTTTTTTAATTTCTAGAAACCCCTGAACTACGTTTACAAACGACTTCAAAGCCGCTACCTCTTTTGGCGTTAGTTTGCCTTCAAACTCATGATTTCTCTTAACTTTCCTCATTTGTAGTCCTACAATACACTGTGGTCACGTAGAAACTGGAAGCCATCGCCATTCTTGTCCATAGCCTTTACAAAGTACTTCATGCAGAGGTGGAAGAAGTACTTTCTGTAGATCAACAAGTGGCATGTTCTCGACGTTGGCAGTTCCAGGTTTGAATGCTGCACTTTTTGGCCAAATGTTTCTCATATAACGATGTTTATTAGCCCTGATGTCCCAGAGAGGAAACAACAGTACTTAGTTAAACCACCTTGTAGACACAACAACATAGTTATTGCCTTCATGCCACTACAGATTTTCCAGTTGAAAACCTTATATCTTATTGAATTTAAGATGATAATCATGTTGTCATAAGTTTCCTTCATGGAAACTGAGTGAGCAAGTGGTATTGATATAACTTTATTTCAATTTTGTAGTAAAACTACTTTTAAGTTGTATTTGAATGAGTCAATGAACAAACGTCATTCCTCAGGACTATGTTTTATTCCCAATTCGTTCATCAGACCGTCAATATTAAACCGGGCCTTCTATTTTAAATAACTGTGGCAGTTTTTCATTCCTTCTTCTAAAGGTTGTTATATTCATATCCCTAGCCAAAAGATTCCACTCCTGTAGCCCAGAGCCTGAAAGCTCAGCTTGCTGTTAGGATATAGTTAAGTCTCGGACTAAATCATTTAGTTCCTGCTGTTTTATCAGGAGTAGTTCACTTGATGTTCCTGGTTCAAATATCAAATCAATGCTTTCTTCTAAATTAGCTTTTTTTTCAGTGCATTTTTCTCACTACTTCTCACATCAGGCATTTAAAAAATTCCACAATTGATTGGAGGTTCAGATATTGTAGTTTTGGATATTTTCACTACTGCTATAATATGCTACTTCCATTAACAAAAAATGTGACGTGCTATGAGTTATATAACAGCATAACTGTTAATGGGGAGCAAAATGAAAAAGAAAAATTTTGTAAATGTTATTAAAATTGTGTAGACCAGTGTTATAATAAGTTAATAAGAAGATTACGAAGGTTATCTTTAAACTTTACAAGGAGAAAATCCCATACACTCTGAAGCATTTCAGCATTTTATCTATTTTAATGTTTCAATTTTTGGAGCTGTGAAAGGAATTCTCAAACGACACTGCTAAAACTAAACTCTTAACAAGGGTGTAGTGCAAATAAAGTATTAAATATATAAAAAGTTACATTTCACACACACACGCACACACGCGCGCGCGCGCACTTTTATATCTTTTTATCTCTGTTTTAAAAAAAGACAGATATCGTTTATAAATAGTAGCTATCGTCTAGGAAACGTGTTGAATACATTTTTAAGTTCCATGATTGGAATTTTGTGAACAATCCTTTATAAGGTTTGCATCGTTAGGAAAAAATTGGTAAATCTCATAACTGCGCCACAGCAGAAATGTATGGGCATCCATATTCTGTTGTGACATCTATTACTAGGTTCTCTTCTATTACTAGGTTCTGTTTATCGCTTTCTATTTAAAATTCATGTATGCGTTTAATTCATGCCTGCTTATTTGTGATCCAAGCATCTTTCTTTCATTGCCTTTTTGCCTCTTTCTCTTTCCCCGCCACCCGTCTCTCTCTCTCTCTCTCTCTCTCTCTCTCTCTTCCTTTCTCTCTAGCATATACTTTGCGAAATAGTTCTTTAATTCTTCTGTTAAACACTTATTCATTTCTCACCGTATCCTTACAATAAATCCTTTGATTCCCCTTCAGCTGCATGTCACAGATTCTTTCCGCCGCACCGTTTCCTATTATTCCCTGCAGGGGAACTCAGATTGGTAGTAGACACATATACACATACATTTGTAAGTATATTGTACTTTAATATTTACTACTTAATTATGGCGCACAATTAAATTTAAACGCTAGTGACTAAATATTACAAAATTGAATATTAAACTATTTATACAAGCAAACGGTTTTTAAAATCAAAGAAGAAATTTTTAAACTGCTGTAATACATTAACGTATTACGTAATGTCACGTATTAATAAGTTAATTCTTGTATACTTTAATTATTATACATAATGTACCCTATATAGTTTAAATTATATATAGTATGAATGTATGTATGTTTTACAATAAACATGTATACTCGAGTATGAGTAGTATATATTAATTTAAATTTCAATTAGTAGGGCTATGTATTCTTCAGTTTACTAACAGGAATATTAATTATGCACGAAACAGTAATAAACATTTTTGAACTACAAAACTAATTTGCAGTGTTTGGCTACAGTCTTCGTAAACTTTACGCAACAAAGTAAAAGAGAGAAAAGTACTAAAAACTTTTGCCGTCGCTAAAGTTCTGTTGGTTGAACATTTCGTGCATTAGTAACGGGTAGTAACGGGACAAGTCTCTTTGAAGGTAAACTACGAGTGTTTGTTAACTTAACCTCCAAATTACACTTACATGTAAGATAGTATTCTTCTTGTTTATGCGTTTAAGGAAGATGGACACAATATTTCACCTTTTGCACATATTGATGTGTTGGTTGATTAAGATACATTAACAACAGTTATGTATCATAAACAACAACGGTTATCTACTGTTAATTAATCAATGCATTTGGTATAGAAAACTATATAAAATATTGTTCAGAAACAAAAGAATTCAATAAAAAGTAATGAAAGGATAGAGTGTTCTCAGAAAACGAAGAATATTTTTCCCCCATCTTCCATAATACAGACAAATAGAGTGTTGTAAGCGGCACATTGAAGAAGTTTTGAGTGTGTAGACTTTTACCAAAATTATTGGCCATAGAAAAATAGAAATGATCGACTTAATAATCTTATACTGTGTGGATGATGACTTACGTGAACTGCAGTGTCAATGTCACATTTAATGATGATTTATTAGCTACACTTTTTCATTGACTTAGTGGCAGATTTACTGTTACAGAAATTTTAAATTTGTAAAGGTTAAAGCGTATACTAGATTGTTGATTTAATAACAGTAGAATTGTGTAATAAATGAATTAAATAGTTGGATAAAATAATAAAATACAGCTGGAAATTTGTTTATTTTATCTGTTGAGGACATTCTTCTATCAATGAAGATCTGGGTGCTTATAACTAAATTTGAAAAAAAGAGACACGTCTTTTGTGTTCGTAAATAAATGATTCAGTTGGGAACAATGAATAGCAGTGTTCTTAGTGGAACCTGACGAGGATATGGAAGCTTTCGCGAAAACATTTGTAGGCAGCCAAATCAACACGATGCTGGAACCAAAGGGGCGCTCAATAAAAGACCATGATTGCACAAGAATGAAGAGCAAACAAACAGAACTGAAACGATTAGCATCACAGCACAAATTAAAAAAAAGATACTATACGTGTGGGAAAATGGTGCATCCGCAAAAAAAATAACTAGTGCAGAGTGAATTCTAACAAAAAAACGTATTGTACCGCACAGTTCTTTTGTTCATAGTCAGTACAAAAGAACTGTGCAGACTAACTGGAGAAATAACGGCTCTAGACAATCCACTCTTTTACACGTCAGAAGGAAGCTTAGTAGCTAAAGGATGTGCTGAAAAAAGGTTGTCTTCAATTACAGTGGCCAAGAAGACCACAGTTTGCGTTGTGTACCCTGACATAGTGAACAACTGTAATCGTATTTGATGTCTTATTTACAGTGATCATTGTAACTATTTATTTTCCTTGTGTAGTGAAAGCTGTTGAATTTTTTCACTATTGTTATCACAATTTGTATCTAGAAAAACAATTTGTAATATTGATGAAAATATTGTGTATAGGCCTACCATTAAGTGTTGTTGTTTGGCATAGGTTGTGTAGTTTATCCCCCAAGAAGAGAAAACAAAAAGAAGCCAGACACTATTTGGAAGTGTAGTGAGACAAACTGTGTACGCCCTCGGGAACTTGCATCGTTTATTTGAAACAGGAGACGCTTGTGAACACCAACAACAACAAACTACACCAACTTTATTAAGTAATTCAAAGTGTTTTCTTGTATTAGTCGATAGTCAACAGAAGGGACTTTTCATCTTTCTCAAACCCTGTTTATCCTTATTCATTTCTCGCTTTTCGCGCCTGCAAAGCACGTCTTCAACTTCTACAAGTACGTAGTTCGATGGATTGTCAGGAGAAGAATACTACATTATTTTGTTTATAATATTTGTGAGATTTCAACATGGATTGGCGCATTTGAGTCAGAACACCAACAAACACGACATCAGAATTTGAAAGTTACACATTTAATAAATATTATTGTAGGTACTTAATGCAAGTTTAATAATATCTGTAAAATTTTAATATTAACAAAGACAGTTTTCGCGTATTTAGAATAAAAAGAATCACAAGACATAGACGTCCTTTTCGTTCATAAAAATTTTTTTGTAGTCTTCTTCTATTTATATTATAACTTTGACTCTATTAAATATATCCTTTGATCCCAAACGTTTTATCCTTGAAGTGGCCAGAGAAGCCAATTTGCTGAGAGACAAAGAGAAGATACAAAAGATAGCAGAGGAACGAAAAATTGATATATTAAAGGATCAAACATAAGGCTAAACACGATATATTGTTATGAATGAAGTCTCATACCACGGCCAGTAGCACATCTGTGGTCCCTGCGGAAGGAGCTCTATTTGAAGGTCGGGATGCAGCACACTAGCGGGCGACGGGCATGCCCTTCATCTCGCACAGCCCCTCACTACATAGCGAGGAAGATGCAGTGGATAAAATGACTTGATAAAAATATTGTTATGGTCAAAAAGGACAAGTAGGGAAAATATGGTATTATAATATTTGGTTCCGTTCGAGAGTATTCCTATAGACGTAGCTGGTCCTTCTTAGATACAGATGTCGGAAACCTGTATATCCCGGTTGTAGCTGAATGCTTTATGAAATCGGTGGAAACTTCTACATTCGAAGATCAGGAGGCCACACCTGCGGCAAACGAGAAGTTCACAACTTATGTTTCATTATAGAGGCTTAAAAGAAAAGATAATACATACGGATACATAGAGATAAAAACAAAGAATTTCGAGTCGGACGACTTTGTAGAATTATGCCAATTTCTTGATATGCGAAATACCCGGTAGACACCTCTCTATCTGACGAGATGTTTGAGTGATTTAGTAAGACGCAAGGAGCAAGAGAATCAACCAACACCGAGAAGACTGAAATATGCGTGTATCATTATTTTACAGACCATCAGTAATGCCATAACCTCCAAAATTACGGTAAGACTAGTGTTTTGGCGAAAGGTTCATTTTCCTGAGAAATAAATGTTCAGATCACTTGACAGGTAACTCCAAGAATCGCATAATTAATCTTCGCATATGGAGAAGCAGAAATGAAACGGATGATAAGGAGACGGTTGAAGATAGCCATGAATACAAAGGAAACGCGGTAAAACACAGTAATAGTGTGGGCTAGTATAATCCAAAATGCCATAGAGATCGTTGCCTGAAACTTAACGCTAATTCAGAATGTGCTGACACCGTGAAATTTGTCAGTGGATGTAGTTTATAGGATACAACGAAAGGAATCACGGAAATTCAAAATCGTCCATATAGATCGACTGGTGGTAAAATATTATTGAAGAGACAATTTGCTAACTCGGAAAGAACAGGCTTAAGCAACGGAAGTTGTAACGCCTATGCGTCATAAATATCTTGTCGGATAGTTTCCGAGTCAGCAAAGTGACACAATGTTCTCTCTTTGTCCTAAGAGCAGCTAACGCTTGCAGATTATGGTCGCTGTGCGATTATTCACCAGTCATCTGGGATCTTCTCGTCAACATTATACGACAAACGACTTTGCCTGACCTGTATAAATTATGCGTGTCTGCACTTTAGTAAATGGAAAGTTTCGAAAATTTGGATTTGCGTTGGTTACATGGCGTTATTAGTGAAAACCTCAAGTGTTTTAATTGATTGTTTGTTTTCCAAACTAGTGGAATTTACTTAAAGTCAACAAATTTATCATCGTTTACGAATTAATGCATATTATCTAGATATATGTACAACTAGAACTCTTGTAATACGAGTAAGATCTTTCAAATGAGTGTTAACGAAACTTCTGGTTGTCGATTACTCTGCTGTTTAATAGTTTATTCCACTGTTTTAAGATCACGATCCTCATGACAATATTATAGTTAGCTAAGTAATTTAATTTATATTAAAGATCTGAGCGATAACTCTTTCTTTCCACTTATACCTAATCAGGAATTCGAAATTATAATTGGAGATTAAATAATGTAAGAAAGAAACTTTGAAATTTAAGATGAACTGCCTTGGAATAAGTGGTGTATTCTGCTAATCATCCTAACACATCATGACACTTGAGTTCATCGTTGGATAAAAGGCTTACGGCACTCATTTGTGGAGACAAGCAAACAAAGCTACAGTTGGAAAGGTTTTAAGGGAAACCCGAACGCTGTGAGAACTTGTATCATTAATTTCAAACAGGAGACACGTGTCACGCGACGTGAGAGCGCCACCTACCAGCTAACTACAGAAAGTTATCAAGTCAAAGTGCTTTCTTACGTACGTGTATACTGTCCCTATCTTCACAAATAAGTTCGAGTTCATATACTTCAACATTGTTACATCCCTTACTATCCATATGTAGTAAACTTGTTAAAATTTTGTTCTCCATCACTGATTGTTTTTATTATCTCATCTCATTCAGGGGCTGTATTTTTGACGTTGAAGAAATACTCTTTTGAATACAAAAAAAAAAAAAAAAATTAAAGTAGGATAGAAAATATTCAGCGAAACCTCTATATTTGTGCTACAGGTTACTTCACTGGAAGGGGAATGTGCAAATTATTAGAATACTAGTGTTCATGGTTGATACCCTAGAATGTGGCGATGTTTGAAGAAATTCCCTATTTAAGTTTCTGTTTTTTACTTTTATAATCCTGTCTTATTTTATTAATATAACTTTATGTCTTATTTTATTTTACTAAGTATCTACGTATTTGATCTTCAACAAAATATTAATTAAGCTTTCTTTGGCAAGTTAATGCCGTTTAACATTTTTCCTTACACAAACTAAATCACAGTTCAATATCATTTAGATGTATTATATATTAAAATAAATGTTGCATATTTTGAAATTGGCTATTCACAGAATGGAAAGTTTACAATACTTTGAAATACATAATTTATGTTTTTAAAATAAAGAAGACATAAAATTTTATTTATAAATAGGCATTATAAATCTTATTTTTAGGTTCTCAGATTAATAGTTTCAGGTTTTCTGAAGTGTAAGACTCAATAAAATTTCTTCGTTGATGATGCCTGTCGATTAAATAAAAACGTATTAGCAAACGTATTAGCAGGTCTTCTGTAAGTGCAGTAGACTATTTTCAGGGTGCTGCTCAATATTTGCAGTCCAGTATAAAAGGTCATATGAAGGTTGTCCCGCCTCAACCGCAGCTGCCATCTTCTTTGAATTTTGTCAATTCAATGTCGTTATGCGGTTTACAAAACACTTATTTTCTATTCGTGGAGACGGGAATGTCCATTTAATAATTAAAGGGTTGTTGCGAGTAAATGTCTGGTGCATAATAACATTGTAGCGGAGTGAAAGGATAGTAAAGGTGAAAGCTATCGTTCAGTGAAGCCGTGTTTTCATATATAAGATATATAACTTTAAGCACTGATTTAGTGACTCGTGCTAACCTATAATTTAGTATTTTATTTAAGTACCGTATTTTAAATCTGTTAAAGTATATATTATTGAACTATACCTGTTAAAAAATATTCTGTTTTGTGGCGCCTCTCTTTCTCTTCATATGGTGTAGTACTCAAAAACGCCGCTTTTTAAGTTTGTCTAGTATGCTAGCTGCTAGCGTTCCTCATTTCAGTTTTGTTTCTTATTTTGTGTCTCGTACTGCAATCGATCCAGCTCCGAATTGGTAGGGCTGCCGCGTAGTGCTCCCACGTTAGGCTGCCGCGTGGGACCTAAGCCGAAGCGTCTTTGCAGACTGAAGCGGTGAGTTGTGGTGCCTACTACCGACCACGGTACTATAACACTATAATGCAAATATGTAAGACATCTCAAGATCATAATGTCTTTAATACAGTCTATATCATTTCCTACTAGGGCAGCCAAAAGTTAGCAACTGAATAACAATTGTCAAAACCGTATAACGTATTTGTACACACAAATGCCAAAAACGAGTAATTCAGCAAAAATTTCCCATTGGTTTTTTTTTCTGCGGGGGAGGAAAAATGCATTATGCACCATCAGGAGACACCCGACTGGTCTACCGGTGTGTGGGACTCGCACCCACTAAAAAACCTCCACTTTACAGGCAGGGAACCCCCCCTGGAACAACTATTCGCATGGCTTCAGGGTGGCACCTCGTATTGCGCCTACTAGGCTTCTACAGCTTTATCTATATCATCGACCTGTGAGACGGTGCAGTTCAGGCTTCTTCTGCCGCAGGACCATCCTCACGAAGGTCACATCAATGTCCCAGTTCTCTTTGCTGTTGAGCATGACGCCTATGATGTTATCAGGCGTCATGGGGCCAATCTCCGATTCCAGTCCTCGCCTCTCCAGCACCCACCGTTGACACTCGAAAAAAGTATGATGAGCGTCATCAGAGTCTGAGTCGCCATACACGCACGACGGATCCTCTATCTTACCCATCCTTCGCAGGTATGCACAGAAATAACCATGCCCTGTCAGTAATTGAGTAAGGTAATAATCTACCTGGCCGTACGTTCTGTCCACCCATTCAAGGAGGTTCCCAACAGCCTCGCCGTCCACCTAGCTCGACTCTCCTGCTCCCATCGTAGTTGCCAGCTCCGCATGGAGTGTGCCCTGGCCACTGCTCTTGCTTCTACAAACCCCAAGTCTTCCTTGGTCGTGTAGACCCTCCTCCTCTCCTCAGCCATCAGATCTATTGGCATTACTCCAGCGACGACCAACACTGCTGGTTCCGACACCATTCTGTAGGAGCTTGCAATCCGAAGTGCTCCTCTTCGTTGTACCGCGGCCATCTGCTTGCGGTATTTTTCTTGCTTCAGTGCGACGGCCCAGACCTCGCATCCGTAGAGGAGAATCGAGTTGGTCACCGACATCAGCAGTCGCCGTCTTCCTGCAGCTGGGCCTCCGATATTTGCCATTAGCCTGCTCAGCGCAGGAACGACCTTAGCGGCTTTCTCCGAGGAACATCGAATTTGCTCCCAGTAGGAAAGCTTAGTATCCAGGTGCACCCCTAGATACTTCACCGCTGGCTTTGATATTATCGCCGTTTCCCCCACCACGAACTGTGTGATTGTGGGTATACGTCGTCGAGTGAGCAGCACAATCTCTGTCTTCTCCGTCGCAAGGCTCAGACCGTGTTCTTCCATCCAGATGCGGACCCTGCGCATGACCTGGTTCAGCATGCGCTGCGCCTCCTCTGCGTCTCTCGCGGTGATCACGGCAGCCACGTCATCAGCATATGCTACCAGAAAGGTATCATCTGGCATCTCCATCCGGAGGACTCCATCATAGAAGGCATTCCACAGGTCGGGGCCCAAGATAGAACCCTGAGCTACGCCTCCTGTAATTTCGCTGCATGGCCCATCTGCTGTGTCGTACCGGAGCTCCCTGTCCCTCAAACTCCCTAAAACCAGAGATTGTTTGAAATCTAGTAATTTTGTAAAAATTGGTAAGAACCTACGTGTATCAAATACCGTAAGAGAGGCACTACACACCATAAAAGAGAAATCAACTTTTTATCAGAAATAAATAATAGAAGTATTAGAAAGTTTAATTGTACATATTATAATTATAATTATAAATTATATTACGATGTAACGTATTGGATATAAAATGCAATGTTAAATTTTAATATAATTTTAAATGTTAGAAATAAGTGTCTAGTTGCTCACTTCTAGCAGAGTGTTATTCGGTTAGAATCGAAGTTTGTGTGTTTAGAGAAATGATTATGAATGTGACAGTATGACGTTATCCTAGATGTAAGAGATGTGGAGAAGACAAGGAGGCTGTAATAATGTGAAGAAAATGAGAAAATAGTTACAAGCTTCTGTAAAAAATGTAAAAATGAGAGTCAGCTTACGTGAATCTCACAAGTAATTGTGTGAAGCTTGGAATCAGGTCTGTAGTTTTTATTCTGTCACACACACACACACACACACACACACACACACACACACACACACACACACACACACACACACACACACACACACACACACACACACACACACACACACACACACACACACACACACACACACACACACACACACACACACACACACACACACACACACACACACACACACACACACACACACACACACACACACACACACACACACGCTCAACAACAAGGGAAATGATTCTTTGACGTGATATAATAAGTAAATATAAGGACGAGTTAGGTTTTTGATCAGAGGAAGTAAAAATTAAGCTGAGAGTGTAGTCGAAAGTTTTGTCTATTGGTATAGAATAAGAATAAATATATGTTAGTTCTTATATGATAGAAACATTTAGAATTACATGAATTCGGATTAGAGAACAGTAAACGCACGGTATATGATTAAGTAAAGATTGCAGACAGAACTGTAATACAGATGATCTTAAGTTAGTATTCTGTTTTCTGCAGTCATTTGAGTCTCTTAGCGGAGGAATTAATGCATTGTTAAGAGAATTCTTAACAAACGGCACCACAGAGCTAATAAAAGCTTTACAAGTTTGTTATCATTACAAGACAACAATATCTTAGGCAACTTCATTTGTGTACCTGCGTATAGCAGTAACCTGTTTCACTTTATGTTTTTGTGTTTGTGTTTATTATAATTGGCTGTGAAGTCTAGTATTGTAGTTTTACTAGTCCACAGTTACTTTAAATACAGGCTTTAAATTTAAAGATATTTCTTCACGTAATTTCTATGGACAGTTCATAGTGACAATACACAACACAAACAGATAAATGAGTTTAGGAGATAAATTTTAGTGACCATAGAGTCTCGTGTCCATGTATTTACAGTGAGTTCTTTCACCTTATCAGACTCATATTTGTACACAGTTTTTTAACCTATTTTTATTGCTTGACTTTTTATGAGAAGTAAATAGTCCTGATAAGATTGAAATGCCCCGAATGACGTAAATAATACACCTTCACTCGCAGTAACGGGTAAGTTACTCTCAGTAAAACGTAATTACATTATTTTTTTACACGACTCAAAACATGGTTTGTTTATTTCTTGTGAAGGCAAGTTACTATATTTAGTTATAGATATGCAGAGACTAGAAGCAGATGTGAGTTACGTATATGAAGTCAAAATAACGTTTAAGAAATTAAATTTTCTCGACAGCAGCGGTACGATCGCGTAGTTGTAACGTCATGGGGTTGCTTATAAAATCAAACATCGCATACACGAACAAAAAACTTGGACACATATGACTCATAATCATGTCGGAGACCGGCTACCTTGATATTCGTGAGAATAGATTGGCTGTTACGAGTCGGCTCCATATAAAATCTATGACATGTTTAAACACACTGGTGGAGAAGACGTATAATCAGCTGTAGTAACTAATACCTTAGCTCGTTTAAACCAATGTTTCTAAAACCTTTTGGCTTCCTGCTCACCATTAAAAGACAGTGTTTTCAGTGTTTTCTTCGAGACAACCCTAGTTTAACTAACCGTAAACTTACCGCGTTTGTAACTTTTAAAACCGATAAAATATTTATATAAATTTATCTGCACAACAAAATTAAAAAGAATGGTGTAAAAATTAACAACTTGGAATTAAAAATTTAAATATGTTTTCTGAAACTAAATAGTATGAAAACGAGGAGTTTGTTTGTGACGTTTAGAATAACAACAAGGGGTATTGTTTAAAAATTAACAACAGCCCAGTTCGCTCCTAAATGATTGGGATATTGCCGTTATAGAGTTTATCGAAAAAGTTCGTTAGGTATATAATATGGGACACAAATGGGATCATATAAAATTTTCAATCACCATTATCATCATCACCAACATTGCAGCAGGAATATGCTTTACACCCTTACGGAGTTACAGCCGCTCTCTTAAGCTCTTCAACCTCAGTGGTACTGACGAGTCACTTTCCTCTTGGCTTCTTCCACCAGCCTCTTCCTTTCATTCCTATACATCGTCTTCCCTTCCAACCCCTCACGCTCATCTTTTTATGCCCTCTACGCCCTTATTATACCATCTCATCTGCTGCGCTTTATTAATTCTCACGACATCATACAAATTTGAAATAGATGATAAAACATTAAAAAAATATATGCAGTAAAGATATACAATTACAGCTGTCATAAAATATAATTATAAAGTTTTAGGGACCCAAATGATTTTAGTGTTTTCTTGTTGTCCTTTTCAATGTCCCCCTACTGCCCCTTGGGACAATGTCGCATTCCAGAACTTTCATGCTCCCACAGGAGAAGTGGCCCTATGATCCACTTTGGAATTCGTCTTAACTACTAAAATAAAAGGTATTATAGATATGAGACAGTCTATGTAATAATCTGATATAAATTATAGTTACATTATTATTAGACAACGATAACCACTACATACTTTAAATATCATGAAAAATCCTTTAAATTAAAAAGTTTAAAACATTTTCTGCATACAGTCCTTATTTGTATTTAATGTTCTGTGAAATGGGTTGAGGGTTTGGTATTATTTATTTAACTGAAAACAGCTTCACTGATAATGATAAACAGAGGAAAAGAATCGATTCGATTTAGTTAAGACGCTAAGGTTACCAGGCTTAAGAACAATGTGAGCATAAAGCTATTTGTAAATAAGCGAAGTCCCGTTTAAAATACGTATTTCAGTTAATATTATAATTAGAGACACACGTAATGCCTGTATTTGGATGAATCATTGTCAGTGATATGAACAAATAACATTGTATGCTATTGACTATGGCAAAAAATATGGGTCAATCGGGATATGATAATAATCTAAAACAAGAGCCATTTCTTCTAAAGTAACTGACTTTTTACCGACATCAGTCACTTAAAGTATTTGTGAGAATATATTAAATTGTTTTTATAAATATGTAGTAGTATACAAATATTACTCTCTCTGACACACACACACACACACACACACACACACACACACACACACACACACACACACACACACACACACACACACACACACACACACACACACACACACACACACACACACACACACACACACACACACACACACACACACACACACACACACACACACACACACACACACACACACACACACACACACACACACACACACACACACACACACACACACACACACACACGAGTCTGTTTGTCTCTTTCTTTCATATATATAAGTCCAGTATTTATATTATTATATTATTTATGCGTGTAAGATATATCGTTTTACATATGTATCATCAATGGGCCAGAATGCTTCCGAATTACTGTAATATTCGTTAATTAAATTATCCGTTTTTCAGTGCTATATAATGAGTATTAACTACAAACAAAAAGTCTGGCAGTAAAGATGTAGTGCAGTCCGTTATAAGTAATTATGAAAATTTCTTTTTGACATGTGATCGTATACGTTGTTTTATAATCTGTTTTTGTATGGCAATATATAATTTTTTTATCTCAAGAAAAACAAAGATTTTTGTAAAAAAAAGTTTAATAAATGAGTGAAGCAGAATGAGGAGAGGATGAGGTAACATAAGCAGCGGATAGTTGTTATTTTTGTAGCCATGGGTTGATATTCTATGCATACAAAATTCGTGCTGACAAATGGGTAGTTTTAGATAAAACCTTTGACAGCAGTAGTAGAGGACATATTGAGGTCAAACAAAAACGTCGACACGCTGTTGCTGTCGCTGTCGATGCTCAGTGTGCCGGATTAACCAAGCCGTCGGTGCCTTTGTGTGGTCGCTACACACTCACTGCTGTTGCTTTCAAGGACGGAAAACTGAACACATTGTTAAAAAAAAAACTGATTTTCTTCTCTCAGTTGGTTTTGCTACATAGCACATGTTGTAAATAAAGATTTTAAAGTTAAATAAATGTTCTAAAGGACTAATCTGTTGACTAATTAGTTGAAATTCCAGAGCTCACTGTCAAAACAAAATCAACGGAAACAATAATAAGAAGAAGAACAAAGACAACGACGTTAATTAAGTTTCTGTGGTTTGTTGTCACCTCTTTTTAGCAAGCGTTTAATTTAATTCCAAACATGATTTATACGTTTGGATTATTATAAAGAGAAGAACTGAAATTTGAAACATACTTAAAAGTGATATTTTAGTGGCTCTGTTAATTAATAGCTTCTACTGACATAATTTAAAACACATGAAACTATAAGTGTTATAAGGAAACATTAACTAAAAGTACGCTAAACTATTTATTTGCTATCAAGCAGCAATGAAGAACAGAATATTAATCGTAACGATTTGTAACTATAGGATTTTATACGAATTTTTAAATAAATTAAGGTTAGGCAATTATATCAAAACAATTCTGTGCTATCAATATTACGCACAATATTCCTGTTTTAAAATTAATAGAAGAAAAGTTTGTTTTGCACTTCCCATACAGTCTATTACCCTTTGCACTATATCTCTAAGAAATAAGGAAAGAAAAAAATTTCAGAAGTCACAGTATTATTTTTCAGGTTTTTTTTAAAAGTAATGTTAACAGTTGTAATCCATATCTGTCCAATACTTGAGTTCTGAATATATGTAAAGGAACAAAAATTATAAACTGGAGGTGTAGAAGACTGCAGTACGCTATAGGAGAAAACGGCAGCGCATAATCCTTTTGAAAACATAAAATCAGAAGAAAATATTTTTTATAATCTACGATCAGTTAGTACTGAATGTGACACAGACATTAAACTTTCTTGTTGATTTAACACCGAACATATGTCGTCATTTCACATCGGATTGACGTTTTATCTTATAACTTTTAGACATCTGTTTGATACAAAAGCAAAAGACGGAAAATTAAAAAATAATTTTAAACTAGACTTAAATAAATAATTAAAGAAATTCGCTTAAGAAAATATTTTATATTTTAAAAGCGTTCTTTAGAAGTCTCATATTTTTTTTGTAATAATTTGTTAAGAAAAATTGTTAAAAAGGAATAGTCTGCAGAGGAATACGATACAGTAATGAACACATCTGTATATTTACAGCTATTTATAGTGTATGTTAAGGACGTTAGAAAGAGTGAAACGGTGTATATTTAAGGGCGTTGCTAAAGTACAAGCACAGGGTAAAATGTCCCGGGCCTGAGTAAGAAGACAACCACTTTTTGGTTAAAATTGTACTTGTTTGTTAACATAATCTTTACTTAGTTCGACACGATTTTTCCAAAGATGTTCTATAGAGTAGCGGTTATAACAGACACATTTGTCGAGATCCTCAAAATAGCATTTGTGATTTGATTTTTGCCGCAAATCTTTCTTTTTCCACCAAGCCATTTATTTTATTTTTTGTATTAGGAAAGAGATACAAGTTATTTGAGCCCAAGTTTGGTAACTGCGATGGTTGAGGAAGCAAATCGATCCTTTCATTCTTTGACTGTAGCCAGCACCACATGTCACGTCTGAGCTGATGTATTATTTTGGTAAAATATCTCTTTATTGTTAAGTCTGAAAAATTTTACTTCATTTCATCGTTTGAAAGCTGTAGTAAGTTAACATAATACTTGCTAATAATACTTGTTTTTAAGGTCGTCAATGAAGAGTATTCCATGCACGTTTGAAAACGGCCGTCATAACCTTTCCAGCAGTGCAATTGTCTTTGCTTTCTTTGGGTTAGATTCGCCTTACGTGGTCCATTGTTTTCACATCTTTTTGGCGTCAGGAGTGTTGTGGTGGACCCGAGTCTCATCAACGATTCTTAACCCATAAGTTGACGCAAACATTTGGTTTGAGTGTGCTTATAGGATGCCAAACAATCGGTCGAACCATGCTTCCTACATTGTTTTTATCGATTATGAGCAAACGCGGCGTCTGTTTAGCGCACAGCTTTGCTACACTCAAATTTTCGTATAAGATATTGCATCCGCGTTCCGTTAATATGCCAAAAGTCTCTAATATCTTACTTTCTTTCACTCTACGTTTTGCTAAAGCACTCTTACAGTTTTTCAGTTATATCTAGCGTAGTCACTTCATGGGGCGTCTACTGCGTGGCTAATCAGTTTGCCCATCAAACTTATTTAAATTAAAAAAAATCAGCTCTTTATAATTAGGAAGAGTCCCCGAACTTTAAATTCAGCTCCTCTTTTTACATCCTTTGCACTTAAGCCTTTAAAAAATGCGTTTCGTCACGCTATGAATTTCCAAACTGCTCATTGTTAAAACAATGCTTGAGGCGCTTACTGTGGTTGATTGTTAAACAATTTATTGAGTTGAATTATCGGATTTTAGCCTATGGGGGATAAAACAGGGACAAAATAATGAGCATAGTGGCGCCATCTGTATATGACGCCTGGAACTTATCACCCTAACCAGGTAGTGTAATTATAGTTATATCAATGGTTAATTCTGTATTGCTGCAAATATTACAGAAGTCTAATTTTAAACTGCAGCAAGCCTAATATTGAGAAAAGGCTAGACAAGTGAGATATTTTATCTCAAATTAACTATGCTTTGTCTTACTTTTGAAACATAGTTACTAATATATAAATATAAGAAATATATATTTAAAATCCTAAAGGGACTCCAGTAAAATAAATATGTAGTGTTTATTTGCTTTATACTGTGACACTGTAAGTTCCGGTAAAAGCCTTAAAATTAATTCTGTTAGACTAGACTGAAACTGTTTGTTATTTATATTAGACGAGAGAGAGAAAGAGAGAGAGAGAGAGAGCACAGAAGTTACAAGAGTTAAAGCGTTTCCAGACAAACTGGAACTCCCGCGGTAACTTGTATCATTTGTATTAAAACAGGAAACACTTGTTAAGGAAAGATGGTAACAAACCACCCACACTTAATTAACGAAGTTATTTTCTTGAGTTTACCGTAGTAATAAGCAGAAAGAGGTTTTCATGTATGTCGGCCAATCCTTGCTTTGTGTGTTTGTAATTACTTATTGTTGTCTATCTGTTCCACGTCCTGTAAAAGGTTGCTTACAGTGTAGTGTAATGTGAAACTGGGACTCCTGTCAACGTATTGTTTGAGCATAATTTTTGTAGGCCCTCTCGGTGTTGAGCTGTGACTTTCGAGAGGCGAAGAGTAACCGAAGACAACCAAAATTGAAGGGCCTCATGACGGTGATTTCGATTTACTTGTTCTCATTCTTCTGACACTTAACTGTGACGGTTCATTAGCAGACTCTTTATATCTGTTAAGCATTTTTAACTACAAATTTCCTTTTTTCACATGTTTTAAGGACTTTAAAAGTTTTACCTGAACCAAACATGTACTGTATTTAAGAAAGTTTAAATGAAAACTTCGTTATAATGTTACAATGTCTCCGGTACTAGGTTAAATTTATATTGCTTTGTTGGGGCTTTAATAAATGCGTGTAATTAAATGATGCACATTACAGCTGTTTATTCAAGTTTTGTGTTACTGCGTTTAATTTAATTCCAAACGTGATTTATATATTTTGGATTATTATAAATAGAAGAACTTAAGTTGAAAATTATTAAAAGCAACACTTCGGTTGTTCTGTTGTCTAATAACTTTATTGGGATAATTTTAAACACACGAAATCATAAAGTTTATAGAATATACTAAGAAATATAATATAGAATATACTAAGAAAATATACTAAACTATTGATTTATGATTTATTAACAATGAATAAGACAATACTAATTGTATAATTTTGTTATTATGTAAAATGAGGCAACAATGTTACAAAGAAACTTGAGTTGTTACTTACTCTATATAATATTCCTATTTTAAAACAAGTAGAAGAAATTTCGTTCGCACTTTCCACACATTTCATTAACATTTGCACTTTATCTCACAGAAAAAAAAACTTTTACAAGTCCCGTTATTATTTCTTACAGAATATCAACAGTTTTAATCCATGTTTGTTCCAAATTTGCGTAAAGGTCTGAATATATTTAATGAACAAGAATTATAAGATAAGGTGTAGAAGACAGCTGTGTATTATAGAAGAAAACAAACAGTAAGTTCAAAAGCCTTTTTAAAACATAAACTCAGAAGAAATAATTTTTTATAATCTGTGATCAGTTAGTACATAATGTGGCACAGATTAAAGTTTCTTCTTAACTTTATTTTTTCAAATGTTTAGGTATCTGTTTGATAAAAAGCAAAAGACATAAAATTAAAACTTAATTTTACACTATTTGCACGTGAAAAAATATAATTAGAGAAATTCGATTAGTAGCTCTTATTTTATAGTTTAAATGTAAGATTTTTAGAAGTTTTCATGTTTCCTTATTTTTTGTAATACTTCCGTTAAGAAAAATTGTTAAGAAAGGAATAATCTCTAGAGGAGTACAATATAGCCATGAAAAGAGCTGTATACAGACTTTTATTTAATTCTGTTTGCTAAAAATGAGTGAAAGAGGTTGCTCTGTTGATTCATAACTTTTATTAAGACAATTTGAAACACATAAAATTATAACTGTTTTACAGAACTATAAATTAAGAAAATACGCTAAAAAGAGAAAGAGAGCACAGTGGGAATATTTAAGAACGATGATAAAGTATAATTTTAACGTATTCTAATACACTGAAAAGTGAAAGTATGGCGCTTACGTTGTTCAACATTGTTCATTGTATTATGACTAGGAATATTGAAGCTTTACAAATATCACCGGCACAACACAAGACAGCAAGATTTATTTGTGTACGTAATCTACGTTTCGTTTACTTATTTAATTACAATACAGTAATAAAATAAAGCCCTAACAAAACGGCCAGCGGTGCATAAAATCTTCAAATAAATTGAGGGGTGTAAATGCAGAAATTATGGGATGACAGTTTTTTTTTTAACTTGCTATCGTATGCTATGTGTAACACAGATTGTCGGCACTCTACGTCTAACGCTGATAGTTCTAAATTATATTACCTCCCAACCCATTTAGTTCTTATCATTTCGTCTAATTTAATTTTTGTTGATTTAGTGGTCTTTTTTCGACTCCCCCATACCCGTTCTCACCTTCCATAAAACAATTTTCTCTAAACTAGTGACTTGCAAACATTTTATTTGTCTCTCTGAAATGGATATCAATTTTATGTTAGGAAATATTTCCTGTCAATAAATTCTGTATTGTACACGTACTGTATAAATCTGTTACAGTGGCTTATCTAGAATTTGGGCTTAGGGGGGCCCATTCGTGTCGGCTTCATATAAAAGAAAAACATGCTAAGAGTAATCAATATTTTAATCTTCAAAGTGGTTGAAAAATGTGTGACACTTTTTGAAATCAATCATATTAAAGTGAGCAGTAATAATACAAAGGAAATACGTGGTATTGAAACATTGTTTACAAGATACTTACTGACATTTTACATTTAAAAATAATAACTACAATTTTAATAAAGAGAAAAGTAAACTAAGAAAGTTTTATACATACAAAATATACGCTGTTTGAAAATGTTTTAAAATTTAATTTGTCTTGATTTTTTGGCAACTTCATTAACACTTTTTCAGAGGTCACTGAACTGATTTTCCTATATTTCATATTTCAAATGTATACGTAAATGCTGTGTTATAAGTCTGTTTGTTTACTTAAAAAAATAGTTACTACTATATTAGCGTACATAACTGAAAAAGTAATTTCAAAACCCTAAAAATTAAGAAATTAACAAAATTTGTTGTCAACGTTTTCTACCCTCCGAAGGGGGGTCCGGTTTCGTTCATCCCCCCCGTAAATACGCCCCTGATCTGTTATAAAATACGTTACTTGTTCAATCGTTTTTTTATATTTTGCTTGTAGGCCTATATTTCTTGAGCGGCCCGATCAAATGTAGTTACTGAACAGTATATCCTGTACATTGTATCTATTACCGTAGTGTGGAAATTAGTCCGAGTAAATCTGTTTCTTTGATAGTATGAGAGTAAACAAACTCATACAAAAAACAATACTGCTTTAAAACAAAGTAAGCAAAATAATAAAGAGCGTGCAAAAACTATAAATATACCAAAAATTTATACTTTTAAATAACAATATAACATAAATATATAATAAAATATAAAAATAAGTTTTTGTACATACTATGTGTACAATACATACTATGTGAATATGATAACTGATATAAAGTCATGACCTAACTAGCCGGCGAGACGTACACGCCAAGGCAGAGACAGTGTGATATGTATTGTGTAAAAGCATTATAGTGTTACTCAACCCACATGCGATGATGTTACGTAGAAAGAGTCGTAACTTTGCAGACACGTGAAGCAACTAGTGACTTTGAGAGGGAACAACCTTTGACACAGATGCAAATACCTCTCTGTCTGTTACCGACTACTACAAGAAAACGCTTTGAATTAACTCAATCAAGTTTCCGTAGTTTGTCGGTGGCACTTCACAAGCGTCTCCGCTTTCAAATAAATGGTACAAGTTCCCGAGAGCGTTCTCAGTTTGTCTTAGTACACTTTCAACTAGTGTCGCTTCCCCGTTTCCTTTGTCTTAGAATATACAGTCCCTACCAGAACTTACAACGAAACAAGTTTAGAGTACATACAACATAACTTGTGGCATATTCATAAAATGTTTTGTTTAAATACAAATGGGATTTGCATAACAATAGTCCACAATTTCAACTTGATTTCAGAAACAATAAGCAGAATCAAGCTTAAAGAGAATCTTTCGAGAAGAAGTTATGAGATAACTGACATGTTTCTTAAAGAAATGCTGAGACAAAACTCTCACAATAGTTTCCGATTACGTGGATACTGCAAATCATTTTTACTGCTTTCATTATATTCTTACATTACAGAAATAAGCTCTTTATACAAAAACGTCCTTCATCATACGTGTACTTCTTATACAAATAAGTGTCTTCATCAAAATCACTATTTAGCTAGAAAAAGTATTTTGCTGAATTGTTATGCGGTTCCTGTATCATTAATTAATATTTACTGTTGTAACTAAGGCTCTCCCGGCCGCCGTCAACTCTGCTAAGTTCTGACTCATTGCCGTGCTATTAAGCCGTGGTCTAATGCTGTCGATTAGAACAGACGTATTTGGCTCCAACACTAGAGGATGTCTTCAGTGTAACGATTTAAAATGTAACTGGCACAGTGGTCAGTTATCTTTGTTGTTTGTTTTACGACAGATAACAGAGGAAAGGAGGGAGTATAACCAAGAAACGCATATCGCTTTTGTTGATATGGAAAAAGTATTTGATAATGTAGACTGTCAAAAGTTATGAAATATTATGAATAGAAGAGGATATCCACAGCATTTAATAAATTCAGTTAAGATCCTTATAAAAGTACATCTGTAGTTCTGGATCTGAATGGTAGGCTCTCAGGTAACATTCCAATAAATAAGGGAGACAGGCAGTGATGCTGTGTTTCCCCAACCTTGTTTAATATATACATTGACGACATACTGAGAGCATGGAAATCCAGAATGACTTCGGTAATACAGCCTAACAAATCAGTTTATGTGGGTTCCCTGCTATATGCGGATGACATAGTTCTTATCCAAGAAAATGAGAATGATTTGCAAAGAGCTATGTTTCAATTACAAGAAATGGCAAGAGAGTACTCACTGACAATTTTCACTAAGAAAGACCAAAACCATGGCCTTTAAAGGTAATATCCAGTGAGCATTGAGATAATTATAAAAAACAACACTTTAGAGCAAGTGAGCCGTTTTAAATATCTTGGCTGTGAAGTAAGATTTGAATCTGAATATGATATTGTAACGAAACAGAAAACTGTATGACTAATTATAAATAATAAAAATGTGAAAACTCATTCAGGAATAGAACCAAGCATTATGATTACCAGCTAATAAACCGAAAACCCCAAAATTGAAGATAATGAATGAACCAACATTAACTCAACAACACAAACCATTGACCTGACTATGACTAACAAATAATAACCAGACATTACCCAGTTAGATGAAGCTATAAACAAGCATCAAATAAATAAACAATAACCAAAATAATAAAGAGTAGGACTAAATAGGCCAATAAAAATCTTTCTTTGTAAAATAAG
The DNA here is from genome assembly GCA_034769895.1 of Magicicada septendecula. Taxonomy (NCBI): domain Eukaryota; kingdom Metazoa; phylum Arthropoda; class Insecta; order Hemiptera; family Cicadidae; genus Magicicada; species Magicicada septendecula. The sequence goes on from CM068369.1 coordinate 465,403,110, forward strand.
GTGACCAAAGGGGCACAAAAGCCTATAGTGACACAAGTGAAAACAAACACATAAAAGGTGGCATAATAATAATCACACAGGCTATAGTTGAAAGGTGTGGTGTTATTTAGTATTAAGAAGTGATGTTCAATCAATCATAATTGGCATTAGTGATTTAGAAAATAACACACAGACAATTGTTTAGCAGTGTGTAACCAGTTAAATGTAGTAAGTGATAATTATTAAAATAAGGAGTATAGTTAAGAGTTTTGTGTTACATTATAAAAAGTTCTTGTTACTAGCAGATCAAGTTAAATTAATATTATATCAAAGGGTTATAGTCAACTGTCATCCATCATTCTAAATTGTTTAGTAAGATAAATGTAAAATCCACAAGATACTAATTTTTACATGACCAAACCAGGCCATGTTTGGTATCAAATGATTTGTAATTTTATTTGGATTAACCACATATACATTGTATTAAATATTATTGTGTTATGATAAAAAGGTAATTTGAAGGCAAAATATAAAATGTAATGTATTTTAATGATCATGGTAATGTAACAGTTGAACTTTGCACAATAAATTTGTAACAAGACATTTTGGTCAGTTTCTGTGAAAAAAAAAGAAGAAATTGGAACAATTGATTGTTAAGCACGATTGAATACGGTTGAGGAGTGCGGATAAAAAAATATTATGTAAAAAATTTCAAAAAAAGGAACCAAACTCAGAAGAATGATTTACCAAACAGAAAAATCATGAAGTTATTAGAATAAGTCATCTAACCCAACATGAACGACTACCAGTGAAGTTAACGAAAATATAAAGTGATTAACAAGAAGGAAGCCTAAATTAAAATTAACTAAGGAACTGTATGTATTCTACAAAAATTTAACCAACCAATTCTTGTAATCCATATATGAATAATCACCAGCAACACCAACAACTCACACCACATTAGTAGCTGATAAACATTTTATAAAAGAAAAAAAGAACAGAATATAAGAAATAGTGAACACTAAGTGATAATATTTTATTAATATACATTGGGAACCAATTTGCACTAACTAGCTGGTCACTCGGCGGCCATGATTATGACGTCACTCAAAAATCAGCATTCCTTGCGCACGTAACAAAACGAAATATTACAGGCTATACTGTTCAACCATTAATAGTTCTTTATAATATTATGTTAGCTAATAAGTATTAATTTATTTCCATTGTAATGTACTCTTTATTTGTTTTTTATTAATTAATTGAACCCAAAAGAATTCACTTTTATATACTTAATTCATTTGACAAATGACCCTGAGATGAGAATCGATCATTGCTAATGTTAATATCCAAATAACAATTTTTACTAAACTTGAATAAAAATTTCAAAGATTAAACATTATTATTACCAATATCATTTCCATGTGTTTTATTTCTCGAACGTAAGGTATAATTAGGAGTCGCTCTATACGCACGAAGATCAAGAAGACGTCTGCGAGTTGTAAAAATAACAAAAATTACGAACCCGAAATTAATCTCAACGAATACGTTTGAGATGGAAATCGAATGTATTCATTAAGAAATTGTTTTGGGACATACAACCACTACAGTCAAACATTTGAAGCTGACGAACTAAGAATTCTCTTCAGTTAATTCTAGAATTAACTGATGAAGAAGATTCATCCATAAAAATAAAATTATATTTAAATAGAATTAACATATATACGAGGAATAAACACGCAACCAATAGTATCAACTGACCAAAAACAGATATAATTAGAGCAAAAGTATTTATTAACAACACAGTTTTTATTACATATTAACATTATTAATACGAAGGTACACGTTTAAATACAATATAAACGAGAAGATAAATAAATTTAGGAATGTTTGTCGTACGATTCATAGAAATCTTAGAAATAAAACAAGACACAGCACAAGGATTAAATTTTATAAGACAATTGCAATACCCACATTGACGTATGCGAGTAAGGCGTGGGTCATGGCAGAAAAGGAATGCGGCAAGATTCAGAGTGCTGAAATACACTTTCTTCAAAATGCTTTAAATTATACATTGCAAGATAGAATGAGGAATGAAGATATCAGAGCAGGACTCGAAGTAAAGGACATAAATGAAATTATTTCAGTTAACAGAACACAATGATGGGATCATCTGCATGAATGACAGAGGATCGATTGCCGAAATCGGCACTCAACTATAAAGCCATTGGTAGAAGAGACGTGGATCGTCCGAGGATGAGATGTGTGCTGAAACAGGTTTATATAACCTAATTCTTGAAGAGAAGAAGAATAAGATTTGTTAAACGAGTTGCATTTTGCTCAAAATTTAAGTAATATCTCTCACCAACTGCAGCTTTGATGCATGCAGTAAACTTACTTACCTCGTATTTGCAGCCCAAAATTCAAAGCCAAATGTCACACGTAGGCATTCAGATTATCAACAAAGATTGGGCACTGTGATGCTTAATGTTGTTAAGAATTAATATGCAGTTTAAAGGTAGATAACGTGATATGAAACAGCTGAGCAGCCAGTACATATGGTCGCTTAAAATATCATAATGTTCTCAGTTTTTCGTAAAAATTGGTACTAGTTAAAAAGCGTTTACAGTTTTTCACGGCGCCACTAAAAAGTCACCGACAACCCGGATATTAAACATTTAGTAGCTTACAGAAAGTTATCTCATAAGACAAAGGTACATGTTTAGAGAAAGAATATATATCCCTGATTAGATATCACCTTAGAAGTAAGTACGAGACAATGACGAGATAATTTTTATAACAGAGGAAGTGTAAATGAAGTGAGGAAATAGGTAGAGCGTGTACAAGTTTATTAACAATATATAATGTAAGTTAGCTCACTAGTCCCTAACAAAGTCGATGTGCCAGGCTGGGCGTGCAAACTGTTTTCTTACCGTGTCTGTATAAAATGATACGAACACAAGAACACAAGATATTAGAAAAACAGGGAGGTTGAATTCTTCGACTGAAGATGAAAGCTTTTGTCTCTTCAGAGGGAATGAGAATAAATGGATGCGAGCTCTTTTAACTGAAAGAGAATGACTTATAATTACGTGAAGTCGGATTAGGGAAGAGCAAATGCATGGTACAGAATTAAGTATAGTAAAGATTGTTGACAGAACTATGTTACGGGTGATTTTAAGTTAGTATTCTGTTGTCTGCATTTACTCGTACGTTTTAGTCGGAGAATTAAAGCATTGCCGAGAGAATTCTCAAGGAATATAGTCGTAAAGCAAAGGAAAGCTTTATCTTTGCGAGTCAAGAGTATCTTCTGCGTCTACATACGTGTACCTGCATACATACTGTAGTGTAACCGTGCCAGTTTGTTAAGTTGTTTCCGTAATAACTAGCTGCAGACTATAGTGTTATTGTACGTTGTGCATATTGCGCATAATAACTAGCTACTACCTTACTATTTAAATACATTCTTACTACTTTATATAATATCTGAAGATTATTTCATACTTGCGACACACACACACACGCGCACACACACATAAACGTGCGCGCGCAGATCAGAAATTAGAATCGCTTTGTCCAAAGAAACTATCTTTTCTAATAAACAACAGTTATACATTTTTTACAAAAATGTATTAATTCATGTTTCTGTCTTTTTATAATAATAAATAGATCCATATAAACAAAACTGTTAATAATTACGTAATTATAAAACTATTTCTTCTTAAAATATGTAAAATTTAGTTGATATTCATAAACGCGCGCTTCTGGGCGTGACAATAATTGTTTTATAATGCATATTTTAAAGATACCAATCCAAAAATCTATACCAAGTTAGACAAAATGATCTGTTTTACTATAAAATATTGGTATGGAGAACCATACATTACTTCCATATTCTAAGATTTAAATTTAAAATCATTTTCGAAATGAAATATTACCATAGAAACTACTTCTTTCTACTTACTGCTTCAGCCTTAACCACAGTACTGTGGTCACTAACATATACCACCTCACGTTATCGCACTCGATTTTCACTGATGATGGAAGTCGATGGCATTGCCGAAACGTCTGGTTTTGTAGAAAACATTGGACTACGGCCAAATATTCCAGGAAGGAATTTTAACAAAAACTACTTCTTTGTTGCCGATAACGTTGTACACACACACACATATATATATATATATATAAAATATGCATAAAATTAATGGCTTGTATAAGTTAATGATTGATCTCCATTAAGTAGTGCTCAAGTTTCCAAAGTTTTAATATTATGATGTCCGTAATTAAAACTTCAGAGCAGGTTTAGTGTAAATGAAGGTACACCGTGGACTAAAATTTTCAACATTTCCTATTGAGCGTTGCTTAGAGTAAAGCTGCGAATCTACAGTGTATGTTTCACAGAACAAACACGCGAAAAAGAAGGAGCGCTCCGAAGTCACTCATGGACCCTCAGCATCTTGCAGAGGGTTCATTCCCTAAAGACGAAAAGTCTATCTATGAATCGTTCCTCTGTAAACACATGCAGTTACACTGCCCAGCGATCCACAGGAAGCAAATTGATGTCCATTTTTTCGGCTTGCACGCGTTATGTTGGTGTGGGTTTCGGCACTTTCTATTTAAAAAGCGTGCAAATGTAAGAAAATAAACATGAGTGAGGCCAGAAATAACGCGAATTTTGTGTGTGTGTGTCTTCCCTGCCTTTTTATTGCTGTAGTCATAATAATAAAATGGAAACGTAAACATTACATAACTGAGATATGCTTACCTGCCACGAACGATATATTATTTTATACATGTACGAGGTGTGTTCAAAAAAAGACCGAACTATTTGTGTAGCACGTCAACTAGCGCATAGAGCGAACTGCAGAATTAAGTGCTGCTAGCGACAGGTTTTGACGCCTGAATGCCGTTTTCTCTGTTCCGTCACGATCTTCAGTCTTCGAGCTACACGCGCTGTAGTGGGCACGGGCACACACCGTCCGGCGGATTTATAACGAAGTGAGAATGAAGATCTTAACACAACGTGTGTGTATAAAATTTTGCTGCTGACTTCGTAAAATCTTTACAGAGCTATTTCCATTGTCTTCCAAAGTTTTCATTACCATTACATTGGTACGCAGTTGCTGACCGATTTCAAAACGGGTCTCTTTCTGATCGTCGTCAACAAACACAGTAAGAATTTTTCAGTGATACGATACATTTAAATTTTTCTATCAAAATTTAATTTTACAATCTTAAATGGATTCTGTCAGAAAGTATCGGCATTTAAACTATGATTTACAATTACCACATCACGAGCTCTCTTCCCATGATCTTCGATATCGCTTTGATCTGCACCGACCATTGTTTTTCCCTCTTTAAAAATTCTTAAACTAATCGTTCGCCTCACGCAGGCTTCCGCGTATGCTTAATTGAAAACCAGAATGTCTCTGAAAAGTTTTAACCTAGTTTTGCTGCAAAATTTCATACGCACACGTTGTTCTCGCGGTCTTTCTTAATCGCTTTGTCACTAATCCGCCGGCCAGCGTGTGCACGTCCCCACACAATGTGATATACCTCAAAGACTACTGCTAATAGCGGAACACAATAAGTGGTAGTTTGTTGTCAAAGACTATCGCTAGGTGCGCGCAAAGTCGCGGCGCGTCGTTTGTGCGGATTGATGTGTTACTCAAAAAGTTTGGTCTTTTTATGAACACACCTCGTATATTAACTCATACATAATTTACATTAAAATGAAAAAATTATAATTTTATTGCCTGGCAACAAAATTATTTTATTTTTAACAATTACCATTGTTTGAAAAAGTTTAAATGCATTTTCAAGTACTTTACTGTTGTTAAAACGTAAAAGGTTGCAGGTAAATTACCCCTTCCCCTTAACCGATCTTCACCAAAATCAAAAATCCTTGAGATCTCTACAATTCAGGGACGTATGCAAAAAATTATTTGATTCTGTTTGAATTTGCGGCTGTTATCGTTTGCCATAGAAAATACCCTTGTTAAAACATAAAACGTTGCAGGTAAACTACCCCTTTCTCTTAACCGATCTTCACCAAAAACAATAGGTCTTGAGAACTCTACAATTTAGGGCTGTATGCAAATAATCTTTTGATTCTGTTTGAATTTGCGGCTATTATAGTTTGCCATAGAAAATACCCTTGTTAAAACATGAAACGTTGCAGGTAAACTACCCCTTTCCCTTAACCGATCTTCACCAAAAACAATAGATCTTGAGAACTCTACAATTCAGGGCAGTATGCGAAACATTATTTGATTCTGTTTGAATTTGCGGCTGTTATCGTTTGCAAAAAAAAAAAAATTTCTCTTGATAAAAAAAACCGTTGCAGGTAAATTACCCCTTTCCCTCAACCGATCTTCACCAAAAAGAATAGGTCGTGAGTACTCTACAAATCAGAGCTGAATGCAAAAAAATATTTGATTCTGTTTGAATTTGCGGCTGTTATCTTTTGCCATAGAAAAAAATCTACAGACAGACACACAGACACACAGACACACACACAGACACTTTTCGAAAAACGACTTTTTTCATGTTTTGAGTGTAGTACAATCAGAATCTGCAATAATCTCGAACACGATTTTTTTTGCCATCACCATACTTCCATTTCCTTAAGGAATATGGAAGTAAAATGGCTTATTATGCATTTTTAATTGGTACCAACACAATATTTTTCTACCGCCAGCATAAAAATATAGTCTACATTGTAAATATATGAGCTTCTATTCGAATTAAGATTGCATATTTTGTTTAATAATTTAGTTTTATATGGTATTATGAATTTTTTTACATTAAACATACAGTGTTGTGGGAGGAAAAGGTTCTCATATGCGTAAATTAGAGACGAAGTGCTGAAATAGCAAGTGAAACGAATCCTTTTTGTTATTGGAGCCAAGAGTTGATAGTCTAACCGTTCCACATTTCGTACTGTCATGGTAAAACGTTTGACAGCAGTATACTGAGGTCAAACAAACACGTCGACAGGCTGTCTGTGTCGGTGTGTAATGCCCTCAAGAAATGAAAAATTGTCGCATTCTTTACAAACATTATTTTTTCCTCTTAGTAGATTTGACTGTGCGACACACATTTCAAAAAAAATGTTAAGATTTTTTACGTTTGTTTAAACTGATAAAATGAAATTTAACCAGATGGAATCATTGTATTGCTAACAACAAAATCAGCAGCATCAATAACGAAGACAATGACGATTGCAATTGAATGTTTGCGCCTATGGGTGAGTGTGAGTAAGTTTATGTTGTGAACGGTTGCGATCTTATTTTTTAGATGTGTTTTACAAGTAAGTGGCCGGTAGCCACATCAGCTCCCTTCGCTGATCTAACATTCAGTAGTGATTTTTCTACACTATGTGCTGTGGCAATATGATTAATTGATTCATAATCGTTCTGTATGGAGGTACTGTCATAGTAGTGTTGTGGACGTTATGGAATGAATGACCAGTCTATTAAAGGAGCAAAGTTCAGTAAAAACATTTTACTGTTTTCATTCATAATAACTAATCCTCCTTTTCCCATAACATCATTCAGACCAATGTTGTCACTTCCTATTTCTTCAGTCACTTTTTATGTTGTCTTCTTTTATATTTTTCTGGGCGTTACTTATGACAAGTAAAGGCATATGCCTTTATAATCCACCAATTAAAACATCTAGTTTTAAACTTTGTTTATATTAATCTGTTTGACATTTCCTCCTAATTTATCAGCTCTTTTGACGCTCTTGCCCCTAACATAAAGTCTGCACTATATGTTTGTCTGTGGTGCATTTTCTTTCACATTTCTTAAATAAACGTTTTATCTCAATTAATATTATCTGTGGACATCTAGTTCCTCTTGTCTCTGATAATTGTAATATTTTAAATTTATGTTTATTACATATCGGTGGTTGTTTGTATCGCTTTGCCAGCCTCATACAGCGTAATTACATTCCAAAACAATATTTAACTTATCTAGCGTATCTACCCCACACCTTAGAATTTATTATTAACGGTTTCATAGGAACATTCATGTTTCTCTTTTATAAGATTTTAATCAAAACATTATTTAAGACTGTAAAAATTTAAAAATCATCAGAATACGTATCATTTGTATTTTTTGTGCTCTCGTAATTTAAACCTATTTTTATTAATGTTTAATAAAAATTAATTGTAAAAAGATGTATACAAATGTGTTGCACAATAAGGCCACAGCTTTTCAGGTCCTTGCTAATACGTTTATTAGTTTTAATTCCGGTGACTTTAGTCATGAAATTTAATTATCATTATATAAATCTTAAGCCTCCATTGAAAAATATTCGTTATGAGGCCTTCATGTACTGTTAGGCTCTATCTGAAGATTACTTGCGGTTTCTTACCATGATCCAATTATTGTAGTGTAATTATTATCATAATAGACAGCTATACGCTAGAGTAGTTATTGTAAAAAAAATAGTAAGTTACGAAGAAGCAGAAATGAACGAATACTTTCTTAAAACTGACAATTTTTTGTTAATACTTTCTCGTTTTCCATATTTCATATTTAGTCTGACTGACGTGATCTATACGATTCTACAAGATTTAATAATGAAAAGTAATCTATTGTATTTACATAATAACTTTTTTTGTAAATTAGAACATTTCTTTTATATAGTACATTCATTTATTTAATGTAATAAAATAATTTGTTTCGAATCCACGTTTGTCTCTATAATTTAATTTTGACTATCATTAGCTACAGTCTTAGAATTCACATATTTAGAAAAAACAAGATTTTTACTCAGATACAGACTTATATGTTAATTATATGATAACTCAATTTTTATTAAACAGTATCTATTTTTATTAATGTACGTAGTTTGCGATTTCCAATTGCTGATTTGTTGTAGACTTTAATATTTTTTAAATTATTGAACTGTAAATTAAAAAACTTTATAAATTACGTATATTATTTACAAAACACAAAATATTATTTATTCATTGTTTTGCGAGGAAGTGAGAAATAAGCATTCAAATATTTTTCACAGTTGGAAACATTAACTTTTTTAATAAAGGTTAATTTCAGATTAATAAAGGACAGAAATATATATATACGATTAAAGAAATAAAACTTTCTGGATTGTAAATATTCAGTAATATGTAACGTTTATCTGCTTCATACTTGTCGCACTATACAGTGTGATGGTGTAAAACTCTGTACGTTAATTCTATTAAACTATACGGAAACTTGTCGAGTTAATTCTATTAGACAAGGCAACACAGAAGTAACAAGAGTTAAGTGTCTCAACGCAAACTAGAAACTCTCGCGAAAACTTGCATCATTTATTTTAAAACAAGAAACACTTATTAAGGAGAGATGACAACGAACCACAGAAACTTAATTAACGAAAATATTATCTTGACACCGCCATAGTAACAAATAGAAAGAGGTATCCATGTACGTCGACTAGTCCTTGCTCTGTGTGCCTGTCATTGCTTACGTTTGTGATTGCTTAATTTCCTGTATTTTACGGTACTGAATGCTGATTATAATGCCACAACCTACTGTGAAAAGGGACTTTTACAATATGTTATCTAAAGTGTGACTTTTGTACGTCGAGAGTGACCTCTCATAGTTGAGAAGTGACTCCTCAGAATTTTGAAATTATTAGTAAATTTGAAGAATTATATAAAAGTGACTCTAATTTAGGTATACATTTCACTCTTCAGGAGCTAATTTTAATGGTTTGTTAGCACATCACTTGTACAGTTTTATGGTTTAGCAATATAACTAACGTACTTCTTGATATTTCAGCTGTTAGGGCGTATTATTAAATTGAGAAATTACCGTTGGTCCGTGGTTGATTGCTTACATATAGGTTCATTATAAATGTTTCGGCTACACCTTCGGAGGCCATTTTCAGTTGAATCGCGTTCAAATGGATGATAAGCCGAACGCTTCTCACTGCAGAGGAACAAGCAAACAGTGGGGCGTGGAATGCGATTCTTGTGAAGATGGCTTCCAGAGGCGTCGCAGAAACGTTTAGAATAAATAGAAATATAATCAATGGACCATTGACCAACAGACCGGTAATTTCTCATTTTAATAATGTTGCCTCCGGCCGTGATAACCTTTGTTCTATTCAGCTATTCTAACCTTAAATTAATTCTCTCATGTGTCTGTGGAAAAGATTTCCAAATTTTGTCTGAACCAAACATCAACCGCGTTTAAGAAACTTTGAAAGGAATCTTTCATATGTTTATTGTATATGCCTACGTTAATTTGTTATTGTTTAGTATTAGTCGAAGCTTTAAAGGCTAAATGTTTACCTTTAAAGTTGTTTCTCAAAACGGATTCTTTAACAAAACAGTGCCGAATGATAAAGGTGTTTGAGTTATTAGATCATGTAAATCTACGTACCTGGGGTTATTATAAAGATTATAACGGGACTCAAACTTAATCGTACCAGAAAAAATCTACAACTTCTTTAAATAAAATTTGCATTATACGAAACAATAACCAAAAGTAGCGTTGTTTATTTTTTAAATTGTGGTTATTATTCAATACAACGACATACTGTTAAAGTTGTGGTTATTTTTAAAGTAAATAAGTAGTGCCTAAACAAAATGATCAGTAGTAAATAAACGATTTTAGATACATAAAAGAACATACTTAACGGGAAAATTGATTTCCGTATAGTATGATATAAATGAATTTATATCAATGAATTTATTCTGACTTGTTTTGCAATTTGTATAAGACAGACACCGAGCACTTATCATTTGTTGTCCAAATTTGTTTTCTTTTTGCCTCAACTGGGTCTTCTTGTTGGACAAGTCAGAAATATGCTTTCTGTCAGCAGACTTTACTTGATTTGCAAAGAACAGTTTACTCTACACCATTAACAGAAAAATTTTTCCTTATCTTTAAAATGATGTGATTGTGTAATAAAGATTTTGTCTGATGATTAATTATAACATTTAGTTATTATATACAAGTTTGCTATAAAATATGTTGTGGTTTGATTACAAAAACTTACAGGACTGTACGTCTGTTTATTGGCATCCTGCCTGTAGATATCTTGAATCCAACGATTAAAAATATGTTATGGCATGTAAAGCGTTTCGATTATGTTGTCAATATTACGTGAAAACGAACTTACGTAAATCACATTCAAATTTTACAAGAAATTATATGTAGCATAATCTTAAAAATAATGTATAAATAAAGTAATAATAATGTATTTATAATCTTATAAATAATGTAAAAATATATTTAAATTCCACCGTGGTAATTAGTAGGTAACGAACGCAATTAATTTGATTTGCCGCGCTCTGGTAGAGAGTTAGCAACCATTTTTTTTTTAACGCCATTCATTCAAGAAATACGTCATTGTCCGATATACGTATTGTTACGATGGTCTCACAGGTCGTCATGTTAAACAGTAGAAACAGAATAGCTAACACAGAGGAAGTCACTAGCTACAAACATTAATTAGACATAAACAAGAAGCAGAAATCAACAAAGGCACTCTTATACAATAATTCCAGTTAAATCTGTCCAACACACAACAATAAATACCACCTCGTTACAGTTTTCCACTAATTAACACAATATTCACTTTCACTAAAACACAGCATTAATTCCTATCCGCACTTTTAAAATCGCCAGGTGTAACTAAACCGCCCGCTTGGAAATCAGTATTTATACCTCGCCGTACGTATTTATACCGTGACATGGCGGGCCTCCATACCCGTAGAATAGTCAAGTAACTTCGTGAAGAGGCATCGAATTACCTAGAGCGTTATATAATTCTGCAGCGCAGAATGATCTCCAAACCCCTTGTACAACTTCGAGCGCAAATATAGGCTACGTGCAAGGCATCAAGTAGTCAAGCAGCGATGTGGTACTATTTCCTCAGCGTAGCAGTATTTTTGTATCAGTAATTTTCTATGCATCTGTTTTACAACTATATTGTGCTAATTGTGTGAAAGTTGTGGATTATTGTCATGTAAATGACATTACGTAATTAAACGGAACAGTTTATGACAGTAACGCAAGTAGTGTATGTACTCTAAACTCGTTGTGTTGTATGATCCGGCTTAGGCTGGGAAGTTTGTATTCTAAGGCAAAGGAAACGGGGAAGCGACACTAGTTGGAAGTATACTAAGACAAACTGAGAACGCTGTCGGGAACTTGCATCATTTATTTGAAAGCGGAGACGCTTGTGAAGTGCCACCAACAAACTACAGAAACTTGATTAAGTTAATTCAAAGCGTTTTCTTGTAGTAGTCGGTAACAAACAGAGAGGAGTTTGCATCTGTGTCAAAGGTTGTTCCCTCTCAAAGTCACTAGTTGCTTCACGTGTCTGCGAAGTTATGACTCTTTCTACGTAACACTGTACGAAGGAAATATGATCATATGTGGGTTGAGTAACACTAGCATGTCTAAATAAAATTTCCAGCACCTAGTGAAGTCATGACCTTGTATGAGTACGATATATGTACTACAAAGTGTTTTTTTTTTAGATATATATGCGCACATGGAGGTAACTGTTATCTAGAAGTATAATATTTGTTTTGGTAATTTTTTAGCTTATTATTGCTATGAATAATGGAACAGTAGTGTTATGATTAAAGTAACGCTTTACGGCTATTTTAATTTATACTTCACTGCAATTGCAAAATTTAAGTTTAGTTGATTTTTATTTTATAAAAATTTGATTTTTTGTCTTTACTGGATACCAGTATACATACTCATAAAATATATGTTTACCACCGTTACAGACCTCTTGAGTTTAAAGTTAACGAGGTGTTTGTGAATCCTAGAGACCAAATTGAATTACGGATTTTTATAAAGTATTTATATAAAGTATAAAGTATTTTGTAAAAAGTATTTTTATAAAGCTATTTTTATAAAGTATTAATGTAAAGCGCTTAAAATAGAATAAAAAATAATTAAGTAAATAAATAAATAAATATATATATATATATATATAACATTTTGGACCTTAAACGTTAAACGTTAATATAACAAGTAACTAAACGTTAAAGTACGGATTAATTAAATATAGCTAAATGTATTTTTGTAAAGAGAAGAAAATTATTAGTATTATTATTATGGTATTGTCATTAATTTTAAATTGATTATCTATAATTTTTCATTTTTATTTCTAACGTTTTAACTACGTTGCAGCAGTGTAATAACATATGACTTCTAAATAGTTTGTAGGTTATTATTGTGAAGTTCATAGTAAATTTATATCTTTTAACGTGTGTTCATAAGAAAATTATCAGTAATGAATTTTCAATCTCTTGTAACGGAAACTATTAGTTCGCAATGTGAATATTAGGGAATTTAGTTTTAATTATCTTTAAATATGGAAAACATGTATGGGAGTTCCATATTGTTTTCTATAAGTTTTATTAAACAAAATTTAAATATTTACACATTTCAAAATCACAGATTTTCTTGATCACAGATCAATTCCATGTCAAATGCAATGCCTGATGTCGTATCGGAGAGTTAATAAATATATATTTTATCTTTGCTACAACGCATATATATGGACAGTTGTTTCTGTTCTGTTTATTGGGATATATTTCAACATTCTTAGTAATTAATGTGTGTGGATATTGAATTGTATTCTATTTTAAATATGTACGTACATGTGAAACGCTTTCATAAATACACAAAAGTGCCTTAGAGCACTTGGAGTTCAAGAATGGTGTCTTGAGCTAAGTGCTACTGGTTACATTCAAGAGAACTAGAATTTAAATTAACGTAATTACGAGAATTCTAGTCTGCCAGCTGCAGTTTTGCCGACCATTGTTGTTAATTGTCTAGAAAACTAAGACATATTTTATTCAGAGTTTTCTGACCAGGATTAAGTATAAAGAGGACAGTAACAAGAAGCACACATTGGATATTTACAATACTGTGCATCCAATAAACCGTTGGGTTTGGTTTTAATTACAGTATGGAGCAGTTAATTGGATGTGAATTAAGAGCCTTAGTGAAGAGTAAGCATTCCAGGAGGCTGATCTCAGAAATATTACTGATCATTATATTATTGCCTAGAAACGCAGCCATGACTACATTACTTATTACCGATAAATCTCAAGCTAAAACCAAACTAACCTTATAGTAACCGAGAATACAATAGTAACGAAACAAATATTGTAACCTCATACGTAGGTTGACGATGATGATGTTGGTCATCATAATAATTAAAAAAAAAGATAATTATATAGCATGCTTGTTATTGGTAGTGTCTTTTATGTATAAAAAATTTTTTCTCTTTGTTTACTTTTATTTCAAACATTTTAGAGGCCACGAAAACACTGAAGTATTGTGACAAGTTAACAAACTAAATAGAAAACGTTTGGGTTAACTAAGAAAATTAGAACTATAATATATAAGTTATGCAAATACTTTTTAAGTAGCTTTACCAGTTATTATTTAACAAACTCTAATGTTAATTTTAATGGAAAAGTGTTTAGAGCACATTATTTACATAACACAGTTACAGTACAAAGGCCAGTTTGTCTTTCAGACAGGTGGAGATCGTATATCAATTTTTCTACTCCCACGAGCTCACTTATGTCTGAATTAAATGTACCTACTATTTATTCCATGACAGAGGACAGATTGGCAGTTTTCGTCATTACCGTATGATTATAAAATCGTCATCATCGGGGTCATCATCATTAGCATCATATTATGGGTATACGCATTAACAAATGCGTACAAATAAAGTCATATGTATTGAGATGGGCGTTTGAAATGACACAACATACTCAAATGTGCTCTATCAATTAATAAACCCGCCGTAGGTATGTAAGTAGAGACAATGTGTAAAACGTTTGATACGGGGGGCTCAGGTGTTTCACGGGGGAAGGGAGAAGAGAAGAATTGAAAAAAAAAAACAGAATATTATCGGTATAAAATGAAGATGGTGAAATAAATCAGCACATACCTCTTTTCTGTCTCACTTCTGGATGAGTGGTATTAGTGGTAATTAACTGTTTCCCTCTCTACGAACGTATCTTTTAGTATATGATCGATCAATTAAGTATTTTCTTAATAGAAGTACTTAGACAGACTCTGTTCTCCCATGTGGTCAGTATGGTCTTTAGTTTCAGTTTCGTTCTTGAACTATTCATTCTATTGACAATTAACAAATGTTAAACTTAGGTTTTATGGCATAATTATGATTGTGTAATTCTTACTGTAATGTTGCAGTTTCATTCGGACGAGTCAGAGGGTAGCTGTAGATAAAAGGAGATTTTATATATTTTTTATTCTTTTATGCATTCTGATGGTTTAACAAATGGAGTTTGTTGAGTCTAATCGCAGTACCATACGTTTCTATTGAGTGTGCCACGGACCAGCTAAGAACTGATTATATAAGGAACATCCCTGGGATAAACAACCTAAAGGGAAGGATAAATTAATACAGACAGGATTGGACAGACCATGTTGAAATAATGCATAATAACAGGATACGAAAACAAATTTTGGCTTATAATCCAAAAGGACGGCGAAATATTGGAAGACCGAAGAACAGATGGTCAGACCAAAAAGTGCGCAACTGATCGTAAGGTCCACAGCCTGAAGAAGAAGAAGAAGAAGAAGAAGAAGAAGAAGAAGAAGAAAGAAGAAGAAGAAGAAGAAGAAGAAGAAGAAGAAGAAGAAGAAGGAGAAGAAGAAGAAGAAGAAGAAGAAGAAGGAGGAGAAGAAGGAGAAAAGAAGAAGTATCATACGTAATGTGTCTTTCTATAAGCGAGACACGTTTCTTTCCTCGAAACGCTATTGAATACTGAAAGAGACTACAAAAAATGCCCTAGAAAAGACTTACAGGGAAACGACTTATTGACATATAAACGTATGCCAAGAAATTATTCTTGTTTAACCTAATTTATTTAAGAAGTTAATAGACTTATAACGCGCATTTACAAGATAAGTAAACAACGTTACAAAAGAAAAATTTTTTTTAAGAAAAAGAAAGAATTTAGAACTTAGACATTAATTTCAACAGGAGATACCCATCAATTGACGTTGAGCACCACCTACCAAACTTCTGAAACAATCTAAAAAAAGTGTTTTCTTACACACACACTTTAATATTCCCCAACACTGTTCGTATATAAACTTTAGTGTTGTTTTCTGTGTTGTTAACCTCAGATCCTTAATAAAGAAGAATTAAATTTTATAAATTGAAAATAATTAAAAACTGGTGTGTCATGGGGCACACGCCAGAAGTTAGAACTTCGGTGTCGAGTGGCGAGTGAACTGATTTAATGTGTAAAAAGCTTGCTCGCTGTATTTTGGAGTAACAGAGATTTTGCTACAAAAAATTAAGATTCAAATAATTGTGGACGGATAACTAAATGAGAGGAGGGCATAAGGGTATTTATATGCATTTTATTTTAGAAATCAATATATACAATGGACATATCACACGCCGTATTATTTTCAGTATACATATATATTGCTACAGAACACAGAATATAAGTTTCATATAATAGGGATACTAAATGGTGTAGGTAACACATTCTCCGACGGCCATAGACATGTTATAAATTGATTTGGTTCTTTTCTTGTAAAGTAGTCATAAGTTTTGAACTAAGGTATGGATAAAAACGTGTGTTATGTCAAAATATTTATAATTTTGTAGTATTTTATGTCAAGTGAAATATTTGTGTGTAAGTGCGCGAATGCGGGTGTGGTTAACAGTTTTATAAATAACTTCGTTAATAATGGACATTTCTTTTTGAAACTTGGACAGGATATTCTCAGTATTGAAAGGTACATTTTCCATATACTTAATTCTCCAAAAAAATAATTTATATATATATTTTTTTTAATGAAATCAGTTCTTTTATTTCGTTATCTCCAAGAGGGTAATACAATTTGTAGATTAAATCTAGACAGGCCTTTGCAGAATCGGACAGAGTTTTAACATGAAGTCTGTCTATCATACTGACCACCTATGGACGTTGCTAGATTTTCCACCAATCAGAAGGTCTAAAATTTATTTGAGTCGGTGTTCTGACGAGTACGGATGGGGAGTTCACTCCGAAGCCTTGTCATAGAAAGACTTACTGACTGTCGCGCTGTCGCGAGTTTTTCGTGTCGGGACAAGTCTATTTCTATGAGACTTAATACTTTGGTGACTGTACGAGTTTATCGTAGTGGTAGCCATATCATAGAAATAAATAAAATTTAAATAGGTCTTATTTAGTGCTTTGCGTGTACAGTGGAAGATTTACGGTCTAGGGGCAGTAATATCTACCGTGATATTTCTGAATGTAACGCGAGAACACTTGAAGAAGTAGGAATTGTGTAAGCCAAATACACATGATTTATTTGTACCCAGTTAGAACCCTGAGATTAAATTCATAAACAACAATAGTCCGATAACGCAGTGCGTGTGTGCGAGACGTGAATAGTCCACGTCATCGAGCGACGCAGCATTGGAATTCTACGAACAAGTAACCTTATATGTAAAACGAACCAAATAGACTCTTTTATTTAAAGACAATTAATAATAAACAATTTTATGTTATAACTCAATAAGACAATAATAATAATTAATATGTTAATTGATAAATTTTTCCTATCTCCAGATATAGACTCTGTATTGTTAATTTTAATTAACCTGTCTATTCATTTATAAATTTGATCGTTCTAATATATACAAACAATATGTAACAAATATGATTTACGCAATATTTTGTTGAATAATAGAATGTTATATGTGCAGTATCATAATTCATTTTTTTATAAATTATAAAATAGCTGAATTACTAAATCGAATTTTGAAACATAAAAAATACATATACAAATACAAGATATTTTTGGTGAGATTCAAGTATTTTTTGTTATGATATCTTAGAATAATTTGCCTGTTTAATAGATAATGTAAACAGTATTATTATCTGCTTTTTAGTCCATAATTTGTAGTGTCTGTTGTTGCCAACGGATGATTTTAAAATATTAATTTTAATCTTAGAATCATCTATGTTGTAGTTTATAAAAAAAAAGATAAACTATTCTTTTACCTTTACAGTAATTTTAAAACAATAATTCGTTGTTTTTTGTGTCTGTAAATTCTTTAAAAACGTGCATTTTATGTAAAAATGTAAAAGCATGACCGTTAGATGCGTTTGCAGATGTCAGCTAAGTTGTTTACATACTTCAGTTGCAACAAGATATTCAAGGTAATGTTAAAAGAGTATGGTAGGAACGTAATTTCCAAGTTTTCCAATACACTTAGTAATTTTTGCCTTCAAATAATTGTAGATTTTTTAAGATGTTGACAGATAAGAGAAAGGCCTCAGATCAATACGAATTCTGTAGTTCCATTGTTTACTAAATAGTATTAGTTGAAAAAATTAAAGATGCTCTGTAAAACAACTTTAAATGAATAATGCGGCGTAATCCAAGGGAAAAGTATTTGAGAGACGAAGAGAAGTTTGTGTTACGGTAATTTCAAAAAGAGAGGTATAAATGAAGTGAGTACATAAGTGGAGGTGTTAAAGTTTGTAGTATTAAAGAACAAAACCTCTTAACTGAAAGAGAATAATTATAATTGCATGAAGACGGATTAGGGAAATGCAAGCGCAAAGTGCAAATAAACGCAGTAAAGATTCTAGATATAACCGTGATTCAAGTTAATGTTTACTTACTTTTCCTGTATCTCCTTCAGCGTTTTAGTCAGAGAATTCAAGCAACGAACGTTAGGGTTAGTTCGTAGTGTTTTACTAAGAGAATTCTTACAAAACGACAACATAGAACTATGAAGAGCTTTATCGTCATAAGTCAACAGCGTCTCGTACCGAGTACGTACATGTACCTGCATGTAAATTTGAATTTGACTGTGTGCATTTGTTACTTTACAGGGAATGCAAGTGTATTCGCTGATAATGCCTGCGACAGTACATATTAATGTTGCATAGACTATTCTCGTTAAAAAAAAGATTAAACTAATATTTTTGAAGTTACTAGACAGTTGCAGTTTCTTTGAATTTGGAAATAACACTTAAAGTTAGAGAAATAAAAGAAAGAAAAACAGCTTTCAGCAAGACTTAATTACTGATTGGAAGAAACACTGTCTATGTCCGCTCGGCCTCTAGTGCCACTGTGTAACATTTCTGAATTAATAATGTGTGTGCTATAGAAGCTTAAGACAAAAAGTAAATAAAGGAGGTAGTATTTACTTTAAAAATTAAAAAACAAATTTTCTTATTTTAACTGGTCTTGAGAAGCTTTGCCTGTTCTGTAAACTTCTTCTTCTTCCTATCGCTCTACATTCTCCTATGTGATTTTGCTTCCTTAACTATTCTATGCCATTCTCTTCTGTTCTCAGCAACAATCTTTCATCCTCTGATCCCTATGGTTCGGAGGTCTTCCTCAACACGCTCCATCCACCTCTTCACTTCTTTCTCGGTCTTCCTGTGGGCCTAGACTACAATGGTTTTCATTCTGTGATAGCTCTCGTATTTCTGGTCTTCTCCGTTCTATAAATATGTCATATCCATTTAATTCTCTGTGACTTAATACACTTTACTATGTTTTCGCTGTTTATTAATGTATCAAGTTCAAGATTCATCCGGATCCTCTAAGTGCTATCTTGTTACACTACTGGCCCCAAAATTCTCCTCACTATTTTCGTCTAAAATAGTTTAAGACGAAACTTTCTTCATCTTTCTTCCGTATGATCCATGTCTCACAGCCGTAAGTCACTACCGGTCTTATAAGGCTTTTATAGATTTTCAGTTTATAATTATGACTTGGGATCCTAGAGCACAACAGTTTCTATTTGCAGAATACGCCCTGTTTCCCTTTGCTATCCTTGATTTGATTTCTTCGCTGTTGAAATTGTCCTCATTTAGCAATGATCCCAGGTAGCTAAAATTATCCACTTGCTCAAAGCTATAGCTTCTAGTGTATTTTTTTCAATAGGTTGTTTCCGTAAACGATATGACATTAATGTGAGTTAATATCCTTAATACAAATATACAATTAACTAACTAGGATATATGTTATAACTTAAATTTTTAATTAGAGGAAAACCAAGCTTCTTACTGTCCTTAGAATTTGAATTTATTTTCTAAATTTTCTTGTGGGAATCTTCCTAGCTAAGAACCTTATTATAGAACTTCGGGTTTTGCAGTGCGTTTTACTTCGAAAAATGTTAACTGTTGACACACTTTTTGACAGTGCCTAAACTATTAAATAGTTTGTAACATGCACCATTATTTAGTTATTATTAAGTTAATAGAAAACAAGAACACAGCAAATTCGAAACTATTTAAAAATAAAACGTAAAGTTTAGATATAACGTACGTCTATTGTATAGATATAATTACATACATAACATTATATATGTAACAATTTATGTATGCATATATAATACATATATTATACATATGTAAATTTTATGTAAATGACATTTTATTGAGGCACTGATTCGTCGCCGTTAGTAAATTTTGTTTGTACTGTGAAGCGATATTTTCGATGGTGGAAATTAAAATAAGGAAACACATTTAATGAATTCAATAAGTTTTATTGATATTTGTGTTATTAATATTTAATAAATTTAACATTAATTAATGAATACTTAATTAAGCTTTATATTAATAGTATTATTAATCATTCATTTTTGTACTATCAAAACCAGTTTGCTCTTGGTAGTTGAATTTGCAGAGTTTGAATTTAATTATATGTCTTTAATTTAGTACAGGTTTTACAACTAATTGATTATGGTATTATCACAAATACTTGGATTATTGTAAGAAAGACGTGTATAACTCGTTAGTAATAAACATTCTGTAATTATGTGTTATAGAAACGTACGTGGAATAGTACGTATACGTTTGTATCTTGTTTAAAATCGGGTGTAATTTTACAATTTTATTTTATTTAGCAATGTGATACACACATTACGTATATATTTAACAGAGTTTTCTTTACGTTTTCTTTGTCGGGATGAAAATCAAAACTGAGCAGATTGCCCAACGTTACGCCTCGTCCTGTCAATAAAAATGCCATCAGTAGGCCTATACTTTACTGAAAGTAATTAGGGGGCGTATGTTAAACAGAGTACACAGCCATTGTAAGAAATGATCGAGAATCGTTAAAAGCAATGAGTAGGTCATAAACGTGTGATAAGAAAACATGTGTAATGTACATTTCTACTTTTTATGGCAAAGGGCTGGTAATCTGTGCACATGACATTCGCGCCAACGTGTCGTTAGTTACAACTTTTGACAGCAGCAGTGGTAGAGGACGTATTGAGGTCAAACAAAAACATCGACACACTGTCCTGGCGATATACAGTGTGCGGGATTAATCAGGCCGTGAGTGCCTTTATGTGGTCGCTACATGCATACTCTTGTGATGAACGGAACAGTAATCACTTTGTTTGCCGAACTTTGTTTTTTCCTATACAGTACGCTCTATAGAAACTATTTCAGAACTATTTTTTATTATCTGTGTAATTGGTAACTATTAAAAAACCGTAAAATCAATCACGTGCACTTTATAAGTGTGGCGTCATGTCACGTCCGTGCAAAATATTTTTGTGTTTGAAAAAATATGTATTTAATCAAAATGTCTTACTTGTTAGAATTGGACTAACACTACTAAACTATAAAAGGGTTTTGTTAATATATAAATGTTGTTTTATTATGTAAAATTATCGTTACGATTCCTTACCTTTCAACTAGGGGGCTTTATAAAAAACCTCGCTTTTACGGGAGGTGTCAATGTTGCTGAAATATTTCGGGCTGCTTGGCCGGGCGCATGACGCCAATCCTCAGTGGCGCGGGAACAGAGATCTCATTCAAGAGTAAAGACAGTCCTACCCGTAGAAGCACGTCTATTTAAAAAACGTATCTTTGTAAACAACAGATCATTGTTCCCGCGTCACTGAGGAGGGTCGTCATGGGCAACATTGCAACGTTTGACATGCAATTCACGAATAAAGTCGACCACGGCCCAACAGCCCTACAAATTTTGGCAACACAGAAGGCTTTACGACAGCTATTGGTAGTTTTACGTTATCAAAAAATTCTCTGAAATACGAGATTTGGAACTCTATTACAGGAGAGTAGTACACTAATTAAAGTTTGATAGAAGCCCATGGAATAACTCTAATCCTGATGCGGTGTAATTTATTTGTCAGCTCGGAGTGCTGTGAAATGGAGTATTCGCAACCGCGTCGGACTTTTGTTGCAATTACTAGTTATAGATAGTATTTCTAACTATAACGGTAACTTCAGGTAAATAACGAGTATGTATTAAACGGAAAGGTGCTTTTGTACAAATAATTAAAGAAAATTTTACTTCTTTCAGTAAAAGTAGATTGCGTAGTCTGTAATATCGAGTTTACAAGTAGGACTATACAATAGTTTGTTATAACAACGTACATTATTCAATTAGTATGTAAAGACCTTGGTGTACTTAATTAATTACTCTACATATTGCGTCTATTTAAAAATTTTAAATACAAAATATTTAAATTACGTAGTATATTTGTTAATATATTTAAAATATGTAATCCGTTACTGTTGAAAACAGTATTTTTGATGCTGCGTACTCATCATCCATGTTTCTGCTTTCTATAAATTTATTGTGTTTTCTAGATCTTATAATATTATGTTTGTGTTAGTTGATTTTGAAAATTTATTTATAATAAGTAAATTATTAATTTCGTAGTGACCGTCAATCAATGAGTTTTAACGAAGAAGGGTTTTAGAGGATCGGTCAGAAAAGTATAACACAAATTTTAAATTATTTGTGTCGACGTTTCGACAATATTTTTTGTCAAAATCAGGACCTGGGTACGGATACAAGATAGATTAGTTGAGTGAATGTGTTTGTGTATGCGAGAAGGAGTTGAAACAGTTTGGTTTACATCATCAAAATAATTGGATTATTACATATTTTTTTCCTTAAATACATTGAGAAAATTATAATACCCCAGACAATATTACAGTTTAGATTACTGATAATGTAAAAGATTCTTAATGGTATTTGTAATTAATTATAAAACCAGAAATCAACAATTGTTTGTTAGAATTGGTACAGAAAACATTTCTACATATACATGACTACATATAACATAGTAAAACATATTATAGCTGAATACAGATTGTAGGAATGCTCAATTATCTGTATTTCTATGCCTGTACATAGTTACCTGTGTATGTTGTGCTTGTGTGTTGTTGTGTGCGTGTTGTATGTATGTGTGTGTGTGTGTGTGTGTGTGTGTGTGTGTGTGTGCGTGTTGTATGTATGTGTGTGTGCGCGCGCGTACGCGTCTGCGTCTTAGATCGAAGGTATATATCTGTTTAATATTGGGAGTGAGTGAGAGAGCGCGCGAGAGTGATGCAGTGGGAGTCTAGAAAGAAACAAAGAGAGACAGAGAGACAGAGAGTGAGAGAGAGGGACAGAGACAGAGAGAGAGGTAGAGAGAGTGAGAGAATATGAGTGAGAGAGATTATGACTACCGACATATACATAAACTACATGAGACTATGGTACTCTCTATAGACGAAGTTCTTGGTAAATAACATTGTACAATAATATAAATATTAAGTAATAACCATTTTCATATAATATATCGGTTGTCTATAATGTTGTGTGTGTAACAGTTTGTAACTCTTTAATGTAAGTTGCTAAATCTATACTATTATCTGTTACATAATATCTAATGTATGTAAGGAGGGTAGTGTTAATAGAGATGGTAAGAGTTTTAGAGTGCCATTGTGGAAAGAGAGAGAGAGAGAGAGAGAGAGAGAGAGAGAGAGTGAGAGAGAGAGAGAGAGAGAGAGAGAGAGAGAGAGAGAGAGAGAGAGAGAGAGAAAGAGAGCAAGAGAGAGAGTGAGTGTGAGAGAGCGAGGCAAGTGAGAGTGAGAGGGAGAGAGAATAAGAGATAGAGAGAGAATGGGTGAGTGAGATGGTGTGATTGTGGGCATATACATAAATTTACAATATTCTATGTTACTCTGGACTATAGTTTACAACAATATGATTATAAGTATTATCTAATTTCACTTGATAGATAGGTTTACCATAAACTTTTGTTTGTAACATTATGTAAATTATCTGACGCAAGTTCGTAAAATTCTACAGTGTTATTGTGTAATTTAGAATTTTCTAAATTAATGATTGTTTTTAATACCAGTAGTGAGTGAAACATGTTAAAAATAACTTTTAATAATTACATAATTTAACATCCCTTAATCTGTGTTTAGCTGTAATATATTTTACTACGCTATATGTTGACTGGTATATGTATTAACGTTTTTTATGTACCAAATCTAATATCTAATTGTTGATCGAATTGTTTGATTATTCTTTATAATTAATTTAAAAAATATCATTACATTATGAGTAATTTAAATTGTAATAGTGTATAAATTAAGTTCTGTGATATTATAATTTTCTCGTTGTCTTAAAGAAAACGTTTGAAGATGTAGACAAACTATCTCAACTCCTTCACATATACAATGATACATACATACGCACGCAGACGCGTGTGCGCACTACACACATACACGTTCACTCAAATAACTGTTCTGTTGTGTTTGACATTTCTTTTGTATTCATACACAGGTCCTGATAATGACAATAAACATGGTCGAAACGTCGACACAAATAATTTAAAATTTGTGTCATATTTTCACCGATCCTGACGAACCCTTCAACGAAAAATTCATTGATCGACGATCACTACGAATTTAAAGATTTAAGGATTTATTATTAAAAGTTATTTTTATCATGTTTCACTCACTACTGATATTGAAAACACTCGTTCAAATAGAGAACTCTGTACACAATAATTGTAGAGAATTAGAAACTTAAAGCAGATAATTTACAAAATATTACAATCACAAACTTATGGTTAACAAATCTATGATTTGGTATATATTGATAATAATATATCTTTTAAATATAATATAAGTATATATATATAGTTAAAATAATAAATAAATGTATTTATTATATATTAATTTTATAGAAAATTATAAAAACCTCTGAAGGTATAGAATAATTATGTGAAACGTACGTCAAGTGGAACAACAATAATATAATTTAATAAAATTTGAATTGCCAAAATATTTATTATTTGACAACATATTTATTATTAATATATATGTGCATATTTTATTTTGGTGTATTAGTTTGTAATAAATCATTTTCGTCAGTAGAAATTGCGAAAGACGTGCTGTTGTTATACATTTAAATAAAATCAATTAATTAAGTAACATTATTGTGTTAACAAAATATAACAATAAAAAATAAATTGAAGTCGATGATGGCAACAATTCTATAACAGTATAATTCCATAGCCTAAGTACAGTTCTATACAGGTCAATAAAACAGCAACAATTTATTTTATCAGAAAGTACACAAATGACTTTTATATAAAAAGTTTAAGTCCAGCATTTTTTTATTTGTTAAATAAAAATGTGAAATTTTTTTAAAAATGATACTTTTTTCTTTGGTAAATGTACATAATAAACCTTATACTACTGCGCCTACAAGTTAGGCAATTTGCGTACACACCTGTACGAGTCATCAACCCTCGTTGCCAAGTCGCCTTAACAGTAAAATTTCTAATGCTCCAGACCAGTCATAGGCAACCTTTGAATTTATGGGGGCGCCTTATATAACTGAGGACCAGTTTGATGGGCGCAACCTCCCCACCCCATCGATGGAAAATAGAAAGTTGCGGAGTTCAATAGTAAGACGTTACAAACATTAACTGTCGCTATATAATACTCTTGCGTTTATATTTTGCGACGTGGAACACCGAATCAAAAAAAACTTTGCAATATAATTTGTGAAAAATTTCACATTATCTACTGGTCAACAATTTGTCATCATGCACAGGCACGTTAAAACTAACAAATCTTTAAACGAAAAAATTGTTAAAAGGGAAAACATTTTATTAAAAATAAATTAAAGAACTTACCACAATAACACTATTTATTCTCATAAAGTACACAGAAATTGTATTAGGGGAAGACGTAGCGCGGTCCTGTAAATGGCTTGTACTATTTTATAATACAATACTTCGAAGCAGGTACAATACGGGTGCGTTACTTCTCGAAAAGAAAATAAAGTTACAAATTGGTTCGCGGGCGCGTCAAATCTTATCGACGGGCGCAGGGTTGCCGACTGCTGCTCCAGACGTTTCTAAGCCTCCCAGAGCTTATTATTAACGTATCGAGAAACAGCTCGAAATTGTACTAAGCTAAACCGACGACCTTACTGTGTAGATAGAAATGTTTTGAAACAGGTCGGCGAGTACTTGCGAATTTTTAATCAATTACTAGACAGCTCTTGTTGTACGTAAAGCGTTAATTGTGTGCTGACATTTGTAATTGGCGACTTGTGTTATTTGTTGTCATAACGTTAAATAGGTTATGTGTATTGTTTGTTACAATAGTGTGAGTTGGACATTTGTAAATATGAGGAATTGTTGTGTACCGGTACGAGTGCTTTTGTTTATTAAAACTGCATCTTATACAAGTTGTGTTTAATTTCTCTGGTGTTCAATTCTCCACTCCACTGTTTTAAGACGATGATCCGTGCGATCATCGTAACATTAATATGTATATTATGAATTTTATTTTTCTACAGACAGAATCATATTTTATTTAAAAACATTTGCAAGGAAAACTAAGTGTACTTATTAAACAGTTTATTTGCAACAAATTGAATACTATTTACGACAAAAAAGTTATTGTACAGCATAGTTTTTATTGTGTCTGTCATATTTTATGTTATTATATGCAAATGTGTGGATTCGGTAAATAATACCTTTTGGATTCCTTGTTAAAACTGGCGAAAACGATGCCACAAAAATGATTCTGATTATAAATATTAGCTCGGAATAAGATTGTAACTTTATCTTAATGTTTCTCAGTTACTTTGAGATGAAGGACAATATACTGTTTAAAATATAACCATATGAAGAATATAAAAAATGTTGTAAATATTATCACATTATATGCTAGACGTTAAACAATAATAATTCAATATGTAACAACTTTGTCGTATTTTGTTGCTTCTCCGAAAGTATTTGGTTGCGAAACCGAAAGGCCTCGTTCGAGGGAAAATTGTACATAACAGAGAAGCAACAAAATACGACAAAGTTGTTATGAAGACTGCTAACATATTAATATTATTATATATAATATAATATATCATAATAATATAATATAATAATATAATATAATATAATATAATAATATAATATATATCATAATATATATATTAACGTATTGTTAATATATAAATATATTTTTTAATGATTTTAAGTTATTTGTAAATAGATAAATTATGATAATAAATATTTCAAATTATCATTGGGCAGGAAACGGAAACGGACTGTGTGTATGCTTCACACTTGTGCTACAGATTGATTTAAAATATCTTAGATAATATTTTCCTATCAGAGAAATTAGTAGCAGACAAGGAATCGTAGAAGCAATAGCATTTGAAGTATTTAAAGAAAAACTTAAAACTCTAATGGAATCTTGCATTATTTATTTTGAAGCAGACAACACCTGCTATAGAAGGAGAAAGAACAAACTACGGGGAACTCAATTAACTAAACAAAAGGTTCTGTCGTAGTCACTGGTAATAAACAAAGAGAAATATTAACCTTTTCAACCACGCTTTCTCTTTTGTATTCTGTAATCACTGCTTCTCAGGCAGTTCTTTTCCTGTTTGCTTCGTACGGACGACTGAGTAAAATGTCACCAACTGATAAGGAATTCGCCGCTTTTAGCCGTATATTTTCTTTCTATTGGTTCAGCAGAATTAAAGAACAACTTTTTCCAAATTGACAACCCCTGTACAAATTTTCTCACTTTATGGGTTTTGGTAGACGTCTCTCAAACATTAGGGCTGATTATTATGTCTTTTGCATTGCTTTTGGATTGTAGTTACTGTAAAATTTCTATCTTATGGGTTATCCAAAAGATGAGGTTTCAAAACTTATGTCACAGCTAGATCCATCTATATTAAGAAAAAATGATAATGAAAACTCATTTACGATATTATAATATATTGTATTAGACTGATATGATACCTACACAATCAACTACATTAATTGTTTTTTGTTAATGTAGACTTAGTAACTCGTTTTGGGAAATGGTCGTTTTTATAACGGTTGTATAAAACCATAAAACCAAGTTGACAATCTTAATAACAATCTTAACTATTATTTATCTGTATTGTTTGTATCCAGATGTTATAGTCTATAATTACTTTGTAAAATGATGTAAATAAAATCATATTCTTAGTTTGGAAATCAGCAATATTCTTGAAAGCGACAATTTAGTTTGTCAAGATTTGATTAGGCCTCAGATGTTTAACAAACCTCTAAATGAAGTAAGTGCTAAACAACCAAATTCAAAGAAGATGTTGAATTTAAAATTTATCGAATAAATTAGTAGTAACTGTTTTTAAGTCCAATTTATTATGATTATACTTGGAAAGAATGAAGACATCCTCATTTGGATTTAGGAATCGTAATGTGTTGAACACAGAACCGTCATTTTTCATAATTACTGTACTAAAATCTAGCAAAACATAGTTTTTTGTTTCTTTCGTAAACATATATTAGGTCTATTAAATTTTTTTCACAATGATGATCGATGGAGGATGTTTTTAAAAGCATGCATTAAAATATGAGAAATTGTTTAAATTGTAATAGATACTTTAAAATAAAGTGGTGTGAGATGAATAAGAGAAACACAATTTGGAAAGGAGAGAGAAGAAGAATTTGGAAAAAGGTTACTGTACTGGTACGTAGGCATATGTGTGTTTTAAAGAAAAAAGGGAGGGAGTGAGTGAGGGAGAGAAAAGAGAGGGGGTGGCGAGAGAGAGACGTCAACAGGCAGGGTGAGATAATGAACCGAACAGAATCGGGAGGGAGAGAGATGCCGTTACATGTAATCGTTGTAACAACGATGCTGCAGAGAAACTAAGTTTTGATGCAGTAAAGATCTGGGAAGATTATATTACATATGATGCATGCATACAGACAGGCTAGTTTATGTTTGTTTACAGAACTGTGGTACAGCTAATCGAGCGAAGCGTTAACAAAACGACCAACGTTGAAACATAATTAAATCACACGAATAAATACACACTGATTCGCTTATATACACACTCGTTTAACGTACAAATCTCTATTTTTGCGTCTGATCATCATATCAAACCGATAATTGGTTACGCTTTGCATATTTGCTTGCACATTTGCGATTTACACATTTTGTATTCAGTTTAACGGAAATACTGTTATCTAATATAGGCCCGTTGTTTACCTTACTGCACAAACGTGAGTGCAGTTAATCACGCAAACAGCGCGCAAAACAGATAATCATGAAATACGTAAAACTAGTAAAAATAACGTCTGTACGTCACATTAAAATATAACCTCATTTTCTTATAAGCAGCTCACATTTTTTGATACACTGTAGTGTGCCGTTGTAATTTAAAGATTAAATTACCCGGCCGTATTTCCTGGCGACAATGCCAACTGTATATCAGTATCAATAGTCCAGTTACTTTAGACATAAATATGGCTTCTGTTCCAAAAAAACAGAATGTATAATTTTTTTTTAATCGCTTTATTTTGACGTTTTAAACAACATATTAAAAATCGAGAGAGAGATCGTGCCGGCGTTAAAAAATATTCAAAATGTGTATTCAAAGGTCAAAATGTGTTTACGCCGGGCGCTACGAAATATTTCGTGTTTATGTTCAGTGCCGACAGTTGAATTCACCGAAAAATCGGTGATAGCGTTAGCACGTCGCAGACATCGCTTCTTGCTTCTTACCGCGAGAGGCTCACTTGTATTTACAGTGCTTCGGGTTTTCCGTGTGACATCAAAAGCAACTCTGACATAACACAGAGAACAGAAAATTCTTCATGAAACCACGCAAGGGGAAGGTCAAAACACAATTCTATGATTCTTCAAGCTTAGACAAATATCCTAATTCAAAGCAACATATTTTATTTCTACACGCTATAACCGGATGCGATACTACTTCTGCTCTGTTTAATAAAGAAAAGCTAAGCGTAATACTATTAAAATGTTTGAAAAACATCCTGATTTACATCTATCTGCAGAATTTTTCCAACAAGAAAATTGCTCTCAACAACGTATATTTGAGAACGGAGTACATATACTTTTGGCGATGTATGGACCTCCTAAGTCAGAAAATTCACTTGAAAATCATCGATACTTAAGTTTTGCGAAGTCGATTAGATTCAATAGAGCTGTAAATTACCATCTCTTCCACCTACGACTGCAGCAGCTCAACAGCATCTGTACCGTGTATATTACCAGGTCCAAACCTGGCTGGGAAAGGATATAGATCCACAACAGTGGGGGTGGATCTTAAATAACGATTTTTTGGAGCCTGTTACGACATTGTTACCACCTGCACCGGACAATATTCTTGAAGCAATTTTTTGTAATTGCACAAAAGGTTGCGGTGCAAACTGCGGATGCAGAAAAATCGGATTATCTTGCTCCATTATTTGTGGCAATTGTCATGGACAATCATGTCTTAATGCCACGCCCGAAGCTTCTACCGTTGATTCTTCCGATAATTACACTGAATATGATGAAATCAATCCCATTGATCTGTTTATAGCGAATATAAGTGAAGATGACAAATATGGTGAAGATGAAGAACTCCAAGAACATGACGACGAAATACAAATACATGAAATTGACGAAGACGAAGTCGAGACATAATTTTTTTATACGGAACATGGATTAGGCCTATTGGGGAAACCATGTAAAAAAAATCGTCTTGTATCCTACCTCGAAGGTGATGCGGAAACGGATACAGCGCACGTTATACACATTCTTCGCTCTATATCTCGCAAAACGTTCGTTGTATGTAAAAAATAAATAAAACATTTTTTATCGGAAATGTGATTATTTTTCATTTTGGTAATAACCTTAATTGGCCTCCGAGCCATAGGAAGTGAGATATTCGCAAAAAACCGAATTTTTTAACATTTGACCTTGAATTTTTTTTAACGCCGGCGCGATCTCTCCCTCGATTTTAATATATTGTTTAAAACGTCAAAATAAAGCGATTAAAAAAATTATATATTCTATTCTTTTGGCACAGAAAACCTAATTTACTGGACTACAAGGGTTACGCGCGACCAAGGCCACAGCTTGACTATATTGCTCGACCTTGACCGTTATGTAGCGGTAGTTATGACTGTGTGATCTAGTTCGCTGCGCTTCGTCAGCTGTTTTGTTCAATTTTCTGCCCTCGTGGTGGGACGGCAGGAACGGACATTCTGCCTCATTTCTACTTTTGCACTCAAACGGGACACTGGTCTGGCGGCGTTATAAATTGAGATTCATCCTTTGAAATGAGTTGGTGATCAGTTAAAGAGCTTCAGGGTTCCCGCCTAGGCAGGAGGAGAAAGGGACAACGAAGATGGAGACAGTCCATCAGTCTTCATCTGCAGAATATCGCAGCAGGACCCCAACGCCGTCAGACCTCCAGAAATCCCCACACTGCCAGCTTAAAACGACTGCCCTAAGGATGAAACGAAGCACCAGGATTTCGGATACACCAGTTGTTGCACCACAGTCAACATCATCGCGCATTCTGAGTAACACTAAATCTTCTAAACACAGGTGGGACTATTCCTTATATTTTAATCCACAAACACAGCAACTTATTGGATTTAAAACATGAAATGAAAGACATCTTCATAAACAGTAACTTCAGATGTTCAATGACTACTTACATTGTGCCTTTACCTACCTCTTTTTCTATCGTTCACACGTAGTGCGCTTGAATAACCGCGCGTGCACACAGAAATCGTATTCCCCTTATCGTATCCTATATTATATGGTTTTGCAAATTCGTTTGTATTGTATTACTAAGTATATTCCTATCTAATATATTTTTTAATGATTAACCACATATAAAATTTTAGTTATTTTTATAATAATGTGCATTTGTATAGTAATAATATTTGCCTGCATGCCTATATGTCTTTAATGCGTTTACTTCCTTTAGCGCTGTTAGAAATATAAATATATAGTACTGGTATCTGCTCTGAATGAACTTGAGTAGGCGTACACATATATGTGGGCAAAGACATGTTGGTGACTAGTAAGGATTTCAATTGTTATTGTTTTATTAGTGATATCATGATCATATACTTGCCCAGTGATCCATCAACCTTGTAAAACAGAAGTCAGGTTAAAACATTTCTAACTAACTGTTTCCATTCTGTAAGTCGAAAAGAACAGTTCATGGTAATAGCTTAACAGTTTTGTATGTCTTCTGTTACTGATTTGACTTGTGTTCCGGCAGAGGGCGTAAAGTTGTCGTATTACGAGACAAGGAAACATGGTAGCGTCCTGAGTCGGAAGCGCAGTAAGACAGAGCACGCCCTCGGGAACCTGCATTATTTATTTAAAACTGGAAACGCTTGTGAAGCGCTAACAACAAACTACACAAACTAGATTAAGTAATTCAAAGTGTTTCTTGTAGCAGTTGGTAACAAATGGAAAGAAGTTTCTATCAGTGGCAAACACTGTTCTCTCCGCCCATCACTATTTCCTATGCGCCGTGGTGAAGTTACATTTCTCTCTTTTTTATTTGAATTGGTTTGTGAGGTAGATGACGAAAACAATGTCACATGGGAGTCGAGTATTTGACACCGTACAGTCTGAGGCTTGACACGAAATATTGTTTGTCTTTGTATTAGACTGTATATACGGAATGTATACAGACCACTTAAAATGGTTAAATATGACATGTTCATAAAATTTGTAAATATTTTAGAGCGAGTGATCAATATGTTAATAACTCGTAAAATTTTATACTCGTAAAAATGTGTTCCTCGTGGTTTAAAAAATTTTAAGTGAATTAAGTTCTTTTGAAATGTTAATTACAATTTTAAAAAAATGTAGCTCTTCAAGTAGTGTAAATATCGGAGTTCTAAGTTCTTTAACATAATTTACATGATTAAAACATGTCTGAAAAACCTTTCTTTACAAATGTAGTGTTGCAATCATTTAATAGAAATTAAAACATATGCTTTTACTGACATTACGTGTGCAATATAAATTATAACGTATTAATAGTATGGTCTCTTATTAGTCTTCATAAATATAAAGTATTTACAAGTAACTAGAGCGTTATTAAAATTTTTTTGCGTTCTTAAATATGATATTAGTGAAAATATATTTTTTTTATTTTCCTAGCGTCGGTAGTTCAGAATCTTGCCGGATTCCGTGGTTTAAACGTCTGACACACCGGGGTCCTCCGTTCTCCCCTGTCCCTTAAGGTTCTGTCTTTCTTCCGGAGCGTTACTCAGACGTCATCTGTTCTGAGAAAGTTATTGCCTCTGTCTTTATCCAGTTCGGATAGTAACGATGCAGAAAATCTTGTAACCATGCTCGAAGTGTTGTTAATGTCCAGGTTTAGACTCATTTGATTGAAATCTGAATATGAACTGTTCTTACATAAATTAAGGCAAGATTAGCACTGCAAGTACGAAAGACATCATATAGCATTGCACTGCATTATACGAAATGCTGGAATAAGATTAGGTAAAAGACAGCTCCATATTTAATCCTGAGTCCCGGTTGTCACAAACGTTTGTTAATATATAGACCAAGTGATAAAATGTCAAACTTCCTGTTGTGAGTACATTCAAATCTATGTTTCTTAAATTATAATAAACTTGTATCTATTTTGATTCATATTTTCTATAATGTTTGTACTTTATAAATACATTTGTATAATTATTAGTACTCTATTATGCTTCTAGCTAGCTACTTTGCAAACTAATATAACTGAAAGTATGTCCATGAATGGACGCAGTGTCATTATTATGTCATTACTGTATCTTATAAAGGTACGTTCAATTCACTATACTTTCACACTTTTTTTACTAACCCTTAATGTTTTTACTAACGTCAGTTAATGTTGTAAATGTCTTAAGCCTACATTAAATCTAAATCTTTAACCTAATGACAATGTGCTTTTTCTACAAACGCATGTCAGGCCTCGTAATTTTATTTTGGGCTGTAACAAGTAGGCCTAAGGTTTGGTTTCTTATCTTTTGGATTTATTAGACTGCTTGTCGCATGCAATATATTTTTTGAATTGACATTTTTTTTATATATAGCTTAATATTTTATGGTATGCCAAACAGATGTGGTCAAATAATTTGTAAATTTTAGACATTTTCAATTCAACATGACGCGCAAAATTGAATCGTGTGTTTTACTTATTATTTAAAAATAAAATAATTACTACTGTTTATTGTAAAAAATATAACAAATATTAACATGGTTACACTGATGAAATAAATAGTGCGTACGTGATCGCAATGAATGATAACGTAATGATAACGTACTAACGTACGTTCAGTGGAAACGATAATTGTAGTAATTAGTGCGGAACTGTAATAATTTGACATTTTTGTGTGTGTTGTTGTACAAGTTTAACTTAAATTATTGTATAAGAGTGCTTTGTTGATTTATAAGCGACGTTTGTGTCTAATTAATGTTTGCAATTAGTGAGTGATTTAATTGGTATTTGTTATTATGTTTCCACTGTCCCCACGGCGATCGGTGTGACCGTCGCAATAATATAACTCCTGGTTACGTTCTGAACCAGGTAGCAGCTCTGACGTGTGCTAACCAACTGAGCAATACCAACTGTTCAAACCAGGCTGATGTGTTTTTAAAGTACTTTAAACACGTACATAAATTTTCTTATTTCTTTTATGAATTTGCTAACTGCTATAATTTTTTTATTGTTCGACTAAGCTTTTCGTCATTACTGACATCTTCAGGTCTTAAAAAACAACTGGTTAAAAAAATTATAGCAGTTAGCAAATTCATAAAAGAAATAGTAAGGATGGCTGCTAATTTAAACAATACGAAGAATAAATTTTCTTGTTTAAGTTTCTGCTACAACACCCGAACAGCATGCATGACAAATAGACAATACGGAATCAAGTGTAACGTAATTATTTATTAAAAAGACACACGTAGAAAACGTTTTGAAGTTTCAATACATGGATAGTTAAGGCACTATTAAATCTGGCTTTTATTGTGATTTGCTCATTTCGTATCCAGGCTGACGTGACAGACGACTCTCGTGATCTAATTTGAATGCTGTTCAGTCACAACGTATGTATTTCAATGTTGTTCCAATGATTTAGTGAATACAAAATGATCGGGTATAAAGAATATGGTGAATAATATAAAATATATGTGGGTATACAAGAATATACACAGTGTATACAGTTACTGATGTTTTTAATATATTCACCAAAGGATGGTGCATATCGTTATGTATATTTTATCACAAAGATTAAACGTGCATTTGCTTACGGTATAACCTTTTCAAAAATACACTTAAAGAAACAATTCTCATTTTGTGAGCAAATATAATTTATATATAATATTTCTCTAGTCTCTACGGGATAGTTTGTCTAAACACCAAGAGGTGGCATGTGGCATACTGATTAGTTAGCCTGCTTGTGCAAAAACATCTACAGAACTATAGGTATATGTAATAAGCTTTGTTTGTCTTTATTTGCACTAGATCGCTATTATTTGACCGACAAAATATTTGGACTATTTTAAAGTATTTCGTTTACTGACATTTTCTACTGATATTGGCTTTTCAAATCAACAGGAGCTATGCGAAAGATTACTACATTGGAAGGGAGTATTTTAGACCACTCCAGTAAATACGAGTTATAATTTGGAGTGACCAATAACACGCTTGCACATGAACCGTGCAATTACTTGTTTACTGTTAGTTTTAAATTTGGTTTCAATTACTTATCAGTTATAAGTAATTTTGTCTAATCATGTCGGTCTGCCTAATCTGACACAATAATTTAAATAATATCGAAGCACAGAAGAACAAGATTGAATTGTTCAGCGCGTCATTAAATAATCTTCCACGTTCAAATATTTTTGAAATATTATGAGACATTCAGAGGCCTTTGATAACTTCCTTCGTTACGCATTGTTTGCTAATCAGCGTTAAAATGTTCATCGATTCGTTATGTGCTCGTTTATGCTAACTCCGTGTTGTTAGTTCACTCACGTGTTAATTAACTTGCTGCAATCCTACCGTGATAACTGTCGACGTTACTTTTGATTGGTTGTAGAAAATAACAGTGAAATAATCCGGAAATTACCTTCAGCTTGGGTTACTTGTATTATGTTTTTGAGTTCCGTGTCTATGTGTAACGTTAAGAGATGTTTTTTATATCTGTTTATTCCCATTAGCTGTAAGACAATATGTCGATAAACGTTGGTTCGTATTATATTGGAAGGTGACTCCTGTTTCTACACAGTTTATTCACATTTAAGATTACATCCTTAAGTACGGTGCTCCAGCGAATTACCTAACCTGATAAAAAAGTGACGACCTACGAACCTAACAAACCTACTTCAGTAACAAAAAACTGCTATTTCTTTGAACCTGTCAACGTGTCTGTAGAGATAAATATATTATTATGCCGGTCTCACAGGTCATCGTCTTGTACAGTGGAGTGGAAACAGAATAACTGACACCAGTGATGTTACTAATTATAAAGTTTAATTAGAAACAAACAACAGTTAGAAATCTACAAAGGTGCTCTTATACAATAATCAAAGTTAAATGTGTCCAGCACACAACAATAAATGTCACCTTATTACAGTTTTGCACTAATTAACACGATAATCACTTTCCACTGAACCGCAACAATCACTTTGATCCGCACTTGCATTATCGCCAGGTGTAACTGAACGTGGCCGCTTCAAAATCCAGTATTTACACCTCCGCCGCCTAGCATTGTATAGCGTGCCTGGAGGCTGTAGAATAGTCGCGTAACGTCTGGAAGAAGCGTCTCGAACAATCCAGAGCGTT
The DNA here is from genome assembly GCA_034769895.1 of Magicicada septendecula. Taxonomy (NCBI): domain Eukaryota; kingdom Metazoa; phylum Arthropoda; class Insecta; order Hemiptera; family Cicadidae; genus Magicicada; species Magicicada septendecula. The sequence goes on from CM068369.1 coordinate 465,440,045, forward strand.
AAGTATTTTCCCGTGCAAATATGTGCGGAAAGCATCCATTAGCCACTCAGCGATGCGATACTATCTATTTCCTCAGCGTAAAAATATGATTTTTGCTTCAAAAAAGTTATAACTTTGGTGGTAACAAGTTAAGATTCTCGTCTGCTTACAGTTACACTTGCACGTCTAAAGTGAACGATTTTGATTTCGAAACTACCTAATGCCTATGAGGTGGATAAAAATGGATTGCTTTTCCTTTTATTGGATTTACACTTTACCCTCAAATTTCCTCTTGAGACCCTCTTGAGATCTTTGATCGTAAAGCTTATTGAGACATTACAGTCTGCAGAAGAGATAGACAATAAATGATTAAAGCTTATCTTATCTTTCTAAACGTCTTGAGTATTTAGATATGTATGACTTGTGGACTTTCCTATAAATTGATATCCTCAGGAGAAACGATGATGTCTTACCTAAGAATTCTTATAAGGAAAATCTAAACTAGTTTAATACTGAAACCACAAAATTAAGGAGTAGTTTTGCTTTAAATCGTTTTTATCGGTCTATTTATTTTATAATCAATTGCGTCCCTAATAAGAAGCGGATTTGTTGGGAATGAGTTAGTGGAGTACCAACATGATTTCATCAAGAACAGTACAGGATTTCAGGTTACTAATCTTCTGACGAAATAGGTCAACGCGGTGGAACACTAAATAGATTATAAAGAAACAAAAAATATAACTTATCACTTTTTGCTTTATCAGATTCGTGGTTACAGGAAAATTTTCGCTAATTCTTAATCATGTTTTGAGTCCGGCATTATGTGAATCCAACTTTCTATTACTCTAAAGAAGAAAAGTTAGTAGAAAACCAAAGATCGTATTTCAAATATTATAACTGGATTCTGTTAAGTATATTGGCTTAACTTGATTAATTTGTGGTTGGTAATATTTTCTGTCCACTACATTCCTTTAAATTAAAGTTTTTCATGTATCAAACATTATTAATCATCAGTATTGTACTGATTAGCCTCCGTCTGAAGTCTAATTTCGGTTGTCTGTGTTGTGGGATATTACAGTTGTTTCTCACGGACTGCTGTACTGTAGTTTACAGTAATTGGATAGGCCCTACTTGCCGCTTGTAGTATGCCCAGTTACGGAAAGAACACGTAAAGAATATTTTATAAATCAAAAAATTTTTTTTGTAAAATATTAAAACTAGTTTGGTAAGTAGTATATTCTGTAAGATGTATAAATTTAAGGTTGAGAAATAATAATTAATTTCATTAAATGTCCAAGCAAAGTGGCAAATAAAAATGGCTAGTAAACATGCATTTTTTACTAAAGCCGTTGGTACTGCTAGATTTAAATAGTGAATTCGAGAATTCTTGAGAATGATTATGTATACAGTGCTGAAAAAAATCAATTCAATCAGGATTGCTAATGGATTTAGTGTGACAAGAGGTTTACGAAGTGTTATGTCTGGCATAGTATTAGTATATGGTGTGAAAACTTGGGCTACGGAGACATGCTGAAAGCTGTTTACGAGCGTTAATGCTGAAAGCTGCTCGAGCAAAATACAGCTGTCATACGTTGAACAAGCTCTGTTAATCAAAATCGTTGGGGGCCGAATCAATTAAACTAAGTAGGTAGAAAAATTTATCAAATTTATCACCTCGCAGACTGGGTCAAGAAGGAATGAAGAATAGACAGTTACTAGAAGACTAACAAAAATGTAGCCAAAACGTTCGCTGAAAAGGAATAAAAGAATTACAGCTTGACATCCGGGAAACTAAAATCGAAACGACAATTAAGACAAATAGACATTAAAATGGAAACTGTTTATTCTTTCCAAGGGATTTGTTGCCTAGCAATCCAGTATGCATAAATTCCCTAATACAGGTCACCAAACTGTAATTAAGTAGGCTGATGTTTTGGGGGTGCCACCTCATGGTATTCCACCATACGTTGGTTTTCTGTCGTTCTCATACCCTTTAAGGATCTCTCTACTACCCACTAGGAAGTGCGGGGAGCATCAAGATTTGTTTGGATGGGGTTTGCCTGGGACAAGCAAATCACTTAAAATAACCTAGGTTGTGATATTAATTTTGTTTTTTTTACAGGTTTTCAAAATAAAATAAATTTATTATCTAGAATGTATGAAATGATAAGGAAGATTTTTTGGAGGCGCTGTAGACAGGAGATGCAACTGAAATTTTAGATGATGGCGATACCAGTGTTACTGCATGGGTGTAATGTTATACTGTATGAGAGATATGGTTAATCAAACACAGTGATGGAACCAGTATTCAGTCAGCAGAAATAAAGTTGCTGTTAACATTTACACTAAACGAGATCAACGTATGGTTTGGGAGGAACTTGATACTTTCTCCTTAGTCGAGCGAGTTTATGTTTATAATAAAAGGATAGCAGACGACAGGTTTGCAGTTGGAAGACGCAGGATCAGCCGTTCTATGTAGAATCGTGTTGTGGGGTCGGACGAGTACGGGCCGCAGGTCGCCGAGTCCTTGCAGTTAAAGACAACGAAGATGAAAATTCTAAAGAAATCCTTGATTCTTCAACTTAACGGAAATAAAGACCGTTAACGATACGAGAATGGGACAACGAGGTACTTAGGTAATGGCATTCGTAATTGGGTAGTTGGGTTGAAGCCGTTTAAAAATTAGGAAGGAATTATATGTGCGTCCGTGTAAGCTTAGTAGAGTGTGAGAGAGGAAACGTAATTGACTTTAGAGGAAGGCTGATGGTGAACACAAGCGCCAGCGTCGGGAGAGAATGGTGAGCACAAACTGCATGCAAACTCTAATTTAACACAATTATTACAGATTAGCAAGCGTTACTGCAACAAAGTGCAGAGAAGTTTGCTTTGTGTTGTGATGCATGGGTGCTTAACTGAGTACTTTGTGTTTGTGATATAGTTAATTAAGCAAAGTCTTAGTAAAGAGACTAACACTGGACTGAAGGCTGTAAAGAAAGACACACACACACACACACACACACACACACACACACACACACACACACACACACACACACACACACACACACACACACACACACACACACACACACACACACACACACACACACACACACACACACACACACACACACACACACACACACACACACACAGAGTTATTTATCGGTATCCGATCCTCATTGCAATTTACAAGTACGGCGTGTTTGGTTTGACACCTACAAATACACCGCATTCGTTGACGGTGTTTAGTCCCCCCATTGTTCCGCTGTGGTGCATTCATTTGAATACTCCAATTATCATTTAATGCATAGAAGCAAACATGTCGATGTAAATAAAACTGATCTTTTGAACTCCAGCGCAATCTAGAAAGCACCGCTTTCTGTCTGTTTGTCTCTGGTCTGTCTTTCTCTTTCTGTCTCTTTTTATCTCGTTATACATATATATTTTTCAGTGTAACACTGCTTATAGAATGAAATACACCGCTCTTACATAGTGATGTGTTAAAGAAAACTTCTGATGAGTCTAGTATACAAGTGATGCAATTGGTGCCTTGCCTTGCACTAAGTGCCTTGGTGATGCAAGTGCTTCAAAGACAGTAGTAAACGATTTGAAGAACGTGATAAAGCTGAAGATTGTGATATTGTGTTACGTGAACGTTTATCACTACGTGCTGCGGCAATAAAGAGTACTATTCGGGTATATTACCCCACTTGCGTGAAACTGTTCGTTGAAAAATGCCAAATTAACAAAAGGACAATTTTTGGAAATTGCACCGCAATAGTGCACCAGTGACGCACCGCAATAGTGACGTCATTCCTAGTCACGTTTTTTTGGGAAAAACAAGGAAATGGTATCACAGGCTCCGTATTTCCTAAACATGTTTTTATTTAATTTTTTCATCTCTTAAAGAAATAAGAAAACTATAAAAGGCAACATTTCGCGGAAGAAGAAAACCAATCTCGCAAGAGTGCTTAAGGTGATACAAAAATCTGGAATTGAAAAAAGTCTCGAAGACTAAAATAAACGTTGGAAGAATTGCATTATTTTTTATGGGGATTGTTTTGAAGGAAAAATATAAGTAAATAGATTAATAAAGTTATTTGTTTTCAAGTAAACAACACTCACAAGAACATCTTGATCCAACTGAGTACACCACCTTTTTAGACTTTCCAACAAGAAGAAGAAGAAGAAGAAGAAGAAGAAGAAGAAGAAGAAGAAGAAGAAGAAGAAGAAGAAAAAGTGAAATATACGATCTTTAACTGCACAAATATTTAGACTACGCTCTTTAGACTGAACATTTGAGGGTGACTTTAACCTCACATAGACTTTGACGTACTAAATAAATTTTCATTGTTTTTTGTAATCAGCACATTGTAAAGCAGAATTATATTTTATGGTACAGTATATTGAAATGTAAGTCAGAGACAGTATGAGATTGCAAGTTTTATTGTTAAGTCAACTTACACACATCTCATTCAAAAATTCTTCATAAATACAAATAGCCAGTAAGCATCCTTCACATTTTTCAGCAATTATGAATTAATCTCTAATTTAAAAACTCACAGTCACTACGTAATACGTTAAAAATACGTCAGTTAATATCACGTGAACAAGCGCACTGCCGAAACCTGGTAATATATACTGCTTTGCTGCCAACAGGACACCGGTCCGAGGGAAGTTACGCACCACTTACTAAGGCAACGTATTCATAGTTGTCCAAAGACAATCCTATATATAAAGCTATTTGCCATCGCCTATATTGGGAATTCACGAGAAGACTCTGCGATGTCGATAACATTTTGTGAGGAAAACCTCAAACCGTTGGCCGGAGCGTTGTTAGATGTCAAGATCTCGTGCCATCCTTGTCTCTTCTCGATTTTCTTGTATGTAACTTTTCTCAACGAAGTCGTTGCTAATATGATCTACTGTTGTATAACATTTTATTATCTTCATCAACTTTAGGAAGGATTATACCAAAAATGGTTCCGGTCCCAAGCAGATAGATTAGAGCTGGTCACGCTAACGCTTCTTCGGGCGCCCCACACCTCTTCATCCTTTTGGCTTGTAATTCCATACTTGTTTCGGGATGCGGCAATCATCCATTCAGTTAGGACGTTCCAACCATTTTAGCCGATATTGGGAAGTCCTATCAAATTTACTCATAATATTCAGTTCCTGCCGTACGTCGACATTTGTATCGCGATTTTGAAGAGTATTTCCTGTCGTGTCCGAGAAATCTCATTTCGACCGCTACCGTTTAGTAACTTCTTCTTCTTCTTCTTCTTCTTCTTCTTCTTCTTCTTCTTCTTCTTCTTCTTCTTCTTCTTCTTCTTCTTCTTCTTCTTCTTCTTCTTCTTCTTCTTCTTCTTCTTCTTTGCAAGTATAAGGCTCAAACCATGTTACGTCGTCCGTTGTTACCACCGATCTCTCCATCTTTCCTTCGGCCGTCCCAGACTTCTACCTTTAGGCATATACTTTGCACTTACGTGTGGTATTCTTTATGGGTCCATACGTTCTACGTGATGAAACCATTTCTGTCTATATTTTCTCGCCATGTCATTCACTGGTCGGACAGCTGACTCATGACGGATGTCTACATTTCTCTTCCTATCTAACCTGGTATACCCGGCTAGTGAACTATGGGATCTCGTTTCTGCACTTTGCAGTCGACCCTTTTACTAACCTTATAAACTTAATACCCACCGAGTGAATCCTATATATGCGTAACCTTATCTCTCTAAACGTCTGACTAGCGTATGAAAATACTGAAATGGCCGGTTTCATTGGAAAACGTAAGTTGAGTGGAACTTTTAATTTTTAATGTTAACCATTCCTCTAATTGTACCACTCATCGCTATGTACTTATTAAGTTTAATGATCGCGTCATTATGATTCATCTAAGTAACGTCACAACGCAGGTAACCAAGGCGGAATACTTAGGCCTTCTATTAGTTGATTATTAATTACTGTTGTTACTTACTTTTTTTATTTCTTCCAGGAAACCGTATGTGATAGATAAGTTGTCCCTAGATAGAAATTAAATATTATTTATAGATTATAAAAGAGGATCTTATTTCTCTTATTTTAACTGCTTATCCACGCTGTGGACCCAGTGCGCTGATCTCATCGCTCCCAAGATTCATCTGATCGTTTAATAAGCCAATAATATCATCATCATCAGCAGCAAGGGTTAAACCAAGGATGGTTTGTTCCCATCTCAAACAGGCAAAGATTAGAGCTGGTCACTCCAGCGCTTCCTCGGACGTCCCACACGTTTCCTTCCCCTCGGCTTATAGTTCCACAGTTGTTTGGGGATGCGGCAGTCATCCATTCGGCAAAGGTGTTCCCACCAATTCAACCGATACTGGGCAACCTGTAGAGTATACTCATAATACTCACTTCCTACCGTATACCTGTGTTTTTTCTATGGTCATGGAGAGTATACTCTGCCCCGTGCCTGAAAAATCTCATTCAGGCGCTTGGATATGACTGGCCTGGCCTTTCGTTAAAGTCCAATTCTCAGATCCATAAAGAAGTGTGGGAAGGGCTATCACCTTGTAGAATTTTAGGCGTGTTTAAATAAGCAAATATAATGTATTTAATTACTTAATTAGGCTGCAGTCTACTAACTCTTTGAAAATGAAATACCAGGAAATGAAACGTATTGTGAAATTTACACCAGTTTTCTTTCGAGTTCAATAACAGACTTCATAACGCAGTCTCAGGAATTATAAAACCATTGACGTACTCATTGGCAGATTAAGATTGTTAAATCTGGCTACTGAAGCAGAACGCAGTCTCTACATAAAGTGTGTACAAAGAGACACAGCGCACTCCGTGTTACTGATATTTTATAGGCGAAACACTCGAGTGTGCGTGTATGTTATGACTCAATTAAATCTTCTCCGTTTCTAACTTACACATTTTATATTCAGGTCACCCTAACGTCAAACCACAATTATTACAGGCGACCTAGTTTTGTGTACAGTAATAGTCAGCCTAGTTTTTTAAATAATTTTACCGCATACAGGCCACAGCTTCCCGTTAAAATTTTGCAATAGAATAAATAACGAGCGTATACACATAGGACTACTATAAAATCATGTTGCACAATACGTTGCGCGCGCACACACACACACAATTCGTTAAGTAGTAAGCAATTATATATACATTTATTACAGGTTTAATAATAAATTATAACGTCTACTTTTCTTTTAGTTATCATATAGTGATTGTAATAATTATTATTTTCCTATACAAGTGTTAAAATTAGAAAATTAAGATTTACTGATTGATTAACGTGTTATCGTTAACGTGACGTGATTATTCATGAATTAACGTGACTATTCAATTTTGCCATCTAAATCTTACTTATAGCTTTTTATGAAATTAAACAAATTTAGTTCCTTTTCAATGTTATGTTGATTTAAAAAATTTATCCCCTTAAGTATTTTTTCATAATTTAATTTACTAAAGTTCAGCTAATCTAAGTTTATCTACGATAATTCTGTGGAAATAAAATTAACAATATTATGTATGTTGTTACTGAATTTGCATCTGTAATCTCCATAATATTAAAATTACCTTTTTTAATAATATTCATAAATATCAAATACTTTTTAATAATTAAATTGTTTCTAAATATTTTCAAAAAGTATTTGAAATGTTCTTCCTTGTAACCATAATAAAAAATAATCATTTCACACTTTCCTTTCTTTCGGAGGCTAAGTATAGGCTAGTGCCGGATTCCGTCACTTGAATATCTCCCCCATTCTCGTATTGCATGCGTTCCTGTCTGTCTCTCATGATGTTACTGAGGATGTTGTACGTTGATCTCACCTCTGCTCTTGGTCAATCAAAATTCAGGACTTAAAATAGTTTTTAATGTTAGTGTAAATTATAAATTTAATTTCCTCTCCTCATAAAAGCCAAAGTTGACTTAAAAAAAATACATACATTTTTATCTTCAGTTAAAAATAAACATGCATTTATTTAATCAATTTGTTGAAGTCTTTAATTAATTTAAACAAAATTGTATCTTCTGAAGAACGAGTTCTACAACAATGTGTCCCTTTCCTGCAGAGAACCATGTGGAGTTGGCGAAACCGTTGTGCGAAGTCTTTGGACTCGAAAACATGTGTATGCACAATGGCTGCTATAATAATACTAAGAACTTGAACTCAAGTTCCTTTGAATAGGATTGCTGACAAACTTATCTAGATTATAGGAATAGGCTAGGTTATATACTATTAAAATAATCTGATTACACTTTCATTAAAAAACTATGACATAAATATTGTATTGTAACTGCGACTTAACAGTTACTATATGAAATTGTTATCGTACATTTTTAATTAAAAATTTGTTTTCTACGTTGTGAAAGTCTTTCTTGCTGCAACAGTAATGGTGGTCCGTAATTGATAAAAAACTTACAACTTGAAACAATAATCCATAGTTAACTTTTTTCTTTCCGGATGCGCTGACATTAAGTGGCACTTCTTGTCACCACGATTCATTAACACACACACACACACTTACTAGCAATTTCAAACATACTTTATAAATCCTGTCTGACGTTATAGATGCGACCAACTCGGAAGGTGTTCTACAAGATCTTTCCCAATTTTTTTAGCGACGAAGAGGTTTTCTGTGTAAAACCAAAAAGTAAAGTAAATAGCTCATGTGTGTGTGTGTGTGTGTGTGTGTGTGTGTGTGTGAATGAGCTTGCGCGCTTTTGTAAGAAAGATTTTTTATGATGAAAATGTATGAGCTTAGGTTGGTAGTGAATTCAGCGCTAGGAATAAGTGAACGGAGTGGTATATAAAAGAATCCATATATAAATTATTTTAATACATCTTGTTGCATGCACTGTTTCATATTCTACGTTAATTAACAGAATAATTTAGTCATTTAAAGAAGCGTTTGTTTTAAAAAAATTAATTACATTGCGTGTAAGTAAGAATTTAGAGAGCATACATTTAATGCCATGTGTTACAACGCAGACGGTTAAAAATTCAGATTTAACGCTTTGCTGGTACGATTTAGTACGTTGTACGCAGTATGTGAAGGGTTGATCTTATATGATTTGCACTGACAAGGGACATATTTGTTAAAAACCTTTAATGTCGGCAGTAGTTCAACATAGAGGACATGGTGACGTTAAGCGAAAAGGGTGATAAGCTATCCTTGTCCTTGTGCGGGAGTTCAGAACCATACTCTTATAAAACCTCATCTATTCTGCTTCGCCTGCATGGATTCTGTTGTCATTATTGTTCTGTTGAACGCTTACAGTTACAAGAATAAATCAAATTACTTATTTTAATTCCAAATTTGTCTAGTAGGTATTTTTTCTACAAATACATTTTTCCATTACATATAATAAAGATAACAGTGTTTCTTACAATCTGCAGAAATATTTTGGAAAATTTTTAAGATATTGAAGTGGAAAAGAAATAACCGATTGAAGTCAAAATGTAAACTACCGACAGTTTCCATATCCATTAAAATTGATACCTAAACGTTTGAGGGCAGAAGGACACAGTCTACTGGACGGCAAATTGTATCGTTTACCTCACTCTGAATACTCATTTCAGTTCCCGCAATGAAATACTAATACAGCCTCATATTAGGCGGAACATTCTTCAGCAGAGAAGGAATAACATAGGTCTTAGTATCTAAGTGAATTCTTAGCATTTATGAAAAAAATAATAGGAAAAATCTGACGTGTTAAAATTTAACGAATTATCTTTATAGTCCTACATAGTAGCTGTCATTATAATACTCTCAAGTATATTAGGTCGACTGACATTCAGTTTTATTGTATAACAATCTCGTTACGTTGTTATCCAAATTTTTAAAGTTCCGTTCCAAAAATGTCATTTCCCAATACGTTACAGCGTACATTACCAAGAATGTACAAAACAGCGCCGTACTCTCGGTTTATACAATGTAAACCTGTTGTAGAGTAACTGTACTTGTTTCCCGGCACATGGAACAGGACAGTTGTCTCTACATTTTTTTTTACTAACGGACACCGGACGTTCACCGGTGTGTAATTAGTACTGAGTCACAAAAAATTCAGTAATGCCATTCTTTACGACGAAAGATTATTTTAAATAAATAACAAAACAGACAACACTATCGTTTAGATTAAAATATTAAACAAGTATGGCGCTTATATGTTTTATAATTTTACATAAATTTAATTTGGTTAAACTTTTCCATAAAAAGCTTTTAGAAATACGCTGATCAATCGTCTATTTTATGCTCATCTCTTAGGAAAACGTCTTTTGATACTTTCCTTGTATTTGTGACAGAGTGTATTTATTTAGTGAAACAGAACTTTCGTTTATTATCGATAGAGGATTCGGAGGCCCACTACTGTTTCATGACAGTTTAGTAAAATAGATGTGTTTTGCTATGCGACTGATCGTGCGAGAAAGTGTGAAATAGAAAACATTATGTAGGCCTATTAGCTTTCTGTTTTTCCCCGTGGTCGGTTTTCCTGTGATTCTGTTTCCTCGATACGTAAAAATAGTACACAACGTAATTACGAAACAAACAAAATATACCCCAAAAGTCCTAGGCTTTATGTAACAGAACATGCTACCTTCTTGCTGATTGTAAACATCCTTTTTTAGTTATATTTATTTAATAAATAAGCAGTTTTACAGAAAAGTACACATTTGTTAAGTAAAAAAAATATTCTAGTGCGAAGAGTTTATTTATTTTTTTAAACAGATAAAGTAAAGAACAAAGTTATTGTTACTGTTGTCATTAGTATATTCAAAGCAAATGTTACGGATTTGGGTTAACATTGTTACGTTTAGTCTGATATTAAGTATGAATTTTTATAATTAAAAAAAGTTAATACGTTTTTTGGGTTCCGGTGTCCCGAAAGTTTTTAATTTTCAAACCGGAACACCGTATTCAAATTTTGGTTAAAATTCTCTTTAATTTGAGCATGTTACGATTTTCCAAATTTTAACCCCTGGCATCCCATTTTTTGGGATCAATCTCAAAAACAGTAGAGCTCTATAGGTAAAAGATATGGATACGCATGGCAAATTTTATGAAAATTGGTTGATGCTTTTAAAAGTCATCGTGAGACACGCAGACAAAGAAATACCAAGCGGTCGAATTTTGAACCGAGGATTGAGTCGCTTCCCTCGTTCAATTGTGTGAATAGGAATAGTAGTTGTAGTAGTAGTAATAGTAGCAGTAATAGTAATAGTTAATTTTTAAAGGGATATTTAAATTAGCTAGCTAAAGTATTTTTAGTGTAGGTCTATATTGCTGTTGTACTAATTTATTCTGTTTTCTGCAGGTAAATTGCTATTGGCTGTATGACTTTGACTGCACTAAAGAGAAAGCCACGGGAAACGTTCATCAAGAGTCCATCAATCGGAAAAGTATAAATTACATTCTTGTTGATAATCGTTTTCTTTTTGCATGACACGTAGTCTATGTACAAAAAATTTGTACTTTTGGTAGGCAATGTACGTTTGGATATTTCATCATATTTTATCAAAGTGAGGTTTGGGTGAGCATTTTGTTTTATAGTACGTGAGTTTTTCTCATTACAGCGTTTGAGTTTGAGTTGTCGATGAGGATGGGTCGTTTGTACAGAAGAAATAGAAAACAGCGACTTCTCAGTTTAAACACCGAGGCCCCACTCCATATATACGAGTATAGACACTACAAACAATCAAAAGGGGTCGTAAAAGAAGCAGGGTGTTTTTTGTCAGTGATTCAACCTTGAGAGTACTTAAGTGAAAAAAGACTTGTGGCCATTTCACGTGACAGACATTATAAATTTAAGCAAACTGTAAGAGCGAATATCTCTACAGTTTTTCTGTTTAATAATAGATGCTGTGTGATTTCAGGAGTGCTGCAATTTTATTTTAAAACTTGTTACGTAAAATGTATTACCATTACCTTTTATTTAAAGCATTTAAATTTGGTTACCTTTTACTTGAAGATCTCAGTGAAAAGGAAGGGGAAAGTGAATTAGTTAAATTGATTTTAGTTTAATTTACATCACATCCATATTTTTATTTTACGAAACAGTCAGCTTAATAATCATTTATTATAATGATATACATTTCTTTTGATTAACCAACTTTAATTATTGCTACTTAGTTACTAATAATTATTTTATTCTCCCATCCTCAAAGAGGTTTTTCCACTTTGACTGCATCTCGCCATTATATGATATTTCGCGCTATTGATCAGTTCAGTATCGTCCCTGCTTAGCAGTACAACAATAGTCAGGTGCTATAACTACTTCAGAATGTTTGTGTATTATGTATTTCTAATGTTTCTCCATACATTACGTATTTCTCATTAGTGTCAAATTTTAAACTCTTAAATAATAGTGTAGCTTTTACTTTAGTCTTATAGCTTTTTATTTAGAAAGAGTAAATACATGGCTATAATAACTTTTCTCTTCATTAACTTTTAAAACAAAATGTTCCCAGCTTATATTACGCTTATTGGGTTTGAACGATTGGATTTACCAGATCTGAGAGTGCTCATGAAGACTATAAAAAATAGGAAGGCGGCAAGTGTAGATGCCATTAATATAGACTCTGTACAATATTGAGATTTTGCGCTTCATCTTACACAACATAACTTTAACAAAATTTACACAATATCATATGTCACTTGAGTTTCACTTGAGTCAAGGTGATACGCTTTTACTAGAAAGTGTATTTACTTGTTGTGTACATTATATATTTGTCTACGTGTCTAATTCTTATACTAAAATATTTATAGACTCTGGTTTAGGCAAATCTTCGTTGCGTTTTGTTCTCATAAAATAGCACAGTTATTCCCTTCTCTAACATCCTTAACGTGTTTGGTCACTTTGTTGTTTATTTGTCTAATCTCTCATGCTCCCAATAACTAATTCTCCTCTAATTTTAGTATGTTTGATTGAATACTTAGACTTTTATTGTTGTACAGTATAATAATAGAAAAGCGATAAGTGTTCATGGTATTAATTTTGAGTAAATAAGATATACGCCTAAAGGAATTGCTCTTCAAACTCACGTTCGAACCCACTCCGGTCTCCCAATTTACGTACAGCATGTTAAATATCGTAGGAGTCTTATCTCTACCGCCTTGATTCATTTCATCAACAGAATATTAGTCCATTTTGATGTCCGACTAGGAAGAGTTGTCTCTTAAACAGCGTACTCAAGATTTGTCACGTGATAGAGTTGCCAACTTATAATCTAGTCGTTTCCTGTTGACATGATTCCTTGTACAAATATTCCGGTTTTAAGGTGTCTGAAACTCGCCTTTCGTCCTTTTCTCGTCTGCTGTTTACCTTATATCCATTTTAGATTATGTATGGGTCATGCGACTCATGCCTACGTGGACGTGGAAGTAGGATTTGCTGGCAGAGCTGGATCAACTTCAGTTCTGACTAATTTATCAGAAACTGTGGGCACTAACCAGAATTTATCGAGTGTTACTTTCCAACATCAAAACCACCCTACCGTACTCATTACAAGCCTTTCGATATCCTACTAGAGACTTTTGATGTCGATTTTATATTTAGCAATATAGATAGATACGTTAGTTTATTAATAGATTAAAAACACGCGTTTCAGACAAAAACAAAAGATTAAACAAATCAAGCTACTAACATTGTTGTGTTGCATATTTATCATTTTGCACGACTCGTTTTGTAATCGTTGTAATCGCTTAAGTTTTGGTCTTCAGATAGTGTAATTAATTGTAGCGATAAAATTAATTAATATTTTATCAACGTATCGGGCCGAGAATAATAGATCTATTGAAGCAGATTAATGGAAGCTTGTACCTGTCATTAACTTTTGTTTCTCCTGCCACGACCCTTGTTCCGATAGTGCTGTTGCGATAGGGTTTTTTTTCATGGCGTCAACAACAAATATCGCGTTTATTAGTTTTACATTTTGTGTGATAGCCGATGCACGACGCGACGTTTATATCAGTATTGGGACAAAAACCGCTGCGGTTGACGTATCTTCCTCTCAGCGTCATTTGTAGTAGGCCTACCCGTTTTGTGGCGTACAGGATTAAACCCTCCCCCCCCGTTATGTAATAGACATATTTCGTGTGATTTTAATTCTGTTACGAGTTAAGCGCACTTTAGATCTTTTATGCTTTACACATTGATATTTCCAAATATTTTAATCGCAGATGTAGTGTTGTATACATAAAAGTGTTACATGTATAGATGAGCGGTGCACAGTTCTAATGTAAGGTTTTAGTATAGAATGTAGCGTAGAACTACTCAGATTTAGCGTTTTATGCATACTAAAATTGACGTCAGATTGTAATTTTTGTTATGTATTCTAAAGACAGTAATAAGTGTCAATAACCAGATGATTTTTTGAAAAATCAAACAATAAAGTTGGAATCATTTATAAACCCTGGTAAACATTTATATATTATTTATATTCTAGTAAAAAAATGTTACTTTGGAATATGCCTAATATTAATTTGCATTAGTTTTAAAAAGGCGAATTTTAGTATATTGTAACATAACAAAATTATCACACTAAACATTTGAATTAATGTTACATAAATAAAAGAAAAAGTTCCATAGTGAGTGAGAAGAATAAATTGTTTAAGGATTACCCTAGAAACTGTATAATTAAGTCTATAAAATGTTAATAAAAATGGAAGATAATAAAGAAAACCATTAATTAAAATAACCTACTATGAAAAAACCAGTTAAACCAGCAGTATACCCAGTAGATTGGGGAAGCAGTACAAAAAGGGAAGGACCATAAAAAAGGAAATAATCTGTCATGAAACCATTTTAATAAGGAAACTACTAATGTGATATTTGAAGAAGGGACAAAACATATCAAGATTCCCACAAAGAGACCAGAAACAGGAAGAGATATGCCAAAACAAAATGTTAATCATATAATAAATACCATGAGACAAAATTGAAACCGATATAGGTAAACCCCAAACAAGTTACAAGATACAATACTATAAAACACAAATTGTATATTAGTTGTAAGTGTAATATGTTAAAAAATATGTCAAAAGAGACTACCATAGTGTAGAACTCACTAAAAAGACTACCAGAGTGTAGAATCCAATAAAGTGAAGTGAGATAACAAAATTAAGAAACTACAGAGTGTATAGTGAGAAACATAGTTAAAAAATCTATGAAAAAATCTTCAATGAAGTTTTAGTATTATAAAAAGACTACCATGAGTGTAGAATAATAATAATAAAACCATTGGAATGAAAGACAGTCTAAAGACTGACAACATTACCAGTAATAAGAGCTTTTAAATTAGATATAAGAAAAACTATTACATATAAAATGTTTTCTTTAACTATAGCTAAGTAAATGGTGAGAAGGACAAAAATACCAAAGGACAGTTCATAACTGAAGGTATGACTAATATTAAGGCGTTTGTTATTTATTATTAATTAGATAATATTTTAGATGTAAGGTGTAAATAGATACACGATGTTTTTGATCACAGTTAAAGTGTTTTCAAAAGAATCATAAATACACAAGACAGTTAGTGACTGACAGTGTTACTAGTAATAGGAGTTTTTTTATTTATTCTAATTAAATTATGTCTAGGATAAGCTATTTGGTTATCATTTGATGATACAGTAAAAAATAATAGGAATAAGATGTTTTTGTTAAAATTAGGTGATATATGGAAAATAGTTGATAATAAGATGTTTTTGTTAAAATTAGGCATAAGATGTTCATGTTATGGTTCAATGATGTTATTAGTATAAAGAAAGTTTAGTAGATACAAGATATTCTATTGTATTTAAAATCATGTCATTTAATTTTCCATTGTGTAAGTCAGAGAGGCAAGTAGGGCATAAAAATGTAATAATTTTATTCAAATCAGTAAACCATGTATAATGTACAAACAGACCCACCAAGACACTATGTTTGTAAACACAGAATGGCCTATAAACACAAAATTATCTATCAAAGAATTAATCTATGTAATAGGAATAGAATTCAATACATACAATACAGAAATTGAAAATATAATTAATGCAGATACAGTTAATAGCAAATAGAATGACAAAAGAAAGAAAATTAACTTCTTTTGGAAGCAGTCAAAAATAGGCTTATGATAGTAATCAAATCAGACTAAACAGCAAATTAATCAATATTGAAATGTTTTAATAACCAAATTATTAACAACAAAGTAATTACGGAGTTATTAGGTGTATTCCAGGGAAATATTATACCGAAAAAACAAATAAAAACCTTTAAAACACTGAATTTGTACAAAATATGGGGCATACAATTATTATATAAAATTGTAATTTTTGGGCTTAAATGAGTTTGAAACAAACCCAGCTATATATCAAAAGATGTAAAATTAAATAATCAATATTACTGAATAGTTAGATTCATGTAAAATTAAGAAATATTTGAAATACAGTAAAAAATAAGAAAACTTGTTATGTATAGTTAGATAGTGAAACAAGTCTTAGACAGATATTTTATAATTAAACAATATGAAGAGGAAAAAGACATACCACAAATTGCCCTAAAACGACGACGTTGCGTCTATTAGTCTATTGTTAATCGCAAAGCTGAACAGTTGAAAAATGTATTAGTGGAGTATTGAAAACGAAATAATTTATATTAAAACCAAGTGTGGTTATGTGGCGTGTAACGGAGATGAACTAACAAGTGAAATAACATTATCTATCTATGTCTAACACTTTACAAGTTTCCAAAAACACAGAATAACACCATAAAACTCAACGCCAGTAATCGACAGCCATTTTGAACAATTTTTGGAACGAATTCACAGAGAACCAACACACATATTTGAACACCACACTGCACAAGAGATCCATCCAGAATTCGACATCGCAGACGACGAGGGGACATTCAACACTATATTTTGGACCAACACCACTTCGCAGAAAAGGGAACATCGTTTTATTTCTGTGGGAGAAGATCTTCAATTCCAACGGCATCATAGCAGTTAAAATCGAGCGGACGGCGGCCATTGCTGAATTTCTATAAAGACGATCAACCAGTGCTTCCTGGAGCAGAGTGACGTCATTTCTTCGACTTGGTTCGAATTTTAAATAATTTCTTTCTAATTGACAATTGTAATAATAATTCTGTTCTATTTCAGATATTAACATTTAGTTTAAGAATACCTGTTAAATGTATCTTGTTCCTTGCCCTCTGACCATTTCGACTCGTTAAAAGAACCATAAATTTAAACTTGTAAAAAATATATTTGTTGATTTTTTCTCACTGCCGACTGTGGCAAATATTAGCCAGTGCCTGGGACATGCGCAGTTTGACTGGCGCACAATTTTGAATGAATAAACGCAAATCAGTATTCAGTTACCAGCATTGTTTTTATTTCTACCATTAATGTTATTATTATTATTTTTTATTAAGCAAAACATAATTCACATTGAGAGAATAGATATAGGAGGAAATTACAAACTCAAATAATTAATTAATTATTAATTAATTAAATTAAATCATTCAGTCAAATTCGATACAAGCACAAGAAAAAATATTTGCAAAATTTTTAAAGTTTGATGTGTTTGTTATTTATCAATCAAACACACCTAGTTATAATATATTCTTATCATCAATATTTCTATATTCTGTTTATTATTACATTTGAAATTATATTACAATTTGACTAGCCTAACAGTGGGGCTAAAAGAAGAGCACAATACCTTTGCTAACACAAAAGATACACACACAATATCAATATCAATACAATATATCATACTTATATTTTTATTTTTATTTGTAATATTTAAATAATATTACAATATACGTGTACGTAATCCTTCTGTTAACTTGTGACATTTTCAGTGTATAGTTAGTAAAGTGTCAATGATTTTGGTGTTACCAAATTCGCTCTTCAAAATTTTGGTGTTACCACACAACGTACTTAATTTATTAAGGTTGTTACGAGGGTTGCATGGACGTGATTTAAAATACAAAATACCGGAGGAATCGATAGTCAAAATGTCTATTCATTGTTATTAAACAATCATACTAGTATTAAAATATGTCCTTCATTGTTTACGGTTATCCTATACGTACTGTCTACACAATAAATAAGTTATAAACTTTTCGGGCTCAGTAAACATTATCATAGTTAAGCACATCAGACTTACACTGTTATCGCACTCTGTACATAACTGTATAAATAATTCGGCGAACTCACTGCTGTCGCTCACAACTGGGCACTTTGTAGTCGCCAACGTAAGCAATACTGTAATCGCCGACAAGGATTCTGAAATTTTTATCAGGTCCTTCTGAAACATTGTAGAACCTTGAAATGAATCAGTGATGGATCATTAGTTTCACAAGTGGTGAACTACACCTACGTACCTCTGAAACGTTAATTTATCATATTAAGAAGTAACAGTTGAAGAACTACAGATACAGTTTATATCTGTTGTAAATGTTTTCTGGTGAGGTTAGTCATCGTAAGGTATACGTTAGTTAAGTCTCTGAGAACTGGGTGATTAGTATGTAACGATATGAAAATTCTGATGTGATGCGCGAGTCGTATCCCGATGAGTGCTAAGGTATACCTTTCATCTCTGTCGCCTACTAATCACCTGGATGATCGGAAGAGACTCGTTTTAGGAAAACAGACGTTAAAATATGTAACCACTGCTACACCTCATCTACAGCTATTACTCAGTTGCTGACTCTTACTAGCAATATTGACTCTCAAGATAACACTGAGTTGCGCTGCTATACCATAGGATGACGTTACTAAGGGGAAAGAAGATGCTAGTTTTCGAAAAGAAACACTTGTATATCTCTCGGGAATCAAAGACGCTCCGATAGCTACGGCTGAAGCGACCTTCATGGCTGACGATTTTCGGGATGATAACAATAATGATTAATGATTTAGTGATCTAATATTATCACTAAATAGTGTGTCGAGTAGCAGGTTTTGTACATCACTGTTGTACTTTTCTGTCTTAGGATTGTTCTTTAGGTCTCTTATAGGTTTCTCTCTTAACAATGGCTATCATGGTTAATTTCTTCAGTCATATTCTTCTTTCCTCTTCTATTGTGCCTACATAAAGAGTATTTAAGATCCCATTTCTTCTAACAACATATACCCAGTTTTCCTTACTCTTCAAAATTGTATTTACAAATATTTTGTTTTCTTTCTCTGTTCAGAACCTACTCTTTCATATAATCTGTCAACCTATATTTTCATCTTCTCTATACCAACATCTCAAAATCTTCGGTTCTAATTTCCTCTGTTTACTATACTCTACATTTCACTACTTTGTCACAGAACGTTCTATACTTTAACCAGTGTCTTTCTCATTTTCACGACTATACAGCGGCTCTTGTTATTATTAAAGTTCTTTTAGCAATGCAGTTCTTGTTGTAATTTCCAATTGTTTGTCTCATCAAGTCGCCCGTTAGGTTACTCTTATAGTCTCTAAGGATAATTACCTCATTTGGTGTTATATCTAAGAGTATCCTTAAGTAATGACAACTGTATCTGATTTTCTGCTTTATTTCCTAACAATACTAGTTTAGAGAAGCAAAATACAGCATAATATGATTACAATATTTCAGAAAGCAATTTTTTTAGTATCTAAAACCAATGCTAGTATGTTATCTCCTTAATTTTTCAGGAAAATACAAACACTTTTTTAGAGACATATATTATTAATATGACGTTTATGAGAAGAGAAAGATGCGACGTATTGTAAGAGAGAGGATGGGGAAGCAGAGAAGATTGAAAAAGACATTGCATTAGGAACAGAGTAAAGCGGCTTTACTGTTGGAAGAAATATTGGGGATAATATTTTTAACATTATGTTGCTTATGAAAAACAAATTGCTACATTTCAACATAAAATATTTGACATTTATAAATCAGAAATTGGCATATGGCATACTGGTAATCAAGAAACTGTACCAACAGTCAGATATAGGATTAAAAGATAAATTTTCTGTCACAGTTTTAGATCCCAGCCGCCACGGTCAAACCAAAATTAGGAATAGGAATGGGGAACAAAGAATTATGTTGAACCCTTTGAAGGATTTTTATCAGGCCCATCGATTCTTTTCTTCATTATTTAATATTTATGCAAATGAAGTAGTCTATAAATTAGTAAAACTATGGGAATTAAAATCGATTATAGTTTCTTGAGTAGCTTATTTTTGTTTTGGGACCAGGCAATAATCAAATTATATGAGTATGCTATGAAATATATACTTGAGTTATCGGGTTTCAACATAACCACCGTGTCTACAATGTACATACTTTCACAGGAGAAGTAATACAGCAGTTACGGCCGCTGGATACTTATTTATAGCCCGCTGAGGTTCAAGAAAAATCTGTCATGTTCCAGGAGACGCGTCAAGAGTAAATTGCATAGTTACAGGCACTGAAACGCTCTGGAAACTGTGTCATTGTTCGGCCTTGTGCACATTGCGCAGACCGAACTTCGGTAGAATAATCGACAAACGTCTGGAATGCTTGGCTGGAAAAATCTCAAGCTTTGCGTAATCACAACGCCTGTGAAGTCTATTTTGTTATCAGAAAATAGACTATTTTGTGTTATTTGCGTAATCACAACGCAGTCACGTTTGTTATCTATCGTCTCAACGTAGCATATTTTGAATGCATAGGCTCGATTAGTATTTAGTAAAAAGGTGTTACGGTTAGTTAATATAGTATTGTTGCCTGTTTTTATTGGATATTTTAACGCCGTGACATAACGTTTCAACAACGCTCTTATCGAAAACTCATTTTCATCGTCATCAGCTTCCCGTTTTAAAAGATGTTGTTTTCTTTATTCATGTATCTGTTTTTTAAACCTAATTATCCAAGTCATTTTTAAACCTTTATATTCTTTTGTCTTTGGAATTCATAATTCAATAGCTGTTTTATTTGTAATGAGGTAATCATCCGTTCTGTTGAGGTGATACAAGCATTATAAGTTAAATCATCATCGTCATTTCCACAACACGGCGCAGGCAAAGTACTCCCTGTTCCGCCTTCAAAGGTCCTACAACCATCTCTTCCTGGGTCTGGCCAGACACCTGTGCCCTATAGGTTTCTATTTCCAGACTTTTTGGCCATTCTCGAATCTGACATTCTTTCTAAATGTTCTTTCCATTGTTGTTTGTAACCTTTTAATTTTTAAATTTAAAAGTTGTAACTCTTCTCTTATGGCATCATTCTTTATACAGTCAAGTTTAGAACACATTTTAACTTTTCTTAAGAACGCCAATTCCGAAGCCTGTATTTTACTGTCTTGTACTTTGGTTGTTGTCCATAATTTACACGCTCAGGACAGTACAGGGACTGCAATAAGCATAGTTCTCATCAGTGTTATGATTGGGATGTTATTTCATCTGTCTTAGTATGTTTATATTACGCGGTTCTTGTCGTTTGCAGTCATTTGTTTTTGAATCGGCGCTGTATCGTGCTACATAAATATCAACTGAATTTCAGTAGCTCCGATACGGTTGACTTCTATTTTTTTACCATCTAAGTCTCAGACTTTGAAGTGGCGGTAGAATGACCGTCATATTTTAGACGTTTGAGGCCGTGACATAATTTTTTAACAACACTCTTATTGAAAACTCATTTTCATCGTCATCAGCTTCCCGTGTTAAGTGAGTTTTGTTTTCCTTGTTCACGTAATCTGATTCTAAAACTAAATAGTCCAAGTCATATTTAAAGCTTTATATCCTTTCGTCTCTTCAGTTTATAACACTAAAAAACTGGATTAATTTAAAATTGTGGAATTTATGACGTTAAAAAGTTGATTACGTAGTTTCAGTGTTGTAGCTGGAACGACGCGCTCATTTATTTTTGCCGGCACTTTATAACTTCTCGCATTTAGATGTGTGGCCACTGTTGTACATAATTAAAACAACGTGCTGAATTAAGTCTATATAGTAATTGGGTCGTATTTTTTGAAGAGAGAAATTTTTCTGCATAATCATGAAGAATAGTTGTCATACGGTAAAATGTGATTAATTAGCATGATTATTCTTGTCCATGTGCTTCGATCTTCTTAAGTTGAAGGTTGCTTCAATAGCACATTTATAACATTTTGTACATAGTATTTCTTCATGTAATCTACTGTTACATTCTGATTTTTCCTAATTACGTTCTGTACAATCTTATCCATTCTTCTTTTGTTTCATTCTATAATTCACGCTTTATTAGTTTATAGAACCACTGTTCTTTATTTTCGCTATCCTTAGAATAAACAATACCGTATTTAATACCGGTACTAATATCTAATATTTAAAATCTAGCATTAAAAAAATATTAACACTGGCTTTAAATAAGAAAGCAGAAAGAAGCTTTTGCATAAAATTGACGTTCCTATATTAATAAAATTTACATATCATTGCTATTATTGTAAATGTTTCTTGTAAATTCTGAAACATATAAATTAACTTTAGCATTTTCTTGTCACAATTTTAATTTGAATAATTACCGTATCCTTAATATTTTCTAACAAGGATTCAGTTATGTTCCTAATGTAGGGATTTGTGTGATGAGACGTGATCAAAGTGCTACTAATTAAAACATGTATTAGAGTCACTAAAAAACGAGCAGAAAAGAAATCAACCTTTATTTTAAGAAGAAATGTATGTTACTTGCGCAAACAAAGCTTATCTCAGCAATTTTATCTTTTCTTTTTTAGTACAAGTGTGAACGCGTTAAAATGACTAGGTATGGATAACAATCTGAATTGGTATCAACATCTAACAAACCAATATTAAGTTTGTTCGATATAAAGGTTGACAGAAAAATGTTATGGAGGGATTACGACAAGAATTGATTCACAAGATAAATTAATTAATTCATTACGAAAATAATTGATTACGACAAGATATATTCACGCACACTGTTCTGTATATTTTGTATGACTTTTTATGACTTTGTACGAGAGTAAATTAGACGCATACAGGAAACAAATCTTGATGCTCGCCAATGCATCAAATAGTGTCTTATTTAATCAAAATAGTCAAGGTAAGTTACATAGAGTTGTTTAAGTCAAAATATTATAATACATTTCTGTAACAGCAAAAAATATACCATTTAAAGACATCTATTCGGTGGAATCTTGAATTGTTGTAAATATAAAGTGCTAGATCCTGTTTTATAGTTTAATGGTTTTGGTTGTATTATAAATATAAACAAAATTAATATAATATATAGATTTTTAAAATTTGTGGTTTTGTTTAAGCTTTAGCAGACTGCAAAACAAAAAATACACTGAAGGAGACAGGCAAAGAAGAATTTACAATGCCTATACACATCTTGTGTTATGGTCCGAAGATAGTTACAATTGTAAAAATATTTTATACACTAATAGACAATGCAATATGGAGATGAAAGGCTATGAGAGCTGAATATGAGTAAAAAAGTTAAGTTCGTTTATTGATTGTACAGCCAAGTTAAGATTAATTATTTTGTCTAGTCAAGACCATTCCCACAGAGCAGTTTGAATACAACATTTGAGATGTATGTAAGGTGTCATTTATTATTATTGGAGATGTCAGAAAGAATGGATTTTGAAAAAGTCAATAACGCAGAAGAACAACGAAATACAACCAACAGATAGGTTCAGTATAGAGATTGTAGTGTGTGGAATGACGAAAGTAATACAATTATCAAACTAAGTCGTAAGAAAATATGGCAATAACTTTGGTATGTCTATATAGGCAGTATTCTTTTAAAGAAAAATTGTACATGAAGCAGTTATAACTTTATATTGTTTGAATTTTGATTTAGTGATATGAAAAGAGGAAAGCTGTACAGACGGAAGTCATCGCAACTCACGACTTCTGCAACTCAAATAAGCTTCTGTTTATTTGAATTAAATTCTCCTCTGTCTGCTAACTGCCATCTGGCTACGTCAGGCTACGTATTCAGCAGCACACATTGTCTTCAACACTTCACAACTTCAGTGGGGCATACCAGCAACGTGACAAAAATTAAAGACTCATTTTCCGGGTTAGGACAGTGCTGAATTAAAAGATATATAGGAGATATCTTTTGGTCATTCATAACGATTTGAAAAACAAAAATTTACTAGTAATTTGCGAAACATAGTTACCAACCTGACCATTCCCACAGTGGATAGTGAGATTCGCTATTCGGATCTGCGTATTTCAAAACTAATGAGCTTAAGCACATAAAATTAATTATGGTGGAAGTAAAACTTTACTATTAAATGATGAGTATAACTACACGTATTATAGTTTCTAAATATAACTTATTGTATCAAGGAACATATAAAATCTAAAATTTGTTTCGCTGTACGTCATGTAAACGTTTATAAATCGTTTTACCTTCTACTTTATTATCTTACTGTATGCTCTATTTATTATAGAGCGCTCACACACACACACACACACACACACACACACACACACACACACACACACACACACACACACACACACACACACACACACACACACACACACACACACACACACACACACACACACACACACACACACACACACACACACACACACACACACACACACACACACACACACACACACACACACACACACACACACACACACACACACACACACACACACACACACACACACACACACACACACGCACGCACGCACGCACGCACGCACGCACGCACGCACACACACACACACACACACACACACGCACACACACACGCACGCACGCTTATGTGTGCTGTAAAAAGAGAAAAGTTTTAGTGAAACTAAATAAAATTGTGAAATAAAATCTACCGCTTACAGTCTACAGATTCTGTAATCATTTTAATCGCTTTAACAAGAACAATATGCATTTAACATGGCAACAGTCGATCGGTCGTGTTTACATTTTTGCAGTGAACAAAGAAAAATGTTTCTATATTGTTTCTGGCAATATGAAAATGCAAGTGAGTACTTAGAGTAAAACAAAATTGATGTAAAACTGTTTTATTTTTCTTCAAAACGCATTCTTTTTTTTCTTAGGATATTCTTCAAAGCTGTCGTATTCATTAACAAGTTTTTTATGTTTCCAACCATACTATCTTTTTTTCAATGTCAACTGAGGAGCAAAATTATTTTTCTTCAGGAAAAGTAACATAATTTATTTATTTTTATTATTTTGAAAAATTTAACTTTTTTTGATTCTTAAATGGCTGCTATTTTGTAATGGAAGAAATTCAACAAAGTTCACTATATATTTACAAATTGAAAACAACATTATGCTCTACATAAGACGGGCGTAGGCTTTTATAAGAATTATTTACGTAATACAGAATTAAAATAACCGTTTACATAATATGAAGACTACCAAACGTGGAGAAACTTTGCATTAGCAAATCGAATTTCAATGCCCTTGATTTGAAAAGTTTACTGACAACAGACTTGTGGTAACTAGAATCGACTTGATGTAGCTAATCTGTAAAACAACGTCTCTGTGGTTGAGTCTAATTACGTTGTAGTATCACTAGCTGGTTTTGAATTGTTAATTAGATGAAAATAAACATTTTATGAACTCTGCTTCACTGTTGAACGGATACGCGTACAAGCTTGGTCGCTTTGTTCCACTCTTAAGGAAGTAACACAACCAGAGATTCTACGTAGACTCTTTGTGATGCTTTACTTTGCAACTCAGTGTTGATCACTGGAGCCTAGGGGTCTAAGTATTAAAGGATATTTTTGTCTGATCACCTCCATTCACGCTAAGATTTTCTAACAACCTTTTTATACAGCTTAGATAACTAAAAGTTTGTTATGCACACTTAATATTTCGAAACTGATCTACTGATCGTCATATGGTACAATGGAAAACTAAATACAAGACACAAATTAAGTCACTAATCACCAACTTTAATTATCACATTAAACAGTCTCTTACAACAAATGAAATAAAAATTGTTCACACGAAATAAAATGTCAATTAATATAAAACACAATTGTATTACAATTATACCGCCCCATTAAAAAACACAACACTTCACTAATAACCACTTGAACACACAGTATCGCCTGACAATAAACTCGAAACCCACGTAATATATCGCAACTATAACTGAACTAAGGCTGCTTCCGCCTTGTATTTATACCCCCACTTGCAGACCAGAACGTTCCACACTACGCGTTATCTCTACCTACGACGTAAGTAATTGCGGCCTTGACACAGTCGGCGCGGCTTCTGGTACAGTCTAGCTAATGCGTCGAGAATCACAGAATCACGTACGCCACACGCATTAGATTCCGGATCCCTCTGGAACATTCGATAAACACGTAGATCGTTCTGTGATGTCGTAACACTGCCACCTCCTTAAGCTTGTTCGTCCCGAACTGGCAAACCGTCTCTGAAGTAATACTCGACCAGGCGATCTCAGGTGGACGTCCTTGCGAAAGATAATTCTCCGGTTCTTCAAATTCAGTCTCGTATGATCCGAACATCACGTTCCCAGGATTGTGAATCTTCCGCTCAACCACTAGTTTTGCTGGACTCACTCCCGTTGCGTCATGTACTGATGACCTAAACACCACTGGCTGATCCAAGTCAGTTTGGTTCTCGTCAAAAACCTCTTGCGTAATCTTCAGCAATTTTTCCCCCGGGCGCTTCTATTAAGTCAGAAACAAACAAGAGGTTTTTCTTGACATCTATAGTTGGCTTTTCAATCAACTCTTTTGCCATTACACTTATTTGTACTTTCTCTGATAGTTTTTCCTCCATTTCCGCTTGCAATAGGGAGGGTTCCTCTGGACCAGACCTGTTGACTTTTTCTTCGGCCAATGCCACTCGTTTAATCGAATGGTTGGTAGACCCTATCATTTTAGACATGCAAAGCTTTATCTTCTCTTGGCCGATCCTCAGGACATTCTCACTTCAGTCCACAACGAATCCGTAGGCATTCATAACAACCGTGCCAAGAATCACTTCATCGACAATGTCTGCACCTCAAACCATATTCGAAAATCTTCTGGTGCTTCAGGATAGTAATGATTTACCTTATTGAAACCGTCCAGTGACTTCAAATTGTAAATTTATGACGCGTTTCGAGTCATATGACCCTTCACCAGATATTATCACTCACAAGGAGATCATCAAATATTAAAATTCACAAAAACACAAAACACATATGTACAGTAATAAATCCTATACAAGCGTCCGACACAGTGCACTGCGTGTGGCCCACTCATGTGTTCATATGTGTTTTGTGTTTTTGTAAATTTTAATATTTGATGATCTCCTCGTGAGTGATAATATCTGATGAAGGGTCATATGACTCGCAACGCGTCATAAATTTACAATTTGAAGTCACTGGACGGTTTCAATAAGGTAAATCATTACTATATAAAGTGACTTGGACCGTATAAAATAATGTTTAAATACTTCAGGATAGGCCAATCTAATCGGTCTGTCGACACTAGCTTCAAACTCTTGAAGACTCTCCCCGGAGCGTTGTCGTCTTGTTCGCAACTGAGCGTAGTACACATCTCGCAAATGTTTATCAGCGTAGCGTAATTCTAGAGCTTTTATCAACTCGGCATAGATGTTCTGGCTGTCAGGTGGCACTTTCTGTAGTAGTTCTGCCGCGGGTCCTTTTAATGCGAGAACAAGTGACACTGCCTTGTCTTTCTCTGTCCAATTATTTGCACATGCAGCAGCTTCAAATTGGCGGAGGTACGTTCCTCAGTGACTGCTTCCGTCAAAGATTGGAGCTTTGACATGAACTGTCTCTACTGCAGGCAAAGTTACTTTCTCTATTGACTTATATTTTGAGTTTTTTCTGTCTTTTTTATCATTGGTACAGTCTGTTCAGAAACTTGTTTTGGTTGTATCTTTATGAAGTGCTCAATTTCACTTTTAATTTGTTCTCTTATCTTTGCCATTGAGTTTTCTACTGCAGATATTTTTGTTGACATAGCTTCTTCTACACTCAAGACAGATTTTTCTACTTCAGCTATTTTATTTGACTTGGATTCTTCTACGTCAGATATTCTGGCAATCTGATTATTAAGCTCACCTCGTAATTCACCTACGTCACCACATATTACACCCAATTCTGCTGTAGTGTGTTCTTGCATCTGCTTTTGCTCTTGAATTAACGCTTTGATGTCATTTGCTTCCTGCCTACGTTTTTCATCCTGTCGTTTTTCCGCTTCTTCCGTCTCCTGCCTGCGTTTCTCGTCCAGTCGTTTTCCCGTCTCCAACAGCAGCGCCTGTAAATTTTCCATTATCTGACTGGCATCTATTGTTTTCCGATTAATTACGGATTACACTCGTCTTGTACAATGTATCCACTATTAACGGTTCTGTAGCACTTCTGACCCACTGTTACGATGGTCTACTGATCGTCGTACGGTACAGTGGAAAACTAAATACAAGACGCAAATTAAGTCACTAATCACCAGCTTTATTTATCACAGTTAAACAGTTCGTAATTAACAAACCAGTCTCTTAAAACAAATAAAATAAAAACTGTTAACACGAAATAAAATGTCAATTAATATAAAACACAATTGTATTACAATTATACCGCCCCATTAAAAAACACAACACTTCACTAATAACCACTTGAACACACAGTATCGCCTGCAAATAAACTCGAAACCCACGTAATATATCGCAACTATAACTGAACTAAGGCTGCTTCCGCCTTGTATTTATACCCCACTTGCAGACCAGAACATTCCACACTACGCGTTATCTCTACCTACGACGTAAGTAATTGCGGCCTTGACACAGTCGGCGCGGCTTCTGGTACAGTCTAGCTAATGCGTCGAGAATCACGTACGCCACACGCATTAGAGTCCGGATCCCTCTGGAACATTCGATAAACACGTAAATTGTTCTGTGATGTAACAATATTACCTATTATTAAGCTACCTGTTATCTATTACCTATTATCAAATGATTATTACAGTAGTTATTATATTACTATTGTGTTCAACGAAACGTATGTTAGTAAACAAATGAAAATAAATACTTGCAAAAAAACAATTCTATAATAAAGTAAATAATTTATGTAAGTATGAAAAAAGTAAAACATTACTTACTATTAAAGTATTGTAATAATATTATGCTAGTAAATGTTAGTGAATACATTAAATTAAGAAAAGGCTATGGCTGGTCCGTAAACTGAATACATAATATTATTGTTATTTTGAATTTTCATCTTCTTCATTCACAGCACTTAATGAATATTAATTTTGAAACTTTCACTTGTGAACTTACTTTGTTTTTCCCGTACGTGTTTCGGCGTGTTGTGCGCCTTCTTCAGCGGTGTGATACAGAATGTCTGGAACTTGTAACGGTTTTTTTAGTTGGTAGCTTGTGTGGTGGGGGTGTGTGGTGGAAGGGAATTGGCGAGGGAATCCGAATTATTATTGTATGTTTTATGTATAATTGTGTCAAAGAGTGCGTGTGATTTAAAGTCCAGCAACTACATACATTCCGCGTTCGCCACACACATACATACAAAAACCACAGCTACACCAACATTTAAATATATTTAAATGGAGACAGGCTGTAAACTAAGTTTTTTTGTAAATAATCATCAATTTAAAAAAATGTAAAACTATGGAATAAACGATTTCGTTTTCATTACTATTCTTGTTTAGCCAGTTTCCTTATTTTATTACAAAAAAGAGGTAATTATTATACCCTAACAAACCGGTAGTGTTACCGAAAATATGTATTCATAACTTTAATGTTACCGGTAACCTGTTTGTTGTTCATAGATCAGTACAAATGAAAAAAAAAATATACGAACTTCTTTTATGAACAACTGTGACGATTAAAAAAAATATTTAAATCGCACAAATAAAAAATTTTGCTTTCTAACAAGTAAGAGTATTATCCATCCCTTACCTATACCTAGATTCCTGCATCAACTTGAAATTGTCACGTACCAACACGCAAAGAACGGTGTGATTTAGCTAATAATAATAATAATTACGTTAATTATTTAAAATACGTACTAAATAAATAAGGAAATTCCTAATTTATAACAAAGTAACATAAAGTATTACAATTTAATTAATGAATAATTAATACTAAATAAAAGAACGAACTATTTTCTCAGTGCGTAAAACCGCGCCAGCTTACTGACCCCTCGCCGCTAAACTATGCACACATTCGCTAGTGAAACTTCGACATGTAAAGATGTCAGTTCTGTGTTGTCCACATACACGTAGGTGTATACCGTTAAAAGTTTATATCCAGTTTGTGGTGATATCGTTTTGGAAAATGTAGCGTGGAAATAATAAAAAAATATATAATGTAGTGTGTGAAGAGTTAAAAAAAAAACGAAAGGAAAACTTAGCCGACACATCTCTTAAAAAATAAAACTGTAAGTGGTAAGATATGTTACTTACCAGATTTTAGTACTGCAAAATAAGAACTGTAATTAAGGTGTAAAATGTGAACAACTGACTCCAGAAGTGGAAAACTCAAACTACAACAGTATGAACTTCTAGTACAAAATCCGATCGTCGAGACTACCAGATACCATCAACATAATGGAGCACCAAGAGGAACCGTGTATTGCACCCTAGAAGACGACAGAAGATGACCATCATGGTCCCCACAACAACCTCATGTTAAATTCAGGTGATATCCAAACATAACATTTGTAAAAATTTGTTTCAACAAGAGAAGTAACAAAACAACAGTAAAGAACTTTTGATAATTTAAAGAATAAGTTATAGAATTTGTAATTTCTGTAATGAAGTAGTAGTAACATCACGATATCTAAATGTAAGGTAATTCTATAATTTACAACCAACATTATTCTTCAAATAATTTGGTTAAAGTTGTGATAAATTAAAACATAACAAAGTTCAGACCCGGATCCGAGGTACTTAAAACAATATCTAGATGAATGCTTTTGAGATAAAAGGAATAAGACATTTAATATTTTTGAAAGCATTAAATGCAGAATTTACTAGAGTAATTCTTTTAAAAGCAAAGTAAACCATGAGATTTGAAAATAATAATAAAGAGATGTTTTTGCTAACACGTAGCGAGTGAATAAATTTATGCAATCCTTGACTAATTCCTATGTAATAGTGTGTTATAATTTGTTAGTAAGTAAGGTTTACTAACAACGGCAGCTAGTTTAATTAACAGGTAACGAATTGAACTAGTTCCCGACTTTTGTGATGTCTTAACAAGGGAGACGTCACACAACAGAAATTAATTTTATATTTTCACTGTTTTTAAATTAGTATCAAGTGTAACATTTAATCTGATTAATATAAAAACACAATTTTTATAACAAGACTTTTTATGGGACGATCAAATCGGTTAAACTAATGTTAAGATAACACTGTGAGTATGCAGGCGAAGTGGCTTTTGCCTTGATGTGATGGGGCGAGCGTAGAGTAGAGCGCACCGAATTCAGTACACGCAGCCGGCAATCCAGTGTTATTATACAGTAATGTAATTTAAAACAATCACTTTCTACTGAACCGCACGTACAGCAATTCCTGTACGCACGCTTAAACGTAAGTCACAATCTGCCCAACAACATGCTTTTCTCATTTCGCTTTGCATTATGCTACTGACATCTGGCTGGCTGCTTCCCAAACACTTGTGTTTATATACCGTCGAGACTGCAAGATGATTCTACTGCTTTATGGGTGATATACCAAGGATAATCACGTAGTCGAAAGCACCCGAGAAAATATTGGCAAATTCAATTAGCAAACTTGTACAAATCGTACACTCCACGCAGTATGCCTATCTTATAGCAATAATAAAATTATGGAGATATAAGCGTACCATGTAACTGAAGTTTATATTCAGCAAAAAAGTCAAATATTTGATTACATTGTTGGCACTTGTATTAAATAGAATCAGTTCTTTGAAATATACTTTACAGATAACGTTTATTAAGAATATAAATTTCGTTACAGGAATTTGCACCCTTAAAGTCTAACATTCATATAAAAAACTGATAACTTCTGTGTAACTTATAATTTAAAAGGTATAATGAGTATATTATAATAAAGATATTTAATAAGAGTTGATGGAGAGTGGTGGAGAGATAATATTGTGGATGATCACGAAGAGCTGAGTTTAAACCTCTCCCAAGCACAACAGTAAAATTTGCTAGGTAACAACGCAGGAACAGGTCAAAGAAATCACCTGATGAAAAGTTTATTAATTATAATAAAGAATATACTTTGATGAGAAAAATTTAAAAATACATTTTAAATTAGATACTAAGTGATGAAGTTTGATCTATATAAAAATATATTGTTCTTTGTGATAAATGTCTACATAATTTTAATGAAACTGTAAATAATGTTAAGACGTCTTATATATTGTAGCGTGACAGATAATCCACACAAATGCATTACTCAATGATCATTAATAAAGCTCTAATATATGGAATATCCAGATGAGAATCAATTAAAATGCACTATTTAATAATATATTCACAAGAAAGGTTAAATAAAGAAAAATTCTGCAAATAATATAATAATACAAATTTAAAAACCCAGAAGACTAAAAATAATAATAACAAAATTACCCAGGTAAGATAGAAGCAGGCAATTAATATACCCCGTCAAAGAAACCAGACCAGAAAAAACAAAGATACAGAAGACAGAAGAAGGAAGAATAATTAAAACTACTACTACTGAAGAAGGAAGAAAGAAGAACAATCAAAGCTACTGAAGAAAGAAGAAAGAAGAATAATTAAAACTAGAGAAGAAAGAAGAACAACCAAATCTACTACTACTGAACAATGAAGAAAGAAGAACAGTCAAAGCTACTGAAGACAGAAGAAAGAAGAATAATTAAAACTAGAGAAGAAAGCAGACTAATTAAAACTACTACTACTGAAGAATGAAGAAAGAAGAACAATCAAAAATACTGAAGACAGAAGAAAGAAGAAAGAAGAATAATTAAAACTAGAGAAGAAAGAAGAACTAATTAAAACTACCAATACTGAAGACAGAAGAAAGAAGAACAATCAAAGCTACTGAAGAAAGAAGAAAGAAGAATAATTAAAACTAGAGAAGAAAGAAGAACAACCAAATCTACTACTACTGAACAATGAAGAAAGAAGAACAGTCAAAGCTACTGAAGAC
Source organism: Magicicada septendecula (assembly GCA_034769895.1). Lineage (NCBI taxonomy): Eukaryota > Metazoa > Arthropoda > Insecta > Hemiptera > Cicadidae > Magicicada > Magicicada septendecula. The sequence continues at coordinate 465,473,141 of CM068369.1, forward strand.
AGAAGAAAGAAGAATAATTAAAACTAGAGAAGAAAGCAGACTAATTAAAACTACTACTACTGAAGAATGAAGAAAGAAGAACAATCAAAAATACTGAAGACAGAAGAAAGAAGAAAGAAGAATAATTAAAACTAGAGAAGAAAGAAGAACAACCAAATCTACTACTACTGAACAATGAAGAAAGAAGAACAGTCAAAGCTACTGAAGACAGAAGAAAGAAGAATAATTAAAACTAGAGAAGAAAGCAGACTAATTAAAACTACTACTACTGAAGAATGAAGAAAGAAGAACAATCAAAGATACTGAAGACAGAAGAAAGAAGAAAGCAGAATAATTAAAACTAGAGAAGAAAGAAGAACTAATTAAAACTACTACTACTGAAGAAAGAAGAAAGAAGAACAATCAAAGCTACTGAAGAAGGAAGAAAGAAGAACTAATTAAAACTACTACTACTGAAGAAAGAAGAAAGAAGAATAATTAAAACTAGAGAAGAAAGAAGAAAAACCAAACTACTATTACGGAAGAAGGAAGAAGGAAGAATAATCAAAACTAATACTATTGAAGAAAGAAGAACAACCAAACTACTATTTCAGAAGAAGGAAGAAAGAAGAATAATTAAAACCAAATCTACGGAAGAAAGAAGAAAGAAGTATAATAAAACTAAAGAAGAAAGAAGAAGGAAGTGAGACGACCCATATAAAACAAAAACCCCATAGGGAAAGAACCCCAAAAACCCCAAAACCAATAAATGCCCAAAAAAGAAAGTATAACACATTAAAAAACCATATCACTGTAAAACTGACAAAAAACTAAAAGTGTTAGCAGTAGTAAATATTAGTGCATTCAAAAAGTTATTGTGTAATGTGTATGAACAAATCTTCACAGTTCCCCCATGGTTGAATATTTCATATTAAAAACTAGAAAAAGACTAGTAAATATAGTAATAATTCACCATGGAAAAGTGTAAGTGATCAAATTATAACTAATAAACTTTAAGAAAGGTGCATGAGTAGCAGTACAAAGTAACAAACTTTAAGTTTTGTGAACGGTGTCTACTTTGATAATGAAGTAGTAATTTTACTAATAAAAAGCTACTAAAACTGTATGAACATTCCATAGAATGGAATATAACTTAGATAGCCAGGGTTATACTTTAAGAGGGGGCATAAATCTTATAAAATGGGGAATTACAGAACTAACTGTTTATGATGAAGTTGTAGAAGGTATTAACAATTATATATGGATCCAAATGTTGGGTTCCAATTAAATATAGCATTTAGATAAGTAAGGGTTAGTCATAAGAAATATTAGTATTATAATTGTTATTTTATTGTTCATGTTAATTTAGGAATGCATTATCTAAAATTAGATATCATTCCAATGTTGTAGAAATACTTTTTATTATGTTATTAGGTGATATACCAAAACAATGTTATTAAGAACACCAGTTTTATATATCTGGGTGTTATATTTTAATTGTATAATCTATAATTACTGTTATGCCAGATCAGAGAACTAATTTTTAATCAAATATATCAGAGTCAGAAGTCAGAGAAGGAAATAAAATAATTACATTAGTAAAACATTCTGCAAATAGCCACAATTCAAATCTAGGCAATATAATAAAGTTAAAATGCAGAATAATTAATAAACCTAATCTTATAAACCAGTCAAACTGACAATATTTAGGCAAGATACACCCAACATATTAAATACTATGTAAATAAGGCTTTCTAAAGATATGGTCATTCTATGAGTAAAATTATTTATTTGTATAATGAAATACCATTTGAAACTGAAATAGATTCACTAACATTATCATAAGGGGAGTCGTATACCACTGAATTGTATGAAAAAACCATCATTAATATACTAAATTGCCATAAAATAAGTGAGAATTGACAATTATAACAATTTCAGATTTTATAGAATAATAATTATATTAGGTAAAATGGCTATTATTTACATAGAAGACAGGAAGTATAAATTTAGGCCGACCTTCCCAAAAAATATAAGAAATATGATTTTCTGATAAAACTTTGTAATACTAACTTAATTACTATCAAAATAAGTAGAATAGAATAGTGAAAACGAATATGTATTTTATATTTCAAACAGTTAACTAATAACGAATTTATTTTATGAACATAATGTACATTTTTAAAGTGTATCGGAAGTTATGGCAATTTTAAACAATGTCTGGAATATATTATATAGGCTAAGATTTTCATGAGATGAAGGAAATACAGACAGTTCATTATTATACATTGAAGAGAGCACTTGACGTGAATATTTGATAAAACCAACCTTAATGGCGGTTACGTATAACAAGAGTTCGGAATCAGTTTTGTGTAAAAATTAAATTTTTAACTATTCTAATCATTGTGAAGTGGTGAAGTTGCCCTACGAACTACATAACACCAATGAACAGAACCACATATAACTATTTAAATGAAATAACACTGGAATCACACCAAATACCAAGTGAATATTCGAGGTTAAACGGACACACATAAACACCAATTGATATACTTCATTAACAACATTTTAACACCAAGTGAATTAGTCCATCTTACTACAGTGATATTAACCTATACACCAGAAGATAATATACGATTGCGAAGAAGATTTAACCGCAGAAGGGACATATTTATTCCACAAATACTTTGTCAGTGTTAGAAGGCGAACTCCGCGCATGCGTCAGACGGCCATTTTTGATCTGATCTCATCATCTCAACCAGACGACTGTTTGCTGAACTGTGGTGAATAAAAATTTTATATAAACTTTTATTATTAATAATTACCATTATATTGTTTAATTTTAATACATTTTTAGAATTGTAAGTGTTATACTTTCTGACCCTGACCTTCTCTGGCTTTTTATATAATTAACCGTTCAAAGAACCTACTATTTTTATAATACCAATGTAAAATTCATATATCGACCGGCCCTGAGCGAGTCGATACGGCATTGTAACATCAATATTTTTATCAACCAAAATTTATTATTCTGTTTAATAAACGATTGTTATCTAGTAATTTGAAGTTCATTCCTCTTATAAAAGGACATAATAGTTAATTCTTCAAGAAAACTAAAACTGAATAACCTTTAAAGGCGGTATATGCGAACTACAACCTTTCAAGAGTAAGAAGAAGAGAGCCGTTTGCGCCTAATTTGAAGTTAACTGGATTGTCTTTTTAACAGATTTACAAAAGGGAAGATTATTACTAGAATACACACTATACCATCATACTCATAATTACAATCAACAACCTCAATTTATTTCTAAATTTGAAGAATATAAACATTGAAAACATTTTTCCAGAATTTATTTTTTATTATAAATATAAATTTTAAATTTATATCACATTTTAAATTGCTGCAACAGCAATAGACACCTAGAATATCTGATAACCACATAATCCAGGAACATTACCAAATCGACGTTTCCCAGAGCGGAACGTCACTACTACACATACGCACAATAAAAATTATTCTGGGTAATACTATACCAGAACACCATTACAATTACGATTATAGTATGGTTGTATTACAAGGCGAAGATCAACAGTGAGAGATTAGAAAACAAGAAGATATTAGCTACGTACTACACATATTATAAATTAAGCTATATTTTGCAATATCGTTTTATTACAAAATCAGCTAGCACAACCAGTGGGGCTTACAGGAGAGCACAATCAACATACACCGATATTTATCATTTATTATAGCCACCACTCAAATTAATATTACAAAATTGGCTTCCATCGCGGGGCTTGAAGAAACCAGGACATCAAAGAAATATTACAAGATTGGCGTCCAACTAAAGGGCTGTAATTAGGGGTTGAAGTTACTGTAATTACTTACCCAATTCCTAATTCAGCTTGGCAGCGGTTAGTCAGCCAGGGAATCAGGGAAGATGATGCGTCGTACCACATCAAAGAAGAGAGCGGCGGAGGCCGAGAAAGAACTTGATATGGAGGATAAGGAGGCGACCCCAGTGGAGGACGTGGAAAGGATATTAGAACGGGTGGAACGTAAAAAACCAGCACCACTAGAGGAACAACCCGAAGCGCACACACAAACAGGGGAAATCAATGTCCGGGAGGAACGAATAGGACAACCCGAGAATCCACCACGAGAAGAGAATAGTAACATGCAGGAGATGTTCAGGATAATGATGGAGAAGATGGAAGAAAACAGCAAGAAGATGGAAGAAAACAGCAAGAAGATGGAAGAAAACTTAAGGAAGGACATAGGAGAGACCAGTAAGAAAATGGATTCCACCAAGGAAGATTTGAATGAGATAAATAAAAACATAGAAGAATTGAAGAAGGACCACCAAGCAACAAAAGAAGAGTTGAAGAATGATAACCAATCTTTAAGGGAAGAATTGAAGAAGGACAACCAAGAAACAAAAGAAGAATTGGGCCGTAAAATAGAAAGGACCAATAAGAGAATTGAGGAAACCAGTAAAAAGGTGGAAAAGAAAATGGAAGAAAATAAGAAGAATTTGGAAGAAAAGATGGAAGAAACCAATAAGAAAATCGAAAGTGATCATCAACAATTAAGGGAAGAGTTAAGAGAGGACTACCAACGGTTAAGAGAAGAAATAAGGGGGGATAACCGACGATGGCATAAGGAAATGAAAGAAGACAGGGAAGAGGAAAGAAGGGATAGAAAAGAATACAGACAAATCTTGATGGAAGGTTTGAGTGAAATAGATAAAAACGTCACATCCTTGGATGAAGAATTGGATAAGACACTGGGCAACAGCAAACCAGAACGAAAGGAAATACCAAACAATAAAACAATGGAGCCAGTGATAGTGTTACCTGAAAAGAAAACGAGCGGGAAGAAAGAAAATACTAAGGATATGGAAGTGAAACAAAAGGGAATGAAAAGAAGGCATCCAAAGAAATTAATGAAAACAAAGGAAGAAATGGAAATGATGAACCATGGTTTATTTGATAATGATAATATCCCTATTACCAACAATGAAGAAATCGTGAGTTCCAGAAATTATGGAAATAGATTGATGGTAATCTCAGAAATGGTTTACCAGCAGACAGTAATTTACCACGGGGAAGTGATCAGAGGTAAATGGAATACAACAGGGATGGAGATATATGGTAGATTGTCAATGGTATCATTGATCATTGATGGACCAGAGACGTACTGGTGTATAAAACACTATGATAGAGGGAGCCGAATAAGCTTAGCAGCAAACAAAGGAATAGCAGCTAGAAAAATGAAATACAAGACAAAGGCCAGAGATGTCACTAGTACCGGAACGATGATGAAGACTATGGTCATCCGGACAATGAGAGCAAATGAAGTGACAGACTACGGTTAAGTCTAATACCATACACCTCCACAAAAAGGAGATGGATGTCATGAGAACCGACGACGGCCAAAAATCTATGTCAAAGGAAAAGAAATTATGAGCAACTGTCCAGCCTAATAAAAATCTTCAACCTGGGTATATAAAAGAAAAATAATAATAAGAAGTACATTTGAAGTAAAGAAAAGAAGAGAGCTAGTACCATATTTGGGGTAATAATATGATATGTTAACCATATTTATGAAAAAATATTATGAGTAATTGAATGTATGGAAGAAATAATATTAAAGTAAAAATTCAAAAATGAAGTAATGACTACTTACTACCTATTATTTAGAAAACAATTTATGAATCAAGAAGAAAATGAATTTTGAATTAAATCTCAAAATTTAAAAAAGAAGTAAGAACAACTTACTACCTTATTTTAAAAACAACTTTTAGAAATGAACAAGAAGAAAAAGAATTTGGATAAAACATTACAACAATTATATATGGGACCAATTCTGAAAAACTTTCCAGAATAAAGAAATGGCAATACAAACCACTGATACCATTTAAATGAATAAACTTATTGTGAAGTAAAATTAATGAGAATTTTATGTCAAATAAACAGAGATATTAAACATATGGCATTAATAATTAAAGAGTGCATTTGGATAAAAAGCAAGAGCAAAATAAAATTTTGAAAAAAGAAAGGAAAAACTATATATAAATAAATCCATATGAAAAAGATGATCATACAATAAATGTCAGTTATTAGAAAGACAATTAAAAGAGTAATTGAAAAAACATAATACTAGTGGAACGATTCACAAGAATTAAGAAAGGAACAAAAATATAATACAAAATATATGCTACCAATGACCAGAAGGAGATTGTGATAACAGTAAAAAAATGACAGAGAATTAAAAACTTTACACTGAATAAGGAGTGATAATTATATTATACCAGCTTCCAATCACAAGGAGAAATAAAATGCCAGCAGAGCTAACCATTGAGAAAAATAACTGAGATAGAGATTCACTAAGATAGAAATATTAATAGATCTGTTCGTATACGAAGTGAAATATCCAAAGATATTTAATTTTTTTTTATAGTCATAAGGTAGACTATTCTTATATAATTTTTATAAATGACTGTCTGAGATAAGTCCAGCAGTATTATTATGTATTGATCAGAGATGATTTACCTCTGTTATCAATAAATGACGTAGCATGGCCAGCAGAGTGTGAAGCCTACAGAGCCCCTCTGGACACTGCCCCAGCTAACGTATTAGGGGATTTTAGGGAATAAATATCCCAAGGATAAAGAAACGAGTTAAGAAGAAAATGGAAAAATAAAAAATAACGAACCTCAGATGACTATTACTATCAGTAAGAATCCAGTTAATAATGAAATATAGATAATCTGAAAAATATGGGAGAAAAAATTTTTAGAAATGTGAAGGAAGTAAATAAATATAATTTATAATATAATGTCATAAGCAATTACTTCAGACAAACTAAGTATGATCTGAACTAATCACTTCTGGAAGAGAGCAATCTGTAGCGTGACAGATAATCCACACAAATGCATTACTCAATGATCATTAATAAAGCTCTAATATATGGAATATCCAGATGAGAATCAATTAAAATGCACTATTTAATAATATATTCACAAGAAAGGTTAAATAAAGAAAAATTCTGCAAATAATATAATAATACAAATTTAAAAACCCAGAAGACTAAAAATAATAATAACAAAATTACCCAGGTAAGATAGAAGCAGGCAATTAATATACCTCGTCAAAGAAACCAGACCAGAAAAAACAAAGATACAGAAGACAGAAGAAGGAAGAATAATTAAAACTACTACTACTGAAGAAGGAAGAAAGAAGAACAATCAAAGCTACTGAAGAAAGAAGAAAGAAGAAGAATTAAAACTAGAGAAGAAAGAAGAACAACCAAATCTACTACTACTGAACAATGAAGAAAGAAGAACAGTCAAAGCTACTGAAGACAGAAGAAAGAAGAATAATTAAAACTAGAGAAGAAAGCAGACTAATTAAAACTACTACTACTGAAGAAGGAAGAAAGAAGAACAATCAAAGCTACTGAAGAAAGAAGAAAGAAGAATAATTAAAACTAGAGAAGAAAGAAGAACAACCAAATCTACTACTACTGAACAATGAAGAAAGAAGAACAGTCAAAGCTACTGAAGACAGAAGAAAGAAGAATAATTAAAACTAGAGAAGAAAGCAGACTAATTAAAACTACTACTACTGAAGAATGAAGAAAGAAGAACAATCAAAAATACTGAAGACAGAAGAAAGAAGAAAGAAGAATAATTAAAACTAGAGAAGAAAGAAGAACTAATTAAAACTACCAATACTGAAGACAGAAGAAAGAAGAACAATCAAAGCTACTGAAGAAAGAAGAAAGAAGAATAATTAAAACTAGAGAAGAAAGAAGAACAACCAAATCTACTACTACTGAACAATGAAGAAAGAAGAACAGTCAAAGCTACTGAAGACAGAAGAAAGAAGAATAATTAAAACTAGAGAAGAAAGCAGACTAATTAAAACTACTACTACTGAAGAATGAAGAAAGAAGAACAATCAAAAATACTGAAGACAGAAGAAAGAAGAAAGAAGAATAATTAAAACTAGAGAAGAAAGAAGAACAACCAAATCTACTACTACTGAACAATGAAGAAAGAAGAACAGTCAAAGCTACTGAAGACAGAAGAAAGAAGAATAATTAAAACTAGAGAAGAAAGCAGACTAATTAAAACTACTACTACTGAAGAATGAAGAAAGAAGAACAATCAAAGATACTGAAGACAGAAGAAAGAAGAAAGCAGAATAATTAAAACTAGAGAAGAAAGAAGAACTAATTAAAACTACTACTACTGAAGAAAGAAGAAAGAAGAACAATCAAAGCTACTGAAGAAGGAAGAAAGAAGAACTAATTAAAACTACTACTACTGAAGAAAGAAGAAAGAAGAATAATTAAAACTAGAGAAGAAAGAAGAAAAACCAAACTACTATTACGGAAGAAGGAAGAAGGAAGAATAATCAAAACTAATACTATTGAAGAAAGAAGAACAACCAAACTACTATTTCAGAAGAAGGAAGAAAGAAGAATAATTAAAACCAAATCTACGGAAGAAAGAAGAAAGAAGTATAATAAAACTAAAGAAGAAAGAAGAAGGAAGTGAGACGACCCATATAAAACAAAAACCCCATAGGGAAAGAACCCCAAAAACCCCAAAACCAATAAATGCCCAAAAAAGAAAGTATAACACATTAAAAAACCATATCACTGTAAAACTGACAAAAAACTAAAAGTGTTAGCAGTAGTAAATATTAGTGCATTCAAAAAGTTATTGTGTAATGTGTATGAACAAATCTTCACAGTTCCCCCATGGTTGAATATTTCATATTAAAAACTAGAAAAAGACTAGTAAATATAGTAATAATTCACCATGGAAAAGTGTAAGTGATCAAATTATAACTAATAAACTTTAAGAAAGGTGCATGAGTAGCAGTACAAAGTAACAAACTTTAAGTTTTGTGAACGGTGTCTACTTTGATAATGAAGTAGTAATTTTACTAATAAAAAGCTACTAAAACTGTATGAACATTCCATAGAATAGAATATAACTTAGATAGCCAGGGTTATACTTTAAGAGGGGGCATAAATCTTATAAAATGGGGAATTACAGAACTAACTGTTTATGATGAAGTTGTAGAAGGTATTAACAATTATATATGGATCCAAATGTTGGGTTCCAATTAAATATAGCATTTAGATAAGTAAGGGTTAGTCATAAGAAATATTAGTATTATAATTGTTATTTTATTGTTCATGTTAATTTAGGAATGCATTATCTAAAATTAGATATCATTCCAATGTTGTAGAAATACTTTTTATTATGTTATTAGGTGATATACCAAAACAATGTTATTAAGAACACCAGTTTTATATATCTGGGTGTTATATTTTAATTGTATAATCTATAATTACTGTTATGCCAGATCAGAGAACTAATTTTTAATCAAATATATCAGAGTCAGAAGTCAGAGAAGGAAATAAAATAATTACATTAGTAAAACATTCTGCAAATAGCCACAATTCAAATCTAGGCAATATAATAAAGTTAAAATGCAGAATAATTAATAAACCTAATCTTATAAACCAGTCAAACTGACAATATTTAGGCAAGATACACCCAACATATTAAATACTATGTAAATAAGGCTTTCTAAAGATATGGTCATTCTATGAGTAAAATTATTTATTTGTATAATGAAATACCATTTGAAACTGAAATAGATTCACTAACATTATCATAAGGGGAGTCGTATACCACTGAATTGTATGAAAAAACCATCATTAATATACTAAATTGCCATAAAATAAGTGAGAATTGACAATTATAACAATTTCAGATTTTATAGAATAATAATTATATTAGGTAAAATGGCTATTATTTACATAGAAGACAGGAAGTATAAATTTAGGCCGACCTTCCCAAAAAATATAAGAAATATGATTTTCTGATAAAACTTTGTAATACTAACTTAATTACTATCAAAATAAGTAGAATAGAATAGTGAAAACGAATATGTATTTTATATTTCAAACAGTTAACTAATAACGAATTTATTTTATGAACATAATGTACATTTTTAAAGTGTATCGGAAGTTATGGCAATTTTAAACAATGTCTGGAATATATTATATAGGCTAAGATTTTCATGAGATGAAGGAAATACAGACAGTTCATTATTATACATTGAAGAGAGCACTTGACGTGAATATTTGATAAAACCAACCTTAATGGCGGTTACGTATAACAAGAGTTCGGAATCAGTTTTGTGTAAAAATTAAATTTTTAACTATTCTAATCATTGTGAAGTGGTGAAGTTGCCCTACGAACTACATAACACCAATGAACAGAACCACATATAACTATTTAAATGAAATAACACTGGAATCACACCAAATACCAAGTGAATATTCGAGGTTAAACGGACACACATAAACACCAATTGATATACTTCATTAACAACATTTTAACACCAAGTGAATTAGTCCATCTTACTACAGTGATATTAACCTATACACCAGAAGATAATATACGATTGCGAAGAAGATTTAACCGCAGAAGGGACATATTTATTCCACAAATACTTTGTCAGTGTTAGAAGGCGAACTCCGCGCATGCGTCAGACGGCCATTTTTGATCTGATCTCATCATCTCAACCAGACGACTGTTTGCTGAACTGTGGTGAATAAAAATTTTATATAAACTTTTATTATTAATAATTACCATTATATTGTTTAATTTTAATACATTTTTAGAATTGTAAGTGTTATACTTTCTGACCCTGACCTTCTCTGGCTTTTTATATAATTAACCGTTCAAAGAACCTACTATTTTTATAATACCAATGTAAAATTCATATATCGACCGGCCCTGAGCGAGTCGATACGGCATTGTAACATCAATATTTTTATCAACCAAAATTTATTATTCTGTTTAATAAACGATTGTTATCTAGTAATTTGAAGTTCATTCCTCTTATAAAAGGACATAATAGTTAATTCTTCAAGAAAACTAAAACTGAATAACCTTTAAAGGCGGTATATGCGAACTACAACCTTTCAAGAGTAAGAAGAAGAGAGCCGTTTGCGCCTAATTTGAAGTTAACTGGATTGTCTTTTTAACAGATTTACAAAAGGGAAGATTATTACTAGAATACACACTATACCATCATACTCATAATTACAATCAACAACCTCAATTTATTTCTAAATTTGAAGAATATAAACATTGAAAACATTTTTCCAGAATTTATTTTTTATTATAAATATAAATTTTAAATTTATATCACATTTTAAATTGCTGCAACAGCAATAGACACCTAGAATATCTGATAACCACATAATCCAGGAACATTACCAAATCGACGTTTCCCAGAGCGGAACGTCACTACTACACATACGCACAATAAAAATTATTCTGGGTAATACTATACCAGAACACCATTACAATTACGATTATAGTATGGTTGTATTACAAGGCGAAGATCAACAGTGAGAGATTAGAAAACAAGAAGATATTAGCTACGTACTACACATATTATAAATTAAGCTATATTTTGCAATATCGTTTTATTACAAAATCAGCTAGCACAACCAGTGGGGCTTACAGGAGAGCACAATCAACATACACCGATATTTATCATTTATTATAGCCACCACTCAAAGTAATATTACAAAATTGGCTTCCATCGCGGGGCTTGAAGAAACCAGGACATCAAAGAAATATTACAAGATTGGCGTCCAACTAAAGGGCTGTAATTAGGGGTTGAAGTTACTGTAATTACTTACCCAATTCCTAATTCAGCTTGGCAGCGGTTAGTCAGCCAGGGAATCAGGGAAGATGATGCGTCGTACCACATCAAAGAAGAGAGCGGCGGAGGCCGAGAAAGAACTTGATATGGAGGATAAGGAGGCGACCCCAGTGGAGGACGTGGAAAGGATATTAGAACGGGTGGAACGTAAAAAACCAGCACCACTAGAGGAACAACCCGAAGCGCACACACAAACAGGGGAAATCAATGTCCGGGAGGAACGAATAGGACAACCCGAGAATCCACCACGAGAAGAGAATAGTAACATGCAGGAGATGTTCAGGATAATGATGGAGAAGATGGAAGAAAACAGCAAGAAGATGGAAGAAAACAGCAAGAAGATGGAAGAAAACTTAAGGAAGGACATAGGAGAGACCAGTAAGAAAATGGATTCCACCAAGGAAGATTTGAATGAGATAAATAAAAACATAGAAGAATTGAAGAAGGACCACCAAGCAACAAAAGAAGAGTTGAAGAATGATAACCAATCTTTAAGGGAAGAATTGAAGAAGGACAACCAAGAAACAAAAGAAGAATTGGGCCGTAAAATAGAAAGGACCAATAAGAGAATTGAGGAAACCAGTAAAAAGGTGGAAAAGAAAATGGAAGAAAATAAGAAGAATTTGGAAGAAAAGATGGAAGAAACCAATAAGAAAATCGAAAGTGATCATCAACAATTAAGGGAAGAGTTAAGAGAGGACTACCAACGGTTAAGAGAAGAAATAAGGGGGGATAACCGACGATGGCATAAGGAAATGAAAGAAGACAGGGAAGAGGAAAGAAGGGATAGAAAAGAATACAGACAAATCTTGAAGGAAGGTTTGAGTGAAATAGATAAAAACGTCACATCCTTGGATGAAGAATTGGATAAGACACTGGGCAACAGCAAACCAGAACGAAAGGAAATACCAAACAATAAAACAATGGAGCCAGTGATAGTGTTACCTGAAAAGAAAACGAGCGGGAAGAAAGAAAATACTAAGGATATGGAAGTGAAACAAAAGGGAATGAAAAGAAGGCATCCAAAGAAATTAATGAAAACAAAGGAAGAAATGGAAATGATGAACCATGGTTTATTTGATAATGATAATATCCCTATTACCAACAATGAAGAAATCGTGAGTTCCAGAAATTATGGAAATAGATTGATGGTAATCTCAGAAATGGTTTACCAGCAGACAGTAATTTACCACGGGGAAGTGATCAGAGGTAAATGGAATACAACAGGGATGGAGATATATGGTAGATTGTCAATGGTATCATTGATCATTGATGGACCAGAGACGTACTGGTGTATAAAACACTATGATAGAGGGAGCCGAATAAGCTTAGCAGCAAACAAAGGAATAGCAGCTAGAAAAATGAAATACAAGACAAAGGCCAGAGATGTCACTAGTACCGGAACGATGATGAAGACTATGGTCATCCGGACAATGAGAGCAAATGAAGTGACAGACTACGGTTAAGTCTAATACCATACACCTCCACAAAAAGGAGATGGATGTCATGAGAACCGACGACGGCCAAAAATCTATGTCAAAGGAAAAGAAATTATGAGCAACTGTCCAGCCTAATAAAAATCTTCAACCTGGGTATATAAAAGAAAAATAATAATAAGAAGTACATTTGAAGTAAAGAAAAGAAGAGAGCTAGTACCATATTTAGGGTAATAATATGATATGTTAACCATATTTATGAAAAAATATTATGAGTAATTGAATGTATGGAAGAAATAATATTAAAGTAAAAATTCAAAAATGAAGTAATGACTACTTACTACCTATTATTTAGAAAACAATTTATGAATCAAGAAGAAAATGAATTTTGAATTAAATCTCAAAATTTAAAAAAGAAGTAAGAACAACTTACTACCTTATTTTAAAAACAACTTTTAGAAATGAACAAGAAGAAAAAGAATTTGGATAAAACATTACAACAATTATATATGGGACCAATTCTGAAAAACTTTCCAGAATAAAGAAATGGCAATACAAACCACTGATACCATTTAAATGAATAAACTTATTGTGAAGTAAAATTAATGAGAATTTTATGTCAAATAAACAGAGATATTAAACATATGGCATTAATAATTAAAGAGTGCATTTGGATAAAAAGCAAGAGCAAAATAAAATTTTGAAAAAAGAAAGGAAAAACTATATATAAATAAATCCATATGAAAAAGATGATCATACAATAAATGTCAGTTATTAGAAAGACAATTAAAAGAGTAATTGAAAAAACATAATACTAGTGGAACGATTCACAAGAATTAAGAAAGGAACAAAAATATAATACAAAATATATGCTACCAATGACCAGAAGGAGATTGTGATAACAGTAAAAAAATGACAGAGAATTAAAAACTTTACACTGAATAAGGAGTGATAATTATATTATACCAGCTTCCAATCACAAGGAGAAATAAAATGCCAGCAGAGCTAACCATTGAGAAAAATAACTGAGATAGAGATTCACTAAGATAGAAATATTAATAGATCTGTTCGTATACGAAGTGAAATATCCAAAGATATTTAATTTTTTTTTATAGTCATAAGGTGGACTATTCTTATATAATTTTTATAAATGACTGTCTGAGATAAGTCCAGCAGTATTATTATGTATTGATCAGAGATGATTTACCTCTGTTATCAATAAATGACGTAGCATGGCCAGCAGAGTGTGAAGCCTACAGAGCCCCTCTGGACACTGCCCCAGCTAACGTATTAGGGGATTTTAGGGAATAAATATCCCAAGGATAAAGAAACGAGTTAAGAAGAAAATGGAAAAATAAAAAATAACGAACCTCAGATGACTATTACTATCAGTAAGAATCCAGTTAATAATGAAATATAGATAATCTGAAAAATATGGGAGAAAAAATTTTTAGAAATGTGAAGGAAGTAAATAAATATAATTTATAATATAATGTCATAAGCAATTACTTCAGACAAACTAAGTATGATCTGAACTAATCACTTCTGGAAGAGAGCAATCTGTAGCGTGACAGATAATCCACACAAATGCATTACTCAATGATCATTAATAAAGCTCTAATATATGGAATATCCAGATGAGAATCAATTAAAATGCACTATTTAATAATATATTCACAAGAAAGGTTAAATAAAGAAAAATTCTGCAAATAATATAATAATACAAATTTAAAAACCCAGAAGACTAAAAATAATAATAACAAAATTACCCAGGTAAGATAGAAGCAGGCAATTAATATACCTCGTCAAAGAAACCAGACCAGAAAAAACAAAGATACAGAAGACAGAAGAAGGAAGAATAATTAAAACTACTACTACTGAAGAAGGAAGAAAGAAGAACAATCAAAGCTACTGAAGAAAGAAGAAAGAAGAAGAATTAAAACTAGAGAAGAAAGAAGAACAACCAAATCTACTACTACTGAACAATGAAGAAAGAAGAACAGTCAAAGCTACTGAAGACAGAAGAAAGAAGAATAATTAAAACTAGAGAAGAAAGCAGACTAATTAAAACTACTACTACTGAAGAATGAAGAAAGAAGAACAATCAAAGCTACTGAAGAAAGAAGAAAGAAGAATAATTAAAACTAGAGAAGAAAGAAGAACAACCAAATCTACTACTACTGAACAATGAAGAAAGAAGAACAGTCAAAGCTACTGAAGACAGAAGAAAGAAGAATAATTAAAACTAGAGAAGAAAGCAGACTAATTAAAACTACTACTACTGAAGAATGAAGAAAGAAGAACAATCAAAAATACTGAAGACAGAAGAAAGAAGAAAGAAGAATAATTAAAACTAGAGAAGAAAGAAGAACTAATTAAAACTACCAATACTGAAGACAGAAGAAAGAAGAACAATCAAAGCTACTGAAGAAAGAAGAAAGAAGAAGAATTAAAACTAGAGAAGAAAGAAGAACAACCAAATCTACTACTACTGAACAATGAAGAAAGAAGAACAGTCAAAGCTACTGAAGACAGAAGAAAGAAGAATAATTAAAACTAGAGAAGAAAGCAGACTAATTAAAACTACTACTACTGAAGAATGAAGAAAGAAGAACAATCAAAAATACTGAAGACAGAAGAAAGAAGAAAGAAGAATAATTAAAACTAGAGAAGAAAGAAGAACAACCAAATCTACTACTACTGAACAATGAAGAAAGAAGAACAGTCAAAGCTACTGAAGACAGAAGAAAGAAGAATAATTAAAACTAGAGAAGAAAGCAGACTAATTAAAACTACTACTACTGAAGAATGAAGAAAGAAGAACAATCAAAGATACTGAAGACAGAAGAAAGAAGAAAGCAGAATAATTAAAACTAGAGAAGAAAGAAGAACTAATTAAAACTACTACTACTGAAGAAAGAAGAAAGAAGAACAATCAAAGCTACTGAAGAAGGAAGAAAGAAGAACTAATTAAAACTACTACTACTGAAGAAAGAAGAAAGAAGAATAATTAAAACTAGAGAAGAAAGAAGAAAAACCAAACTACTATTACGGAAGAAGGAAGAAGGAAGAATAATCAAAACTAATACTATTGAAGAAAGAAGAACAACCAAACTACTATTTCAGAAGAAGGAAGAAAGAAGAATAATTAAAACCAAACTTACAGAAGAAAGAAGAAAGAAGAATAATCATAAATACAGAAGAAAGAAGAAAGAAGAATAATTAAAACCAAACTTACAGAAGAAGGAAGAAAGAAGAAAAACCAAACTACTATTACGGAAGAAGGAAGAAAGAAGAACAACCAAAACTACTATTTCGGAAGAAAGAAGAAAGAAGAAAAATTAAAACTAAAGAAGAACCAAAATTACTGAAGAAAGAAGAATAATCAAAACTAATACTATTGAAGAAAGAAGAACAACCAAAACTACTATTACAGAAGAAAGAAGAAAGAAGAATAATTAAAACCGAACTCACTGAAGAAGGAAGAAAGAAGAATAATCAAAACTAATACTATTGAAGAAAGAAGAACAACCAAACTACTATTTCAGAAGAAGGAAGAAAGAAGAATAATTAAAACCAAATCTACGGAAGAAAGAAGAAAGAAGTATAATAAAACTAAAGAAGAAAGAAGAAGGAAGTGAGACGACCCATATAAAACAAAAACCCCATAGGGAAAGAACCCCAAAAACCCCAAAACCAATAAATGCCCAAAAAAGAAAGTATAACACATTAAAAAACCATATCACTGTAAAACTGACAAAAAACTAAAAGTGTTAGCAGTAGTAAATATTAGTGCATTCAAAAAGTTATTGTGTAATGTGTATGAACAAATCTTCACAGTTCCCCCATGGTTGAATATTTCATATTAAAAACTAGAAAAAGACTAGTAAATATAGTAATAATTCACCATGGAACAGTGTAAGTGATCAAATTATAACTAATAAACTTTAAGAAAGGTGCATGAGTAGCAGTACAAAGTAACAAACTTTAAGTTTTGTGAACGGTGTCTACTTTGATAATGAAGTAGTAATTTTACTAATAAAAAGCTACTAAAACTGTATGAACATTCCATAGAATGGAATATAACTTAGATAGCCAGGGTTATACTTTAAGAGGGGGCATAAATCTTATAAAATGGGGAATTACAGAACTAACTGTTTATGATGAAGTTGTAGAAGGTATTAACAATTATATATGGATCCAAATGTTGGGTTCCAATTAAATATAGCATTTAGATAAGTAAGGGTTAGTCATAAGAAATATTAGTATTATAATTGTTATTTTATTGTTCATGTTAATTTAGGAATGCATTATCTAAAATTAGATATCATTCCAATGTTGTAGAAATACTTTTTATTATGTTATTAGGTGATATACCAAAACAATGTTATTAAGAACACCAGTTTTATATATCTGGGTGTTATATTTTAATTGTATAATCTATAATTACTGTTATGCCAGATCAGAGAACTAATTTTTAATCAAATATATCAGAGTCAGAAGTCAGAGAAGGAAATAAAATAATTACATTAGTAAAACATTCTGCAAATAGCCACAATTCAAATCTAGGCAATATAATAAAGTTAAAATGCAGAATAATTAATAAACCTAATCTTATAAACCAGTCAAACTGACAATATTTAGGCAAGATACACCCAACATATTAAATACTATGTAAATAAGGCTTTCTAAAGATATGGTCATTCTATGAGTAAAATTATTTATTTGTATAATGAAATACCATTTGAAACTGAAATAGATTCACTAACATTATCATAAGGGGAGTCATATACCACTGAATTGTATGAAAAAACCATCATTAATATACTAAATTGCCATAAAATAAGTGAGAATTGACAATTATAACAATTTCAGATTTTATAGAATAATAATTATATTAGGTAAAATGGCTATTATTTACTTAGAAGACAGGAAGTATAAATTTAGGCCGACCTTCCCAAAAAATATAAGAAATATGATTTTCTGATAAAACTTTGTAATACTAACTTAATTACTATCAAAATAAGTAGAATAGAATAGTGAAAACGAATATGTATTTTATATTTCAAACAGTTAACTAATAACGAATTTATTTTATGAACATAATGTACATTTTTAAAGTGTATCGGAAGTTATGGCAATTTTAAACAATGTCTGAGATATATTATATAGGCTAAGATTTTCATGAGATGAAGGAAATACAGACAGTTCATTATTATACATTGAAGAGAGCACTTGACGTGAATATTTGATAAAACCAACCTTAATGGCGGTTACGTATAACAAGAGTTCGGAATCAGTTTTGTGTAAAAATTAAATTTTTAACTATTCTAATCATTGTGAAGTGGTGAAGTTGCCCTACGAACTACATAACACCAATAAACAGAACCACATATAACTATTTAAATGAAATAACACTGGAATCACACCAAATACCAAGTGAATATTCGAGGTTAAACGGACACACATAAACACCAATTGATATACTTCATTAACAACATTTTAACACCAAGTGAATTAGTCCATCTTACTACAGTGATATTAAACTATACACCAGAAGATAATATACGATTGCGAAGAAGATTTAACCGCAGAAGGGACATATTTATTCCACAAATACTTTGTCAGTGTTAGAAGGCGAACTCCGCGCATGCGTCAGACGGCCATTTTTGATCTGATCTCATCATCTCAACCAGACGACTGTTTGCTGAACTGTGGTGAATAAAAATTATATATAAACTTTTATTATTAATAATTACCATTATATTGTTTAATTTTAATACATTTTTAGAATTATAAGTGTTATACTTTCTGACCCTGACCTTCTCTGGCTTTTTATATAATTAACCGTTCAAAGAACCTACTATTTTTATAATACCAATGTAAAATTCATATATCGACCGGCCCTGAGCGAGTCGATACGGCATTGTAACATCAATATTTTTATCAACCAAAATTTATTATTCTGTTTAATAAACGATTGTTATCTAGTAATTTGAAGTTCATTCCTCTTATAAAAGGACATAATAGTTAATTCTGGACATAATAGAACGTCACTACTACACATACGCACAATAAAAATTATTCTGGGTAATACTATACCAGAACACCATTACAATTACGATTATAGTATGGTTGTATTACAAGGCGAAGATCAACAGTGAGAGATTAGAAAACAAGAAGATATTAGCTACGTACTACACATATTATAAATTAAGCTATATTTTGCAATATCGTTTTATTACAAAATCAGCTAGCACAACCAGTGGGACTTACAGGAGGGCACAATCAACATACACCGATATTTATTTTATTATTCGCACCACAATATCATCACGGTAATATTACAAATTTGACGTATCCAACGTGGGACAGAATAACACGACAGAAATCTTAATTATCACTTATTATCCGCACCACTCACCGTATTATTACAATATAAAACGAATTAACTGCCTAGAACGTGCCATTAACCACTTTATCGATAATAAACATAATCCACGGTATATGATTGATAAAAAAATGTTTAAAAAACCTTAAGTACAAACAATGATTGTATATCACTCTTTGTATTCATACAGGTTTTATGATTTTAATAGTTGTCTCCAGTGGGACTTACAGGAGAGCACAATCAACATACACCGATATTTATTTTATTATTCGCACCACAATGTCATCACGGTAATATTACAAATTTGACGTATCCAACGTGGGACAGAATAACACGACAGAAATCTTAATTATCACTTATTATCCGCACCACTCACCGTATTATTACAATATAAAACGAATTAACTGCCTAGAACGTGCCATTAACCACTTTATCGATAATAAACATAATCCACGGTATATGATTGATAAAAAAATGTTTAAAAAACCTTAAGTACAAACAATGATTGTATATCACTCTTTGTATTCATACAGGTTTTATGATTTTAATAGTTGTCTACGACAAGAAAAAAACCGTAAAAATATACAAAAGAAATAATATAAGAGAAAAGGAAAAAGTCATAAAATAAAAAAGAACGAAACAAAATCTAAACGTACGAATTACATAACATCCATTTGTACAGGTTAATAGATTTACACTGAAGAGGAGTACATCAAATAAAAAACGATTACTAATGTATCTAATATGTTTAAAAAATCACAAGACAATAGAACATAGTGGAGAAGCATAAATATTTTAAGAAAAATATTTGAAATTGATTATACGAAAGGACTCAAATCCAGAAAAATAAAAGAACTTTAAAATGAAAATCGAAAAGAAAAGAAACATTTATGCTGTATCTAGGTTTTAAGAATGGTTTTGTTTGAGAGGTAACACGTATAGCAGGAAGTCATCAAAGACGTTATATTTTAAATTAAATTTCCCTCTGTGTGCACAATGTAAACTTGCTACGTCTAGTCACGTATTCAGCTGCGCACATTGTCACTATAGCACATCATGACTTTGTCGCTGCATGCAGGCAGGCAACGTGACAAAAATTATATCGTTCGTATATTTAAAATGTCACCTATTAAACGCAAGTTCATTTTCCAGAGACACAATTCAAACGCTCAAACTTGAATTCGAAAGAAAAAACGTCAAATTTACTTATTCATACAATACAGAGTAAGTCCGCTGACACAAGTAGTTGTCGGTTGTCGGTTGTCGACATATACATTTTTTTTAAAACACTTATGGGCCAGTCTGTATTATCAACGCATTTACACTTATCAAATACATTTTAGACTAACGGATTATATGTTAACAACACCATTCTGATTATAATTATTGTTAACTTATAAGTTATTAACTTATTACTCTCTATTCAAGTGTTAATTACTTTCATAAAAATGGACCGATATATTAAAAGATTTCTATACATTTTCAATAAACAATTTTTTAATACAAATTAAAAACTCAATATAAATTAAAATTAATAACTATTACTTAAGAAGTTACAAGAACTAGAATATTTGTGTAGAGAAGATTTATTTAGTAATCCTGGAAAACCTACGTTTAGGAAAGCAGTTTACTATTTAGTTTTGGATACTTGTTTTGGCAAGTAACACAACAGCAACGAAATCTGGCTACTGAAGCGAAATAAGAAAACTAACTTATTTGAAATTGATTACACGAAAGGACTCAAATCCAGAAAAATAAAAGAGAACTTTAAAATTAAAATTGAAAAGAAAAGAAACATTTATGCTGTATCTAGAAAAATACACACACACACATTTACACACACATTACACAACATATTTATACACACATTTATGCTGTATCTAGATATGGTGTATCTAGTTAAAAGAACTTTTTAAAGCAAAATTTTATCCAAACATACAGTAAATAGAAAGGTTCAGTCCGATAATTTCACTAAATGTGTTTGTGTGTGTGAGTCCACTATTTAAGAAGTGCTTAGTTTGAAATGTATACATTTAAATTCAGCCTGAGACCCGGTTTTGAGTATTGTGTAGTTTCACGTTTGTATTTTCATGAAGTAAACAACACATTCACAATTCACATACAACAATACAGCAATTTATATTTTCACATTCATTTAACAAGTAAAGGAAACATTGAGTCAGGTGGACGGATAGGCAGACAGACAAATCGATAGATAGACAGATAAATGGGTAGACACAAAGTCACTCCCTCACTCTCTCTCTCACACACACACACACACACACACACACACACACACACACACACACACACACACACACACACACACACACACACACACACACACACACACACACACACACACACACACACACAGACACACACACACACACACACACACACACACACACACACACACACACACACACACACACACACACAGATCATACAAACATGTAATTGCTATGATATTTTTCTGATGATCAGTTTTTTTATTGAGTATCCTTATCGTTACTAAACACGTTAGATTTGTTTTTCTAATGACCAGATTTTGATTTAATATCTATCGTCAGCGTCTCTTGAAATGTTTTGATTTCTTTGATTGGACAGTATCACAATTTCCTAGATTCTTCCTTTAGCCTTCGTCGTGTAGGAGGATAACAAATTTTACAATAACGAAGAGGGAGGTTGATTCAAATGTGGAACAAGCAGAGTAAATTTTGGAACAACTAAACAGTAGGCACATGAAAAATCTCATCTCTATATTATGCTATTCTGACGAATCCCGGCTACCGAGTAGCAGTTTTCTACTTTCATATTTACGCATGTAGGCTTTGATTGGTCAACAAGGCTTACTTACTTTATGAGTCTGGTGCTCACGACATTAATGTCTGGTGAGCTTATAATTACTCCGTATTATAAAACTGCTTTACTACTTTATTTTCCATAGTTTGTTAAACTGTACTCTGCAGAATTGTACAGTATAGTGTTAAATTTCACTGTGAGGGTCTAAGTTGAAAAAGGTTAATGACGAATCGACTCTGTCGGATCATCTCTACGCGAGGAGCTAGCTTAGACGTTAATCCTCGTCCTCACTGGCCTCCCAGACTCTCGAAAAATGTCTCTACCGCGTCTCCTCAACGACAGTCTAGAGGGTGCACAATAGTTGGTATTAAGGTCGGTTACATTATTTCGATTCTGTTTATGAAGTATATTAGGATATTAATTTAAAAAAATAAAATTATAAGTTTTAGTTGTTTCACTTTATTTAAAATGCCCGGTAGTTCAAAATCTATCACTGTATTCTATAAGAAAAAATATAATTCTTATGCTTACCATGTATGCTGTACCATGTATGTATGCACTGTAAGCTCGTTTACATGCTGACATAATATTTACTTAACACTGAAAAATGAACCCCTGGTGCTCAGCCCGATTTAGAATATATCGGACACTGGGAGTATAAGAATGTAAGAATAAGTAAGAAATAGGAAACGTAGTCATGACTAATTAAGTACAGGTACTGCCAGAATAATTAGCATCGAAATCGTAATGATTCACTAAAAAATTTTTTTGAGTATGAATAAAAGTAATTATAAGTATTTTCGGAGAATGGAGAGTCCTGGAGTATTATCAGAAGTAAAGTATAGATAAACAAGTTAGATAATATAAAAATAAAATTTTATTTTTTTTATTACATAAGTTTGAAAAAAATTAATATTCTCGATTCCCGTCACTTTTTTATTATTAAATAATCAATGTGGTGGTCTAATACAGAATGTGTGGTGTAAGTTTGTACTGGTATTCGTGTTCAGGTAGACAGTGAAAACGAATGTAAAACTCAAAACCTTAGAAAAGATGATTCTCTCTTTAGTCGCTACGACCTTCTTTATACGTTTACTGTCGTAACTTCATTGGTTTATGACATTACACGTCTTCTACATTCCTCTTTAATCAAGCCTTTCGTGCGTTAAACGTCATTACTCAACAGTGGTGAGCTGATTACGTTCCGTCTGAAGTCAACCACGGTTGACGGAACACAACTATAATCTAGTTGTAGTGTAACCGTAGCTGTCCGCACGGACTACTGTACAGTAACGCAGTTACTTCTTGTATATTACTGACAGCGCTGGGTAATTACTATCGCATCAAAAAAACACAGTAATTACACTTTCTGGAGCGGAAGATTGTTTTGCATAAATAATATACTGTACATAATTTAGTTCATGGGCTTTTGATTGGTCAATATTGATTACGTTCTTAATTGATGAACGTTTTAATTTACTTGTGTGTCCCAAGTAAAGAAGTATTCGAAGTCATGCATTTTAAAATAATGTCTGCGGTTATTGTGAACGTAAATGAATTTTCATTTCATTAATCTATTTTTGTTTTTATCAATTAAGTGTAAACAAATGTTTTTAGACGCAAAATACGAGAAGAAAAATAGACCCAGCTAACTCGTATGTATAAGCTTATACTTGGAGTAAATAATTTCTAAATTATTACAACTACTATTACTAATGTAATTAATCTACTATTTTACTTATTTTAGATTAAAACTATTTTAGTTATAGTTTTTGTTTCTGTCTGTTAATAAGTGTACTTCAGCAATGAGTAGTTTCCACTGCAGTACCACCAGAGATCTCTAATGTTCCACACATTGTGACATGTTGCATTCCTGATCCTATCATAACGTTTGTATTCACTAAGTTCATACCTAATACTTAATGTCTTAAATTTTAAGGACGTCCTTTGAATCTATAAAGAATTATTCTTTCTTAAGTGAAATAGCTTAAGTTGTATTTAATTTTATACCAGAGATACTTCATTACACACTTTTCACCAAATCACGCTGTGATTTAGAATAAGGAAATGTGTTCATAAACGTTCACGTACATAACTTAAACTATGGCGAATAATAATTAAAAATTGATGGTGAATGTATAAAGTAAACAGGACCAACTTATGCAGAGGCCGTGGTCTGATTTATAGATAATGCCTCGCAAGTAAGGGGAATATTATTAATTTGTTTATGAAATAGTTCATTGACTTATGACATTCAGTTAGGTCATGCTTCATCGCCGCTTAATCGTGAGAAGGACAAAGCACTCTTAAATGCACATGTTAGTTATGCAAACCAATTTTTACGTATATAAATACGGTGGAAAACGTTTAACGCGAAAACGGTTAACACATATCATCGGTTACACGAAATATGGCTGAGGTCCTAATCATTGCTTCTATTTTACAATTACAAAACTACAAAATATCGATTAACACAAAACATTTTGTTATATATAATTTTGTTGCTGGATTTCAATAGCTGCATAATAAATAAATCCATACACGCACACCCCAGGTCAGTGCAAGTTGAAAACTGAAAGTGACGAGAGGCGTGGACGAACTTGACACGGAAAATTGGCGAGTTCTTGCCGCCACCGATATGGTTTCGTGCCTGAGCCGTGTTCGTCGATATTTGGAAGCCAACTCGGAAGGTGAAATGTTTGACTACCGGTACATTGATAAATTGGAACGATTTGTTAAAAATAAAGTAGTGCAGAATTGTGTGCAAACGAAAATAACGCACTATTTTAAAAAGAATTGAACATTGTCACCATAGGAACTTTAAAAGACATACTACATTACTGTACAAGAAAACCTAAATAGTGAGACTAAATTAAGAACAGCTGCAGTGCGTGTATACTAGATTGTAAGAAAAATTAACCATATTATTTTCCCAAATTATTGAGAGGGATAAGTAAAACGTTAAATGTAATTACCTTCTGAATATTCTTTGTTGCTTTATTTTACTACACAATACATATGCGGTAAGTGAAACTGTAAGTAATACGTGAGTAGTGATAAGTGAGTATAGTAAGTGAAGTAATATATACAGTAATTGTTCATTTATTTCATTTTACTTCACTTTTTTGTCCATTTAACACGAAATTCGATTAACACAAAAAAACAGCTGGTCCCCCCCCATTTCTCGTTAAACGTTTTCGACTGTACATATTACGTATAGTCTGGTTAATGTAATTTTACATTGCTGCTAAAGTTTCGTTTATATTATTGCATAAAAACAGTTGAATTTAATTTAATAAATTATAACACATCAATGACAGTCTGATCATTCAGGAATTTCCTGGTTCATTTTTCGCAGACGGTGGTTGATTGCTCTTACTGAAATCACGCTTAAACGGAAAGTATTATGTTATAAATACTTCGAAATACAACAGGAGCAGTTTGTGACAAGTAGTACTGGTAGTGTGTGTATCCCGTGCTGACCACAAGTTTAACTCGTAAGTCGGTGAACAAAGCAGCGAGTGTTGTTAAACATTGTAAGACAAACTAAGAACTCGTCAACTTGAATCACGTATATTTAAAACAAGAAACGCTGTTTGTCAAGGGCAAACAACTAACTGTAGTAACTTGATTAACTAAGGAGAAGTTTTAGGTAATAAACAAGATTATGTTTTCGTCTGTGTCTTCCTCTTTGTTCTCCTACACATCCACAGTTCCGGCTTTATTTTATGAAGTGAATCCTCAGCAGAATTGATTACAGGAAACACGATGACTCTGAAGAATGGAGATTCTCACAACACCCTGCGTCTGGTTTATGAGAGGATCCGCATACTAGAGCGCATGGCATAGAGTTAAATAGTAGAGCAAAATTAATAAGAGAATTATACTAGTAATAATAAGAGAATAATAATAATTCCCTTACTTACTAGCTTGCCTAAAAACACACACAACGTCCTAAAAAAAAAAATAAATTGTTTTGGAATGTAAGCTTGAAACAAAATATCATAAGACCTACAACATACCTATTTGCGGATCCTCTCATAAACCAGACGCAGGATTGAGCAAAATAATAATGTATTGAAATGAATGAAACTTCAGTTAATTAATGGTATTAGTTGACTAATAACAGCACTACATTTGAATGAAACACACGTTTCGTTTTCCTTAACACCAAACGATTGTCATTGTTTCACAATGAGGAATCCTCAGTGATTGGACGGCAAGCTCGGCTACAGTCAAAACACTGAGGGTACATTATCGTTCAATAGGTAAAACCTTTGGTGTTGAAATAATAAACTGTGTTATATACCTACAAAGAGTGTTCTTTTTTGTAGTAAAAACTACAAAAATTTAAGGAAAATTGACTTGCATCGTTTTCTTAGAGTAATTCGTTAGCAACAAATATTACGCTCATTCTCCAACTAGGCAGCCTCAGTGCGTCGATTTTAAACTGTTATCAAAACTGAATTAAACCACAAACACAAACAGTTTACAATTTGAGATTATGATTTTACTCTTAACGGATATTGTGTGTTGACTCATGTTTCACATCGTGGTCAATTGGTAACTAATCTGTAACTCAACGGTTATAGCTCGAACATACGTTCTGATAATCATCATTGCAACACACAAATCTTTAAGAGTTTCAAGAGAAAATTTGTCATAACGTCAAAATTTAAAATCTAACTTCTTGAAACAATTTCTGTCGATAAAAGTTTCCGTTAAAAGTGAAGAGCATTTCAAAATATGTGAAGAGCAAAGGGAAATGTTACTCGATCCAAGTAACTTTCTTTTGACTAATTGTATGTCGACTGTAGCTTTGAAAAATTATACAATTTATAGAAATTAATTTGATGCGACAGGAGCCTGAAAATCTTAGGTTCTTTAGGTTTTCATTCCCTCTGGAGTACACTGTTTGTATAATACACCGCTTAGGTAAAGCAACAAAAGTATACACAATAGAGTCAAATACATTCGCGCTCTCAAACGATTGGACAATTAGGACAGCACAATAAAATGGACAAATGAAACTCTCACGAAACACGAATGTAGCACCTATAAGAAATTGTAGTTAAGAGAGAACGCGGATCATAAATTAAGTAGACTAATTTGACAACTCAACGTATCAACGTCCTCTAGAAATGTGAACAAGTAACATACTGTTAGAGTCTAATGAAGCTTTAATTTGACTCAAGTAGTATATAATTCAATAGCATCTTTTCTTCGAGAATTACGAAGCACAAATTCTTCCAACATAGAAGCAAAGTTTAACATTTTATGGGGTAAACGTCAGCTCCCTATATACTTAGCCTTTTTCAGAAATATCTCAAGGTTTATAGGCCTGTGGACAGGAGTTTATATACTCTTATGCTCATGCGTACAGGCGCGAGCTCACACACAAACACAAAAAATATATTTGAAGAAATCTTATGACTGAGGTTTTGTTAAGGCGGTATTTATATTCACGACTACAATGTAGAGTGTTCTTAATAAATCTTAACAATTTACATGACCATTACAACCGTAAACCTACTTAGTGGTGTCCAACTATCTTACAAACTCGGGCAGCTGTGACGATAACTGTGAAGGTGCGGGTGCCATGTGTCAATTTTAACACAGCCACTACTTCGTTATTTCCTTAGTGAAATTTGCAAAAATCCACCACTGAACTCGTTGAGGTTAGTTCGAAACATTTTGCTTTATATTATTTAAAAAAAAATCGTTATACAACTCACACGTTTTCCTTCTATCTACTTTTAAAATTTTAATTTCATTAATTTTAGTCATATTAAGAACAGCTAATACAAAAAGTTTATTTGTTAATAACTGATTAAGTTGAATAACAATAATTAAAATACACCTATAACTATATAAAACGTTTAATGTACTATTGGTTCCACCTAGTATTATTAAAATCCAAGTGCATTTTGGCCTACATTGATTTGAGCGTTAGTTGTAAAATAGTAGCTTTCAGAGATTGTGATCTAACTTTTAAATCGCGATTGTATGTTATTTCTAACTAATCTGTGGGTGTCTGTATACTTTGTAATATCAAAGTACCTACCATCTAGTGTATTTATTAAGAATTATTTATCATTTTAAATCAAAATAAAAATCGCTTTGAAGAGCAAAAATTGAACTTAGAATAGAATAATGGTAATCCTAAACCGTATTCAAGGACTGCTTATTAGAAAAGGTAGGTTAGTACTAACTACAATGAAATAAGGTCAAGGGCATTGTTGCTACCTTAGAATCGAAACCTATTTCAGTGTAATGTTGCAATGGAAATATAGACTCCAACAATAAAACCCACAAGGCGTTGTTAATACGTATAACCATAATAGTGTTACGACGGTCTCCTTGATCGTCATATGGTACAGTGGAAAACAAAATAAAAGACACCAATGAAGTCACTAAGAAACCAGCTTCAATTATCACAATTAACAATTTGCAATCAGCAAGTTATTCAACAAGATTATACTCGTACAATAATTTAGGTTAATCTGTCCGCACAAATAATAATGTCAACTATAAAAAATTCCGCACTATAATAACTTTTCACTATTACACCACTTGAGACGCGCTGTGTAAATCGCCCGACAATAACTGAAAACCAAGGGGCAGGTGTGGGCTATTTGTAGTCTACAGGGTTCCACAATATGCGTCTTTAACAAACGCTTGAAAATTCTAGAGGTTACTTCAGCGCGGCCTTTGCAGAAACACACACCGGCAGGGCTAGTCGAGAAGCTTATAGAACGACATCATCGAACGCACGAGACGTTCCGCATTATGTGCCACTGCCTAGCATGTTAAGAGTCACGTACGCACAAACATTACAGCTCGGGGATGTAGAACATTCTGTAATGGCGTAACACTTCCCCCTCCTTCAGCCTGTTCGTCTCGAACTGGCACACCATCTCGGAAGTACTAATACTTAGCCAGGCGATCTAGGCGAACGACCTTGAACTTTCGTTGTCCTTCATGTTGAATCCAATAGACAGCATCGTTGATTCTCTTTTTCACAGTGTAAGGTCCTTCCCAGTTAGTCTGAGGATTAGGTGAGTGACCACGACGGGGCTTTGGGTTGAACAACCAAACCTGATCTCCTTCTTGGAAACCCACACTATTGGTTGGAATGTCATACCGATTTTTCATTTTATCACTATCTTCAGCCGTCCTCTTATCAAGCGATTTATTTCTCGCAATTGGTTTCCTAAATGCGAGAAATAATTCTGTGGCTCTTGACACTGAGTCTGAAAGTGTTTGATAGTGTTTGATGAAAATCGAAAATAAGATAAAGAGAATTCAAAATAATCTACAAGACGTCATTAGCACATAAAGCCTTTTACATTTTAAAATTTGCAGTGATATCTGACTGGAAAAATATAAAATAGAAATTAAATTTGCAACTAAAACAATATTTTAAAACATAGTAGTAAACAATTGTTAATCTAAGTCGTTTAAAAACTGAAACTATGCTTAGAGATCTTATAGGCATTTAACTCATATTTAAATTCTTTCAATCATGGAATATGTAAATTGAACGCTTAAAATAGGAAAGGAATAGCGTAGTATAAAAACTGGGATGCAGATACTGGAATTGAATACCTTTTCATATTACCCTTTATGTAAAGTATAAGGATCGTCACCCCTTTTGATTTCCTGATTCGATGTTTTTTCCTCCATACCAAGTACCGTATTAAACGTGGTTTTATAACACAGTTTCTACTCTGAAGTTTTACAAATTGTATTACAGCGGTTGATTGGTTTGAACTGAATCTATTTTAGTTTTATTGTGCTGCTTTGTACTGAGATTATACGGTACGGCAGTAACGTGTACTTATTAAATTCTTGGGATTTCTTTAACATTTAAGACTCACAGAGCGCAGCGGTAATTTGTTTCTGAGTCTTCACTCGCGACCTCGTCCAGTCGGTTACTTTCTGTGTGCAGTTTGCTCTTTCAGTGCTAAAGAAATACGGAATTTAATGCGCTAACACAGAAACTGGGTCGCGTGTTCCGGATGGAAAATTGTTTTGCGTAATGAAGAAAGTAGAGTTGGTGGACGATACAGTATTGTTAATTAAGAGTGTTGCTTGCAGAAAGTACTTTGTTGATGTACTTTGAGCTCATCTTAGTTAATTCACTTCTTAAGATAACGGTTTCTTTCAAGCGTAGTCATCACATTTTAATTTTATTTTCCATACACTGAAATGTAGTTCCTTACTGTAACCTACTAAAGCTTATTATCTTCCGGTCACCTTTTTGCATCATTAAACTCAACACAATTCTGCTAACACAGCACTTTCAGAATTTGTATTAAAAGACATTTAGGAAATTTGGTACTTCAAATTTACATCTCTGCTTAAATGTTATTTTCTTGTAACTAATGTTATTTTAAGATTTTGTGAATAATAAAATTTCTGCTCACATTTAGCATTAATATTTACATGATACATATGTATCATTAAAATGTAAAATGTATTGAAATGTATGATTAAAATGTGTAAATGACGTGACGATACAATTTAATTTTTATTCTGTATATCTGCAA
Source organism: Magicicada septendecula (assembly GCA_034769895.1). Classification (NCBI taxonomy): domain Eukaryota; kingdom Metazoa; phylum Arthropoda; class Insecta; order Hemiptera; family Cicadidae; genus Magicicada; species Magicicada septendecula. Next base: position 465,504,076 of record CM068369.1, read on the forward strand.
AAAAAGAAGGAAAAATAGTAAGAGAAATAATAACAGGCGGGTACAAGACTCGTACCTTGTACATCAAGAGATTGGCGACATTTGCCAGAAAGATTAGGAAGATTATAGGTCTAACATATAATCTTGATTAAAAGGGAACGGAAGGCCAGAGTTTCAGATGGTAACGTCTGACAAAGATATTTAGAGATGGGAAAACAGCACATCACTGTAGCTTATGAAGATCTTTCTTCGTACACAAGAATACAGCGCTTGAAATGTCTGAATCACGGCTGTATACGGTTATCACTGGGATGGTTGAGAAACTGTACAAGAAACAACAGCTTTAAGAAACGACGTAAAGGGAGATTTAAGAGCTACTGGAAATATAGCGTAGTGCTTGATGATCTCAAGCAACATCGTCAATTCACACAAACGTGGTAATGAAGATACCAGGTACCTACTCGTGCGCAGGTAGGTATCTATTGGGGTAATAGAGAACAATTTATAAGATTAATATTTTTGAAAAAATATATTAAAATACGTAAACAAACTTGCCATTATAGAAATGAAATATTGTTTTATGTACGCAATATTTTGCTGATTGCACTGAGTGTTGATTGTTAAAATGCACCGTGTTTTAATATCAAAATTTTCTCATGCCAACAGTGGTGACAGTTTGCGTTGGGATCACTGTCAGACTAGTTACGTGCTTGCTTGTCGCTATGATATTTAGATACATCTTAGATTCAAACAAAAGATGCCACACCAAAAAAGTAAACACTGACAATGTGTTACTGAAATAGAATTATTTTTCAGATTCACAGGATCATAATAATGATGAACAATTCTGTTTTGAGGAATACATTTAATGTAGTATGCTTGAATGAGCGTTTGACAGAATGAGAAAGTTGAATTAGTGCGAACTTAGTAATTTAGTTGTCACTTTGTAACTGAGAAGGATAATGCCATTAAATGATAAAGTTGAAAGCCTTGTGGCAAGTAAAAATGTATCTAACTCCAGTGTTAACCTCTATGGTAACATAAAGGTACAGAAATAACAGAGACCTAAGAAAGAAGGAACTGTAGGCCTAAAGATATTGGAACAATTTGTTTAAGCGAAATAATTTTTGATTTAATTATGTGTTAAACTCGGAGTGGTTATATGTGTACGGTCGTGTGGTTAACTCATTATGGCTCCAGTTGCAAAGTCAAGCCTCATACGCATAAGTACAGAATATTAAGGCGGCTCGATGGCTGGGGACCGCAAGGAGAGACAGAGGGCATGATTCGTTTAAGTTTAGTCTGCGTTAAATGGCATTAATAATGTCACGCCTATGCATTTAAGTTCATAATGTGTTAACTTGTTAACTTAAGCATTGCTGTCAGAATCCATTTTGAATCTATTGAACGTATTATTAAACACACACACACACACACACACACACACACACACACACACACACACACACACACACACACACACACACACACACACACACACACACACACACACACACACACACACACACACACACACACACACACACACACACACACACACACACACACACACACACACACACACACACACACACACACACACACACACACACAGCAGACAGAGGTAAAGAGAGAAGGGGAGAGAGCGAGAAAGAGAGAGTGAGAGAGTGAGAGAGAGAGAGAGAGAGAGAGAGAGAGAGAGAGAGAGAGAGAGAGAGAGAGAGAGAGAGAGTGAGAGAGAGGTAATCCACTGTTTTTAAAATTAAATTCCCCTTTATGTGCAGTGCAAAGTTGTTACGTTTAGTCACGTATTCCAACACACATTGTCTCCAACACTTCACGACTTCAGCAGTGCATGTCGGCAAAGTGACACACACAAATTACTGAACTCAGTATGCATAGTATCTCGCTAGCACTACAACCGTATCTGAGACATGAATGTTGTATATAAGAGAAAGATTTATTAAGCAGTCATAAGCACAATACGATAAGTTGGAATTTGGTCAACTTAGTGACTAGCGCAATTTGTTTAAATAAACCCGGATGTGTATGTTGCTGAAGAATTCTGAGTTCAAAATGTATGTATTTCTTATGTATCCTGTCTGGCAGTCGCACCATACAACTTCTGTGTAACGGTTGTAGTAATCAACCTTAAATACAATATTTTGTTTTGCAGGTTAAAACGTTACAAAAACAGTCAACAAAACTTTACAAACAAAGTTTTACTTGTTTTTTTTTCAGTTTTATTGAATAATTTCTAAAATCACGTCTAAGAATGCGGTATCACTAACTAGGACAGAGATGACATTTATCACGCTCCTTTGAACTCTATCCTAACACATTTGTTGTAATCTAAACACAATGTTCAATTTCTGTCTGAGGCTTTCACGACCGGCTTCAATAATATGAGTATTCTGTCTTGCCGGTCTGTAAGGCCGAGGTCCATGGTTGTTTGAGCCAACGTTTCGGCCGTGCCTTCGACGGCCATCTTCACTGACCAAGGTTCGCAGTCACTCGTGCGGACACCAAGAGACATAAATATCCGTGTCCTAATCAAGCCCACTAGCCTTAATCACATTTCAGTGGTTAGTGATTGCGAACCTTGGTCAGTGTGTTGCAGTCTTCTGCACACTGAAGATGGCCGTCGAAGGCACGGCCGAAATGTTTCCTCAAAACACGGCTTTACAGCCCGGCAAGACAAAATACTCATATAATATTCAGTGTTTAAGAAAATATATGTTTTTTTACTGTTTAATAATTTAGACCGGACACAAATTTGGATTAAAGCAGGAAAGTTTACAAATTTTCTATCTTTTAAAATTAATAATTTAGTCTGTTTCTGTTTGCCTAATAAAACTTATAAAGTATTTTTTATTTAAGAAACAAATAAAGCACATACACGTGAAATCGCAGATGATCATAAAGCTCATAATTTACACAGTAGAGTCTGAGTTCACAGCGGTCGATGATAAAACAGAACATTGTGAGTGTGATTTCTCTACATAGTGAAACAGTGTATTGAAAAGAGTTTTGACTTAAGTTACACTAAGCCGCATTACTGGAGCCATACTGATATCGTGTAATTGAAGAAAGTAAATTTTTAAACTCACAATTCACTGTGTACGTGGCATTACATGTATGACATTTATACATTTTTGGTGGAAATGGCCGTGACAACAGATGGTAGTTTGCTGAATGGCACAAGTGGTATAACCAGTTTTTGTCCACCTGGAGCAATTTTGTTCCCCCGGGAGTTGGTACCGGGAGGTCTGACGTTTAAACGTCTAATCTAAACAAATAGTGCCAGCCTCAATAAAATATAGGAACATTTATAATAATGCTGAATTTATTGATAAGAAGACATATACAAAACCAACGATTTAAAAAATACTTCGGTACATTACATTTAGTGCTGTATTAGTAGGCCTATAAGTAAAGAATATAATCCATAAGTATATCAAGTATCCATTTCTGGACGCTCCACTTTCGATATTTAGTGTTAGTAAGCTTAGAACCAAACTAAACAACTATTTTTCAATTCATCAAGACAACTCGTTTGGAAATGTAAGGCTGCTGCATTGCTAATTTGTTTTCGGTTCTTCCAAGAGTTGAGTAAATGAGGAACTCCACTGTATTCACGGTAGAAAATCTTAGCATTCCTTGAAGAAACACATTTTCAAATTTTGCTCCTCCTGGAGCCTGCAGCCGTTGAGCAACTGCTTCAAATTCTCAACTCTAGATACGCCGCTGAACACACGGAAAGCTAAGGTTATAAACTTTACACCAAAAACAAATTTAGTGAACAAAGAAATAATAGGAACAGTAATGTTAAGTAATATGTATATAATTTATGAGCCAAATCAAGACGTTGTGTTTATGAAATATCCGAGATAAATATACGAGAATTAAATTATTTAAAACAGAGAATGACTCGTAAATCATTCCTATTAGATAACTTCACCCGCGAAGGCAACCCAGCAAATAATACTCCCATTTAGAATGCCACGTAAATTATTTTGTATGTTAGTTACAGGTTCATGCCATTCCCATTATTGTAGAAGGACTTCACCTCACACACGTTGTACTATAAAAACAGCGTGTCTAATCGCAACAATCAAACGGAACAAATGTTTTTAAAGAAATGGAAACAAAGGTATTGTGTATATTTCAGATTTCTATATTACCATTAATTGTATTTTTGATTAGCATTTTTTTGCGAATTTCTGGTCTGACGTTTGAACAAATCCAGACTGAAATTACGGACGTTTACAAACTCTTTGTAAACACAACACTTATGTAATCGTTGACGTTATTATCATCAAGTTAAATCCATCCGTATATGTGCGATTCTTGTACAGGCTCCCGCATTCTGCACACTAGAGGTTGTTTCAATCGCCACATTAGAAGACTCTTCTCTATCTCATCGAGTATGGTCTCCTTCCATGGTCTCCTAGAGCTGCCATGTTTTCGTCGTCTACGAGAAATGCAGTTTAACAGCTTTTTGGTCCAACGTTCATCAGGCATTCGTTTCGTACGGCCGTAACCTATAAAGCGCTTCGTAATTATGCTGTTTAATAATGTTTTGTCAGCGCAAAGTCCCTCCTAATATCTTTAATTTGTAATGAATTGGAGCCTGGACACCCAACATCTTTTCCAGAAGTGCATTCTACTGTTTGGAGACTTCGGAACTTTCTTGTATTTATCACCCAAGTCACTATGTCTTGTAAGATGGTAGAATAAATCATCTTTTGTTTTTTCTGATTATTTGTTTACTCTAAAACACATAATTCAACTACCCTGTTACCGTTTTCTCATGATTTTTTCAGCCACCTTGATCATATCTTTTGCCACTTCTGCCATCTTTTAATAACGTCACCTTAAGAGATCTAAAAGAATGCTATTTTTTATGGTTTGTGAATTTACTGTCATACTGAGTCCTTTATCTTCTTGACCAGCTATTTGGTTTTTCCACAATTTATGTGGAGAGCCCAAGATCTATATTCTTAATGAAGTTTTCAGTTCATGTAATTGGAGGCCTTTCATGTTATAGTAAGAGACGAGATCGTCGTCTCGTAAAATCTTGTTATCAGTTTTTTATTAATTATTATTAAAGTTTTGTTTTTATTATTAAGTTTTGTTTTATTGATTTATTCTACCCAATTCAATCTATTATTGAATCCGATATGAATAAATCGGTTCACTTACTCTTTGACGTCGTTTATTAATTTTGTTTAGATTGTTTATAATGTTTTCTGTTCCGTATCTTGAGTTGGTATCTGAAGAAGTTGCGTTGACTTTTCTGCCTCTAGCTGCGGTGAGTCGATCGGTACTTTCCTGTATAGACATGAACATAAACACAACATGTACATGATACTTACTATCAGTCGTAATATGTTGAAAATATTAGATAATGTGGTTGGTGATAATCATTCAATTTGAATGTTCGCTATGGCTTCTGGTACCAACCGTCTCTTGTTACTCACCTAAGCTGTAATTTCTATTTTTTCCAATAAAGGTCAACACTTTAAATTGTTCATAAAACAATAGTTGTTTATTTAACTCAAGTAAAATGGTTTTTGTTACAATGGTATTATCTATCTTCCTTTTTTTTAAAATAATTAAAATTGAACATAGACTCTTAAAATAATTATATGCTCAGGGTGGTATGACTGCATTTGGCTAGTCGATTATTTTCTGTTTGTGAATACTTAGGTTATGATGCTATATAACATTAGTAGGTTCTTTGAGTCTGCAAGATGCACTTCTATAATAAAATGCACTACTGTAATAATGAGTAGGCGGAGAATAAAATTATTAATTGTTGTTTTAACATAACATAAAATATGAACGAATGTTCATTGTTTACAATTGAGGTTAGCAGCGGTTCATGTAACCTTGCTTATTTAAAGTTGATTAATTGATGCTTCTTTGAGGCATTACTTATTTAGCATATCATTATAACTTATTAAATTCAGTGTTATGTTCCTGAATAATCTCCAAGATCGGATATAAATAAAACAGGTAATTCAAATTAATTCGCTACGACTAGGTTACACTCATGTGTGACTCTGAGTTCAAGTACTATAATTCAATACAAAAAAACATTTTTAAATTATTAATTATCAGGGTTCCTTTTCTCTTCATTGATCATTCAATGTCCTTTCTTAAACTAAAATAATTGATTCAATCAAAGAATTAAAATTGTCGTTATTAAAATCGTTCAATTTGATTATTCTTCGTATTGTTTAAATTAGCAGCCATCCTTACTTTTCTTTTATAAAATTGCTAAACTGCTATAATTGTTTTTATTATTTAGACAAAGCTTTTCGTCATTACTGACAAAAAAAAAAAAAATTTGATTATTGTTTATTTGATTTTTTTCTAAGTCCTCTTCCTTATGTAATTAGGGTTATTCATCAATTAATTCAGAAAAATTAGATTCGCTACTAGCGTTCTTTAATTAATGAATGATTTGATATATATAATATAATGGTCATTTGCACTGGTACTTGCGTAATCTGTTGATTCGAAGAATTAACACCTATTTAACTTTTTATAATTAATTAATATTTTTAATTAATTTTCATAAATGCACTTCACACACTGCCTATACGCATGAACTCCGTAATAGAACACTTAAAAATAGACTGCACTGTCTTCTCGGGTTGACCTAACCTCAACTCGAAGTCTTTAGCTTGTGTATTAACAGCTGTCGGCTGTCAAACCCATGTTTTTCTGGACGTTCGGCTAGCGTGGAGTATCTCTCGTTGTTGATGATAGACTGGCTATAGTTACTTCGTCGGTATTCTACACTTCGTATTTTTTAATGAGCTCTGATTGGCTAATTGTCTTTATTTCGTGTACACTCGGTGAGATTCGTCAAAACAGACGCTTAGCATAGCGTCAGTAGCTGGGTTCAAAATTATGATTTGTCGGTTACATACCCACGCGCAAGGGCTTGTCACTTTTTAATTATTTTTTATAAGTCAAATATCTTATCTATAATTACACTGACAATATTTTTGTCATTCCCATCGTTTCTATTTTTTGATTACGAGTAATTTGCATACCCTCATCATATAGTTCTGATTTGGGGTTGATAAAACCGCACTTGGTATAAATTCATATTACTTTTTACTTTAAATACATTGTTTTTATCCCATATTTTCGTGGTGATAACATATTGTTACCGTATTATTCACTTTTCCCTTCTAGTTATATACTAATAATTATACAATATCTATTTTCATAGGTTCAAGTCCTAGGCTTATTGTTACATATTTTGTTTATTAATAATATTATACTAACAGTAATTGTTAACATTTTATTTTGGCCTATGCATAATGCATTGGTCATTATCACTTCTGATAGTGTCCTTTTTCTTTATCTTATGGTTTTATTACCTTAACTATAGTTTGTTAAGTGAATTTACTATACAGTAGAAAGTTACATTTTTACATGAGTAGTAATCCTTTCAATTTATTCTAATTATTGTTTGAATATCTCTTATGATTGTTTGATAACAATGTTATTATTGTGCAGTAGTTCATTCTGCATTTATACTGATAATTGCTTTGGTTTAATGTTACGAAGATTACTTGCATCTAGCTGTCAACATGGTTTATTTATTATTATTGTTATTATAACAATAAATTAGTATTTAGGTGGCTATAATCCTTGCATTCACTTATTTGAACGGTATTCTGCCTCACTGAATGTTGTTAGTCGAGTTCCTACTCTTTTATGATAAGTTTACAAGATAATTTTGTTGCATCTGGTATCCATTCTATGTCAGGCATATAGTTATGTTAAATTACATTAATTCAGCTTTTATATTTACTTATTACCTTATCTATTGTACACTAAATGTTCCTTATATTATCTATTCATGTCACATTATAAAACATTTTAGTTTAACATTGCTTTAGCCTTATTTTTCTATGGTTTTAGTGAAAACTAGTTGACCAGATTAGGTTATGTTATATTCTGAATATGCAACAATGGATTACTGTCAATTTTGTATTTCCCCATTATATCTGATTTATTTACCTTTATGTAGCACTGTTATATTTATTGTTTATTATTATATTACATTTTGTTTATCTTTTACAGTCTTTATTATTGGTAATTAGTGGTTATTTATTATATCAATCTTACTTTACAATCTGTCATTAGTGTTTTGGACATAGTCCTTTTTTCAAGTTTACACATCATTTAGCTATGGATAATATTACTATTAGTATAGTACTTCATACTATTATTCATTCTCTTTATTACTTTCTATGTTCAATAATTAACTCTTATTGAGTATTGTTTGCATTACATTGTCAAGGAAGGTATTTACTTAATACGTTTGGGTCAGTGTCAATTTTACAGCTTAGGGATTTAAATCATGTTGTTTATTCCATTTATACATTCTTCTTTTATAATAATTCTTTTGTTGGCATATATTAGTTCATTATAATTCATGTTGTCTCCCTTTTTGTGTTTGACCTGGATATTTTTCTTCTTCTCTTCACTGATACTTTCCTCACTCTTAATAAGTTTCTTCATGGTGTTGTTTTCACTGGTTTCCTTCTCTCTGTTTGTAGGTTTCTTCATGATTTTGTTATCATTGGTTTCCTTCCCACTGTTTATAGGTTTCTTCGTGATGTTGTTTTCCTTGTTTCCTTCTCACTGTTTGATCTATTGGGTAATAATGTATGTCGTCTCGTCGTTAGTCTTACTTTATCTTCTTTAGTTGCACATTTACTGGTAATTCCTTCTTCATTTTATTCGCTTGGTTTAGCTTATGAGACTTCCTTTATCCATGATTGTATGCTCGACCTTATAGGTATTCTTAGTTGTAGTGGCTTTCAACGTATTTGTGGTACGTTGGTGTTGGTAGTGTTATATGTACCATTACAATGTGCGAAGGCTTTCACAGTGAATATCTGTTGTACCAGGTTTTGGGTACATCCGTGTATGTGATGCTTATATTGCCGAAACGCGCAGCGTAGTTTATCAGCATCAGTATGCCTTGAAAATGTTCCGGGATTACGAACGAAACGTCGGCAATATAAGCATCACATACACGGATGTACCCAAAAACCTGCTACAACATATATATATGACAAATTAATATATTTATGTAAATTAGCACTGGAAACGTCTCATTACCAAGAAGTGGAACGAGACGTTATTAGGAGAACGAGGAACGGCAAAAAGCGGATGAAGGATAATTATTTATTTAGAGTGATTATTTAGCGTTGCATGCATTTTGAGAGTACACTTTTCATCATTACCTAACATAATACGAGTACGTACACGTGTCATAAACTGAATATATATTGCAACGATACTCTTAAACACTCACTTTTGCACATATGCTATTACTCAGTTGTGCGCACTTACCCACGTCTCGAAGGTATACTCTTCTTCTGCAGTATTTACCTTGATGTTTCCCAGCTAGGTCGCAGGCTTTGGTAGTTAATTGAGGGTGGATAAGCACGTGAATATCGTTACAAGTAAAGAGTACAGAGGATTTAGTACTGGTTGTGAAATTATTACGACTTTGTTAATAAAATTATATTCATTTTGATTATTAATTAAAAACTGCAAATTGTCATGTTATTAATTAGAGTGTGGGTTAACTAATATTGAAACCCTTATATTCACTTATACGAATATCGTATAATTATAACGTGGCAAAATCTTATCTCTTATAGTCTAAGACACATTATACACAAAAATAAGACATATATGACCTGGAATATTTACACAGACATATAATACATAACACATATATTATTACAATGCTTGATTAACACGTACGAAATTGAATACTGTATTAATATTGACTTAGCAAGTGTGGTTTTTTTTATTATGTACCACTTAATTAAAAAAATAAATAATGAAACATTTATAAAAATTCTAATAGAGACCATTCTATTACGTTAATTTAACTATACTCCTAATGTCTCAATTAATTAAAATCTACAATTGAAGTAAACTTTCGTACTTAATTTTACGTTACAGTTACTTGATTTTAATTATATATAATAAAAATATAAAAATATAATAAAATATGGTTTTTCTAAGTACCATTTATTTATGAGATTAATAAGTTTTATGTTCTTTGTTATAAATTATTATTCTCTGAACTTTTATAAATTATTCATTATGCAAATAAAAATAATAAAGTTTATGTAAACTTGTATATGGAATCTAGAGCCTTCTTTTGATAGACTTCAGGGTCATTTATAAGATTAAATAAATGTCTGACTTCACCTGCATATTTCTGCAACCATTTAACTGTTGTTACCGTCACCTGGACTCTCGAGTTTTTGGGATCCCCTTCCGGTATCACCTTCTCTGTCTCTGCGTCGTTTGGAATTACTCTCTCCGTCTCTGGATGCTGAGTTCTGACGTGGACCTCTGGTCGTGATGATGTACGGCTGGATGTAACTGCATGTGGTTGTCCCTGCGTCCTCTAGTATCTTGCTGTGGTTCCTCTCCTCTCCTCGTCTTTTCCCTCGTGGATGCCTCGAAGTTCTACGTGGACTTCTTGAAGTTCATCGACGACGTTTCGACTCCTCGTAGTTTACGATATTATTGTCTGTTACATCACTCGTGTATATCACTAGTGATGGCGATATGCGTGGATTTCACGTACTGTCTGTTAATGATCTGAGAAAGCGTGTGTTGCTCGTCGGGGTTTTATACTCCTGCCGTCGTTTAATTCCTGTTGAAAACTGTTTGGACAAAGTTGAACAAGTCAGCGCGTCGGTTTATTAACTAATTACAACCTACGCGTCTTTCTATGAAGCGCACACTTTTTTATAAATATTATTTGACAAATCGTTAGGAACATTAATAAACTTAACCTATGCAAATTATGAACATTAAGGTGTGTAAACTATGGAAGTTATGGCAAAATTTCACACGGTAGGTGAACGGTTCCCACGACCATAGCCTTCTTAGTATCTAATTGTAGCGCCAGGCGCCAGCTGTTTTTCTACATATGTCTCTGTTTCGTATGACTTCTGCTTTTCGTTCAGCACTTAAAAAACTGTGTAAAATTTTCCACAATCGTATACATAATTCAACTTGTTCTTCACACACACACACACACACACACACACACACACACACACACACACACACACACACACACACACACACACACACACACACACACACACACACACACACACACACACACACACACACACACACACACACACACACACACACACACACACACACACACACACACACACACACACACACACACACACACACACACACACACACACACACACACACACACACACACACACACACACACACACACACGCGCGCACACACACACACACACACACACACACACACACACACGGTTGCCTGTCGCCATGACGTCACCGCTGCCAGTCGGGGCGTGTTTCGTCTCCCTTCGCTGCGTTTAAAACCAACCAAGGCTTGTCAATTCCATATGCATGTTCACTTACAATTATTTCCTTATTTAAAATTAATTAAAACGTTTGTTTCTTTTATTTATGTCTTATACCTAACGCTTAATTATTACATTATTTTCATTATTTACATATTTTACACGACTCATACGTGCGTTCGTATGTTCTCATACCGCAGTCAGGGGTTGATACAGAGGCTTATGCTAAACGTATCGTTGCAATATACACACACGCCAATGTTATGTCGAAATAAATGTATGAGATATGGGACAGAGCAGTACAAATCAGGAACTACTGAAGGGCTCACTGTTATGAGGAATCTCACTCTCATTTCAGGGTTACTTATTCAGTGTACACGTAATATAATAATTCAATTCGAATTTTGTAAGTCGATAAACATCGATATATAGTCTAATTTAAACTATGTTGTAAGGACGGGTTAGAGAAGAATGTATGACGCGCGCGTGTCCTTCATTCGCCCTAGTGTGATGTGCGATTAAAGACTGATTGATATTTAGTTTAGTCCCAGAATAGTAGTGTGATCAAAATTGAGAGAAACCACAGATACGGATACAGTGGTTTTTAATCAAGGGTCCAAAGATATTCCTTGTCACCATTTTCATTCTTTCGAGAGTGCTACTCCCATTCGCTTATACAGAAGTTTCTATCAGGAAGCACAATTGCAACACTTACACTGATCGAATGGTCGCTCGGCGCTTGTACAACTTGTTTATTAGTACTTGAATTTAATAAATAAACACTTGGCATATTTTACAGATACTTTTTACTTTCCTGAAATTGTTTCATCAGTTACGGCAGCTTCAGAGGTTAGATTTGAACTGAGAGATTTTAAATGTGTGTTAGGCGGGAGAGGGTTGGAAGTAGTAGTGTTTGGGCAAGGGGCAATTAGAAACTTCCATGTAAACGGTTTAGCAGTAATCGCAGGTAATAGATTTGTTCTAAACAGTAAAACACAAAAATCTTTCTGTTCAAGACTAATCTCTGAAGCTGCCGTAATTGGTGAAAGAATTGTGAGGAAAATAAAAAGTATCTGTAGAACTACAGAAAATGTTTTACTGAATTAAATAAATACAAATATTGTAAGTACGTTTTTTACATTGCTATAAATCTGTTACTTACGTTCTTTATGTGTTATGCTATATGTTTATATAAGATGTCTTCATGATTTTTGTAAATTACACCTAACTATCATATTTGTAATCAGCATCCTCGAATTAGGAAAGGTTATTGGCTTCTGGTTTCTAAAGCGTTTTGCTTGAAGAACAGTGTGACCAATGACAAGGTTCGTGCTGGTAACGATGTGGAAGATGCGGAATTAATACACGGGATCGGTAGCTGTGTAGTAATAATTAGTTTCTGATATTACACTATTGCGAAGTATTATCAGCGACGGTATAATTACCTGTTATCTACGCGAATCAAGTACTCTATTGGGATTCACATTTAATGAGAGGGTAGATAATTGCAATTACTATTTGCAGGTGATGTTACTAGTTTTCACATTACAGGATAAAACAAGTATTGTACCCTAAACAATACCTGATTACGCATGACAACGATCTGTATCCATTGGGCAACTGTTGATTGTTTTTTCCGATGTTACATTCATCTTAAAGGGAGAAGATCTTCTCGGCAACTTGGTTTATGTTTTTTGTTTTTCCAGTTAACTTTGCTAAGTACTTTTGTCAGATAACTCAATTCTTCATGTTTAAATACGGTGGTTGCTATAACGTTTGGACACTACCTGGCTTTTGATTTACGTTAAAGAAATGTTTACGTCAAATTAGTGTCGTAAGTGAAACCAATGAACTCGCGTTTACTAAAATTGTTTGTGGAAATATGATGAGGTTTTGAAGAGAGTGATAAAAGGAGGATTCTGTTTGGAACTACTACGGTAAGCAGAAGGGGTATAGTTGGTCACCTGTTACACCATTCAAACTGGTTCATCACCACGATCAAGGGGCACAGCTGAAGGGGAATGCCCATACAGCAGTATATGGACGAGATAAAAGGAGGAAGAAGGTGTGTGGTGATTAAGAGACATTGGAGGGGAAGAAATTGCAAACCAACAACTTCTGGGTTGAGGAGAAGAAGAAGTAGAAGCTATGCATATAATCATTCTGTGTTGTAAATTCCAGTCCTACATTACTGAAATATTCGTAAACAAGCGTATAAGGAGAAAATAGGAGGAGAAGATATAATAAAAGTAGTAGTCAAGGAAGCAAGAAAACTGAGGTCGTTTGGACATATACACATTGTTACGCAATTAGGAGCATTCGCGAACAATGGAGTGTATCGTTCTACGCGTTTCTCGATTAGCCCAGCAGATGTGTGTATCTGTCAATACTAAAGTCCCTCTAGAGTTTTCGAGTGCTTTTTAGGGACGCATATTATGGAACCTTGAACACTACAAATAGTGAACAGCTGCCGCTTAGTCTCAGTTATAAGTGGCGATTTATTACAGTGTGTTTCGGAGTATTGTGGCGAAGGGATTATTGCGTTATAAAATTTGTGCGGAACTCTGGTATTTGACATTATTATTGCGCGTGAACAAATTTAACTGTAATTATTTTACGAGTTGATTTGTGATTAATTGAAGCTGGTAATTAGTGATTTCATTGGTGTCTGTACTTTAATTTCACTATTCCATAGGACATTCAGTGAGACCACCGTAACAATACAGATGTGAATAATATTTCGGTTTAATGAATGGAATGGAATGGAAACATTATTTCAAGCAGACATGAACGAAGTAAAAATAGAAAGGGGTAATTAGATCATTAAGGCATAAAACTATGAGGATAATTCTGTGAAGAGAATAATTCAAAGAGAATAATTGAAAGATACAAAGGAATGAAAAATGATAAAGCAAGGAACATAGCAATCTAAAAAGCAAGAAAGCAAATGAACGTGGAATGACTAATCACAACCAGAAAGGTTACGGAGGTAGAAAATGTAAATTTAACAGGTTTCGATTTCACCAAAGAATGTGTAGTCTTGTATGATTTCTGTATTTTAAATAGGTGTTTAAAAGATTTTCCTAAATTTGGGTTCCATTACCATGAGACATACAAGATAGCAATGTATACAGAGCTACCGAATCCGACAGTAAAACAAATTAATACCTTTAAGGATGCAAGGAGTAATTTTCCATGTTTTTTTATTGTGCTACGTACAAGGAAGGTGCACGTTTTGATTAAATAATGGAGTCAGGAGACAGTATCAAAGAGGTGAAAGATGAACACCGAACATTAAGGTGGATGACAGGTTATGCTTAGTGTTAAATGGATTGCCTGGCTTACTTCGCACTTAAATTACGCGTACACGTAATTACTTACCATGTACGTAATATGCTGTTTACTTATCATGTAAATAGATGCATGCGCGCGCGCGCACAAACTTTCAAGTATATGTACACACTGAACAGCCACAATAAAATATTGATAGGATCCTTCATAGTCGCCAATTTTCCCGAACTTCGTAATCAATTCCAAACTTCCTATTATGTTAGTCGCCCTACGGTACTTGTTGGTCAAGGCGGGAAGGCCTCGGTTAATCGCTGCAGTAACCTCTATAAAGCCGTGTGGACAACTTGACTCCTTCGACTTGTCTTTTTCATCCCTCCTCACTGTTCTTTTGTTAACATTCAAACCACTTTTCGGCAAGAACAATGTTGTAATTTTGCGTACGCGTTAAAATTATAACTAAGCCAGTAACATACCGCTTGCATGTTTAAGTGATAGGCGTATATAAAAGAAGTATGCAATCACGTATGCAAAAGTCTATAAAAAAAATGAAATTATAAAGTTCATGGAATGAAAGCAATTTTGAAATTTTCAAAGTTTTTGGACGTTAAAGCCTAAAACGTTGGCAAAATGTTTGATAATATCACAAACATTTACGTGGCATATTAAGTTAAACCAATTTTCACTAAAATCTGAATGTAAAGTTAAGTTTTAAAATTTCAAAATATTTGGACTCTAGGAACTAGTAAAGAGATCACAATTTTTTTAAAAGTAAAAATCCAACTGGGTGTCAGATTAGAAATAATTGTAGCCCAAATCCTAAAGTTCCTAAGTGTTTGAGTTTATTGTATGATTGTGTGCTCTGTTATGTCATGTTATTAAAGAAATATTAGAGTAATCGGGATGTATGTAATTTTTCCCGAAATTGGAAAATTGCCTAATAACGAAATTTATGTAATAATAAATGTACTTTGTTTAAAATAGTGGGTGTATTCTATAGGTCAGGAAGCATAGACTTCATAATGACTGTCATAATGAGACAAATATGTTTAAAAAGAGTCCAATGTACGAACATAGATTATTGTATGTGTGTGTATGTAGAATTTTTCTATGGCGAACAATAACTGCCAAATTCAAACAGAATCAAATAATTGTTTGCATATGTACCCGAGTTGTAGGGGACTCGAGGCCTATTGGATTTTGGTTAAGAACGGCTATGGGGGAGGGGTAGTTTACCTGCAACCTTCTAGTTTTAACAAGAGTAATTACTTAATTTTGGTAAATAAGATATCCTGAAAAGAAGGTCATAATAATCTACTGTAGATAGGTAGATGAAATATATATATAGGGGAGGGGCAGGGGGTTATTTCTTGAAAACTACCTTTTTGATGTCTAATAAATTACTTCATTTAGAAGGATAAGATACCTTAGTAATTACGTATAATGAAACTATTACTTAATGAAAGTGTAAATATAAAAATAGGGTTGTTACGTTAAGGGGGAGGGGTAGTGTACCTGCATTGTTTTGTGTTTCAACAAGAGTGAAGTAAGTGCCCCGATAAATAAATAAGTGCCCCAAAATAAAGTTTTGTTAATTCACTGTAAAATGGTAAATCAGATATCTATAAATGGAGAGAGTAGTTGAAGGGGAAGGGGTGATTTTTTGAAAATTACTTTGCTGATATCAAGTAAAGTACGAGTATTCAATTTTGAAGGATAAGGTACCTTAGCAATTACATATGATAAAACTATTACTTTATGACAGTGTAAATATCATTAATGGTGGGAATAGGTTGACGAGGAGGGATGATTATCTGAGTAGTTCAGTTTCGTTACAAGAATAAAGTACCCAATTTTTATAGAGAAAGTGACTCGAAATAAAAATAATATTAAACGACTACCCAATAATAACAAATATATACATAAATAGTGAAAATAGTTTGAGGGTGGGAATATTTTTTTTAGAAATTATGAAACCGAATTCTAGTAATGATTTTAAATATAAATCTTAGAAATGGAAGTCATGTATAGTTCTCCATACCGATTTTTATTTAAGTACTACTTTATCCGGCAACAAAGAAGTAGTTTTTATGGAAATATTTCTTTCATTCAGAGCCTCTCTTTCATTCTTTCATTCAGAGCCTCTGATGAAGCCTTCTATAGGTGAAAGCCGGTTTAGGCTGTAAGGTAAAACTTTACGTTTTTACTTATAAAAAACTTAGTGTTCCGAGTCGTCAATATTATAGTGATATTTAGGGAAATATTTCATTTCAGTTTGTCGATTTACAAGGTGGGGGATATTATTTTAGAAATGATCCAACCGAATTCAATTAATGATTTTAAATATAAATCTTAGAACATGACAGTCATGTATGGTTATCCATATCGATTGTTTAAATTTTGATTATAGTAGTTCAAGTAAAAATATAAATAGCTTTAAAACAAATTAATTTGTGAAATATTTGTTACATTTTCTCAATGAAGTTATTTAAACTGGTATTTTACTGTCTATGAAGTTAAAGAAATTACTAATAAATTGTGTTTGTTTGTTAATTTCTTTTATTGAACTTGAATTCTGACAAGTTTATGACGTTCTTCTAAAAGTCTTTCATACTTTCTTGGGTGAGGGGGTAGCATATTAAAGACCGTTGTTCTACATAATTCAAACTTCTTCTCATCTCTTTCAAATGATTCCCAATTTACGAATCTGTTTATTTATTATATCTGTTTGATAAGTTCTTTTAATGTGTCCCAACAGTGCGATCTTTGTTCTTTAATAAATCTTATCATATTCCCATTTCCTGTGAACTGGCTCAACTCGTGGTTCATTATTATTCTCTAAAGGCTATCTACTCTACTTTTTCTACTGTCTCATATATTTATTTAAGAACTTTTCTGTCACACATTTTTGATAGGTGTTCATTAGTAGGCCTATTAGTAGGCCTTTCCTAGTTCCAGGCTTTACTAATATAACTAATTCCAGGCCGAATTAAACGCTCAGAAATCTTAAATTTACCCGAATCAGAGTACTAGTCTCCAAAATAATACATAAGTTTTTATAACTACTACTTGTACGAAAAGTCGTGTTAATATGCTACAAAAATTTTCTGACTGCGTGATTATACGGGAAAAATAAGTTGAGTCATATCCGATCGATATACGTTGAGAGCCCAGGACCAAGTCTCACAATTGCATAAATTGTAAGAAGTTAATAATTTGAAATTTTTGGCATCAACGTGTTTACATATTTTACTGTCCTATTCTTATAATTTCTCCTCTGACCTATGAGTGACTGCAGATGTGTCATTGCGTTCTTTATTGTTCTAAAATGGAACATAATATTATCATATTTGTTATGTTAGTATAATCAGGAGAGAAGTAATTAGACTACTGTAGAAGGTATTAATGTCCATAACGTGAACTCGTCTCCTGTTACTTTCTTTTACAAAGCTCTCATTTATAACTAAAGCGCTCATACTTTATTATGTTTTACAATGAAACTAAGGCGATACAGAATACTGAGTAGTTTAATTCTGTTCTCTTTAAATATGTATGCAAGACATACTGATCACTACAGACGCTCACACTAGACAGTCTTATTTATATGTAAATTAGAAGTGCCAACTTTTCATTTACAAGAAGTGAAACGAGATGTTACCCTACAGGGGAACAGTAAAATAGGGATGAAAGTTAATAAAATTATTTATGCATTCGATTTTTTTTTATTTCGCAGTACTGTGTTATTTAACGCTCTGCATACATTTCTGTCTAGCTTTATGCCATTCTAACCTCAGTGAGCTGGTACAGGCTACGTGTGTGTGTCTTACACGCACGCGAGCACATGCGCACGTACGTTCTGAGCGGATATTTACATGTGTTATGTATTACATATGATATTATGTAATGTTTTATCACATTACATGTGATATTATGTTGTGTATTTGATGTGTAATTGTATTGTACCCATTGGTCAAGTACCAACAGATCTCGCAAGCGTATGCTCTGTATGACGGTGGTTGGCGTGTGGACCCTTGGCCTACCTGCTGCCTCTCCCCATTGTAATACTTCCGCCCGGGCTCGACAACAGCTAATATTGCCACGTGAGTCACCTCACTGTGCGTCCAGTATGAAACAATTTTTTTTTGCCTCGCCCAATGCTGGTAAAAGTTTGTTATATTTGAAATCAGCGAAATAATACGATGTAAAATGACACCAAACACGACTAAAATATATTAATAAATAATACAAATAAAGTAATTGTAATTATTCAGTCTTTGTTACTTTATAACGTCCAAATTTTAATATTCCTTAGTCGTGTTTGGTGTCATTTTCATCGTATTATTTCGCTGATTTCAAATATAACAAAATTTTACCAGTATTGGGCGAGGCAAAAAAAAAATTGTTTCATACTGGACGCACAGTCTCACGCGGCAATTAGCTGCTGTCGAGCCCGGGCGGAAGTATTACAATGGGGAGAGGTAGCAGGTAGGCCAAGGGGTCCACACGCCAACCACCGTCATACAGAGCATAAGTCTGAAGGCTGACACGACACAAAATTATGTGTAGTAACTTGCACTTGTTAAGTATTACGTAATTAGGACAACGCGAAGGCCGGAGAGATGTCTGACTTATGCCCGTTTTATGAATCCGATGTATATTGTACGATACGTTTTGCATCCGATTTAACTCCAATTTCTGTCGTGCATAAAAATATCGGAAGTGGGGGTGAACAAACTCTTTTAGATCTGCTATCATCAGTCCTGAAAATGGATCCGTGTTTGTTGCATGCCGATTATCGGTTCGTTTTTATAATATTTGGAAGCGGGAACCCATAGTGCTCTTCTGTTTTTGATTTCGTCAATGAGCCTTTCAGTATTAATGTCTTTCATATTTACAATACAAATTAAGAAAGTCACACTACCCCGTGAATACCATTGATTACTTAGCACAGCTGCGTCGCGACACTAGACGGGAAGGTTGGTAGCACTGATGTCTCAAAATCATACGATAAAAAATGTAATAAACGTCACATGTATCTATACAACTCGCCCGATTTTTTGTCGGATGCGTTTCCTAGGAAACGGCGATATGTTTTTGAGTTCGGAACGATAAATTTATCGTACGACAGTGTATAAAAGGGCCCATTTGTTTCTGTTGTTTTACATGTCGTGCAAGTTTGTAAGTTATCGTACGATATAAATCGGTTGCATAAAAGGGGCCTTAGGCTCGGTTCACACGAGTGGATTTTCTACGGACATTGTTTCTTGATGTTTGATTATTGTGGAGTCCGCGCGGACTCAAGTTGATTGCCATATTGGAATTCGGTCATCTGAATAACTCTCAAAGTGTTATGTTTTTGTCTTTAGTTATTACGTACATTAAACGAATCAAAGCAGCTGGACATAGACATCGGGTCTATTCGACCTTAACCTATAAGCTGAGTAAATGTGCGTTCTACACCATCTTCAGTGAATTCAATATGGTTAAAAATTGTTCAGTTACTTTATAATGTCTATTCGTACTGTCGACAGACTTTTGTCTTTATTGAGGAATTTGTCTATATTAAAACTAATAAACATCGCTTTATTAACGTTTCACTTTTAGTTATGTTACTTTATGCAGAATAAAATATATAAAAAAGACTAGTGAATTTTATTGTTTCAGTCAAGTTTATCGATTCAGAGACGATTTTGTCCAAATTGGCTATCCTTTAAACGGTTACTATAGCTCATTTTTGTAGGAAGTCAATAGCACAAGTATTTGTAAAATTAACAGAGGCATTCTCAACATCCTTCATAACGATTAAATAACTTTTGGCATTTTATAGCGATTGATTAAATAATTGGTGCATTTCAAAAACTTTAAACTTAGTTTATAATAATGTAGGCTACTAACCCACAAAATTCTTTTCTTACTGCAAATTTTGATTCAAACCGTATTTTCCTATTCCTGACTTTATAATCATCAATGCAAGTGTCCTACAGTTAGGGGGTTTCTATTTCTTGAGGAAGCTTTCCATATCAATATTTTTACCAGCTACTGTGTCTTATGGGTACCATTATTTCAACGAAATAAACTACTATGCTTAAAACACCGTCCTTCTCTGTGCGGATTCCGCTCAAAATTGACGGTTCTTATGATCCGAGATGGCTTGTTCATCATAACAAGAGCGGAGCGGTTCCCCTGAATTTCTGCGGAGCGGATTACGCGCGGACAGTTATTGCGCCTTTGTGACTTGCTCTATTTTAATCTGTACGTCATGCCTTTCTACACGGAATCTGCACCGATTCCATTACACAGAAGATCCGTTCATGAGAACTGGGCTTTAGATTGGCTGGCTGGCTGCACGTTCTGAGACGCTGATCCAGTAGCATCTTTACGTCTGAAAGTTTTCAAATATTATAACTCCACACAAGAGCTCTTTCCTGTTACGTCATCAGTTGATGTTGGGGACTTCAACGAAATAGATCGTGCCTAAGTGCGATATTAGACAAGGAAATTTAGTAAACACAATAAGTGTTTAATTGTTAATTTGTCTTGCGTAGTACTGTAATGATTTAAAATTGGCAACTTTTATTGTTGTTTGTGTGTAGTGCTATTGGATAATTGTGTAATTTGGAGACATGTTTTATTACAAATCTTGTTTGATAAAATATTATTAAAACGTAAGCATAGACTACTGACTATTAACATATCAAAGAGAGTAGACTATTTCTTCGGGTTGAAACAGTTAAAGAGAAACTGTAGCGGTCACATATTGAGCCGAGTAATAACAACGGTTACTGAGGGGAAAATGGAAGAAGGAAAGAATAATAAATCTTTTGATGACATTCAGTATGGTAAGTCGTACGAAGAGATGAAGTCTCAGTATCTTGGCGGATTTTTCAATCAGTATTTCACAAGTATTCGTTCCTTATGTTTGTAACAGTTTAACACTGTCTTGTAAAATAAAAATTAATTATAAATGTATTTTTGCCAGGTTGTCGTTAATATAAATATATTATTACGAGAGTTTTACGAATTTTGATCTTAAAACAGAGGATTAAGTTATTAAATTCCAGAGAAATAAGCACTTTACAAAATTAATAAAAAAAGGTCACTTACTTGAATAATTATAATAGTCCGTAACACAGAGAAGAACTAAACTCTCGATATGACACGAATTATAACACTCTCTTAATAATACTTTGGTATCGCTTGAGTTCATAAAACTCACAATTAATTGGCGACAGGTCGTCCCGCGTTGTCTTTATATAAGCAAGTGTTATATAAGCACTGGTCATGAGATATTCTACGTGAGTAGGAGACTGAGTCTTGGCAAGCTCAGCTAGTTTTGTCAGAGGTTCCAGGAAATATGGCGTCTGCTACTTGATTACGTAATACGTGACAAACGTCTCGTAGGCTATGCACATTATTTGTGTCACATCGAAAATGATACGTTCAAAGTTTGTAGTAGCCAGACCCCGTTAACCGTACTGCCTCCTGTGTTTATCCGTGTGAGAGGGCGTTCATATTTCGTATGCCTAAACATTTTTCCATGTGTATATCTTCGCTGCCGAATGTAATAATTTATACCCACAGTTTATTACAATTAGATATAGTCTAGTTATTAGAATATACAGCTTGGATCTTGTATATCCTAGTGTGGTAGAAGGAAACTACAGATTAAGAACAACAATCATTTACGTTTTTTAATAAGTACTGTTGACGAAATGCTTTATTTTGTAGAATATTAAAACAAAACTATGCGGTCGTTCAAAACGGTTGGCGGGTAGATATGATGCACTATTTTGTTATATTGTCTTTTATAGTTTCGTCCAGTTCGTCTCAAAAGTATCTTGAAATCTATTAAATGTACTTTAGGCTTAATACCTAATATCAAGAATACTTGCGCGCGAGCCCAGTTATGGAATTTTGCTTTATACAGATGCAAAATTGGTTTTGTTTTTGAAAAAAATTATATTCTTCATGCACATGAAGAACTGTAAACCATATGGCCTTTCTGTATAAGCCATTTCTGTATGCCTTCATGTGGCGTAGCGTACATGTAAACCATATGGCCTTTCTGTATAAATGTTTCCGAAAAATAGTAAACTTTACGATTATATGTAGATAAGCAACCATGGTGAAAGCAAACTCACAAAAGAAACGGATTCTGTATAAATACATAGGAAAACGAAAACCATAAAAATCAGCAAGAGTGCATTGACACGCCTTATCGCTTCATACCGCGTAGCGTTGCTTTGGTAATGCAAGCGATTGTGTGCGATGTCTGTGCAACAATGGCCGCGCGCACAGTCAATAATAACCACTACACCGTCCCTATTACTCACATAAAACTACCTTTCTATTTGAGTGCACAGATACACTAAGAGCAAAATTTACACCTGACGAATTTATTAGTGTGTGTGTTTTCAATAACACAAGTATGATAGACATGATTGTGCATGGTTATTTGTTATTTTCACAAATGTTCATACCTCTGTCTAATATCTCACATGCTAGACACTGAAACACTCACACTCGTGGCGTAGTATATATTTTGCCAAAATCCGCAAATCCAACTGGGGCTTGGCACCCGAGTCTGCTAGCGTACTTCAGACTTCACGCTGTAATGAAATGTATTCTGCCTAAATGTTAGTGCATCAAACGTAAACCTTGTGCTTCAGTCGCTGTGGAAACGACAACGTGACACAGTACACAAATATATTTGCTTAATTACAAAAGGATGCACAGTGGCAGACACGATTATTTCAGTTCTATAACGCAACCATTCAGGCACTGGGTTAGCTCAGCTAAATTTGTACTTAGCGAATAAAGTGCAACAGCGATATATTTATTGTGCCGAAGTATTTAAGCTTAAATTATTCAGCGTACGTCCCGGCTACAGTGCCGTCTGTATAACGGGTTCAAGGGTTGCTTGTGCAGCCACGGCTTACTGTATCGTTTAACCTTGACCGTGACGTTCGATAATTGTGTGTGTACGTAATCAAGCATGCCGTGCCATTCAGCTGATTTGTGAATTTTCTGTTCGCGTGGGATCGCAGGTATCGACATCCGCTCTCATTTCTTCTTTTGCATTCAAACGGGACACTGGTCTGGCGGCGTTATGAATTAAGATTCATCTTTTGAACTGAGTTCGTGATCATTTAAAGAGCTTCAGGGTTCCCGCCTAGCCGAGAGGGAAAAGGGGAAAGCGAAGATGGGGACAGAACATCGGTCGTCATCTGCAGACTATCGCAGCACCACCCCAATGCCGTCAGACCTCGGGAAATCCCCACACTGCCAGCCCAAAATGACTGCCCTAAGGAAGAAATGAAGCACAGAATTTCGGAGACAGCAGTGGTTACACCCCAGTCAACATCAGCGCGCATTCTGGGTAACAACAAATCGTCTAAGCACAGGTGGGACCTTTCCTATATTTTAATCCACAAAACACAAAAAGAAACAGCAACCTATTGCAGTTAAAACATGAAATGAAAGACATCTTCACAACCGTAATTTTAGATGTTCAATGACCAACTGTCTATTATAGCATGTCCGGTGGACTTATAGTGACTAGTGTAATTAAAGAGTTAAAGAATCTACCTGTTGAAGAATGTCAATTACTATGCTATATTTTATAGCACACCATTTGCCTTTGTCGTGATTAGTGACCTAGCATAATTTAAAACTGGTAGTTGGGCAGTTTAATTAACTGTTTCTTATGAAGATAAAATGCCATTAACAACTTGTACTTACCGCATTGATAATAACTATGGAGTAGTTCCTTCCTAAATCTTCTTGTGGGTACAGGTCCTTATTAGGGGGGCTGTTACAGAATTGAGCCAGTATAATTCTTGTAGTATGACACATTAAATTTATTCTTAAGCGGGCAACTGGTGTGTGTAAGGCATGGTGATAGTATTAAGATATATATATCTATATATACATGTATTAATCCTGTGATGCATAATTTATTTTAAAAGGAAAAGAGAAATATTTTATTTGGCAAGTATAAAACGGCATATTACATGTTCTTGTTAGGCATGATGTATCATTGTTTGAGGGTCAGTTTAATTCATAAAGTTTCTGTAGATTCAACCTTTAGTAATTGTTTATTAGAACTTATTTAGAAAAGTCATGTGAATAAAGGTTAATACTTAGTGATGTCAGCTGTTGTGAAGGCAATGCACTTACATAAAGGTGTTTGAATAATTTGTTGTTGATTAGTTATATTCAAAATTAATTCTTTGTTAATATTGCCAATTGTTATTCAATATTGGAGAGATGCACGTTTATTAATGATAGTGGAAAATATAGCCGTGCATATTGTAATAAAGATGTGATTATTATAACAAGAGAACACTAATAAAAGCTGTTATCGTTTGCAAGTGTTTTATCGCAAATCCTGTCACGATGGGCTCAACTCAATTTTTCTTCCGTCTAGACCGCAGGTCTAGTTTTAATAATTAAGTAACGACCCCTGAAAAAAAAAGAAAAACAAAAAAAAATTTAAAAAAAAACAACAAAAATTTTATAAAAAATTCAGGGGGACGTTTCATTATGTTATATTTATTTATGTCCATGAACAATTTCCAAAGCGTGACCTACATTGCAAACTATTTCTAAGTCTGATTAAAGTGTACTTCTTAATTTTACACAGATGAGCGCACGCGCACCCCCTCCCCCATAAACACGATTCGAAGGAGGTATTCAAGATTCGACGTCTTTGGTGTTCTTATAACTATTTTATATAAAGTCGTTAAAATAACCACGGCCTGAACGCAGCCCTTTGTTTGGGAACACTTTATATTTGTCATGCTATAAACCTAATTAAATGATATTAACTAACAGTATTTAAATGTAAATAAAATGAATTTTGAAACATAATCTCACAATAATTATATGTTGAACAAAAAGATGAACTGGAAAACTTTCCGAGTGAAATAATCACATTAGGCCTACTCGGCGCGGTATTTGGACGGTATCAATCATCGTTCAGGCACTAGTCTGTTGTATTCTCGAGTTACTAGGTGGACTAACCCACGGAACCCTAGGTGGATACTTCCTGGAACCCTCTGAACTGCGCAAATGTTGACAGTAAACAGTTATAAATTAAGGTGTCGTACAAAGTAAATCTGGGGCGTGCAATGCAAAACAGAAAATTTCTATCAAGACGTTTTAGATATAAACATTTTCACACGCCACAGCAACATTACCCATCTAGATATTCTATTAAAGCTTCTAACAAACTTACCTATAATCAGATTTTTGCAACGTTTTCTGTCTGGCCTGGGTATATCTGATTCCTATTGTATTTGACTTGTTCAATTATATTTGTGCATTATTGTTAAATTACATTGTGTTGTTAAAACACAAGTTTCAAATGTTTCCGAGCGTTTGACTTGGCCCTCGTTACGCAAAAATCTGCATTCACTTGACTTTTAGAAGTTATTACACCCTAAATTGATTAAAATCATTAGTTAGATTTAAGTTTTAAAATGTCTTATTCATGCGATTTCAAAATTAAAATCATGATCTTCCGCCTTAATTGTTAAAAGTTTAAGTTTTTAAACAGGGCATTATATGAGTTTATCTCTTGCGTTTGGCGCAGCCTCCCACACACTAAGTTTATTAGAAAGAAACAAGACAACTACCACATATTTGGTACGGGGAACAAATAATAGGAAATCAACGAGTTTCAAACAGCAATCGTTACAGACACATCATAATGTTATTTACGTATAGGTAAGTACATGTTCAATATAGGTAAGTATATGTGCCAATATTACATGCACGACAACAAGAACCTTTGTTACGATTTCAATACTTTTCATATTTATTCACTCAGGAGCAAAATTGCCGTAGTTAGAATTGACGAACAACAAATGCACGGAATAAAGGAAATAACGTAGTGTACTTTATTTTCCCTTGCCCTCTCTGTCTGTCGCTCGCTGTCGCTCTCCCTCCTTCCCCCATCTCTCTGTCACGAACGTAAACACAATTGTACGTTGACAATAACTTGCCCACCCTATTGTACCGGCGTTCCCCGGAGACAAACAAGTAAACACATTAAGCAGATTACAGCGTACCTACTATAATCGACTTCCTAGTTATCATACTACACTCTGTATGAATATAATAATGGTATCAGTAATATCACTATTATTTTTGTTGTTGTTGTTGCAACTACTATTTTTACTACTACTATTGTTATTAACACTGCTAGTTTTGTATGAAAATATTGTAAAAGATGTAGTTTGTTGACCTAAAAATGATGCCTTTGTACAAAATTTAGACTGTATTTTAGTTATTTCACTGTCTGTAAGTCACCACTTGTTCGGAGAGCCTAGTGTAAGATGTTTTCTCTACTTGTCATTTTTTCTGTTAACGTTGTCAGTGTAATGTCTCAGAGAAAGTCAGAGAGATTATAAGAGAGCAAACAAGCCTTTTATTTTCCTGTAAAATGACAGTCGACGAGCTGAGATCCAAAATATACATTTTGGACTACTGAATAATACTAATATTATTTTGTTAATAAATCTCTACTAAAACAAATGCACATGGTATTGTTATTATTATCATCCTCTCAATATACGGGCTATAATTATTACAAATGTGAATGTTCTATTAAAAGACATGTGGAATTTTCTTAAAATGTAATAGTGGAGTGGAATCAGGCACTGTCAAAGTGGAACTCGACAAGCCTGACTGTTTATTAATTCATCGTGTGACTGTTTTCTAAACAGATATATGGGAGAAGCTAATAACGGTACAAACGATTAGAGGTTTGCTGAAACAGAGTAGAAAGCTTTGTTTGTACCCTCCGCCGTTTGCAAACCGTAATCACACAATGGTAACTATGTCGAGGGATTTAGGGCCTACTTTCCTTCCTGGGTTTATATGTAAATAAAGCGTAAGTGTTGTTTAGTAATCGACCGAGCAAACGGATTATGGGCCCGGGGGCAAGTAGGCCTATTTACTAATAAGCTAACGTCGCGCAGATCTGCGTATAATCAGTTGCAGTGCCAGAGAATAGAGCTTTGGTACAACGCGATAAGGCGTGTGAATGGACACTTGTTGACCTGTATTGATCTTGACGTGTTTATACTAGGCCCGTTTTGTCGAATGTGTTTAGCATTAGGCCTAATCCTTGTTTATGTATGAGCATTATAACAATATATGCAAAATTCTCTCTCACTCTCTCTCTCTCTCTCTCTCTCTCTCTCTCTCTCTCAAATTCATATTTACACATACGTAGAAGCATACGCATATATTAATATATTTTTATTCGATAGGTGAATAGATTTTTTTCCTAAACATACTATTACAATTATTAATTATTTAAAAACTCATATTGCAATAGACTTTAAGGACACACGGGCACCTGTGTATGTGTGGAAAGTTTAATGGTTCTTAACATATACGATATTTAATAATATCTAAAACGGAAGCCTTTAATTTACTGTGGGAGCAGTAATAAAGTTAAACTGACTGATTTTTACTGGCTTGCAGTACTAAACGAGACAAATAAGCGTAGACAAGTAAACAAGGTGGAATCACATATTTGACTTGTAAGTGTATTTATGGCCATATACCTCCGCAAGGATTTTCAAAACGTTTGATTGGTAATTTCGCTACTGCAATAGAAACAACCAGTCTGCCCTCTTTTAGCTACTTTAAATACATAACTATCACATAGGCGCGTAAGCATAGTGCTCTGTTTTGTCAAACTCGCTGCAGACAGTTGTTTCTGAGACATTTAAATAAACTTAACAAATTATAACTTTAACAAAACTTAATTATCGTTTTTACGTATTCCTCGAAATGACGTAAATAAAACCAAATTTTAATCTCACTTAATGCTTTGTAGCAATAAACACTGAAAATTAATAATAATATAAAGAATTATAGGGAAGGAAATATAAGCAACTGTAAAACTGTGTGAACATTCCAGAACAAAGAAATGTTAACTGTGGGTAACTGAAAACCAAATACATGCACCAGTATATTTGATTTGCTAACCTAAGGAAACTAATAATATAAAAAAAAAATAAAAAAATATTGAAACTTTCCATCGACTTGAATAGTCAGAGACGCTCTCGTCGGGGGATGTACGTGGCAGCATGTTTGGTTTACACGTGTGGCAATCTTGGACCCAAAACACCTATCCTTCTTTACTTTCGTAATTATCAATCAACAACTAATTGACAAATGGAGGGAAAAGCCAAGACGTGAGGGAAAGGTGTTAATAAATAAGAGTTACATATGTATTGAAAGAGAGTGCTGGAATAGAATTCAAAGATGACGGATGAAGAACGTGTGTGTTAAAGTGCAACTGCCAACAGCACGGACGCCACAACAAAGTGTAATTAAGACTATTTTCAATATGTAAAAATTTCAAAAGGGGGTTTACTCTATTGTAGAAAACAAATAAATATAAAGTAATACAAATATCATAGGTCTACATAGGTATATTTTTATCATATACCATAGATCAAAGAAATACAAATAACTCAGTTAACTGTATGTATACAAATTACTTACTTACTTTAAGTTTGCTTTTACGTTGCTTTCTTACGGTATCAATGTAAAATAATAAGCTCGTTTGGTGAATCGCATTTCTATTTTATTTGTTCCTAGCTATTCGCATATTTTTTCTCTGAGTGCGTTTTAAAATCATGGTTAAACTTTGTACTTATGTAAACTTTGTGCTGTAGCGATCCGCATTGCGGTCCGTGCAGTTACGTCATTTCTCCCCACGCGATCTGCTACCGGCTTACTCTAAGCTAGCAGCAGTCAAAATTAATTAGTTCCTTGCAAGACTCCGAGCGGGCATCTCGCTCAGTTCGCCAGCCGCGGCTACATAAAGTTTTCAATATTTCATAATTTAGCATGATCATCATGCGATAATTTACTTAGGCGATCTCGGCCTCTACACACTTTATGTACTTCAATATTTAATTCTATCTTTATTCTCCGGCATTTATGCCGCGATAATACTGCACGCGGCAGCAACTATGTCTCATTAATTTTCAATAAACTATTAGCTCAAGAACATATACAGTCCACTTTATTATTTCACTAATTTACCAGCACCTCAACTAGCGTTCTAAGACCAACTTAAGATTTTATCGAGGCGTCTAAGACGCAACATTTTGCTCCTCCGCGACCGGATTTCACATTTGGTCATACGGGCCGCATTTTGGTCCACCACGATTTCAGATATATTTCATTTAATGGGCCCAAACAACCTGCGGTTCAAGACCGAATACTTTCGAACTTTAGATTCCTGGCCGTTGCATGACTTCATTGTTATCAAAACAAACTTCATATTCGACATTGCAAGATTCTGCAGAGCATCATAGCTGAGACGGCAAGACACTACAAGTCATCATCATTGTCGCACAGCAGCGAAATTCTAGAATTTCAAAATTATACGGAAAGCTACAACTTCAAGCGTCACCAGACCAGCCGAAACAAGAATTGCGCCACCATCTACGGCCTGCCGAACAGGATCATCAGGGAAGCAACAGGATCGGAGCCATCTTGAACACGCCAGGATTCACAATCCACGTGAATATGAACTCAATTTCTCATAATTTTTCATGTAAAATTTTTATGTACAGCAGAGTCAGTATATTTTAGCACAGATTTAATAACATATAATATAACATCATTAATAATTTTTACATAAACAGATATCAGTGTCAAGTGGCCATAAACTTGTATTTTTATCTAGATTTTCATATGTATATATGTACACAAATTTTCATTTACGCAGCTGTGCAATAACGCATTAAGAAACTTAAGTGATGTGATAAGACTATATGTATATTGTCATTTTGAATAATTCATATTTTCAATAACTTTCATAACTATTCTTTTAAAAAAAGAAAATAAGTACCTATTATAGTAAGTAATATATAGTAAGTAATTATACCGATCAGTGGCTCCCGCATCATATCAGAATTTAGCAAATCATTCAAATTACAACAATTGTTCGCCTGCTCTATATTTAACTATCGTTGCGAATCACATTTTACATTTCGGTCATGGCTGATGTGAAGGCGTTAATTAAAAAACGGGGCACAATTAAGGCGTCTATATCCCGTGTGAATACATTCGCTGACAATTTCGATCCGGATACAAGCGATCATCATGCCTTAAAAAGTAAGCTCCGCCATTTGATGGAATTGTCCGCGAAGTATGACGAAATTCAGACTCAAATTGAGGCTGACGATTCCGATTTCACATCAGTCAGTGACAGAGTTCAAACAGAGGATGATCTCTGTAATATTGAGTGCAAACTACACCATTTATTAGAGCAAGTAGAGGAGGTGAACAAGAAGTCATTGATTCAAGCTGAAGTTACACCAATTAAAACCCCCCCCCCTATACAGTTAGAGCCAATTAAATTGCCCTGTTTCTCAGGCAACATTATTATAATATGTTTGTAGAACTTGTACACGTCAGAACTGACCTGACGGACATTCAGAAATTACACTATTTACACTCGTCATTAAGGGACGAAGCGTTAAATGTAATAAAATCTCTTCCAATCACCCATAAAAATTATGCGGTAGCCATTGATCAATTAAGGGCCAGGTATGACAGCAAATTAATTGTCTCAGCCTATCACATAGTGAATATCTTGGGCGTGAAGTCCATTCAACAAGAGTCCATGGTTAGCATTTCCAAATTCATTGACGAGATCACCGCGAATATAAATGCTTTAAATTCATTAAATTTACCGGTAAATACTTTTGAAATCATTTTCGTTCAATACTTAACGCAAAAACTCGATAACCGTACATGTCGGCTCTAACTGCAATAGTTTCTACATAGGCCAGACGGGAAGATCTTTTTCATCCCGTTACTCTGAACACTTAAAGGCCCTCTCCAACAACAATATACATTCTGCGTTTGCCACACACATACACACACATAACCATAGCTACACCAACATAGATACTAATCTTGAAATATTACACCTCTTACCCAAAGGTCGAAAACTCAACACAGCTGAACAGTATGAAATATACAAATACCACACAACACAACCAAACAACATGCTAAACGACCAATTACAATATAAATCACATACACTTTTTGACACAATTATACAAAAAACAAACAATAATTTGGATCCCCGCGCCAATCCCCTTCCTCCACGCACCACCCTCACTATACTTTCCAAGCAACAACCGTTACTAAGTACTGGCAGTCTGTTTCTAAGCTGACGAAGGCGAATACGACGCCGAAACGCGTTCGACGAAAAAGACAAGTAAGTTTTCACAAGAGAAAGTTTCAATATTATATAAAGTGTAGTGCTGTGAAAGAAGATGATGAACAAACAAGACAACTGGAAAGAAAGCTTGTCCGACGAGCGATTTCCTAATTTCAGTAATTTTATTAAATTTTTAAACAGTAGAAGGCAGTTAATGCAAAACATCGGTGCCGCGACTAGTTCAGTAAGCAGAATACACGTTAGCGATAAGACTCCCTATCGCAAAGCTATTAAACCGGTTGATATTACTAGGCCGACATGCCATTCTCATATCAGCTGTGTCGTGGTAAACACCGTCTTTCTGAATGCCCACAATTCGTGGCTATGTCTCCCCTTGAACGAAAAAATATTTTAATTAAACATAAACTCTGCTTAAATTGCATACGTCCAGGCCACGACCTCGCACACTGTCCTTCCAAATTTGCTTGCAGAACATGCGCTAAATCCACACAATGATCCATATATCAGGCAATAACGCTTCGTGTAGGAACAATCAGTTTTCACTAAAACTGCAAACAAACAAATCTATATTATTATCCATCGCTGTCTGCATGACAACTGACCATGTAGGTAGGAAGCACCCAGTAAGAATTTTATTGGATTCAGGATCGCAAGCCAACTTCTGCACCATGAATTTCGCACGTCGCATGGGTCTAAAACTAAATAAATCTCAATTGCCCATCACAGGTATAAATAATTCATTATCTCAAGCTGACTTCAGTACCAGGGTAAGGTTGCATTCACGTTATAAGAATTTTAGTTTAAACATACATTGCGCTGTGCTTCCCAGTATCACGAATAATCTCCCTGCGGAATCATTTGATATCTCATCCCTAAATTTACCAAAAGGCATATTTCTAGTTGACCCACAACTGAACTTCTCTTCGCAAATCGACCTATTGCTTGGTGCTCAGTATTACTTACAATTAATTGAAACTGTCAAATTTATCCGTAGGCCACATTTTCCCATAATACAGGAGACAAAATTCGGATTCATTCTCGCGGGTAACTTGCCATTTAATGTCGACATGACAAAACCTGCCTCATCCTTCATAGCATGTGAAGATAATAATGCCATTTCCTCGCAACTAAACGACTTCTGGAAGTTAGAGGACGTTGCTATTCGTGCTCCCTCCGTTGAGGACTCGGAATGCGAAAGTCATTTTGTATCTAATACTTTCCGTAATAATGATGGCAGATTTGTGGTATCCCTACCACGCAGGTTACACATTGGGCGATTCTCTTCACGGAGCTATTCGCAGGTTTCAATCACTGGACAACCCTGCCGACATTTAATCCCGTGGTTGTCTCCCTCGGGTGTTACACGGCCACCCACAATGGTGGCATGGTCCATCCTGGTTGTCCCATGAGTCATCATCATGGCCCATCTGCGCTTTCGATGCCCATTCACCCTGCACTCATCCCGATCTTGAGCAGGAACAACGTAAGCAGGTCCAAACCTCATATATTGTCGCTTCATCTACGTCTAGTTATTTTGAAAACTACTCTTCGCTTTCAAAACTCTTTCGCGTATTTTCGTATTGCCGTCGATTCATTCGGAACTCTAGGCTCCCTATAGCGGATAGAGACACTTCCTTTTTAACTTCCCATGAGTTACATGGTACACTTTTGGTTTTCATTCGCCAGTCCCAGCAATCGCACTTTAGCATCGAAATTAAGGAACTGAAGCCACAACGCTGCATCCCTAATAATAGTAAAATTCTTTCACTTAACCCCTTTCTGGACGATGCGGGGATATTGCGCGTGGGCGGACGTCTTAGCAAACACCAAATCATACTACACCCGCATTCTCATCTCAGCAAATTAATCATAGAATGCGAGCATCTTCGTCTACTACACGCTGGTGTACAATTGACTCAGTACTCTCTACGGCAGAAATATTGGCTAATTAATGATAAATCTTATATACGTTCAGTAATACACAAATGTATCACTTGTTTCGATTCCGTGCTAGGGGCGCAAGCCAATTAATAGGACAATTACCCCCTTCCCGGGTTACGCCTGCTAA
Organism: Magicicada septendecula; assembly: GCA_034769895.1. Classification (NCBI taxonomy): domain Eukaryota; kingdom Metazoa; phylum Arthropoda; class Insecta; order Hemiptera; family Cicadidae; genus Magicicada; species Magicicada septendecula. Next base: position 465,538,075 of record CM068369.1, read on the forward strand.
GCCATTTTCTCAATCTGCAGTGGACAATGCCGGTCCCGTACTTATACGTCATGGCGGGCAGCGTTCAAAGGCCACGTTAAAGGCTTATATTGCTCTATTTATATGCATGGTCACTAAAGCTATTCACCTGGAACTAGTCTCAGATCTTACCTCAGACGCCTTCATAGCGGCCTTAAAACGGTTTATAGCGCGTAGAGGTATCCCTGATCAGATATTCTCCGACAATGGAACAAACTTTCGTCGTGCTAGTAGCACACTTCACGAATTATACAAACGTTTTTATTCTAATGGATTTGAACAGACCACCCAGGATTTTACCAGTGCCCAAGGCATCAAATGGTCCTTTATTCCCCCCTCAGCACCGCATTTCGGCGGCCTGTGGGAAAGTGGAGTCAAGAGCGTCAAGTTTCATTTGCGGCGCGTTGTCGGCGGAATCATTCTTACTTTTGACGAGTATAACTCAAATAGAGGCCTGCCTTAACTCACGCCCCTTGTTCGCCATCTCCAATGACTCTAGGGACCCCGAACCTTTAACTCCAGCGCACTTCCTGGTTGGTTCTCCGCTCACCGCACTCCCGGAACCTGACTATTCCCAAGTCAATATTGGTCGTCTGGGCAGATGGCAGCTACTCCAAAGATTCACCAGGTCTATTTGGAACAGGTGGTCGAAAGATTATTTGCACCAGTTGCAACAGCGCAACAAATGGCGTATCCCGTCAAAAAATTTGACTCCCGGACAACTCGTCCTTATTCTAGATGACAATTCCCCCCCACGTCAGTGGAAACGCGGGGTTGTCACGAATGTCTATTCGGGTCAGGATTCAATAGTGCGCGTCGCGGATGTTCGCACCGCAAATGGTATTCTACGTCGACCCATTCATAAATTATGTCCACTTCCAGTGGCCTCAGACTAATCGGATGAGCATCATGCGACACGTGTCAGTAATGTTAACTTTATCGCATTATCGTGCTTCACGCCCGGGACATTCCCCGGGCGATCACATGATTTACATTGTTATGATTACTACATTATTATTATGTCTATTGTACTATTGTGTATCACTATCATGTTTTTGGTTATGTATTTTTGAATTTTTTGGGGATTGTTATTCTAATATTATTGTATCAATTATTATGTCTTTTACTATTGTATTATTCTATGGTTATTTATTTTTGAATTTTTTTGGGGATTACTATTCCAAAATCATGCATATAAATTATTATGTCTTTGTCATTGTATTATTACCTGTTACTTATTATTGAATTTTTTGGGATCATTATCCTATTATTATGTACTGCCAACTATTATGTCTGCCTGATTATTGTATTATTATGTATCATTACCATGTTGTTATGTGTTGTGGAATTTTATTATCATTTTCTATTACTATGTAACGTAAATTATTATGTATAATGTACCCTTACATGAATTTGGTATGTTAATCATATTGTTATCTACTATTAATTTTCTGGGTGTCATTGCTCGATTGTTATGCATATCAATTATTATGTCTTTGTTATTGTATTATCATTTGTTATTTATTATTGAGTTTTGGTATCATGTAATGTCAATCATTATGTAATATTCACACAATGAATTAAGTTGCAAAATCGCCCGATTTTGTGCGGGCAGTATGGTTAAAATTTGCAATTATGTAAACTTTGTACTGTAGAGATCCGCATTGCGGTCCGTGCAGTTACGTCATTTCTCCCCACGCGATCTGCTACCGGCTTACTCCAAGCTAGCAGCAGTCAAAATTAATTAGTTCCTTGCAAGACTCCGAGCGGGCATCTCGCTCAGTTCGCCAGCCGCGGCTACATAAAGTTTTCAATATTTCATAATTTAGCATGATCATCATGCGATAATTTACTTAGGCCATCTCGGCCTCTACACACTTTATGTACTTCAATATTTAATTCTATCTTTATTCTCCGGCATTTATGCCGCGCTAATACTGCACGCGGCAGCAGCTACGTCTCATTAATTTTCAATAAACTATTAGCTCAAGAACATATACAGTCCACTTTATTATTTCACTAATTTACCAGCACCTCAACTAGCGTTCTAAGGCCAACTTAAGATTTTATCGAGAGCGTCTAAGACGTAACAAATTAAGTAGGCAAAATGCAAGCGCTCTGGTTGGCTTTCTCGTTTATCGTCCTAGATCATAGCTGTGCTAACGTTTCTTGATTTATGGTTCTTACTAGGTGCGAATTATTTTTTAATATCTACACTGTTTACCCATGTACATTGCCAAAGTCTTTCTGAAATTTAGGTACACCAAATAGATTCCTTTGTTCCTCTATGTATAGGCACTATAAATATAATGACTCTAAATCCAGCATGTATGAATGTGTTTAACACTGAACTGTTAACGTAAAGTCATACGGCAGTGACGTTAAACGTTTGAAACAATTTGTAACTCACAGTACAGACAAACAAACGATTTGCTCTCAGCGGTACGGTAACTTTTTTTGGGTTGATAAATGTATGACTTAATGAAGTAGAGAACAAAGTTTTCGCTAACGTTAACGACTTGTGTCTTTTTGCTGCGAAGGTACAACTAAATACGAGTGAATCATTTGGCTAAAATGAAATAGCTGATAGGAATTTATTACTAAAGATTTCCTTTGGCGAAACTACTGCGGACAGGAAATGAGAAAGGAAAGTAGTGTATAATGCTACTTGAAAACTATACTGAAAACTATTAAGACTGCAACAAAGGAAAAAGTAGTAGACCTAATATGTCTAATTGTCTACTACTATTACTACTACTACCACTACTAACACACACACACAGTATATATATATATAGTGTGTGTGTGTGTGTGTGTGTAGATAGATTGATATGTATATATAAATACATACGTAAACAGTTATACACATATTGACAGAAAAGCACATTGTTAACATCTGCGTACAGCCTTCATTTCGTCAGTCACAAGGTTATTTTTCTAAGGTATTAAAAACATTTATTCATTTGAACTTTGTATTGCCATTTTTACCGAGTGTAAAGTTCAACTTTAGTGTTGCTTCTACTTTCAGTGATTACTTGTATAAGCAAATCCACGGGAAATCCCCTTCAAGTTGAAAAAATGGTGGAAAAAAGCACACCTTTCACGATGGACTTTCGAGTTTTGTTTTGACCATTCTGAATGAATGATAATTTAACACCGTACAAAGTCTATCCCGTTGCGTATATTTTTTTAGAAACATACTGTATTACTTTTGAAATTTTTTACATTTTTATAAAAAAATGTTAGAATTAGCATTACTGTTTTGTTGACAAAAATAAGACTATAGAACAGAACACGAACAAAATTAGATTAACGTTTAAAGAAGATGCGTTAATTGAAAATGAATTGGTAGTGCTGAAAACTTTTTAACTCTTATTATTTCGATTTAAATTTTAACACTAATTTCTACTGTACAAGTTACCGTTTTAAAATAACATAATTCGCCCAACGAAGTATCAGGTTTACATACAATAAAGGACATTCTCAGCTTGAAACATTAATGTTAAAATCCAATAAGTAATATTAAACAGATTAAAAGTTTTGTTAATGTCATCAGTGGTTAAATATATTAGTCATATCTAATCAATCATCACTAATCAAACTAATAGTAATAAATTAAAATCTTACTAATGTAAATTGGTAAAAAAATTGATAAGTATTTAATAATGCTTTAATTGCACTTCCGTTAAGATTTTATATCATTTTACAAAAAAATTAAATGCTACATTTTATGTACAAAAAATCAAGACCAAGGTATGCCAAGTTACAAAGAGAGGCATATAGTACAAAGATGTTTGCTTGCTAATGTAATTAAAATTTACTGAAAGTTTACAAAATACAGTTCTAAAATGTATATGGAAACAAAAATTAAAATTCTTATTTCGTAAGTTACGCAAGTTCTTGCAGTTTCATTATTGCTTTGATATTCGTCAACACGTATTTAAAAAAAAAATTGTCTTTTAGTAATTTTGCAAGGAGGATTAAGTTTGTACAAGACTTTTGTGTCGGAAATACACTCTGAATGTCGTTAGTTTTTGGCCACGTAAACCTTTTTTCCATTCGAGTTAAGTTAGTGACCAAAATATCTTAATTTCTGCTCTCTATGTTGTGGCTTTTGTGGTTAGCATCATAATTTGTCTTCAGCTATTAGAATCTACTTATTCAGTTAAAACATCCCAAAGTCAAATAAGTGTTTAATTTTGTCGTTTAAAAAAATTTGCATTATAACAGTGTTTGTATTTAAAAATCAATGTCTTAAAAATTAAAAATTAAATTTTAGTTATTTTACTGTTAAACAGATTTTCATGAAAATGTCTAGAATGTCGATCTTAAAGATTATAAGAAATAAAATTTATTAATCTAAAAAATAGATGTTTCGTATTTTAGCAAAAAAAAGTTTTTCCAAAAACAGTGCCACTATCATGTTACCTTATTCCTATAATTGTCCTTCTTAAGTTCATAGGACGAGTCGAAGTTTCTTATATTTCTTTCAGGTATAACTAATTTGTATTAATTATAACCAATTTATTTAGCCAGTTAAATGACATAAACAAAACTTTTAAACTTTTTAATGGTAGGCCTACTTATGAGATTTGAACATCAAGATTTTAAGCTATATTTGCCCTTCATTGTATCCAAATCTGATAGTTCTTGGCCGATTTATGTTAGTTTAAAAACTGTTAGTATTATGATCGAAATAAGTGTTAAAATCAAATTTTCGGACCTAGCAATTCATTTTTTATAAACTTAGCCTCTTTAAACTTTAACTTAATTTATGTTTTATGGTATAATTTTATTTTTATCAAAATAGCAGAAACGCTAGTGCCGATTATATGTTGACAAAAATGTTAAAAGTTTCAATAATTAAAAGAAAAATAATGTGTCTGTAAAAAGTACGGAACGCGGTGGACTTTGTACGGCGTTAAATTATAATTTGGAATGGTCAAAGTTCATCGTTGAAACGTGTGCCAAAAACGTTTTCCAGTTCTTTTTTCAACTTGAGGAGTATCTCCCGTGGTTTTGCTCATACATTTTAAACACATTGTTACACACACTTAAATGATTACGAAAGTTTGTAAACATAAAATTACTGTCTTCATAATTAAAGATGTGTCCGTAATGGTAGCTCAGCAAAAACACTAAAAGGTATGCGCGCATCTCTTTGCTATAGGGTTAGATTTAGGGATGGCTGCTGAGACTTACCTGTACGATTATTTTTAAATCAGTAAAGAAGTAAGTACTGAACGCGTGGCACTGTTAGATTAAGACTTTGTAGCGGCGACTTTTAGACAAGTAGGGAGTGATCGTAAATCACGAAAAATCATTCAGTATTTGTAGGAGTCCATGCTGATTAGTCTCATCAGGGCATGCACGTTGTTGCTTTGTCACCACAGTCCCGAGCGCATCACAGACACCGATCCTGTTGGATTGTTACTGCTACTGCGAAATTCAGTGTCACAAATATAGCTACGTATAATAAACGAGATGCACGTATAACAAGTCTAGATCTTCATAGTGAGCACAAATACGCACACTCACACTCAGTGTGGATCCGTACTTGGATACGTTTTGATAACGTAAACTGAGTTCGATTTGCATGGGATTTCATAATCAATGACAATAACTGTGTTACAGTACTTAGTTTGTGTTACAGTAATTAGTTTGTGACACACGGGCACAACACAATTGTGATACATTATTATGATCTGTATAATTCCTACTTGGCTCAATTTAAAAATGATTAATTATTTTTTGTCTCACGATCTTTTCTAGACAGGAAAATGTCATATGGCGCCCCGAGATTGACGTTATTTCTACAAACTTTATCACACACACACACACACACACACACACACACACACACACACGCACACACACACACACACACGCACACACACACACACACACACACACACACACACACACACACACACACACACACACACACACACACACACACACACACACACACGCACGCACACACGCACACGCACGCACGCATATATATTTTACGTAATGCGGAAAATGTGTTACACCATTACAAACACGCTACTTGTTTCTCGGATGTTCCAGTGGAATCCGGCTGTAATGTTGTGTGCGTAGGCTACGTGATCTAAACATACGCAGGATTTTAGCGAGACTTTTCTAGACTACGCCAGCCGCGCTCACTGTGTCAAGGCCGCAATCAATTACGTTCTAGTGTAGCGCTGATGTGTAGTATCATATCATAGATGGCTATTATATTAAGCCAAGACTTGGTACAAATCCCTGAATATCATAAACCTGCTATGTGTACATACTATGGGCATACTTGAAAACCTGCATATGTAGAAAACTATGACTATTTTCATTAATGACAGCACATAACACATATAAATTATAATAACGTCATATCAACAAAAAAGGAAATATTCAATCCATCTTTTGCTTTTGATCTAAGTATTAAGTGTTAACTTGTATTCAAAGTTTATTAACGTTAGGTGCAGTCTACAATATAACTGCACATTAACCATGTCCCTTGTAGATGTTATATTTATGTCAGTTTTTCACTTATAACCTAGTTTAGAGTCTATTGATTCTCTTTAACTAATATAAAGCACTTTATTTGTACTTAGTGTCACTTCTCACTCACTATATCTAGTATGTCACTTTTACACACAGAATTTTTTTAACATTAGAATGTCAATTTCACTTTCTTTTGTTTTCTTAGTCCTTCATTAGTTATTTGGGCAGATTATTTATTATTAAACATCTCTTATATGTTATTAATACAAACATAATTAATAACTTAACACTAAACCTCTAACTATATAATAATTAATGAACATAAATTATTTTATTGACATTATACCTAACCTAAGTGGTCTAGGCTCTGTTTATTTTATACTGTCTTGTAGTCATGGTGCAAAATAGTTATATGTTAATAATTAAGCTTTATTATTCACTTCTTCTATATTCAGTCTATTTAAAATGGTTTGTTAATAGTTAGGTTTAATAGAAAGGGTTTTTTGGTGATCATTGGGCGTTAAATCATAGTTTGTTTATGGAAGGTGCAAACTGTCACGTTACATAATGCCCCCCTTCAAGAATGCTTATTTTGGTAATGACCTAAATTTTTCATTCTTGATGAAAGACCTTCATTTCCTTCTGGTTGTATGTACCTTTTATTTGATTGGAGTTAGTTAAGGACAATTCATATGTATTATTCCTGTTATCTTTGGTGACTATAAATGGTCCATGATATAATAAGAGTAGTTTCGTGGCTATCCCTTCTATGGAACTTGGTATTTGTCTATTCCTAATTAGCACCTTGTCTCCTAGATTATATTTAATTATTCAAACCTTACATTTTTCATCTCTTCTCCGAAGTAGTTCTGTTTTGTGAAGTACCCTATTGTACACTTTGGTAATTGCCATTTCATTTTCTTCATTAGATGGAAAACTGATGATTTGAGTGATCTCCCTTGGTGGTGGGCGGTTATGCATCACTTGGTACGGACTGACTCCTATTGTATCATGGTAAGCCAGGTTTAAAAACATTTCTGTGGCTTCTAAGTATTTACCCCAGTTCTTATGTTTGTCATGGCAATATGTGCGCATAATTCTTCCCACTTCTCGGAGTACTCTTTCCACTGGGTTACTGCTTGGGTGGTATACGGATGTCTTGTATGTTTTAATCCCTATAGCCTGTAACTCACTTCTCTACCTTTTGCCCTTGAACTGGTCAACCATGATCAGTGATTATGGTTTCAGGTTTTCCACTTCAGGTATATACTTGTCCATTATTACATGGATGATTTTCTTGGTAGTAGCTTTACTGATGGGGGTATAATTTTGTAAACTTGGAAAAGTGATCAAAGACCACAAATGTCCAGAAAGATTTTTTCAAGTTTACTGTTGGATGTAGTAGTAATCATAGCTCCTTCTCTTCTTTCATTATTAACCTTAACCATCTGGCAGATACCACAACTCCGCACGGTCTGTCGTATTTTCTTATTAATTCCCTTGATATACACATGCTCCTCTAATGCTTTTACGACCTTTTGTGGGCCCATATGTCTATATCTAATATGGTAATCCATGATGATTTGGGATTCAACTGTCTTGGGTTGAGTTTCCAATTACTCTCCCTGGATGTTGGACGGGTGAAGACCATGTTATGGTGGACACAATAGTATGGTATCAGAGTGGGATCGTTGTCTTCTAATCGGTTTCTTATTTTGGTTAACCTGGGATCCGTATCTTATTGTTCTTGAATTTGATTAAAAATCTTTTCTAAATCCTATCTGGCACGAATTATATGGTATACCTTCCCAACATCTTCTTGATCTGTGTCGTATGTTCCCTTTTCTATATTTACCCTAGATAAACCATCAGCGACAATATTCTGTTTCCCCGGTATGTATTCCCACTGAATGTTGTATTCCTGCAGAACCAAAATCCATCACGTCAATCTCCCATGGTTCAACTTACATTTCTTCAGGAATGGTATTGACTTGTGGTCTGATCTGATTGTCAGTGGATACCCTAAAATGTATGTTCGGAATTTTGTACAAACGAACTGAGTAGCTTCTTCTTTGTCACTGTATAGTTTAGTTCACAGTTGTTCAATACTCGGCTAGCAAAACTGATTACCAAGTGATTGCCCTTCTCATCTTCTTGATACAGTTCTGCTCCTAAACTGACATTACTGGCATCACAGTTTAAAAAGAGTCTTTTGTAAAATCCGGGTGATGTAGGATAACACTATGAAGAAATTTATCTTTAATCAGTTGGAAGTTTTCATCTTCCTGTTTACCCCATTTCCATTTATTCTTAGCGGATAATAATTGTTTGAACCTGGCAGTTAGTTCCGAATAATTGTGTTGTAATTTTCTATAATAGTTACATATGCCTAAAAATGACTGCAGTGTGCCTTAAATTTTTTGGTTTTGGGAATTTCTGTACCACTTCTACTTTCTTGTAATTGTAATTCCGGTTTCTGATAATATAAATCTTAAAAATTGCAATTCTTGTGTAATGAATTTGGATTTGTCCAGTTTGAGTGTGATGTTATTACTGGATAGTTTCTGGAGTACTAATTCTATTCTTTGGCAATGTTCGACCCAGGTCGCAGAAGTAATTAGTATGTCATCTACATACACTGTAGTGAACTCCAGTGCTTCATTACCTAAAATTTGATCCATGCATTTTACAAAAATGGCTACAGAATTTACTAGCCCAAAAGGTAATCTCTTAAATTGGTAGTTTCTCCCTTCAAATATAAAGGCCACGTATTGACGACTACCGGGGTCCATTTTATCTGCCAATAACCACAAACTGCATCCCATGTGCTCATGAATTTACACCCATGAAATTTCTTCATTATTTCTTCAATCTCTCCAGGTGATGTTCTGTCATTTATTATTATCTTGTTTATTTCCCTGGCATCCAAACATAATCTCACTTTTCCGTCTTTCTTGGGTATGGTTACTATAGGGCTAGTATATGGTGAATAACTCTTCTCTATTATGTCTTCATCAATCATCCGCTGAATTTCTTTTTTAACAGCTTCCTTCAGTGATTGGCCTATTGGGTAAGATTTTTTATTCAAGTGAACGGGGTTATAGAATTTCAATTCACATACAAAGTTTCCTTTCCTGGTGAATCCGACAACATGCTCCGATACCTATTGTAAATCCTGACCAGTTCTTGCCGCTGTTCCTTGCTTATTTCATCTCTTACATGTTTTGTCTGAAATGACAGGATCTCTTGTATCTTCTCTTCCCACAGGTCTGCTTCTACTATTACTTCTTTATTATTTAATGGTGCCTGTCTATTCTCCCTAACGTGGTATGAATGTCGTTGCTGAGGGGCACTTGTGCTTCCTATTATCTCAGCCGACCATTCACCATTCTCTGACTTCCGTGATACTTTTCCACTGCTCAGATTGATAATCGCCGTATGTCGCCGTAGCATAACCGAGTAAAACCTTGAAAGGTAGCCCATGGGCTACTAAAAAACACCATTGGAATTACTATTTCAGTACTAATAACTTCTAGTATGACCTGTTGCTTGATTGTCTTATTTTATTTCCCTGTCGCTCCTATTATCATTACATTATAATGGGCAAGGTTGGTATCTTCTCACGACTAAACTATTGGATTCTATTCAATTCCGTTTGATCAAGTAATGACACATTGGCTCCCGTATCTATCATAATTTCAGTATTTACCCTCTATAATTTGGCTTGGACATATAAAATTTCATGATTTGGTTTGGTTTCTTCCGCCGTTCTTTCTTCTAGTAGATCTGTTCCTGTTCTAGTACATTCCTGGTCTGTTCCTCATCTGTTCTAGTACATCCCTGGCCGCCAGGGTAACTATCTTCTAATTGCGGAATCCAGTCCTTTCCGCATCTCGCTGCACAACATGTTGGAATTTCAGCCTCACTACTTTTCTTTTGTCATTTACAAGGAGATACAAGGAGAGACGCTTTAGAGGGATTTAAAGGGTCCACTCTTACAACGTCATCAGCCCATGTCTACCATAGTAGTACATTAAACCAAAACTTGAGATATCACAGCTTTCGCTTTAAACAGCCTTCTCTTCGGTAGACCGAACACGAAAATTAGAATTAGTGGAGATAGCTAACACGCATAACTCTAGCAGAATAAAATGTGTGGCGACCATTAACACCAGTAGGGGAAATCTGTGTAATCTGGACCGGTGTGTAATTTGGGACTGCTTAAAAATTTCGTATGTGCAAGTTTCGTCACCATGTAGCATGTAGCATTGTAGTAGCGGGGCGTCTTTGCACCCGGTGCATGACTGCAGCATCTGGGTCGAGCCCAATGGCTGCCTGAGGATAGACGTAGTTCTGGTTCATTCGACTGGTGCCTAAAAACTGGAATGGACAACCGCTTTCTCCCCCGCCAGCTAACTGAGAAGGCGGGGGAGAAAGGTTCTAATTTTTATTTATTTTTAAATTTGAGCAATCCGCGGGAACTGCTGCATGAACGGGTTCAGGTGACAGACTACACCCGTTCCCAGTCCCGCGTGCAGACGCCGTGAGGCGTCGGTCGCTCCCCGCGAGGCGGAGAGCCTCCGTGCCAGTGATAGCGCGTAGCAGCGGCATTCAGCGCGGTCGGCATACTAGGAAGGGAGCAAGGAAACAGCTTTTCAGGTAAATTCTGGGGCATGGTCAGATAGTGAATATGCAAAATTTGATTGAAGTAGTTTACTTAAAGTTATGGCGGGTCATCGAGAATCGCCCGAGGGCGTTTGACCCGGACAGGGGGAGGTGGTTGGGTGGTGCTGATGGTCCTGAGGTAAGGCAAGGAAGAGGTCTCAGCTGCGGCAAAGAGAGTCGCAGCTAATGACCAGACAAAGCCAGAGACAGTAGGAACTCGTAGACCTCCTCGAATTACACTGTTTCTAACAAACCAAGGAGATCCCGACAAGGAACGGAGGGTTCTGGATTGGAAACTTTCCAGCCTACGCCTGTTGGTGGCGGAGACAAGTGACCACCAGACAGGTGCCGCACAGGTCAATACAGACCGGAGAAACAACAGATAGAGGGTAATTTTCGTGCGCAGCGCCAGGGGGCTGCGGCACGCGAGGTATGGGTAAAGTTTCGTCACCACTTGGCTGAGTGTAGGTGGGGTGCGTGGCTGAGGGTAACTTTCTCTTTTCAAGTTGTTTCGCTGTGGGAATCAAGGTTGAGGGGGGGAGAAGAAACGAAGTTTATTGCTCACGTTCCTTAAAAAGAGTGCTATTGTGACACAGAGCGGTGTCAATGAACAGTTGGAACTAACAGAGTAGGCCTAAGTGTGTAAACGTACGTAGTTGGAGCTTTTATACATTATTGTCTCTTATTAAATATGATTCCTGTTAAATCATTTCACTCTTAGAACATTATTTAACAGTGAAAATTTATACAACTTTTTAAAAAAATTATTTGGTAAGTTGTAGTAATAGTTAATTACTAAGTTAGCAAAAATATTATTCACTTATGTCTGAGTTTGTTTTTCAAAATAATTATTCCAAGCCAGTTATTAATCTTGTGGATCAATTGTTACATCGATTCTATCTCCTAACATCCCCTGTATTTATGATCTGTATATGATCTCCCTAACTTTCGCGCGTGTGTATGTGTGTAGAACAGAGAACTGCGGAATCAATTAACGCAGTCATACGACAGGCACAAAGCGTGCCCGTCACTGAAGTCAGAGTTAAACGTTTTCAACAATTTGTAACTCAAAGTTCAGACAAACAGACGATTCGCTCTCAGCGGTTACAGTAACTTTGAGTTGATAAATGCGTGACTTAATGAAGTAGAGAACAACGCTTTCACAAGTGGTAACAACAACTTGCCTTCTTCACTCGTGAAGGCAAAAACAACTACGACTGTTTTCCATAAACTACAACAGAATGGCCGATGGAAACATATTATTAATTTAGTAGAAATTTTAAAAACGGTATTGCTGATGGGATATAAATTAACGAAATAATAAAAATTTTACTACATAGGTATACAGTAAAAAATAATTAGGAAGTTTTCAGAAAATATAATAACACAACACGTACGGAAAAAAACGGTGAAATACTTGTATTGGTACAGTATTCATCAATACAACTACCGATACTATTGTGGTAACATCATTTAACTCCGTGAGCTTTGTGTTACGTGATTTAAGTCTGATTTTATTACTGCTTACACTTTCGTTGGTCACGTACGTATTGTACAACCCCCCTCTCACACACTCTCTCTCTCTCTCTCTCTCTCTCTCTCTCTCTCTCTCTCTCTTTTAAATTAAATAAGTAAAGCCACAAACAGTGTGTTTTAAAGCAAAGATGTGTTTATATGGAGTTATTGAGGACTTCGTGCGCATCCCGTTGCTACCAGAATACCAAGAAATTAATTTGGTCTCATGTTATTTTCCGGATAAGATAAAATATCGACACACGGTGCGCCGAGACTTTCGTTGTTTGTGTAATATCTGCTGTACGAATCTTCTACTCTTTCAATCTGAAACTTCTTCATTCCTTGTAGGCCGCGTTATGTTGTTAATATTAATATAATTTTTAATATGTGTTTACTTTAATCTTAAGAGTGCTGTAAAATATAAAAGTGTGTAATAAAGTACTCATTGTTTTTGGTGAATTTGCATTTTTAAAGTGTTCTGTATTATGAGATAAAAGTTTCACAGTGGTGGAAATATCGTACTTATCTGCGACTGGAGACTGGTGGTACTTATTTCCTTTTTTTACTGGAGAACATCTAAAATATCTTTTATTGGGTGAGAAAAATAGGACCTGCCAAAGTGATATATCCGCATTCAAAAATGAATGCTGTCAGTACGTCCCGATGCTACAGGCCAATACTTCCGTCATTGCACTAAGTGATATGGTATTTCATTTTTATGATTGTTCTTAAATTATCTTGTTGTTCAGTACCTTCTTGTTTGTGTAAGTGACATTCCAATATAGAGTTTTTCATGACATACATTTAAAGCTACTAAATTAAATATATCTAAGGATAGGAAAATATATTAAAATTTATATTTTCTAGCAAATAAAAATTATTTGTATTGTACTTTTTTAGAACGTTAAATTGCATTTATTTGTTAACATTTGTATATGTGAATGTAATTAAATACCGATATATGAATCTAAGTATTTTCAAGGTAACTTGAACTCATTTACTGGGAAGTAAGATAGCAAATGGCTCAACATTTTTAAGACGAAGAGAATTAGAACTAATGAAGTATAACCAATGTAATTCGTATAATAGGCCTACAATTTTATAAAGAACTCAAATAGATACCTTCATTGAAATTTCTTAGCTTGTGTAACCATTCTTTCCGCAATATAATTGTGTCACATCGTCACTACTTTATTCTTAAATTAACACGATTGCAGCTAATTTAGGAACTTATTCATTTTACAGAAAAATGAATGTGTTATGAATATTAGAAAATAAAGGTTAATTATAGGAATTTTGCGGACCAGCGCCATACGATGAGCCAGCAAAAAATTAGTGAAGAATGGCGAAAAGCCGTGAAGAATATTACTAAGAGCGATAAGAAAAAGAAGCGCAGGAGGAGGAAGAGCTGTGCTATCTACATGTATAAAGTGTTGAAACAGGTCCGTCCGTACACTACGGTTTCATCGAAAGCTGTGATAGCTTTGTCAACGACATATTCCAGAGAATAGCTACCGAGACTTCGCGGTTGACCCACTATAATGAAGAGTCAACCATCACTAGTCTAGAGATCAAGAGTACCGTTCGATTTCTATTGTCCGGTGAACTCGCTAAACACAGTCAGCGATGGTACAACACCTAGTCACAAGTTCAAAGTAATCGTACTAGGTGTTTAGGGGATTCCTCTGGTGATTGGGTATCGGAAGACGTGCAATATAAATCAATTTAAAATTAAAGAACAGTTATAGATCAAAGTTTATTTTGAAGATATTTAACACCAGTGAACGCATGAGCGGAAAAGAATCAACTGAATTCATGGCACTGTGTAATTAAAAAACGTTTTTTAATTGGTTAATTTAAAATCCTAAGCGCAAGGAGGAAAACTCCTTACATCAGATCGATAAAATCTAAAAAGCTAATATCTATTCGTGAAATGTTGCAGATCCATATGCAACATTAAACAAGGACAAAGCAAATAAAAGATATTAGAGGAAAGAAGCTAAGACTGGAAGTAGAATAATACATTTGTGTACCCTAAAATTTTTCTAAGGTAAAAAATCGACATTGTTTCTTATTAATTGTATTGCTGTAGAGGGAAGTTGTACAGCAGTAGGTCATTAAAGCTAAGTTGTACAAAACTACTGCTTTTTAAATTAAATTTCTGATAGTGTAAACTCGTTTTGTTTGGTCACGTGTTCAACAGAACACATTGTCTCCAACACTTCGCGACTTGAGCAGTGCAGGGCGTGCCAGAAACGTGACAAAAATAATACACTGTATGTGCAAGATCCCACGAAACTCGCTGCCGAGTGTAAGTTGTGCGTCGAGAAATCAGAGTACACACAGTAACACTGAATTAGCTCATTTCATACCCTGCTATGGTGCTCAATGTACTCGTTCTAATAATTTTAAGTGAATACTTAGTTTATGAAGCTCTGTGTTCTTGGTATATTCAATTTTAAAGGACAGAGACTTAATACTACGCTAAATGTTTTTATACTACAGATGAAACAGCGTTTCGTAACAACATAATTGGCCTATTTATGAAACTTATTGTGTAAGTTATTTATTTGGCGTAACATTAAGCAATCGAAAGAGTCTAAAAAATGTTATGGCTTAAACAATGTTTATTAGTTGTGGGAAAAGATGGTAATAATTTTTAACATTTCTTAAGTATATTTTTATACTTTTATAATAATAAGTTAAGTAAATGCTACTAATTTAATTCATTTTTGACACCTGAAAATTGAAATTGTCTGAAATATTGCGATTTAGGGTATTAAACGGGTATTATATGAGATGTGTTTCCTACATTAGTTGTAGTTATAAAAAGGAATTATTAGTTTTACACTATTACAATTTTATTAACTTTTTTACAGAAAAAATCAACTAAAATAATATAAAAATAAATTTGATCTTCGTTTTCTTTATTTTCATCTAGAATATCAGAAGCTTCTAAATCGTCTTAAAAAAGTCATATTCAATGGGTACGAGTTCAGTATCTTCGGCCGGTACATTTTCTTGCAAATTGCTAATCATTTAATGTCCTTTAATACAGCCTTACATTATGTACTTCATGTACTGTAAAGTTTTAGTTGTGTATAATTTTTTTTTTTTAATGAACACAATATTAATTTTGTATGCTTCCAAAGTACTTTAATTTTTATAAGTCTAAAAATAATAATTTTGTTTAGGCCGATTCCATCATTCTTGTTTTAATTTGTTACCGAACCATAGCTGGACTTGATAATGTGTTCAAAGAAAGTGCTGTGAAAGTAATCTTAGAAGTAAGAAAACTAGCAGCTAGGACCTCAAACGACTACAGTGTGGCTGTCATTCATGCTTTTATAAAGCATACCTTACACGCGCGCACACACACACACACACACACGCGCGCGCGCTATGTTTACGCATATTCAAATATGTATGTGGTACAAATGAGTTCACATATATATTTACAAGGAATAAATGTTTTGTTTTCAGAATTATGAGTGAAAATTTATGATACTGTATCAAATCAACACCTTTCAAAGCTATTTGACAAACCAGGTATTATGAGTTTCCTTAGCCAAATATTAATAACACAGTCTGCTAATTTATGTATTGTGTACAATTGTTTAATTATATTTCTTAAACACTGAATTACGTTAGCACTCACAAAGAGAATTATAAAATTTGTAGCTATTATATGTAAATCTTCCTTGGATTTATGAAGTTCATTATGCGTACGGTTAAAAATTAAGATCTCGTTGAACCAAAACTGCATCAACAAAACAACAGGTATCATGTAGACATGTACAAGAATGAAACCCATACGAGTAACAAGCGTAAATGTATACCGTACGCCTTTGTGTTTCACTGGTATTGTGTATTGTGAGTGTGCGAGTGTGGTTGTAGGTAAATGTTGGGCCCGGGAATCATGCGGGCACTGACCGTTGTTTGGTATAGTAGTGACCACTACAGCTGCCCTTTCTACTGACTTAAAGCTACCGCTGTATTTTTGAACAAACGTACACACAGGAAAGGTGAACGCACGTTTAAGCTTTGGTATAATCGAGTTATTGCAATTTGCCGTGAAAGGATGCTAATGAAACGTTTGGTATACCTGCTCTGATGACGGACAGGAATTTTACCATTGCGCACCTACTAATTTACGATTCCGTTGAAATTAATTGAGGGCCAACTGGATGTCAAGAAACAGTTTCGAAAATCATAAGTAAAGACAATACATGTATTAAGATTATTTTAATGACGTGACTTAATATGTTGTTCAAAATAGTTACAATGTTTGATGTACAACTGACGCGGTCCAAACTTAACATTCGGAAGACCTGTAGCACCTCTTATATGTCCCAATCATATTGCCCAAAAACTAACTTCAAAATCACGTGCCTGTGTAGCTTGTAACACTAATCGATACAATTAGTAGATTGTCTATACTAACCGACTAACCTGTACTAACACTAATCGACACTTGGGTAGACAATTAGCCGGTTGTTCAACTTAGAATTAATCAGTCAATTTATCAACGGCAACTTATCACAATCGGCTACCATGAAACGGCGTTGTCGTCGTTCTGGTATCAGTGTATGTCTATATATAAGTGACAATCAGACGCATGTCAACAACGCAACTACACGGGTAGAAGTGTAACATTGTTCAGCTACTGAGAACGGGTCATTTGTTCACCAATTACAACCGTTCAACTGCGAGACTTACATAACGTATATTGCGCTAGACCAGAAATAAGGGGCGGGAGGCAAACAATTGGAAGGGGTCAAATTGTGAATACAATGACAAAAATCCATTTGGGATATCAAATTAAAGGGAATGTTAATCACAATCTGAATAGAGTTTAGCTTTGAAATTTCTAAAATTTTGGAAGGCCAGGGACCACAAATTAAGTCACAATTTAGATAATATCGCAAGAATCTATGTGGGATAATCACATTAATAGAAAATTTAACCGAAAGCTAAATTTACTGTTCGGTTTTGAAAACTTCAAACTTTTACGACGCAAGGCCCAAAAAAACAGATAAAATCGCAAAAATTTATGTAGAAAAAAATTGTAAAAAATTTTAACTACAATTTAAATGTTGTGTACATTTCTGGTAATGTCATCACTATAGAACGCAAGGGACCAACATTAAAAAAAAATTATAAATATCAAAGGGTGTTAAACTAAAGGACTCGGGACTAAATTGTGTTTTAATGTATGAATATTTTATTTGGATATTAAATTATTTAGATTTTTAAAATGTTCATTATTTATTTTATTTATTACTATTTATATTACTTATTTTATTTAGATTTATCTCTTAATATATTAGTATTACTGATGTATATGTCTTAGCGTATGTGATGATTGAAAAACTGTGTCTTAAAGAGAAGAAATTACAAGCCACCGACCTCTGGGTAGCGGAGGAGAAGAAGATATGTTTCAGTATTCTCTGCGTTTTTGCGTAGTTTAATATAGAATGTAGCGTTTACTATGTTTTTCCTTTACTTTCTGGAGATAACGGGCCAAAAATAGAAATTAAAATGTTACGAAAATTGTAAAAGTCTGTATAGGAGATCACGTTATGAGGAATTTTATTTATAATAAGAACTCGGTATCTTTAATAATTTGTCACTGTCTTTGCAAAGTTTTGATCATCTTCAGAAACTTTTTAAATTATGTTAATGAAAAAATGTATATCGTATATTGTTATTAGACACGCACGCACGCACGCACGCACGCACGCACGCACGCACACACACACACACACACACACACACACACACACACACACACACACACACACACACACACACACACACACACACACACACACAAAGCAAAAATATTCCTATAGATATATAGCCTATGGAAACATATATAAATTTAAAATGTAGGATTAAATTATCTCTTATTTAATTATTAGTGTTATAAATTGAATAAAACCAATGCAGTAATTTAGAATTTTTTTCGTTTATTGTATGCTGTCTGCTTAAAAATTATTGTTTTACTAAAAAAATAGTAAAGTTTTCGCGGTGTTCATAATTTGCTTGATAATTAAAACATTATGTAATATTGAATTTTATCTAATGATAAACTAATTTCTTTCCAATTGTGAGCGAGTTCTGCAACTCAGGGGACTATTAGTGCAGTCTGAGAACACATTAAATAATGAGCATATTCTCAGTTAAATTAAACCGATTAATGTGAAAAGATGATCAGTATCCATTTTGCATATAGTGACCAACAACAATAGTTAAATCCTCTTTACAAACTCTTATTTTCCAGCGGGTTCTTGTATTTGATGTGTCGGGTATTTGACCTCTGGACAACTGGCACTCTAATGTATTATTTATACGATAATAGTATCGAAAATAAAAAAAACATCATTATTATCACCGTTGTCATCGTAATCAGCAGGGATAACATTGCAGTATAGTTCAGAAACAATCGATACGACACAAGTAGCCACACTGTAACGGATGGCGTTTGTAACAGTCAGTCAGTCAGGGAAGAATCAGCTGTAACAAAATGTATTGTGCATAAATGCATAAATATTGTTTAACATAAAGCAATGCATGAAATGTAGCGGAAGCCATAGCTACTACTATGTACTATACTATGTACTGTATTGTATGCATAGGATGTCGTGTGGCCGTGGCATCTGAAGCAGCCGCGGTTCCACTACACGACTATTCGGCTACTAGGTCACTTGAGCTAAATGCGGACTTGGCAGTGTTGCAGCGTGCAATGTGACTGTGGAATTTCATTTGATAATTCCGTGCATCGACCGATGTGGTGTAACCAGCGTTACATGTAATTTCCAAAATCAATAAAATTACTAATTGTGAATTAAAAATACTTTACTAGTCCGCACGCGCCCCTCCCCACACACACTGAATTAGGAGAGTCGTAACACGTCTATCATGTGTAACGCTAACTGCGTAAGAGAATCGAGTAATGTAATCATGACCTGACCGTATCCTTTCCTTATTAAAAAGGCTAACGAAAGTGACTCTTACTGTATCAGAGCTATAGTGCGTGCACAAATATTACATACAGCAGTCCACTAATATTGAAAAAGACCATTTTATAATTGAGTACACGACGTTATTGTCCAAGCCGGCCTAAGTCAGGCACATAGAAAAAGGAACTGCTAATGTTTTTCAGAAGAACACGACTACGCACCATCGTCTGTGTCTCCAAAGTTTTACACTTGAGTGCAACACAATACGCGCCGACTTTTCTTTTAAGTCCTTATTGTTCATTTGATGCCTGATCACCGTGTTCTCTGTTGGTTTAGTCAAGAAATATTTATATAACCTACGAAGAGAAACAATAAAGGCATCGTTAAAGTAGCATTGAAAAGATACAAATAACAACATTGACTAGGCATTGTATCTCGCATTAGAAAGCATAATATTAAGGTATAAGAACACGATGTTATGTCGCCTTCTAGGCAGCGATCGATATAAAAACACTCGTATCACTGTCGAAACCTTGCTTATTTATCGTTATCACAAATAGTATTTCACAGATAAATATATGACACAGAAAATATAATTTCCGATTCACAACTTTGATATCGAATTATTGACACAACCGTAATTTATACAAACAATTATAACATACAAATATAATATTGATACACAAATGTGGTATCAAATGCACTAATTCTATAACTTAACTCATTGAACTCAGAATCGAGACTGTTTCTTGACTCCGTCTACTAATGTTTACGTAATAGATTGGTAATGCCGTCATTCACCAGCATTTTTTAGTTACTATATAAGCCAAGAAAACTCTAGGCGTTTATTTTGTAATCTCGTAGAAGAAACTATGTTTACCTATTAATGTAAAGTATATTTATACAGAGCGTTCAGGTGTCTATGAATATACATACGTAATACGTAAATTGTGGATAATGTAAATACACTAGAGTACGTACTTAATTTACGTGAGTAAGATAATCTACGTACTATTCTAAATAGCGTTACGATATTACAGAACAATCTACGTGTTTCTCGAATGTTCCAGTGGAATCCGGGTGTAATGTGTGCGTGCGTACGTGATTCTCAACGCGTTAGCTAGACTGTGGCAGAAGTCCCGCGGCCGCGCGCAATGTGTGCAAGGCCGCAACCAATTACATTCGGGTGTTTTCTAATAGCGTTGTTAATGCGTAGTATGGATGTTTCTGGATTTTCGGCGGGGAATAAATACAAGTACTCGGCGAAGCTCAGTTTCAGTTTGAGTCGCGATTTATTGGAGTGCGGTTCGTAATATTGTGGCGAAGTGTTATGTGTTTTATAATTGTGCGTGACAATTGTAATACAATTGTGTTTTATATTAGTAGACATTTTTATTGGGTGTGAACAATTTTTATTTGATTTGTTGTAAGAGACTATCTTGTTGATTACAAACTGTTTATTGTGATAATTATAGCTGGTGATTAGTGACGTAATTTATGTTTTGTATTTTGTTTTCCACTGTACCATACGACGATCAGTTAGACCGTCGTAACAAGAGTTCTAATAATGCCAGTCACAATATTACTTCATATCTTTTTAATATTACTTTGAATGTGGGTTGGGGGTTTCCTAGTATACAACAGATATTATTATCCCTCCTTCTTCTTCTTCCTCCTCCTATTATTATTATTGTTATTTTACTATTTTATTTTTGCAATTATTATTGAAATATAGACAAAATATAGTGAAATATAGCTGACAAAACGTTCTCAATGAATCTCCACTGTCAGTTACACAGAGGCTTGTACAAAATTCAGTATGAACAAAAGTCACTGTATCGTTCGAACGTTTTCATATCGCCTACATCTGGGTATGTGAACGCTAAACGGCGGGTACTTGGACACGTATTGTACGGGGATTTGGAATAAGTTTGTGGGTTAAATTACATCCATGGCGACTCGTTTTAATAAACGGCACTGGTATTCTGAATTCATTCGTTCGCAATGGTATCTGTATAGTTCAGATTAGAGAAATTAAAGGCAGTTAAGGAAACTGTTAACGACTGTTCAGTTTAGCTACCACTTTCACCCGCCTACCAATGACTGCTTCCGTATTCAACATTCCAAAGTTGTGTGAGGAAAATTGCTTCTTACAACAGTGGAAATGAACGCCAGAAAACCTGGTACTCACAACTTGTTTACATTTTCGATAAACAAAACATACGTATACAACAGGCGTACGTAACCAGAACTCCAGGCATAGTTACGAAATTTTCCACTACTTATTGGTATTACAGATAATGAATTCGATCTAATTATAATACTCCGCATACAGTACAATAACAATCAATACTTTAAACCAAATACCGATAAGGATGATTTGCAAAGAGCTATGTTTCAATTACAAGAAGTGGCAAGTGAGTACTCACTGACAATTTCAATGAGAAAGTCCAAAACCATGGCCTTTAAAGGAAAATATCTAGCTAGGACTAAGATAGTACTCAACAGCACTTTAGAACAAATCTGCCGTCTAAAATATCTAGGCTTTGCAGTAAGCTGTGAATCTGAATATGATATCTGAATATGTGTATCTGATAAATAAATCTAGGAATATTTGTGGTACGATTCATAGAAATCTTAGAAATAAAACAAGACACAGCACTAGGAAAAAATTTTATAAGACAATTGCTATACCCACGTTGATTTATGCAAGTGAGGCGAGCGTCATGACAAAAAAGGAAAGCGGCAATGCAGAGTGCTGAAATGCAGTTTGTTCGAAATACTTTAAATTATACATTGCAAGAAAGAATAAGAAATAAAGATATCAGAGCAGAACTCGAAGTAAAGGACATAAATGAAATTACTTTAATTTTTCAGAAGACAATGGTGGGATTATCTGGAAAGGATGACAGAGGATCGATTGTCGAAAGCGACACTGAACTATAAAGCTGTTGTAGAAGAAACTTGGGTGATCCGAGGGTAAGATGGCTGCCGTAACAGGTAGAAGAAGAATAAGAAGAAGAAGAAGTAGAAGGAGGAGGAGGAGGAGGAGGAGGAGTAGAAGAAGAAGAAGAAGAAGAAGAAGAAGAAGAAGAAGAAGAAGAAGAAGAAGAAGAAGAAGAAGAAGAACTAAATACCGATATCCAATAAAGCGCACTCAATCGCAACATTCAACTTGTCACGAGGGTGTGGTTTTACTGGGTATGTAGCGGACAGGAGACTAGCGCGGCTCAATAAGGGTTGCAAGACAGGTGTCAAGTTGGCGGTAAAGTAATTGCTTACCGTAACGACGGCGGGCGCAGAATGATCGAGAACCTACTACGCAGTACGAGAGGGTTGCGTCATCCTTAAGCTTACGTAATACTTCTGAAGTGTCGTGTAACCATGCGTGTTCCTATCGCCTCAACCCATGGATGTTTATATACTAACTGGATGCCCGACTGCCAACCCTATATGCTTGCGAGAGCTGAAGCAAGTGTGACGTCACGCCGCCATCTTTAACCCGGGCAAGAGATCTCGAGCCCACAGTTCTACCTATACAACTGGTACATAATTGTGCCATTAATTACGCGACAATTAATTATTTTTTTGATGATAAATACATGCTACGGTACGTCCTGAATAATACGATTTTTTGTCAAACCCATCAGCCCGAATGGTAATTTTCACTTACCTGTTAAATCTTTTTCTTTTTCCACTCGTAATCAAAGAATTTATTAGCCGACACCGTGGGATCATAGTGTTATGGGAACGTAAAATGAAATTTAAAAACAAAAGTTTCTCAACGAAGAATTAGAAATAAAAGGCTGTATTTCTAACTTTCATTATTATTAGGGCTATTTATCTGTATGAAAAGGTACCGGTACTCACCAGGAACTCGCGAGTTCAAATCCGGGGGAGGTAGATCGATGTAAAAGTTTGGAAAATTCTATAGAGATAAATGAAATTATAAATCTTGATAAACTTGGGCTTAAAAATATGCCAGCACTGCATACCACCAGAAAAAGCCATTATTAACTGATGTTGTTGTTATTATTATTATATTATTATTATCATCAATCTATATAAAATAAGCTACTTTCTTCCTTTCAAAAATGATATTCAAAATAAAACAAGAAAAACACACAGAATCTAACCCAGTATGCTGGTATCCTTACTTTGTTCTCAGAAATGTGGCCAACCCAGTAAAATGGTTATTAATAGTTTTACAGGTTTTTGATTATTCATTCACAGCTGGTGTTTTTTGATAATGGCTTTTAGAAGACAGTACATAATGATAATAAACAGAATGAATGGGTAAACTTATTAACAATGAATGTAAGTGTTAGCCATAGATTACCATAAACTTAGGCATTAGGTTTTGCTGGCCAATATCGTGATTTGTAAGAAATTAAAAATTCCACTACTGAATAAAATTAATTAGAACTCTGTGATTTTCAAAATTCGTCAAAAATCAATGGAAACTCGATTATAACTAAACTTATTTAATTACATATTTGGTTGTATTCTGTGACTAAATAAATCTTGTTTGCATTATAAGCCATTTCACTCGACTTTGATTTCATGCGTTTGCTAAACATTTTGCGTCTGGGAGAAATGGGACTATACCTTCTGTTTGCGTACACCTTGTTGTTATATGCAGTGAGATGTAATAATTTTATACTGTAACGCAGAAGCAATTAGACGACTGTTTAGCTAGATCTGACTGTAGAC
The DNA here is from genome assembly GCA_034769895.1 of Magicicada septendecula. Classification (NCBI taxonomy): domain Eukaryota; kingdom Metazoa; phylum Arthropoda; class Insecta; order Hemiptera; family Cicadidae; genus Magicicada; species Magicicada septendecula. The sequence continues at coordinate 465,562,455 of CM068369.1, forward strand.
ATTGTTCGGTTATTTATTCATATAATTAATTACGTGTCAGATTATGCTGAAAGACTTTTAGTTTCTATGTTGGAAGATATGTTGTTTGTATGTTAGTTTCTTATTTTGTATTCTTTTCGAAGTCATAAGTCAAGCAAGCATTAAATCAATTTATACTCCAAAAGGTCCGCACAAATCAACCTAACTCCACGTCTGTTTACCTTTTTTTCCCGCTTTAAATATGGCTGCCGTGATCTGATTTGCTTCACTAGAGAGCGCCCTGTCGGGCATCCAGTTATATTAACATCCATGCCTCAACCTAACATGATAATATGTAAATATGATAATTTAACATTCATATATAATGTATAAAAACATTTTATTTAAATACACAAATATGTATGTGTTAATTTATCAAAACTATTAAAATACCCGTATAAGCTTATTATTCACACAAATTCCCAGTGTGACATGTAATCGACCGCAGAGTGTAACAACAGTTTGGTTCTTTGCTGATCTACCATTAAACCTCGTTATGATACGATTATTTATGCAACAGTTAATGTTGTAACTACTAGAAAATGACACGTAAAATCTGTTGTAAATCAGTTACAATGCAATAGTGTGTAAAACTGTCACTGTATGTTAGAGCTACTGTCACCGTAGCTCTAATTCATAATTAAATTTTTCTGTACGGCGGTAAGCTTTCAATAAATACTAAGGGACTACAGAAACGTGAAAGTAGTTTTGTTCTATCAACTTTAAATATGCACGCCAGACATAGTGATCACGACAAACGCTCACACTAGACTGTCTTATTTATATGCAAATCAGAAATGCCAACTTCTCACTTGTAAGAACTGGAACTAGATTTTGTTTAACAGACAAACGGTAAAACAAGGAATAAAAGTTAATACAATTATTTATGCAGTCGGGTTTTATATTCAGCAACACAGTTTTTTATTTAAAGATGTACGTACATATTAAATACTCTTTTCATTGAGTTTCTATGCCATCACGTACAGATATCTTACTCAATATTAACTGGTTTTTAAAACATTCTGTAAATAAATCCTTAATTTCGTAGTGACCGTCAATCAATGAATTTTCCCGATCAATGGTTTGCGAGAGTCGGTCAGAAAAGTATAACACAAATTTAAAATTGTTTGTGTCGTCGTTTCGACAATATTTATTGTCATCATCAGGACAATTGTTGCTGAGTTGTTACGGCGCCAAACACACAATTGTTTAAACCACAGCGATACGTCCTCGTAAACCCTTCATTGGTAAAATTCCTTCTTTAAAGACTCTTGCATTTATCTCATAAGAATAGGAAGCTGAAACTCACACAGAAACCAACTTACTGCCATTCAAAAACCCCGTCTTCTTGGATCCAGCATGCAACTTAACTATCTTTCCTTCCTTTCCAGTAGGCATCTTTAAGCCGCACCCCATTGTAAAATACGAGAATCCCACATGAAACTGGGAGAATGCTTTTGAGAAAGCCGACTTTCTTCCAAATAAGAAATTGGTTTCTTATCATTCTCGTTTTTAATTCTGTACATTTTATGTAAAAACGCCAGATGGAGCTATTTGATGGAGCTATGTTAGATCTTTCAAGCAAATATAATTCCCCATCATGCATTTAAAAAAATCCTACATTTTTCAAATTTAACACCACAACAAAAAACCATGTTCTGTCGAATTTATACCACTGTTGGATATTCGACCTCATCATAAAATTTCAAGTCAGACAACTGCGTAACTTTTGATTTCTTCTATTTTTTTTTTTATTTGTAAGAGGGAATGGAAATATTTACCTATTTTTTGCTTCAGCATATGTCTTTTGTACCGCTGTTCCACCGTGACCACCAGCTTCACCCGTTAGTTTTTGGTACTTATTTAGATCTTTATTTATTATAAACACACCAGAGACAACTAGTGTTGCTTGCCACCTTAATTTTTTTTACAAAACTGTAAACGTTATAAATTATTCCCTTACTCTGTTTCCGAATGTCAAGGTTTTTTTTATTACAGGGATTGTGGGTCCATGATGACTTATGCCTCGCTCGTAACACTTACTATAATCTACACATTAATGACACAAATAAATTCATTAACTACACAAAAAAATAAATACAGCAGAGACGATAAGCGTAGGCCTACATAAAAGTACGAGGGTTATCCAGAAAGTTAGTTCCGATAAGGTATTAAAGGAAACATTTTTATTGCTATTTGAAGTACATATCTCAAACTACTTTTCTATATAGTTTTGTCACTTTTTAAACACTTTTTATAGCGAAGCACTAGGCGTTGTATACCTTGTTGTTTCCAATGGCTCAATTTGGCTCACGCCATTCTTGACCTAGCTTCCTAATAAAGGCCAGGTACGTCTTTTCTATGCGTTGTATACCTTTGTTGTATAATTTTCCGCCCGTGATTTTAACCATGTATTACCCAGCTTGTTTGACATTGTTGGCCACCAAGGATGATTTCTCATGCTAGAAAAGATGATATTCGCTTGGCAAGAGGTCTGGGTTGTAAGACGGATGATCAAATTGTTGCCAGCCAAACTTTGTGAGATGTTGCGTTGCAGCGGCAGTGAGTGTGCAGTGCCACGATTCATTGCAATGCCCCAGGTAAGCATCCTACATCGCTTACTCTGATTGAACTAAGCAAAAAAAGTCGAATCCATCTTTGTGCCATTGAATCGCTCACTGCCTCTTCTCCATAAATACCGAAAATCTAACGGTGAATTATAATTGTTTAAATGCCTTTTCGCATTCAAGAACCGAGTCACATTCCTACTTTCACACGGTGCGGGCGTCTCGAATTCCTTCGACATTATAAACACGTCTAACGAAGCTTACTCAGTGCAGAGTTTTTTACAAATGGTGTTGTTGGCTTGTCAACGAATCAACAAACTGGCCGCGCATGCCCAATAGCGTGACGGCATCGATACCGCCGCGGCTATATTTAAAAACGGAACTTAATTTCTGGATAAACCACATATAATAAATTAATAACGGTTAGAGTACATTTAAGTTATTAAAAAGTGCACTACAAGCGACAAAAGAACTAATTTGTTGACACAAATCAACAGGCTTGTGCTAGAAAAATCTGAGATGAAACAATGGCGGCGCTATGTTGCAGTTTATCTAAAGTTGTGTAACTTAAGGCTCAGTAACGTTTGGCAACGCAGTACACTTGAGTCACACTTCGTCAGTTTAGCATAGATATAATTTCTACTGTAGTAGATATGTCCAGTTACATTAGTTTTGTAGTATAATGTTAGGTCAGGGCTACCTGTGTCGACACTTTACAGTTTACAAATGTTTCAAGCAAAAATTTTTGCTGAACTAAAAAATGTAAAGCATTAAACTTTTCTTTGCGCTTACATCATAAAAATACTTGAAACATACCAAAACATGGGACACTAGGAAATCAATATGTAGAATTAATAGGGAGTTATTGACGTGAATTTTAAGATTCTCTATTGTCTCAAGGATACTAAAATAACATAAGCCTAGTCAGAAATACTGAATCTAGTATTAAGTTTTGTGGGGCATTATTCTTTGTTTGTTAAAGTTTTAGTCTTTGTTTTACTTCCATATTCCTTAAGGAATGGAAGTATGGTGATGGCAAAAAAAATCGTGTTCGAGATTATTACAGATTCTGATTCTACTACACTCAAAACATGAAAAAAAGTCGTTTTCCGAAAAGTGTCTGTCTGTCTGTCTGTCTGTCTGTCTGTCTGTCTGTCTGTCTATCTGTCTGTAGATTTTTTGTCTATGGCAAACGATAACAGCCGCAAATTCAAACAGAATCAAATAATTTTTTGCATACAGTCCTGATTTGTAGAGTACTCGCGACCTATTGTTTTTGGTGAAGATCGGTTAAGGGAAAGGGGTAGTTTACCAGCAACGGTTTTTTTTAATCAAGGGTAACTTTGTTTGTTTGGCAAACGATAACAGCCGCCAATTCAAACAGAATCAAATAATGTTTCGTATACAGCCCTAAATTGTAGAGTTCTCAAGATCTGTCGATTTTGGTACAGATCGGTTAAGGGAAAGGGGTAGTTTACCAGCAACGTTTTATGTTTTAACAAGGGTATTTCCTATGGCAAACGATAAAAGCCGCAAATGTAAACAGAATCAAACAATGTTTTGCATACAGCCCTGATTTGTAGAGTACCCAAGAGCTATTGTTTTTGGTGAAGATCGGTTAAGGGAAAGGGGTAGTTTACCGGCAACGTTTTATGTTTTAAAAGGGTATTTTCTATGGCAACCGATAAGAGACGCAAATTCAAACAGAAACAAATAATGTTTTGCATACAGCCCTGATTTGTAGAGTACCCAAGACCTATTGTTTTTGGTGAAGATCGGTTAAGGGAAAGGGGTAGTTTACCTGCAACGTTTTATGTTTACTTCCATGTTCCTTAAGGAATGGAAGTATGGTGATGGCAAAAAAAATCGTGTTCGAGATTATTGCAGATTCTGATTCTACTACACTCAAAACATGAAAAAAAGTCGTTTTCCGAAAAGTGTCTGTGTGTGTGTCTGTCTGTCTGTCTATCTGTGTGTGTGTCTGTCTGTCTATCTGTAGATTTTTTTATGGCAAACGATAACTGCCGCAAATTCAAACAGAATCAAATAATTTTTTGCATACAGCCCTGATTTGCTGATTACTCGCGACCTATTGTTTTTGGTGAAGATCGGTTGAGGGAAAGGGGTAGTTTACCTGCAACGGTTTTTTTTTTAGCAAAGGTAATTTTGTTTGTTTGGCAAACGATAACAGCCGCAAATTCAAACAGAATCAAATGATGTTTCGCATACAGCCCTGAATTGTAGAGTTCTCAAGACCTATTGTTTTTGGTGACGATCGGTTAAGGGAAAGGGGTAGTTTACCTGTAACGTTTTATGTTTTAACAAGGGTATTTCCTATGGCAAACGATAACAGCCGCAAATTCAAACAGAATCAAAAGATTATTTCCATACAGCCCTAAATTGTAGAGTTCTCAAGACCTGTTGTTTTTGGTGAAGATCGGTTAAGGGAAAGGGGTAGTTTACCAACAACGTTTTTTTAACAAGTGTATTTTCTATGGCAAACGATAACAGCCGCAAGTTCAAACAGAATCAAACGATTTTCTGCATACAGCTCTGATTTGTAGAATACTCAAGACCTATTGTTTTTGGTGAAGATCGGTTGAGGGGAAGGGGTAGTTTACCTGCAACTTTTTTTTCTATGGCAAACGATAACTGCCGCAAATTCAAACAGAATCAAATAATTTTTTGCATACATCCCTGAATTGCAGAGGTCTCAAGGACTTTCGATTTTGGTGAAGATCGGTTAAGGGGAAGGGGTAGTTTACCTGCAACCTTTTACGTTTTAACAAGAGTAAAGTACTTGAAAATTTATTTAAACTTTTTGAAACAATGGTAATTGTTGAAAATAAAATAATTTTGTTGCCAGGTAACAAAAATAAAGTCATTTTGATTATAAAATATAAATATTTACAACAAGAAAAGAATTTTCAGTTTTCAAAATTTAAAAATATTTTTATAAAACAATGGGTTCTTCATTGAGGTGGGGACCATGTCACTCACTCCATCTCAAGCCTCTCCCATTTTGCAGAAAAAGAGGACCCTGTCAAGGCTGATACTTTGACGACAGTGACAGGGCTTTCCACCAAATTCAGCAGAGTGACAGGTAGGCCCAACTCTGATTGGCTCCTCAGATTTCCCCAGCGTTAGTAGGTTCTGTGAAAATATTTTATTTCAAAAATGATTTTAAATATAAGTCTTAGATATGTTTTATAAATCTCATGTTTTATGTTTTAACATGGGTAATTATTTATATGACGAACCATAACTGCCGTAAATTCAAACAGAATCAAATAATTTTTTACATATGTGCCTGAGCTATAGAGAACTCAATGTCTGTTGATTTTGGTGAAGATCGGTTACGGGGAAAGGGCAGTTTACCTGAAACATTTTTTGTTGTAACATGAGTAAAGTACTTAATTTTGATAAAGTATCCTGATAAGATCTTAATAATCCACTGTAGAAACGTAGATGAAATATCTATAAATGAAGAGGCTAGTTGAACGGGCTGGGGGTAATTTTCTATAAATCAAAATTATAGTTGAAGGGGGAGGGGATAATTTTTTTTTTATATGTGTACTACGTTATTGGCAACAAAGAAGTATTTTTTTGTTAAAATTCCTTCACTGGCTGTTTGGCTGAAAATGATTTTAAATATAAATCTTAGAATATGGAAGTCATGTATGGTTCTCCATACCGATATTTTACTTTTTACTTCCATATTCTTTAAGGAATGGAAGTATGGTGATGGTAAAAAAAATCGTGTTCGAGATTATTGCAGATTCTGATTCTACTACACTCAAAACATGAAAAAAAGTCGTTTTCCGAAAAGTGTGTGTGTGTGTGTGTGTGTCTGTAGATTTTTTTTCTATGGCAAAAGATAACTGCCGCAAATTCAAACAGAATCAAATAATTTTTTGCATACAGTCCTAATTTGTAGAGTACTCGTGACCTATTGTTTTTGGTGAAGATCGGTTGAGGGAAAGGGGTAGTTTACCTGCAACGGTTTTTTTTTATCAAGGGAATTTTTTCTTTTTTGGCATACGATAACAGCCGCAAATTCAAACAGAATCAAAAGATTATTTGCATACAGCCCTAAATTGTAGAGTTCTCAAGATCTATTGTTTTTGGTGAAGATCGGTTGAGGGAAAGGGGTAGTTTACCTGCAACGTTTTTTTAACAAGGGTATTTTCTATGGCAAACGATAACAGCCGCAAATTCAAACAGAATCAAATAATGTTTCGCATACAGCCCTAATTTGTAGAGTGCTCAAAACCTATTGTTTTTGGTGAAGATCGGTTAAGGGGAAGGGGTAGTTTACCAGCAACGTTTTTTTATCAAGCGTATTTTCTATGGCAAACGATAACTGCCGCAAATTCAAACAGAATCAAATAATTTTTTGCATACTTCCCTGAGTTGTAGAGGTCTCAAGGACTTTCGATTTTGGTGAAGATCGGTTAAGGGGAAGGGGTAGTTTACCAGCAACCTTTTACGTTTTAACAAGAGTAAAGTACTTGAAAATTTATTTAAACTTTTTCAAACAATGGTAATTGTTAAAAATAAAATAATTTTGTTGCCAAGCAATAAAATTAAAATTTTTTCATTTTAATGTACATCATGTATAAGAGAAAATATATCGCGCTTGGCAGGCGATATTAAGATTTAAATATAAATCTTAGAATATGGAAGTCATGTATGGTTCTCCATACCGATATTTACTTCCACATTCCTTAAGGAATGGAAGTATGGTGATGGCAAAAAAAATCGTGTTCGAGATTATTGCAGATTCTGATTCTACTACACTCAAAACATGAAAAAAAGTCGTTTTCCGAAAAGTGTCTGTGTGTGTGTCTGTCTGTCTGTCTGTCTGTCTGTGTGTCTGTCTGTCTGTCTGTAGATTTTTTTCTATGGCAAACGATAACTGCCGCAAATTCAAACAGAATCAAATAATTTTTTGCATACAGCCCTGATTTGTAGAGTACTCGCGACCTATTGTTTTTGGTGAAGATCGGTTGCGGGAAAGGGGTAGTTTACCTGCAACGTTTTTTTTTTAGCAAGGGTAATTTTATTTGTTTGGCAAACGATAACAGCCGCAAATTCATACAGAATAAAATAATGTTTCGCATACAGCCCTGAATTGTAGAGTTCTCAAGATCTGTTGATTTTGGTGAAGATCGGTTAAGGGAAAGGGGTAGTTTACCTGTAACGTTTTATGTTTTAACAAGGGTATTTCCTATGGCAAACGATAACAGCCGCAAATTCAAACAGAATCAAAAGATTATCTGCATACAGCCCTAAATTGTAGAGTTCTCAAGACCTATTGTTTTTGGTGAAGATCGGTTGAGGGAAAGGGGTAGTTTACCTGTAGCGTTTTTTTAACAATGGTATTTTCTATGGCAAACGATAAGAGCCGCAAATTCAAACAGAATCAAACAATTTTTTGCATACAGCCCTGATTTGTAGAGTACTCAATATCTGTTGTTTTTGGTGAAGATCGGTTAATGGAAAGGGGTAGTTTACCTTAAACGTTTTATGTTTTCAAAGGGTATTTTTTGTGGCAAACGATAAGAGTCGCAAATTCAAACAAAATCAAATACTTTTTTGCATACAGCTCTGATTTGTAGAGTACTCAAGATCTGTTGTTTTTGGTGAAGATCGGTTAAGGGGAAGGGGTAGTTTACTGGCAACGTTTTTCTTATCAAGGGTAATTTTTACTTCCATATTCCTTAAGGAAATGGAAGTATGGTGATGGCAAAAAAAATCGTGTTCGAGATTATTGCAGATTCTGATTGTACTACACTCAAAACATGAAAAATGTCGTTTTTCGAAAAGTGTGTGTGTGTGTGTGTGTGTGTGTGTGTGTAGATTTTTTTTCTATGGCAAACGATAACAGCCGCAAATTCAAACAGAATCAACTAGTCTTTTGCACACAGCCCTGAATTATAGAGTTCTCAAGACCTATTGGTTTTGGTGAAGATCGGTTAATGGAAAGGGGTAGTTTACCAGCAACATTTTATATTTTAACAAGGGTATTTTCTCTGGCAAACGTTAAAAGCCGCAAATGTAAACAGAATCAAATAATGTTTTGCATACAGCCCTGAATTTTAGAGTGCTCAGGACCTATTGTTTTTGGTGAAGATCGATTAAGGGAAAGGGGTAGTTTACCTGCAACGTTTTGTTTTAAAAGGGTATTTTCTATGGCAAACGATAAGAGCCGCAAATTCAAACAGAATCAAACAATTTTTTGCATACAGCCCTGATTTGTAGAGTACTCAATATCTGTTGTTTTTGGTGAAGATCGGTTAATGGAAAGGGGTAGTTTACCTTAAACGTTTTATGTTTTATGGTGATGGCAAAAAAAATCGTGTTCGAGATTATTGCAGATTCTGATTGTACTACACTCAAAACATGAAAAAAAGTCGTTTTTCGAAAAGTGTCTGTGTGTGTGTGTCTGTGTGTCTGTATGTAGATTTTTTTTCTATGGCAAACGATAACAGTCGCAAATTCAAACAGAATCAAATAATTTTTTGCATACAGGCCTTATTTGTAGAGTACTCACGACCTGTTTTTTTTGGTGAAGATCGGTTGAGGGAAAGGGGTAGTTTACCTGCAACGGTTTTTTTTATCAAGGGAAATTTTTTTTTTTTGCAAACGATAGCCGCAAATTCAAACAGAATCAAATAATGTTTCGCGATTTTGGTGAAGATCGTTTAAGGGGAAGGGGTAGTTTACCTGCAACCTTTTACGTTTTAACAACAGTAAAGTACTTGAAAATGCATTTAAACTTTTTCAAACAATGGTAATTGTTAAAAATAAAATAATTTTGTTGCCAGGGAATAAAATTATAATTTTTTCATTTTAATGTAAATTATGTATGAGTTAATATCTTTATATATATATAATTCTTCTGTACGTGTGTATGTCACTGAACTCCTCCATGTATAAAATAATATATCGTTCGTGGCAGGTAAGCATATCTCAGTTATGTAATGTTTACGTTTCCATTTTATTATTATGCCTACAGCAATAAAAAGGCAGGTAAGACACACACACACACACACACACACACACACACACACACACACACACACACACACACACACACACACACACACACACACACACACACACACACACACACACACACACACACACACACACACACACACACACACACACACACACACACACACACACACACACAATATACGTTATTTCTGGCCTCTCTCATGTTTATTTTCTTACATTTGCACATTTGCACGCTTTTTAAATGGAAAGTGCCGAAACCCACACCAACATAACGCGTGCAAGCCGAAATAATGGACATCAATTTGCTTCCTGTGGATCGCTGGGCAGTGTAACTGCACGTGCTTACAGAGGAACGATTCATAGACAGACTTTTCGTCTTTAGGGAATGAACCCTCTGCAAGATGCTGAGGATCCATGAGTGACTTCGGAGCGCTCCTTCTTTTTCGCGTGTTTGTTCTGTGAAACATACACTGTAGATTCGCAGCTTTACTCTAAGCAACGCTCAATAGGAAATGTTGAAAATTTTTGTCCACAGTGTACCCTCATTCACACTAAACCTGCTCTGATGTTTTAATTACGGACATCATAATATTAAAACTTTGGAAACTTGAGCACTACGTAATGGAGATCAATCATTAACTTATACAAGCCATTAATTTTATGCATATTTTTTATATATATGTGTACAACGTTATCGGCAACAAAGAAGTAGTTTTTGTTAAAATTCCTTCCCGGGATATTTGGCCGTAGTCCAATGTTTTCTACAAAACCAGACGTTTCGGCAATGCCATCGACTTCCATCATCAGTGAAAATCGAGTGCGATAACGTGAGGTGGTATACGTTAGTGACCACAGTACTGTGGTTAAGGCTGAAGCAGTAAGTAGAAAGAAGTAGTTTCTATGGTAATATTTCATTTCGAAAATGATTTTAAATATAAATCTTAGAATATGGAAGTCATGTATGGTTCTCCATACCGATATTTTACTTCCATATTCCTTAAGGAATGGAAGTATGGTGATGGCAAAAAAAATCGTGTTCGAGATTATTGCAGATTCTGATTCTACTACACTCAAAACATGAAACAAAGTCGTTTTCCGAAAAGTGTCTGTGTGTGTGTCTGTCTGTCTATAGATTTTTTTTCTATGGCAAACGATAACTGCCGCAAATTCAAACAGAATCAAATAATTTTTTGCATACAGCCCTGATTTGCAGAGTACTCGCGACCTATTGTTTTTGGTGAAGATCGGTTGAGGGAAAGGGGTTGTTTACCTGCAACGTTTTTTTAACAAGGGTATTTTCTATGGCAAACGATAACAGCCGCAAATTTAAACAGAATCAAATAATGTTTCGCATACAGCCCTAAATTGTAGAGTTCTCAAGATCTGCTGATTTTGGTGAAGATCGGTTAAGGGAAAGGGGTAGTTTACCTGTAACGTTTTATGTTTTAACAAGGGTATTTCCTATGGCAAACTATAACAGCCGCAAATTCAAACAGAATCAAAAGATTATTTGCATACAGCCCTAAATTGTAGAGTTCTCAAGACCTATTGTTTTTGGTGAAGATCGGTTGAGGGAAAGGGGTAGTTTACCTGCAACGTTTTTTTAACAAGGGTATTTTCTATGGCAAACGATAACAGCCGCAAATTCAAACAGAATCAAATAATGTTTTGCATACAGCCCTGATTTGTAGAGTACTCAAGACCTATTGTTTTTGGTGAAGATCGGTTAAGGGGAAGGGGTAGTTTACCTGCAACATTTTTTTATCAAGCGTATTTTCTATGGCAAACGATAACAGCCGCAAATTCAAACAGAATCAAATAATTTTTTGCATACATCCCTGAATTGTAGAGGTCTCAATGACTTTCGATTTTGGTGAAGATCGGTTAAGGGGAAGGGGTAGTTTACCTGCAACCTTTTACGTTTTAACAAGAGTAAAGTACTTGAAAATTTATTTAAACTTTTTGAAACAATGGTAATTGTTAAAAATAAAATAATTTTGTTGCCAGGCAATAAAATTATAATTTTTTCATTTTAATGTAATATAATATTTTTCATTTAATACAGCAATAAAAAGGCAGGTAAGACACAGCCTGGCTGTTTGGCTGAAAATTATTTTAAATATAAATCTTAGAATATGGAAGTCATGTATGGTTCTCCATACCGATATTTTAAAAATTGTATTCACTTATTACATTTAGATGCAGAACACATTCTTTAAGTTTCAACATATAACCAAGCTAATGATAGATTTTGTTAGTTTTGTTGTGATTAAAATTGTGTGGTCTTTACCAAAAAAAGTAATAAATAAAAAGTAAAATATAAAAAATTAAAATATAATCCTTGTTTATTAAAATTATATATTAAGCTTCTGTCAAAATATGCGTTTCAGCAAATTCAAGGCAAATTCAGCATATAGTTGAAATTAGGCAACGATTAAAATAAATAGGGCCTATCTCGAAAAAAGAAACATATACTATGTAAATAAGTGCAAACGCGAAGCCTTACTAACCAAAAAGCGTACATCCAAACACCTTATCGCTTCATACCAGGTTGCGTTGCTATGGCAATACCGCGATATCTGTACGATTATGGCCTGCTGGTAAATATTTGCTCCGGGAATTACGCGCACAGTCCGTTTATTTGGTCGAATGCTAACCAATACGCCGCCCTCTCTGCCAACATAATACCACCGCATGTGTTTGTCTGCAAACGCACACGCATACCTAATCTCGCTCGTAAACATCCGTGGTTTTCACTGTTAGTAACAACATTTGTTTTTCGATTTAGCACCGTTTTTTTCTTAGCAGACAAACGTTTTGTCCTTTCTACGATGAGGCATCTTCAATGATGTGACTGATATTGAACATCAATTTAGCCAATGGGAAAGCCTCACTCATAATCCGTGAACCTGTGGTCGTCGTCGACGTCACCTATATCGGATTAGGCATCTGCCAGTTCCTACTCTAAGATGGCATTCTTTGTTGAAAGTCTTATATATATTATTCCTCTGGGATAGTGTTGGAAAACTGTTTTTGGTATTTTGGTAGTTTTTTGGTATTCAGTTACTCTCCGGGCGCGGTACATGTTTCAACCATGCTCACCGACATCACCCGCAGCGAACACTCTGGCCTCACGTATACATTTCGGATAGGGTAGCGATGGAGCTTTTATCGTCCTTAGAAATCTTATCTTTGCCGATTGTATTCTCTCCTTATCTACGTGCTTATTTAATAACTCTACGTAAGCAGCATGAAGTACCCAAATGGTACTAATTTTTAACATAACTAAAATAAAATATTAAAATTATTATTAATGTTCAGTGGCGTATCTAGAAATTGGCCATGGGAGGGGGGTCCGGTTGAGTCGGCTTCATACAAAAGAAAAAACAAGTTAAGACTAATCAAGACTACTATCTTTAAAGTGGTTGAAAAACGTGTGATCATACTGAAATCAATCCCATTAAAGTAAACTGTAAAAACACAATAAAAATACACGTTATTGAACTATTGTTTAGAAGATACTTATTGACTGAATTGATTTTTCTATATTTAATATTTCAAACTGATCCTAAATGCTGTGTAATGCCCTGTTTGTATATTTATAAAAGGAGTTACTATGCGCATATTATCGCACACAGCTGGAAACAATAATAAAGTAGCCTAAAAATTAAGAGAATAACAAAATTCGCCAACATTTTATGACTCTGCTGGTGGGGGGGTCTGGTCCCTTAAAATAAACCCTCCCTCCCCCCTACACTGAGGGGGGTATTCGCCCCTGTTATTGTTACACTGAGAAGATAGGAAACATGTTGAGCTTGGTGTGTGAGCAGCAGGATGATACGCAACGCTGTTGGACGTCTGGATGTTTCACTACTTCTAGAGTGGTCGATTATTACCGGCTTCTGGAATAATTTCTAACCTTCTTATGACACATAGATGAAGCAAAAACTGCGGCGTTTTGAAAACAGCCGGCCAGTTGTGAGTCTGCGATTGTGAATCGAAGGGATCAGAAGTGTTATTAGATCTTGTTTTGGAACCCCTCTTTCCTTTTATCTACAGAAAACAACTCCCCCTTTTTTTTATTTATTTTTTATTTATATTTAATTTTATATTTATTTATTTTTTTTTGGAAGAGAGGCCACAAGTTATTTAGAACTAGGCACGAGCCTAGAGAAGCCAAAATTGTGCTGGGTCCAGTATGATGGGACTTGCAAATGAAATTCTGATCTAAGATAACAATACAGTATTTATTGTATTCGGCTTTTATACAATATATATATATACACCCTTAAAAAAGCACAATAATTGCAAGTACCTTACACTCAAAAGAGCTCACTTCCAAAACCCTTAATTGTTGTTATAATTCCCTTAACATATGCATCGCCAAATAGCTGAATAACAAATAATAAATTATTATCATAAATAAATATTGAATAAATAATAAATAGTTGAATAATTATGGAATAATAAATAGTTGAATGGCACATAAATAATAATAATAGTGTGGAACGGCGCACAGTCTCGACCCTCCCCGTAATTACACAAATCACAACATGATATAAATATCTAGATATATACACATATGCATAATCAAGTATAATAATGTAACCGTCACATAAGACACAAAACACACATATAATTGACATAGAAAGACATTTACATATAAGTAGCACATCACATGTTCACCTGGTTAGCAGCGTATATTTGTCATCATACACCCTCAACCCCCCTTATTCTGACCTAGTATCAGGCTCACCTTAATTTTCAATTAAAAAATAACTAAACCCCAAAACCTCAATTAATATCCCAAAAGAGTAGAGTAGACATGCCCCAAAATTCTAATTAGATAATAAGTAAATCTAACTGTACTATGTGAGCATTGTGGCCTGCGCACAAATACCACGCAGATGTTTAATTATCACTTTCGGATCTCGTCAATGATAATGATAAAGAGTGCCATCACGAGGTTAACATGGATGCCCGGTTGCCTAACTGCATTTCTTATTCCTTTTATTTTCCTGACAAAATTTAATAAACGAGTGGAACGTAACCACCCATAAATACTCATAACTGATACTGATTAGTCTTGTATTCTTTAACATTAATTAACTGGTATTGTGAGCAATAAAAGGTTAAGAGTTACAAAATTTAAACTATGGCAAAATATAAAATGTGACAATATTTAAACTGGCTACGGCAAAATTTAAAGTTTACAAAATTAGCTGAACAGTGGAATTGAATTTCGCAAAACAGAATCTATGTCATGAAGGCACTGAAACATGCTTACAGTGTTCATAAAAAACTTGACTTCAGGCATGGTCATGCGTCCGGGCGAGATCCAGCAAAATCTGACATGATACAGTCCTGCAGTGAAAGGCCCCTACAGGTGTCGCCCACATGTTAAAACACCTCCCAGATCTTTAAATTAATAATAAAATACATGAGCCACCATTAACTGAAAAATTAATTAACCGTAAAATTTCCCCGTGGACAGATACATCCGTCCATGCATGCTTAAGACAGAAACAATTTAGTGCCGACCCCTTTTTACAGAAAACTCCCCTCGACCCGGGTGATGCATGACCCTGGCCGAGTTTACAATTCTCAGGATGAGATAGACATTGATATGTTCAGGAGACGTAAGCTTTACAAAAAATTACAAAGTAAAATATAACCCCCACTGTCCTGAAATAATTCTCCAAACTGGAGCGTCTGCACAAGTGTCTCAAAAGAGTTTATCGGCCACTACATTTTGGTTTAATAAGCTTAAATTTCACCTGGTTAGCAGCGTGTAGGTAGAGGGTCCGGTTGAGTGTATTTGTCCGTCGATTCCGGCTGACAGCTGACGGAAGTGTTTAAATGTACATCCTCGGAGGCGGGTGTTCGGCCTTCCTTCTGGAGCGGGACAGATTTCCGTCTACATCAGAAACCCTGCACAATTATATCTGCGATTACTTACAAGTTTAATTAAACACACTACCACATTTACCAGCTGACATTGCATGGCCAGCCCAGTTTATAAACTCCGAAAATTCACTAAGTATAGAACACCCTTGAATCTAATAAATCGCTTCAAAATAACTCTTTTAAATATTTTAATATATAATATGTCCAAACATAGTCATTCCATAATAATAATCATTTCAATTAATAGTTATGCACCAGTTTTCATAAAGCACTTAACTCACCCTTACAGGAATTAGCAAACTTTAACAAGTCCGTGATTACACTGATTTCAGAAAAATAACTGACTTACGCCCCATTTTGGGTTTAATGACTTGAGTATGATTATTACTACATTATTATAACACATTATTATATTATTACTACTAATATCGGCTAACCAGCGTTAAGATTGAAACATACATAAAACAGATTTTAACCTGGTGCCTGCCACGTGGTGAGCAATCACTGCAAAACCTATCGCACTGCATCTGAGTTAATATCAAATAAATACAATTTGTCTTTATGAATAAATAATTTATATATGTTAACACACTCACCGGAGGTCGCGTAGACTTCTACTTATCCATAGAAGCAGCTAGAAGACGAAAATCTTTACATCTACTCTGTCAGCCGGATGCCAGATGTTAATACGCTGAGATCAAAAGTTGAACTGCCGAAACCGGCTACTGAAAAAACAGTACGGAACATCTGGCCTAGGGTCGGCCGGCAGGGAGACAATTCATAGCGACAAAGTCCAAATAATCGTACGTAAATTTTTACTTAACCCCTCGCGTAGTCAAATACGTAATTTTAATCATTCCGCTACATAAAGGAACACCGCCGCGTTTTTCCCAAAACACGGCACAGTTTTGACCTGCGAGTCGGTGTATAGGTTTTGACAACGTCTTAGTGAACAGTGATAACTGTGAATTATCGTGTGAAAACGTGGGGAATTGGTGACTTGTATTATTTATTGCGATACTGTAAATTAGGCGGTTGTTGTTGTTTATTACATTAGTCTGTGTTAAATAATCGTAAACTTGAAGAATTGTTGTGTGTGCGAGTGCCTTTGTTATTTGAAACTAGTATTAAAGTTATGAGTAAGAATATTCAGGTGTTCAATTACTTATTTCTACTACTTAAAAACGACGATCCATGCATATTATGTTGACTGCATAATAGTAGTAAGGTTTACAGCCTGTTGAAAGAGTTGTACTCACTCTTTAAAAACACTTTAAACCCAATTCTCAGCAGCGACGAGCGTATTTTCTTCACTCTTTTTTGAGTGCTGTAGATTTAGTGTGTGCTTTTGTACATTGTGCAGTAGCTCTCCATTTCTTCTGCCGTGGTATTTTCTGTCCATTCTTAAACTTGTCTACATCTTTAAGTCTCCCATACATTATTCTTTTACTTTACCTTTAGTCTATCTCTCCTCCCCATTCCTTCTGGTTTCCACTCCGTAATGTCCTTTTTTCCTCCCTTTTGACTTCCACGGACACCCTTAGTATAGCTCAATATTGTCTTAATATACCTTACTATTAGGGTTTATACCTTAATACCTACTAAAGTTAAGTATTTCCGTCCCTTAATAATGGCCTAGTTTCGGATTCATTAGACTTCTGTATTTTTATCGCATTCCTTTCAGGTAATACATTTTTCTTGTGATTTCCTTTCAAATCTTTTCAGTTTCCTATGGTTTTTGTTTGTGATTTGTTGCTACTATATCATGATAATGAGTATCCATAAATTAATAGATAAATAAAAAGTATCACTCAAGTGGCCAGTGAAATGGGGGGATCTAGCCAGCGAGGTGTAACTCCATCGTCTATAACTTTTGTATCAGTATTATGCAATGTAACCCCAAAGCTTAAATCCGTAAGCCTTAACAAACAAAACACACATTGTTTGCATTCAAAACTGTGCGCTATAGCGTCTCGAGCAGACACAGCCGCTTCTAGCACGTAGTGCACTCAGGCGAATGCTGAACGTGCAGATACGTAGGAATGTGGATGCATGCAGTGCAAGCGTGGAATTCCAATTTAGTACTGTCGTGTTTCCTGTTCCCTTAGCATAAGTGTAGCGCAACCTACATTGTCTGCCAACCAATTCCGACAGTTTTGTACAGTCACTAATTGAAATTAAGAAAAAAAGTCGCCCCCGAACACATACATAGTGTCATACGTGCTCGAGAGTAGAATGCATTATGCAGAATTTCTGCTACTTAATTGCTATTACAATTTACTACTGTTGTTGCTACTATGTTGTGTTTATTATCGAAAAACTATGAACAGAAAGAAGTTTAATGTAATAACGGTCTGAAACTGTGTTGTGGTTTTCAAAATTTTATATATGGCTAAAAATATTCTTCACGTTGTAATATAATCTCAAATTAAATAGTAATTTAAAATCTTTGTGAAGATTAAACTCTCAATAGTAGTATGTACAAATGTTTACCACGTTTATTTAATCAGTAAATATTGTTTCACGACAGCATAAGTCACCACATGTCTGGACCGGCAAAGATCATTTAAAAAAATTGTTGGTTGATGTGGTTGTTGTTGTAGGCTTTGATTGGTTTTACAAACAATGTGAACGCTCTCTGTCATAATTTGTTTAATTTCTAGGAAGAAATCAAAAGTGTTAGGGTGGTCGATGAACTACAATCTGCTGTAGAAAAATGATGGAGAAGGAGACGACATGCTAAGGTTTGCGGGTGGTATAGCTGTGATTGCTCAGAGTGAAGCAGGCCTTCAGAAATTCTAACCACAGCATTAGATAAAATAATGAAACAAGAGTACAACATGACGATTCATAAACGGAAGGGAAAAATTCTAGTCCCTAGTGGGAATACAGAAAATATGACAAACGGTGTGCTGCAGAAAGTAAAAGAATGAAGTAAAAGTTTAGGAAGTAAATCATCAATAACGGACAGAGTTCTAAGGAGACGTTAACTAGAATTAGTCAAGCTGGAAAAGTCTGTTCACTGACAAACCAACAAAAGCTTGCGTAAGAAAATATTACAAATAGTGAGATATTTAGGAGAATTCAAAACAACAGAAGCTTGTGAAAGAATTTAAAAGGCCAGATAAGTGGGGACATAATTTATGCAAAGCGAATATATAACGAGAATAATTGAAGGGAAAATAAAACTGTAAAATTAAAGAAGAAGGGATCGTTTGAAACATATGACTAACGTACTTACATACATAGTTTATAACGCATACTGAAGACGAAAACCGAAGATTGAGAAGCCAGAGAAAAATCTAAGAATTATCTAATTTCCACAGCTTGCATGCTGGATGTTAATGTAAGGAAAAGATAAAATTTAGGTATAGGCCTAAGTGCGTGTAATGGGTTAAGGAAAATGTTAATGCAGAAACTATACTAACGTTCTTCAGAAATAAACATTACACGAACAAAGTATCTCAAGCCTTTCTATTCTATGAAACTTCGTAAATCATTAATAGTTTTGTACTCAGTTTCAGTAATGTATGCTTGTAGACAGCACTAAAAGATGTTTTACGAGGTGTAAAAGAGCAAATGGCGAGTGCCCTCAAACCTCTGGGGGGAGTTACATATAGTTTACACTTGGGGGAACCAGCAAAAATACAGTAAAGACAAATCAATCAACACGGTATTAAAATTACCACTTTCTGGTTTCATAGGGATTTCCAGAACTCCTAAATGTTACCAGCACTGGAACAATAAGGTGCGCCTCACACAGCAAAATGTTGGAACTGAATACTGAGTGTCATTCACCGGGCTAGTCTACGACACAAGCAGATATTGAAGGGCAGCAGATTTTGTTCGATTACGGGCAATGACGAGATACCTCCAGCCCCCTATTACAAACTCAAGTAGTTACAAAGGCGACCACAAACAAATAACGTTACGTGCGAGCGTGTGTGTGTAAGCTTCTCATTAGATCATCTGACCACGTTGTTACCCGCACGACAGATTAAATATTGTTCAGAAGTATACTTACAACAGGAAACACTGTTGTTTAGTAGTTAATGCATTGTGCTATACAGGCTCTAAACTGAGGTAGTCCCAAACCAAAAAATGTGTATTATATTTTGTGATACTCTTCTTTCTCTGTCTGTCTGTATCATATGTGTCCGTCTGTCTTCCTCCCCCTCGCTCTCTTTCTCTTTACCTTTTTCACTTAACGGTTTCTCCTTCTCGTGCATGGATACAATAAACATCATTTCATGTGTTTTCTGTCCAAGGGCAGGTCTTACAGACTTCCTTCTATGTTTTCCTATCATGCGGTATCGTATTACTGTCCTTTCGTTTCATTATATCGCATCGGAATATCGTCTACCATATGGTTCTCTTCCGTCCTCTATTCCGATTTTCATTTACTAGCGTTTCCACCATCACATTACCTTGTGTCTGCCACATATAGTGTCCCAACCTACTTCTCTTCGTGCCCTTCAAGACATATAACGCTCTCCTTTTCTCTCCTGCTCTTCCAAGCACATCCTCATTGGTCACCCTATCCTTCCAGGAAATCCCTTCTATCCTTCTCCATGTCTCAATCTCGATGGCATCTAATCTCCTCACCTCTTCTTTCTCCAATCTCCATGTTACGGACAGTTTCCTCAATGCATCATATTACTCAGTATTAAAGATTCCTCAAAGATCTTTAATGGAATGGC
Source organism: Magicicada septendecula (assembly GCA_034769895.1). Taxonomy (NCBI): domain Eukaryota; kingdom Metazoa; phylum Arthropoda; class Insecta; order Hemiptera; family Cicadidae; genus Magicicada; species Magicicada septendecula. Next base: position 465,582,673 of record CM068369.1, read on the forward strand.
CTTTTTCACCTCCACTCCGTTGACCACTTCAGCTCATCCACCTTTAGGAATAGTTTTCCCATCACAAGGGTAAAGAGTGGCCCGAACCTCTACCCACTCATCTTCTCTTGTAAGAAACGGTTGGAACTTGATAAAGGGAGGACTCATCCCGGGAGTGACTCGGTCCCCACCTGCGTCAGCCGCCATAGGCGTTGCTCGATCTACACCATGAGGCCGGTGTAGGCCGGGATCTTTCCTTCATTGAGGATGAGACCAGATGGCATTTCTTATACCTCTTCGGTAATTTATTATAATCAAACAAGTACTTAAAAACGATTGCAGTGTGTATACGTACCCTAAACATTTTACGTTTTATTGTAATTTGTAACCAGTAATAGCGTAACTATTGATAGCGCAATTCAGATTGGGGTTTTTATTGTATAGTATGTACCATAATTCTGGGAATTGGAGGAATGAGCCACAAATATTTCATAAATATTATGTACATAAAATTAATAAAGAATAATAATTTAAATCTTAGATTATAACGGGGTAGAAACCTTGAGCCAACAGAGTTGTTACTGAAAACCAAACGCTCTTTATAGAAAAAAGGCTAGTATTGGTATGACAAACTGTAGATACTGTATATACAGCTTCAGCAAAGAAGAAATCGATAACGTCATATTGTGAACAATATGCGTTTGTTTCCAAAATAATTATTCCAAAACTAATCTTATGGAATAATTTCTCTTTCCGTTTCCAAGTCTAAATAATCTGTATGCGGAATTATGCATACGATCACTCTTTTTAAGTTATGCGCACGCGCGTGTTGAAGATTAACGCGAGGTCTTGCGACAAGCACATAGCGTGCCGACAGTAAAGTTGGCAGTTAAACGTTTGCGACAATCTGCAACTCAAAGTTCAGACAAAACAAGTAATTTCGCTCTCAGCGGTTACGCTAACTTTGTTTGAACTGACAAACGCGTAACGTCGTGAAGAAGAGAACGTTTGACAATTTTCGCGATCATGAAAGCTAACTTACTTTTTCATGTGCAGATACACGTTATTTATTGTTTTCGCTATAACAGACTTTTGATGACAGCACGTTAGTATTATTTTCAGTACACTGTAAATTGCGAATGCTATATAAATGAGTCAAACGTTTTAAAAATGTGATTACGTAATGTTTAAGATTGTGTCTGTTTAACGGTTATTTAAACCGCATTTTTAGAAACGTATTGTATACGGTTCTCCTAATGTTTATTTTGAGCGCTAAGTTCTCCTAGCATTGAAGCTATAATATTTTAGTTTTTATGTATCTTTGAAAAGCATTGTACATGGACGCACCCTTACGTTTTTCATAAATGTTTGCAAAAATGTTGTGATTTAACAAGTCAAAGGACAACAATTAAAATTGTAGTGAATAAGTTAGAACTGAATTGGTTACATAGATGGGCAGTGGACATGGACTTTAACGCAACAATAATTCTCCCGCAATTAGCCGTAGCTGTTAGTTTTTCACTAGTGTACCCAAGCTATCCTCTGCTCTGATTCGCCTAATAAACCCACTTGTATTATTGCATCTATAATGTTACCACTGTTTTCACTCAAACTGACCAGTGAAAACATTAAATAATTTGATTTTATCATAGGTTAATATATTATATACATAATATGTATTAAATATACTTATAATTTATATTAATAATAATAATATTATTATTTTATTATTTTTATTATATTATTATCATAAATTAATATTTATAATTATATTTATTTTATAAATTTATTATCTATTGCAACAGATGAAACTTTATTATTCTAATAAGGATATTCTGAGTGTGCAAAAATCGCTACAAGTCTATTATGGAGGAGATGAAAACTTATTTATTATATACAAATATTGTTTATAAAGATGTATAATGTATTTTAAATTGTCATGTATTGATAATATATTTAATTGTTTGTATTATTCGATAATATAAATCGATTTTACTTGTTTGCTGCAACGTCCTCCCGTCTTGGCGTCCTCTTCTTCCTGTCCCTCGTTCCTGGTGTCCTCTTCGTCCTGGCGTCCTCTTCGTCTCGTCGACCTCTTCTACAGCTTCACTCCTTCCTGGTGTCCTCTTCGTCTTGTCGTCCTCTTCTACAGCAAGCGGCTCCAGCGGCGATATTTCACAGAGTCACGTAGTTAAGTTTGACTGCTTCCACGATATCTTGTAGAGTCTTTAAGTTCCCTAAGCGGATATCTTAACTTACGCGAAACAGCACTGTAATTATATTTTAAATTTTATTTAATTATTTACCCTCTCGGTTCTTATCGCAAAACTTCGTTAAGAATTTCAAGGTTTATAGTTTATTTTATATAATATATTCCTCTAATCCTTCCTGGTTCTTACCGCAAAACTTCGTTAAGAATTTTAAGGTTTATGGTATATTTTATATAAGATATTTCTACGTTTGTAAGAGAACAACTCTCTTACCCGGGCACAACTTCCCCTAGCAACGTCGACAGACAGACTGTGCCCATCCTAGCTCTGCAACGTATGAATCTCACTGAAATTGGTGTATTTTGATAGGCCAAACCCAAGTCACATGATTGATGGAACGACCAGATACACAAATTTCATGAAAAACTTTGCATAATTTAGCATAGTCCTGCATGGAAATTATCTACAAATTTTATTACCCTATCATTGATAAGAGTTACACTCGAGTTTTTCTTTACTTAAAAACCCATATTTCTAAAATAGTTACAAACCTCAGAGTATACACAAATCGAAGCTATTTACTTAAATAATTCCTTGTCAAATTTTCATGTAAATCGGTTAACTACCACTGCCGCTATAGCGACCGCAGATTATCACACCCGCACACGCGCAACAATTCATACAAAAAATACATGACAATATAGTACATCTTTTTATGAATATTTTGGTGTAACCTAAATGCTTATCAATTTTTAAATACAAAACTTATGACTAAAAGACAAAATATTACACAAAACAAATTTAAACAAGAAAATGCTCGGCATTCATATACTCTGATATACACAGCACATCTTATCATCCAGTGTTCTGTTGCACTATATATATATATATATATATATATATATATATATATATGTTGTGTTGCAACGTTACAACAATTATACAAATATATTATCATAGTCTCAACGCAACTATAATATGTATTACACCGGCCAGGTCGCAGGATTTTGTTTCTCGTTGCGTCAAGTATATGTAGTTGCACAATAATTAAATAATTTTTAAAGAGGAGTGAGTTGTTGTTGACATGAAATAATTATTTAAACCCGTTTCAAAATAATCATTCTAAGATTTATTAATTTATAGAAAAATATTTAAATATTAAAATTTCAAACTTTATACTAATAAATATTCACCTATACAAGCTTTACACATATACGGTAACCTGCTATGCTATTCATAACATATAACAAAAATAAACACCCATATAATCTTACTAACTAACCAAACATGTTAAACAAGTTATTTACATTCTTTTTTATTTGTGTGTCTGAAATTAACTCAAATTTTAATTAATGATAGCAACTCATTCACCAACAAAATAATATTAAGATTCAAGAATGAATTTATTGATGCTATAAACAAATAAAAATGATATTACATTTCTTTCCAATCTATTATTGATTTATACTGACACACCCAAAAATACAACTAAAGATTAGTATTTCTTTTCTACAAGTTTTTGTTAAATTACACTCTCTTATCTAACTACTATTTTACTTTAAAACTCTAATTATTATCTGTTCATATTTAGGCTCTTTTCGATAGCTCTCTTCACAATAAAAAAATATAATTGTTTTTGTATCACCTGCGTATATCTGCCGTTACCGTTGCGTGTGTGTGTGTGTGTCCAGAATCCCGAGAGTATGCTGATGATGATGATGACTATGCTGATGCGGTGTTTGTTGTCTCTATAGGTTGTTGCTGTTGGTGATGCTCCAGAATTCCTCCTTACGTCTTGGTGTGAGTGTGGTACAGTGTGTATGTCCTGGTCGATCTGCAATCGGGCAGCGTGACGTCGTGTGTAGACTTCTTGAGTCTGAGTGTGTGATCGCCCAAAATTGCCAGTGGTATTTATACTGGTGGCGATTTTACAGGTACATGCCTATTTTCGACAAGCTAGAGATGGTCAGTTCGCGCCAGAGCGTCCTTTTTATTACACTCACTTTTTGGTTAATTATCGCGAACTCTTGAACCCACTCGTCATATGATCGATATCATCGTTTGCGTAATTTTTTTCTGGTCACTCACATATACCACACATATTAATTACTCTTCAACTACACTAGTAATTAATATTAATTAGTTAGCAACTTTAATATTGCACGTTTGGAAATAAATTTTACATCACCATACTCGTCAAAAATTCCTTAATGTAATGGTGTCTTTGTACTTGGTGTAAGTCTTTGTTTACAGGTTTAACACAAGTAATTAGTTTATTATAATCCTGCTAAGACCTGATTAATTGACAACAAACAATTCTTACGCGTCACCCCATATTCTTGTCGCAGCTGGCTTCACACACACAAACACACACACGCCGTATTTTTAACTATCGAAGCAGGTGCACTCTCGACAGGACAGAGCCTGCATTTTCTTGGACAAAATTGTATAAAACTGTTCCTTATTCTATTTACACTAATTAAAATATAAAACATAACGCCCTGGGCCAATATGCAAATATATGTATTGTTGCAATATAAATATATATATATATATTCATTTTATGTATAGTCTCCAGACCGCTGTTAGAACATTATTAAATATAAATAAATTAATTTAAATATTTATATTATTAAATATAATTATTTAAATTTGGTTTTATATATATATATATATATATATATACATTTATGATGTTATTCAATTTGTTTCTTCTGCAAGTAGTATAATTTCGTATATTCTTTTTAACACCTGACTTTTTAAAAATATCAGTATCATCAGAGGTTTCTAAGTCTGATGATATATATATTGCAACAGTACAAATGTATAGGGTACTGTGCAATGCACAATTAATTAATATAATTAAATAAATAATTCATATTGTTAGTAAGAATAATTAACCTTTCAATCTGAACTGTAAAAGGAACAACCAAATTTCATGCTTGTACAGGTTTATCACGCCATGCAGCTGTGTCTGTGCGTATACATGTATTTTACATGTGTGTGTGAGACCAGTTGATTCCTGTAAAGCGTCACCCCTAAATGAACGCTATTAATTATATGAATTATTTAAATTGTAAAGAGCGTGTGGATAATATCACAAAACCAAATATGCCACAGTGTGTATAAAATAAAGACGCACGTGTGTACAAAAATAGTGCGAAAATAATAAAAAGTGCGATTATAGTGAAAATAAATATAAATAAAACTTATATTAATTAAGATAGGGAAAAACGGTTTAAACACAGTGAAAACATAAAAATTACCGACAAGATATCGGGTAATTTGCAAAAGACTTCGCATGTTGCGAAGACAAGCGAAATAAGTGTGAAAATAATCGTGTTTAGAAAGGGACGTAAACGACAGACTGAGTCCTGCAGAATATTGTCGGAACATGATTTTTGCGGGCTAGAGTAAAATACTCGAGACGTGCTAACTTATTTCTCTTTCTCGTACAATTACCGTGGCAGCCGGAGGTTCTTCACGACTACTCATCACTTTTGTGAGAGCACCTGCAACCTGACGCCATGACGGGATACGAGGGAGCAGCCAAGTACATGGAATAGAGTCCAGCGTACGGAACGAGGCAACGGACTGCGGAGAGGATCTGAAGGACGACGATCAAGGACTCCAGCACTACATGACTACAGAGGAGCATCCAGGATCGAGGACCTAGGACCGAAAAGGATACGCTGAGTATTACCACGATAAAGAAGGTGAAACAAAACCATGTATTTATAAAAACAAAAAGACTCACGTAAAGACAATTAACTATGAAAAAAGAAAGACAATATAATTCAAAGATGAGTTATTAATTTTTGGAAATGTAAATGTTTATTTGTATAGTAGTTTTAGAGTAATGTTTAAACACATGAAAGTAAAGAGTAAATTTTATAATCTTGAATAAATAATTTAGTGAATGATATTTAAATTAATATGAAAGTAAATAGTAAATTTTTATTTGAAAACAAAGCAATGCATAATCAGTATAATAAAAAGAAAATAGATTATTAAAAAAATATTAGATAATCTAATATTTATCACAGTAATGAGCAAGTCGAGAGCAATATTATATAATAACAAATGTTCATTGTACGAGTATAAGTAGTATAAGTGTGTATATTATGTTCAATGTGTAATACGAGATTATTACTTAGAACATTATTAAATATAAGGTAAATTATTTAAATTTGGTTATATATATATATATATATATACATTTATGATGTTATTCAATTTGTTTCTTCTGCAAGTAGTATAATTTCGTATATTCTTATGTTAGTAACTAGATGTGTGCTACGGCTACACACATGGGAATAATAATGATATTTTTAAATCGCAAAAGAATAGAAAATTTTTAATTCATAAATTTTTAAATGATTCTACGTTGTGTATTTCACGTTGTGTTATTATTATTACGATTACACCTGTCATAATTTTATAGCGTAAGTAATGTTCCAAAATAAATGGCTCACAAGAAGTTGGGGCTTCACAAATACTTAACGTTGTAATATATATATATATACAGTATGTATGGGGTTTTTTATATGTTTTTAACGTATTAAATGCAGGAAGAACTGAGCACATTGACATTACTACAAACTAGTATGTTACAAAATATTTTTTTAAATTACATTACGGGTTAGAATGCATACAAAATAAACAAAAAATGACAACTTAAGTAATTTAAAACATAAAATAGCCATAAATCATTCCAAAAAATAGTAGTAATACAGTAAATTGTATTAAATTAACATTTGTCGCGTATTTTTAAAACCTAGGAATATCATGGATGTATAAAATTTTATAAGTAATAAAACTCCAACGAAAGCTTCAGTATCTTACAAAATATGTTATTAATCTTCAGTTGTTACAATAAAGACTATTAAGGGTAAAATTAGAAATTTGTAATTAACTAACCAGGAAAATTGTGTTCCGCTTGCTTCAGACGTATTTGTTTAAATGGTAGAGTATATGTGTGTGTGTGTGTGTGTGTGTGTGTGTGTGTGTGTGTGTGTGTGTGTGTGAATAGTCTACACGTTTCATGGAAATATGTAGGGAGCTAACATACGTGTAAACCCGGATGGTATCCCATGAGCAGTAGCTGGTCGTGCAGACAGAAAATGTTACTAATTAATTGGTGACGCCGGAGCAAACTAGTGACTGGAAAGATAAACACGATGCGTTTGCTCGGACACAACAGGTAACGCTACAACTTTGAGTCGCGGCTGACTGTGCACAAACACTGTGAGTATAGTAATAATTATATTAACTCTGAACGGCATAGCTTTTAATGGTACAATACGTCAAATAGAAAATTTAAAGAACAACATGCAAATAACGTACGATTTGCTCCCGTAACCAAAATAAATAACAAACGTAATTTTTTTGGCTTGACAATTATAAGACTAGATAACAAATTTCAAAATCTACAGGAGACCAAGGTCCACAGATGTCTCTACTAACTGCCGCCACCGAACTTGCAAAAATGGCAGCATATAATATTTTAATATATAGATTATTTAAAGTAATACTAGAGGCCAGTGATTTCTACAAGGAACTGAGCATGATTGGGTATATGCTTATTTCAAAAGCCAGTGGGCATAAACGTTCAATGATACATAGTTTAATTAAGATATATCAAAAAATTAGGAATACAAAAATCTTGAGAAAAATAAACTAAGACTAAATATACATCGGACTAAGACAAACTAAGACTATATATATAAAACTATAATAACACCCTTTAAATAATCTTAAACAATCCGTTCAGTGAGAAAAACATAAAATTTACTGTCTACCGTAATTAGGCCTACCCTACTAATAATAACGTTGCTAAAATGCTCAGACCAAAACTTTCTAAACAGTTAGAAGATAATACAGGGGTGTTCAAGATTACGTATAATGACTGTAATAGTTTCTATATCCGTTTGTCTGGTGGAGCTTTTATTAAAAGATTTAAAAGAACGCCTAGTAAAAAAAGACAAGGAAAAATATAAACTAATTATGCGCGGCATTTAATGAACAATTACCCTGATTTAAAATTCTATTTTAAACGCTTGCACATATGTAAAAAAAGGCAGATAATGAATGCTAAGGAAGAGTTTAAAATTTATACGATAATTAAATACTTTAATTACCCAAGAAAATAGTCAAAAATACAGCAATATTTATACTGAACTAGCGAGTACCCGGCATGCGTTGCAATGCCACTCAAAGAAAGAAAGTGTTTGTATATATATAATATATAAAGACTTCGTTCGCGTGGTCTTCAATTTAATGCGATAATATATTTAGAACAGAATCTATTCCATTGGGTTGCCATAGTAACCAGATCTAATAAGTTAGTTTTTAAGACTCCAAAGGACCCCCCAGAGGATCGTATCGAAAAAAACACCTGTTCTATGTTGGTTCTCCCGTTGCGTAAAATATTTGTGCCAAGTTTGGTTGAAATCGGTCCAGTGGTTTAGGAGGAGATGTGGAAGACCCCAAAGAACCCCCAAAAGAACCCCATCGAAAAAACACCTATCCTATGTTGGTTCTCCCTTTGCGTAAAATATTTGTGCCAAGTTTGGTTGAAATCGGTCCAGTGGTTTAGGAGGAGATGTGGAAGACCCCAAAGGACCCCCCGAAGTATCATATCGAAAAAACACATATCCTATGTTGGTTCTCCCGTTGCGTAAAATATTTGTGCCAAGTTTGGTTGAAATCGGTCCAGTGGTTTAGGAGGAGATGTGGAAGACCCCAAAGAACCCCCAAAAGAACCCCATTGAAAAAACACCTATCCTATGTTGGTTCTCCCTTTGCGTAAAATATTTGTGCCAAGTTTGGTTGAAATCGGTCCAGTGGTTTAGGAGGAGATGTGAAAGACCCCAAATGACCCCCAAAAGGACCCCCGAAGGATCATATCGAAAAAACACATATCCTATGTTGGTTCTCCCGTTGCGTAAAATATTTGTGCCAAGTTTGGTTGAAATCGGTCCAGTGGTTTAGGAGGAGATGTGGAAGACCCCAAAGAACCCCCAAAAGAACCCCATTGAAAAAACACCTATCCTATGTTGGTTCTCCCTTTGCGTAAAATATTTGTGCCAAGTTTGGTTGAAATCGGTCCAGTGGTTTAGGAGGAGATGTGAAAGACCCCAAATGACCCCCAAAAGGACCCCCGAAGGATCATATCGAAAAAACACATATCCTATGTTGGTTCTCCCGTTGCGTAAAATATTTGTGCCAAGTTTGGTTGAAATCGGTCCAGTGGTTTAGGAGGAGATGTGGAAGACCCCAAAGAACCCCCAAAAGAACCCCATTGAAAAAACACCTATCCTATGTTGGTTCTCCCTTTGCGTAAAATATTTGTGCCAAGTTTGGTTGAAATCGGTCCAGTGGTTTAGGAGGAGATGTGAAAGACCCCAAAGGACCCCCAAAAGGACCCCCGAAGGATCATATCGAAAAAACACATATCCTATGTTGGTTCTCCCGTTGCGTAAAATATTTGTGCCAAGTTTGGTTGAAATCGGTCCAGTGGTTTAGGAGGAGATGTGGAAGACCCCTAAGGACCCCCCAAAGGACCCCGTCGAAAAAAACACCTATCCTATGTTGGTTCTCCCGTTGCGTAAAATATTTGTGCCAAGTTTGGTTGAAATCGGTCCAGTGGTTTAGGAGAAGATGTGGAAGACCCCAAAGGACCCCCCAAAGGACCCCATCGAAAAAACACCTACCCTATGTTGGTTCTCCCGTTGCATAAAATATTTGTGCCAAGTTTGGTTGAAATCGGTCCAGTGGTTTAGGAGGAGATGTGGAAGACCCCAAGAACCCCCCAAAGGGCCCCATTGAAAAAAATTCATAAACTTTCGCGGGCGTGCGCACAACAACTCACCGAAGTTTCATCGCAATCGGATGAATGGTATAGGAACGCATACGGGACAAAGAAAGAAACAAAACATTCATTTTTATAGATATAGATGAACAACTGAGTTTTCACACCAATTGTCTGTACGACACAGCCATAAACACTCAAGATCAACAGTGTACGTACAATAACAACATAAATATAGCAGTAGGGTAATAGCGTTCGTGTGGTACTCACCATCAAATCTGTACGCATACCCAGTGTGTTTATATTGTTCTTTTTTAGCGTCGCAGGTGTAAGGCCGTCATTTCTGCTTCACAATACAAGCTTTGTGCCGGGCAAGTGTAAAACGCTCCTGTGCCGTAGCCCATCCCTGCTTTGTGAACAGGATCCAGCTTTTCCAAGCACGACCTCCTGACTGAAGAGTATACCGCGCATCCATAATCAATTTTGGATAACAGTAGTGCGGTATACAGACTCAATAAAACTTCTTTATTTGCTCTCCAGGTCATATCCCCTTCAACTATCATCTTCATTTATAGAAAATTACCCCTTCTCCCTTCAACTACTCTTTTCATACATACTGTAGATATTACATCCTTTTTCTACAGTGAATTTTTATGACCTTCTTTTCAGGATACTTTATTTATAAAAATTAAGTACTTTACTCTTGCTACTTTACTCTTGCGTGTTTACTCCGTAACACACGCACCACGGGTATATGCGTGGAGGGTACAAACTAGTCGAAAGACTGAAGGACCCAATAATAACTCTTGCTAAAACACAAAACGTTGCAGGTAAACTACACCTCCTCCTTAACCGATCTTCACCAAAATCAGTAGGCCTTGAGTTCTCGTCAACTCGAGTACATATGCAAAAAATTAATTTGATTTTGTTCGAATTGCGGCAGTTATCGTTCTCCATAGACAAAATTCTACTTATAGACAGACAGACAGACAGACAGACAGACACACACACACACACACACACACCTTTTGGAAAATTACTTTTCTTCTGTTTTGAGGGTAGTACAATCAGAATCAGGCCTTACCTCGAAGACCTTTTCTTACGCGATCACCATACTACCATTTCCTTCCACTGAATATAATTTGGTTTGTTCTTGTTTAATGTTGTGGCGACCTCTACTGAGCGACAAACCTAATGGTGATGTAGAAGTTTCGAAACTCGTTGTGACTGGCATTAGACAAAATCATAAAACGGTTAAAGAAATAATAAATATATAATTTTATTTTATCCATACACGTGAATTAGTTAACACGAGTCTAAAATTAAAATAAAATCGATTTTTGTTTTTGTTTAAAATAAACATACGCCTTTATTTTTGTGTCTTTTATGTTTCGTTTTTTTTCAGTTTGCCTTTTTAATTTCCAACATAAAACGATACAGTGGTAAACTGTTGAAACTCTACTATCGCAACAACGTCTGCAGCGGAAACACACGATTTTACAAAATGCAACTAAACAATCGTTAACAGCAGTTGCACTTAAATTACGGTCAACAGCACTAAGGGAATAAAAGCATATACTGTGTTGCAGTGTGTGGCTTCATACCACCACCACACTGGTAATGTAACCAGCTACGTGCGATAATGGCCTCGTGGTAAATATTTACCCGGGGATGTGTGCTCGCTCTGATCGTTTGTTTGGTCGATTACTAGAGTCGACCCTTCAGATGATATCTGTGTGCCATGGCTGTATTTGTGTATAAACGGACAAACAAAAGTGGCGAGTGTATACCTCCACATTGTTATCACTGCGTAAGTTCAATTTGTTCAGAGAGGAGGCGAATCGAGTCTGTATAGTATTCAAGCATTCAGAATGTGGAATTTTTTGCCTGTATATTTCACAACGCTCTGTACTATTCTTATCCGTTAGGAAAACTAATCTGTTTTATATTTAGAGTATTTAATCTGTTTAGAATATTAAGAATAATAAATAAAATACGGTTTTCTTACAAATCGTTGTATAAGAGGAAGGAGAATAAAAAAACGAGTTATAAAGGAACGCAATGAAAATTGTGATACTAGTATATTTACTAGTGGCGGCTGCTGTTATGGTTACAGCATTACTCAACCACCAGTATTGAATAACTGAACTGTACGAAAACATTAAACAGTTTATTAACGCGTCATAAATTTCAACGGAAAACCTACTAGCTTTTACGCAGCAAAGTTCACGTGCAATTCAAATCAGGCGTGCAGGCTGGTGGCTGAAGGCCGATCGAAACTTCAAGAGTAAACATATCGGTAAACATATAGGTATATATTGTTACGACGGTCTCCTTGATCGTCGTATGGTACAGTGGAAAACAAAATACAAGACACCAATGAAATCACTAAAAACCAGCTTTAATTATCACAAATAACAGTTTATAATCAGCTCGTACAATAATTCTAGTTAGATTTGTCCACACGCAATAATAATGTCAAATATAAAGAATACTTTGACCTCTGTTATACGCCTAAGCAAAATGAAAGCAATGCATTATATATACCTGTTTTTTTTTTTTAAATGTATACAAATACAGGTGTTAAAAGAAGATAAATTTGTGTTAAAACATAACTTAAATTAGCTTACCCAAAAACGTTGGTCAAGCCAAACGTCTTTAAATACTCACAGTTTAGCTGGAAGCAACTATATCTTCTTAAAGTTTTAATATACGTGAGCATGATTGGAGTAATGTTTCCACCACCAACATAGGTCTCACTCATAGTATGTTTCTTTAGTAGATGGAAACTCAGCTGTGTGAATACTGAAATACTGACTTTTACTGTTGACATTTAAGAGGACTATATTAAAGAAACGACGTATATTAATAGATGTATATTAAGTAAGGCATAAGATGCCTTTTACAAAATTAAATATAGTCGATAACAAGTAACTTATGTCATTACAAAATAGCCATGAATTGTAACCCTATTACTGTATTCTTATCCTTTTTAGCGCATTTTGAATTCATATAATATAAAGAAAAAATGGATTAAAAAATTTTTTTAGATTAGCTCTAGTTTTTAAACCGTTTCCCCGCTAATGTAAAACTTATGTTGTATTTAATCCTTGTATACGCTTTGTGCATATATTATTAGGCCTATATAAACTTTAAATCTAATTTTTGATGGTACACGAATACAATGGATAGGGTAAGGTCGAACTATTAGCATTGTTAGAATCTACCACACAAAGTTTTGGCACTAAACAATCTGTGGTCTTCTTCAGGTGTAAGTTGAACTAATACATTAAATACAATCTTAATGTTACTCGAGATTCGTTCACTAACCAACATGAACCGCTAAAAGAATAAACACCACATAAACGGTGTCCGCAGCACTTTAGGCCCGGATCAGATTTCTGGGCCTGACTTTTGACAGACAGTTGAATGGAAGCGCATGTTGAAGACTTGTCTTCGAGGTGCAAACCCTCTCCAAATGCCGTCAAGTATACATCCCATAGGGCCTGGGGTGTTGATAGGAAAGTTTTATCGGGCCTGTACACCGCACTAGGACTATCCAAAATTGATTACGGACGCGCGGTATACACTTCAGCCAGGAGGTAGTGCTTGAAAAAGCTGGATCCTGTTCACAACACAGGGGATAGCGATGCCACAGGTGAGTTCCGCACTAGCTATGCACAAAGCTTATATTGTGAAGCAGGAATGACGTCCTCACTTCTGTGATGTCAACTGCTGTTGCCGAGATATGTTCTAGCTCTATCAAGCCACATAAAACACGACTTACGAGAATATACTACCGCCGTTCTACGTTCATCCGACCAGTCGACATCCGTGCGCTCGGAATATCGCTACAACATCCGCTGCTACAGAATCAGTGCACGTTCCGTGCGAAGCTCCTCCCGGGCGGCTTGAAAAATCAAATTGCCGGCTGGATGTCGTTCGTTGTGTTAACTAGACTGTAGGTGAGAACAAACATACAGTTGAGCAACACTCCTGATCGACGTCGTTCGGTTCGAGGCTTTAGTTTCCGAGCCTCCAAAACTTAAAAAAGAGAAACACCACCACCTTCAAAGTTAAACATTACTTTTGTAGAAAAAGTAAATAAATAGAGACCCGATGTAAGCCCTGTGAACAGAAAATTATATACATTTTGTTTATAATATATACAAACAAATAAGCCTATTGATGTGGTCGGTATAATTTTTTTAGAAAACAATCGAAACCATTGCAAGTAATTTTATACATAGCCTGCAAGGGAGAAGGATGTTCTATGCCTGAAAAGCATGTTTGCCCAACGTATTGTGTCAAAAAACCTTAACGCGGCCAGTCACACACACACGCGCGCTCGCTCGCGCGTATCGTATCTTGTAATCGTTAGCAGTTCCCCACGGATATACAAGGACACACGTTTAGAAAAATATGGGCTTTCTACAACATTCGAGTTCTTCCTAATAAGAGAAACTGTTGTAAAATATTGTGATTATTTTCCGTTTTTGTGACGTTAATATTACTGTATTACTTTATAAAAGTTTATTATTATTATTATTATTATTAAATGTTATTACTAACATTATTATTATTAATGGTTATAATAATAATAATAGTAAGTATTATTATTATTATAACAATAAAATGAAATTATACAACAATATGAAAACCTCAAAACAGTAGTACTAGTATAGTAAAAACTAATCGTAATTGTAATTGAAATATAAGCATAACAATTATACATTAGATTAATCGTCACATGAATAATTTATGCTATGCTTAAGAAAATGGATAGTTACAGTTAGAGTAGACACATTAGGCTCAAGAACTTGAAAATAAATACTAGGTGAAGTAGTTAAACAGTTGATTAGATGACGCAGTAATTACTTAGAACATTAGATGACGTAGATGACAGGGAAAATACTGCAGCCTAACGAATGATAACCAAAACAAGCAACTAAAATGTATACAAAGGAGGACAGCAGTATTGCAAGTCAATAAGGAACGAGAGTAAAAGGAAGAGTTGGCGGGTAAAAGACAAATAATTAAGGCTAAAGGTAACAGGAATGTTAAGGGAGACAATACCCTACACAACAGATGTAGGGTTTGAAAGAATAACGGATAGTTTTGAACACATGGGAATGAAGATAACTATTTATCATTGAATTTTACGATAAAAACCCGCGGTGTGGAAACGTGTTTTATATCCACGTTAACGTATTTATCAACTCATGTTTATCTTTTCACTCTTCTGAAGAATTTAATTTTTTGTGTTGGTGTTTGTTTGTTTTTTTTTTTTAACTATTTACCACATTTTGCTTCCATTTAAGGCTAGAATAGTTTCACAGAACTTCAGTTGCCTGTCGTTCCTCGTACATGCAACCTCGTGCATGATTTGGATCTTGTTTTCAAGATCTTTATTTGTTGTTCCACATAATGTTAAAAACCTATCATCATTTATCTGCATATTGTTGTCACAATTATACAACAACGTATACGACATATTACACTTTAAACACGTAAAGCTGACTTTTTATGCGTCTTTTCAGTTACTCCTGAAAGAGGAGTAGCCATTGTTTTTCTATTGATTCTTCATATTGAACTTTTGAAATTCTCTTGTGGCGTGTAAATACCTCTCTGTAGATCACCTTCAACTTCAGCCAGCAAACCTAGGTCGTACGCATAAAGTATCGGGTTGAGTTGAATGTTGTTTTAGTATTTTTGTATTCAGTTCATCATTCAGTTAATCAACACACAAAATGTGTAGGGGAACGTAACGGCCCCCTTTATTTGTTCAAGTATCCCATCAATTTATTTCCGTCAATTTTTTTCTAGGAACTAGTACTATATTGATAATACTGAATAGACCTTGTTTTCCTTAAATTTTTCCTAAAACAATGTATATTTTCTGTTCCTACAAAATGTCTACCTGCATTAAAAAAAGAAGAAACAGAAGAAAAATATGTTTAATTGTGATTAAAAATTTATTTTAAGCATATATTATAAAACAATTAGCCTATAACTGTGGCCAGGGCCACACCATAACAAATAGAAGATTTTAGCAAATGTTTTTTAGAGACAATAAAAATAAGCAAATAGTCATGTATTATTTAAAGTGTAAATAGGCTCTCAAATATACAGTCTTAACTATAAATTGGTGAAGGCAGCCTTAAGTTGTGTATGGCTGATTAGTGTGGTCGGTTTATAAGATACAAAATTCTGACAGAACACAACTGTGACAGTGATATATCTTAGTCGTTGTACACCTAAATTTGCTGCTGGCGATATGCAACCAGTGCTCACGTTATTTTGAAAACTAAATAATTTATATACTCTATTTGTATAACTAGAGGGTCTATGAAATTACCCGTCGAAAGGCAGTGCAGGGGAATAAAATGCTTGCCTATTCAAGTTTTTTAAGTCAATGTGGTAATAATTTGTTATTGAATTTAATTAATAAACTATTCCAATCATACAATAATGTAAAATTAATAAACTATAGAATGCAATTTATAATAGAAAATTAATGAAATTTTTGCTGTGTATAATTAGTATGTAATAAATCGCCAACAAAAACTTCATTACCTTGTACGTTATGCATTTTCAATAACGTTACAATGAAAACTATTAAGAATAAAATTAGAAATTAGAAAAAAGTAACTAGAAAAAATTGCATTCCGTTTGCCTCAACGGTACACTGTTTATTTATCAATGGTTTATATAGTTTCATCGAAAATATTTAGACAGCTAACACATGAGTAAACTCGGATGCCATCTCATGAGTAGTAGGTAGTCGTGTACATAGGAAATGTTATTAATTAATCCTTGATACCGCCGTACAGACTAGTGACTGGAAATATAAAAACGGAGCGATTGCTCGGGCACAAATAACACTAAACCTTGAATTGCGGTCGATCGTATTTCTCACGTTAGTGTTTTTTTTTTTTTTTATTTACGTTCGACCGTGCATAACTGAACCAAGGTAAAACCTTATGGTAGTCGGTGAGGAGCGTATCGTGTGTGTACAAGTAACAGGGTAGTAAATCGACCGTTCGTTTTGTCCCGGTCACTGCTGTAACAAATATACTGAAAACGATTATAACGCAACGTAGTAAAGAAGTAAATACAGTTAATAATTAAATACTTCATAACTTAATACTTGTAAATTCCCTGCATTGCAGAACTCGCTCATTATTTTGAAAAAAAAAAATACATTGATTATTTCAAACAATTGAATTTATAAATTTTAATTTTTTGAAGCGTTGAGAGTAAAGTTCTTTGTATGTATGATTCTTAGCGTCAGACGACAAGGAGGTGACAATACAACGTTTCTAATATTTTATGTTGCTTTATTTTTAATTTATTTTTTGTATGCATGTATAAATAAAAACATTAAAAATTATATATTAAGTAACAAAGTTAATTAGTATATGTATGTACAAAACAAAATCTTATGATACTTTAAAGAGCTGCAGATGTGTTATGCATATCCTATATGAATTCTTACAATATTTCCAACATTTTAAGTTCTGTTTAACGCCTGTATTGTCCGTAAAGTAAAAAAAATGAAAACACTACATTACAGTTTACATTAAATTTCCCTGTATTTTAACAGCCAGCACGAATTTTTACATTTTTTTTAAATTTTGCCTTTTTCGGCTCTGATGTCTAAAGTTTTTGAATTTTTAAAACCAAATGCTATACTGAAATTTGTTTAACTTTGTTTAATTTGATATCTCACACAAATTTTTATAATTCCTGAAAATTTTGATTTTTAAACTCTGGTGTCTAAAATTGTTGTAATTTCCAAAGCTCAAAACTATTTTCAGATGTTGGTTTTAAAAGTCTCTTTAATTTGATATTCCATTAAACATTTTGCTGCCTCACATTTTTGCCTTTTGCCACCGTATATCCTTTTTTTGATGGTCAAGTTCTATCATGACAAATTTTATGAAAATCCCTAAGTATATTCAAAAGTTATCGTCAGAGATACTCTATATAGACAGAGAGACAGACAAATTTCAAAAGAAGAACTCGCTAATATAATATATAGCTAACATATTTTTAGGACAGCTGCACGGGTCGTCGTGTTGTGCAGTAGAAACAAATTAACTGACACCAAATGAGTGTCGCTAAACAAAGACACTCTTATACAATTCTTCAAGTTAAAATTTGTCCAACAAACAATAATAAATGTTACCAAGTCCCACTAAAAATCACTCTGAACCACACTGTAATACTACTGGTCTAACAACCGAACTCGGTCGGCCGCTTGTGGTTATTTATTCCCCGCTGAGATTCGAGGAAATCTACCAGTTTCCGGTCAACGCGTCGAGAATAGTTACGTAACTGCTGACGCTCTGGAACTTGCTAGAAGCTATTTCAATATCTGACTTTGACACACACACCGCAGAGAGAATGACAGGTTGCCTATCTATTTGCGTGTAAGATTGCCGCTCACACTATTGTTTGCTTGCAAGCCTTTAATAGATTGCAAGAAACTCATCTCCGATGTCTCTATCCTACTCAGATGTTTTTTCACCGGAACACAAGTCTCAGAACCGTACAGCAACACTGACACAGCCATTACATTCCAAAATTTTAGTCGAGTCTGAAATTGACTGAAATTTGGTCAACTTATGATCAACATGATTCACGTCGTAGGTGATGTTACAGCCAAGATAGCGGAAATATGACAACTGCTCTATACTTTTATTACCTAGTACAATTTTAGTTCGGAAGGGTATTGGCTACAGTTTTTATCTTCTGCACAAACATTTTATGTTGTAATTTGAACACACTTGTAACTTAGGCATCAATCTATGGAGTTCGCATCTATTGTTTTCGATTATTACTTTATCATCCGCAAACAGCATCGTATTCAAGTATGTTCTTTTGTTAACTTTTATTCCTGGATTAACTCTGAATTTCCATTCTCTAACTATGTTATCAGTATGGATATTAAACAATTTTGGACATACTTTATATTCTTTGCGCACTTCTCTGTCAAATCCTCTCCTATAGACAATGCCATCCTTGTTGAGCCTTTTAAGCAAAATAAGTGTCTCCTAAGGATGTTATCACCGCACTATAGAGTAAGACCAGTGGTAGGAGTGCAAACTTTGAGTCTCTGATCCGGCTCTAGGTTTCGTCCCTAGTGCCTAGTGCCGCTGGGAAGCCTTCTTCTTCCGATCCTAGGGACCGTTGGCCATTGGCTCCGCAAATATAAACTAGCTAAAAAAAAAAAATATATAAATAAATGCAGATTCCGCTCCGCAGAAATTTTATTTGTGTAAGCAAAGTCTGAGAGAACATTAACTGACATTCCAGAATTCCTCATATCCTCTTAGAACTAAGTGGTTTACTTAAAAACACGAATTCCTTAATATACGCTTAGAACATTTAGTCTTATTTGAGTATTCTTAATAGTAACAAGAAAGTCCAGCTTCATTGTTAATTTAACATAACGTGTGGCTATCCTGTATATAAAAGTATTGAAATAAATAAAAAAATAATTATCAATACAAACAGTCTAACTATAGGCCTATATGATTGAATGTTATTGGATCTATTGTTTAGAGATTTG
Source organism: Magicicada septendecula (assembly GCA_034769895.1). NCBI lineage: Eukaryota > Metazoa > Arthropoda > Insecta > Hemiptera > Cicadidae > Magicicada > Magicicada septendecula. The sequence goes on from CM068369.1 coordinate 465,602,252, forward strand.
TATTACACTCTAAAATGACAATGTTATTTCTGTTATATGTTACGTTATTTCCGTCATTCTGCTAGTAAACCTTAAGTTATCAGAAAAGATGTATAATCTATTCTTTTTTTATATTGCAACCAAATTACTGTAAGTCAAGAAGAGACTTAATTCGCAACCATGAACAGATAGGAATAGTACAGAAGCCCACAGGCAAGAATTATGAGACCTTTATGACGTTTGCAATATTTGGTTTGAGTTCCCTTTGAGCAAACTTAACTTTCACAGTGATAACAATACCGCGTTAACAATTTTGATGTGTGCGCGTGTAGGTACACAAATACAGCGGCGATACGCAAATATCTTTTGAAAAGTCGACTCTAGTGGTTATTAATCGACCAAACAAAAGGCGAGAGAGCGCACACTTCCTTTGGTAAATATTTATAGTGACACCATTATCTGTATAACTAGTCGCATTACCAGTGCAAGCAATGTGCGTCTGTTTGTAAACAATAGAGTGTGCGTAGATGTAAGCGTGTGGCTTAGCTGTTTACACGGTATCTGTTCGCTTTTGTTTCCCTAGCGTTGTTGATCTTGGCTAAAGTGAAGTCTCTGTTACTTTAGTTTAGTAGCAACGTTAAAATTGTGTAGGTTATTATTCCTCAAATATGTGTTGCAAATATTGTTGCAAACTAATTATGAAAATGAATTCCGCATGTAAGTTTTAGAGTCCAATATGATTACAACATGTAATTAGCCTATATATTCCATTATGATATCATGCCATAAATTAGGCGAAATAGTCATTCAAATGGTTACAGATTCCTACCAAACGTCAACTGTGTTCGTCGCCGATTCGCTACCAATCACTTCGCGACCGAGGAGCACGCAAAATCCGTTATATTTACTACTACAGAAGTAATTTGGCTACCGCTAACGTTTGTTAATATGTCCTTCAGAGGTTAGATTAATGGGTGAGAACGGTGTCTGTTTATTTTTACAATTCGATGGTATGACTTTTTACAAGAGGATATGCATACTATTAAATCATGTGTTTAAATATTTGATTAAATTTTTATATTCATATGAGCTTTTCTTTGTCGTACTTCTGCCGAGAAACATTCCATTAACTAGAAATCTTAAGATTCAACTACTAATACAAATAAAACTAAAAATTTATAGTCAACTGTAGGGTTCACCAAAAGTATGTTTGCTATCATAAATTTTCCAACTATTATGGCATGTTATGTGTTCTCATGTAAATTGCATTGATTAAAAGTAATGGGAAAATCAGTTTAACATTTAATCACATTATAGCATCGGGATTATAATAATTTATTGCATTATGATTTTGTAGCTCAGCAACCAGTCAATATCTTTGCGCTCCCTTATCAAATAGTCTAACAAGAAAAATAATATAACAAAGAAGAATAGTTAAATTAGTCGTGTTTATAATGAATTGAACTTTCCAGCTACTATCGTGCAACGTCCGTCCAGTAATTATTTGTCAGTAGAGTTTTTATTTTGAAGATTAGTTGATTATATATTTTAAGATTTTAGTTGATTTATATATAAAGACATTTATTTGGATATTACTGCTATATTAGTAACAGGACTCCAACCGTAGAGATTTAAAATGGTGGCAGCATATTATTTGTAAACACAACAGGTAGGTTGTTGTGTTTCATATGAAGATGAGCCGAGAGGCTTGAAAGCGCTTATGGAAAGTATAATTGCATGTTAGTGGTTGGAGTACAAGTTAAGTAAAAATTAAACTTAACCACTAAATTGTGTTTATTTTTTTATTACTTGTAAAGTTTGTTGTAAAACAAAACCAAGTGGATATATTCTTACTAATAGAAAAAAATAATAATGTTTTCTTTCTTTTTTAAGAGGAGAAAATACTTTATACACCGTCAGAAAAAACCGTCTTTCCCCCCTGATGAGAGCCCCTCTCAGCCACTATAAAACCCACCTCAAATTCAGGGATTGATATCCACCATGAAACAACTTAGCGTATTATTTAAGGACGAAATATATTGGACTCTTATCGGGCTCCTAGATGTCACTTATGTGCTACTGCCCGTTGGGTGCAAGTTGGGTCTGTCTTTTCTTTCCTTGTAAGACCGAGTGAATAAATATAAAAATGCTAGCATATTTCTCCTTGCCACGAAGCATAATTTCTACTATGTCCTTGGGAGTAAACTCCCCAGCTCCGCCTCTAGTGTGCCCTCTCTCTTGTGAATATGCTGCTCTTGAAAAAAGTGTGCAAGGCATCTTCATGGGGTGATGGTAGTTACCTTCATGGTGGAAAACTGGCATGCTGGGTTTTGCACCTTTTCCATTCTGTAGACGTAGGAGTTAAAATTGCCGTGACCATTCAGTAACTACGCCAGATGGTAGTTAACCTCACCGTGGTGGAGGCCAATCCATTCCTTTAAGTTTGGTATGGACTTCAAGACTGCAGTACTTCCTCAGTAAATAACGGCACTTTACCTGCTGTAACGGGACGCAATACGTAAGCCTTTACGGGGCAGATCGGAAAGATTGGATCGCCCATGGTGCTTACCAATTGGCCCCCAAGCTTGCGCATAATGACCCTGTGACCCAGGGGCACTATCCCGTCAGTCTTTAGTCCCACCCACTTTCAACGTTTGCTGCTGATAATATCCTTTAAAATGTCTATTTTAGCTGTTGTGCATTCTGTTGTTTATTTTGCTGCTTTGTTGCCATTGTATTTTCTTTTCCTCGTAACACCTCCTCCTCAGGAATGCGATCTTATCAGTCCACCAGTAGGCCGCCTTTCTTCACCCAGATAACTTTCTTCATGGAGGCATTGAAACGTCGCAGTCTTGGCGTATCAGCTTATTGTGGTCTCGACTACAGACTCTGCGGGACTGGAGCTCACCAGCTCATAGTCCTTTCCCCGTCTATTTATGATGCAAGGGTTTCTACGTCGAGCTTGCTAACAACCACATATTACTTCTTCGGGAATTTTCACCACCATGTATTCTTTCTTCCTGGAGGTTATAGACTATGTACTGGTGATCATTACCAGTAGGCTATACTCTTCGCTATTTAGCCAACAATATTGGATGGTAGAGGCTCTGATGCAAGCTGAATGGTCTTTGCATGGCCGCGTCTTCAAAAGGCGATACGTTTCCAACGTTGATCACGTTAAATAACCCATTTTACCGTCCTATCGTCGAAGTCTCCGGCAATAAAAATTGTCCCTTCCCATTCCCACAGGATGTCTTCTAGTTTATCCAGTTTTTTTTTAGTTTTGGTATTTATATATGCCCTCTTTTGGAGTGAAGTAGCAGATTACATCTCCCCATTTCTAACCCAAATGGATCCCCCACAAGAACCGTGGATTCCTACCAAAACTCTCCCCATGCCTTGTATCCATATAGTTGCACTACTTGAGATATCGGAATATCATCCTATTATCCTGGCACATTTCTGTCTCCCTGTTGTTAGCTGATGAACATCAAGTCAAATTTGGTGTCCTGCTGAGTCTGCATCCGCGACTCTATGCTTCGACAACACCTGTGTGTGACACTTCAGAGAGAACTGCGATGTCTAGATCCTTCTTGAAAATTCATAAGAAACGTTTAGAACTTAGCATCGATTTAGTTATAAATAAAACATAAATAAAATAAATAAGAATAGTAGTTTTGGAAAATTCAGATGTTACATTTTTCTAATTGAAAACCCTATAAAACTATTCTTCTATGGGTTCTTATGAAATTTCAATAAAATATATTTTTGCTGTCGTAATTGAATACAATTTATGAAGTCAGAGGAAGTAGTCTTTGGCGTCTCCTGATATAACAGAACGTGTTACAAGTACCGTAGTGAAGACAGTTTCTCTCGTGGTTTTCAGAGCAACTCTCCATGCGTACGGTTAAGTAATTAGATACAACAAACAAAGTGAATTTGTTAATCATTGAAGTAGCGGTTAAAGCTTAGGTTAGCTATATCGACTGTAGATACAGTATTTCGATTACATAGTTGGGACTTGTTTGCTCGCAAACCGAGGGAACAAAGTTTTAATGACTGTATCTGTTCTTACCTACATAACGTCTTTCCTCGTTTGATATCAAGGAATGTGTCTCTTGTTATAGCTATGAGCGAATCTCTTGTTTGTATGAAGTTTATAATTCATCTTGTTGTATTGACTTACTTAAACGTCTGTTTCGGTCGCGATTTGTAACTCATCCCACTTTACGGAAATTCATTTTACAATAGCTTATTCTTGTAGACTCACACATACACTCCCATCCTGAGCTCAGAAACATACGAACGTATGGAAACGCGTCAATAGAAAAGTGTCTCTTACTTTTATTGACAGGAAATCGGTAGGGATAGGCAATTACGTGTTAATTAACGAAGTTTTGTTTACAGAAAACAACACTTATTTTAATAAGAAATAAAGATATACTTATGAAACTTCTCCCCTAAAGGGTAAATAAGTTAAGCACGCAGTAAACCTAATTCAATACAAATATATTAATAAACAACAATCTAAGGGAGTTATGAATGCAAAATTTCGAATACTTTTCTTGAAAAATAAAAAGTAGTTACATTATATGTAAGACTTAATTTTAAGTTTATTATAAGAATTAGTACGAGATAAGCATAATAAAAACCTAAGATTCTAACATGTTTCACTATAAACATGTGTCACTAAATATGGAAAATATGCACTCACGTAAAATCATACTAAAGAATTTAGGATTACGAATACATAACCTGCGCTTTACACATCTTTTTCATTATTCCGATCATCACGTCTTTTTAACTGCTTTTTCTTTACTTTGATCTTCTTATGTCTCTCCAGAAAAATCTTATTCGCTCTCACAGTTATTATCTTATGAAACGTTTTCAGTTATTGCAATGTTTAAGCGAAGTACGTTCAGTAGGTTACTGGGAAAAGTTATATAAAATAGGTCTATATATATTGTATGTAGAAAAGCATTTGGCAACGTGTATCCATTGTAAGAAGGATGAAAGGAGACCTAAGGTCTAGAAATGTTGTATTTTTTACGTTTTGGTCTACTCAATACAAATACGTAATGCAGACTCTTTACTGTAGACTATCAGATGTGTATGTGTATGTGTGTGTGTGTGTGTGTGTGTGTGTGTGTGTGTGTGTGTGAGAGAGTATACATGCACACAGACGTTGGTAGCATTATGTGTCTTCTGTATATATATTATAACATAACAAAAATACACCTTAAATGAAAAAAACAAATGTACCATCAAATTCACGGTAAAATATGCATAAACCCAATCCTTTTAAGTAATCCAAAAAAAAATAGAAATAATATAATAACTAAATAATTTGGAAATAGAGAATGAAAACTCAGGGAGTAAATAATTTAATGACAGTGACAAACAATGACTGACGATGACCAAAATAATAAAGAAGTGGAGATCAAATGACAAAAAAAAATGTACATAGTAATTTATAAATAGAAATATAATACATAAATGTGTAAAACTTGAATGTAAGAAATAAGACATTGTGAATAAACCTATTTAACTATGAGGAGGTCTGCGCACCTCAGACAGTTATTTTGTATCATGGAACTACAGAAAGTGAATGATATAAAATTTTACAAATATAATAAGATCAACTTATATAATTATAAAAGTTGTATTGTGTGACAGTGCTCGAAAGTGAGAATAACAGTGAAATACGGTAAAAAGGAAAAGTGTGTATAATGAAAGTGATGAAATATAATTATAATGAGCATTGAAAGTTGAAGGGGATATATAATCTATATGAACCAGTTATATAACCCATATAGTGAAATCAAACAAGGTAAATATTTAAAAAATAGAAAATCTTACGTATGGTTCATGTTACCCGGGCTGTTTGGCCTGGTCCATGGTTTGTTACCAAACCAAACGGCTGATATTCTTTAAAACGTCCTCCCCGTAGAGGCGTCGTAAAATATTCCTCAGGCTTTCACGGCCGGTGTCAGATGTATGATTCAAGTTATCCGGGCTGTTTGGCCGTGGTCCATGGTTTATTACCAAACCAAACGTCTGATATTCTTTAAAACGTCCTCCCCGTAGAGGCGTCGTAAAATATTCCTCAGGCTTTCACGGCCGGTGGCAGATGTATGGTTCATGTTATCCGGGCTGTTTGGCCGTAGTCCATGGTTTATTACCAAACCAAACGTCTGATATTCTTTAAAACTTCCTCCCCGTAGAGGCGTCGTAAAATATTCCTCAGGCTATCACGGGCGGTGTCAGATGTATGGTTCATGTTATCCGGGTTCATGGTAAAAAAATAAAGGTCAACAGAATCATGTGAATTAGAAATTGTGAAACTGAACCTGTGACCCATAACATATCATAGCCAAAGCCTTTACTGAAGTAATTAGTGTTTTTTGTAAAAAGAAGGATTGCTGTTAGAAAAAAAATCTAAAACCAAGGCAGAACATAATAATATTACTGCTGAACCTTGATACAATTTAATGACCGATGAAAGATGAGATGATCCATGAAAACCATTCAAAAAACTAGAAGAATAATGTTATAATCGAAGGTACAAAAAATTTGAAGTCCAGGAGTGAAGAATTAATCAATAAATGCACAAGATAACTACCAGATTGGTGAGATTGCTTCAAGGCTAAGTCAGACATTTGAACTACATTAGTACATTAATGATCAAGTTACAACTAAATAATATGACTAAAACAATATAAACACTATACAAGTTAATATTTATTTGTACACATGTATACGATAGTTATTAGTATTAAGAATTCTCCTTTTAATTGTTATTTTGTATGATCCAAAGAACCTACCATTATTCAACAGACAGTCACGACACTTAATTACCAAATCTCATTCATAAATATTATCTTTTATGTTATATTTATAACTTGTACCATACTTTAACTATACTTTTACGTTAACCCTGAGATTCAGATTGTTCATGTTCTACAACCTAATGAGCTACCACTGTTAGAAGAGGACTTTGAATGTCCATATGATTAATCAATGTCAAAATAAAAGGAGTAAAATAAAGAAATAATTGAGTTTGAGAAAAAACGAGAATAAGGAGTTTGACTATTTATTTTAACAATAGAAATTATAAAATCAAATAGTTAGAAAGATAACTTCCTATCATTACAATTGTATTTATTTTCACAAAATTGGCACACAAACGTGGGCTTAACAGGAATCGAAATAATTGTTCATAGTAAAAGAACAAAAAGAAAGTAGAGCGAGATATCTATTATTACAATATACATGGAAACATTTTCCATCAGACGTTGGTAGCGTTATGTATCTGTGTGTGTGTGTGTGTGTGTGTGTGCAAATACGTTGGGAACTTAGCTTATTACATTAACATGTATATTGTTACGACATCACGGAACAATCTACGAGTTTATCGATATTCCAGAGTGATCCGGAATGTAACGTGTGTGGCGTACGTGCTTGTTGACGCATTTTCTAGACTCTGCCAGACTTAGCTCGGGCGCACGGACTGTGTCAAGGCCGCAAGTAATTACCTCGTAACTATACTGGCGCTATCGCGCATTATGGAATAGTCTAGTAATTTGGGGCGGTGTAAAAGCCAGTACTCAACGACGTTCAGTTCAGTATTAATGCGATTTATTGACAGTGCGGTTCGAGAGTTATAGTAGTGATATTACTGTGCGCGTTCAAGTGGTTATTAGTTAAGAGTGGTGTTTTATAATCGGACGGTATAATTGTAATACAATTGTGTTTAATATTAGTGACATTTTATTGCGTGTGAACAATTTTTATTTGATTTGTTGTAGTAGACTGTGCTGTTAATTACGAACGGTTTAACTGTGAAATTAAAGCTGGTGATTAGTGACTTAATTGGTGTCTTGTACTTATTTTGTTTTCCACTGTACCTACGACGATCAAGTAGACCGTCGTAACAATATAATGTAAGATGTCGTGCAATTATCTTTTGATATTGTGCGACCTTTTGAAAATAAATGTTGAAGAAAAAAATATAAAGACGGTTTGAATAAAAGTAAATATGATTTGCTTAGTTAAGAGATTTTAACATATAACATGCTTTGTTTATTATGCAAAATTGTAACTTATTTAAATACTAATTGTCAGTTTTATATTTAAAGTCTTTGCGGGGTCTCCCAATTTATTTGTGGGACTCTTAACGTGTTCATAATAATAATAATAATAATAATAATAATAATAATAATAATAATAATAACTGAAATTAAAATCTTATGTGCTTTGTCTTTGGTACCCTTGCTAAAATACAATTTACAATTGTTATCAAAGCTTGCGGATTGTCGACTTGGATGTCATATTGTTCAAGATGGTTAAATACTTAGGCTATGTGCTTCTGATTGTTTTTCCACTGTAGTGCTGTTTTTGAATTGACTTCAGTAACTTTTGCCTACTTTGTTTTAGCCTATATACATAAATAACATGCATATTTAGCAGATTTATATAGCCTATATGTTAGCAATATTTATTTGTGTAATATTTATATTATAATTAGCATATTTCATAAACATATAAGCCAGTAAATACTCACTAAGGAATAATTCACAAAAAAAAATTAAAAATAGAAAAAATTGCTGTTATTGTAGTACATACTATGTTTATTAAGTCCAGTATGTGTGTTTGCATTGTTGACACACTAATTAATTAAGAAATGGTTTATAACAGTTCCTAGAAACGATGTCGTTGCCAATAGTTGTTAGCCCAGATTCTATTCCACGAATAGTACATTTAGCGTTCCTTCCTCGTGTACGGAGAAATGCTACTAATTAATTGATGATGCCGGCACAGACTAGTGTGACTGGAAACACAAACACGGACCCCGTAGGTAACTTGGAACGTTGTCTGTTTTAATTATAATTATATGTTAATTATGAACCAGTTTCGATCGTATAGCCTCACAGGCACACACGTGATCACTACAAATATGTTTAATTAAGATTTTGTTACAATTCACTGCCTTAGTTTCCAGTATGTGAACATTTGTTGGTGTTTTGTTTCGAAAGTAAATACCTAGCTGGATACCATTTTCTTTTAGGCACTTCTTAGCGACTGCGACCGTATTTTACCCATTCGGCTTATATCCCTCCATAATAAATAAAGATTCTAATCTGTTATTTGACCAAAACATGATTTATCTAGTTATAAAGAAGGTGAACATAGTTATTAGATAAAAACTACATATAATATACTTTTATCTACACCCGTAACGTAATAGCGTGTTATCCAACTCATTTTGAGTGGGATAAGAAGTTCATTATCGCACTGGTTTTGTTATTCCACTCGTTTATACACAAAATAACAGAAAATACAACATAATATTACAATCTAAACATGTTATCCCATGTTGTTTTAGATATTAATAACACGGTCTTTAGAGTTATTTAAGTAAATTCCTGCTGTAGAAGAATACTGGAACTTTTTCGTCACCAAGTTAAATGTTTGATCGTCAGAAGTAGTTGCAAGCTCCTTGCCCTTATTGTCGATATCAGCAATGCCTTTTTAAAGCTTCCTCTTCAATATCTGAAGGCAAACTTTCAGATTCACTCATTTTAAAACAACTTACAAATTACTAATTTGCAGCAAAAACAAACTATTTTTAATCATAACAACGTGGTTGCTATGGGAACGTATACGTTACAATACATTATTTCAACTGCTACGCAGATAGCTTAAATTTTCTAATTCTCACATTTTTTATTTTTCAGCGGGTGTAGATAAAATATTGTACGACCCACGAGTGATAACGCATTATTAATATACTTGTGTGATTAGACGACTCGTGCTACCCACTCGTCGTCCAAACTTTCACACGCGTATATTAATAATGCTGTTATCCCACTTGTATCGTAAATATCTATAATCTTAATGCAATTTCACTTTAACGTTTAGGCTTGCAACCTGTTTTGTTCTTCACAGGAACCATATTTTCATTACCCTACTCAAATATTTTCTCACGGAATGTTAGTAATTGACAGCCAGTTTAATCGTCTTGCTATCGTCCTACTTAGCGTTGCAGACTATTTTCTTTATACTGTTTAAATCATTGCCATTGTCATTGGCTTCACTCCTCAAGTTTTTATTTCCCTATCCTGATCCGGTCTTTCAAAGAACATTACTTGTTTCTTTTTTTAATTAAATGTGAAAGTGTACTAATAAAATAATGAAAGATTTCTTTCATTTTCTTATCATTCATTTTTCTCTTTATAACATTCATTCTAATGCGTTTGTATGTTACAGGGTATCTTTTTTAAATATTTTTGTTACTGTACGTTGTAACTACATATCTTACTGTGAAACCACGGTGCTTGCTGTATACTTTTGTGTTAAAATATCTGTCGATATTTTTTAGAAACTGCCGTTACAAAATGGATTCAAAACTAATGTTAATAAGAGGTTAAAAACACATTTGATAGTTAAAAAACGTAATTGTATTAACAAACTCTGTTGTTTCAACAAGCGAAGTTATTTTCAAAGAGTTACGTGTGTACAAGGTACAGTAATTCTAAACACCATTACGTGACTAAACATTCGGACTGCACAAATAAGTTGTTATAACTCTTTCAAAACAGCCTAGATGGCTGAAACAATTGTTAGAGTTAGTTAATGAAATGCTAATCTACTAAGTGATTATTTAACATCTGTTAATTTAATATGCCTCGCCAAATAGCAAACGGGACTTAATTAACTAGTGAAATAGTTATTTCTATTGACTTTGAAAATTTTGGTTTTGGGTATTAATGTGTTTAACTTCATTTCCCTGGTATTTACACCTGATGGTTATAAAAGCCACAGCCACTATGCAAAACGCCGATAGCTGATCAGCTACTCTTCACTTTCAATTTACGTATACATTTCTTATACTTTGAAACGTCTGGTATTTTTAACGGCATTGTGTTTAGTGTTGAAAAGAGTACTTTGCTTTGAAAGTAGCGTTTAGTTACGTAAACATGAAATCATAAGGGGAAAAGCGACAAAGTGGAAAGTGGAGGAAGGTAACAGAGCGCCGGTAGCACTCCACGCAATGCATTCAGTGTATTTACTTTCTCGACAGTTCCCGCGAGTGATACACCCCGCGCTCTGCAGCTACGCAGTTAGAACTGATTTTTGTAGTTTTACGTCGTTCGCATTTTATTTTAAACTGCCCCCCGTATTTGTATAGAGAGAGAGAGAGAGAGGGAGAGAGAGAGAGAGAGGTAGAGAGAGAGTGAGAGAGAGAGTTAGAATTTCCGATAATATTAAGTAAAACTTACTGCAAACATTCTTTCTTTTCAATACTTTACGCACATTGGATACAGTAATTAAATGCTCAAATATTTATTATACTGTATTAGTTACCTAAAATTAGCTTAATAATAATAATAATAATAACTCTTAAGCAATCAAGTTAGGCGTGAACTTGAATGATTCATAAGTAAAGTTGGATTTGTTAAGTTCAAGTTTCCATTTTCGTTGTCACGTGGTTATGGAAGGGTTAACACACGACGTTACGTACATGAAACTCAATAAGATGTTTTCCGAAAGTAATTAAATCTCCTTAACTAAATGCGCTACGTTAGCAGAAGAATAAACACGATTTCTAAGTTACTAAAATTAATTGTGTCTAAATAATTTTCTTAATGGTTATTTAGGAAAGGATTTCAATGAAGTAGGCGACTGTCTCTGGCTAATTTTACATTGGTTACCCGAGAAACTTTAAATAGTAGGATACAGTGACGGCGTATTAATAGGAAATATATCAATATGGCAATTTTTACATTTTAAATAATTTTAAAGACGAGTTTTATTCAAGACCACATGTAAATTATATAACACATTAAACAATTCTCAAGAAATCTTATATTTCATCTTCTTTTACCTAGACGCATATATAAGTTAAAAAATAAACTTTTTTATTCATACGTATTTATGCATATTTTAAAATATACGCTAGTCAAAAGGAGTGTGTTTAACTATTTGACCCAGTATATTTAGTGTGACATTGTTTTCAGTGTGGCCATATTTTCAACTAATATAACCTTTATTGTCAGGTAATATTATTATTCTCACTACTGTTGGTTAGTGGTATTAATTAACATAATAATATTGCAGTAATTTTCTTTACAGTGTTGATTTAAAATTTTTTTAATGAAACACTTTATAGCAAGCGTACTAGCCTTATACCTCTAACCAAGAATAGTGGAAGTCGCTGTATGCATCTATTTTCTATTCAAAGGTGATGATTTCCACATTTAACTAGCAAGAGGATAATTGACAAACAGTTTTCATAAAAGTATAAAACAAACAACAAATATTCAATATAATATTCAACAAATATAATATTCAAACAAACAACAAAAGTCTGATAAACTTTAATGTTACTATACTTTAAATTGAGAACATCATGTAAACTAATTAAAATAGTAAAATAAAAAGCAAATTTTAGACACGCCAACTTCTAATGGTTTTTGTTAATCTACAGATATTAACAAAGACAAGGGAAGTAAAAACTACGTAGAAAAATTATTGTGCTAAATGAATTTGTTTAAAGTTGCGCTAAATATGAAAATAAATTGAGTTCCGGCAAATGTATGAAAACTCTAGGGAACGACTTTACTCCGTAGAGTAAGCGAAATCATCCGCCGTTGGGAAATCAGTGTGGCCACTTTCGTGCAAAAATACTGAAATATTAAAATTCCCTGAGCCTCGGGCGGCCTGCGGCTGTGTTGCCTCTCTCTCGCCGTCGTCAGCAGGGAAAACAAAAGATAAGTCGGTGCGTTAGATAGGGTTACCTTCTAGAGGAACCTGTCGTCTTTTGAAAGATCTAACAAAGTTGTGTACCCTTCTAACATGGCGTCACTAAGAATATTAAACATTTACAGTAGGCATGAGTAGAGCATGAATATTTATGAAATGTTAACAATGATCTGTTAAAGGTAGAGAAGTTTGGATTTTCCTTTCAGATCATTTTTTCAGTAATTCCTTACGTAACCTGTAGGCTACTACATTGTATTGATTCTCTTTTACGTCGATCATTCCTGTTTTCTCCTAAATATAATTTAATTCTGCCATCAAGAGTTCGGTGACATCAGCTGTACGACTGAGTTCTTTTAATCTCTCACTCTCTCTCTCTCTCTCTCTCTCTCTCTCTCTCTCTCTCTCTCTCTCTCTCTCTCTCTCTCTCTCTCTCTCTCTCTCTCTCTTATTGTTATTGTCATCTTTTGATATTCACGTCATCCTACTTTTTCCCCAGGCTTCTCCCATAATCTCTTTTACGAATAGTCTCACTTTCCCATTTTTCTTTGTCACAACATTGTCTCTGTACATACGTCACCACCGATCTTATCACTGCTTTTAATATGTTCATTCTAGTGTTCAACTGATTGCTTTGTTTAAAAAAATATTTTGTCTCTGAAAATATGATTTTTGATTTGCCTTAATTCTCTTGGTTATGTTCTCTCCTCTCTACGTCTGGATTACTGTTTTCAAGTGGTGTAAATGTTTTTATAGTTCTATTAGAATTTCCTCGCCGTAAAACGTTTTGATAAATGAAATTTAACTTCTGTACGCTTGTACGGACCAGAGTTATTTAATAATAAACAAAGTTTGTCACGCTGACAGGCGTCTACATAAAATACAGTAAATATTCCAAACGGAAAACACTGTCCACCCAGTAAATACACTGTGTGGTACGTACTCATGAACAAACGTTTTCTCTTTGTTAATGAGTTGTAATCTATACGTAACTGACGAGAATTGTGTTTCTAATAATTAATAAACATATCTAAACTTTACTTCTAAAAGCTCCGTTTATAAAAACATATATTTTAGCATAGTATAGAACTTTTATTGACATATAAAAGTGGGTGTCGTAGTATAATCGTAAACACAAACAAATTGTGAATGTACTTTAAATTTAAAAATGCAATTAAGAGACAATATTTTAAACTGTTAAGTGCTATGTAAACAAAACATCGACTAATTCATTTTAGTAAATCACGCTACACTTTCATAAAATTGTTTATAAACTTGTTTCAATAAATTAATAAATCATATATGACGATTAGTAGCACGAACGTTACATGCATGCATAAGAAAAACCTGTTGTAATTTTTGATGTTTACATACGCGAATCGGAGTCACCAAGCAGGGTCGCACAACATATTTTTTAACAGAAATTGATAGTTTCGCTAAATTCAACATTGGTTAACAGTATTGCCCATTTCATAAAAGTCCAAGAATACTGCAATTTTTAAACTCTTCAGAGTTTTAATCGTTTGTACTTTAAGCTGAAGAAATTCTTAAAAGTAAGTAGCTTAGTCAACGGCACAGTCTTATATTCTTAAGCTTTCCACAGAAGCGCTGCACTCGCAGCGGGAGCGGATTCCATTGCCTATCCTTTTCCTTATCCTGAAGCTCAATTTTTTATAATAGTTATCTGGAATTAATTTGATATTACTAATAACAGTAATAATAATTAAAAAAATAATAATAACTTTTTATTATTATTAAGGAGAAAAATGCATCGTGCATCGTCACTGACGCTGCCCCCCCCCCCAGTGTGTTGGACTCTAACCTACATCCAAATCAGGCATAACTCCACTTCGGAATGGTTCCTCACATTACGTCGAGGGGGCGTCTTACTTAAGCCTGTCTGGCGGCCAACTCAGTTTCCTTACTCCCTGTGAGTTCTTCTTAACCCTTCTTCTCCTTCAATGTGGCGACAACACGATCCCAGTGGTTCACACTATCAAGGCCACGATGTTAAGTGAAGTTATTTCGTTATTTCTCCCGTCTCGATTATAAGAATTCGCCTCTGTGGCATCCACCTGTTATACTTAAAAAAAAGTATGGTAAGCATCTTACATCATTTTGGGAGCCTGGGCTCAGCACTTTTACCATGCTATGGTGATAAGAATTAAATTAGCATGCCCAGTGAGAAATTTTATAAGGTAGTAATTAAACATTTCTATGGCCGTATTCGGAAATATTCTAATGGCATTTCTATTAAATATTCGGCAATGTTCGAGCTTAGCCTCACATTCTATTTTCCACTGGAGTCAATACCTCAACGCATTTGCCAGCGTTAAGTAGTAAACTCTTTTGCCTCTGTAGAAGCCACTTCCTTGCCTACTCCTGCTTTCCTTGTGTAATAATATAACAACAACAACAACAACGACGACGACGACGACGACGACGACGACGACGACGACAACAACAACAACAGCAGCAGCAGCAGCAGCAACAACAACAACAACAACAATAATCATCATCATCATCATCATGACAATACTGACAATGACGACGAAGACGACAATAACAACAAACAAATATTTAATATTTATATTAAATTTATTTATAATAACCCCCCCGCAAAAAGTAATAAGTATTATAGTAAAAAATTTGTCTGCATTTCCAAAATAGTATAGCCTACTGTATAGAGTAAACTGTCAGCATGACCCGTACGGATCAATGAAAGTCGCCCATTCTTTAGCCGCCCATTACTATACTGAATCATAGCATAGGTTCTCATTTCCAATGGCTGAAGGCTCCAAAACTCCACTTCATTTTATAGTGATAACGATCTTGACTAGCAAAGTAGGACCTAGAGTTCCTAAGGCTTTACGACCGGTATCCACATAGTTGGAAACATGAACTTAATTAGCCGGACTGTTAGGCTAATTTTTCCAACTAGAGTAGGACCTAGTTGATTAACCCCCTACTAATTAAGTTAAAATTGTTTTAGAACAACGATTAAACTATCTCTATCTCTATCTATTAGACTATCTCTATGTTTTGCCTTACACCCTCAAGAGTAGACGAAATATAAGGATTAAGTAAATAATATCTCTATCATGTTTTTGTACCGAATTTACCAAACTCTAGCCGCGTCGAGTGGATATACTAAGTGCGCATCTTTTTCGCAACCTAATGGGCAACAGTTTCTCTCGGTACTGCGCGGTCTGTGTTAATGGCACAAGGAAGGTAGGTTGAGGAGTCTCTGCATGAACTAACGTTCAAGTCGAAGCACAGACCGTGGCTCGTATGGAGCTGCAACCGCAGTCAGGGGTGTGCTGTGGACGACACAACATAGCGGAGGTCCGGGACGGCGCGGTTTCAGCAGGTTCTGTCCCTGAGGGATGATAGTAGCAACGTTACCCCCTCGGCTCTGTGGCTTTCTCTGTAGGCCGTTGTCGAGGAAGTAATTTTTCCTTTACACATTATTTCATGTATCTAACCGTAATGTTGGTTCTTGTTACTTTATTACTCTCAATTTTACCAAATTTGAAACGGTCTAAAAAAAACCGTGTCTAGTAAGTAGGCCTACTAGGGTACTTTCATCATATTGTTTGGGCACAAATAGAGGGGTAGTGCAGAAATATAATCTAAAGGGTCGGCTCCAGTGGGTAGTAATCGACCAAACAACGCTAGAGAGTGCCCAGATCTTTGGATAAATATTTACCACGAGGCCATTATTGCGCGTAGCTGGTTGCACAACCAGAGAGGTATGAAGCGATTGCGCACGCGCATGTGTGTGTTGTATGAAAGCTATAGCTTGTGCGGTTGTTGATTCTCGTGGTTTCGTGTTCGATATCTGTTTGCTTTTGTTTCCCGAGTGCTGTTGACGCCACTTACTCCGTACTTCTGTTTCAATTCTTTTAGTGACACCAAAAATTGTGAAATTTTGACGGTGCCGTTCAGGAACTGAGAATAAATTATTAACAAAATCGATAGTTGAACTAAATTTGGGAATTAATTATTGCTTATTTGGTACAACGTTGTGCGCAAAGATATAACATGCCAGTACGATAAAATCACACAAAAAAACTCAATTCGCTCAAAATATTTCTATTCGTGGAATAGTTATGTATGTGGAATACTAACTGAACAGAGTTTGTAACTTAGGAAGGAAACAAAGTTACTATAAAGTGGCTACACACAGCATAATTTACGTGTTTGCGAGTAATCCTGAGGCTATTACAGATAAGTAAAACAAGAAAATTGAGGCCTCAGAGAATGAATTCTGAGTGAAAGTATGGGCAATAATAAACAGAAATGGAAGACAAAATTCAAATGTAAGTAGAATAAACAATAAAATAAAATATTACAACAAAAAGTGTAAATTCCATCCATTTTCCAAATGCCAGAAAATAAAATTACATTGGCATAATTGAAGATAAATTGCTGGAGAAAAGAAATATGGAAAGGTCTAGTAAAGGTAGTCAGATTAAAATTTGAACATTTTAAAACTATGAAGAAGTAACAAGCATTTTATAATCTCTTGTGATATTCTGGAGTGCAGAATAAGAGTAAGTATATAAAGAAGAAGAAGAAGAAGAAGAAGAAGAAGAAGAAGAAGAAGAAGAAGAAGAAGAAGAAGAAGAAGAAGAAGAAGAAGAAGAAGAAGAAGAAGAAGAAGAAGAAGAATTAAAATTACGGTTTATACTAAGGGAACAACAAATACCACTTACGCTTATAAATTGTTTAATAGATAAACTGCAGTGCTTGAAAATCCAACATCATGGAGTTAGTGCCTTCATTGCACTTAGCCATTTGCTTTATTACATGAAAAACATACAATCCAATATGCTCCATGCAAAGTGCAACGAAAGTATTCTGGCCATCGCCTATGGACGAGTTTCTTAAATATGTATAGACCTATATATCCCTCAGAAATTGTATCTGTTACTGAGATGGCGTCTAGTACACGATTTTACAGTTCACTTTCAGGCAGCAGTCACTCATACTGAAGACAAAAAATATGTATTCAGTAGTGATATTCAAAAATATATTTAATCTTTACAAATTAAAACTTTTGTAATCCGTAACTTGTTATAATAATGTGCAAGCTCGTTCGGAAGCAAAAAAAAGTTCTGAAGTAAATAATTTGAGCTACAAAACATGTATGAACGGAAAGAAATGTTCTATTGTCGAAGAACTAGTAATTTAATGATTTTATTACTGAATCACGGGAATGTATTCATCACAGAAATGTTGCCAACATTTAATTTTTTACATCTGTAAGGTTTAAGATTTCCCTCTCTCTACTCCCTTAGACAGAAAAGAATTCACAATTAGGGGTCATTAATCATTAAACAAAAACTCAATATCTCAAATTTTCATCTCTCACTAGATAAGAACTCTTACAAATTTATTCATTGGCATTCAGATTACACATTACATAAGCTAATCTACTCATTATTGTACAAACTAAAGAAATAAACAACTAAATGACGTACTGACATGTTCCATCCAGCGACGTCAGCTAGTGGTCTTTAAACATCAAACGGCCAAAATCTTACTAACCTGCTGTTAATTGTGCGGTATAGAAGTGGCACAAGTGGCAGGATAGGAAGGCCATAAAATCTTTCACGGCGTCTTGTGCCTCGTTTTGAATAGCTTCAATGACGAATGAGACACAACGGGGCATTCGCGATACCCTTCAGTGATATACGAATTTGGCTACGTATAAATTTTTTAATGAAGAAATTTGTGTTAGTGGTTGAAATCACAATCAGAATGATCACAGTTGCACACCACTATATAAAAATTATCCCAATTAGCGCTTTCAAGCTTCACAGCCTTGAAGTCCTATTCCAATCTGACGATGGGCTGTGAAGCTTGAAAGCGCTAATTGGGATAATTTTTATATAGTGGTGTGCAACTGTGATCATTCTGATATCAATTTTTTACTTAAATACAACTGAAACAATATTTTCAAGAGTGTAATAGCGGAACGACACTTAAACCCAATAAGAGTTCTGAAGGTAAAGTGTTGAACATAAACGAGGAGTGAATTTAAATTAACTGTCGGGCTGTTTGGCCGTGGTCCTGGTCCTAAGTTTTCAATTACACCAAACATTTCAGCAGCACCACTGGCTGCCATCTTCAGTGGATTTAACGAGCCAAACCTAATGTACGACACCCCGCGTTAGGTTTGACTCGTTACATCCACTGTAGGTGGCAGCCAGTGGTGCTGCTAAAACGTTTGGTGTAATTGAAAACCTAGAATCACGGCCAAACAGACCGGCAGTTAGTTTAAATTCAAGGTATTCAGAATACTGTATTATACGCACTGGTCTGGGCAAAACGTCAACCTGAATAAGGATTAAGTAAAAGGCAAATGCATTTAAGTAAAAAGCAACTAGTCGTTAAAAGCAAAGTAAGCCATGGTGGGCAAACTAAGTTTTCACACGGATGGAACTTGATTGCTCACTTATCGACAAAACATAAGTTTTAACGACTCTGTATCTTGCTCGTACCTATGTTAAACCGCACCTATTTGCTAACAGCAAAAATAAAGTTACTGATATTGCTACGGACGAATCTCTCGTTTGTCTGAATTTTGTGTTACAGCTTATTGTATGAAGTTAAACTTCTTCGTTGGTTACGCTTCGAGTCACTCAGCTTATTTTATGGCAACCAATGTTGTGACAATTTTTTAATATATTTCACGCTAAAGTTCGCATGTTCGCATCTTTGATTCGACAATGCACACATGCAAAGCACACAGTTGGGATGGTTTAGGGAGAGAGAGAGAGAGAGAGAGAGAGATCGAGGGGGGTAGTATGTTAGATAGGCAGATAGACCGATCGACGGACAGACAGAGAAGTGCAGAGAAGTGTAGAAAACAGTGATTATAAAAGCAGCAATTTTATGAGAAATTTTTATGAAATGATTGCAAGATATATGACAAACATTTCTCAGTTATTAAACAGCTACGTGGTGTTAATATTTCCTATATTTCTTACAAAAAAGCTTAATCCAAACTTAATGTTCCTCCAATATTTTGTGAAAATTTCAAAACAATATTTCAACGAATAAAACAGGTAAAAGTTTTAAATTTCGAAAAGAATCAAATAGCTAATAATTTTTCCCACCTATCAGAACTAAGCACAACTTATTTGGAAAACAACTAAGGTTTTTGATTTGTAGAAGCTGAATTTGGAAGCTTTTTATGTTAAAATTGCTAAATGAGTGCGAGTTTAAGTAAACTTTTCAAAAGTCTTTCAATGAGTTGGTCTATGATTCCAACAACTGAATCTAGTACTGTATCGAGTCATGTGAGTATCAAAATTTTAACACGTTCGTAGTAAGCTAATTGTATAATGACAAATCTGATATTGTTCCATCAATATAAAATAATATTAATTTTTTGCTAAGGTAATTATTTTTATTAAGTATAAAGTATAAACAAATAAATTGATACTAACGTTCATGTACGGTGTCAATCCAGCATTTGCAGCTAATTGTGTAGTTACGGATTGAAGCTCGTATTGGTAGGGCGAGAGAATGACACCGGTGACGAGGTACCCTTTTCTCCGCAAAAAGACAATCTCCATATGCCCAGACCCATATCGGATAATCGCGCTAGGTTGTTGTGTTGTAACCATTAATTGATCGGAACTCGACGATAAAGTTTACGATACGGACACGACGTTAAATTATAGTGACTCTATTTGTAATAAGGAAGGTCACTTGACTGAACCTAAAACGACCTTACGGGGGTTCAGCGGCCGGGGACCTCTGCTCTCGTAATGAAAGACGAAAGGTAAACACTTGTTCGGATATACGAGTAGAGCGGACTGACGAAATTAGATAATAAAATATACCAAACATTTATTTTAGCATTCACTGAAGGCTGCATATACTTGTTTACCCTAAACTAGAAAAGCCCAATGGAATCCAAAAAATTGTAGTAAATTCTTGTTTTTTATTCCCCAATACGATACATTTGTACGTATTAAAGCACCTCTCTGCATAGGAAAAAAAAGATCAAATCCGATAAATTATAGAAGTTTAATGAAGAAAGTTGTGTTAGTGGTTGAAATCACAAGCAGAATGATCACTGTTGCACACCACTATATAAAAAAATTATCCCGATTAGCGCTTTCAAGCTTCACAGCTCATCGTCAGATCGGAATTGAAAGAAATTATGCGAGAACAAACCCTTCACCCCATCTCTCCCCACCCTGCTCACACACAACAGCTATAATTCAAATGTCCCTTTCCCACCCCCTGAGCCCTGTCACTCCATCTGGACAGTTACATATTTTTCTAGCAAATTCCTTGTGTTTCAGTGTTGTGTGTGTGTGTGTGTGTGTGTGTACATTCCTTTTAAACCTACCCGTCTCCCTCTTCACACACGTGGGTCAGTCACACACCCTTAAATTTAAAACCTCCAATTATTACTATGCAATTTAATTCGTAATCTACCTATCTGTCCTCTATCATTTACTTCTTAATTATGTTATAAAATATTTCTTCATTATCAAATTTAATTTTAGTATTAATTAAATTATCTAACCCTTTTTCTCTTTCTTTCAATATTTCTAACTCCTCGCTCAGCTTCCTTTCAACTGTGTTATTTACTACATTTACAATTTCGTAGTCTTCCAAAGGATTCTACGATATATGCAAGACATTTCATAGAAGACAACCATAAGTTTGTTAATCCTTTGGAAGACTACGAAATTGTAAAAGTAGTAAATAACACAGTTGAAAGGAAGCTGAGGGAGGAGTTAGAAATATTGAAAGAAAGAGAAAAAGGGTTAGACAATTTAATTAATACTAAAATTAAATTTGATAATGAAGAAATATTTTATAACATAATTAAGAAGTAAATGATAGAGGACAGATAGGTAGATTAAGAATTAAATTGCATAGTAATAATTGGAGGTTTTAAAATAAGGGTGTGTGACTGACCGACGTGTGTGAAGAGGGAGAAGGGTAGGTTTAAAAGGAATGTACACACACACACACACACACACACAACACTGAAACACAAGGAATTTGCTAGAAAAATATGTAACTGTCCAGATGGAGTGACAGGGCTCAGGGGGTGAAGGGACATTTGAATTATAACTTGTGTGTGAGCAGGGTGGGGAGAGATGGGGTGAAGGGTTTGTTCTCACATAATTTCTTTCAATTCCGATCTGACGATGAGCTGTGAAGCTTGAAAGCGCTAATCGGGATAATTTTTTATATAGTGGTGTCCAAGGGTGATCATTCTGCTTGCGATAAATTATAGTATTAGAATCATTCTATGTTATAATTAATAAATAATACAACTTTTTAAAAGAATGTATGTAATATTTACATAAATGACATAGCTTATATGTAATTTACAAAATAAAAAATATATTCTTGTAAAAAGTTGTATTATTAATAATAATATAAAATATATAACAAGAAAAATTGAGCACTTATGAATAGAATCATTCTTTATAAGTTACGTTTACAGGAGTTTTTTTTTATCACTGCCTATAACCCCAACTTTTTCGTAAAGCAACGTCCACCCTTCTCTTCAAGTTATGAAGTTTTTAAAAGTTTTGACGTCAATGATAAACTGCCGTATGCAGTCATAAACAATCACTACAACGCAGGGGCTGAGTTCGATGGAAAGAGTACAGAAAACTATGTGCCTCTTTACTGGTGTTCCTATGTAGAAAACGAGATTAGATAGAGAATTGTAGAGAGTTGAACCATCATTTTTCCCTACAGTTAGTGTCCTAAGACTTCAGGCCTTGCGTCTTGAGTCCACAAACCTTACGGTATTTATGTTCAATATTAAAAAGTACACTTTGGTATGAAAATAATGTTTAGATAAAGTAAACTGGACGTCACGCGGATAAGAACAAGAGGTACGGTGAGCAAGTAACTGGAAAGAGGGAGAGGTAACTCAACGCCAGGCGCACTTCTCAAAATATTCACAAAATGCATTTAATTACTCTACAATTCCCGCGAGAATGACTACATACTGCGGTATGCACCAGTGCAATTAAAACTGCAGTTTTAGTTTTCGTATTTTTTGTAAACGGCATCACATTCTTGCTTTTGCAAGCACTAATGTGGAGAGAGAGAGAGAGAGAGAGAGAGAGAGAGAGAGAGAGAGAGAGAGAGGGAGAGAGAGAGAGAGAGAGAGAGAGAGAGAGAGAGAGAGAGAGAGAGAGAGAGAGAGAGAGAGAAAGAGAAGAATTTTACAGATTATTCAACAAACCAAGAAACAAAAATTATTTCTTTTGTTCTACAGTTATGTAGTCGTGTAAATTATACTTGCAATGAAATAGGCCTCCTCGATACATGTCATATATATGACATTAAGAAAAAACATGATTTTGCCAAAAAAATTGGAATTAAATTGACGTGTATTTTGTATAGAAAAAGTACATTTTAACTATTTAAAAAATTCAGTCAGCTAAACTAAGTTTTAGTAAAAACCACTAAATGATCACACACTATCAGTTTCGAATATAATTTACCTAACCAAAGTCCTAAAAAAATAAACGTTACTGCCCATTGTCCAAAAGCTCCTTGTGAATTACCTGAACTCTGGTAATTCTCGGAATTCTGAGAAGTAAGAATATAATAAAGGTAGATTTATACATATTCAGGTACGTTCATTGTCCGAACGGTTTTTGAAAAGCAAATCTTTGTAAAGAAACTGGATATTAGAAAACATATCATTGTATAGAATTCATTTTGAAAAACTGCAGTAAGTACGAAAGGAAGATGAATGCCGGCAAGTGAATACAAACTCTTTACTCTGTAGAGTATGGCTAGACAATCAGTGTAACCCCTCTTGTATTAGAGTTGCCTGCTTTCAAGCGGCATACAATTTGCTTTCCTTTGCTTTAATTGCTCATACGTGGCACAATTACGTTGAACTGTTCATTGCAAGCATCGGGAGCTCTCGTTTTGTTGATATTGTTCCTACAGAGAAGCAGATGTTTATTTAAAATATAAATAGCTGTCTACCGTTCAGTAACATTACGACACAATGATTACTGCATGTCATTAACCAGTACTATTGGTGAAATATTTATTTAATGTTTCCTTTTTAAACGTTTTTTGAATTGGAAGTATTCAATTTCCCAATGATAAATAACGCTGTTTCAACAAGCGGCTCCATTGATTTCTTCTCAAAGTCGTCTGTAGTAGAAAAAAGCTATGGAAGAATACTGAAGACAAGATTTTATTTCCTTATTAAATATCATATCCAAAATTGTTAAAAAACACAAGTAACACAAGTAAGAAATCTAAACTTCTCTTGTTGAAATTATTATGGAGTGAATCATACGTAAAATGCCTGATGTTAGTTCAGATTGATATTGTTGTCTGATTTTATATCAGACATTCGATCACTATCCCTTTGCTTAGAATTTCCGACCGCACATTTCCGTAAACATAGACTGCTCAATGGTGCTCAGCCATATTATCTATAGTCTAACCCGTATTGACAGCACTAAGCCCTACGCCCATTGTTTCTTTAGCCTTTTTAATAAATTATGTCAACAGAAGCTCAGCTACATTTACTGCAACACCAACTCACGTCCTCTTATTCGCGTTCATAGAATTTTTTGTTGTCAATAAACTCATATTGCTAGTAAATAATAAATACACATATGTATTACGTGCATGGTAATTTTTATTTGTTGTTGTAACTTATCTAATACAACGTGTTTTCATTATTAGGTAAGAAAGAGTGTTGCCAGTTACAGGCAATGAACTTCTGCTGTTAGATGACAGAGATTTAATGATTGACCAATGTTCCCAATATAACGTAGTATAAACGAAATTAGAATTTTTGTAAACAAATTAAGTTCAGGGTAGGTAAATAATTACGATTTTAAAATATTTATATACAAATCAGAGAGCCGAAACTCACATTCTGGTCAATCTAAAACTATCCATTACACAAATGTATTCTGTACATGTATTGGTAGGGTGAAAAGATTAATCAGTGTTCCTGGTTTTCATGAGTCAGTACAGTTTGAAGGAGCAGCTAAAGCTTTGCAAGGAGTGTAAATCTGAGGTGATGATGATGATGGTGACGACGAAGATGACACTCATTTATCTTCAGCTTGTTATACATAAAGCAATTTTACTCTCAGAATCGAAATTGGTATAGGTGAGTTAAAAGACACAATACGTATATAACATTTTAAGATTATACATTTTTGGTATGAGATCATAGGACACATAATATAGAAAGCATAGTAGTAGTTCCTTTTTAATTGTTAAAATTTTAATCTGTGATGTATTCAAGAATTCAAATGAAATGCCGAGATATACGGTAATAGTTTATGGTGTATTTATAATTTTGATAATGGCATTAGTTTTGAGAACAAAATACAAAGTTTGTGGGTAAACAGAAAGTTTTGCTCTTTAGATTGGCTACATTCATCACCCTTACTTACACGAATGAAAGGTTTTAAAAAATTGTTCAACTGTAGCCATGAATTAATTTTTACATTCATCAGTATTTAAAGTATCATTATAGCAATTGTTTGTTGCGTTCAAAATGTACCCGTGTGTTTGTGGTCCTGTCTGTTTGGCTTCCACAAAACAAACGAAAATGTTAGTGATACGACAGTGGAGTGTTAAGTATAATTAAATATAAAGTTAGTCCTATTAGCAGGAGTCTAAAACAAGTTTTGTATTTATTAGTAAAACAAATTACCGTCAGCACTGAAAATCCATGAGAGTTGTAATAACAAATATTTGTTTATTTTTACTTCCATATTCCTTAAGGAATGGAAGTATGGTGATGGCAAAAAAAATCGTGTTCGAGATTATTGCAGATTCTGATTCTACTACACTCAAAACATGAAAAAAAGTCGTTTTCCGAAAAGTGTCTGTGTGTGTGTCTGTCTGTGTGTCTGTGTGTCTGTAGATTTTTTTCTATGGCAAACGATAACTGCCGCAAATTCAAACAGAATCAAATAATTGTTTGCATACAGCCCTGATTTGTAGAGTACTCACGACCTATTGTTTTTGGTGAAGATCGGTTGAGGGAAAGGGGTAGTTTACCTGCAACGGTTTTTTATATCAAGGGAAATTTTTTTTTTTGGCAAACGATAACAGCCGCAAATTCAAACAGAATTAAATAATGTTTCGTATACAGCCCTTAATTGTAGAGTTTTCAAGACCTATTGTTTTTGGTGAAGATCGGTTAAGGGAAAGGGGTAGTTTACCTGTAACGTTTTATGTTTTAACAAGGGTATTTCCTATGGCAAACGATAACAGCCGCAAATTCAAACAGAATCAAACGATTATTTGCATACAGCCCTAAACTGTAGAGTTCTCAAGACCTATTGTTTTTGGTGAAGATCGGTTAAGGGAAAGGGGTAGTTTACCGGCAACGTTTTTTTAACAAGGGTATTTTCTATGGCAAACGATAACAGCCGCAAATTCAAACAGAATCAAATAATGTTTTGCATACAGCCCTGATTTGTAGAGTACTCAAGACCTATTGTTTTTGGTGAAGATCGGTTAAGGGGAAGGGGCAGTTTACCAGCAACGTTTTTTTATCAAGCGTATTTTCTATGGCAAACGATAACAGCCGCAAATTCAAACAGAATCAAATAATTTTTTGCATACATCCCTGAATTGTAGAGGTCTCAAGGACGTTCGATTTTGGTGAAGATCAGTTAAGGGGAAGGGGTAGTTTACCTGCAACCTTTTACGTTTTAACAAGAGTAAAGTACTTGAAAATTTATTTAAACTTTTTGAAACAATGGTAATTGTTAAAAATAAAATAATTTTGTTGCCAGGCAATAAAATTAAAATTTTTTCATTTTAATGTAATATTATACTTTTCATTTAATACAGCAATAAAAAGGCAGGTAAGACACAAACACACACACACACACACACACACACACACACACACACACACACACACACACAATTCACGTTATTTCTGGCCTCACTCATGTTAATTTTCTTACGTTTGCACGCTTTTTAAATGGAAAGTGCCGAAACCCACACCAACATAACGCGTGCAAGCCGAAAAAATGGACATCAATTTGCTTACTGGCGAAGCTAGTAGTTAATGAATGGGTAGGCAAAAATCTGATCTTAAATTTTTTTTAAGGAATCACTAAAAGGACGGTGGGTCAAATCGGACGCTGAGGTAGAGTTTGCTGTAACCGAATGGTTCCACAAACAGCCGTAAGAATTTTACTAGCAGGGAATCTACAGGTTAGCGCAACAGTGGAACTCATGTCTTAATGTTATTGGAGACTTCTTTTAAAATCGTTGAATAAAAAATGCTTTACAGCTCTATATGTGTGTCTATTGAACAATCCTTGTATTAGTCATACACAATAATACAACTGATTGAACTTCAAATTTTTAAACTTGATTAGTTTCTATATATATGTTTAATGTTACAAATAATTCAAATAACAATCTTGATCATCTGTTAGTTCAGCGGAATAACAGTGACACTTTTAATAACCGCATAAAATAAACACTTAGAAACAACACAGGCGCTTTAACATAACTGTTTGGACCACAGAAGTGAGGCATGCCTCAACGCTCTATGTGTACAGCGCGGGACAATCCCCCCTCCCTACACTTCCCTATCACACCACTACATTGCTTACATACGATGTATACAAAAAACGCTGAGGCAAGTTCAGGTTGCCTCATTCGCTTTAAACGAACTATGCCGAATCTCACCTGTCACCATCTAGGGGTCGCTCAATAAAGCACGTTTCGGTTTAATAAATTTGACAGTCGCAGTAACAATGTATAATCTTTACGTTATGTAGTTCATACGTATTTATAATTTTTATTCTACAGAATTTTTTAGGGTAGGCATTGCCTCAATTGCCTCCATGTAAAATCGCCACTGATATATATGTGTACAACGTTATCGGCAACAAAGAAGTATTTTTGTTAAAATTCCTTCCCGGGATATTTGGCCGTAGTCCAATGTTTTCTACAAAACCAGACATTTCGGCAATGCCATCGACTTCCATCATCAGTGAAAATCGAGTGCGATAACGTGGGGTGGTATACGTTAGTGACCACAGTACTGTGGTTAAGGCTGAAGCAGTAAGTAGAAAGAAGTAGTTTCTATGGTAATATTTCATTTCGAAAATGATTTTAAATATAAATATTAGAATATGGAAGTCATGTATGGTTCTCCATACCGATTTTTTAGGAAAGCAACGTATTCAAGCAAACATTAACACAGCTTTGACCTATATTATGTTACATACAAACGAGGTGATAACTGTGTAAATTGAAGCACAGTTTTACTGAAGCACTGCTTTGTTACTGCAGTCACACATCAGTTTTGTGTTCCAAGAAAGCTACAGTGACTGTCAATAAATAATCTTAGCACTTTATTTAAATAACATGCAGCTTTTACATAGTACTATCTGAGAACGTAGATGTCAGTTTATGGTAAATAACAAATCAAACACCGGTGATTAAGTTTTTTTTTGTATTTAGTTCAACGTCGTGAAGCGGAGCTTCCAGTTTTTCAGCCTAGGTAAACTATAATGTGGTTTCTCTTCCGTGTGAAAGCATTAATTTTTGGAAGTTATAAGCATTACTAGTATATAAGTTTATTATTGTTTGACGGGTGTGTGAACTAAGACTTCTTTGTTTTTCGTTTGTATCTTAAACTTGCGACTATTTTTGTGTTACCACTTCACATGACGTCAAAGTTTCGACCTATTTTCTTTCGTATTGTCTGTGCCTAGTTCTTCTCTTATACCTTAAAAAATTAGGTACTGCCTACTTGAAGCCGGCTGGTGGTCGTATCCTCGAATTCCCAATACTTTGTCTTTCCAACGGCCTAAACATCATAGCCTTCTCTTTATTCTGTCTCTTTATCTTTCCAGTTTTCTTTGTACCGTTCTGCTATTTACGTTATCGGTTCTGTTCCTAATTCGTATCTCATATCGTTGTTTTCACACGTTGCCAAGACTTTTATAACTTTTACTGACAGGAGATATTTCAGTTTCAAGGATTCCAACAGTTTCAAATCTTATTTTTTAGAGGACTGCCGATTCAGATCTATACAGGAAAGTGAGGACGGCCACTACTCTGCTGTATTTAATCTGAGTTTCGTTCAACGTCTTACCGTTGAGACGATACGTCTTGTCTTATAGGATTTGTACGTATAGTTCAAATCTTTATTTATATGCCTGCTATTACCATGGAGTACAGATACCGGAATGGATGTACACACACACTCTTATGATTTTTGTGTAGACCATGTCATAAATGGCAAGAAGTAAAGTCTCAATCATACAGAGTAAAGAGGAACATAAAAGAAGTACAAAACTGTATATAGCATGACATACACGCGCTGTTTTGAAACGACCACGATCCGAAGGTTTGCTTTCTGGATGTTTTTATAGAAGTCTTTATCGTTGGTTTCCGCACAATGAGTAATTTCGATGTTTGCGTCTAACCTACGTATATAACACTGATTCAGTAAATAAATTATCTGCTTGTTACAAAAACCAGTAGTCAATAGAATCGTTGGACTGTTTTAATTCCATTTACTTTTTGTTTGAATGTCATTCATTAGCACACGTATTGGAGCAATCATCGTCACATCATGGCGCCACGGGCAGACGTCCTTATATCCTGTACAGTACCAATACAATTACCCCAAGTTTTTTTGCTACAATATTTAATAAAATAATTTTTTTAATGGAATTTCTTGATTTTACTTTTCTAACGGTAAAGTAATGTTTAATCCAATCGATTATGTTCAGTATAATTAACAAACACATATGAATAGTTATGAGACACGAAAGAAGAAGCAACAAGATGATTAGAGAGATATTGATACTATGTGTTAAATCAATAAAGAGAATAACCATAAAGCATTCAAATATCTAATTTCAGTGAATAAGTTTCGGTCGTACACCAATCAACAATTAACTCCGTAATTACTTAAAATATATATGTAAACATAATGATAGGCTAATAATAATTATAATTATAGCCTATTTGGCCTCTTCTGATTTTTCTTCCTCTTTAGTTTATTTTCTCCTCTTTTTATCTTTATCTATTTTTTTTTACCACTTTTTGATATATCGTCAAGTTTGTCTTGTACCCTGGTTATGTTACGTCCTACACAAAGTGCCGGGAGAAGTACCAGTACTTTGTTTTAAAATTACCGGTAGACACTTTCAATACGATTTTCTCTAACAAAACAATTAGGTTTACGTTAAAGCTAGGTACCATTTTATCTACTGCGTATATTTCAAAAATTAATTTCTTTCATCGTCTCATTTCTTACATTTCTTACACCAAGAACAACATTCAGGCGACAAATTTGGATAATAACGTATGAACCATCTACATCATAATAGAACTCTTCGTCTAAATATGTAGATACTTTTACTGCTCCTGCAACAATAATAACAACAACAACAGCTACTACTACTACTACTACTACTACTACTACTACTATTTATTAGTAACTTCTTGGTGAAATAACAAAGGTACTTCTTGTGATATTAGCAAGCAAGATCTTCTCGCTTGCCAGGATTAGTCACTTTAGCCTGTTCTCGTTTCAACAGCTTATCCTCGATCTCCCAACACTTCGTTTTTCCACAAGGTTACAGCTTATAGTCTATCTTGGTATTTTAACAGTGGATAACACGGTCCTTCCATCTTTCTTTCAACCATGATATTATTTCTGTTATCGGTTGTATATCTATACTTAATTGCTCTCTTATATCATGGTTTATTATACACTCGGGTCTTTTAAAACCTTTAAAAGAAAGTCTCGTTTCTGAGAATACCATCGATCCACGTATAGTCGTTTTCCGTGGCTACAGGAAAACTGAAGGTTACATTACCGCTGTTATACGCTAAACATCTTAACTTGGTTGGCTCTAGGGAAGTGTATAACGCTGGGAAGGACGATCAGACTGTGTCTACCACTGTGTGTGTGTGTGTACCGCTGCCAGCGTTTCCGTTTCATCTGTTACGACGTCACTACTGGAGATGTGACATGTCAGACAGACGTACGGTTTGAAACACACAGTACTTCCTTCTCTCTTGCTTGTCTACGTTCGTCTGAAGGAAAAGCTTTGTGACAGTGGTTTACTGATTCATACATTGTACACAAATCACGGCAAACTCTTTTATTTTGTAGTATTCAAACATGCCCAATAACGTCTACAGTAAGGTGTTTAACGTAGTAAATATACTATTGTATGATTATAGGTGTAATTAAATATGGTGTTATCACTGGTTATGTGATATCACTGGTTACTCAATAGATTACTATGTTCTTGTCGAGATCTTGATAAGACTAGTTTTCCGAGGACGGTCATTGAATTTTAATAAAGTAGTTCACTGTTGAAAATTAACAGGATCTGGGTAAAGGACAGCAGGGCGGGCAATTAAGACGGACGTTTTGCTAATTTGGTAAACGGATTCTCCCTCAACTGACCGCGGATGCCAATTAAAGTGATCCTTATAAACGACCATGTTAACTTGAAAAATGAGGAAACTTATGACTGTATTCGACAATACTTTATATCAGTCTTTGACGTAGTCTAAAGCGTACATGCCTAAAAACACATCAAAATCTCTTTTTTTTACACACCAAAAACACCATAATTTTTAGTTATCACATAATTTCAAATATGTAGAGAGAGAAATAAGAAAACGTCCACATACTTGTTGAAATAAATATGTAACAGTGCAAGCAGGGAGATTAAATAGATTCCAAGTAAAGCTGCATTGAAAGGCGTAAACGACAAATATGGTTTAATATGATTTAATTTAATCTTTTCATTTACATTGGATATTTGTAGCTCTTATCTAATTTGTTAATTTTATTTAATATCACTTTGATTCTATTGTTTGTCTCTTTGTACAAACTCTAAATCTTTAACCGAGCTTTCTTTTTTGTACTTTTGGTGTAACGCGAGTTTCGTTATTATACATGAATGTGGGTGGAGGCAGTATCTTATAAAATTTTAACAATTCTTCTATTTTCACTTTTACTATTTTTGTTTTTTTAACATTGGCTGATAGTGCTACAGAATTATTAATAGACTACGGTTTAAGAAAGTGTTAAAACCTCGACTTAAATACTAAGGAAGTGACCGCTACACATCAGCATTGTAATAGAAAAATACTAAAAATATAAGCTGATTCAGCTGATTCGGCTTAAAAATATTCAGCCGATTTAGCTGAATTTAGAGCTATGATACGGCAATGAGTTGAGGAAGGAAAACTGCTCTACAGTATGTCATAAAAAAGGCAGGGTAGACGGATATTGTATGACGTTTACTATGTTAAAAGCGGAGAGTAGAAAGTGGAAACTGCATTGATTTCATTAATAGCAGGAGTTCATTATTTAGTTATGTTTTTTGTTACACCTGCTTCCTGTTTGCTTACAAATATTTTCGTTACTCTAAACGAAACTAATAGAATAAGATTAATTTTCATTTATTATGATACGGTTTAACACATGTATCTCTCTCTACAGTACATAGTACGCTCGTATTGCCAAAACAACAAATAAATCATATGTTGTCGGTTTCCAGAAGAAAACAAAACAGGTACCTCATTTTTCAATTAAGTACACTTATTTTACATGTACAAGTCGTTAGTGTTGTGTAAAATAATAAATACGACACAACATATTCTTATATGTCTTATTTATATTCTTTTTTCCTCAGTTTTATTAAGATACATTCTTTAAAGGTAAGAAATTTTTATATTGTTTTTATTGAAAATTAGTATATAGCTAACATAATTTGTTAGGTATGAATATATTAAAGACTTTATAATAATATACAAAAATATTAAAAGATCAAGAAATTTAAAGACCTTATTAAATTGTCCTTGCTATTAACGTTGATGTGTATTTAAAAGTTATATGACACTAAACCCGCAGAGAAAAAGAAACTAACGCCCACACAACCATAACGGCTAATAAAATTAGTTCACTTAATGTAATAATAAATGCAGTACCTGTTTTGTTTTCTTCTGGAAAACGATAACGTATGACTTATTTGGTGTTTTACCAGTACTGTCATACTGGATTCATACCTCTTGAGTATTGGTTACATTAAGGTACGTTAAGAGGGTACTTTAGAGTGTTCAGAATTTAAGACTCTATAAAATATTCTTATATCTACATCTGCGAAAAGTAAATGAATACACGGAACGCATTCATTAAACGACTTGTTTTTATCACGGAAACGGTGTCGACAGATATCATATGTTTTCCCACGAATTTTGACTTATCTGCTTGTTTAGCAGGAAATGTTGGGCTACTAATTAATTGATGATGAAAGTATACAAAGTAGTGACTGGAAATATAAACACGGAGTGTTTGCGCGGACACAACAGGTAACGCTATACCTTTGTGTTGCGGCCTACACAAGCTCTGTGTGTCTAATTACAGTAACTTGTTTGAACTGTATTGACGTCGTATAGTCTATCAATAACACACACACACACACCACAATGACGACTATCACACTTTTTACTTTTTATTAAGGTATTCTCACATCTACGGAGAAGATTGTGATGAACCTATTTTTATGTGGACTGTGTTGTTGATAAGTCGTCAAATAAAGTATTTTGCATAACGGGCTAAGATATTACTTTTATGAATCAAAGCTTCTAGTAAACACTGGGTCGACATCATTTGCATACGTCATTGTTCACCCTACCTCTGAGGCCAATACAAGCAGAGACGGCGACAACTAAGAGTTAGTTCTTACGCTCCATTAAGTTTGCTCGTTGTAATTAATCCGAGGCGAAGAGCTATTAAACGTTATTTAATTTTAATTCTAGTTTAATAAATGTAATATCTTTAGTGATTGTTACTGTATATTATTGTGTAACGAATTATTGTTTAGATTGGAATTACGTAGAATGATTGTCAAATTCAGTGTGATTAAGATAAAAGCATTTAATAAAACTCGTGACCTGTTTACAATGTTATAATTAATTTTGAGTCACTAAAGAGCGTTATCGTCAAACCATTATTGATAATTTTTCCACCGTCGATAACAACATCCAGTTCAATCCAGGAGTTTACTTTTAGCCCCAGTTAACTGAGGCTAACTCAGTCGACGCGCAAAACCTCGAGAAAGGACTTCTGTACTGAACGTGTTCATCTCGCCCTTCCATAATATACGAGGCGGACACTTTACTCTTACTTTCTCTTCGACGATTCGCGTGACAGATATAGTCAACAAATAGGCCAATAACTTGACTAATATAATTATTTACAACTTTAAATGATGAAACCCATTGGCATTTCATAGACGCATGTGTCTAGACACATGTTGTATCTGGATGTCTTAGCCCATTACCGTAAAAAAGTAGATAGTAGAGTACAGTATTTCTATACTAGTAACTTTAACATATATAGATATACGCGTATACAAATATGAAGCAGCGTATCCAACTACTTGAGCCAGTGTCCTCAGTCTATCTCTGTTTTAAGTGTGGCCATAGTCAAAATTTAACATAAACGCTTACTATAAATTAAAATTATTATTGTGATTTCTTCAGCGTCGATGTTTATGTGTTTTTTGGTAAAAAAAGTTGTGGTGAGCGTAACAGACTTATACCTTCAACGATTAGATGTTGACATCGCCTTTGTGGAGACATTTTTTATTCAAAGATAAAAGTCATTCATTCTATTAGCAAAGGAAACAAGGGGTTATTCGACAGTTACTATAAAAGTGCAGAAGTGTAAATAATATATTTTAATTTGTATAGTGCAAACAACATAAATCTGATAACGTTAATATACATGAATCATAGAACTGAAATAAAGAAAACATTGTTGATTTACTTTAAACATAGGTTACATTGTAAATAATTTCAGATACGTTAACGTGCATATAGTTTTTGTTAATCTGCAAACTTAAAGAAGATATCACAATTAAAAACTAAAAAGAAACTTTTCTCTGTTAAATGAATTTTCAGAGAAAATAGTGCTAACTACGAAAATAAATTGAGTGCCGGCAAATGTATGAAAACCCTGGGGAACGACTTTATTCTGTAGAGTAAGCGAGATCATCCGCCGTTGGGAAATCAGTGTGGCCACTTTCGTGCAAAAATACTGAAATATTAAAATTCCCTGAGCCTCGGGCGGCCTGCGGCTGTGTTGCCTGTCTCTCGCCGTCGTCAGTAGGGAAAACAAAAGATAAGTCGGTGCGTTAGATAGGGTTATCTTCTCGAAGAACTTTACCTTCTTTAAATACATATAATAAAATTGAATACCCTTATAACGTGATGTCAGTAAGAATACTAAAATTGTATTGTAAGGATGAGTACAGAGTGAAAACCTATTAAATTTGAACACTGCTCTGTTACAGATAGACAAGTTCAAGTGTTATTTTCTTCGACCTTTTCGACTCTTTACGTAACTTTTACAGTGTAGTAACATCGTATTTTTTTGTCTTACATCCATCATTCCTTTTTCTTACGAAATGTAATTCTGCCATCACGAATTGATTTTCAACAACAGTATGAGTTTTTGGATATCTACATGTATACTCTTGTTGCGATTCAGTTTGTCGTTATTTGATATTCATCTTGATCTTTGAATTAGCAGTCCCTGTAATTCCAACTTTCTCGTGCTTACTTGCTGAACTGCTACCTGTCGTGCTCCGAATACGAGGTCTTTTAATGTGTCTCACATTACGACCTCGACCTCGTCGTTTGTTTTGGTTTAAAACTTGATAATGGTGGAGACACTGAAAATCCTCGTCCGGAGCGTGACAGATAGCAGTTCAGCAAGTCAGAACAACAAAGTAGCATTATTTGATATTTAGTCTTTTCTTTTTTCTTGTCTCCATGCTCCATGCTTATATAATCTTTTTTACGAGTAGTCAGACTCTTCGTTTAGCTTTCCTTTCCACACATATCTTATCCAGACATAGGACACCACTCTTATTTCTGATTTTTATATTTTCATTTTAGTGTTCTTAGTTTTCCTTTACTTTCGTAAAAGATTTATGTTTGCTTTAAAAAAAGATTTTGAATCTAAAATGTTTTTTAACTTACCTGATTTTTCTCAATTATTTCCTTCTCTCTCTACGAACTGATTGATGTTCTTTAACACAATATAAACATTTGAACAGTTGTGTTCTGATTTCCTCGCCGTAAAATGTTTTGCTAAATGAAATTTAACTTTTGCACGCTTGAACGCGTCACTGTTATTCAATATAAAGTTTTTGACGTTGACAGGTGTCTATTTGAAACACAGAAACTGCTCTATGCGCAAACTACTGTCTGCACAGTAAATACACGTGAGGCAGGAATTTCTAAATAAACATTTTGTCTTTATTAATGAGTGTGTAATCTCTATGTAACTGACATGCATTTGGTTCCCTTTTGTCATTACCAGACACATCTACAATTTACTTTAGAAAGCTTCATATATAGAAATATTGGACATGGCACAGTATATTCCTTGATGTATTAAGGAGCTTGTCAAAGTATACTGCAACAAGTTCTTCTATTTTAAGAATTACCTTTATTGTTAGGTTAAAAATGCAAT
The DNA here is from genome assembly GCA_034769895.1 of Magicicada septendecula. Taxonomy (NCBI): domain Eukaryota; kingdom Metazoa; phylum Arthropoda; class Insecta; order Hemiptera; family Cicadidae; genus Magicicada; species Magicicada septendecula. The sequence goes on from CM068369.1 coordinate 465,638,553, forward strand.
TAACCTAACAATATTTTTAACTGACATATGTTATGAAAGCGAAGCATTAACAAATCGACTTTAGTAAGGCACCCCAAATACAGACATTGGTTTACAGAAAATGGATTTTAACAATGTTTTGTAACAAATCAGTAGCTTCGTTATATTCGGTGTTGGTTACATAATAATGCAAGCGTTTATGCATAATAATTTTTATGCCTTTCAGTGTTTTAACCGTTTGGTCCTTGAATAGCATCAACCTTTCTTCTTTGTCTTAGTATATGGATTAGGTAATTCACCTGTTCCGATCAGCGAAGTCTAGCCATCTCTTCCTCACTCCCCAGAGGTCGCTTTCCTTTAGGCTTATAAAAGAGTAGGCCTACTTGCCTGGGCAACCTGTCAGCTATCATTTGTTATTTGGCTTAGATGACATAACCACCCGATACTCCCTTATCTTTTTACTCATTGAAAACGTATTTGGTTTTCGGTGTATATCTTCATAACGTTTTCTGTATCTGCTCGCGTGCATCCATTTACAGAACACAGAAACCTCATCCCGGAAGTTTGTATGCTGCTCATATATCCCTTCGTGCTGCTACTCAATTATAAGGCCCGTATAACATAGTGGGGGCTGCTAAATTATAAAATTGTGACTCCTTTTCTGTTATCCTGCCTACCTACCTCCTTTTCTGTTTTCTGTTATCTTCGTATTGCACGACAGATTGAATTAAATTTGGCAATTTTAACGTCTATATCACGCTGTTGCTGTAGATAATATCATATCCCAGATAATGGAAGTAGGATACTCGTTCAATTGATGCACCATTAATGATTATCTTTGATCTGACAGGGTCCTTTCCTCTAAAAGATATCACCGTAATTTAAAATATTCCGTCTTCTATTTTAACTCAAGCTTGCCAAAAAGGTAGACCGACCTTTGAAAATCTCAACTTCACTACAAAAACTCATAAAATTAAATAGCTTGTAACCTTGTTTAACGACACAGTCCCCTAACCTTACCTAATCCCCTATACACAAGAGCACTGCAGCCGCAGCGAAGGTGCATTCCAATGTCTTACCATTTTTGATAATCAAATAACAGTGTACAGATCTTATGCTAATCTTTTTATAATAGTTATCTGGAATTAACATGATATTAATAACATGAATAACATTCCAATACTTTTTTTACAGCAGGAGAAAAATGCATCATACACCGCACAGGGACTGGTCGGCAGCTCCCTGGTTTGTCGGACTCTAATCGACCAAAAGACTCCCCATAATAGGCATAGTTCCAGGCCGGAATCGCTTCTCTCATTATTATGAGATGATGACTGTGTTAAGCCCGTTAGACTACCAGCCCAATTCCCGTTAGACAAACTAACTATTGTGGAACTCGAAGCATACGCCGCGGCGTGGAGGCCCTGGCGGTAACATCATGGAAGCCCTGTCCCGGTCGACAGGTACACAATGTGGTTTTACCAGATTTTGTCCCTAAGGGGCGGTAGTAGCGCTGCCACCTGACACACCGTGAAGTCGCGATGTCTAGAAAGTAATTTTCCGTTTGCGTATTATTTCATTTATCGTATATTAATGTCATTTCTCATTCTTTTATTACCCTAAATTTTAGCATATTTTAAATCCCTCTGACAAAAATTAAACCTACAATGTAGTAAGGTGTTTTCAACATTTTGTTTGTATACGTATACAGGGATGGTACACAATATCATCAGATGGATCGGCTCTAGTGGTCGATAGTAATCGACCAAATAAATTACTTTAGCTTGCACACATCCTTGGGTAAATATCTACCATAAAGCCATTACCGCACACAGCTTATTGCATAACCAGAGGGGTATGAAACGTTATTTTATGAGTGTGTGTGTGTGTGTGTGTGTGTTGCGTGCAAGCTATGTTCGGTATGTGTTTAATTTTATTCTCTGGGTGTTGTTGACTTTACTTAGTGCGTATGATACTTCTATTTCGGTTGTTTTTGTAACACCAACGATTGTGGAATGTTGACAGTGCTGATCAGGAAATATTTGACCGAAATAGTTATTAAACTAAATGCGTGGATTAATTACTGCTTATATGAACAATAACATACAATGCTGTGTACAGCGCTCAGAAAGTTCACATGGGGTGCGCTTTGACGTGATAATGTGTTCTTAGAACAGTAGTACTCCCAATCCGATTGATCCGTAAGCAAAATGACAGGAAAATGCCTTGTACACGTAGTGTGGGCCTTGCAAATATCACTGTATCTTATTAGTGAAACCGACCCGTCGTGTAGTCGTCATTCTGATGTATGTGTAGGCTTTTGTTTGACCGTCAAGGTAATAGTTCCGATTGAAACCCTTGTCTAGAACAGCCACGAAACAGGTTTTATGTAAACTACAGACCACAAATAGGTACGGAAGCGAATAACCCGCAAAAAATTCGCAAAAATTTATTTTGCGGTCTAAATAACGTAAAAATGCGTTATTTCGAATTTACATGAAACTTACGTTATATTTAGCTCCGTACGCGACAAATACGGTAGACATTCTGTGTTTGCAAAAATTCGCAAAACAATTTTCTGTTTTTAAATCTTACGGTAATCTGTAATTTTGAATTCACACATATAACACAGACGTAAAGTAAGTGTGTTGGGATCGTAAACATCGTTCTACCAGCTACATCGTTCGCAAAATCACGTGTGGATGCGAAAAATTTGCAAAAGTCGACTATGTGAACCAAATAATGTTAAAACGAGGTTTTTCCTTGTCTACATTATGTCTACGCATAATTGTGTTGTGTACGCGGCAATTACGTTTTTGTTTGTTTGTTTCCAACATAAATTATCCATAGGTCCTACTTTCCCAATGTTACGGCAATATGTTTGTTCTTGTTTTGTTGTTTTTTTTTCAGTAAAGTAACAAGTTATGATCGCAAAAACCGTTCTACAGTTACAGATATATACTGCGCCTAGGAAATGGATGTAAAGAATACCCGTAATAGCAATGCCTACTACTATTTGCAATTTCTATATACTGTTGCGATAGAATAGTATGTTGTAAAAATGAGTTACACAATATTACACAATATTACAGACCTTAGTGGCCGTTTGTCATATATAAGCACCGAAACGGTGACCTACTGATTCGCAGGTTAATAAAACCGTCACTTATGTGCACAGAGACCGTATCTTTAGGGCGCAACGCTTGGCCCTTTAACGAGCCGTTGTTTTTTGCTCACTTCGCTCGGAGCTAAGAAGATATCACGTCCGTCGCATAAAAAAAACGTATAACCAGCTGTACCATCATCAATACATTTCGTAATACCACTACCAGCCACATAACCAAATAATTGATGGGCCACCTATTCTCAACATCCCTACCGTTCATTGTAACGTGTATATTACGTTTAATTTTTAATTGAAAATCAACTCCATAACCCGCCGCCTTAAATGTAGATGGAAGAACCAGACTAAAGGATAGGCCTACAAACCTAATCGGCCTTACCAAAATATAATAGTAAAGAGGTTACTTTTGCAAATGAAATATTATAGAAGTGAAACGTTATTGATCGCGTAAGAAGTGATAAAAATTTCGTTTCGCCGCTACTGCCCGAGAGCGTATTAGACTCATTTCTTTTTGTTATGTATCGGTATTTAAACATTATATTCTTTTCAAAAAAAGAAATTTTGTTTTGATATTTGCTTTCAAAGGTACACGATGTTTTGTAATTATTTATCAGTCCTTCCTCACAAAATAATGACTAAACATTGCACTCCATAGTATAGGCCTAATGTGCTTCATAACGAAAATTGTGTCAGCTGTAGTATTGTAATGATTGTCGTTGTAAATAATAAGGTTCGTAAAGACAAAATAACAAAACAATTTCGGATAAATTGTATTTTTTGCCTGTTCCATATATTGCAGCGCAAATGCAGTTTATATGTACCTTGTATTTATAAAACCCTGAATTACATTATAACCACTTACATACAGTATACATCATTATATATAAAGAATTTTAATAAAATAGCAATTTTTATGCTAGGCGGCTGCTGCGGCGGCAATTGGTATCCGCAGTCCACACATTGAGGCTTGGCCCCCAGAAATCCCAAGCATTTTATAATAATACATACTCTATAACTAAACTCAGCGTACACTATATCATACGCTGAGTACATGGTGAACTCGAAATGTGACATTTATGTGTCAATTCAGTACCTTGCTGCTAAATTATTATTTACAGCTTCATGGTGTCACCACCATTTCCAAGCCCAAAACAGAGGGAAATCTATACCTGCACCCTTGGCTGTATGTGCTACATAACGTACCTATCCAGTCTTTAACTCCGACTCATTGTTATGCTTTATACTTGTACTTATTATAAAATATACCACAGTTTTACCAAATATAAAATATTAACCAAGTTTTTCGTACGCTGTTGCTGTACTGCTAGCTACTGGTCGGACCACCAGCCAGCAGTGCAGCAACAACGTAGGGTACATTGGAGTGATGAATTCTGCTGACACCGAAAGGCCTCGCCCAGCACGGACCACCAGCCAGCAGTACAGCAACAACGTAGGCTACATTGGAGTGATGAATTCTGGTGACACCGAAAGGCCTCGCCCAGCACGGACCACCAACCAGCAGTACAGCAACAACGTAGGCTACATTGGAGTGATGAATTCTGCTGACACCGAAAGGCCTCGCCCAGCACGGACCACCAGCCAGCAGTACAGCAACAACGTAGGCTACATTGGAGTGATGAATTCTGGTGACACCGAAAGGCCTCGCCCAGCACGGACCACCAGCCAACAGTACAGCAACAACGTAGGCTACATTGGAGTGATGAATTCTGCTGACACCGAAAGGCCTCGCCCAGCACGGACCACCAGCCAGCAGTACAGCAACAACGTAGGCTACATTGGAGTGATGAATTCTGCTGACACCGAAAGGCCTCGCCCAGCACGGACCACCAGCCAGCAGTACAGCAACAACGTAGGCTACATTGGAGTGATGAATTCTGGTGACACCGAAAGGCCTCGCCCAGCACGGACCACCAGCCAGCAGTACAGCAACAACGTAGGCTACATTGGAGTGATGAATTCTGCTGACACCGAAAGGCCTCGCCCAGCACGGACCACCAGCCAGCAGTACAGCAACAACGTAGGCTACATTGGAGTGATGAATTCTGGTGACACCGAAAGGCCTCGCCCAGCACGGACCACCAGCCAGCAGTACAGCAGCAACGTAGGCTACATTGGAGTGATGAATTCTGGTGACACCGAAAGGCCTCGCCCAGCACGGACCACCAGCCAGCAGTACAGCAACAACGTAGGGTACATTGGAGTGATGAATTCTGGTGACACCGAAAGGCCTCGCCCAGCACGGACCACCAGCCAGCAGTACAGCAGCAACGTAGGCTACATTGTAGCAATGAATTCTGCTAACACAAAAAATCTGATTGGGAAATATTATATCCGCCAAGTTTTCCAGTAGCCTACGTTGTTGCTGTACTGCTGGCTGGTGGTCCGTGCTGGGCGAGGCCTTTCGATGTCGCCAGCATTATCAAAACGACGTCAGCATTATCACCAGCCAGCAGTACAGCAACAATGTACTGAAAACCTGGAGTGATGAAGTCGGCTAATACGAAAAACCTTGAGGTTTGCGCTAGCGAGGTTGCTAGGCTTGGTTCCGCTGCGTAACTAAATATTAAAAAAATTCCATTTACTCTTATCGACATATTTTATAGGCTATTTTTATTCAGGATAAAATACAAATGAACATATTTGTATGAAATATTTCTACTAAGTATAATTGTAATACACGTTGACGAAAGAATGAATAGGAGCGCTCACCAGACCTAAACCTAGAGGTCTGGGCTGTTTACACAAGCGCGAGGTATGAAATTAACTTACATACAAGTGATCGTATAAGTTACAGTCAAATAATATAAATTATGATGGTTGTACTAACCTTTTTACACAGCCCTTTCGCTGCTGCTCTCGTTCTGTAGGACAGGAGGATCACTTCCGTTGTAAAGTTGGCAAATTGCTGTAAATATTTTATGTATTCTTTTTTTAAACTGTTTGTCTTGCCGAAAAAATAGAAATTTGGCAATATGGCCTTTGAAGTGATGCCTCCTGTTCCCAAATCTCGGAATAGAGTTTCGCAAATCACGCCAAAGACGTTCAATATAGGCTACTGTGTGTGGGCTCCACTATCAGGATCCACAAAGTTCATACTGTGGTTTACAGTCAAATGATTAAAATCTACTGATTGTAAACCACCATATGCTTTCCAGCAGTCACTAATTATAGTGGTGCCTGGTAATACGTGGTCCCTGATAATGGGTATTAACGTCGCACTATTTCTTGTGTCTACTGGTACCAAAATACAATCCCCTGATTCCCTCTCGATCATGCCAAATACCCAGGTCCCTTCTACAATTCTTCCTTTATTTTGTTTTCTATGGCTAATCTTTGCTTCGTCAATTTCGACCGTTTTGCCCGGTCCCCCAATTTTTTTCTCATGCAAGTTGACAGCATGCTCACACACGTCGCAAAGATAGTTGCACCAGTCAATGACCGACTCTCTGGACATTTCGAATTCTTCACAGATTTGGGCCGCTGTCTGTTTTTGAATTGCCCAATAAGCAACAAATTGGCACACCTTTTTGGTGCTCATTCGGCACTTCTCGAACCAGCTTGCATTTTTTCCGCAACTTGCAAATAAAAAGTTCAAGTTTTTCGTTTCCGCACCTAGGCTTGACCTGTAGTTTATGTAGAAACACAAAAAACCCGTTTTTTTAAGGTTTCGTGGCTTTTCCAGACAAGGGTGTCCATCGGAACTATTACCGTTAAAAGAAACTTAGAAAGAAAACAAAGTTACCATATAATTGCTACATACAACACAATTTAATGTATGTATTGATGTTGGGAGTGAGACCTGGGCCATTCAGATAAATAAAACTGCAGAATGACGCCTCAATAATAGAATTTTGAAGCGAGTCAAATAATGCACAATAATTAATACATACAGAAGTTGAGAGTTAAACACAGGTAGCATAATGACAGACAAAAATTTCACGAAAAGTGGAGAACCCATACAGAAAACAAGATTATAATAACAGTGTTTTTCGGTTGAACACACCTGGTTTTATTCCTTTGAGAAACAGTCATTTCAGGGCCGGAGGATAAAGTACAAAAGTCAATGTACATACTAAATCAAATAGCAGATGAATATGACTTTCAAATATCAGCGGACAAGACTAAAACAATGACATTCAGAGGGAATCAATCGGTTAGAAGTAAGATAGTTATAGATGGAAAGATTATGTAACAAGTCCAACATTTCAATGACTTGGGTTGCTACGTTACATATGGGACACAAATTCATCTTGATGAAAAATTAAACAAGTTATGGAGTACATGTGGAACAATTTACAGATACCTTAAAAGTAAGACAAAGTAGGAAATAAGGATAAGGTTTTTTAAGAATGTAGTGGTACCAGTTTTGATGGATGGGAATGAAGGCAAAGTTGTGACGGAAAGAGACAAGGCAAAGATTCGGGCAGCGGAGATAAAGTTTATGAGGAGTACTCTGGGCTACCCCATTCTCGATAGAAAGAAGAACGTGGATATAAGGAAAGAACTGTGGGGGGGGGTTTGACCCATTGTTGGAACGGCTAAGGAGCAACAAAAGAAGTCGGTGTGTACGTTAGGCAAGAATGGTGGGTGACAGGATTCCAGTGCTAGCAATGGAATATAGACCGTAGGGGAAGAGAGATATAGGGCGGCCGTGAGCGAAATGGGTCCCGGAAAAGGTTCAGGATGAGCCTAATTCCTGAGGTTGATAATGATGATGATGACCAAACGTTTCGCTCATATTTTGATGAAGAATCCTCAGTGGCTAGACAGAGACAGATAACAAAGCCTACACCCATCCTTTATACATTAAGCCCCGCCCACGATGATACAAACAAGCCCATAGTTTATAACAAAGTATGTACAAATTATTTCACATAGAGAGTAGAGGGGAGTTATGCTATCAAGAGTTTTTCTATAATTAGAGTCCCACGAAATTCTTTAACGATTATTTTACATTTTACATTAAATAAATGAAATAACTTCAAATGGCCGTAACTTGAAAAGTCGAAGCTTTTCCAGACACATGTTTATATGACTTTTTTCAAAATTTTGACGTACAAAATATGAATTGAAAGTGGTGATAAAACTTTGTGAAACACTCTAGCTATATAAATTGCGGATCGGTGTGTATCATTTCTTACAAACAGATTGATAACCTACGTGTATCTCACGAGTAGTGGGTTTGGTGTACTTGCGCGTATAATGAGAAATGCTACTAATTGATTGATGATGGTAGCAGAAACTAGTGACTGGAAATATAAACACGGAGTGGAATGTTTGCGCGGACACAACCAGTAACGCTACAACTTTGAGTTGCGGCCGACCGTACTCAAACACTGTGTGCCTAGTAGTAATTACATTAACTCTGATTTGAACGCAGCTGCTGTCGTATAGACTTGTACACAGGAAGGCGCGCACTTCGCGCTTAAGTTTATTAACATGTTATATGGGACGATTAAAATTTGACGGTACGTCAAAATGTTGATAGAGTTTTCATCCTGCAGCCTGCAACTGAAGCCAATGCACAGTCACGTCGTAAAACCACTGGGCCTGTATTTGTCCTTCAAGCAGATACTGGCGATAGCGACAGTACATTACGCTGTTTTTTCTCTTATTCAGAAATAGAAAAGCTCTTCATCATCACCATCAGTAGCTTTACGGCCTACCGTGAGCCTCAGCTTCCCTCAGGATTTTCTTCCAGAGTTCCCTATCCTTAGCCAGTATTCACCAATTTTTTTACTCCAAGCACTTTCACATCCTCTAGGATTCTATCAATCCATCGTAGTCTGGGTCTTCGACGTCCTCTCGTTCCTTCTGGTGTGCGTTTCATTATCTTTTTAAGAACATCCTCCTCATCGTTCTCTGTACATGTCCTGCCCATCTCAGCCTAGTTGATGTCAATCATCCTAATTGATGTCACAATAGAAAAAGCTTTTCACTTGAGGTAAATAAAGAGCTCGAAAAGGTAAAAATACGTTAGATGCAGTTTTGGCCACATTAGCATAACTTATGGCAAAGTTACTGTAAACTCACTGACTACTGACAACAAGAATATTTACATTACATTTAATACAACCTGCCGGAGACATTCACAACTTGTCGGCTATGTTGGTTTGTATACAAGTTTTCTCGTGCTCAAGTGGGGCAGAAGGATAAAAAGCGCGATGCAGACAGTCAAGAATGCAGCGCACACGCACTGTATCTGACCGAAAGATTAATATAAGTTCGTATTGGCAGGTTTTCTGTTTCTACGTCCGTAGTTAACTTCCTATTACTAATACTCTCATATTACCATACAAAATTGTATTACTTCTGAATTATTGGAATCATGAAATTCCGTCGTTCACTTGGTGTTTACATGTATAATTTCATACTATTTATTTGTAGAATGGAAGGTGATAAAGATTCGTAGGTAGGGTAGTTTGTCTCATTTAGATGAAATTAATTACTAAATTCTAGAATTTTTGATAACTTTTTTTAGTTTTGTGAATGCCGTATTTCGACTTAAAACTGTTTACAATTGTTTGTTTTTAGTCACTGATTTTTAAGCGTTCATATACGAAGCGAGTATGACTACATACTGCGCTATGCAATTAAAACTAGGCTATACTTTTGTTGTATGTTGTTTTAGTTTCTGTAAACGGCACCACAGATTTGCTTTTGCGAGAAACGAAGAGAGAAAAAGATAGAGAGAATGGGAGAGAAAGAAATAGAGAATAAGAGCAAGAAGAAACAGAGAAAGTGTGAGTGATGGTAGGGGGATGGGGAGAGAGGGAGAACGAGAGAGAGAGAGAGAGAGAGAGAGAGAGAGAGAGAGAGAGAGAGAGAGAGAGAGAGAGAGAGAGAGAGAGAAAGAGAGAGAGAGAGAGAGAGAGAGAGTATGTATGTGTGTGTCTATGATAGGGGGGAAAGAGAGAAGATTTTTAGAGAAAATTTAACAAACCAAAACAAACCAAGAGGTAACAATTATTTCTGTTCTCTGTTGTGCAAATTACACATGTTATGAAATGTGCCTAATTACCAAGAAGTACCGTAATGTAATGTGTATATTAGACACATCGTTATGGAACTTGAATGACAAAGAATAGTAAATTAGTTGCATTGTTGGTTCTAGTGTGTGGTTCAGTCGCGTTCTTATATATTGAAATAATCCATGGCATTCTTGAAAATTAGTAAATAGTAGGCCTATCTCATCGGTGACTGCCAACGTGATTCGTGGTACGCCGCCGGGCGGGAACTAGTTCAGACATTTTCAGATAATATTACTAATATTACGCGGCCGAATTGAGTAACACCGTGGATTGTTCTAGGCCACGCGGATGTCCATGCCCCTGCCAGTCATTTACGCGACTACCCTACTAGCATGAGGACTCGCAATCTAACTACTATGCAAGGCGGTGGTACACCTGATTTCGAAGCGGCCCAAGTTGTACCTCCCGATGCCAGCCCCTCTCCCTTAACGGGAGCCCTATCGAGTGAAAACGATCCATGAAGTACCTGGGCGTCACTCTTGACCGGCGTCTTACCTTCACCGCCCATGTCTCTCAGTGTCTCCAGAAAGCTCGTGGCGTCAAAGCCAAACTATTTCCTTTTATCTCACATCGGAGTTCAGTGCCTTTGCGCGTTAAACTCACCATCTACTTGTTATTTCTTAGAGCAATCCTTAAGTACGCAGCGCCCTCATATTGGTCCCTGCTACGATCCTACATCGTTGCGCCCTTGGAAGCTTTCCAATCTTGCACCCTCCGGTACATCTCAATCTCTCCCTAGTATGTCAGGAATTATGTTATCAGACGAGAGTTGAAGGTTCCTTCTGTGGATGAGTTTGTGCGATCTTTCGCGCTCAAACTCTTCACTCGTTCCTCTACCTCTACCGCTGCCTTAGTGCAGACGACAGCCCACCTTCTAGAAATCTTAGACGCCACCCACAGAGATATCAACAAATATCTGCCCCTCACCCCCTTGCGGCGTTTGACTCTCAACTCTTCTCCATCCTAATCAAGTAAGTGACACTCCTTCTCGTCCCCACCTAACAAGTGAAACGGCCTCTCGTCAAGATCCTTCCTCTCCAAGTCAAAAAAAACCTTTTCAGCCATTACGAATTGCTCCGCGGTTTTGCAATACATTAACAGCGCCCATCCCTCCTAGAAGAAGGGCTCCATCCTTATTCTGGCGCAAGGCTACCAAGCATCGTCGAGTTCACCCAGACACTGCAACCACTGGGGCACGTACAGCAGCTCCCCCACGATTGGATTGGATTGGATTGACTCAAGTTATTTTCATCTGGGAGTTATCGATTATGACACGCCCCGGACGCTGCAGTGAAGCCACTAGTGCAAAGAATAATCAAAGAAAAGCAAGGCCCAGGTTAGTTACAGCTGTCGATTTATTCAAGCGCGGATCGAAGTACTGTGGGGAAGTGACCCTTGTGTTATTAGTGCGGAACTGTAATAGTTGACATTAATTATTATGTGTTGGTCAAATTTAACTTTAATTATTGTATACGAGGGCTTTGTTGATTTATAACTGCTGTATGTACCTAAAGTTTGTAATTGATGACTTCATTGGTGTCAGTTTTTCTCTTTCCACTGTACAACACAACGATCGGAGTGACCGTCAACAACACAAAGTCTGTGGGTGGAAGGGAAAAAGTTTACTCTTTTGAATGGACACATTTACCATTCTGACTTAGACGAATGAAAGGCTGTAAAAAACGATTAGCTGCAGTCATGAATTTATTTTTACATTTATCAATTTTAAGTGTAACCAATGCAGTTACTTTGTTGTATTTAGCTTGTGCCTTTGTGTTCGTGCTCCTGTATGTGTCGTTCCCACTCAACAAACATAATTGTGAGTGAGGTACGACTGTGGTGTACTGAGTTGAATTAAGTGTAAAGTTAGTCCTATTAGCTGAAAGCTACTATAATGGTGTGTAGTACTGAGTAAAATGAATTACCGTCAACATTGATATCCGTGGGATGGTAATAAAAATATTTTTTTGATTTTCTAGAAAATCAACTTGTAAACACAGCTTTGAGTTACATTAAGTTACAAACTGTTGATATAATGCTATGTAAATTACAGTACAATTTCTTTAAATTCGTGTAAAAGCTGTCTGAGTTCTTTTACCTCACCACTTGAGAGGTCGTTAGAAGATCTGTTCAATAATTCTTGCAGTTCCTCTGGTAATTTGGAATTATCCGAAGCACTGGATCTTCGTTGCATCATTCTGGCTACCCAGGCTACAGGGGTCAATTTGCCTAGGAGCGTATTGCTTTGTAAAGTGATAGCTTGATCCAAAATATTCGCCACTCTAATAGGTACATTTCAGGTTTCGTCAGGTTTTACTAAACTTCTGGGAATTCGTATGCCCGGTGTGCTGACTACCTGGGGTTCGAATATAGAGCACTGGTTGCCCCTACTATCTACCTCGGTTCTAACCAAGATGATCTTTTCGGAGCTTGGCGGAACAGTTACGGCCACTTGGTTTATAACGTCCATTGATTTTTCTGCTGTCGTCATTGTTGATAGCATTAACTCCTCTTTGCCTCCGATTCTCAAGACATTGTTTTTGAAGTCGACTATAATCCGTATGCGTTCATGATGTCCACACCAAGAATTGCTTCATCCACAATGTCTGCAACAAGTACTTGATGATTAAACTCAAGTCGATCTAGGCGTAGGTGTATCTCCACATTTCCATACACTTTTACAGGCCATCCAGTAACTGTTCGCAAGCTGCAAGAGCACCAGATTGGCTTGAGATCTTTCACCACGTCGGGGCGCACAATAGAAACTGTTGCGCCTGTGTCAACTGTAATCGAGGTTGGCCTTTCTTGAACAAATCCGGTAACTACAAAGCTCCCGCTGTTTTCCTGAAGTGTAGAAATTGCGTATTGTCTAGGGGCTTCGTTCCTCCAGTTAGTCAGCACACGCCCCGTTGTACCGACTATTGCTAGTTTCCCTGCTGCTGAATTCTAATCCGATAATCTCGTAAATGTCCTGGTTTCCCACATCTATAACACTTCGGTCTTCCAACCTTTCTTATTTTATTTTGTGGCGCCGACCGTCAAGTCTCTGTTCCTTGTTCTTCTTCCTCATCGTCTGTCCCGTCGCGACCTTTTAGCGCGCGCACTTTATGACTTGTCCAACCAGACGCTGATTTGGTTACTTGCCATTCGTACGCTCGCTGTAGTTTGTTATCTCGGACACCGGCAGTAAATGTCTGCATCGCAAAACTCGTTTGAAAATCTTCTGGCGCTTCAGGATAGGCCAGTCTAATTAGCCTGTCGATACTTGCTTCAAACTCTTGAAGGCTCTCCCCGGAATGCTGTCGCCTTGCTCTCAACTGGGTGCAGTACACATCTCGCAAATGTTAATCACCATACCGTAATTCTAGAGCTTTTATGAACTCGGCATAGATGTTCTGGCTGTCAGGTGGGACTTTCTGTAGTAATTCTGCCGCGGGTCCTTTTAATGCGAGAACGAGTGAGACTGCCTTATCTGTCTCTGTACAATTATTTGCGCATGCAGCAGCTTCAAATTGGCGGAGGTACGTTGTCCAGTGTCTGCTTCCGTCAAAGGTTGGAGCTTTGACATGAACTGTCCCTACTGCAGGCAAAGTGACTTTCTCTATTAACTTATTTTCTACGTCTTTTCCTGTTTTTATCTTTGGTACAGTCTGTTCACAAAGTTGTTTTGGTTGTAACTTCAGGCACTGCTCGACTTCATTTTTAATCTCCTCTTTTATATTTGTAATCGAGTCTCCTATTTTTGTTGACATAGCTTTTTCCACACTCAAGACAGATTTTTCTACTTCAGCTATTTTATTTGACATGGATTTTTCTACGTCAGATATTCTGGTAACTTGATTGTTAAGCTTACCTCGTAATTCACCTACGTCACCACGTAGGACACCCAATTCTGCTGTAGTATGTTCTTGCATCTGCTTTTGCTCTTGATTTAAGGTTTTAATGTTGTCTGCTTCCCGCTTACGTTTCTCATCTTGTCGTTTTTCCACTTCTTCCGTCTCTTGTCTGCGTTTTTCATCCTGTCGTTTTTCTGCTTCCAGCAGGAGGGGTTTCTGTCTCTCTCCCGGTTTCTCTGCATCCTGTCGTCTCGTTCCTTTGTCTGCAACAACAGCGCCTCCTGAAAATTTTCCATCATCTGACTGGCATCCATTGTTTTCCGATTAATTACGAATTACACTCGTCTTGTACAAACTGTCCACTGTTAACTGTTCTATCCCAGTTCTGACACCACTGTTACGACGGTCTACTTGATCGTCGTACAGTGGAAAACAACATTTGTTCAAGACACCACTTAATTCACTAATCACCAGCTTTAATTTTCACAGTTAACAGTTCTTAATTAACAACACAGTGTCTTATAACAAATCAAATAAAAATTGTTCCCACGCAAATAAATGTCAACTAATATTAAAACAAAATTGTATTACAATATACCGTCCGATTATAAAACACAACACTTAACTAATAACCACTTGAACGCGCACAGTAATATCGCCCGATAATAACTCGAACCGCACTGTAAATATATCGCAGCTATACTGAAAACTAAGGCTGCTGCCGCCATGTATTTATACCCCCGCTCACGGAAGAAAACATTCCTAATTGCGTCTTAGCGCCAGTGTGAACTACGTAATTAGCTGCGGCCTTGACACAGTCCGCGCGGCTGGCAGCTTCGAGAAAACTCTCGCGAATGCGTTGACAGTCACGTATGCCACACACATTAGAGCGAGATTCTTCTGGCACATTCGACAAACACGTAGATTGTTCTGTGATGTCGTAATAATAGTTTTATATTGTTCGTAATTTTTGTAAAAGGCACCACAGATTTGATTTTGCGAGCACTATTGTGGGTAAAGCGAGAGAGAGAGAGAGAGAGAGAGAGAGAGAGAGAGAGAGAGAGAGAGAGAGAGAGAGAGTGAGTGACAGAGAGAGACAGAGAGAGAGACAGAGAGAGGAGAGAGAGAGAGAGACATATAGACAGACAGAAACAGAGACAGAGAGAGACGAATTTTAAATAATAATCAACAAACAAGAAGTAACAATCATTTCTTCTGTTATACTGTTACGCAGTTGAGTAAATTACAATTTGTAATGAAATGCGCCTAATTTCATGAGCAAATATATTACATACATCCTTATGGAACTTGAATGAGAAAGAAAATAAAATTACATACATTATTAGTTCTAATACACGTTCAAGTCGTGTCCTTATATATATTAAAAAAAACGAATTAATTTGTCTGTACATGAATTTCAAGTGTCACAATTGCAATGATTGTGTTACGTTCAAAATGTCTCTGTGTGTTCGTATACCTGTCTGCATCGTTTCCATTAAACAAACGTAAATGTAAGTGGTAAGTGTGGCTGTTGAATGGTAAGTGTAATTGAATGTGAAGTTAGTCGTATTAGCAGGAGTCTATTGTTACGCTGTGTATTTCAGAGCATCAGAGCATTATCAATTACAATCAGTACTGAAAAGCCGTGAGAGTGATAATAATACTGTTCTTTTTTTTTTTTAGATAAGCAACGTGTTGAACAAATATTAATACAGGTTTGGCCTATGTTAAGTTAAACTGATGATGTAATAACTGTTTAAACTGAAGCACAACTTTACTGACTATCACTCATCAGTTCCGTTTCTCCAGGAAATTATATTGACATTCAATAAAATATCATCTCACTTCAATCAAATAATTTAAACCTTCTATACAGTACAATGGGGGTACCACTTTATGGTAAATAACACCTGTTACTAAGGTTTTCCGTATTTAATATAACATCGTGAAATGGAGTTGACAGTTTTGTCGCTTGGGTAAACTATAATATGGTGTCTCCTCCGTGAAAACATATTAATATTGTGTAGTTACCGACCTTACTACTTTATAAGTTTTTTATGTCTTACTATATGTAAACTAACACTTTTATATTTTTCGTCTTTATATTGCATTATCGACTAACACATTTTCGTATTAACAATTTATATTGTAACGATACAAAATAGCAATCCTAATAAAAGAAGAAATAACTTATAGAACTACTAAAGAAAGTACAGCTAAAGAAGAACAAAGTGATGTATATAACCATTTTAACAAATAAGCATAGTGATGACAATTGACTTAGACGTGACAAAGACAATAACCCTACCCAAGCGATTGGCATAGCGACCAAACCTGATATGAACAATAAAAAACTATAATAACAAAATGTAAAAATATTCATTTGTAATAAGCGAAAGGAATGATGAGCCTCGAAAGTACAAAGCCTCGAATAACAAATAATATATTATAATCGAATATTAACGTGTGACAACACTTTAGGAAAATAAGTAGTTTTAAAATGATAATATTATTGATAAAAAATATTCACTTAAATCAACCCAGATTAGAGCCAAGTGTATTAGGCAGGTACACAGTTAGTGAAAAGAGACACGGAAATAGTGGACAAAATAGTGAGCAATAACCAATGCATTTTGAGGGACTTCAAGCAAAAGTGTACACTAAAGAAGACAATAAAGTGATGAACACCAAAAAATTGGGAGTCAACTCAAATGCATGGAATAAACAAAGTGTATAAAACACCAATAGGTGTAAGGAAATAAACATTATATCCGAGTATAAAGGATCAATGATGTTCTCTTTTGTTAATGATGAATTAGTAAACTAAGTTATAAGAAAATAGTAGGAGACAGGGAGTGTGTTGACACTAAATCTAAATGTGTTTATACTAAAACCATATGAGTTATAAAGATAGTTAATAAGCCAATTCTTAATCCTAAATGAATATATAATAAACGGTTTAATTTATGTTATGGAGAGAATAATAGTAGGGTAATAAAAACACTAAATGTTATACACGTTATCAGAATGTTGATTATAACTTACGTTACGTTAGAATTTTAATGATGGATAATTAAGATAACAGTAGTGTGTTTTAAAGGGATGGCAGGAGTCTAAAAATGTTAGAAGTAAATGTAACAAACCTAGGCTTAAGAAGTAAGAATTTGTTCAAAATTAACAATAGGCCTAAAACAGTATGTACTAATTCAACCTAATTATGCAATAACTAAGCAAATTTATAAAGAATATAGGAAAGAGGATGTAACTAAATTATGTAAATTATCAACCATTGTAAGCATATGTAGGCCTCGATAGCAGATAGATTAATTGTAAATTGTAATAAGAAAATAACTTTAAGTAAAGGGAAAAGTAGGTAAACATAATATTTTTCAATAGGGAATTATAAAGGAAACAAATATTACTCAAAAAACACAACTATAAAATAAATAAATATAAAAAGGTAGAGAGAGCCAAAACGGTAACATACTAAATTAGTAAATACTGAATGAAAGTTAGTCTTGTTTGGTTTCAAAATAATCTACAACCGAAAAGCCATTCAAATATGCTAATGACAAGTTTATTAGATATACTATAAATAAATTATCCGAAATAGAAACATTTGATCATTTTCAGTAAAAACTTATAAGCAAAACATAACAATGGGACAAAATTTCCAACCAATGAAATCGGTAGGCTAGTAGCCTAGTAACGAAAAAACGGTTAAAAACATTTAAGAGTTAATTATTGGCTTCAGTCGAAGATAGATGAGAAAATATTTACTCCATGATTTAAAACGATTAGAAAAAACAAAAGTAATGACAGAATATATGCTTAAATTATCAAATTGAACTAGTATCACTAATAACAAACCATGAATACAAATTAAACAAAATTATAACGTAAAAATTACCAGCAAAATTATAAAATTATAAAAAAAATGAAGTAACTACCCAGAAGGAAGAAAAACCGAAGGAAGATAGCTACCAGAATAATCACGTATGGATGAAAGATCAGATGATTTGGGAATAGCGTAAAGTATAACTTCAAATTAATTCCAACACGTCAGAAGAAATACGGTTGAACATTGTGACACAAATACACCAACTTTTCACCTGGTTCAAACACAGTATCAATGAATGACATTAATAACTAATTAAATATTTCCGATAAATTGTTAAATCAGAACAACAGCACTTTTGTTAAGTAAAAAAAAAAACTAATTATTAACGAAAAAACCTAACCTAACGTAGTGAATTTGACTTACTTTAGATATTAAGCACTAAATTTGTAAAGAAAAATATATTATATAATAGTAATTCTTTTGTAAAGGTTTGTACATTCAATTATCATTTTGTTAACTTTTCTGGTAATCAAAAGAATCCTGACTAAACAACAGTTTGATGAGATTACACTTTCGCATAGCGAGTCTGTTGTTAGATAAACGACCCCATAGTGCCAACCGCTGAGTTTGTAAAACATCAAGAGCCGGAAATTATTACTATATTTATGTGACAATTTGTATTAAACGATCTAAAAAAGGGCACAAACGCTATTAAATAAACCTGCAATCAGAATTTATAATTGTTCATTATTCCATAGGTAATTGTTGATGTGTAACATGTTTAATATAGCATAGGTGAAGATCCGCTGCTGAAAAAACTGAAGTTAGTAACCCTGACGCTTCGGAGCGAAATTCGAATTTGAACAGAAGGCGGCAGTAAAATTAACTGTTGAATTACGCCGAATGATTTGCTCACTTAAATCTTTTTAATTGTTTTAAATGAAAAACAATTTGGCGCCTTAAACAGGGAAATTAATAAAGATTGACAGCAGGTAAAATAGCGGGAACAGAGAATAAACCCTAGTGTGGCTGGTAAACCATACTAGATTGGCGTTATTGTTCGTAAAAGAGTGGCACTCCAAGGAGAGGCTTGAAAGGGTGGTATTCGTTGGATAATAATATTAACGAAGGCAATATTAAAGTTTAGACCTATTTAATGTAGCAGTAATACTAATATAGTAATATAAATAATAAAGTAATGTATACCGGTTATCGTCGTAATTCATGTCTCATATCTTTTTTCTTTTTAATACTGTATCAAGCCTTTCATAACCTTTACTGACAGGAGAGATTTCAGTTTTAAGAATTTCATCAATCAAATATTTTTTCTACGGGATCCACGATCAGATCTTTACAAAAAAGTGACGATATTAACCCTAGTTCTGTAGCATCTGTATAGTTTATGCATCTATTTATATGCCTGTTATTAGTATGAGTACAAATACATAAATATATACATATATATTGTACGGCGTGGATTGCATGACACGACTGCGATCAAAACGAACTTGCTTTTTAGCACGTACTA
Source organism: Magicicada septendecula (assembly GCA_034769895.1). Taxonomy (NCBI): domain Eukaryota; kingdom Metazoa; phylum Arthropoda; class Insecta; order Hemiptera; family Cicadidae; genus Magicicada; species Magicicada septendecula. The sequence continues at coordinate 465,657,913 of CM068369.1, forward strand.
CTACTACTACTACTACTACTACTACTACTACTACTACTACTACTACTACTACTACTACTACTACTACTACTACTACTAACCTCGGTAACACCTGCAACTAACAGCCAACGGTAGCAGGAACAGCAGAATTTCTTAATTAATAACATTACATTGACATCGTATGATTGCTGTGTTAGTGTATTATAATAACTGATTCTCTCATTAATTTAAGCACTTATAAATTATATAATATACAGTAATTAAAAACTAAGACATTGTAATGAGAGCAATCAATTTAATTCACGATAAAGTTTTTGTACGACAAGAAAAATTTAATACGTAGCATTAAAAATCCCCACCAGAAATTATATATCACAATTGTGACTACAATGCCTTAGACCATTATCAAAAGTATTTAAACTGGTGCACACAATAAGTAATTTAATCATTATGTTCTGCCAAGACAACTGATCAAATACTTGACGTAGGTATCTCTACTCTGTTTGCCTTTTCGGAATCCAGTGTCATTTTCATAGCACGCAATTCAACTATAAATTCACACACTAATTAAGATTTCGTCAAACCGTACACATTGAGATTGCATGAGACATTCCACGAGACTTAGTGCTGTTGAAGTGTGTGGGCTTCACCGCACACCGTTGGTGTATGGAACCACTTTATAGTCGGTTTTCGCAAAATGAGCAATTTCGATGTCTGCGTCTAAAGTACGTATAGGGTCGTACTTTGATGTCGTATTTATAGGCCTACTAATTGTGTGTCAGAATAACCAGTAGTATACAATCAATAGAATTGTTGAACTATATTATTTCATTTACTTTGTGAGGCAATCATTAACACACCTTGGCGCCTCAGGTAGACGTCCTTGTATGTCGAACAAATAAAATTCCCTCAAGGATAATTCTGAAACTGAAAGAGTCAAGTTATTTATTAAGGTAATTTTAATTAATTGAGTGGTTTGAATTTATTTTCTAAAGCGGAGTCGGATTTATAGTTAATACAATTGATTATAAATAAAAAAAAATTATGAATAGTTGTGCGATTATGCTTACTATTCACAGTATGAGAAAAAATGCAGCAAGCTGATGAAAAAACGATAAATATCACGAGTGAAACAACAGAGGAAATAAAATATTCAGCTATCTAATAATTAAGTCTTACACTAATCAACAATATACACTGTAGTTACTTAAAATATATGGGGTTAGCATAATTCGTTTTAAAATACCGGTATGTTTTAAAATACCGGCTTGCTCTAAGAAAAAATTAGGTTTCCGTTCAATTAAGATTCAATTTCATCGACTGCGTACATCCTAAAATAAATTTCTCTACGTTTGGAGTGTAGGTCTATTTTAGCTGTAAGAACTGAAATCGAGGATGACAAGTTTTGAGAAAAACGTATGAATCATCAACGCATAACAACAGAACTCCGCGTCTAAGTGATCGAGGAGGCTACTGCTAGTGTTACTTCGGAATTCTGACTGATAACAACCATGATACCATCAGCCAGTAGCAGCAGCACCAATAACAGCAAAAACAAAAACAAAGACTGCAAAGATATTGTGATATTAGCAATAACGACAAAAATACTTCATAGTTTCTCCTGGTTACGAGGAAACTGAGCGTCATATTACCGCTGTTACACGCTAAACGTATTTACTTGTTTAGCTCTGGGGAGCGGTGTGACGATGGCAAGGACGATCAGACTGTGTCTACCTCTGTGTGTGTGTGTGTGTGTTGTGCGTAGTATAACGCTGGCAGCGTTTCCCTTTCATGTGACATGTCACGTTAGTGCTGGAGACGTGACATGTCGGAGAGACACGCGGTTTCACACGCACGCACGCACGCACGCACGCACGCACGCACACACACACACACACACACACACACACACACACACACACACACACGCACGCACGCACGCACGCACAGAGCACTTTCTTTGGTTATTTATGTTAACTTAAAGGGAAAGCTATGTTACAGTGACTTACTCAAACGTTGAACACAAATCACGACAAACTCTTCTATTTTGACATACATATTATTATTGGTATCCAAGTCACTTTGTTATCTATAAATTAATAAATTACCTTAGATCCGTCGTGAGACTTCGTTTTATATTTAGAATAATGGGTTTCGGAACATATGTTCCATCGTCAGATTAATTCACTAAGTTGAGGTCGTTAAATGTTAAAATCACATTACTTTGTACTTACACTCGTCAGTATGGGTGCGCACCCTTTGAAGGCTGTCTGGGTACTCTATTCCGGTCTTCTATTTTGTACAATGTAAGCGTGCGTGAATGTCCGTCTACAGTAATCTATTAGCGTGGTAGGTATACAATTATAGGTTTTATTAAATACTATAAACGAATTTAATCTCACTTGTTACTCAATAGATATTTACGATACAAGTTTGGACGACGAGTGCGTAGAACGAGTCGTCTAATCACACAAGTATATTGATAATGCGTTATCACTCGTGGGTCGTACAATATTTTATCTACACCCGCTAAAAAATAAAAAATGTGAGAGTCAGAAAATTTAAGCTATCTACGTAGCAGTTGAAATAATGTATTGTGACGTATACGTTCCCATATCAACCACGTTGTTATGATTAAAAATAATCTGTTTTTTGCTGCAAATTAGTAATTTGTAAGTTGTTTTAAAATGAGTGAATCTGAAAGTTTGCCTTCAGATATTGAAGAGGAAGCTTTAAAAACCATATCCAACTTAATACCAGAGAAGTCGACATCAAAATATGAAATTGGATCATCATAAGGAATATACAGGACATTGTTGTAGAAGGTCATCTTCATCACTGTTGGCTGACTCGGGAGCAGATCTCTTAACTGTAAAACGCCATGGTGGCTGGCGTTCTAATACTGTTGCCGAGGGATATATTGAAACTTCTGTCGAAAATAAGAAGAAAATAGCTTCACACATTTTAGACATTGCTGATATCGACAATAAGGGCAAGGAGCTTGCAACTACTTCTGACGATCAAACATTTAACTTGGTGACGAAAAAGTTCCAATCTTCTTCTACAGCAGGAATTTACTTAAATAACTCTAAAGACTGTGTTATTAATATCTACAATAAGTAGATAACATGTTTAAATTGTAATATTATGTTGTATTTTGTGTTATTTTTCAATAAATTTTAAAATATAAACGAGTGGGATAACAAAACCAGTGCGATAATGAACTTGTTATCCCACTAAAAATGAGTGGGATAACACGCTATTACGTTACGGGTGTAGATAAAATAGTATTATGTTCTTTCCCAGACTTTGTTTACACTGTCTGTACAGACTACAGGCTCTCCAAGGACTGTCACTGAATTTTAACAAAATTAAGTTTTCAATAATAACACCGCTTGGTTAAAGAACAGAGAGATTTGCCTGCAATTATGACGCACGTTTTGCTGATTTAGTGTAGGGAATCTTGTTTAAGTTAGCGACAAACCAAATGGATTTCAACTGACAAACATTCAACCACATTAAACTTAATAAAAGTGAAACTAGATGATTTCTTGACAATAGTTAATATCATTCTTTGGTGTAGATTGTATATGCAAATCTCTACACCTTAACTTAAATTAAATTACTACATAATCTCAAATATGTAGTGACGGAAACTTGGACGTACTTACATATATACGCAGAGGTAAATGCAATAAAATAAAATCGAGGTTAAGTAAAGCTGCATTGAAGTGTGTAAACGGCAGACAGAAACTTCTCATCCGAAATGGTTTGACTAGCTCGTTTGATTTTACGGGAAGTGTTTGTAGAATTCTGTCGAAAGCTCTTTCATGTATACTTATGTAGGCTTACGTGTGGAAAAATTAACCGTGTGTTCATTTACATCAAACATCATATATCACACATCATAATACTTATACAGTCAATTTGGAATGTAGAGATAGTTTGAGAAGTAGATGAGAAACATAAGCAGATTGTAAATTCAATATAATTGTTATTCTATGGAACAAAGACAAAATGCAAATACAAATAGTTTTCATTACCTTTGTAATCATCTGTAATTCGCTGCCGCTATCAAGGATACGGCAGATAAAACGGTGATAACAAAATATTACTGAGATGTGTTCTTCATGAGGTTTAGACTGTCTATATAGACTATAATCTCTCCGAGAACTGTCACTGATTTTTAATAAAGTTAACTGTTCAATAATAACAGATTATTGTCAAATGACAGCGAACTTAGCCGACAATTATGACACACGTTTTAGTAAAGAGAATCTCGATCAGTTTGCGACGGACCAAATGGATCTCTATTGTCAAAAATTTGACCACGTTCAACTTGAAAAAAGAAGAAACCAGATGATTTTGCTTGACAATATTTAATATCATTCTGTGGTGTATCCTGAAGCTTGCATACATACAAAATCATCAAAATCTCTACACTTTAATTTTTAAGTTACCACATAATCTTGAATACGTAGTCAGGAAAACAAGAACACATTTATGTAAGCCTAGTGTTTATGCACGGAGATAAAATCAAGGCTAAGTAAAGATGCACTGAGAGGTGTAAACGCCAACCCAAACGTCGCATCCGAAATGGTTTGAATGGCTCATCAGATTTTGAAAGGACTTCTACAATACTTTATAAGATTTTGCATACAGACTCAAGTACAGACAGCAAAATCTTGTGTTGACTTGCATCATGAGTACATAACACGATAAAATACTTATACAGATGATTTGGGAGTAGGATAGAAGACTGAGGAGGGAAGAGATTAAATTTGCCTTGTTAATAACGTTAAAGTGTATTTGAAAGTTGTATGACCCTCTGTCCATAAAAAAAAGAAACTAACATGCACTCATAGTTATGCTGGAGTCATACATCTTAAATATCGGTTACATTAAAGTAGACCTACTTTAAAGTACAGTAGTGTAGTGTTGTGCAAACAAAAATTTAAGACGCAACAAAATATATCTACTTTTGATAAATGTAAATGAACACGCAGAACGTATTCATCAAATAATTTGTCTTATCACGGAAACGGCATCGCCGCATAACAAAATTTTAGTCAGATGTTGCCCCATGAGGTTTCCTATATCTGCCAGTGTCAACAGGAAATGTTACTAATTAATTGATGATGCCGGCATACAAACTAGTGACTGGAAATATAAACACAAGAGTGTTTGCGCGGGCACAACAGGTAAGGCTACAACTCTGAGTTGCGGCCAACCATATTCAAACACTGTGCGTGAAATAATAATTACATTACTTGTTGAAGAGTATTATCGTCATATAGTCACACACACACACACACAAATGACAGCTATCACACTTTTCACATTTTGTGAAGATATTCTCATACCGACCGAGGAAATTTGCAAAGTTACTATTACTAATGTCAACCGTGTTGTTGATCAGTAAATTATTGTGCGTGATGACTCTTCATATAAAAATGTGTTGCTTAATGGCCTATAACATTACGAGGCCATCCTCGTACGTTTCAGAAAATCATCGAAGATTGTACACGAATCTAGTAAACACCTAGCAGATTTAATAAATCTGGCAACAATATTTCAATGCGTTATTGTTCATTGTGTCTGTGTCCTAAAAATCGAAGTCAGTGACAGACTTTTAGCACTTTTGCACTGATCCAGATTTCGGGAAGCGATGAGCTATTTGTTTATAATACGATTTCTCTCTCCTATGGCGCTACAGCCCAAATCGGGCCCCGGCCTCCACCAATCTCCACCTCCAATCCACTCTATCCACTGCAACCCTCCTCCAGTTTCTTATCCCCATGTCTCTCGCGTCCTCTGTAACGCCATCTTCCCACCTCATCCTCGGTCTACCTCTAGGTCTCGTTCCCTCCCATGTACCCAGCAAAGACCTCTTAGGGTTCCTGCCATCCTCCATTCTCATAACATGTCCGGCCCAACGCAATCTTTGAATTCTTATAATTATTTTAAATAAAGTATGTAGAAAAAAGAAAAGAACTTTTGAAAACGGGCTGCTTCTCAAAATGGAGCAGGACTTTGCAGATGGAAGAATAAGGGAAAATCTTAAGCATCTCAGGGAAGGTTATAAACCATCTACAACACTATGTAGAGACAGAGAGAATAGAATTGTCAGTGATCCAGAGAAAACTAAAACTATCTGGCGAGAGTACTTCGATGGCCTCCTTAGTGGTATGCTACAGGGAGGAGAAATTGTTGCTCACACTCCGCGGAATGCAAACATTGGGGAGATGGAATCTGACCCACCATCAATTCAGGAAATAGAAGAAGCTATAAGTGCCCTCAGGAACAACAAGGCACCAGGTACAGACTTAATTCCTGCAGAACTGCTTAAAGCTGGAGGTACTGATGTGGCAGTCGCACTGCACTCCTTAATCGTGGACATATGGCAAACGGAACGAATCCCCATGGAATGGAATAAGTGCATTATATGTCCCATTTATAAAAAAGGCGACAAACTTCAATGTATAATACGATTTAGTAATCGTAATATCTTTATTGATTCTTACTGCAGTTTACTGAATAGTTTGTAACGGCTTATTGTTTTTATGTGAAAAGACTGTCGAATTAGTGTGACTAAGATACGAATGTACAGGAGGGAGGACCACACACATAAGAAATCTACCTCTAAGACGGAGTGCTAGTGTTCTGTTAATGAGACGTGTCTTGAGTTTGAGAAACATATACTGTATATTGTATTAAAGCGCTATATATGATATTAATGCTTTTGAAATGTAGGTCTATAGACGCTTATTGAGAATTTTTTGGACAAGCCACATTAGAAATGACACCGTACTTACCAGAACATGACATGAGCCCCGATCAATTATGACTACGAAAAGAAGAAAATTTGCATACTTGGAACGTATACAAAGGGGACCTCAATATATATTACTGAGATTCATTATAAGTGGAAAAGTAGAAGTCATTTGGTCGGAAAAAACATTTTGGCTCCGTGCCCTCCGACGATGGTCAGGCCTAACTGCTGAAGTTGGATTGCACTCTGCAGAAGACAAAGAAAAATATAAAGACATAATTGAAACGGGAGTCGTCAACGCCTTATTAGACAGGAAAATAACAAAAAAAAAGATAAAAGCATTTAATAAAACTTGTGATTTGTTTACTGTATCTGGCGTCGATTTAATTCAACACAATAAAGGTCTCTATTCTCATAACAACACTGTGAATTTTTGTACCGCTAACTGAGGGAACATCCAACAAATGCTAATTTAACGTAGGGGTTTATATCCAACCCTATGTAAATAAGGCCAAAGTAATCGAATGTAGAAAGCCTCCTGAAACGGCTTCCACCTCGCACTTCCCTGTGTGGAGCGGACGTATTCTTCATTTCTCTTTGATGATTGGCGTGTAAATTAAGTACGCATTCAGGTTAATAACTTGGCTAAATATATTGATGTGTAACGTGTTCAAGCGAAACTAAAGTGTGGAGCAAAAATTTGGGTATAAAACGTTAAAAAATTTTATTGTTTCTTGCTAACAAATTTCATCTGTAAAAAAACTATCTCGCTTACTATTTTTGAAGTATAGATTTGCGCATAGTATAATCTTTTATACTTTCCAAAAATACTTATTTCATAATTATCCTAAAAAATACTTTTCAAATGTATCAGAAATAGGGTAAACTTTGTGTTATATTGTTATGGACACAGTTGTATTCTTAGTACAATTGTACTCTGTAAATAGTACATAAAATGTATAACTGTATTTTTGATTAAATAGAAAAAGAGATAAACTAAAGTTGCAATACTTTTACAGCTCAATGATGGATTGTCACACATTCTGTTTCGAAGTTGTGTGTTAAGATATTGAAGGAAGCGCGCCATCGTGATTCGGGCAAGTTGTACATGTAAAGAACATAAACTCATTTAAGAAGACAGTACTTTTTGCACATTTAGTATGAATTACAGATATCTAAATCTACCTAATTTTCCGACTGACTTTATAAAGAAAACTCCAAGATGTAGGTAGATTATCGGATACATTGTTTTTAATAACATTTGTTTCATACTGAGACGATTTAGTTTAAATATAGATTTGAAGACTATTTTTGAAAATTTACTCATAGTCCTGATTCAAAAATATTTTAAAATTTTAATGGTCTATAATATGGGCTGTATTAGAAAGAAACTTCCTGATATAGAATTTTTTTATGCCAGTTTATGAGGTCTGTTGACATGTGTTGACATGTTACTGCCGGGCAGCATGGACAGGAATTTTTATAGGGCGGACAAAATTATTCCAGATCAGAGAAATTAACAGTAACAACTTTTATTAACACGTCTGTAAACATAAAATTGACACCAAAAAATACAAAATATTCGCAATAAATTTCTCCATTTATCATGTGTCCATTAGGCCTACACATTATACACTACAACTATACATAACAAACATAAAGTATACTTTGTGATCTAGAATGTGTTATGTCAGGTTGGAAGGTATATGTTTACACGCTACTGCAAAACAGCATTGATAAGAATTGTTATAGGATGGAAAATGATTACCGGTATTACAGGTTAGGGAAATTAACAATAACAACTTTTATTATCATCTCTATAAGTATAAAGTTCACACCCACAAAACAAAATAAGCAGACCCATATTCACTGTAACTTTCCTGAATTTAACAGGTGTAAATTACACTTTACACTCTACAAATAATAAAATTATGCAGTCTAGGAATGCTTCTGTCTTTCGTGTCGATCATCGGTTGCATGATTTGTTTGTGTAGTTTTTTATATTTCTTATTTTTAGGTATTTGTTCTAAATATTGCATGATTTATAAAGAGATACTTTAAAAATATTTGTGCTTTACTTGTAAAATTGGGAGGGAGAGAGCAACTTGGGATAGTATCAACTTTTTATGTTTTAAAATTATGTCAACTTATTGTATTTTTGTTAGGTTTTAATACAGAAAGAAAACTCTGTGTAGATGAGTGACATTGAATAACATTTCTTCGGATGTAGGAAGGCATTTCCTACCAAACTAGACATTTCATTTTATCTTTGTTTGCTTGTAATTAATTAAATAACATACTGTCCTAATAGATTTTATGACTTGTTTTGGATTTTGTGTACCCTTTTGCTGAAAATCACGTTAATATTTAGGATAGAGATCTGCTCATGGTTGTAGTAAATATGTACGGTAAACAGCGAACAAACAAAATTTGCAAAAAACTATTTACAACAAAATAGCCAATGTGTTACGTAAATTCTTGATCATGATAAGCGGACCGTAATACTTCAATAAGGAGATGCTGACAGAAATATATTGCAACAGAACAAATTTTATTATACTAATAAGGATATAGTGAGTGTGTAAAAATCACATACAAGTCTATTATGGAGGAGATGAAAAATTATTTATTATATACATAAATATAGTTTTTAAAGATGTATATTGTTTTTTAAATTGTCGTGTACTGATAATAGAATTAATTGTTTGTATTGTTCGATAATATAAATCGATTTTACTTGGTTTCTGCAACGTCCTCCTTGATTCGTCGCTCCCGTCCTGGCTTCCTCTTCTTCAGCGTCACTCCTTCCTGGTGTCCTCTTCGTCCTGGCGTCCTCTTCGTCTTGTCGTCCTCTTCTACGGCAGGCGGCTCCAGCGGCGATATTTCACTGAGTCTCGTTGTTATGTTTGACTGCTAACATTAATTAGTTTCTTCATAAATTGTTCACTCACAATGATTATAAATTTCACTCGTACAGTTTATTATTAATTTATATCTTATATTTTCTTAACCTCAGGATTAATCTGGGTATTACTTAATGCGGTGCGTTTAATGTACACCTTCCACGATATCTTGAAGTGTCTTTAAATTCCCTAAGCGGATATCTTAACTTACACGAAACAGCACTGTATTATATTTTCAATTTTATCTCAATATTTTACCCGCTCGGTTCTTAACGCGAAACTTCGTTAAGAATTACCACGGCTTATTTTATATATGATATTTCGACGTTCGTAAGAGAACAACTCTCTTCACCGGGCACAACTTCCCCTTGCAACTTCTACAGACAGACTGTGTCCGTCCTAGCTATACAACGTATGAATCTCACTGAATTAGCCTATTCTGATAGGCTAAGCCCAAGTCACATGATTGATGGAACAAACAGATATACGGATTTCATGAAAAACGTTGTATAATTTAGCAAAGTCCTGCATGGAAATTATCTACAATTTTTATTACCCTATCATTGATAAGAGTTACAATTGAGTTTTCCTTCCCTTAAAAAACCATATTCCTAAAATAGTTATGAACCTCAGAGTATACACAAATTAAAGCTATTTACCTAAATAATTCCTTGTCAAAGTTTCACGTCAATCGGTTAACTACCACTGAAGCTATAGCGATCACAGATTATCACACCCGCACACTCGCACAAATTCACAAAATATATATATATATATATATATATATATATATATATATATATGTATTGTCACTACATGACAATATAGAACATCTTTTTATGAAGAGTTTGGTATACCCTACATGCTTATCCATTTCTAAATACAAAACTTATGACTAAAAGACAAAATATTACATAAAACAAATTTAAACAAGATAATGCTCGTCATTCATGTGCTCTGATATAAATAACATATCTTATCATCCTGTGTTCCGTTGCAATATATAAATATCACACATAATAATATCACATATTATTTTACATTATATTCTAGCGAAAATGTATAATATTATTATAACTGTTAAGTCCATTGAAACTTACAGTCTTAAATAACTTATAGATGTAACTCGTAGTTCACAGAACATACCATTGTATCATACATGAATATCGATAGGTTGTGAAGCTGCTATTATTTCCCTTATCAACAAGCCCTCGGACGCTCAGTTAGTTTTGGTGGAGCAATGTGCTTAGCACAAGGTGTGGATAGTTGCCTCCGTTGGCTGTTAGCTGTAATACGTGGCTAGACAGTAGCCTTATCTACTGCGCGTCATCGGCCCTAGAATTGCACTGCACAGTTTGCAGCATCTGTCTCTTGACCGTCTTGGTCTAAACTACCCACACGCACAACACTGACGCCTATGTAGGTCTATATATTACATTTAGTTATGTCTTCAAAGCCGTAGCGTTTCCTGTGCAAGTTAGTATATTTGTTTTGTTTCCTCATTCAGATTACAAAAGGTCTTTATAACTGAACTAGACTATGGTGGTTAAACTAAATGCAATAGACCGAATATTATTGATTTGTATTTTAATAGAAATATTTTTTTTGTATACTTTTAGTATTGTTGGGTACGTAGGGTATTGATGAATCTGTATTGTAATTTTACAAGGCGCTTTGCTATAATATGGAATTCTTCTAAATTAAACACGGAAATGGTGCAAATGAATGTTGAGGAAGACAGTGAATACTAGAGGGATATATAGAAATAAATAGAGAAGAATAGAAGAAGGTAGACATCTTGTAATAGAAAGTAGCAGAATATTAGAAAGAAGGAGCAAAACCTCACACATCGGTATACAAAACGTTTTCAGACACATACTCGGGTAAATTTTTTAAATTGAGGAATATCTTCTGTTTTTAACCTTCTTAAGTAAATGAGAAAAAACTTATCATCTCGTTTGTTAGTATCATTGTGCGGTCACAACTAATTGGTATAACTAATGCTTGCATATATAATCTGCAAAAAAAGAAATAGAGAGCACATGAACTAAAATTCTCTAGTTTTAATTAACTTAAATTCAAACTAAACTTTAAACAATTAAATGTTAATTTAAATTCAATAATATACGGTGTAATTTATGTATGCTGATCGACAGATTTCATGTCAAAATTAAAAATTCAAATTTTTTAATATGTTTTAATTTAAAACAAACAATAAGGAAAATTATGTTACATCACAGCAATGAAAAAATTTGAAAACCCAGAAATTTTTTTTTTAGAAGTGCCTGTCAATTTCTACAGTGGAAAGCTGTAGAATAATGAGAATAATGGCGTTTGAGAGTCTAAAGTTTGCTTGGTCTAGTCAAACCGTTCTATGAATAATGTCATAACCTTCTCTTTTATAATTTAAGATTATCTCTCAGAATTGCAAACAATTCATGATGATTCTCTAATAATGCACACATTAATATCGGCCTATTCCTTCTTAAACCTGAACTTTACATTAAACGAACCTGTCTTCAATGCTGGCTTACTTTTTTGTAGTTTTTAAATAAATACCTGACAAAATTGACATTGTTATTAACTTGAAATAGTAGTGACGTGTACACTACTCTTTTGGGCATTCAGGACAACCTAACCTAAACAAAATTATCGCGTAATGTGTAAATGTTAGCCTAATTGGTGGAAGTATATCATAGTTTTGCGCCATTTGCTCGAACCGTTTCCAATACTCTTTGAAAATCCATTTTTCTGGTCGTCGGTTAAACTGTCAAACATAATGACGAAGGAAAGTTACTGATACAAACAATAATAAAACATTCAAATGTGATCGTAAGTATTGTTGACTTTAAAGGATTGCTGAATTATATAATCGGATTTATGATTTAAGTTGGTGGAACAAAGTAGAACAATATAAGGAACTAAGTATCCAATTGTATAACTACTTTTTCATACCCCTCAATATAAAGAGAGAAATTAACCTTTGTTGTTTCTTCAAAGTAGTAGCCTATTATTTAGTATTACATGTGCAAATGTGAATAGATATTAAAACTGTGTTATAATAATATCACCATATGACTTTTTAACGCATAGAATATACATGGTGCGGTCGTGAATTGATAAGCAAATGTTGATAAAAATTATAATTTTGACAAACGTCTATCAAAGTACAATGATTAGAATTTAGCAGACTTAGGCCTACTCTAGTAGTTCACATAGACAACAATAAAGAATAGACGAGTTTATGAACACTGTTTATAAACACAAAAGTACACCTAGCAATAAGAAATAAGAAATCGTTCTTTGTAACTGGAATGTATTTTTTTTGTAATGTAAATGTAAATTTGTAAATGTAGACTCTCCTTTTTTAACTAACTTGCAACTTTGTTTTTATTAGTGTCAGATCTGTTTAGGTATGTAGTAGTGTCTCATTTCTGAAAACTACTGAGTATTCCACATTTGTTAAATATAATATTGGCGTCTTTTATATGTAGTAGATAGTGTGACAGATTTTAAGTTAGCAAAATTTAAAATTGTAGAATTAAATAATAGAATCGTTGATTAAAATATTGTTCTCTTCAACTGGCATTTGTATTCATTAGGCCATGTATTGTCGTCCTCATGGCCGCGTGGGACCATGGCAGATTCTTTCCTATTCCCGTCCCTAAACAGAAAAATTCATATGAATTGAGAATTAAAGTTTATTAATCAAACTGAATACTAGCTTGAGAATGATATTGGATACGATGTCTCACTAGTATCTTCCTACAGTGCATTCGATTTTTCCACGTTTTGCTATAGTCAGGATTTTCTTAAGTCCCTGCACATTTTTTCTGTGTTAACGTTTATAAAAATTGTGAATGTAGTAAAATTTGTTGTTTCTAGAACTGTTTGTTTATTAGTATTTACTCTTACTTAGGGAAGAAATGTGATTGGAATAGAACAGTAACTTCGTAAATAAAATATTTGTTTGCTTGTGTGTGTGCACGCGGGTGTGCGTGTATTTTTTATAAAAAGTATAACCGTTAATGCGTGTTGTCCATAGAAAGTGAAAAAACTACAAATGGGTAAGAAAGGAAAGTCAATAAACTGGCAGAAAATAATAATAAAGATATTGGAGATTTTTTACTTTCTGATTCATGAGAAATATAATATTTTTATTAGCTGACGATCTTTCTTACATTGTTTACTTATGACATCATTATTTAGGACTACACTATAATTTCTCGATATACAGCTTATTATTTTGATCTAAAAGTAGTGTGACTGATATATCTGTCAGCCAATTTGTATGCTCATTCCAAATTTTATTTAAAAATTGTCGCTAAGGATTAATTTGTAGTGTGAATTTTATTGTCGGTTAAATTTTATTTTGAACATTTCATCCGATTTTACGGCAATTAACGTAACAAATATTTATGGTTACATCTCCAAGCAAACATACCTACAGGCTTAATGCATGCCTATACATGGGCACGTACAGCCAAACGAGTGTTCACGTAGTTTCTATGATACGTGCACATAACACAGGAAATGCTTACTTCACTCCTAACACGTGTGGAAGGGCGCAGTATAAAGATGGGGACAACAAGGAAAGCCGGCGTTGTGCACTGATACATAAAATCAGTGATTATTTCAAACGCTTTATTTGTGGAGAGAGGCGCAACACAATTGCAATTGGTTATCTATAATTTTGTAATTATCTGTTATCTTTGCAAATTGCTATATACATAGTGAGTCGAAGTACACCCTTGGGAACATCTTTTAATGAGAACTTTGCCGGTGAATACTAACAGTAATGAATGTTTACCCGGGACTAGTATTATCTCTAACACGCTAATATCCTTTATACTACTTTACGTTCTCTGCAGTGGTAAAGTTTAAATCGTGTTAATGTAATGTATTTCTGCTCAATTACGCAACACCATTGTTGATTAAATATACTTTCAATTCAATTGCAGCTAGTCAAGTATAAATGATGATTCCTGTAACTTCAATATGAATCCGTTGTGCGCTTTTGCGCCAGTTTAATTTCAACGCAACTATTTTACTCCGAACGTTGGTTGACGTGTCAATATTATAGTTCATGCTTATCAATATGAAATATTATGCATTACTAATGTTAAGAGTTAATGTTTGTAAATTGATTTTGCCAGGATGCTGAAAATAATGATGAGCGAGTGGATTGTAGCTTAATACATTTATTAAGACTGAATGTTACAATTTAAATTTGAATTTGCAAGGTCAGCTAAGTCTTGTACGCATTATGAATTTGAAAAACCACGTTCGGTAAAAAATGTTACATTGTAAGGTGAGGCGCAATTACGCAACACTCGAATCTACATTAATGAATGCAGTAGGGCCTAAGGCCTACATAATTTGTCGCGACAATGAAGAAAAATGAAATGACAGCCGATGCAGCAAGCGAAATTACGTCTGCTGCCTTCGGACGCGTGTAGCACTGTGTCTAGGCCTGTTCGCAGACGCGAGCGAGACCGGAGCTTGTACAGATTAGCCAACCTTTGATTATAAAATTCCCACATTACTGTCCACAGCTGCCCGCAAAAATCGAACGATTTTTTATAATACATTTTCAATAATTTATGTTATAAGAAAACACAATGTACGTTCTTAATGATAGATATCAACTTCAGTAAGTTGTATTGATCATTGACATTGAAATGTTAGATAACAGTTAAACTGCTCAGAGATAAAACCTCAATAATAATGATAACAGTTGAACAGGCCACAGTTGGCTTACAAACTGATTTATACAGGAGTATAAATGCGGATGAATTAGCAAAAATATACAATATAATACAATATAAAACATGAATAATGAATAGTCTGATAATGCTTGATGATGAATAATCGGTGACTCATCTCATGATGGGTCCGATACAAATTGCAAATACTTTATGCAAGTCATGATTGACAGTCTAAACCAGTCAAGGACAGTTGATTTATACATAGTAGTATTGAATATAAAATGCATAGACAAAATTATTACAAAAATTATGCATGTAAAAACATAGATTTAGCATAACGCTGTAATATAATAATTAAATAGTGCATGCTATACCCAACAGTTGCAGGAATGCACAATAAATCGACATGTAAAAACAGATTATACATTGTTGAATAGTTGCAAGTACATAAGCGTAATGACATGTATGTCATAATCAAAAGCATGAATAATAATATATGCAATACGTGATCGCAAAATACAAATACAAAATGTGTGTAAAAATATGTGCGTGGCACATAATCATAGACAGTAAATGCGGGTACAATAATGTGTTTTACATAGATACAAAGTACATGATAAAATACAATAGAAATATGTGTTGCATAATTACAAAATACATGAATACAAGGTATGATAGTATAAGTGACAAGTACAGTAAATGTGTTCATACAAAAATGTAATGCATGTGTTGAACAATTACAAGTAACACATCAAATTCATAGAATAATAAAATAGCAATGCACACATATTAACAAAAAATGTGCAGCAAATATGCATACATGATTTGTAAATATGCTCCAAATCCATGTAAATATTATATAACAAAATTTATGACATAAGAACAAATACTAACCATAGACATAATACACACATCAAATGTTGTATACAAGAAAATACAAAAAATAATTGAAGCCTTACATATTAAACAAATTGACTTTTGCTTAAGTAAAACAAGCAATTTCTGAATTGAAAAGATACAAACTAAAGATCATGGTAAAAATAAAAGTGGTTATATAACTAACACAATCTTCTTAAAACATTAACACATGTTTGATAACTAATACATTTAGTTTTAAAAGAAAATAAACGACATATATAAATTTATAAAAAAAATATCCTCTTTTTTACTGTTCGTCCCTCGCTGGCACCAAACATAACTTATGAATTGGTCTGCAAAAGGTGCCAGTAGGCGTACGAACGTCAACTACTCTTATTAAATTGTCTGGTCCGGGAAATGTGGCTGTGATTACCCCAAATTTCCATGCTAATGGAGGCAAGTTATCCTCGATCAGCAAAACCAGGTCACCAATGGAAACGTTTTCCTTTGCGAATTTCCATTTGTGACGCTGTTGCAGTTGGTGTAGGTAGTCGCGAGACCATGATTTCCAAATAGCTTGGACAAACTTCTGGAGAAGTTGCCAACGGCCGAGACGAGAGATGGGAACGTGTGATAAGTCAGGATCGGGTATTGCCGTTAATGGTGCACAAATTAAAAAATGGCCAGGGGTAAGTGGCACTGGATCGTTTACATCCGATGAAACGACAAATAATGGACGTGAGTTTAGACAGGCCTCTACTTGTGACAAAACCGTAGTAAACTCCTCGAAAGTGAGTATGGACTTGCCGACAACGCGGCGCAAATGATACTTCAAACGTTTTATACCGCTCTCCCAAAGACCACCAAAATTAGGCGACGAGGGAGGAATAAATGACCACTTAATACCATGAGAAGTTGCAAAGGATTGGATTGATGAGGTGGCATATTTTTTATGCCAGAGATTGTAAAGGTCATGCAAAACGTTGCGGGCCTTCCTAAAGTTCGTGCCATTGTCAGAATATAACTGGCTAGGTATGCCCCTACGGGCCATGAAGCGACGTAAGGCAGCTATAAACGCATTGGCCGTAAGGTCGGAAACCAATTCCAAATGAATGGCCCTGGTGGCTAAGCAAATGAATAAAGACACGTATGATTTGGACAGAGTCCTAGATTTCTGCCCGCCATGACCAAAATCCACCAAAATCCACCGCGCAGAATAAAAACGGGCGCGAAGGAGTAACCCTGGGAGATGACAAAATACCAAGCCTTTGAACTTGATATTTGGTGTTAAATCTAAGACATTTGACGCATCTACGAATGATGGAACGAATGACTATCTTGGAGTTAATGATCCACCAGCGTTGACGAAGTGAATGATAGACAAGCTGAGCACCAGCGTGGAGGAGACGAATATGCTCGCTCTCGATTATAAGGCGAGTGACGTGAGCCGATGGATGCAAGACAGTAGGATGCTTATTGTCATAGGGTAGTTGCGACTGCTGTAAGCGTCCGCCGACACGTATGATGCCAAACTCATCAAGAAATGGGTCCAGAGAAGACAGCTTACTCCTAATAGAGACAGAAGCCCCATTACGAAGGCAATTAAGCTCAGCAGCGAAGTGGATCGACTGGGATTGCTTTATGAAGAAATTAAGAGTAGAATGAATTTCGGTGGGGGTAAGAACTCCCGAGATTTTCTCTGCCCTAGCGGGTCTAGTATTTTTGATGAATCGAAGGCAATAAGCGTACACGCGGGTCAGCCGGTGCAACGAGGAAAAGTCCTTTGAGAGATCAATAGGTAGGGTAGAAATTAGAGAAAGTTTGGGGTTTGTTTCTCCTCAACAGAGCATTCAGGAAGCGACACATTAGAAGGTGAGAAAGGTGAAAAAAGATTGGGATCAGAAGATTGAGACAGACAAGCGGGACCATGCCACCAAAGCGAACAATCGCGTAAAACTTCAGGGTGACATCCTCTAGAAATAATATCCGCAGGATTATGTTGCGAATTAATATGATGCCATGTGTAGGTTTCAGTGAGACGCTGAATCTCAGCAACCCGATTAGCGACGTAGGTCTTCCACCTAGAAGACTGAGCATAAATCCAATAGAGAGATACCATGGAGTCGGAGTACAGGTGAACGCTATTGACAAAGGAATGGAGAGCAGGGGTGACTTTGAATAGAAGTCGCGATAACAACAAGAAAGCACAGAGTTCAATGCGGGGTAATGACACCTGTCGTAGTGAAGCCACGCGAGATTTGGAACACAAAAGGTGACAAGAGGCCGTAAAATCTTGATAAATAACTCTAACGTAAATACAACATCCATAGCCCTTTTCAGAGGCATCCGCAAAACCATGTAATTCACCTATCTTGTTCTTAGACTTGCTGCGTATAGAGCGTGGAACAATAATTTTACCAATTATATACAACTTGTCGCATAATGAACGCCAATACAAATATAATTGCTCAGAAATTGGCTCATCCCAACCAAGATTGCACAACAACAGTTGCTGCATAAACTGTTTATAAAGAAAAACAATTGGGCCAATGAGTCCAAATGGGTCGTAGATACCCGCAATAATTGACAGGATTTTCCTGTTAGAAATGCTTGACCCAACTGGAAATGACTTGATGTCAAACAAGAATGAATCTGTAGAGTTGTTTCAAAGAATGCCCAACGTACGCACATTGCCTTGTTTGTTTAATGGAAGTGATAAATTATTATGCTCAGTGACCACATTTGGCCCATTTATGTAGAGTAAAGCCATATTGACTCAACAACGTACCTAAGTCAGATTTCAACTTGGTTAGATTAGAAATGGTGTCTGCACCGGTTAACAAATCATCGACATAAAAATCATTAATTATAGCTGCAGCAGCGTCAGGAAAAGAAACTTCATGATCCCTACCAATCTGAATAAGGCAGCGAGTGGCTAAAAACGAAGCACTAGCAGTACCGTATGTTACAGTTCGCAGCACAAAATGTTTAAACTGTTCAAGCGGAGAATTACGCCACAGAATACGTTGGTAATGACAATCGTTATCAGACACTAGAATTTGTCGATACATCTTCTCCATGTCAGCGATCAGAACATAGTTGTGTATGCGAAATCGCAAAAGAATAGAGAAAAGATCTTGTTGGACATTTGGGCCTATTAACAAAATATCGTTGAGAGAAAGACCATTGGTAGTTTTGGCCGAGCCATCAAAAACGACGCAAAGTTTTGTCGTGGAACTAGAATGTTTGAAAACGGCATGGTGAGGCAAATAGTAGATATTTGAAACCTTGGAATTAACAGAACAATCGTCAACCAGCGCCATGTGGCCAAGATCCCTATATTCTTGAATAAAGTTTGCGTATTCACGCGCAAGCTCAGAATCACACTTGAACCTGCGTTCTAAACTTAAAAATCTCGCTTCAGCGGTAGCATAGGACTCACCCAACTGGGGACTATCAGACCCGAATGGTAATGAGACAGCGAACCCACCTTCATCATTACGATGAGTGGACTTAACAAAATGTTCCTCGCAAACTGAATCGTTAATAAGGGGTGCATTATCAAGGATGGTTTCGGTCTCCCAAAATTTCTCAAGAGACGCTAAAATTTGATTATCGTTGTTTATTGCCAAGAACGAAACACCAGGACCCTTAAAATGACATTTGGGCAAATTGCCTGCAAGAATGTAGCCTAACTTAGTTTCTTGTATAATAGGAAAGTTAGGACCACGTACATATTTGTTAGCTAGAATCAAGTCTAAATAAAACTGCGCTCCTAACAGTATGTCTATGTCAGCTGATACGTTGAAATGTGGGTCAGCAAGGAAAATGTTATCTGGGATATTAAAATGATTTATGTTGAAAGATTGTGCTGGAAGTTTATGAGTCAACGCAGATAAGACCGCACACGGAGCGTTAAAGCTGAACCCTTGATAGCGAGAAACAGTACGAATTGATGCCAAATTAGTGGCGAAACATGTCGCATTATTAATACCTGAAATTGGTATATTAGATTTAGTCAAGTTAAGTTGCAATTTTTTAGCAAATGATTCAGTACAAATGTTTACTTGTGACCCTGCTTCTAACAAAACTCGCGCAAGTTGTCTGTTGTCTGTGACCAGCACGGTCGATGACGAACACAACGGCTGTTGACAAAATAACATTGTTTGCTGATTGAAGCTTAAATGTACAATAATTACTACTGCTGGCAGAACCTTGTTTTGACACATTATTTATATGCAGCAATGTATGGTGTCGTCTGGAACAGATCTTACATGATTGTTTGACCTTGCAATTAGGTGAAAAATGATCTGGTCTTAAACAATTAGTGCAGCATTTGTGCTTTAATATAAATTGCCCTCGTTCCGATATGCTTAATTCGGGAAATTTTTCACACATATAAATTGGGTGACTGGCCTTGCAGCATGGGCATAAATAATTATTTGAATTTGAATGATAACTTTTAAATGCAGTGCTGCCAGCAGAGTTTCGTAATTTATGTGTTTCAGACTTATTATTGAATTTTAAAGTTGGTTTGTTAAGCTGCTGTCCAGCTTCTATCGGCAATGTGTTTTATAGCAATTGTCTACGGGCGTTTAAAAACTGTATAAAGCTCTGAAAGTTAGGAAGATTTTCAGGATCTATAGACTCTTTCCATAATTTAAATGTGGAATGGTCAAGTTTTGCTGACAATAGCTGTACAGTAATGAGTTAAAATGAATCCACTGACAATTGCATAGCTGTCAGCGAATTGACAGAAGACGTTGTTGTATTTATAAATTCTGCTAAGCTCTGTACAGAGTCCTTGGTTGTAGACTTCACTTCTAGTAAGTTTTGAATGTAATATTTAGCTAATATGAATTTATTATCATATCTAGCGGACAGCAAACTTAACGCTATTGAATAGTTTTCATTACAAATAGGCAAGGCCTTAATTAGATCTAGTGGCTTATTTTTGAGAGATGAATATAAGTAGTGTAGTTTTGCACTGAAGTTAAGTCAGATCTGGCATGTACCAAGTCTAGAAATATTGAATAAAAGTGCTGCCATTCTAGAATGTTGCCTGTGAAGCAGGGCAAGCTTATAGGTTTTAATTGAATATTACTGGTTAATACTTGAGATTCAGTCTGAATGTTGAAAGTGTCTATTAATTGTAAGATGTTAGCTTCGGTTGAATATAAAAGTTCTTCAACCTCGACTCTGTCCTCTTGGGCAGCGTTTATGTCCTTAGAAATTAATTCAATTTCAGACTGTACCTCATCATATTTTATTGCTAAACTCTTTAGACTCTCTAGTCTAACAGTTAAAAAATGTTTAGTGTTACTGTTTTTGTCAAAATTAAGTATAGCGGAATTGATTCGCACTATGGCAGACTTTAAGCCGCCTCTCTTTCTAACCAACACTCTTAAGCCTTCTTCCGTCATTTTACGCACCTTTTACTGATGGCGTTGATGTCGTACCTTGTGTGAGATGTCCTGCAGCGTTGAGGTCGTGGAATAGATGGCAGACACGCACGGACTGGATGGATGACTGCTCTCAACTTGGAACTGCTCAATCTGGTATGTTGGCGTTAACACGTGGATGGTCATGTAATGGTGTTGTCTATGAGGCTCAATGACGACGACGAAAGAAATGCTGAATAAATCCCGACACGGTCGGATCAGCGAACATGCTGAATCGCCCGTGATGGCCAGAAACTGAAGTGGCAAAAAATGACGAGAAGCCGCTCGGTATGGTATAAAGTTTGAAAGAAGGTAAAAAAATGATGAATCCAGGCGCGGAGTGACCAAAAAAATGTTAAGAGTTAATGTTTGTAAATTGATTTTGCCAGGATGCTGAAAATAATGATGAGCGAGTGGACTGTAGTTTAATACATTCATTAAGACTGAATGTTACAATTTAAATTTGAATTTGCAAGGTCAGCTAAGTCTTGTACGCACTATGCATTTGAAAAACCACGTTCGGTAAAAAATGTTACATTGTAAGGTGAGGCGCAATTACGCAACACTCTAATCTACATTAATGAATGCAGTAGGGTCTAAGGCCTACATAATTTGTCGCGACAATGAAGAAAAATGAAATGACAGCCGATGCAGCAAGCGCAATTACGTCTGCTGCCTTCGGACGCGTGTAGCACTGTGTCTAGGCCTGTTCGCAGACGCGAGCGAGACCGGAGCTTGTACAGATTAGCCAACCTTTGATTATAAAATTCCCACATTACTGTCCAACTAAGATACCGAAAACACTTATGGTAGCCTGACATAACACTGTCAAGTCGTAATACATCTGGCGATCTTGTAAAACTCTATAGACAGCACGCTGATGAAAAAAAATCATTAAGGCTGATAATAATAAAATAGAAGAGGTGCAGGTAGGCCTAGTAAGATAAAATCGTAGTTAAGTTATTGGTATGCCTTGAGACCTTTAACCATGTTTTGTTAAGTTTCGGAGGGTAGGGCAATGAAAAGGAGCGTGTTTGTGCTCTTATCAGAGTCCCTGTTTACATTGCAGACTGTCATCTGATTCACTCACACACGCATTCAGACATTCCGCATTTGATATGTGTGTATCACAAATACTAACAGTATTTTGTAACCAATACAGTAATTTTTAACAAGAGTGATACATTTTTATCAAGTAAGCGTTAAAGTTACACGTGCGATACTGAACTCGTTTAAGTAAAAGTCACGTCAGTAATTGAAGGATGACTTACATTTTTAGAAATTACTGAATTAAGCAAGCATTAATGTCGGTCTCAGAAAATGTCTGAGTACGGTACTGCAAGAAGGTCAAAGAGATGGAGACCTACTTTTGGCAGATGGACTGCATAGTGTGGAGTTGTGACAAGGTTATAATCACATCAAAACGAGACGATAGTAAAATCAACATTAACAGCTACAATAATACCAGTGACAGTGACAGTGTCTAAGATCGTAATAGATAGTGAATGGTAAGAAGAAAAACATGACGAGTTAGTTCGACCTCTTTAAAATATAATTTAGTAATAACAGTTCTGTATGAGTAAGTGTATGAAATTAAGATTAATTTTTAAATTGGTAAAATCCTTAAATTGGTAGTGACCATCGATCAATAAATGTTTAGCAAGGATCGGTAAGTAAGTGTAGACAAAATTTTTACGTTATTCGTGTTGACATTTAGTTTTTAAGGTGAATAATATTTACAATGGCAATTTTAGACAATACAGAGTGACACTGGTTTCTCAGATTGTCTCTTATTGAGGTAAGTAAGCGCTACGTTTGTCTCAACGTTGCACTGTGAGTCAGTATTTTTCACTCGCCTTTGCTTGTTTATAACTACAACTCTGCACAAATAAAAGTGATTATACGGTATAAGGCGTTAATTAAATCTTTCTAATTATGAAACGTCTATACAGCTCAGCGTCTACCCTTCATATATTTAAGTATAAGCGCTCATATATTATAGTATAGTATTTATATTTTATAATTATTTCATATATAATATTAATAGTGTAGGAATTGTATGTAGTTTCGCGGGTTGTCTTACTGTAAGAAGGTAAAAACTATACTAACCTATTGCAGCAGTCAAGTTAGAACAAGGAACGGATTTGAATGAGGTATGAATATTTCAACGTGAAAGTACTGCGGGAATAGAGTATGAACCTGACGACTAGTGCAACTGTTTAAGGGTGGACGTTGACACGTATAACCGTTTGTTAGATTTTGCCACTGCTCACATTACAGAGTAAAATATCAGAATGAAAAAAGTTATTTCAGCACATGAGAAACTGATAACCACCATTTGATTCTTAGCAAATGGTAGGGGTTATAAGGACCTCGAATTTACGACCGTTGTATTAAAATAATCATTTAGCGCACTTATCTCTGAAACATGTGAAGCTATCTGCAAGGCTTTTAAATACCCGAAGAACAGTATTTTAATCATGTTGTTTACAAGCAATGATAAACGAACTA
The DNA here is from genome assembly GCA_034769895.1 of Magicicada septendecula. NCBI lineage: Eukaryota > Metazoa > Arthropoda > Insecta > Hemiptera > Cicadidae > Magicicada > Magicicada septendecula. Next base: position 465,682,085 of record CM068369.1, read on the forward strand.
TGATAATTATAATGATTATAACTATGTTAAAATATGATAATTTTTAAACTGGTGATGTTCTTAAAATACAAGTTGAAGAACACCCCCAGTAAAAGTTGTAAATTGTTTATTAAGTAGAGGAGTATAACTTTATTAAAATAAATCTTTAAAGGCCGAAAACACTATTGAAGAACACATTCAAAATAATAATAAAAAAGAAACACTTTAAAAATTCTAATACAATGTGAAATATAATTTATTAAAGAAATACTTAAGGTTATTTCTATACTTCCTTTTTAACTTTTTTACAGATTAGTAACTGCTATGAATTGCTTTAATATTGTAGATTGACTTTGAAATTTTGAACGTATCTATCATGACAAAGTGATTAAATATACACAGGATTCAACAGATAATTTACTATGGAAGAATTAGTTTGCCCACAAACATTTACTGATCGTTGCCCGATTTTAGAGAATGTTATTCTCGGATCGTCAATACTATTGACTTCTGTCAACTTTTCTGTTAGCGTGTTATAGCTTTTGTGTTTATCACGATCACTGCTATCTTAGTTTTCAATTTGCACAAAGAAAGGAAAGTTCTATTAACTCATTAAATCATCTTTTAAAATTGATATGTAAGTTATTGATGGTCCCCACGGTCCTGTTTACTTGCACAGTTTTCGGAAAATGATCCTCCCCCGGTCACCCTTCAACAGTGTTCAGTGTTCGTTCTGTTCTGAAAACTGCACAATATTCGGTCCACATGCTGCTTCTTATTTCCAGCGTTTTACTTACGCAATCAAATTGTTGAGCAAGTCGTTGAGTCTGACCGAAGTTAACAAAATTCTTACACGTTTAGTTTATTTACTTTGAATGTATCACTATTGTATGTAAACACTGTGTGTACGTTATAGAAATCTTATCCATGAGCAATCATTAAATATGTTTACCTTTAAAGGTACCATTTTGCTCAAACAAACGACTACCACAACTCTAATATAAACATGTAACTGCCGTATAAACCGACGCGCAATTTTGTTATTTAAATAATTACGTCACTTTCTGTCACACGTAAGTTTTATTTTGTTAGCAATTTGGGTTAAATAAATACACATTATGTTAGTATCTCATTTTTTCAAACACAGTTAATGGATACTGTTAGCAGGAAATATAGGCATGTGATGTGATGTGATGTGTGTGTGTGTGTGTGTGTGTGTGTGTGTGTGTGTGTGTGTGTGTGTGTGTGCAGTTCCTTACTAAACTGTCTACGCAGGTGTATTTTCGTCACTTAAAAAGACTATAAATATAACAGATTATAGATAGAGCATACAACGTTATGTAATTTTACAAGCTCATATTTTATTTCCCACCTGTTCCATAAATGAATGTGGACCGAAACAAGCCCGTTATAAAACTAAATATATTTTACTTTATTTCCTAAAGCTAATGCAAACATTTTATACAAATACGCATGCATTACTTTGTGTACATTTTATACTCACCTTTTCAAGAAAAATTAACATTATATTTCAGTACATAAAAACAATCAAGGGGCACTTTGCCCTATGTTCCCCCATGTCAATTAAAATACATATCTTTCAGCCAATATATACGTATCTCTATTCAGTTTTTCCTAATTAAATCTTACCTATTGTTTAGGTAATACTGAGAAAGTAGTATTTCAGTTTAAAAATTATTTATAGATGACTATAAATTTTTACAAAAACCTCTCCAACAAACAAAAGTGATTGAACGAAAGTTATTTATACTTTTTTTTCGTTTCGGAGATGTAAAATACAATTATTTTAACGTAAACAATTTTTAATTGATAGTGTCTGAGAAAAATGTGCCTAAGTTATACAAAAGAAAAAATAGATGTGCCGTGGGATACACGCCAGAAGTGGGAACTTCAGTGTCTAGTGGAGACTGAACTGATTGAATGTGTAAAAGATTGCTCGTTGTGTTTGGAGTAAAACAGATTTTGTTATAAAGAATTACAATTCAAATAAGAGTGAACAGATAAATAATGAAACGAGGGTATTCTATATGTATTTTATTATATGAAAGCACTCGATCATCATTAATCGATTAAATTGTTGACATAAAATCAACTTTTTCTTCAGCGTCTGACATTATAAATTCACACACAAGTCATACTAACACAAAAACTTGCACAACAAAGTAGACTGCTCTACTTTTTCATATACTAGACGCATAACACTCGCGTACAGCAGTAATAGCCGCTGCCCACAACCATAGTGTGTACAGGTTACAAACAGCTCTGATTCAAACGTGTACAGTGTACTCGGATAGGCTAAAACGCGCGCGAAAGTGTAGGTGAGCCAAAGTGTGTGCGCGGTCGCTACGGTCTAGGAGACATGCCGTGTGACAGAATATTAGGACGGACTCAAAGTTACTCTACTACATAGGACAGACCGATGCGAGTAAGAGAAATGGCCGTAGCTCGGTCATTATTGCGAAAGAGGAGAGTGTTGTTGCTTTCCTCCCCTTCGTAGTCGGACGGACTGATCCGAATAAGAGAGTGGACTGTAGGGCCTATTACTGTCGCAGCATCATTGCTACCAAGCAAGGAATGTGGTGGCGTATGCCATTCGACTGCACGCATCACTGTAATACTACACATTTGAAATACGTTTGACACAGATTCGGCCACTCGGTACGTTTGATTGTCTCTCACACGGTATTTCTTGTAGCGAATAAGAAAACACACTTTAACAAAATATTCAATAAATTACACTGACATATAATCTACGAAAGCTCAATCTAATACGCACACAAAATCACAACTAATTACGTCAACTAAACACAGAACCAGTAATACCCCACCAACACAAGTATGCACTATCATTCATTAAACCTCCCGCTCCTTAGGCGTCCGGTAGGGAAACTAGTGCGCGTACAGTAGGTTGGTCGTTAGTGCGAGAGGGGAGGAGAGTCTTTCACATTCCTCTCCTTTGCGGCTAACGCTTTTTCGTTTCAGCTCTTTCGTTACACATTGAATCAGTTTACTGCCCTAGGAACGCGAGGTGTACGGAAATGAGCTGGGCACCATAGTGCCTTATATGAAGTTCTCATAAAAAAAATGTTTGTGTGAAGGGAAACTAGCGTAAAATAAAACTGCAATATAAAAGTATACATATTTTTACCTCTTAATACATCACTGAAGTATATAAAGGCTTCTTTTCTTCTTCCTTACTATACTTCCTTTTTCTTGAAGTGTTTTTCAGACTCCAGCCCATTTTCCATTATTAAATTGCATTCACCATTATGGGCGTAACTAAATCTTCTGTTTCATATACTCCAAATATAATGGAATTATTTATACAAGGATTTTATTTAAAGGATCTTGAAAAATTAGTTTGAAAAATAGAACATTTTCGGGCAGGTGAAAGTATCTATTATGGTAATTTTCTTTGTTAATTTTTTTCGTTCTCGTTTAAGCTCAAGTCTTTTTTTACAACCTGCAAATAGAAAAGATATTAAAAAATACTTATCATTAATCTAGGGACTGTTCAAATACTCTAAATTTAAAGATAAATATCACACTATAATTTAACATGAAACATTTTTCTGTAAATTTTTGTGATTTTTTCACGAAGGGCCCTTTTTCCCTCCTATGGTTACGAATTGTGAAGAGTGGTTACTATCGGAGAGTGTTTCTGCTGCTTTAAAAGATTACCACTTTTTAAAATGCCACTTTCCTATTAATATATAGGCCTATTGTTTAATTTAAGATCGTTCAAAAAAATGACTAATTTTAACAGTACGCCTACAAAGCGTATTGCGTGCCTCACGTTTTACAGAATTATTATATTCATTTTTAGAGACTAAAACTAGTCTCTCTGCATGAAAAGTAGCTTTATATTTCTGTAGTTACAGATAATAATTCTGTAAAACGAACATGAGGTAATAACCTATAGTTTGTAATATACGTGCAAACGAAACTTGTCATTTTACTGATGGTTGTAAACCAGCTACTAGGAACTTAAGACGCTAAGTGCGTAGTCGATTGAAGCAGTGCCAGTTTTAATATCGCCCTTTAAGCTGTTGGAAAAATAATTTGCGATTAAGAAAGTTGGAAAGTTTGGATGGTTCTTGTCGTGGCGGAATTCCCTTGTCCCACCGTGTATTAACAAATGCATTTTTTACAATGAAGTTTTAGCAGTGTTCTTAAATATTGTTACGACGGTCTAGTAATCGTCGTATGGAACAGTGGAAAACAAAATACAAGGTACCAGTTAAGTCATCTCTTACAATAAATCAAATAACAATTGTTCACAAGCAATAAAAATGTCTACTAATTTACAACACAATTGTATTACAATCGTGCCGCACCATTATAAAACACATAACACTTCCCCACAGTACTACAACCGTACTCCAATAACCACTTGAACGCACAGTGTAATCGCCCGACAATAACTCGCAACTCGTACTGACTGAGCGTCGCTGAGTACTTGTATTTATACCCCGTCGAAATACCAGAATATTCCATACTGCGCGTCAAGAATGCTACTAAAAACACCAGAACATGATTGGTTGCGGCCTTGCACACAGCAGGCGCGGACCGGTGTGTCCGGAACAATCTCGCAACGCATGTTGAGAATCACGTACGCACACAGCATTACATCCGGATTCCACTGGAACATTCGATAAACTTGTAGAACGTTCCGTATTATGTAACACTTTTTCCGCATTACATAACAATATGCTGTACAAAATGTTGGATTTTGATGTTCATGACGTGTCCGAGTATCAATAATAATTAGTTACTCATTTTCGACACAGAACACCAATATTTTAAATAAAATGTTTTGTCACAAAAGAGTATACAAATGATTATGCTGTGTACTGGGCTGTGTGCTGTGTGCTGTGTGCTGTGCACATGTGTACTCACATTATGGTATAAAAACAGTGTCTCCTCACAACTGTAGTGCTCATTCCCTTGTATAGTAATAATAGGCCGAAATGTGAGATAAAATATTTGAAGTTTAGTGTATACGCTGTATTTGTTCATGAAACGTCATATTGAATATTGAATCGTGAGAAAGAATCAAAGTCAATAGATACTATCCCAAGGGAAGTAGCTTTATCCTGCCTACTCATACACATAGTGCTACTAATTAATTGATGATGGTGGCAGAAACTAGTGACTGGAAATATAAACACGGAGTGTTTGTGCGGACACAACAGGTAACGCTATAACTTTGAGTTGCGGCCGACCGTACTCAAACACTGTGAGTTTAATAGTAATTACATTATGTCTGTTTGAATGGCGTTGCTGTCGAATCTCTCTCTAACACACACACACACACACACACTCGCGCGCGCGCGCGCGCGCAAGCGAGACTCGGAATACACATTTTTAGTAAGATAAACTAAATTTTTGTACCACAATTCGATCATACATCGGTCTGTTTCTATTAGAATATTTTCCCGCGATTAACGTGTCCCGGTATGTACAAGGAAACTTTGAGTGTAACCTGCGAAAATATCAGAGGAAACTATGAGATCCAATCGGACCAAACGCCACAGAATTGTTTGTTGTGGGTTTTGACTGGATTTTTGCTGGATTCAGTTTGTTGAATAAAGTCAATTCCATCAACTAAACTAACTACAAATTTGCTGTTGTGAACTCAGTAGACGAATACAGTACGTAAATGGTATCCGCTGTTATTAAATTCCTTTACTTTTTTAACGATTAATAACACTTCTTTACACTAAGTTTAACATTTAGCACTTCCAAACTACAATAGTAAAAGAGGCTGATTTATTTTTGGAAATTTTGTATTTACAATTGACTAGCTGAACATTATATTAAGACGTTTTCCGGAAACAAAATGAAAATTTTGCTTTGATACAGGTTTACTATTAATTAAATTGTTGTTTATGAACTTTTTGCGATGTTATAAATTAATTTATTGCTACCCCAAAATTATCCTGATCTACAGACATACGCTGTTCATCAAGATCTGTCTTCATCAGACATTACAAACATATGTAAATTGTTGCCATCAAAATATAAAAATTTGTGTCGTGTTTTTGTGACAAAAACAGTACAAAAGAACTTGACAATAATTAGAAACCTGACTTTAAAAAAAGTAAACCACATGTTAGTGAAGTGTAAATATCGGTTGTAATATTTAATTGTGTGCAATAATTATGTAATATGTTATAATATTATGTTGCAGTTTATTGGCAGATCTGAAATTTGATAATAGTCTATATCTTTGTGTCACATTAGCGCTGAAGCCGCTGAATACATTTACCAACAGGCTTACGGACGCAGTACAACTGTATAGCGCAAGGCATAGCCTATATATTTAGTCTTATCTGTGTGTAACGTGTTTGCTTTTGCTACACATAATACATGTTGTCCAGACAATAAACCATTAGTCTGAGACGTAACGACTGTGTATCATTAACGAGAGCACTGCATGGCAAACTGCAACATCACCCACTTGCTTCTCTGGTACCCATAAACTGCATCTTTATTCTTGTATGTACGCGTATGCACACACACACACACACACACACACACACACACACACACACACACACACACACACACACACACACACACACACACACACACACACACACACACACAAATCATGATTATTATGTTACGTTATTAATGCTATTATAGCATTTGTCTTACTACTGCAGAGTGAATACTTATCTTTAATTTTCTACTGCTTTCATTCAGTAGAAAATATTGTCGCTTTTATTCTGCTACATAGGACTAATCCAGAATAGCCGTTTTATCTTGTAAAAGAACAATTGGTGCGGCCTATTTTAGCCTGTCTTACCCTGCAACATCACCAACTTCTAGACAGTTCGCCACTTGTTGTCTACTCTGTTCATTTTCTTAATTCCTTGAACGATACCTTCTATTTCAGTTTTTCGCGTGTATATCTACATTTAATTGTTTTTTGCCTGTCTTTGTTCTTACAGTACAGTTTCTTCTATGTTTGTAAAATCGGAAAATTTACAAACACTTTCCAGAAGAGTGCGGAGAGCGAAGTGTACGGACAACAGGAATATTGCAAGGAGCAAGGAGTGCGGACAATGTGTTACCCTGATACCTGATCAGGGTAGACTGGGAGGTCACAAACATTTTACATACGAAGGGTACGGACAACAGGAATATTGCAAGAAGTGCGGACAATGTGTCACTCTGATACCTGAGCAGGGTAGACTGCGAGGTCACAAACATTTTACATACGAAGTGTACGGACAACAGGAATATTGCAAGGAGTGCGGACAATGTGTCACTCTGATACCTGAGCAGGGTAGACTGCGAGGTCACAAACATTTTACATACAAAGTGTACGGACAACAGGAATATTGCAAGGAGTGCGGACAATGTGTCACTCTGATACCTGAGCAGGGTAGACTGCGAGGTCACAAACATTTTACATACGAAGTGTGCGGACAACAGGAATATTGCAAGGAGTGCGGACAATGTGTCACTCTGATACCTGAGCAGGGTAGACTGCGAGGTCACAAACATTTTACATACGAAGTGTGCGGACAACACCTCGGACTATGAGGTGATGGAGGTCAGACAGTGAATATTTCTCGTTTAGACCATATCAAATCCTTGTATTGAAGCATCTTTACATTTCTGCTGATTGATTCCCATACACTTTTCCAGGCTTGGGACTGGAAAAGTGATAGTATTGACCATCATTCTGGAGTATTTAAAATCAGCTTTGATCGTCTTATTATTATTTGGTTTTGTTACATTTAGTACTTTTGTTCTTTTGTATATATTTTTAATCTTTTCTTTTCTTATCTGTTACATTTTTAGGGGTATATAAATTCAACACACACACTGATGACACCAGAGAGTATGTCCATGTGTTAATAAATTTGGACGTTTTTATTTCCTAAAAGAAATTTAGATGCTTATAATAAGGGATGATGTTATGGAGGATACTGCGCACGTGCGAAATGTAGATGGAGAATTGTGGCAAACAGTGTTATTTCTTTTAGATATTTATTTGGAGCAAGCATAGGAGAGGATCATGTGGCGTGTTCTGTTTCATGAGTAGTGGTGATATTTTCTATATCCGTCTGTGATGTCTTCCTGCAGTACGTAATTGCGGTAACTTTTTAGGGGGATTCATCTGTTTTGGGCGGCCATAATAAAACAATTGTCTCGCAGAACATATTCTCCTTCTTAAGCAAAAGAGTGCTAATAGTTTTATCTATTGAAGATCTATTGACATACTTTGAATACGTTCCATGCAGTTATTTTCTTTTCCAATTGATAATTTGAGCTTTTTCGGAGGTGCATTTAACAGTATAATTTGGGTCCAAAAAAAGAAGAGGCGTTTTCATGGGCTGCGCACATGACATAAAGCATTTTGTTATCTCATCGGCGCATAATGAAAATTTGTAGAAAATCCTGCATTTGTTTCCTGTGATTCTTCTTCATTTGGGGGCAGTAGATCTATAGGTTCTTTCGACTGCCGATTGTCGGTGTCTCACGCGATGCTTTAGGATGTCTGTTGTAATGGATCTGGAGAGTTTATTTAAGTTAGTTGTTATCCATTTCAGAATTCTAAAGGAGTAAGACAGTACGCAAATGGGAAATGTGTTTATCGCATTGACTTTATTCGTTGTGTAGTGGTGCGATCTCAGGATACTGTAAACTCTGAAGACAAATTTCTGTCTTATGATCTTTTTAAGCCATGTATAGTGTAGGCCTTTCCATTTAGGATTTTTAATATGTGCACTGCTCTTCATCGGCCAAGTCTTCTATTTATTCCTGTTGATTCAGTAGCAAGCCTTTAGTCGTACTGATTTTCTCTCTATTGAGATAGACGGATTTAGTTGTGTTAATTCTCAATGAAAATAGCATTGCTGAATTCAGTTAAATAACTAGAAGATTATTAAATGACTTTTAGAACGTGCATAGTTTTATGTTATTCATGCTCTTAGATGGTTTACAACATATTGCTTTTTTGATTTACTTATAATTTTGTATCCATATGATGTATTGTTAAAAGCTCTGTAGAGAAAATAAGATGGTTAATTTTTATGGGTTCCTTCACGTTTTTTCTGTTAGGACTATACAGGTTCATGGAGGTGATCATTGTTTGTAAGGAAATTATTACTTTTTTTGTCAACCTTGTAAAAGCGTAGGATTTTTATTAGTATATCTGGTATGGAGTCTAAGGCCTTTTTGTAAACTACATACGTCCTATAGAGGTTCTTCTTTCTCTTCATTGATTGGTGTTGCATTAGGAGTCAATTGCAAGTTGGTACTGGCATCCTTTGGAATGTTTGTACTATACCTTTCGTTCTTCCGTCATAAGGTTGTATTGTTGAAGATTGCTGTAAATTCTGCTTGTAGCAAGTGAGGTTAAATACTTGTTAAATGGTGAATAGGCAAGTGATTGGACCAGTATTTTGAAAACTCAGTTGGTGTTTTCATCTCTTAGATTCAGAAAAGTTCTTCCTTTCAAAATTTATGAGATGTTTCAGGATTCAGTAAAAAATTATTATAAAATTCTGCTAAATTTTTATGTACATACTTAAATGATTACGCCAGTAGGGCAACAAGACATTATATTTGTAAGCTATACCCTCTAGTCGGACTGCCTCCATTGTAATATTTGTAAGCTATAACCTCTAGTCGGACTGCCTCCATTGTAATATTTGTAAGCTATACCCTCTAGTCGGACTGCCTCCATTGTAATATTTGTAAGCTATACCCTCTAGTCGGACTGCCTCCATTGTAATATTTGTAAGCTATACCCTCTAGTCGGACTGCCTCCATTGTAATATTTGTAAGCTATACCCTCTAGTCGGACTGCCTCCATTGTAATATTTGTAAGCTATACCCTCTAGTCGGACTGCCTCCATTGTAATATTTGTAAGCTATACCCTCTAGTCGGACTGCCTCCATTGTAATATTTGTAAGCTACACCCTCTAGTCGGACTGCCTCCATTGTAATATTTTTCTCCTTGACGTTTCGATGCCTAAAGTATTTCAACACGGTGTTTTAACCGCCACTCACTGCTTCTGAGGACGATACAAGTTTCTAAGGATAGAAATGTCAAGGGTTACCTGTCAGAGATTACCCATCTCTTAGACGTTTTAACCTATTGTACATATATTCAGCAGATGAAAGACACACACCCACAAAGTCATATCACATTAGTTTTACTATGTACTCTTTCCATAAAAATCATCCAGACTATTATCATATACTTATTATAATTTTTTATATATTAAAAACTGCAGAAATACATATATATCGTATAGTTTCACAGTAATCCTTTATTAAAAACACTGAGGTGACGTTGAAAACAGAAGACATTGTGTACTACATTAAGTGAATTTTGTCAAACATTGTGGTAAGCATAAAAACAAATCGAGTGCCAAAACATATACGAAAACTCTGGGGATTCGCGCCTGAGATCGCCGCTGGGAAATCAGTGTGGCCACTCTCATACAAAAACGCTAAAAAAGCTTAAATATTAAAATTTCCTGCTCCTCAGGCTGCTTTGCCGCTTTTCTCTCCAGTTGTCAGCAGGGAAAAGAGCAGACACGTAGGTGAGCTTAAATTAAGTTTATCTTTCAACAGGCGATATCTTTGAATCACGTGTTCTAAGCTCATGCAATAAACTTGACTGCTTTATACAGTATAATCAATTGTTATCTATACTTCTCTTTATAGATGGAAAGCGCGTGTCTATGAAAACTGTATCATTGTAGCCTTGAGCTTTTCAGTTACGTTTAATTTCTTTCAGACATGACGATGACTATGCTCATCTCTTAAGATGTCTTTCTTACCTGAAAGAAAGGCATCTTGGACAACTAAATAGAAAAGTCCAAGACATTAGTTTTACCTTAAATGGTCATACTGAATGCTCCTTACCTATTAATTTAAATTATTCCATTATTATCCCTATAACATTTTATTTTCACCCTTCTTCGTTCTCACACTATTGCTGTCTTAATCTCATTCATTTTCTCTCCGCCTCTGCCCCTCAGTCTCTTTCTACAAGAACGTGGACACGTCTGATGAGACACATAGATATAGATAGATAGACAGATAGGTAGATAGTTAGAGAACGAGAGAGAGAGAGAGAGAGAGAGAGAGAGAGAGAGAGAGAGAGAGAGAGAGAGAGAGAGAGAGAGAGGGAGAGAGAGAGAGGGAGAGAGAGAGAGAGAAAGAGAGAGAGCGAGAGAGGGAGGGAGAGAGAGAAACAGAGAGGCAGACAGACAAAGCACGAGAGGGGGGTGTAAACCGTGAGCAGTTAAAATAAAACTAATTCAGCTCAACCAGAAAAACAAAAGATTGACCTGGAATAAAACTAAAAATACAAATACGTATTATAAGGTTGCACTAGCTGACGAGGCGAAATTGATGGTAAAGGGTGAAAACAGTGAACAAAGTGAAATATTTGTGTAAATTAATAACAAACAAAAGGAATACAACATTTTTATAGTATTTGATATAGGTATACCCAGGATAAAAGGGAACCAGAAATGCCTTTTCTGAACCTGATTAAACACGTCACGAAAGGCACGGAGAAGGTTAAAATCGACTGAAGGAGTCGGTGTCTAATTGTTGCTAAGAACCATCCAGTATAACGCTATTGCCATATCCAGGGTTCAGAACAGTGCATGTGCAGAGTAAAGTAACATCGATAAAGAAGATCTGTTCAGAGTGGCATCTCAGCTTAAAGGATTAATATAAACCCCTTCTAGGTTATAACAAAATTGCTTTATTACAAATACATGGAGGGTCATCAAAGGTAAAGTAGGCTACAAATTAAATGGCCTATCAGGTTTTAAGGTTACAAGATACGATGGTTAGCGTTTCACCTTAAACTTCAATAACTCGTAAATCTGAGATGAATAGATTGGAATGGATTTTATGTCTAGATAGATATAACTGATAAGCACAGACCAACCGAAATATGAACCAAAAGAGAGATGAAATGTAGGAAGACAAAGGCAAGGATGATCAAGATTAGAAATCAACGAAACACAAACGTGGACATAGGCCTATATCCACAGCACGTGATGTGTAACACAACTTTTGAAACAATTTTGCTAAGTCGATTCCTAAAAATAGAAAACTATTCAAACATTTATAAATTAATAAAAAACTATCTTTTTTTATGTGGCACGGTTACGTTATTTTGTTTCATAAGCCGCCTCCTCACTCGTTTGTTCCGTCTCTTTCATTGTCTCAATAATGTGTTACGATAATTTTTGTAGTGACGTCACTGAAGTCAGAACAAATACATGATAATTATTACTGTAAATTTTGTAACCATTAACCTTCATTCTTATGAAAGGATAAACTCAAATGCTGTGGTTTACGTATGTGAAATATACTTGTTCTGCTTAAAAACAAGTGTAATTGCTACAAAGTGATAAGGTTGCTCACATTACATTAGACTGAAAACAAAGAAATCTCCACCACAAACTTTAATAATATTTACTAATGCTTTCCAATAACATTAATAATTAATGTATTAATTTATTGTGGATCAATAGATTTCAGGGATTAGCAACATAATAAATTTCAGGGAAATTCTGTTACCAAGATTTCAGGGATTTACAATTTTGCTTAAGGAAATAGTGTAGATATGTATAAAATTTATATGCCATTATATCAATTCTATTTTTTGTTTAGGTAATTACTGTTTGTCATTCCGAAGACGTAGTTACGAAAGGGAAGAAACCAGTCGGAAAAGTTATCGATCAGAGAAGCGTAAGAACATTACAGACTTTTTTTGTTAGTTTAGTATGATTATATTGGTACAGTTGCTTTTTTTTATCTTTCGATGGCTTAGTAACTATGGTCTTTAGCCCAACGACGACGTCTACCAGGAATGTTACTCTACTATTGGAGTAACTCAACAATAGTGGTAAAGCTGTACAAACAGACGCAAGACAAAATTTCAGAACCGACACAGTAATGTTGCAGCTTTTGCTGTGTAGGAAGGACAGAGCTGCTTTCACGTTACATTGTACTTTGTGTCTGTATAAATTCTGCAAGAGCACTGCAGTCTTCAATTATGTTTCACTGTAAGTTCTCCTCCGAAAAATACAAACCGGCGTTCTTGTTCTTGTAGGAGGTAAAAAGACGTCACGTTACAGCGCCTAATGCGCAGTGTGGTAACGCAAACTCGTTCACGACTACTGTTATCACCTGCCCACGGTAGAAACTTTGCTCTGCCGAGTTTTCCACATTTACTGCCGCACATTAATAATGGTGGTCGTGACAACTACTTTTCCATCGTCAGGTCGTATGGCAATTGCATCGACTTGTAGGCTGTCTGAAATCATGCTCCATTGCCTTTAATACCTACACGACCCGGATACCAAACAAAAGTTAAAGACGAATCGAGATCGTCTAACGCATGGCACAGTGCCATTATCTGTTGCAATAACGTATCCACTGTGCCCGGATTGTTCAAGGCAGTTAGAAACCGCAGTGAACCCGTATAGATACATTTTATCTCACGTCGATGTTCACAGAATCGAAGAGCTTGCCACACCGCATACAGTTCGAACGTGTATACACTTGTCGCATTGGGCAGTGTCCAGGAGTGGGACGCCCTGTGCTCTCGATGACAATCGCACTACTCACTCATTTCTGTCTTCGCGCCATCAGTGTATACAGTGGTAAGTTCTTCGACGTATTATTCCAGGACTGACTAAAAAGGACTTTCAATTGGGCTTATGGCAAGATTTCTTGCTTTTACTTGCGTATCTAGCGGTCAATTTGGTTTGTGAAGCAGAAACCTCGCATGAAACTTGAGCTTGGACCATCGGCGCCAAAACGTTCTAGCGCCGGGATATTTCGATCGCACGGATACCAAAGGCCCAGTGAACAAGCAAAGGTGCGGTTGTATTCATTGCGAGTCTGTTGTTTGCTATCAACACGTGATTCATGTGGCTCGGTACTGCTACAATTTTTGCTACATATCTCAACAACAGTGATTGACGTCGAAGATGTAATGACGTCATTCCTGCTTCACAGTATAACCCTTGTGCAGGGCTACTACGGGATGCCTCTATGACATAGCGCACCTCAACATTGTGTACAGAATCCAGCTTTTGAGCACGACTTCCTGGCTGAAGATCATCCACCGATCATCCATAGGCAATTTTGGATAGCACTAGTGCGGAGTACATGCGCAATAAGACTTCCCTTTCCGCTCCCCACATCATATGGGAGGTGCATCTAATGACATTAAGCGACGATTTGTACTTTCAAACCAGTTCATCCACTTGCGCATTCCACGTTAAATGTGTGTCGAAAGTTAGGCCAAAACTTTGATTGCGGTCTTATATTGCAACCGAACATCGTTTATAGTTTACATAGGAAGTCCGGGTGCCTTCCTTGCTTTTTACAGAAGTGGACAGAGGTAGTCTTTTTTGCCGAGAAAGAAAAGTCTGTGCTGTTATCATTTTCAACCAACGTGTTGATAGGGCATTGTACGTTTAATCATTGCCGTTTCTTTAGCTGTACAGAACAGCGTAAGGTGCTCAACGTACAAACGTTTCCCTACTCACGTCTCTATAGCCTCAAAGTCTCCGATGATGGCTATTGTAAAAAGCGTTCCGCTCAGCGGGGATCACTACGGTTTCCAGCTTGTGTAGAGCCGACAGTGCTTGCCCATCTCGAACACAAAAAGTCCTATCCCTGAGAAATCAAGAAATAAATTTGATCCAGTTGTGCAGGTTACCTCTTTATTTATCGCTCTATTAAGCAATAGATCCTAAGTTATTATTCCAGCGTTGTTTTTCCTGTGACAATCCCAAGTGGGATTATTGATGTTAAAGTCCCTAAGCAGTAGTAATGGAGATGGTAGCTGTTCGACCTGATCCTGTAGATCTTTAGGGTCTCACGCAGAATCAGATAAATATACGCAGTAGATCGTCATGCTCACTTTCTATAGTAAACTGATGCAGTAGATACTGTTTGTAGAGGCTTAGCGAGCGGGATGCGTCTGGCGGGATATGTGTTGCTAAGAAGTGTAGCCTCCTCTAGCTCTGATGTTTGAAGTTACATCACAGCGGAAGGACTCATATTCCCTCATATTAAAATGTTCTTGCTGCGTCAAACACGTTCCTGCAGGCACACACATATCGATATATGTCTGGTCAGTAGTATCTTTGAAGCGTGTAACTCTACCAGCATTATTTCTTCCCCTACAAGTCACTGCTGGAATAAAAAGCAGCATGTGCATAATTAACTCTACCCTTGACCGCTGGGCAAACAAATTTCTTAGCTCCGAGCTAGCTAATTTTCTCTAAGTGTTTTTGTTTCTTGTATCGTTACCTCCTGTGTACATACAGTATAAGTGCGTGACAGTGAAGATTTTTGGGAAAGACTGTTAATACTCTTCATCGAATCAGAACAAGGGTCATCACCATGGGCTGACTTTTCACAAATGCGTGTCTTGACTTGGGCACATCTGGGTGCCGTGTGCCCAAAACGCAAAAACTAAAAATATTGCATTGGGTGAGGGATGAAAGTTCTTAAGCTCATCCGATGGATTCTGGCTAGGATTTTCTCAGGCTGTATTGTCTTGTTAAAATTAAAGATTTGGGGGCCGCAAAGAAGTTTTCATCATTTTCGGAAAGAAATGCGCTTCTTTTTACGATAATCAAATAATCTTGGCAGACTGTAAGACGCACGTTAACTATATATTTTTTAAAATTTGCAAAAATCATTCAACAAATGAGATCTAGTAACACGAACTGTGTCAAACACACATTAACTAAATTAACTGGTCTGTTTATGTGTTTAATTATTTCTTTTTAGTCCATACTCAGTTCCAGAGATGGAAATTAATATTGTCGAAATATCAACATAAATGATGTAAAATTGTGTCTATAGTACTTATTGATCGATCCTCGACAAGACCTTTCATTTATTAACAGTTTATACCTATAAATAAGGCACTATATATTTTGCCTTTGGCGGCTTAGTAGACCAGTGGGTATGGCACCTGGCTACTAATCTAGATTCCCGGGCTCGCACCATAAAATCAAGATGCGTTTTTCAGCCCCCAGGTCGACTCAGCCTGTTGAAAATGAATACCTGGAATAACATCTGGAGATAGTAATGGGCGGCTGAAGCGTAGTGCTGGCCACACTGCCTTCCTTGCATGCCGTACGGCTCGAATTAGGCAGCCTTCCCTGCCTGACTCCTAAGCTGCTTCGGTGGTACTCATGGGAGCCATTATTATTCTTATTTATCATATTTTGCCTTTATGTTAATAGGTTATGGAGTGTTATTCATTTTTGTTTGTAAAAAGGTGCGTATCCAGCAGTGATAATAATGTGTGCAGGACCGCTGCTGTTTATAATAATTTTAATTTTTTGAGCATATTCCAAAAGAAGTCGGGCTGAGATAGTAAGTTTCCAAGACATCATTAGAGGATATGAGTTCGATAGTACACAACCATCGTCCTAGTCATGGTCTTCCCTTTTGTCCTTGTCGTCGTCGTCGTCGTCGTCGTCGTCGTCGTCGTCATCATCATCATCATCATCATCATCATCATCACCATATGGTATTTTAGCATTTTGGCGTGTGGCAGAACGTCAGACACCATCGTCCACTTGTATCTACGTCCTGCTTGAGTTTTCCTCTCTCTCTCTCTCTCTCTCTCTCTCTCTCTCTCTCTCTCTCTCTCTCTCTCTCTCTCTCTCTCTCTCTCTCTCTCTCTCTCTCTCTCTCTCTCTCTCTCTCTCTCTCTCTCTCTTCCTCCCCTACCTTACCCTACTTTGGAATTCATACAAAATCTTTTAACATCTCCTCCGTCTTTTGTTTTCACTTTCTACAGTTTCCTCATAAACCTTGTCATTAGTCTATTCGCCCGCAGAGAATATTCATACTAGTTTTCGTTTCACTTACTTATAACCATGGGAGGTGTTTTGTTCCTAATTCCATCGAACTTCGCCGTCTTCTTTCGTCGCTTATTTCGTCCATACAACTGATTACTTCAAATAAAATTACCATCTTCTCAGTCCTGTCTTTTCGTGTTTTTGATTTATAAAAAAAATCATAATAAAACATATCTATACAAACAATATCAAACACCTGAGTCACAAATGCCGTGGGATTGTACATTTTGCCATTAATACGCCAGCATAAACATAGGCCTATAAGTACTTAAAGGCCCAGGAACACGCTGCACTGGTGCACTTTTTTAATAAATTAATAGTAATATAATTTGTGTGCGGGCGTGTGTATATGTGTATACGCAGACGTGTAAGAGGTATATATATTTTGTCATGTAAATGTAATCATCAATATTCACTTGGAAACACAGATATTTTAAGAATTTAATAAAAAATTTAACAAATATTTTTAAGACCATAAAATTGTCGAGTACTGTAAGTTATACGTTTGACAATATAAAAAACTAATCAAGTTTGTGTATTAAAACTCTGGATTACAAGTCATTCAAATTTATATACACCCAGGCGTCTAAATTTTATTTTCTCTTCAATTTCATTCAGCACCTTAGGTACTCATAAAGTAAATAACTGAATTACATTTAGTTGTAAGAAAGTTTAAAGTATATATCAGTTGAGTATTTAAAATGAAATATACATGTTGTTGAGTTGGGAACTCGTTAGCGAACGAAGCCGCCGACTGCTCTAACAAACACTGGTTAATTACAATCTGTACAAGATGAGAATTACCGAGAGTTCGCCGTTAGGCAACACGTGTACTGGATGTGACACGTGTCCAAACAGTCCGATGTATAATGAGGGTTGACATTACAGCATAGAAATGAGCAGCGTACAGCACAGTTCACTGGGGCATCTGGTACATGCTGCCTGTAAACTACTCTGTCACACGATGCTTTGTAACCGTTGCCTATGTGACAGGTAACTGACGTTTTAAGCAGTAAAAGTGATAAAGCCAGGAATTCTATTGTATTATATAGGCAGGAATCTGATTGACAAATATATGAGGTTACTTATACTCATAGAAGATTTTGTTTAAAAAGTAATGTTGAAATAACTTTCACCCAGTTCGACTTCGTTTGGTTTTCATAGAATTAAACAGTGCTCTCTTGTTGTTTGACCTTGTCACAGACGTTTCATAATTTCTCTCCAACAACCAGAAATATACAGACACACAAAAACACAAAAAAAACACATGCTAAACGAACAGACCCAATTTAAATCACATATACTATTCGAACATATCACACCGCACACACACAACATCGAAGTTTCAAACGACGGCGCCGTCACCAAGAACAAGACGGACAGAGCTCCTAGTGGCAGCCTCTGACGAAGCTCGTAATAACCAAAAACTGGTTCAGGGTATAAGGTAAAATTTTACATTTTTAGCAATAAAAAACTTAGCGTTCCGAATCAATAGTATTATACTTATAATTATTTAGTCAACAGACACGTCATGGACAACAAAATCCAATGATCATAAAAATACTTTAGTTTATCGTTAGTGGCATCTTGATATTGTCAGTGACAATGCTGAATTCGCTGACTGTGCTGACTATTTATGTCGAGTAGGTCGCCGTTGATTTTAGTTGCCCAAGAGTGGTATAGAGGAAGCGATAGGAAAGCCAACAGTTCTTGATTGTGCCTATTCGGTTGAGAAGTTCCAGTGTCACTCTAATTTCTGAAAAATTCGTAATTTTTAATTACAATGCAAATATATTCAATTAATATAGCGTTATTATTTAAGTAAAACTACATTATAAATTTATCAATAATATTTATGTATTATTTATAAATACTCCACGCCTTAATCACAAGCACGTAATTCCATTCGTAAGTATCGCTGTTATTTTTGCACGAGTTATCAAGGCAAGGATATATCATTGATCTGATTACATCCTAATTGAGTGTAGGTGCATGCAACATGAGTAAACGTCTTGAAATCATTTTGCGTAAAGGCCCTCATTTGGTACAGTGACGCTTTAGATTACTATAAAAGGGACCGGCAGTTCGGTTAAGGGAGACCCTACTGTACTGATACACACGCGAACGCTGACATTTAACCATGTTTCTGTGACACTCGGATATAGCACATCACAAAAGCTCGCAACTGTGGATGTCCAGTTTGTGGTTTATGAGATTTTTTGTTCCTTTGTAAATGATTTCCGCTTTCACTACAACTGTAGTTTTATCAGTCTGCTGGCAAAACGCTACAAAAAAAATCACGAGTAGGCCTATGTTAAATACTTTACATAATAACGTCTTTGTCTGTACTGAAATTAAAGTTGTTACAGCGGACACTTAAAAGTTATTTAAAAAAAACACAATGTTCCATGTTTGCTGTAAGGGAATGTAGACGGATAGAGAACGTAAGCAGAAATAATGAGAATATCGGGTAGAGTGATGACGAGAAGGGTGTGTTTTGTATAGTTAAAGGGGTAGCGTAAGTTAGCTTTTCTCTGTTTGAGACAAGAGTCCGTAGGACCAGCCGATTGAAATTTAAGGGAATTGGCACCTGTAACTGTTTATAATAATAACAAGGTAAGATGACGAGACTTACACGTGCTCCTGATGGAAAGATACCTGCTGGCTAGCGGGTAGACGAGGTTATCTCCTTCATAATCGTGGCGACGTGGACACAGGAATCTCCGTCTTGTAGTTGTAGCCGAGACAAGTTGCACTTTACACTCGCGAGCTGTTGTGAACAAATTAACGCACCACACACTACCGTTAAAGCAATTAACAACGAAAACGCGTAAAAGTTGGGGCTTTCTAATAAAGCAACGAGACGGGGCCGGAATTGCGGTAACGGGACGTGGGAAGAAAAAAAAGGAATAACAGTCGGCAGAGCGCAGCACGTATTGAAGGACGTACTATCGATAGGTGCAATGACATAAATCTAACAATAAAAAAAAAAAATGACCTGTCCCAAACATACCGCCCACCAAAAGGTAGCCAGGGCTACCTTTTTCCACTGAAGAACGTTGGTGATGGCATCGAGATGTGGTAGTGGTCAACGAAGAAGATAACGATGAGGTTGGACGGAAGAAATGGGGCAGGAGCAATAAAATGCGGATAACGACAGGAGGCCGACTGATGATCAGCGAGGAAAAGTAAATAAGGATAAGAACGATGGATTAACGTAAATGCGGAAAACGAGAGGTAAACGGAGATGCGGGAATCTAGGGATTGTAGAGGAATTAACAAGAAGGTATCACGACCAGCTTGCTGGTCAGACGCGTGACCATAATTAGTGTGGATATGTGCTACTCTGGAAATTCCATCCTTTCCGGGGTACAGCTTCTTGATGATTCCAAGAGGCCAATTATTCGGTTGAGGGTCTTCTCCGTAGATCAAGACGACTTGTCCTTCTTTGAGAGAAGAAACATCGCGAGTCCACTCACGGCGCTGAGCCTGAGTGTGAAGGTAATGGTAATTTTTAGACCAATGATTCCAGAAAGGTTGAAGAATCTGGCGTATTCGTAGCCAACGAGATTGCGGGGTAACGTCCTCCTTTACTCGGAGTTCAGGAGCCTGCAGCAATGAAGTTTCGATGAGGAAGTGACCGGGTGTCAGCATGAGCATTTCTTCAGAAGGCTCAGGTGAAAATTCGAACAAGGGTCGGCTATTCAAAATAGCTTCGATTCGTGAGAAGAGTGTAGCGTATTCTTCGAATGTAAGATTCTGTGGTCCAATGGCACGATGGAGTAACGTTTTAGCAGATTTGATGGCAGCTTCCCAAATCCCGCTGAAATTGGAAGCTGAAGGCGGATTGAAATGCCACTTGACGTTGCGGCAGGCGAGGTGATCGTGAACTTTATCAGAGGATGCTTGAATTTGAGTATGAATTTCTCGGAGCTTGCGAGCGGCACCGACAAAATTCGTGCCGTTGTCGGAGTAAACGTCAGAAGGTAGGCCTCTTCTGGCCACAAAACGATCGAAAGCAGCGAGGAAGGTGTCTGTGTTTAATGCTGATACACATTCCAAATGAACAAAGATTCAAAGATAACCTTTAACCAACTTGGAAGTTCGTAACTTGCTGGTTTTCATGATCATCGGACCGGCGAAGTCTACGCCCACTGAGCTAAAAACGCGTGAAGGCTGGAGACGGAAATCAGGCAAGTCGGACATCATGGGCTGCTGTGGCTTGGCACGGTATCGCAGACAACGGACACAATTACGTATACGCCATCGAAGTAAAGAACGTAGAGAAATAATCCAGAATTTCTGGAGAATCAACGACTGAGTAGTGCGAGGTCCGGAATGCACTGACGAAACATGAAAATGAACACAAATCAAGCTAAAAAGATGATATTTCTTTGGCATCAATATCGGCCATCATACTCCAGATTTGATCGACGAATCCGATCGCCCACCCTGAGAACACCCCGGGTGTCGACAAAAGGTGATAGCGAACATAAGGAACTGGAGTCGTGCTTATTAGATTGTAGTCGTTTGAGTTCGGAAGCAAGATAATATTGCTGCATGATCTTGACGCAAATTAGAGTAACTTCATCCAATTCAGGCACAGTAAGCTTCAGATCCACAAAACCTGTTTTGATTCGGCGAGAATGTTGAATAAAGCGTCGAACATAGGCGACAACTCGAATGAGGCTGTTAAACGTAGAAAATCTCTGAATAATTTCTAGAGAAGGGTCTCATTAGTAGTGGTGATTAAAGAGGAGTTCGCACAGCGAAGCTCGGGAACTTCGGAAGGAACAGACGGTAATGCTCAATCAGGCCATGAGGACGCAGGAGAGCGTAAAAAGTCTGGCCCATTCCACCAGGTGTCAGACTTGAGTAACGGACTGGGAAATGTCCCACGAGATGCAATGTCAGCGGGATTGTGCTCGGTCCGAACATGAGACCACATATCTAATGTAGTAAGCGCAAGGATTTGTGTTACTCGGTTAGCAACAAATGTCTTGAGCTTATGAGGCGGCGTACGAAGCCAGGTGAGCACAATTTCAGCGTCGGAGAACAGTCTTGTCCCTTGGATGTCAAAATCGGAGAGGGAATCCAACACAGATTCATATAACTTGGCGAGCAGAAGAGCGGCGCAGAGCTCTAAGCGAGGAATAGTGACAACTTTAGTCGGCGTGACGCGACTCTTGGCTTTAATGAGTTGAACGTCAAGTTGATCTTCGTAGGTGGTGTGAAGATAAATAACGGCCGCATTACTTTTCTCTGTGGCGTAACAAAACCCAAGAATGCGGCGAACCAGATGAGGAAATCCGATGTGACGAGGTAAACGAAGTTGGCTTAACCGAGGAAGCTCAGCGGCAAATTTATTCCATTCGGCGGCAATTTCGTAGGGAAGTACTTCATCCCAGCCTAGCCGGTTCTGCCATGGAGTCTTGAGCAGAGATTTAACCCATAAGGTAACTGGAGTGATAAATCCCAACGGATCAAAGAATCGAGTGACATATGAAAGAATGCTTCGCTTGGTAGGAATGGTGTCAAACGGTTTAACTTTATACGAGAAGACATCGGAGCTGGGAGTCCATTGAAGCCCTAGTATCTTGACAGTCGAAGAACCATCGGAGAAAGACATCGGATTCTCGAGATGGTCTTGAGGAAAGTGCGCAATTAACTGTGGTGAGTTCGATGACCATTTTCGAAGCTCAAAACCACCACGTGCGAATAATTCAATTAGCTGCTTAATTAATTCTCGAGCCTTGGATAGAGATGACGCTCCTGAGATGACGTAATCAACATATGTGTGGTGCTGAATGGTGCGAGAAGCGAGCAGGAAGCGAAAACCTTCATCTTCAACTAACTGAAGTAAAGTACGTTGGGCGAGGTAAGCGGATGGAGTAAAACCGTATGTCACAGTGTTAAGTTGAAATTCCAAGATCGAAGAATCTTGATTCGGACGGTAACAAATGTGTTGATGACGACGATCTTCTTCTCGTAATAAAATCTGACGATACATCATCTTGATGTCGGCGCAGACAACATACTCGTGAAATCGAAAGGAGGTCAAAATAGTGCAAATATCCTTTTAGAGCTTGGGTGCAGAAAGGAGTTGATTGTTTAAGGAATTACCAGAACAGTCAGGATAAGAGGCGTTAAAGACCGTACGGACTTTGGTAGTGGAGCTGGAATCCTTAAATACACAGTGATGAGGGATGACGTAAGAGACGGATTCAGGTGTGGGTGACATATGATTTAATTTGATGAATTCTTGCATGAAATCCTGATATTTAACTTGTGTCTCAGGCTGAGATGACAATCGTTTTTCAAAATTGATGAATTGACGCTGAACGGAGTTACGAGTGGTAATCAAAGGAGTAGTTTCAGTTTTGAACGGCAGTGGGACGATGTAGCGTCCTGAAGAGCCACGAGTGGTCGTCTTCTTGTAGATCTCTTCGCATCTAACATCATCAGGATCTTGAATTTTCGGGATGTTGACTTCTTCTAGCTCCCAAAATTAATTGTTGTAAAGTCGAGTTCAGCGGTTCAAATGTGGATAATAGCGAGGTAGTGCATGATTTCTGCGCAGAGTTCGAGTTATTCGGCATCGGTCCAAAAATAGCCCAACCAAAAATGGTGTTAAGTGCCATTGGTTGACCCTTAATAATCGTAAGAGGCGTATCTTGAATCAATTCACTGTAGATATCTGAGCCGAGTCGACGGGAGCGGAGCGATTGCATTGCGGATCGGCGAGTTTGAAATTCGGGAATTTCCGTAGTGTAGAATCTGGAAGTAGAGCGGCAGGTAGATGACCAACTTATGTGCGGAACAGCCAATGCATGGCAGGAGAGACATGACTGAGGAGATTCTGGAGTGCGGATGTCGAAACGAACGGAGCCCTTGACTCGTGAAGTGGAGTCGCCAATACCGACTAATTGACTGGCACTTCGATCAACGTGTAAATTCAATTTCTGAACGGCTTCAGAGCCGGAGTCTAAGGCAGCGCGCAGAGAAATTATATTTCCAGTGGAATCATAAACTTGAACCATTGCAGTTCCCAGTAAAACAGTGTGATTGCCTGTGCGGCACGACAAATTAACCGTATCCGAAAGATTCGGCGAAATATTGGATGCAGCTGATTCAGCGATAATCGACGAAGAGTACGATGAGGCCCCAGAATTTGGAGTGACGGAGGTGCGGGTAGCGTTATTAAAACTAGGTAGACTGGTAGATGTACTGGACGGGGCACTTCCCTTTTCGGTGAAAAGATGCAACAATGAATTGTGCTCTCTAGAATTGCAAGTATTACACGTTTTAGTAGATCGACAATTTTTACGAGCGTGTCTACCAAAACAAGAAAAACACAGACGGAGGTCTGATATGCGCTTATATCTGTCGTCAATACTTAATGACAGAAAATCAGTACAAGTAAAATTATTGTGATAGTCTGATTTGCAAAATACACAATGCTGGTTTCCGTTAGACCTGATCGCTTTTCGGTGATTAACGTACGAGGTCTGTAAACAGCATGAGCAGGGGTACTGCGTGGAGAGTGTGAAGAATGAGATGGAGCTTCAGGTTTCTGCTTCATCGCAGTGCTGGTAACAGGATTCATTTCTAGTAATTCAGTAGATCTTAATAAATCGGTAACAAAATCCATTAGGTCCTTCAGCGTAGGAACCGAATTGATTTTAATTGAATGCTCAAACATAGACTTAGTCTCAGGATCTAGACTATTGTAAGCTAACGAAAACAGTAGAAAACCCTTTAAATCGATCTTCAAAATAAGTTGTAATGCGCAAATAGCATTATTATGCACAGATAAAAATCGTTGGTGACCCTCATAACTGGGTTTTGAATTCGGTTCAAAGGTGACAATCTCATTAAAGTAATATGTAGCCAAACGGCGCTTGTTCGAGTAACGATTAATTATGGCATTGTACGCAACATCATAATTTTCTGGAGTTATCGGTAGACTAGTGATGATGTGGAGGGCTTCCCCTTACAAGAAACTTCTCAAAAATTGAAATTTCTGTACATTGGTAAGAGCAGGATTTTCATGAACCGATGAATTGAATAGCGCGATGAAATTCTGATACTGTTTAATTTCACCTGAAAATGTAGGAATCTGCACCTTAGGCAAATTAGCGATGGATGATAATGCAAATTATTTAATTCGCGCACAATTTCACTTCAGTGTTTTCAACTGGGGCAAGCATAACCAGTTGGCTGTAGACTTCATCAAATTGATTTTGAAATTCATTTAACTTAGTAACAGTAACATTCGTGTCAGTACCAGAAATAAGCGAATTCAAATGCGACTGATTTTGAGAAAATCCGGTATAAAGATATTCAATTCTGCTTGACAGTTTAGGTGGCAACCTGCCACTACCTGTGGCAGTGTTATGAATAATATTGCACGATTTAATAACCCGAGTTGGTAATGCTAACAGGTCAGGAGCGGTTTGTTCCATTTTCTTGGATTGTAATCTAGTAATCACTGGCATGCACGAAAAGATGAACTACAATAGCTGTACTTAACTGCAAACCGTAAATAACGATGCGGTAAACGTAGAGAAGTTCGGATAATCCACACTCGGATAAACGGAACTTTAGTCCGCAGTCACATACACTAATATAACGACACTAATATAAATATGTAAAAACGCCGAAAATAAAATTTAATGTTTATTAAATAATTATTTCGAGGCATAAACAGTTCGCTAATTATTGTTAGAACACAGCAATTAAACGTATACACCAAAAGCAACTAAAATTACTTGGTCTATATTGTTTTTTACTGCAATGTTGTTGTCTAGTTGTGTGTGTTGTCTGATAATTTTGTCTAGATGTTTTGCGAGTTTGTATGCAGGGGCATTTCGGTAATTGATAATGGGGCAGATAGGGATTTCTTCTTTATGGATTTTGGAAGCGCTTGGAGGGTAGGGGCTGATGGTCGGACTTGTCTCATGTAGGGCTTTTGTTTGTGTGTCATTATGAATTTGGCTGTGTTGCCAAATTCATAACACTCACATACATCAATAACCAAACTAAAAAAATACTCCACAAATTCAAAAAAGCAGGATACAGGATCACATACAAAACTACAAACAAAACAGAACACACACTATAAAAACACACACAAAGCACAAAACAAATTCGTTCTACCTGGTGTTTACAAACTAAAATGCTCAGATTACAACAAATTCTACATAGGCCAGACAGGACGTAGCTTCAAACAAAGATACATTGAACACACAAAGGCACTACACTCCACTACAGAATCCACCTTTGCAAACCACCTCATTGAAGCAAACCACACATACAAAAACATCGACAATAACATGGACATTCTACACGTACACACAAAAGGTCGAAAACTAGACACTCTTGAACAATTGGAATTATACAAACGCACGAAAACACATAAAAACGACACCCTAAACGAACAGACACAATTCACACGCGTTATTCGAACATATTACTCCCCACGCACACAACATCGATCCTTCAAAAGTCGATACCGTCGCCAAGAACAAGACGGACAGTGCTCCCAGCGGCAGGCTCTAAAGAAGCTTTCTAAAAGCGAAAACTGGTTTCGGCTATAAGTTAAAACTTTTACGTTTTTACCCATAAGAAACTTTGTGTTCCGAGTCGGTAGTAATTTAATTATATTTAGTCAAGTAACGGACACGTCAAGGACAACGAAATCCAAGAGTATACAAATTTTCACTTAAACATGCAATCATATAGTTTGCGTCCCAGAAATATTTTATATAAGCCTACATATTATACTCACTGCAGTAGGCATACATATAGAAAACATAGTTTTTAACTCCCTTCCCAAATGAAAACTTTGCTCCTCTTTTGACGCTAGGTACGTGGAGTTTAAAAAATTACTCTGTGAACTTCTTTAATATGAATCATGTCATAGTAACGGGATTACTAAATTTCACGAAACAAGTTGCAATGTTTGTGCCAAAGCCTCAAGAAAGTGAATATTATGTTAAATATTTTTGTAACAGTATTCTTTTTAGGATGAGTCGCTTTTAGTGATGCAATTTCCTGTTCCTGCAATTTCCAAACCTATTTACAAATTATCAGTTGTAACAACCTATCGAATAGAAGAATAAAATTTTAATTCTTTTTAACATAATTATAAGCAGCTTCCGCTGTACGTACTGCGAATTTCAACCTTTCACCCTGTTTGGGACAGGTCATGCATTTTTTTTTATTGTTAGATTTATGTCATTGCACCTATCGATAGTACGTCCTTCAATACGCGCTGCGCTCTGCCGACTGTTTTTTTCTTCCCACGTCCCGTTGCCGCAATTTCGGCCCCATCTCGTTGCTTTGTTAGAAAGCCCCAACTTTTACGCGTTTTTGTTAGTTAATTGCTTTAACGGTAAACAGTGTGTGTTGCGTTAATTTGTTCACAACAGCTCGCGAGTGTAAAGTGCAACTTGTCTCGGTTACAACTACAAGATGGAGATTCCTGTGTCCACGTCGTCACGATTATGAAGGAGTTAACCTCGTCTACCCGCTAGCTAGGTTACTCATATTATTCAGTATTGTATCAGTTTTATCAGTAATTTGTTCGGGTCATACGGTATGATAGGGAAGGGGTCTACTTTTGTGTTCAGTTGAAATCGAGCCATTGAGTGCCAGTCCTCATTGCGAGTTTGCTATCTTCGTGGCGAACACATGGAAGGTTGCGGAGCGCTATCAGGACCTTCTGTGTAAAGATATGATCATTACTGTATTTCAGTAAGAGTGTAGTGATGCACAGTAGAGAGAAATTTAATATGATACACTGTTTGGTAGTCTCCATTTTTCAGATTAGAGTAACGAAAAAACATCAAACTTCCCAAAATTCGTTGTGTTCTACTCCCTGTATATTTAGAGGCCGTAAGTTTATGACTCTGATAATACCATAAAGTAAAATGTCCGTTTCAATACCCGCTTTGTGCGTGGGTTTAGTTTGTAAAACAGAACAGAATAGCACCTGCAGTAATGGTAGGGGGTGATGCGAACTGAACTGTTGCCCACTACCTTACTTGATTGCCGTAAGGGCTCAGCTGGCAGCCTATTCTATCTCTCCTACGCTATCTCAATTATAAGTGTAGTAGCTTAATTTGTCCCAACGTAATCTAGTTAATTTTAACGTCAGGTTGATAACATGGTATAGTGGTAGTTTTATTTAAAAGTAACCAGGTAATAAAATAAATAAATAATAATCCGATATTGGACAGGACAAATAATACAGCGTTTTGTCCGGTATGCCTGGGAGACATAAGTAACAAAAGAACACATCACACACACAAACTACACACGAGGACACGCGCGCGCGCGCGCACACACACACACACACACACATACACACAACTCCCTTTCTATGTGCAGCTCCTGATTTCTCTCCGGCGGTAGAACGTGAATTGTCTCACGGCAGAGGGGGCAACACGTCGTAGGCCTATTCCTCGAAGGAAGAATAATAACATTACCGGCATAGGAAATGATAGAAAATACTTAATTGTTATAGAAACATTTATAATTAATTAAAAATATTAGCTCTCTTAAACGATCAGTACAGTATTCTTTTCTTCGTAAGTTATAATACACATAATATAGTTTTTTAGACCCCTCTCTCCATATGGAAACTTTATTTCTCTTCTAACACTAGGTACATGGGGAACTTCATAATAATGGTAATAATAATAATAATACTACTACTACTACTACTACTACTACTACTAATAATAATAATAATAATAATAATAATAATAACAATAATAATAACAATAACCGTTATCTTCATCAACATCGTCGTCGTCGTCGTTGTCAACACCAACACCACCTTCACCACCATATTAATAATAATAATTATCATCATCATCATCATCATCGTCTTCATTATCGTTCTGGGAGAGGGTGGAAGTTAAAATGCTATTTACGTACGTGGGGCTTATAGTGTCGGACTGTTATTCCCATAAAAACGGTTAGATGCCGGTCTAGTAGGCCGTTTTATGTTTTGAAAACCAAACGTTTTGGCATCACCACCGGAGGCCCTCTTCATTGGTATAACATACTTGGCAGGTGTTCACCGTACATACTAAGGCAAGTGCTAAGGCAAACATGGGTATAGGGAGCCAGGTATATTTTCCCGCTGAAGATGACCTCCGTGGAACCCTTAGAACTTAGTTATTTTCTCATACATCTTGAGCAATAACCCGGAACCATTTGTCACATTACTTCAGGCTAGCCCTTGCCTTTCGCTCCTATAGCTTCCTTTTAATTTGCTCTTAAGTGTCTAGGATGCGCTGCAATCAAAAAGGCCTTCTTCACTCTTATAATTGCCGCGATGTAATGTGACACCTGTTTCAGCAGCTTTCCCGCCTGAATGGTATCAACTATGGGTCTCCGGTGTTAGGTGACCCGAATCTACCTCTATTTCTATCCGCCTGTGTTCCCACTTGCCGCAGACGAAAAAAGTGTTGCGCGCATGGTTATTTACTTCAGGTTAGTACAGACACTTTGCCATCGAGGCCTTACTCTGGAGATAGGCACTGAAATATCCGTGCCCACAGTAGCAATAATAATAATAGCTACGCAAAGTTTGCCAAGCATTCATTAATTAGCAGATAGACGCGATGTTTCTAGAGTTATCTGGCATTGATAACTAACGCATCATTTCCCGACTAACATAGAACATAGTGAAAATTTCTCTTCAACATCACGTCATTCTGACAGTCTTGCTTGTTTATAACAAGCAATATGAAGGCGAGATGTGAATTCCACAAAGTATACCGGCGACAATTATATTACGAAAGGGTTAGGTACAGCGAATCTGTTATGCAGTGATAAGGCAGTGTATTAACGAAGCTGTGAGGACTTAATTGTTTACTTGTGTTGTGGAATACTGTAATTTTATTTAATTTAATGTCGTTTATTAATTGTTGTGATTATGCGTCTTGGATAATAAAGAACTAGTGGATCTGTTGTGATATGAGAGCCATTCTGTCGTTAATGTGTTAACAGATATTGTAACTAATTGTCTGGTATTCAATAATTTATCCCATTGTTTTAGGATTTCAACCAATCCTAGTAACAATAATTGTATATTAATAACAATAATAGAATTAATAATATATACCATTTTTATATATTGGAAAAATTAATACAAACAGTAAGGAAAGTATCCAATTGCTAATTAGGTGAGAAGAAGGTAAACGTTTGACGAAACAGATGATCTTCTGTCTCGTAATTTATTGAAGTGTATTAAGAAGAAGAAGATAATACGTTACAGCTGTTTTTGTTTCCTTTGTGTTTATGCGTAGTGAATACAGTTATCTGAAAAAAATTTCAGCGCACTAATCCACACAATTTCTATGAAACCAATATAACTCCCGCGTAAGCCTATGTTGCGTGGGCAGCAGATGTGGGCTGTAAATGGAATTCAATATAATGGTTCATGTTCTGACAGGCGTTTATTTACAATACAGCATTATCTAATTTGAAATACTCACCACACAAAAAACGCCTGTTTATATTACACGTTGACTCACTAAGTAAACAGGTTTTCTTTAACAACAGTGCATTTGCAAACAAACGCTCAGCACAGTTTAGTTCTATATGAGGTAGTAGTATGTAATAGGCCACGGGAATATATTGCCGACTCTTCATTGACCTACACATTATCTTTTATTTTGGACTAAATTTATGCATAAATAAATTAATATGTTTTTTAGATTGTATTTTTAAAATGTTAATGCGTTATTAGCACAAATATAGATTCTATGTACTAATTCTGATTGAGAATATCAATACTCAAAGAGTAAAGACTAACAAAACTAAAGAAAAATAACTTCAGTTATCTGAGAATAGGATCACATTTGTCACGGCTACACAGTAAAATGTTAATGTAATGTGCGTTAAGATTAGACTCTAAATTACAATATCTGAAAGTAGAAATCAGAAAATTAATTTGTATTTGCCTTTGCATTTTACGTTAGTTAAAATTCAATTACTTACTAAAATTACTTCGTCTATTTAAAGTGTTCGTATAAGAAAAATTTTGTATATACCTTGCATCTTATTTGATTTATTTTGAGGTTTACAAAAATTTTTATTTCTCGTTTGCAAACCATACTGGTCTAATTTGCATTATGTACTTTATTATATAAAATGTTTTCTTATGGTTACATACATAATATGGTTTAATGTAGTTTATGATAAAGAGGATTTTCTTTGTTTAATTAAAAAAATTACGTAGTTATTATAATTTCATATCAAGGCATTTTTTCTGGGGAAATTTTTAAATACCGTGTTTACTAGTAATGCTCATACAACTAAAGAACTGAAGAGCCAACAAAATTATTTTCGAAAATTTCAGACATTACATTATAAAAGGCATCCAAAAATCTGATTATGAGAGAAATGATTCGTCAACGTTAAGGTAATGGACGTTTTCAACTATTTCATTCAATTTTGGTTTATAATTAAAACTAAATAAAATATACAAATAAATTATTCACTGTGTTTTCTATATTTATTTTATTGTAATTATTTAGATTGACTGCCTTATTGATTATTCTGTACGTTGATTAAAATTTGGGTGCACTTTTACCTCTGTTCTATGTTATATTCCGCTCCCAGTAAAAATAAAAGAACCCAAACGGCTAAACTAATATAGGTTTTAATGGCGGGAAAAGTTTGGTCACAAAATATTTTACGAGAAATGTTTACCTTGAGTTCAGTTTTCCTTTTATATATTATGGTTGCAGATGAAAGTTACCAGCAGGCAACTGATATGAGTGGGGGGAAGGGCAGCCAGTTCTCAGAAGAAATAGGCATCTTGTCTTTTAAAAAGTGCCAATTGTGTTAGTATTTATATTTAAGTATATTTCCATTAGGGTTGTTTGAAGGTGAAGGGACTTTTTTGTAAGTTTTCAGTAACTATATTCAGCAAATTCAAATGCTAATTTAAAAAGAAAATTAGTTTTCGTTGTGGTGAATAAATACTCATTGCTTATTAATAAAATTCAATTTTTAAAATATTATTTATATTATTCTGCGTGATAGAGTCATCTGTTTAGATATAACTTCAAGGCAAACATTAAAAATATAAGTGGTGGTAATTAAAATTTTTCTTTGAATTTCTGTGTATACAGCTGCTGTGAAATGGATAGATTGAAGGACTATTAAAAGTCTTTGGGTTAGACCTTTCTTATGGCACTTTTTACAGAAATAAAGAAGTAAAACCAGCTGGTATATTGTATTAAATTTACTTTTAAAAACTTATGTACATACAAAGCTGAAGTGAGATATCCAAGGTCGCGTATCGTTAATCTTCAGATAGTTACGGGATGTGTTATCCCACGAGGAATAACTGTATTTAAACGTGAACACAGGCAGTTTTACTAATTAAATGATGTTGGTGGCAAAACTAGTGACTGGAAACGTAAACACTTAGTGTTTGCGCGGACACAACTTTGAGCTGCGGCCGGTCTAACTCAAACATTACACGTGTTTCATAGTAATTACACATTGTTTGACCGGCATTCACGTTTAGAGTGAGTAAATTATATACAGAGAGTATCTACCGTGTAGGGTATACCAAGACTTGCCTGCATATGCTTTGCCTCACTTAGTATTCACTGATCATGCGCTTCCCTAATTTTGTAAAATTGTAGTATAATTGAATGTAATAACATGAAGCTCCGAACAGGATTTTACATCTCATTGACGTCTGTAGGAAGTGATATCGTACTCACAAATTATTGTAGTTTGCAAAGGAAAATACATTTTTTCTGTTGCGTTTAATGTAAAGATGAAAGTGGACCGAGCATAGTCTTCAGGTACAAAGCTGTAGAGTTTATGATGATTATATGTAATGTACATCTCCTTTATGCTATTAGTGTGATCTTTGAAGTACATTACAAGATGTTAATGGATATGCGCACATAACCCACACACATACATATTTATTTATATATTATAATAATGAGTGGTGCACATTTTCGAATTTGTATATATTTCTTATAACGTTATACCCTTATATAAAGGCATAACGAATATATCAGTTGCTTAAAAACATCGTAGTTGTATTACTTATTTAAAAACTTTATATCTATCCATAGCGCCAAAGCATAAGTCCTAATCGAAAGAAACATTATATTATTACCTCTTAGTTAATTCAAAACTCCTACTCAATATTTGTCAACCATCTGAAAAAAAAACTACTTGCAAGGAATGCTGTAAACACAGGGAACATATTACTGTGTAAGGGATACAAACATGTGCTAAGAGAGGAATTTTTTTAAATATGTAAAGAACTCATAGTAAATAGATGACGTAAATAGAGCAGAGTAGCATATAATGGACATAAAGAAGAATGAGGTCGAGACGAAGCAGCAATGGATGAGATGCAGTCATCACTAAATGGCATGGAATTAGTGACCACAGAACATATTGCAGAGTGAATCAAGTGTAATGCATAGTCTTATGATACAAAACAAAAATGTTTATGATGATTGCAAGTAATATACACTTACTTTATAGTATTAGTGCGATATGTGCAATGTATTACACGCCGTTAGTGGGACGATGCAGAAACGGTACTCGGCAGATAAACGAAATGACAAGTTGCTCACTTTAGAAAGAAAAATATGTTGCTTCATTGTCCTTCAACATCACAAACGAGAAGTAAGGTAGCATTTACTATGGACACTATTTATTCTGAAAGATTCAAAATTGAATATTGCTTAAATGATATTAAACGTTAGGAATGTTAAAAGTGCTCACTCGCGCGCGCGTGAGTTTGTATGTCTCACTGACTGGATATTCCTATGAAAACGTTTTAACGGTTTCAGATTCTGACCTAACGTTCTGTAAGAGAGAACTGTTAGCATTTATTAATTCATAAACGGAGTGCAAAAAAATATTTTTTTTTTGCAAATTTTTAATTTTTGAAGAGTAAAGGGGGCTAGTTATTATACATTATAATCAAATGTTTGTTATTAAACGTAATTATTCTACTCTGTGCTTATTTTGTTTTGGTTATTTACCTAGAAAATGTAGTTTGAATGAAAGTGCGCTTATAAATATCTAATTATAATGGGCGCAGTATCAATTCTTCCTTTGGTGATAAGCGAATAGCCGAACATTCTGAGGCATTAGAATAGTTTCTAAATACAGTCATGCAATTCATTAGTTTAGTTTACGCTGTAATGTTAGTTCAGATTCTTATGTTTTATTTTTATAAGAATAGTAATTTGAGTATCATCTTCTTTCCAAACATAATACTTTAATGAGTTTTTACATAACATACAGATTGTTAAAATGTTGTTATGAAATAACAAAAGGCTGTATAGTAAAGGAGTACAGTAACTTCTGTTTGTTCGCAGACATAAAAGATTTATGTTTTATGAAGAACGGTTAATTTTGTTCATGCTCAACTCTGATCTATATTAGAATAGAATGTATTTTATTCTGTTGGGAATATAAAACGTTAACAGCATACTGAGGATGCTAGTCGAATGACCGCATGTTATGATGAAGTAGGTGACGTAGTTACTGTTCAGTTTAGAGCAACATGTCCATACAAAATTGTGAATAAATAAAGTTAACGTACAGTACAGGTAAAACGTGTGTCGGGAAAAGAGGGAGATTACATTCATGAGTGTTACTACTCGTAATAAAAATGTATTTCTTTTGATCGGTACGATGTGAATGGAGACAGTTCAAGAAAGTCTATATTAAAATTTACCTAAAGGAACTAAAAACTGTAGTCACAGAAACATGAATTTCAATGCAAAGTTGAATATTAGACTGTAGCATTAATTCAAGAAACTAAATGTCTGCAAAACTAGTACAATAGGAAGGCTGAATGGTCGAATCCTAAAAAAGAAATTGAAGAAGTTGGTAATATATAAGAACAGTGTGGATTTAAAACGGGAAGATCCTGTGTCGACAACATATTTTCGTTGCGACAAATAATTGAGAAACGAACTGAAAGGAATTTAGAAACGCTTTTGGTATTTATAGACCTCGAAAAGGCTTATGACAATGTCCTACTAGTCAAATTATTTGAAACTTTAGAAAATAGTGGAATTAAGTCCACATACGTAGGAAGTGTATATAACATCTACAAAAACGTTCAAGCCAGAGTGAAATAGGACGAGAAGTGTTCGAGTCGTTTAATATTAGTAAGGGACTGAAACAAGGATGTTGTTTGTCTCCCACTTAATTTAAAGTATATATACAAGGAGCATTGGAGACATGGAAATACAAGTGCAGCAGAATGGGAATAGAATTAGAAGAGGAGTGTTTATACATTAATTTATTCGCAGATGATCAAGTGGTGATAACCAATGATGAAGAAGATATCACTTATGTGAAGAATACGATCGATGGGGATTAAACATAAACTTCAAAAAAACAGATTACTTAGCCACAGGAAGTCGAACATCAGATCTTCAGTTATCAGACAATACTTCCATCAAGAAATGTGAATAGTATAAATATTTAGGAAGTATAATTAGCGATGATGGAATATGTGATGAAGATATAAGACATCGATTAGTTTTAGGAAAAAGCACCATACGCCAATTAAACTCACTTTTATGGTCCACCAAAATCGGGCTACCGACAAAGATCAATATTTATAAAGCCATTGTTGAACCAATTACCATCTATGGGTCAGAATGTTGAACAATCAACGAAAAGAACCGCAGGAAGATTGAAGCTCTAGAAATGGACTATTTTAGACGAGCTTCCAGAGTTTCTCGTCTGGAACGTGTAAGGAATGATGTAATAAGGGAAAGAACAAATAGAAAATAAACTGTAATAGAAAATATAAAACGTAAACAGCTTTCCTGGTATGGACACATAATGAGAATGAGTGAAGAAAGAAGACCTCTGAGTGTGTTCAAATAGAGACCTAGCAACAGAAGAAAAAGAGGCAGACCTAGATTAAAATGGATATAAGTGATCGAAAGGAGTATGGAGTATGGACGGCTACATTACCAGGTGCATAAGCTGCTCAGAAGCGTGTCGCAAATTACCTGGCCGGGAATAAGACCTACTGTAGACTCAGGAAAAGATGGAAAAGTGGTTTTGTGGAAGATGTAAGGACTAGAGAAATGAATAACTGTATGCAAAGGATGTACTTGTGGAGGAAAGTAGTGAAGGGTAGGGCCGATCTGGGCTGTACTGTCATTGGAGGAGGAGTTTACCTAGTGGCTGGATTCTCTGACCTCTTGTTAAATCTCACAAGACAATGGATATTTACTATAGATAGCCTATTTATTTTAAATTAAAGTGATTTGCTTTCTTAAAAAATATTGATTATAACGACTGATGATTTTGGTCAATGGTGTCAGTAATTATTGATGTTAAAAAAGTGAGTAAGTATATCTTGTTTTATTTTTATTTATTTATATTTTGAAAAAACAATTTGCTGCAAAATTTGAACTAAGAAAAGGAAAGAAAAGTGAGAGTAAGGTATTTAAGAGACAGATAGATAAAGAGAGAGAGAGGGAGAGAGAGAGAGAAAGAGAGAGAGAGAGAGGGAGAGAGAGAGAGGGAGAGAGAGAGAAAGAGAGAGAGAGAGAGCAAGAGAGAGAGAGACAATGTGTGTATATGTTTAATAGAGGGATATAACAACTATAGAACTAAAACATAGCTGTGAAAAATGTATGGAAGCAGTGTGTCTGGAACCGCGTAGCATCTGTACATCGAATTTATTTGTGCTTGGTAACATATGTTTCTGTAGGGCTAACATGCGACAAGCAGGTACACACGAGCAATGAAATGCAGGCAGTGAAGACTGTAAGTGCTTGGTACGGTATCGCACATGTAATAAAGATGTCTTGTATGTATGGTTTTGGTTGGTCGTTCACGTGTTCTTATAAAGTATTAACACGACACATTAGTCACGACGGAATTGATATAATCAAACCGTTGTTTACTGACAAATTCATTGGAAAAACTAAAGAATAAAGTTTAGCTTTTTCCTGTCCAGTTTGGCTACGATGTTTTTCTATATAATGAAATATAGAAAGCTGCTAACTCAAATTAAACCTGGGAATAACGTTACATAATTAAAACAGACATATAAATACTCTTAGGTTTGCTGATGATCAGACAACACTTCGGGAAAGTGAGCATACACCGCAATGAACTATTCACAACTTGAACCAGTTTTATAATATATATAATTTTAAATTCTTCTTGTTGTTGACAACACGGCTTGGGCTGTAGCCCGTTCCGACTTCACAGAGACTCTGACCATTTTTTTCAGGGTCTTCCACGGTCTCTCGTCCTTACTGGCCTATATTCAAGCGCTTGTTTAGGAATACGCCTGTCTACCATGCGTTCCACATGGGACTTCCAATTCTGTCAGTATTCCTTTATTCTCTCCGGAACCGTCTATTACTTCAGGTCTTTCCTTATGTCGTCGTTTCATAGATAATCTCTCAAACTATATCCCTTAACTGCTCTTAAAATTCCTATCATTTCCAAGGCCTGTATTTTTGGAATATCTTTTTTCAGGAGAGTCCATGTTTCACATTCATACGTTAAAGTCGGCACAGCCACGGCCTTATAGAACTCTGGCTGTGTCTCCCTCTGCGTTTTGTTCTCGAATGGTCGTGTTATTGTTTCACAGGTATAACTAAATTTATTTAACTTTCTCTCGATATCGTTGTCCTTTCTACATGAGATATCACATCCCAAATAATTAAAATGTGACACCTCCTCCAAAATACTATTATTAATTACAATTTCTGCTCCTACAGGGTTCTTCCCTAGGAAAGCCATTACTGTTTTCTTAGTATTTGAGATCTTAAAGTTGTACTTTTGGCAGATTGTGTGCAAGGTATAAATAGACATAATTTTAAATTGTCTTATAAAATACAAAGATTATGACCTCTAGATGAAGATTTTCAGTGCGTTTTAAAATGACAACTGAGGATTAAAATTTAGAACATTTTAATGGTAGTACATTTTAATTTCCAGGTTTTGACGTTAGTGGTTGAGTATGATGAAGATAAAAATAACAGAATTAAATAGATATCGGATGGTCTGTGGAACGGTAGAAAAAAATAACAGGAAACGATAAAAGGATGACGAGAAGCTGTTAATACAAACCGCCGAAGTGAAGTTTTTAAGGAGAATAAATGAATATCGTTTTGGAGATCAGAAGCGTAATAATGCATTGGACCGAACAAGTTTACAGAATTGAAGATCGGAGGATAGTGAGGGTATACAATCAAGTCGAGACGACAATGACTATAATCAAACGTACCCACCCTTAGTAAATTTCAATAAATTTTTGTTTATAGGCCTAAGCTCTAAGAATCTTAGTAACCGCATTTAATACTTTGTTAGAGACACATTTCGGTTAACGTGCTTTTATGATATGTAGGATTTGGTGTGAACGGGCTTTTTATTTATTAAGTCATATTATGGTCTCAATTGGTTGTAGTTTGAAGGTAACAATCTTTACTTTTCTGCATGGAAACCACAGAAGACTGGCAAAACTCATCGCCGTAACGTCATCACGTACCGTACGTGATAACGTAATGCACCAGGCCTCGACATAAGGTTCCCGCCTCTGATTACTGATTATTATGTAGCCTAATTTAATTAAAACATTGTGTTAATATTGAGCTATTAAGCCGTGGTCTAATACTGTATTCAACAGACGTTTCCGTCTTACCATTGCACGCCAATGTGGAACGGATTCTGTGGTAATTAGCGTACATCTTACTAGTTACTTCAATCCTTCGAAACACTGCAGATAACCTCCAATAGTGGGTCCGAAACGTTTCTTGAATACAGTATTACACCACGGCCTAATAGCCTGGCATAGAACAATATTAACATAGTTTACGCCGGGGGTGAGGACCTTAGAAATTTATTAAATAAAACAGTTCGTCCAAATTTGATCCAAGATTCAGCCAGCCTAAACTGGAATCCACAGAGGCGCGTTACACTTTGTTTGTTAGCAAAACGAACGCTGAGATTACGAATAGTCAGATGTTAGCAGTGACAGCGTGCATTGGTAGTCTCGGTCCATGAAGGAATGAAGTTTCTTTATGTGAATTTAGCTATGTGGTTCCAGACACGAAAAGGCCAGGGTACCGCCAGCGGCTTGTTTCCCTGTCGAGGGGTTTGCTTAGGTAATTAGTGTTGTTGTTGCAAAGTAAGTAGGCGGATTTACTGTTCACTTCGGATATGCAGTATTTACTTGTCTTTCGTGCTGAAGTTTCACGTTAGTTATCATACGCAGGCAAGACCGATATATCTGGAGATAACACACGAGGCTAACACCAGCATGAGAGCTTGAACAATATGAGTACGTCAATCATGGAGTTTTGAGCCATGACAACTGTAGTTTACTAACCTCTGTCAAGCTTATGTAGGTTTTTGTTCTTTTTTATGAAATTTCATTTTCCACATTATTTTTAAAAGGCGAAAACAACATTTTACTGAAAAATTATAATCTGATTAAGAGGTGATCACATAAATGGGAACAAGTTTCTAAGTGAAAGAAGAAGTAGGGAGAGAAAGAGCGGATAATGCTTAGTGATTTAACATCAATGCAAATAAAACCGATTTTTATCAGATTTATCCAAAAAATTTACAGGCATTGCACAAATGCAATGCACAGAGAAGGGCATTGAAAATGCTTCAATAAATCTAAAAAATATGTATATTTATGTTCATTCACCAATCAATGAATTCATTCTTCATTCACCAATCAATGAATTCATTCTTCATTTACCAATGTACAGATTATAAGTTAAATGTAATCGCATTCATAAGCGAAGTTTTATATGTGTACTACGTTAGTGACAACAAAGAAGTAGTCTCTATGGGAACTCACCGGTTCCCATTTTCGATCACGCACCAGCGGTCGTTTTCAAATGTGCGACACGTCCTTATAAACATTTTTAATGTTAAAAAACTTGTAACGTAGTAATTGTTGTTTTAATTAAACCTTTTTTACGACAGTCTCATGGATCGTCGTTTTGTTGAATGGGAACAGAATAACGGATACGAGTAAAGTCACTAGTTAGACACTAGTGACTAGTTAGACTTTAATTAGACACAACCAACACTTATACATCAAGAAATATAGGCATTCTTATGGAATAATTCCAGTTACATTTATTCAACACTCAAAAATGTCACCTTAACACGGTTTTAAACTAATTAACACAATAATCGATTTGCAGTAACCACAATAACAAACACCTTCAAACTTCACTCTGATCAGGTCTAAAACTGAACTGCTAAGTTGGCTCGTCTTGCGCGTATACATATCCCGCAGAGGTTCCAGAGAAATCTACAACTTTCCGGCCGACAAATCGAGAGAGAGGTATAATTAACAAACGCTTTGGAATTTCCTATAAGCTAGTTTATTGCACGACCTTTACACATCACACAGACCACGTGCGGTAGGCTAGTTGAGAAACTTGTGGAATGGTAATCTCAAATTGTCTAAAGCAGGGGTCTCCAAACTTTTTCACTTGAGGGCCGAATTGAAAAATCTTCAAAGTCAGGAGGGCCAACACACACACACACACACACACACACACACACACACACACACACACACACACACACACACACACACACACACACACACACACACACACACACACACACACACACACACACACACACACACACACACACACACACACACACACACACACACACACACACACACACACACACACACACACACACACACACACACACACACACACACACACACACACACACACACACACATTGTGAACGTATTTTTTTTAAGTTTACGAAATAATCAAGTCAATGAAATAGGTATTTAAATAAAAATTAAGCAGACTTATCCAAAGAAAACAAATACATTTATTCTAAATTATGTAAATAAAAGTAAAGAAAAATAACATTTAAAGATATTTCTTACATATTATTTTTTGCCTTTCTTATGTACGTATGGGATGTGTGTAGTTGCTTCTGACATATAATGTCTGTCCAATTTGGGAAAAATTTGGATGCTCTTATCGCTAGAAGGAATTTCAAGCGTCCGTCTGACAAGTTAGCCCTGTACTTTCATTTTACTAAGTTCATACTCAAGATTAAAATATGTTTGAAAGACATAGCTGAAAATGTACGAAGGTCCGCATTCTTGTAACATGCCTGGAAATATTTCTGGCAACGGTAGGGTAGCCGCGGGGCGGATCCCGCCCGCGGGGCGGAGTTTGCAGACCCCTGGTCTAGAGAGTTACATAATTGTCCTCCATCAAAACGCACGAATATTTTAGTAACATATAGTAAATAGCTTCTTCTGGTATGCTGTATATCACCCTATATCTTGAAAAAGAAATTTATTATTTGCTAACAGCATATAATGAATAGCTTCAATTACTGCAAGAAATTCAGAGACGAAGAGTTACTTTTAAAGAAACGATAACTAATATTTATATGTTTTTGTTAAAGTGCGTGTAACCTTAATCACATATAAACTACGTAAGTTAACCAGAATTCTTAAATAACCGAGGAAACTGGGAAAGGTTGCCAATTAACGATGTAGAATGACGACATGAAAGGAAGATTGGCATGAGAGGGAAATACACGAAAGAATATAACAGAAGCTTATTGTCGAAGAGGTTCAGAGAGGTTTATTAAATTTTCGTGTATATAAATGCAGCATTTTCATATAAACCGCTGGCTGAGGGCAAACTGCGAGCTTTGGTGTAAACAGTCTTCCTAAACTGAGAACACCCTGAGTGATCGTAAAAGCTGGAGTGCACCGTCCCTTATATTCGGTTATTGACGATAACGTCTTATTGTAAGACTTTTGTTTACTCCTTATTTTATGGACGTAGTTTGGCTAAACGAGAAAACGCAGAAAATACTGTTCGTTATAATCTTTATATATAATTATTACTTACAGATTGATTTTGTACAAGCATACATTTAAAAAACGTGGTTATAATGTAAGGCAACGTCTAGGAAGTCAAATAATAAAACGTGATAGTGGATTTGTAATCAACTGCTTTCAAGAGTTTTTCTTGCACAATATATATTTTAATTTTCCTTAACTAAATATATTCAGGAAAAATACTTCTTCGAATGACAACTGTAATATGTAATGTTATACATTCATAACATACATTTTGTAGAAAATATGTATTGAAAATCTTGTCTTTGAAAAGACGAACGGAAGAGCCTGCTACTTAATTTCGATTATAAAACTTGCAGAAACTCATATGAAGTGTTTTTGAAAAAGCAAATTTGAAGGGAGAGATATTGATGTATTTAGAGAACAGAGAAGAGTGTGACAAGTTAGAGAATGTTGTGTCATATGGGCCAAGTTATAACTATTAAATTCCTGGAGTATATAACTGCAACATTTTTATACAAACTGCCGCCTGAAGGAAAATTGCGCACTCTTGGAAGGCACGCTGCTTAAACTGGAAATACCCTAAGTGATCATAAAAGCTGAGTGTACCGCCTCTTATATTGCCAACCGATAACGTTGAATTGTAAGACTTTAGTTTGATGTTTATGTCAATAACAATAACAGGAAAGGCGATATGATGCAAACTCAACAGAAACAAAATATAAATGAGCGGAGATGACATGTCAGAACTTTCAGTCTTGAAAACTTCCTGAATTTTGTGAAGTATAAGACTTAGAAAATAAAAATGTTTCTCTACATTCAACTTTTTATTTTCTAAGTCAGCGAGGCTTAGGCCTACTAATATAGTTGTATGTAATGTTCATAAAGTCTCTGTGTTTTGAATAAGTAAACTGCTTTTATCAAACGGAATTCTGCGTTGAATAGAACGGGTACCAGGAGTGAATTCACGACTGAAACCCAGTAGAGAGTATCTCGTGTTGACACACGTTTATTTTAAACACATCGAACAAATATCTAATGTGAAATATTCAGAGTACTGTAAACACAGTGTGTGGGCTTAGAGCTCGTATTACTAAGTAAACAGTTTTTTCTTTTGAAAAACCTTGTTTAAACAAATGACCAGCACAGTTCAGGTGTATACGTGAACTGACTGTCTAACAGCTATGTAAACTGAGAGCAATTTTGTTGTTTCGCCGCTGGCTGACACGAATGCCGTTTTTTAAAGTAACTTATATACGTGAATATACACTTCACATAGTCTACGCTTCGCATTGTGTACAGACACTTTTTAGTTAATGTATTCTGTTATGTGATATATAATAAACTAATAATACTATGTTTATCACAGGGGTCCTGAACCAAGTTTAAATGGAAGGTTTTTTTCTTTTGTTTGATTACTGGATGTATTTATTGTAACTTAAGACTATTTTTTAAAAAAATCCCAGGACCGTTTTTCAAAACGTTAATTTTAAAGTTTTAAAGTTAAAAATAAGTTTTTCACGTATTTTTGAAAAAAATTTATATATTTGTGTAATATTTCTCGCAACAGGCACTAAAAATCTTGAAACTAGTTTTACTCACAATCAAAAGTTTAACTAGTTTGTACTGTTTAATAACAACAAAATGTATATGTATGAAAAATTTTATTTGTTTTTTAGACTGTATGAGTTTCATTACATTAATTGACTGAAGTAAATAATAATATTTCCAAAACAAAGTATATACAATTTTATTAGGAATGCAAATTTACATTACAAGTACAGTGTAAATAATGTTTTTAGCTATAATAAATTAAATTGTACAAATATTAACGTGTAGAAAACATTAAATATGACAACTTTTTTACTCGTGCACGGCTTTCAGCAATTTAACCGCAAACTCTGGGTTGATACTTCTAACTTTGTATTTAGCCCACGTTTTTTGAAAATCAGAATGCACAGATTCCATGGCCTGTTCACTAAAGAAACCAAGTCCTCTGTGCATTTATGAACAGAAATAGGCGACATGGAAAAAACACTGCATGAGCTTTCGGAGTAATATTAATTTTCAAATCGATGTAACTCTACAGAATTGAATGATATAATCTTCAAATTCTGGATTAGAACTGTAGAAAAAAAACAAGAATTTACAACATCTTGAAAATCCTTTAAACACTTGTCAAACAACCTAAAAGTGACCATAGCATTAAAATATTATCATAATTTTGTTGCATACATGGCGCCAACCCCAATAAATATAACTTTTTGACTCCAGAATCCTTAAACATTTTAACTTTTAGGTCAATGAGCTAAAACTAATAATTAATTTTATGAGAAAAATAAGCTTCGTATTTCTTTTCCTTTGTGTCTCCATTGTTACGTTTACAAACATAGTATAGTTGCTGACACGTATTGTGTCCGTGGGATTGTTTTATATTTGTTTCTAAGAACAAAGGCATAGTGGTGGAGGCTAAGACAGGCAAATATATCAATTTTTTCAAAAATACGTGGAAAACGTATTTTTAGCTGTTAAAATTAATGTTTTGAAAAAACGGCTCGGGGATATTTTTAAAAATAGTCTTCAGTTACATTAAATGCATCCAGAAATTAAACAAAAGAAAAAATCCGAGGTTCTTTTACCTTCGATTGAAACTTGGTTCAGGACCCCTGTGTTATGTTTAGCCTATATTTGCATAAGGTTTGGTAAATGCCCAACTGACGGTTTGGTAAATGCCTATCATAAGTCGGTCGTGTAGACAGAATAGCATTATGTTGGCAGGAGGAGATGGTTTGCGATCGAAAATTGTCCTTTAAGATTAACAAGGGCCTAAGGTAAGGCTACGGTACGCCACCGCTAGCATTTAGATTTTCAAAAATGTGTAATTTTTTTAATATAAAAATTAAAAAAGAATGTAAAACATTTGTGACAGAATACGTGTCGCGGTTGGAGCTAAGTATTTCTTCCTTCCAGTTTTGCCGGATGACAAAGGTTACGTTTAGAAAATAAGATAATATAAGAACATATGTGTTAAAATA
This sequence comes from Magicicada septendecula, assembly GCA_034769895.1. Taxonomy (NCBI): domain Eukaryota; kingdom Metazoa; phylum Arthropoda; class Insecta; order Hemiptera; family Cicadidae; genus Magicicada; species Magicicada septendecula. Next base: position 465,726,911 of record CM068369.1, read on the forward strand.
AACTTCTTGAAGACAGAGTACCTAGCTGCCGATCTACCGTCTATTCATCTGACTGGTCATTACACATAACGTTAAAAATGGTTTTAACAGAGAATGATTAGGTAACAGGACGCTTTATTTCTCCTTTGTAATATTGTAATATATCTAGAGAAACAACAAAAGATTTGGGTAGCTGATGGTAAAGTCGGTTATACTGATACAATTTCTCAAATTTATAGACTTAAACGCGGATTTGGAATCACTGACCACGGTAGAATATGGATAACTTGTGAAGTGCTAGGCTAGATGGAAGACAAACAAAGAATTAAGAATCGTTTTGGATGGTGGATAGGCAATGCTAGAATGATCTGAGAGTCGCAGACAGCTGAAAAATGATATTCCAATGAAAATATCCATAACAAAGGTACAGTGGGGGTCGTAATATCTTGGAACGAGGAATGTTATCTAGATTTGGAATTTGGTAGAGGAACATAACTTAAAGAGGGAACTGTTTGACAGGGAATGGAGATATGTCTTGAGATGATTTCAATAATATTAATGTTGATATACTAACCTCAAGTGCGTTTGTGTATAAATAAACATAAATGATTACATGATAAATACATGATTATGTGATTATATGTGTGTGATACACTTAATTTCTAACATGAGATATTCATAACTGGATACGCAATTAATAACTGTCATAATAACTGTCACTTACATAATGCAAGCTGCAAATTATGTTTTGATTATGAGAAAATAGAATTAAAAAAGAAGATAAAAGTCATTTGAAAGAATGAGTGCAAAAGAATAAAATAATTTTGGACGCCTAAATATTGCTTCTTCTTAATGTTTTAGGGGCTCGGCAACTAAGGCTCAACGACGACGTCTACCAAGAGTGTTGCTTGATACGATCTTTCGTTTTAATCTACATCTTAGTTCACTCAACGAGAGTGAAGACTCGTAGACAATTAGAGGCAAAACGACATTTTCAAAGCCTAAACAGTAATCTTGCTTTAAGGGAGGACAGGATTCTGTCTGCTGATAACTATTTGTTTCTGAGGTTTTCTTTATAGCTTTATAACTTTCCTTATCCCTAACAAGCCCGGAGTAGGGATGGATTTCTGGTAGCCCTAGGTATTGTTATTTTTTACTTTCCCTACTAACTAAGATAATTATAAATATGCAAAATTTGAAAATAAATTGTAGTGAAAGGAAACATTTCCTGATACTATTTTGCTCTTTTATAGGGAAATGACTGGGAAAATACCAACTTGTTGTTTTAAAGCTATTCCAAAAGAATTTGTCTTATAATTATTTTTCCTGACTTCTATATGAATTCTTTACCCCACTTCCATGTTACATTGTAATTGTAGTAGAGAAAACATCAAGGTATCATGCTGAAAATGAGAATTTATGGATTGAAGAGTTGTTGAAGCTGAAGAGAGTGTTCTTATCCGAGGCTAGGTTTATCAAAATAAGACACGATGTGGAAACTGAAGTCTCGATAAGTAGAGTGTGACTTGTTTGAATAAGTTGAAAGTGTAAGGAATTTAAATTCAGTATGGGGGAAGCTAAATAGTGAAACTGAAATTAACACATTAGGAAGAGGAGGAAAATTTAATGTAGAAGGTAAGTTGACTAGACTATGGTTGCAACCATTAGGATAAGCAAAGTTATATGAAGTATAATTTTACAGAAAACGTGATAGAAGACGCACGTCGAGAAATGTGGCTACCACAGAACAATTTTACTTACAAAAGCTTTTTATAAAATACTTTTACTTGTATAATTGTTAAATCATCAAAAGACAACATATGAAGATATAACTTTTAAAATGCTTAGCAGACTAGATCCATTAATATATTTTGAAGAATTATTACATAATATTAACATTTATACTAACCCCAAAATTTGTACCATTATTATTATTATTAAGTGACATTATTTATAATTGTTTATTCAATTTAATTAGTAAGTTTTTGCCGTAACTTTTTTCCTTCTCCTGAAAACCTAAAATCTTTGTAATTTTTTCGTCATTCGTAAATATAATGTTACTCTGTTTTTCAACATTAAAGTACTTTACAAAGGTACATCTGAAAAGACTAAATAATGATCATTTATAAGAGAAGTATTTTTTACTTCTGTTGAACCTGCCAATTAGTGTGACCACAACAAATGTGTTATTATATTTGGTGTACACACTGTACGTCTACAAAAGGTCAAGTGGCAAAGTAATTAGTACGTTTCCAACAACTCCGTGGGCACACTCTTTAGATGTTACCAAATTCTATACTACACCAAAGAAAGTACCAATTAATTTTTTTCTTTAGAAGTTATTCTTGAAGATAACACTTCTTAACGTTTAGATGTCTTCATAAATTATACTTATTTACAATTGCCGAATTTGTTCAACAGAAAATGTACTCAGCATAAAATGTTAGTAAACAGTGTGCAGTCCGTACTTGGTCGACTCCGCATCAGGTATCTTAGTGCAAACTAAAATCACTAAAGAACAATACGATTGAATTAAAATAACTTTCAGCTAGGCCTAGTCATTTTTATGTATATACATCTTATAACGAGTAAAATCAGCAGATAATATTTGTAATAATTTTCAATTTCTTTAAGAAATAATAAGTAATTACTCTCTTCTTTGAAGCTACACACCATGAGTGACAACTTTTCTTATTGTATAGCACGTGTAAAAGGCTTACCAGAGTCTTGTTTACTACAGCAAAAGCTTCGTATTTACTGAATTCAAACATTGACTATTATCTTTAGTTACACTGAATACTGTTACGAGTAGGCCTATGTCAACCTGGCGTGGTAAAATTGTACAAAAATATTAAGAATATTTACACCTTAATTGACAAATTTTATCAAAATCACACCTAATTCGGAATGGATTATTTGATATATTGTCACGCTTCGTTACTTTTAACTCTACTAGTTTGTCAAAAAAGTCAAAAAGTCAAAAGTCAAAAAGACTTTCAACGAGATCTGTTACATTATTTCTTTTTTTGTCGCCAAGACAGTATTCTGACATACTAAAATATTCCTAAAACTGTTAACAGTTGTAGCCTTACTAGCTTGTATCCACTGAAAGCCATAAAACCTAATTTAACTGTAGACACAGAGCAATCGTAAGTAATAATCCTTTTATCTATTGTAAATAAGACATGGTGCAAACTATTTTTAGACGAAAATTCCTTAGTTGTCTTAATAGAGTACGCTATGCAGGTTACAACTGTTTTAATTTAATTAATTAAGAAGACATCATGACAGAGTACCTAAACAACCTAATGCGGCTATGCTTTAATCTCATCTTATTGAGCGTTGACAGACCAAGACAAACGGTTTGTCAACATTCTGTAGGGTCAAAATTTAGACTCTAATTTATTAGTTTTGTGAAGGTGTTTGTAAACTGTGACGCTTGCATTAGTTGTGTAGGAGTTTGAAGATATGTGTATACGTGTGTGTGGTTATGACATAAGAAAAGTATAATAATGGATGTGTGTGATGTGACACCGTAAAAGTGTTATTGAAGGCTGTAAAGAGGAGTTGAAGTATCTGACGTATAGCTTATTGACTCGAAGGGTGTGAGTAGAAACCCCTTGTTGGCAGCGGTTACGACTCCTGCAGTATCGATATTGTCACTTAGTACAGTTATTAATGTTTCCCTGCGCCGCCTTTGCCCAAACCTTCATCTCCACTAACAGCTGTTTATTGTTTGTTGTCCAGTACAGCGGTAAGTTAAGTGTCGCCACAACATTACGCAGAAGGATTTGTCGTGCGTTTGTTTCCAAACCGTACGTATCCAAGTGTAAGGTGTCGAGGTGCATAAAACTCTTTAAAGGTTCGAATCAAATCGACTTTTCTACACTCAAAGCAAACTACAAATTTCATAGGTTAATGTGAAACTAAGTAACAAATAACCATGACAAGTGTAAATACTACCGTGCAACTTAAAACAAAAACAATTTGTTTATACGTCTTTGAAATGTTATATAATTTTGTTTTAAAGGTAATTTTAAATAAATTTATATCATACATTTGGTTTGGTAAATTTAGGTAAGTATGTTTCTAGGCTACATGAACTATGTTCTCACAAAAATTAAAATATTATTCGTAATCCGAAGTTATTTTAACTTGGTTTTAGTATACACAATGTCTATCCATATTCATATAAACAGTTAACGCCCACATTTAGATTAGGTAAGGTGTTATTCCAAGTAACTTCTACAGTCGACTGCTGTAAGGAACTGAGCTGAGTTTAGAGCTGCGAAACATAAATAACTTATGCAGATACGAGAGTAAATAATTTTCTGAATTTATATGCCACACAACAGACGCCAGCGTGTGCGTAAGCGAAGGTAGGGAGAGGGTCGAAAATGATAAGGTGAATAATGCGTGCCAAGTATATGGAAAATGCATTAAAAACGCATTCATTGTCCGAAATTGTCTGTCAGAAAGAAACGTGAAGATTTCTTATCGTATAATGAATATCAACAGCAGTTGCGCCGTTTGATGTATGACTTATGTGATAGTAGGATCTTGGTTTTGAATGATTGAGTAACGCATCAGACACACCCTCAGTTTATAAAACTGTTTTGTGTAATGTTTAGATACAAATTAAGTAGGTTAAATATTTGTTTTTTAATTACAATATTAAATCAAATATGAATGTAGTTTGAGGGTACCCGGAATCCTTGGAATAATGCTAACTTGAACTTGAATGCGTTTGGATAAGTTTTCTCTGACACGGAAGTGGTTAAAGAATCAATGTAACTTTAATGGTTTTCTATCAGAATAAGACACGGAAAGAGTTAAGATTCAAATATCTAAGGAATATAAAGAAAGAGTTAGTGTATCTGTAATATAAAAATCCAAATTTAATTTATACTACTGACCACTTCCTAATAGGTATGTGAAAATGACTTCAGTTCTGTTGGAACATGTTACAATAATTAGATGGGTATAAAAACGTCTATAATAATGCGTCTGAATTTATATACTTCAATGAATCATTGCAGAACGCTGTCTAAGAAGTCTGAAAAATTCATTTTCCATGCAAGTATAGAAAATAAGTTTATACAGTTTTTGTTAATTAGGCATAAGTATTGTTGTAGATTTAGGAGTGTGATGTTAGACACCTCAAGTTGTTCATAAATTGCCCCTTTATCTATATATGTGCATCCCAAGTGAGTGAGTGGGCGTGTAATGGAATCATTTTAAAAAAACCTATTAATTTTTTATTATTTATTAGTGTATCAAAATGAAACTTGGATGGATTATCAATCATATTTAGAAGCTACAGTTTTCTAATGTCCTGTGAAAAAGTCAACACATGTACCGTATGTTTTTATACAGTTTATATGTTGATATTTGCAGGAAATATTTATAGGAAATTTGCAGATAACAATCGGACATGAATCTGTTACATCTGTAAAGCCTGACCAGAGTCTACAGTTATCATATTTTTATCGATGACGTGGAAAGAAGTTAAAACTAATCGGAACCCTCGGTATGTCACACAGGTCGTGAACTTGTACGGTTTGTTTGGGCAGTTCTTCAGAAAACACTGACCAAAGAAGATGTTCTCACCTGTGAGATTTTCGTGTGATGTGCCGCGAGCTGAGTGTCACATGGAATTTTAGATCATTATTATAACTTCAATTGCCAGTCTAAGATTCAGACAAATTTATAACATATAATTTTGATAAAATTAATAAAAAATTAAATAGTATAGAATAGTATTTTATAGCGCTGTCTGTGTGAGTGAAAGGTGTCCGCCTTAAGTAATTTTTGTTCATCCGGAGTAATAATTTAAATATACGCTAGAACACTTCTAGTCTGCGATAAGAGCAAGTTCAGCACTCTTGTGTAATTGAATAACTCAACTCACGTAATCGAACCCTAAGTACAGGAATAATTACGTAAACAAATTTCGGGTCTTATGGATAGACGTGCGAAGTCGAGTAAACCCACACAGGATTGAAGAAACAGCGGATTCCAGAGAAACGCCGCAGCAGGATTCGACATACTGAAGCAGAAGGTGCTAAGAGAGGAATTCGTTCAAGTAAAATATTCAGTTATAAACATTTGTAAAACAGTCATGAATACTTTAATTATTATTAAAATGTGCCAAAGACAATAATTAAAATTGATTTATGTAGAGCTGAACAGACAACATAAGAGCATTTATTCTTGATAATTTCAATAAATATCAGCCTAATCAGTATCCTTTTTATCGTTCATCTATGCAACCTAAATGTATCATTCGATAAATAAATTGCATACGTTGCATTTGATTATATATCATGTTGCAATATATTCGTGTTGTATGTTAATATGTTTTTATGAGATGATAAATTCAGCGAAATTTTTGTCTGCATATATCAGTGAAAGCACCTGTTTCACTGAGAATATTATGTTAATTACGGTACTGCAGACACACAGATTTAACAGAACACAATAGATATTGCTTTTTTACAGAAACGCATATCACACAATAAAAAGTAATGACTAGTAACTAACGATCACCTAGCCAGTCTAAGTTGATTACAAAAGACGTTCTGCCGAACTATTTACCAAATTGCTGTTACACCACATTATTCGCAAAAACAGTCGAATATTTCCCGATTTCAATGCGGCTTCAGAGCAGAGCGGCAGCCGTCATTACCGCGGATCCCTACATGTTTAATTGGTCGGAAAGCGCTCTCTATAATTATACAGATATGTTAATTGTGAACGTTCCCAGCCATTAGTCGTCCCAGATGCGCTATAAATCTGCTTTTCCTTTTGCTAAAACGTTTAACATTCCACTCGCCGCTGCTAAAATCGTGCTGCTTGAATAAAAAATTCTGATTTGATTTTATATTGCCGATTACCGTTTGCCTGAGACATTGATTTTAGAAATAATTTATTATCATTAAAAACCTTTGTTATAAGTTTCTCTGATGCAGTGTTGCAGCAGCTTAAAATGTACGCTAGTTTAAATGCATGTGACTGCTGTGTGATAAGAGATTTTTTTTGTTTTAATTTTAAGCTATAAGCGTCATAAAGAAATTTCATGAAGACGTGATGCTCCGATATTTAAAGGAATAAGTCTATTTGTGTATTAGGAAATTGAAAAGGATGAGAAGTCTCATGTAGAACGTATCTGACATATTATGTATGACCATACGACAAACATACACACAATCACAGGTAAATATACGTATATGACTATATTATGTATCGGTGTCTCAGTGCAATACTGTAACATCTCAAAATCAAATGTTCTGAAAAAAATGAATTTACAATTTGATGTTGGAAAAAAGCTCCCTTAGTTATTATTAAATAAATGTACCCACAATTTAATTATTTTGTTACAAACACGATATTCCTTTCAATTATCAATAGATATTTTTGTTTTTATGCTTTTTGATATTAAAATGTATAAAGAAATAATATGGATTATTAGATTATATTATATTGCATTTGTAATTTTACACGGTATTTTGACGTGTAACCTATATCCTCAGTTGCTGTTTTTGTGAACTAATTGAGAACATCTGACAGAGGATAATGTTATTATAAAGACAAATTATTTTTGACAGAATAAAATCTTTTAACGCAAAATCAGTTAGTACAAGAATAAAATCTATTTTATATCCACTAATGATACTAATGGTACTAAAAATCCACTCAGAATCTGTACCTTATTGAATGAAAAGTACTCATTGCTTTCCAGTTTCTATTTATTGGGAGTTGGGATTTAGTAAGTATAAAAGTAGAAAAACTGAAAAGTATAAGTATTAAAACGTTTCTACCTGCTACAGTTACAAAAAAGTAGAAAAACTAAGGAAAATAACATGTTCAAAAATTACACATTTGCAACGAATTTCAGTATCCCTCTATTGTTGATCTATAGAGCTCAGACAGAGAATAACTCCCTTGCAGAGAACGCAAAAGATGATTTTTAAGTAAAAAATTAATCAGTAGAATATTCTGATTAATTTGAGAGGGTGCACAATTTATCAGTAGTTAATGCTGCTACTATTTTTGGAGATGTCATGATGACACAATGTCAGCAAATACAAGATTTTAAAATGGAGTACAAGAGCATTCGGGGAGAAGATCTGTATACTGCCACAGACGACACCGATGCTTTAAGAAAGATTATGACTTATAATGAATTAATTATCGCAAAATTAAAAATTGTACAAAGAATATCTGGTAAATGTAACGTAGAAAAAATAGTTAAGCAAGGAGAAAGCTGGCCTCCGTTCTCTTTGATATAGCATTACAAAATACTATTAACATCATCAACATGAACCAGAAATGTACAGTTACGTATAGAGGAAAAGAGTACTGCATACGCTGATGATACCGATACATTAGAGTAAATTAATAATAATATAATGCTAACCAAATTCCCCCAAAAATATAAGACAGACTTGTGAAAGTAAGGTTGGCTTAGTAGTGCGTATAATAACAGCAAAAATATACTTCGAGATTCTATTGGAAGTCTATTTTATATATGTCATGATTGGTTGACTGTCAGGTTAAATTTTATTCATCACGTCATAACAAGAATTAAGGTATCTATTTAATTATTTAAAAATACAACTGTACTTAAAACAATTTTAGGCCCATACGTAATTGTGAGATATTTGTAACTTAAATATAAATACTTAACCTGATTAATTGACATATAAACATTCATGAAATACTTTCATAAATGTGAGAATACTTTTGATGTTTTCACTTATTTATTTAAAGTGTCACGCAGTTTTACTTACTCTTACTATCACATATTTCATACACTAAATGTGGCAACTCCTTTTGATATTCACTGTACGATAAGACACCTTCACTGTTCGTTCTGTCAGAAAATTTCGAACGGTAAATGCGTTTTTAATGTATTTTCCATATATTTGGCACGCATTACTCACCTTATCATTTCCCCTAGTTTTGCTCACGCGTACGAAGGCATACGGCCTATGTAACATATACACATATATAAAAGGAATATATTTATTCGTATAAACGTATTCTTGTATCTACATAAGTTATTTATGTTTGGTAGCTACACACAACTGCAGCTCTTAGCTCTAAACTCAATTTTGTTGCTCATAGGACACAATTGTAAAAGGTATTTTGAATAATTCGTTACATAACCTAATTGAGTGTTAACTGTATGTCTGCTTATGGATCGACATTTGGTGTCCTAAAGCCAAACTGTAGTAACGTTTGGATTACGAATGTTATTAAAATTATCATGGAAAGTCACGCCAAGTAACCAGGATGTATTAGACTCAATTTACCAAACCAGAAGTATCAAAAAGTAATTTAAAGTCACAGTTAAAACAAAATGATGTTAGTTTTTAAATGTGTATAAATACATTGTCTTTTAAGTTGCATGGTAGTTTTACTTGCCAAAATAATTTGTTAGTTTCACCTTTGACATTTCCAATTTGATTTGGACTTGTTCCGCATGGAAATATACGATATGCAGACAGATACACTACGAGTCCTTATCGTGGAGAGTTTAAAGTACGCAATTTATTGTTTTGCTAATTCTGTCTTTGATATCCGCCTCTTATGTTTCTTTTGCACTCTTTTGCAGTTTCCTCTAATCCTCTGTCACTAACGCCACAACATCCACAACATTGTTAATGTGAAAAAGTAACGCCATGTCAATCCATTGGATGGTAAAGCATTTAAAAAAATTTTGTACCTGTAACGGACTACTATATTGTTCTTATACTAAATTTCTGTGTTGAAATGAGGCAAAGAAATTTACCTGACTGTGATACCAAACGAAGCACGGTTATATTGATGTTTGTGAGCTGGCTAGTAGCATGGTCATCTGATTCCTTAGTATCGGATGTCATACTGTATATTAGCTTAAAAACGTGTGACTAATATGTCAAAGATTGTAAATAAATTAAACTACTCAGTTTTAACATCTAATTTACCGTCACTTTTTTATCTACCAAAGAAAGAAAACGTATTGAGGAACTTAATTAAAAGTAATTAAAGCAAATAGAATTAAATATAACAGAGGTTATACACGAGTACGCGCGCGCGTAATTTAAATGATGACGAGAACAAACAAGGCTGAACAAATTTTTAGTTAGCTAAATTATGCAGGAGAAAATTTAGCAATCTATCTTGTTGTATATTGTTGATATTTCTGTTACTATGAAAATTCTCTGATACTATTAACACAGTAAAACTGAACTGTTTTCCAAACACAGAATATTTTAAGTAGCAGATAATTTATCGTGTCCTAATAACGGGTTTCAGATCCATAGGTAAAAGGACTGAATATAAAAGGTGTAGTAGTAGTTTTTGATATGTTTTTGCAACACCAAAATATACTAAAAAATGATTTTAATTTTTAGTTAAAATTAAAAACTATAAAATGAAACGAAGGTTCAAAGTTAATATTTAATTAATATTACAGTACCTAGTAAATAAAATCTGCTCATATGAGTAATTATTTCACTTAATCCGCCACAATTTCGTTGTTGTTTGCTGTTCACAAAGGGAAAGAGTTAATTGACAACAAAAATTAACCGATTTCCTGCTATGTTAGACTGAACTGCAAAATATTTTCTTCAAGGAAAGAAAGTCTAACGAATCTCAGTCGCGTCTTAAAGTAGTTACACGCAACAACTCACAGTGTGGTATTAACACACAACAGGCAGTCATTCCACTGCTGTAGAAGCACGGAAGTCACGCTTATTAACGCGGAAGAGATTAAGCGTGGGAAGAGAGGAGATAAGCGGGAATTGTCAAACAAAAGGCTCGACTGAAAGAAGGGGTTTGCTGTAATAACTGCAAAGGAGCGAGGAATACGCTCAGTTCTAATTTTGAATAAAGGTAACCGGGAACATAACAGAAGCGTGATAAGGTGACGCATTTGGAGCATAATTGTTAGAAGTAAATAATAATTTGTATATACTTCCAACACAAGAAAGTTAACCTACTAACCTATTACATAAATAAAGACATGAGTGCGCGCCCGTGTATGTGTGTTTTTTAACATGGTACGGTTCCATGTTGCATCAAATAATGTAAGAACACAAATTTATTATAATATTATAGTTCATAGGTATAAACATGTGTATATAGGAAGGCGCAAATTCTTAAATGTGAAAATTTAAAAGTATGGAAATGTTTAAATGTGCAAATGTGTTAATTCAGGCTACAGAACGTTGTATAGATTGTACTATCAACATGTTTTATTTTGCTTATTTAAGATATACGCTAGCTCAGAGCCGTGTTGACTCGTTGCCTGGTGAATTATTTAGCGTACAAAAATTATGTTTAGTGTTCACCTAAATTTGTTCATGTATTAATTTGTGTGTGGAGGAGGGGGCTTTTGGTTTTCCCCAATATACTCAAGTGTTTTGTATGTCATAAGTTGTAGGCCTGTGTGTGCCGTACTATTAATATCTCAAGGACATATCTTGTATTTATAACGTATGTAATTAAGATATATTTATAAATTTTTATTGTTCCATACGTACACAAATATTTATAACAGCTTCTTTTAATTATTTTTCAATTATTTTATTCCAGCCAGGTAAACACTGTTGCAGTTTTTCTATTCAATTGTTCAAATTTCATTGTTTCAAGTTTTATTGTTTTTACAGTAACTATTTATTTATTTAATATTTTTATTTTGTTTTTAACTAATATTTTATTTTATGAATTTCTAAATATTTTTGTAACTTTCTCTATAATGTTTTTTGTAAATATGAAGATAGCCTATTACTTTATATTATTGTTATCCGTATTTTTTGGAGTTAGGTATTAGAGTGTACTGTTTTCACTTTCTGTTTGATGTTTCCTTAGTTTGTTGGCAGACTTTATGTTATTACTTTTTGAAAACTTAATAAATTATGTTTCCTTATTTTTCCTATTTAAAAAAAAAAATTATGTTATAGCCTCCTTCAGAACATTACACGAATCGACTCCATTACCGTCCTCTCGCTCCAATAGATCATAAATCCTCTTCTATATTATCTATAGGATCTCATTCTTGGCCTTTCCTTGCTTACACTGGCCGAAAGACCTCTCCAACAATGTTTTTCTAGTAGGGCCGTGTTCATCCATTCTCATAATATAAGCAACCAATCCGAGTCTTCTTACTTTAACTGTTTTTACAATGTCTGGTCCTTGGCAAGCTTATAGAGTTCCAAGCTGTACATTTGCTTCTAAAGCACATTTTCATAACAAGCGCCTAATTTTCTTAAAACGTTCATTTAAAAAATTGCAACACTGTCTGATCCAGAATCATTTGGTACGTACTCTTAAAAAGTGTTTTTTGTAACTTTTGATACGTTAAAAATTTTTCATGTTTGACATGTGGTGGTTTGTTTAACTGTTATATATGATCAGAATAGAGCATCAGTCCTCTTATGTGTTTATTAGTATATACATAATTCATATCAAAGAGTGTAAATAACGTATTTACATGGGTATTTATTTGTTAATTTTCCCACTAGTATGTGTTAATTTTTAAGTATATATTCAACCAAAAACTAACTAAGCTCACAATGAAACGAAAAAAAAACATTACTTAAGACGAGCGTACTGAATAATGCTGGACATTTCGTTTAACGTCTTTGTGGAGTTAAGTGTCAAGTATAGAGTATATAAAAGAAAAATGTACGGTGGCGTGATGCTTTGGTGTCTTCCATTTCAAGTCTTTCACAGCAAGCAATAGAATGTGGGAGAAGGAAGGCTTTAAGAAAATAAAATTAAGGAGCAAAATAAATACTACATAATTTATTAGTAGTTATAATATTGAGAGAGGTCAAGGGGATGTAAGTTGAGGTCAAGTAAACCTGACGTTTATTTAATCTAGAATAAATAACCGTAACGCTTACAAAACCTTAAGAAATAGTGAATCAAAACCTGAAAGTAATTCATCATTTTGTGTAAGGTTAAACTCTTAATCACTTTATCAGAAAATAGACAAATGAACATGCAGTGACTTTACACCATTACAATGGAAATTATTAAAGAGAGTAGCGTTTATGATACGTTTGAGTGGCTTAATACGAGACATCATTTGTAAACACATTTATAAAAATTGAATTCTATTATATAAACGGACTAATTACGAATTTTAATTACATGACTGTGATTTCAGATAGAAAATTAATGAGATAAATAGTGCAGAACAACAGAGACTCGAGGCCTACCTGTTTTTTAGTAAAATTGGTTAAATAAGCGATTTTTAAGAAACCGTCATTACTAGGCCTGTAGTAAGATTAACTGATGAGCTACAAATATGGTCACACATACTGTATATTCGGGTGCTAGCAATACTAAAATTAAAAGACATTATTTTTATTATCAATGTATAAAGAAATACTTAAATAAGAATAAAAGTTGTTTCTAAGACTATACAATAATTAACACGGACAACAGAAACTATTTTTCTTTTAAAGAAAGACGCATAACGTTTAGTAAAAAAACAATGCCTCGAGCATCAAGGCACAGCCATTTGCTAGATTAATAACGTTAATCATTAATTTTAGAGACTGAGTTAGAGTAAAAATATAAGACGAAATACTGTGGTAGGGATTTTTTTGGTAGCAAATAATCCTACAAGAGAGCAGCCAAAATGTTAGGGTTGAGTTCGTATGAATAAGCATTCCAATCTGACTGGTAAACTTCCGAGTATAATTGTAACAGGCTTGCTTGAACAGGCGTTGAATTTATAATTTTTACGCTATTTATATGTTAGCCTACATAATTAAGACAAAAATGAGGTGTCGTGCAGGTACACGTTATGATTGTGCAAGTGAATATTATGCACGATATCCACTATAGGTCGTTACTAGTCTAGAATCGGGGGGTAACTAATCAGTTATATATTCTTCAGTCATATTTGTGGTATACGCAGCCATAATACTGACACGCAGCTGTTAATTTTCTCTTATATATTAAGAGATACTGTAGAGTTTCCCGCATCATCTTATATTAAAGCTCAATTGCATGGTACTAGACCCGTGTAGTAGTAGATTTAAGAGTGTTAAACAAATATTTTACTATTTCTACATACCGCTACTATGGCAGTGTGATTACATTTTTAGTATAGTAAAACAAACATTATAATCATATTAAAATGCATGTGCTGTACGCATTAACACAAATATCATCATCATCATTATGTTCGGAACACGGCGTATGCAACGTGCTACCTGTTCCGCTTCAGAGATCCTCCAGCCATCTTTTTCTGGGTCTACTCACACACCTGAGTCCTACAGGTTTGTATTTCCAAATTTGTTTGGCCAGTCTGGAATATGACATTCTTTCTAAGTGTTCTTTCTACCGTTGTTTGTAATCTTTTAATTTTTTATTCAAGTTTAAATCTTGTAACTCTTCTCTTATAGTCTCATTCTTTATACAGTCAAGTTTAGAACACCTTTTAACTCCTCTTAAGAAAGCCATTTCCAAGAACTGTACTTTATTGTCTTGTTTCTTGGTTGCTGTCCATAACTCACGCCCGTAGGACAGTATAGGGATCGTCATAACGTTGTAAAACTTTTATTTTCCAAGTAGATTTTTAAGAGCCGTATTCAAGTATCTGTAAAACAGGGGAACTAAGCATTTTTATGAACTCAATAAAAAATCACGACTGCACTTACAAATATCCGTACACGGATGCCATAACTTTGTAAAACTTTAATTTTGTATCTCGACGTACCGTGTTTCTAAAAAGTCCCTGATATCGTCGGGAACTTACCTAACTTAACGTCAATATCAGGTATCAACAGTCTGTTGGTGTCATGTCGCCCTGTTGCAGCAAAACAAATAAGTCTACTGCAATAAGTTTAGCTTTTATAAGACTTTGCAATCTTAAAGCCAAAATTTTTAAAACGTTCTCTAAAATGCATACGCTGACTCATCCGCTCTAGATGACCTAGACATTGTGATTGACTGTATTACGATTTAGAAACTTACAAAAATTAAATGGTAATTTATTTCCTAAAGGCTTCAAAAGTGAACGTAATATTTTTATATATTTAGCTCTAAATTTATGAAAATATCAAGAACCTAAACGTTAGCATGACTTTATTTGATTCACGTAGCTTAACTCAATTTGAAACTGTATGCATAAAAAACCTATGACTTAATTCATCCATGTGCAAATACTAAGTGATATAAATAGCCTAGTTCAGAGGTGTCAATTATTTAGACTTTTTGGTTTAAATGAGAATAAGTTCCAGGGTAATGTAGAAATAGAAACATTCCTGTGACATAAAGGTGGACAGAATGAAGAAAGGAGCTATAGTCATCGGAGATGTCACAGAAAAATGAACACAACACGACAAAATAGAGATGGGACTGGTTAGTGCAATATACAGACATTACGTTTTAGTAGACGGAAGGTTAATATAGTGCCTGGCTTGCCAAAAACAGAAAAAGGGTTTAACAAAAAAGGAAAACTTTGGAAAGAAGTGGAATCAAATTCATAAATAAACGAAGAGAATTTTAAGAATATAGGGTAAGCATATGGCCATTAGAAGAAAGTAAAATGGATTTGTGCGTTACTTATTGTTTACTACGAGAAAGTATTAAACACTTAATATTCGTAATCACGTGAGTATTGTTTTAGAAGGGAATTTAATAAAATAAATACTACGGGAATGTAAAGAATCGAATTCTTAATTCAAGCGGCTAAGAAAGTAAGCTTAAGAATTATACGCATGTTGCTGCGGTGGTAATATCATACTGAATTAGCAAGATTTTTGCGCTGGCCAAAAGACCTCTCCAACAATGTTTTTCTAGTAGGGCAGTGTTCATGCAATCTCATAATATAAGCAACCGATCCGAGCCTTCTTGCTTTGTTTTTACAATGTCTGGCCCTTGGCAAGCCTATAGAGTTCCAAGATGTACATTTGCTTTCAAAGCATATTTTCATAACAAGCGCCTTATGTTTCCTTAAAAAGTACCTTAAAACGTTCATTTAAAAACATTGCAACACTGACTGATCCAGAATCGTTTGTTACGTACTCTTAAAAAGTGTTTTTTGTAACTTTTGATACGTTAAAAATTTTTCATGTTTGACATGTGGTGGTTTGTTTATTTGTTATATATGATCAGAATAGAGCATCAGCCTATTGTTTCTCTTATGTGTTTATTAGTATATGCATCATTCATTCCAAAGGGTGTAAATAACGCGTTTACATGTTTATTTACTTGTTAATTTTTCTACTAGTCTATATGCAGTTTGACGTATATGTTCAACCAAAACCTAACTTAGCTGATAATGAAACGAAAAAATATTACTTAAGACGATCTTACTGAATAATGCTGGACATTTCGTTTAACTTCTTTATGAAGTTAAAGTGTAAAGTATAGAGTATATAAAAGAAAAATGTGCGGTGTCTTCTTCTTCTTCTTCTTCTTCTTATTCTTCTTCTTCTTCTTCTTCTTCTTCTTCTTCTTCTTCTTCTTCTTCTTCTTCTTCTTCTTCTTCTTCTTCTTCTTCTTCTTCTTCTTCTTCCATTTCAAGTCTTTCACAGCAAGCAACCATTTCAAGTCTTTCACAGCAAGCAAGAGAATATGGAAGAAGGAAAATTAAGGGGCTAAATAAATAGTACATAATTTATTAGTAATTTTAATACTGAGAGAGGTCAACGAGATGTAAATTGAGGTCTAGTAAAGTTGACCTTTATTTACTAGAATAAATAGCCGAAACTCTTAAGACTTTAAGAATGTTAAGTTACGCACCTTAACGCAAAGTTGAAAACCTTAGCGCTTAAGAAAAAACCTTAAGAACAGTTAATCAAAACCTGAAATGAATTCATCATTTTTTGTGAGCCTTCACTTTTAACTACTCTAAGCAGAGAGTAAGCGAGTGGACATGCAGTAACTTTACACCATTACAATGGAAATTAATAAAGAGAGTAGCGATTATGAGATGTCCGAGTGGCTTAATACGAGACATCATTTGTAAACTCATTTATAAAAATCGAATTCTATTATGTGAATGAAATAATTACGAATGCTAATTACGAATGACTGTGATTTCAGAGAGAAAATTGATGAGATAAATAGTGGCGAACAACAGAGACACGAGGCCTACCTGTTTTTAGTAAATTTGGTGAAATAAGCGATTTTTAAGAAACCGTAATTACTAGGCCTGTAGTAAGATTATCTGATGAGTTAAAAATATGGTCACACACATATTCGGGTGCTAGCCATACTAAAATTAAAAGACATTTTTATTACTAATATATAAAATAAAAAGTTAAATAAGAATAAAGTTGTTTCTAAGACTATAAAATAATTAACACGGACAACAAAAACTATTTTTCTTTTGAAGAGAAACGCTTAAATTTGAGTGAAAAACAATGCCTCGAGCATTAAGCCACAGTCATTTGCTAGATTAATAACGTTAATAATTAATTTTATAGACTGAGTTAGAGTAACACTATAAGACGTAATATTGTGGTAGGGATTTTGTTAGTAGCAAATAATTCTACAAGGGAGCAGCCAAAATGTTAGGGTTGAGTTCGTATGAATAAGCATTCCGATCTCACTGGTAAAGTTCCCAGTATAATTGTAACAGGCTTGCCTGGGCAGACGTTGAATTTATATTTTTTACGCTATTTTGTAATTTAGCCTACACAATTAAGACAAAAATGAGATGTCGTGCAGGTACATGTTATGATTGTGCACGACATCCACTATAGGTCTTTGTTAGTCTAGAATCAAGGGTAACTAGTCAGTTATATATTCTTCAGTCATATATGTGATATTCGCAGCCATAATACTGACACGCAGCTGTTAATTTTCTCTTACGTACTAAGAGATACTGTATAGTTTTCCCGCATCATCTTAAATTGAAGCTCAATTGCATGCTACTAGACTCGTGTAGTAGTAGATTTAAGAGTATTTAACGAATATTTTACTACTTCTACATACCACTAATATAGCAGTGTGATTACATTTTTGGTGTAATAAAACAAACATTATAATCATATTAAAATACATGTGTTGGACGCATTAAATCAAGTATTATCATCATCATCATGGTCACAACACGGCATACGCAACGTGCTACTTGTTCCGCCTTCAAAGATCCTCCAGCCATCTTTTCCTGCATCTACCCACACACCTGAGTCTTATAGGTTTGTAGTTTGTATATCGTTTGGCCAGTCTGAAATCTGGCATTCTTTCTGAATGTCCTTTTTTCTGAAAGTTTGTAATCTTTTAATTTTTTATTCAAGTTAAAAACTTGTAACTCCTCTCTTATGGTCTCATTGTTTATACTGTCAAGGTTAGAACACCTTTTTAACTCCTCTTAAGAACGCCATTTCCGAGACCTGTATTTTATTGTCTTGTTTCTTGGTTGCTGCACATAATCCACGCCCATGAGATAGTATAGGGACCGCCGTAACATCGTAAAACTTATATTTTTTAAATACATTTTTCAAGCGTGTGCAAAACAGGGCAAACTAAGATATTTTGATAAACATAATAAAAATTCAGAACGACTGCACTTACAACTGTCCGTACACGGACTGTTAGAACTTTGTAAAACTTTAATTTTGTATCTCGACATACCTTGTTTCTAAAAATACGGTTGATTGCCCCACAGATCATCTGGAACTTACCTAACTTAGCGTTAATATCAGCTATACATAATTAAACATTAATATGAAGAAAAGCTTTGAAATTGTTTAGTCCGAAACCAAATGTGTATTTTGAATACCCATTTGACTTAGAAATAACAATATATTAAATAATAGTAAAGAAACAACATACATTAAATAATAGTATTACAAGAGGCAAAACTATTCGCCTTTCTAAATGTGGAAGCTGATAATCTTATTTCAGTAATTTGTATTTCTCTATACATGACCCAAACCCTCCTAACAGGATTCATTACTCTAAGCTTGGTTACAATGTATAACGTCAATAATTCATTCCATAGCCAATATAATTTCCAAGTTACTTAAAATGGCTCACCTGTTCTACTATGGTTTGACTATTAACCATTATTTTTGTTCTTCTTGGTTCCTTGCCTCGAAATGCCATTACCTTTGTTTTTGTAGTAGAGATTTTCATATTGTATTGTTTGAAAACTTGATGAAGTTAAAAATTAATTTTTGTAAACCAGATTCTCTATTTTGAATTACAAGAAAGCCATCAGGAAACAGCACATTAAAATATCTGTCTCGTAATATTTTATTACCAGGGCTCACTTGATGTTGCCATTTCCTTACTAGATCGGCAATATAAATGTTACTAAGAGTCGATGATATACTGCACTGCACCCTTGTCTAACAACTTGATTGACAGTATCTGTTGAGATATCCTACAATTACTTTTAACAGCTATTTTTGTTCCGTTATACAGGCTTTGTATAGTTCATATAACTATAGTTCTTCTTGTATAGTTGTACTAGGTATCCCGGTTCTTCTAATATTTCCACAGTAAAATTCGTTTTTCTTAAAAAAGTATGTTTTGTTTTTTATACGACAGTTATTAGATGCATTCATACGTTTGGTTGGTAACGTACTTCTAACTTTATTAAATATAAATTCTCTTAAGTTTGTACATTAGCATACAAAAAAAGGACATTATTTGATAAACGCGTGTACAACGGAATAAAAATAAAAACTGGTATACTTGAGGGCGAGACTTATTAAATGATATTGATAGACCCTATATAATGCAAAGTTATTTATGGTCGACGAAACTTGCTCCAACCTTATAACAAGTATTTGACACATAGGGAAGATTTAATGTCTAGTCTGACAAAACTGAAACATTTATTTAATAACATTTAAACAAAAACGGTTACAGAAATAGTAGTTTAGAGCCAATTTACGCAAACCATTATAAGATTAACAATCCGTACTATGAATTCTAGTTTTATTTCTGGAAAACGTGTTGCATGTCAATAAATATGTGTGAAGCGTAAACATTTTACAGCCACGCTGTACTACCCGCAGGGAGATAAATCACTTTCTCTCTTTTAATGTAACATTTTATATCCCCAGTGGGAACATAAAAATTCTTGTTGCTGAAATAGAAATATTCTGATTTAACTTCGAGACTCTGACAAATGTTTCTAACCCTCTTCGTAACTTGCTCAATAACCCTTTTGCATTAACCATTACAACGCACACACACATACACACACAATATTTGAATATGGAGTATATAGAATTGTGTAGGTAACTAATTTGTGTAAATGTAAAGTAATAATACATTCTTCAAAGTATACCCCCACAAGGCTAGAGGGGCCACAGTCATTTAACTGTCATCTAAAACTAAGTTTCACATGTATTGAAGAAATTACAAAAAAATTTATAATTAAACATGTAAAATCTATTCCGAAATTAAAAAGAAAAGAAGTTATGAAATTAATTGTTATGTGTAAAACCTAATGTGTATACTTAAAATACCCGTTTCATTTAGAATTTTATAAAATCCACAATAAATACAGTGTTACAAGAGAAAAAATATTTTACTTCCTAAATTTCTAAACTGACAATCTTATTTCAGTAATTTATATTTCTTTGTACATGATCTAAACCCTCCCAACAAAAGGATTCATTATTCTAAACTTGGTTACCACGTATCATAAATATCCCGTTTCCCTTGGTCAAGTAAGAAAGTGCAATTCTAAGCTAAAACCAACAAACAAATCACAGAAACGAATATCAAGAAACGGATTAATGGAAATGCCAAGTGACAATATCATTTTAAACCATATTGTTACGCAATGCAGAAAAAGTGTTATGTCATTATGGAACGTTCTGGTACATTGGAGAACGATCCCGCAGCTGTAATGCATACGTGACACTTGACATGTGAGGCAGTATTACGTAATGCGGCACGTCTCGTTCGTTCTGGAAGCGTCTCAATTAGCCCAACGGCGCGTGTTTCTGCGAAGGTCGCGCTGAAGTGTCTTCTAGAATTTTCGATGGCTTGTTAAGGACGCATGTTATGGAACACTGTAGACTATAAATAGCCGATACCTGCTGCTTAGTTTTCAGTTTATTGTCGGGCGATTACAAGTGATTATCGGGCGATATTACTGTGTGTGTTCAAGTGGTTATTAGTGCGGTGTTTTATAATCGGGCGATATATTGTAATAAATTGTGTTTTAATATTAGTTGATTGCGTTAATTTAATATTAGTTGACATTTTATTGCGTGTGAAAAATGTTTATTTGATTAGTTGTAAGAGACTGTGTTGTTAATTTCGAACTGTTTAACTGTGAAAATTAAAGCTGGTGATTAGTGACTTAATTGTTGTCATGTATTTTGTTTCCACTGTACCTACGACGATCAAGTAGACCGTCGTAACAATATGAAAAACTAATAAGTTAAAAGCAAAGACTAAAGAATCAGTTTTCAATCATTGTCTTCACTGAAGCCGTCAATATCGCCGTTTGTACATTACGATTAAGACGTTTTAATAACACTATATGGAAGAGTCAGACTTTGAACTAGAAAATAATGATGGAAGACCTGGAAGTCACGGAAAGGAAAATATAAAGGCAAATCTTGGAGCCAATAAAAGATAAAGGACAGTACAGAAGACGCCACAGTAACGAGCTGTACAGTCATGTTGAGAAATTCATAGACGTAATTAAAGAAGAAGAATTACTTTCTACGGACATATTCAAAGAATTAATCCTGACAGACAAACAGGAAAACTTTTAACTATTTCAAAAACCTCAAAATTCAGAATACGTGGTTTAATAAAACAGAAAAGACATAGGAGAACTCCAGATTACGCAAGAAGACATTGAAAAAAGTTTACCACTCAAAAAAAAAAAACTAAAAAATTCCCAAGGCTTTTAGGAGAAACCCAAGGAGAGAACAAGTGCCATCTGGACTGACGAAAGGAGGGAGAGCATCGATCGATAATGAAGGAAATATGGAGGTGGAGGAAGAGAGAAGGGAACAAGGGAAGAACCAGTTGATGCAAACGTAGTCTACTGTGGCTCATACGAAAAAATATTAGTAACTGTAAATTAATTGCAACAATACATCAGTAGATGTAATTACACGCACGCGCGCACGCACACACACACACACACACACACACACACAGAGCAAAACTACAGGTTGGTATCTGTAAAGAATTTCTTCAGGTGAGTGATTAGTACTTAAATAGTACAAACAAATTTTAATATATAAACCTTGATTAATCTCCAGGCTCCGTTACAAATTAAACAGATCTCGCACAGTTGTGTTAAATTCCTGAATACAGTAGATTTGGCTGAAGAACGTGATTGAGACTAGGGATAACCTTCTTGTTTGATGACTAAACTGAAACTGCGTACAATATCTAATAAAATACGACATTACTGTACAGTCTGCTGGTGTCATGTCGCCCTATTGCAGCAAAATAAATAAGCCTACTGCAATAAGTTTACCTTTTGTAAGCATATGGCCATGAGAAAAAAGTAAAATTGATTTGTGCTTTACTTATTGTATACTATGAGTAAGTATTAAACACTCAATACTCGTAATCACGTGAGTATTGTTTTATAAGGGAATTTAATAAAATAAATACTATGGGAATATAAAGAATCGAATTCTTAATACAAGCGGTTAAGAAAGTAAGCTTAAGAATTACAGGCATGTTGCGGGATTTTCAGATATCATACTGAAATTAGCAAGGTTTTTTGGTGGTTTTAAAATACACGGATTAAACATGAGATACGCGTATGTCTGTACACACAATATACAAGAACGTATCTACATATTAGAATTAAATGTGTAAGTATGGAATTTGTAATTTATTTCAATTCATGTATGTTGGAACTTTATTGGAAACAAATTATCACTCTTACAAGTCGAACTTGTAAAATAAACTTTTTAGATTCATATTTATTTTTTTTATAAATATAATTTTGTAGTTATTTCCATAAATTATAAAGCTGTTTTTGCTACTTTACTTATATTGTTCTCCAAGAATATCGTAATAAAAATTGTTAATGGAAACTTGACATCTCCAGCAAGTAAAGTCTGTATTGCGTAGTGATTATGTAATTT
This sequence comes from Magicicada septendecula, assembly GCA_034769895.1. Classification (NCBI taxonomy): domain Eukaryota; kingdom Metazoa; phylum Arthropoda; class Insecta; order Hemiptera; family Cicadidae; genus Magicicada; species Magicicada septendecula. Next base: position 465,749,941 of record CM068369.1, read on the forward strand.
AAGCCAGTTTAATTTCGTTGTTAATTAGTGTACACAAAGGGAAAGATTTAAATAAGAATATAAGAAATTTTTCCGAGGGAGTAACTAATTAACAGAGGGAACAAGAGGCTTAATTATATTTAAGATAGAAAGGCTGTAAAAGGGGTTTTGTTTTAAGAAGAAACTCTACTAGTTTTTAAGTAAGGATCGTGACGTTTTGTCAAGGATAATAACAATAACGAATAACAACAATTAATATTAACGTAACTGGAATAAGAAAGAAATGTGGCATCTATAAAATGTGACATCTTTACCGTAATGTTCTCCCATTAGGTTTTTCATTCTCTCTTTTTACATTCGGTCACTTCTTTAGATATGTTATATGTGCTAATACGGATTATGATGTGTATTAATCTGACACCATTTTTCTTGCTAAAGATTGGTTACTGAAATAAGACTAATTCATGTTTTTTAGCTGCACGCCTGATAGTCGTGGAACTAGCATACAGCGTTCTAATCTTTATTACTGCAAAAATGTATAAAAACCGCTTTTATTCGTCATATATAAATTTCAGATAATTGTGAATAAAGCAACTGAGGCTGAAAGAATCGTCATTGGGCTTTTTCTGTTGAGTCACATACCAAATACATACCTTGGCCTAAATTTTTATGAAATAATATAAATGATTACAAACTAAATACTCCTACTATTACCACTATTACCACTACTACCGCTACTACTACTACTACTACTACTACTACTACTACTACTACTACTACTACTACTACTACTAATAATAATAATAATTATTATTATTATTATATTATTATTATTATTTTGGCAAGAGTAGGTGAAGAAATTTAATGAACAAATGTCCGAGGCAAGGCATAGGCCTCCGTGGTCTGTGCGTTTAGATATTATACCCGACCCACTAAAGAACCACCTACTTTTCCTCTTCTAGGTCACTAAGCTGGAACATTTTGACACGTTACTTCGGATTCTTCTGATAATAACCCTAAAGTTCTACATCCCTAAGGCTGACATCTGGCTTGTTATTCTTCTTCTATATTATGTTCTCCAAGAATTCCATCTTCATGGCACGAAGATTCTCTTTTACGAAGGTATACCACACAGTTCCAGGTGTCCTATCCTCGAAACATCGCTATGAGGAGATCTCCAGCCTAATATCTCCCGCCCGTGTTGCCCCCGTCTGTCGCAGACGAAGAAGATTAATAATAATAAAAATAATAATAATTATTGTTGTTATGGCTTCTTTTTTTATCGCCTAAAAACAGTCCAGGATTCAGACAAGCTACGCTGCCGTATATGAGCCATTTGGCATAAAAGGAAGATAGTGTATCTAGCACTATGCTTCCGCCGCCGTTTATTACTTCAGAGTGTTATCCCAGGTAAAAATTTCCACAGTCTAAGTTGACATAGAGGCCGGAAAACAAAACGCAACTTGACTTCATCGTGCGCCCGATAATCGTAACCGATTCCTGTAGATAGTATCCAGCCGTCATGCCCACTTGTCTGCTAAGTCCCACAGAGTATACAACTAATCGAAATCATTAAAACACAAGGTAGAGTTTCCGACCACAGTATACAGAAGTACGAAAAGTACAGAAACTCATTGTTCTAGTATTGTTATATTAACCCAACCTTTAGCTTCCTGGATGACAGATTAAACATAATGCATTACGTTAACATTACGTCTGAAAATTCAAGCAAAAGTAAAGGTATGCAAGCTAAGAGGTTTAAGATAAGTCCACTATGTAGCTCTGTCACGGGATATGATATATGCGGAGTTTGTTGCGTAGGATGTATGAGTCAGGCAGGAAACAAGTGAAATTAGTTGCAACTACTTACCAACGCTGGAACCGTTATTTGTACGTTTGTTTTGGTGTGACCTTGTTAGAGCAATTCAAAAACCTGGATATCCAAAGAGAGTATTACAATGGCAGCCGACGGGAAACAGAAACTGGAGTGGTAAATTTACATGATAAGAATAATGGAGGACAAAGACCGGATGCGACTGAGAAGCTCGCGCTTAGTGGAAATTGGGGAATGGTTATCTGTTAAGGAAAAAGGCTTTTAAAGAACAAGGAGGAGGAGAAGAAGAAGAAGAAGAATAACGAGGAAAAGAAGACGAAATATGGTTACAATTACCGTATGTCCGTAATTATAGTAAGCGCTTACTGACCGAGTAAATAAGTAGAGATCCTCAAATTAAATACATCCTCAAATGAAATATAGATTTTCTCAATATTATTCAACTATTATTTTGATGTTGTTTTCAATATTACATGTTAATTTGATAAATATTTCTGTGTGTTTATATTTCCAAATATAACTTACTCTGTCATTTTCCCCAGTGATTAGAAAATGTTACTCGTTGTTTCATTGTATTAGATTACTTACTTATTATACATTCTTTGTTTCCTTTTGTGTAGACAATAAGCTGAGTTACTCCTGTAGTGTAATAAGAAAAAATTTCAATTAAATAAATATTTCCAATAAGTCAAACTTTAGCTATGAACCACTGACTTTGACAAAAGTGACAATTTCATGAGTGAACGTGAATTAAAACATAAATATTAAATGTGCCCAGATTTTTCTACACTTTCTAAATACGTTTATTTCTATAACATTCTTCATCATAGAAGATATGCTGAATATGTTTAAAAACATAATATAGCCTACCTGCTCTTTGTTTTACTACTTATTTATTACTTTAGTATAATTTATATTTTAATTACAATACTGTTAATATTTATTAACATTTATTAATATTTATTGCCTTTCAAACATGTATTGTATGTAACCAAATACTCTAAATTTTAAAATATAAACACACCGTATGTATTCTCAAAAATCTAAGAATCCATTGTAACTGTAACCAAATAACTAATGGATACAAGTCACTGTCATATGAAACTGACATATATCTTCTGCACTTCGTAAGAATGTGTGGAACAATGTGAGACATATAGTGTTTCGAATTAAAAATTTTGATGAACTTTTATTAAACGAGTAGTTGAATTTTCTTTCTACTTTTTCTAATTATGTTTACAATCTACAATTTTACAATAGTGAAAGAAGAATTATGTGTTATACTTTTGTCTACGATTACCTTTCTGATATTATGCATGGGTATAATACGTTCACGAACAAATAATAATCACTACTACTTTTGAACAATAATTAAGAAACCGATTTTAGCCACTACGTAATATTCATATAATTATTGAGAGAGTTCTTTTTTATACTGTTTTAATTTTTCTTATGTTTATTTTTATATTTTAACAAACTTGTAGTTTGTCTGTGTAATTATATATCTTAAAACATGGTGAAATTGGATTAAAGCTAACTTATGGCGACTCAAGTTTGTACTGAGTACCGATTATCTCCTTTAATTTAGTCTATTTTGTTGTTCATTAGTAACAAAAGAAAAAATGGCGTAAACAAGAACAAAAGGATTTTTTCTGTTGGAGTAAGCTAATTATCACAGAGAGAAAGAAACTTAATTTTCTTTTTAATAAGAAAGGTTTTCGGTTATTTCAGGGGAGGTTATTTCGCATTTCTCTACTAAACAGATATTCTAAATAGCATTGCATTGTGACATTATCAAGAAGTATTAACGTAAAAGACAAAAACTTGGACTAGGGCAGCGTCTACTCGTTATCGATTTTGAAGTGAGACTAACCGTATGTTCATAATTTTATATTTAAACTGAATTTCTTGCAATTTGATTGGTTTTTCGGTAAGACCTTCTCATTATATTCATGTAGACAGCAGATTTAGCTGTACAAAAACGTTATAAACAGAACAATTTATGTTAAAAAACCTGAAATATTGTATGACATATTTTTGGGCTATAGAACCTGTTTATTTATAAAACGCATACATTCAGTTACTGCTTTTTAAAACAACTGAATGTAAGTTTTTTAATTACAAGTAAGTGATATAAGTCCCATCTCGAAATTCCCCATATTTAAATAGATAAATTAGCTACAATATGGCTATATTATTAAAATATAACATTTTTTAATAGTTAATGAAAATTAATGTGTTTTTTAAGAATAACCCATAAAATAATTACGTATCCTCGCACACGCGTACTACAGACCTACTACTTTACTTTACGCGGCTAAGTATACTTACGTAGTATTTCACTGTATTTAAAGTTGCTTTACAAGTCTAAATACTGAAAACTAACATTTTTCATGTTCCTTATTCACTACTCTTCAGTGTTCAAGCCTGCAACCTCTACTTTTTATATATCTTCTTTATATGGTATCTAATGTCAATATTGTTTGTTACATTTGATATGCAATTAGAATGTCTAATACGTAAACAGTGGGAAGGCTCAAATAGTTGTACACTAATGTTAATCGATGATGTTGTATCCACTTTCCACTGATCCGCAACAATCGCTTGATCCCCAATCTACAATATCGTTATGTGTAACTAACTAACTAAGCCGACTGCTGTTGCTTACATATAGTCTTTTTTAATTGTAATATAGTAAATTAAAATCTTGAAATACTTTTATTGTTGACTACTTTTTTGGTAAGTCAATGTTATTTATAGTAGTAGAAATATGTGTAAACATTTTAAATTCAAATTCATACTCAGGCTCGTATACGCCACGCATTATACAAACTCGCCGTTGACTATAAAATTAAATGATTGTGTAATTAAAACATCTCTTGTAGTTCCAATAAAATAATATAACAGAGTTATGATTATCCATGATGTAAACTATTGCGATAATCGCCAGAAGGACGGTACAAACTTCATAAATTGGTTTGAATCTCTAGTTTTTTCTTAAGTACTAATTAAGAGCAAGCGCTTTATACATCCTTTGTTTTTATAGGGCGCTAAACTTGAACGTAAGTTTTTGTACATACTTGAAAACCAAAACTGACATAAAAGCAATGATTTTACATTGCAATCGTGTGCCGAGAATATGTATATATCGTTTTTTTATACAGATTCTTTTGTTAAGGGTAACAACGCTTATATGTTACTATGAAGGTAGTTTAACGTAGAAGGTAACTATAACAAGCAAACTGGTAGCTCTAAGGCTCTAGTATAGTAAGAACGTATCCACGTAATATTACAAGGTAAAGAATGGAACCCTTAATGGCGACCCAAATTATGCCAGAAATAATTACGTAAAGGCAATTTGCAGAGATTTTCACACGAAAAAGCAATTAAATATTTTCTGGTTCCAGTGTAGCAGTAATAACCGCGAATTCCGACTTGTTTAATTAGCCGGGAAACGCTTTCTATGATTATATAGATATGTTAATTGTGAATGTTTTGCAGCCATTTTAGTAGTCCCCGCTGCACCATAAATTCTTCCCCCTTTATTTTAACATTTAATATCCCCAATGCGGCTACTAAAAATCTCGTAGTTCAAATATTAAATTTCAGATTTATTTCTCTTCCTGTGATTTGCGTTGGCGTTTTTTGTTAAATATTTATCACTGGTTTACTGAATACAGAAGTACATATATCCGTACTCAGTAAAATGTTTAGAGAATATTCTTGTTAAACTTTTTGCTTTTTTCATTACAGCTATTTCAGTTGTCTTTCTCTTCCTCAGTCAACTGATTATTGTTAAACAAAGCTGGTTATAGTACCAAAAGTATGTAAAAACCCCCACACATGTGGCTTCTGTTTTGATTTTCAACTGCTTCATCGATGATACACTAGCCTTCATAAAGTGTTATATATGTTTTTGGCATTCTTATCAGAGCTAACTTTCTCGACTAAGAACAATACAGGCCTTGATTTTGCAGTTTCCAATTTTCAGTGGCAAAAAATCAACAGTACGACTATTTAAACGTATTGAATTAGGTTGCACCTGTTTTAGTGATTCTTCTATTAAGCGGGATCTATAGTTATCATCAAATAAAGATAGTAAAAGTTGAATTTTATACAAAAAAAAACAACGTTCTTTGTCAAAGTGTCTATTACTCTTCTGTAGTGTCTTTACAACGTTCTGTAAAGGCTATCCTAATTACTATCCACTAAATATGAATATTTACAACAATTTTTAACCTCAGACGTTTCCGCATGTAGATCATCTTTATCTGTGATTCCTCGACAGAAATATATAAAGTGATATTTTGGCTAAGCTTTTATTAGAAACGCTACAGTTGATCATACAACAGCTAACGAAGAAAATGACTTTTCTCTAACAAATGTATACCTACATAAACGTAGCCTAATAAGTATTTAAAAAATACGTACTCAAAACTTATTTTGTAGCGGTAAACATAGATTGAGGTTTTTGAGGCCAAATACTATTTGTGGAAATTTAATACAGTTGGGAAAGAAGTTGTTCTGCAAATTGAATTTTTACAATATTTATTGGAACAATGAACTAATACGGAAATATAAAATCCTTTACGTGGAATAGATAAAAATATGGAAAAAGGTGTTTCATAAATGTATATAAGTTAATATAGCTTGTGTAATGTCAATATTAACTCGTTTAGTTAAAATGTAATTTTCAATTTATTTTATTATGTTGTTTCCCCGAACTTACGCCGTAGAGAAATTATTTATTACAATTTTATAATTTAACTAAACATTTTTACGTACTTAGTGAGAACAAATCTATAGAAGACGGATTATATTAAAAAATTAAACTTTTTATGTATATAATAATTTAAGGCACCATTAATGGATATATTAATGCGCCAGCTATCCATACACGTGTCTTCAGCGCTAGAGCTGGCCTTCTATACACCAGCAGTATCCATACAACAGTAGGACCTGGCCTTCTTTCATAACACGACCCCATTCTCTTCTGTCCAATTCCTAGGCAACTGTAAAGTACTCGCAATATGACTTTTTTCAAGGTAATACTGTCAACATTTCGCTGAACTCCTAACGTGGAGGACAAGGGGATGTGATTTTTGAGTCCCCATTTTCCCCATTTCCTAGGACAATCGCTTCCACCACAAATATCAGAGTTTGTCCTACTCTGGGAGTTACATCGGAGTTTCCTTCTCCTAGCCTTTTAGGATTCAACTCCTCACCACAAGGCAGTGATAACTCCAGAAGGTACACTCTTCCGTTTGCTCCGTCGTACTGACGATCTTCATCTCCGCCTTTGCAGCCGTTTTGGTTTTCGTCCGCTAAGACTGGACAAGGGTACAGATATACACTCCTCAATACTGGGTCCTCAGCGGTACTTAGCCATCCACATACTTGTCGGCCCCACTCAGGTAGGTTGCTGAGAAATACCTAAAGCGCCAGCCATCCAAATACTGCCATCCTCAGCGCTACAGCCCATGTAGAACCTGGGCTTCTTTTATAACACGCCCCCATTCTCTTCTGTCCAATGGAGACGAAACGTCTAGCTCTCTTTAGGCTGCGTTAATACCCTCGTCTTAGGTACTCTGCTCTCATCGTTCTGCCTTAGGCAGAAGCACATGTTAATGCATCAGTGTTCTTAACTTGTAACCCCAGAGCTGCCCATACTATGCCACAATTATCACAAAAGTAATTTGTTTCTTCTGCTGTCACAAAAATAATTTATTCTCACGTAGGATTCATGTACTATTCAAATCGTCGGAGACCCGCAAGTAATGTGTAAGATGATGTAGATAATACTTACGTGAAACGTTCATTAGGCTCTCTTTATATTTTCAGAACAACTTGTTTTTACTACTACGTAATATATGTTTATATAAATTTTTATTTAGGCCTATGTATATATAAATATATATATATATATATATAATAGTAAGGTACGTATCATCATAACATATAAGTTACGTGTGCAAAATTTACACTTATGTTAGGATTCGATAGTGCTGGCACATATTACAAAAAAAAAAAATAAAAAAATAAAAACCATCAATACTGAGATAACGTGATGTAATGAAGTTACCGCGTGTAGTGCTAGAGAGGCGTTATAAACAAAACCAACGACCAAATATGTTGCGCTTGTACGCTTTCTTGCAGTCTCAATATTGCCACTTACGGTATCCATTGTGCTGTTATTAAACTTTGCTTTTACCGTACTCCCCAGTACGTTAAACTTTAATAAAGCGTTTCTTTATGGCTTTAGAGGATATGATGCGGTAGCAATCATAGTGTTGACCAATAGCCTCATTAGGCGGGACACTACAATTGATAACATGTGACTGCATTCGTATTGATGTATTGAATTTATTCATGGAAGCTCTAAACAAGATATCAATACATACATTATGGGCGCGCAACTAACTCTCGATTTTCTTCTTTACGCCTTAAACGTCATTTATTCATACGTAATCATAAGCAATGTGTAGGCCAACATATATTGTTGTTTATATTGATGTAGGACTACTGCTGATTAATTCACATACCTTTGCTACAGCATATTAACTGCAGTGAAATACAAAACATTCAGCGTGATGAGGTATCGTTGACTCACATTGTAGGCATACGTTAGCAGTAGTATATTACGGTACACATGTTCTGCTCAAATAATAACGGAGTTCACAAGCTAAAGCTAGTGATTATTTAATAATCTGAAAACCGCTGTTGTTTAAAGTGACGGAAGCAAAAACCTTGCTATAGCAAAGTTAAAGTTACAGTATACATTTACAGTATTATAACTAAAAAGGGATTTGATGATGAACAGAGACATTTTTGAATAGCGGTTTGCTGAAGAACTTGTTCCAAGTGTTAGCAATTACGTAAAATGGACAGAGTTTTCCAAAACTTTTTCTGCTATTGCATAATTGTCCTTCTTAAGTAATGGAAAAAATCTCCTACATTTTACTATCCGACGATAACAAAGCGTTTGTAAAATCTATTCCCAAACGTAACTACTTTAATCCAACTAATACACTTCCAACTTAAACCCCGGCTACCGTTCTGCGGTACCTCAAAAGCGCATGTAAAAAAGTAATGACTTGAAACTTGTTTGGAAAGGTTTAAAAATTTTATATGTAACTTATAAAATTTTAGACCTTTGACGAAGAGAATCTAGTCTTATACCAAACTCATACAAAAAAAAATTTTAAAAATCAAATAAAGAGGAATAATGTACAAGCGGCTGCATGATTGGTAAAATTGTTCCTTTCGTTTTGCGGACTAGAATTATACAAGAGTTCCAAGTATTAAAGATATCATAATAGAATGGTTGAAATGTCACAAAGGTGATGAGGGTTTTCAATCAGTGACGGTTATATACATATTCCCTCTGCGTCTTCAATAGGTTCTATTATATTTTTACTTTTTATAATCAAAAAATCATTTTTAATGATTATTACATGTCTTGAACTATTCCAGTGTAGGCCTAAATATAGTCCGTGGACTAAAATTCCTGCAATGGCTTAGTCGTTTTAGTATACATGATAGTGGTGGTGGTGCTGATGGTGATGAGACGGTGAGCAGAATCATGACTTCAGCCGTCATACCTGAATGACAGTTTAAAAGAGTAGAGTAAGTGTACTACTTAAACAATGATGGTAACCAGTGATTAAAAAATGTATGCTTTTTGACTTAGACAAGGAAGTGGCACGACAATTATTTCTTAAAGGTTTGAAAGTGTTGCCTACTGACATTACACTTCTATGATTAATGAAGTAATGAAGTAATAGCTGTTACTAAGTCAATTTCAAAAAAGTAGGACGTTTATTTATCGGTCTACAGGATTTTGGCACGATGTCATCAATTTTGAGGCAAGTAGGTAAAGTGTAAAATATTTAATAGGATTAAATCCTACGCTTGTGTCTAATCTTTCAATACGTTGTCTTGTACTTTGACATTTTACCAACTTCCCCTCGTAAACTTTCTGGAGTGCCAAAAATCCTTTACCGTTATATATGTTTGGACTATAAAATTTGTTTGGTAACGAAAACTAGAAAAATTCGTAGAAATGTATGTATGAATGTATGTTGTGTCTACTCGCAGCTAGGTGTGATCTCTATCAGGTAAACCCTTTACTCGGACTGCTTTCACCGAAATATTTTTCACTTGACGTTCCGTCCATAGAGCGATCATCCTCAGAAGCTACAAGGTATTAAAAAAACTTACTATTATACCCACCTGAGACAAATGTGGATGCTTTTGTTATGTTAATCAACGCACTTTAGACAAAGAAACTTCGTTATTTCTCACGTAAAAAATAAATATATAATTGTTAAAAGAACAGAGGGCATTTCTGATCACCTGCATTATTTGGAACACTTACCTATAGTATTTTGTATCTTTACTTTGTCCTATGAAGGATACAAGTTAGTAACATTTAGACAAAGAAGAGCCACTGTAAACAGGGGCGTATTTACGGGCGGGGAAGAGCGGGATCAGATCCCCTCTCAGAGGGTCTAAAGAAGTGTTGAATTTTGTTAATCTCTTAATTTGTCGGGTCTGTTATTATTTTTTTAGCTGTGTTTTTCAACTAGTAACTTTTTTAAAATACACAAACAGGTTTATTACGCAGCATTTGCGTATACACTTGATATATGAAATATATGACAATCAAGTCAGTCAGTATGTTCTACACAATGTTTTAGTAACGCGTTTTTACTGCGTTAATATTGTTTAGTTTAATGGTATTGATTTCAGGATGCTATCACACGATTTTTAGCCAAATTAAAGATAGTAATGTTGATTAGTTTTAACTTATTTTTTTTTAGAATGAAGCCGACTCGACCGAACCCTGGACACCCCTCCAAGGCCAAATTCTAGATACGCCACTGGCTATAAACGTTTTGAAGACTGTGAATATATATTAAACACAAATAACTCTTTCATTGACTTGAAAATTGCAGATTTTATAAATTGAATGCTTCTCGTTGTTTGTGGGCTACATTTTTAAACTATATAATTATGTTAATTGTACTCAATTAATTTATTATCTTTAAGAAGGACGGTATTCTGGTACCACAGAAAATTGGTCATTTTAATTAAGGGTAGGGATATTTAAACGCAGTCCGTTTTAAACTGATAAATCGTTTAAAAAAAAGGGTTAATTTACCTAATATTTAAGTCGTGACCTGTCTAGAAATAGACATCTGTAGACGTTAATGAACGTGAAATTTAAGAAAAAACAATATGGTTAATACCAAAAAAATAAAAATATACAAGAAGACAACAAAATAAAATAAGTAAGCAAACAAAGGCAACACATAATTAAATAAAATGAAAATTAAAAAAATTATAAAAATAGTAAAAATGTAAAATGTAAATAAAAACCAAATATAATAATAATAATAATAATAATAATAATAATAATCTTCTTATTTTCTTTGCTTAGGGTAACCATTTCGTCCTCTGTCCAACCTCATTCTTAGTTACTCAGCATTCCTCAAGATCTACCGCATTCCATCCATTCTGTGAAGGTGTTCCTTCCATTGTCTTCTGTTTACCTTAAATCGATGCTAAACACGTTTAGTTAATTTCGTATATTAACGTTTCTATATATGTGTCGAATTGTGATTCCTTCTGACCTTTAAGGAATTTAATTTACTGTGTTTTTATTCGTTGTTCTTTTTATATATTTGTCTTGTTCATATTTCTCTTCCATCTATGGGTTCAAACCGCAGTAGTTTTTATAAAACTTCGGTTGCCTGTCTTTTCGTGTTTTACTAATAGTTCTATTTATTGCAGCAAACCTGTCTACCTACAGTTTGATATCGTTATTACAATTCGGTACATTATAATGTTTCGGACTTGGTCAAGTATCTTGTAACTTCTTACTGTCTGTTTCCCTGAAAACCAATAGTCTTTGTTTTCTACGGGAAATCGTGCTTAGGGTTATGTTTGCTAAACCAAAAAAGTGATGTGTCATTTTAGTAGGCATAATTACACACATTCACGAAGTAATATGTATAGCACATGTTGGTAACAACTGGCAACAATACATTTCACACGCACACACGCACACACGCACACACACACACTTCTATTGTTGGTTAAATTCGAAATATAACATACAAATATATATATAAATATATATATATATATACATAATTATATAGCGTAATCCTTGTATTAGAATTTTTTTAAAAGTACAGTTATATTATCTAAACTTGGTACCAACTGTATTATAGAAATAAAGAATTTTTTTTGTAAATTTGTGAATGCAAACACGAACGTGTGTTTACCTAAATATTTAGTGTTCCTAGTCATATATAAGCAACGTGCCTTGACTAAAACTATCTAGGCAATATTAATTTTTGAAAGTTGTTTGGGGAAAAATTACAAAAAATATATTTGATATTAGTCGATCTTACCATAATAAGTAAAAAATGCTTTTATTTTACTGAGCAAATATATTTTTTGTAATTTTTTTATTAATAATTTTAGTAATTATTAATAAATTAATTTTGCATATTAATTTCTCACTTCTCACTATTTACGTTTCAATGTCAACAATCCTAACAGCGTGTTTAACAGAGTTATCTTTTAAAAGTTTAGAAATAAACGTACAGATTTGTAGAAAACCTTTTATGATAAAAATTTTAGAGAAAAACTAACTTTTATATAGAACGCGCTGTAGGCCTATGTATGTGTAGTTTATTAATATCACACAATTATAAAATTTCGTAGTATAAATGACTTATACAAGAACAGTACGTGGTAGTGTACACGAAATTAACTCCTGCTTACTTTGTGGAAGCCTATGTGTTAGAGGAGTAACAGAAACGGACAAATTTATTTAGTCTGTAAACGTCGCAAAACTATCAACCCTCTCTCGCTTTACACTTTACAGATCCCCAGACCGCCTAACCTATCACAAACTCAGACTTAATGGTGTTTACTCGTAGCTGGTAACCGAAGAAGACCACTTGAGTTAAATTACGGTTGACGCAGTGGTAAGGCTCGATTTCGTCTACAGACGACAGTTTTCGTCTTTTCTTCTCACTGTCTACTTCCATTCATCACCTGTCTTACTCTTCACTTCTCTCTGTCGAGTTGATGAATTCACTTTCATGTCTAATAACTATATCTTAATAAAATTATTGTGTGTAACAAAATACGTATTCTCGCTATGCTGATTGAATATAGATTATTAATGATAGAAATAATTAAAACTAAAGTATATGTTTGTAAGGGTATGTACTATGGGTAATATGAAGGTTTCTGACAGAAAATTAGAGATCTGTAATCATGTAAATTTCCTTAATCGTACCTACAGTATATTTCTATATTTCTGTTGGTGTAAATGTTTTTGCTTTCTGGTCCTGTGTCTGATCAGATATCTATAGTTGTTTGTGGTTACAACATTGTCTCCCACACATTTTTAACATTTTAAATTAATATTTTTTTCTTTCTATTTCTTCAATTAGTTATAATTTCTGTTATCATAATTCCTCGTTTGTCAGACAGTAGGTCTACGTATAATTTGTAAATAAAAATGAGTCTATTTGTTATCGTGAAATCTCCTAATGTCACCTTTCATTATACATTAATACTTTTAAATATAAATTTTCAGTTTTTTTGCGGTAATAATTTTTTAGTGTCACTATTTTTGTTTCAGTCTCAAAAACCGATAACAGTTCTTAATTTTAATTTTTGTGTTAGAGGTTTTGCAAAATATTAACTCTTAATGAGTAAGTTTATATTTCCATAAGCCAAATACATTGCTTCTATATATTATCCCGTTTAACCAAACACTTAATCGTAGATAATTAATGAGTCCTAATAAAAATAATTATTTCGCAGTAAGAAAATATTTTTTGTAAACAGTAAAACAACAAATATTAACGTAAGTAGTAAAACAGAGAGACATGTTTCACGAACACATAAAAATAAATTTTGTGTCCGTCTTAATTAATATTATGTTCAACAAAGTGGAGATGACTATCAAATCCAGAAAAAAATGTAAATGTACATGCGTTTGGAAGGAGAAAAGATAAGGAAAAAGTCTTGGTTCAAAGAGAGAGTATAAAAAGAAGCGTGTTGACGGTGAAGAAAAACGCGGAATGCAGAGATATCGTTTACAACAGCGAACTGATAAGAAGATGCAGTACGGATTGTAATTTGGAAAGCTAATGTTGTTACGCATTTCCATCGTAAGATAGCTTATCTCTCTACCTACCTACTTTATTTAGATAATGTAATGTGCGCACACACAAATAGGTATAGTACAGAAATTTGATTCCTTTAAGTGAGACAGATTTAATTAGTGTTACCTGTTAATTAGTACTTTAGATATAATGTCCTTTTCATACTCCGAAATACATTTAAGACATTATATCGTAAAACTATAAGGTTTATTCCATTTTAATTATGTGTCTAATTATAAGTCACATTATTAATAGTAATGGTAATAATATTTTTCCAATCACTAAAGTTGAACTTCCAAAATACGTATTGCGTAGGTGATCTTCAGAATGGTTGATAGAACATGCGAAACGATTATCACTGTGAGCCATTGTTCAAACACGAACAAAATAGAAATTTACTTCCTATGTCCTGCAGTTTTGCTTACTGTAAAGTTTGAATTAGTTAGGCAATCTTTACATATTGATTTAAAGAAGGTCTAATAACATTAATAACTCACGTTTAACGAAACACTAGTCATAGGTAGACACGAGTCAATTAGGAAAATCGAGTGAAACATTAACTCCACCTTTATAAATTTTAAACGTTAAATATTCATTGTAAACATAATATATTCGGTACAATTGGTAGGCCTACTACTGTTTCGTTGTATCTATCAGGGATAATGTTACTTCTGAAGTACGCACCACTAACATTTTATTATCAGACATTGAATAAGAAAGAAAACAGAGCAGATATTGCGGTAAAGGCGTCATAAGTACATTGCACTGAGCACCGGGATTATATTGGTCTGTAGTAGTTCTCACAATCTTGATATTGGTTTGTATAAGTAACTATCCTACAGTTATTAAAGTTTGCTTTCCCATCCACGTACTCCCTTGCACGTTAATCTTTAATAAAGAGATTCTTTATCGTTTAACGCGTACAATTTACAATAGGAGTCACAGTGGTTGGTGAAAAGATTCAAAGTCGTCTAGAGACAACTACCTCCTCATGTAAGTGGGCATTTATTAAATTGTTAGTAGAAAAACTGTGTTCATATGGTAAAAACTAATGGTGAGGGGTTCTCTGGATGTAAAGTTGTAGTTTTAATGTCAAATAACATTAAAAAAAATAAACGATATACGGTAACATTAGAAATAAACATTTAAAAAAATGTAGTCGTATTAAATTAGTCACTTTGATAAGGGATATATCAACCTAAATGCAGAACTAGAAGAATTCTGCTTGACTACTCTTGTCACCAGAATACGCAAGTAAAAGCTATAAAACAAGTGGAGTGCGTAAGTATGTGTGGTACTGAATTAAAGTTTCAAATTAACTACTTTGTTTTTTTCTACTGGCTAACGTAAACACTAACATGATCTATGTTCTTGCGCTACGAAACATATGTTAAAAAAAAACGGTCATTTGTTTCTACAGCATATGATTTGTTTAAAATATTCAGCATAATATTATATCTGTGTAGTTAGTCTATATTCTGATCCCGTTCAGACGTGTACATGTAAAATATATTTTTCACGTTAAAATATATAAATATGTAAAATGTTATGTTCACGTTGAAATCGTCAAATGTATAAAGTATTCGTTTTATGTTTTGTTAGCAAAGGGTATCTAAAAAGTAGTAGGTTTTTTTAGCTGAAATCCAACAACACGAGACGTATCTATCATTGGTAGAGCGTTTCTTAATTTTTAAAAATAGACTGAAGCACTGTTTATCATATACATGAAAATCAAAGCTGTAAGTATTTTGTTAAAGAACATAATTATTGAAACAAAACGTGTTAGGTTAAAAAGTGAATTAATCTACTCGTGAGAGTAAAGAGTAAGACAGAGATTACACTTAGAAATACACAATGAGGATGAAAAACCGAACACCGATGCATAGTTAGACAGAACTGATTCTTAACACGGCGTCAACCGTATATTTAACTCAAATGATCTTCGGCGGTTACCAGCTACGAGTAAACACCATTAAGTCTAAGTCTGTGGCAGCTTAGGCGGTCAGGGGGCTGTAAAGTGTAAAGCGAGAGAAAGTTGATAATTCTGCATCATTTGAAGACTATATAAATATGTTCGTTTCTGTCCCTTCAAACTCATAGATTGTCAAAAAGTAAGTAAGCGTTAATTAATGGGATATTTCTTATAGATTTAATAAATTATTACAATTATGCAATTTAATACATTATGGGACTAAATATGTTTTAAAAATATATTACATTGTATTTAAGTTGGGTTTGCTCAAATGTTTAAATTTATATAGATTAATGTTTCCACTCATTTGTATGCTCATGTTTAAAAGTTTATAAACTTAATTATTTTTATAGCAATAAATTAGACTATACATTCATTGTGGACAGAATGAATGTTTTAAGTCTCTTTGACCAGTTTGTTGTAGTGACTCACTCCAAATCTCTTTTTGCTTTAATCTTCTACAAGTTTATAATTTTTCTTGCTACTCCTAATACCCTTTCCAACTTTCCCGTTCCACTCTTGTTCCCTCCATTTTACAATTCCTATAGTTTTCACATACCTCACTACTCTTGTTGTGGCGGCTCATATATTAGCTGCAAGCATCTTTTAAATGTATAAAACATACTTTAAGTTTATAAATATTTTGGCGATGTGTGACTTATTGCAAATGTAAATAACAAATGTGAATTAACATGTACAGAACACTACCGTGTTACAAAGCACATGGTCTTTTAACTTATTTGTCATTTTACGTACAGAGCAACACAAAAACAATTCTGCAAATGCATTATTTACTTTACAGTATCATTTTAA
Source organism: Magicicada septendecula (assembly GCA_034769895.1). Taxonomy (NCBI): domain Eukaryota; kingdom Metazoa; phylum Arthropoda; class Insecta; order Hemiptera; family Cicadidae; genus Magicicada; species Magicicada septendecula. The sequence goes on from CM068369.1 coordinate 465,766,736, forward strand.
ATGATTCAAAATATAAAATGTTAATGTAAAAATTTAATTGTCAATAATATTAAATGTGATACGGACAGCGGAATACGACACTGGCATTTAATAAGCCCCCATAAAAATGTCGATGTTTCAGTGCGAATGTAATGGGTTTAATCTCTAAACAAGCACTCTCTGGTGAACAGGCTTTAGCGCAGACGCGGTGAAAACAAAACAAGCCAGCGAGCATACTCGTTTTTGGTTTTCTATGTGTCACACGCGAAATTCGTGTTACAAGAAACAGTACTACAATATGACAATACTAGATTGAAGATCCGTTTGGTAGAAGCATTACGTGTATTCATGGACACATTATTACTTAAACTAGCGTGTAGAGTGGCTAGAAGTATTGGGAATAAGTAAATTAAACGTTCAGTGATTAAAAATAATATTAATTCTATCAATGGGTTACATTTAATATATATTTAAAGCTACGCGGTTCGAATGTGTTCGGGGACGGAATTTTAACAATTACAACTTTGTCTATGAATTAAAGGACGTTTACGGAATTTGAAGTTAAATTATATTATTAAGCGTCTACACAGCAATACCACGGAAGTAGTGCGTGTTACTGCAGTGCAGATATGATGTCGCCAGCTGAACTTACTAAATGTCTGTAATAGTAGGCCCAGTTCTCAATCAGACTCGGAACAAGCGAGTTGCTAACTCGACATCATCGTAGCATCAAGTCAAACAGCTTGATACACTGGGATAATAACCCATACGAGACTTCCTGTGTGTGAGGACAGAGGCGAATCGAAATGTAACGTTCTCAATAACACCTTGAGAGGAAAAGAGGAACGAACACGCTAGACGGCAGACTCCGTATTAAAATCTTGAAGGACGATGGCATCCGTTATGATCCACCAACAGCAGGAAATGGAAAAAGAATTAAATTCTTTAATACTGTGAGATACGACATTTTATAGACATTTAAAGACAATTGTATTATTTGTAAAGACTGTATATTTATGAACATACATCAAAGACTCTAATTATAATATAATTTATGTTCCTACTATAAATTCCGAGAAATATAAATTTTAATTTTTGTAATTTCTTCAATAAGTATATCGATAGAAATTTGAGTCAATTATATTTTAAATAAAATAAATAAATCAAAAATTGTCATTTTCAGCATACTCTTGAATATTTATAGAATAAATTAAAATAACTAATATAGTTAAATTTCGTGAAAGGTACATAACAATTATTAATTTTTAATAAATTTAATTACGAATAAACTTGTCGCTTAACAAAAACCGTGTGACAATTTATATATAAACCTTATTATGGATTGATTACGTACAGCCCTCTGGAGAATCAAAACACACACACACACACACACACACACACACACACACACACACACACACACACACACACACACACACATTATAACTTAGTATAATACTAATTTACATTCAGTATGTTTTCTATTACTTGGTTTTTCTTACTATTTATAGAAATCCAAATAACTCATACAGCAAAGATGAACAACAAACCAATGTAAGCAATGTAAGATATAAAACAGTATACAAAGACTGCCACATATGTCACATGTTTCAGAGGAAAAAACAGTAAATTAAAGTTTCTTGAACACCTAAATGCATTCAAAAAACCATACATTTATAAATCCAATTTAGCTACACACGCAATAAATACAAGACACGAATCCTAAAACATCAGCAACAATACACTAATAAAATATAATAAATTACCACACAAAGGTACTATAACGAATAAGTGGGAAAACCTACTGATATATAAACATAATACACAAAACAAACCAATTTAAGAAAAAAATACAAATAAATATAAAACACGTTAAAACCTTTAAAACACTAAACATTGAAAACACTCCAAAATTACACACCACATCTACGTACAATAATACTAAGATAACCAACCAAAAGCCAACAGAAACTTACAGCAGCAACCAAGCAGCACACAGATATTCGACAAGTTTAAAAACAACAATGATTGACCATGAGCAAACTGCCTGATGCTTGAAACATCTTTTAATTTAAACCAGTTTTATAGAGCAATTTAAACTATACAGTTTAAAAATAAAACACATTCAGTGTACATAGTGCAACAAAAGTTGCATTTTATTTACTTGGATAAGTAACTAAAGGACAACTAAGTAACTAAGTAAGGATAACACGTGTTCTTTACGCAGTCAAATGAGGTCAGCCTTCTTGAAAGTTTGTGATAGTGCGCTAGGGGCGCTATTTTCATTGCAACCTCAATGCTAAGCTATGGACTAAAATTTGTTTCTAATAGAGACTAAAGTAAATACTTTTACTTTGTAATAGATTTGACGTAGAGTAATTTACGTGATTGTAAAAGAGTTAAATCTCACTGCTACCTGCCCTAAAATTGAGAGAGTACCTGTAACATTATTACAAATAAAATTTAAATTTAAGCGAGCATAATTTGTTTTAATAGTACTGAGTGACAGTACAATATACGTGTGTGTATACACATACATGTGCGTGTAGTACATGTCCGCCCCTATTTAACAGCGGATATTGAGTACCGGTGTTAAAAAAAAACGCATTTCGTTCGCAGTGTTTCGGGAGCATTCAATTTCATAACCATGCCTATTTCATAACCTAATAAAATATAGGTATAACTCTTATTCTGGGCATTACTAATTATTTTTTATGTTTCATGATTGTAAAAGTGGCCTTGTGTTATATTAAACTTGTGACACTTGTTGTGAGTCACTAATAAAAATATTTTACATTACACTACACCCTACACTAAATTACAATGCAGATTATACGAAATATAACTAAACTGAACTTCTTACAGTTTTATTGACATGAATCTATCTACGTGACAGACGAAGGAGAAGAAATGTAAGCTAAAACGGAACGGACAGGTACGGGATTCAACGGAATGGTTGATTTGTTCGGTTCTATTTTCTGTTTGTTTTCTGGAAATTAATTAGACGTGAATACTGAAACTGTGGAGATCAGTTTTTATTTATTAAAATTTTCTTGTATTTTCTGTAGTTATCATTTCAATTGATTGTCATTTGAAACGATTGATTTCGGTACGAATTACTTTTTTTTATCAAAGTGAAATGTAGCCGAGCGTGTTGTGTCAGGGACGTTGGACCATGTTTATTGGTTTTCATATTATCGCAGCTTTATGTAAGCTGATGTACTCGTCTTTCCATAAATAAATGTTATAATTTTTTAAAAATAGAATTAACGACTTTTCAAAAGTAATGTTAGTTATTTTAGATTTATACGGTCCAGTACACTTATAATTACGAACAAGTAAACGCACAAAACAGGCAACAGTGACAGTTTTTGGTCGTGTCCTACGGACTACGTTAATGCTTTTAATAACGCTCCTTAAATTAGTTCCCCCAGGGTGGGGTGGCATTTTAATGCCAGCAGAGATTAGCGTAACCGGAAAAGGGCGACATTTTAGATGGCGGTAGTTTAGTGAAATCCAGCGATACTATACTCAGTAATTAAGACGTAGTCGATTTTTGCCGTTATTGTAGCATCGAAGTTTCCGAAGTGGAATTAATTCCTACAATTAGTCAATATTATACGTAAAAATTAAATCATACCTCATCGTGGACGCTGTGACGTAGGGTGCTATTAATCGTTAACAAGGAATCCTTTTTTTACAAATAATACAATAAACAGAGAAAACTACTCGTAAGAGAAAAAATAAAGAACTAAGTGGTACCAATGAATTAATAACTACTTCAGTAATGTAGTTTTATGTGTAATTAGTTTAACACAAAACACGCGCTCCAGTTAATTTTATATAATATTAATTATGTTTATGTCCTTCGAGTAGCCTGTCTATAGAAAATATATGAATATAACTATATATATTTGAATTGTGAAAGATATCCAGGCTGTTTGCCCGTGGTCCATGGTTAAAAACAAAACCAGTGATCCTGGCTAGAGCGAAACCGCCGCGATGCAACATACCAGTGAGTGAGCTGCGGGCACTAAGGACATTAAGGCGGGATGAGTCTGTCATCATATTACCGGCGGATAAGGGGAGTGCGACTGTTGTAATGAACACCGAAGACTACCAACGGAAGATCGGGGAACTGCTGGACCCAGAAAACTACAAAAAACTGCGAAGAGATCCGACCGCAGTGGTCCTAAAAAGGACCGATTTTCTGGTTAAGCGGTCTTCCTTGGAGCCTGATGTGAAGGCAGCCGTCCGGTGTTCGGAAGCCCTTCCACCTAGGCTTTATGGGCTCCCCAAAATCCACAAGCCGGACGTCCCGCTCAGACCCATCGTCAGCGCCATAGGATCTCCAACCTACCATCTGGCTAAACACTTGACCGAGCTTCTCCGGCCACATATAGGTGGTACGGAGTCATATGTGAGGGATTCAACACACTTTCTTGAAAGGCTCGGTGGGTTGTCGTTGCAGCCTGGAGACATAATGGTCAGCTTTGACGTGGTTTCGTTGTTCACCATGGTGCCCGTAGATGATGTCCTTGGCCACTTAGCTAACCTTTTTCCGGCAGACATTACAGCGCTTTTCCGGCGTGTTCTGAAAACTACATATTTTCAGTACGGCGGTGAGTTCTTTGAAATGATTGATGGTGTGGCCATGGGGAGTCCACTCAGTTCTGTGGTGGCGAACTTTTATATGGAAAGGTTCGAACAGCGGGCAATTACATCTTTTCCGCTGAAGCCGAGGTGCTGGTTCCGGTATGTTGATGACACATTTGTTATTTGGAGCCATGGTGAGGAAGAACTCGGCAGGTTCCTGGCACATCTCAATCAGGTTCACCCATGGATACAGTTTACCGTCGAGAGGGAGACCGACAATAGCTGGCTTTTCTGGACGTGTTGGTCCTTAGAAGGACCGATGGCAGCCTCGGACATAAAGTTTATAGAAAACCGACGCACACTAACCGCTATCTCCATAAACAGTCGAACCACCATCCCAGCCAGAAGAGGGCGGTGTTAAAGACCTTGGTGGACCGGGCTAGGAGGATATGCGAGCCCCGGTACCTCGATGATGAGCTGCGCCACCTCGAACTAGCGCTGCAGGCCAATGGGTATTCCGTCGGGGAGGTGAGACGTGCGGTCCGGCCGAGAAGAACAGCCAGGCCGGAAGTGGATTCACGGGAGACCGTCGGTTTCGCGGCGTTGCCCTACATTCATGGGGTGACGGACCGCATTGGTAGGCTGCTCAGTCGGCACGGTGTGAGGCCAGTATTCAAGCCGACAAAGAAGATACACCAGTTCTTGCGGCCGACGAAGGATGTCCGAGACCCGCTGTCATCGTGCGGTGTGTACGGAGTTCCCTGCTCATGCGGCCAGGTGTACATTGGTACCACGAAGCGCAGCGTCCGCACACGCGTGGGTGAACATAGCCGTTACTGTAGACTGGGACAGCCGGAGAAGTCTGCCGTGGCCGAACACGCGCTCGCCAATGCCGACCATCGGATCCGTTTCGGCATTATACAAGTAGCCTATTTGTTAAGTAGCCTGACGCCCATGAGTTTAACAGCGTGTGCAGAGTTTGAGTCTACGGCTGTGTACAAGGTCAGAAATGACGTGAACGGAACTGTTTAAAAAGGATTATTCTTTACCCGTGACGGAGAAAGCAATAGATTCCTCCTAAAACTTCGGCGTCGTGTAAATACTGTACAGATTCAGAAGCAACCAGCTAACCAGTTTTGGGATTTGCATTTTTAGCATGCGTTATTGGAGTTGCTGTTGGACTTGCGGTCAAGTGATTATTGTGAACTTTTGTATATGAACACCCGCACTGACGGACACCTGTAACGGATGTCTTGTTGTATTTAGTGCTAAAGTCTTAATTAGGTGACATTTATTATTTCTTACGTTAGTCTGTGTGTTGGACAATCGTAAGTTTGAAGCATTATTTGCGTTCAAGTGTTTTTTGTTATTTTATTTATTGGAACTCTCATTAAAATTCGAACAGAGATTACATGTGCTATCAATTATTCTGTTTTCCCGGTTTAAACACGATCATCCGTAGACTATCGTAACAGTATAATCAAGTTACGTCAGTTGTAATATAGACAGTTTAAATTTGCAAGTACAGAACATTTCCAAACAAGATTAAGCCCAATTAGTTTTAATGAAGCTCGTTGAAGAACATGAAATAAACATCATGTTAGTCGTCTTTTTAAACCTTGTATTAGTTGTCCTCTGTGCTTATTCTTATCGATGAGAGTAAGAGAAAATCGTGTATACGTGTTTCAGGGAATACTTAATATTTCGTTGACAGGACTGTTAATGTAGAGAAATGATTTTTTAAAACAATGTTATTCCGACTATTTAAAGAAGCAGGGCCTACATTGGGTGGCGTTTTATCACAAATAATTTTACGTATGTTTAAAAACTTTCATTAAAATTTTGCATTCACATTTTTGTACACTTACAATGTTGGAACTGTTTTATTGAATCGATGAACTTTTGTCTGAAACGTATTTAACACTCTACGTAGGTCTACTCGTCACAACTCAAATAAACGCACATATAATGCATTTAATTGAAAACTGTACACGTTTAAAAGATTGCGAGCTCGTACCATCTTGGCTGCTTGCATTAATATTTGTGTCTTTGGCTACTGCAGATTATGATTTGTTCAAGAAAGTCAGGGCAAACGGCCATTCAAGATAGATACATGTATCAACCTCTGGCTAATGAGTAACAACTTGGATGCTGCGTTACTTTCTCAAACCTTTAACCAGAATCAAGTGATTTCCATACATATTTCTCATTTTTCTACTATAGTCTCTTGTACTGATCCATTGTTATTTCCTGGTACCATTCCGCTTGTACTTCTTCAGTAACGTTACGTTTTACAAGTACTTTATTTCTCAAATATAGCTTGTAGTTAACTACGTGTTACCAAAATATTTACAAAATTAAGCTTATTAAAAGTTCTAAATGCTACGTGCAGAAATGTTAATATGGTGAAAGGAAAATGAGGCTATAGACGTATACTTTATTTTATAGGATTATAAGGTTTACAACGGAATTGCTTAAAGGTCTCCACAGTTAGTTCGAACAAGCTTTCCTCAATTAGTAAATGCTACCAACATTAGGCTCGTCATAAAAATTGTATTGGGTAAATTAAAAAGAAAGCATAGATATGGCAAGTGCTTGTGTGTCGACAGCATTTAACTATTTGTATGGACATATGAACACAGAAGGACACACTGATATTCAAGTAGAGAATCAGACAGCGGAAAGAAGTTATATGATAGAAAGGGTGAGAAAAAGAGAAGGTGAGAAGTTAATTGTGAATTAAGCAGTCTGTTACGTTTACTGGAAAGAGAGACAGTATTTTATTATCTCTACAATGTAAATCTCTCAGACAACTGATTATTCTGCTTTCCAGCTATGCAAACATCACACCCCGCGTGTCTTCGTTCAATCCCCTTGGTTCCACTTATTCTTTTAGGCTGTCTCGCTTCCTCTGATGTCTCTTTCCTTTCGGTTTTAAGAAAGGATTCTTAAACGTTTTAAACTGCATACACTCTTTCTTCAGAAATCTATTTTCTGCGTTTTTACTTTTAATTTTCCATAATTCTGAAGTATATGCTATTATATCTTGTATTGTAGTACAGTACATCAGTTTATGTTGGTCTCTGGTCTTATACATTTCACTCTCGTTTTGCATCATCTAGTATCCCATCCTGCGGAAATTTTATCCCCAAATGCTTGAAGTGTGCGCAGCGTTTTATGTTTTCGCTATCCAGTACTAAATATTTATGTTGTGTACAGACTCCAATACTTGTTTTGGGTTTCCTTCAGACTCACTTAAGAAAAAACTGTTAAATTATTAGATTGCTTTTCTTAAAAATGTTTACAGCACTAGGATAAGGCATATCCGGGTGCTCCCACAGCCAATAACACTGAACTATAATAAATTAATACTGGTACTACTTGGTAATGAAAACCTTACCGAAGCAATTAAACAAACAGAGGTTGCTCTGTGTATGACGATGTAAATTTCCAAGGTATTGTGAATAAAATATACAACTGTAAATTTTGAGATAATCAATTGCATTGTTCCACAACACTTACTGTATCATATTATTAGTAATAATAATAATAATAATAATAATAATAATAATAATAATAATAATAATAATAATAATAATAATAATCATGATCATCATCATAACGAGAACATTAAAATGAGCCAAAATTCCTGCTAACACATATTGGTCAAATAGAGAGGGTTAGAAAATTTAACTATATAAGGGAAATAATTCAAGAGAATGGTTTAGAAAAATCTGCTATAGAAGAAAGGATTCATAAAATGGTGTAACTAAAGATATTTACAATAAAAAGTGCGTATCTAAAAAGACGAAAATAAGGCATTACAGTACAGTAGTGAAGCCAGAATGCCTATATGCAAGTGAATGTCTATCATTGAATTACAATTTAGACAAATAGAAATATTGGAAAGACGAATTATTAGAAAAACATTAGGACCACGAAAAACTTCAGAAGGTTGGAAATTAAGAAAGGTTGGATGAATGATTGGTTAAGGTTGGTTGAATGATGAAATATATCAAAGTATAGAAAATATAACAGAAACAATGAGAAAAAGAAGACTATTATTTTTTAGACATTTATATAGAATGGACGACAAATCAGATCTTCAAACATTTGTGGGGGAAGAAGTTAGAAGTCAGAAGTCAGACATTAAGTTGGATTGAAGAAGTCCAAAAGGATTTATAAAAAAAATAATATAAATGCAGAAGAAGCATTTGATAGAGACGTTTTTTGCTGAAAAGTGTTAAAAATGGAAGGAGTCCAGAGTAGGAGAGAGAAAAACTCAGGTTTAAAGTGGACTGAAGATGGGAAGAAGAGAAACAGTGTAAAGATGAAAGAATATTGGAGACAAAGGAAAGAACAAAGAAAAAAAATTGAAATTGGCATGTGGTCCTTATATGGCCGATACAAAAATAATAATAATAATGAGAAGAAGAAGAAGAAGAAGAAGAAGAAGAAGAAGAAGAAGAAGAAGAAGAAGAAGAAGAAGAAGAAGAAGAAGAATTACTTCTTTTTATTCTATCGGAGTAGTTTAGGAGGTAGCAAATAAAGGACTGCTCGTGTAAGCCGTTCGGCATACAAGGCAGGTAATGTAGCCAGCACTAATATCTTCAACAGCCCACATTGCATTGTGTACATTAACCCAGTACTTATTTCCACATTCAAAGTAAAGTGTACTTATTACATAAAGTACTTATTTTTTTATTAAAATGTGAAAGCAACGCATTCAAATCAATTTCTTGTAGAAAGTGAAGTGTGTAGTAATGGTAACGAACGTTTCATAAATGTTGTAGCGAAATAATATAACCCGTCAAAGACACATTATAATATTTCTGAATAAACAAACTTTGAAGAAAGAGTATTTGAACGAATCTGAATTCCGCTTCATAAATATGAACAGCTTATTCAAATGAAGACATATACAGTATAATTTTATGTTACACTCTTTTATAAGAAGATACGTTACAGGGATTCTCAAGCGTTTGGTGAAAACCGATACCTGTGGTATTATGTAGGTTTTAAGTATTTAAGTATGTATGAAAGGACAGACAGGCGATGACCGGATACCGGAAGGTGTTTGAAAAACCCTACGGTAGAGAGGGATATGAGGAAATTATAAGAAGGACTGAAAAGAAAGATGAAAATTAAAAACAGGTAAGATGTATAAGTGTTTTTAGTTTCTAGTCGGTGATGTTAAATCACCTGAGCTTAACAGAAATAGATGAATTTACTGGTACGCATAATGTTGACGAGGTGGAAATGCTTAGGGCTACGTGAAATGAGAGCTTAGAGTAGAGCAGTGGTGCAATGACGTGGGTGTTCTGCTAGCCAGCACAGATATGCGTAGTGCCGAGGTAAGCCTAGTAGTTTTGCAGCGCCAACAGGCCAGATTATAGGTGCAGTTAATAAGCTGGCTTAAGAGCCAGATTAGCCCCGCCATCATCTTTCCGTTGTTGTTGCTGCTGTGATTTCGTTCCTCATGGAACGACCTACTTTCGGACTGTATTTGCAGCAAACGAGATATGTTGCAGACTGCCACTTGTAATGCCAACCTGTGATACCTTTGTCCAACTAGCTGTTGGATGTTGTGTTATTTTAGATTAACTTAAAATTCGAGATTAGTTTCAAGCTTAATAGAATATATATTTACGTTAATAGTTTTCCTACGAAGATTATAGTAAAAGATAACCCTAAGGTTTGATTAAATTTTTGTTTTCATTCATCTTTTAATTTTAAAATTAAAGAAATTTGTGCTGATTTAAAATAATTTATTAAGTCTGTAATAAATTTATCAAGAAAATGGCCGTTTTCCTATTCCAAATCTTTATTCCTGCCTATAATGTATCACCTCTTCTGTCATAGCTCGTCCCTCCATTGCGTCATTTATGCCTTCTTGCCAAATACTTCTAAGGCGACCTGCTCTCTCCGACCTGATTCACTGTTTTGCGTAGTATGGGACGTGCTTCCCACCCAGACACAATGTTTACTTACTTCGCTGGAGACAATACGTTTAGAGGGAAAGAGAAACGGACGGATTTATTTAGTCTGTAAACGTCGTAAAATTGTCCAGTCTCTCCGTTACCTGGAGTATTTATTCTCACTTTACAGCTTTCTACTCCCGACCATTCATACTATCACAAAGTCAGTCTTAATGGTGTTTACTCACAGTAGTTAACTGTTAGCGATTACACGATTTACATTTAAATAGACTGTCACAAGTTAACACTTTGTTTTATCTATTCATACTGTTTTTTCAACCTCCCTACAGACATTCAATTTATTGTGTCCATTCCATTTACTTCTTTAGACGTCAATCAATAGCTGTCAAGTTTGAGTGGACAGTACTTCAAGGGAAATTTTGAAATATTAATAAGTTCAATAGCTTACTTAATCTTTCACAGAGTGCCTCTACATGTTTCCCTTAAACACAGTACTTACTTTTTCAAACATAAAGTTATGTTCACATGCGATAATATTATTATTTCTCTCCCTTCCCCCTCACACCTTTTCCTCTCGCCCTCTGTGATCTCTAAATTAAACCCCTAGCACACCAGGATATTTTTTATTATACAATTCTATTATCCGCTTATGTGGAACAGGATACATATACAATAGTATCTGCAATGTGTGTTAAAATAAATCATTAAATCAATGCCCGGTTTTCATTTTGTAATATGCTTAATCGTCTGCAGTGTGCAGAAGACTTCCCGATTAATGACTCCTATCGCATCTATTATTCTATTTAAGGAAATGAAATAATTGGTGAAGTCTTTAAAATGGACTTAATTAAATTGCACTTTGTATATTGCGTTACCAGTGAGCTTAATGAAACATTTTTAATATCTCAATTATTTTTAACTCTACCGTTTACACTATAATTCACTCGGCAAACACGTACTTACCATTTCCCCTGTTATTTAATAAATCCTTCTATTAGGTATCCTTTGTAGTTTCATACTAATGCTGAGCGTCGTCAAAGTTGGTCCCTGTGCCCTTAAGCCATCTCTGTATTTCGGGTCTATATAAAAGAATAATTCAGCTTATGAATACTTCAACTTTATGAATTAATGACGTATAGCTTCGTTCTTTTGTTGTATGATTGCTATATAAAATCGATTTCAAACATCCATGAGAACTCGAGTAATCTTACTTTATAATTTCTGTTTTAAGTGTGCCTTGGTTGTCATAAAAAAAACATATACTTGTAGCTGTGGAACCTTTCATTTTGCAGTTTTCTATTACTATTAGTCCTCCTGATTTATTGACATAAACATATACTCCAATTGTAAATTTTTAATCTATACCCCAATTATCATATTCAGTTTACAAAATTAAATTGTAAGATTGTAAATAAATTTGTTTTTTTTTGTAACCAGTTTATTTATAGCTACGTATACATACGATGTAGGCAAAAGGAAGGAGATGCATTATAATTCATTTATACTTCAACCACTTTACGAGTTTTTTGTTCATCATATTTTAGATGATTACAGTGAATAGTTTTGTTGAAAGTAGGGGGAAAATGAGGATTCAAACTCAGCCCCCAGGGCATATCTGGACCACAGCATCCGCGATCTGGACCGCAGCATCCGCGACTTTTTCGCTGATCTGTGTCCTGGACCCGCAGCATCCCCGATGGACCACAGCATCCGTGAATAAATTTTTTTTATTTTTAAATTGATTTTTTTAATTTTTTTAATTTGATGTTCTTATTTTTTTAATTAAATTGATTTGGTGGGATGAGGTTCAATGGACCACCAGCATCCGTGAATATAATTTTTTATTTTTTTAAGAAAGCTGATTTGCATATCAGTGGGTGGTGTTGGGTGGGAGGTTGTTTTTTTTTATTTCATATCAGTGGGTGGGGGTGGTTCCAACTCGATGTATTATAGTGTATATTAAAATATATGATCAGCTGTACCAACCTTTGCATGAGTTCAAATTTGTTGTGTGTTATAATGTATATTAAATCTATATGATCAGGTGTACCAACCTCTGTAGTATTATTATAGTGTATAGATATTTTATATGAGCAGGGTTGTCAACATTTTCTGCGGTGGGGGGAGGGAAATTCAAATATGTGTTATATAGTGTATATATTAAAATATATGATCAGGGTTACCAATCTTAAATTATTGTGTGCGTGTATAGAGCAGATCTGCCAACATTTCTTTCTCTTCTGTGGTGGGAAATTCAAACTATATATGATCATAATTGTTACTCTCTCTCTCTCTCTCACACGGTGTGTATGTCTCTCTCTCTCTCTCTCTCGTTGTCAAACGTTATGCTCACCGGCATTATAGTGTATATTAAAATATATGATTAGGTGTACCAACCTTTACATGAGTTCAAATTTGTCGCGTGTTATAATGTATATTAAATCTATATGATCAGATGTACCAACCTCTGTATTATTCGTCCTCACTCTCTCCCTCTCTCTCTCTCTCACACGTTGTGTATGTCTCTCTCGTTGTCAAACGTTATGCTCAAACTGTGGTCAGTACCGCACGCATGTATATGAAATTAGAAAGTTTATTCGACATATATTAACGCCCTCACTCTCTCTCTCTCACTCTCACTTGTTTCAACTGTGTCAACAAATAGTAACGTCCTCTCTCTCTCTCTCTCTCTCTCTCTCTCTCTCTCTCTCTCTCTCTCTCTCTCTCTCTCTCTCTCTCTCTCACTCTCTCTCTCTCTCTCACTTTCACACGTTTCAACTATGCAAGGTTCCATACCCTTTCTCCTGTCTCCCTCTCGTACATTGAGTAGTCGGTGTGATGAATAAATAATTTTAGCACTATCTCTCTTTCGTTGTCAAAACGTCGTCTTCATTTTTCAATGTATTAAATAATTAATTAATAGTTTATAATGCAGTCAGTGTGATTGATCCTTGTTAGAAATATATATATTCGGTGTCAATTAACTACTTACCTGTTATGTTGTTACAGATGACAAATCCATACGTTAACGGCTTAGCAATCTGGTACAATACTTCTGTTTTAAGGTTGCAGTTTACACACACACACACATAGGTTCAGTAGTGTATAGCGAAATAAATTAAAATTATACACACACATGAAAACGGCGGCTGAAATTCATACAAATCTTCTGATGTAACAGTTCACAAAAAATAAATTAATTGTACACATGTTCAGAGGTGTAGAGTGAAATAAAATAAAGTCATAATTTGTTTAAATGATTAAATATATTTTAACATTCACAATATAAAATTCACAATTAAATAAATACATTATAAAATTGATATTTTTTTTTCGAAAGTTTATATATAATTGTGTCGTACTTGTAGGAGAAGCAACCTGCAACATAACAATACAACAACATTAAAATCATGTTAAATATCACACACACACAGATGCACACGCAACGCGCACACATACAGACGCATACGCAACGAAATCACACACACACACACACACACACACACACACACACACACACACACATACATACGCATACACAACGTAACCAAACACGCAACGCGCCCACACACAGACGCAAACGCAACGTAATCATACACATACATACAACGTGTACACGTTTGGCTTGAATCATGTACATGTAGGGCCAATAAACAGATAACAGATTTAAATATGCTATAGTCATTGTAAGACGTTACAATCATTGAAGTGTTTAATAAGTAAATTGTATGTATGTATATATCACTGAATAATAATAATATAATCGTTCTAGTGTTAACGTTTGCTGCAACAGGTAAAGCAGTTTACAAATAATTACATATAGGTTCAGAGGCGTATAGTGAAATAAATTAATGTGTCGTACTTGTAGAAGAAGCAACAACAACATTAAAATCATGTTAAATATCACACACACACACACACACACACACACACACACATACGCACACACACATACGCACACGCATACGTAACGTAATCACACACATACATACAACGTACACACGTTTGGGTTACACCACACGCGCACGCACACACACATATGCACACGCACACACATACGCATACGCAACGTAATCACACCCATACATACAACGTACACACGTTTGGGTTACACCACACGTGCACGCACACATACGCAACACGTGCACACACACACACACACACACACGCACACGCACACACATACAGACAACGTGCATACGAATCATGTACATGTAGGTCCAATAAAACAGATAACAGATAACAGATTTAAATATGCTATAGTCATTGTATGTATGTATATATCACTGAATAATAATAATATAATCGTTCTAGTGTTATCGTTTGCTGCAACAGGTAACGCAGTTTACAAATAATTACATATAGGTTCAGAGGCGTATAGTGAAATAAATTAAAAAAATTGTTTATTAAAAGTAGTTTGTCACCTTAACGAGATACAATTTCCACATGCATCGTCTGGTTCTTCATCCCTCGAAACACAAGATGTAGGTCGCTGGGATTTATATGACGGAGTTCTTCGTCTGTAAAGACGTCAGCATACCTCTTAGGTAGATATACACGATAGCGGCGCTCACAATCTTCCAACGTTACAAGCACAGACTTCCCATATCGCGTGTCCACATGCAACATGTTAACGATCGGATACTGTTTGTCCACTGTTAATTCTGCACAACGTTTGTACTCAATAGCAGAAACTGCGTTGAATTTTGTGATAAACGACATTATTAGAAGTGAAGACGTCTGTATCAAGCGAGGTGGAACCATACAATGTCAGAATATTCGCTACAAAGAAGACTAGTGAAAGGAATGGTGTGGCCATCAGGAAAGTTCACTTTCATCGCCTGAAGCTTTGCATGTACATACACACAGGCAGAATTAGCGCTGTTACAAAATATATATATTAGGAAAGTCCACAGAAATAGTTATCGCCAGATCCGTTCTAAATAAGTTAATGTCTTTTCAAATAGTATTCTCTGCACTACAGTCAAACATACGCACACACAGTGATAAAAAAATTGTGTATTAAAAGTAGTTTGTTACCTTAACAAGTACTGTTATCCTACGCCGTTTTTCCTCATGCCACGAAACACGAGATGTAGATCGCTGGGGTTTTATAAATTGTTTATTAAGTCTTTTAGAAATGGTCTTATACTTGAGCTTGGCCTGTTGACTATTGCTTTTAATTTTGTAATTTCTACAGGTGTTAACCGTTTCGGAGAAAAAAACCATTTATGGAGAAGATCCTCCTCCTCTTGTTTTGATATGGTATTTATTCTATGATCCATCCTTCTTGTTCCTATAATAATAACAGTACCTGCTTCATTATCATATACATTATGTGCTATATATAAATATATACATAAGGCTTTCAACACACACATCATAAATCCAGAACAGGAAAGGTATTATAACAAATATTACGAAAACAAGTACGTGTGGTCACGTACATATGTCAACGTTTAAACAAACAGATTAATACCTGAATAAATTTTTTTTTTAAAAACAGGACAGCGTATTATCTATATAACGTTCTGTTTCAGATAAGAATAGTTTGAATATAAAATGAAAGGGTACGTTGTATTTTGTTATGAGAAAATGCATTTCTAAATTTCGTTACAGTTGACAAAAGATCTTATTGATCAGACGTATGAGTAATTATATTAATCCTTATGTAGAAAATACGCACGCATTCGTAAAATATAGCACTCAGGTGTAGGGCAATTAATCCTTTTTTGTATTGAACGTATTTAAGTAGGTCTACTCGTGATATCAGTAAATTCTGTCTAAATGTATAGTACATAAACGTACCCAGTAATCGCTTCTTGAGTTACTCGATTGATGTTCATGTTAAACGATTGATGACTCATGTAATAATACAGACTAACCTCGTATAATAATAATGACAGGACAGTGTATTTAAAACACTTAAAATTAGAAATCTACAAACACATCAAAAATATCTGTCAAACAAAAACACCGTTATTGACAACAGTAACTGACCTAAGCACATGTGCTTCATTAGGCAACAGACCAAAAAAAATCAAATAGACGACTATAAGCACAATTTAAATAAAATCTGAATATTCAATAAAATTATGTTTTTTTTTTTTACTTAGTAACATATGCAAATCTTTTACTTACCTCTTAAATGTTGTTGTTGTTATACACAATAGTCGATTGTACGATGAGTGTCTCATACAAATGAGAAATAGTGACATGTCGTCTTGTGTGTATATATATATCATACGGCGGTAGCGTACACGTTTGAAAGTTGATACACATTAAATTCTCTCTCTCTCTCACACACATTACAGAGATTGATATTAATTGCATGTATGTTCAGAGGTTTGGTGTCTAAATCGATGCATTTTACTTTCACTTTCTAATTTGACACATGGCTTACTTCCATACATAAAGAGCTATCGTCTACGAGTGTTGCTAAACGAAATTAAAAAATGTTGTAATACATAACGTCCTATGGTTTTTTTCTCCGAAACGGTTAACACCTGTAGAAATTACAAAATTAAAAGCAATAGTCAACAGGCCAAGCTCAAGTATAAGACCATTTCTAAAAGACTTAATAAACAATTTATAAAACCCCAGCGATCTACATCTCGTGTTTCGTGGCATGAGGAAAAACGGCGTAGGATAACAGTACTTGTTAAGGTAACAAACTACTTTTAATACACAATTTTTTTATCACTGTGTGTGCGTATGTTTGACTGTAGTGCAGAGAATACTATTTGAAAAGACATTAACTTATTTAGAACGGATCTGGCGATAACTAATTCTGTGGACTTTCATAATATATATATTTTGTAACAGCGCTAATTCTGCCTGTGTGTATGTACATGCAAAGCTTCAGGCGATGAAAGTGAACTTTCCTGATGGCCACACCATTCCTTTCACTAGTCTTCTTTGTAGCGAATATTCTGACATTGTATGGTTCCACCTCGCTTGATACAGACGTCTTCACTTCTAATAATGTCGTTTATCACAAAATTCAACGCAGTTTCTGCTATTGAGTACAAACGTTGTGCAGAATTAACAGTGGACAAACAGTATCCGATCGTTAACATGTTGCATGTGGACACGCGATATGGGAAGTCTGTGCTTGTAACGTTGGAAGATTGTGAGCGCCGCTATCGTGTATATCTACCTAAGAGGTATGCTGACGTCTTTACAGACGAAGAACTCCGTCATATAAATCCCAGCGACCTACATCTTGTGTTTCGAGGGATGAAGAACCAGACGATGCATGTGGAAATTGTATCTCGTTAAGGTGACAAACTACTTTTAATAAACAATTTTTTTAATTTATTTCACTATACGCCTCTGAACCTATATGTAATTATTTGTAAACTGCGTTACCTGTTGCAGCAAACGATAACACTAGAACGATTATATTATTATTATTCAGTGATATATACATACATACAATGACTATAGCATATTTAAATCTGTTATCTGTTATCTGTTTTATTGGACCTACATGTACATGATTCGTATGCACGTTGTCTGTATGTGTGTGCGTGTGCGTGTGTGTGTGTGTGTGTGTGTGCACGTGTTGCGTATGTGTGCGTGCACGTGTGGTGTAACCCAAACGTGTGTACGTTGTATGTATGGGTGTGATTACGTTGCGTATGCGTATGTGTGTGCGTGTGCATATGTGTGTGTGCGTGCGCGTGTGGTGTAACCCAAACGTGTGTACGTTGTATGTATGTGTGTGATTACGTTACGTATGCGTGTGCGTATGTGTGTGTGCGTATGTGTGTGTGTGTGTGTGTGTGTGTGTGTGTGTGATATTTAACATGATTTTAATGTTGTTGTTGCTTCTTCTACAAGTACGACACATTAATTTATTTCACTATACGCCTCTGAACCTATATGTAATTATTTGTAAACTGCTTTACCTGTTGCAGCAAACGTTAACACTAGAACGATTATATTATTATTATTCAGTGATATATACATACATACAATTTACTTATTAAACACTTCAATGATTGTAACGTCTTACAATGACTATAGCATATTTAAATCTGTTATCTGTTTATTGGCCCTACATGTACATGATTCAAGCCAAACGTGTACACGTTGTATGTATGTGTATGATTACGTTGCGTTTGCGTCTGTGTGTGGGCGCGTTGCGTGTTTGGTTACGTTGTGTATGCGTATGTATGTGTGTGTGTGTGTGTGTGTGTGTGTGTGTGTGTGTGTGTGTGATTTCGTTGCGTATGCGTCTGTATGTGTGCGCGTTGCGTGTGCATCTGTGTGTGTGTGATATTTAACATGATTTTAATGTTGTTGTATTGTTATGTTGCAGGTTGCTTCTCCTACAAGTACGACACAATTATATATAAACTTTCGAAAAAAAAATATCAATTTTATAATGTATTTATTTAATTGTGAATTTTATATTGTGAATGTTAAAATATATTTAATCATTTAAACAAATTATGACTTTATTTTATTTCACTCTACACCTCTGAACATGTGTACAATTAATTTATTTTTTGTGAACTGTTACATCAGAAGATTTGTATGAATTTCAGCCGCCGTTTTCATGTGTGTGTATAATTTTAATTTATTTCGCTATACACTACTGAACCTATGTGTGTGTGTGTAAACTGCAACCTTAAAACAGAAGTATTGTACCAGATTGCTAAGCCGTTAACGTATGGATTTGTCATCTGTAACAACATAACAGGTAAGTAGTTAATTGACACCGAATATATATATTTCTAACAAGGATCAATCACACTGACTGCATTATAAACTATTAATTAATTATTTAATACATTGAAAAATGAAGACGACGTTTTGACAACGAAAGAGAGATAGTGCTAAAATTATTTATTCATCACACCGACTACTCAATGTACGAGAGGGAGACAGGAGAAAGGGTATGGAACCTTGCATTGTTGAAACGTGTGAAAGTGAGAGAGAGAGAGAGAGTGAGAGAGAGAGAGAGAGAGAGAGAGAGAGAGAGAGAGAGAGAGAGAGAGAGAGAGAGAGAGAGAGAGAGAGGACGTTACTATTTGTTGACACAGTTGAAACAAGTGAGAGTGAGAGAGAGAGAGAGAGAGGGCGTTAATATATGTCGAATAAACTTTCTAATTTCATATACATGCGTGCGGTACTGACACAGTTTGAACATAACGTTTGACAACGAGAGAGACATACACAACGTGTGAGAGAGAGAGAGAGAGGGAGAGAGAGAGGACGAATAATACAGAGGTTGGTACATCTGATCATATAGATTTAATATACATTATAACACGCGACAAATTTGAACTCATGTAAAGGTTGGTACACCTAATCATATATTTTAATATACACTATAATGCCGGTGAGCATAACGTTTGACAACGAGAGAGAGAGAGAGAGAGACATACACACCGTGTGAGAGAGAGAGAGAGTAACAATTATGATCATATATAGTTTGAATTTCCCACCACAGAAGAGAAAGAAATGTTGGCAGATCTGCTCTATACACGCACACAATAATTTAAGATTGGTAACCCTGATCATATATTTTAATATATACACTATATAACACATATTTGAATTTCCCTCCCCCCACCGCAGAAAATGTTGACAACCCTGCTCATATAAAATATCTATACACTATAATAATACTACAGAGGTTGGTACACCTGATCATATAGATTTAATATACATTATAACACACAACAAATTTGAACTCATGCAAAGGTTGGTACAACTGATCATATATTTTAATATACACTATAATACATCGAGTTGGAATCACCCCCACCCACTGATATGAAATAAAAAAAAACAACCTCCCACCCAACACCACCCACTGATATGCAAATCAGCTTTCTTAAAAAAATAAAAAATTATATTCACGGATGCTGGTGGTCCATTGAACCTCATCCCACCAAATCAATTTAATTAAAAAAATAATAACATCAAATAAAAAAAATAAAAAAATCAATTTAAAAATAAAAAAAAAATTTATTCACGGATGCTGTGGTCCATCGGGGATGCTGCGGGTCCAGGACACAGATCAGCGAAAAAGTCGCGGATGCTGCGGTCCAGATCGCGGATGCTGTGGTCCAGATATGCCCTGGGGGCTGAGTTTGAATCCTCATTTTCCCCCTACTACTGTTGAAACATTACAAGGTTTACTGAATACCAGAGAAATCGATATTCACTACTTTAATTAACATTTTATATAAATTATCAAGCTTCAATAATCGTCTTCCAGTATTTCTCAAATATTATACAAGTATCCAATACGCACTGTACACAGAGCAATAACAACAGTCATCAAGTTCATAATTTTTCTAGGCAGCACAGATAGCGACTACACTGATAACACTTGCTAAATGTGACACGTATTAACCGCTGTAAAATTGTTCACTAATAGATTTTATTGTCAGTTATATAGATCAGCTAAGGTTGTCTATGAAATAAATAAAAACTAGACAGTACAGTAATATTCTGCATTAATAAAGAGATTTCGTGTACGTGTAAAACAAACTAGTCTGCGGTAGAAGGTACTGGAAAAGTGTGACTGGTTGTTTACATGGCTATGTGATAAGCCATCACAGCACATTACAGTTTGCTCATGCCTAAACGTGTTATCTTACGCATCGCTAAAACAGTATGATATTTATGTACCAGAGGTAATTAAATATCCAATATTAATGCACTCCATTGTAGAAAGAGTACAAAAAGGTTTGGGTGCCATACCAAAACGTTTAGGCTTGCTACTTCCAGTAATTTCCACATACATACTTATATATTGTACAGGAATGAACATATAAATATTTAAATAAGTTCTTGAAACAACTAGTGTGTCTCTGTTTTCAATTGAAACGGCAACGTGTTAACGATCAAATGCAGATTTGGACAATGAAAAACTTGTTAACTGTAACGGACACATTCCTTACCTGTGTTTAAAAATCAATATCTTATTTAAGGAGATTAAAATCATTTTAATTTGTTAGGGTTAATATAAACAAATAACGTAAACGGTAGAGTTAAAAATAATTGAGATATAAAAAATGTTTCATTAAGCTCACTGGTAACGCAATATACAAACTGCAATTTAATTATGTCCATTTCAAAGACTTCACCGATTATTTCATTTCCTTAAATAGAATAATAGATTGGATAGGAGTCATTGATCGGGAAGTCTTCTGCACACTGCAGACGAATAAAGCATATCACAAAATGAAAACCGGGCCTTGATATAATGATGTATTTTAACACACATTGCAGATACTATTGTATATGTATCCTATTCCACATAAGCGGATAATAGAATTGTATAATAAAAAATATCCTGGTCTGCTAGGGGTTTAATTTAGAGATCACAGAGGGCGAGAGGAAAAGGGTGTGAGGGGGAAGGGAGAGAAATAATAATATTATCGCATGTGAACATAACTTTATGTTTGAAAAAGTAAGTACTGTGTTTAAGGGAAACATGTAGAGGCACTCTGTGAAAGATTAAGTAAGCTATTGAACTTATTAATATTTCAAAATTTCCCTTGAAGTACTGTCCATTCAAACTTGACAGCTATTGATTGACGTCTAAAGAAGTAAATGGAATGGACACAATAAATTGAATGTCTGTAGGGAGGTTGAAAAAACAGTATGAATAGATAAAACAAAGTGTTAACTTGTGACAGTCTATTTAAATGTAAATCGTGTAATCGCTAACAGTTAACTACTGTGAGTAAACACCATTAAGACTGACTTTGTGATAGTATGGATGGTCGGGAGTAGAAAGCTGTAAAGTGAGAATAAATACTCCAGTTAACGGAAAGAGTGGACAATTTTACGACGTTTACAGACTAAATAAATCCGCCCGTTTCTCTTTCCCTCTAAACGTATTGTCTCCAGCGAAGTAAATAAACATTGTGTCTGGGTGGGAAACACGTTCCATACTACGCAAACATTCTGTCTGGGTGGGAAGCACGTCCCATACTACGCAAACATTGTGTCTGGGTGGGAAGCACGTCCCATACTACGCAAACATTGTGTCTGGGTGGGAAGCACGTCCCATACTACGCAAACATTGTGTCTGGGTGGGAAGCACGTCCCATACTACGCAAACATTGTGTCTGGGTGGGAAGGACGTCCCATACTACGCAAAAATTGTGTCTGGGTGGGAAGCACGTCCCATACTACGCAAACATTGTGTCTGGGTGGGAAGCACGTCCCATACTACGCAAAACAGCGAATCGCTGCAACGTTTTCTTTAAACCATTTGGATTATTAATATTAAAGAAATGTGAGCTACTACAATTCACTCACAAATAGATGGTGTTCAACTTGTTAAGATCGTTTTTTTAAATAACTTCGTGTACTATACACGGCTCTGACATTAACGTGGAGTAGGCCTACACCTTTCCTTGTCTATATTTCTTTTTGAAAATAAACTAATCAATTTATTTCTAACTTTTTATATTGTTATAAAATAATTTTATAAATCATAACAAATGAATACAGACAGCATGTCACATGTTGTCTATTATAGGCATTGATATGCTTATATAATTATAAATGTCCAACTTTGTTCAAAATTGAGAAAGTGTATCACTTATAATTCAGATTGACAAAAGAATAATAGTGGAAAAATATTTAAAACATTGTTACGACGGTCACACAGGAGCGTCGTGGGTAAAGTGGAAACAGAATAACAGACACCGAGTACAACTCACTAATTATTACTTTAATTAGACACAAACAACAGATAAGCCAACAAAGCAATCTTTCATATTAATTCAAGTTGGATTTGTCTAACAGTAAATGTCACATTATTACAACTTTTTACTAATTAACACAATAATCACTTTATAATAAACAGCAGCAATCGTTGGGAATCGCACTGATGAAATCGCCATGTTTAACTAACTTACTTAGTCAAGAAGGAACTGGATTCCTATATTTATTCCCCGCTGAGATTCCGGAATTATCTTATACTTTCCGGACGGCGTGCCGAGACTAATTGTCGTAGTTACAGGCGTTTGAACAATCTGGAGACTACTTCAAAACCCGACATTGAACACAACGTGCCAGTCGAGAAACGCGTGGAAATCTAATCTCGAATTGTTTAGAAAGTTACGTAATCGGATTTCGTTGCAATATAAAGTAATTATTTTTAAAAGGAGATATTTTGAAATTATACCAACATGTAAACTTAGAATGCGGTACTGAATAGGATTGAAAAGCAATCATTTTGAGTAGTTGTAGACTCCAAGGTTTAGTTTTTGGGCGGAAAGAATGTCCCATGAACCTTCAAAGTTTAATGGCTTTTTAATGATATCTATTTTATGTTTACACACACATAATGATATCATGTGTATATTTACACACACACACGCGTGCGCTCGCACACACACATATACACACACAGACACATATGTATATATATATTTATATATGAGACTATATGACACTGCCTCTCAGAGTGCTCGGTGTAACCGTCCAGCTGTGAATATGTACTGTTTATTACGCCTATAAAACCAAACCAAACCAAACTATAAAACAAAACCAAAACCAATACGTTAAAACAGCACAGCCTTTTTCAAACTGTCTCGGTTACTGTGAAATAAAACAAAACAGAAATAACTAGCGCCTACTATTACACGCGGCTGTAGCTGGTTTGGTTTTTCAAGAAAGGAAGCTTAAACTTACATTAAGACGGTCACACGCTACACGTCAAGTGCGAGAAAGATAGGCTAATTATGTCAGCTAAAAATAGCGACTACCTGAAGGTATGTGCATTGTCAGGCTATCATCGGCTATCAACTGCTTACATCAACTATCAAAAAACTTACTCAACCAAAAGCAGACAAGTATTTTATCATGTGTTATTTGATGTCTCGCACGTCTCAGTAAACGTCAAGTACTAGCAGTAAACATGGAAACACATATCAAATAATAAACGAGAAGAATTAGGATTTAAATAAAAATATTATAACAGCTGAATAGAAAAAATTCCTGTCTATCGACCTACAACAAATTTCTATTGTAGACGCACAATTGTTCTAGTAAATTTATTTGTTCTAATGTTTCTAATGTTATTTTTGGAAACATTTGTTCTAATATCTAATAATGCAACGTAACAGAATAATGAATGAGCAGGCACAAAACTGTTTTTACATCACCCTATGTGAACGTATTCATGCAGCTTATATCTTTGCAGCAAAACCAGATACAACAGCAAACAGCGAAACAATGATTATAATCGATAAAGAATGCAGTAAAGATTATAATGCAATGCAAAATTATAATGAATGTGTAATTTTCATTTGAGTTACGTCCGATCATAACATTAATGTCAATGTTTTATTTATAAGTCAATAAATTGTGTAGGAGCCTCCAGGTGGTCTAGTGGCTAACGCGGGCGATTGATGCGCTCGTGGTCCCGGGTTCTCAATTCCCGGCGGAGGTTTCCGTACGGCGTGCACTCAGGCGTCGTGAGGCAAACTGAGTAGGCGCTGAGATAACAGCGCCGCCTCCTGGCTGTGAATACCGCAACTAGCGGCTGGTGGCGCGTAGTACTAACCATACACCGTCACACTAACACAACAGCCGCGCGGTACGCCTTGGTCCTTAACGGACTGTTGAGCGGAGGTTTTTTATTAAATTGTGTAGACGTATTTAAGTATTGTAGCTGTCAAACGCCATAGAATGAATGCAAGCTATTTATTTTTAAGATTAAACAACATGAAAATCTTGCAAGAGAAATTATTTTCCCAAATGATTTTTTTTAATAAAATCATACTGAAGAATTTTAAAATTCTTTGACAGGAAATATGTAAAAAAAGCATATAAGTTTCTACAAACAGTTTATAAGAATGGATAGATATAAGGTATTACTAGTAACCTACAGAAGATCATATATGTTGAACTAAAAAGTACTACAAACAGTAAAAATAGTAAAACAGTGTTTCAAAAAATTGTTTGAATTCATTTTTAACGTTAAAAGGGAGGGAAAGAGAGAGAGAGAGAGAGAGAGAGAGAGAGAGAGAGAGAGAGAGAGAGAGAGAGAGAGAGAGAGAGTGATATGGAAGTTAGAAAGCAGGATCTTTAGTCTGAACTGAACATTGTATTGTCTCGACAAGATGATTTAACGACACTGGTTGACATTTGAAACAATAACAGAGGGATGAGGCATACAGATAGATAGATGGACAGACAGATAAAGAGTGAAAGGAAAAGTGTAAGAGAGCGTCTTCGATATAATTTAAATCTAACATTGCACATTTTTTTAATATAATGTCGTAATCAGAACATTATACTGGGAATAGGAAGGCCTAGCACAAAAGTGACAAACATTCATGACATCGTTAATTGGATGTTTCACAATGAAGGTAACGTGTACAGTATATGCAGGTTATTGCGTTTTGATTGCAACTCTAAGACGCTGGTTTTAATTTACATTTAAATGCGAGTACCGCATATTATTCAACTACAGTTTCTAATTTGCAACTCACTTCAAATAAGGTAGAACAAAAGAACATAGAATGTACACTCTGGGCGAGTTAAAATTGTACGACAAAAATCTCATTCTTCCTCAAACATTGTAAATGCGTGTTAGAACCTCTTAAATTTTTACTGATGAGTTAATCTGAAACTGTTTTTGACAATAAGTTTAACTGGGTAAACCTTCCAGCAAAACGTATGTTAAGTTCAATCGCAGCAAACCTCGTAATTACAATTTAAAATATTTTACTTATTTTCTTGACTAATTACTTTTTATTTTGATTAATTTGTAAATTAAAATCTACGTCACTCATCTTAGGCTAATGTTGGCCATAATTTAAAACTGCTAGGAGAAACTAGAACCGGTTTTCCTGCGAACTGATAAAATCCATCACGTGTTACGCGACATACAACTCTGCCATAGCAGACAAACTAAAGAAATATTTCTTGCCCGTTTTGAAAAGCATCTCTGTGTGTATTTTCTAGTTATGTGATCGTTCAAACAAGTCGAAGTTATGTACTCGTAATGTCGTTGATATAAGTTGTAAAGAATCTGTTACATTAAAGCATAGTATATGTATATAGTGTCCATATATTTGTTATAGAAACATATATGCGTTGTAGTTGTATATTTGTGTTACATTCAATATCTTTAGTGCTGGGTACTACAGTCTACAATAATGAAACCTTCAATAAAGTGTATTAAGTGCTTCAACTGTGGAAGCATTTCAGTCATGGAATTCATAAGGTAGCCTTTTTTTTGCTTATGTCTTACTGCAATAACTGTATTGCAATTTGTGGTGTTGTTAATGTTTTCTCAAGTGAACCCAATTTTTTTCTTTCTTTCTATTTATTTTATGCCGCCAGCTTTGGAGACCGACCACAGAATTCAAACTCTTTACATTGCCAATACGAGGGCAATCTAAAGGAGCAAATCAAATTATCATACATATTACGAGTGTAAAGGTCAAAATATGGAATTGAGTTTCCTCCAGCAGTGATCCTTCGAACTCAGTGCAACAATAAATAGAAATCCTTAAATTTTTAGTGACCGTCAATCAATGAATATTTTAGTGGATGCTTAGTGAGGATCGGTCAATAATAAAAATTTTAGCTGTTTTGCGACGACGTTTCGACAATATTTATTGTCATCTTCAGGACCTGTGTATGAAATGTGTAGCGTGACAGAAAATCCACTACTTACTAAGTCATATAAAATCATAAAAATTAATTACACCACATATGTTAAAATAATATTGAATGAGATTTAATGAAGTCAAAGGAACGAACCACGATAAAATAAAAATCCTCATTACATTATATAAAAACCACTGTTTAAATATCAAAGAAAGTATTGAAAGCAACTCATATTATAAGATCAGTAATTTACCCAGGAAGCTAGGAGCAGTAAACAAATTAAATAACATCATATCAAGAAGAAAGAGAATCAGTTTAAGAGTGGTGAACACCAAAATACCCCAAAAACAAGAAGAAGGACAAGAAAGAAGATAAGAAGAAGGACAAGAATGAAGACAAGAAAGAAGATAAGAAGAAGGACAAGAAAGAAGATAAGAAGAAAGACAAGAAGAAGACAGGAGGAGAGGAAGAAATAGTATGAAAGAAACACCGTTGTAAAACCTATTATTATTATTAACTACCATTAACCCCAAACCCACCAAAATGATTAAAAAGAAAGTATAACATACCAAAATCCTATAAAATGTAATTATTTAGAAACCTAAAGTGTTGTATAGTATTATAAGAAGTGAACCTACTAAAGCGATTGTGTGATAAAGAAAATAAACAAGTCTTAACAGTCCATGATTACTAAAGGTCTGGTCTGAGATAGTGAGACTCAAAATATCAGAACCACCAGTGAAAGTGAATTTGTGTGTTTTTTGGAAATGCAATAAACTTAAAGTTAGTGATACTATGACTTATCAATATGCTATATAACAACTTTAATATCCAATAATAAACAGCATAATAAAATAATAAAATGGAAGATTTCCAGTATTTTATTATTTTAATGTAACTCTTTATTTACAAGACATTTGTAAAAAATGCTAATAACTAGAGTATGGGTGGTCATGTTTACTGATGAAGGGGATCATAAATAATAATGGTTTAGACCAGAAAGGACTGGCATTAATTTAGTATTCATAGGTTTAAAATGTTAAAATAGACTGTTTGTTCACAGCCATAAAATCAATGTATTTGTAAGAGTTATTAGAAAATAAGATTTATATTATGTGTTTAAAATGAATTATGTTTGCTAAATAACAGCATACATACCATTAATAATGTTTCAGTAGGTATGCTGTGTTAATTCAAAAGGAGTTAAATGTATATGTTCAAACCATGTCAGCAATATGTTCAATTGTGCAGATTGCTAAATCATGTTCATAATTATTTTTTTATAATAGTAGTGTTAATTAAATACTACACCAAACAATAAGTTATAAACCATTTTATTTTCATGTAATAATAACTATGTAAAGTCAGAGGAGTTTTAGGATTAAATTTATTTGAGAAAGACAGAAATGTAAAATTCTAAACTCTAGGCCATTTGGTGAATTCACAGAAAAAATATAAACCAGTATAATTCACTTATAAATCCTGTAAACTAGCAAGATTTAGATAAGGTAAATCAGTTAACCACTACTGGGAATGATCCTATGAGTTAAAATGATAATAAGGAAATATACCTTAAAATATTGTAAATTTTCAAAATATATAAATTAATTAATTTTAAAGAGCAATGTCAAATTCAGAGATTAACACAAAAAACCAGTTCAAAGGTTTAATTTATATGTATTTAAGGAAAGTAAGAGAAATATGACTAATTAAAATTTATTATAATAATATTAATAATAATTAAAATGGAAGAAAAATTTGTATAAAGGCGGAAATTAGATTTTGAGCCTAGATTTTCAAAAAGGAAAGAAATTTGTTAATTTCCACAAAATGTCCACAGATATGGACTATAATACATCAATTTAAAAGGAATGAGATGATTAAACCAATGATAAGGTTCATAATTCATGAAAGTGATGAATAAAATAAATAAATTCCATATATAGTGTGGTTTTGTATCATGTGTATGGGTGATCGAAATATGTTAACAATACTTTTTCAAAGATTAACTGGGCCAGATTTTGACCAAGTTAATATAGTCTTTTGTTGAATATCAAGCTGAATAGTTGTGTGAAAAAACGTTCCTTAAAACCGAGTAGAAAATGGTACGACAGTTTGCCATTAATATCAGTGCATCGAGAGTTAGATGAATTAAACACTTTCTTAACTAAATTTACCAATACTTGAACGACAATAGTGAAAAATAACACCTAACATCATTATACGAATGATCTAAAACAGTAAAACCATATATTTGACATGATTCACGCTACAACTCATAACCACTTTTACAGACAACCTAACCAACAGAAGTGAACACATACCAAATAACTTAATTAACGCCAATATACACGGAACACTTCTTCAGAACACACCAAACTACCTAATAGACAGATTACACCAGTGCGGGGACATTTCAAACATTCATGAAGACAATTTTGCTGAGTTTTTAACACGACGACTTTTTCCGTAACCTCGCCAGATCTAGTAGCGGCCATCTTTGAAATTTACGAATCTGCTTTCCACCTCGAGTGACGTCATAGAAGCTACATATGGTCTGACAAAACAATTTATTAAACATTATATATCAGAATTATTTGAATACTGTTAAATAATAATTAACAGTTATTCTGTTATAAATAATAATAGTTTACTTTAATTGTTAATGTTATACTTTCTCGTTACCCTTCTCTGACTATTAATTTAATCGCTCAAAGAACCTGTCCTTTATATAATACTTATAATAATTTTTCTACTGTATGCACAATCGATAATTCCCTGAGACGGAGTCGATAATTGTTCTGCATCGATAAAACATCGATTATTTATTAAATTGTTTAATAAATCCATTTATTTCAATTGTATTTATCTGTTATTATTTCACAGGCTAATTTAAGGTTATTTATTAAGGCAAAGAGACTTCAAGAAGAAGAAAATATTTTTTTCCAGTGAGATATTGGACCAGCAAGAAAAACCATCAATCGATTGCCGACCGGAGTTAATCTGATTAACTCCAGACTTGGTTCAAATCTTCCAGAAGTGCTCGATAGTTAATAAATACCTTCCTAATTCTTAAAATTTTTACAAAACCTTTAAAACAGCCTTATTTCTTAATTACAAACATTGATTAACATAAACAAAATTTTTTTTTATTGAAAATTTTATTTGTTATACAATTTTTTATCTACTATTTTATTTTTGTAAAGACCGGCATACAGGGTCTCGTTACAAATGCAATAGAAATATCAAACATAACGAAACAATTAAATATTGTTTAATTAATTAAATATCATTACATTTAGTAATTTAAATTGTAATACTGTATAAATTAAGTTCTCTCATACTATATTTAGCTCGTTTTCTTAAAGATAATTTGAAGATGTAAACAAACTATCATAAGTCTTCACATATAAAATGATACATACGCACGCACACACTCACATACACCAACACGTTCACCCAAATATTTAATTGTTTCGTTATGTTTGATATTTCTATTGTATTTCATACACAGGTCCTGAAGATGACAATAAATATTGTCGAAACGTCGACGCAAAATAGCTAAAATTTGTATTATTGACTCACTAACCATCCACTAAAATATTCATTGATTGACGGTCACTAAAAATTTAAGGATTTCTATCTATTGTTGCACTGAGTTCGAAGGATCACTGCTGGAGGAATCTCAATTCCATATCTTGACCTTTACACTCGTAATATGTATGATAATTTGATTTGCTCCTTTAGATTGCCCTCGTATGGGTAATATAAAGAGTTTGAATTCTGTGGTCGGTCTCCGAAGCTGGCGGCATATACTCTTTTTACCGTAGCCAGGTCGAAGAAAGAAACGAGACGTATTTTTCTCAAACACGCACCATTGCTTTTACCTGGACTGGTATACTACACCATACTGCTCCACTTATTACGGATTACATACAGAATGTGTAATTTACTGATACTTCAATGTTTTAGAGAATAGTTTAGTACACATGATAATAAGTTGTACAATTACTGCTTTCTTGCTTTCCTTATAGCACGTTATTTTATTTCTGTCAATATTTGTTGTAATGAACGATAAGAATTTGATTATTCTTGCGGGTAACCCCACAAACGTCCGTTGCTGGTTAATAGAAGAAATTTGCGCAGTGTTGTTTGCAAAATATTTTATTTCTGCTTCGTGTTGTACAGACTTTGTACAGACTAGCATCAACGCATTTACATTTACATTTACTAGTGTCAATATGATGGAAGATGACAGAGAAGATATGTAGAATTTAGAATATTTAAGGCTTTATCCTGACTGTGTGAGCTTTGCGAACTTTCCATTTTAACTGGTAGTCAATATCACTAGCTGACACTTGTTTACCAACATTCTATTGTTAAAGGATTATGCTTTTTCTTTTGCATGTGAGTTTCCAGGTGTGGTGTAAATGACAATTGCAGACATATTTGTGTCTGTTTGGAAATTTCCAAGCCTTTGAGCGGTGTGAATGCTTTGTGTATGGTTGTGAATTGCCGCAGAGGAGTAACTGAAAGTCAATTTCTACGTGTTGACTTTTGAGGAAGTCTGGAAATATTGAATGGAAACTTTACCCACAGTATTTTGTTCAAACAATCTTAAATTTGAGACAAAAACAGATTATTTTATGCATATTGTACTACATATCTACAACATTTTTTTTTTAATTTTTAATTTTTTAATTTTTTAGTCTCTTTCTTTATCGGCACCGCTTTTTAACTTTCAAGAATGATGGGTAGAACTTGTCTCAAATTGTAACAGAATGATGCTTGAGGGATGTTTCATTTTATAATTACTTACGCGGACTCCCTTATAATACATATAATGCTCATTACTATTTGTTTACATAGCACCTAGTGCGCGATTTAGGAATAAGGTTGTACAGTACAAATACCTTACGTACTATTTACCTCATAGTTATCACGTTCACGTACAATGAACTAGTACTAAACATTTATGTGATTTTTGTGTGATCTTTTTAACATTTATGTGTGAT
Source organism: Magicicada septendecula (assembly GCA_034769895.1). NCBI lineage: Eukaryota > Metazoa > Arthropoda > Insecta > Hemiptera > Cicadidae > Magicicada > Magicicada septendecula. Next base: position 465,798,873 of record CM068369.1, read on the forward strand.
TTTTACTTCCATGTTCCGTAAGTAAATGGAAGTACGGTGACCGCAAAAAAACCTTTTTGGAGATAAGGGCAGATTCTGATTGTACTACCCTTAAAACATGAAGAAAAGTCATTTTCCAAAAAGTGTCTGTGTGTAGAATTTTTTCTATGGAGAACAATAACTGCCGCAAAATCAAACATAATCAACGTTTTGCTTATGTGCCCGAGTTGTAGAGTACTCAATACCTATTGATTTTGGTGAAGATCGGTTAAGGGAAAGGGGTTGTTTACCTGTAACGTCTTACGTTTTAACAAGAGTAAAGTACTTAATTTTGATAAATAAAATATCCTGAAAAGAAGGATATAATAATACATTTTAGAAATGTAGGTGAATTATTCTCTATAAAAGAAAAGTGTAGTTGAAGGGGGAGGGGGAAATTTTTTATTGCTGTTATAAATTTATTCTACCGAAAACTTAAAAAATTGCAACCAAATATTAATAATTGATATCGTTCACCATTGATATCGTTTAATGTTACGATAGTACATTTCCCTTGTATAGATTTTTGAGATACAGCGTTTCTAGCGTGTGGAAAGAAATGTATAATAAAAGTCTTTCAGAGTAGGTTGTTTTTAGTGAGTGAAGCAGGAATCTTAATGGGTACACGAGAGGAGAATACGCCTTTGTCTACTACAGTGATTACTAAGTGGCTAGATATAATATTCATAGTAACCGTGGCACAGATAGTTTAGAAACGATGATTCTTTAATCAATTCAACAAGAACACATTATGGGGAATGGAAAACTAATAAGCGTTATTTCGTCGAAAACTAGACGTAAACATTCAAAGTTTTACACTTATAAATTTTATAAAGTTTTACTGTTTATTTATAAATCCTAGTTACAAAATAAAATTTCTTCTCCTAATTAATACTCTGTTTATACTTTCTAACTATATTATAGTACATATCAGTACGCTTTATTGTGTGTTTTTAGGATACCACTTTGGAACTTTAATTAAATATAGTAATGCGCATACATTTTTAATTATTTATGGAAAAAACTGTTGTAAATTTCTTATAAAATATAAAAGTTAATTTTGTGCTAAAAATCTATTTGGTAACTTGCATAATTATCTATCGACATACTCCTCTTGACTGTTGTATCTCATGTCTACCTATAGGTGTACAAACTGTTGAAAAATTGTCATCTCAAACAACCATAAAACAAAACGCTTGTCTAACTAGAGAAACTATACAATTTAAAATAGTGCTACGACAATGACGTAACACTCGAAAATTCAAGAGTTTCATTCTACACGTTACTCGACTTGGCCAGCGCGTGGGGCGTCTGTGTGAAGGTCGTCACCACACGTTACTCGACTTGCCCAGCGCGTGGGGCGTCTGTGTGAAGGTCGTGCTCACACGTTGCATCCACACACGTTATCGACTTGCCCAGCGCGTGGGGCGTCTGTGTGAAGGTCGTGTACGCACGTTGCATCCACACACATTACTCGACTTGCCCAGCGCGTGGGGCGTCTGTGTGAAGGTTGTGCAGGCACGTTGCATCCACACACTGTTCGAGCTCTTGTAACAAATTGTGTCGGTACGCCGCCAAGAATACGAAAAATTACTCTGAGCGATCTATATAAGCAACAGTGATCAGGTTAAGCCAGACAGTTGCAATTAGCATTTATCAAACTGTATTTCAAATGATTGTTGGGGATTAGTCGAAAGTGATTATTGTGTTATAATTAGTGTGGAACTCTATTAGTTGACATGGTTATACTGTATGGACAAATTTAACTTGAATTATTGTAGGACAGTACATTGTTGATTTCAAATTGTTGTTAGTGACACAATAAAACTGGTAATAAGTGTCATTAAAGCTGACTTCGTTGGTGTTTGTATTTTGATTCGACTGTACAATACGACGATCCGTGAGACTGTCGTAAGAACAGATTTCTTTGCAACAACTGATCAACTTCTTATGTCAGTTAATCATGTATTACTCAGTGTGACTAGAAATTATGGTTATAATATATATGTATAGATATAACTGTAAAACTATACTCCAATTTTTTTATACTTTGTTGATGAACGACTAGCTGCTGCAATGTACTGAACTTCATTATGCTGGTGACACCGAAGCTGAGATGTTTTAGGCTAAATAATGGTGATGACATAATAATAAAATGATAATGGTGATAAAATTTGAGTGCTAACATAAAAAACCCAACTGAGTATATAACTCCAGTATAACTGTTGTAACTATCAATGTAACTATAGTTGTTTTTATGATTTGAGTTTTTGGTGTTCGTAGCTTTTATAACATGAACAGGTGAATAATTAGATTACCCTACGTAGATAAGGTTATGAGTTGTATTAAATGAGGAGTTTCGTTGAATTTTTGTTCTTGTCAGTTAGATGGGCAGACATTTTTGTTTCCGGATAAATTAAAAACAGGGCGTGTAAGTTAATTACAAATATTGTAATGTTACATAATATCACGGTACCGCCAGGGCCCAAGAAACACTATCGACAATCACCTGTCACCAGAACAACCACATCTAAACTTTGAAGTTGAAAAAGGAGATCAAGTTATAAATGAATGTTATAAAATAAAGAAGACATCATAAGTAAACATAAAGTATCGTTAAAGAAATTAAGACAAAACGACAATAGACTAGACGTAAAGTGACTAATAAATAACCCAATAGATTAGGTAAAGTGAGAAAAACCAAGAAAAAAAGAGAAGAAAAAATTAAGTGGATTGAAGAACAGCATTATGAAACCCAACACAGTATACAAAAGCAGGAAGAAATAAGATATGTCCTACACCCCATGCAAGATGAGAATCAATACAAGATGAATGAGTGATAACAAAAGAAGCCCAGAGTGAAGAACAGTTAATAACAATGAAACATTGACAAACTAATTGAGATGACGTGACTGACAAAAACTCTAATATAAATTAATGATAATAAATAATGGTCAGGAGAGTGAAATAAAAATAGTCTAAAGGTAAATTAACTATGTATCAGAAAGAATAACAAAAGTGCATCTTGTAGGCCAGTCATGTAACTAGAGTAAATGTAGGGATATAAATTATGAACCGATAATCATCAGTACAGCTATAATGAGAGTGATAAAAGACAAAAAATTGTATACTAAACCTTAAGTAGTAATTAACATTGTTAGTAATATAAGATTAATAAATGAAAGACATAAAAACTCATCATGAGATGAACACATTGTTGTCAACCAAAATAGGTGACCCATAACCTCTCAATGTGAATTGTGCACTTAAAATAACAGAATTAAATAATGAAATGGTCCAATTTCTGTTGGACGGTAATGAACTTATATGTTATAAGGATAATACCAACAATAAAATTAGCTATCATAACATGGAAAATATATTGTAATTAGGGTGAAATCAAATACTGAAATAGACAGTCTAAATTTACCCAATAGGCAAATTAATAAACCTTAACATTAATAAATAATAGAGATGAAAAGTTGTCATCAGTAGAACCAGTAATGCTGAAAGTAACTTATATGATGTGACACAATTGTAATTAGCATAGAAATCTGTCATGATAATGTAATTTAAACATACTTGTATAATGAGAATAGATGCAAGAACTTTTACTGAATTATCAGAAAAACGGTATATCCTACTATCAATTAAAGGATTGTAAAACTTTAGAGTAACCATTGTCAGTATTTTTTAAAGGATGATGACTCCAAAATTAAGTATATAAAGGAGAGTGAAGGTAAGTTATGTAACACCATATAGTGCCTAAACTATAGGTGAATTAAAAGATTAAAATTCCAGAGAATAAATGTATAGAAATCCAAACTAAAGTGACCAGAAGTTGTATTGAGTGTTTATGGATTAAGTGTGTAATGTAACCCAATCAAAAGGTACAACCATTGAACAAAAATAATTAAATCTAAGTCACGAGGCTATTGGCATAGTAAAGCTTAGTACCAAATTTAGTGTTGTCTTCACTATTAAGGGATTATAATATAACCCAGTAACAGAAATGGACGGTATATTAGTGGAACGAGTACTAGCGAAATCAGATTGTAAATAAAATAAATATAAGATAGATTTTAATAAAAAATATTGTAATAGACCTAAGTGATAACAGTGATCTTGGTCAAACATAAACAGAATTATGGCTTGTGGGGTATCTAACTATCCAAAATGACAATTGCAAACGATTGACAAGGTTAGATCGAACCTTACAATACCATAAGAAAGTTAATTGAGTTTAAAAATGTTTCTATCAATTTGGATAAATACTAAGCGTCATTTTCATACTCTCCAACCCAAAGTCAGGAGCTCTTTTAGAAAATTAAATAATTTTATAAAGGGAGGAGGCACGTTCGATGGATTGTAGTCGATCATTCCACCAATCAAAATAGTTATAGCGAGGCTTGGCCCAAAACCGATGCCACCCTAAGCATTACTTTTGTACTGTCGATGAAGGAGACGAGACGAGAGCTCCAGACGCCAGAAGAGAAAAGTTAACCTAATCTGTGCGCGTATCAAACGTCATGTTGGGACCAACCTAACCCAATTTTTTCAAAGGTGTTAAAGGTTTTAATTAACCTAGTAAATCAATCGAGTGACAGTAGGTTGATCTCGATTGCAAAGTGCACAATCCCTTGCAATCGCGGGAATAAAAAATAAAAAAGTGAGTATAGTGACTTAGAATTAGTCTTAAGAAATTTATAAAATAAACGGTAATATTACCACGTATAGCTTTAAGATAATTTAAACTAAACATTGAAGGGGCATTAAACCTCATGAAGTTTATAATTAATAATTTTCATAGTAATAAGAATCAGTGAACATTATTAACCCTATATTATAAGATGATTTTTAACTGACATTAGAAGGACGCTAGACCTTATTGAAATTTTAATTTGTTTTATTTTTCAAACCTTTTCTTAATTGCCAACCATGTTTGCGAAAGTAAATAAGTTACCTGCAGAAGGTTATCCAATCTAGTGTTTAAGATGTTCGTTTTCACACTAAAAAAACTTATAAACATTTGTGTACTTGAATTTTATTTGTTATTAAATCATTATTCTTTTAGTTCAATTGAACTGAAATTGCTGACACCGTGTTTAACCTATATGTTGACGCCAGACGTCTTTGAAGTTTATATAATCAATCAAGATTTTATTTATTAAATGTAATCACTCTCCTACTAATCAATTATTACAGTAGTGCAATCTTCTAGTTTAGTATCTTGCAGACTCAAAGAACTCATGTTTATTTCAAATAATTTAACCTAATACAAAGTGGTACATCATGGCCTCGAAATCAGATTGACCACCCTGAGATTCAAAGAGAAATTTTATAAATGTAATTACTATTATGAAGTCCAACATTCTTGTGGTAATTGTTTAAAGAACCAAATTAATGAGTATTAGTAAGAAATAAATTATATTTCCACTAAATGATTAGAGTTGAGACCATTATTTCACTAGACTAGACATTTACAGGCTCTGTGGACCGCGTGCGACTGTTGGCAACACTTCTAGCGCCAACAAGAGGATTTTAAAATTAATATTGTGTTTAGCTAAGCTTATATACTCTACATGAGATCCAGGGCATCACACCAAGTAAGTACTTTCATCATGAACTAACTGTGCTTTCAGTGAGCATCTACTTAGCCGAATCGTCTCTACAAGTGAATAAAAAGTCAACGTCTCATTGAACTACGGACCACAATAACCAGTGAACAGTAAAAAATATTAACTTTAATTAGGAAATCTATTAAACGGACGGCTTCATAATATTGCAATCGCATTGAAACCAAACTTAAACCAATATTAATAAATAACTGAAATTAATTAACCAACTAAAAGGGTATAACTCCGTTTTGTTACAATATGTAATACGTGTAAGTTATATACCTCGAAAATACAACTAATTATTACAAACTAGACTAGTTTCAACCAGTAGTTATAAATTGTGAAGCACGGACCAATAATATTTTATTGACATAATAACTAATAACAAAACCAGAGTTTCTAGTGGAATAGAGGCGTAAATAAGGCTCAATGGTCAGTGGTGTTATCTTGTTCTGCAGTAGAAATCTTTATTGCAGCCTCAATATTGCCACTTACAAGTGGCTATTGTGCAGTTATATAAGTTAGACTTTCCCCCCACGTATTGCTGCTACTTCGAAGTTTAATAAAGAGATTATTTACGGTTTAACGAGTAACGGAATTTGCACTGGTTAGGGAAGGTGTCCCATGTGCACGAAAATTACATTTGTTTCTATGTAGGTGCATTCCTGTATAGTATTATGAGCAACAACTTCAACTGTTTAGCAAAAATAATGGGAACAATGAGAATGAATAAATAAATTAGACTAATATATTATTTAATTATTATATATAATAATAATTATATATATGACGTGTGTATATGTATATGTGTGTGTGTGTGTGTGTGTGTGTGTGTGTGTGTGTGTGTGTATTTAAAATTTTTACGAAATAATAAATATTTCTAAAACTTTCCGTTGTTGTATTTCAAGGTCTTAAGGTTTAATTCAATTAAACAACACATTTTTGGAATAATAACATAACGGATTATATATGACGTCTATCAGTTAATATTTAAAAAATATAATTTTAAAAAACTTCAACGTACAGTGTAAAAATACTAAAAAGCCCCGTGCGGAGGCAAAGCTCCTTGTTCATGAATCTGGGTTTGTTTATTAGCGATAGTGATAAATGTTGTTATACATTTTCTCAAAGTAGGCTAGGAAAATGTCCACTCTCACCTTGATACTTTGATCCATTCAAAACAATCGGGTACTTACAGCCGGTTTGGTTTTTCAATCTGCATTATAAAAATTCTGCATTTTGATGACTTATTAAGCGCAAAGGTAATTTATTGTTTAAGGCTAATTTTGCTGTCAACACAGAATTAACAGAGTCCTCTTATAAAGGTTTTGATGAAAATCTATATGAAACTAACTATACCCATGTTAATATAATTTTTAGGCATGATGTTTAAAAATGTCCACTATAACATCTACGGCTTCTATTTAAAAAACATTATTCAATTTTACGGGCTAGAGTAAAGTAATTTAATATTTAAAAATCTGTTATTGTTTTGAAGTTTTGTGATATATGTAAAGTTCAGAATACTTACGGTAGTGATATACTGAGATATGTGTACACGTAGTATTCAGACAGTGTATTTAGCGACCCAGATTACAGCTGCAGCCAGTGAGCTGGCTTAATAGAAAGATTAACTCGTCATCCTCTTCTTATTGCTGTTGGGCTTTTCATTCCAGCGTCGCTGCTGCTATCCAATTTCGGGCTGACATTTGCGACAACCGGGATTGTTCAATTTCCGCTGATGCATCTAATGTCGCACGCGTTATCTTCTGCTGACCAGGTAGTCAAAGTTTAATAAGCCTTGAGCAGTAAAGAGAATTTGGCAGGTTATAGCTGTCTTAATATTTTATCTATAAAGGCTAAAATACGGTTTAAGGGGCCAACAGAAATTAGGTAAATAAGATTATATTGTATATAGTAAGGTAAGTAGTAAAGATTTTTTATTTTTAACGTAAAATAAAGTGACATAGTCATTTTTCTGTCATATATATAACATATATATATATATATATATTATATTTATATATAATAGTCATATTTTCAGTAAATATATTTTATATATGAAGAAGTTTATTTTTTTTAATAAAAATGTTTAACAATTTATTTAAATTAGTTTTGTCTAGAATACATATTTTTTAAATGTCACTGCTTTTACTTTGTACCGCACGGACGTTTAAAAAGAATTTCCCTATTCACTTAATCAGATTCTGTAAACGTTTTAAAATAATTAAAGAATATTTTAACTTCTTCTGTTTGAAGCCTAGCGTTTTAGATGGCAGTGAGATAGGGAACCTGCGTAGCGTGTAAATCAAACGGATATTGTATATGGTCGGCAATGACGTAGTATCGGCGATTGCAACTACGAGATTATTTTCGACGCATCACCCATAAAGCAGTAGATTCATCTCGAACCTCGTTAAAAGCTGCCAGCTTATTAGTATTGGATTTGCGAGGTAGTGTGCGTAAACGAAATTTTATTGTGGTTTGCGGTTTAGTGCAAACCATTATTGTGTGTGGACACCTGTAATTAGTGAAGTGCGTTATTTTTGGCGACCGTATTAACTACATGACATTTATTGTTTGTTACGTTAGTGTGTGGTATAGTCACACGTATGGTTGAAGAAGTATTGAATACGACAGTTTATCGTTGTCACTGTTAAACAGTAACTAAAGTTGTAATAAGCGGTTTCTATGTGTTTAAATATTAATTCACTTTTTAAACACGGCGATCTTTACAACTGATGCAACAATAAAAATACAATTTGTTTCTCCTTGATATTATGGCTTAGACATAAATAATTTTTTTTTTTTTTAGAAACCCGTATATTTCTTCCTATCTTGTAAAAGGTCTTCTAATTTTACGTTTGCCCATTGGTTCATACAATCTTATTAGTTTTGGTAAGCCGTTTTTGACCATTCGTCTGAAGTATTCCCGCCATTTTGTCTATAATCATCTAATCGCTGCTTCAGATTGTAAACGCGTTCTGACTGGCAACATTACATGTTATGCTTACATACGTGAGCTTCCAGCTGTTGCTTTTGCTGCGTCAAAGCTTATCGACAAGAAAAAGTATGGAAATATTAGGGCTGAACCAAAAAATAAAATGTATATATAAATTGCAACATTACAACTATATATTGTCAAATTGTGGTAATACCGAACGAAACTGTAATGTGTAAATCACTGGCCAAGTTGTAGGCTTTCGCGTTAGTTGCTCTCAGTGAAACTACTGCACAATAAATATTTTTGGTAATATATAGAAGAAAGAGCTCTCAGTAACATGAAATAATTAATCAAATATGAAAAATAATAATTGATTTATTAGCACTTATTTTTTTAAAAATTAAATGTTAAAATAAGTGTATATATCGTACACATTCCCAAATCTGAGAAATTAAATAAACATCTTATACATCACACAGGAAGAATATACAAACAACAAATGTAAAAGACATATACAAAAACAATTTTTTAATATTTCAATTTCTTGGGTGTCTGACATAAAAAATTAAATTTGAATCATTACTTTTAAATGTCGCAAATCGTACACGAAATTATGTAATTTATTCATTTATTACATAAATATAGAAAGTACACTCGTCATAGTTTAATAATTATAATGTTTCCTTCATGTTAAAATTAATAATTTTTTGTTCACTTGTTTTAAATAAATAGAGTATTATTAAAAACAAATATTAAATTGACATATTAGTTGCTACAATTTGTATATTTACACTATGTAAATTTATGTATTTACATTAAATGATATTTCAGTTCTTTAAAGTCTTTTTTAAATATTGTTTATCTTTTACCTGCTTTTGCTGCTGTGTTACTGTTGCAAAGCTACTGTTATATGTGCGTGTGTGATGATAATTCTGAGGTTTAACCAGATCATCGGTTGTATGTTGCGTGATGATGATGATGATGGTTCTAGTGCTTCCACATCGATCGTTGTGTGTATTGTTTTACGCAATGATAATGATAATGACAATGCTAGTGACCGGTTGGCAATTGTTAGCGTCTGTTCCGTAGTTTGAAATTGTCCGAGGAAATTGTACTGGAAGCCCTCTTAGACTTGTCAACCATTGTCCTGGCCTGCACAGCGTCTGTTCCGTAGTTGGAAATTGTCCGAGGAAATTGTACTGGAAGCCCTCTTAGTCTTGCCAACCATTGTCCTGGCCTGCACAGCGTCTGTTCCGTAGTTTGAAATTGTCCGAGGAAATTGTACTGGAAGCCCTCTTAGACTTGTCACAACCATTGTTCTGGCCCTGCACAGCGTCTGTTTTACACGCATCACCGTTTGGTCTGATTTTGCACGTATGACAGTGTTGATGTGCAAAGCAGTAGTTGCATTAGATTCGTGAGTTTTCACTCATTATGTACATATAAATTAACTGTCTGTCACTAATTAACTACCGCAATAATTAATTTGTTTTACAAAGTTCTGTTATTCTGACGTAATCCGCACTAATAGTGTGTCCATACACGCGTCACAACTCTTCCTCTAATGGCACTGTTTAATTAGCTAGACGTATTTTTGAATGAGCGAATTTTATTAAATAATACATGTTTAATTATTCGTCAACCAGAGTTGACTCACACAAAGAAAATACGTATGTACATACATGATCCTCTGCAGCACAAATCTGGCGTAGGCCAGTAAAACACACACACACACACACACACACACACACACACACACACACACACACACACACACACACACACACACACACACACACACACACACCGTATACACTTGTACACAAAACACAGCTTGTTTGCATATTGCGTATTTCAAAACAGGCAATAATAATTATGAATTATTTTTGTACCCAACAGTAAAGGTAGACTCACACGCGCCCCTCGCACATAGCATGTTAAACAAGTTCTTGTATTTTTCACAATAGGTTCTTTGATATAATGAGACACAATATACCTTAATGTAAAAAACACAAAATTTATTAAAACTACTTTTTTATTTTTAAGGAAAATGTATCATAATAGCATAAGAACTATGAAATTAGACTTAAATACAATAATACTTAAAGTAAAAACAGTTTAATGGAGAAATACTTTGTAGGCACCTACGAAGTTAAACGCAGAGAAACAGACAAAAAGAATTAAAGAGACATGTAAAAAAATGTGACGTAGAAACAGTGTATGTAGATAAGACCAAGTGTTAACTTTCAGTCTGTTTCAAGTTAAACTAAGTAAATCCTTACAGTTAACTGCTGCGAGTGAACATCAGTAAGTCTGAGTATGTGATAGCTTAGGTGGTCGGGGGTAGGAATTTGTAGAGTGAGAATAAATACCCTAGGTACTAAAGAGGGTGGTCAATTTAAGACCTTTACGGGCTAAATAAATCTGTGTGCTTCCCCTTCCAGACGGACACACTGTCTGGCAAGTAAACATTACTTTAATCGTGGAGCGCATCGCTTACTTGTTAGCTTACGTATCCTGTGACAAACTGCGGAGCGCGCAAGACTCCTATACAAAGTGTAGTGAAGTAGGACATTCAAATACAGTGGAACCTCACTAATTCGTCACCCACTAATTCGTCTCTCTCTGTAATTCGTCACACACTCAAGCATTTTTTTCTTTTACTTTATTAACAAGCGAGTAATATATACGTTCTAATCAGGGGGTAAACCAGAAAAGTGATGATTGTGGCCCGGGTTGTAGTAATAGCCAGGAGAACGGATGCGGAAGACATTGGTTCCGAGAATGGGCATTTCCTACTTGTATACACGGCATTATAAGTGTTGTGTTGTGTTGTAGTAATAGCCAGGAGAACGGATGCGGAAGGCATTGGTTCCGAGAATGGGTATTTCCTACTTCTATACACGGCATTATAAGTGTTGTGTTGTGTTGTCACAGCGTAAAACGTTTCCGAAAATTCAGTCGGATTGGTGATGTCTGGCAACGTATTCCGGAAAACAATCTAAAACCTTCCTGGAATAAGTTACGGCCATCTGAATTACATCCAGAGTTTACAGAACCAGGTCTTGACCCCACCTCGGAATTGTTAGATATATGCTAATCCTTACCAGCATTTAAAAGTTTGAATGGAGATTAAGTCAAAAATTGGTGTGAAATAGACTTACCGAATGAAGGCTACGAAACGTTTAGTGATAATGAAATTGTTACATACGTATCCACAGAACCTACAGAAGAAGCTAATGGTGAAGAAGGTGACTAGTCAATAAAACCTGCAATCTCTCATAAGGAGGCCATTTAAACATCGACTACCAACAATCAAGTCGTAAGAAGGCCAAGATGAAACAGAACTGCCTAAAATAATTTCACTGCTCCAAGTACATTATTTGGCGCGTACTTTTGTAAAGTACGGTCGTCGGAAAAAGCAGACGAAAATTACAGATTGTTTACAATCATTAAACATTTTTTTTGAATTTACAGTTGAATTTACAGTGCTTAACTTGTTTGAGTTTGAAAATTTCCAGCAATAAATATGTTCGAGCAGAACGTTAGCACTGTACATTGCTAGTGTTACAATAAAACATTTTATATTGTCTTTAATGGGTTTGTTTCTTACAGCCTCACTAATTCGTCTATTTCAATATTTAGTCACCCCTTCGGTTCCGTAGGTAACGAATTAGTGAGGTTCTACTGTAAATTATGACACTAAGTATTTAACTCTAAACGCATATGTTCTCCCGCTAGAAAACACACACACATACACACACACACACACACATACACACACACACATATCGGATAGATTTATGTATACGAGTATTAGTGAAACCTTGGTTTGTTGCAATATTTGTGAGGGATAGAAGCCGAATGGAGTATAAAAAAAAGTAAGTATTCTTCTTCTGTTTCTCCTCCACCATATTTTTCTTATGATTGTTGTTATTTGTTCATTGCCAAGAATCAGTCTCACCATGCTAGTTCGGGTCCTCACCGTTTCGTCGCTCTACCTACATTTCCTCTTTCTACTGAGCTATATACCAGTGTTGGTGTATCCTGTGAAAGTCTTGTGAAAGATGGCTACACCCGTTAGTGTTATTTCGTTTTATTGTGTCACTCAATCATGTTACTATAAATGCTTTTCTTATCTCATTGTTTTTTCACTGTTTAAGAAGGCACAAGCCTATGATACCTCTTAAGAATCTTATTTCAGATGACTATATTTTTTTCTCATTTAGCTTAAAGTGTCCAGATTCTACTGGCTTAAATTACTTCCAGAATATGTATATAATAATTATATTTTAATTTTTGATAATTTGATAAAATTATTACACTTTTTGCGGTTCGGTTTATTTAGTTGATATTTATAGAGTATTTCATTCGGGATGCGCTTCCACCCACAGGTTACGTGCCTAAGTGGAAATGACCCAACTTATTTTATGACGACATAAATAATCACTATCTAGATTTTCAAGAAACAAACAAATAAATAAGTAAAAGAAAAACTAAATAAACACAAATACACAAAGCTGTACACAAAACGAAACACGCTGGCATTGTGTATATAGGATCAGAGAGTTTTGTTTTGTTAGGGAAAATGTGAAAATGAAATTCTTGAAAGCCTAGGGGGGGGGAAATACTAATTTGGAAATTAAACCTTTACGTTCACATAGGCAGGACAACATTATGGACATTAGCTTCTCTACCCCAATTCAGTCCCAATTGTCACATCACAACCGAATTGAGTTTGAAATCATTTAATCGATTCTTTGCTATATCCTTGTTTGTAGACATATACAGTAGAAATATATTGTAGAGCTAACAGTTGGAGTTACTTTGGTACAATTCAACGTTATGAATATACCTCTTATCCGTTTTAAAACATGTGACACTAATTGACAAACATAAATTCTGAGGAGAAAATTGGTAAAACAATAGTACCCAATTGGCTTTTATATTTTAAAATTAAGAGTATAATTTAATAATTTATTGAAATAAATGTCGGTTTTAATTTTATAAAATACATAGAATGGAGGACACACGTCTATTAATATTGATACTCTTTTATTTGTTGTTTCGGATAGAGTACTCTAATAATTACTTACGTTTGTTTTATTTCATCACCTGTGACTTGCAAATGTCCTAAAAGTTTAAGTTACTTGAAATTTGTAACCTACGAGGAATAACATATTCTTACATTTTTTGATTACAAGAAAAATAAATGTTTTCACAATACAAGACAAAAGAACAAGACAGAGTCCAAGACAGGATAACAAATAAATATGTCAGTCATTTATTTACTGTGGACTGCTTATAACAACTGATAAACGATTTGATATGTTGACGAAAAATTAAAAAATTAACCAGCCAATACTTGTGAAGCATTAAGAAACTATAATAAAAGAGAAACGTGTATTAATTAATCAGATATTATGTATTCGCTAACTTTGACGGAAAAAGAGATAGATAGATAGACAGACAGACAGACAGACAGACAGATAGATAGATAGATATATAGATGGATAGATGGATAGATAGATAGATACAGAGAGAGAGAGAGAGAGAGAGAGAGAGAGAGAGAGAGAGAGAGAGAGGGAGGGAGAGTTATTATAAAATAATATTAAGTTATAAGAGTTTTATTATTGTTGTTTTATAATTTTCAGCTTACAAATACAAATACTCACACACACACACACACACACACACACACACACACACACACACACACACACACACACACACACACACAAACAAACTACTAAATGATACAAACCAATGGCAAATGCCGGTCTCCTGGCATGGAGTTAACTAATGTCCTTAATTATACGTCTAAATTAGTTGCCTCGTAACAGGATGGCATTTTAATGCCACTAGAGATTAGCTTTGACAAGAATAAGGGTGACATTTGGGCAACGTTATTCTGATATAATCCTCAGATATTTTACTCAATAAATAAGCCGTAGGTTGTTTTTGTTTCCAGTACCACTTTCTATGCTCATCTTAGACATCTGTACTTGAGGTTATCATGCTACCCAGATCTTCCTTGGTTTACCGACCCTCGCCTTCCTCTTGGGCTACATCTTTTTGTTTTGAGTGGCAACATTTTCCTCTCATTCTTTTGATGTTATTGGTATGAAGAATAAGAATATTTGGGCTGAATTTCCTTAAACCTTTACTTGATAAGTTTCATTTCTTGTTTCAGTTCCTGCCTTCGTTGTTAACCACATGTCGCTTCCATAAACTAGCAAAAGCGCTAAAACTTCATATTGATCCGAAGCAATACTTTTTTTACGTAATTTATTGTTCACGACTTTGCTTTAATTTCCACAAATGTGGGTATATTTATGTATATTACAACGACACAACGTATTAATTAAATGTAATCTAAATTGTGTAGTGGTATAGATCATACAACATTACTGAAAACGTGTATGTATAATTGGAGTTTGAGTGTAATCATAATAAGAGTAGTCATTTTTAAATTGTAACATGTTTTCTTTAATTTATTCAAAAGAAATTATAAGTGTTTTTAAAATAGCATTTACTTTGCCATAAAATATTCATTATCATTTGTTTAAACGTTTCTTTGTTGCAGTACATTCATCATAAAATAAACCGTATATACTATATTCACAAAAATCTATGTTAAACATTTATTTGTAACTCTAAAATTTCTCGACCGCTCAGTCTGAGTGTGTGCTTTATTTGCAGTCTTGTTTTCTTTCCTTTATATATTTTTTCTTTATTACATTACTTTATGCATTTCATACATCTTAATGCTTTATAAAATTTTAAATTGACTAATAGAATGATTAGTCTTCTTCTATACTTTCAACTACGTTACTTAATACATTGCGTGTAATGTTACTCACTGATTACTTTACACGCTTTAAATGAAAATTTAAATTTATTACATTAATCGTCAATCATCCAAGCAATGATTTAAATTAAGTTTAAATTAATTGTTCATCATCAAAGAACATTCTTACTAAATTTACATTATATTCTATTATCTCTATCTACATTTGACATAAATTTTCTTTATTTTTAAGTTTTAAAATATCTTTTCAATGTCTTTATTCTTTCATTTATTAATTATAAATTGGTTATTTCTCACCTCAATTCTGTAGATTGTACGCCTGTCCTCCGGTGATCGGTAGGTCCTCTTCTAATGGATTTCCCTGCACGTTCTCCGGTTCCACTTGTCGTCCTTCACTTACTCGTTCCTTTTGGTCCTCTCTGGTTGCTGTAGAATGATATGTCGCTCTGCATCAGCTGTTGTTTTCCTAGCAGACGCCTCGATTGCTCTGCATATCGTTCCTCTGCTTGATGTGACCTCGCCAGTTGTCTAGAGTGCTGAACATTTGTGGTTGTAGACTGGTGGTGTATGATCCATAATTGTATTTAAAATAATCAAACTAAGAGTTACTGTTTGATACTCGGATGAACGTATTGTCCATCCGACTTATCAGTTTATTTAAAAAAATCGCGTCGCTAACGAACATAGCGTCCCGCTGCTTTTGAAGACTGATTGAGAGTAAAATTTGGATCTCCTGGGCCCGTATTTATATTCAACAAAAAAAACCGCACCTGTCGACTCAGTATTCTGCATGTCAGAAACTGTCCGTGGCGTCCGTTCCTCCACTATCGTCCAATTTCACATATTCCCACATTTCTGCCAATTGCAATGTCTAATGCAGATTTCAAAGTGATCTAACATTGTCTGATTTAATTACACATATTATACGTAATTACCATAGTGATCGCATAATTAGTGTAATTACTATGCTCTTAAGATCGCACAGAATTCGCACTGAACGTCATAATCACACCGTTTTCGCACTGCACATTTGCATGATTTTTACTCATATTTAGAAGTCTTTGCAATCTTTCTAACATTTACGGTTTGCTTATAATTAAATAAAACTATAATTTAGTATCTATTTGGGGTGAGGTTTCAAACTTTCATGCTTGAACAGGCTCCACGCACACACACTATTTACTACTGTACACTCTCTCAGCAATAATCGCGTGATCACGCATGTTCATTCCTGCGTCTAATTCAGCTTTCAACTTCACACCTCCTTGTCTATTACATATTACTAAAATTAATCTAAATATTTATTTTATTTAATAAATGCACATTACAGCATATGCTTGTATTGTCGCAATATATCGTTTATTGTCTTTACTATCAGAATAGCTTATTTCAGAGCCTAGAGTATTAAAACAACTTAGCGGCTCTAGTATCTTTGCTCAATGACAATATTAGATCATTCAATATGTGGAAGAATAAGTTACGAGAAGAACGTATGAGAAAGGAAGGAGTGAACAATACGAAGTGTTACTTAAAGAGATATACAAAACTGATGTGAGAGGACATATATGGACTATTATGTTTTACGTATTAATGTTTTGTTCTGTTAATCTGAATTCTGCAGTTAAGGACAGATTCATATTGAAAAGGTAATCTACTCGGAGAGAGTGAATATACATTTTTAATTAGCAAATCAAACCATTATCTAAAAGTACATCATAATTGCTACAATAATATATAATATCTTTCTACAGAGAAAGAAACGTGGACTTGGCAATTTAGACATGGAAACATTAACCAAGAAAATTTTGTTCGTTTAGAGAAACATAAGAAATTATATAGTCACTAAAAAAAGACTCTTAAGAAATATGAACATGATTTTAGAAAAAACAAAGAGTTAAAATTGTGGAAACTGCTAATAGGTGAACACACTAATGACCTATGTGTAGACAAGTAAGTTGCAGTCGTAATCTAACAAGCAAACACTTTTTGCTACATAATCACACTTTAATGTAACTAAACCGTTTTGTTTATTAATCAGCAGTGGATATTGATGTGCTGATAAAACTACGATTCAATTTAAAATAATTAGAATGCTTTTTGTTTTTAACCAGACAATAGAAAAGCCCTCCAGATATAGCAGAAACAAAGCACATCAGCACATCAGTACTGCTGATTAATTAAATTATTGATGTGCTGATAAAACTACGATTCAATTTAAAATAATTAGAAAGCTTTTAATTTTTAACCAGACAATAGAAAAGCACTCCAGATATAGCAGAAACAAAGAATTATATTGTTAGCATTCCACGGTTCGTCAACAACCAGATAGTAACAATTAAAAAGAAAAGGAAAAATGGAAATGATAATTTGTATATTATTGTTTTTTAATATACAAAAAGCGATAATTGAAGGAAATAATAATCGCAAACAGGATTGCAGGTATAGGAATAATAGGTTTTATTTTGTTTGGTAGTATTGCATTTAAAAGCTGCTAGTCATAGTACAATAGTATTATACTATTACAACGGTCACGCGGATCGTCGTAATGTACAGTGGAAACAGAATAACTGACAACAATGAAGTCGCTAATTACAAGCTTTAATTACACACAACAGTTAAAAATTAACAAAGTCACTCTTATTCAATAATTCAAGTTAAATTTGTCCAACAATTACAATAAATGTTAACTTACAGTTATTATTACAGTTATACAATAATTGATACAATTATCATTTCTCAATAAACCACGACTGCGAACAACACTGTAAAATCGCTAGGTCTAAACTGAACTTGGCCACTTCCTAATCCAGTATTTATACCTCCGCCGCCTTGCGTTGTAGTGATACAGAGTACCTGGATGGTGACAAAATAGTTTAGTAAACGTCTAGAAGCAGCACGGGCAATCTCGAAGAATTCAGAAAGTTACGCACTCCGTCGCGCGGAATGATCTTCAACCGACTGGAACAGCCTCGCGTGCCAAGAATCACGTAGGCACTCAGCGACGCGGTACTATTTTTTTCATCAGTGTAGCATATTAATACAAGTATTTATCTAATTCTTAAAAATTAACCAGAGGTCTGAAATGTTAACCACTTTTTTCATTATAAAAGTCAGAAGTAGTGAAATAATTAAACGAAACCGTTTCTAGATTGTTTTGAAATTCTTGTAATTGGAACGGTAATGATAATAAATTCGTTTGAGTGGAATCGTAATAAAGTTAGCATTATATAAATGAACGCAATCTTTTACGGACGGTGTTTATACTATCACGATTTCACGGGCTCTGCCCCTACGCCCCTGTTCGTATTCGTTCGCGGGTGTTTGTGATCTGTGTTCCCGCGTTATTTAAGATGTCGTCGTGGAAAAGAACGAAACGTATGAAACTAAACATAGACAATCTGGACTACAGCCTAACAGCCCGGAAAATTGTTAGGATTAAGTAGTTACCGAGCGCTATTCCTGATGAGACGCAGTGTTTTATGTTTATTTCTGCGACCATTTAACTGAATACCCTGTGTCATATGAATAGGAATAATTACTGTTATTTCGATAACAATTTCAAGTAAGTTTACTAATTTGTATTTATTATTTTGTAATTATATATTTTAGGTTTATTAATTTTACATTCCATGTTGATAAATTATGAAAACAAGATGAAGTATTTTTAATTTTATTTATACCAGTGGAAATCTTATCACGGTTTACTACTTCTTACTCTCCTTGTTTTCTTCTACTTTACAATTCATTTCCTTAATTTAATCTGGATTAGAAAATAACTTAAATACTCTTATTTGATTACATTACTTTATTCTAAAATTCTGGAAATTTTTGACTACGAAAAAACGTAAAACGCTTTGTTAAATTTGTATTTCATTGAAAACGTTTATACCCTGATTACAAAAGATGCTTTGAGCATTAACATCGTCTATTATGGTGAACGCAATGACCAAACATTTTGAAGCGTATTGATTTAATGAGAAACTTTACAATGTCATCAATAACTGGGGTAATGCTTATAACTGGCTGAACTTCCACTCAGTCTTACATGTTTTCCTTGAATCAATTTGTTTTGTATTTCTTTAACCGGTTTTGCCTTGAAAGCCTTTTATTTCTTTACACGCCGTCTGTTATACACATTCTTTAGTCGCGTTTCTTTTCTTAATGTGCGGTAAACAATAATTTTCGATTTGAGCTATAAAGCTAACTACTTGTTATTATTTCTTGTTGTTATTTCAAAGACAAAATATGTTTATAACAAATCGAATTGCTGTCTGAATTTGTCTTAACCTATCTAAGTGTTGCTGGTGTCATAAAAGTAGACGTTTTATTTCGGAAAATGTAAGCTAAGTGGACACAACTAGCTACAGCCAAGTTTGGACAAGGATTAGACATATTTTATTTTATTTTATTTTTGTTGGTTTATCAAACTGTTATTAATTACTGTACTAATTTATTTATATACTAATAAACCGTATCTTTTAATTTTATTACTTCCATGTTCCTTAAGGAAATGGAAGTATGGTGATGGCAAAAAAAATCGTGTTCGAGATTATTGCAGATTCTGATTGTACTACACTCAAAACATGAAAAAAAGCCATTTTTCGAAAAGTGTCTGTGTGTCTGTCTGTCTGTGTGTCTATCTGTCTGTAGATTTTTTTCTATGGCAAACGATAACAGCCGCAAATTCAAACAGAATCAACTACTCTTCTGCATACCTTTTTAAATTATATAGAACTCAAGGTCTGTTGATTTTGGTGAAGATCGGTTAAGGGTAAAGGGTAGTTTACCAGCAACGGTTTTTTTTAATCAAGGGTAATTTTTTTCTACGTCAAATGATAACAGCCGCAAATTTAAACAGAATCAACTACTCTTCTGCATACCTTTTTAAATTATATAGAACTCAAGGTCTGTTGATTTTGGTGAAGATCGGTTAAGGGAAAGGGGTAGTTTACCAGCAACGTTTTATGTTTTAACAAGGGTATTTTCTATGGCAAACGATAACAGCCGCAAATTCAAACAGAATCAAATAATTTTTTGCATGCGGCCCTGATTTGTAGAGTACTCAAGACCTGCTGTTTTTGGTGAAGATAGGTTAAGGGTAAAGGGTAGTTTACCAGCAACGTTTTTTTTTAATCAAGGGTAATTTTTTTCTACGTCAAATTATAACAGCCGCAAATTTAAACAGAATCAACTACTCTTCTGCATACCTTTTTAAATTATATAGAACTCAAGGTCTGTTGATTTTGGTGAAGATCGGTTAAGGGAAAGGGGTAGTTTACCAGCAACGTTTTATGTTTTAACAAGGGTATTTTCTATGGCAAACGATAACAGCCGCAAATTCAAACAGAATCAAATAATTTTTTGCATACAACCCTGAATTGTAGAGTACTCAAGACCTATTGTTTTCGGAGAAGATAGGTTAAGGGAAAGGGGTAGTTTACCTGCAGCGTTTTTTTATCAAGTGTAATTTTTTTTTGGCAAACGATAACAGCCGCAAATTCAAACCGAATCAAATAATGTTTTCATGCAGCCCTGAATTGTAGAGTTCTCAAGACCTTTTGGTTTTGGTGAAGATCCGTTAAGGGAATAGGGTAGTTTACCTGCAACATTTTATGTTTTAACAAGGGTAATTTTTTCTATGACGAACGGTAACTGCCGCATATTTTAATAGAATCAAATAATTTTTTGCACATCCCTGAATTGTAGTGATCTCAAGGCCTTTTGATTTAAGGGGATCAGTTAAGGGGAACGGGTAGTTTACCTGCAACCTTTTACGTTTTAACAACAGTAAAGTACTTGAAAATTCATTTAAACTTTTTCAAACAATGGTAATTGTTAAAAATAAAATAATTTTGTTGCCAGGCAATAATATTATAATTTTTTCATTTTAATGTAAATCATGTATGAGAGAAAATATATCGTTCGTGGCAGGCAAGCATATCTCAATTATATAATGTTTACGTTTCCATTTTATTAATATGATTACTGCAATAAAAAGGCAGGGAACACACACACACACACACACACACACAATTCGCGTTATTTCTGGCCTCACTCATGTTTATTTTCTTACATTTGCACGCTTTTTAAATGGAAAGTGCCGAAACCCACACCAACATAACGCGTGAAAGCCGAAAAATTGTCCAGCGTGGATAGAGATTTGCTTCCTGTGGATCGCTGGGCAGTGTAACTGCACGTGTTTACAGAGGAACGATTCATAGACAGAATTTTCGTCTTTAGGGAATGAACCCTCTGCAAGATGCTGAGGGTCCATGAGTGACTTCGAAGCGCTCCTTCTTTTCCGCGTGTTTGTTCTGTGAAACGTACACTGTAGATTCGTAGCTTTATTCTAAGCAACGCTCAATAGGAAATGTTGAAAATTTTTGTCCACGGTGTACCCTCATACACACTAAACCTGCTCTGATGTTTTAATTACGGACATCATAATATTAAAACTTTGGAAACTTGAGCACTACTTAATGGAGATCAAACATTAACTAATACAAGCCATTAATTTTATGCATGTTTTTTATATATATGTGTACAACGTTATCGGCAACAAAGAAGTAGTTTTTGTTAAAATTCCTTCCCGAGATGTTTGGCCGTAGTCCAATGTTTTCTACAAAACCAGACGTTTCGGCAATGCCATCGACTTCCACATCAGTGAAAATCGAGTGCTATAACGTGAGGTGGTATACGTTAGTGACCACAGTACTGTGGTTAAGGCTGAAGCAGTAAGTAGAAAGAAGTAGTTTCTATGGTAATATTTCATTTCGAAAATGATTTTAAATATAAATCTTAGAACATGGAAGTTATGTATGGTTCTCCATACCGATATTCGTTTTATGTAATCTGTAGGCCTATTAGCTGTAAAGCAACACTGTTCTCTTCTGTCATAGATATCAAATATAATTTGTGGTTCATATAACAACAGTTGTAACATTATCAGTTATTGTCTCTATGTTAGCAGTCTTCATAACAACTTTGTCAAATTTTGTTGCTTCCCTCCTATATACACTTTTTCCTCGAACGAGGCCTTTCGGTTTCGCAACCATTATCAAGTTCTTCCTACAACAACCTAGAAAGAACAAGGTTGTTGTAGGAAGAACTTGATAATGGTTGCGAAACCGAAAGGCCTCGTTCGAGGAAAAAGTGTATATAGGAGGGAAGCAACAAAATTTGACAAAGTAGTTGTAACATTGTTATAAAAAAATAGTAAATTTATTTTGAGAATTGTTAAATAAGGAAAATAATTTACACTAATTCAGTGGAGAGAGAGAGAGAGATAGAGAGAGAGAGAGAGAGAGAGAGAGAGAGAGAGAGAGAGAGAGAGAGAGAGAGAGAGAGAGATATTGACGTAGTGGTAGACAGCTAAAGAGAATTCTTGATTGAGATTAGCAGTAAGGAAATTTTCAGTTTAATCAAGTGATCGCTTGTAGACGCATCAAGTTCAAAGCAAACACTATTTGTCCTCTCAGCTGTAATGTCTCAGTCGTCTTTCCCTCCACAGTCTGTAACGCTGTGTAAACAGTAGTGGTGTAAACGTCCCTTATGTACCGCAAGAAGGAAGAAATTTCAGGTTTCCGTACGGCAAACAAATCTGATCTTCTACCAATCATTCGTACAGAGTTCTATTTATTTCTCATTTGTCCCTATAAGTATCTCTTGTTTGCGCCATGTTAATCTTCCACGGCGACTTTGGCAAGAGTTCCTGTATTTGTTAACTTACACCAAATTTATGGACAAGAATAAATTTAAGTACATTTTGTAATATAAAAATATGAATCTACAGAATGTGCACGTTCGAAGCGGAAGTTACGTTTGCTAGCATCATGAACGAAGTTTACTAGCTTTGTTTTTTTGTGGTTGAAAGGTGCATATAGGATGTATATGTACATTTTTGTTATTATTTCTTTCACAGTAATATCGTTTACAGGTCAATTATTTAGAAACAAAACAGTGCTTTTAAAGTAGCTGAAATAAGTAAAGATGTTATTTTGACCACGATATTTGTGGCGTTCTCGTTTCGCAGGAGTATTTGAAATTCTTTATCGCCCAAATAGACACTATATTTCAAATTTCTATGCGTGCTTAAAATGGCACATCGTTTGTTGGCGATGGTCTGAGTTCTTTTATATCACTTTGTAGTGAGGGTAGGCACTCTTTGTAGACAACACCCAAACGTTTGGTATTGGGGTACTGTCACTTGACGATTTTATCGCTGGGTACTATGTAATCCCGACGTAGGCCTATTAGATAAATGCCATCGTATTGCGACACTCGAAAATTATTGATATTAGTTTATGTTAAGTATTTTTACATACGAGATAATAAGTATCCGAGATATTAAATGTCGAGATATTTTTACACATGAGATTTTAAGGTTATTTCCATACGGATAACCTTACCATTAAAGATTATTCGCATAAAAAATTTAGACATACAGAACTGGTGGTTAAAAGAAATTTTATTAAAACTTAAATTGATAATAGAAAAAGGTAAGTTAATAATAAGAAGTATTTACTTTTTATAGTACAGTATTAAAACTATTTCTGCATGCATATCATCAGAGGCAGATTGACGTTATGTTAGTCCAGAGATAGCGTTAATTAGTGTCAAGACTGAAGAAATAGCCTGCTACAAACGGGTGGTGGGAGAAATTGGTTCCGAAATAGCATCGTACTGCAGACCACACATTTATGGAAATACTTAGGATTATATGTGTCCGACACGTGCGTTGCTATTGCCCACATGCCGTCTGACCGCACTGCTTCGAATTGGTGCATTGATCTGGATTTCCAAGTCTTGCCAGTGGCGTCAGTTACATAGAAGTAATTCATGTTTAAGGCTTAGTTTATCACTTTTTAGTACTAAAGCTTACGAATCGGGAGTGAAAAAACAGTTATAACTTACACAGACAAACATTTAAAATAAATAAAATATTAATTTTACGCAATGTGCTTGTTGTATGTAAACGCATTAAAAATTAACGCATGGTTTTAAATGTATGACTTGTATATGGATTTATGGATGTGTGTGACTTTCATATTTTTATTTTTATTTTGGGAACAGTTTGAAGAAACAATATGTTTGTATGGAGATTTCTTTTACATTTATATTTTAACTAAAAAAGTCGGCGGGGGCTGTGCCGGAGCCGGAAATCTTCAGAGTGTACAACGTCTGTGTGCTTTAGGGTTGCTAATGTGTTATGAATAATTTTATTTTTTATTTTGTTCATTTGAACAAACACATAATTAGTTTTACAAAGTACAAAATTTTATTTGCAAAATCATCACACAAGTTAATTAGTTGGTTCAAGCAAGACTTTATTTATAATGGGCCTATGATAGGAGAAGTAGCTGATATAAGGTAAGATATCAATGTATATAGACGTATCTGTATAAAAAATTACAAAATATATCAATACAATCGCACAGTAAAAACATTAAAAACTGCAGCAACGGATAAAGGTATAGTTCCGGTGCCGCTAAATATAATTTGTTTATTTACTTGTTACTATGGTAATTAATTCTGGTCTCCATGGTGTTGCAACGCCATTACTTTAACAGCCACTATCTTTACGTCCATGTGAAACCACAGTATGTCACAAACGTCACACGCGTGTCCAAATTCATTATTAAAGAATGTTTTGTGGATGTGCTTTGTAGCTAACTGCCACGTTTTGCTGAATTCGATCGGCTGATACACTTGCGAAGTCGGGCGCTCTTCCTCATCCAACTCGACTTCAGTATTTTTATCCTTGTCTTTTAAGCGTTGTCGGTAAATCCTCTGACGCTCGGCATTGGTCATTTTGGGTTTTTTGAATTCCCCATGATTTTCTCTACTCTCCTGTATGCGTTTACGATACTTTTGAGCACGTTTACCATCCATATACCGCGACAGTTTGTCCGAACACACGATTTTTACAACTTGAATTACGATTATTCAAACCTCTTAATAACATCACCGCTATTACGGTACACTATGTAGATAGTACTCGATGAGACAATTTTAACGACACCTCACTCAACGTTCTATCGCATCGGAAACCGGAGAAATACTAATTTTAGTGCGCGCTGAGCTCACCCCGCGCTGGATGATGCAATAGCCCACTTATATTGTGCTATTTATTATCTTTGTTCCTTTATCTGTCGAATGGTACCTCATATAAGCGTGAATCTTTTGTCGTTTAGATAATATTTCAATTTCAAACGTGACGTGAAAACGTAACGCTCGATTTTCTTGTTGGGATGCCTATTGCTGGTCTGAAAGGTAAGACGTATTCTACGTCAAAAACATATCGTAAAATGTAAGGAAGAAATATTGTAATAAACAAATAGAGCAGGAGATACGTGCTTTCCTTAAAGGGACAGAATGTTTAAAACAACCTCTATAACTGGCTAGTTTCCTAAATAAAAATGATATAAAAATGTTGCTGGAGGTATTGATGAGTGGAATAGTAAGTTACCCAAAATACACGGACACAAAGGGGGCGCTTTATTTTATTTGTAGTTTTTAGTCCCATTCAAAAACAACTGACGTTCCTCAGATTCCTACAGACTTAATTGCATATAATATAAGTATGTTCAATTTCTAGCTTTTCGGAGAACTATATTTGAAATCACATATCACTAATTAAAGATTATTGTTTACTACATTGAGGTATGTGCTAATAGGACAGTTTACATTTTTCATACTACACAATGCACGAAACAGTGTTCAGTTTATTTTTGATATTAAGTATTTCACGTTATAAACAGAAGGTATAAAAATTAAAAAATGAATGGATACAATATAAATTACACTGTCATGCACTGTTTTTTTTTTTAACGAAAACGTTGACTATAAATATTAAATATTTCCCGTGTTTCTTATACTTTTGATTCATGGGATTTACACACTGGTTAAATTGTCACATTGATTGAAAGTTTAGGCTGCACATTTTTCATGCCATAAATGTGGTCATTTCAGTTTATTTTATGTGGAGATTAATGTATTTTGTCAAGACTTTGTAGTCCCATTATTGACGAAAACAATCTGTATTATAAGTCGCTCTGTATATCAGGCGCGGTGGAAGTTTCAGGTGAACTATCAGATGTTATGCGCCACTATGAGTTAGTGGAGCGCATCAGATGAAATTACCTCATCACTCATGACTGGGTGAAAAATTAAAAGAACGAAATTATTTGTTCGAGTAATTAGAAACGTCTGAGCTACAAAACTCTCGGTGATTCACGTGTTCGAGTATGAAAAATAAAAGGTAAAATAATCAGCATGCGATCCGTGAGTTTGAGAAGTAATAACTATACTTTTTGAACACGTTTTTATTAATACACTTTACCAAACGTTGATAACGAGTTGGTAAATTCGGAGCTCATGTTACGAAGCCAGATTAAATAGGAACGTACGAATAGTCATTATTACATGCGAAGTCTTAATTGCAATAGGAAAATGTAAATTTTGGTGGGAATTTAAATCGTTGCGGCACGGTGAAAAACCAATTCGCTTTGTGAAGGGAATGTTAAACACTAGTCAACCTTCAGTATTATCGTATGTGTGTAATTATAAAGAGTGCCTTTTACCTGGTCAACTATACACAACTGGAACGGTTAAAAATTCTAATTACCTTTATAACGCAAGGCAAAATAAATTGGAAGCTGTCAGTAGATTCCCTTCTAAATACGATTCAAGTTTTTAGAAAATATATTTTATTGGTATTCTACTTTTTTCTGTTAGTTTCAGTACATGATTAAAGCACATGCGATAGCAAAAATAAATTGGTATCCTTTATTTATTGATAGCATTAGTTTGATGCGTAATATTATCCAGCCGGTAGACGTGTTCCTATAGTAGCTTATTTAACACTTAATAATTGATTCATTGATCTCATTAAAATTGTGTTCTCTGGCATTGTATTTTATGACGCAATAAGCTCGTATAAAAGTGATGGAAAAACTATATTTAAATACTTTTTCTTCTTTTAAATAATTTTTAAATCAGAAAAACATCTATAATTTATTTATTTTAATTTACTAGGAAAATTTGAATTTTCTACGATTAACAAGAGCGTTAGCTGACTTTACGTTAATAAATTTTATTAGTTTTTACGTTAGGAGTTGTTAGTGTAAAATACTTTCCTAAATGTACATAAGAAACAACTTGAATCGACTTAACTCTTCCTAAATTTTATTTCATTGTTGCCTTGTAATTACAAATCATAAATAGTTGATAATCTTAAGATACATTTTTTCCTGTTAACTGTCTTACAACAACAAAAAATATTATGTTTTTTTAGAATAGTAACATAAATTTCGTACACCTACCTACTAAGCTTTCGAGTTTCGTGCCAAATAAGGATAGTACAGTATAGCCTACCTTGTCTTCCGTGATGAAATATTTTCAAGGACAATTACACAAAAGCTAATCTTGTAGAAGAAGAAATTGATAAACTAAATTGACCGTTGATTAAAATATAATAAAAAATATACCGTTTCGTGTTGTAGGCCTATATATTCAAGCGCACGCACACGCGCGCACACACACACACACACACACACGCGCGCGATTTATCTCCTAGGTTGAGAAGAAACTTAACGGAAAAAAGTTTTTCTGTGTTACCGAATAATTTATAAAGAAAAACATGTTCTCCATAAACGTTTATAAAATTTTAATCAAATTAAAGAATTAGTTTTACGAAAACTATTAGTAAATTAATGATGGGAACTGTTGTGTCTCTCTTGTAAAAATGAACGAATTAAATCTAACAGTATAAAAACAGAAAATTGAGAGGAAAAGATTAGTTAAAAGTTTAGGCAGATAGAGAAAACAAATAGAAAGAAAGAAAGTTAAAAAAATTCGTGAATATAAAATAAGTTTCATGTTAGAAGAAAATGGTATTTGGATTCAATTGTGGTTTTGGTGGTCATGAAGTTCAGGGCAAACAATTTTTTTCATCTACCCTGTCTCTTGCGTGTTGTTAACGGACTGTTATGGATACACAAATGTAAACAGAGAGAGTAAACAACTTTGATATTGGAAAGAAACTTTAGTCGAAGGAAAGTAAACAAATTTAATATCTCCTTCTCTAGTCAAAAATACTTTTGCTTCTACTTATTCTCCGAAGTCATCTATCACGCCTTATTTCTACTTTAGTATTTTTGTTTTTACCTTCGTCTCGCCGTCTAATTTTTCCAATTCTGTCTTAATTAGTTTCAGATAGTGCATAATACGTGTTTATTACACTAATTATTGTTATAATTTTGCGCAGGCATCTACAAAAATATGTCGAGGGCCGGCACAGTGGGTACGTTTGAGACTCACAGTCACAACGGATGTGCTGCGATTGTGGGCTCGAGTCAAGGTCGTTGGTCACTATCGCTGGGTGCAATACAGTGGTGATTTGTCTGCCATGTCTGGAGTACGTAAGTGTCAAAATCACAGCCCCCTTCCCCAGACACACACAACTCCCCTCTCCACCGAGCGGCTCGCCACCGAATGTGGTTACTATATGGCTAATTTGTCTCTCGTAGTGGGGGAACGCAAGTTGTACCAGGGCCAGGGAA
Organism: Magicicada septendecula; assembly: GCA_034769895.1. NCBI lineage: Eukaryota > Metazoa > Arthropoda > Insecta > Hemiptera > Cicadidae > Magicicada > Magicicada septendecula. The sequence goes on from CM068369.1 coordinate 465,827,826, forward strand.
CGCAAAAGCTTGCAGGCCTAACGGTTAGAAGGAGAAACAGAAAAAACTACAAAATTATGTCCAATGGAAATTCTGCGCTTTGATCCATTATTTTTTGTAATATCTTTTCTTCTTCACATGTCTATAATATCGACATTCTTATCTTTTAATCGTTGTAAATTATTTCACTTTCAAATTCAAATAGTCCTTTTTATATGTCTACAAATATTAATTGAAAGCTGGATATGTGTTTCCATGTGGTCTTAAATGTGTTATAAGCAATAAATATGTGTTAAGAATTTAAAAATATTTGGTTAGAGAGTACTACACCATTACATGTTGTATTGTATTCTACATTACATTAATGTGACCTGTACTTTTTTACAGGTAACTGGACCCAGTTTTCTATTATAAACGTTATTCTTATACTCTTCATGCTTCGTTTCAAGGTAAGTATTTTACAATAAAATGTATTACCAATGTTAGCATATAAATCCTACTGGGCATAGGTTTTTATTTGTACTCTATTTATAGATTTAAAGGTCGGTTTTTGTGAAAGCAATATTTTGAACACTACAATACATCCATCTGTAAGATATATTCTTGTTAACAGCATTTTATTTGTATACCGAATTTTGTAACTGTGCTAATGAGAGGAGATCAAATCACTCCTCCTCATTAGGATAACACATTATAAGAACCAATTGTCCTTTGAAGCGGTCAAACAACTTTCAATTTGCAATTTTTAAGATATTGACTCGTAGTGGGAAAGGTATTTAGGGTATCATTTGTATATTAACTGTAGCCTTTTAAGTTTTTACGGTGCACCGCTAGGCAGTTAAAATAATGAAAGAACAAAGTAATATTAACCTATTTAAGTGTCAATAGGTGTTCAGTACTGTGCATTAACAAGCAGAGGCAGTAGAAGTAGGGGTCTGGAATGTAACTGAAGATACTGATTAAAGCTTTAATCTGTTACCTTTGGAGCGGCATGTCCTAACTTTTGGACACGATAACATTGTTGTAACATTTTGTTTGTAAGTTATTTGACGCTGATAAAGTTTATGTTGTTTTTCTGTACGCTGTTTTATGTTATTTCTTTACTTTTTGCTGTTAATGCTGGTTTTGAAACTTGGTAAGAACAGAAACTTGAAAGACTCAGTAATGTAGTATTTTATAGATTTTAGTAATTTAATTTTGAATTTATCATCATAATTTTCTTAACGGTTTTAGGATTTAGCGGTCTGTTCCTATTCAACAGTCCACCTTTTCTTAGGTCTACTAACTTTTTTTCTGCCTCTAGGATTGTAATTTTTCGCCAACTTCGGTATTCTACTTTCTTCCGTTCTATTTATGTGTTGAATCCATTTTCTTCTGTATTCTTTAATCCTTTCTTTAACTGTAAAAATATCTAACTCACTTCTTATCTCTCCATTTCTTATTTAATATCGTCTATTACACCTTTTAACTGATCTCATACAATTCGTTTCTGCTGTTTGCATCCTCTGTACATCTCTTTTCTTTATGGACCAAGTTTCAGAACCATACAGTAGTGTAGGTATTGCCATTGTTTTATACAATTTTATTTGTTTTTTTTTACATTTATTTCCCAACGTTCTCAAAATCGTTTCACACATTCTTGTGAAATTCGTCACTTTATTTTCTATATCTCTATCTTGATTATAAGTAATGTCACTTCCGAGATAGTTGAAATGTCTTATTTGTTCTATGCATGTGTTGTCTATGGATATTTTGACCCAAATCGGTCATCTCCTACAAAGGCCATTATTTTTGTCTTTGATTCAGATATGTTACAGTTATATTCTTTTTCTATTTTGTGTAAGATGTATATTGTAACGTGACAGATGTATGCATAATATTGAATGGCAATTGATCATTAGAATAATGAAGTTATAATGTTTAAATTTGGAAGAAAGCATTAAGTTTAATATAAATAGATTAATTCGTAGCAACTGTGGAAAGAAATCATTATTATAAAGAAAATACAAGTTCAAATAAAAGGAGTTACTAGTGATGAGTCATCCAAGACCAGTCTCATAACCAAAGGTTTTCAAGGTATAACCCAGGAAGGTAAAAAAGTAAATAACAAAGCAGTACTGAATATGACCAAACCCACAACGAGGAAGAATAAATAGAAGAGAAACCCTAAAATAAGCCAAGATCAAACAATACAGGTGGTGTATTTCTGAAATAAAGAAGGAGATGGAGAAGATCCCAAGAAACCTGATGGCATCAAGAAGAAGATGGAGAAGATACCAGTCCCAGAAGGCAGGAGAAAAGAAGACTGATGAAAGAAGAAGAAAGCAGCATCCTGAAGAAGATGTCATGCTCTTATAAAAGACACCCAAATCCCTATATCCCCAAAATAAATATTTAAAAATAAAAGTATAACGAAATGAAAACCACATGTATATAAATTTAAGAGAGAGAAGTGTATAAAATAAAAGTTGCCTGTGAACTAAGATGAAACAATAATATAGTACCCATGGAACAAATCTCCATTGAAAAAACGCTAACCAATTTATTATGTTAATAAGACTATACGACCATTTAGCATTAACATAATATAAAAGTGCAAAGTGAACCAGTGATAGTTTTGGGTATTATAAAAAATGAACCTTGTGTTTCATTCTTGGCAATCACAAACATTGAATGCAATGAAATATGCAATTTTCAATGACTTGAAATGTGTACTGTGACAATATGTTGTTTATAAGACATAAATCTGTTTAAAATAACATTTTGTTTTATATGCAAAAAGAAAAACAGATTTCATAATACTTTTCGAACAATTCATACTATTTATTTATTAATGACAGGGTACAATTCCCCAAAGACAATGTGTAAAAGACGGTATAAAAACTGTAGAATCCTACTTGTAATAATAGTTAGAAATAAGAATATAAATATAAGGTTTTTATGTATATAGTATAAGAATGTTTAAAAATGTTTTAGATATAAGGCCATTTGTTTGGGTCTGATACAACTAACATCAGAACTATAAAAATAGTTACTACTTGTAAATAGTAGAGAGTGATTAAGATGTTAGTTAGTAAAAAACCTTTTTTGTAAACCATATTTCCATGTTAGAAATAAGGATTTTGTTGTAAAATGTCTGACTTGAAGACAACCATTTATTTAAAAAAAAAAATATTCTTTATTTGTTTAACTGTTATTTGTATTGTAACCAATACTAATTGTTATTGTGTAATTTGAAAAAATGTTTAATTTATAATACTATATGTAAAAGTCAGAGAGGGTATCACACATCATATATTGTTTGTAAAATATTTTGTAAGAAAAATTGTTAAAAAATCATAGGCCAAAAGAATGGAAACCAAACTTCATCAAAACAGAGAAATTGCTCATTTAAATGCAAATAAACAAAAGGGGTTTAGACAAAATAAACTTGAGATCAAGCCATATAATTGAACATACCATTTAGAAAGATTTTAATAAATTATATTCAGAATTATAAATAAAAATGAAAATGACTAAACTCAGAAATTTAGACATGGGAGTCATATATTCCAGAATAATGTTTCAGAAACAACTAATTCAATTAATTACCAGAAAATCAGGGAATATAAGCCTTTTAATACAATATAGGATTATTAATATTATATATAACGGATAAAATGGATGAATTTTATATAATGACAGGAAGTAAATTTTGATGTTTTGACTTTTCAGAGAATAACAAAAATGAAAGTAAAATTACTAATTTTGGACAGAAAACACTATAAAACGGCATTATTTAATCTGAAAATAAGCTGAATGAACTGAAAGATTAATTTAAATAACATCTAGTGAATAAAATTGACAAATAACCAAAGTTTAGGCAATTATATAGTGAACTTTAAAGTGTGCACAGGATGTGAAAATATATTTGAACAATGTTAAGGATAATATTATATGGGCTAAGAGTTTAATTGAAACTGAAGGAAACAGTTAGTTGATTATTGGTATTCGAACGGTTAACATGACGAGAGTTTTGTGACGATCTAACCTATCTTATAACGGTAAAGTTGAGCGGTGAATAGTACGTTACTGTGAAATCGAGAGTGACTTATAAAATCCTTCCAGAACATATACATTGTGACAAAAACAACCAAGAAACACTTATTAACACTAAACAATACATATCTACTCCGAAAAACACCACCAAACACCAGAAAACTGTATAATACATTAACCAAATTAGTGTCGGAATTGGGAAAAGTGTTTTGACTTATAATTACACGGATATACTAAATACAACCCAGAAACATTACACCAGTCACTACACAACATTTAACAAGAGATTTGCAGACACCAGAACAGGAATACTGCCAGAAAATACATTATTTGGAACGCAGCAGGAACGAGCGACATTTTGATCAACTTGACGGCAGCCATCTTTCTTTGACAATTCCAATGCCTCTCCGTCCACATATCAGCTGTTGGTGAAAACAATTATATTATTTTCAAATTATTATTCAATGTCTGTATTTAGTAATAATTATTAATTTGTTGTAACGTTATACTTTTTAAATATTGGCCCGATTTCTCTGACTTTGATAATAATTGGGTGTTTAAAGAACCCTATATGAATTTTATATAATATACTTTGTAACTTTTTCGAGATCCTGAGAATCGATATTATAATCGATAAGAGTCAATATTGCTATTAACTAATAAAACATTAATATTTTTCAACACTAAATAGTTCTTTATTTCATAAATATTACTAGTTATCACTAATATAATTCTAATTAATAATCTACAAGGACTTTACCACCTATAAGTGAAGATAACCTAAAAAATAAAAAGGTAAACAAGTATCGATTGGTTTGAAGACAATCTTATGAGTGGTGATAGTTTATTTAAAATATACCAAAACTTCAATAAAATTTTTCAGAAGAGCATTACACCTTTTAAAACTTCACAGCCCTATATTAATTAATTGATCATAATTAATTAATTAATAAAAAAGAAAATTTTTTTTAATTATTTTTTTTTAAAGCATAATTTTTTTTTTAATTTTCTTCAAAACAACAATTTTTGTTTTTGAAACTTTTGGTGGAGCTGAACATATATTTCTTCATCAACATTACGCTACTCGACCGGTCTTGCTACCATTGGGACTCGACCAGCTGGGAAACTTAAGGAAGTGTTTCAGGCCAGTAAGACGTCGAGAGCCACACCAATTACACACCAAATAAACATAAGCACATTACAATTTTTCTATTTTTATTACAATATTGCTCGCTGGAGTTCGTTTTCTGAAGTGGCGAATATACGAGTAGCTTGGTCACCCGCAAAGAGAATGGTTTTCAAGCTTTTATTTCGGTGGATTTGAATAAAAAGGAACTGTTCTTTCCAATTCTTGAGGAGGTCGTCTAGGTAAAGGTCAAAAAGTAAATTTGTTTCAATCGGGATAGATTCTTCTCCGTCGTGTATGATTATCGCGGTGTTTCTATATAGACTCTTATGGTCTTAAATTGGTGTTGTGGTATACCTTTATTTTCAAGTATGTCCCATAACTTCGGTCTGATCACTCTATCAAAAGCTTCGTTGAAGTCGATAAAGGCAATATTTGTTTCTAATTTCTTTTCACGTTGTTTTTCTATCACTTTCTGTATGGTAAACATGCAGTCTATGCAAGATAGTCCTATCTAAAACCATATTGTTCTTCCTCTAAAAGAGTTTCTGCTATGTTTTTAGTCTAGTTGTTATAATACGTGCGTGTAATTTATAACACGAATTTAGGAGACTAATACCTCTGTAATTATTGGTGTCTCTTCTATATCCTTTCTTAAAAAGGAAGATCACTTTCGACATTGTCAATTTCTATTTTTTTTGCCGTATGTAGGGATGGTTACCCTATACGGTGGTCCCAATCAACAACTCACAATTCCAAAATTAGCCTCAAAAACCACGACAGATATAATGATTTTTAATTTATATTTTGTAATTTTAGAAGCTACGTTATATAAATATTTTAAAAGTAGACAATTGTTTTTTATGAAGCAGGGCAAAAGACGGACGAGAAACGATTAATTACTGGGATTCAGCGCTGGACATTAAGGTAAACCAGGAGTTGTTGAAAGATGGAAATGAAAAGAAGACAACTAAAAGAAAATCAGTGGCTGTTTAGGAATAGCTGAAGACTAAATGAGCATTAATTTCTTGTATATACCTTAATTAGGTTGCTTTTGGTTGTGCTTCTCTAAGTGAAAGATTACGAGTGTATATAATAGGTTGCTAATTACATAAATCTTAATTGTTAATTGTTAGCACAGAAAACTCATTTTCCTCTCTAATCTTACTATTAATACAGCATAAATTTCTGATTTAAATTGAAGAAACTTTGATTTGTTTTTATACGAAAATTTTATCAATTTTTTAAGTGAATACTGAGGAATAAAGGACTCGTTCGTAGTTTGTATTTTTCAAACTACTGTATCCTTTCAGCTGTTGACTGTACTAAAATATTAAGAAGACGAAAGAAAGATGACGGAAGAAAGGTAGAGTGGTTCTGTAAAATATAAAGAGGAGACAGGTGAAGAGACGGAAGGTGACACACAAATTCGTATATACTTCATCAGTGGGAACTTCCAGAAATTGTTTCAGTGATGCGCAGAAATAGACAAAGCCCTTGTTTGTGTGTTACAGGCTGCAGACTGACAACGCAATTTAAGCTTAAACTCCGCTGACTTGCAATAAATTCTATAATGGTAGCTTCGTTAAGCAGTAACTGTGTTTCTGTCTGTCCTTGTTCTTCCTACCTCTACAGAAAACACATCTAAGGCACTATATGTAACCGGTGGTCCCGGTTACGTACCGATTTACATACACACTATTAGCAAATTATTATATCAAGTGTACAAGAATAAACATTTGACTACATGTTAAGTTTTACCGATTCTAATATATATTTAAAATGTTTCATAGAATGTGATATTTGCAAAGATTATAATAATTTTTTGTGTCTTAGAATATAGGCTAAATGGCTGTATGAGATAAGTACGTCTGTACGCTTGTAAATATTCAGAGTGAACTTTTGGTATACGTGTCAATAGGCGATGGCATTGTGTATCTCAGCTGACATTTAAACAATGAACGTGCTGCTCTAAACTATAAATCATTAGCCTAGAGGAAAACTTATTTAAATATGTAACGTGTCCCTTAAATTTAAATTTAAAATTAAATTTATGTTTAAAAAGGTAAAGAAAGACACACGCTCTCATAACCTATAAATAAGTTAAAAATAGATTTATGTAGAAAAACAATTGTAAAGATTTATGAAACAAAATTGTAAGAAATAAAGGTAATGTACACACAGATATTAAAAATTAAAAACAATGGATGCGTTTTCATTTATTTTATTTATCATCGCTCGTATTTTCTCTGGCTAACAAATTTTGTAGTTGTTTGCTAATAGTATAAGTATTGTTTTTCAGCGCACTTAATGTAATTACTATTAATTTGGTGAAGCGAACATATAAAATGAAAAGCAGATAATGCATATTATTAATCTCATAACATTAATAACACTTTTTTAATATATAAAGCACACTTATGTGACAACAATTCTGCTTACACAGTACACAATATTAAAACAATTAACAAAATTTGTATCAAAGTTACAACAGTTCGTACATAAATAAACAATGAAATACTAGATATTTTCGCTAAGAAACTCTATCCCTTTAAATCGCATTACTTAGTTAACTCAGATTTCAACGTATGCCGTTTATATAACCTGGTTAGGTCGACTTTTTCTTAGGGTTGTTTACGAACAGGTTTCAGTTGTAACAATATAAGAGTAAGGGCAATATTAAGCTCGTTTCGAAGGCTCGGAAACCGCTTGAATATTCCAAGAGTGCGTCATCCAGTCTACTCCGTGACAGTCACTACTTAAGCTATAGGCGTGTTGTCTAACGAGAACAGCATAACCGTATGCTAACTTACAATAGATTTCTACTTTAGTATAAGTACTATGACGTAAGAAGGTAAAAAACTTAAAACGCAACTGACATCGTATATTTCAACAAATAAGATTTGGTCCCTCAATTAAAGTTAAAAAGTAATTAGTTTCAAATGGGAACCGATTAGGAGTATCAATAATTTATAAATATATGTGCGGTAGTCACATGCATTGTAATCTTGAAACAGTGGAATAAAATCTTCAATGGCGCCGGATAAACAACAGTCACAAATTTATTTAACGCAGCCTATTAAAATAGTTTCACGGTTTTTGCTTTAATTGGCCTAATAATAATTATTCATTAACTATTATTAGCTGTAAGCAATTTTTCCGGCAATCGGCACAGCGCGTGTTTATATTGATATAATGTCTTAATTTGTTACATAAGCTCGTTACTGCGCAATGCTGTAACTATATAACACGAGTTTAATAACTGTGTTTTTAATTCATAAAAAGCATAGCGATTAAAACATGTAATAAAATACGAGTGATGGGTAACCCAAAAATAAGGTCTCCATATTTTTTAAAAATAGAAAAAAAATTTATTATCAAAACTTTTTACATGGTTGTGAAGCATAAGAACACACTATTTTTCAACATAATCGCCGTTACGTTCAATGCATTTTTCGAGCCGCTGTGGCAGTTTTAGTATGCCAGTGTCATAGAAACTCGCCGCCATGTCATTGAGATAGCGTTTGACCTCGTCTTTCACCTCGTCATCGTCGTCGAATCGCATTCCACCCAAATGTTCTTTCAAATGTGTAAACAAATGATAGTCACAAGGTGCCAAGTCCGGACTATAGGGGGGGTGGGTGATTATGTCCCATCCAAATTGGTTCAGAAGATCGGCGGTTGCGCGGGCGACATGAGGGCGAGCATTGTCGTCAAGAATGGACACGCCCTTGGTAAGCATTCCTCTTCTCCGGTCCTGAATCGCCCGTTTGAGTTTTTTGAGTGTCTCACAATATGCGTCTGCGTTTATTGTGGTTCCAGTAGGCATGAAATCGATCAACAATACACCTTTCCGATCCCAAAACACAGTCGCCATGATCTTGCCGGTAGACTGTGTTTCCGCCAGTTTGGCGCCGCCTTGGCGAAGTTGGATGCCGCCACTCAAGTGATTGTCGTTTGGATTCAGGTGTGAAGTGGTGAACCCACGTTTCGTCACCTGTGACAATGGAATCCAAAAAGTCGTCTCTTTCGTCTGCATAGCGCTCAAGAAATTCGTGGGCAGCTTCGACGTGTTGCCGTTTGTGGTCTTCTGTGAGCATTCGCGGAACCCATCTTGCGCACACATTCCGATATTTCAACTTTTCAGTCACAATACTCTGAATGGTGGATTTCGAAACGTCAGGAAGGAAACAAGAGAGCTCGTGGATAGTGATCCTCCGATCTTCACGCACGACTTCGTCAAGTTTCCTGATCGTCTCCTCTGACACTGACGGTCTCCCGCTTCTTTCGTCATCATGAATTTCTGTACGACCAGCTTTAAACTCTCTACACCACTTGCGGACGTTTTTGACACCTTTTGCGTTAAGAAATCGAATGACTTCGCGAAGTCCGCACTTGGCGGGAACAGCGATTGGGAGCTCCATTCTTAACGGCTGCCAAGCCAAGACTAATCGACCGAGCGAGCTCAGCGACCGCTTGTTTGAAAGAGGGGAGATGGCCGCACACAAAAGTGCTGCCAACTGCCGCCCAAAATATTTCCCTGCGGCTCTAGTCCTTTGGAGACCTTACTTTTGGGTTACCCCTAGTAACTTGAGACTTATTGCTCTAGAATATACGTAAAAATAATTATAAATTTAAACACAAGGACGGCTATCATATTACATAAATTCAGTCATTTATAGTTAAATTAATGTTTAATTTTTTGCAAATGTTTAATTGGCGAGTGGCAAAGATAAATCACGTACTCAAGATAGGAGGTTGATAACTTTGATAACTCTAGACGGTTCAGCCATTTCAGGAAGAGCTGATCGTGTTTAGACTGCTTCTTCACAAGAGCTGGGGCATTAAAAAGTACAGAGAATATCAATTGCCCATATATACTGTATAGCTTTCATCACCACTTTGCAAATGCATTTAGTAAAGTGCATAGTGGCAGGTTGTATGCATAATGGCAAAGAAAGGGATTCCGCTACACCTCATTAGAACCATTCAAAGTCTTTTTATGAGGAAAACAAAATGTTAAGTGAAACAGGAAGATAGGCTATAGCACAACACCTAATGTAGGCCTGATCAATTGTAAACCACGACAAGGTACCATTTGTCACATTCTCTTTTTAATTTGCGTACAAACGATGTCATAAACATTTGGTAGATGAAACTTCCGGAACCATTTATGATTGGTCACACTGCATTTGACAAGTTGCTGTTTTGCTGATGACCAGGATATCCTGTTAAAATCGGAAGAAGCTTGCATACGCTTGTACACCCATTTCATAGAATCTGCATGAATTACAGATTTCTACATTGAATACTAAAGTGATGGCTTTTCATAGAGCTGATCCCATACGAACAAAATTGTTGTAGATAGTACACTGTTCTGAAGCAGGTCACTAGTTTTGAATATCTGGGCTACAATGTGTCTTATACAGAAATGACTTTGTGAATAAGATACGTAAGTTCAACCATTAAAAAAGTACGAGTAAAAAGAAACACGCCTGAAGTTCAACAAGGTGATGCCCGTCACCACATTTCCCTAAGGTAGGCATGTGAATTGGAGTTTAACGATATCGCAGGCCAGTCGTATTGAAGCGGGAGAAACGAAATTTCCCAGCCACGTTGCAGGGTATATTCTCCAAAATCGTAGAAGAAATGAAGATATACGGCAGGAATTTAATATTATGAATATACTCGATAAGATTACTCACTATCGGCTGTAACGATTGGAACATCTTAACCAAAGGATGACGGCCGCATCTTCAAACAATTAATTATTAAATTTTAATCCGATATGGCGAAGAAGTGTGCAATGTTCGAAGAAACGCTGAAGTGACCACGTCAAGTCAATCTGCTTAGGACCGGAACAAAATATTTCTGCTTCAATCCATAAAAAACACTATGATGATTATTTAAGCGAATACAATTCTTGTGGACTGCGTTTTAATAGATTTATGAACACAAGATCTTGCTATAATTCTTATATAACCATAAAAACAAAAATTGTACTTTTTTAAAACTAGATTCATTACAAGTGATTGTCCATGTAAAACGTGATCTAATTGTTGGGACATTAATATTTTACGTGCAAGACCCGTAACGACAGGAAAAGTAAAATGCTTATTAAACACTTTACCTTTTTGAAGGGAAAGTGTCGGCGTGTCGATTCAATGAAGCAGAAACGGTGTTCGTTCGCTTTACCGTGGAACGTTCTTAGTGAATGTTCGATCGCGAGAAATATTCGGTGTGTACTGGCGTGGCTGTGGTAGATATCCGAAAAAGAGGTCTTTATTATCGCTCGGTTTCCATAGTTGCTTTTATACTGGGATGTAAACATATCACAGCCGACTGAGAAACTGCAAAGTGCTGCGTAGTCTGTAGGATGAGGTACAAGATTACGGCTGTGTTTCGTGCCGTCTGACGAATACAGTTCAACGACATACTTTATAATAAGTTAACATTTATTATTTAAGGGTAAGTTAAGGGCAATTACTATTTGAAATTAGTATTTGTGGGACGATGGGATTAGTATTTATTTACATTTTATGAACAAAATGAAATGATTTATAACAATTTAGTACTCTTTTGTACTCTATTATATTTAATAATAATTGATTTATGCTAAGAAAAGTTTAAATGTCACATTTTTATTCCTGATATGTTAATAACTCGTGATGGCTTAAAGTCGTGTTTTCTACTTTCCTCGTTATTTATTTTTTAGCATTACATTTTGTCTCATTAAATTTCCTTTTTTTAATATTCTTTAATGAACTGATCAATGCAAAACGTTTGTGTTATTAATATATATGAAATAAATTATTTCCGAGAAAGTATTGTTATAAAAGTTTTCTGTTAGACGCTTATTAAGTGTACAGAAAATTCGAGTTCTGTCAATATGTGCTCATATTTAGCACTTTCAAACTACGCTGTTTTAATAATAGAATGCAGTTCTGTTCTAAGAAATATCTTGTAAATATAAGGTATGAATATTTTAAAAATTAAAGTCTTGAAAAGCTTTAACTACGGTTGTCAGTTGAAAAGACGTGAAAATGTTGTCACTACGGAGGGAAATAATTCCATTTAATGACTAATTATTAAACGAAGAATAGAAACATTGATCAAGCTGCCGTTTGTTGTAGTGTGTTGATAAATCTAGTGTGTGTTTGAACTGGAAGCCAAAGTTAGCGGTGAGCTGACAAGTTAATTCCCGAAATAATCGAATTAGGCTAGGTATTATTGTGTTCGTTTCTGTGTTTTGTATTTGTTATAGATCTGCTCGGGAACAACAATTTGTATTTAATATTACTTGATTTAGGAGATAAGTATAAAAGTGATGTGGATTACGAGTGACAACAGTTGGCAATGTTTGTACAGCGGCGACAAATTTGTGAAGCTTTACTCCGGCCTGTTACACCAACCTGACATCGCATTTGACACTGTCATTGCGACACGTGTTTGCGTTAATCGCCACTGATAACAAATGGGGTGATATGGTTACAGTCCATCGTGCCTACACTGCCTACACGCAAATGAGCCCTATTTACGTAATGTAACGCGTAGAACAACATTGTACTTTTCGTATACATTCTAATACAATTAAACACTGCGCGTGCTTTTCTAATCATTGATAAGTTAGACATATTACAATTATTGGCAGAGAGAGTTAAATTGATAATTTAATAATTTATACTTATTGCTTTCGAGTTTTTGCTTGAGCAGACAAGTAGTGTAGCATCTCAATCTGCTCATTTAGGTAGGACTTTCAGATTGCAACAGCGTCAATCTGTTCATGTATGATAACTGAACTAAATGGCGTCGTCCCAGTATTTAATTTCATGTTACGTTATTGACATTAGACATAAAATTTCGAAACAAAAAAATCACCCGCCTTCTTTTATTTCTTAAGTAAAGAAATAACAACTCATGAGTTTTTAAATTTTTACGTTATGATTGAAAAGATTACGTTTTAGCTGTATTAGAAACCTACATTGCAAATAAGGCCAACTCTTAGTTTTTGTTTTAATTATTTTATTTCATCACGACATGAAATTTTTGGTAAGAATATAGTAAAATATATAACATCAGTTTATAGCGTCTGCCGTCGCTGTCCGATTTCCAGACTTTCTCTTCAATATTTTTTGTCCTGAGAATGTTATTCTGTCAGATTCCTCGCACTTAGAGCTTTCTGGATACTCTCTCTCCATGATCGTCTGGGTCTTCTCCTCTTCCTCTTCTCCGGGGGTAAACATTCCATTATCCTTTTTGGCAACCTTTCTCCTCCCATCCGTTTAACATTTCCAAACCAAATTAACTGTCTTCTTTCTATTTCGTCTATTACTGCATGTTTCACATTTATCATTTCTCTTTAATCTGTTCATTTCTTATTTTCTCTCGCCTGGATACTCTGGATGGTCTCCTTAGTGCATCCATCTCTACAGCTAGTATTTTCCTTTTGTCCGTGTCTGTCATTCTCCAACTCTCAGCACCATACAACAGAATAGTCTTTACGATAGTATTGTATATCTGTACTTTCCTTCCTCTAGTTATCTGGTCATGCCACCATATACTATTTAGCCTTTTCATAGCCCTCCGTCCCATGCCTACTCTCTCTTTTACTTCGTCTGTATCTCTGCCATCCTGCGTTATCTGTACTCCCAAATACTTATATGCGTGGCAATTTCCAATTTTTCTTCATTATTTTCCAATTGCAAGTTGGTTTCAGCACCTCCCACGCACAAATACTTGGTCTTTTCTAGATTTATTGACAGTCTCCAGCTTTCGTATTCGTCTTTAATTAGTAAAATTATCTTTATAAAAATCTTTTAGAAAATTTTGCTACATAGGGTATATTATTACAAAAATACAAAATTATATTCAATTTTGTTTACGATACTTGATAAAGCCGTCCGTCATCCAACTTTGAAAAAGTTGAGGAGACAGAAAAGCTACATATTAACTTACACGAATTTAGGATTCATCGATATCCAAATTAATTTGGCAGGATGTAATGGAAAAGAAAAAGTCACACCAAAAATTGTAGGGACTAACCATCCATACGGCTGGGCGATCAATGGCTGGAGTTTAACGTTTGTTTCCAAACCACGTCATCTTCAGGAATCGGCCGTGAGATTGCTAAAGTGCAAATTTTCTTCTGATGATATCTGGAGGGTAATGATCCACCTCCATGAAACGTCGAAACATTCCAATTTGTAATTTCTGTTCCCATCTACACCGTGTAATGGAAAACGTAAAAACTCGACTTAAAGAGGGCGTTAGTTGAAATTGTCGCCACCTTTGGAGCGTAGTTTTTAAAAACTGGTAGTTTCTGCGGCTAATTAAACATTATTAGGTATACATTCAATTTAGTGTAAATGTTAATTTTACAATTGATGAATAAAAACATTACTGAATTTTTAAAGTCGGCAGTTTCATTGACTGACCCAAAAGAACTATGTTTTACAAATTTTTCAAGTGATTACAGACAATGGACATCGTAGTATGTTATGTTTCCTGAAATCCCAACTTACAACACTTAACTCTCAATATTTGTATAATAGTAAAGAATTTAGAAAAGAAATTAAAATGTTAACAATTTTCATTGTTGTAATTGTTAATAACAATACGTTGTTTGTTTCTAGGCAATTGAAAGAAATTAAAAGAAATTATTTAGTTTGTTTCAATCCAGCAACGATAACAGATGTGTCCTGTCGATGTCTCTGCAGTTAAATTCAGCTTGTGGGTCCTTTACCCACTGTGAAATACTCGAGGTAATGGAATTTTTGCTATTCTGAGTGTCACCGTTAGGATACGGGCATCACACTCACACACACCCGTTTGGCGGACACATGTCCTGCGTTGCAGTCTGCATGTTGGGAGTCAGTGCAAGCGCGCGCCTTGGTAAGCACTCTGGTAAGCGCGCGTATGTGTTGCCCGCGCGTACAGACTCACACCGCACCGCTGAGCCGACACATGTCCTGGGATGCAGTCTGTGTGATGGGGATCAGTGCAAGCGCGCGCCTTGCATTGAATCCAGCACGTACTCTGGTACGTCGCATGCATGTGACGCGCTCGCGGTGCACAAACATGCTTTGTTGTTTTAATCGTGGCAATCATAGTAGTAAACTTTTTCAACTGGAGTATGTCCGCAATGGGCAAATTCAGCCAGGGATGAATTTATTGTAAAGACAACATATAAAACACGCTACATGTTCTGGACTTCCATTCGACTAAATAAATATATACATTTCTGGTTGATGCACGAACACCATGTAGCTTTAGTAATAAATATGTTAACAGAAAATAGAAATTTGAGTTTGCCTGTTACTTCTTTTAATGAATTTCTATAATTAATTGTTTCTACATTCTTTAGTAAATTTGCAAAAATATTTGTTAATATATTTGTTTAATTTTCCGTTGTTGGGTTTGCTACTGTAGTAGAAGGTGATGTCGCTGAAAGTTGGTGGTAGGAAGGAAAGTTGCTGAAGACTAATTAGAACACTTACTTAATATACAGTTAACAAAAAGTGTTAGGGCTAATGTTGATAATACATTACACATATATGTTCCCAATGTTGTTATAAATAACATATTACATAAGATTGCGTTGACGGTAATTTTCTGTATCACCATTAATCAATTAATCAACTGAGAAAACCTTTGTACATTATTAACTGATTTGTCAATTAAGTCCCATATTGTGGGATTAATAATAATAATAATAATAATAATAATAATAATAATAATAATAATAATAATAATAATGTTTGAAGGATTTTTAAATGTTATACAATTTAGTTGTTGACATTTACTGTATCGTTTACCAGTTATGTTACCAGTCTTTGCTTGACAAAGTTACTTTTTACATATATACAAGAGATGTGTATTCTTTACGGCTTATTCTATCACGTTTTGACTAGAGAGTTGGAAAATTAATATTGTGAATATGCTAGAAAGTACAAATACGCAAATTTTTGTCGTTAATTGAGACTAAAATAAGTTTTCAATAAAAAGTGATTTGGTAGTAGTTATCCATGGGTGTCTCCATCGAAATTCGGAACGTTGTGTGCAGTATTGGAAGGTATTGGGTTGTCTACTGTTTACCCCATTCTATAAATTTCTGCATAAAATATTGTGTTCTAGAACAGATACGTCTGTATCAAATAGCGTGTACTTTTTGGAAATGTGTTTTTCTCTTAGCGCTTTGCTATTTCTTAATAGCAAGCTGCAACAACGAGTGTCAAATTGAACGTATTTGAATATAAAAAATATATAATTTATTTTTTAAGTTATTGTGATTTGAAATATCACTTTCTTGGTATACTGGTAACAGGTAAAGTATTTACCTTTAAGTATTTCTTATTATGGACATTCAAGTATGTTATTAAATATCTATTGCTTAAGTAACATTATTTCATTTAACAACATATACCAGTTACAAATATTTTAATAACATTCATTTCTGAATAAACAGTAACCGTCCTTCTTCTAAAAATCCCCTTTTCTAATTTCTCAAGGTTTCTAATTTACTTGTTACTCTTATTGCCGTTTGTACGGGGTATGAAGTCTTCTGAAATATATTTTATATCCATGTGATAGAATATTAAATATATTTTGTGTAAGACGTTTTGTATATATACGGAACTGTTTAAAAAAAACTTATTTATCGGGTAGAGCGAGTTCTGAGTTTTTAGTCGTAAACCTGCCCCTTTGTGTAAAGTTTCACGGTATGTTTGACGGATTTTCGTAAAACGTGGCACCTTTACCCGACAGATCCGTGTTGTTTTTGAGATTGATCTTCCAAAAATAGACCACGAGTGGGCATACTGTGAGCATTAAATTTTTTAAAAACTTGTAAAATTTAAGTGGGGTATCAAATTAAAGAGAATTTTAACCACACAGTGTTAGGTTTTGGACATCTCAAAATGTTGAGTCACAGAACTCAGCAATGTAGAATAAGTCAAAATATTATGAAAACTTGCAAAAATCCATACGTGGTATTGAAAAGAATTTTAAGCACACTCTAAGTATAGTATTCAGGTTTTATAATGTTTTTAAATTTTGGGACACCAGGGCACAAAATGTGTACCAATATTTAAAATATCGAGAATCCATGTGAAGTATAAAATCTGTACATAATTTTTAATTTGAAAAATTTCAATGTTTTTGTACACCATGACCAAAAAAAAAGTAAAACAACTTTGAAAAAACTGTAAAAACCTATGTCAGATGTCAAACTAAACAAAATGTTAACCCAACTCCGAATGTAACACTTAACAGTGAAAACATTTTAAGGTTAGGAACAGCACGTGTCAAGAATGGAAGTCAAGATTTTGAAAAGATTGGAAAAGTCAAGCAAGTTCTGTAGCTCACGGAGCTTACTATAGTATTTATACTTACATGCAATTAAGCGCGCGCGCACACACACACACTCATACAAGTAGGTAATGGATTTTTCGTAAAAAGAAATAACAGTAAATCGTATAAGCGTACTGAAATAGAAGAATTATATTAAAGAAATAAAATCAGAAAAAAGCAATGATGATTGCAATAGATTTGTTGCTATTAATTCCTGTATTTATTACGATATTGTAATAAATTTTTATAATTAAAGAAGAAATGTTTAAAGAATGAACAAAACACATAAAGTTTTTTAATCAAGCTTAAAATTAAAGTATTATGAGTCCATCTTTCTAACTTCCCAAGCACATACATGTAGGTAAACTTAACACTGTTCTAGCCTATTGTATATAATTTTCTTCTTTTAGGATATCTACCATTTATTGAAGCTGATGTAAGGAAAATATGAATGTTAAAAGTCATACATTTTTTCTGTTATCCAACATGAAAATCATGCACACGAAAGCAGATTGTATACCACGACGATTAAAGCCGTATCCCCTCTTCCTATACGTGTTCGACTCAATTTGCTATAAATTGTGATACCAAATAAACAAAACGTTGCGTGTGTAGGAGAACAAAAACTTCTTTAATTTCCTTTTGTTTCCACGAATAAATTCAATACTTTCCAAAAACCTGTATTGAATTTTCTATTTTCTTTAATAACACGATCATTAATGCGCTCTTGGTTATTCAAGTACACTTTGAATTATGACACTTTATAAACACGTGTTTAACCCAGATATTAACGGTAATCCCCATTATAATCTTTTCAATGTCAAGTGTTACAATTTATAACAGTATTATAAAGAACGTTTTTCTTCTGAAATATTTACTTGAATACGTAGTTTCATATTAAATACAATTAGTTTTATTTATGTAAGTTATGATAATGTAGTTTCTGAATTATACAAGTTGAAAAATTGAATTATTTTAAGTTAAAAAACGGTAAAAACATTTTATAAATCTGTAATCTGAATGAGTTATTGGCAACTACTATTTATATTGTTGCTATTATTATAACTGTAATTTTTGATTAACTCATAGTTAATAGACTTTAGTTCATTTAATATTATTAATTAATTAAAAATTAGTAAATTTGTGTGGTGTCTGTGTGTCTGTGTCTGTATTTATATTTCTCACGAATATTCTTGTTTTATTACAATTATTAATATTAAACAATATTTGTTGGTTTCATTGAAGAATATGTTTTTGTATCTAATTTACAAAGATCCAACAGTAATTTTACGTGTTGTCTTCAGAAAATAAATCCTTTCAGAAGATGACAGTCAAAACTACTGTTTATAAATTGTAACAATATTGTATACCATCCAGGGTCGAACTATTTTATTATTTTACGACCGAAGAAGGCCTGCAGTGGCTGGTCAAAACGTTTAGTGAGAAAACGACTTCAGCAAGCGACTGTTGGCTGCACAATAGCCCGGAAGTTATTAACTCTTTATAACGTTTAGTTCTAATTTATTTAAGAATTTGATGTTGTACATGTTTGTGGTAAATTACACTACAATGTTGGGATCTCGTACGTTTTGCCAAAAGTACAGATGAATTCTTGTATGGGTGTTGTTTCTTAAGATGTTCTTCAAAATATCAACCGTACATCGCTTATGTATGATCCAACAGTGACAACCTTTAGCTACTAAGTAGCCTTTTCTCTTGGTTTTAGCTTTGGAAGACGTGCAAAGTTGTTTTCCAGGTTTCCGCATTATCAAGGGTTCTCAAACGTTATTAATTGATTGTAGAACTTCCTTTTTTGTCGTATGGCACACTAAAAGTACTATGGTGTATTTTATTTCAAGTTCTTTAAGCCTGTTTAGTCTGTAAGCTTCATGTTATAGGTTCGAAGAGAACATTAGAACAAACGAAGCAATTCGAGATCGGTTATTGGAACTGACATCTAGACGTTTCGCTATCTAGACGTTGCTGTTTTAAGTAAAACAGCAATTCTTTGTTCTACCCCTGTTTTTGGTTTACTTCTAAATCCGAACACGGTTTTCAAAAGGTCTACTGCCTCATACACTTGAAGCAACCCGTTCTGCTCAGCATGTTACGTCTACAAAAATGGATAAAGACAGATTTTAACTTTGTGACACTAATACGAATTTTGTTTCCTTGACGAGTATGAAACGAAGGACAGAGTGAATGGTAGAAGGAAAAGGTAAAATGAATGTTAGACGTAAGTAGGGAACAAGAACAATATGGATGAAATAAGAGCAAGAGACAGAGAGTGTAATAGGAAGAATTAGATAAATAGATAGCCAGCCAGTCAGCTAGACTGACAGCTAGATAGATAGACAGACAAGCAGAGAGGTAGATAAGTGGATAGGTAGCTTAAGGGATATTTATGTTTACTTTATATTCTTGCAATTATTTAAATTTTCATCCTTGATACACGCTGCAGCGTTCATATACATTATTACACTTTCACATCAACATTTCCACTGTACACAAATAAGTTTGAAAAGTTATAAGACGGGAGAGATAAACAGACAACGTGAGACATATAGATTTAATAAAAGTTTCAGTGGTAGGAAAAGTGTGAAATTTGTGCGCTGACGCAGAGAAGGTGTTTCTTTGCGTGTTACAGGCAGTAAACGTATGCTCATAATGTATCGCTAACTTAGGGCTAAATTCTGCTTGCTCAGAACACACTGTACAACAATGGCTTCATTAAGCAGTAACTTTGTTTTAGTGCTTCAGACACTATCTCTGTCGCCGTACCTACAAAGTCAATACATCTACGGCAGTACACGTGAACGTATATGTATTTGCTCGCAGTCATTGTAAACGCACAACCCTGCCCCCACCCAACACACATTCACACCATTTCATTGGCGGTTTATTTTAGGAAATCAAAAAACAGAACTGATAAAGCAATTTCTGTGTTACGAACATTACGGTTTTCATGCTATATGTTAGCAATATCCTTATTGCATTTGATATTTTGTTATTAATTTAAAAAATTGTAATAATTAAGATAAATTATTTATATGACAAATGTAGGTTCTGATAGAAAATTAATCAGCAAAATTAGTCTCTTCCAGTCGCTTTGTAGATGTATCATTAAACACTTAAAGAAGAAAACAAGGAAAGTGACGGAGTTGAAATATTATAATATAATGTATAACGTACCTACGTTATAATACCGGGAACCTATGCTTCATTGGCTCTGGTCAATTACACAGGCTGCCATAGACTTAACCAACTTCTAATTAAACACATATAATTTTGAGATATCTCTATAATTGAAGGAAAATGGACATGGGTTCCTGTTGATGTATTCACTCAGTTTTGTGTGTTATATAATGACATCTCTTTATTATTCTATAACCTTAAAATCTCTACATAAGGTTTTCAACATAGCTGATTCTTAATTTACAGATTACAGTTTACAACATATATTTCAGAAGGGCCCTTTAAATAAGGAAATTTATGTGTTTGAATTCTCCACGGATCCGGGATTTTAAACTTGTTTGTTAATAATGCTCATTTACTCATATACTATCTTTCAACTTAAGCCATTTGAAGAAAGGACTTTATTTAGCTTTTGCCATTTGAAGAATGGACTTTATTTAAACTTTAGAAACAGAGACGCTCTATAATTTTAATGTTACTTTCTACTACACATATTTTTAAGCATATTACGTACTACTGGTTACAATTAGTGACTACTCTTAAAAGTCCTGAAGTGTTATTTAAATTGTCTTTGGTACATTTTTATTTGAATATTACTTAATCACGGAAGACTGGCTTCCGCGTCACCTTATGGTATCCTGAAGTTGATTCAGATTAGGCTCCTCGGTCTCTGGGGTGTCTACTGATGGTCTGTCGTTATTGTAGTTTCCGTTGACGTTGAAGTTCCTGAAGTGAGTTCGGTGATTCTGAGGCTGGTACTCTTTTCTCGGATGTCTGGTAGAAAACCTCGTTAGTAGTATAAATCATGTTAATGTTTGTTCCACAGATATGCACTTTACATAATTATTGATAAGGAGTTTTCACTTTAGATACCTAGTACCTATTTTATTTTAAATACATTGTTCTCTTACAAATTATTATGTAGAGATGTTATCGCGCACACTTATTCATTCCTTTTTTTTATATTACATGTTTATATAGGACTCACTATTTACTGCTACATTACGTTGTACACTGTTCTTAGTTGAACTTAAAAGAAACAAAATATTGTTTTGTTTTGTGGCATCGTTCGGATGCGACCAGTTTACTGCGTGAGCGCTCCATCACTAGTACTGTACGTTTATTTTTGGGAGAGGTAAAGTAACTTCGCGGAGTTTACGCTTTACCAGAAAAATAGTTCCGCCTTTTAATCGATATTTACCACATTTATTATCCAAAGATATCCTTTACTTCAGAAATGATTATTGTATACAACTGTTTTTTCCTTGTTTATTTTTATTGAGTTGCACTTTACTCATATTATTAATTTTGTTTATGGGTTAATATGCGTGTTGATGCCGGTTACCGCCTGTCAATGCATGGTTAATTATTTAGGGTGTTTCAGTATTCATTAAATTGTCTAACCCTTTCTCTCTTTCTTTTAGTATTTCTAACTCCTCCCTAAGCTTTCTTTCAACTGTGTTATTTATTACTTTTAAAATATCATAGTCTTCCAAAGGCTGAGAAGCTTGAAAGCGCTAATCGGAATAATTTTTCTATAGTGGTGTGCAAGAGTGATAATTCTGTTTGTAATATATTAACATGTCTAGAGAAATCTATCTCGTTAACACAGCAAGGTAATATTGAGATCAAATCCTTCAGTTGGGTTTCTCCTCTATATAAAATCCGTTAGTCCCTATAGCGAATACAGTAATACTTTTCGAAGTGTAACAGTACTAGTAATAAAAGCTCAAAGGAAAATGTAAACATTAGACAGGCAGACTCACATTATAAATTAATATCTATCTTTATAATATGTTGTTGTTTTAAGTAGGTTAGTTTCTTGATTACACCGTGGTGTTAATTTGTTGTTACCAAGTGTAAAATATTTGTACGGGACTTATAATGTTTAAGCAACTTTAGCAGTGTGCAGATTTTGCGCATTAGTTAGCCTCTAATTCAAGTGTAGTAAAATTGCAAAAGAAAAACCGTCAATTTATACGTAATCTGTTTCCACAGATAATGAAATAATGTAATTCGCCGAAAGTTAAATTGTAAGCAATAGACATTTTAATCGTCATTATCTTCATTGTCATTGGCATAAGATGCTGCCTGTTCCGCACTAAAATATCCTACAGCCTGGGTCTACCCACAGACACATATGTCCTACATTTCCTGAATTGTATGGCCATCCTTGATTCTTGCATTCTTTTTAAGTGCTTTTTTTTACCAATGTTTATAATCTTTCAGTCTTTTATGTAAGTTAAAAATCTGTAACTCTTTTCTTATGGTCTCATTTTTTATACGGCCAAGTTTACAATAACTTTTAACTCCTCTTCAGATGGTTAATTCTGAGGCCTGTATTTTGCTTTATTATTTCTTGGTTGTTGTCCATAATTCACATCCATAGCCCACTATAGGGACCACCATAACGTTGTGAACCTTTAAATTTTTAAATAGATTTTTTTAAGAGCCTGACAAAGAGGGCAAAGTAAGACATTTTGAATAACTTCATGAAAATTCACGACTGTACTTACAATGTGCTTCCGTATGTAATTTAATTCTTACATATAAGGATTTATTGTAGAACGTTCAAGAATTTTCATGTCATTTACCGAGAACGTACATACACTTCCCGTAAAAATTTTAATATAGAAAGAGAGAAAGAAAATTTAAAATTCTGTTAACTATTAATGAACATATATAATTTAATACGTAGTATGACTTAAAATTCTGTGGTCCGGCTTAATGTGTCAATCGAGAACGATTCTAACAGTTAGTCAGGAATGCCTACAAACACGAGAGTGTGTTACAAATGAATCAGCGATTGCTGTACAAGAATCAGCGAACTTTCATTATAAGTTCATATCAGCGATAACGTTAGGCTATGTTATACAAGCAACGCACCTACTGTAAATTTAAATGTACACTAGAGGGACGGGTATTGAACAACTATGTCACATGCATATGCTAAAGAGTCGATTAAATATATACAGAGTGTAGATGTAAAGGTAAGATTCAATTAAATAATAATCAAATAGAAAAAATTTATTCATAAAAATAGGTACGAAAATATTATAATAGATAGAATATTTTTTTAGATGCAAAGTAAACTATAAGAAGAGTTACATGGTAATTTCCGTTGTTGAGAACAATGTTCTAAGATCGCAATAATTGTTAATAAAGATCAAACAGCCAATAAAGAGACACTATTCCTTGAGTTTGTAGGTAATTCTGATCTCATCAAATGTAACATTCACATTGTTAAAAGTCAGAGACCGTTTAGAGAAATGAAGAAGAATAAAAAGTTCTTCTGCGAAATGAGAAACGAAAACATCAGTGTTACAGGCCCCACTGAATTAATTAAAATGTCATACGATCTGTTTTCAAATATATGACTGTTACCTCTGATTAAGTCTATCACGTCTTTTAGTTACGAGAATGCGGGTGCCTCACGTAAAATATAATCTTTGAGTGCAGTTTGGTATTCCTCCTCTTATTTTGTATGAATTTTTTATATGACTTTTCTCATTAGGATAGAGCAAATTTGCACAACGTTGGGCATTATATTAGTGAGGTTTAGGTAAGGAGTAGATTTGGATACATTGTTGCTACTCCTACGTTTTGAAGGCCTACAGAACAGTAACAAAAGGCTCTCCCTATATTGTTAACAAGTCAAAACAAATGGCTCTAGATTTTTAGGAATATTCTGGAAAACTGGAGTAACAAGTTTATTTATGGTCGACAACTAAATCATTATAAATTAATACGTATACAAGAAGACTTTCTAAAGTAAACTGACACGTAATTCATAAATACACATCGCTAGCAAAAGTAAAATGATTGTCCATAAAAACTGTTTACTTTAAAAATAGATTGTATACGCGTGTAGAGTCAATGTAGCAGAAGGGAAATTCGTTCACTTTGTTGTAGAATATTCTCAGTGAATGTTTGAGCAGGAAAAGTATTGGCTTTATATTGGCGTGTTTGTGGTAGATATCAAGAGAGAAGTCTTTTTATTAGGGCTCGATTTCGTTCCGCAACTTTTATCTGGGCGTAAACTTATCTCAGCCGACTGGGTAACTGCAAAGTGTTGTGAAGTCTGTAGTGTAAAGAATGTTACATGAGGGAGAGAACGGATGTTCACTTACTCCAGTTATAACAATACGCTGAATATTTGGCTGTTACATTGAGGTATTCGAGTGAAGGTTGCATAATTGAGGTAATAGAAAAATTGCCTAATCTCCAATAAATAAACACCTTTATAACAGGCAGGCATTCAGGCTTATCCAGACAATGTTTTTTGTTCCTCTTACATTATTTACTTTATTTACTTAGGCCTAAATAAATAATAAGCAAACTCGCAGCAAACTTTCAAATAATAAAGATTTAATTTGAAATAATTTAATTTTATTGTCCTCCTGTGTCCCCTCTTGCGGTCTCAACCTACGTGTGGTCATCCATCCAAGGCTCTCAACCCAAGCGTGTGACGGTTGACTTCGCAAGTGGAGCCGCGAAGCATTAACCAACCATACGTCCGTATCGGCAGGCAATCTAAAGATTGGTATGACAAAATAACGAATATGGAAATAGTAACATTGCTACATTGGTGGCGTTATAATTAAAAAAAAATTATCTAATCGTCTTATTGAATGGTTCATTGTTATAATGTGATGTCAAACCAGAGTGTTCAGACTATACCTGCTTAATAAAATCTTTTCAACTTTTCAAGTTAGTACCACTATTAAAATTTGTGTGCTCATTATTTAAAAATAATTTTGTAGAGAAACAGCGTATAATTTGTAGTCGAAAATAAAACAAGAAACGGAGCCATTTGAATATATACACTCAAGTTAATATAATTGTTGTTGCTTACTTGAATTGATTTTAATAGTATGTGGTTCAGGTGTCTACGGAAACGTAGTTGATATTAGAAGATATGTGATAAAAATCTGTTATATGTTAACAATTGAGGTTTCAATACACTTAATATTTCCTTTTTTTATGACAGACTACAGAATCAAAAAGAGTGTATAAAAGAAGAAAATAATATAAAAAATGTTAGAAGAAACAAAAGAGTTTGGGCAAAGAAGGAGAATCTGAAAGAAAGAGTATGAGAATAAGGAGTTTTAATAAAATCATGTGAGAACTAATTTAAAAAAAAACAGTAAAAGATGGACTGATATAGACAAAAGAATTTAAAATATCTTTAAATTTTTATTTCCTTACAATATTACAATTACAATATTACAACAACACAAGAGAGAGATGAAATACAATAATGCCCCCCCTCTTGTAATAACCGTGTTGGGGTTTTCCTCACATACTAAACATAATTATTACTGCTATTTGTTTTAAAAAACAAATAAAGTGTCTTTTTGATTTGTAAAATAAGATTTTAAAATTAAAACACAAATCCACGACATATGTAGTGAAATACTACAATTTCATGACATAAAAATTTAGAACATAATTTTTTTTGTATCAATTAATTAATTTATTTAATTAAACAATTTTCAAAGTGTCTTGAATATTTAAAATTAAAAGCAAACATGTTTTTAGATATTTCAGAAATTCACCTAGAATATCCCCAAGAGTAGCATATGGCATTAGGAAATTGAAGAAGCGTGGAGCACTACTACTATAATATTACTGATGGGGACGTAACTTTGACCACTGAACAACGGTATGACTTTATCATAGACCACATTGTCTCAATCATTAAATTTATATTTATTATCACTTTGTATTTAGGCTGTTATTACAAAACAGCCTAAAATCATAAGTATTTCAGAAGATTATAATATAGTTCCAAATTGAACAACATACCATTTACAAAATATTATATAATAAAACTATGTAACAATGTATTATTTCTATGAATGCCATATATAATGGTATAACTCAAAGGTTTCCAACTTAAAAATTCCTGAGGGTCACAGAAACCTGCCTGGGAGCTGCATTATATGCGATTAATTTTCGACATGTAACGCAAAATTAAAAACTATTTTATAACTACTGTACTCTAAGGTTTTAACGCCAAAAGGTTGGAAAGGTTGTAAACGCTCCGTATTTTTAATGGTAGTTGAATAACTGCTTTTCAATATAATTGTAGAAAAACTGTACGACAAGCTATTACCGACAACTAAGGGGAACAAGTTTAATAAAACCTAGCACATTTAGCTTACGCAAATGATCAAGAAACAAAAGCAATCTGGGCAAAACCTTTATGAAATTTGCATGACATGAGCGTGGAAATAAATAATATTTAAAAAACACAAGTCATGGTGTTCTCAAGGGAAACAAGAGATGGAAACGTTATGGTTTAAGTATTTAGGCTTGGTGTACAACGCTGACCGAGACGTATGTTAGTCATATTTATAAATAAATGGAAATGAAAAGTATTGCAATACACAGTTTTGCGTTCTATGAGTTTTACACCTGCGTCATAGATTTCAAAGAAGAGCACAATTCTCTAATACTGATTTGTGTACTAAGTTCGTCGAACGGAAAACTTAGTAGGCCTACACTTCAAATTTTTTTTTTAAATCTTCATTCCTAAGGGAATAACTGTGAGACAGTAGTAGTATTAGTATTAGTAGTAGTGGTACTAGTAGTAGTAGAAGTAGAAGTAGTAGTAGTAGTAGTAGTAGTAGTAGTAGTAGTAGTAGTAGTAATAGTAACGCATATATACTATTATGATAGTAGTAAGCAGGCATATGTCTACGCATAGTCTTCTGTTATAAACAATGAAATACTGTTTTTTCGATCGTGTGACACGTTAATTCTCCAAGTTCCATCAACAATTCGATTGCAGTAATGAGATATACATAGTATGATGTATGTGCACGAGATATGTAATAGTGCAGAGTTATTTCTACAAACACATACCACTGCGACTGACAATAAGTTGTTGGATTTATCTAATTTACTCTTGTGTTTTCTCCAATGCAGACGTAGTTCACTCTATGATGTGATCTGTATGTGTTACATTGGCTCCTTAACAATAATTGTTTTCTTTAATATATTTGTTTGTAAAAACAGAAATTACGCCATTTTAAAAAAATTCCCGATTAGCGCTTTCCAGCCTCTTAGCTCATAATCACATCGTAAATATGTAGGTACACAGTATTTCCGAACTGACAATTGACTATTGAAAGCGCTAAACGGGAATTTTTTATGTAGTTGTGTCCACAGCATAATTTCTGTTTGTGATTAGAACCACTGACACAAATTCATTATTTAAAATATGTTTATAAAAATGTAACGTTACCTTTTTTGTAATGTAATTCTTTCCAGCAGCTTTCAAAAAAGATTTTATTACGTAGTTAGCGTCAAGACCGTTGTTTAGCCTGTCATCGTTGAATAAAGACAGGGTTCTGCAAAGAAAGAGTTAGGAATGTACAATGTTTCCAATGCTTTTAAAATTTATAATTAACAGTCTTGAAGTTAGTGCGTAGTATTAAGATATATAATGAAAAATGATCTTCGCTTTCCATATAGATTTTGTTCTAGACTTTCGTGTTCCTCTGTTGACAAAATGATTAATTTTTTCTTATAGTGAGAGACTATGTTGTAACTAATCGATGTTACATATTGAGCAGTTAAATAGGTCTACCTTGGGTTACCTATGTGGCCACTCAAATTGTAATAGATGTTGGTTACGGCAACTCGTCCACAACTTGTCTCATCTCTGTCGGTCTTCTGCTATGGTAAAATTAATCCTTAATCTTACCATATGTTCCGGTTAGAACTGGCTTCAGAGTTGAGTTCTCCTCTTTTTTAGTTGAATCATCTAACTCTGATTTACAGTTTTCTAAGTTTGGAATCTTTGTCTTCTTCATATAGCCTTCTAGTCAAACTTGTCCTTAAAATTTTGTTTTCAAAGGGCATCTTTTAGAACTTTTCCTCGGTGCTCATACTTTGAACCCTGGTTGTACAACTCTTATTACTATTATTGTTATTACTGCAGCAATAAAGAAACTTTAAAATAAATAAGCCTTATCCATTACGAGTCTTCTAATAGGTTTTCTTAATTTCATTTCTAAAAATTTTGTAAAATATATTGAACGTTTCATTTTTTTAAAGAATTGTTTTAAAACATACAAAAGATATAAAGCGACAAATTTAACACGAAAGGCAGTTCTTTAAAATATTTAGTTTTATAGAAAAGGGTACCAAATGTTCTAAATTCCACCCAATAGATGTAAAGTCGTCATGCCAAGGATATGTTTCAACACAAACCCGCACTCACACACACGCCCTCGCTCGTTCGCGTATCTAATCTTTTCTTATTTAATAAATTTCACAGCTAATTTTTATGAACTCTAAAAGTTAGTACCAGTTCAATAAATTTAATGATCTCAAAACAGTTATTTGTGATGCGTAAAAGCAAAAGCAACAAAAATGTCTTTGTTTTCGTTGACTGCCTTTAAAAGCAATTTATAAAGAAAGTTTAAGACTGTTTTACGATCAACAATATATTGTAGGAAAGTTACTGCAGCAGCCAGAGAAGTGTAAATTATTTGCTGAAGTAACTGTTTAATGACGGGAACTAATTCAGCACGTTATTGATTTAAAATCTTTCTATTTGATACGTTTGCTTAAAAAAATTACATTCTTTGCCAAAATAAACGTCAGTTTATAATTTTAGTCAGTGTATTCCAATCACAAAAGACCTTCACCTAGAATGTTAATAAAGACACGTAGAGCTACATGCTAGAAAGCAATAAACTACACGTTATACGGAAATATAAACTAACATATAGTGTATTTCTAAAAACGAATTCGGTAAATATAAATGTATCCAACCACCACCACCACCACTACTACACTTTTACTACAACAACTACTACTACTACTACTACTACTACTACTACTACTACTACTACTACTACTACTACTACTACTACTACTACTACTACTGCTGCTACTACTACTGCTACACTACTACTGCTACTACTACTGCTACACTACTACTGCTACTACCACCACTACTACTACACTACTACTGCTACTACCACCACCACTACTACTACTACTACTACTACTACTACTACTACTACTACTATTACTGCTACTACTACTGCTACTACTACTACTTCTACTACCACTACTACTACTACTACACTACTACTGCTACACTACTACTTCTACTACCACTACTACTACTACTACTACTACTACTACTACTACTACTACTACTACTACCACCACCACCACCACCACCACCACCACCACCACTACTACTGCTACTACTACTGCTGCTACTACTACTACTACTACTACCACCACCACGACTACTACTACTGCTACTACTACTACTGCTACTACTACTACTACTACTGCTACTACTACTACTACTACTACTGCTACACTACTACTACTACTACTACTACTACTACTACTACTACTACTACTACTGCTAATACTACTACTGCTACACTACTACCACCACTACTACTGCTACTACTGCTACTACTACTACTACTACTACTACTACTACTACTACTACTACTACTACTACTACTACTACTACCACTACTACATTACTACAATTACTACTAATACTACTACTACTACTACTACTACTAATACTGTCTCACAGTTATTCCCTTCATATGTACTTTAAGAATGCATTTATTCGTAACCCAGCAAAACAGTCGTTAAGTGTATGTGAGTGGAGTTCTCCTCCTGTTCTCCAATGAATGAAGAGGACTGCCAACTTTAAGATTTTTACCAGTCGGTTTATATTTAGGAAACATAATTTTAAATATTAATTGTTTTTTTTTAACGTTCAGTACAATTTTTGTTTGTATTTGAATGTTCAGTACAATTTTTGTTTGAATTTGGTGAACATCATTAAAGACTACATTAATCACTGTTTAAAGTAAATCAGTAATCATAATTTTTTCTTCTGTTCGTTTATCGAAGAAGCAACCAAATTCATAATAAGCCTATGTCTTTTTAGGTATGTAGTTACCGTTCAAATCAGTGAGAAATTTAAAGGCAAGGACTTTTATATCTTTCTACACAGAACAAAACACAAAATCAATTGCAGATATGTCCATCTCTTTAAGCGAGAGACTAACAAATAACATTATTAGATGAACAACTTGAAAACATATCTATTTTAAGTATTGCACTTAAAGACAAACTCCGGACACAGTGAAAATAACCCAGTGATAATAACACAGTGAAAGTAAATTTAATGGCAAATTAATAAACCTAATCTAAAAATTTGATTATCCTAAGTTTTACGAGCGATCTTTGTTAGTGTAAAGAGTAAAATTATATTTCACATGCTTGTAGTCATGAAAACTTTTGTTAGGCTTTCTTAAACATCTACGGTATTTTTATGTTTCTTAATTGATAAGCTGATTTGTATGCTGCACGTTAGCAATCTGTATATTAAAGTTACCTGCAATGATATAAACAATTTTAATAAAGGTATTTTAATTATTCTTAAATTTTATTAACATCTGTTTGTTACATTCAGTAAAACGTTTTAAAGGCTCTCAGTATTAATCACTATGAGTGAATAAATTGTCTTAAATTTTTTTGCTTATGTTGTTACTTATTGGCTAATAAATTAGAAAGTGTCATAAATAAGTTAAAGGAATAAATGCAGATTTGCACAAACAATTGAGAGCGTAATACGGTATCGACTACAAAATGTGAGTTTATAATACTTATCGGTGCGTGTCTCCAGTGAAATGCGGGACGTGTTGTGCAGTATGGGAGGGCAGTGGATTGTCTATTGCTTTCCCCGTGCTATAAATTTTCTGCAAGAGATTGTTTCTGGAACACGCACGCTTGTATCCAATATCGTAAACTAGTTGGAAATATATTTTTCTTCTAGTGTTTTACTCACTTCTAAGTAACCTGTGAAACTGTAAAATGTAAAATTGAACACGGTTAGTAGATGACGATACGGAATAGATCTTCAGTTCTCGTAGTTTGACATAGCACATTTTGGGTACATTGCCGTCTACGTTTTAAATATTTGTTACTACGGACGTATTCAAACGCGTTTTGGAATCTGATCTGCCTAAAGTATAGACTCCGATTTTATAATAGATGCCAGACAAAACTAGTTGAATAACATTCATTTGTAAATGTTTAGTAGGTATGTTGTATTATCTAATTACTATACTATACAGTACTATATAATAGAGAAGCTTCCAAACCGTATATTCGTAGCTTTTTGAGTGACTATGCACCTACGCAATATGAAATATAATCTGGTAGAACGTAATCTGTCTTCTGTAACAGGTTTTTTTAAAATGCGGTTTGAAATTGTATTAAATATAAACTTAATGATTTATACCGACAGTTTGGGCACAGAGAGGCGATTAGTCCCTCTCTCACACACACACACAAACGCGCGGGCATTAAAATAATATTAAATTTTAACGGAGTACGTTATTAGTATAAAAACGTTAAAGGACTGCAGTTAATTATTAAAAATCTAAAATTATGGCAACAAGGAAACGATGGAAAAAACCATGTAAGGTTTATGTTAAGATATTCCGATGTCTGTTTGCAAAACTTTATTACGTACTATAAAAAGCTATACAAAATACTTATTGATACCTTATTAATCCCTTTCTTTAGGCCATTTAATTACGGCTGGCGCCGCCTCTCGCATCCTAGCTTCCACTGGCTCCGGTCTAAACAGTCTTGTTCTGTAAGTCTTCTTGGATTCATTGCATCTTCACCGACCATTTTCCATGAATGTTTAGGTGTTCCTTTTTTTCTTCTAGAGGGTGGAGTCCATTCCCATACCTTCTTTGGCTACTTCTCATCCGACATTCTTTTTAGGTGTCCAATCTAATTCAGTCTTCTTGCTTCTATTGTTTCTATAATGTCAAGGTCGATCCCCATTGCTTGTCTTATCTCTACATTTCTCACTCTATCTAGTCTTGTTAATCTACAGCACCTCCGCCAGTAATCCATCTCCATAGCTCTTATTACGGATTTATTTCTTTTATTAATTTCTCGTAGTTCTGCTCCATATAGGGCGACTTTCGACTATAGTTTTATATATTCTGATTTTGTTGTTTTTTGTATGGGTCCTCCAGGTTGGGGGTTGAGGATAGGGACAGCTCCTCTATTCTCAGAAAACAAGTCAAATTGCTAAAAATCCTAGGAGGATTAATACCTTATTCAACAAAAATGTGAGAGAATATTGGCATCTGTTTCCCAGGTTATTAATTAAGTGCAAGTTAAATAGTGTCAGTTAAATATAATTCTTATTCGTAAATGATGTGTTTCTACATGATTATTTGTACAGTTGATATCTGTTAACTTCTGATCATTACAAGCCGTGCGTTTTTCTTCTTTTTGAATCATGTACACATGAAATAAAGCTCGTTTGTTTAACAAGGTGATTGAAACTGAATCCCTTCTTCCTAACGTGCTAAACTCGATTGTTTATAAATTGTGATACCAAATAAACAAAACCTTGCGTGCATGAGAGAACAAAAACTTCTTTAATTTCCTCTCGATTGCTGTGTTTCCACGAATAATTTCAATACATTCCTACAATCCCGTATCGAACGCTACATCGTGTTTAATAAACACGAATGTTTTCTGTGCTCGGAAACATTTACACTCACCTTAAATGTTAGTATGCCTGTGTGTTCAACGCAGACGTGAACGTCAACTTAAATTAAGTTTTTTCAATACAAATTACCGGTTATAATTTACAATATTAGAAACAACAGTTTTCATGCTAATTAGTATTTAATTCATATTAAATGCGAATATTTTCATTTATATAGACTGAAGTAATGCAGCTTTTTAATTTTTTGAGTTGAAAATTTCTTACAAAAATTGTAACATATTTTATTGATTTTCCAACAATATAGACTAATTCCAGCTATTTATCATCATCATCATCCTCAAGGTTTCAAACAAGAGTGGTTTGTTCGGTCTCAAATAGGCAAATATTACAGCTGGTCACTCCAGCGCTTCCTCGGACGTCCCAGAGCTCTCCGTCCCCTCGGCTTATAGTTCCATAGTTGTTTTGGGATGCGGCAGTCATCCATTCGGCAAAGATGTTCCCACCAATTCAGCCGATACTGGGCGATCCTGTCGCGTATACTCATAATATTCAGTTCCTGCCGTATATCTGTGTTTCTTCTATGATCATGGAGATTATACACTGCCACGTGCCTGAGAAATCTCATTTCAGCCGCTTGGATAAGACTGGCCTGGCCTTTCGTTAAATTCCAATTCTCAGAACCACAAAGAAGTGTGGGAAGACCCACCACTTTGTGGAATTTTAGGCGTGTTCCTTTACTAGCTGACTTAAGGGTTCGCCTGATGGTCCCGCACATAAGGTTGAACTTATGCAACTTATTCACCATGTCGTTGCTTGCATTATAAGACACGCTGTAGCCCAGGTATTCAAAACTGCTAACTTGTTCCAGGACAGTACCATCTATAACAATTTTTGCCCGTACGGGATCAGTTCTACAAAATCCATCACCTTGGTTTTAAATGTTGATATCTGCAATCCAGAGTCTCTTTGCAGATTACATTTAACAAATGTATACCCATCTGCAATCTGTTTTCAGAGTCCGACTAATTCCAACTATTAATTACTTAATTATAAACAGCAATAGTAATATTACTAGTTAACCTTACGGTTGAAGTTGTACACCACAAAAACTGCTATCTGGACTCCTGATTCCGTGGGTACGCTATTGATAACATCAGGAGGGATACGCCTTGCACAACAAGTCTCTTCATCTACCCTCACGCAGGCCCTCTCTGTTAGAAAGCTAGCAATCAGTTGAAGGTAGCAGTGTCAGAGCTGGATTTCCCCGAGTTTATATAAACGCTGTTAGAGGCTCCCTCCATATTCAGGGAACAGCCTACGGTCAGCACTTTCCGACATCCGGCGCCTGTTACACATTTCATCAATTTTACCAGCTAAGGCTCGTAAGCTGCAACCCAAGAATATCGCCATGTCCTCGTGGATCTCAATAGCGGTGACCTCGAGATAGGTAAGCTCCGGCAGTACAACAAGCTGATGGCTGATGGCCAATAGAAACCCTCACCGCGACAACTAGGGCGCCTCCGATTTCGGCCGACTGTGCCGTACCGGTTACTCACGTAATTAGGTAACCAAAACCTTTTGGTAGTGTCAGACGGGTTTCGGATAAGTGAATCACGTCGGGTTTATACCGATCTAGAAACGTAAGGATTTCGATGACAGTCCAAGCGACAAGTAAGACGTCTCGTTTAAGAACTCGATTTGTAGAGGACCTATTACTTCGGCGGCTTCCACCAAGAGCATGGATCTCTCGGGCGCGTCAGCAGTTTTTATGCATGATGGAATAGAGGTGAAAGTAGCGGAAACTGTCTTGAGATCTTTGTTCGCAAGAAAGTTCCTGACGAACTGAACATCGTCGGAAAACTCAAAGACTCAGTATTTGGGGCAGTTTGCCTTGAAACTGAGGCTGCATACGGTCGACCAGTTTTGAAGGCAGAACGGGTGGCGGTGGAAGACCCAGAGGTAGGAAACATCCGGTGAAGCTTTTTATAAGTGTGATTTGTCCAACTTGTACGAATTGATCGGTTCCACAGACTCCTTGGGCTGCGAGGCAGCAGCAACTCGGAAGCGGGTACCGGTGTGGACCACTCTTACCGTTACATTTTCGCAGGAATTTATCTACATTAGGAGGACGAAGTGGAGGTGGTGGCGATGATGCCTTGAGGGTGGTGACAAGAAGGATATGGTTCCTCCGGTTCCTGAGGATAGATTTGGCCAGTAGCTGGTGTCCCTGTATTATATATTGTTGCTTGGTATTTCTTGGCCTTGGGAGCAGGGAATGGAGTGGGAGCCAGAGAATACTTACAGCGCAGTTGGTGCCTTACGTTTTGTTTTCGCCCGATTGGTAGATTTAGCAGGAAGAGTAACCGGTATTTAGCTGGTTCTGATTGCCTCAGCAGTGGGAGGAGAAATCGGCTTTCTCTTACGGAGCTCCTCCCTGTATAGGTCACCCGAGCAACCAGAAAAATTATTTGGCAACAATTAATGCGGTAATATTGCTTATTTCATTCACAGTGGAGGCAATGCGGGCCGGATCACTGTGGAGAACAGTGTGGTGATAGATACACTAAGCGAGTTTACCCGGGTCTCAGCTACGTTTCACTGCGACAAGGAACCAACCTTGGAAACAGTAAGCGTTTGCTATCTTCTCAACAAGGATACGGACTAGGGGCATAGACCTTCTAGGGGTGGTTGCTGTGTAGAGGCGACAGATTGTCTGTACCGAGTAATCCAAGTCCCGGAGTTAGGTGAGGACCGGCGTGAGTGTCGAGACGGCTCTATAGATCTAGGTCCACGACTTACCGTCTGTTAACGGATCTTGATAAAAAAATAAAATATCGTAATGGATTTAAAGTTTTATTACTCCATACAACACAATAATTTACAGAAGGGAGTTCTGTGAAGATTCATAAGGGATAAATTATTATTTTCAATTATAGTCTTACATTAGTTTTTCTTGAAGTGTACAACATTTTAAGGCCTGCATAAATTAGTCTGACTTGAATAAAGTGATTTTTGTTATATTCGTGTTTTTTATATAATTTTAAAACAGTTTAGTTTAAAATAAGAACCTAAGTCACTTTTCTTTTTATTGAATTTTCGTTGTAGCAGAATTTGCCAACAACGAAATCAGTAAATTAACAATAATATAAGCTGCATGTGTGAAGTAATAATAAAATGAGCAGTATGAATACTTATTAAAATTATTATCTTTTTTTGAAAATGTATACGACTAATTAAAAAGTTTAATGAAAAATGAATATTTTTATAGAAGGCAGATATTTACTTTTATGTTTTCCAAATATTTATATAGTCGAAAACGTTTGGCGTTTATGAAATAATAGCTTTCTCTCTTATTCTCTTAAATTTTAAAATCTAAATATTTATTAGATTAGCGGCAGGAGTATATTTATTAGGAATGATTACTTGTTTAAACAAGGATGTTAGATCTAAAATAAACATTTGTGAATTAACCGAATGTACAAACTCGAAGAAACTTGTGCACTGTACACAAGAAATTAGCTTAAGAACTGTTATTAAATCAATAATATTTTAAAAGGATGTCTTTCAGAACGAGTTGAACGATTAGAAAATTAAACAGGACATCGTATCATCTCCCACTTCATAAAATGAAAAACAAACAAAATTTTGAAAGCACAAGAACAGATATATGTGTTTATGTAAGAAAACTGGCAATACCT
This sequence comes from Magicicada septendecula, assembly GCA_034769895.1. Taxonomy (NCBI): domain Eukaryota; kingdom Metazoa; phylum Arthropoda; class Insecta; order Hemiptera; family Cicadidae; genus Magicicada; species Magicicada septendecula. Next base: position 465,864,757 of record CM068369.1, read on the forward strand.
GTATAAATAAATAATAGAGGATTACCCAGATTGAGAAGAAGACTGTTTAAATTAGAAGGGGTTATTTCTTTATAAAACTGAAGCGATCGAAATTAGTTGGCGGTATACCAGTTTTGAAATTCGTGTTTAAGGGTATTCCATTAATAATAAATAATATACATATTTATCCTATAAAATATTACTATATAGAAGATCATAAGAGGAGGATTCATGATGTAAATTTTAAAGATTTTGGCCCAGTGAAAAATAGTTTTTTGATGAGATGAATGTTTTAAATAATTTATTTGTTTACGAACTCTGTGATCCTTCAAATCAAAATTTTCCGACCAATTGAATACATATTTTTCAAAGCATTCGACCGAGAATGTAAAACAATTTGCTGATATATTCTGACTGATGCTGATTACTTATTTTTACTTATTAGTATTACTGGTTTAAATTTCACCAAAAAGAGTATGAAATTAAAAATATTTTTTGTCTATGGGTATACTTGGTTTTCCTCAGAACTTTGGCTGAAAACTACCTGCCTATTTGAGTATGAGAATACGGATGGGAAAATTATGATTTATTATACAACGGAATGGTTATCAATATTTTTCAGCACTACTATCTTTGAGTTTAATTTAATACCAAGATTCCTTCTACCTCAATACTGGTGTCCAAACATCTGTTATACCAACACTAGTGACTAATTTGAAACAGTTTATCATCCCCTTACTTGATGAAGGGGAACAATATGTTATATTGTTAGGAGAGTTAAGGTCCAAGCAAATGCTGTATCCAATAGTTACTACTCTTTTACTTGTTGCAGTCAAGTTCTGCACTCGCTTAAGACATGCACTAATACAAGCTTTGTACGAGGTCTACTACTGCTTCTCAAGAAGAGTTTCGTATTGTGCTGTAGGTGGTAAGCCGCTCTATCTTACATATACCCTGATGAATCTCAGGGCAAATTTTCATCTATGACACATTAACTTTGATAATAAAGGCATAGTACTTATAATAATCCTACTTTCCCTACTACGAGTAGAGTACGCGTAACTACATGTACATGTAGTGCAGTACGCAGCAACTATAAATAAAAGACCTTCTCTATTCTTGGTAGAGTGCTCACTAAATGTTACAATCAATTTAAGCATATAGGTTAACGCTTGGCCAAACGTTTTGAAGATGGCTATTTCTGCAAAAGTTCATTAAAAGCTGCAGTGATACAAACTAAGAGAACATTTGTAGACCTGTTTACCATTTTGAAGAATAAAAAGCAACACTGTATTGAAGGGGCAACTAGGATTACTTTCAGATTATTGTTAATGAAATTACAAAAATTAAGACAATAGGAATTCATTTTGTCGTTGTCAAAATGCCACATTTTGAAAACATAATGTATAAGATTAATAGATACATAAAATATAATGAAGTCGTGAAGCAATTATGTCATGAAACAATCAAATTGAAAACAAACATTTTAAAAATCGTGCTGCGATATGCGGAAATATCCCGTTTGCGCACTTTTTGTTGAACTTGACTTACAAATCAGTTCACAGTAGCGGCGAGGGGAGCGCTTGTAAGCAGCGCGGCGTTTGGTCTTGGGTTTATATCACCAACTAAGCGACGCATTTCAAGTTTTTAATTGTTGATTTGTTTTCAAGGTATAATACAAAATTAAAAAAAAAAAAAAATTATGAAACACGGATTGGAGAACTGTGTAGAACCGTAGGCACATTTTTATAATAATCTAATTTAACGAATGGAGCTATTTAATATAGAAATTTTGAAGTTATTGTAAATAAATTACTGCACTATGAATCCTGTAAATCAAGTTGGATAGACTTTGGGGGGGGGGGGAGGGTTGAAGTTTGAAGGTTGCTTCTTTCAAACTCGATAAGTGAACGTAACCTCAAAAACTAGGAAAAAAAGTTGAGCCATCCGTCAAACAGCAGGCAATTAACAATGTTTACGGGAAGCGATTTCTTACTCCCAAAAAGGCTACATCGTAGCGACATTAAACATGTTTGTACTCAAATAACTAAATAGCTTAATTATTTAATTCCACTTATGTGCCTACATGTCTACTGACACTTCTTTAACATTTTTTGTATTTATTTTTAATTTATCTCTATGTGAATATTTAACTCTCAAGACTTCCTTTCCTGCGTCACTGGTAAATTGCTTTTCACAAAATTTCATGTCAAACAAAATTTTTTTTTTATATGAATAGTAAAATAATTTACCTCTTTTTTGTCCGTCTGGTGGGCTTTTTATTTTTATATATTACAACGCGTTTCGGGACTTTTTTTTACCTAGAAATAGTCTAACCGACTTATCTACATTAAAATATTAATTACGTTTTGTTAAGCCAAAACGAACCTTTTGATTGCTTCTTTCATTTAAAGGTTTCGCAGTAGGTATTCTGGAAGACTTCAGTCAGTTCAAAACTATTTCCGTACACAGAGGGTTTCGTACACGAGCGTATCATTGTTAGCCTGCTTTGCTATCCCCATTCTAATCACTTCATGCGTTGACTTACGTTCAATAGCAAGGAGGCACATATGTTAGCTAATGACACTAATATTCAACACATTTCAACACATGCTAAGACGTAGATTGTACTTTTGAATATGTTTGTAAAGGTTATTAAAATTTTTAGCGAATTAACTGTTTTTCGTGTAAGTGTTGTCATTTTCAGACTTGCTTTGCGTCAGTCAGTGAGGTTAAAAAACATTCAAAATATATTTATTTTGATTTATATTACGCATTTATTTTTATTTAAATTAATCCTTAACAATAAATCCTAAAAATGTAGGGTCTGCGAGGATTGGTAAAAAAAGTATAACACAAATTTTAAATTGTTTGTGTTGACGTTTCTCTCTCCCTTTCAGTATCTCTCCCTAACTCTCATGCCCTCTTCCTCTGTAGAAACTGAGAAATAGAGAGAGTAAGAGAGAGAGAATGAGAGGGAGAGAGTATGAAGGCCGACATATACATAATTTTAGAGTATACTATTGTACTGTGTATAATATACTAGCGAGTACCCGGCATGCGTTGCAATGCCACTCAAAGAAAGAAAGTGTTTGTGATTTAATTCTGTTTATTGAAGTGCTTTTGGATACACAATATTTTTTGTTTTTCCGTCTGGTGCGTACATGAATAAATCCGAAGGTTTTACGACGCGTGAGCAGGCCACATACAGCTGTCCATGTGAGAAGCATGGATTTTTCAAATTTAGTCCACACACTTGTAGCGATTGTCCCTGTGCTTTGTTGATGGTCATTGCAAAAGCGAGTCGCACCGGAAACTGCAAACGTTTGAACTCGAATGGCATATCTGTCGGAATCATTGGGATGCGTGGCAACAGTACATCTTCTCCTTTAAATTTTCCATTTAAAATTGTAGCTTCGATGATATTGTTCATCATCTGTTTCACTGAAAGCCTGGTACCGTTGCAAAGTCGTGGTGGATTGATGTTTCGGAGAAGAATGATAGGCACGCCAATTTTCAATGTTAAAACGTGCGGCGGCATGCCTGGCAATTCAAGTGAATTCAAGAATTCAGTTGGATAATTGACAACTTCGTCTTGATTCATTACAGTATCGATGGACTTATACGTTGTCGCTTCGCCTGGTATTTCGTTTTGAATGCTGAAATTGATGGCATTGACATCGTTGTTTTTGGCTGCTAATATAGCACGTGCTACTGATGATTTTTGTAATTCTGTGCGATATTTGGGAAAACTTTGTGAATCAATTCGTCTGTGGTTGCTGTGATTTTACAGAAGTTTGTTGGCAATGTGATACATTGTGTGGATTCATCGATTGCCATTTTCCCATTCCCAATATCCAACAATTGTTTTGCGAAACGTTCAGCGGATGCATCATGTTGTAGCTGTACACGCATATTGGTCTTCAAAGTCAATTTCTGTACGTGTCGCCATAGAACTGATGATTTGAGACATGCATTAAGTTCATCAGTGTGTGTTGAACGTGGTATAACTGGTAGAATTTGTCGAAAATCACCAGACAATAAAATGAGTGCGCCACCGAAGAGCTGTTCATTTCCTCTCAAATCTTTTAGTGTACGATGAAGCGCTTCCAATGCTTTTTTGTGCGCCATAGTACATTCGTCCCATATAATGAGTTGACATGATTGGAGTACTTTACCCATTCCAGAATTTTTGTTGATATTGCATGTGGGTGTCTCAGTGATTTGTATATTCAACGGCAATTTCAGTGCTGAATGCGCTGTTCGGCCACCATCCAAAAGAGTTGCCGCAATTCCAGATGATGCGATTGCCAGTGCAATATTTTTTCGTGATCGTATGGTTGCCAAAATAAGTGAAATGAGAAAAGTTTTGCCTGTGCCTCCGGGCGCATCTAGGAAATACAATCCCCCGCTTTGGCTTGTAATTGCATGCATAATTCTGTCATACGCTATGCGTTGCTCTGGAACCAATTTCGGAAGATTCGTTTGAACAAATGTACCCAATTCGTCGATATCAAAGTGTTTTTCTCGTTGCAAATCACGATCGAAAAGGTCGTTTGCAGATCGATTCGGCGCAGCCATTCCCAATTGTACCAGTGCTTTGTTAGCGATTGCCAAACATGTGTCCTCAATCGAAACCAATGCCTCATTATACACGTTTGGTGTGAATTGAATGTCCGGATTTTGATTCGTTGCACGCAAACGATGTAGGATGTCTTCACTCATGTAGTCTTTGTACTTTTCCCAAAGATCTTTTGGATTGGATGGGAAACACGTTGTCAATATGATTGCAAATAACGTGCGTATTTGCTGTGGTTGAGCAGTATTCGATGCGTCAGCGAGTGAAGTGTCCCAATGTGCATCGTTTTCAAGAAGATTTAATTCTTGGCAAGCTTCACGATAAGTGGCACATACTTGACCGTTTACTGTTCTCAATTCTTGGAAGGATGTCGGTCCACGTATGTTGATTAACAGTAATCGCAAGTAAAAGCATTCTGCATTGTTTGGATGAACAGTGTACAGGCGGCCTAACGCGTCAGTCGAATATAAGTTGGTCTGTTGATCGAATTTCTGATTCATCATCTTGAAGCTTTCATTATTCGTGCGCATGAAGTCCATCAACAATGAACGTAGTGATGCCTCTTCATGTGATTGCTGGGACTCTTGTGGTTGCTGTGACTCCTGTCCCCGCGCTCTGACCTCTGACGTCTCCTCCGTCATATTTGGTTCGATGACTGATGAGTTTTCTTCGTTGGTGTCGGGTGCGCCCAACTGGTTGTTAACGTCAAAGTCCATGCTATCAGAACTACCGCTAGCCATTTTTGCCTTGCTTCGCGTTATCATTTACCAGTCAAGCTAACCTTACACTTATTTAATAATATCTTACGTACTATATTATTGTAATTAGTCTAAATACTACTGTCTGCTCTCTTTTGCCATGCGATGGGCGCCATTTACATTTAGCGATATAAATGATTTACATTTAGTAAATGGGATTAGTGGTATTTTATGTGAGTTTATTACTTTCTCATATGTATCTCGCCCTAAAGCTGGACGCCATTTACATTTAATGCCACGCGTTGTGCAGCCATTTACATTTAATGGTGTAAATGTAATTTACATCTGCGGTAATTAATTGTGTAAACCATTTACATCTAGTGAATATTAATCTGTGCTAATTATCTGCGCGGATTAATTACTCAACAATTATGAATCATATTAATTAAAGATTTATGTAATACGTTAAAATTGATATATCTAAAATTATTTCTATTCGTCAGATTTGACTCAACACAGTGTCTGATTAAATACGATTTTGTGAGTCTATTAATCAGACGTTTCAATGGTCGAGTTTATTGTATCCATTGATGTTTAGCATAAGTTATGAGATTTTTAGTGTAATACTTAGAATGAAAATACATCAATAACAAAGGTGAAATTTCAATAATGAACGCATGAATACTGTAAATTAACTACTTATTTATTACACATGTTACTGAAGTAAGTAACTATATCCTGCAAATTACATACATATTAAAACACATGATATAAATACAATTATTCAATTTATACGATGTTTCCTGAAACATAAACACATGGTACATTCAAATGCAGTAAATAATGCACATATATAAAACATACACGAATAATAAACAATCAACAATTATACTTATTCCTACCTAAAATGCGTTCATTATTTCTCAGATAACGAATTACGTTAGTGTTATTTTATAGATTTTATGATTCATATGACTCATATGTAATTATTCTCTTGGGGTTAGTTCTTTGAAAAGAGGCAACAGAACAGTAGTATATACTACTAAGATTAAGTAGACATAAAGCTTATCTTTGAGAGTGTTTATCCAATTCCGTCGTCGTGAGAAGACACTTTCTAGATGATTCGTTGAAGATCATAATCACTGTTACGCAGAGCACTGATAATTTCACTTCACTCCACTAAATCTCCACTCCCGTCATGTGTATGGTATTGTGGTAACCCGCTGATGTCGAGTGTCCGGAGTTCAAGTAGTGAGGTGTTAATGTTGTCATTACACTGAATTGTTCTGAAAGTTTGCCATATTTGTGTACTTGGTTAACTGTGCCGTCTATCTGGGTGTATCGCGTACTGCGTGCTTAATTGTTTGGTATAGTTTATTCAATTAATTGTTCAACATGGTGATACCTTGTGGTGTGAGAATGTTTAAAGTGTCACTCACTGTTCTACTTTAAGTGTTAATTAGTATGTTATTATGTGCGCGTCAGTTGAGATTTCAAGTCCCGTGCGCACTTATAGTTTATGTTTCCGCACAGAATTGTGTATAAGTGTGACTATACCGATGTCTTTGTTCACTTATGAATTTACAAATTAGTGAATCCGGTCGGTCGCACAAACTGTTTCTATCACGAACCGTATTACTGTTTCGACATAATCAATCGTCTGTCTATCGTACGCACTAACTTCTGACTATTAATTGCGACTATCAACTGCTACTATTAACTACATACTCTTGACTACCGACTGACTGTTAACTGCGACTAACTGTTCGATTGAATGACTGACTACTCGATTGAATACTTGACTATCCGATTGAAAATTACTGACTGCCCGATTCAATACTTGACTCCCGATTGAATACTTGACTGCCCGCTCCGCGTCTTCCCCAAACAGTTTTATTGGAACATCTTACCCATAAGTCTAAGTTTTGGATTTCTACGCCTCCTCGTACTCCTGATTGGTCGTACAAATTCCTACCCTTCTGTAGATCTCATCCTCTGTTTCACGATTCGTCGGCCGAACCCTTCCTACTCTCTCCACGAGCTCTCTTAGAAGATGCTTGATGCTGGTTGGTCGTCGTCATCCCCGGAGTGTTTCATGTGACGAGCGTAGCACCGATTCTAAGAAATTAGGGCAATTTCATGGCCTTCTGTTATCCTTTGTTTAGACTTTCCCTAAGGTTCTGACTGAGCTTTTGTTAACAGACTCCAAAGTCTTGGTTAATTGTCTAAGTTCCACGACGTTCGTTCCGCCGATTATCAACCCTTCGTTGTCGTCATTTCGGTGAAACTCTACTTTCCAGTCGTAAATCTCAGAAAACTGTCAAGGGTTTGTTTTCACGCTGTGCAGGATGCATTGGCAGTATTCACTGAGTTACGTCTATTGTCTATCTCTCCGTTAAAATTGCTCTGTACTCCTTTTGTAACATAGTAAAGCCTTTCATAATTGAGCAGTTACGCTTTGCCTCCACAGCAGGCGTTCCATCTCGATTCCGTGTAACTCGGCAGCTGTACGAAGTCTTTGTTTCAGATTGTTGGGTGCTGTAAATTGTGACAAACGGCTAGCTGTCAGCGACGCCTTGAAATTCTTATTGTGTGCAGTGCTCAGACATTTTTTCTTTGTCTTCGCACTGTCGTCGGGTTTGACGTGCCCTCGATTCGTCATTATTTACGACCTGGGCTTGTGTCCGTCGACTTGAGTGTGGGAACGTGTCACTTGATCGAGGAATTAAAAAATTTTTTAAATTTCGATCATTACAGGATGTCCTTCAACTGCTTTACCTTGTTTGCGACGTTGAAACTTTTTTGCTGATACATTCCATGTGTAGTATGTTGGCACTTCAGAGTAAAGTAGCGTCTTTGCAAACATATCATCCCCGCACAATGAGAAAAATGCAGTTAACGTTGTTGGCGGTGGTGACAATGCTCTTGCACGTGCATTTTCTGTTGTGAAGTACACACGCTGTCCATTTTCAAGGTGCACTGCCAAATGAACAACTGTTGGATGTCGTTCATGGATTGGAAATGATAAAATGCGCCATACTGCTTCACTGCTACTAATGTAGCGTCCCAGTTGATATTGGTCGATTTCATTGATAGATGCAGTTGCATTTCCCACTCCAAAAACTGCCATATCGCTTCCTTTGTTGACATATTTGCAAATGTACTTGATCGATTTCACCGAATTGCAATACTCGACATTGATGTGTGCTTTGTACGTTTTCGAGAGTAACGGTGAATAAGGTACAACCCAACGATTATCGACTTCAACATCATTGTTTCGTACTTTTAAAGTGATGGATTTGCCGCCATCTTCAGTTGATCGTCGACGATAGAGTGGATATCCGTCATTGCCAGTGATAGTCTCGGCAAGTAAGTCTCTTGGGTATCGTTTCGTGCATTTCCCATCAGACATGCATGGTGAATTGTTGTTGAGTAAGCCACATGGACCATGAATCATGTTTTTGGTGACGACTTCAAATAAGTTTGGATCAATGTCGACATCTGGTATTTCTGCTGAGATGACTTGATCAATTTGATCTGGTGTGACTTTTTCGATCAACCAAATTAAAATGTGTGCATGTGGCAATCCTCTTTTTTGCCATTCAACGGAATACATCCAACAGCGTGTCTCTCCAAAAACATGATGCTTGACAATGAAATCCATTAAAGATTTCAATTTTTGTTTGAACACACGCGCGGAAATATCATGACGATCCGATGATGATTGTCCAGTTAACAAAAGTTCTTTTATTTCATCCCACGTAGGATTGCATGTGAATGTAATAAACAAATCTGGGCGGCCATATGCGCGAACATATGTCATTGCATCTTGTGCGTATTCATGCATGTGCCGTGGACTCCCTGTAAATGTGGCCGGTAGTATGACCATTTTTCCCAATTTATTGGGATTCACATTGCCATCATTAACAACTGCATCACGTAAATGAATGTACTCTTCGGAACGCAACTTGGTTTGATTTAATCGAATGTAGAGGAGTCGTTCGGTTTCGATTTTCGCATACATATCGACAATGTATTGATGGAACAATTGTCGACATTTCAAGATATGATTTTCAGCGTTTTCACGAATCATCAATCGATATGAATAGTAATCCATGGCACTGACTTTCTTATTCGTTTCCTCATCTGTTTGTGGATTTCTCAATTTGATGTTGAAATGATATCCATCTTCTCCTTGCCAAAATAAAATCGGATATTGCAATCCGTCGTATGAGCGATGAGTTTCTGAGACTCGCTGAACATCACCATTTCTGCGATGAAGAATTATATCACGCGAGTTAAATTCTTCGCCAACTATAATGATCGCCACTTCATCAATTGTTGGTGCATTGTACTGTCTTTCGTGTTGGCCGACAGGTGTTTTGTCTGCTCTAACTACAACTTTGTAGTCATCAGCTGGCATTTGTTCAAGGGCAGTTCTGAACAATCGAATTAATTCGTTGTGTTGATCGAATAAAGTTTGTAATGGAGCGACAATTTCTCGTTTAGTGCCCGTATTGAATCGACAACGTTGATCGATTTGTTCATCAGTGTTTCCCATGAAATAAATTTGAAGAAATTTGTGATCTGTGTTCGACAGTGGTAGTAGTGACCCTGCACGATGATAAATTTGCCCTTGCACTTTGAATGTTGGCATGTAATTCTCGCGCACGATATTTGTTGCACCGAACGATGTCATTTGGAAAGATGAATTGTACTTGCGTATGTTTGCCAAGAAATGTTTCGATTGGCTTGTGTCACCTGATACCAACGTTGATAATGGTTCGGGTGGTGAATGTAATTCTGGCAATTTCACTTTTCCACCCGCGCAGCACATTCCTGGTGTTTCTTCTTAAATTTGAGGGCACTGCAATACACGCATAATTTATCCATTTTTCCAATAACCACACTTGGATGAAGACTGTAATCATAATTAGCATCGTAATGGAATGCACCAAGATTTAAATCAGCGTGCAGTGTTCGTCTGGATCGAGCAGTGCGTACTCGAACGGTTTCCAGTCTTGCTTCCCGTTGCTCGTCTGTTTCAGACGAACGGGCTTGAGCAGTGCGTACTCGAACGGTTTCCAGTCTTGCTTTCCGTTGCTCGACTGTTTCAGACGAACAGGCTTGAGCATTGCGTACTCGAGCGGTTTCCAGTCTTGCATCCCGTTGCTCGACTGTTTCAGACGAACAGGCTTGAGCATTGCGTACTCGAGCGGTTTCCAGTCTTGCATCCCGTTGCTCGACTGTTTCAGACGAACAGGCTTGAGCATTGCGTACTCGAGCGGTTTCCAGTCTTGCATCCCGTTGCTCGACTGTTTCAGACGAACAGGCTTGAGCATTGCGTACTCGAGCGGTTTCCAGTCTTGCATCCCGTTGCTCGTCTGTTTCTGAAGCTCGTGATGCCTTTTTCTTTCGTGCTTGAGGTGTAGATCGACCAACCGCTTGTCGTTTGGGTGGCATAATTGATTTGAGAGCGAAAGTAATGCTTTGTGACGACTATTACAAATTCACTTGGAAAAAGCAAAGAAAATCCATGTGATATCTATTATCTAATGTCGACCGGCAATTGGAATTTCACAATCAACACCACTTGTTATGTTATGTTGCGAACTGAAATGTCGCTGTTTGTATTTGATTCAATTCAATTCTGTCAAGCGTGCGCACTCATACACCGAAAACACACGAACTGCCGCTAAACTATATGAAATACACTCATTTGTTGAAACGAATATTTACCTTTTAAACTAAACAATGGGTTTCAGAAGTGGTACACTCGCGCGCCACCTATTGTAAAATGGTTGTACTAATTCAGAAACCGTATTTCTAGGTACGTTTTTAACGAAAAAAGGCACTGATACTACATCACTGACGCTCATCGCATAATTCTCGATGAAGTAGGTTAAGTATAATTCTCGACAATTAATTATTCCTACTGCACATAGGCCTACTGAATATTCAAATGTCGAAGAGTATGGTTTGTCAGAATCAACGTGTACTATAATTATAATCAATGTTACAATATAATCAAACAACTAATTATTGTATTGTTTATAAGAATTCCATTTCCCTACTAAAATGTAAATATTCAAATGGACTAACTGATATCAATATACTTATGTATACACTATTTGTATTATTCTATACGAATAAACATTTCATCTAATTGTGTTACTGCATGTTTGTAAATATCTACTAAATTATCAAATTTTGATTTTACGTATCGAGGAAACATGAATGATGGATCTATTGCTTTTGGATATTCACAACTTACAATATAAGAATATTATTAATATAGATGTACCATTAGCAATTTACCAACTCTACAGTTACCACAACAATCATATACAAATATTCGCGATCGAAGCCGCGGGTTTAAAAAAATGCGTTTTTTGCAATAACTTCGGTTCTTTTTAACCTATTGTTATCAAATAAAGTGGAAAACTTTCCGTTGGGTACCTGCTATCAGCGTGCAAAATTTCATCGCAATCGGATGAATGGTATAGCAGAATACCCGTGCTTCGCTACGGAGTTTCACGTTGTACATAATGAAAATGTTAGTTTAATTAATAAAGTTCAATTAAAGTAGGTTTCTTAAAAATAAATAGCTGTTGCCCACGACTTCGTTCACGTGGTCTTCAATTTAATGCGATAATATATTTAGAACAGAATCTATTCTATTGGGTTGCCTAGTAATCAAATCTAATAGTTTTTAAGACCCCAAAGGACCCCCCAGAGGATCGTATCGAAAAAATGTCCTATGTTGGTTCTCCCGTTGCGTAAAATATTTGTGCCAAGTTTGGTTGAAATCGGTCCAATGGTTTAGGAGGAGATGTGGAAGACCCCAAAGAACCCCCCAAAGGATCGTATCGAAAAAACACCTATCCTATGTTGGTTCTCCCTTTGCGTAAAATATTTGTGCCAAGTTTGGTTGAAATCGGTCCAGTGGTTTAGGAGGAGATGTGGAAGACCCCAAAGGACCCCCCGAAGTATCATATCGAAAAAACACATATCCTATGTTGGTTCTCCCGTTGCGTAAAATATTTGTGCCAAGTTTGGTTGAAATCGGTCCAGTGGTTTAGGAGGAGATGTGGAAGACCCCAAAGAACCCCCAAAAGAACCCCATTGAAAAAACACCTATCCTATGTTGGTTCTCCCTTTGCGTAAAATATTTGTGGCAAGTTTGGTTGAAATCGGTCCAGTGGTTTAGGAGGAGATGTGAAAGACCCCAAAGGACCCCCAAAAGGACCCCCCGAAGGATCATATCGAAAAAACACATATCCTATGTTGGTTCTCCCGTTGCGTAAAATATGTATGCCAAGTTTGGTTGAAATCGGTCCAGTGGTTTAGGAGGAGATGTGGAAGACCCCAAAGGACCCCCCAAAGGACCCCATCGAAAAAACACCTACCCTATGTTGGTTCTTCCGTTGCATAAAATATTTGTGCCAAGTTTGGTTGAAATCGGTCCAGTGGTTTAGGAGGAGATGTGGAAGACCCCAAAGGACCCCCCAAAGGACCCCATCGAAAAAACACCTACCCTATGTTGGTTCTTCCGTTGCATAAAATATTTGTGCCACGTTTGGTTGAAATCGGTCCAGTGGTTTAGGAGGAGATGTGGAAGACCTCAAGAACCCCCCAAAGGGCCCCATTGAAAAAAATTCATAAACCTTCGCGGGCGTGCGCACAACAACTCACCGAAGTTTCATCGCAATCGGATGAATGGTATAGGAACGCATACGGGACAAAGAAAGAAAGAAAGAAACAAACATTCATTTTTATAGATATAGACTAGCTTCTCGGTAAATCATATTTTACAACAGTATGATTTTAAGTAATATCCATATTCACTTGAACATTGGTTTACCGTAAATTTGTGTTTGCAATATTTTATAAGTTTTCTCTGATGTTAGTTAGTAATTCTCTACTGTTATTTTGCACAGAATTCTCTAAACTTATGACAGTGTTATCAATACAAGTAGTGTGTGAAACATGATAATTATAACTTTTAATGATAAACATAACTGAACATCCGTACAATCTGTATTCAGCTATAACATACTTTACTTTGCTGTATGTAGACATGTATACGCGTATGTAGAAATGGTATCTTTATCAATTGTAATATGTATATTTTGTTTTTACTGCTTCTATAATTTCTTACAAATATTATTAAGAAACGTTTACGTTATCAGTAATTTAAATTGTAATAATGTATGAATTGTGTTCTGGAGTACTATAATTTTCTCGACTTATTTAAGGAAAACAATATGTAATGATTGCAATTATTTTGATTATGTAAAACAAATTGTATGTATGTCCTTCACACATACTCGCATATGGACGTACGAGCGCACACCCACACACACACCCTCACATAACAAACACATTCACTCAAAAAATGTATTTATTGTGTTTGATATTTTCTCCTGTACCGTACAGAGGTTCTGATGATAATAATAAATATTGTCTAAACGTCGACGCAAATAATTTAAAAATTGTTTTATTTTTTTTTACCGTTCCTCGCAAACCTTTCATCATTAAAAATTAAAATTAATAATGTAGGAGATGTCTTCGGATTTCTGAAGTGAAGAAATTCAGAATGTAGTTTACGAAAAGATTCTAAATACATACCTCACAATGCAGCAAAACTGTCACTGTGCATGATTATAGAACTAAAATTTACATTTACTTACAATATGCAATTACAATAGCTTAGTGAAAGTGGAATTGTCGTCACGCATATGTAAATGACGTTTTTGAATGTAAAACACTGAAGCCAAGTCGCAATTTGTCTTCACCATATCATGTTCTTTCGTTTTAATCAATTCTTATATTTTAAATTTAGTAAAACAAATTTTACTAACAAAAACTAAGGATAACATCGAATTTTAGAGTGGTGAATGAAAATGTTGTTTCCCCGTCTGCTTAATTGTTTTATTATCAGTTTCAGTAGTATATCAAGTTCACATCTTTCATAATTAACATCTAAACTAGAAAGAACAATTAAATACTAAAATAACAAATAAAATTTAATGTAGAAAATACTACATTTTTTCTATGTCCTTAGTAATTACAGAAGATGTATTAAAGAAGGTATGTTTGCATCTTCCTGAAAGCTACATTTATCCTCATTCGTCTCATATTAACTATAACGTTTATTGCCTTACGCAAATACTATTTTTAAATAAATCATTTTATTTTTTATTTAACATAAATTTTATTCCAGTATTTTACGTCTTTATTACTTTTTTCGTTTTCTTGTTATAAACATTTGTTGAAATGCTGTACTGTCTTGGAATGTATTATTTTACTGACACAAATCAGATCAAAACCCACACGTTTATGAATATTGTAGCTTATTACTACATTCCAATGCTCTCTTCAGTAAAACTATTCGTTATTTACTCTGTACAACTTTCTTCTCGAGGAATGGTTAAGCAAATATTACAATCTAGTCTATTATTATCAATGTTTAGAAACAATTTTTAATCATAATTATTGTGATACCGAGAAATTTGTAACATTGCTTGATATTTATTAAAAATGTAGTACACTCAGCTGTTATTCCGTGTTTCCCTTGTTTATAATGCAAGTAAATTTTTATTTCCTGCTTCAATTTTGAATCGTGTTTCTTGACTACTCAATTTCTTGCACGGTAAAAGTCATATTTAAAAGAGAGAATTATTTAAGGTTTCAACCTAAACTTTCTTAAAAACCTAAAGGTATGTGCATTATTAATACTGTCTATCATGTCTGCATCACATTTACATCAGTTATGTGAAACTCGCTGTTTTTATGTCTTGGCCACGCTTCGGTTCATACTATTTTTTAACACACACACACGCGCGCGCTGGTTTTATGACAAAATTAATATTAATATTTCTTAATTATTAGGAAAGCAGCTCAAACTTGTTTTGAGGAATATCATGCAAACCTGTGAAGCGTGTCATTCTCTTGTTTACAAGATCTTGTTTGTGACGTAGTAATTGTTTTCATTTGTATTACACACTTTGTCTCTGCTCTTGTGATTGACTGGCTATAGAAGCAAAGATAAGTTCGCGGAACTAGTGAATCTGAAGGCATCCGTTTAGTGCTGAACAAAGACGCCAGACTTGACCTTCACAGATATATGTAGGGAGAAATCTACGGAGGAATATTTAGTGTTAGTGCAAGGAGCACGCGCCAGATTTATCCTCGTAGTTACCGTCAAGGGTTTTAGAGTGAGAAAACTCAGACTTAATGCTGAAATTCAGGTGGAATTTTTCAAATCCTTTGTGCTTAGCTGCAGCTAAGTGTAAATTTTTTGATGACTTTAATAACTAATCAAACCTGTTTCATTTATTTTTAAACAGTTTTTAAAACCGTTCTGATCGTTATCCGTCGTTGCTTGAAAATATGTGACTAAGTTCTTGTTTTTTGTGACTATGTTCTAAGTTATTGTCTAACAAGATGGGTTTTTAACCCAACTTCAACATCAACTTCGTTAATTTCTCCAAATAACTACAATATGGCGTACAATGGATTTACGTTATGTAACTGTCGGAAGAGACTGAAAGGCGAGTCTCCAGCCCCCTTAAAACTGGAACATTCGGCTAGGGGTGACGATTTGTCACGTTTTGTGTTAATGTCAACATCCTTAATATTTCTATTAGTACGTCAACATCTAACGTAATCTAGTTATAGAAAAGTGAATAGATTTTATCAGTTAATAAATAATATATTTCGATATCTAAACAATATAATAAGGTAATGTCCAGTTTATTCTTTGGTTGGGTTTTTTCCAAGCAAGTATCCTGTAGCTCCCTTTAATAAAAAATCCGTTAGTCTCTAAAGCGAACACCTCTACATTTTTTTAAATCTGGCAATGCATTGGTATCAGTAATAAGTGTCAAGGAAAAAATGTAAATTTTCGTCTGCCATATTAACGTTAAGACTTAATATGCACCGGTTATATAGGCTTTTAGTTTTCTGTAACACTAGTTTCTTGATTGTAGCAAGAATTCATTATTACGAGTGTAAACTGTTTGTATGAAACTTTGTACTTACAACTTTGAAGGGACTCTGGTAGTCTGCAGACTCCTACATTAGTTTGCCTCTTAAAACAATATAAGTAATGTTTGTAAAGGAAAACTGTTAGTTAATGCGTTGGTAACCTGTTTCCATAGATAATAAAATATAATGTAATTAACTGACAGGTCAGTGGTGAGCAATAGATATATTATGAATCATATTAACACTCTCATGAGTCTGTTAAAAGGGTATTTTGATAAATTAATAATATTTTGCCTTAAATCCATTTACAGCATGTTTCCATACTATTCTTCTGAATAGGCTTTATAAAACTTGAAGAAAGTTAATTTTATTTATCGAAGACGTGTACATATTTTAAGAAAACATATTAAAGCAGAAATATTACCATAAGACTAAACTGGAAATTGTGTCAACTTTTTACGTAAATTTATAATTATGTACGTAGTGGGACTTGTCGAACTGGCTGTCCGACTTAGTGCGTCTAAGCGAGGATAATTGTAACAGTGAGTTGGGTATACCCATAAACACGAGAGTGTGTTACAAGTGAACTTCCATTACAAGTGCCCATCAGCGATGTTATTTAGTTCCTGTGACATTTAAACAACGCAGCTATCGTAACTTTAAATGTATAATCTAGAGGGATGAGCGCTGAGCAAATGTGTTACTTGTTTATATTAAACAGGTGATCAAATTAACAAGTGTAGCCAAAAATGTAAGAATCAATTTGAAAAATTATCAAGTATAAAAAATTTGTTTACAAAAAGGTTAGAAACAATTATAAAAAGACTATGAGAAGAGATACGTACTTATTTTGCGTTCTGAAGCAACAACGACTGAGATTCAGATAAAACCGTTATAAAAACTGCCAAAAAAGTAACGCTATTGGTTAGGCTTATTGGCTGTTCCGGTCTCAACGAACGTACCATTCACAATATAATAAAAGCAGAGACCATTTTGAGAAATGAAGAAGGGAAAGAAGATGATGCTTCTCGTGAACTGAGATACAACATACTAATGTTATAGCTTCCACAGATTTAATTAAAATGTCAAATGTTTGGTTTATGCCCGTGTGACTGTATCCTTGATCAAGTCGACCAACTTTTTAGTTACATATTACAGGTCGTAATATTTACTCCTCCCGTAAAATTTACTTGCGACTTTGCAGATTAGTTTCCAGTGGTTTTCCTTTTCCTTTTCTGGTTTCATACAACCCTGTTCATGCGATTTTGCTACGTTACGGATAAGCTGATTTGAAGTATTGTGAGCGCTATAGTACAGCGGTCTTAGCCAAAGACGAACTGAAATCTCTGAATTAGGTACATTATTGCTACTTTGACGTTTTGAATGGCCACAGTAGAGTAAAACATAATCTAGGGAATACACATTGCTTCAAATGTTAAAAATGTTTTAGAAGACATATATAAAAAAAAAACGAAAGTAAACATTTTTCAGACAACTAAATCACTATAAATTAATGTTTATATGAAACAATTACTTTTTGGATGTAAATTGATACGTAATAAATAAAACAGCGAAAGGATCGCTGCCATCAAAAATCAATTGGTTGTGTATAAAATGTCTTTACTTTGCATTCAAAATATATTTCATGTGTGTAGAATCAAAGTTGAATAAACGGAATTCACTCAATTTGTTGTAGAATATTCTTAGTAAATGTTTGAGTAGGAAAAGTATTGGGTTTATGTTGGCGTGTTTGTGGTAGATATCAAGAGAGAAGTCTTTATTGTCACTCGATTTCATTCCTTAACTTTTACATTTGTGCGTAAAGTTGCCTCAGCTGACAGAGAAACTGCAAAGTGCTGTGAAGTCTGTAGTATTGTACAATGTCGCGAGCAAGAGAACGGATGTTTGCTTATTCGAGTACAACAAGTAAACACGATTCAACAATAAATTAAACGTATAAATGTTGTATTTTATGGATTTAATAATGTTCATATTGTTACGATATTACAGAACAGTCTACGTGTTTGTCGAATGTTCCAGAAGAATCTCGCTCTAATATGTGTCGCATACGTGATTCTCGACGCATTCGCGAGACTTTTATGGAAGCCGCCAGCCGCGCGGACTGTGTCATGGCCGCAATTAATTACGCCGTTGTTTAGAGATAAGGCGTAGTTTGGAATCTTCTGGTCTGTGAGCGCTGAATAAATACTAGGCGGCAGCGGCCTTAGTAGTCAGTTATAGTTGCGATATATTTACAGTGCTGTTCGAGTTTATTATCGGGCGATTACAAGTGATTATCGGGCGATATTACTGTGTGCGTTCAAGTGGTTATTAGTGAAGTGTTAATAATCGGGCGGGATAATTGTAATACAATTGTGTTTAATATTAGTGGACATTTTATTGCGTGTGAACAATTTTTATTTGATTTGTTGTAAGAGACTGTGTTGTTAATTACGAACTGTTTAACTGTGAAAATTAAAGCTGGTGATTATTGACTTAATTGGTGTCTTGTATTTTGTTTCCACTGTACCTACGACGATCAAGTAGACTGTCGTAACAATATTATTGTGATCATAGATAAATAGTTTACTCTGCAATAAATAAATACTTGTTTATGTACACAAAATAGTGGTATTTTGGTGTATGTTTTGCGTATAGTGCTAAAGATAGAAGAGTTAAAAGAGCTAAACACAAAGATAGTGATAAAAGAGTTAAACACAAATAGATCCGCAACTTATTTACAAAATAATACTAATTCAAAATACTGAAGACTTCGTGACAAAATACCGAAGGAGAAATGGTATCACTACTACATTGGCAACGTTTTATTGAGTTGTTTTTTGTCATAAAACGACATCAGGCCAGAGACTGTCCAGATTACTTTTTCTTAATAAAACCTTATAAACTTTTCAGCTTAAAAACACTAGCTAAAATTTCTGTTTTGTATATTACAAAAAAATATTTCAGAGGAACAGCATACATTGAAATCGGGTTTTTAATTAAAAAATGCAGGAATCATTGCCATCTGAACAATTTATTTCGAATTAATATAATTTCAACAGTTACTATAATTTATACTTTCTTACGAAATTAGATAAACATGTATAATATCAAACTGACTATGTTGACAATTAAGAATTCTATATATTTAATGTACCTTTTTTGTACGACAAAGAACAAAATCACAAGGGAAGCATATATATATATAACAATAGTGACGACGGGAAAAGGAACGAACGAACATTTGGAGAGCAATTATGAGGAAAGGGAGCTTTAAATGATTAGAGGTAGAAAACGTTAAGGAAAATAGTACGTAACAAAAAGAAATTTAAATGAATATAAAATACAATAACTGTAGAAGACTATATTTAAGTTTTATATAGTTTTGTTAAATGCATATTTAATACAATATATTGTATAATAATGGTGTGTAACAATTTATCATTTGTATGATTAATACATAAATATAACCCTTTAATATTCTAAAAAAATGAAAACGAGACGTATTTTTTAATTGTAGTTGTAGTAAGGTTGGTACTGTAAACTTGCTTCAGCATTGCAAGAGAACAAGACGCAATTTGGCCATATCTATAAACAAAGTGAAACTATAACTTCTACAAAACGGTATTCTGACACATAAATTGGGTTTATTATTGTCTCGCTTTCAATGGGCTTTGCCTCTGTTCAAGGGGGAAGGACAATTCCATATTATTGATATGTATAGTAAATATATTGAAGAAGAAGTACCAGTAGTAGTAGTAGTAGTAGTAGTAGTAGTAGTATTAGTAGTAGTAGTAGTAGTAGTAGTAGTAGTAGTAGTAATTGCAGTTGTAAGGATATGTCGTTCTAACTGATCGTCGTATGGTACAATGGAAAACAAAATACAGACACCAATGAAATCACAAACTACCAACTTTAATTATCACAATTCATAATTTGTAATCAACAAATTATTCAGCAAGTTTAGCCTCATATGTACACGCAATAATAATGTCAACTATTAGAATTCCACACTAACTATATTACAATAACACTTCCATACGTTCCACTCTAAGGGAAATCGCTCAACACAACTGATGTCACTGAGCCAGGCGCTGTGCTTTTATAGGTCGCGCAGAGGCCCAGAATATCTTCCCCGCCTTAATGCACGCCAGCTAATACGTATTTTAAGTGTTCTCCAGAGTACTGTGAAACGTACTTGAGTCCGGCCTTGACTGAAACGCTCACCTGTTTGGCTTGGGAAGGGACGGGTAAAGGCTGTTTAATACGGTTCTCGTTACAATATAATACATTATATCTTTAAGAGAAGAATGTATCTTTTATTGTTTTTACAACGTTTTGTCAGTTTTTAATTACTGCCATCATCAGAAGTATAATCTACATATTGTTTAAATACACTATGCTTCTGATGACGACAATAAATGAAAAAGTGTCGAAACGTTGTTAAAAAACAATAAAAAGTATATTCAAAATATAAAGTATTGTTTATTATTAATTTGATCAACAAGAATAATGTAAGCTAATATGAATATATAGGGCCTATGCATGTTGTGTGTGTGTGGTACTATTAACAATTTTATTGTTTTGTTCTATCGCTTGAAACGTGAATACTTCTACAAGTTTCGTCGGAGATGCAATTGCGGTAGTTAAACATACTTTTTGTGACGTCTGTGTACAAGATATGTGATAGCCATAAGTTATCACTTCAAACACGTAACACTGCAACAATGTATTGTTGGATTTATTGGATATATATTGGTCTCTTCCCTTCAACGCAAGCGTCAGTATTGTACGTACTTTCTCTGTGCGTTATATTGTGTCCGTAATAGCCCTAAGTTATCACTGCAAACACGTAGCACTGCAACAATATATTGTTGGATTTATTGGATTTATACTGGTCTCTTCCCTTCAACGCAATCGTCAGTATTGTACGTACTTTCTCTGTGCGTTATATTGTGTCCGTAATAGCCCTAAGTTATCACTGCAAACACGTAGCACTGCAACAATATATTGTTGGATTTATTGGATTTATACTGGTCTCTTCCCTTCAACGCCAGCGTCAGTATTGTACGTACTTTCTCTGTGCGTTATATTGTGTCCGTAATAGCCCTAAGTTATCACTGCAAACACGTAGCACTGCAACAATATATTGTTGGATTTATTGGATTTATACTGGTCTCTTCCCTTCAACGCAAGCGTCAGTATTGTACGTACTTTCTCTGTGCGTTATATTGTGTCCGTAATAGCCCTAAGTTATCACTGCAAACACGTAGCACTGCAACAATATATTGTTGGATTTATTGGATTTATACTGGTCTCTTCCCTTCAACGCAAGCGTCAGTATTGTACGTACTTTCTCTGTGCGTTATATTGTGTCCGTAATAGCCCTAAGTTATCACTGCAAACACGTAGCACTGCAACAATATATTGTTGGATTTATTGGATTTATACTGGTCTCTTCCCTTCAACGCAATCGTCAGTATTGTACGTACTTTCTCTGTGCGTTATATTGTGTCCGTAATAGCCCTAAGTTATCACTGCAAACACGTAGCACTGCAACAATATATTGTTGGATTTATTGGATTTATACTGGTCTCTTCCCTTCAACGCAAGCGTCAGTATTGTCCCGTACGTACTTTCTCTGTGCGTTATATTGTGTCCGTAATAGCCCTAAGTTATCACTGCAAACACGTAGCACTGCAACAATATATTGTTGGATTTATTGGATTTATACTGGTCTCTTCCCTTCAACGCAAGCGTCAGTATTGTACGTACTTTCTCTGTGCGTTATATTGTGTCCGTAATAGCCCTCAGTTATCACTGCAAACACGTAGCACTGCAACAATATATTGTTGGATTTATTGGATTTATACTGGTCTCTTCCCTTCAACGCAATCGTCAGTATTGTACGTACTTTCTCTGTGCGTTATATTGTGTCCGCAATAGCCCTAAGTTATCACTGCATACACGCAGCACTGCAACAATATATTGTTGGATTTATTGGATTTATACTGGTCTCTTCCCTTCAACGCAAGCGCCAGTATTGTACGTACTTTCTCTGTGCGTTATATTGTGTCCGTAAGGAGAGAGAGAGAGAGAGAGAGAGAGAGAGAGAGAGAGAGAGAGAGAGAGAGAGAGAGAGAGAGAGAGAGAGAGAGAGAGATATATACCCCTAAGTTATCACTGCAAACACGTAGCACTGCAACAATATATTGTTGGATTTATTGGATATATACTGGTCTCTTCCTACAACGCAAGTGTCAGTATTGTACGCACTTTCTCTGTGCGTTATATTGTGTCCGTAATAGCCCTAAGTTATCACTGCAAACACGTAGCACTGCAACAATATATTGTTGGATTTATTGTAATTATACTGGTCTTTTCCCTTCAACGCAATCGTCAGTATTGCAGTTACTTTCTCTGTGCGTTATATTGTGTCCGTAAGGAGAGAGAGAGAGAGAGAGAGAGAGAGAGAGGAGAGAGAGAGAGAGAGAGAGAGAGAGAGAGAGAGAGAGAGAGAGAGAGAGAGAGAGAGAGAGAGAGAGATACCCCTAAGTTATCACTGCAAACAAGTAGCACTGCAACAATATATTGTTGGATTTATACTGGTCTCTTCCCTTCAACGCAAGCGTCAGTATTGCACACACTTTCTCTGTGAGTTATATTGTGTCCGTAATAGCCCTAAGTTATCACTGCAAACACGTAGCACTGCAACAATATATTGTTGGATTTATTGGATTTATACTGGTCTCTTCCCTTCAACGCAATCGTCAGTATTGCAGTTACTTTCTCTGTGCGTTATAGTGTGTTCGTAAGGGAGAGAGAGAGAGAGAGAGAGAGAGAGAGAGAGAGAGAGAGAGAGAGAGAGAGAGAGAGAGAGAGAGAAGTGAGATACCCCTAAGTTATCACTGCAAACACGTACCAGTGCAACAATATATTGTTGGATTTATTGGATTTATACTGGTCTCTTCTCTTCAACGCAAGCGTCAGTATTGTACGTACTTTCTCTGTGCGTTATATTGTGTCCGTAATAGAAACATTTTTCTTATCATATTTGTTTTGCAAGAAGATGAAGATTATCTTCTGTTAACGTAATGTTTTTTAGTAGCTATCAGATTAAATTGTATTTTTTATTTTTTACTTAATAGACAATAACTGTGGTTAGCCTATTTCGTTGAATGTAAAGTATTCCAATCGGTGGTAAATTAAGTTTCAAAAAGTTTGTATATTAAAATTGCAAAAGAGAAAGTATTAGAGAGAGAGAGAAAGAGAGAGAGTGAGCGAGATAAGGGGGAGAGAGAGAAGGAGAGAGAGAGAGAGAGAGAGAGAGAGAGAGAGAGAGAGAGAGAGAGAGAGAGAGAGAGAGAGAGAGGAGAGAGAGAGAGAGAGAGAGATACCCGTAAGTTATCACTGCAAACACGTAGCACTGCAACAATATGTTGTTGGATTTATTGGATATATACTGGTCTCTTCCCTACAACGCAAGTGTCAGTATTGTACGCACTTTCTCTGTGCGTTATATTGTGTCCGTAATAGCCCTAAGTTATCACTGCAAACACGTAGCACTGCAACAATATATTGTTGGATTTATTGTAATTATACTGGTCTTTTCCCTTCAACGCAATCGTCAGTATTGCAGTTACTTTCTCTGTGCGTTATATTGTGTCCGTAAGGAGAGAGAGAGAGAGAGAGAGAGAGAGAGAGAGAGAGAGAGAGAGAGAGAGAGAGAGAGAGAGAGAGAGAGAGAGAGAGATACCCCTAAGTTATCACTGCAAACACGTAGCACTTGCAACAATATATTGTTGGATTTATACTGGTCTCTTCCCTTCAACGCAAGCGTCAGTATTGCACGCACTTTCTCTGTGAGTTATATTGTGTCCGTAATAGCCCTAAGTTATCACTGCAAACACGTAGCACTGCAACAATATATTGTTGGATTTATTGGATTTATACTGGTCTCTTCCCTTCAACGCAATCGTCAGTATTGCAGTTACTTTCTCTGTGCGTTATAGTGTGTTCGTAAGGGGGAGAGAGAGAGAGAGAGAGAGAGAGAGAGAGAGAGAGAGAGAGAGAGAGAGAGAGAGAGAGAGAGAGAGAGAAGTGAGATACCCCTAAGTTATCACTGCAAACACGTACCAGTGCAACAATATATTGTTGGATTTATTGGATTTATACTGGTCTCTTCTCTTCAACGCAAGCGTCAGTATTGTACGTACTTTCTCTGTGCGTTATATTGTGTCCGTAATAGAAACATTTTTCTTATCATATTTGTTTTGCAAGAAGATGAAGATTATCTTCTTTTAACGTAATGTTTTTTAGTAGCTATCAGATTAAATTGTATTTTTTATTTTTTACTTAATAGACAATAACTGTGGTTAGCCTATTTCGTTGAATGTAAAGTATTCCAATCGGTGGTAAATTAAGTTTCAAAAAGTTTGTATATTAAAATTGCAAAAGAGAAAGTATTAGAGAGAGAGAGAAAGAGAGAGAGTGAGCGAGATAAGGGGGAGAGAGAGAAGGGGAGAGAGAGAGAGAGAGAGAGAGAGAGAGAGAGAGTGTGATAGTACTAACGTTATGAAATATAATTTTTTTCAAGAAAACGGTTATGTGATAAAAGATGGTCTTTGCTGTCTTGTAGATTTTCTTCTAAACTTCTGCGTGTTTCCCCATTGACACAATCATTATATTTTATACATTAAAGAATACCTTGTTAGTA
The DNA here is from genome assembly GCA_034769895.1 of Magicicada septendecula. Classification (NCBI taxonomy): domain Eukaryota; kingdom Metazoa; phylum Arthropoda; class Insecta; order Hemiptera; family Cicadidae; genus Magicicada; species Magicicada septendecula. The sequence goes on from CM068369.1 coordinate 465,889,721, forward strand.
CACGATGTTATACTCTGAGTAGTTTAACAGTGTACATTACGTTACCAATGCGGTCACTCCAACCGCAGTAGATTGTGGTCCGTGGTAAGTTGCTCACAATTAGTCGCCATTAGTATGATAAAGTCAGCCTTTTCATCCTACCATCAACTTCCTGAGCTTCTCATCGGTGTTCTTGTCCTCTGTTTGTCTCTTAGAAGTAATTTCAGTGTTGGGTTCTCCTCTCTTTTTTATTAAATTACCAAGCCATCTCAGATTTTTTTTTTAACGTGGATTACATAACCCGCATCGGTGTAGAGTTTCCTTAGTTTTTTGTGTTGTGTTCTTCCGTTTCCATGTTATCGTAATAGTCAACGCGGTCTTTAAAATTTTGCTTCCATAGATTATGTGTTTCTTTTCTGACATTTTTCGATACCCGTAATTCTGGTATATACAACAAATAATTTCGAATTAAACGAATTAATTTTGTAGTTTGTTTAATCTGATATGTATTCTCTATCCTCTTCTAGGTGTAGAGTCTTGGACTCTGACTAAAGCCACAATTAAAAAATTGGAATCTTTTGAGATGTGGCTTCACCGTAGACTGAGCATTTCGTGGACAGCACGTATAACTAATGTTGAAGTTCTTAGAAAGATGAAGAAGGAAGGGAAGTTATTAACACAGTAAAGATAAGAAAGCTTCAGTATCTGGGACATCTCATGAGAAATGAACAGAGATTTTACTTATTGCAGTCCATACTACAGGGAAAAGTACTTGGAAAGAGAGGAGTTGGGCGACCGAGAATATCATGACTGAGAAATTTAAGGACCTGGTTTAGCATGAGTACAACTGACATATTCCGTGCAGCAGTACAGAAAGGTAAAATAGTCTGTATGGTATCCAACACCCGAAACGGATAGGAACTATCAGAAGAAGAAGAATTTTGTAGTAATAACAACTGATTAGTAAATCTCAGCTGCGCCTAATTGTAGTGGCAGACACAAAGTTGTTGGGGATATTTTTTGATACGTGTAGTAGTTCAAGTACAAGAAGCTCTGGTACTATACACGTCCACCACCGGGTGGTTTGGAGTAGGACACGATACGTGCACAAGCATATTATAGTTGGTGGGTGTGCTTACGTCTTTCTACCTGATTTAATTTTGGCGTTTTTATATGAATGTGTGTACTAAAACATTCTTTACAATTGTCTTCATTTTATACGTTTATTCTCAAAAATCAAACACACTTCAACAGAATCTTTTGCCAAGAGAACAAACAGGCACTTGATTTATGGCAACTGATACTGTAACCTGCAATACAAGATCTAACAAGTTAATCTACAATATTTATTAATCTTAATTGTCGTATAAGCATACAATAAATGTTCCCTGAGTCTTATACTAATCATTCTGCACACACGACCATCGTAAAAAAGACATTTTATCTACAAAACAAAAACTTGCTATGGCTAATATTTTCATACAAACACTATGCACACAATTTACTAGAATATAAACACAATTAATATGTGGGTAAATGTTTATTTAACATTCGTTCTGGAAAATGTAGTTGTTCATGCGATTTCCGTATGGGCGTTCAAATATTTTCATTTTAAGCTGATCACTTTCTCCAGTATTATTATTTTTGTAATAAACTAATTAAAATTTGAGCTTTAAAGGAAACTTTTCTTTGGTACTAAGAGATTTATAAGCAATCCATCTATATTGTCTACTTTTTAATTATACTTTTCTAATTTTTAATTTAACTGGGCGAATAAACATAAATTCAGTACACAGTTAGCTTGTTTAGGATGTATGACTAATATACATGTGATCTCTTTGTTTACCTAAAGGTCATGATTTTCCCTTACAAACAGGATTCTTGTTGCCAAAACAGTGTAGGATCGACAACCGTGTTGAGGGCAAATACAGAACTGTTACTAATGATGAAACTTGTCAGCAAGAAAACTTTACTATTAACCAAAGCTTCGCTTTCCCTTTATCGTATAATACTAACAGAACATTTTACCGGTAGTAATCATTTTAAAGGCTTCACACATGATTATTAAAAAATTAACTTCATCATCATCATCATCATATTCAAGGTTTAAACCAAGAACGGTTAGTTCCGGTCTCAAATAGGCAAATAGGCAAACAGCTGGTCACTCCAGCGCTTCTTCGGTCGTCCCACACCTCTCCGTCCCCTCGGCTTATAATCCCATAGTTGTTTGGGGATGCGGTAGTCCTTTATTAAAAAAAAATGCTATGTTATGCTAGTGACATATCCAGGGGACATATTCACTACTAAAATGCCTCAAATAAGGAATAGCCGGACGGATCAAAAGTTGCTGACCATGGAAATACCGAAATTATTCTATGCCAGGTTATTATGTTTTAAAACCGAATGTTGTATGTTGTATTCCGTTGTGTCTAGGTTTTAGCCAAACGACATTGATTTTTAATTTCATGATTTGCGGAGTCTGTTACAAAATTAATGTCAATTCCAAAAGCTACAGGCGACAACTGTCGGCAGTGCTCATACAGACGTGTATACAGAGCGACAGAGTTGTGAAGCTTTATTCGCGTCTGTTACAAATTTGATACTGTCATTGGAACGCGTTTTCGCATTAATTGTCTGCGATATCAAATGCAGTGTGGTCGGGTTGTGTTCCACAGTGTGCAACCCACACACGTTGAACGGTAACTGGAGAACCTCTTGTGATCTTTACTATGTTGACTATGTTAAAATTTTTAATATATATTATTATTGAATATACCATAAGGTTTACAGTTTTACCATTATCAATGTTTTATTAAAGAATTGTTACTGTTTGTAATTATATTATACAGATACTAATATTTTTTATTTGCAATAACTCGTTAAGTTTCTTGCAGACTTCTGGTATAATATATAATTTATCAAAGTATATTACTTTTTAAAGTAAAATTTTCTTATTTTTATCATTTTATTTCAACCTAACACACGTCTCTCGGAATAGATCTGTATCATTAATGGTTAATAAATAAATTCATTTAGATAATGATACATATTTATGCTGTGAAACCTGCATCAGGTTGAAATAAAAGGATAAAAATAAGGACATTCTACTTGCAGAAGGAATATAATTTGTTAAATTAAATACTAATATGCTTGATGATTTTTCGTAGTGGGACATATTATAGATAATGTACAGTTAATGTTCAGAAATTGTACACAAGCGTCTATAAGTTTCAACAGCGTTTATTAATTGTGAATTAATTTTACCTGTTATTTTCAGCAAATTTAGTATTTATTTTCTAAAATATTTTAGACAGACTCACGGAAAGAAGATGGAATGCAGATATTAACAAGCGCTTGGGGTGCCGCACAACACAGTCTAATACTTCTCTTCTTGGCTATTAAACTTTACAGTCGTCTTTTTATTAGACACTAAAATTTTGTTTCCAGGTCAGTAAATTTCACAATCTCAGGGCAGTTGTGGAGGCGAGAATAAAACTTTTATTGCTGTTTAGTACAACTTTCTCTTGCTTGTATTCGTGCACAGTATCTAATATATTAAAACATAGGTCCAATTCATACTAGGAATTTATAATCTAAAAATTAGTATAGCAGTAATTTGTGATAGACATGTGGACGGGCCATGTGCTTCTGCAAAACAATAATCACAAGTTATATGTGAAACGTTTAGCTTCTTTAATTATTTAATGATACAAACAATATTTGTACTATATGTATAGACACTTATAAGACTCTTGTATATCTACAGGAGATTTTTACTTACCAAACTTTGTCACTATAGGTTAACAGTTAGTCAGAACAATTATCTATTATGAGTTCATGTAATTATGAACGTATATTGTAAATTAGGCCTACTATTACAGATCACTGTAAAACAGCAATTTAAATGGCTTATTAACTTAAATGGTTTTATCTCACTGATTTTCGATGATACACTGTCTACGAGAAAATACAGAAGTTAGGAAACAGCTGTAAATGAAGAATATATTTCTAAACAGTTTACGATATTTGACAGAAGTGAGGGTGAACCTATGTAGCAGAGGAAATTGTATGACAAAGTTAGGGAGGTAGTAAATCCAGTTTGTTACCCTTCACACATGATATTCAGCGTCTTCTGCGCGCGCACACACACACACACACACCGGCCCTTCGAATCGACGCGTGTGTGTTACAAACGTGCTGATACAGATTTGTGAAATATTATACGTGTAAAAGGATAGTTTTTGTTTAATATAAGTGACATTTTAGAAATATAATGTGTAATATTTTAGTTATATCACAGGCGGAGCTTACCTAGTAACTGTAACCTAGTAATATCACCCTCCTCTTAAAACAGAATTTTGCGCCGCCTCACCAAGCTTTTCATATGATAGTTCGAAAACACTTCTAGCAAGTTCTCTGTGATGCCTTCTAAATGATGAATTTTGCTAGGCTAGCAAAAGAGACACATTCGTCAGAGAACCTGTTTTCAGATGTTAGCCTCTTTTCTTATCTCTTTCTCTAATAACACATACTATGTGTGGACTTTTTCCTATAGTTGTAAAGTATTTCCACCGCCTCTAGGTAAAGTACTGATAATTTATGTTGATTAATTTTTTATTCAGCCCTTTCCAATCATTAACACCGTCTACCTATGGATAGGAACTTAATTTACTCCTGTTAGCGAGGAACCAGGAACGCTCACAGTAACGCCTGTTTAACTTGAGAGCTTAACAAAGCTAGGGTCTCTGAAGTTCTACACATCCTTTGCTCTTAAATTTTTAATATTTTATGAAAAACATAATTTTTTTATATGACGTGTCCTCTTGGTGTTATAAAACGGTCCTCTTGGTGCTCATTTATTTAAGATATATCGACATATACAATTATTTTTTATTTTAGTATTTAATATTATTTGAGTAAATTCCCTAGTTATTTGGATATTTTGTATTTGCAACATTTCTTAAAAATTGTTGTGTCTTAGTTTCTTCAACTTCTTACAGTAAATCACGATCTGGTTTACTGTTAGTATCATCACTTCTAGAGGCAGTGGACGTGGTTGAGCTGGATATATCTATGTTGGAGGTAATATAATTCGTGGCCGAGGTGCTAACGGAGGAGTTTGCAGTAGGGATTTCGTTAACAGTAGAGACTTAGGTGCTCCTATGCGTTAGATCAGTCGATCACATGTGATTGCTTTCTGAAAAATCCACTAACTTTTGCTAGTGTTGCAGTATGTTGTCTTTTTGTTTTTTTTTTATTTCCATAATTCCGAACCACTTGGTTTTCCCGTGTGGGACACTTTTTAAGCGTACACTTTATGTATAGAAGTTGCCATTTACACGAACTGTTTATGATGTAACTGTAAAAATACATTAATAAAATTTCTGATTCGCCACAGACACAGCTATTTCCGTCACCATGCACAAACACTGACGCACATAAAAACCAGTGCATGTACGAAACTGAGCCACTACGAAACTAAATTACCACACGCGTCTACACAAACTACCGATAGCACTGACAAATTAGGTTTCAGATTGTTTTCGGGAATATGGAAGCCTTTATTCAAATGCTGTTGCAGGAAATGTTTATAAGTCGTTAGCGGTGGTGAGCCTTGAAAGTATATTTTTTGCATATTTTAATACTATACGACAAGTTTTTATATCCCGCGTCATATACCTCCGCCGTCAGTTCAATAAGATAAGTAGTCACGGTTTTCTGTAAGTATTCATCACTCAAAACGCTTCCAAACCAAAAAGTCTTCCAGTTTACAAAACAGACGCTGATTTGTTAGTTACAAAATCGCTGCTGTAGGTAGAATGTAAATTTTTCAAGAAACTGTTTTGTTGTCTCCGCACTATTAGCCCATGCGTTTTCGTGGAGAAGCAAAACATGGAGAGAGCTACATAACTAGACAAGATTTTGAATACCCGTCACATTATTTTTTAATGTTACACAATACGTGCCTGTTTTTTTTGTGGTTCTATGGGGCATACATACAACAAGGAGTGGCGGAGTGGACCATACCGGTACCACAAGACGTATCCTTCGGAGTAGAGACTGCCTACTTGAAGTTTGTCGTCTGGAAAGCGAACGACAGTGATGCCATTGACATTTATTTTCTGGCGTAGCATAATAAACCCAGGTTTTGTTCCATGTTACGCTGTTTATTGGTAATTCATCTCTGTTCTTTGAATGATGATTCAAAAAAGACAATGTGGCGCCCATACGGATTTTTTATCGTCACTGTAGGGGGAAACCACTTCGCAGACGTGGGTTCCGGTAATAAAGATGAATGGTAACAATTTCATAGGTAATGGTGCGAGGAATAAATGTAAAATTTTTACCTATATATCGACATTATCGATTCTTACTTCCATGTTCCTTAAGGAAATGAAGTATGGCGATGGCAAAAAAATCGTGTTCGAGATTATTGCAGATTCTGATTGTACTACACTCAAAACATGAAAAAAGTAATTTTTCGAAAAGTGTGTGTGTGTGTGTCTGTAGATCTTTTTCTATGGCAAACGATAACAGTCGCAAATTCAACCAGAATCAAATAATTTTTTGCATACAGCCCTTATTTGTCGAGTACTCAAAACCTATTGTTTTTGGTGAAGATCGGTTAAGGGAAAGGGATAGTTTACCTACAACTGTTTTTACTTCCATGTTCCTTAAGGAAATGGAAGTATGGTGATGGCAAAAAAAATCGTGTTCGAGATTATTGCAGATTCTGATTGTACTACACTCAAAACATGAAAAAAAGTCGTTTTCCGAAAAGTGTGTGTGTGTGTGTGTGTGTCTGTCTGTCTGTCTGTCTGTCTGTCTGTCTGTCTGTCTGTGTGTAGATTTTTTTTATATGGCAAACGATAACTGCCGCAAATTCAAACAGAATCAAATAATTTTTTGCGTACCGTCCTGATTTGTAGAGTACTCACGACCTACGTGAAGATCGGTTATTTTTGGTGAAGATCGGTTAAGGGAAAGGGGTAGTTTACCTGCAACGTTTTATGTTTTAAAAGGGTATTTTTTATGGCAAAAGATAAGAGTCGCAAATTCGAACAAAATCAAATAATATTTTGCATACAGCCCTGATGTGTAGAGTACTATTGATTTTGATGAAGATCGGTTAAGGGAAAGGGGTAGTTTACCTGCAACGGTTTTTTTAAATCAAGGGTAATTTTTTTAATTTTTATGGCAAACGATAACAGCCGCAAATTCAAACAGAATCAACTACTCTTTTGCATACAGCCCTGAATTATAGAGTTCTCAAGACCTGTTGGTTTTGGTGAAGATCGGTTAAGGGAAAGGGGTAGTCTACCTGCAACATTTTATATTTTAACAAGGATATTTTCTATGGCAAACGATAAAAGCCGCAAATGTAAACAGAATCAAATAATGTCTTGCATGCAGCCCTGAATTGTAGAGTTCTCAAGACCTATTGATTTTGGTGAAGATCGGGTATGTGAAAGGGGTAGTTTACCTGCAACGTTTTATGATAAGTTCCGATAAAACTAACTTAGGATGTGATAGGCGAACTTAAGCCTAGAACTAAACATTGTATTTTTGTCAATTTAAGATGTTTATTATGTTAAGAATTGTTATAAAAGAACTTTATACGTATCCTAGTTATTTTAAATAACAATCATTCAATCAGTAATTAGTTATAAGGCATACGTTTATCAAAATATTGTATCGACTAATCGATCGACTATTAGTTTAAAAAAGTGAATTTTGATATTAATGGACGAATTTATGCCATGATTTGCAATTTCAAGATACATAAGGGAATCATGTTTGTAATAGTATTTATTGTAAATTTTATTCCGTAGAAAATGCTTTGTGAAATCTATCATATTTAAGGAAAGCAGACGTCTATATTTTTTGAATAATGTTACCCACAGTCCTATGCGCCATGTTTGCCGAAAATCTTTTTCCGTTAACCGTTAACCGACTTTTGTAAAGTTCTGAAGCGATAAGGTTGATTTTATCTGCCGTTCGAAATACTAGCTTTTTTAAAAGCTTATAAAGTTTATTCCAGTGCTCATACAATTGGAAGGTGTATAATAATTTGCAATTCAGTGAATTTAAGGCAAGTATAGGCCCTAGTGCAATATTAATTACTTACTATGTTAGCGTAATATCTAGGAAGGCACTTTGAACTAATTACACATTTGTCAATAATTACACCATTACACTACCATCAAGACATTATTCAAATAATCACTATTATTGTTAAATTGTAAATTAAATATAAGCATAGCTTAAAGATGATTACTTTTCATACAATGGTAACCTCAAAATGTTGAACATTTTCAGTCGAGATTTATTGTTTTAGATTAAGAACATATGGTAATAGATATAACTACTCTCCTAATCTGAGAATTTATAATTGTAATTAACCTATTTTAATTCTTAATTTCCAAGTACAATGATTGTCTAAGATTAACAAATTTGAACCATGCGTTCTAAGGCTTAGAGCATAGTCAGTTAGATTCTCTTTATTTATTGACATAAGTTGTGCTGTTCACACTTTTGCAGTGATATAGATATTCTAAGATGTCCATTACAAGTTCTAAACAGCTTAGTTTTTATTAGAATACAATTATTTGCTTGTTTTTAACGTAAAATTTATTGTTCGTAGTGTTAGTATGCCATGTCTTTTTCATGTAATTCTGAATTAATGATATACCCATCTTTATGTGGTTCTTTTAATTCTAAATTGTCTTTACAGTGTAAAGCTTGTTTTGCAATGGTTGTTCTTTTATAATTACATGTGATATTGATAATAATTCACCAATACTTATTGCAGCTAGTGTGGTCAGGCAGTGACCTCAATTTTCGTTAATTCTGGTTAAATTACTTTCTCATAATAATCATTGTGCACTATAATAGTGGTAATACATATCATATTGCACATTTATGACATTGTCCTTCACTGGTTTATATTATTATAGAAATTCTGAGCGTGTTTAATGTCTACACTTTCTGTCCAATTTCAGTCTGTGTATTTGCGTTAAACACCACACATACCACTTTTAATTAATAAAAAATTGTATCACTAGGTTCGTCTTTACATGTCTGTGTCCCTTTGCTGTTTCTTAATTCTGTAGATTCCTGGTTTTATTAGTTTCATTTTCTGTTAATACATATACTAGGCACATTATTTGGCATATTTGTTAATTATCTTGTGTTGTTACCTTCCTTGTGTTTATTTATATTACAGCGTGGTTTTCATTAGAATACAATTATTTTCTTGTTTTTAATGTAACATATATTTTTCATAGTGTTAGTATGCCATGTCTTTTTCATGTAATTCTGAATTAATGATATACCCAACTTTATGTGGTTCTTTTAATTCTAAATTGTCTTTACAGTGTAAAGCTTGTTTTGCAATGGTTGTTCTTTTATAATTACATGTGATATTGATAATAATTCACCAATACTTATTGCAGCTAGTGTGGTCAGGCAGTGACCTCAATTTTCCTTAATTCTGGTTACTTCCATATTCCTTAAGGAAATGGAAGTATGGTGATGGCAAAAAAATCGTGTTCGAGATTATTGCAGATTCTGATTGTACTACATTCAAAACATGAAAAAAAGTCGTTTTTCGAAAAGTGTCTGTGTGTGTGTCTGTCTGTCTGTCTATCTGTGTGTAGATTTTTTTCGATGGCAAACGATAACTGCCGCAACTTCAAACAGAATCAAATAATTTTTTGCGTACTGCCCTGATTTGTAGAGTACTCACGACCTATAGTTTTTGGTGAAATCGGTTGAGGGAAAGGGGTAGTTTACCTGCAAGGGTTTTTTTATCAAGGGAAATTTTTTTTTGGCAAACGATAACAGCCGCAAATTCAAACAGAATCAAAAGATTATTTGCATACAGCCCTAAATTGTAGAGTTCTCAAGATCTGTTGTCTTTGGTAAAGATCAGTTAAGGGGAAGGGGTAGTTTACCTGCAACATTTTTTATCAAGGGTATTTTCTATGGCAAACGATAACAGCCACAAATTCAAACAGAATCAAATAATGTTTTGCATACGTCTCTGAATTGTAGAGATCTCAAGGACTTTCAATTTTGGTGAAGATCGGTTAACGGAAAGGGGTAGTTTACCGGCAACCTTTTACGTTTTAACAACAATAAAGTACTTGAAAATTCATTTAAACTTTTTCAAACAATGGTAATTGTTAAAAATAAAATAATTTTGTTGCCAGGCAATAAAATTATAATTTTTTCATTTTAATGTAAATTATGTATGAGTTAATATACATGTATAACATAATATATCGTTCGTGGCAGGTAAGCATATCTCAGTTATGTAATGTTTACGTTTCCATTTTATTATTATGACTACAGCAATAAAAAGGCAGGGAACACACACACACACACACACACACACACACACACACAATTCGCGTTATTTCTGGCCTCACTCATGTTTATTTTCTTACATTTGCACGCTTTTTAAATGGAAAGTGCCGAAACCCACACCAACATAACGCGTGCAAGCCGAAAAAGTGTCCAGCGTGGATAGCGATTTGCTTCCTGTGGATCGCTGAGCAGTGTAACTGCACGTGTTTACAAAGGAACGATTCATAGACAGAATTTTCGTCTTTAGGGAATGAACCCTCTGCAAGATGCTGAGGGTCCATGAGTGATTTCGGAGCGCTCCTTCTTTTCCGCGTGTTTGTTCTGTGAAACGTACACTGTAGATTCGCAGCTTTACTCTAAGCAACGCTCAATAGGAAATGTTGAAAATTTTTGTCCACGGTGTACCCTCATACACATTAAACCTGCTCTGATGTTTTAATTACGGACATCATGATATTAAAACTTTGGAAACTTGAGCACTACTTAATGGAGATCAATCATTAACTTATACAAGCCATTAATTTTATGCATTTTTATATATATATGTGTACTACGTTATCGGCAACAAAGAAATAGTTTTTGTTAAAATTCCTCCCCGGGATGTTTGGCCGTCGTCCAATGTTTTCTACAAAACCAGACGTTTCGGCAATGCCATCGACTTCCATCATCAGTGAAAATCGAGTGCTATAACGTGAGGTGGTATACGTTAGTGACCACAGTACTGTGGTTAAGGCTGAAGCAGTAAGTAGAAAGAAGTAGTTTCTATGGTAATATTTCATTTCGAAAATGATTTTAAATATAAATCTTAGAACATGGAAGTCATGTATGGTTCTCCATACCGATATTTTTTAATCAAGGGTAATTTTTACTTCCATGTTCCTTAAGGAAATGGAAGTATGGTGATGGCAAAAAAAATTGTGTTCGAGATTATTGCAGAGTCTGATTGTACTACACTCAAAACATGAAAAAAAGTCATTTTTCGAAAAGTGTCTGTGTGTGTGTGTCTGTAGATTTTTACTTCCATATTCCTTAAGGAAATGGAAGTATGGTGATGGCAAAAAAAAATCGTGTTCGAGATTATTGCAGATTCTGATTGTACTACACTCAAAACATGAAAAAAGTCGTTTTTCGAAAAGTGTGTGTGTGTGTGTGTGTGTGTGTGTGTGTGTGTCTGTCTGTGTGTCTTTCTGTGTGTCTGTCTGTGTGTAGATTTTTTTCTATGGCAAACGATAACAGCCGCAAATTCAAACAGAATCAAATAGTTTTTGCATACAGCCCTGATTTGCAGAGTACTCACGACCTATTGTTTTTGGTGAAGATCAGTTGAGGGAAAGGGGTAGTTTACCTGCAACAATTTTTTTTTATGAAGGGTAATTTTTTTTTAGGCAAACGATAACAGCTGCAAATTCAAACAGAATCAAATAATGTTTCGCATACTGCCCTGAATTATGGAGTTGTTCTCAAGACCTATTGTTTTTGGTGAAGATCGGTTAAGGGAAAGGGGTAGTTTACCTGCAACGTTTTATGTCTTAACAAGGGTATTTTCTATGGCAAACGATAACAGCTGCAAATTCAAACAGTATCAAAAAATTATTTGCATACAGCCCTAAATTGCAGAGTTCTCAAGACTTATTGTTTTCGATGAAGATCGGTTAAGGGAAAGGGGTAGTTTACCTGCAGCGTTTTTTTATAAAGGGTATTTTCTATGGCAAACGATAACAGCCGCAAATTCAAACAGAATCAAATAATTTTTTGCATACAGCCGTAATTTGTAGAGTACTCAAGACCTTTTGTTTTTGGTGAAGATCGGTTGAGGGGAAGTAGTAGTTTACCTGCAACGTTTTTTTTATCAAGGGTAATTTTCTATGACGATCGATAACTGCCGCATATTCAAACAGAATCAAATAATTTTTTGCATACGTCACTGAATTATAGAGGACTCAAGGCTTTTTGATTTTGGTGAACATCGGTTAAAGGGAAGGGGTAGTTTACCTGCAACCGTTTACGTTTTAACAAGAGTAAAGTACTTGAAAATTCATTTAAACTTTTTCAAACAATGGTAATTGTTAAAAATAAAATAATTTTGTTGCCAGGCAATAATATTATAATTTTTTCATTTTTAATGTAAATCATGTAAAAGAGAAAATATATCGTGCGTGGCAGGGAAGCATATCTCAGTTATGTACTGTTTACGTTTCCATTTTATTATTATGACTACCGCAATAAAAAGGCCGGGAAGACACACACACACACACACACACACACACACACACACACACACACACACACACACAATTCGCGTTATTTCTGGCCTCATTCATATTTTCTTATATTGCACGGTTTTTAAATGGAAAGTGCCGAACCCATACCAACGTTATCGTATGTGTACAACGTTATCGGCAACAAAGAAGTAGTTTTTGTTAAAATTCCTTCCCGGGATATTTGGCCGTAGTCAAATGTTTTCTACAAAACCAGACGTTTCGGCAATGCCATCGACTTCCATCATCAGTGAAAATCGAGTGCGATAACGTGAGGTGGTATATGTTAATGACCACAGTACTGTGGTTAAGGCTGAAGCAGTAAGTAGAAAGAAGTAGTTTCTATGGTAATATTTCATTTCGAAAATGATTTTAAATATAAATCTTAGCATATGGAAGTCATGTATACCGATATTTTTCTATGGCAAACAATAACAGCCGCAAATTCAAACAGAATCAAATAATTTTTGCATACAGTCCTGATTTATAGAGTATTGAAGACCTATTGTTTTTGGTGAAGATCGGTTTAGGGAAAGGGGTAGTTTACTTACAACGTTTTTTTTTAATCAAGGGTAATTATTTTCTATGGCAAACGATAACAGACGCAAATCCAAACAGAATCAAATAATGTTTTGCAAACAGCCCTGAATTGTAGAGTTCTCAAGACCTATTGTTTTAGGTGAAGATCGGTTAAGGGAAAGGAGTAGTCTACCAGCAACGTTTTATGTTTTAACTAGGGTAATGTTTTCTATGACGAATAATAACTGCCGTAAATTCAATCAGAATCAAATAATGTTTTGCATACCTTTCAGACCTATAGAGAACTCAATGTCTGTTGATTTAGGTGAAGATCGGTTAAGGGAAAGGGGTAGTTTACCGGCAACATTTTATGTTTTACAAGGCTAATTTTCTGTATGACGAACGATAACTGCCGTAAATTCAAACAGAATCAACTAGTCTTTTGCATACATTTTTGAATTATACAGAAATCAAGGGCTGTTGATTTTGTTGAAGATCGGTTAAGGGAAAGGGGTAGTTTACCAGCAACATTTTATGTTTTAACAATGGTAATTTTTTTTATGACGAACGATAACTATCGTCAGTTCAAGGAGAATCAAATAATTTTTTCTATACTTTCCTAAATTGTAAAGAGCTGAAGGCCTCTTGATTTTGGTGAAGATCGGTGAGGGTAAAGGGGTAGTTTACAAGCCACCTTTAATGTTTTAAGAAGAGTAATTGGTTATATGACAAACGATAAGTGCCGCACATTCAAACAGAATCAAATAATATTTTGCATACTGCCCTGAATCGCAGAGTTCTCAAGACGTATTGTTTTTGTTGAAGATCGGGTTAGGGAAAGGGGTAGTTTACCAGCAACGTTTTATGTTTTAACTAGGGTAATGTTTTCTATGACGAATAATAACTGCCGTAAATTCAATCAGAATCAAATAATGTTTTGCATACCTTTTTGACCTACAGGGAACTCAATGTCTGTTGATTTTGGTGAAGATCGGTTAAGGGAAAGGAGTAGTTTACCAGCAACAATTTATGTTTTAACAACGGTAATTTTTTTTATGACGAACGATAACTGCCGCACATTCAAACAGAATCAAATATTGTTTTGTATACGATCATCAATTGTGAAAGGCTGAAGGCCTGTTGATTTAGGTGAAGATCGGTTAAGGGAAAGGGGTAGTTTACCGGCAATATTTTATGTTTTGACAAGGGTAATTTTCTATATGACGAACGATAACTGGCGTAAATTCAAACAGAATCAACTATTCTTTTGCATACCTTTTTCAATTATACAGAAATCAAGGGGTGTTGATTTTGTTGAAGATCGGTTAAGGGAAAGGGGTAGTTTACCAGCAACATTTTATGTTTCAACAATGGTAATTTTTTCTATGACGAACGATAACTGTCGTCAATTCAAAGAGTATCAAATAATTTTTTGCATACTTTCCTAAATTGTAAAGAGCTGAAGGTCTCTTGATTTTCGTGAAGATCGGTGAGGGGAAGGGGTAGTTTACAAGCCACCTTTAATGTTTTAAGAAGAGTAATTGTTTATATGACAAACGATAAGTGCCCCACATTCAAACAGAATCAAATAATGTTTTGCATACGTCCCTGAATTGTAGAGGACTCAAGACCTTTTGATTTTGGTGAAGATCGGTTAAGGGAAAGGGGTGTTTACCAGCAACGTTTTATGTTTTAACAAGGGTAAAGTACTTAATTTTGATAAATAAAGTATCCTGAAAAGCAGATCATAATAATCCTACGTAGAAACGTAGATGAAATATCTATAAATGAAGAGGTGGCGGTAATTTTCTATAAATGAAATTGACTGTTGAAGGGGGAGGGGATAATTTTTATTTATATGCCATGTGTACTACGTTATCGGCAACAAAGAAGTAGTTTGTTGTTAAAATTCTTTCCCGGGCTGTTTGGCGTGGTCCAATGTTTTCTACAAAACCAAACGTTTCGGCAGTACTATCGACATCAACTGTCATCATCATTGAAAATCGAGTGCGCTAACGTGAGGTGGTATATGATAGTGACCACAGCACTGTGGTTAAAGCTGAAGAAAGAAGTAGTTTCTATGAAAATATTTCTTTTCGAAAATGATTTGAAATATAAATCTTAGAACATGGAAGTAATGTATGGTTCTCCATACCGATATTTATTTATGGCAAACGATAACAGCCGCAAATTCAAACAGAATCAAATAGTGTTTTGGACGGAGTCCCGAGTTGTAGAGTTCTCAAGACCTATTGTTTTTGGTGAAGATCGGTTAAGGGAAAGGGGTAGTTTACCTGCAACGTTTTATGTTTTAAAAGGGTATTTTCTATGGCAAACGATAACAGCCGCAAATTCAAACAGAATCAAATACTTTTTCCATACAGTCCTGATTTGTAGAGTACTCAAGACCTAATGTTTTTGGTGAAGATCGGTTAAGGGAATAGGGTAGTTTACTTGCAACGCTTTTTTATCAAGTGAAATTTTTATATGGCAAACGATAACTGCCGTAAATTCAAACAGAATCAACTACTCTTTTGCATACCTTTTTGAATTATACAGATCTCAAAGTCTGTTGATTTTATTGAAGATCGGTTAAGGGAAAGGGGTAGTTTACCTGCAGCGTTTTATGTTTTAACAAGGGTATTTTCTATGGCAAACGATAACAGCCTCAAATTCAAACAGAATCAAACAATTTGTTGCATACAGCCCTGAGTTATAGACTTCTCAAGACGTGTTGTTTTTGGTGAAGATCGGTTAAGGGAAAGGGGTAGTTTACTTGCAACGTTTTATGTTTTAACAAGGGTATTTTCTATGGCAAACGGTAACAGCCGCAAATTCAAACAGAATAAAATAATGTTTTGCATACAGCCCTGAATTGTAGAGTTCTCAAGACCTATTGTTTTTGTTGATGATCGGTTTAGGGAAAGGGGCAGTTTACCGGCAACGTTTTATGCTTTAACATGAGTAATTTTTTCTATGATGAATTATAACTGCCGTAAATTCAATCAGAATCAAATAATGTTTTGCATAGCTTCCTGAGCTATAGAGAACTCAATGTCTGTTGATTTTGGTGAAGATCGGTTAAAGGAAAGAAGTAGTTTACCAACAACATTTTATGTTGTGACAAGATAATTTTTTTCATGAATAACGATAACTGCCGTAAATTCAAACAGGATCAAATAATTTTTACATATGTTCCTGAGTTGTAGTTGGCTGAAGGCCTTTTGATTTTGGTGCAGATCGGTTACGGGGAAAGGGTAGTTTACCTGAAACATTTTTTTTTTAACAGTGTAAAGTACTTATACACGTAGATGAAATATCTATAAATGAAGAGGCTAGTTGAACGGGGTGGGAGTAATTTTTTATAAATGAAAATTATAGTTGATGGGGGAGGGGATAATTTTTTATTTGTATGTCATGTGTACTACTTTATCGGCAACAAAGAAGTAGTTTGTTGTTAAAATTCCTTCCTGGTCTGTTTGGGCTTGATCCAATGTTTTCTACAAAAGTAGACGTTTCGGCAGTGCTATCGACTGCCATCGTCAGTGAAAATTTAGTGCACTATCGTGAGGTGGTATACGTTAGTGATCACAGTACTGTGGTAAAGGCTGAAGAAAGAAGTACTTTCTATGGAAACAGTTCATTACGAAAAGTATTTTAAATATAAATCTTAGAACATGGAAGTCATGTATGGTTCTCCATACCGATATTTTAAACATTTAGGCCTCTATTAGATTACGCAACTGATTGCATGCAACCGATTTCAAGCCTACGTGAAACTAGTTGTAGTAAAAACAGGCCGCATCTGCTTTGCAATCAGTTGCATAGTAAACATGCCGTCTATACGGCTATTATAAAGACGTAAAATTTGTTTGCATCTTTGTCTGAGCTAACCTCAGAAACTACTGATCCGATAAACAATTTCTTTCGCCCCGTTTTCTTTGAAGTTTGAGGATAGTTTTAGACATAAATTTGAACTAATAACTTTAATTATTTCTAAGAACAGAGATTTACAACGGTCCCATGTTATGAAATTTTTGTTAATTTGCATGTAGTGAACTTTTGGGCATGCAAAGAACTTACGTTCTATATGGTGTCAGTTGGTGAAATTTAGAAAAAATTACAAAGGTTATCTGACTTTTTGTTTCTAAGATATTGGCGGTTTGTAAAAAATTTTATATGTTGTGTCGGTCCCATGTCATGAAATTTCTTCGTTGTCTACAGAATGCGCGCGCAGGCGAATTGCATGCAATCGGTTGCATAGTGTAGGCATAATAGGCTACATTTGAATCAATGCCCCACAACGAGTCCGTGATAATAAAAATTGCAAGGCTTGCAACTGTCTTCCAATCGATTGCAGACAGTGCAACCAATTACATTAAGTGTTATACGCTTCATTTAAACCAATTCCCCATAACGTTTTCTGCAATCAGTTGCGTAGTGTAATAGAAGCCTTAGAAAAAAACCCACACGCACAGAAAAAAACACTATGGTCAGGAAGCAGTTGAAACTGATACAGACTAGAAGCAATATACATGAACGGGATTACTGCTCACTTTGTATATGAGTATTACTTTTCGAACTGCCCTCCTGGAATTATGCTATTAATATTACTATTATTGTAGCTAACATTATTGTTGATTTAAGGTATTATTTACAATAAATATTTCAAATCACAAAATATATATAATAATAACTAAATAGTCAGTACTGAACCTTGTCGCTTTTATTATAGGCTAATATAGCATAATAAGTTGTGTTTATTACAAAAATTTATTACAAAATTTAATACGAAAAATTATAAAAATGTTCATACCCACAGATAATATTTTGACCCAGACTCCATAGTTTGAAGACAGCCAACTAACTACATATTGTCTGCATTCAGTCTATTATGCAGTAAAATATTAATATATATATATGGGCAGTATTAATAATTGTGGCAGTATTTTCGATGCCACAAAATCGTAGTCTAACGGACTTTTAAGAAACTTTTTGAAGAAGAATTTTTTCCTTACATTAATTATTGTTATAGTCAGGATAAAGTACAGGATGTTAGATGTGAGTTTAAAACTTACGACTGATGATAAATTTGAAATTATAAAGAAATTTTTCAGTACGCACATTCCCATAAAAATGTCAACCCAAGCGTATTTTATTGTTTCTCATGTAATAAAACATTACGGCTACTTTAATGAACACTAAAATTACGATTTCAGTTCAATGAATTTAATGTTGCCAAGACAGTCACTTCTATGGGTGAAAACAATAAGAAAGTTTTTTTCTATTAACGTTTTATAACAATAATCCTGTTTCTAGTTTATTGCTTTACGATAAGCGATCTATTGCACGGACGTTAGTGCAGAAGTAACCGATGTGGAAATTATTTACTACCATTGACGTAAACCTTCTACCGTTTCTGGAACGTGGCGATGGTGGTTAGATTACGTTGGAAAGTACTTTATGCTAAAAAATTTAGATATGGACATTATAGTTAAATAATTTTATTTTTACCAATGGTCGTGTAAGACACTGTCAAATATAACATTTAATTAATATTCCGAAGTAACATTCCAATTTCACGTGATTTAGTAACGCTGTAAAAGAATTACTACAAAAAAATATACACACTGTGTAGGTCTATTAACGAATACGCCTGAATTATACAAATTGAAAGTTATAGGATAAAATAAGATGACGGTTAGTGTCAGTGTAAGTATCGATGAACAGCAGCAGACTCTTTATAGGAAAAAGTAATCACAATTATCAACAATTCATTATAATGAATATTTGTCAGGGTGGTTTTCAGTCAACCATAAAATTACAGAGAAAACTGACTATCATTAAAGAATTGAAGAAGCCACCTTAGTATTGAAGAAGCATTTTCAGAAACAAAAATATCGACGAAGAACAAACATGATGTTATCCAAATCGTCCCTCTCAAACAGACTTCTGGTTTTCCCTTCAAGCTTATTCTAATTTTGTTGCTACATCGTAGTTCACCGTCCGTCGGAGCCTACTTGTAAATTTCCACTAATATACATAATATTTATTTACAAGATTTGAATTGTATTTTAATATTTTTCTTTTTGAAAATATACCACAGAGGATTTGTAAAAGTTATTTAATAGCATTTCGTGATGTACAGGTGACTGATGTTTTCGGGTCTCATTTATATTAGTTTAAAAATTTTGACTTTAAAACTTTAATTGAAATAAAAGGTGTGATAATTTTTGTTACCATAAACCTAGAACTTTTTTGCGTTGAATATTCTTGAAAATAAATGTTTCTGTAAAAAAAGTTTCCTTTATCAAAACATTTATTAAGTGGTTATGAACAAATAAACTATTTATGTTACTAAGCAATAGAATTAACTTTAAAAATACTAACTGTGTTGACTTATAAACATCCTTTAAAAATTCTAATATTATTTATACTAACCATTAATAAATTTATAATAAATGTGAAAACTCTTTTAGGCTAGTGTTGTCTAACCAATATTTTATTTTCTTCAGGAATGTAGTTATTCATTTTTATTAATCAACAAATATAAAATTTTTATTAAATTCTTATGTTATCTTTGATGGTAAATTTAGTCATTAAGATGGAGTGACTGACCAACACCTTGAATAAAACCTGTTTATACACAGACTAATAGTGATCTTTTCCATATAATTAGCAGTTTAGAGTGCTACTTAATAACGCTGTATTGGCACTACATTTGTTAATTTAGTGTACTTGTGTTGGTTAGCAGCAGAATTTGTGTTTGTAATATTTGAGTTTTATTATGATTTGTATTTATATTTTATCGATTCTTTATTTTAAAAAGCTGTTTTATAAAATACAAAATTATTTAAATTATTTAAAATCAAACAACATTTACTTAAGTATACATAAATAAGTATGTTTTAAATAGCTAAAATATTTTCTAGTGTATAATATGTGTTATTTATAGGATGCATCGAACTACGGAACAGATATTAACTGAACTTGTTTCGTTTGGATGTCGTCTTTTACGGCGGCGGATTTTCAACTATTTCACTATAACAGTTAACTGTTGTTCTTATTAGCTGTGTTGTATAAATAGTAGCTAAAATATTTTATGTTTTTGCTGTCTCCTTAATTATACTAGATTATGTATTCTACTGACAAGATTTAATGACAAATTTTCATATCCTTACCTCTAGTTATTCACAATGCAATTCAATGACTGCTACTTGCTGCCCGGGAATTGTGCTGATTTCTTGTTCATATATACTGACACAAATTAACAATTTTGAAAGTAAACACTAACACCAAAAATTTGTATTTAAAAGTAAGTAAATAGGTAAAGTTTAGTGTTTTAAATTCATAGATTAAAACTAACTCTTACGTTCTCTAAAAAATTCAATTGAGGATTTGTGACGTCTGCTATGACGATAGGTTTGGTATTAAACTATAGGCTAAGTTATACGGAGTGGCTGTAGCAGTGATAAATGATTTACCGTTATCTACCCGATATTGTCACATTCGTTACTGACAGTTTCTCTAAATAGTTTTCTTGTAATTTCACAACGTAGGCTAAGACGGCCGGAGTCATTACTTAAAATTGGTGCCGAAACATCTAGTTATGGTAACACCAGTCATCAATCCGCCACTGTCCAATACCTCGTAAATTAATCTTTTAATAATTAGTTTTCTTATATTTTCCTTTGGTATTTGTTTTCTGTTAACATATTTAGAAGTCGTAAGCTAATAAAGCAGGTCATTAAATATTTAATAATTTCCCTTTAATAAATTGACAAAATAAATATTTAAAATAAATTTAAAGAATGTAAAAAGAACATAAGTGTGATTAAAAAATAACTACCTTCTGTAAGTAAGCCTCTTGAAGATGGCCACTAATTCGAAAAATACATTTTCCAAGATTGATTTCATGGTTCTCATTACATGTTACACACGTGGAGTAAAATATGTCTAAGGTTTTTTTTTCAGTTTTTGATCTTTCATGAAGGTGGGTCACTGAATACCTTATGCCTTGGTTAAACGAAATAAAAGAAAAAAATAAACTCCCAGATTTTGTGATTTTGTCGGTCATGGAATGCCGCCGTACATGAAGATAACGTGGTTTTGAAACAAATTGTTGACTGCATTCATTTATTAACTATTAGCTTAGATCATTTTCTTATAACCATGTGTTTGTACTAATTAAATATTTTCTTGTAATCTGTGAAGACAAAAATTTGTTAATAATCCGAAAATATTACTATCGGACAATTACCCAAGCTATGACGGTTAGTCAAGCTTTGATGAGAATTGTCATTACTATGCTAAAACAATTATGGACCGATTTTTCGAAAGGACATTATCCTACTCACACATTGACTTTAGTGGGCTACTGTTCAACGGTTCAAGTATGTAAGGGATAGTAGATGTCCTGTTATTGAACGTCTTGTTTATTTACGATCCAATCAGGTGAAAAGTGATTAGTACCAGTTTCTATTTTGTAAATAATGTCGCTAACTTTATATCATTTTACTTTTTATAAAATTCAAAAGTTATGTGATTGGCTTGATTAGATTTGTTTAGTTTAAATTACGTGAATGTTCCATGAATGCATGTGTAAATCCACATGAAAATGTTCAGTACAATGATTCAAGTAAAACTGCGTGACGACAGTAGAACCTTAAAAGCTAGATAACAATTCTTGTGAAAATGCTGTTTTCAGAAGAGTTCTACGTGTACCTGGAGGCTTTTTCAATGCAGAAGGGGTCGCTTTAAAATCATTTAGCTAAATTTTAATGACATGTAGGCCTGCTGAAACTACCATATCATTGCGATGGATATTTCAATGTTAACAAAATATCCGTTGAGAAACCACAAAAATATCACCATTTATGTAAGACGCCGTAGAAATGGTGTTATAAAAAATATTGTTAAATCACCGTAATATAAAACACAACCCCTTCATCCCTCCAACGCTCCATCATAACTAAATGCAACAGACGGACACTGATTTTTCCGAACACTACCCATGATGTCTGAATTTTACCAAAGAAATTCTATGTTTATAATCACCCGGTTAATTGGCTCATCCTATATTTTTTTACGGAGGGTAACTGTAACATTTACACGAAGTAAGATCTCATTAAAATTTGTAACTTGGAAATTGGTTGATAAGAATTAGTTAATGTATATTTGGTTTTTGCTGATGGGAAAGTAAAGCAATTCTTCTTACCGGTAATAACAACGAGTGAAACACGGTTTATAATACAACTGACACGGTGTTCATCAGTAATCACAGTACTGTGGCAAAAGCTGAGTTTCAAATTGGACTAAGTTGAGCGTAAATTTAATGGTTAAAATAAGCAGTTTTTTTAAAGAATAAGTCAAAAACCGATTAATACTAAATGTTCAATCGGTAAATTATCAAACATAAAATTGTAAAAATATGATTTATTTCTTGTAAAACAATATGTATTGTTAAAATATTTAGAAATTTAATAAATTATTTCTTAAAAAAATGTAAAACAGAAAACGTTTAGTTGTTAAAAATTGCAACTTAGTACTTCACACATATAAAATATAATGTAACCTTTTCCTTAATGTGTGTTTTGATTGCCTAGATTCTTTCATGTCATAACAAGTTTGATCTTGCACTTCTTAAGAATAATAAAATACAGTTACCCTGATTAGCATAAAACTGGAGAAATAAATTCCGGAAACATTTTCAGTGGTTACCACTCTTCTAAGAAACAGTTGTTTCTAAGACTTCTGATTTCATACTTCCGCATAAAGCATAACCAATTGCTTTGTCACTGTGTTGTTTCATTTTCTGTGTAATAGTTTTTCAAATTAATTCATTTTACGGTATTTATTATAATTATTTCTTTCTCAATGAAGTGTACAAATATTAGTATCGTGCTGTCTCTAAGTTTATTTGGATTAAGTCAACGTGACTTTAGTTTGTTTGTTCAACGTATTACATTTATCTATTTCTATTTTTATAGGATAACGGACATAAGTAATGTAAAGAATTATCAATTCCCATGCGGCATCAGTTTTAAAACATTATCTAATTAATTATTTTTAAAAACTAAACTGAGAAAGATCGGAAAAACTAAAATTGCAGACAAGTTGCCATAAACTCCTTAAAACTGCTATAAATGATTCAATAGTTTTAGCTCAAGAAAAGTAAAGTTAACCATTACTTGAAACTAAGCAGAGTAAGTTTTATCGATGAGTAACAGATTTTTAAACATGTTTATAGACGCTTTGTAACGTGTAGTAAAAAAATATTACATTTTTTCTAGACGTTTTGCTACACTTATAAAATAATTCAGTTGGATATAATTTAATGAAGATTTAAATTAAAAACGGATTAGAAAAGACTTGATGTAATTATCAGGTCTACTGCTTGACTAACAATGATTAGCAAACATATTCACTCATATTTTTTTAAAATTATAACACAAATTGATTTAATTATGCGTAATGAGTTTACGTAAATAGTAGTAACAGTACGTAAGGTCACACAACATTATTTATTTGTAAACATTACAGTAAAAAAATTATTCAGGGCACTCAGGCATTACTGAAGAGTAGAAAAACTGTTGAGAGGGAATATATTTGTAAATAGTTTACGACATTTTGATGTGTATAAGAGCACTCCAGTGTATTGACAAGTAAATTAATGTATGGTGAAATGAAAGTTCGTAGTAGCAAAACTAGTCTGCCCTTGCAATACTCTAGTTTCCTGCACAAGCAAAATGGGGAATAGTTGCATACTACATTCCATTGTAAACTGCTTTTGACTAAATAATACGCAATGTTATCTGAGTTATCACTAAGTTGAATTTTGTTATTATTGCTTACGTAAGCGTTTTTATTTTGGTGTTCGTGTAAATATTATTTATTAACAAATCATCACCACCACCATCATCATCATCATCATCATCATCATCATCATCATCATCATCATCATCGTCGTCGTCGTCGTCGTCGTCGTCGTCGTCGTCGTCGTCATCGTCATCATTCCAAGAATTGGAATCCAAATACAGTTTCGCAACCACACGGCATTCTTGTGCTGTTCGATCCACCTTGCTTTTGGCCATCTCAAACTACGCCGTCCTCTTGCAACGTAATGCAGCACCCCATAGTTAGTTGCTAACGTAATGCCTTGCTATGTTAGTTGGTGGTTGTCGCTGTAGGCGGGTTATCCATTTATGTCTATATTCTTTTATACAAAGATTGTACACATTCAGGTTACCCCTGATTACTACATTTTTCTTCTAACCGATAACTTATATCCAGCGAGAGTTCGAGTTAGTCTCGTCTTCGCGGCCTGTATACGCTGGTAGTTCTTGTTAGTCGAAGTCCACGTTTTACAGCCATAGAGAAAAACAGATTTAGAGATCGCATTATAACTCATAAGCAGAGTCTCTTTGCGAGTTTTACCTTTTAGCGTTACTTATAATTTGTGCCACAAATATTTTGAAATATGGATATTTTATTTTACACGTCATAATTAACACCCAAATTTACCACAGGGTCTAGATAGTTAACAAAAAATTTGTTCTTTAAAAATATAAATCTAGGCTACGGCCTAATGGTAAATTAAGCCCTGCACTTGGAACACAAACTAACAACAACACTTTCTTATGTAGCTTAATAACAGGTTAATAAAGTCATTTCGATCATGTATACTTATGAAAGAATTAATTACGTGATAGATTAGAGTTTTCTTAATCCGAAAATCTTATCTTAATTTATCTGATAAAGTTATACACACTTTTATGAAAAAATTAACATTACTTATATATAATTCAATCTAATAAACTCAACAATCTGTGGAACGTAATTTTTATGTTTTACACAAGAAGGAAAACTTGTTGCAGTTAGGCTTTATTAAGAACAAATTATATATCATATTACCCGTTTTATGTCCAGATTACTGTGATGGAAAATTAATGACAGTAAATGCAATGAAAATTATTTATTGGTAATAATAAAATCATTTTAGGTGTGTGGTTGATGAAAGTGGTGGATATGCGGTTGTTTCCGTTACAGAGAACTGCAGCACCCTAAATTAATTATTCTATTCTTTCATTGCATCAGTTAACGACGTATGTGTATTGTACACGGTGTGTTCTGTGCGCGCGCCTTTTTTATTAGATTGTTAAACGAGAAAAAATCATTGTAAAAAAAACTCACCATCATTTCCGGTAGGTTTTGAGGCACTTTCTTGTTGTATAATATTACCACGAAAATACTTATTCTTTAAGCACGTCACATAGCGTGTTGTTCTAAAGTAATTTACTTGTATCCTTGTTGTGAACGCTTGTAAAGCTAGTAATATTTCTTTAAAAAAATCTTATAATATCGTTTTAAGCCACATGTAAATATTTTTATCATAAAGTTAGAGAAATCGGGACAAAGTTATACAGTTGTATACTACCTTCTAATAACATATGTAATAACACGGAGGAAAATTTTTTAAATATTAATTTTAGTTTGTTGTAAAATAATATGATATGTAAACTGTACACAAAAATAAATATTTTAAAAATAAACTATACCGAATAATTTATTATGAATTTTGAGAATGCCTTTTTGGAAAGAAAAATATATTCTAATTAAAGCTCTTCAACAAGCAGTAGCGGAAATGAAATTCCTACCGGCAACGTACTGGAGATGGGAGTAGCATAGAGTACTTGATAGCAGTAACACTCGAATGATCTTGTAAGTTGAAAGTCTTGCAATCGTATCTGGCTGTTAAGGAAAAACTGATTGGACAAGTCATATTATGCATATGCTGTTTCAGATATGGTACCGAAAGAAATGAGTCTTGCCAATCATGGTAGTTGCATATTTGATCGAGGCAGTGACAAAAAGTTACGAAAGATACCTGTGTTTATGTTCGGATAGAGTATTAATTCTCCCGGTGACATAGTGACATATTGATTAATTTTGTGTCGCATAATTGCAATGAATGTGACATAAAATTTCTTTTGTACTCTGTTATATACTTTTATATTTGACTGTTGTACATAAAATCGTGTTTATGTAATTAAGAAAACCTAGTATCAGATAGCGGCTATAGTATTGAGCTTATCAATTTATATGGTCAGCATATTACTGGAACGTTATTTACTAACATTCTACTTTGCAATAGTCGAACAGTGGAAATTAATAATTGAATACAGAGAATCCGCTATCTATAACTTTAATTTCAGGTTAAAATAAACAAACTTTTTAAACTCCATCACCATATTTGCCGTGAATTTGTTGTGGCTACGTAATAAAATATCTGGTGGTTCAAATTAAATTTATTAATCTCCATAATCTTTATTTTGTTTTGTAACCCTATATTTTGAACATCCAAATGCTTACGTTTGTACTGCAAATATTCTATGTCTTTAGTTAGAA
Organism: Magicicada septendecula; assembly: GCA_034769895.1. Classification (NCBI taxonomy): domain Eukaryota; kingdom Metazoa; phylum Arthropoda; class Insecta; order Hemiptera; family Cicadidae; genus Magicicada; species Magicicada septendecula. The sequence continues at coordinate 465,916,255 of CM068369.1, forward strand.
ATGTTTTCTATTAATACTGTTATTCTATTACAATTCACTAAAATTATTGATCCAGTATATAACTTTGTCTATTTTTAAACCTCAAGTTCCTGTTCATTCAGTGACACTTAATAATCTGACAGATCAATGTATACATACAACCATTTAATGCTTTATATTATATATTTTATACATACATAAGTTCATTCAATTTGATAAGAAAAATGTATGCGCTAGTTGCTTACATTTGTAACTCAAAGTTGGCATTTAAGACGGAGAGACAAGATTTTTTGATAAAAAAAGAATTGTATATGAAATAATACTGTGTATATAAATTTCAATAATAAGTTCACTTACTAGAAACAATATATAATTAAATGTGTATTAACTGTTTGTAATATTTAAAATATTATTAACAACTGTCATTTTAAATAAATAAAATTTGACAGAAAAGTTTATTTTTACTCAGAGAAGAGGTTCTTAACAGTGGGTAGGCAAGCAGCTTTAGAAACTTTCGCGAACGAAGTTTAAGTTCATTTAACAAATCAATTTATAAGTCATTATTGATTTAAGCAATTTTCACTTCCAGCGTAAAACATGTACAACTATATTATTTAAGCTGTATAAAAGTCACTATATTTGCAAACGACAGTCTGCACTGAGGTACTAACTACTAATAACCTCCCCCCCCCACCCAATACACACACACGGGTACTAAAAAATCGAGTCACATCTCTTTATTAAAGAATACAACATTGTGAAAACATTCTACTGTCTTATAGTTCTATTAACTGGGACGCTTATTTAGTTGTAGTTATTTACCACTTTTTTAAGGCACATTAGAACACTTTTTTGTGTCTTTATATGATGCAGGCTTAGCGTTAAGCCACAAGTTTGAACAAAGAGCGTTCGGAGTGACAAAGTGGATTTACTGTTATCTACCCTTCATCAAAACGTTTGTCTCTGACACCCTCTCGACAGTTCCCTCTTTCACAAGGACGTGTTTTGTACTAGAGTACAACTTGTTTTTGTTGCTACCTGTTGCAATGTGTGGCCTACATGAAATTGTTGTTCGCGAGTGTGTTGGTCGATTGACTGCAATTATACTCTTAGCAGAAGATAGGTTGACTTGACACAGTATTTCATAGTATGTCATAGAGTATTTAGAATTGTTTGTTACTATATTCACAAGCATTGAATATTGATTGATAAATAATATTAAAAGAATTAAAATATTTAAAAGAAAATATTTTTTGAAATCCATAACTAATTACTTCGTGAACAGAAAATGACGTTTTGTTTAATAAGATTCTAATTTTAATAAGACGGGAAAAGAAAAATTTAAAGAGCTTATGTGGAAAACCCTGTAAGGATTACACTAACTCTAATGATTTTCTCATTTAATTTAAAAATTCCTTCAAATCAGAATATTAACAACTGCACTTGATCAAACTAGAAGGGTGAAAACATTGCAGAAACATAATTAAAGTGCTCAATTTCAATACAAAGAAACAATTAATTAAATGATTAATTGATTGGTACTATATTTGGTATAATCTATATTTATTGCCACTCTAAATTACATAATCTCATGTAAAGGACTTTGCTGAAATGTAACTTCTGTGTCTTTCTTACTTGATCTCTTGACCATAAACCTGTGACAATCAAGATGTAAATACGCTAGAGATGTGTTTGTGTAATAGTGAGAATTTGCTGTTTTGTTCTTCTTAACATGTCTCCATACACTCCACTCCCCAAACACCATAATAACCTTTAACGTTAAATTTCTATTTATTTAGTCAGTTATTTTATTATTATTATTTTTTATATAAAGGTTAATTATTTTAAATATTCTAAATTCATTCAAATTATTCAAAGCAACAAATTCATTTTCACTAAAATGTAAATAAAATAATGTAAATAATTTCCGTATTTATTCAAACAAAACGTCTAAGAGTCGAATATTTTCTACTATGTCAAACCGGACTCTAAGCTCACCTTAATTAGCAACTAGCCTCAATAATTGGAAAAAATGCAGACCGTTTACAGGTGCAGTGCAAACAACACTGTCAAACGTGTTTACCGTTTAAGGTTAATAAAACAGCTTGACACGCATTAACCCTGAAACTAATTAATATACAAAACAAAAATTTTTACATTAAATTGATTTATTTACTCTGCAAAGACTCACACTTACATTGTATTGATCTGCAAAGACCCTGGATTACAAATATCCGCACTTAAGACCAAGGTGATGGCTTTTCGTGGAATTGATCCCGTATGGGCAAAAATTGGTATAGATAGAACTGACCTGGAACAAGTCAGCAATTTTTAATACCTGTGCTACAGTTTGTCTTATAATACAAGCAACGACGTTGTGAATAAGTTGCATAAGTTCAACATTATGTGCGGGACCATCACGCGAACCCTTAAGTCAGCAAGTAAAGGAACACACCTAAAATTCTACAAGGTGATGGCCCTTCCCACACTTCTTTATGGGTTTGAGAATTGGACTTTAACGAAAGGCCAGGCCATTCGCATCCAAGCGACTGAAATGAGAATTCTCAGGCACGTGGTAAGGTATACTCTCCATGATAATAGTTGAAACACAGATATAAGGCAGGAACTGAATATTACTGGTATACTCGACAGGATTCCCCAGTATCGGCTGAATTGGTGAGAACATCTTTACCGAATGAATGACTGCCGCATCCACAAGCAACTATGCAACTATAAGGCGAAAGGGCGGAGGAGAGGTGTGGGACGTCCTACGAAGCGCTGGAGTGACCGGCTCTAGACTTTGCCTGTTTGAGCCCGGAACAACCCGTCCTTGGTTTAATCCATGAAGAAGATGATGATGATAATATATTGACGAAAATTGAATAATGGCTGAAAGCGATTGCCCATGACAATAACGAAAATTATTAAATAACATCAGAAAATGTAATAAATGTAAGATATAGTTGGCGCCATTTTCTATAATATTGTTAAAATACAAGGAAACACAATAATCAAGTGTCCATATATGCTTATATTTTTATATGTAATATATAAATCTGTTAATGGACGGATTATGCCAAACATCCCTATTCTGCATTCCCAAACAACTATGCAACTGTAAGCCGAAGGAACGGAGGGAGGTGTGTGGGACGTCCGAGGAAGCGCTGGAGTGACCAGCTCTAGACTTTGCCTGTTTGAGACCGGAACAAACCATCTTTGGTTTAATCCTTGGAAATGTTGATTGATTTACTGATCGTTAAAAAATTGAAACATTACAAAAATTTTTATTGTATTCAATTTGTGTATATGAGTGTTTAAAAATAAAATAAATATAAAATCTATAATACTAGTAATTGTAGAAAGCTTCTTTACAAACCACTTTAATTGTAGAAGAAAATTTTTGGGTACACAAATAAATCAGAACAGACTTTAACTAATTTTTTCAGAATATCCTTCGTAAAATTCTGTGCGGAAGTAAAATTGTTGCTTGCATTACTCTATGAAAAAAAAAAAAAATACCTTTAGTATTGTTCGATTCTGTTTATGACTTTCATAGTTTTGTGAAACACGTCACAAATAGCTGAAAAATAGCAAGTCTTGAACACAGTATTACGAAGGGGAGGACAGTTGGTGTGTTTATTTCAGTGTATGGGTTTAACAATACGTTTTATAAATAATTTAATGTATTAGTATTGCATTGTAAATTTTGAGTAACAGATGCCATAAATCAGTACGCCTAACAATAAATAAAAAGTACGCCTTTCTATTTACAGCATAAGGAAATGCTGTTACAGTATAATACGTAGTTATTAAAAGTTGTCTTATAGTAACACGAAATGAAAGACAAATAAATCGGTTTTGTTAAAATTTCAAAAAAGCCGCATAAAGCAACCATGAGACGTGATACTGTTTGTTGTGGATGAAGACAGTGTTTGTATGACCGAATGAGTGACAGAGCGTTTTTAGCATGGTTCTGAGATGGCGCCTTAACTTGCACTGTGTAAAGAGTAGCTGCATTGAAGTTCTTGCTTAGGTGTTTTGCACATATGAGAAGGTAACTTTGAGAAAGTGATAACGTTAACAGTTTGATAACATTATCCGACATTACAATAAGCGGCGACCACTTTAGTACTGCTACTACTACTACTACTACTACTACTACTACTACTACTACTACTACTACTACTGTACTACTACTACTACTACTACTACTACTACTACTACTATTACTACTACTACTACTACTACTACTACTACTACTACTACTACTACTACTTATAATAATAATAAGAATAATAATAATATTTTATTATTATTAAGATAACAGAACAATATTATTGATACAGTAAACTATAAAGAGATACGGTTTAACTACGTAGGATTTTCAAGTAAATGTGAAAATTCTTCTTTTTGTGACGTCTGTGTGCGCATTATGTGGGGAAGTGGTTGTTATCCCACAAGTGCTTTACGGGTGACAAAGTGGATTTACTGATATCTCACTTTGTCGATACATTTGTCTTTGACACTCTGTTTCAATAAAGTTGTTCTTCCTTTTAGAAAACAGTTGAATGATTTTTGTTTCTAAGGATACATTCGGTTCACATTTTTACATTTTCTTCTTCATGTGTAGCATTTCAAGAAACGATTCGATAACTATTTAATGCAACTGTTTGCGTCGCGATCAAAGAAAGTTGAAAAGTTTAAATAATTGTTGTTAAAAGAAAAGTAACAATTTTATGTGAAAAATTTATGTGAAAAATATCGAATCGACAATTTACCTCTTTCTACTCTTATGCCTGTGAATGTCATGGAAATTATATTCCTATAAAACAAGTTGCGTATTCATTATATTGAAATTTCTTTTGCACATATTTCATTACAGTTATTTTGCAAATAATATTTAGTAAAAAATAAATAATTAGCTTCAAAATATTATAGACCAGAAAGCCTTTACGTCGACACCTGCTGATTTGTAATGCAAATCAATACTATATTGAAATAGTAATATATTAATATATTACACGTTAAATACAACAACAATTTATTGGCATTTATAATTTCAATGGTATATTAAAAACACTTCAGAAAAAAATTGTTTGGAGTAAAGTCCATACACATGTACATAAAAAAGAGTAAATATCGAATAAAGAATAATTTTGTAAAAATGTGGATGTTTACGTGTCAGCGTGCTTTCTTCTTACTTTGTATTGTACTTCAAAAGGGAAGAGTCAGTTAGTTCGTTTTTTGAGCAGTGTAATTACAAATATTATTTTTAATAACAAAAATTAATTTAGTACTGGCACATAGAATTTATTGAAATACTGATGTATAATAAAAAGCATATTCAAAAAATGTTCTAATATAACATTACATGTAGCGCACATACCCTGCTAGTGTTAAAAAGAAACAAACATACACTTTTTTAAAGTTAAATCAAAAGGAATTAATTAAATAGACTAAAAACTAGCAACAAACGCGCACTTCTTAAACAACGGGGACAAACTGATATAATGAACTTTCAGAACTAGTAATTTAACTTTTTTTATTAGTAATCGTTGTATATGCAAGTGAGTGAACCCTACCAGGTGGGCCTGAGGCTACGGGTCTGGAGATTGTAGTTCAGTTATACTGCTGATCATCGGCGGCTCTTTCTCGTCCGCGCAGAACCCAGTGGCGCAGGCTGGCTTGCGGGTCGAGAGGTTATCAAGACGGAATCAGGGCTAAAAATCGGAACGAATCTTGCGTCCAGCGTTTGCTGGCACAACCTTGAGTAGTCTATGTAACGGGCAACGCAGGAGTGTATACCTGTAATGGGCGGGGGGACCGCCCGCCTGACTTCTGGGTACTGAAACGACGCTTTCTTCGAGGACCCCGCTGGGCAAAGGTTATGTCTTGTATCAACAACTACATTTTTACATGCCATTGTGGGGGAAGTGTAGCAAGTCGGTACTTTTCCAGCCCTTTCAACGGTACGCTTATGTGGTTTGCAGCGAGTGTAGTGGAAACACGGAGTTTGTCAAGGGTCTGCGGTGGTTGTATGGGCGACTAATGTCCCTGGTGCATCGGTGGAGCTAGGTCAACACCCAATAGTGGTTGTTGAGTCGGTTGTTGTACACTTAACTACTATAATTAACCACGAAGCTTCAGTCACGTCTCCCCTTTACTATTGTATTTGTATTCTATTAAAAGGATGATGAAATTCAAGGCTTAATTAAACATTTGCAGATGTCTTTGTATATAATATTTTATTCAGAAATACATTTTAAACTGAATACCGTGAATGTACCCCGGTATTATGATATGTAACGGACAGTTAAGAACAGAAATGTATTTTTAACTTATTCGCAATCACGAAATCCTACAACAGATTTTATTTCTTATGACTTTTACACCCCTTTCTTATTACCTTTTATAGAGACTTTAATTTTAATGTTTTAGCAGTGTCAAGAGTTTAAAATTTTTATGCATTAGAATAAGAACAAAGAATGATTATTACTTTTGTTATTTCAGTGTCCATTCATACAATTCTATAGAATCAATAACATTGGTGGAAAAATAATTTATTATCGGGAATAATTAATAAATATGGAATAAGTATGCACGGTTACTCCTGTCATTACAAAAAGTCGTTTAGCTTGTGCGCAGCAGACATAACAAGTTTTTTTTCAGTAGTTAGCATCAGAGGTAATTAAATTTAAAAAATTGATTTATCTAATTAGAGAAATAAGTGAATGTGAGAGCTGCTGTTTTTCAAACATGGTATTTATATGTGGATTCTGATTTAATAATTACTTTTTATAACAGTGTTGAAAAATATGTGAAAAATATGAAATTGTTTTTCAGGGCTTACAAGCTATTAGTACATAGTACGTATTAACTCATGGCGCTTCAGCCCAGAGTCAGGCTTTGGCTGCTCTTCTATTCCCTTCCGCTGGGGACAGAGAGCTGCTACTCCCTTCCAATTCCATATTCCTAATTCTCTTGAATAATATGCAATTCCGTTTTCCATATTGTTTTGTTAAAGCTTAGTAGTAACATACTCGACAGCTTTTCATAAGGACACTGAGACACGACGTATGTGCCTCAATCGTCTTGACCGCACTCATGTATTTTAATATATATTTCTAAACCTATTATTTCAAATACATTTCTAAAGTACATTTAAAAAATATTTTTAAAATGATTAATACTAACTGTATTGTTTTACAATAGAATAAAGACAAAAGGATATAATAATTTACAGTACATAACTTAGATGTAATATTTTTGATATGGAAAAATTTGGACTAAGATTCATATATACATGCTGGCTAATTTAAATTTAATTAGGTTTAACCATAAAAAATGAAAAATATTATTAAAAACTTTTGTGATTTGTAAATAATTAAACTTTGTAATTATAATTTGTAAATTGTTAAACTCGTATAACAAACATATGCTGAAATATATTTAATATTTAATTCAACATAATGTAGGTGTACTAAAAATTCTGTTAGTTACATGAACTACTTTAATTGTCCAGGTCACCAAGTATGAATCGTCAAATTTAAAATTAATAACCGTACTAATAACATTTATGTATGTAGCTTTCTTTATGTTTACGTACGTTCGTTGGATAAAATTTATGTGGTTAACATATGTTCGTGTATTAACTAACAATATGTTCGTGTATTAAGTAATGTTTCCGACGTTGTTATTCACCGATCAGGTGAGTGAAATTACAAAATTACGCAAGACGTAATAAAAATATCAGCTGTAAGAATGCTCGTGCTTGCTGCAGTAAGTCAGTGTAAAATATTGTAGTCAATAAAAAGTGTGTTTGTATTAGGTATCCGTGCGTGTCTCTCTGGGTGCTCTGATACGGTGGGAGGAGGCCAGTGGATTGTCTACTGATTTCCCCCTGCTATAAATTTTGTGTGAGAAATTGTGTTGTGGAACACGCACGTTCACGTCAAATATCGTAAACTTCTTTCAGAAATATATTTTTTCTATAAAGAAGCAATAAATATATCTTACTTTACAACGCCTGGTAAACTTGTGAACGACAATACGGGATTCGCAACCACATTGTTGACACAGTGTTTGATACAGAAAATGTTAGATTTTCCAACAATAATCTTCAATCACTAGTTTCAGTTTTTGAGAAAGACAACTTTTTTGGTTTGGAACGTTTAAAATAAAAATGACTACAATGGCGGTAGTACAGAAGATGTTTATCCAGACAGAATTTACCCATGATTTAAGGAGTTTTAAAGCATCCGTATTTCATCTTATTTACATACAGATTAAAACGATAATTATTATATGAATTGAAATTTTTTAATGAAATTATTCTGTTCAAAGACCGGTAGTGAATTTTTGTTTATTAGAAGGAAATTAGCAGAAAATGTTGTATCTAATAATTTATTTTTATTGCAACATGAAGCAATTATCATAAGAAAACGGAAGTGTTGCTGAATGGTATGACGCTCACTTGTCATGCTGGTTCAACTCATAGTACTATGCCATTAGACTACCTACTGTCGAGGCAACAGAGAAATCTGTCTAAGATAGACGAGTCTGAGTCAGTAACAACGCGACATCCACATGTGAACACAACGCCCCTTTCCACCATGCAGTTCTTCATTGCACGACTTAAATGCAGACTGGTTTCTTTCTCGCGGCATTATATGTCCTGAGCTGTAGGTACTACCGCTCGAGAACCCAACAGGCCATGGCTCTAATCATAAAAAGTTTTATTTGTAAAATACGTTTCTTTTTAACTGACGATGAAGAATTAACGTTGTTTTGAATGTTCTGAATTATATATATATATATATATATATATATATATATATATATTATAACAGGACCAAATATCAATTATTTGGAGTTATATGTCAACTGTATACTATAATCATGTTTAAATAAATTCTAATAGTAAAAACTCCATTTGTATGTAGTAGCGATGAAAATAATGCTTTGTAAAAAGACGCACACGCGGCGGTTACATAATCAGCTCGCTGTAGAATGAACGGCCACACCCCAAACAGTTAATTGTTAATATTTCGGAAACCAGTAAATTAAGGCGAAATCCAAGATAACCAAAATGTTTGCCGAAATATTAATAATAACGTGTGCGAGTTTTACGCAATATAATTAACAAATAACAAAGTTAATTAATTTAATGTGAATAACTTCTGTAATTATTGAGCTACATTAATGAGCTTCTAATATGTTATAAATATAAAAATTTCCAACAGATTGTATATTTTAGATTTAGCACAACTTGGTTTGCAACCAAGATAATTGCAATTTAAAACTATCACAGGAAATCCGGACAAACAATTCAGTTCCGCTGTGTTAATAATATTAGTAATAATATTAATTCTCCGTCTGTGGGAAACTAACTTCGTTCTCACGGACTGAGGGAATTCAAATTTTGTGTAGTAGGGAGAGTGTGTCAGCCAATCAAATCATTTGAAGGAATCCCAACCAGCGCGGAGTCTTGGGGCTGAACCAACACTCTACTGCCAGTATTTGCGAAGTACGGACGTAATTCTTCAATCGTCTCGAAACCGTAGTTGTGAAGATTCATCGGAAGACTCTACGTGGTCAACACACATAATTACGAACATAGTAAATACAGATCAACTGTACGATTCGTAATTATAGCATCCAGTCGTGATACTCTTGATTACAACAAACAAGCTTATTGTGTACTACAAGCTGTGGTCATAAGCACGCAAGAGATCTACCAGACTACAAGACCTGACTTCAAGAATACGACAGAGAGGCCGTCTAAACCATTAGTAAACCAGCTGACGAGCAGAGCTACAACTCGAACGAGACATACACACACGCTGACGTGGGACGTGCGAATCGACGAGGGACATAAACCAGTTCTCGCAGAAATCCGCAGGCGATAAAACTTCAACAAACAACAGGAGAGGAGAGTGTTGCTGAATTCTGAACTCAACGACCGAAATCCAGGACGCTCTAAGCAGATCACTATCTCTAGCAGATCGGACAAGGACAACGAGGGACAATTTGGGAGCAACTCTAAATCAAAAAGGAGCAATCAGGAAAGCAAAATCAACTTATTTATTTTTCAAACATTAAATTTTCTATCTTTTTCAATTAAAAGCATTGTAATTTAAACAATTCAGGTGCCACACAAAAATCGAAGACTCTAGTAAATAAGAATAATTCATTGTGATAATCTGTATAGCCAGTTGAAATAATTAGTAAGCTTTAGTTAAGAATCAATAGAAATAATACAGAAGCGCTATACAAATCTAACAAACAATTTAATTATTAGCTCATACTGCAGTATAAAAGAGTCAAATCACTAGAAAATAAAACGGCGTGAACTAGACTGTCACGCCTAATTTATTTTTGGAAAATATTCAAGTAACTTTAGAGCTTTTATATTTTATTTTATTTTCAATTCAATCTAATAATTTAAAGCAATTAAATTAAATTAAATAAATTAATTAATTAAATTTTCACTTGAAATTAACTTGTCAAATAACGAGTTTAACATCTTTTCAATTATCAACCAATTGAAAAACATTAGTCAAGATCGATTCATTGTTTAGACTGTAAGGATAATTGATAATATAACCCTTTTATTCTTGTGTGTTTTTGGTAATAAACAACGTTTTATTACCCCATATTGCATTGTTTTATTGTTGTACGACAAAGCCTACCAGTCTCACAAAACTCTTCACCTTTAAAGTAACTTATTTTGTGTGTTGTTGCCATAAATTGAGATTACATACTTGCGAAATTCAAATCCAAAATCCACACGCCCTAGTCGGAAGAAAACCGCAAGATCGGACAGCAGGTAGGTACTCATACACAACACAACACAACAACAACGCATATAAGTAGAGTTGCATATGGCGGCCAACGTGGGGCGCTCAAAATTTACATTAAATTAAATTCACGTTTCGAACAAGACATTAATAGTAAAGTTGCATATGGCTTGCCCGGAACGTGAGGCACGATTAAATTAAATTAATTAAATTCAATTTAAATTTAATTTTTACGTTAAAACAAAGTTTGCTGTTTTAACTTTTAAAACAGCTGGCGTCCAACTGAACAATCCCCTAAGAAGAGTTTTATGATTGGAGGTGGTACAGCAGTGAAATTATTGTGTATTTGAAATTATTCTATATGTGAAATTATTGTGTAAAAATGGATATGGATAAAATACTTAAACAAATACAGCAAATGAACGAGAAAATGAGTGCGGATTTGACCGCTAAAATAGACGCGAAATTTGAACAGAGTGCAGCCAAAGCTGAGCTAAATATCGCAGAGTTAACGTCCAAAATTGAGACGCAAAGAGTCAGCCTAACCGAGGCATTAGAAAATAGCAACGCAGATATAAACGCAGAAATTAAACAAAACCAATTAAATAAACAATTAACTGTTAAAGTCACCGAAATCGCGGAAAGCAATAAAGAAAGTAGTAAAGAATTGACCGCGAAAATCGATCAAAGCGTACAAGAGTTAACCGCTAAAGTCGCTGAAATCGGTGAAAGTAATAAAGAATTAATCGCTAAAGTTACGGAAGTCGGAGAAAAAGTTCATACGGTTGAAACGAAAATAAATGAACGGTTTAAGGTTTTTGAGACCACAATGCAAAAATCGTTTATCGAACAAGTCACACGTATGGAGGGCCGATTCAAAGAACACATTAGCAGGTGCGAAAAACAAACGCAAGAGGTCGCGAAAAACGTCGACTCTCTCGAGATAAGAATTCAAACGGACGCGACCGAAACGCAACGCCAAGTAAACAGACTTGATGCTTCAATTGTAGAGACGCGATCCAACATAGACTCTAATAAAGAAAGTGTCTTACAAGCACTGAACGACGAAATTTTGAAAGTACGACAGGAAGTACGCAGGAGATCCGCTCCTAATATTCTAGTACAAGGTCCTATCGATGAGAAAAATCGTGTATATTTTACAGGGGAAAATAACGAAAACCCTATTGAATTTTTGTTAGCCTGTGAAAGTGAAATGGCGAGGGTAGGTTCGAGACTAGAAGATCAAGATAAAATACAGTGGGTAGTAAACGCGATGCGTGATTCGGCGCGTAAATGGTATAACATTTTACGCGATAGAGTGTCCACATACGCGGAGTTCAAACAAAAATTTGAAAGCCGGTATTGGAATTCGCATACTCAAAGACTGCTACGCAATGAATTAGAATATGGGCGTTTTGAACGAAAGATGGGTATTACGGCAGAAAATTATATCATCTAGCAGGTCGAGCGCGCAAAGCATTTAACCCCAGCATTTTCAGAAATCGACATAGTCACCAAACTAGCCTATCATTTTAATCACAATATAAGAGTAGCTGTGTTTACGCAGGGTATACGCACGGTCGATGAACTGCTCATATTAGTGTACCAAAGCGAGACAGTTTTTGATTTAGGCGGTTAACGTTATAACCCGGATTTTCGCCGAAATAATGAAGGTCAGAATACACGGGTACAATACCATCAACAACCTGATCAGAGACCAAGTACAAGCTCTACTCCACCCCAAACACCGTCAAAACCGCCAAATAAAACCTTTGAGTACAAGGGTAAACCAAACGTCGGTAGACCAAAGGGGCAAGGTAAGGGCAACGACGGGGCCCCGATCAGAGCAATTCAAACGGTCGAAATAGCGAAAGCTGATACAACTGCAAAAGACAGCGACACCCAAAGCAATAAGGACCCTAACAATAAATCAAAAAATTATCAATTTGCAAAAAACGTGCCAAAATGCGCATCCAGCAAGGACGCGCTATAAACACGGCAAAAATATGTAGATGTAAGCATGCTAGATATAAGAATTCTATATTGTGTGAAAAGTGTACTTTTAAGTATGTAACTTATGTGCCCGTTAATAATGTGTTCCCACCGGACGTCAGGGATCCGTTGCTAGAATCCGGTCCCGCGCAACAAAGGCCAGTGAGCGCGGCGTGTCCGGTATTGCATGCCTTTGTCAACGGCGTTCCCACACAAATTTTGTTGGACACCGGCAGCGTTGTTTCCGGCGTCAGTGAAAGATTCCTGCGTGCGAACAAAAAGTATTTTCGTACGGCCCCATCACTTCCAATAAATCAATTTTATATACGAACCGCTACCGATACCAAAGAAAAAATTGACACTCAATACTATCTAACAATTATGCTAGAAAAAGTGCAATTTGAAGTGTGTGTAGTAGGTATAAACAATTTGATATGTGATTTGTTATTGGGGGTAGATGTATTAGAGCAAATACGTGCGGAAATTAACACCAGTGAACACTTATTAAAATATACTATTGACAATGTTAGTTACACTTTTAAATTAAACACACACACACTCACACAAAACCACGGTGACCCAATTAAAATCACATGGCCACCAAAACACGTAATTAATTATAAAAACGGTTAACAGGTTGAAACAACCTTGGATTCCCAGACTGAACGGAGATTGTCGTCGCTGCAAGAAGAGTTCAGCGATATCTTCAGTGAGGAGCACTCAATCACGTCAGTTTATGAACATAGGATTAACCTCATAGAGCCGGAGAAGTTCATAAGGAGAATCTACCAGGTACCTATAAAGTACCAGGCCGAGGTCCAGCAGGAGATACAGCGGATGTTGGAGGAAGACATTATAGAAAGATCTAATAGCAGCTTCCTCAACCCACTGCTAGTCGTCCGCAAGAAGACTGGAGAAATCCGACTCTGCCTGGATATGACGAATTTAAATAATCTGGTAGAAAAAGAGTTTGACTGCGCACCAACAGCGGAGGACCTCTTCATTAAATGTGAAGGAGCCAGGTACCTCACGAAGCTAGATTTGACGGCAAGCTTCTGGCAGGTCCCGCTGTGTGAGCAAGACCGTAAGTATACAGCATTTATTTATAATAACAAATGCTACCAGCACAAGGTGGTACCTTTTGGCCTTAGCACGAGTCTCGCCGCTATTGTAAGATGCCTCGAGAGAGCTCTAGGACTCGAGGTAGACCCTTACACTGTCATATTCGTCGATGACATTCTCGTGATATCCCGCACTTTGGAAGAACACTTCGAGCATCTGAGGAGCGTCTTCCAGAAGCTGAGGTTAGCCAACATTAAACTCAAACTACACAAGTGCGAGTTCGTCAAGTCTCGAATGAAGTTCCTGGGACATATAATCTCAGCTACAGGCATCAGTACGGACCCAGAGAAGCTCAGGACTATTGTGGAGTTCCCGGTGCCCAAGAACCTCAAACCACTACGAGCATTCCTTGGACTCACGGGATACTACAGGAAATTCACCAGCAAATACGCCGAATATACAGTCCCCTTGCTGGTACGCAAAAATATAAAGTGGAAATGGGTTTCTGAACAAAACGATGCGTTTGAGAGGGTTAAGGGCCTGTTCAAAACTAATTTACAATTGTTCCATCCACAACAGGGCAGGAAGTACGTAATGTATACTGACGCTAGCGAGTATGCTATCGGCGCCGTGCTGCACCAGGAAGACGAGCAAGGTAGTCTTCATGTTGTCGCATACGCTAATAGAACGCTCAAAGGCGCTGAGTTGCATTATTGTACTTACAACAATCTGCCACGCATTGGGCAGCCAAATACAACACTGTGGGGTGTTATGCTATTACGCTACTGAATTAACTAATCTGTGATTAAGTAATTATTGAATATATTAATTTGCATACTGAGCTCGTGTGTAATCAATAAATAACACGTTAATTACTTTACGTTAGCATAACTATTGCATGGAGACTCTAGTTGTTGCATTAATAAATAAAGTAAAATAAACTACCATAATTCACTCAAATGCCATTACTTTCTCGTTCTGAGGTAATTTGACAATGATGAACGCATATTGATAAAATAAACACTTATTTATTAACATTATATCATTCATTAAATTCAATATATAAAATATGGATGATCCCCTGTAAATACATACATTCATAAACTCATGAAAAGAACATAAAAGAACACATGTTTATACATCAAATTACAAGGTAAATCCAATACGTTGTTTGCTGAAAAACATATACATACATATATAATGCAATCGATATATAGAAACACAAATATTCAAACAATAAATCCTATACTAATGCGTTCATCGTATGCCTCAGATGGATGGCGTTAAATTATGTTTATCATGTTTAATTTAAATGCTCAAGGGGTGTTTCTTGAAAAAGAGGCAGGACAGTAGAGTTCCTTATGATAAGAATAGCATAAAGATTACTTGTTTAGATGAATTATCCGAAATTTCCATCGGCGTAACTCCTCTCTGCTGGTCCATATGTGGGAAGCTGTGCTGTGACTGACACTTAACACACGCGAAACAGATTCACTCGCGCTGTGTGTTCGTATTGTGTTGATTCTGCTGTTATTGTTCGAGTCATGAAATTGTGTGTCGTGAAGATAAGTTCATCGTTAACTATGGTGTATATATATATATATGTCTGTCTATTGATCAACATTTGGTTTGTTCATTACTGTTAGTGTTTTGATGCCGCGGTGTAATTGTTCCACATGATATTGTATCGCACCGCAACACTGTATAATGTTATTATTTCGCCGTCCGGTATTACATCAACGATAGTTCTACGCGTCGATTATTGATGTAAGTGTGACTGGTTAGTTCAATTCTGAATTAGAGTATAATAAAGAATTCTATAATTGTTAAGCACTGGCGTATGTCGCATGTTTTTAGACACTGAAAGTACACTATTACCGGATACGCGCCAATATCGAAATGTCTAAGTCTCTTAGTTATATGACGCGTGGCAAAATTTCAAAGTCCCACTGCCGTCCGTATGTTAATCGAACTTTGACGACCGACTGTTGAAAATTATAAAGACTGTTCTACCGACTGACTGACTACTCAAAGTGTATGAGTTAAAAATTATGAAAGACTGTTCAAAGTATATGGTTGAAAAATTATGAGAGACTGTCCTCCCGCGTGCTCTGCAAGCAGTTTTTATCAAACATCGTGTACCACAATGCACCCTTCTGGAAAACACGCCTCAAGTTGAACATGATAGGACGGAAGATCTCCTACCCTTAAGCCAGAGTGTCGTTCTTCACTTCTCATTCGACGTTCCCGTTGCTATGCTGGCAACGGTCCTATCCACCAGTTCTCTGGGTAGATGCTGGGTTGTGATTGGATATCCTGTCTCCCCACGGGTTCGCGTCGAAAGCCTCCGTACTCTTTTCCTAGAACAGGAGAAATTTCATGCTCGTCTATCATGCTATTGTCTAAGCGTACTCCGGGTCTCGCTGCAGTTCTCACGAAAACAATGTGTCGTCTCTTGTTATTGTTCGCTGTGTTTGACCCTTTTTTTCCTGAACGCTATCCTGGCGCAGCGTGACGTCGTTTCCAAAACGGCACACCTACTGCCTGTCGTAAATATCCGTTGTCGCCAGTAAGTCGTTCCCCCGCTGTTTACAAGTTCGATTCTATTATTTTAGGTATCGATGTCCGTCCTCGTGTAGGGTATATACTATTGTGTGACTTACACCCCTTTTATTCTTTACTGGTACTCTACAAATCAACCCGGCAGTGTGTCCGCCACGGTTTCTCCTCTAAATTGGTACTTGACACAGATTCCATTATCTTACATTTGCAGGCTGTAAATCTCGTGTTTTAGTCGAGTCTGTCACGGCCAACCTTGTCCCTATTGTACGACTATGTGAAACGTACTTGCATTGTCTGAAGTAAACGTTCACTTGACACTTCTACACACATTTCTTTATTTATTGCTCGTGGGCTGAGTAGGTGTGTCATGCTGAATGTAACGTCTTTTCAGTCACACTAAAATTTTTAAATTTTTGGTTGTTACATACTTCTGAGAAAGAAATACTCGCCACAATAAACGCTCTCAGAAAATTCAGACACTACCTATACGGTATCCATTTCGAGATCCACACCGATAATCAGGCGTTATCCTTTATATTTAAATGCCGAATAGCCAATTCCCGACTAACACGATGGGTGTTAGCTATTCAAGAGTATCCTTTTACCATTAAATACTGCAAAGGAGCAGAGAATACCACAGCAGACACCTTAAGCAGATATCCGCCCGTAGAAAAGGAGGAGGTATACGAAGCCGCTGACGACGAGTTGAGGGTATTAAATATGCAATACACTGTCGCACCTGAAGCAACCAACATGCTACGAAACATAGGACGCGAGCAGGACAATGACCCCACACTCCTTGCTAAAAAGCAAATGATAGCAGCTCACCCAAATCCGCATTATCTCATACAAGATAACATATTGTATAAATTGTTACAGGAGAATGGAAGGTGGTATTATCTCCCGCTATGCTTGCGTGTGTAACACACTCATTACACGTAAAAATGGCACACGCATCACCAGTAAAATGTGTAAAGATACTACAGGAGGATTTCACTATTACAAACATGTATCGTATGGTAAGGAAGTTGTTAAAAACATGTCATCCATGTCAAACCGCGAAAGCACCAAATTTGCACACTTACGTTCCCATGGCAAATGTGATAACGGAGGTAAGGGACAAATGATCGCCACCGACTTTCTGGGACCACTACCTAAGGCTACCAGAAACTTAAAACACATTGTAGTTTGTGTCGATGTATTCACAAAGAAAGTTAACCTATACGCGATCCCTAGACCCACCACAAAATCCGTTTTGAACATTATACTTAACAAGTATATTCCACAACATGGACCGATAAGGAGCGTGCTTAGCGACCAGGGAAAGCAATTCCAAAATAAACACTGGGCAGCAACCCTGGAACGTAATGGCATTAAAGCAATCCTCACCTCGATACGACGACCACAGGGCAACCTCGCCGAAAGGGTGAATCGGGAAATAGGGAAAATGTTCCGTATATATTGCTATAAGGAGCAAAGCAAATGGCCCGAGTTCCTATCATTCTTTGAAACGGCGATAAACGAAAATTATCATGACACCACTGAATACACACCAGCAGAGTTAGACTCTGGAACAAAGCCAGAGAGATTTTGGCATTATTATTTACGCAGGCCAAAGACCTATAATCTACCTCTGCCGGTTGAGTGTAAAAACCAACTTGTGAAGGAAGGACAGGATAGTTGAAAAAGGGCGGAAAAGGGCGGACAAATTCAATACTACTCATAAATTAACTAACTTTGTAGTAGGAGAGAAAGTGCTTCTCAAGGCAAACCCTGTGGGCCTGAGAGACATAAATGTAGCCGCAAAGTTTTTTCGTTTATATAACGGTCCGTATCTTTTGGCTCAGCAACTAGCGCCTTACACCTTTATCGTTACGACGCTCGACCGAACAAAAACGGTAAGGAAATACCATGCTAGTTCTTTAAGAAAATGCTATGAGTAGCATGAAATTCCAAGGCGCGTCGGTACGAAATATTACGACTTTAAAAATAAATAATATTTAGAGTTAATAATAATTTAATTAAAAATAATTAGAATTAAAATAAATTAACTGTGTTTTATATTATTAATAATAATTGTAAATAAGTTGTGTAGGAATAATAATGCATTTCTAACGCGGTAACTAACATGCGTATAAAGCAAGGCGAACGAACACACGGGCAGGAAATAGTTACGTCACACAATCGTATCGTTCGACGGTTCGAATGTAGGTCAAGCAATTAACGTCACGCGGTGTGCGATAACAAATGTAAACAAAGTCAGCACATTCCTGCGTACGCGTGCCACTGTTGACTGCCTGACATTCTTAAAGCCAGCAATTAGCTACTACCCGTTCTGAAAACATTTTAATACACAATAATTGCAAATATTATATTATTAATAGGGTGTAATTAGATTAAGTTGTATATATGGAAAAACATTGACACCCATGTATGTATCTTTAAATAAGTAATACAATGTATAGTAGTAAGTATAATGATTACAAAGTACGTTTACAATAATTGAAAAAAAAAATTGTAATTAATACACTCATTTTTTTTTAAAGTAAGCAGGGGAGTATATAACAGGACCAAATATCAATTATTTGGAGTTATATGTCAACTGTATACTATAATCATGTTTAAATAAATTCTAATAGTCAAAACTCCATTTGTATGTAGTAGCGATGAAAATAATGCTTTGTAAAAAGACGCACACGCGGCGGTTACATAATCAGCTCGCTGTAGAATGAACGGCCACACCCCAAACTGTTAATTGTTAATATTTCGGAAACCAGTAAATTAAGGCGCAATCCAAGATAGCCAAAATGTTTGCCGAAATATTAATAATAACGTGTGCGAGTTTTACGCAATATAATTAACAAATAACAAAGTTTATTCAAAGGTTTTGTAAAATATATAAAAAAAAGGTTTTGCAGATCATTGCTTACAACACAATCACTTTATAGACACAAAAAACATAACACTACTCCACAACATACAAAAAGGTAGAAAAATGGATTTGTTAGAAATTTTATAAATTAAAAAAGCAATAAAAAATAACAAAAATTTAACCAATGAACAGACACAATTTTGTGTATCCCCTTTATTAAAATCTGTTATTTAGTTTAGTTTATTTTATATTATTTTGAATGTTCATCATTATTTTAAATTTTGCATTCAGTTTATATTTAGTTCAGTTAATTTTATATTTTGCATTCATGATTGTATTTAGTTTTTAAAGACACCAGTCCTTCCCTTGTCTCATGCACACACTCCCCACCCCTCGCCTTCACAACACAGATGTTCCAGATACGCCCTAAACAGATGTTTACCACCTACACTACTCTAACATCCTGTGTTCAGTAATTTCATTCACTCGCTCTTTGACAATGGCTTAAGTTAGTCGAAACAGCTGTCAGAGTTAATTAAAAAATTTGTGAAACTTACCAAGTGTTTTTATATATTTTACAAAACCTTTGTATTAATATGTTTCACCAAGTGCCCAACGAGTCATCAATTAATATCGTACAAAGTTAATTAATTTAATGTGAATAACTTCTGTAATTATTGAGCTACATTAATGAGCTTTTAATATGTTATAGATATAAAAATTTCCAACAGATTGTATATTTTAGATTTAGCACAACTTGGTTTGCAACCAAGATAATTGCAATTTAAAACTATCACAGGAAATCCGGACCGACAATTCAGTTCCGCTGTGTTAATAATATTAGTAATAATATTAATTCTCCGTCTGTGGGAAACTAACTTCGTTCTCACGGACTGAGGGAATTCAAATTTTGTGTAGTAGGGAGAGTGTGTCAGCCAATCAAATCATTTGAAGGAATCCCAACCAGCGCGGAGTCTTGGGGCTGAACTAACACTCTACTGCCAGTATTTGCGAAGTACGGACGTAATTCTTCGATCGTCTCGAAACCGTAGTTGTGAAGATTCATCGGAAGACTCTACGTGGTCAACACACATAATTACGAACATAGTAAATACAGATCAACTGTACGATTCGTAATTATAGCATCCAGTCGTGATACTCTTGATTACAACAAACAAGCTTATTGTGTACTACAAGCTGTGGTCATAAGCACGCAAGAGATCTACCAGACTACAAGACCTGACTTCAAGAATACGACAGAGAGGCCGTCTAAACCATTAGTAAACCAGCTGACGAGCAGAGCTACAACTCGAACGAGACATACACACACGCTGACGTGGGACGTGCGAATCGACGAGGGACATAAACCAGTTCTCGCAGAAATCCGCAGGCGATAAAACTTCAACAAACAACAGGAGAGGAGAGTGTTGCTGAATTCTGAACTCAACGACCGAAATCCAGGACGCTCTAAGCAGATCACTATCTCTAGCAGATCGGACAAGGACAACGAGGGACAATTTGGGAGCAACTCTACCATCCACTTCAAACACAGGAAAGCAAAATCAACTTATTTATTTTTCAAACATTAAATTTTCTATCTTTTTCAATTAAAAGCATTGTAGTTTAAACAATTCAGGTGCCACACAAAAATCAAAGACTCTACTAAATAAGAATAATTCATTGTGATAATCTGTATAGCCAGTTGAAATTATTAGTAAACTTTAGTTAAGAATCAATAGAAATAATACAGAAGCGCTATGCAAATCTTAACAAACAATTTAATTATTAGCTCATACTGCAGTATAACAGAGTCAAATCACTAGAAAATAAAACGACGTGAACTAGACTGTCACGCCTAATTTATTTTTGGAAAATATTCAAGTAACTTTAGAGTTTTTATATTTTATTTTATTTTCAATTCAATCTAATAATTTGAAGCAATTAAATTAAATTAAATAAATTAATTAATTAAATTTTCACTTGAAATTAACTTGTCAAATAACGAGTTTAACATCTTTTCAATTATCAACCAATTGAAAAACATTAGTCAAGATCGATTCATTGTTTAGACTGTAAGGATAATTGATAATATTACCCTTTTATTCTTGTGTGTTATTGGAGTAATAAAAAACGTTTTATTACCCCATATTGCATTGTTTTATTGTTGTACGACAAAGCCTACCAGTCTCACAAAACTCTTCACCTTTAAAGTAACTTATTTTGTGTGTTGTTACCATAAATTGAGATTACATACTTGCGAAATTCAAATCCAAAATCCACACGCCCTAGTCGGAAGAAAACCGCAAGATCGGACAGCAGGTAGGTACTCATACACAACACAACACAACAACCAACGCATATAAGTAGAGTTGCAATATATATATATATATATATATATATATATATATTACTATAATACTTATAACTATTTTACCTCAAGATATATTTTTTCCTTTAGGAACATGTTTCGGGAGATCCTGTTCTCCCATCTTCAGCCTTCACCATCTTGCTTCTGGTCCACCACGCCAGAAGCCAGAAGCCAGATGCTTAGCCAGAAGCAAGATGGCGAAGGCTGAAGATGGGAGAACAGGATCTCCCGAAACATGTTCCTAAAGGAAAAAATATATCTTGAGGTAAAATAGTTATAAGTATTATAGTATTATATACATCAAGAAACGGACTGTAGCAGAAAGTGATTGAAATATATATATATATATATATATATATATATATATATATATATAAATCGGTTCATAACGTTATCCTACGTATTCCGATCCCTAGTCTCCATTGGTCTCGAACTAACCAAGATTCTTCTTCCAATTCCCGGTCTCTCATTGCCCGATTGATGCCTTCTCTCCAACTCAACCTAGGTCTTCCTCTTCGCCTACGATCATATGGTGTCCATTTCAAAATTTGCTTGGGGAGTCGATTATCCGGCATTCTTTGCACATGCCCAAACCATCCTAGCTGTTTTGTTTTTATGTCGTCGACAATAGAGCACTGAACCCCCATTATCCCCCGGATTGTGACGTTTCTTACTTTTTCCAGTTTTGACCTCCCTGCCGCTTTTCGCCAATAATCCATTTCAGTAGCTTCCAACAACTTTTCTGTTCTTTGTGTTATTGACCATATTTCACACCGTATGGCGTAATTGGTTTCACAATTGAATTGTATATACGATGTTTATTTTGTTTTGATATTTGCTGGTCCCACAGTATGTTGTTCAGCAATGCTATCGATTTTCTTCCCAAGTTATTTCTTACTCTTATCGCTTTTTCTAGACTACCATCTTGTGTAACTGTTGTTCCTAGATATTTATAGCTACTGCAATTTATTATTTCTTGTTCGTCTTCTAAAATTAAATTCTTCTGTTCCCCACCAATGCAAATATAGCCTAC
The DNA here is from genome assembly GCA_034769895.1 of Magicicada septendecula. Classification (NCBI taxonomy): domain Eukaryota; kingdom Metazoa; phylum Arthropoda; class Insecta; order Hemiptera; family Cicadidae; genus Magicicada; species Magicicada septendecula. The sequence goes on from CM068369.1 coordinate 465,938,922, forward strand.
TCCGTTTTCTTTGTGTTTACTTCAAGGTCCCATAGCTTATATATTGTATATAATTTGTTATTTATCTGTTTGATAAAGCAATAACAACTGTCAAGGAATTCTAATTTTTCCTTTGGTTCCGTTTTCCGAGTATTAGGCTACGATTGTTGTTCTGTGTTGCTCACTGACAGTCTTCCCTTTCCCAGCGGCAGTACCGAGTTGTCTGCTTATATTTACAAAATAGTTCCCTGCCTCTTTATTGGGCAATTCTTGACCGACAATTTGGCAGGTGTATTTGCACTTGCAAATTTTCCCCCGTCCTCGTAGAAGGCTTTAATTACAGATATTACTCCATAGAGTTCAACAAATAAGCTACCTCTTCTTGCTTTATTATATCCTCTATGTTCTACATCCGTCAGTCATTTGTTTTATTACGGCCGTAGTTCAATGTCCACTTTTGTTCCGTTTCCGGCTTTTAGGCCGGGTTTCCGAATCGACTGTTAGCCTGTTTATATGAATATAAACAGCTAGTTAATAAAGAGTACAGCTGGTGTTACAAAAAAAATGCTGCTAAAAACGACGTAATATCCCTAAATTGGAACCACTATTGAACTCCTGTAGTAAAAAAATTCATGTCTAATTGATGTGTAGAATAAGGCAAACGATGAGAGAAGCAGATGATAAGTATCAACCGAATTAACACATAATATAATTAATTTTTACAGAGTCAGTCGTAATGAAATGGAAATTGGACGGTCATTTCACTAAGAACGCTGGAACATGATCATGAAAAATGTTAGCCTAAAGCCCAAGAGACATTAAGAGCCCATTACATAACATGCACAAGAAGAAGGGTTGATTTGGATGACAACTATGGCATGTTCATTAAAAAACAACAGCTCACTTGTACAGTTTTATTAATGACATTAATATCATTAATGATACTTAAATGTACACATTAGATTAATATTACATGAAATGTAAAATAACGTGATTCAGTATTCATTAAAGTTTAAAGTGCGATATAAACTTTTCAAAGTGCTAATTGTAGTATAATTGTTATAACTGGTATGTTGGCGACGTTCTTTTAATATTTTTAGTTGTCCTAAGTTCAGAATATTGAAGTAAAATTTTAAACATTTAGCATGTTAATAAAATGAAGAAATTCTACTTTAATTAAAAACAGGGTAGTTTTAAGACTTTAAGACTAAATTCAGGATATTGTAAACTTGAAAACTAATTTTGCGATGTCAAAGTACATAATGAGTATAAATGTTTAAGTAGGTAGTAAAGAATAACGTTCGGCACGTAACATTCTAAACGTTTCGGAATTACTGGCTCAGCACTCACGTAATATCATATATATTAGAGTCCTTCTTTCGTATTTTTACTATATACTTGAATTCAATATAGAATTTGACGAGCAGTATTGTTCTGACACGTTTATATTTTACTGAGCTGTTGTCTTTCTCCTGATGTTATTCTTTCATATTTTCAAATTTCATGTTTCTCTGTTACCAGCAAAGCATTCACGGAAACGGTTATGTCAACGATATTTCTTAACATCACTAAATTTTGTCGTGTCTTTCAGAAAACGCTTAAACCACACACATTATTTAGAAGTGTATGTATTATTTAGTGTGTAGACGTGTAAGTGTAAACGCTTTATATATTTATATTATTTCAATCACTTTCTGCTACTGTGTTGGAAGAAAAAAAATAGTGAAGTGAACATCAATAATAAGTGAAAGCAACAATCACATAACGGAAAATAAATATATAACAAATTATCTCTCAATTTGACCGAGAAATAATTGTTTGTGAACATGATAAATATACATTATCATGTTCACAAACAACATAACCACAACTCCATATAACCACATTACCAAGTTATTAAATAAATTTCAGACACGAAAGAAACAACTAATGAACACAAACAAGAATATATACTTCAATAGACAATGCTAAAAACATAAATTAACACCTAAATACATTAACATAAACACAAACAACAAAAATATGACTGCACAAAAAACAATAATACAAGCACAAAGGTTAAGGATACAAACTGAAATTAATCAATTATACAGTAAGACAAAAAAATAACACTAGACATATATAAACTACACTTAGAGCTAACAAGTTTATTACATCCAATTACATGGAATAATAAATACAGTAACATAGAAAATAAAATAAAATTTGAAAAAACATAAAGACTATTACAATCAACAAAAAACTCAACACATTAAAAAAACAAAACGAAAATCCCCTAAACAAACAAGAAACTGACAAAGAAAGAAATATAATATACCAAATTGCTTATGAAAATGGATACAATAAAAATAATGTAAACAAAATAGAAAATAAAATCAAATATACAATAAAAACTGAACAATTAAGAATTAAACAAAATGAACAACACACAAATAATAACAACCACAAAAATGCGCCATATTCACATACATAAATAATAAAATGACAAAGCTAACAAAACTATTTAAAAACACAGATATAAAAATAGCATACAAAACTAATAAAAATAATTTACATAAACTAAATAGCCCACACAACAATGGTAATACAACAACTAACGGTATATACAAAATTAAATGCCAAGATTGCAATAAATGTAATATAGGACAAACAAAAAACAGCTAAAAAACGTTATTTTGAACACCTAAACGCATACAAAAAACCAGAAATATATAAATCCAATTTAGCCACACATGCAATAAACACAGGACATGAATTCACAGACATAAACAATGTGACACTAATAAAACATATACCACAAAAATGCACCATAATGAACATTTGGGAAAATTTACAAATATACAAACATAAAACACAAAACAAATTAATACCTGAACAAATACAAATCAATACAAAACATTACACAATATTCGCACTCAACATCGAAAATACAGAAAAAACTAACACATACACCACAATCACACACACTAAAACCAATTTGAAGTACCAGAAGCCAACAGGAAGCCACAATAATAGGCTAATAGTCAACCAACACATATGTACTTCACCAGACACAAAAACCGGAAGGCTGAGGATGGGTACAAGATGGTACCCGAAACATGTTCCTAATAAGGAAAAAAAATATCTTGAGGTAAATTCATTATAAATATTAAATGTATTTATTTTATTGTACACTGTTGCTGTACAAATTGTGACTAATTTGAAAACTTTGAACACAGTTTCTTTAACAGAGGGTAAATTATAAGAAGTTAGAATTCACATTTAGAGAAAGTAAAATCATTTATTTTTCGAAACAATAAGCAAATTGCTTAATCGATTAATTCAATTATTTAAATCCACACACGCTAATTAAAGTGACGCAAATCGAAAGTTTATCATTGCATTGAACTACACAAAGATTCTGCAAGTGATTTTCAGCTGACCCGGTTTCAAACAAATTTGTTTATTTTCTTCCCAGGGCTTCTTGTGGATTTCTGCTTCCTCAAGGGCTAAGGGCTGAGGTTTCTTCTCCATGTGGCTTCCACCTATATTACAATCAACAAAAAACTCAACACATTAAAAAAACAAAACGAAAATCCCCTAAACAAACAAGAAACTGACAAAGAAAGAAATATAATATACCAAATTGCTTGTGAAAAGTGATACAATAAAAATAATGTAAACAAAATAGAAAATAAAATCAAATATACAATAAGAACTGAACAATTAAGAATTAAACAAAATGAACAACATAAATAATAACAATAACAAATAATAACACATTAATAATATCCCGCCTTTTCGCAAGATTTTGTTAACCAGTTCTCTGAGGGTGTGGGTGATTCCGCCAACTCCATTTTCTTCTTTCAATTCTTTTTTCGATCGGTTTCTAGTTTACCGAACGTTTTGTAGCTGATCAGGTTGGGCAGAAAAACGTGCAATACGTTTTACAAAAATCATGGATTTTCTGGTAATAGGTGGTGTGACATTTATGTCTCACAAGCATTTATAAACTCTAATTTGAGATCAAGTTGAAAATACGATTTTAGGGTACTGGAGTGAGTTTTCAAGGTTTGCATTTTTTATGTGCCTCTTTTTTAAATACTTTCCTTAACATCATAATCAGTGCTAAGGTAAAAATACCGACAATATCAATTGGGCTGATTATTTTGCTAACTGGTTAGCGTTTCAAGTATTCAAGCGAAGTTGTTTTGTTTTTTTTGAATGTATTTTTATGCTTCCCATTGCTTCTTGTTGCAAACTTTTATATCTCCCTAAATTTCTGCTATGGTAAAATAAAATGGTTAGCCAGCTGCGAAGTCTAGATCTTGTAATCACCCGAATAAATTCAATTTTATTCCCCTACGAGAGCGTAAGTTGCCTTCCGCAATACGTCGTTAAGGGCTATTGAACGGCGAGAGGGTGAGACACATTCTTGTTTAATTTCATTATTTAATGGCATCTAAGCATTTCCTCTTCCCTCTTGTGGTACGCCACTGTAGTTTTCAAAAAAGCGTCTGATTATTCCAACTATTCCATTTGTAACATTTTCCCCAAAAGTCTAGGAATGTCTGGCTAGCTGATAAACGAAAGTCGTTAGAGTTTTCTTTTTTATGGGGAAAATTGGTTATTGCTTAATACCAAATCCCTTTCATGAATCCTGGCTGCTAGCTGCTAACATCTGAAAATTGGGTTCCGTACTTTCGCTAAATTCCGATGCTCTCATTAAATTTTAAGCATTAAGCGACGGTACAACTCCAACTACTTTATAATATATGATAGAAAAATATTTTGTAAAAAATGAATAAGATAAAATGTTTCAATAATCTTTAAATTGTATATTATAATGAAAAGTTTAAACTTTGCGTAACACCCGTTTGTTCTAAAATGATTTGAAGATAGTTTGTTATGTATTATTCAGAGCTTTTTTTATCGAATCGAGCGTTTATATTTTCTAAGAGCGTTTATAACATGTTAGGATAGAAAAATATTTCTAAATATTTTACGATATCCAACACAGCATGAAGCGTGCATATATTCAATACAGCGCGACAGAGGAAAATATATGACAGTTACAGAATATGGGAAGTCAGCATTAAATCCAATGTATCGGCCTCACTCTGTTATATATTCAGCAGGTTGCTTCACTTGTGTTTGTGTTCTGTAAACGGTGCCCAGTGTTAGTGAAACACTATTTAAATATTTTTTGATAGATACCTAACTTTTACCATCACCAAATAAAATTTCAATGAAAAATGATTGATTTTTAATTCTTGCTTTTAAAGAGAAATGTTAGAGATATGTGAAGATAAAACCTTATCTTCTCCCGTGCTCGTGGTACAAATTAAGGAGCGAGAACAAAGATTTGACAAAAAGAAATAATATTTATTGTTTATTTGTAGATGCAGCTGAGTTGAGACTATATTGATCCCCATGTTTCTGCAAGGTAAATACCCTACTATCCTATAAAAGTTTAAAACCAGTAGGGTGAATTTTCGTACTGAAGTATCTTGGCGCAGTTTTTATACATGGAATTAACACATAAAAATATAATTACTTAAAATCAGAATATTACACCGCTTGACAACTGCTTGATTTATGTTAATCGTATTTATAATTAAACGAATCAAAATAAGTCAGTCTTTTATTGTATAAAATTTAATTTAAATCTTCTAAGAATTTCCATAGAAATTTAGGTAGTCTGGATTTTTGAATTTTTGGTCTTATAAACTTTTACCAGTCATTATTCAAGTAACCGATAACAAATGTACGGAATGTTTGAAGTGTAGACAAATTTCTTACTAAAGTTATATAAAATGCAGAGATTGATTAACAGACACGTTATTCTATTGTTACGACAATTACGGATCGCTCGCGAAGAGTCGAGAACGTCTTTCCACTTCCACCCGTTTCTCTTCTCGTCTCGATCAAGGCCGCACAGAAAAAATACCCTCTAGACCAGTGGTTCCTAAAGAGGGGTCCGCGACAATGTTTCAGGGGGTCCTTGGAAACTTTTAAGAAAAAGTACAATATAGGTCTAATAATAATAATGGCTCCCATGAACCACCTGAAGTAGTGTAGGAGAAGGCAGGATAGCCTGCCTTTAAAGTAGAATATAGCCTCCCGTAATTTTCTCAGATTTTTTATGCTCTAAAATTTAAATTTTAGAATCTTAAAACAATTAATAGAAGATTCCAGTACTTTGTGTTTGTTCAAACTAATTGTAATTGTAAAAATAATTTCAAACTGATGGCTTTAATAATGGCTTTAAATCATGTCGTGTAGCAGATCTGTTTGTCAGCCGAATTGACTACAGCGCAGCTTCAACACAGAACCGATCGCGTTTTTTAGTCCACATACGATATAAGCTCTGTATCTTGCCTATGAGTACTATATCTCGCGTATAAGTACTGTATCTAAGCAAAACTTTTTTCCGTGTAACTGGTTTTACGCCAAGTAGCTGGATTTCGACACGTGTGGCCGGAAAGATAGAGACGACTTTGGCAAAGTTAAGAAATACACTTGATGTCGAGAGTGACTTAATATTGAAATTATCATACATTAAACCCAATATTGCTGAGCTAATTGTTCAAAAGCAGCATTATTGTTCACACTAAACTAGGTTTGATATAATTAATATTATAATTTTACAAGTTAACAGAATTTAATTTGAATACATTTTATTTAATATATAAGAGTGTATCATGTTTACTGTTTGTTTTATTTCATAACTCAGATGGGGTCCGTGAAATTTTTAATTTTTTGGGGGGGTCCGCGGCTGAAAAAGTTTGGGAACCATGCTCTAGACTGTTAGAGTGCTTGTTAACCAGCCAAATTATGTTGGCATGGAAAATTATTCTTTTACATCTGCGGACTATATGTAAGCAACAGCGGCTGGCTTAGTTAGTTAGTGTGGGCGATTTATTTAGTGCGAAACAAATGTTTAGTGGAAAGTTATTATTGTGTTATAATTAGTGTGGAACTCTTATATGTGACATTATTATTACGTGTGGACAATTTTAACTTGAATTATTCTATGATATTACATAGTGTTTTTCTTTCATCCTTTTTCAGGACTATGATGCCTTTTTTACGTAGTTGTCCTATTTTACACTTTTCTTATTACTCCGTAAATTTTCTTGGCTGTTCTTATACTCGTATTCTTGTTCTTGTCCTTTGTCTTACCCTTATTATAATTCTCTTATGGCAGATTTTTACTGTTTACTACATATAGGCATCTGTTATGGGGTACTCTGAACGTCAAGGGTAGAAGTAGATCTTGGTCGCCCGAAGAAAATTTTTGTCAGTTATACAGATGATTTTTGTCTGTTTCTGACTGTCTGTCTGAACGTCTCTCCTCCCACACACTCACAAGTTGTTGCTATGCAAGTGTACTGTGAAATACAAATTCAGGAAAAATACCGTGAAAAATTGTATCGACCATACGTTTGTCTGCGATCACAAATCTTGTTATATTTTTAATTTAAGTGCCAAAATTGAGGTACGATTTCAAGATTGTAAACTTTTGTATGTGAAAGTGATAAGTGCTCTCCGTATGTTTGTATATATATTCAATCACTTTCTGCTACAGTCCGTTTCTTGATGTGTATAATACATTTAATATTTATAATTAAATTTACCTCAAGATGTTATTTTTCTATTGGTACATGTTTCGAGAGTTCCTGTTCTCTCGTCTTCAGCCTTCGCGATCTTGTTTCTGGTGAAGTATTTGTGTATTGGCTGCTGGATGCAATTAAGGTTGTTTGTTGGTCTTTGGTATTTTAAAGTTATATTATTGAATGTGATTGTGGTATATGTTTTTGTATGTTGTGTATTTTCGATGTTGAGAGCTTTGAATATTGTGTCATGTTTTGTTTTGATTTGTATTTGTTCAGGTATTAATTTGTTTTGTGTTTTATGTTTGTATATTTGTAAATTTTCCCAAATGTTCATTATGGTGCATTTTTGTGGTATATATTTCATTAGTGATACATTGGTTATGTCTGGGAATTCGTGTCCTGTGTTTATTGCATTTGTGGCTAAATTGGATTTATATATTTCTGGTATTTTGTATGCGTTTAGGTGTTCAAAATAACGTTTTTTCAGCTGTTTTTTTGTTTGTCCTATGTAACATTTATTGCAATCTTGGCATTCAATTTTGTATATACCGTTAGTTGTTGTATTACCTTTGTTGTGTGAGCTATTTAGAATTTGTAATTTATTTTTATTAGTTTTGTATGCTATTTTTATATCTGTGTTTTTAAATAGTTTTGTTAGTTTTTGTCATTTTATTATTTATGTATGTGAATGTGGCCCATTTGTTGTTGTTGTTATTATTTATGTGTTGTTCATTTTGATTAATTCTTAATTGTTCAGTTTTTATTTTATATTTGATTTTCAAAAAATGATGAAGTATTGACAGTATATAAGCGTACCTAGCGACTATACTTGGCCCAACAGGCATAAGCGTATTCCATTCATTGTATAAATTTGTACATTCAGTTAACTTTTTAACACGTTTTTACCACATAAAATTAGGTAATGTAATTCCAACATAGACACGCACAATAAAAAAAGTAAAACACAAACACACACACACACACACACACACACACACACAGAGACTTACTTAGTTCTTTCTCCTAAGGCTAATAAACTTTACAGTTACCCTTGGTGGGAACATAAAATGTTTTTTTCAAGTCAGTGATTTTAAGGCCTCAAGATTTTTAATGCAGAAAACAACAATAAAACGTTTTCCTTTTGCTGCGTAGACAGGACTATAATAAAATTAGAGGCAATATTTAGCTGTTTTACGAACAGGAGTAATGCAGTTTACTATCACTGGGGTAGTGTTACAGTAAGTGAAGTGGAAATTACTTCCCCCGATAATGGAACAGACTATACTAGGCGCTGCCAGTTGTGTTTATTCACGCTGAACAGCACTTGATGCACTACAGTTGATTAATTAATTAACTGCGGTATTAATTAACGGCGCGAAGCGAGACTTTGAAGAAACAGATTTGTTGCATAAAACGAATATCCTGTGGGAGCTGGGTAAATATAAATTTTTATGACTCTGGTGTATTAGTAACGTCTAATCTGAACATCGTTAATTATCGATATGATTGAGAGATGGGACCGTTTCATTGAATAATGTAGTTATCCCTAATGAAAAGTCCCTAATGAGTTTCACAACGCGAAACAGAGTTGGAGCTTCAAATATTAATAACCAGAATCATAGCATTAGATATTCTATCCGAAAAACAGTTCTTATTCGCACTGTTTTTTCAATAATTATACGTATGGTGTTATTATACTAAAGGCCTTGTATTATTTACGATTCAGTCTGTATTTTCCTTTAAAGCCGGTACGTCTGTCGGATTCAATTTAACCAACATACTTTCATGTCTTACTTGTTTTTCCTCTCCATAAATTTAATATATAAATAATTAAATTACTATCAACATTTTTAAATGTATTTTTTGTGAAATTCTGAAATATTTTTTTAACAGTCGCTGAATAAATAAATAAGTTCATTAATAGAACAATAATTTTGTATTTAAATTTTATGTTGTATCTTTACAGTAATGTAATTTTGTCAAATTCTCTCAATATAGTAAATTGCATGAAATATTTGTTTTAAATTAGTACTTGTACGTCTGATCGATTGCATGTAAATGAGTAATTTTACAAAATGCTGGCACTCAAATACATGTGACTCCTGACAAAGTGTCTTTAGCACAAATTTTATGGGATGTAATAGCAGAGAGAAAAAAATACAAATTTTAAAAACCGAGTGGAATTTGATTGTTTTGTAAATAATGAATTTGAATTTTTTTCTTATTCTGGTGGAAAAAAATACAGCCGAAACTACATGAATTAATGTATCGTTACTGAAATAAATAAAAACTCCGAAGTATCACTATTGATTAGGTTATATGAGATGTCACTATATCAGAGGTATGTGAGACACACATTTCATTTGTCGTTTTAGCTTGGCATTGACACAAATTTAGTTTGTTGTTTTACTTAAGATATGTGCCTGTACAGGGTATTTAGAACATTTTATCCAAAGGTTATTAAAAATTAAAATTTATCCTGGACGATAAGAAGTAGTCCGTGTAAGAACAGTGCGAAACCGTGTTTATGCATTCGCCCTAATTCTTGTTGAGAATCTAGTAATAAGAAAATATACTTGTAAAACACATGGAATTGGTTGCCACAGTTTGACAACAGAGTTTAGTCGGAATACAGACAATGAAACATATTCTGTTGGTGTACAGACAGAGACCAAAATCATGAGCTGTATTGAGGAAATTCTTTAACGTACAAATATGGTGCATTTAATTCTATGATATAACACATCACGTGATACTACAAAAAAGGAAACTCAATTTAATAATAAAAATTTATAGTAAAACTAATCTAATAGATAAATACTATGTAACTAAATGAGGAATGCAATAAAGAATGAGTAATCAAATGAGAACAACCAAAAATAATTATATAAGGAAGAATTGTAATAACTAAAACAATAAACCATGAATAAAAAATAAGTATTTTACACATGCATGAATAAAGTAAAAACAGGAATTAGCTTTGTAAACAAACATAGTAAATAACTTTACAAACAGACATAATAAAGGACTAGACTGGACTATGACTTTGCATACTAATTAACAATAGATTAGGGAAGTGATTTTGTATATTTTATTATTGTATATAATAATGTTGTAGTATGTAAGTAAAAAATGTATTTAGAGTTAAGCAAAATCATTTGTATAACACAAGCTTAAAAGTCAAGCTACTGTAGGTCTTTAACCTAGACTGGATTTGTAATTAGCTCATATATAGTGTTATGGTAAAGACAAGGTAATTATTTTCATAATTGTGTTTATTCGAAAAACATACAAGGTGAGATAAGTAAATAGAAAAGTGATAAATAATAATAATGAAACAGTGCAAATGACACAGTGTAAACAATAATAAAAATATAAAGTGTTATGAACCTAGTATGGCCAAAAGGTGAGAATGGGATGTATTTTATATAAAGTGATCATATAACAATAAAATCAACTTCATTAGTGTGAGTGACAATATAAAATTAAGTGAAATAAAAACATAAACGGGATTATGTAAAAATAATCAGGAAAAGTAAGGTTATATTAAAAACTTGTATTTACTGGAAGCGGATAAAACAGCCCTGAGACCGAAAAATACACCAAACAAACCAAGACCTCTTATAAATGAACCTAAAGCTCGTTTTACAAGGAAGAAAGTTTTTTTCTAGTGTGGGCGTTCAATGCAAAAAGAACAAACTAAATCAGTTGCCAATAAAAACAATATTAGAGAAGAAAATTATAGTAAAAAGACAAGTAAAGTTATAGGAGATATCAGTAAACTAACGAACAATATATATTCGTCCAACCTGAAGAAAGAAAGCTGAAAATAATATCCTAAAAAAGAGTACTATATCTTTGAATTTGGTGAGACCGTTTTAATACTAAAGCCATCTTGCCAACTATCAACGTTTTACACAACACTTCAATACAAACTAAATAACGAACACATTTAGTGTGACTACATTTATAAACATAATCTATGATATACAAAGTGAGTGACACAAACTTATTTTGAACAAACAAAAGTGTAGAACTCATATAATTTTAATTAAACATTCAGTAATGTGTATACAACTCAAGGAACATGGCATCCCTTGCTTTATTTAACTGTTACTGAAAGGGAACAGCGGCGCGCCATGTTGAGAATTCATGAACTATGAGCTATATAATAGACAATTATTTTTTTATTTTTTTCTCTTGTCTAATTATTAATTATTTTAATTGCTTTATTAGTTTTATATTTGTAATGTGATATTAGGTTTGTAAAATTACCTGAATTGATTTGTTTTTGTATAATCACAAGAGCTTACATCCAAACAATCATACACAAACAAAAATTAATTCCTACATATTAACATTTTTTTTTATGTATGTTATTAACGTAAAACTTGTTGTATGAATTTATAATTTTACTGAAGGCGATTGTTAATTTGGTTATAACCCTGAGATAAAAAAATGTTTCCATGCATCCGAGAGCTAGATGGAGCAGGAACCTTAAAAAAGGAAAATTTGTTATTAATTAATAGAAGAAAAGAAAATTATTTTAATAAGAGAATGAAAGAATAAAAATTGAATGATTCAGAGCAGCAAAAGAAGTGTGTTCTCATTTATAAATAAATATTATTAAACATACAACTCAGAATATTGCTGAGACTAATTGAGCATTTATATCATTTACAATAAGTACAAATCCAACAATAGATTAAATAATGTTCGTTTAAATAGATATGAAAGTACAAAAAGTAAAGAAAATTATTGATATTGATATAACAATTGATATAACTCAAAAATTATTGATAACGTAGAAAACAAAATGAATCAAAAAATGCTAAATAATTTTTTAAATACCAATACACAAAAAAATTAAAATATTAAATATATTAATTTCACATACATAGACAGTATTAATCATAAAATTACAAAAATATATAAAAACCAAACTATAAAAATTACCTATAACAGTAATAAGACAGATTTTGCAGAATCAAACCTACATCAGATAAATTAATTCATAATTTAAATGTAGTATATCAAATTAAATGCTCTGACTGTAACAAATTTTTTGTTTGCCAAACCAAAAAAGTTTAAAAGGAAAATATATACAACACCCTAATTCATGTTTAAAACTAAATACAGAAATCTGTATATAGAAATCAAATGTAGCTACACACTCAATCAATAACAAACACACATTTCCAAATTTAAATAATATTACTTTATTAAAACACATTTCCAAAGGTCCAAAAACGTCCTTATAGGAAAATTTAGAAATATTTATTAATGAAACAAGTAATAAATTAATACCAGAACAAATTCAGATTAATAAAAAAATTATAATATTTTCAGAATTAATAATTTAATAAAATAATAAATATTTATATTATATTTTACAATTAATAAATTTTTTCATTCATATTGTAATAAAACGCGGTTGTTACAAATATAAAAATAAATAAATGTGTGTAGTAATGTAGCTAATGTCTTCTAGTCTTCGTTATGCTCTCACTGTTGGTCTTCACTTTTGTAATAAAACCATAATATAATTGTAATTGTAGTAGTGTTCTGGTATAATATTACCCAGAATAATTTTTATGGTGTGTATGTGTAGTAGTGACGTTCCGCTCTGGGAATCGTCGATTTGTTAACGTTCCTGGTGTAACAATTTGAACATAAAATATAAATTTAAAATTTATATTTATAAAAAAAAATAAATTCTGAAGAAATGTTTTCGGTGTATTTATGTTCTTGAAATTTAGGAATAAATCGACGTTGTGGATTGTAATTATAATTATGTTGGTATTGTGTTTATTCTGGTAATAATTCTCCGTTCTGTAAATTTGTTAAACAGACAATCCAGTTAACTTCAAGTTTAGGCGAAAACGGCTCTCTTCTTCTTACTCTTGAAAGGTGATAGGTTCACCTATACTGCCTTTAAAGGTTATTTAGTTTTCTTGAGTAATTAACTATTATGTCCTTTCATAATAAAAAACCAACTCCAAGTTACCAAAAAACAAACAAAACGTTTATTAAACAAAATAATAAGGTTGGTCGATTAATTAATCGAGGTTACAATGCCGTATCGACTCGCTCAGGGCCGGTCGATATTAGAAGTTTATATTCATATTATAAAAGTAGGTTCTTTGAACGGTTATTAATACAAAAAGCCAGAGAAGGTCAGGGACATGAAAGTATAACACTTACAATTCAAAAAATGTCTTAAATTTAAACTATACAATGGTAGTTATAAATAATAAAAGTTTATATATAATTTTATTCGAACCAGAATGCAGTCCACCGTCGTGCCTTATAGCGGTGATGATATTGGGTCAAAATGGCCGCCTGACGCATGCGCGTTGATAGCTTCTAATGTTGACGAAGTACTTGTTGGAATTAATATGTCCTCTCTTCGGTTAAATGTTCTTCGCAATTGTATATGATCTTCTGGGGTATAGTTTATTGTCACTGGTGTATGAAGGAATAGTTCACTTGGTGTAAAAATGTTGTTAAATGGGTATACCTACTGGTGTTTATGTGTGTCAGTTAACCTCTAATTTTCACTTGGTATTTGGTGCGATTTCAGTGTTATTTCATTTAATTAGTTACATGTGATTCAGTTTATTGGTGTTGTGTAGTTCACAGGGCAACTTTACCACTTCACAATAATTAAAATAGTTAAAAAATTTAATTTTACATAAAATGATTCCGAACTCTGTTATAACGTAACAGCCATTAAAGGTTGGTTCTATAAAATATTCACATGAAGTGCTCTCTTCGAGGTATAATAATGAACTGTCTGTATTTCCTTCGTCTCATGAAAATCTTAGCCTATATAATATATCTCATACATTGTTTCAAATTGTCATAACTTCCGACACACTTTAAAAACGTACATTATGCTCAGAAAGTAATTTCGTTATTAGTTAACTGTTTGAAATATTAAATACATATTCGTTTTCACTATTCTATTCTACTCATTTTGATAGTAATTAAGTTAGTATTACAAAGTTTTATCTGAAAATTATATTTCTTATAATTTTTGGGAGGTAGGCCTAAAATTATACTTCCTGTCTTCTAAGTAAATGATAGCCATTTTCCCTAATATAATTATTATTCTATTAAATCTGAAATTGATATAATTATCAATTCTCACTTATTTTATTGCAATTTAGTATATTAATGATGGTTTTTAATATAATTCATTTGTATATGACTCCCCCTATGATAATGTCAGTGAATCTATTTCAGTTTTAATAGTATTTTATTAGACAAATAAATAATTTTAGTCATATAATGCCCATATCTTTAGAAAGCCTTATTTACATCGTATTTAATATGTTGAGTTTATCTTGCCTAAATATTGTCATTTTATCTGGTTTATAAGACTAGGTTTGTTAATTATTCTGCAGTTTTAAATTCATTATATATGGCCTAGATTTGATGTGTGGCTAATTGTCAAATGTTTTATTAATGTAGTTATTTTATATCCTTCTCTGACTGGTATAACAGTAATTATTGATTATATAATTAACATATAACACCTCTCTATATTAAAACTGGTGTTCTGAACAACATTGTTTTGTATATCACCTAATAACATAAACAAAAATATTCTATAACATTGGAATGATATCTATTTTTAGATATTGCATTCCTAAATCAAAATGAACAATAAAATAACAAATTATAACACTAACATTTCTTATGAGTAATCCTTACTTATCTAATTACTATATGTAATAGGAACCTGACATCCTGGTTACATATAATGGTTAACATCTTTTACTACTCAACATTAACAGTTTGTTTTGTAATTCCCCATTTTACAGGATTTATGCCCCCTCTTTAAGTATAACCCTGGCTATCTAAGTTATATTCCATTCTATGGAATGTTCATACAGCTTTAGTAGCTTTTTATTAGTAACATTACTATTTCATTATCAAAGTAGACACTGTTCACAAAACTTAAAGTTTATTACCTTGTACTGTAACTCATGCACCTTTTAAAGTTTATTATTTATAATTTGATCACTTACACTTGTCTATGGTGAATTATCAATATATTTACTAGTCTTTTTCTAGTTTTTAACATGAAATATTCAACCATGGGGGAAACTGTGAAGATTTGTTTATACAAACTAAACAATAACTTTTTGAATGCACTAATATTTAATACTACTAACACTTTTAGTTTTTTGTCAGTTTTACAGTGATATGGTTTTTTGGGGTGTTATACTTTCTCTTTGGACATTCATTGATTTTGGGGTTTTTTGGGGTTCTTTTCCTATGGGGTTTTTGTTTTACATGGGTCGTCTTAATTATTCTTCTTTCTTCTTTGAGTTTGGTTATTCTTCCTTCTTCTGTAGTTTTGGATTCTTCTTCTTTCTTCTTTCTTCGGTAGTTTTAGTTTTGGGTTATTCTTCCTTCTTCTCTCTTCAGTAGATTTGGTGGTTCTTCTTTCTTCTTTCTTCTCTAGTTTTAATTAGTCTTGTTTCTTCTTTCTTCAGTAGTTTTTGTTTTGGGTTATTCTTCTTTCTTCCTTCTGCAGTAGTTTTGGTTTTGAGTTATTCTTCTTTCTTCTCTCTTCAGTAGTGGTAGTTTTGGTTATTCTTCTTTCTTCTCTAGTTTTAATTAGTCTTCTTTCTTCTTTGGTTTTAATTATTCTTCTTTCTTCCTTCTTCAGTAGCTTTGATTGTTCTTCTTTCTTCTTTCTTCTGTAGTAGTAGTTTTAATTGGTCTTCTTTCTTCTTTCTTCAGTTGCTTTGATTGTTCTTCTTTCTTCTGTAGTAGTAGTTTTAATTAGTCTTCTTTCTTCTTTCTTCTCTAGTTTTAATTAGTCTTGTTTCTTCTTTTTTCAGTCGTTTTTGTTTTGGGTTATTCTTCTTTCTTCCGTCTTCAGTAATAGTAGTTTTGATTATTCTTCTTTCTTCTCTAGTTTTAATTAGTCTTCTTTCTTCTTTGGTTTTAATTATTCTTCTTTCTTCCTTCTTCAGTAGTGGTAGTTTTGACTATTCTTCCTTCTTCTGTAGTTTTTCGCTGTGTATGCCTTTGTTTCTTCTGGTCTGGTTTCTTTGACGGGGTATATTAATTGCCTGCTTCTATCTTACCTGGGTAATTTTGTTATTATCATTTTTAGTCTTCTGGTTTTTTTTAAAATTTGTATTATATTATATTATTTGCAGAAATTTTCTTTATTCAACCTTTCTTGTGAACATATTATTAAATAGTGCATTTTAATTGATTCTCATCTGGATATTCCATATATTAGAGCTTTATTAATGATCATTGAGTAATGTATTTGTGTGGATTATCTGTCACGCTACAGATTGCTTTCTTCCAGAAGTGATTAGTTCAGATCATACTTAGTTTGTCTGAAGTAATTGCTTATGACATTATATTATAAATTATATTTCTTTACTTCCTTCACATTTCTAAAATTTTTTCTTCTATATTTTTGAGCTTATCTATATTTCATTATTAACTGGATTCTTACTGATAGTAATAGTCATCTGAGGTTCGTTATTTTTTTTATTTTTCCATTTTCTTCTTAACTTGTTTCTTTATCCTTGGGATATTTATTCCCTAACATTCCCTAATACGTTAGCTGGGGCAGTGTCCAGAGGGGCTCTGTAGGCTTCACACTCTGCTGGCCATACTACGTCATTTATTGATTACAGAGGTAAATCATCTCTGATCAATACATAATAATACTGCTGGACTTATCTCAGACAGTTATTAATAAAAATTATATAAGAATAAAAAAATATGACTATAAAAAAATTAAATATCTTTGGATATTTCACTTCGTATACGAAGAGATCTATTAATATTTCTATCTTACTTAATTTCTATCTCAGTTATTTTTCTCAATGGTTAGCTCTGCTGGCATTTTATTTCTCCTTGTGGTGGGAAGCTGATATAATATAATTATCACTCATTATTCAGTGTAAAGTTTTTAATTTTCTGTCATTTTTTTTTTTTGACTGTTATTACAATCTCTTTCTGGTCATTGGTAGCATATATTTTGTATTATATTTTTGTTCCCTTCTTAATGCTTATGAATCGTTCCACTAGTATTATGTTTTTTCAATTACTCTTTTAATTGTCTTTCTTACAACTCACATTTATTATATGATCATCTTTTTCTTATGGATTTATTTATATATAGTTTTTCCTTTCTTTTTCAAAATTTTATTTTGCTCTTGCTTTTTATACAAATGCACTCCTTAATTATTAATTCCATATGTTTAATATCTCTGTTTATTTGACATAAAATTCTCATTAATTTTACTTCACAATAAGTTTATTCATTTAAATTGTATCAGTGGTTTGTACTGCCATTTCTTTATTCTTGAAAGTTTTTTCAGAATTGGTCCCATATATAATTGTTTGTAATGTGTTATCCAAATTCTTTTTCTTCTTGTTCATTTCTAAAAGTTGTTTTTAAGATAAGGAAGTAAGTTGTTCTTACTTGGGTTCTGAATTTTTAAAATTTAATTCAAAATTCATTTTCTTCTTTATTCCTAAATGGTTTCCTAAATAATAGGTAGTCAGTTGTTCTTACTTCTTTTTTGAATTTTGTGATTTTTAATTCAAAATTCATTTTCTTTTTGATTCATAAATGGTTTCCTAAATAATAGGTAGTAAGTAGTCATTACTTCATTTTTGAATTTAGATATTTAATTCAAAATTCATTTTCTTCTTTATGATTCATAAATTGTTTCCTCAATAATAGGTAGTAAGTTGTTCTTACTTCTTTTTGAATTTTGAGATATAATTCAAAATTCATTTTCTTTTGTCCATAAATTGTTTCCTAAATGGTAGGTAGTAAGTTGTTCTTACTTCTTTTTTGAATTTAGATATTTAATTATTTCTTCCATACCTTCAATTACTCATAATATTTTTTCATGGAAGCCTGGTTATATACTCCCTTTATCCTTTCTGAATCGATTTCTTTGATTTCATAGGTATTATTATTTTTCACCTTGGATATTATATATGGTCCGATGTATAATAGCAATAACTTCTTCGTTATTCCTTCCAGTGTGCTGGGTAATTCACGATTTCTTAATAAAATTTTTTCTCCCTTTTCATATATTATTAATTTACCACTAGCCCTTTGATACTTATTTTGCCGTTTCAATTGGTCTTCTGCCACCTTGTTATAGAATTTAGCTTTATCAAATCTGTACACATGGTTACTGGGGAACTCGAGGATATCTGTGATCTCTCGTGGGGGTGGTTTCTCGTACATAGCAGAATATGGGGTTATCCCTATAGCTAGATGGTATGCTAAGTTGAGGAATTCCTCCGTGGCTTCTAGATAGTCTTGCCACCTTTTTTGTTGATGGTGACAATAAGTCCTGAGGATCCTCCCCACTTCTCGCAACACTCGCTCTGCCGGATTACTGCTCGGATGGTAGACCGAGGTCTTGTAGGTACGAATGCCCATTGACAATAACGTATCCCGCCATTTTCCACCCTTAAACTGGGTTCCATGATCAGTAATGATCGAAGATGGTTTCCCCAGGTGTGGGATATACTGTTCAGTTAGTATCCCCAGAATTTTCCGGGTAGTCGCTCGATTAGTAGGGTATAGCTTAACATATTTGGTGAAGTGGTCCATTATGATGGTTAGGTACCGATATCGGTGTCGACCTCCACTACGGGGAAATGGTCCGCATATGTCTAGGAACACTTTCTCCAATTTCGCTTGGGAAGTGATTGGTATCATCACACCCTCCTTCTTCTCATTATTAGTTTTTACCAGCTGGCAGATTTTACAACTCTTTATATACCTTCGGACTTTTCGATTGATGTTTTTTATATAGCAGCTCTCCTCCAGAGCTTTTATTACCTTGAGTGCGCCCATATGCCCGTAACGTATGTGGTAATTCACTATCAATTCCTTTTCGATCTGTGTCGGAACAATTACCTTCCAGATCTCTTCCTTCAAAGAGGTTTTAACGAACAATATTTGTTTATTCATCTGGTAATATTTAGCAACGGTTTCATCTCCCTCTTCTAACCGAAGTTTGAGGTTTCTCAATTTTGGGTCCGCTTGTTGGTGGGTGCTCATGTTGGTCAATATTGTTGTTAAATCGGCTCTGGTGCTAAGAAGATGATATATTTTCAGCACGCTTTCTTTCTCCCCTTCGAAAGTTTGTTCTTTCACATTTACCCGGGATAACACATCCGCTACTATATTCTTTTTACCAGGGATGTACTCCCATTGTAGATGGTATTCTTGAAGGGCAAGTATCCACCTCGTTAGTCTGCCATGGTTCAGTTTGCAGTTTTTAAGAATGAAATAGATTTATGGTCAGTTCGGATAGTAACGGGGTATCCCAAAATGTAAGTGCGGAACTTACCGCAAGCAAATACCACGCTCAGTAATTCTTTTTCCGTCACCGTGTAATTCCTTTCGCATTGGTTCAAAGACCGGCTCGCGAAGCTAATTACTTGAGGTTGACCCTTCTCGTCCTCTTGATACAGTGTCGTTCCCAGACTGATGTTGCTGGCATCGCAATTCATGAAGAACGGTAACTTAAAGTTTGGGTGGTGAAGTATTATAGTAGCCAGAAATTTGTCCTTAATTTGTTGAAAAATCCCCTCTTGTTCCTTACACCATACCCACTTGTTTTTAGATGATAATTGAGGTTGAAACCTCGCAGTTAACTCTGAATATTGTTCCTGGAACTTTCTATAATAATTGCAGAGTCTCAGGAATGACTGCAATTGCTTCCTGTTTTTGGGTGCCGGGAACTTCTGGATGGTTTCTACCTTTTCTGCCGACGGTGAGATTCCTTGATCGTCCAAGTTAAATCCTAAAAATTGCACTTCTCTGGCAATAAACTTGGATTTTTCCAACTTCAGCGTGACGTTACTGGCAGATAATTTTTTTAGCACATGTTCCACACGGTAACAGTGTTCCTCCCACGTTTCAGATGTTATCAGTAGGTCGTCGACGTACACGGTTGTAAACTGAAGTGCTTCTTGTCCCAATATCTGGTCCATGCAGGTCACAAAGATGGCAACTGAGTTTACCAATCCGAAGGGCAATCTTTTGAATTGGTAATTACGCCCCTCGAATATGAAAGCCAGATATTGGCGACTCCGTGGGTGCAACTCTACCTGCCAGTATCCGCACACCGTATCCCAAGTGCTGAAGTATTGGGTACCATGGAAGCGTTTCAGGATTTCCTCAATCTCACCGGGCGATGTTCTATCATTAATGATTTTCTTGTTTATTTCCCGAGCATCCAAAAAAAGCCGGACTTCGCCGTTTTTCTTGGGAATTGCGACAATAGGGCTGGTGTATGGGGATTGGCTAGGTTCTATAATATCGTTATTAATCATTCGATTAATTTCCGCTCTTACTGCCTCTTTTCGAGAATGCGCAATAGGGTAGGATTTCCTATTAAACTCTACTGTATCTCGGAATTGAAGGGTACATTGATAATTTCTTACCTTGCCTGGCTCATCAGAAAATACTGAGCGGTATCTTTCATAAATTTGTATTAGCTGATTCGCTTGAGTATTGGGTAATTTTTCTCTATTAATTCCGCTTCGGAAATCCCTTATCTCCTGTATTTTCTGGGACCATAAATCCTCGTCGGTAGTTTCATATACTATAGTGTTAGAAATGGTGTTAGTATTGGTATAATTTATGCTACGTATTTGCTGGTGGATACTGCTGGGAAGTGTTATCTCACTACCGACTAAATCGGCCGTCCAGGTTAGATCTCCGGTAAAGAGTGATACCTTCTCCATTCGTAAATCAATAATAGCCGAGTTCCTTCTCAGCACATCACAACCCACTAATATGTTGAAGGGCAATCCTGCCGAAATTAGGAAGACCATGTTCATTGCTATACCCTTACTAACGACATTCAATGATACCTGTTTTCTGATTGTCTTATTTTGGCGACCAGTGGCACCGATTAAAACAATGTTATTTATTGGTAATGTTGGCAATAACTTACCACAATTTTCTTGGATTCTCTCCAATTCTGTAGTATTAATTATGGATACATTCGCACCGGTATCGATCATTAGTTGTGCGAATGTTCCTTCGACTTCTGCATTAATGTATATGATTTCATTATTTATTATAGGGAGGCGAGTGTTGTCCTCCTCCAGTAATTCATTTCGAATATTTTTCAAATAATTGCATCGAATGATTGTAATTTTATTGGGATTATTTACTATTGGCAATTCCTTTACATACCCAGGCGATAGAAGCAGCAAAAGGTCCTTATTGTTTATCACTGCCTCCTCCCGTTTAAATTCTCCTCATCTTGGTTATTAATAGGACCAACAGAGGCATCAGTGGGGAAACCTTGAGTAGGTTCCAGTCTTTCAGTCCTCGGTTCGTAAGTTGGTTCCCTATTTGTACGCCGCTCCGGGTCATCTAGACTGGTACTTCGCCTTGGCAGATTATAACTAGAGTTGTCCCGTTCTCGGCTTCTGTTTCGATCTTCGTACTCGTGTACGCTGCTCCGTCGTTGCTGGTTATACCTGCGATGGTTGTTTCCTTCCGCCCGTATAAAATTTACCCGTGGTCGGGAGAACCTGTTGTTATTGTTATTATGATTAGGGTAACCCCTATTGTTATTGTCAAACCGCTCGGTGTTATTGGTAGGATTGGTGTTTCTTTGTCTATTTACGTAATTATTCGGTTAATAATTACCTCGATTACCGGAGAACCCGTTATTATTTCTGTTATTATTCGGGTTTATATTCCCGTGGTTATTATTGTTGTTGTTACCATTCGTGGGGTGTTGATTATGGTAATTCGGATTATATCTATTTCCTTGGTACCCACTGTTGACCGGTTGACTATTATTGTTTGATGACGGATTATTTCGAACTTCGGGCCGCTCATTTCTTCTTCTGCTCTGCCTGTAATATTCTTCATTCTCATAGTTTTCCAATAGCTCCGTCATCGCCTGTATGGTCTTTATCTGACTACCTCTTCGAGCTCTTATGACCTCTTCGTCGTAATGATAAGAGAGCTTGTTCACCAGGCATTCCTCTGGTATGGCTGGTTCCAGGTGCTTGGCCAGGCACACCTTCCCAAGAAAGTACGCAGTCATGGTACTGCCAAACTGAGTTCTATATCGGCCATTGCAGATGTTGTCCCTTATTAAATTCTGGGTGGTCTCTGACCAATACTTAGACTTGAACAAACCTTTGAACTGTTGATAATCGGTTATTTCGCTCCTGTTCGCCATCCACCAATTATCCGTCATATCACGGAAGGATTCGTCCAATAGTTCACGATTATTGGACCATCGATTACTTTTATGTTTGGCCATATATTCCTCGATACGGGCCAAGAACTCCATTGGCTTCCTTTCATGTTGGCGAAAGTTAAGCCATTCTCTGTTCTCGTTTATTGGGATATTAGTAAAGCTGGTTGGTCGGCTCCGAATTGCTTCCATGTCCTCCTGGTTCTGTATCACTTGACCCGTGATGTTAGTCATCGCTTCCTCCATTCCGTCACATCTTTCCGTAATTCGAGTTCGTACCTTGCTGAGTTCTTCCTGGCTTTCCTTTCGGTTTTCTTCTGCCTTCTTGCGAGTAGATTCTTCAAGATTTGTGACCTTGGTGTTCACCACTTCCTTGAATTCTTGTACCTCCACTTCCGTCAGCCGACATCTTCCATCAACTTCTCTTATCTGTTGATTTATAGTTATGGTTTCATCTTCCAGCCTTTTGGTCATAGATTTCTTATTTTCCTTGAGTTCCTGGTTCATTTCCTTTCTTAATAGTTCCATTCGTTCGTCTAATTTGTCTAGATTCTCCTGGTTCACTTCCCGTAATTCTTCTCGTAGTAGTTGGTTATCCTCTCTTAACTCTTCCAACCTCTCCCCCATCTTCTCTTCCATTTTCTTGTTATTCTCCTCCAATTTTTCTTCCATCTTCTTGCTGTTTTCTTCCATTCTCTGGTTAGTTTCATCAATTTTCCGGCTTAAAGATCGGTTGTCTTTCTTCATTTCCTTGCTGGTTTCTTCCATCTTTTCTTCCAAATTCTTCTTATTTTCTTCCATTTTCCTTTCCACCTTCTTACTGGTTTCCTCAATTATCTTATGGGTGTCTTCAATCTTCTTCTTCAATTCTTCTTTTGTTGCTTGGTTGTCCTTCTTCAATTCTTCTTTTAAAGATTGGTTATTTTCGTCCATCTTCTTATGCAAGTATTCTTCCCTCTTCTTGCTGTTTCCTTCCATTCTCTTGCTGTTTTCTTCCATGGTGGAATCCAGTTTCTTATTTAAATCTTGACTCAACTTCTCACTGGTTGATTTGAATTCCCGGAGGATCATTTCCATCTTTTTGTTCGTTGTACCTTCTTCTGTAGTCCTAGACTTTTCAACTTCCTTGTCTTGGACATGTACGTCCCCTGTTTGAGTGGGTGCTTCTGGTTGTTTCTCTGGTGGTGTTGGTTGTTTATGTTCCACCCGTTCTAATATCCTTTCCACGTCCTCCACTGGTGTCGCCTCCTTATCATCCATATCGAGTTCTTTCTCGGCCTCCGCCGCTCTCTTCTTTGATGTGGCACGACTCTGCATTTTCCCTGATTCCCTGGCTGGCTAACCGCTGCCAAGCTGAATTAGGAATTGGGTAAGTAATTACAGTAATTTCAACCCCTAATTACAGCCCTTTAGTTGGACGCCAAATTTGTAATAAAACGCGGTTGTTACAAATATAAAAATAAATAAATGTGTGTAGTAATGTAGCTAATGTCTTCTAGTCTTCGTTATGCTCTCACTGTTGGTCTTCACTTTTGTAATAAAACCATAATATAATTGTAATTGTAGTAGTGTTCTGGTATAATATTACCCAGAATAATTTTTATGGTGTGTATGTGTAGTAGTGACGTTCCGCTCTGGGAATCGTCGATTTGTTAACGTTCCTGGTGTAACAATTTGAACATAAAATATAAATTTAAAATTTATATTTATAAAAAAAAATAAATTCTGAAGAAATGTTTTCGGTGTATTTATGTTCTTGAAATTTAGGAATAAATCGAGGTTGTGGATTGTAATTATAATTATGTTGGTATTGTGTTTATTCTGGTAATAATTCTCCGTTCTGTAAATTTGTTAAACAGACAATCCAGTTAACTTCATGTTTAGGCGAAAACGGCTCTCTTCTTCTTACTCTTGAAAGGTGATAGGTTCACCTATACTGCCTTTAAAGGTTATTTAGTTTTCTTGAGTAATTAACTATGTAATATACGGTGTGTCCTCCACTGGGGTCGCCTCCTTATCCTCCATATCGAGTTCTTTCTCGGCCTCCGCCGCTCTCTTCTTTGATGTGGCACGACGCATTATTTTCCCTGATTCCCTGGCTGGGTAACCGCTGCCAAGCTGAATTAGGAATTGGGTAAGTAATTACAGTAATTTCAACCCCTAATTACAGCCCTTTAGTTGGACGCCAATTTTGTAATATACGGTGTGTTTACATATTATAATTAAATTTATAAAGTGTTGCTTGTTCTGGTATTCTGCGGTAATCGAGCCCCACAAGTTGGGTTCGCCAATTTTGTAATATAACTGTGATTGGGTGGGTATAATAAAATAAATAAAAGGTTGATGTATGTAGATTGTGCTCACCTGTAAGCCCCACTGGTTGGGCTAGCCAATTTTGTAATATAAATGTAAATTACAAAATATACAAATATAAAAATATGTGTAGTTGTATGAGAATTGTACTCTCACTATTGTGTGTAGTAATATAGATGATGTCTTCTAGTCTTCATTCGGCTCTCTCTGCTGGTCTTCACTTTGGTAATATATAATTGTAATTGTAATGGTGTTCTGGTATAATATTACCCAGATTGACTTTTATGGTGCGTAGGTGTAGTAATGACGTTCCGCTCCGAGAGACGTCGATTTGGTAATGTTCCTAAATAATGCTGTTATCAAATGTTCTTGGTGTATGTTGTTGTTGTAGCAATTTGAAATGTGATATAATTTTATAATTCTGAAATAATTGTTTTCGAGGTGTTTATATTCTTAAAATTTAGTAATAAATTGAGATTATTGATTGTAATTATAAATAGTATGGTATGGTGTGTCTTCTAGTAATGATCTTCCCTTCGTTAAATTTATTAAAAAGACAATCCACTTTGAAGTAGGCGCGAACAGCTCTCTTCTTCTTCCTCTTGAAAGGTTGTAATTCGCATATATTGCCTTTAAAGGTTGTCGAGTTTTCTTTATTAATTAATGGTTATATTCCTTTATTAAAGAAATCAAATTCAATTCACTAGATAACAAGCGTTTATTCAACAAAATAATGAATTTGCTTAATTGAAAACAATGTTATAATGCCGTATCGACTCACTCAGGTCCGGTCGATCTATGACTTTTATATTGGTATTATACACATATAGGTTCTTTTAACGGTTATTTATAAAAAAGCCAGAGAAGGTCAGGGTCAGAAAGTATAACACTTACAATGCTGAAAATGTATTAAAATTAAACAATAGAATGGTAATTAGTAATAATAAAAGTTTATATATAATTTTTATTCACCACAGTTCAGCAAACAGTCGTCGAGTTGAGATGACGAGATTGGTTCAAAATGGCCGCCTGGCGCATGCGCGGAGTTCACCTTCTAACACTGACAAGAGTATTTATGGAATAAATATGTCCCTTCTGCGGTTAAATCTTCTTCGCAATCGTATATTATCTTCTGGTGTATAGTTTAATGTCACTGGAGTAAGATGGAAAAGTCACTGGGTGTAAAAATGTTGTTAAATAAGTAGATCAATTGGTGTTTATGTGTGTCCGTTTAACCTCGAATATTCACTTGGTATTTGGTGTGATTCCAGTGTTATTTCGTTTAAATAGTGATATGTGATGCTGTTTATAGGTGTTATGTAGTTCATAGGGCAACTTCACCACTTCACAATGATTAGAATAGTTTAAAATTTAATTTTTACACAAAAACTGATTCCGAACTTTAGTTATACGTAATCGCCATTAAGGTTGGGTTTTATAAAATATTCACGTCAAGTGTGCTCTTCAATGTATAATAATGAACTGCGTGGATTTCCTTCGTCATCCGAAACGTCTTAGCCAATTTAATATTAAAAAGACATTGTTTAAAATTGCCATAACTTCCGACACACTTTAATTTCGTGCACTATGCTTATAAAGTAAATTCGTTATTACTTAACTGTTTGAAATATAAAATACATATTCGTTTTCACTATTCTATTCTACTTATTTTGATAGTAATTAAGTTAGTATTACAAAGTTTTATCTGAAAATTATTTCTTATAATTTTTTGGGAGGTAGGCCTAAAATTATACTTCCCTGTCTTCTATGTAAATAATAGCCATTTTAACTAATATAATTATTATTCTATGAAATCTGAAATTTGTATAATTATCAATTCTCACTTATTTTATTGCAATTTAGTATATTAATGATGGTTTTTTCATATAATTCAGTTGTATATGATTCCCCTTCTGATAAAGTTAGTGAACCTATTTCAGTTTCAAATGGTATTTCATTATACAAATAAATAATTTTACTCATAGAATGACCATATCTTTAGAAAGCCTTATTTACATAGTATTTAATATGTTGGGTGTGTCTTGCCTAAATATTGTCAGTTTGACTGGTTTATAAGATTAGGTTTATTAATTATTCTGCATTTTAACTTTATTATATTGCCTAGATTTGAATTGTGGCTATTTGCAGAATGTTTTACTAATGTAATTATTTTATTTCCTTCTCTGACTTCTGACTCTGATATATTTGATTAAAAATTAGTTCTCTGATCTGGCATAACAGTAATTATAGATTATACAATTAAAATATAACACCCAGATATATAAAACTGGTGTTCTTAATAACATTGTTTTGGTATATCACCTAATAACATAATAAAAAGTATTTCTACAACATTGGAATGTTATCTAATTTTAGATAATGCATTCCTAAATTAACATGAACAATAAAATAACAATTATAATACTAATATTTCTTATGACTAACCCTTACTTATCTAAATGCTATATTTAATTAGAACCCCACATTTGGATCCATATATAATTGTTAATACCTTCTACTACTCCATCATAAACAGTTAGTTCTGTAATTCCCCATTTTATAAGATTTATGCCCCCTCTTAAAGTATAACCCTGGCTATCTAAGTTATATTCCATTCTATGGAATGTTCATACAGTTTTAGTAGCTTTTTATTAGTAAAATTACTACTTCATTATCAAAGTAGGCACTGTTCACAAAACTTAAAGTTTGTTACTTTGTACTGCTACTCATGCACCTTTCTTAAAGTTTATTAGTTATAATTTGATCACTTACACCTTTCCATGGTAAATTATTACTATATTTACTAGTCTTTTTCTAGTTTTTAATATGAAATATTCAACCATGGGGGAACTGTGAAGATTTGTTTATGCACATTACACAATAACCTTTTTGAATGCACTAATATTTACTACAGCTAACACTTTTAGTTTTTTGTCAGTTTTACAGTGATATGGTTTTTTAATGTGTTATACTTTCTTTTTTGGGCATTCATTGATTTTGGGGTTTTTTGGGGGTTCTTTCCCTATGGGGTTTTTGTTTTATATGGGTCGTCTTAATTATTCTTCTTTCTTCTTGAGTTTGGTTATTCTTCCTTCTTCTGTAGTTTTGGATTATCCTTCCTTCTTCCTTCTTCTGTAGTTCTTATTTTTATTCTTCTTCTTTCTTCTTTGAGTTTGGTTCTTCTTTATTCTTCCTTCTTCCTTCTTCAGTAGTAGTAGTTTTAACTAGTTCTTCTTTCTTCATTAGATTTAGTTTGTTCTTCTTTCTTCTTTGAGTTTTAATTGTTCTTCCTTCTTCTTTAGCTTTGATTGTTCTTCCTTCTTCAGTAATAGTAGTTTTAATTATTCTTCTTTCTTCTGTCTTCTGTATCTTTGATTGTTCTTCTTTCTTCATTCTTCAGTAGTAGTAGTTTTAACTAGTTCTTCTTTCTTCATTAGATTTAGTTTGTTCTTCTTTCTTCTTTGAGTTTTAATTGTTCTTCCTTCTTCTTTAGCTTTGATTGTTCTTCCTTCTTCAGTAATAGTAGTTTTAATTATTCTTCTTTCTTCTGTCTTCTGTATCTTTGATTGTTCTTCTTTCTTCATTCTTCAGTAGTAGTAGTTTTAATTATTCTTCTTTCTTCTGTCTTCTGTATCTTTGATTGTTCTTCTTTCTTCATTCTTCAGTAATAGTAGTTTTAATTAGTTCTTCTTTCTTCATTAGATTTAATTATTCTTCCTTCTTCTGTCTTCAGTAGTGGTAGTTTTGACTATTCTTCCTTCTTCTGTAGTTTTTCGCCGTGTATGCCTTCGTTTCTTCTGGTCTGGTTTCTTTGACGGGGTATATTAATTGCCTGCTTCTATCTTACCTGGGTAATTTTGTTATTATTAATTTTAGTCTTCTGGGTTTTTAAATTTGTATTATATTATATTATTTGCAGAAATTTTCTTTATTCAACCTTTCTTGTGAATATATTATTAAACAGTGCATTTTAATTAATTCTCATCTGGATATTCCATATATTAGAGCTTTATTAATGATCATTGAGTAATGTATTTGTGTGGATTATCTGTCATGCTACAGATTGCTCTCTTCCAGAAGTGATTAGTTCAGATCATACTTAGTTTGTCTGAAGTAATTGCTTATGACATTATATTATAAATTATATTTCTTTACTTCCTTCACATTTCTAAAAATTTTTTCTCCCATATTTTTGAGCTTATCTATATTTCATTATTAACTGGATTCTTACTGATAGTAATAGTCATCTGAGGTTCGTTATTTTTTATTTTTCCATTTTCTTCTTAACTCGTTTCTTTATCCTTGGGATATTTATTCCCTAAAA
This sequence comes from Magicicada septendecula, assembly GCA_034769895.1. Lineage (NCBI taxonomy): Eukaryota > Metazoa > Arthropoda > Insecta > Hemiptera > Cicadidae > Magicicada > Magicicada septendecula. Next base: position 465,968,390 of record CM068369.1, read on the forward strand.
TTCCCTAACACGTTAGCTGGGGCAGTGTCCAGAGGGGCTCTGTAGGCATCTCACTCTGCTGGCCATACTACGTCATTTATTGATTACAGAGGTAAATCATCTCTGACCAATACATAATAATACTGCTGGACTTATCTCAGACAGTCATTAATAAAATTATATAAGAATAGTCCACCTTATGACTATATAAAAAAAATTAAATATCTTTGGATATTTCACTTCGTATACGAACAGATCTATTAATATTTCTATCTTAGTGAATCTCTATCTCAGTTATTTTTCTCAATGGTTAGCTCTGCTGTCATTTTATTTCTCCTTGTGATTGGAAGCTGGTATAATATAATCCTCACTTATTATTCAGTGTAAAGTTTTTAATTCTCTGTCATTTTTTGACTGTTATCACCATCTCCTTCTGGTCATTGGTAGCATATATTTTGTATTATATTTTTGTTCCTTTCTTAATTCTTGTGAATCGTTCCACTAGTATTATGTTTTTTCAATTACTCTTTTAATTGTCTTTCTAATAACTGACATTTATTGTATGATCATCTTTTTCATATGGATTTATTTATATATAGTTTTTCCTTTCTTTTTCAAAATTTTATTTTGCTCTTGCTTTTTATCCAAATGCACTCTTTAATTATTAATGCCATATGTTTAATATCTCTGTTTATTTGATATAAAATTCTCATTAATTTTACTTCACAATAAGTTTATTCATTTATATTGTATCAGTGGTTTGTACTGCCATTTCTTTATTCTTGAAAGTTTTTCAGAATTGGTTCCATATATAATTGTTTGTAATGTTTTATCCAAATTACCTTTCTTCTTGTTCATTTCTAAAAGTTGTTTTTAAGATAAGGTAGTAAGTTGTTTTTACTTGGGTTTTTGAATTTTGTGGTTTAATTCAAAATTCATTTTCTTTTTGATTCATAAATGGTTTTCTAAATAATAGGTAAGTAAGTAGTCATTACTTCTTTTTTGAATTTTGACCTTTAATTCAAAATTCATTTTCTTCTTTTTATTTTCCATAAAGTTTTTTCATAAATATTTGGTAGTAAGTAGACATTACTTCATTTTTGAATTTTGAGATTTAATTCAAAATTCTTTTTCGTTTTGATCATAAATTATTTCCCAAATAATAGGTAGTAAGTTGGTCTTACTTGTTTTTTTTTTTTGAATTTGGAAATTTTACTTACTTCTTCTATACCTTCCATTATTCATAATATTTTTTCATAAATATGGTTAACATATCATATTATTACCCTAAATATGGTATTAGCTCTCTTCTTTTCTTTATTTCAAATGTACTTCTTATAATTATTTTTCTTTTAAATACCCAGGTTGAAGATTTTTATTAGGTTGGACAATTGCTCATAATTTCTTTTTTTTTGACATAGTTTTTTGCCATTGCCGGTTATCATAACATCAGTCCCTTTTTGTGGAGGTGTATGGTATTAGACTTAACCGTAGTCTGTCACTTCATTTGCTCTCATTGTCCGGATGACCATAGTCTTCATCATCGTTCCGGTACTAGTGACATCTCTGGCCTTTGTCTTGTATTTCATTTTTCCAGCTGCTATTCCTTTGTTGGCTGCTAAGCTTATTCGGCTCCCTCTATCATAGTGTTTTATACACCGGTACGTCTCTGGTCCATATGTTGTATTGCATGAAAAATATCTGTGAGGATCTTCATCTGAATGATTAATCATTTGCTTATCTGAAGCCCCATAATCTGGTTCATCATCACACATCCACCCTGAAGGAATACATTTTAGTGTACCTGTACACTGGAACTGTCCTGGATGGTACACTAATGGAACACATCCTGGTGATTCATCTGTGCCGTCATCACAGTCTGGTAAAATGTCATACTTCCATCTTTCTGGAATACACTGTCCAGTCCTTCGCTGAAACTGATCTAGTCTCCATGTTTTATTCAGTTTACCTCTGGTCCTTTTCCAGTGGTAAACTACTGTCTGCTGGTAAACCATCTCTGAGATTACCCTTAATCTACTTCCATTATTCCTGGAACTCAAGATTTCTTCACGGTTGGTAATAGGGATATTATCATCATCAAATAAACCATGGTTCATCATCTCCATTTCTTCCTTTGTTTTCATTACATTTCTTAGATACATTCTCATTTTCCTTTGTTTAATATTTTCCTTGTTTCGGTTAGTTTCAATTTCAGGTACTACCATTACTTGTTCCTGCCTTATATCATTTGGTACTTCTTCTGGTTCTGGTTTGCTATCACATTTTATTTCTTTGGTCCTCTCCTCTTCTTCTCTTTTTAATCTGTCCTCTCTTAATTTTTCCCTAAACAGTTTATTATCATTACTTATATCATCCAGTTTCTTTATTATCGACTGGTGGCACTCATCCATTTTCTTGCATAAATTTTCCTCCATTTTCTTGTTCCTTTCTTCCATTCTTTCCACCATATTCTTGCTGTTTTCTTCCATACTCTTGCTGTTTTCTTCCATCTTCTTATTTAAATCTTGACTCAACTTCTCACTGGTTGATTTGAATTCCCGGAGGATCATTTCCATCATTTTGTTCGTTGTACCTTCTTCTGTAGTCCTAGACTTATCCACTTCCTTGTCTTGGACATGTACGTCCCCTGTTTGAGTGGGTACTTCTGGTTGTTTCTCTGGTGGTGTTGGTTGTTTATGTTCCACCCGTCCTAATATTCTTTCCACGTCCTCCACTGGGGTCGCCTCCTTATCCTCCATATCGAGTTCTTTCTCGGCCTCCGCCGCTCTCTTCTTTGATGTGGCACGACGCATTATTTTCCCTGATTCCCTGGCTGGGTAACCGCTGCCAAGCTGAATTAGGAATTGGGTAAGTAATTACAGTAATTTCAACCCCTAATTACAGCCCTTTAGTTGGACGCCAATTTTGTAATATACGGTGTGTTTACATATTATAATTAAATTTATAAAGTGTTGCTTGTTCTGGTATTCTGCGGTAATCGAGCCCCACAAGTTGGGTTCGCCAATTTTGTAATATAACTGTGATTGGGTGGGTATAATAAAATAAATAAAAGGTTGATGTATGTAGATTGTGCTCACCTGTAAGCCCCACTGGTTGGGCTAGCCAATTTTGTAATATAAATGTAAATTACAAAATATACAAATATAAAAATATGTGTAGTTGTATGAGAATTGTACTCTCACTATTGTGTGTAGTAATATAGATGATGTCTTCTAGTCTTCATTCGGCTCTCTCTGCTGGTCTTCACTTTGGTAATATATAATTGTAATTGTAATGGTGTTCTGGTATAATATTACCCAGATTGACTTTTATGGTGCGTAGGTGTAGTAATGACGTTCCGCTCCGGGAGACGTCGATTTGGTAATGTTCCTAAATAATGCTGTTATCAAATGTTCTTGGTGTATGTTGTTGTTGTAGCAATTTGAAATGTGATATAATTTTATAATTCTGAAATAATTGTTTTCGAGGTGTTTATATTCTTAAAATTTAGTAATAAATTGAGATTATTGATTGTAATTATAAATAGTATGGTATGGTGTGTCTTCTAGTAATGATCTTCCCTTCGTTAAATTTATTAAAAATACAATCCACTTTGAATTAGGCGCGAACAGCTCTCTTCTTCTTCCTCTTGAAAGGTTGTAATTCGCATATATTGCCTTTAAAGGTTGTCGAGTTTTCTTTATTAATTAATGGTTATATTCCTTTATTAAAGAAATCAAATTCAATTCACTAGATAACAAGCGTTTATTCAACAAAATAATGAATTTGCTTAATTGAAAACAATGTTATAATGCCGTATCGACTCACTCAGGTCCGGTCGATCTATGACTTTTATATTGGTATTATACACATATAGGTTCTTTTAACGGTTATTTATAAAAAAGCCAGAGAAGGTCAGGGTCAGAAAGTATAACACTTACAATGCTGAAAATGTATTAAAATTAAACAATAGAATGGTAATTAGTAATAATAAAAGTTTATATATAATTTTTATTCACCACAGTTCAGCAAACAGTCGTCGAGTTGAGATGACGAGATTGGTTCAAAATGGCCGCCTGCCGCATGCGCGGAGTTCACCTTCTAACAATTGACAAGAGTATTTATGGAATAAATATGTCCCTTCTGCGGTTAAATCTTCTTCGCAATCGTATATTATCTTCTGGTGTATAGTTTAATGTCACTGGAGTAAGATGGAAAAGTCACTGGGTGTAAAAATGTTGTTAAATAAGTAGATCAATTGGTGTTTATGTGTGTCCGTTTAACCTCGAATATTCACTTGGTATTTGGTGTGATTCCAGTGTTATTTCGTTTAAATAGTGATATGTGATGCTGTTTATAGGTGTTATGTAGTTCATAGGGCAACTTCACCACTTCACAATGATTAGAATAGTTTAAAATTTAATTTTTACACAAAAACTGATTCCGAACTTTAGTTATACGTAATCGCCATTAAGGTTGGGTTTTATAAAATATTCACGTCAAGTGTGCTCTTCAATGTATAATAATGAACTGCGTGGATTTCCTTCGTCATCCGAAACGTCTTAGCCAATTTAATATTAAAAAGACATTGTTTAAAATTGCCATAACTTCCGACACACTTTAATTTCGTGCACTATGCTTATAAAGTAAATTCGTTATTACTTAACTGTTTGAAATATAAAATACATATTCGTTTTCACTATTCTATTCTACTTATTTTGATAGTAATTAAGTTAGTATTACAAAGTTTTATCTGAAAATTATTTCTTATAATTTTTTGGGAGGTAGGCCTAAAATTATACTTCCCTGTCTTCTATGTAAATAATAGCCATTTTAACTAATATAATTATTATTCTATGAAATCTGAAATTTGTATAATTATCAATTCTCACTTATTTTATTGCAATTTAGTATATTAATGATGGTTTTTTCATATAATTCAGTTGTATATGATTCCCCTTCTGATAAAGTTAGTGAACCTATTTCAGTTTCAAATGGTATTTCATTATACAAATAAATAATTTTACTCATAGAATGACCATATCTTTAGAAAGCCTTATTTACATAGTATTTAATATGTTGGGTGTATCTTGCCTAAATATTGTCAGTTTGACTGGTTTATAAGATTAGGTTTATTAATTATTCTGCATTTTAACTTTATTATATTGCCTAGATTTGAATTGTGGCTATTTGCAGAATGTTTTACTAATGTAATTATTTTATTTCCTTCTCTGACTTCTGACTCTGATATATTTGATTAAAAATTAGTTCTCTGATCTGGCATAACAGTAATTATAGATTATACAATTAAAATATAACACCCAGATATATAAAACTGGTGTTCTTAATAACATTGTTTTGGTATATCACCTAATAACATAATAAAAAGTATTTCTACAACATTGGAATGTTATCTAATTTTAGATAATGCATTCCTAAATTAACATGAACAATAAAATAACAATTATAATACTAATATTTCTTATGACTAACCCTTACTTATCTAAATGCTATATTTAATTAGAACCCCACATTTGGATCCATATATAATTGTTAATACCTTCTACTACTCCATCATAAACAGTTAGTTCTGTAATTCCCCATTTTATAAGATTTATGCCCCCTCTTAAAGTATAACCCTGGCTATCTAAGTTATATTCCATTCTATGGAATGTTCATACAGTTTTAGTAGCTTTTTATTAGTAAAATTACTACTTCATTATCAAAGTAGGCACTGTTCACAAAACTTAAAGTTTGTTACTTTGTACTGCTACTCATGCACCTTTCTTAAAGTTTATTAGTTATAATTTGATCACTTACACCTTTCCATGGTAAATTATTACTATATTTACTAGTCTTTTTCTAGTTTTTAATATGAAATATTCAACCATGGGGGAACTGTGAAGATTTGTTTATGCACATTACACAATAACCTTTTTGAATGCACTAATATTTACTACAGCTAACACTTTTAGTTTTTTGTCAGTTTTACAGTGATATGGTTTTTTAATGTGTTATACTTTCTTTTTTGGGCATTCATTGATTTTGGGGTTTTTTGGGGGTTCTTTCCCTATGGGGTTTTTGTTTTATATGGGTCGTCTTAATTATTCTTCTTTCTTCTTGAGTTTGGTTATTCTTCCTTCTTCTGTAGTTTTGGATTATCCTTCCTTCTTCCTTCTTCTGTAGTTCTTATTTTTATTCTTCTTCTTTCTTCTTTGAGTTTGGTTCTTCTTTATTCTTCCTTCTTCCTTCTTCAGTAGTAGTAGTTTTAACTAGTTCTTCTTTCTTCATTAGATTTAGTTTGTTCTTCTTTCTTCTTTGAGTTTTAATTGTTCTTCCTTCTTCTTTAGCTTTGATTGTTCTTCCTTCTTCAGTAATAGTAGTTTTAATTATTCTTCTTTCTTCTGTCTTCTGTATCTTTGATTGTTCTTCTTTCTTCATTCTTCAGTAGTAGTAGTTTTAACTAGTTCTTCTTTCTTCATTAGATTTAGTTTGTTCTTCTTTCTTCTTTGAGTTTTAATTGTTCTTCCTTCTTCTTTAGCTTTGATTGTTCTTCCTTCTTCAGTAATAGTAGTTTTAATTATTCTTCTTTCTTCTGTCTTCTGTATCTTTGATTGTTCTTCTTTCTTCATTCTTCAGTAGTAGTAGTTTTAATTATTCTTCTTTCTTCTGTCTTCTGTATCTTTGATTGTTCTTCTTTCTTCATTCTTCAGTAATAGTAGTTTTAATTAGTTCTTCTTTCTTCATTAGATTTAATTATTCTTCCTTCTTCTGTCTTCAGTAGTGGTAGTTTTGACTATTCTTCCTTCTTCTGTAGTTTTTCGCCGTGTATGCCTTCGTTTCTTCTGGTCTGGTTTCTTTGACGGGGTATATTAATTGCCTGCTTCTATCTTACCTGGGTAATTTTGTTATTATTAATTTTAGTCTTCTGGGTTTTTAAATTTGTATTATATTATATTATTTGCAGAAATTTTCTTTATTCAACCTTTCTTGTGAATATATTATTAAACAGTGCATTTTAATTAATTCTCATCTGGATATTCCATATATTAGAGCTTTATTAATGATCATTGAGTAATGTATTTGTGTGGATTATCTGTCATGCTACAACTATTATGTCCTTTCATAATAAAAAACCAACTCCATGTTTCCAAAAAACAAACATAACATTTATTAAACAAAATAATAAGGTTGGTCGATTAATTAATCGAGGTTACAATGCCGTATCGACTCGCTCAGGGCCGGTCGATATTAGAAGTTTATATTCATATTATAAAAGTAGGTTCTTTGAACGGTTATTAATACAAAAAGCCAGAGAAGGTCAGGGACATGAAATTATAACACTTACAATTCAAAAAATGTCTTAAATTTAAACTATACAATGGTAGTTATTAATAATAAAAGTTTATATATAATTTTATTCGAACCAGAATGCAGTCCACCGTCGTGCCTTATAGCGGTGATGATATTGGGTCAAAATGGCCGCCTGACGCATGCGCGTTGATAGCTTCTAATGTTGACGAAGTACTTGTTGGAATTAATATGTCCTCTCTTCGGTTAAATGTTCTTCGCAATTGTATATGATCTTCTGGGGTATAGTTTATTGTCACTGGTGTATGATGGAATAGTTCACTTGGTGTAAAAATGTTGTTAAATGGGTATACCTACTGGTGTTTATGTGTGTCAGTTAACCTCTAATTTTCACTTGGTATTTGGTGCGATTTCAGTGTTATTTCATTTAATTAGTTACATGTGATTCCGTTTATTGTTGTTGTGTAGTTCACAAGGCAACTTCACCACTTCAAAATAATTAAAATAGTTAAAAAATTTAATTTTACATAAAATGATTCCGAACTCTGTTATAACGTAACAGCCATTAAAGGTTGGTTCTATAAAATATTCACATGAAGTGCTCTCTTCGAGGTATAATAATGAACTGTCTGTATTTCCTTCGTCTCATGAAAATCTTAGCCTATATAATATATCTCATACATTGTTTCAAATTGTCATAACTTCCGACACACTTTAAAAACGTACATTATGCTCAGAAAGTAATTTCGTTATTAGTTAACTGTTTGAAATATTAAATACATATTCGTTTTCACTATTCTATTCTACTCATTTTGATAGTAATTAAGTTAGTATTACAAAGTTTTATATGAAAATTATATTTCTTATAATTTTTGGGAGGTAGGCCTAAAATTATACTTCCTGTCTTCTAAGTAAATAATAGCCATTTTCCCTAATATAATTATTATTCTATTAAATCTGAAATTGATATAATTATCAATTCTCACTTATTTTATTGCAATTTAGTATATTAATGATGGTTTTTAATATAATTCATTTGTATATGACTCCCCCTATGATAATGTCAGTGAACCTATTTCATTCATCGTATTGTTTAAATTAGCAGCCATCCTTACTATTTCTTTTATGAATTTGCTAACTGCTATAATTTTTTATTGTTCGACTAAGCTTTTCGTCATTACTGACATCTTCAGGTCTTAAACAACAAAGACCCTTGTTTAAGACCTGAAGATGTCAGTAATGACGAAAAGCTTAGTCGAACAATAAAAAATTATAGCAGTTAGCAAATTCATAAGAGAAATAGAATCTATTTCAGTTTTAATAGTATTTTATTAGACAAATAAATAATTTTACTCATATAATGCCCATATCTTTAGAAAGCCTTATTTACATCGTATTTAATATGTTGAGTTTATCTTGCCTAAATATTGTCATTTTATCTGGTTTATAAGTCTAGGTTTGTTAATTATTCTGCAGTTTTAAATTCATTATATGGCCTAGATTTGATGTGTGGCTAATTGTCAAATGTTTTATTAATGTAGTTATTTTATATCCTTCTCTGACTGGTATAACAGTAATTATTGATTATATAATTAACATATAACACCTCTCTATATTAAAACTGGTGTTCTGAACAACATTGTTTTGTATATCACCTAATAACATAAACAAAAATATTCTATAACATTGGAATGATACCTATTTTTAGATATTGCATTCCTAAATCAAAATGAACAATAAAATAACAAATTATAACACTAACATTTCTTATGAGTAATCCTTACTTATCTAATTACTATATGTAATAGGAACCTGACATCCTGGTTACATATAATGGTTAACATCTTTTACTACTCAACATTAACAGTTTGTTTTGTAATTCCCCATTTTACAGGATTTATGCCCCCTCTTTAAGTATAACCCTGGCTATCTAAGTTATATTCCATTCTATGGAATGTTCATACAGCTTTAGTAGCTTTTTATTAGTAACATTACTATTTCATTATCAAAGTAGACACTGTTCACAAAACTTAAAGTTTATTACCTTGTACTGTAACTCATGCACCTTTTAAAGTTTATTATTTATAATTTGATCACTTACACTTGTCTATGGTGAATTATCAATATATATACTAGTCTTTTTCTAGTTTTTAACATGAAATATTCAACCATGGGGGAAACTGTGAAGATTTGTTTATACAAACTAAACAATAACTTTTTGAATGCACTAATATTTAATACTACTAACACTTTTAGTTTTTTGTCAGTTTTACAGTGATATGGTTTTTTGGGGTGTTATACTTTCTCTTTGGACATTCATTGATTTTGGGGTTTTTTGGGGTTCTTTCCCTATGGGGTTTTTGTTTTACATGGGTCGTCTTAATTATTCTTCTTTCTTCTTTGAGTTTGGTTATTCTTCCTTCTTCTGTAGTTTTGGATTATTCTTCTTTCTTCTTTCTTCGGTAGTTTTAGTTTTGGGTTATTCTTCCTTCTTCTCTCTTCAGTAGATTTGGTGGTTCTTCTTTCTTCTTTCTTCTCTAGTTTTAATTAGTCTTGTTTCTTCTTTCTTCAGTAGTTTTTGTTTTGGGTTATTCTTCTTTCTTCCTTCTGCAATAGTTTTGGTTTTGAGTTATTCTTCTTTCTTCTCTCTTCAGTAGTGGTAGTTTTGGTTATTCTTCTTTCTTCTCTAGTTTTAATTAGTCTTCTTTCTTCTTTGGTTTTAATTATTCTTCTTTCTTCCTTCTTCAGTAGCTTTGATTGTTCTTCTTTCTTCTTTCTTCTGTAGTAGTAGTTTTAATTGGTCTTCTTTCTTCTTTCTTCAGTTGCTTTGATTGTTCTTCTTTCTCCTGTAGTAGTATTTTTAATTAGTCTTCTTTCTTCTTTCTTCTCTAGTTTTAATTAGTCTTGTTTCTTCTTTTTTCAGTCGTTTTTGTTTTGGGTTATTCTTCTTTCTTCCGTCTTCAGTAATAGTAGTTTTGATTATTCTTCTTTCTTCTCTAGTTTTAATTAGTCTTCTTTCTTCTTTGGTTTTAATTATTCTTCTTTCTTCCTTCTTCAGTAGTGGTAGTTTTGACTATTCTTCCTTCCTCTGTAGTTTTTCGCTGTGTATGCCTTTGTTTCTTCTGCTCTGGTTTCTTTGACGGGGTATATTAATTGCCTGCTTCTATCTTACCTGGGTAATTTTGTTATTATCATTTTTAGTCTTCTGGTTTTTTTTAAAATTTGTATTATATTATATTATTTGCAGAAATTTTCTTTATTCAACCTTTCTTGTGAACATATTATTAAATAGTGCATTTTAATTGATTCTCATCTGGATATTCCATATATTAGAGCTTTATTAATGATCATTGAGTAATGTATTTGTGTGGATTATCTGTCACGCTACAATATGTAAAAATTAAATTTAGTCTACAGCTGTTTATATTAAATTTATAAAATAGCTGTTTACAACAATAGATTAAACATTTGTGAATTTATTAATTTGTATATCTGATGATGATATTTGAATACTATTGAAACATTGTAATATTCACAAAATAATAAAATATAATCTTACACAAAAAGTTTAATTACTATTAATGATAATATAAAAATAATTGGAATTGTATGCATTTCTTTACGATAGTTATGAAGGTTATGAAACACGTTGAGGTCATGAAGACTATATCCTACGCCATTCTTCCTACGCTTGCTTAAGGAATAGTCGTCTAAAGAATGAAAGAATGCAGGCGCAATTTTTATTCTGAAAAATGTATCGGTTATTATTCGTTCACGTTTTCTGCTCATCTGTATAACGTTTTGCAAAAACAAATCACCTTTCTGATCAGTGGTTAATTTTTTGATACCCAGGATGTTCATTGACGTAAAGTCATTTATGTAATGATTACTGTAATTTATAAAACAACAGAACAGAAACATAAAATGGATGGAACTAGTAGTGGCCTGCGTCAGGTGCGGGAAACCGCATCAGACCAAGGACTGTAAGTTGCCGGCTAAGGGACGCCGCTATTGTATTAATTGCGGCGAGCCTCACTCGGCAAACTACCGTGGATGCTGGGTTTTCCAGCAGCAGCTGAAGCAGCCCGCGGACAGGACTAACCCTCCTGCCCGCCAGCAACTTCCAGTCGTACCGGAGTATGCTGCCTTTCCCCATCACCCGGAGAAGGTCAGCTACTCTCAACCGCAAACTCCCGTCCGACCTCGCCCATGTGCTAAGCCACGTGCATCGGACCCAGTCTGCTCAGGAAGAGCATGCTACACCAGCATCGTCCCTGGAAAACCAGCCCGTTCCTATGGACGAGGAACCTGCCCCGGAGGTAGTCGAGCCAGTCCCTGAGAGGTCAGAATCCCCCCCTCCCAAGGCTCGCTACAACCCTAAAAGTAGGAAGCAGAAGCAAAAGAAACAGAAAAACGCTGCTCCCGCTGCCCCTGCCCAGAACCCAAAGAACAAGCCAACACAGCGCTCCGGTGCTGGGGTTGTTCGGTAGTCCAAAGTAGAGCCCCGTCCTGCAGCTGAAAGGACCGAGCGCCCACCCAAGGACATCTCATCTCGGGTGAATCCAACCCGCAGCTATGCTGCCGCCACCCGCAGCGACCCTGCCTCCTCTGCTGCGTCGTCTACATCCCCCTCAGTTCTAGCCGAGGTAAAATCCTTCCTCGAGGAATATGACCTCGTCGAAGTGGTCCGATTTTATCGTTCCATCTGGGTGCGTCTTCGCACGGCGAACCCGAATGTGAAATTCCTGATGCTCACGGAAGCTGCAATCCCCATAGGTCTTCTGTAATGCTCCACGCAAACAGAATTTCCTCCATCCAACGCAACCAAACCATCATTGCGTGGAACGCCGACAGCCTTCGACACAAAATCGAGGAACGTAGAAAGTTCCTAGCCCGTCGGAAGCCCGATGTGCTTTTCCTCTCTGAGACCTGGCTTAGGGCCCAAGACACAGTGAGATTGCCCAACTATGCGCTTTACAGGGACGATAGATCTGGGCGGAACGCGGGGGAGGCACATTGCGGTGAAATATTGCATTCCGCATCACCGCGTGGTCCTGCCTCGTCGCTAAAATATCGAGGTCACCGCCGTTGAACTTCCCGGCCAAATCACCTTCCTCCTGGGAGGAGCCAGGAGGCGTCCTCCTGGTTTCGGCTTACAAACCGCCGACCACTACAGTTCTAGACGCCGACCTGTCTGCTCTATTCGGGGCGCATAGGAAGGTTATTCTTGCAGGTAGTCTGAACTGCAAACATCCCGACTGGGGTAGTCGCGTGACTACACCATCCGGGAGGGCGTTTAGCAGGTAGCTTCACGACCACCACCTTCGAGCCTACGGACCCGGACTACCGACGCATTATCCCCGCCGACCAGGAGCCCGACCTGACATACTTGACATTGCTGTTGTCACCCAGATTGAGGTTTCCGTGTTAACGGAGCTGTCCTCTGATCATTGTCCCACTGAGGTGCACGTACCTACCCGACACACTATTGGGAGAGCAGCACGACGGGTGGTCGAGTGGGACCGACTCAGGCCTGCCTTTTGTTGCAGGCTTCCCGAGGAGGTTCCGCTTGATACCACTCAGCACATCGACGAGGCGGTCGCCTTGTTCAATGATGCCGTGGTCTCTTCCGTCGGCGTGTGCTCACGGATGAAGACTAATCTAACGCCCGATTACCACCGGATCCCTGAAGAAGTCCGTCTTCTCGCTTTAGAGAAGAACAGACTTCGGAGACGGTGGCAGCGGATGCGGGATCCGGCCGACAAGGCTAGCTTCAATCCGGCGGCCGGCAAGTTACGTCGTGACTTACAGGCCTTCCGACGAAGCTGCTGGGAATTTGCGATCGCCAAAATGGCTGATGATACACCGGAGGAAAGCTCCGTTTACAGGATTCCTTCCGCGTTGACCGGGAAGGGGCGCGGTCCTCCACTCCCAGCCATCAATCCCCGGACCTAGGGGACATCTCCTTGCCAAGCCGGAGGAGAAATCTGAGTTCCTGGCCGGGCACCTGGAGCTTTAATTTGCTCCTAACCCGTCCGGGGATCCAGACTCCGATGGGGAGATTGAAGACAAAGTTGAGGCTTATCTCGGCAGCCCGATTACCTCCGAACCCGAACTACTTCGGTGGAAGAGGTTACGGACAGGCTTTTAGCGCTTCGGCCCCGGAAGAGCCCTGTTGTTCGTCTACTTCGGGCCGGGCAAAGACCCCAAGTTTGTCGAGAAACTCCGGCCTATCAGCTTGATGTTGTCCATGTCGAAAGTCTTCGAACGACTAGTCCAGCGGCGACTAGCAGATCACCTTCAACGGTTCGACATTCTGGTCCCCGAGCAATTCGGTTTTCGTGGTGGGCACTTCTCGACGCATCAACTGATGGGATTCGTGGAGACCGTGGCCGAGGCCGGTTGCTCGCGAGAGCAGACCGTCGCCGTTTTCCTTGATGTCGAGAAGGCTTCGATCGTGTTTGGTATCCAGGCCTTCTATACAAACTCACGGAGATTGTGCTTCCTGATTGCTAGCTTTCTTCGGAACAGAACCTTTTACGTGAGAGTAGATAACACCCTTTCTTCGGCAAAGGCTATTACGGCTGGTGTACCTCAGGGAAGCGTCTTGGGCCTCCGTTTTTCTCTGTGTAGGTCAATGACGTGGCCAAGTTGCCTGGCACCAGGTTGGCCATGTTCGCTGACGACACGGCGGTGTATGCCGTCGTTCGTCGAGCTGAGACGGCAGTTATCTGGCTCCAGGAACAATTGGACGAGTACGCTGAGTGGGCAGAGAGATGGAGGGTTGTCATCAACGCGGCCAAGAGCACAGCAGTAGTCTTCTCCAGACGCTTAAGGCTTCCTGACAGATTTTACGTAGGCGATACTCTGTTGCCCTGGTCTCGAGAGGTCAAGAACCTCGGGGCTCACATCGACCGTCGTCTTACCTGGCGGACACTCTGCATAAGTAGCCCGCAAGACCGCCAATCGTCTATATCAACTCCGTCCCGTGTTATGCAGCAACGGCATGACCCGCCGCCTAGGGAAGCTTATCGTCTCCACCTATGTGGTCCCGATGGTTACCTACGCGATACCCGTTTGGGGCTACTCGGCCAAGACCCATAAGCGAAAGCTTCAGTCTATACTTGACCGAGGATTGCGCTGGGCGTGTAAAGCCCACTACCTGACATCTAACAAAACCATCCGTGACTCCCTGCGTGTTCGTTCCCTGGACGCCATTGTACGGACACTGTCCCGCAAATTCTATCGTCGCTCGCCCGATTCCAGGGCAACCACCCGATTAGCGCTCTCGGTCGCTACAAATCTGTGCCAGGAGAATCTTTGACGGCGTACTCTACCCTCAATTAACTAACACTTAATTGACTCCCACGGCCGGTAGCAGGCCACACCCTTAATCCAGACCCCAACCGTCGTCCCTGCGGCAGGAGCTCTATTTGAAGCTCTGGACGCAGCATACGAGCGGGCGACGGGCATGCCCTTCGTCCCGCACAGCCATTGAACTTGTGGATCCAACTAGAAGCATGTAGCAGGTTTTAGGCAATCAGGATTGTATTCACTATCGCGTTGTAGTGTCTTATATTACAAACGGTAGAATAAACGTTTTCGGAATAATTTCAAGGAAGTATTCCAAATAGTATTATACGCTGTAAAAAATGTGTGTGCGCTTTTTCAGTTGTATTTCCGTTACATTAGTCATGTGTGCCTATACGTTTGTGGATACGTCATCTAACCAAAGAGCGTGAAGAGAACTGGATAGGTTAACGGTGAATTACTTTACCGACTTGCTTTTGCAGACTCACCCCTCATTTTTGCTCCGTGATACGCTGCACAGTAACTTGTACATGCGCCAGTCAAACATTGTAAAATGAATAAGAAAATATTTTGTGCAGACCCATCCTCCTCTTGATACTAATTTTTTATCGCGTAACGATGGTTGTAAATCAATACACTTGTGTTTAATACTAAATATCTATGAACTATGTTATGTTCTCACTGTTTAAACGATGTTGAAGATTGTAACGTAAATTTATATTGTTTACATTAATTATTGACTCATCCTTGAGGAATTGTAAATTACAAAAATTCATTACAATTACAGTTTAAATTAAATTATTGCCTGTAGTTTCAAAACGTTCATGAAGTATATTGATAAATAAAGACACAATAGATTTATAAATTCTGTTTTAAAGGATTTAATTACAATTTCAGACACAAAAATCAATTGAGTAACGTAAAAATGCAGTAACATAGTACAGTATGTAGTCCTACATGATCATCTATAAATCATAGACGATGTTCTATACTAACGTATTTCAGTTCTTTTTAAATTACAATCTGAACTAATCATTAATTTCTATCGAACTGTAAGTAATATAGCAAATTTAATTTTGTGATACTCTCCGTAGTGTTGCTCAGTTATATTTATGCAATAAACAACCCGTACACATCAATCCCTGCATTGATACTGTACCTCTTCACAGTAACTGCTTTTAGTCTTTACATAATGTGCACATTGCCTGGTAGATATCGCTTATTATTTTTAATTGTTTAACGTTACTCTTTCAAACTTGCAAATTAGAAAACGTTTCCTTGGATAAGAGATTAAATTATTACCTTACTACTTTCATATTATCGTGTACAAACCAAGTCCTGTTTCCAAACCACAGTTTCTTACAAGCAAACAGCCGTCAAAGATTTTTCTTTCCACGTTGTTTATGAGTGCTGAATAAATATTAAGACGGCTCGTTATTGTGGACGTGCAGAAATAGTTTTTTTTAAATAAATTATATTAAATTAATAAATACTATATGGTAATCCCTCGGTAGTCGTGCAAATTAATTTTAATGTTGTGATCGCTAGACACGATTATAAATATTGTCGATGCCAAAATAACTTGTAAGGATAAGTCGTCTTGACTCTACTTTTATTAAATGAAAGTCAAATGGTTGAACACAAAATCTATATAATTGACAACGAGGTACCTATCTAGACGCAGCGGTTTAAAGACGGTTTACAGAACACACTGGATACACGAGACGGTGTGCGAGAACTTGTACATCAGTACGATAAAAATATAAAATAAACAAAATGCTTCCACTAAAATTTCAATAATTAATTATTAATTAATTTTGTCTTAAGTCCTGTGCAGCGGTAGCAACATTATTACCCGCAGCGGCAGTCACACAAAGACCGCGGGCTCTAATTAACTACCGATGTGATATAATTTTCGCTTCACTCTCAAATCACTTAAAGCAGTTCCACAATTTTGGATATTAAACTGTATAAACAATATTATAGAATTCTTTTCAAATGCAGTAACGTCTTACTCTTCTATTTATGCGCCACGACAAAACTATTGAAAATTTAATTTTCACATTTTACTTTCATAATTTCTGAATTTTTCTTACAATATTTAGTATTGCCAACATTTTTGCTATTTTTGGAATGGAGTTAAATGATAAAAGCAATAAAATGTAAATAGTAGTTATTGAATTTGTAAAATTGTTTTCAGCGACTTGTTTCAAACCAAAACCCGTTATATTCTTCAATCTCGTTCTCTATGCTTCGCTGCCGCAGATGTAGTATACAGTTTTTTATCGCTCATTAATTAAACCACACTATACATTAAGATACTATTGATATACTAACTATCCTTGGTACAATATATACGTGACACTGTTACTAATTCCATAGAATTTCGTAATTTTCTTAAAAGATTTCTGCTGATTAGGCTTATGTCTATAAACGTTCTTTTAATAACCATAACATATAGGAAAGGTAACACTCTTTTCCATATACCTTTGCGGTCACTATCGTTGCAAGGAACGAGAACATGACAAAAATATTATAGGCTATAAAGTTAGCGAATGGTAATCTCTCTATAACTTAAAGGCTCAAAGTCTCAAAGGCTCTATATCGTTCTAAACCTTAAAGTAAGAATATGATTACATTTAACATAAACCGTTAACAGAAGTTTGTACTTCATCTTCTTATTATTACAGAAATAGGTATAGAAGTTGTAACACTAACAAATTTGTAAAGTGGCTGTTAAAGTAATTATATGGGGAGCGGTGTCAGTGTTGTTTTAAATAGGCTAGAGTACATGTACAGCCGGGTATAGATAAGTGTACTTCATTATCGTATTCTTAATAATTTTTAAGTATTATTAATTTCAGACATGCTTATACACAGAAGGAAGGAACGTACCAAAAGCAAAAATAATGCTGAAATGTTGGTAAGAGAATAAAAAAAAAGCAGCAAGAAAGAGCTGTAGAGAGGTTAGAAATGCTGTTTCTTGTTCTTACTTTGAATACTGATTTACCAAGTCATACAAAGAAAGCCAAGTTGCCCATTGCTTTGTTGCCAAGTGCAACAGGTATTCTTATTGTACGTTTCAAACTTTGTTTTAAAGAAGTTTTGATTTATGGAAAGTGTTCAACAGGTTCTCAAGATAATACTTGAGGTGAAAATTGTTTTCTTTGTGCTTCCAAATAGCTGTTTACTTTCTAGAAGCCACTTCTGATTGTATTAAATTATTTATAAACCAATTTAAAAAATAATAAATAAAATACCAAATAATCCATGTTAAAGGAAGCCTTAAATAGAAATAGGTACAAGTGGCATTTTTTTATTATTTCATTTTTATTATTATTATTTGTTCCGGCTGTACAATGTTTAAACATTTTCCGGAACCAAAGATTACAGAAGTGATTGAATCTCACCTTCTACTGCTGCCAATATAGTCTGAATTTCTTCTATCCAAGTGAAGAAAGGTGGTCTTCCTCTTTTCCTTTTTCCTGGTGGGGACCATTCCATAACTCTCCTTGGCAATATTTCCTGTGTCATTCTTTCTGTATGTCCAAACTATTGTAATTTTTTGGTTTGGATATAATCAACAATTAAATTTTTCACAGTCATTCTAATGACTTTATTTCTAATTTTCTCTCATCTGGATACTCTTGCAGAACGTCTCCAAAACTTTTATTATTTCATTTAATTATTTAATATAAATAGCTTTTGGCACTATTTGTATTAATAGTATTCATTTCTATTACACACGTATATCACTTAAATATTTTAGAAAATTCAGATTGATATAAAGTGAATACATAAGTGAGTTTAGATATCATTTAGAAAGGCAAAGTTTAACAACCGATTCAACAAAAAATAAAACAGTAACTTAAACAATTAAGAAACCTAAACTCATATTGTAAAAATAAAAATAAATTAAAAAATTCCTTGCTAAACGTAAATCTTGGAACTGCTTTACTTCTATGTTCTACAAGTCCCAGAAACCTTGCTGCAACAATAAATTCCTAAACTCGTTTTAGAGAAAACGTATTTGTGAAAAATTAACGATATCATATTCACTTATGTTCGTTACTTAGTGTATCACAGAGAAATGTACTGCGTGTGTTTCTGCGGCAGTCAATTCAATGTCAGCTCCCACCATATTGCGTGACATCCAGCAGTTTCGCAGTCAACGTGGTGTGCACATTGCGCTAGGAAGCTACTGCCTAGTACAGAATTTATAATTACATATTGTAATGTAACTACTGTGCTGATTTCTGCTGCAGTTTACGTAAACAAGAACATGACGCGTCTACGAAATATACGTCATACAGGTTTTACTGAAAGTTTTACTGTAACGTTATTTTTTCCAGTGCGTTTTCCTAGATGCGCTCACTCCTAGATGTCGAGTAACTTACAGTATATACACGCATATCAGGAATCGTGAAAGTAAAATTATATTAATATAAAAGTAATAAGCATAGGAAAATGTACAAAATAACTTTACATTTGTGAAATGATTTTAGTGGTTTTTACTGTAAACTTTTTTAACTTGTGGTTATTACATATTTTACTGTAGGCCTCTATTTTTATACCCACAAATTTAACCTTTCATTTACAGTATGTTGTTGTCATTTTCATTTTCGTTTATCCTTCCTTGTTGTTTGGCCACTCAATTCTACTCGAACGGAGTTATTACTATTTTCTATAGCTACAGAAAACGTATGTGTAGTTACAGAGTTAAGGAACAGTTATTGTAGTAACTGCCACTAGAGTACAGTACGAATCGCTAGAGACGGGACACTATTATTATTCTTGAAAATGAAATAGATAGAGCTTCCTGTTCAATATTTTTAAGCTTTGTTACTTACTTTCCTATTAACTGAAATATTTTATAAACCTTATATAACTGCGGTTAGAACTAGAACTACGTAGACTGCAATATTTATACTATTAAACAAACAGGAAATAATGTTTACTTTCTAAAGTCCGAATCTTTACTTACAATCATTACATACTAAAACTGAATTATTCTTGAGATATGTTTGGTAGTTCTTACACATAGCAACAGCTGAACTGTAATTAGTTAACAATATGTACTGATTATATTAGTTTTAATTCTTGATTACAGATAAAATAGCTCTTCCATTTTTTTTTATAAATGTAGTAAAACAGCTTTACTGTCTTTAATATCTCCTGATTTTCTTTGGTATGTATTTTATTTGGTGTTTTTATTGGTAATTACGTATAACTTTTTTTCAGTGAAGGGTTTGTGAGGATCGGTCAAAAATAACAAAATTTCAACTTATTTGTGTCGACGTTTCGACAATGTTTATTGTCATCATCAGGGCCTGTGTATGAATACAAAAGAGATGTCAAACACAACAGAACAGTTATTTTTTGGGTGAACGTGTTCCTGTATGTGAGTCTGTGTGCGTGTGTGTGGGCGCACACGCGTGTGCGTGCGTATGTATGTATTATTGTATATGTGAAGGAGTTGAGATAATTTGTTTACATCTTCAAATGTTTTCTTTAAGAAAACGAGAAAATGATAATATCACAGAACTTATTTTACACACTATTACAATTTAAATTGCTATATGTAATGATATTTTTAATTAATTATAAAAGCTATAATCAACAATTAGATATTAGATTGGTACAGAAAACGTTTATACATTTAGCAGTCAACATATAGCTTAGTACAATATATTATAACTAAAAACAGATTGAGGGATGTTCAACTATGTAATTATTAAAAGTTATTTTTAACATGTTTCACTCACAGTAAATGAGTAAATTACATATAGCAATTTAAATTGTAATAGTGTATAAATTAAGTTCTGTGAAATTATAATTTTCTCGTTTTCTTAGAGAAAACATTTGAAGATGTAAACAAATTATCTCAACTTCTTCACATATACAATGATACATACATACGCGCACGCACGCACACGCGTGTGCATACACACACACGCACACATACACGAACACGTTCACCCACATAATTGTTCTGTTGTGTTTGACATTTCTTTTGTATTCATACACAGGTCCTGATGATGACAATAAACATTGTCGAAACGTCGACACAAATAAGTTAAAATTTGTGTTATTTTTGACCAATCCTCACAAACACTTCACTGAAAAATTCATTTATTGACGGTCACTACGAAATTAAGCGGTAATTATAACATGTACAACATTGACAACTGAAGTGAATACTATTTATCTTGCCTTCATTGTATGTCATATGGTTTGAGCTGACAGACTTTCATACCTTTACCACACAATTCTAAAATGACAGTGAAAGTGTCTTAGGATACAATCGACATCGAATAGTTAAAAAATAATAAATAAGACCACAAAGAACGTTACAGATTTACAAAGTAATGTTACAGAGGAAAAAATTACTAATATGATAACTGATAAAATACAAGTTACAAACTTTAATTAATTACTGAAACCTTTTTTTGAAGTTATCTCTACAAGTGGAAGAAGAAATGTCTCGCATCGATCTTCAGGTATTAAAAACTGTGTAATTTAAAATGATAATACAATCATTTTTGTATACCACACTATTCACGAATTGAGAAATGTTGTAGCAGAAGAGAATATTTTTCTACATAATTTACAGTATTAAATTTTGCACATGTTCACTTTACTATATAGTGTGACACAAAGAAATATACGTTGAATGTGTGTGTGCAAGAGGGAGGCGGCAGTAAATCCAGTGTCACCATCGCTGCGCCCCCCCCTTAATATGTGCGACATGAGCAGTTTTCAGTCGGACGTAATGTATCCATTGCATACGACCTTGCGGAGACACGCACACATAAAGTATTTTAGTTCAGAATAGTAATACAATACACAAGAAATAATTTAGATTTTATTCAATTGGCTCCTTTAACATTTTGTCGTGAATGATATTGTGTTACTGCTATTCATTGTTTCTTTTGTCTTGTGACGGTTCGAAAAAATTGAAGAAAATACAGTACAGCACAATTAAAAATACATATGTGTAAATTGCGTATAGTAATTTATCGATTGACAAATCATTATAAAATGATTAATTTAAAGCATTGTTAAGCAATACTCCCTTTTTTTCAGTTTTTGTTAATATATGTGTTTATCTTTAATAGGACTTGTTATTTATGTACAGATATTTTTTCAATGCATATCTTGTCAATATCAGATTGTAAAATACTCTTCTACCAATCGTATTTTTAAAAATTTTATTAAAGCTGACTTTGGAAAACAGGGTAGCAGTTTATAATTCGCGTATTGTTAGCTGTAAACAGACGTTACTGATTTTTGGAACTGAAGATTTTAAGGTAGACACGTGTAAACAAGAAATACATGTAATGAAGTGAACTACACAATTAATTTTTCTTCATAAAATAGTGTAATAAAGTGAACAACTGCGTTGCCGTAGTGGCTAGATCCGCACTTGCTTTAAGCTATTCATTAGGCTAGGGATAATTTTAACCTTGCTTCATGCCAACTTGGTTCTGGCCAGTTGCAGAAATGACAGGGCATATAGTTACAGACCTAATCTCTTTTGCGTATATGCTTAATTACATAGTATTTTCCAACAAACAAGAAGAAATACGTGTTAAACGACAAAGAATTTATTGTTGATTGAACTCGTGAATTGGCCTGTCTGGAATTGTTCAAGTCATTGGTACGCAAAGCCAAATCTATTGAAACTGATATAGTCTAATAGTAAGGTTTTATATTCACTGTTTTTTTTGTATAAAACTAACTTGACTAAATGCCGTTATAGAATTTGTAAAGAAATTTATTTTGTTCGGAGAAATTTTATAAAATAAAACGTTAAAAAAAATGTTAGACCTATCAACATTATCATTAACCCCTCCTTTAATGATAAGTACGTACAGTGCTTATGTGTACAGAGGTGCGCACTAATTGTTAATGTAATATATTATTGCGACTTTTGTACATGAAGGTTAGTAAACAAATTATTTTCTTGTTCTAAAAAGCGTACGTTCTATAACCGCAAATATATATCACCTTTCCTTTCTTTACTTTATTTTACCTTATATTAAGCTATATATCTAAATACCACGTCTGCTTGCGATAAGCACTCTACATTGGTCACTAATAGACGAGGCACATGGCAATATGTTTATAACTATAATTTGCACTCAAATATGAGGAATATATTTTAGTACTTACACAAACATTTTCGTCTGTGTAAAATATAAAATTTTTATTTTCTAGGACCGTTCCTGAATTTATATATATGAATTTATAAAATAAAATTAGTTTACTTTACTTTTATTTATATATTAAATAACTCATATGTTTATAAAGTTTTATAAAGTAGATTTCAGGTGTGTGAAACTTTAGATTGTTGATACGAATATATACGAACATCGTATAGTTACAACAATCCATTTATATCTTTTTTTACAAAAAAAATAATCTACCATTAGTTTACTGGCTTTTTAGTAAATTCAGAAAACTATCACAAAGATTACAAGTAAACCACACGTTTCAATGTAAATCTTCAAAGTAGATCTACACAATGATTACACAGTTAGATTTCCCATTGCACAGTTCAATAAAGTTTATAATATTAAATGAAATATATGTTTTTTGTGCCTGTATAAGTGTCTCTCCGGTCTATAGCACAGAACAAAAGATATGTTACTCTGTAAAAGTAGTAATAATTATTAAATTTAACTAAACTGTCGGTTGAATTTGAATACAGAAAATAAAATCGCAGTTGATCGTATTCAGAATTAATAAATCTACAAGGAAACGTAAGTAGATTTGGCAGTCAAAGAAAATCTGCTGTAAAGAAAAACTGAGGCTGATATTCGTATGTAGGAGTATATGGAACACAGAATATTCCAGGATCCAGTGATGAGAGGAAGGAATCACTGGAATTATTTATTAGGAAACTTCAATGTTATATGAAATATTTTTTACTCTCTTTTCTGTCATCAGCTTTCTCCACATGCAAAATGGTACTAATTCGTAAAATTACATGAACTGAGTTGGTTGGTCTTAGCTTTTACAAAGATTATCAGCGCCAAATTTCGTAGTCCTTTATTTTACAAACATAACACTTTTTAGCGTCCTAACGTGAGTTTGGATTTTTTCGTTATTAGTAAACTTTTTATATTTATTTTTGTATATTCAGTTACTCAGTTGTAATTATAATAAAATGGACATTTATTTATAATTATTTATCGTCAAAAATAATCGAAGACTGAAAGTATATGTCAATAATATTGAGAAAATAACATCAATAAGAGCATACTGTAAAAACAGTTATGAGTTACTGAATATATGGTTACCAGTAAAAAGTACCATATGGTTTATAACGTCACTTTATAGCATCACAAAATTCACTGCGTTTTTCTCTCTTTCGTAAATTTCTGAGACAGAATATAAAGTAACAGAGCAGAGTAAATATATTCTTAAAGATTTTGCGATATTTGATATCAATATGAATATGCTCACTAAAGTATGTCAGAGGAAAATGTATGGGAGTGACGTAATGTGTGGAGGCAGTAGTAAATATACCGTAGTCAGTCTATTATATATTCAGTAGCATGCTCCAGTCGAGTTGTGTTTGCCATCCAGCGAGACATGTCCTAAGTTGTGTAAATAAGTACTGCAAACATTTTATACGTTTAAGTACGAATATGTGAACACACACACACACACACACACACACACACACACACACACACACATCATTATGTAGTATTCTGCTGTGTAGTGAGGCAGTACAGTTCTAAACATCATCTGATATTCTCCAATGAGATGACCTTCGTTTCATCGCATGTTGCCCACAGCGTTCTGGAGAACAAGATAATCTGAGTTGTAGTCTTACCTATCTTTTTCTGTCTTTCTAAAGTTTCCTCGTAAGCCGTCGTTAAATTCCAGTTGGTCTCAGCATATGTCCAATTCAGTTTTGCTTCTTCTCTTTGTTTCATGCAGAAGTGTTCTATTTGGTATATTTATGCGCCTCTTCACATCTACGTACCTCATGTATTCCAACCATTCCCAAATACACACTTGCAGCGTTTCAACCTCGGAAGCCGTTGTCTCTGTCTGTAAGGCATAAATTGAAACACACCACAAAAAGCACAAGAACGTTTTGTTACACGTTTTCTTAAACTCTTCCTTTACTATGTTTATTCTACTCCTTATGTTTTTGTTTACTGAAGCCGTCATTAAAAAGCATATGTAAGTTAAGATGGTATACAAATTAACTGATGTTTACACCGGTAAATCCAACCGTTGTCACTGGTAATGCAGAAAGTGTATTCGATGTGTCTATGTAAACTAATTTGTAGTACGTAAAATATATTTGATTTTCAATGGTTTAGTTGTGATTAACTGAAGTTAGCGCGAGTTTAGCAACAGTTATTGTGCGCGTTGACTTGAGTAAAGAATAACCCAGCTATTGTAACTGTTTTCAGTAATATAACATTATTTTTGGATATTATGTGAGTAATCTAAATTGCGTAGACATAGAACTTTCTCAGTATTCAGAAAAATGTACATAACAATTTTTTTTTTTTGGAATAGTTTCCGCAACTTTTGGGAACTTTCCACGTCGTGAAGAGTTTTTGTTTATACACAGTACACGTGTAGTCTACTAAAGATAATTGTTTATTGGTGTTTCTGAAAAACTGCTGACTCACGTTTAAACTGTAACCACCAAGGGAAAAAGAGAATTAAATGTAGAATTAATATTCAATCGTATAATACATAAAAAATATAAATTTATTTAAAATACAAAATGTAAATAATAAAGAAAATGAAAATAGTGAAAATGAGGTTACTTGATTTGTAAAAGAAAGTGTAGTTGACTTTTGCATTCTTGCCAAGTGCAACAGGTATTCTCGATTCAAGCTCAAAACGTTGTTTTACCTTAGTTTTGATTTATGTATGGCGTTCAAAGACATAACATTATATAAAGCAGGAGGTTTGTATTTACATCTATAAATACTTAAGAATATACGAATAGTAATGAACTTTTAAAAACTGATGATACATAGCCGTATTAATTATTTTTATTGAATAGAAAATTCAAAATAGAAAATCAATATAGAAAAAAAATACAATATTATTTCAAACATATTGTAATGTAACATAACAATGCATATGAAAGCTAGAGTAAATTAAATTAAAAAGGGATTTCTGTTTCCTCAATATAAGAAACTAATCACGTGAAAATAGTATATAATATATAACATGTTAAAATATAGTAAACATCATTAATGTGATATAATTTATCGAATTATACAGTCTAGACAGTATTAATATAACTAAACAACTGTAAGGTTGGGTTGAATTAAGTATACAAAATAATAACAGTGTTATGTAATTTTATAACTACCTAATAACACTGAGTAATTTAAAATATTGGAATATAAATAGTAAAATGTCATTGAACTATACATTGGCTTCTTATGTTAAATAAATTATAAATGAGAGTATTGTAAAACTAGACAGAAAATTTCAATAGTTATGTGATATTGTTTTGTATGTTGTTTTACTAGATAGTAAAACTGTTAGAACATAAATTAGGACTAAACAAATGTATAAAAATTAAATAATAAGCCAACACATTGTAATTTAGCTAGAATGGTAACTTTAGGCCTACGGCGAAGAATATAACATGTAAAATTAAACCAGATGGGAAAACAAAAAATATGTAGTCTATAAGCTAGATAGAAACCATGAAAGTCATGTAAAAGGTATTTTCAAAACATAAAGAGCAGTGTAAAAGTAACAGTGATAAAAAAATACAAAAAGCATAATATTAGGCTTAGAATGTCATCAACATTTCGTTTTAACCAACATTTCATGAGAAATTCAGATCTGGACTTAGATTTTTGATTAAGAGGCATACATGATATCTCGGAATTTTTGAAAAAACGTAAATTTTGAGATGTTTATTGCGCATAATGATTAACACAGATTTAAGTTTTAACAAATCACATTTGTAGTTGATAAGTGAGATGAGGCTTTCTTTAGGTAACAAAATTAATTTAATTGTTGTATAGCTCTTGGCCAGAATAGACTATTTTATTATGCTCTGATGCTACAAAAAAAAATAAGAGCAAATATAACAAAAAACGTATGAAATTAAATTAATTAAAGAAGAACAATTAAGTATCAATCAAAATAAGAATACGAAGAATTAATTCTATATCGCAATTACCTATCTTACATTAAATAAGGTTTTGAAGAATAGGACCAAATATTGGTAAGATCTAACCAGATTTTTAATTTAAAACATCATTTAAGTATTCTAATAACGAAATAACTAACCATTTAACTGAACTGTGTCAACACCATAACCTCAACACTTAAAACACCGAATCACACAACACTTTGTAAAAAAATAAGAAAAATGACGATTAGTGTTGAACATAATACAGTAAACACTTGATATTATTCAAAAGACACAGTCACTGTATATAAACTAATAGTGAAAATTATTTGAAATCTTAAACGAAAATGTAGTATAGGAGTTAGAGTAAACAAACCGCAGCAAACCAAGCTCCTGGTGGCGGTAAAGTGAACTAGCTTAAAACACAACAGTTTGAACATTTAATGTTATTTTTGTACAGACGAAAACACTTATTTATTAATTAATATTTGTAAGTTAATTTATGTTAATTTTTAAGAAATATGATTTGTTATTTATTGTTGGTTCAGGACATGATTCAAGCCTGGTTATATAAAATAATCCACTACCCTGAATAACTCAATTGTAATCATTATTTGTACAATACTGAATAAAATATTATTAGAAATAATATTGCAAAACAATCAAACAAGAATCTTTTATCTTATTTTATATAGAAAACAAAACACAAATATAATTACTCTTATAATATTTCCCCAAAATATTATGAATACAGAAGTAACAAACTTTTTGATACTACACATGCTACTATATATGATATACGATACTACTAAATATACCACAAAAATATATACATGACGAATGCGTCTGCAGGGAGAAGGCTGTAGTGGATTAAATGTTATCTCCTACCTACTTCCCTGTGGATGCGCAATATCCAGTAGTTTCTCAGTCGCATGTGATGTGCTTACTGCGTAGGGTCAACTGTATAATGTTGGATGCCATGTAATAAGCTTCTTACAATTACCGGCTTATGAAATAAATAAGTGGTAAATAAGTTACGAAATAATCGTTTATATATTTTATTGAATTCGACATTATACATTAACTCCACGTTCCTTCTGATATGTAATTAATTTACTAGGAATAGCTGAAAAAATATGAAATTTGATACAAGTAACTAAGCAAGTAACTAAGTAAATAAGCTTCAAGCAAGTTCAGAAACGAATCATATTCAGAGGAAACCAAACCAACTAGCTCTTGACAAAGAATGCACCGAATACGTTGAAAATTATTTAGAAAAACTTAGTAACATTTTCAGCACAAAGCTTTGCACATCTATTTCACGTGTGTAATGTGTACTCTCTCAATGACGAAATTAAATTTTAACAGTAACAGTAAGATAATACTTTGTTTCCTCATTGCAGAACCACATGGTATACTTCCAATTCTGAAATTTTTACTACAATTATTTTCCATAATGTTTACTAAATACAGAGGTGATTATCAGACTTCTGTATTGGCGTCTTCTTCTTCTTCTTCTCATTCTACACTTAATGGATCAGGCAATCTCGCTGTTCCAGAAACCATCTCTTACGTAGCACATAAGTCTTTCTCAACCTACTACTGTTTCCTTATGTCGTTACGTTGTTCCTTTAATAAATATAATAATCTCTTTTTAGAACATTAATCAGCTTAGCAAAAATATATTTTTTTTTATAAGAAAATGGTCGACTGCCAAATATATTTCAAGAATCTAACTTAAACTTTTCCCTTGAATATTCGTTCTGTTAAAATCAATACATATGAGGAAATTTAAAACGTATAGAAATTTTGACACCTATGGCATGGAGCTAAAAAGTAGTAAATACGTTTTAATAGGTCGCATAACTATATTTATGGAAGATTTGAGATGTTTAAAATGTGTGTTGTAATCCTTATAATATTATGAGATCATACACCTAATACTTTCTGTTTGTTTCAAGAAAGTAATGTATCTACTCTTACAAAATTGATATATTCATATTCACTTATAGCAACTACTATAAGTAAAATTAATTTAAAGTAATTTGTTCTAGATATAACGTTTTTGATTATCTACCTTTCATTAAGTTTTGTACGTACTTCTTACGAGACGGAGAGGTTTTAATTATGTTACTCCTGGTTGAACTCTTTCGTATTAAATTCAGTGACCCAGAAAATGTGTTGTAAACTGCAGATTCACGTTGAGTATAATGAAAAAGAGGAAATAAAAAAGCATGTTAGGATATCTGTGTTACCTGGAAGTAAATTGGAAAACTTACATCATTAATAATCATGTAGATTATAAGGTTTTCTCTATCACACAAATCGTTTTATTGTTTTTCAGTAAACACTTCTCATTTAAAAAATGCTGAAATTTCTACGAATTTTTAACTCGATTTTTGTTGTTTTAAAGCACACTACTTTATACGGAAAAACACAGTCGTGAGAAAGTAAAAGTAATGTAAGCGAGTGGCAGCGTCGTTTTGAGAATCATCTTAATCTCCACTTTACGTTTTAGTAATTTTGAAATAAGATTCCCATCGTTTTGAAATGAGAATAGTTCTCAGAACTATCAAATAATATTTTGTAATTTGTACAGAAATTTAATAAGTGAGCAAATGTGTGTATAAAATATTGTAAAATGTATAATTATATACTTATTAATGAGAACTGTTTTTTACAAATCTCAAAACAATGAAATAAACATATATGAATTTAGGCCTACAAGAAGTAGTAGTAAACTCAGTGCTGACTTTCACTTTAATCATTTCAGCAATTCAATAAATTTGCATCGGTTAACTGTTAAACAGAAAATTTAATTTACTATTTGATCATAATTTAATTAATTACTTACCTCTGTAGTAAATACAGATAATACTTCAAGTGACCAATATGTCGATAGAAGATTTGAGGCATTTTTCTCGAAAAAAATGAGTATTACACAAAACGCTAACAATTACTATCAATATTAATTAAAGACTAGTTGGGCACATGGTGAAACATATTACTTAAAACAATTTAAATAAACCAGAATGCTTGTAGTTTCTTACCAGAAGCTTGATAACAAATAGAATTCTTGGTAGCTTGTTGTTCTTACCAGAAGCTTGGTAACAGATAGAATTCTCAGTAGCTTGTTGTTCTTATCAGCTCTGAGAATAGCCTAATCCACTAACAACAAATGTCAGATTTTAAGAATAAGTTGTGAAACTACCAAATGTTTTTGTATGTTTAAAATTATATCAATGATTATATAGATAACAGTATAAAAATAACACATAAAAATTACATAATAAAAAACTGGGTTTACTTACAGATTACTCTTAATATTATGTAGTCTAAACTATTTTCTATTTCTGTTTATTTTTACCTCTGTACAAACCGTGTAATCAAGCAAAAGAATACGCTGTACTTAAATTAAAACAAATAAAAATGAGTACTTCATTATAGTAGACATTTTCTAAGAATTTGTGCTATCCATTTATTGTACTTACTTATATTCATTTAATGAAAATTCCTGTCGTTTTTATCGCAAAAATTTCTATTATATAGCACTTCTATTTAGCCGTACACAATAACTGTTATACACAGTTATTATTCTTACATTATTTTTACTTGAGGTAAGTCATTAGTTCTGTATTTACAGCACACACAAGTGATAAATTCCTTTAGTCAGTCAACTAATTAGGTACGTATGTCCAAAGTAGGGGACAACGCGGTCAATCCCACATGCGCTACTGGCTTTCCCTTTAATGCTGAGAAATAATTTCCTGTTTTTTTCCTGTGGTCTTCATTTTCTGCTGATAAATTGCTTTTTGGCTTGTGCGTGTCTGTATGTTTGCATGTTGCTGCGTCTCTAAAGCAGACAATGAAGTATGTAGTGGTTTTATTCAAATTTTTTTAAGTAATGAATTTTGTGGAGACTGCTGAATACGTCGATGAAGAAAGCATTGTTTAGTGACTATTAAAGGATAACTATAATGATATAGGAAAGAGAAAATAATAACATTTGCTTCTTTGTTGGGATGGAAAGCAACGACGATAATAACTCTAGGTTAAGACTGTTTTTACGCATTGTTTCATTAACTGTCTTTCTCTTTAAATAATTTATAATTTATTTCAAAAGCATTAAAATTGCCACAAGTCTTAGATACTATATCATTTTTGGAAAACTCGTTTTCTTTAAAGATCGAACTAGTATAATAAATAAAGGAAATTGTCGAGAGTTTTTTTTGTGACTACTTCGGTGCTTATCACTACACCATTGTTACAAAATTCTTCAAGACACAATTCTCATAAACAGAAACTAGTATTACTCGTTTCTTACATATGCTTGATGAAACTAATCGAAGCTATTTAGTTTGTCAGGTGAGCTATCATTAGTATACATTACTTTTCAGTAGATTATGCACTATCGCTAGTACCATTATAGAAATAGAATATACCTTCGACAAGCCAATTTAACATTTGACTCGTGCATGCGTAGGAACGTATAAAATACACATTTAGACAGCAAGAGAAGATGGTAATAAATACAGTCGCATAACTTCCGCTACCACCGTCATTTCCCCCATAAAATCGTGCGATATTCAATAAGTTTGCAGTGACATGAACTAGAGCTATACATTCTACATCCAAAGCGCGTCGTTATATATATTGCTAAATGTAACGCGTGTAAGAGCCACATATCTTGTGCAGAGACAATAAATGTAAACGAACTGTATTCACTAAGTTCTATTCGCACTTTTTAAAATAAATATGTTGTTTGTTCTCCTACATTTGACAATGGGCATTTTGTTACTTCTGCTCAATGTTATTTTAAAATATAGAATATATGACAGTACAGTTACATACAGAATTAATACAACAGGTATTCATAAGACGTTTAACTAGTTTTACGTCCAATTTATTTTACAAACGTAATATTATTCTGAGAATAGTAAGTAGCGATTCGGATATGTAAAGTAACGATACGTTGATTAGAGTTTTCATATTTAAAGGGCAGTTATTCTTTTTACATTATAACAGTATGTACGATGTAGTATGCTTACTTATTTTAGAAGATACATTTATGTATTCAAACATTTCATATTTAAATAACTACGCTTATTTAACTTTAAGTGAATAGGTGTACTTATTTTGTCTTATTTTATATTACTTGAATCTGATTATATATATTATGAACAGCGCTTGTAATAATTCGTTTAAGCTGCGTAATGTTTATGTGATATACCGTAAAAATCAAGTAAATTGTATGTAACGTGCATAATTTTAAATACAAAATGTGATTAGAGTGACAGCCGCACTAGGGGGTCAAAATTAAATTCAATATAATTAAATACAATAAGCGTCAAAAATAATATAACTTTATATTAAATTATTGTAACCTTATACGTTAACCTAGATTAATTTTATACACCTACTTTATAGTCTTAAATATATATTACACTGCTGCTCTGAATACGAAATTTGTAACCAGTGCTCTGAGACAATAAGCTCACGAACAAAACACTGTCGTATCTACAGAGCATATGATAGCCTACCATAAAATATGTATCTGTGATGCGCATATTTAGGTGCAGTTTTACAGTGAAGTGTACATAAAACTGTACTATGACACGTGAGTATGTCGGAGGAAAAATACAATGAACCCATTGTTAACCCTCACGTGCTCGACTGCATGCAGTCAGACGTGGCGTGCTCGCCTCCAACAATATACTGAGACACATATAGACTGTTTATTGCCAGGCGTAACGTATACGAGACTGGAAGTATTGTTAACGCAGTAAAAATAACCTGAGACTATTATATGTAAATTAGACTGAAACACAAATAGATAAATATTTCGAAAAAATAAGAAATAAGATTTAAGAAATAATTGTGTATACTTAGAACATTCAGGAATGTTCGTGCACTACTACTACTACTATCTCGTCAAATATTTTTGTCGTTGGATGTGTAACAGCACATGCTGTGTAATAAAAACATTATGCCATTCTGTACAAATACAGACTGGATAAGGACATTTCATATTTGACCAATGACTCAATAATCGTACGTGAGATTATCAAAATTATTTATTCACCTTATTGTTGTCTTGGAATTTTTAGAGCAATAGATAATAACTGAATGAGAATTTCATTTACGCCTCTATGGTGCCCGGATCACACGTATACATCTCGCGCTTCTAAGGCAATAAACTGATTTAACGTGTAACGAAACAATAATGAAACGTGTAACAAAAAACGAAAAATCACTGTCGCCAGATCAGTCAAAGCTATTTTCCCCACATAGCTATCCAAACTTTTACCACTGCCACAAATATGTATGCTTTAAGCAACGTGTAATATTTTAAGGAATATGAGGAGGAAAACATCAAAAAGTACAGAGGATTAATAACTACTATGTAGTGACACAAATGTTCCGCAGCTCTGACTAACTTATTATTTTATCCATAAGTAAGTACCATAGCAGTTAAAGCTACTGAAAATTAAACTATACAAAATCTGTCGAAAAGCAAGTAAATACAATTGTTTTACATAATATTTACTTGAAATTTAAGGAGTAGCTGGTATCTTACTAGTTACTCTTCTTCTTACAGGCAATTTAAAGTAATATTTACACAACTTGATATGTTAAAATTAATTAATCTCTGCATGCGTTAATTCGACAATTGTTTTATCAGCTGTTTTTAAATATGACAATAAGTTCTTATGTTAAAGACTTTCCAATAGTATACAACTATGTATTAAAATTTTTTGAACTATTGGCTAGAGAGTAATTATGAAAAGGAACATAACATTAACGTGGAATCTCCGTTTACTGTAAATATAGGGCTTAAAATTAGTAAACTGTCCTAAGCGCGTCTTGAATTTTTATGGTTTCTCATAGCCGATGACACTTTACGGTGCAAAGGGTCAGTTGGCGCTTCAAAAAGTACCTCGTTTTGGTTAAGATTTTAATATAGAGGTTATTTGCTGTATGCAAGTGTCATACACGCCTCTGTTTCTCAGCCACCAATTAATACTGGCGAAGGTCACACATATCAAAGCATCTGAGAAATTCTCCTGCCTGGCCCCTTTCAGATGAAGTTCACCCATCGAATTGCAGTTTGAGGAAACGTCGGAGAAATTTTACTTAGGTTTCTGCCTGTTTTGGTTTGTTTAATCCTAATTTTCTCTTGAAAAACTCCCTCGACCTTGGAGAGGTAAGGGGAAATTTTTCACCAAACATTGTTTTGGTTGTTGTTTTGCTGAAGACGTTTATTGTTTAATTAAATAATTTAGCAACGATAAGTGGTTCTTGGTATCAACAAACCTAATCAGTAACAACTCATATTTCCTTCAATTAGCTTAGAATAGTTTTCAGTTTAATTATCACCATGAATTATGAGCTGTAACTCACACTATTTGGTACAGAAATTGAGAGATCATAATCGTAAATCTTATTTATAAAAAATTGTTACAGTTTCACTTTCATGACTACTTACCAAAAGTTGAAAACATTTAATTAATTGTTCCGGAAAGAAAATTTCAAAGCGTCTAGAGATCTAAAAATATATAGACAAAGAAATCGAATATTGTTGGCTGTTAGGATAAAATATTATAATTGTAGCCAAATCGATTATCTCCAGATCGTTAAATCCAGCGATAAAGAAAGAAAATTTAATTGGCTGTTGAAGGAACCGCAATGATATAGATGAGACAATGTTACAAATATACGAGACTGTGTTAGAAATTGGCTGAAAACTATTACAAAACTAACAGATGCGTGGTGTTCTTTACTGAGTCATTTTTATCGCCCATTATTGCCTACATATTTGATCGCCTCAAATAATTTTAAGCTTTTTAAATACAAGCCTATTAGTATATTAACAACGAATATCATCATCATCATTATCATCGTCGTCGTCGTCGCTGTTCACGTTTACTCATGACGTATCTGAACATGGCCATTACACATCGAGTCATAACACTGTAAAAATTGAATAACTTTTTGAAGGAAAATTTACGATATTTGACTCGCAGATGCGCAAAAATATATAAAAAATTCACACACGTATAAAACTCTGTGAGACAGAAAGGGGAAGACGGTAATAAATATAATAATATAACACTCACTGCCACCTCGTCCCGACCATGAAGTCGCGAGACACTCAGCAATTTTGCAGTGAAATGATATGTGCTTACTATATACAGAGGCGTGTAAGTATATAAATTGCTACCTATCACGAACGCGAGAGCAATAAACATGGTAAAGGCAATAAATATAAACAAATTGTATTGAATAAGTTACACTCACATTATGTTGGAAAACAAAGATTTACTTTTGACTGTTACACTTAAAGTGAATATTTTCTGTCTTAATCAGAATTTATCCTAAGCTAGGGATAGTAGTGTTCCTCAGAGAAAATAATCAACAGGTAGTTGTATCAGATGCGTATTGAATTTTACGTATCACTTATTTAAAATAAAATTGTGAACTTAGGACTGAGAAACACGAAATAAACAGGAAAAAATCGGGCGGGGCTGTGTCGGGGCGCACGGCCGTTGGTTTAACGTGAAACGTCTATGTCAGCGAGTCGCTTTTAGCGTATTGGATTGAAATGAAAACGAGACATTGACTGCGTACCAAATTTTATTTTAACATAAAACATACACTGAATGGTACATGATATTTATTTCGACTAATATTCGACGACGATTTTGTTTAACACCACGGCCAAACAACCCGGCAAATAATGTTCCCAACTTTGATACATCACGGTCAAACAATCCGGCAAATAATGTTCCCAACTTTGATGATACACCACGGCCAAACAATCCGGCAAATAATGTTCCCAAGTTTGTTGACGGCGGCCGTGAAAGCCTTAGACAGTCAGTAAAAAATATTTCTTAAAAGTTTTAAAGTTTCAATTTTTAAAATTATTTTTAACATGTTATGCACAACATTAGAGCGAATTCGTTTGTTTTTTCCATCTTGTTATCAAGCAACGAAGGGTAGCATTCACTATTCCGTGATTGTGCGTAGACTATATTTACCTACATATACGTAGCACTGACTATAAAGTATGAATATTGCTTAAACTAAATCAAAAGTGTAAGATAGTTTAGTGCTTATAGTAACAGCGTTACCTACAACAATGTTAATTATTTCTTATCAATAAACTTACTTGTAAATAAAATCCATTGAAAATATTGTACACCAATTTATTTATTTGAATCTTTTATTTGAATTGTATTACACGCATTCTACGGTACGAAATTTGGATATGAAATATTGGAGCTTTAAAAAATATCCTACCAAATATAAATTGATTTTATTATCCTTTTGAGAAAAATATGTGGTCATATTTTTGTTCAAGCGATTTTTTTCACTTTCACTGCTATTATTCCTAACCTATCACACAAAATTGTCAGAAAACCATACGTCCGATATCCGCCAATTTAGATTATCTTTGTAATTCACGTTGACTTCTAGGAGGGAGGAGGAATGATGAGGTTATTATTGATTTTATTATATACAGACATGAGACGTTATATTTGTAACATGCTTGACAATCGTAAATATTCCTAAAGTTACAGCACGTATTACTCTTCAGTAATTTCTCTATTTCGCATGACCATCTTTGCACTGTATATGGTCACTCTCTTTGCACTAACGTCAGTGTAATTCATTATTTATAATCTGTGAGTACAGCTATTATGTAGACAAATATAAGGACGTATTCGTGGCCTTTCTTACATCACGAATATATGAACAGGTGGACGTACGTATGCTGATGTTGTGATTCCAGTGGATCCGAGAGTGCCATACCGAGCCGCGAGACCATAATACCGTCCCGAACCTCAGAACGACTCTACTCTAGCTTGGAATGACACCGCGAAACTATTCCTTACTCGCAAACACCGGATGACAAGACCCCTCTTGCATTGTTCACGATCCCGTGTTACCACTTTAGAACATCGTATGCACACACGATGACCCTCGATGCCTTGAATAATCGCGGTTCCCACTTCAGGTCACGCGCTCAGGTATGTCCAGGGTCTCGCCCGAAGATCTACGGCTTGTCCTCCATCTTCTTGCTCAGGTAGGGCCACACATGCCAGAGTAAGACCGGTAACCGTATCACCCCTCCCTCCTGTCAACTACATAATTCCACCGACTCCCGGACGCCAGTCCGCCAAACAAGGGGGGAAGCACAAACCGGTAGAACTTCGGAAACTACGATTTTAGCCGATCTTCTGAACAGTGCTTCAGCCCTACAACGCAGATCCATTGGACTCTCATAGGCATAGGAGTATAATATTTTATGTAGTTTAGAACATGTAACTACTGAATAAAATACAATCTCATTTCGGAAAAATATGTCAGATAAAACATACGTTTCATATTTACTTATAATGATATACTAAACATTCTAAAAACAATTAATTAACTAAATGAGTTTTTAAAGCATTATTAGTATTATTATTATTATTCTCAGTATTGTTCTTATTATTATCAATTTTGTAACATTTGTTAAATTTCATGAAACATTTTTTAGTTTAAAATGAATCATATAGATTTTAATCGTTATGATTTAGATACGTTTTGTCGTTGTATTTATATTTCTTGAGCCTTAATTAAAGATTTTGTCTTCGTTATTTTTTTTTTAGTACATAAGTTAGGCCTACTCTGTAGCTGTGTCATAATCGCTTTTCTTTATTACACAGGACATTTTACAAAGAGCAACAAAAAGAAATAAGCATAAGAATTTAATTAAGAATTTATTATAATATAGTTTTTGTAATTTTTTTTTAACTCTTTCCTACACTTTTGTCTGAGCGGTTTCCTTATTTTGGAGTATGAGACAGTCAAAACTTTTATATTATTTTCAGTACAAAATTATCTTTGAATATAAAGGATCTTCTACGACAAAAAAAAAAAAAAAATTAAACCTGGTAGTCGTGGGACTACCGGTAGACATGGAATCATGGGCAGACTTGTGCTTTGGGAAGGAATGAAGGGTTGGTTAAATAAACAGCTACATAAGTTTCAATGTATTTTATTTATTCAGAATTTTCGGAATTTACAGAATTTACAGAGTCACCTAACGCTAGTTGATGGAATATGGAGCGATGGTAGCTGAAGTACGATACGAATATCTGGGCGAAGAGTTGCATGTTGCGACTGAACGTCAGGTCTATGCTCGTGTTTCCGAGTGTAGTTGATGGTAAGCTATGGGATCGGTGGATATTGGAAGCCGTATGATTTGCACAGCGGCGGTACGTTGCCTTGTTTGAGACTTGCAACACACGTAGAGCACACGCCTTCCATATTACTCGCACTTGAGTACTCGTCCGATCCGAACACTGTGGCCAAGAGACTTATGTATGATGGTACGCACGGTCTTAGATGACTCTTGAAACACAAGCGATCGCAGATCCCACACACCGAGCCGAACGGATTGTTAATAAAGTGCTTAGAGAATTCCTCGTCGACTCCTTTGAAGCGGCGGCTTGGACCGGGCTGTTCTGCGCAGAGCATCGAGGGTCCAATGTTGTCGAAGCACAAGTTATTAATGTTCTCATCGTCTGTTTTCTTGCTAGCTAGCCGTACGCTCGATCTGAGTCGCTTTGGGGGCACGCCGGATGACCCAGGTATCGGAGATGCGGGCCGCTTGGGCGCTGACGGGGTTTCGAGTTTTATCGCGATTTTGACATGGAATCCATAGGTATGTAATGTCTTACTCGCACGTTTCGCGAAAATCGACCGTTATGTTTCAAATGTACTTTCGGCATACCACTATCTCACGAACCGCTCAACCAATCCCAGCAAACCAGGTGTCAGGTGATCGAGTCACTCGGCCCCCTTCCAACAATAGTACTGAGAATTTTGACAACTGACTTCAGTCGCCTCTAGGCTTTGTCTGCGTGAGGGTGTTTTTGCGCCGAAAATTTCTAAATTGCTCCACTAAAACTTAAATATCTCGGGAACTACAAGTCCGATCGCAAAAATACAAAGTGCGTTGTGATCCTCAGAACTAAGTCTCCCTAATAACACCAATTACAAGTACCAGAAGCACTCACAGAAAATAATAACAACATTTGAACTCAAACATTTGAAATGCCTCGACTTAAAAATCGCGATAAAACTCGAACCAAAAATTTCAAACCGGAAACCGGCAAATCCTCTGCAGAGCGTCAACAGGCCTATCGTGTGAGACTAAAATCAAAGAAATTGGCCGAGAACTTAGAAAATGGCAACCATTTGAAGATTGACGAAACCCCGTCAGCGCCCAAGCGGCCCGCATCTCCAATACCTGGGTCATCCGGTTGCCCCCAAAGCGACTCAGATCGAGCGTACGGCTAGCTAGCAAGAAAACAGACGATGAGAACATTAATAACTTGTGCTTCGACAACATTGGACCCTCGATGCTCTGTGCAGAACAGCCCGGTCCAAGTCGCCGCTTCAAAGGAGTCGACGAGGAATTCTCTAAGCACTTTATTAACAATCCGTTCGGCTCGGTGTGTGGGATCTGCGATCGCTTGTGGTTCAAGAGTGATCTAAGACCGTGCGTACCATCATACATAAGTCTCTTGGCCACAGTGTTCGGAGCGGACGAGTACTCAAGTGCGAGTAATATGGAAGGCGTGTGCTCTACGTGTGTTGCAAGTCTCAAACAAGGCAACGTACCGCCGCTGTGCAAATCATACGGCTTCCAATATCCACCGATCCCATAGCTTACCATCAACTACACTCGGAAACACGAGCATAGACCTGACGTTCAGTCGCAACATGCAACTCTTCGCCCAGATATTCGTATCGTACTTCAGCTACCATCGCTCCATATTCCATCAACTAGCGTTAGGTGACTCTGTAAATTCTGTAAATTCCGAAAATTCTGAATAAATAAAATACATTGAAACTTATGTAGCTGTTTATTTAACCAACCCTTCATTCCTTCCCAAAGCACAAGTCTGCCCATGATTCCATGTCTACCGGTAGTCCCACGACTACCAGGTTTAATTTTTTAGGTCGAGGCATTTCAAATTTTTGAGTTCAAATGTTGTTATTACTTTCTGTGAGTGCTTCTGGTACTCGGAATTGGTGTTATTGGAGAGATTTAGTTCTGAGGATCATAACGCACTTTGTATCTTCGCGATCCGACTTGTAGTTCCCGAGATATTTAAGTTTTAGTGGAGCAATTTAGAAATTTTCGGCGCAAAAACACCCTCACGCAGACAAAGCCTAGAGGCGACTGAAGTCAGTTGTCAAAATTCTCAGTACTATTGTTGAAAGGGGGCCGAGTGACTCGATCACCTGACACCTGGTTTGCTGGGATTGGTTGAGCGGTTCGTGAGATAGTGGTATGCCGAAAGTACATTTGAAACATAACGGTCGATTTTCGCGAAACGTGCGAGTAAGACATTACATACCTATGGATTCCATATCAAAATTCAACACAACAGAGAGGTAGGTAGCTGTGTGTAAAACACAAGGGGCCAATGTAGTTAGGCGTGGGTATCGAGTATAAAGCAGCAACGGCGCTCTAAACTGAGCCGAGCGCCACGGCCAGTTTGATTTACTGCTTTAATTGATAACGTTGTTGCTACGTAATTGTGGCAATTAACATTCTAAACTATCTCCATCCATTTTGCTGCCCCACTTGCGTTTCCTAACAACTTGCGTTTCCTCCGAGCTTACTTGGAAACACGGAGTCCTCTAGTCCTCTGCACTAGGAGTATAATAGAAAATGAATAGTATAGAGAGAAAAAGAGAGAGAAAGAGCGAGAGGGAGAGGAAGAATGAGCGTGAGTGGGTATTTCTGATTTTTCAGGAAACCACAAAATAAATAACAGTAAACAGAACAACTACAAGAATAACAACTTTCGTAATAATTAATGAAATTTATACGAAAGAATTAATAAGCGCCATTATTTTAGAAAAATTCTTTAAAATAAAGATATGTTCAATTTTTATTTTAATGTACACCAGCAAATTGTCAATAAATATGAATTTGGTTTTGGAGATTCCTTATTAAATAGTATTAGTGACTCAAATAAAATGAATAAAAAGTTAAAGTTAATTTAAAAACAACAGTATTGGAAACATTTTATATCCTAAAACACAAACATATTATCTCCAAAGCAACTAACATAATTGTAATTAAGACTTGTATACCAGCCGGGGAAGACAATGTTGGTAGGCCGTTGTGTATAGTGATAAAGGTTACAAACCTCTGGCCCCCGGGGGCCAATGCCCGTGCCCCTATACGCGGAATGTCTTTAGAAATAGATGAATAAACAAATTCTTTGATTAAATCTTTAATCAAAACGTGAATTGTATTTTAAGTAGTACAAAGCATATAGTTTAAAACAGCTGGCATTATTTAAAATTAAATAAATACAAAAGTTACGAAACTTTCGGAAACCGTATGTGGGTGACATTGCCCAACAATAGATGCTATGAAACAGGCAGTTTTGTAACACCTAAACACCTAGCTTTAAAGACTGATCAGACAAGGTTTGAATGTAGACTTTGCTGCGTCATTGCCAAAAGGTAGGCAAGGAAATTGAAAAGAAATATTTAGAACAAATATACTGTATAAGTGATATGGAGCACGATGTGCAGGGTAGAGAAAATATTACTGAATTTAAATCAGACAGAAAGAGATAATCTTAATATTAGCAGTATCACAGAGAAAGGATTGCTCTTATATTATCAGGAATTGCTGTGAACCCAGGAACAACTTGAGGGAACAAAATTTGTGAACGTCAATGAATGTGTGAATCCAGTAGCAATGGATGAATCCTTGCTGCTCTACATTGATGAAAAAATAAAAAATGCCAGGCATTGATCGGTTAAATTTCGAGCTTACAAAGTATGCGCCAGCCTTTCTGCATGATCGTTTATTGAACCTTATTAATCTCTGCCGGACCACTGGTCATATTCCCTACGACGGACAGATGGCAAAGGTAGCTCTCGTATTTAAAAAAAGGCGATCATAATGACTCTGGTAACTAAAGAAGGGATAGATACTTAACACAGCTTACAAATTGTATGTATCTCTACTTTCAAGAGGACTGAATGCAAGAACGGAGCCTGTTCTCTCGAAGACCCAGCGTGGTTTCAGGAAGGGCAGATCATGTATGGATTGAATCTTTACAATAGTCCAGGTCATCGAAAAGCACAGTAAATATCAGTTGTTAACATACATGGCTGTCATGGCTTTGGAAATGCCTTTGATAAAGTAAATAGGGGTAGGCTGTGGGCAGTGATTTCAATGGAAGGGATGAAGAGCCACGTCATTAGAGCCATACAAAATCTTTGCGCGGAAATCAAAATCTTAATTGAGACAGAAAGACCGGAGCACAACTCCTAGTGTGGGCCTGATTAATTGTTTAGTACAAGGGTTCCTATTGTCATCTTCTCTTTTTAACTTACATATAGACATTGTCACACAAAATTGGCAGATGAAATTTCACAACATAATTGTTAACTCTGTAGTTGACACACTGTTATATCCTGTCGAAATCGGAAAGCGGCGTTCATCTGAGTGCATTATACTCATTGAATCAAATCTGCATGGATTTCGGATTACAGATTTCCACGGATCTGCAAGGTGATGGCTTTTCACGGATCTGACCCCGTACGAGCAAACACTTTTGTGGATGATACTGTTCTGGAGCAGGTCAGTAATTTTGAATGTCTGGGCTGTAATGTATCTTACATTACAAAGAATGATGTGGTAAAGAAGCTGCATATGTTCGACTATATGTGTGAGACCCTCAGGAAAACCCTAAAATCAACGAAGAAAGAAACACGGCTGAAGTTTTGCAAGGTGACGGCTTTCCTCACACTTCTCTGTGATTCTGAGAATCCGACTTTAACGAAGTGCCAGGCCAGTCGTATTCAAGTAGACCAAATGAGATTTTTCAGGCACGTGGCAGGAGCTACTCTTCAAGATTGTAAAGGAAATGTCGATGAAGGGCAGGAGCTGAAATACTTGATAGAGTTGCCCAATAACGGCTAAAATGGTTGGAACCTCTTAACCGAACAGATGACCGCCGCATCCCATCTGGAACTATAAATTATGAATTCCAAAAACTATGAAATTATAAGCCGAAAAGGCGGGGAGGTGTGAGGCGTCCAAGAAGTGTTGCAGTGACCAGCTCTAGTCTAGCTGCTTGGGATAGGAACAAACCATTTTTGGTTTAATCCTTGCTGAAGATGATATTGATGATGTAC
Source organism: Magicicada septendecula (assembly GCA_034769895.1). Taxonomy (NCBI): domain Eukaryota; kingdom Metazoa; phylum Arthropoda; class Insecta; order Hemiptera; family Cicadidae; genus Magicicada; species Magicicada septendecula. The sequence continues at coordinate 466,011,363 of CM068369.1, forward strand.
AAAGTTTCGTCCGTTCACTCACTGTGGTTTTTTAGCACCGAGTTAATAAAATATTAAGAGTATTTTTTATCCGAAACCACAGATATATCACCGTAGACTCTAACATAACTGAACAAAATATTAACAATAAATTATATAAGTTTAGGCTTAATTATACCAGACTTATATACCAAGAAGTAAGTTTACACAAAGGCGACGATTTCAAGTGCGATCGTCACATTTGTGACAGCAGACGTAAAATAATTCATTAATCTTTTACATAAACTCCAATACGCAATGAAGGTGTAGGGATAACCCAACTACGATTTCATTACAAAGAATTGCGTTTACGCGAATTTGTGTATTTATTATAAAATTATTTTAAAATAATGTAAACTTTACACATCATATATGTCTTGTTTAATTTAATATTATGGAAACACTACAGATATTTTAGAGATAAAAAAATCATTAAAAATTATATTTTAAATAATTTAAAAATATAAATGAACAGAAAAATTAACACTTATTATATAATCTTGTTTTATAAACCTACTCATAATTATAAAGGGTTTCAAGTACAGTCTTAAATACGTTAAAGCAATAAAAAGAAGACAGATTTATTCTTTTAAACTTTTTTTATAAAAGTGATTCAACTTTAAAACTGTTCTATATTAAACAGACAATTTTTTCATTTTGCAATCAATATTAATAACAGGCTATAAATATTTTTTAAACAGTGTTATAATGAAGCAATTATTATATTTATTAACAAGGGCTGAAAAACTAAAATTATGTCGGCTTACGGTCGAAATCACGTGAATCTGCCGTTAATTGTTACTGTTGTGGTAATTAAACTGAAAACTACTTCCATACTTTAAAAGTAACAGTAAATCCTTGAGTTCAAGTCTTTTAGATGTTACAAAATATAGGCCCTATTTATTGAAAAATTTAGTATAGTTGACTAAACAGTATTTGACATTTTGGGATTCGGAAAGGCACTGGTGTGTAATAAAAACAAAGGAATTAAGTTGCAATTTCCCCTTTCATCTCTCTCCAAAATCATTTAAGTAAAATTAAGTATGTAAATAAAGTCATATCGTGTCATTTCTTATCCCATAAAATACAATGTTAATGATAATCTGAGACGATCACTTCCATTTCTACATGGGCTGATTGGGGTTTTAATTTGCTTGTTTGAAGTTTAGGGTTTTTGCTTCTTATTTATCCTTTTGATTTTAATTTTCATTGTAATTACCAAAAAATTAATTAATATAAACAATGACATTAGAAAATTTGTGAAATAACTACATATATGTAGTTTACATTCCTTACGATGGGGATGAAGAGAATTGGACCGTATTCTTGTTTAAATCGTATTGCGTGACTTCCACCCATACGATCTGGTGTAAGCACATCGCGCGCCTGGAGACTGCAAAATGTCAAAGTCTTTGCTGTTGGTCTTGAACAATTGCATTGCTGCGAAGACAAACGAAAAATTTATACAGTTATGCTTTTGTCACAAATAACTGAGCAAATGTGTTTTAAGTTACAACGTATAAGTTACAAGTTATAAAAAACAGGATAGTAATTTATTAAAAAAATATAAAGTTACTTTTTAAATGTAAACCTTGTCAACTACATTATATAATCACTTTCAATATGCTTATGACTTTATACTATACTCTCACAAATTTACGTGTGTATTACACACATCACCATTCAAATTTTTAAACAAACAATACTCGCTCATATTTTTTAAACGATTCAGGTACCAAGTAGGTATTTGTCGCTAATATAATTACACAGATTTTCAAATTAATATTTATATTACAATAACAGTTTTATAACTACGTAACAGAAAAAATATTTTTATAATTAATTTTTAACTCTAATGCAACGCGCAAAACACGTTCACATAATTTAAAAGAAACAAATGGATGGCTCCTGAAGTTCCACTCCCGGTGGTGGGGCATTTTGTGAAACGTGCAAGTGGAATTACGTGCGGCGTATTGTACAGTTATATAAACGGTAGTAAGATTATTGTTTCATAAAAAGTAGGTTATTGACGAAGTTACCAATGAATCAGTGTTTTATTGATGAATCAATGACTGTGACACGTCATTGAAAGGAGATAATATATCAGTGTTTGAAGTCTAACGTGAATAGGTGAGCAGTATTGCAACAGTGATAAGGTACTGTAACGATGTCTTATACTAAACGGTACTGGAGAACTGACCACTGATTGTAGTTTTAAGAGAAACTATATACACGGATTTTGAAATTGCTGGTTATAGTTGAAAGACTTTAATTGAAAGGCGTCATAAGCTCACAAATACCCTTATTACGAAATCTGTTTTCCTAAGAGTCACATTTCAATTTCTCTAACAGGTGTTTGAAAAAGTTATATGTTTACTAAAATTTACACACACACACACACACACACACACACACACACACACACACACACACACACACACACACACACACACACACACACACACACACACACACACACACACACACACACACACACACACACACACACACACACACAGAGAAAATATATCGTGCGTGGCAGGCAAGCATATCTCAGTTATGTACTGTTTACGTTTCCATTTTATTATTATCACTACCGCAATAAAAAGGCAGGGAAGACACAACACACACACACACACACACACACACACACACACACACGCACGCACGCGCGCACGCGCACGCACACGCGCGCACACACACACACACACACACACACACACACACACAGGTATACATTAGTTTCATAACGTTGGGTTGAATAGATAACTGTAGATAATTTTTCCATTTTCATTCCGGACTGATGAAGTTTACTTTTTCATGTTCCTATAGGAGAACATAAAGTAAACCGCTTTATTTATAAAAAATAGAACTCAAGCTTAGGGTTACGTTTTTGATACCGACAAGTGTAATTTACTGTTATAAAGTTTAGTAGGAAAGGACAGTTTCTGCTAGTGGAATTGCTGAAGTAATAGGTGGTGGAAGTTACTTCAAGCTACCGATGAAACGTTGAGTAGCTTAAATTTAATTCGTGAATAATCTTTAATCCTGATGATGATCTCCAACACAATATTACAACAATTATCTACAATATGTAAATACACAAAACTTGAACAGTACGTAAATATTTACACAACTTTAACAGTACCTAAAACTTTAACACAGATACACATTCCTACATTAGACAAATCTCTAATCTGAGAACTCCGTCTGTCTCTGATAATAAAAACATAAAAATGTTAGTAACAATTGGCATCACCTTACGACAACATAAAGTTTACACTACGATGAGACAGAAAAAGTTGATTGGTCGCAAGAGTATATAAACATTGGAAACAGCCGTCCGCATTACCGTTTCAGCCGTGAAACTTTAGCTCTTTACACGGGTTTGATAGACGCACTACCCTATGTGTCTGTAGATGATAGGACAATGTTTTCGATCGCAATTGCCCACGTCGTAATTGAACGGTTGAAACATATCACCTCGGTCGCAACTGACCGGGTTTTGTACTATTTTGTGTAGTAACTGATCGTGGTGCCCAGATACACTGTAAACAAGATATAGGTGTAGGACAATCCTGAAACGTACACTTAACTGTAATACGCACTGCTCTACTGGAATAAGTCAATATTTCGTACTGAGCAAAACGTTTGTCATACCGAAACCAGTAGTTGACCAAATGGATGGTATCCATAGTTTGCGAAACAAATTAATATGTCAGCGTTTCCGGCCTTCAGAAAATACTATTCCTGAAAACAGCATAGTCCAGTTATTTTAAATGTGAAAGGATATACAAAAATGTACGTAGTGTAATAATAGCTTTTGTAACAGTAAAAGGTAGGATATATTTAGTGTAAGTGGCAGAAGTGAACGTATGTTTGAGCTGCCTATTCTTGAACTGACTGCCTGAGATCACTTGATAAAGGTTTGTGTACATATTTTTATATGCGTTTAAGCAGAAATTGATTTTAAATTTTGAAAGAAACAAGTAAGAAAGAACACGTTTTACTTATTTGTGATAAAGTTATTAAGAAAGTTTAATTTTGATTGCAATATCATATATATTATTTCTGTTGTCAACATCCCTTTTTTTCAACTAATACAAAGCCTACAGCGATGAATAAGGTATCAGTGGATAGGAATTTTTACCGACTTCTGACATAGCATACTCAGTTTACGTTAAAACACGTTATTTGTTTAAAATTTAAGTTAAAAGACACATCACTGAATGACGTCATCATTGCGTGGCGCTTCCACACTTTCGATTCCCCACAGTCTAGAAATTTGGTATGTAAACGCATCAAGACAGAAATAATCGCTGCTGACATTGAGTTTAGCAATTTAACATGATAATGTTTAAGTTTAATATATTTAATTTTATTCTTTTTTATATATACACAACCTAAAGTTACCATATTATTACATAACGTTTAGTTGTTTATGAGTTATTTATAGATAGTAGTGGATATATTCTCTTTTTGGATCAAGCCCCGCGTTGGAGCGTCACGTTATAATAAAACGTATATATTGTATAGTGTGTATTTATATGTGTTATTAATCTTGTTATCTTCAAACCACGCTGTTATATATAATTACAACGTACTATTAAATGTTGTTTAAAAGGAATGTTATGTTCTCTTGATGCACTCTGGTATGTTTACCTTTTCACTTACCATCGGTGAATGTCCTCAATCTTCCAATATAGGCCCTGTATCACTGAAAGGTCACAACACAATTTACAAAATATTTCACTTGTGTATTAGTATGCATACAGTAAATAAAATGATTCTTGTATTTGATACTGAATTGAAATTCAAATACTGGCCGCTCGATTATCGTGCTGCCACCTTAGGAAACAATTGCTCTTTAAATAAACTTTCCTTGTGCCTATTTTGAATAAATAATAAGACTGATTCACAGGTAAGAGAACTATTACTCTATTAACATTAAGTTGATTCAAATTGAATTCCTTTTAAAACAATGAGTAATCGTTAAAAAACAAGTTAATTATTTGATGAGAGTCTTTCAGCTCAGGGCTGGTAACACTGATATGGTATACAATATTATTGCTAACCTTATTTGGTTAATTTTGGTTACTATTACCAAAATTCGTGCGTTCTTTTAATTGACATGATACAAGTTACAAAGATGCTAATACGGAACAATATTATTTTATACAGAATAATTAAAAAATCAAAAAAATAACTTTAAATACGATATCAGAAATTATCGTATCATGGTACAACTGGTGTAAAATCATCAGCTATCCAGACAGGTGTAATAAGCGTTCATAAACGCTGCGTATCGAAACAATATTATTTGGCTAAGTATTAACAATGAAATGTATTTTATTTAAGGTATAAATTCTTATTACTTGAGTCTCTTCAAAATGATTATAAATTTAACACGGGACTCAGTTGACATTGAACGTTTGTTCCTTATAGGTTAACTCCACCTGTTTCTCAGCGTGGGTTATTAAAATATTTAATTTATATTATACAAATCTTAAAACTATACATAACATATATTTAAAATGATTGCATTGTTTATTAACGGCAATGATTGTTCTCGAAGGTTAATTTATAAATGACTTGGTTCATCATTAGACGTAGTCAAGTTAGCGTCTATATTTACTCTTGTTATTTTCGACATTTGTTATTATATTGAATTCGTGTATTATTTTCATTAAAATATCAATAATATTTTATTTAATCAATATAATTAATAAAACTGAGAACCTTTACTCATATGCCTATTAATTACTAATTTAGCCATGTACAATCCGTGCTTGACTAGAGTAGTGTCAACATAAACTTTACCAATCGGTAATTATTATATTTCAATTTTTTAAAATATTGTTAATAAATAGTACTCCCTGCATTTAACACTCCTCATCGCCCTTATTATACACTGGCGATGGTTATTATTTATCACATCACTCGTTGCACTGTCACACGTAAAGGTTATTTACTCTGGTTAGGTTAGAGTACTGAACTATACTGGGAGTGACGCGCACTAACTTAAAAATTTGTTGCTGACTGTCGTGCGTTCCATTCGCGATGATGGTCCAAAAACAACTGATGCTTTTCGTCGAAGTCGTTTCTGGCGTCTCCTAAAATTAGCTCTTCTCATTGGTTGAAAATTCTTTAATCTCAACCCCAAACATTAAAACTTTTAATTTTTGGCGTCAGTTTTTGGGTTGGAGAGTAGGCTGTGACGCGTTCAATCCTTTTTGGAAATGATAGAAAATTTGTTATTGTACATAACTTTCCTTATGACTTGTCTGATTAATAAATTATTGGTCTCATTATTCTGCGGATACTTGGGTCTTTCTATAAAGTCCAAACAAGCTTCAAATCCGTTCATAAATAACCTAGTTCACTTCACAAAAATTCACTTATTGTGGTTCTTAATATAATTAAGTCTTTTCCACTTTATTTTTATGTAATTTTATTCTAATACTTATAATTAGGTGTTCAGAGTCCATTTCTCTCACTAATTAATTCTAAATATTAAAATATTTATGATTTTAGCAAAATGCATTTTTGGCGTGTAAGCCATACATGTCCTTGCACTTGTATTTACTTATTTTAACATATTATCTTATTCTAATATACCCTTTCGGTATTCAAATGGTACTTCATATATTTTTACACCTTTGTTGAAGCTTTATTTCAGTATCTGGTGGCTCATTAATCATATAGTATTGTTTAAATACACCATGTCACAATTTCGTTATTTTGACATTCTTATTTTGTTATTGTTTGTACTTAATACATGTATATTTATTTATTAAAGTGTACCTAGACATTGTACATTGTCTGTCTAGTGTGTGTACTAGCTTCTTGTTGGTTTAAATATCTCTAAATTTCAGTAGGATGGTTATTTGCATCTAGTCCTAATGGTCAAGTATATTTGTTTATCATTATATTGTTATTAATTTACTCATCTAATGATTGTTAAGTATACCCATAGAGGAATTGAGTATTCTACTTACTACTGGTAAACTATTTTCCTCTCTATTATCAAGTTTTAATAGTGTATTTTGTGAAACTCTGGTAGTCACCTTGTGTTTTGGCTGATCTGGCTATTGGTTGTTTCAATAATTTAACTTATATAATTGTGTTTCTCAGCTTATACTGTGTTCGTTATCTTATTCATTTGTCTTTATTTGGTTGTTGCTTTGAACAATTACTTTTAATTGCTTTTTCTAATTATTATGTGTGATTTTATGTTGTAGATCCTGCTCAAATGAGGTTATGTGTCTCTTACTGATTTGACAACAATATGCATCTTAATCTGTTCAACATTCTGCTTAATTATTATAATCTCATTATGACATGTTATTACTATTGTCTATTACAGTGTTCTACACATTTTGTACACGTTTTTTTATTCTATCTGTTTATACATCAATACTTAATTTTTACTTATTTATGTCACACACATTATGGGTTTGTATTTTGGTTTGTATACATGGTTTTATCTCTCTATAACAAATTGTCTTATTTACAACACATTAGTTATCACAATATTTTTATATTTTGTCCTGTGTTATTTTGACATTCAGGCATATATCTTATCAAGGATTTTATATTCTGTTTCAGTGGTCTTTTTTTTTTAGCAATTATTTCTCTTTTTAATCTCAATATATTGGTGGTCTTACTATGATTGTATGTGTTACAATCTTGGTTCATAACTCGTACACTGAATGTTTGTGTAGTTTACTTGGTAATCACTGGTTCTATTTGTTAACACTTTTTTATCTTCCTCTTCTATAAACATTACACTTTTATTGTCTGTGGTGCTTACATGGGGTAGTCTTATTTTATTATGTATCGATGCACTCATATAAGGTTATCATTATCATTGTTTGTGGCTACTTATTAAGTTTTCGACACTTGATTCTCAGTCATCTTGTCTTCATTATATCCTTCCTTGTTGGATGATATTATAATTATTAATCTGGCAGTCATTACACTTGTCTTATCATTTTTCTGGTCGTGGTGCCTTCCTTACACTGGGAATGTTGTTGTCTTGTTCTTGTTACATATTCTTCATTATTCATTTGTAATAATAATATATAAGTTGTAATGTAATATGTTTAATTGGTGTGTTTATATTGGTGTGGCTCTCGACGTCTTACTGGCCTGAAACACTTCCTTAAGTTTCCCAGCTGGTCGAGTCCCAATGGTAGCAAGACTGGTCGAGTAGCGTAATGTTGATGAAGAAATGTATGTTCAGCTTCACCGAAAGTTTCAAAACAAAAATTATTGTTTTGAAGAAAATTTAAAAAAAAATTGTTTATAAAAAAAATAATTAAAATTTTTTTTTTTAATTTTATTAATTAATTAATTATAATTAATTAATTAATATAGGGCTGTGAAGTTTTAAAAAGTGTAATGCTCTTCTGAAAATTTTTATTAAAGTTTTGGTATATTTTAAATAACCTATCACCACTCATAAGATTGTCTTCAAACCAATCGATACTTGTTTACCTTTTTATTTTTTTAGGTTATCTTCACTTATAGGTGGTAAAGTCCTGATAGATTATTAATTATAATTATATTAATGATAACTAGTAATATTTATGAAATGAAGAACTATTTAATGTTGAAGAATATTAATGTTTTATTAATTAATAGCAATTTGACTCTTATCGATTATTATCGACTCTCAGGATATCGAAAAAATTACAAAGTATATTATATAAAAATTATACAGGGTTCTTTAAACAGCCAATTATTATCAAAGTCAGAGAAATCGGGCTAATATTTAAAAAGTATAACGTTACAACAAATTAATAATTATTACTAAACACAAACATTGAATAATAATTTGAAAATAAAATAATTGTTTTCACCGACAGCTGGGTTGAACTAGGAGGCGTTGCACTGACGATGACGACCAATATTGCAAATGGCTGCCGTGAAGTTAGTAAAATGTCATTCGTATATTCGACGTTCCAAATAAAAGATTTTCCTGTAGTATTCCTGTTCTGGTGTCTGCGAATCTCTTGTTAAATGTTGTGTAGTGCCTAGTGTACTGTTTCTGAGTTGTATTTAGTGTATCCGTGTAATTATTAGTTCAAACACTTTCCCCGATTCCGTCACTAATTTGGGTTAATGTATTATACAGTTTTCTAGTGTTTTGTGGTGTTTTTCGGAGTAGATATGTATTGTTCTGTGTTATGGAGTGTTTCTTGATTGTTTCTGTTATAATATGATAGTTTTAGAAGTATTTTACAAGTCACTCGCGATTTCACAATAACGTACTATAAACTCGCTTTATATGACTATTATAAGTTAGGTTAGGCACGTTACAAAACGTTTGTCATGTTAACCGTTCAAATACCAATAATTAACTAACTGTTTCCTCCAGTTTCAATTAAACTCTTAGCCAATATAATATTATTCTTAACATTGTTCAAATATATTTTCATATCCTGTGCACACTTTAATATTTCACTATATAAATACCTAAACTTGGGTTATTTGTCAATTTTATTCACTAGATGTTATTTAAATTAATCTTTCAGTTCATTCTGGTTATATTCAGATTAAATAATGCCGTTTTATAGTGTTTTCTGTCCAAAATTAGTAATTTTACTTTCATTTTTGGTATTCTCTGAAAAGTCAAAACATCAAAATTTACTTCCTGTCATTATATAAAATTCATCCATTTTATCCGTTATATTTAATATTAATAATCCTACATTGTATTAAAAGGTTTATATTCCCTGATTTTCTGGTAATTAATTGAATTAGTTGTATTCTGAAACATTATTCTGGAATATATGACTCCCATGTCTAAATTTCTGAGTTTAGTCATTTTCATTTTTATTTATAATTCTGAATATAATTTATTAAAATCTTCCTAAATGGTATGTGCAATTATATGGCTTGATCTCAAGTTTATTTTGTCTAAACCCCTTTTGTTTATTTGCATTTAAATGAGCAATTTCTCTGTTTTGATGAAGTTTGGTTTCCATTCTTTTGGCCTATGATTTTTTTAACAATTTTTCTTACAAAATATTTTACAAACAATATATGATATGTGATACCCTCTCTGACTTTTACATATAGTATTATAAATTAAACATGTTTTCAAATTACACAAAAACAATTAGTATTGGTTACAATACAAATAATAGTTAAAACAAATAAAGAATATTTTTTTAAATAAATGGTTGTCTTCAAGTCAGACATTTTACAACAAAATCCTTATTTCTAACATGGAAATATGGTTTACAAAAAAGGTTTTTTACTAACTAACATCTTAATTACTCTCGACTATTTACAAGTAGTAACTATTTTTATAGTTCTGATGTTAGTTGTATCAAACCCAAACAAATGGCCTTATATCTAAAACATTTTTAAACATTCTTGTACTATATACATAAAAACCTTATATTTATATTCTTATTTCTAACTATTATTATAAGTAGGATTCTACAGTTTTTATACCGTCTTTTATACATTGTCTTTGGGGAATTGTACCCTGTCATTAATAAATAAATGGTATGAATTGTTCCAAAAGTATTAAGAAATCTGTTTTTTCTTTTTTCATGTAAAACAAAAATGTTATTTTAAACAGATTCATGTCTCATGAACAACATATTGTCACAGTACACATTTCAAGTCATTGGAAATTGTATATTTCATTGCATTCAATGTTTGTGATTGCCAAGAATGAAACACAAGGTTCATTTTTTATAATACCCAAAACCATCACTGGTTCACTTTGCACTTTTATATCATGTTAATGCTAAATGGTCGTATAGTCTTATTAACATAATAAATTGGTTAGCGTTTTTTCAATGGAGATTTGTTCCATGGGTACTATATTATTGTTTCATCTTAGTTCACAGGCAACTTTTACTTTATACACTTCTCTCTCTTAAATTTATATACATGTGGTTTTTATTTCGTTATACTTTTGTTTTTAGATATTTATTTTGGGGATATAGGGATTTGGGTGTCTTTTATAAGAGCATGACATCTTCTTCAGGATGCTGCCTTCTTCTTCTTTCATCAGTCTTCTTTTCTCCTGCCTTCTGGGACTGGTATCTTCTCCATCTTCTTCTTGATGCCATCAGGTTTCTTGGGTTCTTCTCCATCTTCTTGATGATGCCATCAGGTTTCTTGGGATCTTCTCCATCTTCTTCTTTATTTCAGAAATACACAACCTGTATTGGTTGATCTTGGCTTATTTTAGGGTTTCTATTCTATTTATTCTCCCTCGTTGTGGGTTTGGTCATATTGTGTACTGCTTGGTTATTTACTTTCTTACCTTCCTGGGTTATACCTTGAAAACCTTTGGTTATGAGACTGGTTTTGGATGACTCATCGCTAGTAACTCCTTTTATTTGAACTTGTATTTTCTTTATAATAATGATTTCTTTCCACAGTTGCTATGAATTAATCTTTTTATATTAAACTTAATGCTTTCTTCCAAATTTAAATATTATAACTTTATTATTCTAATGATCAATTGCCATTCAATATTATGCATACATCTGTCACGCTACAGATTGCTCTCCTCCAGAAGTAATTATTTCAGACATGTTTATGGATGAAATAATTTCTTATGATAATTTCATCATTTCTTATAATTCATTTTCTTCTCCATTTTTATATCGACTTTTTTATAATTAGAGTTTAATTAATTTTATATATATAATTATTTGTTTTACTACTGATCCTTTTCGGATAGTTAGTGTCTTCTGAGATATATTATAATTGTAATACATTTTCTTTCTTTATCAACTTCGTGTTGTATCCTTGGGATATTAATTCCCTAACATTCCCTATCACGTGGGCTGGGGCAGATCAGAGGGGCACTGTACGCTACTTCTCTGCTGGCCATACACCACTTCTATAAATTGAGTACAGAGGCATATCCATCCCTGCTCAAAAAAACATAATGCTGCTGGAATTATCTTCAGTCAGTCATCGAATAAATAAATAAAAAGTAGTCTCATTTTCGACTAATAAAAATATCTTTGGATTCTCCACTTCGTAGTCTCTCAGATTATCTCATATTTTCTATCTTAATAAATCTTCATAATCATTATTATACTCATTACATATATATTTTTTCAAAACTCTTAACTTGTCTGATATATTTAATTTAATTATGGTTGAAAACCTTTCTTTTAATAATTCTGGTTACTGTTTACAGTGTAACTCTCTTTCTTCTCCATCTGAATTCTCTTTATACTTTCTTCTGGTTACTCATAGTATTAGCATGGTCTTTATAAATAGTCTTTCGTATTCATTATTTGAATGGTCTTAATATATTATATTTAATTTTTTAACATTGTATCTTTACATTAGATATACTGGTTGTTATATTGATCATTTTATTTAAACATTTTGGTTCTTTCCTTTCTCTTAGAAAGTTATTAATCCACCTTCGCATTCATTAACATTAATTCATTTATATCATATTTCATGTGGTATTTCTTCTCTTTGCATTTCATATAGGTCTTATTATTATCATTGGTTCAAAATCATCTTCTCCATATGTTTGGTATGAGTTGTTCTTCTTTGCTCTTAATTAACTGTTTTCATTATCGTTTCATAGGTAATTAGTCTCTTTGCTTCCAAATTTTCTCCTTCTCTTGCATATTACACTCTTTTTTGTTATCCTTCTCTACTCCTTCAAATGCTAATGTGAATATCTAGCATTTATTCTGGATTAAAGTTAATTCTCTTTTCTGAATTAATCACTTTATTTTCTTCTAAATTCAATTATAAATGGAAAATATTTATTTTTGGAACTGGGTTAGTTTTATTCAAAAGTCAAATTCTTCTTTTTATTTAAAGGCAAAACACTTCTCATAAATCATGGTAATATGTTGATCTTATCTTGTTTCAAAGTTCTGACGTTCTATCAACATTCAAATTCTGTTTAATTCGTTTATTCCCAGAACTGTTTCATTCAAAATTGTTTATAGTAATGTGATCTTACTATTATTTCTGAATGTTTTGGTATTTCTCTAAATTCAAATTTCTTCTTAATTATTTACCATAAAGTTTTCTCACAAACTTAGTTATAGTAAGTTGGTCTTACTTCATTTTTAAATTTTTTGTATATTAACTTCAAAATTCCTTTCTTCTATTTTTCCATAGAGTTTCTTCTTAAATATTTGGTAGTAAGTTGTGCTTACATAATTTTAAATTTTATTGGTTAATAAACTCTTTCTTTTCATTTCCATAAAGTTTCTTCTAAATCATAGATAGTAAGATGTACTTACATATATTTTTAAATTTTGTTGGTTAAACACAAAATTCCTTTCTTCTATTTTCTTCCATAAAGTTTGTTCAAAATTCAATGGTAGTAAGTTGTACTTACATTATTTTAGAATTTTTTTTAGTTCAAATTCTAAATTCCTTCTTTTATAATTCTCCAGAATGTTTTTCTCATAAATCAGTGGTAGTAAGTTGTGCTTACTTCATTTTAAATTTTTTAAATTAAGTTCAAAATTTTCTCTCTTTCTCTTTCTTCCATAAAGTTTTGTTCTAAATTATCAGGTTGTAGTAAGAAGTACTTACTCAATTTTAAATTTTTATAATTATATTTCAATTCAAAAGTCTTTCTTTTTTTCTCTTCCATAAAGTTTGTTCCAAAATTATTAGGTTGTAGTAAGATGTACTTACTCAATTTTAAATTTTTATAATTATATTTCAATTCAAAATTCTTTCTTTTTCTTTCTTCCATAAAGTTTGTTCCAAAATTATTAGGTTGTAAGTTGTTCTTACATATTTTAGAATAAGTTATATTCAAAATTCTTTCTTTTTCTTTCTTCCATAAAGTTTGTTCCAAAATTATTAGGTTGTAAGTTGTTCTTACATATTTTAGAATAAGTTATATTCAAAATTCTTTCTTTTTCTTTCTTCCATAAAATTTGTTCCAAAATTATTAGGTTGTAGTAAGATGTACTTACTCAATTTTAAATTTTTATAATTATATTTCAATTCAAAAGTCTTTGAATTTATATTTGAATAAAAAAAAATTCTAAATTCCTTCTTCTTATAATTCTCCAGAATGTTCTTCTCAAAATATTAGGTTGTAAGATGTACTTACATTATTTTCGAATTTTTAAAAATAATTAAATTCAAAATTCTAAAACTCACAACTCATTCTTCATAATATTTCTTCATAGAAGCTTGATTGTACACTCCTTTGATTTTTCCTGAAACGATTTCCTTCAACTCATATGTATTGTTATGCTTATCATTTACCACAACATATGGGCCATATATTGTACTCTACACTGGACCATATTATTTATACTTTAATAAGTTGATCTTCACTTTTTCTTTTCTTATAAATTTTCTTTTCTTTTATATACCCAGGAAGATGGATGATTTTCTTTATGTCGCTCCATTGCTCATATTTTTATTTATAATGTGCATTTTCTTAAATAGTCTTCACTCATAAAACCCAGTTTTGTTTCGATGTTTATTCTTCGTATCATTTCCTTTCAATGATATTTATTTCGTCTCCTTCACCATTGTTTTTTGCCGTAGTCGGTTATCATGATCTCCGTCCCTTTTCTTGATGGTGTGTGGTATCTGTGTCAACCAGGGTCCATCATCTCGGTTGCTCTTATAAAATTTACTCTAGGGCGCGACACTCGGTTATTATTACTGTTATTATTTTTATTACTAAATTTATCATGATAGTAATTTCGGTTAGGTTGGTAAGGTCTGTCACCATTATTGTTGGGATATGGATTTCTCTGACTGTATATTATATTATGATATTGGTATATTATATTGATATTGATATGGACATTATTATATTGGTATAAATTGTTTCTATTGTATAGATAGGGGTTGTTATTCCTAACGCCGTTAGAATTACCGATAAACTGGTTATTACGCGGCGGGTTGTTAGGGCCGTCGTAATTACTGGGCTGGTTCCCTCTATCATCATATTGTATACACCAATACTTTTCTGGTCCATGTTTTGTGTTACTTGACAAATATCTGTGAGGATCTTCATCTGGGTTATCACTTATTATTTGTTTATCTGAAACACCATAAGCTGGTTTACCATCACATATCCACCCTGCCGGAATATATTTTAGTCTAACCGTACCCTGGAACTGTCCTGGATGGCACGTTAATGGAAGTCACATTCCGGTGATTCATCTGTGCCGTCATTACAGTCTGGTACGATATCACATTTCCATCTTTCTGAAATCCACTGTCCAGTCTTGCGCTGAAATTGATCTGGTTCACATGTTGTATTCTGTTTACCTCTGGTCCTTTCCCATTGGTAGACTACTGTCTTGTGGTAAATTATTTCTGAAATTACTCCGATTCTCCTTCTATAATTCCTGGAATTCATGATGTCTTTGTCATATGTAATTGGGATATTATTGCCATCAATTAACCCATGGTTCATCATCTCCAACTCTTCCTTCGTTTTTATTACATTTCTTGGATACATTCTCCTTTTCCTTGGTTTAGTATTTTCCTGGTTTCGGTTAGTTTCAGTTTCAGGTACTACCATTACTAGTTCCTGCGTCTTATCATTTGGTATTTCTTCTGGTTCTGGTTGGCTATCATCTTTTATTTCTTCGTTCTTCTCCTTTCTTAATTCTTCCCTAAACACTTTACTATCATTTCTTATATCTGTGACCATATCATCCAGTTTCTTACCTAATTCTTCCTTCAATTCCCTACTATTTTCGTCCATTTTCTTCATCATTTGTTGGAACATTTTCCTTATTTCAACCATTTCTTCTGGTGTAGTTTCTTCCATTTTGCTTGTTGTTGTTCCCTTTTTATTGTCTTTCTCTGACTTTGTAGCTGTTGCCTAGCTCCAACTAATGATTGGGCAGAATGTATTGGCCTTCCAATCGCTAATTAAAGCCCCACGTTGGGCGCCAATTTGTAATAATAATATATAAGTTGTAATGTAATATGTTTAATTGGTGTGTTTATATTGGTGTGGCTCTCGACGTCTTACTGGCCTGAAACACTTCCTTAAGTTTCCCAGCTGGTCGAGTCCCAATGGTAGCAAGACTGGTCGAGTAGCGTAATGTTGATGAAGAAATGTATGTTCAGCTTCACCGAAAGTTTCAAAACAAAAATTATTGTTTTGAAGAAAATTTAAAAAAAAATTATGTTTATAAAAAAAATAATTAAAAAAAAAAATTTTTAATTTTATTAATTAATTAATTATAATCAATTAATTAATATAGGGCTGTGAAGTTTTAAAAAGTGTAATGCTCTTCTGAAAATTTTTATTAAAGTTTTGGTATATTTTAAATAACCTATCACCACTCATAAGATTGTCTTCAAACCAATCGATACTTGTTTACCTTTTTATTTTTTTAGGTTATCTTCACTTATAGGTGGTAAAGTCCTGATAGATTATTAATTATAATTATATTAATGATAACTAGTAATATTTATGAAATGAAGAACTATTTAATGTTGAAGAATATTAATGTTTTATTAATTAATAGCAATTTGACTCTTATCGATTATTATCGACTCTCAGGATATCGAAAAAGTTACAAAGTATAGGTTGTAAGTTGTTCTTACATATTTTAGAATAAGTTATATTCAAAATTCTTTCTTTTTCTTTCTTCCATAAAGTTTGTTCCAAAATTATTAGGTTGTAAGTTGTTCTTACATATTTTAGAATAAGTTATATTCAAAATTCTTTCTTTTTCTTTCTTCCATAAAATTTGTTCCAAAATTATTAGGTTGTAGTAAGATGTACTTACTCAATTTTAAATTTTTATAATTATATTTCAATTCAAAAGTCTTTGAATTTATATTTGAATAAAAAAAAATTCTAAATTCCTTCTTCTTATAATTCTCCAGAATGTTCTTCTCAAAATATTAGGTTGTAAGATGTACTTACATTATTTTCGAATTTTTAAAAATAATTAAATTCAAAATTCTAAAACTCACAACTCATTCTTCATAATATTTCTTCATAGAAGCTTGATTGTACACTCCTTTGATTTTTCCTGAAACGATTTCCTTCAACTCATATGTATTGTTATGCTTATCATTTACCACAACATATGGGCCATATATTGTACTCTACACTGGACCATATTATTTATACTTTAATAAGTTGATCTTCACTTTTTCTTTTCTTATAAATTTTCTTTTCTTTTATATACCCAGGAAGATGGATGATTTTCTTTATGTCGCTCCATTGCTCATATTTTTATTTATAATGTGCATTTTCTTAAATAGTCTTCACTCATAAAACCCAGTTTTGTTTCGATGTTTATTCTTCGTATCATTTCCTTTCAATGATATTTATTTCGTCTCCTTCACCATTGTTTTTTGCCGTAGTCGGTTATCATGATCTCCGTCCCTTTTCTTGATGGTGTGTGGTATCTGTGTCAACCAGGGTCCATCATCTCGGTTGCTCTTATAAAATTTACTCTAGGGCGCGACACTCGGTTATTATTACTGTTATTATTTTTATTACTAAATTTATCATGATAGTAATTTCGGTTAGGTTGGTAAGGTCTGTCACCATTATTGTTGGGATATGGATTTCTCTGACTGTATATTATATTATGATATTGGTATATTATATTGATATTGATATGGACATTATTATATTGGTATAAATTGTTTCTATTGTATAGATAGGGGTTGTTATTCCTAACGCCGTTAGAATTACCGATAAACTGGTTATTACGCGGCGGGTTGTTAGGGCCGTCGTAATTACTGGGCTGGTTCCCTCTATCATCATATTGTATACACCAATACTTTTCTGGTCCATGTTTTGTGTTACTTGACAAATATCTGTGAGGATCTTCATCTGGGTTATCACTTATTATTTGTTTATCTGAAACACCATAAGCTGGTTTACCATCACATATCCACCCTGCCGGAATATATTTTAGTCTAACCGTACCCTGGAACTGTCCTGGATGGCACGTTAATGGAAGTCACATTCCGGTGATTCATCTGTGCCGTCATTACAGTCTGGTACGCTATCACATTTCCATCTTTCTGAAATCCACTGTCCAGTCTTGCGCTGAAATTGATCTGGTTCACATGTTGTATTCTGTTTACCTCTGGTCCTTTCCCATTGGTAGACTACTGTCTTGTGGTAAATTATTTCTGAAATTACTCCGATTCTCCTTCTATAATTCCTGGAATTCATGATGTCTTTGTCATATGTAATTGGGATATTATTGCCATCAATTAACCCATGGTTCATCATCTCCAACTCTTCCTTCGTTTGTATTACATTTCTTGGATACATTCTCCTTTTCCTTGGTTTAGTATTTTCCTGGTTTCGGTTAGTTTCAGTTTCAGGTACTACCATTACTAGTTCCTGCGTCTTATCATTTGGTATTTCTTCTGGTTCTGGTTGGCTATCATCTTTTATTTCTTCGTTCTTCTCCTTTCTTAATTCTTCCCTAAACACTTTACTATCATTTCTTATATCTGTGACCATATCATCCAGTTTCTTACCTAATTCTTCCTTCAATTCCCTACTATTTTCGTCCATTTTCTTCATCATTTGTTGGAACATTTTCCTTATTTCAACCATTTCTTCTGGTGTAGTTTCTTCCATTTTGCTTGTTGTTGTTCCCTTTTTATTGTCTTTCTCTGACTTTGTAGCTGTTGCCTAGCTCCAACTAATGATTGGGCAGAATGTATTGGCCTTCCAATCGCTAATTAAAGCCCCACGTTGGGCGCCAATTTGTAATAATAATATATAAGTTGTAATGTAATATGTTTAATTGGTGTGTTTATATTGGTGTGGCTCTCGACGTCTTACTGGCCTGAAACACTTCCTTAAGTTTCCCAGCTGGTCGAGTCCCAATGGTAGCAAGACTGGTCGAGTAGCGTAATGTTGATGAAGAAATGTATGTTCAGCTTCACCGAAAGTTTCAAAACAAAAATTATTGTTTTGAAGAAAATTTTAAAAAAAATTATGTTTATAAAAAAAATAATTAAAAAAAAAAATTTTTAATTTTATTAATTAATTAATTATAATCAATTAATTAATATAGGGCTGTGAAGTTTTAAAAAGTGTAATGCTCTTCTGAAAATTTTTATTAAAGTTTTGGTATATTTTAAATAACCTATCACCACTCATAAGATTGTCTTCAAACCAATCGATACTTGTTTACCTTTTTATTTTTTTAGGTTATCTTCACTTATAGGTGGTAAAGTCCTGATAGATTATTAATTATAATTATATTAATGATAACTAGTAATATTTATGAAATGAAGAACTATTTAATGTTGAAGAATATTAATGTTTTATTAATTAATAGCAATTTGACTCTTATCGATTATTATCGACTCTCAGGATATCGAAAAAGTTACAAAGTATAGGTTGTAAGTTGTTCTTACATATTTTAGAATAAGTTATATTCAAAATTCTTTCTTTTTCTTTCTTCCATAAAGTTTGTTCCAAAATTATTAGGTTGTAAGTTGTTCTTACATATTTTAGAATAAGTTATATTCAAAATTCTTTCTTTTTCTTTCTTCCATAAAATTTGTTCCAAAATTATTAGGTTGTAGTAAGATGTACTTACTCAATTTTAAATTTTTATAATTATATTTCAATTCAAAAGTCTTTGAATTTATATTTGAATAAAAAAAAATTCTAAATTCCTTCTTCTTATAATTCTCCAGAATGTTCTTCTCAAAATATTAGGTTGTAAGATGTACTTACATTATTTTCGAATTTTTAAAAATAATTAAATTCAAAATTCTAAAACTCACAACTCATTCTTCATAATATTTCTTCATAGAAGCTTGATTGTACACTCCTTTGATTTTTCCTGAAACGATTTCCTTCAACTCATATGTATTGTTATGCTTATCATTTACCACAACATATGGGCCATATATTGTACTCTACACTGGACCATATTATTTATACTTTAATAAGTTGATCTTCACTTTTTCTTTTCTTATAAATTTTCTTTTCTTTTATATACCCAGGAAGATGGATGATTTTCTTTATGTCGCTCCATTGCTCATATTTTTATTTATAATGTGCATTTTCTTAAATAGTCTTCACTCATAAAACCCAGTTTTGTTTCGATGTTTATTCTTCGTATCATTTCCTTTCAATGATATTTATTTCGTCTCCTTCACCATTGTTTTTTGCCGTAGTCGGTTATCATGATCTCCGTCCCTTTTCTTGATGGTGTGTGGTATCTGTGTCAACCAGGGTCCATCATCTCGGTTGCTCTTATAAAATTTACTCTAGGGCGCGACACTCGGTTATTATTACTGTTATTATTTTTATTACTAAATTTATCATGATAGTAATTTCGGTTAGGTTGGTAAGGTCTGTCACCATTATTGTTGGGATATGGATTTCTCTGACTGTATATTATATTATGATATTGGTATATTATATTGATATTGATATGGACATTATTATATTGGTATAAATTGTTTCTATTGTATAGATAGGGGTTGTTATTCCTAACGCCGTTAGAATTACCGATAAACTGGTTATTACGCGGCGGGTTGTTAGGGCCGTCGTAATTACTGGGCTGGTTCCCTCTATCATCATATTGTATACACCAATACTTTTCTGGTCCATGTTTTGTGTTACTTGACAAATATCTGTGAGGATCTTCATCTGGGTTATCACTTATTATTTGTTTATCTGAAACACCATAAGCTGGTTTACCATCACATATCCACCCTGCCGGAATATATTTTAGTCTAACCGTACCCTGGAACTGTCCTGGATGGCACGTTGATGGAAGTCACATTCCGGTGATTCATCTGTGCCGTCATTACAGTCTGGTACGATATCACATTTCCATCTTTCTGAAATCCACTGTCCAGTCTTGCGCTGAAATTGATCTGGTTCACATGTTGTATTCTGTTTACCTCTGGTCCTTTCCCATTGGTAGACTACTGTCTTGTGGTAAATTATTTCTGAAATTACTCCGATTCTCCTTCTATAATTCCTGGAATTCATGATGTCTTTGTCATATGTAATTGGGATATTATTGCCATCAATTAACCCATGGTTCATCATCTCCAACTCTTCCTTCGTTTTTATTACATTTCTTGGATACATTCTCCTTTTCCTTGGTTTAGTATTTTCCTGGTTTCGGTTAGTTTCAGTTTCAGGTACTACCATTACTAGTTCCTGCGTCTTATCATTTGGTATTTCTTCTGGTTCTGGTTGGCTATCATCTTTTATTTCTTCGTTCTTCTCCTTTCTTAATTCTTCCCTAAACACTTTACTATCATTTCTTATATCTGTGACAATATCATCCAGTTTCTTACCTAATTCTTCCTTCAATTCCCTACTATTTTCGTCCATTTTCTTCATCATTTGTTGGAACATTTTCCTTATTTCAACCATTTCTTCTGGTGTAGTTTCTTCCATTTTGCTTGTTGTTGTTCCCTTTTTATTGTCTTTCTCTGACTTTGTAGCTGTTGCCTAGCTCCAACTAATGATTGGGCAGAATGTATTGGCCTTCCAATCGCTAATTAAAGCCCCACGTTGGGCGCCAATTTGTAATAATAATATATAAGTTGTAATGTAATATGTTTAATTGGTGTGTTTATATTGGTGTGGCTCTCGACGTCTTACTGGCCTGAAACACTTCCTTAAGTTTCCCAGCTGGTCGAGTCCCAATGGTAGCAAGACTGGTCGAGTAGCGTAATGTTGATGAAGAAATGTATGTTCAGCTTCACCGAAAGTTTCAAAACAAAAATTATTGTTTTGAAGAAAATTTTAAAAAAAATTATGTTTATAAAAAAAATAATTAAAAAAAAAATTTTTTAATTTTATTAATTAATTAATTATAATCAATTAATTAATATAGGGCTGTGAAGTTTTAAAAAGTGTAATGCTCTTCTGAAAATTTTTATTAAAGTTTTGGTATATTTTAAATAACCTATCACCACTCATAAGATTGTCTTCAAACCAATCGATACTTGTTTACCTTTTTATTTTTTTAGGTTATCTTCACTTATAGGTGGTAAAGTCCTGATAGATTATTAATTATAATTATATTAATGATAACTAGTAATATTTATGAAATGAAGAACTATTTAATGTTGAAGAATATTAATGTTTTATTAATTAATAGCAATTTGACTCTTATCGATTATTATCGACTCTCAGGATATCGAAAAAGTTACAAAGTATAGGTTGTAAGTTGTTCTTACATATTTTAGAATAAGTTATATTCAAAATTCTTTCTTTTTCTTTCTTCCATAAAGTTTGTTCCAAAATTATTAGGTTGTAAGTTGTTCTTACATATTTTAGAATAAGTTATATTCAAAATTCTTTCTTTTTCTTTCTTCCATAAAATTTGTTCCAAAATTATTAGGTTGTAGTAAGATGTACTTACTCAATTTTAAATTTTTATAATTATATTTCAATTCAAAAGTCTTTGAATTTATATTTGAATAAAAAAAAATTCTAAATTCCTTCTTCTTATAATTCTCCAGAATGTTCTTCTCAAAATATTAGGTTGTAAGATGTACTTACATTATTTTCGAATTTTTAAAAATAATTAAATTCAAAATTCTAAAACTCACAACTCATTCTTCATAATATTTCTTCATAGAAGCTTGATTGTACACTCCTTTGATTTTTCCTGAAACGATTTCCTTCAACTCATATGTATTGTTATGCTTATCATTTACCACAACATATGGGCCATATATTGTACTCTACACTGGACCATATTATTTATACTTTAATAAGTTGATCTTCACTTTTTCTTTTCTTATAAATTTTCTTTTCTTTTATATACCCAGGAAGATGGATGATTTTCTTTATGTCGCTCCATTGCTCATATTTTTATTTATAATGTGCATTTTCTTAAATAGTCTTCACTCATAAAACCCAGTTTTGTTTCGATGTTTATTCTTCGTATCATTTCCTTTCAATGATATTTATTTCGTCTCCTTCACCATTGTTTTTTGCCGTAGTCGGTTATCATGATCTCCGTCCCTTTTCTTGATGGTGTGTGGTATCTGTGTCAACCAGGGTCCATCATCTCGGTTGCTCTTATAAAATTTACTCTAGGGCGCGACACTCGGTTATTATTACTGTTATTATTTTTATTACTAAATTTATCATGATAGTAATTTCGGTTAGGTTGGTAAGGTCTGTCACCATTATTGTTGGGATATGGATTTCTCTGACTGTATATTATATTATGATATTGGTATATTATATTGATATTGATATGGACATTATTATATTGGTATAAATTGTTTCTATTGTATAGATAGGGGTTGTTATTCCTAACGCCGTTAGAATTACCGATAAACTGGTTATTACGCGGCGGGTTGTTAGGGCCGTCGTAATTACTGGGCTGGTTCCCTCTATCATCATATTGTATACACCAATACTTTTCTGGTCCATGTTTTGTGTTACTTGACAAATATCTGTGAGGATCTTCATCTGGGTTATCACTTATTATTTGTTTATCTGAAACACCATAAGCTGGTTTACCATCACATATCCACCCTGCCGGAATATATTTTAGTCTAACCGTACCCTGGAACTGTCCTGGATGGCACGTTAATGGAAGTCACATTCCGGTGATTCATCTGTGCCGTCATTACAGTCTGGTACGATATCACATTTCCATCTTTCTGAAATCCACTGTCCAGTCTTGCGCTGAAATTGATCTGGTTCACATGTTGTATTCTGTTTACCTCTGGTCCTTTCCCATTGGTAGACTACTGTCTTGTGGTAAATTATTTCTGAAATTACTCCGATTCTCCTTCTATAATTCCTGGAATTCATGATGTCTTTGTCATATGTAATTGGGATATTATTGCCATCAATTAACCCATGGTTCATCATCTCCAACTCTTCCTTCGTTTTTATTACATTTCTTGGATACATTCTCCTTTTCCTTGGTTTAGTATTTTCCTGGTTTCGGTTAGTTTCAGTTTCAGGTACTACCATTACTAGTTCCTGCGTCTTATCATTTGGTATTTCTTCTGGTTCTGGTTGGCTATCATCTTTTATTTCTTCGTTCTTCTCCTTTCTTAATTCTTCCCTAAACACTTTACTATCATTTCTTATATCTGTGACCATATCATCCAGTTTCTTACCTAATTCTTCCTTCAATTCCCTACTATTTTCGTCCATTTTCTTCATCATTTGTTGGAACATTTTCCTTATTTCAACCATTTCTTCTGGTGTAGTTTCTTCCATTTTGCTTGTTGTTGTTCCCTTTTTATTGTCTTTCTCTGACTTTGTAGCTGTTGCCTAGCTCCAACTAATGATTGGGCAGAATGTATTGGCCTTCCAATCGCTAATTAAAGCCCCACGTTGGGCGCCAATTTGTAATAATAATATATAAGTTGTAATGTAATATGTTTAATTGGTGTGTTTATATTGGTGTGGCTCTCGACGTCTTACTGGCCTGAAACACTTCCTTAAGTTTCCCAGCTGGTCGAGTCCCAATGGTAGCAAGACTGGTCGAGTAGCGTAATGTTGATGAAGAAATGTATGTTCAGCTTCACCGAAAGTTTCAAAACAAAAATTATTGTTTTGAAGAAAATTTAAAAAAAAATTATGTTTATAAAAAAAATAATTAAAAAAAAAAATTTTTAATTTTATTAATTAATTAATTATAATCAATTAATTAATATAGGGCTGTGAAGTTTTAAAAAGTGTAATGCTCTTCTGAAAATTTTTATTAAAGTTTTGGTATATTTTAAATAACCTATCACCACTCATAAGATTGTCTTCAAACCAATCGATACTTGTTTACCTTTTTATTTTTTTAGGTTATCTTCACTTATAGGTGGTAAAGTCCTGATAGATTATTAATTATAATTATATTAATGATAACTAGTAATATTTATGAAATGAAGAACTATTTAATGTTGAAGAATATTAATGTTTTATTAATTAATAGCAATTTGACTCTTATCGATTATTATCGACTCTCAGGATATCGAAAAAGTTACAAAGTATAGGTTGTAAGTTGTTCTTACATATTTTAGAATAAGTTATATTCAAAATTCTTTCTTTTTCTTTCTTCCATAAAGTTTGTTCCAAAATTATTAGGTTGTAAGTTGTTCTTACATATTTTAGAATAAGTTATATTCAAAATTCTTTCTTTTTCTTTCTTCCATAAAATTTGTTCCAAAATTATTAGGTTGTAGTAAGATGTACTTACTCAATTTTAAATTTTTATAATTATATTTCAATTCAAAAGTCTTTGAATTTATATTTGAATAAAAAAAAATTCTAAATTCCTTCTTCTTATAATTCTCCAGAATGTTCTTCTCAAAATATTAGGTTGTAAGATGTACTTACATTATTTTCGAATTTTTAAAAATAATTAAATTCAAAATTCTAAAACTCACAACTCATTCTTCATAATATTTCTTCATAGAAGCTTGATTGTACACTCCTTTGATTTTTCCTGAAACGATTTCCTTCAACTCATATGTATTGTTATGCTTATCATTTACCACAACATATGGGCCATATATTGTACTCTACACTGGACCATATTATTTATACTTTAATAAGTTGATCTTCACTTTTTCTTTTCTTATAAATTTTCTTTTCTTTTATATACCCAGGAAGATGGATGATTTTCTTTATGTCGCTCCATTGCTCATATTTTTATTTATAATGTGCATTTTCTTAAATAGTCTTCACTCATAAAACCCAGTTTTGTTTCGATGTTTATTCTTCGTATCATTTCCTTTCAATGATATTTATTTCGTCTCCTTCACCATTGTTTTTTGCCGTAGTCGGTTATCATGATCTCCGTCCCTTTTCTTGATGGTGTGTGGTATCTGTGTCAACCAGGGTCCATCATCTCGGTTGCTCTTATAAAATTTACTCTAGGGCGCGACACTCGGTTATTATTACTGTTATTATTTTTATTACTAAATTTATCATGATAGTAATTTCGGTTAGGTTGGTAAGGTCTGTCACCATTATTGTTGGGATATGGATTTCTCTGACTGTATATTATATTATGATATTGGTATATTATATTGATATTGATATGGACATTATTATATTGGTATAAATTGTTTCTATTGTATAGATAGGGGTTGTTATTCCTAACGCCGTTAGAATTACCGATAAACTGGTTATTACGCGGCGGGTTGTTAGGGCCGTCGTAATTACTGGGCTGGTTCCCTCTATCATCATATTGTATACACCAATACTTTTCTGGTCCATGTTTTGTGTTACTTGACAAATATCTGTGAGGATCTTCATCTGGGTTATCACTTATTATTTGTTTATCTGAAACACCATAAGCTGGTTTACCATCACATATCCACCCTGCCGGAATATATTTTAGTCTAACCGTACCCTGGAACTGTCCTGGATGGCACGTTAATGGAAGTCACATTCCGGTGATTCATCTGTGCCGTCATTACAGTCTGGTACGCTATCACATTTCCATCTTTCTGAAATCCACTGTCCAGTCTTGCGCTGAAATTGATCTGGTTCACATGTTGTATTCTGTTTACCTCTGGTCCTTTCCCATTGGTAGACTACTGTCTTGTGGTAAATTATTTCTGAAATTACTCCGATTCTCCTTCTATAATTCCTGGAATTCATGATGTCTTTGTCATATGTAATTGGGATATTATTGCCATCAATTAACCCATGGTTCATCATCTCCAACTCTTCCTTCGTTTGTATTACATTTCTTGGATACATTCTCCTTTTCCTTGGTTTAGTATTTTCCTGGTTTCGGTTAGTTTCAGTTTCAGGTACTACCATTACTAGTTCCTGCGTCTTATCATTTGGTATTTCTTCTGGTTCTGGTTGGCTATCATCTTTTATTTCTTCGTTCTTCTCCTTTCTTAATTCTTCCCTAAACACTTTACTATCATTTCTTATATCTGTGACCATATCATCCAGTTTCTTACCTAATTCTTCCTTCAATTCCCTACTATTTTCGTCCATTTTCTTCATCATTTGTTGGAACATTTTCCTTATTTCAACCATTTCTTCTGGTGTAGTTTCTTCCATTTTGCTTGTTGTTGTTCCCTTTTTATTGTCTTTCTCTGACTTTGTAGCTGTTGCCTAGCTCCAACTAATGATTGGGCAGAATGTATTGGCCTTCCAATCGCTAATTAAAGCCCCACGTTGGGCGCCAATTTGTAATAATAATATATAAGTTGTAATGTAATATGTTTAATTGGTGTGTTTATATTGGTGTGGCTCTCGACGTCTTACTGGCCTGAAACACTTCCTTAAGTTTCCCAGCTGGTCGAGTCCCAATGGTAGCAAGACTGGTCGAGTAGCGTAATGTTGATGAAGAAATGTATGTTCAGCTTCACCGAAAGTTTCAAAACAAAAATTATTGTTTTGAAGAAAATTTTAAAAAAAATTATGTTTATAAAAAAAATAATTAAAAAAAAAAATTTTTAATTTTATTAATTAATTAATTATAATCAATTAATTAATATAGGGCTGTGAAGTTTTAAAAAGTGTAATGCTCTTCTGAAAATTTTTATTAAAGTTTTGGTATATTTTAAATAACCTATCACCACTCATAAGATTGTCTTCAAACCAATCGATACTTGTTTACCTTTTTATTTTTTTAGGTTATCTTCACTTATAGGTGGTAAAGTCCTGATAGATTATTAATTATAATTATATTAATGATAACTAGTAATATTTATGAAATGAAGAACTATTTAATGTTGAAGAATATTAATGTTTTATTAATTAATAGCAATTTGACTCTTATCGATTATTATCGACTCTCAGGATATCGAAAAAGTTACAAAGTATAGGTTGTAAGTTGTTCTTACATATTTTAGAATAAGTTATATTCAAAATTCTTTCTTTTTCTTTCTTCCATAAAGTTTGTTCCAAAATTATTAGGTTGTAAGTTGTTCTTACATATTTTAGAATAAGTTATATTCAAAATTCTTTCTTTTTCTTTCTTCCATAAAATTTGTTCCAAAATTATTAGGTTGTAGTAAGATGTACTTACTCAATTTTAAATTTTTATAATTATATTTCAATTCAAAAGTCTTTGAATTTATATTTGAATAAAAAAAAATTCTAAATTCCTTCTTCTTATAATTCTCCAGAATGTTCTTCTCAAAATATTAGGTTGTAAGATGTACTTACATTATTTTCGAATTTTTAAAAATAATTAAATTCAAAATTCTAAAACTCACAACTCATTCTTCATAATATTTCTTCATAGAAGCTTGATTGTACACTCCTTTGATTTTTCCTGAAACGATTTCCTTCAACTCATATGTATTGTTATGCTTATCATTTACCACAACATATGGGCCATATATTGTACTCTACACTGGACCATATTATTTATACTTTAATAAGTTGATCTTCACTTTTTCTTTTCTTATAAATTTTCTTTTCTTTTATATACCCAGGAAGATGGATGATTTTCTTTATGTCGCTCCATTGCTCATATTTTTATTTATAATGTGCATTTTCTTAAATAGTCTTCACTCATAAAACCCAGTTTTGTTTCGATGTTTATTCTTCGTATCATTTCCTTTCAATGATATTTATTTCGTCTCCTTCACCATTGTTTTTTGCCGTAGTCGGTTATCATGATCTCCGTCCCTTTTCTTGATGGTGTGTGGTATCTGTGTCAACCAGGGTCCATCATCTCGGTTGCTCTTATAAAATTTACTCTAGGGCGCGACACTCGGTTATTATTACTGTTATTATTTTTATTACTAAATTTATCATGATAGTAATTTCGGTTAGGTTGGTAAGGTCTGTCACCATTATTGTTGGGATATGGATTTCTCTGACTGTATATTATATTATGATATTGGTATATTATATTGATATTGATATGGACATTATTATATTGGTATAAATTGTTTCTATTGTATAGATAGGGGTTGTTATTCCT
Organism: Magicicada septendecula; assembly: GCA_034769895.1. NCBI lineage: Eukaryota > Metazoa > Arthropoda > Insecta > Hemiptera > Cicadidae > Magicicada > Magicicada septendecula. The sequence goes on from CM068369.1 coordinate 466,040,249, forward strand.
AACGCCGTTAGAATTACCGATAAACTGGTTATTACGCGGCGGGTTGTTAGGGCCGTCGTAATTACTGGGCTGGTTCCCTCTATCATCATATTGTATACACCAATACTTTTCTGGTCCATGTTTTGTGTTACTTGACAAATATCTGTGAGGATCTTCATCTGGGTTATCACTTATTATTTGTTTATCTGAAACACCATAAGCTGGTTTACCATCACATATCCACCCTGCCGGAATATATTTTAGTCTAACCGTACCCTGGAACTGTCCTGGATGGCACGTTGATGGAAGTCACATTCCGGTGATTCATCTGTGCCGTCATTACAGTCTGGTACGATATCACATTTCCATCTTTCTGAAATCCACTGTCCAGTCTTGCGCTGAAATTGATCTGGTTCACATGTTGTATTCTGTTTACCTCTGGTCCTTTCCCATTGGTAGACTACTGTCTTGTGGTAAATTATTTCTGAAATTACTCCGATTCTCCTTCTATAATTCCTGGAATTCATGATGTCTTTGTCATATGTAATTGGGATATTATTGCCATCAATTAACCCATGGTTCATCATCTCCAACTCTTCCTTCGTTTTTATTACATTTCTTGGATACATTCTCCTTTTCCTTGGTTTAGTATTTTCCTGGTTTCGGTTAGTTTCAGTTTCAGGTACTACCATTACTAGTTCCTGCGTCTTATCATTTGGTATTTCTTCTGGTTCTGGTTGGCTATCATCTTTTATTTCTTCGTTCTTCTCCTTTCTTAATTCTTCCCTAAACACTTTACTATCATTTCTTATATCTGTGACCATATCATCCAGTTTCTTACCTAATTCTTCCTTCAATTCCCTACTATTTTCGTCCATTTTCTTCATCATTTGTTGGAACATTTTCCTTATTTCAACCATTTCTTCTGGTGTAGTTTCTTCCATTTTGCTTGTTGTTGTTCCCTTTTTATTGTCTTTCTCTGACTTTGTAGCTGTTGCCTAGCTCCAACTAATGATTGGGCAGAATGTATTGGCCTTCCAATCGCTAATTAAAGCCCCACGTTGGGCGCCAATTTGTAATAATAATATATAAGTTGTAATGTAATATGTTTAATTGGTGTGTTTATATTGGTGTGGCTCTCGACGTCTTACTGGCCTGAAACACTTCCTTAAGTTTCCCAGCTGGTCGAGTCCCAATGGTAGCAAGACTGGTCGAGTAGCGTAATGTTGATGAAGAAATGTATGTTCAGCTTCACCGAAAGTTTCAAAACAAAAATTATTGTTTTGAAGAAAATTTTAAAAAAAATTATGTTTATAAAAAAAATAATTAAAAAAAAAATTTTTTAATTTTATTAATTAATTAATTATAATCAATTAATTAATATAGGGCTGTGAAGTTTTAAAAAGTGTAATGCTCTTCTGAAAATTTTTATTAAAGTTTTGGTATATTTTAAATAACCTATCACCACTCATAAGATTGTCTTCAAACCAATCGATACTTGTTTACCTTTTTATTTTTTTAGGTTATCTTCACTTATAGGTGGTAAAGTCCTGATAGATTATTAATTATAATTATATTAATGATAACTAGTAATATTTATGAAATGAAGAACTATTTAATGTTGAAGAATATTAATGTTTTATTAATTAATAGCAATTTGACTCTTATCGATTATTATCGACTCTCAGGATATCGAAAAAGTTACAAAGTATAGGTTGTAAGTTGTTCTTACATATTTTAGAATAAGTTATATTCAAAATTCTTTCTTTTTCTTTCTTCCATAAAGTTTGTTCCAAAATTATTAGGTTGTAAGTTGTTCTTACATATTTTAGAATAAGTTATATTCAAAATTCTTTCTTTTTCTTTCTTCCATAAAATTTGTTCCAAAATTATTAGGTTGTAGTAAGATGTACTTACTCAATTTTAAATTTTTATAATTATATTTCAATTCAAAAGTCTTTGAATTTATATTTGAATAAAAAAAAATTCTAAATTCCTTCTTCTTATAATTCTCCAGAATGTTCTTCTCAAAATATTAGGTTGTAAGATGTACTTACATTATTTTCGAATTTTTAAAAATAATTAAATTCAAAATTCTAAAACTCACAACTCATTCTTCATAATATTTCTTCATAGAAGCTTGATTGTACACTCCTTTGATTTTTCCTGAAACGATTTCCTTCAACTCATATGTATTGTTATGCTTATCATTTACCACAACATATGGGCCATATATTGTACTCTACACTGGACCATATTATTTATACTTTAATAAGTTGATCTTCACTTTTTCTTTTCTTATAAATTTTCTTTTCTTTTATATACCCAGGAAGATGGATGATTTTCTTTATGTCGCTCCATTGCTCATATTTTTATTTATAATGTGCATTTTCTTAAATAGTCTTCACTCATAAAACCCAGTTTTGTTTCGATGTTTATTCTTCGTATCATTTCCTTTCAATGATATTTATTTCGTCTCCTTCACCATTGTTTTTTGCCGTAGTCGGTTATCATGATCTCCGTCCCTTTTCTTGATGGTGTGTGGTATCTGTGTCAACCAGGGTCCATCATCTCGGTTGCTCTTATAAAATTTACTCTAGGGCGCGACACTCGGTTATTATTACTGTTATTATTTTTATTACTAAATTTATCATGATAGTAATTTCGGTTAGGTTGGTAAGGTCTGTCACCATTATTGTTGGGATATGGATTTCTCTGACTGTATATTATATTATGATATTGGTATATTATATTGATATTGATATGGACATTATTATATTGGTATAAATTGTTTCTATTGTATAGATAGGGGTTCTTATTCCTAACGCCGTTAGAATTACCGATAAACTGGTTATTACGCGGCGGGTTGTTAGGGCCGTCGTAATTACTGGGCTGGTTCCCTCTATCATCATATTGTATACACCAATACTTTTCTGGTCCATGTTTTGTGTTACTTGACAAATATCTGTGAGGATCTTCATCTGGGTTATCACTTATTATTTGTTTATCTGAAACACCATAAGCTGGTTTACCATCACATATCCACCCTGCCGGAATATATTTTAGTCTAACCGTACCCTGGAACTGTCCTGGATGGCACGTTAATGGAAGTCACATTCCGGTGATTCATCTGTGCCGTCATTACAGTCTGGTACGATATCACATTTCCATCTTTCTGAAATCCACTGTCCAGTCTTGCGCTGAAATTGATCTGGTTCACATGTTGTATTCTGTTTACCTCTGGTCCTTTCCCATTGGTAGACTACTGTCTTGTGGTAAATTATTTCTGAAATTACTCCGATTCTCCTTCTATAATTCCTGGAATTCATGATGTCTTTGTCATATGTAATTGGGATATTATTGCCATCAATTAACCCATGGTTCATCATCTCCAACTCTTCCTTCGTTTTTATTACATTTCTTGGATACATTCTCCTTTTCCTTGGTTTAGTATTTTCCTGGTTTCGGTTAGTTTCAGTTTCAGGTACTACCATTACTAGTTCCTGCGTCTTATCATTTGGTATTTCTTCTGGTTCTGGTTGGCTATCATCTTTTATTTCTTCGTTCTTCTCCTTTCTTAATTCTTCCCTAAACACTTTACTATCATTTCTTATATCTGTGACCATATCATCCAGTTTCTTACCTAATTCTTCCTTCAATTCCCTACTATTTTCGTCCATTTTCTTCATCATTTGTTGGAACATTTTCCTTATTTCAACCATTTCTTCTGGTGTAGTTTCTTCCATTTTGCTTGTTGTTGTTCCCTTTTTATTGTCTTTCTCTGACTTTGTAGCTGTTGCCTAGCTCCAACTAATGATTGGGCAGAATGTATTGGCCTTCCAATCGCTAATTAAAGCCCCACGTTGGGCGCCAATTTGTAATAATAATATATAAGTTGTAATGTAATATGTTTAATTGGTGTGTTTATATTGGTGTGGCTCTCGACGTCTTACTGGCCTGAAACACTTCCTTAAGTTTCCCAGCTGGTCGAGTCCCAATGGTAGCAAGACTGGTCGAGTAGCGTAATGTTGATGAAGAAATGTATGTTCAGCTTCACCGAAAGTTTCAAAACAAAAATTATTGTTTTGAAGAAAATTTTAAAAAAAATTATGTTTATAAAAAAAATAATTAAAAAAAAAAATTTTTAATTTTATTAATTAATTAATTATAATCAATTAATTAATATAGGGCTGTGAAGTTTTAAAAAGTGTAATGCTCTTCTGAAAATTTTTATTAAAGTTTTGGTATATTTTAAATAACCTATCACCACTCATAAGATTGTCTTCAAACCAATCGATACTTGTTTACCTTTTTATTTTTTTAGGTTATCTTCACTTATAGGTGGTAAAGTCCTGATAGATTATTAATTATAATTATATTAATGATAACTAGTAATATTTATGAAATGAAGAACTATTTAATGTTGAAGAATATTAATGTTTTATTAATTAATAGCAATTTGACTCTTATCGATTATTATCGACTCTCAGGATATCGAAAAAGTTACAAAGTATATTATATAAAAATTGTACAGGGTTCTTTAAACAGCCAATTATTATCAAAGTCAGAGAAATCGGGCTAATATTTAAAAAGTATAACGTTACAACAAATTAATAATTATTACTAAACACAAACATTGAATAATAATTTGAAAATAAAATAATTGTTTTCACCGACAGCTGGGTTGAACTAGGAGGCGTTGCACTGACGATGACGACCAATATTGCAAATGGCTGCCGTGAAGTTAATAAAATGTCATTCGTATATTCGACGTTCCAAATAAAAGATTTTCCTGTAGTATTCCTGTTCTGGTGTCTGCGAATCTCTTGTTAAATGTTGTGTAGTGCCTAGTGTACTGTTTCTGAGTTGTATTTAGTGTATCCGTGTAATTATTAGTTCAAACACTTTCCCCGATTCCGTCACTAATTTGGGTTAATGTATTATACAGTTTTCTAGTGTTTTGTGGTGTTTTTCGGAGTAGATATGTATTGTTCTGTGTTATGGAGTGTTTCTTGATTGTTTCTGTTATAATATGATAGTTTTAGAAGTATTTTACAAGTCACTCGCGATTTCAAAATAACGTACTATACACTCGCTTTATATGACTATTATAAGTTAGGTTAGGCACGTTACAAAACGTTTGTCATGTTAACCGTTCAAATACCAATAATTAACTAACTGTTTCCTCCAGTTTCAATTAAACTCTTAGCCAATATAATATTATTCTTAACATTGTTCAAATATATTTTCATATCCTGTGCACACTTTAATATTTCACTATATAAATACCTAAACTTGGGTTATTTGTCAATTTTATTCACTAGATGTTATTTAAATTAATCTTTCAGTTCATTCTGGTTATATTCAGATTAAATAATGCCGTTTTATAGTGTTTTCTGTCCAAAATTAGTAATTTTACTTTCATTTTTGGTATTCTCTGAAAAGTCAAAACATCAAAATTTACTTCCTGTCATTATATAAAATTCATCCATTTTATCCGTTATATTTAATATTAATAATCCTACATTGTATTAAAAGGTTTATATTCCCTGATTTTCTGGTAATTAATTGAATTAGTTGTATTCTGAAACATTATTCTGGAATATATGACTCCCATGTCTAAATTTCTGAGTTTAGTAATTTTCATTTTTATTTATAATTCTGAATATAATTTATTAAAATCTTCCTAAATGGTATGTGCAATTATATGGCTTGATCTCAAGTTTATTTTGTCTAAACCCCTTTTGTTTATTTGCATTTAAATGAGCAATTTCTCTGTTTTGATGAAGTTTGGTTTCCATTCTTTTGGCCTATGATTTTTTTAACAATTTTTCTTACAAAATATTTTACAAACAATATATGATATGTGATACCCTCTCTGACTTTTACATATAGTATTATAAATTAAACATGTTTTCAAATTACACAAAAACAATTAGTATTGGTTACAATACAAATAATAGTTAAAACAAATAAAGAATATTTTTTTAAATATATGGTTGTCTTCAAGTCAGACATTTTACAACAAAATCCTTATTTCTAACATGGAAATATGGTTTACAAAAAAGGTTTTTTACTAACTAACATCTTAATTACTCTCGACTATTTACAAGTAGTAACTATTTTTATAGTTCTGATGTTAGTTGTATCAGACCCAAACAAATGGCCTTATATCTAAAACATTTTTAAACATTCTTGTACTATATACATAAAAACCTTATATTTATATTCTTATTTCTAACTATTATTATAAGTAGGATTCTACAGTTTTTATACCGTCTTTTATACATTGTCTTTGGGGAATTGTACCCTATCATTAATAAATAAATAGTATGAATTGTTCAAAAAGTATTAAGAAATCTGTTTTTTCTTTTTTCATGTAAAACAAAAATGTTATTTTAAACAGATTCATGTCTCATGAACAACATATTGTCACAGTACACATTTCAAGTCATTGGAAATTGTATATTTCATTGCATTCAATGTTTGTGATTGCCAAGAATGAAACACAAGGTTCATTTTTTATAATACCCAAAACTATCACTGGTTCACTTTGCACTTTTATATCATGTTAATGCTAAATGGTCGTATAGTCTTATCAACATAATAAATTGGGTAGCGTTTTTTCAATGGAGATTTGTTCCATGGGTACTATATTATTGTTTCATCTTAGTTCACAGGCAACTTTTACTTTATACACTTCTCTCTCTTAAATTTATATACATGTGGTTTTTATTTCGTTATACTTTTGTTTTTAGATATTTATTTTGGGGATATAGGGATTTGGGTGTCTTTTATAAGAGCATGACATCTTCTTCAGGATGCTGCCTTCTTCTTCTTTCATCAGTCTTCTTTTCTCCTGCCTTCTGGGACTGGTATCTTCTCCATCTTCTTCTTGATGCCATCAGGTTTCTTGGGTTCTTCTCCATCTTCTTGATGATGCCATCAGGTTTCTTGGGATCTTCTCCATCTTCTTCTTTATTTCAGAAATACACAACCTGTATTGGTTGATCTTGGCTTATTTTAGGGTTTCTATTCTATTTATTCTCCCTCGTTGTGGGTTTGGTCATATTGTGTACTGCTTGGTTATTTACTTTCTTACCTTCCTGGGTTATACCTTGAAAACCTTTGGTTATGAGACTGGTTTTGGATGACTCATCGCTAGTAACTCCTTTGATTTGAACTTGTATTTTCTTTATAATAATGATTTCTTTCCACAGTTGCTATGAATTAATCTTTTTATATTAAACTTAATGCTTTCTTCCAAATTTAAATATTATAACTTTATTATTCTAATGATCAATTGCCATTCAATATTATGCATACATCTGTCACGCTACACATTATACACTGTAACGTCTTTTCGCCGCGTTACAAATCCAGAGAACCCATCGTAATTAAACTCCGTTAATCAGATGGGCTGCCTACGTTGTAACAGGATGTATCACAAATAATTAATATAACAAATTACTTACTAACTGTGTAAGGAAACAATGGGAAGGTATACTATTGATTTAAGCACTCCTCATATGTGTGTAACAAGAAGACTTCTCTTTATTTCACATTTAAAAACATTTACTGACAGATCCCATGACATTACTTATAAAATTATTAAAGTTATTTGAATGCTTTCTTTAAACCTTGGGATAGATCTTTTATCTGAAGAAGATAACTAATGAATGTTAGTAATTTGGAAACATTTAAGCCATCTGTATAAGGGATTTCGGTTAAAATCTTCTCCACAGGATGAGTCATTTTACCGTATAGCTCCGCGTTATAGTTCATAGGTGTAATTCCTCGATGAGGGCGATTGGATTCATTGGAGGTGGTGGTCAATTCATGATTTCCGGGACGAAACTGAAAATGCTCGGGAGGAGGGGCATTTACATCTGTATCAGTATTTTGTTCTTGGTTCGCTTGCACTTGCGATACGATGGGTGAGTTCCGATCCGTGTTAGGCGGGGGTAAACCAGTGGTGGGGGATTGCACTGGGGAGATGTGTAATTTCATTAATGATTTCTCTATTTCGTCCATCCTGAATGAGTCGGAATTTCGTCTTAGGTCGTTAATAATTGAAGGTAAGCGGCGTAGAGCTTCGTCTGCTAGCTTTTGTACATCAACGGGTATTTCTGTGAGATTCGGCCAGATCGACAAATTTTTTATTCGCCTGGTTAAATGCTCTATTCTCTGGGTAGTCCGCAAAATTATTGCCGGAGATTTCTCGTCTTGGAGTGTTTGAGACAATAAGTATAGTTCACTATACTTGGCATTACAAATTTCTTTCTCGCTTTCATAATCGAGTTGGCTTAGATAGTTTAATTGCACGGGCGCATCAAATCCACATTCGCGAATTGACCTTCGTAATTCCGCGACTGTTACATCAGCATGGGGTAGTCCACGCAAAAGGGCTTCGTAAGACAGCTCGTCTTTTAATAACAAATCCGGGTTAAATTGGGCCATTTTGTTCTAACACATTAGCACGTACTTAAAATTAATACTAGTACACTACACATATATTACTCATATATATAATAAATTCTTAAGTAATCAATTTACATAAATTAGAAAAGAACCATTTCTCTTCTAAGGGAGAGACAGAAATTCCACACACATATTTATCAAGTTCATCAAGTTAAATAGCCGATCAGCTGTTTTATGGAATGTAGGTCACCCTCTGTATTTAGTTAACAAAGGAAGGTTGAGCGTGTGTCAGTGAGAAAGGGGGTTTTACTCTTATTGTTCTCTACACAATGCGACTGAATAACACAACTACCGGTATAAACAAGAGAAGGGGAGCACAATCTTATTCAACAAATCTATTATTATTATTACGCTCGACAACACTTTGACTCCCTTCATTCATATACTTTCCCAATTAAATAAATTAATTATTTTGTTCACAAGTTTTAAATCACGAACTTCTACTTAATTACTTTATTATTACCAAAGTTATTTTTAATTAATTTTTTTTTATAACACATACTAGTGTATGTAAGCTATATTGTTGGACGTACACTGTGCAGAATGAATCAGGAAACAACAGGTCACGGATTGTCGTAAACAAACCTGTTACAGATTGTTCGGTTGACCACAATTGTTATGTTTGGTCACAATTCATGTATGCAAGTAATTATATACATTAATGCAGGTTCCTACTGGCATATAGAATGCAAAAGCTATATGCATTGTATGACGCTAAGGATATTTCACTTATACATACTATCAATTACGTAAATTAATAAAATATTAAATATGTTTTGAACATTAAAGTTATTAAGGTAACATTCTGAGTGCATAGATCAATAATATATAGTCAGTTATTGATCATACAAATTATCTATGCATAGTGATGCAATTTTGGTTACATGTCACAAGTGGCGCAATTTTGTTTGTGACACTCTATACACAAATAAAACTCTTTCCTTTGTTTCCTTTTTTTTTTTTTAAAAAGAGTGACGCAATTTTGTTTGCGTCACGATGCTTACAACCTCTTTAACTTTTAAGTCATAAGCAGAGTGGCGCAATTTTGTAACGTCTTTTCGCCGCGTTACAAATCCAGGGAACCCATCGTAATTAAACTCCGTTAATCAGATGGGCTGCCTACGTTGTAACAGAATGTATCACAAATAATTAATATAACAAATTACTTACTAACTGTGTAAGGAAACAATGGGAAGGTATACTATTGATTTAAGCACTCCTCATATGTGTGTAACAAGAAGACTTCTCTTTATTTCACATTTAAAAACATTTACTGACAGATCCCATGACATTACTGATTAAATTATTAAAGTTATTTGAATGCTTTCTTTAAACCTTGGGATCAAAATTGATTCTATTTAGCTATACCTCGGATCCGGGTAACCTTCGGTATTTATTCATTAAAACTTTTAGTCATACTCAATTCATGATATTAGCTTGCAAGACTTTCTTTCATTTAACCATTGGAAGCTTGGTATTATTACTTGAATTATATTACTATACATTAGCATATAAACTGTTACAACGTATGAAGTTTGAATAGTTACATTAAATACTTAGATTTAATTTATTAAATTTTACAAAGTTAATAGTCTCTGAAAAGTCTCTTTTAAGGTGTGTTGTGTAACAAATATTAGTAAGCCTCGATAGACAGGCTATCGAGTCACCTTTTAATTGGTATGCAGAAAACTCGTCCTGGGGTGTCCGTCTTGGGAATCCGGAATAGCGACGTCGTCATCTCGGTCTGGTCTTCGTCAGTAAAGGGCTCCAAATTCCGCAGGTTGAACCTTCTACGATGGTACTTGTAGATTCTCGGATGTCCTGATCTGCATATTCTGTCGAGTCTACTACAGTTTGTGGCTTCTGATAGTTCACATCTCCAGGTATGATGTTGGAAGTGTTGTTAGTTCTTGAAGTTCGAAGTCATCTTGTGTTACACCATTTTTTACGTTTCGAGTTACACTTTAAGTCTCTTGTTTTTTACACAACTATACTAGTTAACACATACATATGCTTTCAGCAGCAATTTGTTGTATACCACATTAAGGTAAACGAAAGTATCGGTAACATAGGGTAAGAGCATAGCTCTTACGTCTGTACTGTATGAAGTCACCATAGCGAGAGAGCGAAATTCTGCTCCCTTCGTCTGGTACTGGACAAAATGGTAGAGGGGCAATTACTGCGCGAGAATATAGTCCCTGTCTCTCTTTAAGTAAACATTTTTATTTTTACAAACTATCCCTAAACAAATATACATAATTTAAATAAGTTGTTTTAGCGACTATCTGTGTCTTCAGATTTTTAATTATTAACATTAGGTTTTTTATCTTATTCTAACTTACACAAGACTCGGAAAACATGTCGAGTCTGGAATCAACAGGTCAGCGCCTGATAACAAGCAAAGGGTTAAATACGGTATTAATAACTCTTTACAATTTGTCTTTTTATTAGAGTATCTTCGTACTAACTAATTACTGCTTCCTCTCATACTGAGTACATACAGGTTTTTTTTATTATTACAGTGAGATTTAAATGGCTTAATAGCTCGCAACCTTAATTTTTAAATTTTTTTATTTTCTTGATTATTTTTATAATTTAAATCGTCACATACTCCACCGCTTAATTTGCACGCTACGGTTAAGTTTTTTTTTTTTTTTTGAGTCTAACTCACAATTGGGGACTGGGAGTATGAATGGGGTTAGTGTGTGTAATTTCTTTCACATAGTTGTTGTACACTTTACAACGTTGTCCACATAGTTATTTCCTATAGTTACAACACAGTACACTTTATATTCTTATTAACTACCTTTTTTTTTTTACATACTATTTACACTTAATATTTACACAATTAAAACACAAAACTCTTTCTTATCTCTATCACTTAAATCTACTACCGGGTTTTTGTTTGTTTTACTCTCTCTTCTGTAGAGTAACTTTCTAAATCTTTACTATTTAGAATTCTATCTTGTCTTCTGTGAGTCCTAGATAACTCATGTAGTTAATGAGTGTTAGTACCCATCTAGTTAATGATTATTCATTAATGTATGCTTCGCAGAACTGGAACTCAGGTTGATCAGGCCTCGTTTCCAAACTCTACGTTTTACATTTTTCCACGTGGATTCAGAAATATAATTTTCTTTACTGCCTAGTATTCCCTTTTCTATTTTGGGTTATACTATACCGTCACTTCTTCTTATACAACTTTAGTTGCGAAATATGCGTTCTCCGCACATATTTCTGAGTTGCAGGTTCGCACAGGGCTACTGTAACTGGAGTTAGGTACTTTTGGATTTGGTAAGGGCCACACCATCGGAATGATAGTTTAGAGGTGGTCTTATCAATCGCACTACTAATGGGGTGAGTCTTGTACATTACTAAGTCACCTATTTGGTACCTGCCTGAATTGCTATGATTACCTTTCTCATGGTATCTTCTGGATTTTTCCAAGCTTGCTCTTAAGTTAGAGCGGGCTTTGTTCCATATTCGCTTTATCTGCTTATCCGTTATTTGCGGAGGCAGCAGATCGTGTATATTCCATCTTGTGGACAAAGGGTGGTTTGGTCGATACTTGTGTAGTAACTCGAACGGGGTCGACTTGTGACCTTCGTGGTAAGCTGAATTAAAAGCGTATTGAATCCAGGATAGATTTTGGTCCCACGACGTGTGATCGTTCGCATGATAGGCGATTAGAGCAGATTTGAGGTTTCGTAGATACCTTTCAGCAATATTGCCTTGCGGTCGATACTCTGTAGTGGTTATATGGTCTATCCCTAACTTGAAACACATATTCTTAAATTCTTTTGCTTTAAACTGTGGACCGTTATCAGATACTATACGTACTGGAATACCGTAGTCTTTAAATAGTCTTTCCTGTAGTATTTTAACTGTTGTCGACGCTAATGCTCGTCGCATGGGATACATCCAAACAAATTTGGTGAACGAATCTACACATATCAGTAACATGGTATTTCCTGATTTGGATCGTGGATACGGACCTGAGAAATCTAGATAAAGTTTCGAAAAAGGAGTCTTTGGGATTTCTGAAATCAATTGGCTTACTTGAGTATTTCTGGCTGGTTTACTAAGGGCGCATAATGAACATTTCTTTACGAAGTTAGCTATTTCGCAGTTTATATTGTTCCAATGATATTCCTTTCGAATACGATGTATCGTCTTATTGATTCCCATATGGGCTCCTATGGTAGATGAATGGAAGTATTCCATCAGCATGGGCTTAATTACATCCGGGGCTATTATTCTTAATTCCTTTCCGTCTCTTATCTTGAGACACAGTATATTCTTACTCAATACGTACGTCTCGGATTTAATACCTTGGGTAAGTTGTTCTATAATAGGCTTCAGTAAGGGGTCTTGTTGTTGATACAGGGCAATGTTTGTAAAGGCAAGGGGGAATTCAGTAATTACGGCGTTAGCACTTGCTATTTCCGGCTTCACTATGTTTTCGGAAGTTTTAGTGGGTGACTGGAACATACGGGACAGGGTATCGGCGACTACATTTTGAGTACCTTTAATATGCTGCACTCTGAATTTGTAGCAGTTTAATTTCAATATCCATCTGCCAATTCGTCCTAATTGTTTAGGATGATTCAATAACCATGATAACGCCTGATTGTCGGTTTCCAAAAGGAATTCTTTATGTTCTAGGAAGGGTTTAAACTTTTCGAATGCAAAAACAATTGCTAAACATTCCAATTCATATGCGGAATACTTTCTTTCTTGATCGCTCAGTGTTCGTGGTGCATAACTAATTGGTAGTCTACAGTTATCTATCTCTTGGTATATCACTGCACCTAACGCTACACTGGAACTGTCGGTTTGCACGACGAATGGTTTTGTGAAATCAGCTAGTTGCAAAACTGGGGGAGATATAATACTTTCTTTAAGTTGCTCAAACGCGTTTTGATGTATTGAGCTCCATTCGAACTTCGTTCCCTTCTTTCGTAAGGAGTTTAGGGGTGCTGCTATTTCGGCAAGATGGGGAATATATTTGTGGAAATAATTCACCATACCTAAAAATCGGGCTATACCTTCTGCATCTCGTGGGGGTGCAAATTCTCTAATAGCGCGGGTACGTTCGGGGTCAATGCTTACCTTTCCATTCGCTTTCACGATGTGTCCTAAGAAAGAAAACTGAGGGACGGCAAAACTTACCTTATTTGGGTTCACCGTTAATCCTGCTCTTAGTAACCGAGATAACACTTCACGCAAATGTTTGAGATGTTGTTCCATTGATTCACTGTATATAACGATGTCGTCCAAATAGTGATACACATATTTAAATTTAATGTCGTGAAATATCTTTTCCAATAGTCTACTACATACGGAACTTCCTTGAGATATTCCAAAGGGTACCCTAGTAAATTGGTACAAGTTAAAAGGAACTGCAAACGCGGTTAGACGTTTTGATTCTTCTGAAAGAGGTATTTGGTGAAAAGCTTGATTCAGATCCATTACCGTAAAGACCATAGCTTTAGTAAAATAATGAAACGCACTGTGGATGTCTGGAAGAGGGATTGATTCAAATTCTATTCTTTTATTTAATTGCCTGTAGTCTACAACTAGTCGGTGTTTATCTTGTCCTTTTGGTACTAAAAAGGAGGGTGAAGAATATGGGGACGTAGAGGGTTCTATGACTCCTTGGTCCAACAACTTGTTGATATGGTTTCGCATTACTTCCATCTTGGGAGGCGACAACTTGTACGGAGGTAGTCGTATTATTTTCTGATCACTCAGATTAATTTTATACTCTATTAGGTTCGTAAGTCCTAGCTTAGGTGTAAGAACCGAGGAAAATTCTTTTATTAGTTTTAGTATTCTGACTCTATCTCTTCTTTCTAGGTGAGATAAATCTGAATCTTGGTGTATTACATGTGCAGTAGATGAACAACGTTTATCTTCATTACTATCAAATTTATGTTTCCTTGTACGGTCAAATCTGAAATAAAATACTTGCTCGTAGATGTCAAGAATCATTCCTTTCCTGTCTTACTAATAAAATCTGCACCTAATATTAAATCAGGTCCTAATTCTTTACATACTAACATTGTGAACATCCAACTTAGGTTTTTTATTTTAACCTTAACGGTAATACTCAGGTTTATGTTTATTTTACGTTTATCAGCGGTAGCACACTTTATATCCACTGGTTGGTTCCGTTTTACTAGATGGTGTTTAGCTAACATGTCCGCTAATTCTTGGCTGATTAGAGTTCTACTAGATCCCGAATCAATTACGGCGATGGGGGATGTAACGCCTAAGTCGACTCGTATTAATGGTAGTAGATTTTTTTTCCATTTACATTTATTAATCGCATTACACTTTTCACGAAATTCTCTCACATAGGGGTCGATTTCTTTGGCACCTTTTTTTTTACTTGGTTACAGAATAATTCATTATTATTATTATTATTGGTTTCTTTTAGTTTACCCAATTTCGAGTAGCTGCGGAAGACACAGGTTTTCGGGTCTCCCTGCCTTACATGTTTTTTGAATTGGGGTTATTCCGTTCCAATGGCTTACTTTTGCACTCTCTTCTTATGTGCCCATATTTGCCACAATTATAACAGGTGGGTTTTCTGCGAGGTGGGTACTTGTTTTCCGCTTTATCTGGGTTTACACTTAACTTACCAGCTTTGCGCACATGGTGAGGTCTACTAGAAACTTGTCTTTCATACGAGGTTGTTACATCAGGCAGTAGTGCTCGCAATTGATGTCTATTAGTTCCAGAGGTTTTCATTGCTTCTCTATTTTGATCTGAGTACCATACATTTGAAGAATGGATACTGCACTGTTCTAGATCAGCAATTGTATTGGGTCTATTCATCAATGATAGTCGAGATCTTTCTTCAGGTGACACGCCTATTAAAATGGTGTCCACCAGATGTGTTTCATTCCAGCTTACACGTAATAGTCGAGAGGACTCCCTAATATCGGAGATGTAGTGAGCTAATCTCTCCTGATGTCCTTGTACTCGGAGTACTGTCTTTCTTTTTATTTCCTCATAGATGCCGGTGGGAATAAAGTATTTTATTATAGAGCTATGTAGCTCTTCCACTGGGAATGTAGAGGTTAGGGCTTCTAGGACACGATTTTTTAACGGGGGTTTACACTTTGGTAACAGAACTTGTAAAATTTGCCAGTCATTCAGCTGCTGTAGATCTTTTATCTGAAGAAGATAACTAATGAATGTTAGTAATTTGGAAACATTTAAGCCATCTGTATAAGGGATTTCGGTTAAAATCTTCTCCACAGGATGAGTCATTTTACCGTATAGCTCCGCGTGATAGTTCATAGGTGTAATTCCTCGATGAGGGCGATTGGATTCATTGGAGGTGGTGGTCAATTCATGATTTCCGGGACGAAACTGAAAATGCTCGGGAGGAGGGGCATTTACATCTGTATCAGTATTTTGTTCTTGGTTCGCTTGCACTTGCGATACGATGGGTGAGTTCCGATCCGTGTTAGGCGGGGGTAAACCAGTGGTGGGGGATTGCACTGGGGAGATGTGTAATTTCATTAATGATTTCTCTATTTCGTCCATCCTGAATGAGTCGGAATTTCGTCTTAGGTCGTTAATAATTGAAGGTAAGCGGCGTAGAGCTTCGTCTGCTAGCTTTTGTACATCAACGGGTATTTCTGTGAGATTCGGCCAGATCGACAAATTTTTTATTCGCCTGGTTAAATGCTCTATTCTCTGGGTAGTCCGCAAAATTATTGCCGGAGATTTCTCGTCTTGGAGTGTTTGAGACAATAAGTATAGTTCACTATACTTGGCATTACAAATTTCTTTCTCGCTTTCATAATCGAGTTGGCTTAGATAGTTTAATTGCACGGGCGCATCAAATCCACATTCGCGAATTGACCTTCGTAATTCCGCGACTGTTACATCAGCATGGGGTAGTCCACGCAAAAGGGCTTCGTAAGACAGCTCGTCTTTTAATAACAAATCCGGGTTAAATTGGGCCATTTTGTTCTAACACATTAGCACGTACTTAAAATTAATACTAGTACACTACACATATATTACACATATATATAATAAATTCTTAAGTAATCAATTTACATAAATTAGAAAAGAACCATTTCTCTTCTAAGGGAGAGACAGAAATTCCACACACATATTTATCAAGTTCATCAAGTTAAATAGCCGATCAGCTGTTTTATGGAATGTAGGTCACCCTCTGTATTTAGTTAACAAAGGAAGGTTGAGCGTGTGTCAGTGAGAAAGGGGGTTTTACTCTTATTGTTCTCTACACAATGCGACTGAATAACACAACTACCGGTATAAACAAGAGAAGGGGAGCACAATCTTATTCAACAAATCTATTATTATTATTACGCTCGACAACACTTTGACTCCCTTCATTCATATACTTTCCCAATTAAATAAATTAATTATTTTGTTCACAAGTTTTAAATCACGAACTTCTACTTAATTACTTTATTATTACCAAAGTTATTTTTAATTAATTTTTTTTATAACACATACTAGTGTATGTAAGCTATATTGTTGGACGTACACTGTGCAGAAAGAATCAGGAAACAACAGGTCACGGATTGTCGTAAACAAACCTGTTACAGATTGTTCGGTTGACCACAATTGTTATGTTTGGTCACAATTCATGTATGCAAGTAATTATATACATTAATGCAGGTTCCTACTGGCATATAGAATGCAAAAGCTATATGCATTGTATGACGCTAAGGATATTTCACTTATACATACTATCATTTACGTAACTTAATAAAATATTAAATATGTTTTGAACATTAAAGTTATTAAGGTAACTTTCTGAGTGCATAGATCAATAATATATATTCAGTTATTGATCATACAAATTATCTACGCATAGTGATGCAATTTTGTTTACATGTCACAAGTGGCGCAATTTTGTTTGTGACACTCTATACACAAATAAAACTCTTTCCTTTGTTTCCTTTTTTTTTTTTTTAAAAAAGAGTGACGCAATTTTGTTTGCGTCACGATGCTTACAACCTCTTTAACTTTTAAGTCATAAGCAGAGTGGCGCAATTTTGTAACGTCTTTTCGCCGCGTTACAAATCCAGGGAACCCATCGTAATTAAACTCCGTTAATCAGATGGGCTGCCTACGTTGTAACAGAATGTATCACAAATAATTAATATAACAAATTACTTACTAACTGTGTAAGGAAACAATGGGAAGGTATACTATTGATTTAAGCACTCCTCATATGTGTGTAACAAGAAGACTTCTCTTTATTTCACATTTAAAAACATTTACTGACAGATCCCATGACATTACTGATTAAATTATTAAAGTTATTTGAATGCTTTCTTTAAACCTTGGGATCAAAATTGATTCTATTTAGCTATACCTCGGATCCGGGTAACCTTCGGTATTTATTCATTAAAACTTTTAGTCATACTCAATTCATGATATTAGCTTGCAAGACTTTCTTTCATTTAACCATTGGAAGCTTGGTATTATTACTTGAATTATATTACTATACATTAGCATATAAACTGTTACAACGTATGAAGTTTGAATAGTTACATTAAATACTTAGATTTAATTTATTAAATTTTACAAAGTTAATAGTCTCTGAAAAGTCTCTTTTAAGGTGTGTTGTGTAACAAATATTAGTAAGCCTCGATAGACAGGCTATCGAGTCACCTTTTAATTGGTATGCAGAAAACTCGTCCTGGGGTGTCCGTCTTGGGAATCCGGAATAGCGACGTCGTCATCTCGGTCTGGTCTTCGTCAGTAAAGGGCTCCAAATTCCGCAGGTTGAACCTTCTACGATGGTACTTGTAGATTCTCGGATGTCCTGATCTGCATATTCTGTCGAGTCTACTACAGTTTGTGGCTTCTGATAGTTCACATCTCCAGGTATGATGTTGGAAGTGTTGTTAGTTCTTGAAGTTCGAAGTCATCTTGTGTTACACCATTTTTTACGTTTCGAGTTACACTTTAAGTCTCTTGTTTTTTACACAACTATACTAGTTAACACATACATATGCTTTCAGCAGCAATTTGTTGTATACCACATTAAGGTAAACGGAAGTATCGGTAACATAGTGTAAGAGCATAGCTCTTACATCTGTACTGTATGAAGTCACCATAGCGAGAAAGCGAAATTCTGCTCCCTTCGTCTGGTGCTGGACAACATGGTAGAGGGGCAATTACTGCGCGAGAATATAGTCCCTGTCTCTCTTTAAGTAAACATTTTTATTTATACAAACTATCCCTAAACAAATATACATAATTTAAATAAGTTGTTTTAGCGACTATCTGTGTCTTCAGATTTTTAATTATTAACATTAGGTTTTTTATCTTATTCTAACTTACACAAGACTCGGAAAACATGTCGAGTCTGGAATCAACAGGTCAGCGCCTGATAACAAGCAAAGGGTTAAATACGATATTAATAACTCTTTACAATTTGTCTTTTTATTAGAGTATCTTCGTACTAACTAATTACTGCTTCCTCTCATACTGAGTACATACAGGTTTTTTTATTATTACAGTGAGATTTAAATGGCTTAATAGCTCGCAACCTTAATTTTTAAATTTTTTTATTTTCTTGATTATTTTTACAATTTAAATCTTCACAACACTTCTTCTTCTTCTTCTTCTTCTTCTTCTTCTTCTTCTTCTTCTTCTTCTTCTTCTTCTTCTTCTCGTTATCAGGTTTCTTCTTCTTTATATTTATTTTTTATCACTTACAGGGTATTTGTTGTTCCCTCACTTGTATGATAACTCATGTCATATTTTAACATAATTATTTATGTCATATTCATATTTATTTGTCATAATTCAAATTTATTTTGCTTAAATTGTATGTCCACTCACTTGTATAATAATAGATGGTATGTTCCCTCACTTGTATGATAATAGTTGATATGTTCACTATGGTGATCTATTGGGCCTTTGTTGGTAACGTATTGGTTTGATATTTTATCTTCTATTCTCCTCCTATCACTTTGATGATGCTTTTATTATAGTTCTTCTTTCTTCTGCGTTGGCTTGCTACGATATTATTTGTATATAGATACACATTTGGCTTTATACTTTAGTTATTCTTTCTCATTTTTGATCAAACATGTTCGTGGTACACTCTTATTCGACGTATTATATTATTTATACGTAACTACAATTTTGTTACGTTACAATATAAAAGAAGAGGACCATGAAGATTTATTAAACATTATGGCTGATTTTAAAAATCATATAGCTTTTGAAAGTTACGACAAAATCAACAAAATCAGCTGATATAATATATAAACACTCTATAACAGAATCAGTTCCTAGGAAGCTTTATACGACCAACATATGTATAAAACTAACTATATCTACAAATTTGTTTTTATAAATAGTGTTGTTTTATTGTGAACCTGAAGATGGTCTATTAACCGAAATTGATCGAAACATTTTATTATAACAACTTTATATGAAAACAAGTGTAACATTAATAATAAACAAGTGTAAGTATATATAAAATACAATTATCATTAATGATAATGTTTATTATATGGTAAATATATTAACATGATAATGTTTGTTATTTAGTAAATATATTTGTTATATAGTTATATTGAAAACATGATGATATTTGCGCAAAAGAAACAATCAGTCAGTCAGCTTACGTTAAAAATCATTGTTTCCTTAAAATTTAAGTTAAATGAAAAATCTACGATGTCTTAATTTTTTAATTTTTTTTTCTTTTCTGCTGAATTTCTTAAATCATGCTGAGGAAAATAACTCTTGAAGGAGTGAATGAGAGACGTCGCTACAAAAGACTGGCAACAAACGAGACGCCTGGCCAAAGACAACAACGGCTTGCAACCCTGAGAAACTCTCAAAGAGCATCCCGTCTCAGGAGAATTGATCAACTACAACCACAAACAACAACCAGCACACGTAATGAAGCAACGGCAGCAGAGAACTCGACACAACCTACAACCAGCACATCTTCACAACTGCAACGGTTGAAAATAGACATTGAACGAACGCGAGTGCAAGACGAACTGCCAATGACTTATTGTTGTGCAAGGCTTTTGCAAAAGGATTGTGACGTGACAAAACACTCTGTTGGTCCCATGAACAAAATTTGCAAATATTGTGGTGCAAAACTGTTTTCTTTAGAAGTCTCAGAGGGATAGTCATCTCTTTGCTGTCACAAGGGTAAGATTAATGTACCAGAAGATGTTGTTTGTGATGAACTTAAAACTTTGCTTGAGCGTAATGACAACACAACTAAAAACTATTTAGACAACATTCGTCAATTTAATAGTGCTTTAGCTATGGCCTCTGTTCAAGTAAACTCAGTACATGTTCCAGGACGTGGCCCATTTCGTTTTAAAATTCATGGATAAATGTATCACATGATCGGTGGCTTGCAGCCACCTGCAGGTCACAATCCATCTTACGCTGGATTATTTATTATGGATTCTGACGAGGCTTTAGATCAACGACTTGAAAATTTTGCAAATACACGCTGTGACCCAGAAATAATGGCTACGTTGCAGACGATGTTGACACATCACAATCCTTATGCACAAATATTCAGATTTGTCAAACATTACATGGTGAATGCTCCAGATGTACAATTACAATTCACAACAGAAAATGCTTTTGATCCAAGGAGGTATAATTTGCCAACAACAAGTCAGGTGGCAGCAGTATTTATTAGTGATGATGGTGCACCCCCAGGCCAATTTCACTTTGTTGTGTACTCAAAAAGTTCTGGAGCATTACTTTCATATTTAGTATTTGATAATAACAGTATGCCTGAGCCATACGCTCTGCACGTTGGTGCTAAATTAAAAATTCCCACATTACTTAATTGTACTGAATGTATAATGGATGGCATACCAGCCAATTTACAACTAATTGTCAATGTCTCATCCTCTGGTAAAACATAAAGCCATGAGTTTGATTTCATCATTCTCTGCCATAAAGGATTATTAAGTCTAGTTATTCTCTGATCGCAACTCTTTGCATCACAATCACCTTTAAACAATTTTACTTCACAAGCTTCATGTAAATGTACTTGATAAATGGGATTCATTTGTTGACAAACAAATACATTATTTTATAATTTTTTACAATTATTCAATTCGTCTGATTTTAAATAAATAAAATATTGTTTAACATCGTCTATACCCAAGTATTCAGTTTTGGGTTGAATGAATAGGTATTCATTATTTTTTAAATATTTTGGTAATGGTGATACCTTATACAATTCAAATAATAAATCGTTAATCAAAGGAATAACGAATACATACGCTAACTTATTGTCCTTAACATACACACAAATAGAAAATAAGTCTAAAATGAGTGAATGTTGTCATCATTCACCGCAAGAGGAAATGACAGTCCTGCAGGTAATTTTCCTCTAATAGATTCTAATTCATATTTTAGAGTTTTTAAATTAATAACAGAGGAGTGAACTTCTCCTTGTCTAGCATCAGTAATACCTTGTAATAATTCTTTAACATCAATTTCTAATTGAATAGTTTCAATGTGGATATATTCCACATACTCAGTCATTGCTGCCTGAAAAGTTATTTTATTAAGTTTTTCATTTAATACTTTTCGAGTCAAATTTTGAAAATCAATAATTTTATCAAAGCTTTCTATGATTTTACATTGATTAATATTCGCATCATTAATTGTTTTATTGTCTTAATGGTTGAAATCATGACAGCGGCTTGTTCTTTTTCTAATTTGGTAGCTCATACTGATTGTAGCTAACACCTCTTTATTTTTGTCATCATAATACATGGCATCGTCATGATCCATAGTCCCAAATAAAATTTTCGCTGCTTCACCTATAGTGTTAAACATACCTCTTTTAAATCTACGATTCTTTGGTTCGCTATGTCCTAATTGCATGTTTAACTGATTAACATTTTCTTTAATGTCATTCATAGTCTTTTGCATTGCAATACTTACTTTACAACAATAATCAGAGTATTCTCTAGTACAAAATCTCTTAAGCTTATTATATCTGTTTCTAACATTTACATTTTCTAATCGTTGCAAATAATTATTAATATCTATATACGTAACTAATTTCCAATTTTCATTAGTCAATTGAACTGTTCCAATTTTTTCCAAATATACACCAGGATTATTTCTTACTTTTGTTACACTGAATGGATTGTCATCTGCGTCTGTTTTCCTTAATAGAAGTCCAAAAATTATCACTGTACACAAGGTCAACAGCCCCATCTGCAACATGCAGTTTCTAATTAGTCTTCATACCTCTTTATTCGGTTTACATGTACTTTAATTAATTTTCTCCCTTTCCGTAAAGTGTAATTTACTTCGGAATTTCGTTTTGTTATAACGTACGGTCCTATCCATTGGGGACCTAGTTTATTTGACCTACCTCTACGTACGGTTTCGTCATGTAACAATACTTTCTCGCCTACTTTAAATTGTTTATCCGCTGTATTTTTGTCGTACTGACTTTTACTAGATTCTTTCTTTTTCTTTAAAATTTCTTTTGCTAACTGGTGACCACTTTGTAATATTTTCTTTACTTCGTCTTTATATTCGTCGTAATTATACTGAGGTTGAGGCGAATCTCTTATTATACTTGTAGGCAATTCGGCCTCTCTTCCATGAATTAACGAAAAAGGTGTATGTCCCGTAGCTGTGTGCACGGTTGTATTAAACGTAAACATCGCATATGGAACCCATAAGTCCCAATTCAGTTGATCTTCGTCAACATAGTGTCTTAAATACTCCCCAAGTGTCTTGTGACTTCTTTCTAAAGACCCGTTAGCTTGTGGATGATAACTAGTGGTCTGTATGTTTTTTATTTTTAATAACTTGCAAATTGATTGCATTACCTCAGATATAAAGTTTGACCCTTGGTCAGTTAACAATCTTTCTGGCGCACCATGGCGGCATATAATATTCGTAGCGAATTCTCTCGCGATAGTTTCCGCGGTTTGATCCCTAATAGGAAACGCTTCAGCATATTTTGAAAACCAATCTTGGAATGTA
Source organism: Magicicada septendecula (assembly GCA_034769895.1). NCBI lineage: Eukaryota > Metazoa > Arthropoda > Insecta > Hemiptera > Cicadidae > Magicicada > Magicicada septendecula. Next base: position 466,063,730 of record CM068369.1, read on the forward strand.
AGAAGGTACTTATTCCCTCCTTGACTTACCGGTAATGGACCTACTATATCCATTGCGCATTGCTCAAACGGCTTACTGAATTCGTTACTGACTTGCATAGGAACTCTTCGTGTCTTTCACGTGACTTTTGTTACGTTGGCAACTATCACATTTTTTAATATATTCTTCAATATCATTTTTCATATTAGGCCATTCATATTTTAATTTTATTCTATTATATGTTCTAGATACACCTTGATGTCCTCCTAACGTTGAATCGTGATACTCCTCAATTATTCGTCTCTTTTCTTCTTCAGTTCCTACATCCTCTTCTGCCATATTAATTTGTATTCTACTAAGCGCGTCTGCGTTAGTATTTCGCTTTCCTGCCTTGTGTATGATACTAAAATCATAATCAGCTAATTTAATAATCCAACGCATCAATCTCGATCCAGGATCTTTAATATTAAACAACCACTGTAAAGGTTTGTGGTCAGTGACTAATGTGAACCTTGTACCGTAAATGTAAGGTCGGAAATGTTTCACTGCCCATACTAATGCAACAAGTTCTTTTTCTGTTGTGCTATAATTCTTTTCAGCTTTATTTAGTGTTCTACTAGCGTACGCGATTGGTTTATCTTCGCCTATCTTACCTTGCGATAATATTGCTCCGCAGGCCTCGTTACTGGCATCCGTAGTGATTACAAATTCTTCTTTAAAATTTGGATATTGTAATAACGGTGCACTAGTTAATTTGCTTTTTAGCATTTCGAAACTATTATCCTGTTTTTGCGCCCAATCAAATGGTACATCTTTCTTTAAAAATTCATTTAGTGGCTGAGCGATTTTACTAAAGTTTTTATAAATCGCCTATAGTAACCTACTAGCCCTAGCAAACTCTTTATGTCCTTCGCGTTGTTAGGTTTTGGGTACATATCTACAGCTTCCGTCTTCTTAGGATCTGGAGCTAACCCTTGGTCTGTAATTACATGACCTAAATAATTTACTTCTTTGCGTAAAAATTCGCATTTATCTGCATTTAATAGCAACTTGTGTTCTCTTAATCTATCAAATATTTCGCGTAACTTTATTTGATGCTCCTCTAAATTCTGAGCGTAAACCACAATATCATCTAAATATACAAAACACTTAATACCTTGTAAACCTGTAAGTACTGTGTTCATTAATCTTTGAAAAGTGGGCGGACCCCCTTTTAACCCTAACGGCATCCTAGTAAACTCGTAATGGCCGTATGCCGTACTAAATGCGGTTCTTTCTTTATGTTCTTTATGCATTTTAATTTGATGAAACGCGCTCGATAAATCTAAAGTACTAAAGTATTTTCTTCTACCCAATTGGTCTAAAATATCTGTAATGTTAGGTAACGGAAATGAATTACCTATAGTCGCTTCATTTAATTTTCTAAAATCAATGCAAATACGCCATTTAATTTTACCCGACGCGTCCATTTTCTTTGGTACAACCAAAAGTGGCGCGTTCCAAGGACTTTGGCTCTGTTATATTATTTGTTGTTCTAACATAGAGTCTATTTGCTTTTGCACTTCTTCTTTATGTTACTCCGGAATACGATACGGTTTTATATTTATTGGGGCTGTATCTTGTTTCAATGGAATCGTATGTTCCAGCGTATCAGTCGCCGTTAATTTGTCTCCCGGCAAATAAAAAAAATCATTGTACTCTACGCATATATTTATTAAAGCCTTTTTTCCTCTTTATTTAAACGATCTACCCTTAATTGTTTAATAACTTTATCTTCGCGATTTCGCGATAACTGTTTACATTCATACTCGTCAATTTTATGTATCTCCACTTCTGGGATCTCTATTTCAACTTTATCATCATTTATATTCGTAACTGGAACTAAACATTTACCGTTAAATGCTTTAGTCAGACTACTACCTAACTGTACGCCTGGCTGTAACTCACACGAGTATACGACGCCTTCACCTACGCTATGCGTTTTCGTACAAATAACCGTTTCTGATCGCGGTTGTAATACAATTTTATTTATATACGGAACTAATTTCCATTTAGTCTTTCCTACCTGGACAACGCCTTTCTCAAAGTCTATATTCGCTTTGTATTTCGACATAAAATCTCTACCCAAAATACCGTTACTTCTTAATGGAAACTTATCATATACCACCTGAAATGGATAAACAATTTCTCTACCATTCATTTTAATATTTAAATTTATTAAACCGATTGTTGTTACAGGCTCCTCAGAAATACCCGTAATTACTCTTTCGGTATCTGGCATTATTTCAGCATCACCTTCTAATTGTCCTACTTTAATTATCGAAATATCCGCTCCCGTGTCTAAAAGTAAACAAACGTTTTTGTTTATTGTTTCGAATAATTGCATTTCTATGCATTCATGCTTACGGTCATCTGTAATCACTTGCCTTCGGATGAGCATGTACTCTTCGGCTTAAAACTCGGTTTCTTATTATTTTTATTTTCTTCGTCATTCTGCTTCTTATAGCACTTAGCAACAACATGCCCTTGATTATCACAGTAATGACACGTAATTATTTTAACATGTAGGTCTCTATCTCTTTTAGCAAAATTATTTTTATTAAACCCGCTTTCACTTTGAATCGAGGTTTTGTTAAAATAGCAATTACTAGCTTCATGTCCTCTCTTATTACAGTTAAAACATTTAGGGCGAGTATCTTTCTTATACTCCCTATAATCTTTTACTTTTAAACCGAAATACTCTTGAGTTTCCCTATCATTTAATATGTTTATTTCTTCTAAAACAGCTGCTTCAACAGCATCTCCATACGTACGAATATTGTAATAAAATTTATTATTAATTAGAAGTTGGTGTGTTGATGATATGATATTATGGAGTATGTGACTCCGATGTAATCAAGCCCCACTGTTTGGATTAGCCAATTTGTAATAAATTAATAAATAAGTTGTAAGTTGTAATGTGTTTAATTGGTGTTTAAATTGGTGTGGCTCTCGACGTCTTACTGGCCTGAAACACTTCCTTAAGTTTCCCAGCTGGTCCAGTCCCAATGGTAGCAAGACTGGTCGAGTAGCGTAAAGTTGATGAAGGAATATATATGTTCGGCTTCGCCGAAAGTTTCAAAACAAAATTTATTGTTTTGAAGGAAATTAAAAAAAAAATTATGTTTATAAAAAAAAAAAAATTAAAAAAAATTATTTTAATTTTATTAATTAATTAATTAATTAGGATCAATTAATTAATATAGGGCTGTGAAGTTTTAAACAGTGTAATGCTCTTCTGAAAATTTTTATTAAAGTTTTAGTATATTTTAAATAAGCTATCACCACTCATAAGACTGTCTGTAAACCAATCGATACTTGTTTACCTTTTTATTTTTTAGGTTATCTTCACTTACGGGTGGTAAAGTTCTTGTAGATTATCAATTAGAATTATATTATTGGTAATTAGTATTATTGAAGAAATAAAGAACTATTAAGTATTGAAAAGTATTAATATTTTATTAAGTAATAGCAATATTGACTCTTATCGATTAGTATCGATTCTCAGGATATCGAAAAAAGTTACAAGTATATGATATAAAAATTAAATAGGGTTCTTTAAACAGCCAGTTATTACCAAAGTCAGAGAAATCGGGCTAATATTTAAAAAGTATAACGTTACAATCAAATTAATAGTTATTAATAAACACAGACATTGAATAATAATTTGTAAATATAATAATTGTTTTCACCCAACAGCTGTTGAACTAAGAGGAGGCACTGGAATTGTCAAAGAAAGATGGCTGCCGTCAAGTCGATCAAAATGTTGCTCGTTCCTGCCGTGTTCCAAATAATGTATTTTCTGGCAATATTTGTGTTCTTGTTTCTGCAAATCTCTTATTAAATGTTGTGTAGTGATTGGTGTACTGTTTCTGAGTTGTATTTAGTGTATCCGTATAATTATTAGTTCAAACACTTTCTCCGATTCCGTCACTAATTTGGTTTAATGTATTATACAGTTTTCTAGTGTTTTATGGTGTTTTTCGGAGTAGATTTATATTGTTCTGTGTTATGGAGTGTTACTTGATTGTTTCTGTTATAATATGATAGTTTCAGAAGTATTTTACAAGTCACTCGCGATTTCACAATAACGCACTATACACTCGCTTTGTATGACGATTATAGGTTAGGTTATCCACGTTATCAAACGTATGTCATGTTAACCGTTCAACTACCAATAATTAACTAACTGTTTCCTTCAGTTTCAATTAAACTCTTAGCCCATATAATATTATCCTTAACATTGTTCAAATATTTTTCACATCCTGTGTACACTTTTACATTTTCACTATATGAATGCCTAAACTTTGGTTATTTGTCAATTTTATTCACTAGATTTGATTTAAATTAATCTTTCAGTTCATTCTGGTTATTTTCAGATTAAATAATGCCATTTTATAGTGTTTTCTGTCCAAAAAATAGTAATTTCACTTTCAGTTAGGTATACTCTGAAAGGTCAAAACATTAAAATTTACTTCCTGTCATTATATAAATTCAGCCATTTTATCAATTATATTTAATATTAATAATTCTATATTGTATTAGAATTCTATATTATTTTTCGAATTCCCTTATTTTCTGGTAATTAATTGAATTAGTTGTATTCTGAAACATTATTCTGAAATATATGACTCCCATGTCTAAATTTCTGAGTTTAGTCATTTTCATTTTTATTTATAATTCTGAATATAATTTATTAAAATCTCTCTAAATGGTATGTGCAATTATATGGCATGATCTCAAGTTTATTTTGTCTAAACCCCTTTTGTTTATTTGCATTTAAATGAGCAATTTCTCTGTTTTGATGAAGTTTGGTTTCCATTCTTTTGGCCTATGATTTTTTAACAATTTTTCTTACAAAATATTTTACAAACAATATATGATGTGTGATACCCTCTCTGACTTTTACATATAGTATTATAAATTAAACATGTTTTCAAATTACACAATAACAATTAGTATTGGTTACAATACAAATAATAGTTAAAACAAATAAAGAATATTTTTTTTAAATAAATGGTTGTCTTCAAGTCAGACATTTTGCAACAAAATCCCCATGTCCAACATGGAAACATGGTTTACGAAAAAGGTTTTTTACTAACTAACATCTTAATTACCCTCTATTATTTACAAGTGGTAACTATTTTTATAGTTCTGATGTTAGTTGTTACAGACCCAAACAAATGTCCTTATATCTAAAACATTTTTAAACATTCTTATACTATATACATAAAAACCTTATATTTATATTCTTATTTCTAAACATTATTATAAGTAGGATTCTACAGTTTTTATACTGTCTTTTACATTGTCTTTGGGGAATTGTACCCTGTCATTAACAAATAAATAGTATGAATTGTTCAAAAAGTATAATGAAATCTGTTTTTCTTTTTTCATGTAAAACAAAATGTTATTTTAAACAGATTCATGTCTTATGAACAACATATTGTCACAGTACACATTTTAAGTCATTGAAAAATGCATATTTCATTGCATCCAATGTTTGTGATTGCCAAGAATGAAACACAAGGTTCATTTTTTATAATACCCAAAACTATCACTGGTTCACTTTGCACTTATATATTATGTTAATGCTAAATGGTCGTATAGTCTTATCAACATAATAAATTGGTTAGCGTTTTTTCAATGGAGATTTGTTCCATGGGTACTATATTATTGTTTCATCTTAGTTCACAGGCAACTTTTACTTTATACACTTCTCTCTCTTAAATTTATATACATGTGGTTTTTATTTCGTTATACTTTTGTTTTTAGATATTTATTTTGGGGATATAGGGATTTGGGTGTCTTTTATAAGAGCATGACATCTTCTTCAGGATGCTGCCCTCTTCTTCTTTCTTCAGTCTTTTTTTCTCCTGCCTTCTGGGACTGGTATCTTCTCCATCTTCTTCTTGTTGCCATCAGGTTTCTTGGGATCTTCTCCATCTGCTTCTTTATTTCAGAAATACACAACCTGTATTGGTTGATCTTGGCTTATTTTAGGGTTTCTATTCTATTTATTCTCCCTCGTTGTGGGTTTGGTCATATTGTGTACTGCTTTGTTATTTACTATTTTACCTTCCTGGGTTATACCTTGAAAACCTTTGGTTATGAGACTGGTTTTGGATGACTCATCACTAGTAACTCCTTTTATTTTAACTTGTATTTTCTTTATAATAATGATTTCTTTCCACAGTTGCTATGAATTAATCTTTTTATATTAAACTTAGTGCTTTCTTCCAAATTTAAATATTATAACTTCATTATTCTAATGATCAATTGCCATTCAATATTATGCTTACATCTGTCACGCTACAGATTGCTCCCCTCCAGAAGTAATTATTTCAGACATGTTTATGGATGAAATAATTTCTTATGATAATTTCATCATTTCTTATAATTCATTTTCTTCTCCATTTTCATATCGACTTTTTTATATTAGAGTTTTATTAATTTTATATATATGGTTACTTGTCTTACTACTGATCCTTTTCGGATAGTTAGTGTCTTCTGAGATATATTATAATTGTAATACATTTTCTTCCTATATCAACTTCGTGTTGTATCCTTGGGATATTTATTCCCTAACATTCCCTATCACGTGGGCTGGGGCAGATCAGAGGGGCACTGTACGCTACTTCTCTGCTGGCCATACACCACTTCTATAAATTGATTACAGAGGCATATCCATCCCTGCTCAAAAACATAATGCTGCTGGAATTATCTTCAGTCAGTCATCGAATAAATAAATAAAAAGTAGTCTCATTTTCGACTAATAAAAATATCTTTGGATTCTCCACTTCGTAGTTTCTCAGATTATCTCACATTTTCTATCTTAATAAATCTTCATAATCATTATTATACTCATTATATATATATTTTTTCAAAACTCTTAACTTGTCTGATATATTTAATTTAATTATGGTTGAAAACCTTTCTTTTAATAATTCTGGTTACTGTTTACAGTGTAACTCTCTTTCTTCTCCATCTGAATTCTCTTTATACTTTCTTCTGGTTACTCATAGTATTAGCATGGTCTTTATAAATAGTCTTTCGTATTCATTATTTGAATGGTCTTAATATATTATATTTAATTTTTTAACATTGTATCTTTACATTAGATATACAGGTTGTTATATTGATCATTTTATTTAAACATTTTGGTTCTTTCCTTTCTCTTAGAAAGTTATTAATCTGCCTTCGCATTTATTAGCATTAATTCATTTATATTATATTTCATGTGGTATTTCTTCTCTTTGCATTTCATATAGGTCTTATTATTATCATTTGTTCAAAATCATCTTCTCCATCTGTTTGGTATGAGTTGTTCTTCTTCGCTCTTAATTAACTGTTTTCATTATCGTTTCATAGGTAATTAGTCTCTTTGCTTCCAAATTTTTTTCCTTCTCTGGCATATTACACTCTTTTTTGTTATTCTTCTCTACTCCTTCAAATGCTATTGTGAATGTCTAGCATTTGTTCTGGATTAACGTTAATTCTCTTTTTTGAAATTAATCACTTTATTTTCTTCTCAATTCAATCATAATTGACACATAATTATTTTTGGAACTTGGTTAGTTTTAATGTAAAATTCAAACTATTCCTTTTATTTAATTGAAAAATATTTCTCATAAATCCTTGTAATATGTTGATCTTATCTTGTTTCAAAGTACTGACGTTCTATCAACATTCAAATTCTGTTTAATTCATTTATTCCCAGAATTGTTTCATTCAGAAATGTTTATAGTACTGTTATCTTACTATTATTTCTGAATGTTTTGGTATTTTTCCAAAATCAAATCCTTCTTAATTATTTACCATAAAGTTTTCTCACAAACTTAGTTATAGTAAGTTGGTCTTACTTTATTTTTTTTTAATTTTTTGTATAATTAAGTTCAAAATTCTCTCTCTTTCTCTTTCTTCCATAAAGTTTTGTTCTAAATTATCAGGTTGTAGTAAGAAGTACTTACATATTTTAGAATAAGTTATATTCAAAATTCTTTCTTTTTCTTTCTTCCATAAAGTTTGTTCCAAAATTATTAGGTTGTAGTAAGATGTACTTACATTATTTTTGAATTTTTTTAAAATTTAAATTCTAAATTCCTTTTTCTTATAATTCTCCAGAATGTTCTTCTCAAAATATTAGGTTGTAAGATGTACTTACATTATTTTTGAATTTTTAAAATATAAATTCTAAATTCCTTCTTCTTATAATTCTCCAGAATGTTTTTCTCAAAATATTAGGTTGTAAGATGTACTTACATTATTATTGAATTTTTAAAATATAAATTCAAAATTCTAAAACTCACAACTCATTCTTCATAATATTTCTTCATAGAAGCTTGATTGTACACTCCTTTGATTTTTCCTGAAACGATTTCCCTCAACTCATATGTGTTGTTATGCTTATCATTTACCACAACATATGGGGTTATATTGTACTCTACACTGGCCCATATTATTTATACTTTAATAAGTTGATCTCCACTTTTTCTTTTCTTTTATATACCCAGGAAGATGGGCGATTTTCTCTATGTCGTTCCATTGCTCATTCTTATTTGTCATGTTCATTTTCTTAAATAGTCTTCATTCATAAAACCCAGTTTTGTTTCTATGTTTATTCTTCATATCATTTCCTTTCAATGATATTTATTCCATCTCCTTCACCATTGTTTTTCGCCGTAGTCGGTTATCATGATCTCTGTCCCTTTTCTTGATGGTGCGTGGTATCTGTGTCAACCAGGGTCCATCATCTCAGTTGCTCTTATAAAATTTACCCTAGGGCGCGACACTCGGTTATTATTACTGTTATTGTTTTTATTACTAAATTTATCATGATAATAATTTCGGTTAGGTTGGTAAGGTTTGTCATCATTATTGTTGGGATATGGATTTCTCTGACTGTATGGGACATTATTATGTTGGTATAAATTGTTTCTATTGTATGGATAGGAGTTGTTATCCATAACGCCGTTAAAATTACTGCTAAACTGGTTATTACGCGGCGGGTTGTTAGGGCCGTCGTAATTACTGGGCTGGTTCCCTCTATCATCATATTGTATACACCAATACTTTTCTGGTCCATGTTTTGTGTTACTTGACAAATATCTGTGAGGATCTTCATCTGGGTTATCACTTATTATTTGTTTATCTGAAACACCATAAGCTGGTTTACCATCACATATCCACTCTGAAGGAATATATTTTAGTCTAACCGTACCCTGGAACTGTCCTAGATGACACGTTAATGGAATACATTCTGGTGATTCATCTGTGTCATCATTACAGTCTGGTATGATATCACATTTCCATCTTTCTGAAATCCACTGTCCAGTCTTGCTCTGAAATTGATCTGGTTCACATGTTGTATTCTGTTTACCTCTGGTCCTTTCCCATTGGTAGACTACTGTCTTGTGGTAAATTATTTCTGAAATTACTTCGATTCTCCTTCTATAATTCCTGGAATTCATTATGCCTTTGTCATAGGTAATTGGGATATTATTGCCATCAATTAACCCATGATTCATCATCTCCAACTCTTCCTTAGTTTTTATCAAATTTCTTGGATACATTCTCCTTTTCCTCTGTTTAATATTTTCCTGGTTTCCGTTAATGTCAACTTCAGGTACTACCATTACTTGTTCCTGCGATTTATTATTTGGTACTTCTTCTGGTTCTGGTTTACTATTATATTTTATTTCTTCAGTCTTCTCCTTTCTTAATTCCTCTCTTTTTAATCTGTCCTCCCTCATTTCCTTATTCTCGTCATCTAGTTTCTTGTTCATATTATCTAGTATTTTATGCTGATCATCCAGTGTCTCCATTATAAATTCGTGAAGCTCCTTCCTTTCCCTTCTTACCTCGTCCATCATTTCCTTCCTTTCCCTTCTTTCATCGTCCATCATTTCCTTCCTTTCCCTTCTTTCATCGTCCATCATTTCCTTCCTTTCCCTTCTTTCATCGTCCATCATTTGTTGAAACATTTTCCTTATCTCACCCATTTCTTCTGGTGTAGGTTCTTTCATTTTGCTTGTTGTTGTCCCCTGTTTATTATCTTTCCCTGACTTTGTAGCTGTTGCCTAGCTCCAACTAGTGATTGGGCAGAATTTATTGACCTTCCAATCGCTAATTAAAGCCCCTAAAGTTGTGCGCCAATTTGTAATAAAATTTATTATTAATTAGAAGTTGGTGTGTTGATGATATGATATTATGGAGTATGTGACTCCGATGTAATCAAGCCCCACTGTTTGGATTAGCCAATTTGTAATAAATTAATAAATAAGTTGTAAGTTGTAATGTGTTTAATTGGTGTTTAAATTGGTGTGGCTCTCGACGTCTTACTGGCCTGAAACACTTCCTTAAGTTTCCCAGCTGGTCCAGTCCCAATGGTAGCAAGACTGGTCGAGTAGCGTAAAGTTGATGAAGGAATATATATGTTCGGCTTCGCCGAAAGTTTCAAAACAAAATTTATTGTTTTGAAGGAAATTTAAAAAAAATTATGTTTATAAAAAAAAAAAAATTAAAAAAAATTATTTTAATTTTATTAATTAATTAATTAGGATCAATTAATTAATATAGGGCTGTGAAGTTTTAAACAGTGTAATGCTCTTCTGAAAATTTTTATTAAAGTTTTAGTATATTTTAAATAAGCTATCACCACTCATAAGACTGTCTGTAAACCAATCGATACTTGTTTACCTTTTTATTTTTTAGGTTATCTTCACTTACGGGTGGTAAAGTTCTTGTAGATTATCAATTAGAATTATATTATTGGTAATTAGTATTATTGAAGAAATAAAGAACTATTAAGTATTGAAAAGTATTAATATTTTATTAAGTAATAGCAATATTGACTCTTATCGATTAGTATCGATTCTCAGGATATCGAAAAAAGTTACAAGTATATGATATAAAAATTAAATAGGGTTCTTTAAACAGCCAGTTATTACCAAAGTCAGAGAAATCGGGCTAATATTTAAAAAGTATAACGTTACAATCAAATTAATAGTTATTAATAAACACAGACATTGAATAATAATTTGTAAATATAATAATTGTTTTCACCCAACAGCTGTTGAACTAAGAGGAGGCACTGGAATTGTCAAAGAAAGATGGCTGCCGTCAAGTCGATCAAAATGTTGCTCGTTCCTGCCGTGTTCCAAATAATGTATTTTCTGGCAATATTTGTGTTCTTGTTTCTGCAAATCTCTTGTTAAAAGTTGTGTAGTGATTGGTGTACTGTTTCTGAGTTGTATTTAGTGTATCCGTATAATTATTAGTTCAAACACTTTCTCCGATGCCGTCACTAATTTGGTTTAATGTATTATACAGTTTTCTAGTGTTTTATGGTGTTTTTCGGAGTAGATTTATATTGTTCTGTGTTATGGAGTGTTACTTGATTGTTTCTGTTATAATATGATAGTTTCAGAAGTATTTTACAAGTCACTCGCGATTTCACAATAACGCACTATACACTCGCTTTGTATGACGATTATAGGTTAGGTTATCCACGTTATCAAACGTATGTCATGTTAACCGTTCAACTACCAATAATTAACTAACTGTTTCCTTCAGTTTCAATTAAACTCTTAGCCCATATAATATTATCCTTAACATTGTTCAAATATTTTTCACATCCTGTGTACACTTTTACATTTTCACTATATGAATGCCTAAACTTTGGTTATTTGTCAATTTTATTCACTAGATTTGATTTAAATTAATCTTTCAGTTCATTCTGGTTATTTTCAGATTAAATAATGCCATTTTATAGTGTTTTCTGTCCAAAAAATAGTAATTTCACTTTCAGTTAGGTATACTCTGAAAGGTCAAAACATTAAAATTTACTTCCTGTCATTATATAAATTCAGCCATTTTATCAATTATATTTAATATTAATAATTCTATATTGTATTAGAATTCTATATTATTTTTCGAATTCCCTTATTTTCTGGTAATTAATTGAATTAGTTGTATTCTGAAACATTATTCTGAAATATATGACTCCCATGTCTAAATTTCTGAGTTTAGTCATTTTCATTTTTATTTATAATTCTGAATATAATTTATTAAAATCTCTCTAAATGGTATGTGCAATTATATGGCATGATCTCAAGTTTATTTTGTCTAAACCCCTTTTGTTTATTTGCATTTAAATGAGCAATTTCTCTGTTTTGATGAAGTTTGGTTTCCATTCTTTTGGCCTATGATTTTTTAACAATTTTTCTTACAAAATATTTTACAAACAATATATGATGTGTGATACCCTCTCTGACTTTTACATATAGTATTATAAATTAAACATGTTTTCAAATTACACAATAACAATTAGTATTGGTTACAATACAAATAATAGTTAAAACAAATAAAGAATATTTTTTTTAAATAAATGGTTGTCTTCAAGTCAGACATTTTGCAACAAAATCCCCATGTCCAACATGGAAACATGGTTTACGAAAAAGGTTTTTTACTAACTAACATCTTAATTACCCTCTATTATTTACAAGTGGTAACTATTTTTATAGTTCTGATGTTAGTTGTTACAGACCCAAACAAATGTCCTTATATCTAAAACATTTTTAAACATTCTTATACTATATACATAAAAACCTTATATTTATATTCTTATTTCTAAACATTATTATAAGTAGGATTCTACAGTTTTTATACTGTCTTTTACATTGTCTTTGGGGAATTGTACCCTGTCATTAACAAATAAATAGTATGAATTGTTCAAAAAGTATAATGAAATCTGTTTTTCTTTTTTCATGTAAAACAAAATGTTATTTTAAACAGATTCATGTCTTATGAACAACATATTGTCACAGTACACATTTTAAGTCATTGAAAAATGCATATTTCATTGCATCCAATGTTTGTGATTGCCAAGAATGAAACACAAGGTTCATTTTTTATAATACCCAAAACTATCACTGGTTCACTTTGCACTTATATATTATGTTAATGCTAAATGGTCGTATAGTCTTATCAACATAATAAATTGGTTAGCGTTTTTTCAATGGAGATTTGTTCCATGGGTACTATATTATTGTTTCATCTTAGTTCACAGGCAACTTTTACTTTATACACTTCTCTCTCTTAAATTTATATACATGTGGTTTTTATTTCGTTATACTTTTGTTTTTAGATATTTATTTTGGGGATATAGGGATTTGGGTGTCTTTTATAAGAGCATGACATCTTCTTCAGGATGCTGCCCTCTTCTTCTTTCTTCAGTCTTTTTTTCTCCTGCCTTCTGGGACTGGTATCTTCTCCATCTTCTTCTTGTTGCCATCAGGTTTCTTGGGATCTTCTCCATCTGCTTCTTTATTTCAGAAATACACAACCTGTATTGGTTGATCTTGGCTTATTTTAGGGTTTCTATTCTATTTATTCTCCCTCGTTGTGGGTTTGGTCATATTGTGTACTGCTTTGTTATTTACTATTTTACCTTCCTGGGTTATACCTTGAAAACCTTTGGTTATGAGACTGGTTTTGGATGACTCATCACTAGTAACTCCTTTTATTTTAACTTGTATTTTCTTTATAATAATGATTTCTTTCCACAGTTGCTATGAATTAATCTTTTTATATTAAACTTAGTGCTTTCTTCCAAATTTAAATATTATAACTTCATTATTCTAATGATCAATTGCCATTCAATATTATGCTTACATCTGTCACGCTACAGATTGCTCCCCTCCAGAAGTAATTATTTCAGACATGTTTATGGATGAAATAATTTCTTATGATAATTTCATCATTTCTTATAATTCATTTTCTTCTCCATTTTCATATCGACTTTTTTATATTAGAGTTTTATTAATTTTATATATATGGTTACTTGTCTTACTACTGATCCTTTTCGGATAGTTAGTGTCTTCTGAGATATATTATAATTGTAATACATTTTCTTCCTATATCAACTTCGTGTTGTATCCTTGGGATATTTATTCCCTAACATTCCCTATCACGTGGGCTGGGGCAGATCAGAGGGGCACTGTACGCTACTTCTCTGCTGGCCATACACCACTTCTATAAATTGATTACAGAGGCATATCCATCCCTGCTCAAAAACATAATGCTGCTGGAATTATCTTCAGTCAGTCATCGAATAAATAAATAAAAAGTAGTCTCATTTTCGACTAATAAAAATATCTTTGGATTCTCCACTTCGTAGTTTCTCAGATTATCTCACATTTTCTATCTTAATAAATCTTCATAATCATTATTATACTCATTATATATATATTTTTTCAAAACTCTTAACTTGTCTGATATATTTAATTTAATTATGGTTGAAAACCTTTCTTTTAATAATTCTGGTTACTGTTTACAGTGTAACTCTCTTTCTTCTCCATCTGAATTCTCTTTATACTTTCTTCTGGTTACTCATAGTATTAGCATGGTCTTTATAAATAGTCTTTCGTATTCATTATTTGAATGGTCTTAATATATTATATTTAATTTTTTAACATTGTATCTTTACATTAGATATACAGGTTGTTATATTGATCATTTTATTTAAACATTTTGGTTCTTTCCTTTCTCTTAGAAAGTTATTAATCTGCCTTCGCATTTATTAGCATTAATTCATTTATATTATATTTCATGTGGTATTTCTTCTCTTTGCATTTCATATAGGTCTTATTATTATCATTTGTTCAAAATCATCTTCTCCATCTGTTTGGTATGAGTTGTTCTTCTTCGCTCTTAATTAACTGTTTTCATTATCGTTTCATAGGTAATTAGTCTCTTTGCTTCCAAATTTTTTTCCTTCTCTGGCATATTACACTCTTTTTTGTTATTCTTCTCTACTCCTTCAAATGCTATTGTGAATGTCTAGCATTTGTTCTGGATTAACGTTAATTCTCTTTTTTGAAATTAATCACTTTATTTTCTTCTCAATTCAATCATAATTGACACATAATTATTTTTGGAACTTGGTTAGTTTTAATGTAAAATTCAAACTATTCCTTTTATTTAATTGAAAAATATTTCTCATAAATCCTTGTAATATGTTGATCTTATCTTGTTTCAAAGTACTGACGTTCTATCAACATTCAAATTCTGTTTAATTCATTTATTCCCAGAATTGTTTCATTCAGAAATGTTTATAGTACTGTTATCTTACTATTATTTCTGAATGTTTTGGTATTTTTCCAAAATCAAATCCTTCTTAATTATTTACCATAAAGTTTTCTCACAAACTTAGTTATAGTAAGTTGGTCTTACTTTATTTTTTTTTAATTTTTTGTATAATTAAGTTCAAAATTCTCTCTCTTTCTCTTTCTTCCATAAAGTTTTGTTCTAAATTATCAGGTTGTAGTAAGAAGTACTTACATATTTTAGAATAAGTTATATTCAAAATTCTTTCTTTTTCTTTCTTCCATAAAGTTTGTTCCAAAATTATTAGGTTGTAGTAAGATGTACTTACATTATTTTTGAATTTTTTTAAAATTTAAATTCTAAATTCCTTTTTCTTATAATTCTCCAGAATGTTCTTCTCAAAATATTAGGTTGTAAGATGTACTTACATTATTTTTGAATTTTTAAAATATAAATTCTAAATTCCTTCTTCTTATAATTCTCCAGAATGTTTTTCTCAAAATATTAGGTTGTAAGATGTACTTACATTATTATTGAATTTTTAAAATATAAATTCAAAATTCTAAAACTCACAACTCATTCTTCATAATATTTCTTCATAGAAGCTTGATTGTACACTCCTTTGATTTTTCCTGAAACGATTTCCCTCAACTCATATGTGTTGTTATGCTTATCATTTACCACAACATATGGGGTTATATTGTACTCTACACTGGCCCATATTATTTATACTTTAATAAGTTGATCTCCACTTTTTCTTTTCTTTTATATACCCAGGAAGATGGGCGATTTTCTCTATGTCGTTCCATTGCTCATTCTTACTTGTCATGTTCATTTTCTTAAATAGTCTTCATTCATAAAACCCAGTTTTGTTTCTATGTTTATTCTTCATATCATTTCCTTTCAATGATATTTATTCCATCTCCTTCACCATTGTTTTTCGCCGTAGTCGGTTATCATGATCTCTGTCCCTTTTCTTGATGGTGCGTGGTATCTGTGTCAACCAGGGTCCATCATCTCAGTTGCTCTTATAAAATTTACCCTAGGGCGCGACACTCGGTTATTATTACTGTTATTGTTTTTATTACTAAATTTATCATGATAATAATTTCGGTTAGGTTGGTAAGGTTTGTCATCATTATTGTTGGGATATGGATTTCTCTGACTGTATGGGACATTATTATGTTGGTATAAATTGTTTCTATTGTATGGATAGGAGTTGTTATCCATAACGCCGTTAAAATTACTGCTAAACTGGTTATTACGCGGCGGGTTGTTAGGGCCGTCGTAATTACTGGGCTGGTTCCCTCTATCATCATATTGTATACACCAATACTTTTCTGGTCCATGTTTTGTGTTACTTGACAAATATCTGTGAGGATCTTCATCTGGGTTATCACTTATTATTTGTTTATCTGAAACACCATAAGCTGGTTTACCATCACATATCCACTCTGAAGGAATATATTTTAGTCTAACCGTACCCTGGAACTGTCCTAGATGACACGTTAATGGAATACATTCTGGTGATTCATCTGTGTCATCATTACAGTCTGGTATGATATCACATTTCCATCTTTCTGAAATCCACTGTCCAGTCTTGCTCTGAAATTGATCTGGTTCACATGTTGTATTCTGTTTACCTCTGGTCCTTTCCCATTGGTAGACTACTGTCTTGTGGTAAATTATTTCTGAAATTACTTCGATTCTCCTTCTATAATTCCTGGAATTCATTATGCCTTTGTCATAGGTAATTGGGATATTATTGCCATCAATTAACCCATGATTCATCATCTCCAACTCTTCCTTAGTTTTTATCAAATTTCTTGGATACATTCTCCTTTTCCTCTGTTTAATATTTTCCTGGTTTCCGTTAATGTCAACTTCAGGTACTACCATTACTTGTTCCTGCGATTTATTATTTGGTACTTCTTCTGGTTCTGGTTTACTATTATATTTTATTTCTTCAGTCTTCTCCTTTCTTAATTCCTCTCTTTTTAATCTGTCCTCCCTCATTTCCTTATTCTCGTCATCTAGTTTCTTGTTCATATTATCTAGTATTTTATGCTGATCATCCAGTGTCTCCATTATAAATTCGTGAAGCTCCTTCCTTTCCCTTCTTACCTCGTCCATCATTTCCTTCCTTTCCCTTCTTTCATCGTCCATCATTTCCTTCCTTTCCCTTCTTTCATCGTCCATCATTTCCTTCCTTTCCCTTCTTTCATCGTCCATCATTTGTTGAAACATTTTCCTTATCTCACCCATTTCTTCTGGTGTAGGTTCTTTCATTTTGCTTGTTGTTGTCCCCTGTTTATTATCTTTCCCTGACTTTGTAGCTGTTGCCTAGCTCCAACTAGTGATTGGGCAGAATTTATTGACCTTCCAATCGCTAATTAAAGCCCCTAAAGTTGTGCGCCAATTTGTAATAAAATTTATTATTAATTAGAAGTTGGTGTGTTGATGATATGATATTATGGAGTATGTGACTCCGATGTAATCAAGCCCCACTGTTTGGATTAGCCAATTTGTAATAAATTAATAAATAAGTTGTAAGTTGTAATGTGTTTAATTGGTGTTTAAATTGGTGTGGCTCTCGACGTCTTACTGGCCTGAAACACTTCCTTAAGTTTCCCAGCTGGTCCAGTCCCAATGGTAGCAAGACTGGTCGAGTAGCGTAAAGTTGATGAAGGAATATATATGTTCGGCTTCGCCGAAAGTTTCAAAACAAAATTTATTGTTTTGAAGGAAATTTAAAAAAAATTATGTTTATAAAAAAAAAAAAATTAAAAAAAATTATTTTAATTTTATTAATTAATTAATTAGGATCAATTAATTAATATAGGGCTGTGAAGTTTTAAACAGTGTAATGCTCTTCTGAAAATTTTTATTAAAGTTTTAGTATATTTTAAATAAGCTATCACCACTCATAAGACTGTCTGTAAACCAATCGATACTTGTTTACCTTTTTATTTTTTAGGTTATCTTCACTTACGGGTGGTAAAGTTCTTGTAGATTATCAATTAGAATTATATTATTGGTAATTAGTATTATTGAAGAAATAAAGAACTATTAAGTATTGAAAAGTATTAATATTTTATTAAGTAATAGCAATATTGACTCTTATCGATTAGTATCGATTCTCAGGATATCGAAAAAAGTTACAAGTATATGATATAAAAATTAAATAGGGTTCTTTAAACAGCCAGTTATTACCAAAGTCAGAGAAATCGGGCTAATATTTAAAAAGTATAACGTTACAATCAAATTAATAGTTATTAATAAACACAGACATTGAATAATAATTTGTAAATATAATAATTGTTTTCACCCAACAGCTGTTGAACTAAGAGGAGGCACTGGAATTGTCAAAGAAAGATGGCTGCCGTCAAGTCGATCAAAATGTTGCTCGTTCCTGCCGTGTTCCAAATAATGTATTTTCTGGCAATATTTGTGTTCTTGTTTCTGCAAATCTCTTGTTAAAAGTTGTGTAGTGATTGGTGTACTGTTTCTGAGTTGTATTTAGTGTATCCGTATAATTATTAGTTCAAACACTTTCTCCGATTCCGTCACTAATTTGGTTTAATGTATTATACAGTTTTCTAGTGTTTTATGGTGTTTTTCGGAGTAGATTTATATTGTTCTGTGTTATGGAGTGTTACTTGATTGTTTCTGTTATAATATGATAGTTTCAGAAGTATTTTACAAGTCACTCGCGATTTCACAATAACGCACTATACACTCGCTTTGTATGACGATTATAGGTTAGGTTATCCACGTTATCAAACGTATGTCATGTTAACCGTTCAACTACCAATAATTAACTAACTGTTTCCTTCAGTTTCAATTAAACTCTTAGCCCATATAATATTATCCTTAACATTGTTCAAATATTTTTCACATCCTGTGTACACTTTTACATTTTCACTATATGAATGCCTAAACTTTGGTTATTTGTCAATTTTATTCACTAGATTTGATTTAAATTAATCTTTCAGTTCATTCTGGTTATTTTCAGATTAAATAATGCCATTTTATAGTGTTTTCTGTCCAAAAAATAGTAATTTCACTTTCAGTTAGGTATACTCTGAAAGGTCAAAACATTAAAATTTACTTCCTGTCATTATATAAATTCAGCCATTTTATCAATTATATTTAATATTAATAATTCTATATTGTATTAGAATTCTATATTATTTTTCGAATTCCCTTATTTTCTGGTAATTAATTGAATTAGTTGTATTCTGAAACATTATTCTGAAATATATGACTCCCATGTCTAAATTTCTGAGTTTAGTCATTTTCATTTTTATTTATAATTCTGAATATAATTTATTAAAATCTCTCTAAATGGTATGTGCAATTATATGGCATGATCTCAAGTTTATTTTGTCTAAACCCCTTTTGTTTATTTGCATTTAAATGAGCAATTTCTCTGTTTTGATGAAGTTTGGTTTCCATTCTTTTGGCCTATGATTTTTTAACAATTTTTCTTACAAAATATTTTACAAACAATATATGATGTGTGATACCCTCTCTGACTTTTACATATAGTATTATAAATTAAACATGTTTTCAAATTACACAATAACAATTAGTATTGGTTACAATACAAATAATAGTTAAAACAAATAAAGAATATTTTTTTTAAATAAATGGTTGTCTTCAAGTCAGACATTTTGCAACAAAATCCCCATGTCCAACATGGAAACATGGTTTACGAAAAAGGTTTTTTACTAACTAACATCTTAATTACCCTCTATTATTTACAAGTGGTAACTATTTTTATAGTTCTGATGTTAGTTGTTACAGACCCAAACAAATGTCCTTATATCTAAAACATTTTTAAACATTCTTATACTATATACATAAAAACCTTATATTTATATTCTTATTTCTAAACATTATTATAAGTAGGATTCTACAGTTTTTATACTGTCTTTTACATTGTCTTTGGGGAATTGTACCCTGTCATTAACAAATAAATAGTATGAATTGTTCAAAAAGTATAATGAAATCTGTTTTTCTTTTTTCATGTAAAACAAAATGTTATTTTAAACAGATTCATGTCTTATGAACAACATATTGTCACAGTACACATTTTAAGTCATTGAAAAATGCATATTTCATTGCATCCAATGTTTGTGATTGCCAAGAATGAAACACAAGGTTCATTTTTTATAATACCCAAAACTATCACTGGTTCACTTTGCACTTATATATTATGTTAATGCTAAATGGTCGTATAGTCTTATCAACATAATAAATTGGTTAGCGTTTTTTCAATGGAGATTTGTTCCATGGGTACTATATTATTGTTTCATCTTAGTTCACAGGCAACTTTTACTTTATACACTTCTCTCTCTTAAATTTATATACATGTGGTTTTTATTTCGTTATACTTTTGTTTTTAGATATTTATTTTGGGGATATAGGGATTTGGGTGTCTTTTATAAGAGCATGACATCTTCTTCAGGATGCTGCCCTCTTCTTCTTTCTTCAGTCTTTTTTTCTCCTGCCTTCTGGGACTGGTATCTTCTCCATCTTCTTCTTGTTGCCATCAGGTTTCTTGGGATCTTCTCCATCTGCTTCTTTATTTCAGAAATACACAACCTGTATTGGTTGATCTTGGCTTATTTTAGGGTTTCTATTCTATTTATTCTCCCTCGTTGTGGGTTTGGTCATATTGTGTACTGCTTTGTTATTTACTATTTTACCTTCCTGGGTTATACCTTGAAAACCTTTGGTTATGAGACTGGTTTTGGATGACTCATCACTAGTAACTCCTTTTATTTTAACTTGTATTTTCTTTATAATAATGATTTCTTTCCACAGTTGCTATGAATTAATCTTTTTATATTAAACTTAGTGCTTTCTTCCAAATTTAAATATTAAAACTTCATTATTCTAATGATCAATTGCCATTCAATATTATGCTTACATCTGTCACGCTACAGATTGCTCCCCTCCAGAAGTAATTATTTCAGACATGTTTATGGATGAAATAATTTCTTATGATAATTTCATCATTTCTTATAATTCATTTTCTTCTCCATTTTCATATCGACTTTTTTATATTAGAGTTTTATTAATTTTATATATATGGTTACTTGTCTTACTACTGATCCTTTTCGGATAGTTAGTGTCTTCTGAGATATATTATAATTGTAATACATTTTCTTCCTATATCAACTTCGTGTTGTATCCTTGGGATATTTATTCCCTAACATTCCCTATCACGTGGGCTGGGGCAGATCAGAGGGGCACTGTACGCTACTTCTCTGCTGGCCATACACCACTTCTATAAATTGATTACAGAGGCATATCCATCCCTGCTCAAAAACATAATGCTGCTGGAATTATCTTCAGTCAGTCATCGAATAAATAAATAAAAAGTAGTCTCATTTTCGACTAATAAAAATATCTTTGGATTCTCCACTTCGTAGTCTCTCAGATTATCTCACATTTTCTATCTTAATAAATCTTCATAATCATTATTATACTCATTATATATATATTTTTTCAAAACTCTTAACTTGTCTGATATATTTAATTTAATTATGGTTGAAAACCTTTCTTTTAATAATTCTGGTTACTGTTTACAGTGTAACTCTCTTTCTTCTCCATCTGAATTCTCTTTATACTTTCTTCTGGTTACTCATAGTATTAGCATGGTCTTTATAAATAGTCTTTCGTATTCATTATTTGAATGGTCTTAATATATTATATTTAATTTTTTAACATTGTATCTTTACATTAGATATACAGGTTGTTATATTGATCATTTTATTTAAACATTTTGGTTCTTTCCTTTCTCTTAGAAAGTTATTAATCTGCCTTCGCATTTATTAGCATTAATTCATTTATATTATATTTCATGTGGTATTTCTTCTCTTTGCATTTCATATAGGTCTTATTATTATCATTTGTTCAAAATCATCTTCTCCATCTGTTTGGTATGAGTTGTTCTTCTTCGCTCTTAATTAACTGTTTTCATTATCGTTTCATAGGTAATTAGTCTCTTTGCTTCCAAATTTTTTTCCTTCTCTGGCATATTACACTCTTTTTTGTTATTCTTCTCTACTCCTTCAAATGCTATTGTGAATGTCTAGCATTTGTTCTGGATTAACGTTAATTCTCTTTTTTGAATTAATCACTTTATTTTCTTCTCAATTCAATCATAATTGACACATAATTATTTTTGGAACTTGGTTAGTTTTAATGTAAAATTCAAACTATTCCTTTTATTTAATTGAAAAATATTTCTCATAAATCCTTGTAATATGTTGATCTTATCTTGTTTCAAAGTACTGACGTTCTATCAACATTCAAATTCTGTTTAATTCATTTATTCCCAGAATTGTTTCATTCAGAAATGTTTATAGTACTGTTATCTTACTATTATTTCTGAATGTTTTGGTATTTTTCCAAAATCAAATCCTTCTTAATTATTTACCATAAAGTTTTCTCACAAACTTAGTTATAGTAAGTTGGTCTTACTTTATTTTTTTTTAATTTTTTGTATAATTAAGTTCAAAATTCTCTCTCTTTCTCTTTCTTCCATAAAGTTTTGTTCTAAATTATCAGGTTGTAGTAAGAAGTACTTACATATTTTAGAATAAGTTATATTCAAAATTCTTTCTTTTTCTTTCTTCCATAAAGTTTGTTCCAAAATTATTAGGTTGTAGTAAGATGTACTTACATTATTTTTGAATTTTTTTAAAATTTAAATTCTAAATTCCTTTTTCTTATAATTCTCCAGAATGTTCTTCTCAAAATATTAGGTTGTAAGATGTACTTACATTATTTTTGAATTTTTAAAATATAAATTCTAAATTCCTTCTTCTTATAATTCTCCAGAATGTTCTTCTCAAAATATTAGGTTGTAAGATGTACTTACATTATTATTGAATTTTTAAAATATAAATTCAAAATTCTAAAACTCACAACTCATTCTTCATAATATTTCTTCATAGAAGCTTGATTGTACACTCCTTTGATTTTTCCTGAAACGATTTCCCTCAACTCATATGTGTTGTTATGCTTATCATTTACCACAACATATGGGGTTATATTGTACTCTACACTGGCCCATATTATTTATACTTTAATAAGTTGATCTCCACTTTTTCTTTTCTTTCATATACCCAGGAAGATGGGCGATTTTCTCTATGTCGTTCCATTGCTCATTCTTATTTGTCATGTTCATTTTCTTAAATAGTCTTCATTCATAAAACCCAGTTTTGTTTCTATGTTTATTCTTCATATCATTTCCTTTCAATGATATTTATTCCATCTCCTTCACCATTGTTTTTCGCCGTAGTCGGTTATCATGATCTCTGTCCCTTTTCTTGATGGTGCGTGGTATCTGTGTCAACCAGGGTCCATCATCTCAGTTGCTCTTATAAAATTTACCCTAGGGCGCGACACTCGGTTATTATTACTGTTATTGTTTTTATTACTAAATTTATCATGATAATAATTTCGGTTAGGTTGGTAAGGTTTGTCATCATTATTGTTGGGATATGGATTTCTCTGACTGTATGGGACATTATTATGTTGGTATAAATTGTTTCTATTGTATGGATAGGAGTTGTTATCCATAACGCCGTTAAAATTACTGCTAAACTGGTTATTACGCGGCGGGTTGTTAGGGCCGTCGTAATTACTGGGCTGGTTCCCTCTATCATCATATTGTATACACCAATACTTTTCTGGTCCATGTTTTGTGTTACTTGACAAATATCTGTGAGGATCTTCATCTGGGTTATCACTTATTATTTGTTTATCTGAAACACCATAAGCTGGTTTACCATCACATATCCACTCTGAAGGAATATATTTTAGTCTAACCGTACCCTGGAACTGTCCTAGATGACACGTTAATGGAATACATTCTGGTGATTCATCTGTGTCATCATTACAGTCTGGTATGATATCACATTTCCATCTTTCTGAAATCCACTGTCCAGTCTTGCTCTGAAATTGATCTGGTTCACATGTTGTATTCTGTTTACCTCTGGTCCTTTCCCATTGGTAGACTACTGTCTTGTGGTAAATTATTTCTGAAATTACTTCGATTCTCCTTCTATAATTCCTGGAATTCATTATGCCTTTGTCATAGGTAATTGGGATATTATTGCCATCAATTAACCCATGATTCATCATCTCCAACTCTTCCTTAGTTTTTATCAAATTTCTTGGATACATTCTCCTTTTCCTCTGTTTAATATTTTCCTGGTTTCCGTTAATGTCAACTTCAGGTACTACCATTACTTGTTCCTGCGATTTATTATTTGGTACTTCTTCTGGTTCTGGTTTACTATTATATTTTATTTCTTCAGTCTTCTCCTTTCTTAATTCCTCTCTTTTTAATCTGTCCTCCCTCATTTCCTTATTCTCGTCATCTAGTTTCTTGTTCATATTATCTAGTATTTTATGCTGATCATCCAGTGTCTCCATTATAAATTCGTGAAGCTCCTTCCTTTCCCTTCTTACCTCGTCCATCATTTCCTTCCTTTCCCTTCTTTCATCGTCCATCATTTCCTTCCTTTCCCTTCTTTCATCGTCCATCATTTCCTTCCTTTCCCTTCTTTCATCGTCCATCATTTGTTGAAACATTTTCCTTATCTCACCCATTTCTTCTGGTGTAGGTTCTTTCATTTTGCTTGTTGTTGTCCCCTGTTTATTATCTTTCCCTGACTTTGTAGCTGTTGCCTAGCTCCAACTAGTGATTGGGCAGAATTTATTGACCTTCCAATCGCTAATTAAAGCCCCTAAAGTTGTGCGCCAATTTGTAATAAAATTTATTATTAATTAGAAGTTGGTGTGTTGATGATATGATATTATGGAGTATGTGACTCCGATGTAATCAAGCCCCACTGTTTGGATTAGCCAATTTGTAATAAATTAATAAATAAGTTGTAAGTTGTAATGTGTTTAATTGGTGTTTAAATTGGTGTGGCTCTCGACGTCTTACTGGCCTGAAACACTTCCTTAAGTTTCCCAGCTGGTCCAGTCCCAATGGTAGCAAGACTGGTCGAGTAGCGTAAAGTTGATGAAGGAATATATATGTTCGGCTTCGCCGAAAGTTTCAAAACAAAATTTATTGTTTTGAAGGAAATTTAAAAAAAATTATGTTTATAAAAAAAAAAAAATTAAAAAAAATTATTTTAATTTTATTAATTAATTAATTAGGATCAATTAATTAATATAGGGCTGTGAAGTTTTAAACAGTGTAATGCTCTTCTGAAAATTTTTATTAAAGTTTTAGTATATTTTAAATAAGCTATCACCACTCATAAGACTGTCTGTAAACCAATCGATACTTGTTTACCTTTTTATTTTTTAGGTTATCTTCACTTACGGGTGGTAAAGTTCTTGTAGATTATCAATTAGAATTATATTATTGGTAATTAGTATTATTGAAGAAATAAAGAACTATTAAGTATTGAAAAGTATTAATATTTTATTAAGTAATAGCAATATTGACTCTTATCGATTAGTATCGATTCTCAGGATATCGAAAAAAGTTACAAGTATATGATATAAAAATTAAATAGGGTTCTTTAAACAGCCAGTTATTACCAAAGTCAGAGAAATCGGGCTAATATTTAAAAAGTATAACGTTACAATCAAATTAATAGTTATTAATAAACACAGACATTGAATAATAATTTGTAAATATAATAATTGTTTTCACCCAACAGCTGTTGAACTAAGAGGAGGCACTGGAATTGTCAAAGAAAGATGGCTGCCGTCAAGTCGATCAAAATGTTGCTCGTTCCTGCCGTGTTCCAAATAATGTATTTTCTGGCAATATTTGTGTTCTTGTTTCTGCAAATCTCTTGTTAAAAGTTGTGTAGTGATTGGTGTACTGTTTCTGAGTTGTATTTAGTGTATCCGTATAATTATTAGTTCAAACACTTTCTCCGATTCCGTCACTAATTTGGTTTAATGTATTATACAGTTTTCTAGTGTTTTATGGTGTTTTTCGGAGTAGATTTATATTGTTCTGTGTTATGGAGTGTTACTTGATTGTTTCTGTTATAATATGATAGTTTCAGAAGTATTTTACAAGTCACTCGCGATTTCACAATAACGCACTATACACTCGCTTTGTATGACGATTATAGGTTAGGTTATCCACGTTATCAAACGTATGTCATGTTAACCGTTCAACTACCAATAATTAACTAACTGTTTCCTTCAGTTTCAATTAAACTCTTAGCCCATATAATATTATCCTTAACATTGTTCAAATATTTTTCACATCCTGTGTACACTTTTACATTTTCACTATATGAATGCCTAAACTTTGGTTATTTGTCAATTTTATTCACTAGATTTGATTTAAATTAATCTTTCAGTTCATTCTGGTTATTTTCAGATTAAATAATGCCATTTTATAGTGTTTTCTGTCCAAAAAATAGTAATTTCACTTTCAGTTAGGTATACTCTGAAAGGTCAAAACATTAAAATTTACTTCCTGTCATTATATAAATTCAGCCATTTTATCAGTTATATTTAATATTAATAATTCTATATTGTATTAAAAGGTTCCTATTCCCTTATTTTCTGGTAATTAATTGAATTAGTTGTATTCTGAAACATTATTCTGAAATATATGACTCCCATGTCTAAATTTCTGAGTTTAGTCATTTTCATTTTTATTTATAATTCTGAATATAATTTATTAAAATCTCTCTAAATGGTATGTGCAATTATATGGCATGATCTCAAGTTTATTTTGTCTAAACCCCTTTTGTTTATTTGCATTTAAATGAGCAATTTCTCTGTTTTGATGAAGTTTGGTTTCCATTCTTTTGGCCTATGATTTTTTAACAATTTTTCTTACAAAATATTTTACAAACAATATATGATGTGTGATACCCTCTCTGACTTTTACGTATAGTATTATAAATTAAACATGTTTTCAAATTACACAATAACAATTAGTATTGGTTACAATACAAATAATAGTTAAAACAAATAAAGAATATTTTTTTTAAATAAATGGTTGTCTTCAAGTCAGACATTTTGCAACAAAATCCCCATGTCCAACATGGAAACATGGTTTACGAAAAAGGTTTTTTACTAACTAACATCTTAATTACCCTCTATTATTTACAAGTGGTAACTATTTTTATAGTTCTGATGTTAGTTGTTACAGACCCAAACAAATGTCCTTATATCTAAAACATTTTTAAACATTCTTATACTATATACATAAAAACCTTATATTTATATTCTTATTTCTAAACATTATTATAAGTAGGATTCTACAGTTTTTATACTGTCTTTTACATTGTCTTTGGGGAATTGTACCCTGTCATTAACAAATAAATAGTATGAATTGTTCAAAAAGTATAATGAAATCTGTTTTTCTTTTTCCATGTAAAACAAAATGTTATTTTAAACAGATTCATGTCTTATGAACAACATATTGTCACAGTACACATTTTAAGTCATTGAAAAATGCATATTTCATTGCATCCAATGTTTGTGATTGCCAAGAATGAAACACAAGGTTCATTTTTTATAATACCCAAAACTATCACTGGTTCACTTTGCACTTATATATTATGTTAATGCTAAATGGTCGTATAGTCTTATCAACATAATAAATTGGTTAGCGTTTTTTCAATGGAGATTTGTTCCATGGGTACTATATTATTGTTTCATCTTAGTTCACAGGCAACTTTTACTTTATACACTTCTCTCTCTTAAATTTATATACATGTGGTTTTTATTTCGTTATACTTTTGTTTTTAGATATTTATTTTGGGGATATAGGGATTTGGGTGTCTTTTATAAGAGCATGACATCTTCTTCAGGATGCTGCCCTCTTCTTCTTTCTTCAGTCTTTTTTTCTCCTGCCTTCTGGGACTGGTATCTTCTCCATCTTCTTCTTGTTGCCATCAGGTTTCTTGGGATCTTCTCCATCTGCTTCTTTATTTCAGAAATACACAACCTGTATTGGTTGATCTTGGCTTATTTTAGGGTTTCTATTCTATTTATTCTCCCTCGTTGTGGGTTTGGTCATATTGTGTACTGCTTTGTTATTTACTATTTTACATTCCTGGGTTATACCTTGAAAACCTTTGGTTATGAGACTGGTTTTGGATGACTCATCACTAGTAACTCCTTTTATTTTAACTTGTATTTTCTTTATAATAATGATTTCTTTCCACAGTTGCTATGAATTAATCTTTTTATATTAAACTTAGTGCTTTCTTCCAAATTTAAATATTATAACTTCATTATTCTAATGATCAATTGCCATTCAATATTATGCTTACATCTGTCACGCTACAATATTTTTTGCTTTCATCAAAAATTTAATTGGTTGACGCAACCCTTCAATAAACGTGTTATATCTTTGTTGCTCTAACACATCATAAATCGCGCTTTTAACACTTTTATCTTTATTTTCCGTCATCTGAATAGCTAATGAACTCAAAATACTATTTAACCTTTCAGAAAAGGCACGAACATCTTCATCTTTATTTTGTCTTGCACTAGACATTTCTAACTGCAAATGAGCGATATTTTTCTTTTCACCGTACTTATCGTGTAATGCTAATTTAAGCTGCTCCCATGACTCAACATCTTTAAATCTAACAATATTGTAAGCATCACCAACTAACTTATTCTTTATAATTTCAAACAGCAAATACTTATATGAATTACTTACATTCTCAATCAAAAAATCACCACAGCTAATAAATTTACTTAAATCATATCTTTTACCATTAAACTCAGGAACAAATTTAGCTGCTTGGTCAAGCTTTAATTTCTTATGATTTTCTTTATACACATCAAAGCTATTCTTTACTTTATTTTTCATTTTACTGCTTTTCTATCAACAATATCTATCTTACTACTTGTGGCATAATCTTCCAATTCTAATTCAGAATCAGAATTACTATTAGAGCTTTCAAAATGATTTAACTCTGCAGTAGCCATTTCTCTAGAGTAAATAAAATGACGCTAATCACTTACTTCTACTTGAAGTCTTCTTTTCCAACGACGATCGCTTCCAACGACGATCTCAACTGCTACACTGTTATACTGCTCCAACTGCTCCTTGGTTCTGCAACACGACTGCTTGGCTCGTCCTAAGACTGCTGCTAGTCCAGTGAATGCCCTGAAGCTGCTTCACGATGCTGCACTCCAATGTCCACAAATGGTGATCACCTTCGTCCTCTTTGAAGTCCGTTGGTCACCTCTTAAACCCAGCACAACTGACACCAGCTTTTAATGTTGTGTGACCCCTCTTTCCATTTATGTATTTTTTTGAATATCAACCAACTTCTTTAATTATAATTAATTTTTTGAAAGAGAAGTCACAAGTCAATTAGGACTAGGCAGGAGCCTAGAGAAGCAAAATTTGTGCCGGGTCCAGTATGACGGGACTTGCAATGAAACTCAGCCGTAATATAACAATAACAAATTTATTGTTTTCCCAGAATTCATACATGCATAATTTAAGCCCTGCTTCAACAATATTAAAGAAACAACAAGTATATAGCATAACAAAGTGTGTAAATTCAGTTAACATATGTATGTAAATATAATATCATAACCCGTATGTACAAATGCAGTAAACAGATATATGTATATAATAGCATAACCAATATGTATAAATGCAGTAAACAGATATATATATATAAATAGAAAATTCTCCCCCCCCTTTCTTGTGGCTAGCTAGACACAGACAAACATAATACATACAGAACATAAGGCACACAAACTCACAATTACATCAATTCGAACACAAATGCCCCAGGAATGCATCCGCCTGGCAGGCCGTGTCACTACAATCCTATACCCAGCAGCGATAAAATATTTGCCCATTAACCCTTTTTGTAGAATTACATGAACGCCAAACCCCAGAAAGATGATAATAATTCATAACGCATGAATAAAACCGGACCGCCCATTTGTCTAGCATTCCACTGATCAATGACCCCTCATGAGTGTATGAACCTTAAGTTCCTTTCAGAGTATTAAATAAAAATTAACGGAACTACATCACCTGCTTTCAAACAGTGATTATAGAATTCTAAATGATTATTTTACTTCACAATTCCGAAGGAAACAAAATCCTTATGTACCTTAACAATCAGAAATTAATCATTCGAGGCTTTACAATTTCAGAAAATTTTGACAATATATGTTTTACCCAAAACAATGAGTACATGTTTTGTAGTTAAAGAAATTTAAACAGCAGATACTACCAGTAAAAGTCAATCAATATGTGTTTTGCCAGTTAAGAAAAACAATCAGTATAGCCCTTGTGCAAGGAGCAAAATCAACTACTATAATTCCAGAAAATAGCAAATTATTTCTATTAACCCCGAATGGCTATAGACAAATAATAAAAATCAAAAATACAATAAGGTGGTGGTGCTCTAGCATCTGTGGCAGCGCGCCAGCATGCAATTGACAAAATTTGACAGGCCTCCAACCTGTCTGAGGTTGCACCTGCATGAGTCAAAAAAACTAAGTCCCCTTTTTAAACCCCAGAAAACGTCCAAAAAAAACCCCGGAAAACCCCCAGCCCTTAAATGTAAAACCCATAGTGAAGTTAAAATATTTTCATCTCTGTTCCAGCCGGAACAGAGATACTAACCTGTTTAATACATTCTGCAAAACTAACATGACAAGATGAACAAACTGTACAGTGTTCAAGTGTGAAAATATCTCTGGCACGCTCCCGCAGTGCATCACCCACTTACAGGCAGTGCACTTAGCGTTATGTAATTCAATTATGAAAAAAGAAAGGTGTACTTGCATTTAACTAGTAAAGTTCTGAGTCATGAACAGCGGTTCCCCAATCTAGCAGAGTGTCGGCACACGTGGGCCCATGGATGCAATGATATTTGATAAGAAAATAATAGAGTGCATATCACCTTATCACAGCTGTCAAGTATTACATTGAGAATCAATCTCCAGCTCCCTCTTCGTACAAGATCTTGTTCATGGTTCACAGCTTAGGCAGGTGTACAGCCATCAGCAAGCCAGGAATCCGACTTAGTTCAAGAACCCTGTTCATTCAAATAAATTAGAGAACTGTTCACTAAAAATGTACACCCGAGTTCAGGTAATTAACCTCATAACGGGCCTCCAACTAACTCTCAATAAAAGCACAATTTTCATTAATAAAGTTTTTGCAACCAGCTCAAAGGGTAGAAAATCAGCCATGGAATAAGTAAATTTGAATAATGAGCAGACTTTATTAAACGTGGCGTAATAAAAAATCATCAGCAGCAGATCTACATGCTTCGACAGAAATTTGCAGGTTAAACCGCCACGTGGTAAGTAATAATCGTTATTTGACCAAAAATTCAACTGCAAGGCGCTCACAGCATTAAGAATGTTTTAACATTAAAATTTTCATCTGAGGAAGTTCACACAAAGAAACTCTCTACTGTACAGTTAATTAAATAACCTCCCGACAGTCTGCTGCATGAACTGACACAGTTCACGACCTGACTAAGCATTAACTTTTAGGCATTAATTTTTTAATGTTGTACACTTTTACCATGACAATGACATTTGAAAAACTTCTCACACTATTACAGAAAATAATAAAAAGGGCATGGGCTATATACTGGGCGTTACGTAAATCAGTAAATAATGAGTTTCTCTTAACATAAATTTGTCGGGTCGCACACACACATCATTACGTATTTTATACGGTTGCATATTGTTATTAATTATCCATACATGTATAATTACTTATAAAGACAAAATAATGGAATACTTATCGGGAGTCAATTTACGCTTTAGCCAGTCATGAAGACGGATACAAACTGCGTCGTAAATGTACGAAGAGAGAGAGAGAGAGAAAGAGTTAATTCTCTGAGCCAGGCGAAGCGTAGACTTCCGCAGTACCCGACAAGGCAAGACGACCTCAACCATAAGCTGCGCGCGCAACCGTCCCTTTTATCTCGTAGTACAAAGATCGCCTAGCATACTCTCGTTCGCAATATAGTACAATGAAAAAACTTTAACTAAAATCTTCGATATCCGGCTTCACACCGGGACACCCCCACCCCGAAAGGGCAACCCGGGTGCCCAACTCTGAAACTCGGGAAAGTACCCTGCAGTGTACCCCCATTTTAAATACTCCGGTGGACATCGTGGATAAGGTGGCCCGGCGGCACTTGCTCCCAGGAGAACAGCCATCCCCATGCGACCCTCTCCGCTATGCCAACCCCACGGGACCGCCCCAACACGTCACCATCTCCGGTGACCATCACCTACTCCCACCGGCCCCACTCACATATTCGTCCTAAGACTCAACAAGGCATCTCACACCTTGATATGTGAGCGACCGTACTACTCCTCGTCCATCTCTTGGACCGACCAGCCACATGCACCCACAAGGCATCTCCAACCTTGCCATGTGGCTGGCCACTTCCCTACACAAGGGCGGACGGCCCCGCTCAGCCAGACAGAGAGGACCGCACCAAGGGCACACGAACATCAATCCCATCATTTACTCGTTCGAATACACCATAACTAGAGGGGGTTCACTTTTCTACAGCACCTATTACACAACTTTTACTCTCAACAAAAGAACACCAGGAAAACCGGAGAATGCGGCATGGCTGGGACCCCATAATGAACAACATCAACATCAAGAACTATCAACAACCAACAACAGCACACCATCACTCCATCTAACCTTTAAACAGGGGAAACTGACGATCTCAAAGACCACGACCATCTCGAGGACCACAATCTACTGACTTCCGGCAAGTCTCTCTCTACTTCCTTATCAATAGGTTTTTTTTTTTTTTTTTCCTAAGGGCAGGGGTGGGAAAATCGGGAAGATGAAATGGGGCAAGGATCTTTAACGGGTCAATAGTTAGGACTAAGTGTAAGGACATGGTTCCCTCCGAAAAGGAAAATGACTGGAGAAAACCAAGGCTCGCGTGGGCAGGGGCGCAACCCTGAAGTAGACAACACCACTGGGAGTGTAGTGAACATCTACCCGCTACCCGTTAACCTCTTCTTCTTACCTTTCTATGACGGACCTTGGGTATCCGATGCTTTCGGACACCACTCTCTAAGAAATTATCTCGTGTTGAGCTGTACTGACTGGTTTCTTCAGAATCAGAATCAAGGCAACTTACCTCACTACTTTCACTCCGCTTTGGATTATGCTCGTCGTCTAACTCCCCTGCTACAATTTCTTCCTTTTCTACAATTTCCCCTTCTTCGTCCACATAATCCAAATCAACCTCCTGACACTGCACCTCCTCAGCATCTTCCCGTTGGTCCTCTGATCCATCTTCAACCTCATCTCCGATCTCATTTTCATCAACACGTTCATCACCAACGTCATCGCCATCACTTCCTCTACCACCATCTGAACACTGCACATCCTCATCCTCCTCTAGTTGCTCACCTGGTCCACCTGAAACTTCTTCCCGTTCCTCGGAATCCTCAACACTACTTACAGAAGGCGTCTGCACATCTTCACACACTACATCACTCTCACTCACAAACTCTACAACGCTGCCACCAAATTTCTCCTCAACTTCACCCTCACTTGCGGCATGGACATCCCCTTGTCCATCCACAACCTCAGAAACACTCGCAGCCCGGACATCCCTGTGTCCATCTGCAACTTCAGACTCTACAGTCTCCCTAACACCTACAACTATACTCACCTGCGCAGCATCTGCAGACCGCTCTTCTGACTCTTCTGTCGATTCCACTCCTTGACCACCTTCAGCAACTGCAACGTCCTCAACATCTTCCACCCTGGAATCCAGCTGTCCAGGCTCATGTGCAATGACTACATTAATTTCCACTGGCGATGGTAAAGCTACACCATCAAGTGACTTCTCATATGCCGGCGTAGGCGATGACGATATTACCGGATCTGGATCCGTCACGAACCGAGATGTAAATACCGGAACAAATTCTGCGGCCTCTGGATTCAACCATGACGTCCTCTTTGAGTCCTGCAACTCCGTCTTAACTGACGTGTTCTTATCCTCTTGTATTGTTCCCACGAAGTAATTCCGCTCTTCTACTTCTGCTTCACCTTCTTCATCCACTACTCTCTTAGGCACTTGTACTTCCTCTGGAACCTTCAAAGCTTCCTTTTTCTCCAAATAAGAATGACGCCTAACTACAGGCTCCCTACTTGCCGATGGTTGTTCCCTAACATAATTTCTTTTTCCCCTGTTAATTTCATGTTTCCTTGTTTTCTGTGCTGTAGCTGTTGTTACCGTCTTCACACTTGCCACCCCCTTGTAGCCTCCATCACTTCCGGAATATTCTGGCTTTCTAAGCGTCTCTTGGGTTCTCCTCCAACCACCATGTTTGTCCCTTTTGGCTCTTCCTGATGAACCGCTGGAGTATTGGACATCGGTAGCCTCTTTTCCCCGGGACTCGTCAACCTCCTTGACTGTTCCTGAAAGCACACACAGTCGCTCAAGGTCCGCAAAACAACGTGGACGGTCCGCGAATGCCAAACGACATCTCTCCTGGGGAGTCAGTCCTTCCAGAATCGCTTGTATCACTTCCGTCTCTGACAACCCCAATCTTAACACCCGGGTAGCTTTCCGTATATCGCGCACGAAGTCTCCTAACGCCTCTCCGTAGGCCTGTGGGCGATAGAATCTTTCCAACTCAAGCTTGGCGCGTCGTCGAATGGGTATGAAGAAGTTCAACACCTCCCCATGGAAAGCATCAACACTGTCACCCCGACGCAGAGCCTTGGTGACCAGATCAGCCAACGTACCCCGGCAATACGGGTATATAAGATACAAGACCTCCCCATCGGACACCCCCGGGAAATCCGCTACCTGCAGGACCAGGTCCAAGAAAACCAACAGCTGGTCCTCATCAAATCCATTCACCACCGGAAATTTCTGAAGAACGCCGGAAATAGGATTGGGTAGTCCTTGATAACCTACCCCCGCCAGAATCACACAATACACTGAACACCAAAAATAACCCACAAAAGCATATTTACAAGAAAAGGAAAAACTCAAGTACTGTCCTTCCTTTGAGTAGACCCCGGGTTCTCTAGCGCTGCGGAGACCTGGCCTATTCTGAACCATGCAATCCACGACGGAAGGAGACAAGAGACAAACAACAATACTACACACACATAACAGCAAACAGCAATTCGACACACACGCCGTACCAACACATAAATCACAACAACCAACTAACAATCAACTGAAAGTCCTAATTCGGGAATTAAAAATACTTCGACATCAACCGGACACAAGTCGGTTCCGGTACCGATTTCCGGTCGGGCAATACCGCATCCCAACAATAACACGCCAAACTCCGACCCCGAATCAACCTTCCATCTTCCAGGCCACGCTTGAGACTCCCCGGCCGTACAAGCTATCAAAAAAAATTTTTTAAACACCATTAACCGCCTCAGTGGTGCGACCCGACTCACAAATTAAACAACTTATAACTAGCCTACACGGGCCTATATCAACTATGTCACAACAATCGCATTAATACTTCCGAGTCCGCAAGCCCCGTCACACACCAGGACCCAAGGGTTCAAGCCCAGAATGAACTACGCTCTCCGCTACCATTTGTGGTAGCAGACTTTATAAACCACGCTCTGCTACCATTTGTGACCCCTCTTTCCTTTTATGTATTTTTTTGAATATCAACCAACTTCTTTAATTATAATTAATTTTTTGAAAGAGAAGTCACAAGTCAATTAGGACTAGGCAGGAGCCTAGAGAAGCAAAATTTGTGCCGGGTCCAGTATGACGGGACTTGCAATGAAACTCAGCCGTAATATAACAATAACAAATTTATTGTTTTCCCAGAATTCATACATGCATAATTTAAGCCCTGCTTCAACAATATTAAAGAAACAACAAGTATATAGCATAACAAAGTGTGTAAATTCAGTTAACATATGTATGTAAATATAATATCATAACCCGTATGTACAAATGTAGTAAACAGATATATGTATATAATAGCATAACCAATATGTATAAATGCAGTAAACAGATATATATATAAATAGAAAATTCTCCCCCCCTTAAGGCACACAAACTCACAATTACATCAATTCGAACACAAATGCCCCAGGAATGCATCCGCCTGGCAGGCCGTGTCACTACAATCCTATACCCAGCAGCGATAAAATATTTGCCCATTAACCCTTTTTGTAGAATTACATGAACGCCAAACCCCAGAAAGATGATAATAATTCATAACGCATGAATAAAACCGGACCGCCCATTTGTCTAGCATTCCACTGATCAATGACCCCTCATGAGTGTATGAACCTTAAGTTCCTTTCACAGTATTAAATAAAAATTAACGGAACTACATCACCTGCTTTCAAACAGTGATTATAGAATTCTAAATGGTTATTTTACTTCACAATTCCGAAGGAAACAAAATCCTTATGTACCTTAACAATCAGAAATTAATCATTCGAGGCTTTACAATTTCAGAAAATTTTGACAATATGTGTTTTACCCAAAACAATGAGTACATGTTTTGTAGTTAAAGAAATTTAAACAGCAGATACTACCAGTAAAAGTCAATCAATATGTGTTTTGCCAGTTAAGAAAAACAATCAGTATAGCCCTTGTGCAAGGAGCAAAATCAACTACTATAATTCCAGAAAAAAGCAATTTATTCCTATTAACCCCGAATGGCTATAGACAAATAATAAAAATCAAAAATACAATAAGGTGGTGGTGCTCTAGCATCTGTGGCAGCGCGCCAGCATGCAATTGACAAAATTTGACAGGCCTCCAACCTGTCTGAGGTTGCACCTGCATGAGTCAAAAAAACTAAGTCACCTTTTTTAAACCCCAGAAAACGTCCAAAAAAAAACCCCCGGAAAACCCCCAGCCCTTAAATGTAAAACCCATAGTGAAGTTAAAATATTTTCATCTCTGTTCCAGCCGGAACAGAGATACTAACCTGTTTAATACATTCTGCAAAACTAACATGACAAGATGAACAAACTGTACAGTGTTCAAGTGTGAAAATATCTCTGGCACGCTCCCGCAGTGCATCACCCACTTACAGGCAGTGCACTTAGCGTTATGTAATTCAATTATGAAAAAAGAAAGGTGTACTTGAATTTAACTAGTAAAGTTCTGAGTCATGAACAG
Organism: Magicicada septendecula; assembly: GCA_034769895.1. Classification (NCBI taxonomy): domain Eukaryota; kingdom Metazoa; phylum Arthropoda; class Insecta; order Hemiptera; family Cicadidae; genus Magicicada; species Magicicada septendecula. The sequence continues at coordinate 466,101,001 of CM068369.1, forward strand.
CGGTTCCCCAATCTAGCAGAGTGTCGGCACACGTGGGCCCATGGATGCAATGATATTTGATAAGAAAATAATAGAGTGCATATCACCTTATCACAGCTGTCAAGTATTACATTGAGAATCAGTCTCCAGCTCCCTCTTCGTACAAGATCTTGTTCATGGTTCACAGCTTAGGCAGGTGTACAGCCATCAGCAAGCCAGGAATCCGACTTAGTTCAAGAACCCTGTTCATTCAAATAAATTAGAGAACTGTTCACTAAAAATGTACACCCGAGTTCAGGTAATTAACCTCATAACAGGCCTCCAACTAACTCTCAATAAAAGCACAATTTTCATTAATAAAGTTTTTGCAACCAGCTCAAAGGGTAGAAAATCAGCCATGGAATAAGTAAATTTGAATAATGAACAGACTTTATTAAACGTGGCGTAATATAAAATCATCAGCAGCAGATCTACATGCTTCGACAGAAATTTGCAGGTTAAACCGCCACGTGGTAAGTAATAATCGTTATTTGACCAAAAATTCAACTGCAAGGCGCTCACAGCATTAAGAATGTTTTAACATTAAAATTTTCATCTGAGGAAGTTTACACAAAGAAACTCTCTACTGTACAGTTAATTAAATAACCTCCCGAGAGTCTGCTGCATGAACTGACACAGTTCACGACCTGACTAAGCATTAACTTTTAGTCATTAATTTTTTAATGTTGTACACTTTTACCATGACAATGACATTTGAAAAACTTCTCACACTATTACAGAAAATAATAAAAAGAGCATGGGCTATATACTGGGCGTTACGTAAATCAGTAAATAATGAGTTTCTCTTAACATAAACTTGTCGGGTCGCACACACACATCATTACGTATTTTATACGGTTGCATATTGTTATTAATTATCCATACATGTATAATTACTTATAAAGACAAAATAATGGAATACTTACCGGGAGTCAATTTACGCTTTAGCCAGTCATGAAGACGGATACAAACTGCGTCGTAAATGTACGAAGAGAGAGAGAGAGAGAAATAGTTAATTCTCTGAGCCAGGCGAAGCGTAGACTTCCGCAGTACCCGACAAGGCAAGACGACCTCAACCATAAGCTGCGCGCGCAACCGTCCCTTTTATCTCGTAGTACAAAGATCGCCTAGCATACTCTCGTTCGCAATATAGTACAATGAAAAAACTTTAACTAAAATCTTCGATATCCGGCTTCACACCGGGACACCCCCACCCCGAAAGGGCAACCCGGGTGCCCAACTCTGAAACTCGGGAAAGTACCCTGCAGTGTACCCCCATTTTAAATACTCCGGTGGACATCGTGGATAAGGTGGCCCGGCGGCACTTGCTCCCAGGAGAACAGCCATCCCCATGCGACCCTCTCCGCTATGCCAACCCCACGGGACCGCCCCAACACGTCACCATCTCCGGTGACCATCACCTACTCCCACCGGTCCCACTCACATATTCGTCCTAAGACTCAACAAGGCATCTCACACCTTGATATGTGAGCGACCGTACTACTCCTCGTCCATCTCTTGGACCGACCAGCCACATGCACCCACAAGGCATCTCCAACCTTGCCATGTGGCTGGCCACTTCCCTACACAAGGGCGGACGGCCCCGCTCAGCCAGACAGGGAGGACCACACCAAGGGCACACGAACATCAATCCCATCATTTACTCGTTCGAATACACCATAACTAGAGGGGGTTCACTTTTCTACAGCACCTATTACACAACTTTTACTCTCAACAAAAGAACACCAGGAAAACCGGAGAATGCGGCATGGCTGGGACCCCATAATGAACAACATCAACATCAAGAACTATCAACAACCAACAACAGCACACCATCACTCCATCTAACCTTTAAACAGGGGAAACTGACGATCTCAAAGACCACGACCATCTCGAGGACCACAATCTACTGACTTCCGGCAAGTCTCTCTCTACTACCTTATCAATAGGTTTTTTTTTTTTTTTCCTAAGGGCAGGGGTGGGAAAATCGGGAAGATGAAATGGGGCAAGGATCTTTAACGGGTCAATAGTTAGGACTAAGTGTAAGGACATGGTTCCCTCCGAAAAGGAAAATGACTGGAGAAAACCAAGGCTCGCGTGGGCAGGGGCGCAACCCTGAAGTAGACAACACCACTGGGAGTGTAGTGAACATCCACCCGCTACCCGTTAACCTCTTCTTCTTACCTTTCTATGACGGACCTTGGGTATCCGATGCTTTCGGACACCACTCTCTAAGAAATTATCTCGTGTTGAGCTGTACTGACTGGTTTCTTCAGAATCAGAATCAAGGCAACTTACCTCACTACTTTCACTCCGCTTTGGATTATGCTCGTCGTCTAACTCCCCTGCTACAATTTCTTCCTTTTCTACAATTTCCCCTTCTTCGTCCACATAATCCAAATCAACCTCCTGACACTGCACCTCCTCAGCATCTTCCCGTTGGTCCTCTGATCCATCTTCAACCTCATCTCCGATCTCATTTTCATCAACACGTTCATCACCAACGTCATCGCCATCACTTCCTCTACCACCATCTGAACACTGCACATCCTCATCCTCCTCTAGTTGCTCACCTGGTCCACCTGAAACTTCTTCCCGTTCCTCGGAATCCTCAACACTACTTACAGAAGGCGTCTGCACATCTTCACACACTACATCACTCTCACTCACAAACTCTACAACGCTGCCACCAAATTTCTCCTCAACTTCTACCTCACTTGCGGCATGGACATCCCCTTGTCCATCCACAACCTCAGAAACACTCGCAGCCCGGACATCCCTGTGTCCATCTGCAACTTCAGACTCTACAGTCTCCCTAACACCTACAACTATACTCACCTGCGCAGCATCTGCAGACCGCTCTTCTGACTCTTCTGTCGATTCCACTCCTTGACCACCTTCAGCGACTGCAACGTCCTCAACATCTTCCACCCTGGAATCCAGCTGTCCAGGCTCATGTGCAATGACTACATTAATTTCCACTGGCGATGGTAAAGCTACACCATCAAGTGACTTCTCATATGCCGGCGTAGGCGATGACGATATTACCGGATCTGGATCCGTCACGAACCGAGATGTAAATACCGGAACAAATTCTGCGGCCTCTGGATTCAACCATGACGTCCTCTTTGAGTCCTGCAACTCCGTCTTAACTGACGTGTTCTTATCCTCTTGTATTGTTCCCACGAAGTAATTCCGCTCTTCTACTTCTGCTTCACCTTCTTCATCCACTACTCTCTTAGGCACTTGTACTTCCTCTGGAACCTTCAAAGCTTCCTTTTTCTCCAAATAAGAATGACGCCTAACTACAGGCTCCCTACTTGCCGATGGTTGTTCCCTAACATAATTTCTTTTTCCCCTGTTAATTTCATGTTTCCTTGTTTTCTGTGCTGTAGCTGTTGTTACCGTCTTCACACTTGCCACCCCCTTGTAGCCTCCATCACTTCCGGAATATTCTGGCTTTCTAAGCGTCTCTTGGGTTCTCCTCCAACCACCGTGTTTGTCCCTTTTGGCTCTTCCTGATGAACCGCTGGAGTATTGGACATCGGTAGCCTCTTTTCCCCGGGACTCGTCAACCTCCTTGACTGTTCCTGAAAGCACACACAGTCGCTCAAGGTCCGCAAAACAACGTGGACGGTCCGCGAATGCCAAACGACATCTCTCCTGGGGAGTCAGTCCTTCCAGAATCGCTTGTATCACTTCCGTTTCTGACAACCCCAATCTTAACACCCGGGTAGCTTTCCGTATATCGCGCACGAAGTCTCCTAACGCCTCTCCGTAGGCCTGTGGGCGATAGAATCTTTCCAACTCAAGCTTGGCGCGTCGTCGAATGGGTATGAAGAAGTTCAACACCTCCCCATGGAAAGCATCAACACTGTCACCCCGACGCAGAGCCTTGGTGACCAGATCAGCCAACGTACCCCGGCAATACGGGTATATAAGATACAAGACCTCCCCATCGGACACCCCCGGGAAATCCGCTACCTGCAGGACCAGGTCCAAGAAAACCAACAGCTGGTCCTCATCAAATCCATTCACCACCGGAAATTTCTGAAGAACGCCGGAAATAGGATTGGGTAGTCCTTGATAACCTACCCCCGCCAGAATCACACAATACACTGAACACCAAAAATAACCCACAAAAGCATATTTACAAGAAACGGAAAAACTCAAGTACTGTCCTTCCTTTGAGTAGACCCCCGGGTTCTCTAGCGCTGCGGAGACCTGGTCTATTCTGAACCATGCAATCCACGACGGAAGGAGACAAGAGACAAACAACAATACTACACACACATAACAGCAAACAGCAATTCGACACACACGCCGTACCAACACATAAATCACAACAACCAACTAACAATCAACTGAAAGTCCTAATTCGGGAATTAAAAATACTTCGACATCAACCGGACACAAGTCGGTTCCGGTACCGATTTCCGGTCGGGCCATACCGCATCCCAACAATAACACGCCAAACTCCGACCCCGAATCAACCTTCCATCTTCCAGGCCACGATTGAGACTCCCCGGCCGTACAAGCTATCAAAAACATTTTTTAAACACCATTAACCGCCTCAGTGGTGCGACCCGACTCACAAATTAAACAACTTATAACTAGCCTACACGGGCCTATATCAACTATGTCACAACAATCGCATTAATACTTCCGAGTCCGCAAGCCCCGTCACACACCAGGACCCAAGGGTTCAAGCCCAGAATGAACTACGCTCTCCGCTACCATTTGTGGTAGCAGACTTTATAAACCACGCTCTGCTACCATTTGTGACCCCTCTTTCCTTTTATGTATTTTTTTGAATATCAACCAACTTCTTTAATTATAATTAATTTTTTGAAAGAGAAGTCACAAGTCAATTAGGACTAGGCAGGAGCCTAGAGAAGCAAAATTTGTGCCGGGTCCAGTATGACGGGACTTGCAATGAAACTCAGCCGTAATATAACAATAACAAATTTATTGTTTTCCCAGAATTCATACATGCATAATTTAAGCCCTGCTTCAACAATATTAAAGAAACAACAAGTATATAGCATAACAAAGTGTGTAAATTCAGTTAACATATGTATGTAAATATAATATCATAACCCGTATGTACAAATGCAGTAAACAGATATATGTATATAATAGCATAACCAATATGTATAAATGCAGTAAACAGATATATATATATATAAATAGAAAATTCTCCCCCCCCCTTTCTTGTGGCTAGCTAGACACAGACAAACATAATACATACAGAACATAAGGCACACAAACTCACAATTACATCAATTCGAACACAAATGCCCCAGGAATGCATCCGCCTGGCAGGCCGTGTCACTACAATCCTATACCCAGCAGCGATAAAATATTTGCCCATTAACCCTTTTTGTAGAATTACATGAACGCCAAACCCCAGAAAGATGATAATAATTCATAACGCATGAATAAAACCGGACCGCCCATTTGTCTAGCATTCCACTGATCAATGACCCCTCATGAGTGTATGAACCTTAAGTTCCTTTCAGAGTATTAAATAAAAATTAACGGAACTACATCACCTGCTTTCAAACAGTGATTATAGAATTCTAAATGGTTATTTTACTTCACAATTCCGAAGGAAACAAAATCCTTATGTACCTTAACAATCAGAAATTAATCATTCGAGGCTTTACAATTTCAGAAAATTTTGACAATATATGTTTTACCCAAAACAATGAGTACATGTTTTGTAGTTAAAGAAATTTAAACAGCAGATACTACCAGTAAAAGTCAATCAATATGTGTTTTGCCAGTTAAGAAAAACAATCAGTATAGCCCTTGTGCAAGGAGCAAAATCAACTACTATAATTCCAGAAAATAGCAAATTATTTCTATTAACCCCGAATGGCTATAGACAAATAATAAAAATCAAAAATACAATAAGGTGGTGGTGCTCTAGCATCTGTGGCAGCGCGCCAGCATGCAATTGACAAAATTTGAGAGGCCTCCAACCTGTCTGAGGTTGCACCTGCATGAGTAAAAAAAAACTAAGTCCCCTTTTTTAAACCCCAGAAAACGTCTAAAAAAAAAACCCGGAAAACCCCCAGCCCTTAAATGTAAAACCCATAGTGAAGTTAAAATATTTTCATCTCTGTTCCAGCCGGAACAGAGATACTAACCTGTTTAATACATTCTGCAAAACTAACATGTCAAGATGAACAAACTGTACAGTGTTCAAGTGTGAAAATATCTCTGGCACGCTCCCGCAGTGCATCACCCATTTACAGGCAGTGCACTTAGCGTTATGTAATTCAATTATGAAAAAAGAAAGGTGTACTTGAATTTAACTAGTAAAGTTCTGAGTCATGAACAGCGGTTCCCCAATCTAGCAGAGTGTCGGCACACGTGGGCCCATGGATGCAATGATATTTGATAAGAAAATAATAGAGTGCATATCACCTTATCACAGCTGTCAAGTATTACATTGAGAATCAGTCTCCAGCTCCCTCTTCGTACAAGATCTTGTTCATGGTTCACAGCTTAGGCAGGTGTACAGCCATCAGCAAGCCAGGAATCCGACTTAGTTCAAGAACCCTGTTCATTCAAATAAATTAGAGAACTCTTCACTAAAAATGTACACCCGAGTTCAGGTAATTAACCTCATAACGGGCCTCCAACTAACTCTCAATAAAAGCACAATTTTCATTAATAAAGTTTTTGCAACCAGCTCAAAGGGTAGAAAATCAGCCATGGAATAAGTAAATTTGAATAATGAGCAGACTTTATTAAACGTGGCGTAATATAAAATCATCAGCAGCAGATCTACATGCTTCGACAGAAATTTGCAGGTTAAACCGCCACGTGGTAAGTGATAATCGTTATTTGACCAAAAATGCAACTGCAAGGCGCTCACACCATTAAGAATGTTTTAACATTAACATTTTCATCTGAGGAAGTTCACACAAAGAAACTCTCTACTGTACAGTTAATTAAATAACCTCCCGACAGTCTACTGCATGAACTGACACAGTTCACGACCTGACTAAGCATTAACTTTTAGTCATTAATTTTTTAATGTTGTACACTTTTACCATGACAATGACATTTGAAAAACTTCTCACACTATTACAGAAAATAATAAAAAGAGCATGGGCTATATACTGGGCGTTACGTAAATCAGTAAATAATGAGTTTCTCTTAACATAAACTTGTCGGGTCGCACACACACATCATTACGTATTTTATACGGCTGCATATTGTTATTAATTATCCATACATGTATAATTACTTATAAAGACAAAATAATGGAATACTTACCGGGAGTCAATTTACGCTTTAGCCAGTCATGAAGACGGATACAAACTGCGTCGTAAATGTACGAAGAGAGAGAGAGAGAGAGAGAGAGAGAGAGAGAGAGAGAGAGAGAGAGAGAGAGAGAGAGAGAGAGAGAGAGAGAGAGAGAGTTAATTCTCTGAGCCAGGCGAAGCGTAGACTGCCGCAGTACCCGACAAGGCAAGACGACCTCAACCATAAGCTGCGCGCGCAACCGTCCCTTTTATCTCGTAGTACAAAGATCGCCTAGCATACTCTCGTTCGCAATATAGTACAATGAAAAAACTTTAACTAAAATCTTCGATAGCCGGCTTCACACCGGCACAGTTGTAACCTATCGAGTGGCTGCTAAGTTACAACTGTTTGTTTGACGTGTTTCCGGAGGTGAAGTTGAATCATTAGAATGAACCGTTCTTCTTGAAGACAATTTATTGTGATTAGCAAAGTACAAATGAACTTTTACAAGTTACTTTATAAAAACTCCTCTTGACAAATTAAGTCAGTTAATTCAATTACTATTTAAACTCTAAGTACCTTCAGTTACTAGTACTTAGTTCACAAATTAATGTTCTACTTTTAGTTACTTCAAAAATTACAAAAACAAACTATTGACAACATCTGGTTTTCCGGCTCTCTAAGAACACCTTCCAACACAGATCAAAGTCAAAATAAAAATGAGAAAAGATGATTAAGTTCTCTGGGACCGCTTACACGATCATATCTGTCTTCTCCAGCAAATGCTAGAGTTTTTATATTACATCAACATGGGTGTAACCCTTAATTTTTGTGGTGGGACTGTTCCCTCCTCTTAATTCTAAAATCTTAACTATGATATGCTAAAACTAGTTGAAGTAAGGGCAGTTTCATACAATTTTTATAAGACTTTCTATTATTCGTCAAAGACTGTGTCACGTGACCCTACGTCACGATTTGGGGGTGTTTTCCCTATAAGATTAAAGTTATCACGCAAATACAACACCTGTCTTCACCAATGTTCACACGGAGTACACCTGGCCTCACGCTTGTGACCAATTACTTGACTCCCCCAAAAGGATATCAAATTTGTGTGACATTTTATATTTCCTGTCTGGACCTTGTCACCATTAATTCTTATTTGATGTGTCTCGCCAGATTTCCTACGATTATCACTTCCTGAACAGTCACGCTTATTGAGAAAGGGTGAGTTACCATTCACAACCCTGGGAAAATTTCCTAAAACTAATTTTATGTTCAAAACTTATACTACAGTCTCGTATACACACCTGACACCTGTCTCTGTTTCCCACACAACTAAGAATTTCTTATTTTCTCACTTGTAAGTAACAATTATGCTACAAGTACAGTACGTACAATTGACAATTACAACAGGACCAGGTGGAACCGACAAAACGTTCCTTTACAGAACATTATGCCACTTTTTACGAGGAGAAGACAAGGTTGTCTTACCTGTTGCTTGGACAGGAATAGCGGCCAATTTATTGCCGGGTGGCAGAACTTCGCACTCCCTATTCAAATTACCTGTACCTATCCTTGACACTTCAGTATCATCGATCAGGCCATATTCAAAACAAGCCGACCTACTTCGAAGAGCATCATTGATAATTTGGGATGAAGTTTCAATGGTTCCCAAACACGCCCTAGGAATTGTTGATCGACTCTACGAGATATTTCCAACGTAAACACACACTTCGGAGGAAAAACAATAGTTTTCGGTGGCGACTTCGGGCAGGTACTTCCTGTTGTCAGGCACGGAAACAGAACGACCATAATAGAAGCAAACATACAACAATCACCACTGTGGCGAACAATACAGAAACGAAAACTGTCGCAAAATATAAGAACAGACGATCCAGAATTCAGCAATTGGCTGCTGCAGTTAGGAAACGGAGAACTCGAAGTGAAACACGACGTTTCACCAAACACAGTCAAGATTCCCAAGACATTCTACTGCGATGAAAACGAGATAATTGCGAAAGTGTTTCCAACTGGCAGCATTAATGCCAACAATGTCAACGACTTTATCAACACAGCCATATTATGCCCGAGAAATGAAGACTGTACAAAAATCAACGAACACATTGTGCAAAACATTGTAGAAGGAGATTGCAAAGTTTACCACAGTTGTGATTCCGTACAATCCGACGAGGGGACTGACAACCAATTGTATCCTCTAGAATTATTAAATAGTTTAAACCCATCAGGCTTGCCAACACATAAATTAATTTTGAAGAAAAACACTATTGTCATGTTGATCAGAAATTTAAATGCTAAACAGGGCTTAATCAATGAGACAAGAATGGTCGTCACGCACCTCCATGAAAACACTGTCACTTCTCGGTTGACTCTGGAAAAACTGTTGTCATACCACGAATTAACCTCACCCCATCCGACCCAACCATGCCTTTCCAAAGGACCAGAAGACAGTTCCCACTGAAAGTTACCTTTGCAATGACTATCAATAAGTCTCAGGGACAAACGCTTCAAAGAGCTGGATTATACTTACCAAATGCCGAATTTACTCATGGACATCTCTATGTAGCCTTTTCAAGAGTCACTAAATCTAACAATATTTTTGTATCAGTTACCGAAAATAACAAACAAAAAATTCAAGATGATTGCATTCTAACATCAAATATTGTATACAAAGAGGTATTGTAAATTGTAAATACGTTCACATTAATAAACTCTCTTTGCTGTTTTATTTATACACTTCGCAGAACTGTTCTGGAAAAACTTTTGTTTCAATTACCGAAAATGACAAAATAAAATTCAAGATGATTGCATTCTGACATCAAATATTGTATACAAAGAAGTATGTAAATTGTAAATACGGTCACATTAATAAACTCTCTTTGCTATTTTGTGTATACACTTCGCTGAGTATTTAATTTTAACAACCCAACAAAAGACTAAATCATTTTTTTGGTGTTGGGGAGGGGAAGGTTCAATGTGCGAAAGTTTCGCACGGGTTTCCTGATATATTATTAAATAACCATAATAATATAATTATTATATATTATATATTTAACTTCCTCTCCTGAAAACACAAAAGGAATTGACAAACCTAATAATAATTAAATAATTTAAATATAATAAAATATATTATTTAAAGTTTCTATTAATAATACTCAAAACACTGTTTGATAATAATGTATAATCTATATTTTTATTGGAATTATACTGACTTAATTACACATATTTCTGAATTATTATAAAAAATTGATAGTTCCTATACACTCTGCACGTTCAATAGAGGCCACGGCATAGACAAAGGAATGCACTCCTTAAGGGAGTCACAGTGCTACTAGCGACGTAATGAAAATTCCCTTCTCTTTCGCTCCGATGTAAAATACGGTTAAGTAAACCCTAATTTGGTGCAAATATTTAATCTTTCATAAACTCAGTTGTTTGCATTTACTTTACAAAATTTGTCTAATTGTTTATATTAAAGGCTGTATTGTTCGGCGGCTTTATTCAAAACAGTGAAAATTTTAAATTCTGTACTCATTTGCGCTTTTAGTTTATTCAATGCTCTTATCCTACTAGTACATACAATGTGAAATATTATTATACATAATGCGTAAAAATTAATACATCTGTGCTTCAAAAAATTCCTTCTGAATAAGATTTAGAATAAGTTAACCCTCGACTACTTGAAATGTGCGTATGTTTTAAGTGCTCTCTCATTTAGTGTACTTGGTTTTGTTTTTATTATCTGTTGTATTGTACTATATTTATAGTTTACGCTTGCTATTAATTAACTACGGTTCTTGATAATAAATACTTGGTTAGGAGAACAATTTACTTTCAATGAATGATCATCTATATTGTGTATACAATGTTTCTGTCTTTATTTATGTGACGTTTGACAATAAACATACTGCTGCATCCGTGTTCCTGTAGGGTGAGCGCATCACGTCTAACTGACTGCAGCCGAGCATGTGAGGGTTAACAGTGGATTTACTGCCTCCTTCCTTTTACTAACCCACCTGTCATATACTTCACTGTACTGTGTAACTAAACATAAATATGCATACCACACAGTGTACAATATTTTCAGTGACTTTACTGTCCGTGTATGAAACAATGACTGATTCACGTAACACAGTGTTAATAAGAGCAATTTAACATTAGAACAATTAAATGCCAAGAAGCCCCTGCGTACAAGTAACCTTACTTTCTTGATTAAATATAACATACAGTATATTAATCTGCTTTATCTCTTCATAATTAAAGAATGATTGAGACGTTTATTACAGTATTCATGAAAACACGAATTATGATGTTTATGACAAAAAATCTGATACCTTTACCAGCTACTCTAGTAATAGCATTTTGCCCACTTTTAATTGCACTATTACTAAAAGTAATTATATTCAGAATTTATTAAAATAGAACTTTCAAAATAAAGTCATTTCATCATATTGAAACAAATTTTAATTGTGATTTGAAATGTAAAAATCATAGCTCCACAGCTTCAACTTTGTTAGATGTTTGAATTAACGCAAGCTCAAGTCAGGGGAAATGGTACTGTTGCAAAATCTGTGTTGTAATAAATGACTGCCATCTTTACGTAGTACTGTTCCCTGATAATCAAGTTGTGATAGAAATCCGGAAATGAAATTTTGGGGTATCAACATTTTCTTGTAGTGTTGCTGACGTCATGAAGCTCATTGTGTTATAAATTAAGATGACTAAACACAACTACGTATTCTTATTAGACACCCTACACATTACATGCTACTGCAGGCAATGTACATACTGTACTCGCATGTACTGGATATTCTGAAGTCTATAATATTATTGTCAGTGAAAATGTTACACACATTTTGTTAAAAGAATGCTTTATTGTGTAATTTTAATTTATCGTTATTTATTTAGTATGATGCAGAGTACTGAAAAAACAATTATATACAAGAACTGTCTAATTCAGTGTTTCTTATTTTTATATTCGTAAAGAGACGCTTTTGTTAAATAAATACCGTAACATCTCAACGATTTTATTTCCACCGTTTTGTGTTGTTTTTACTACTTTCTCTCAACATCGGTTGAATTTTAAACGTAAATCAGTGAAGCTTCCAAAAATAGTGTTTACATAAATATTTCGTAGAATCTCAGCAAGCAACTCGTTCTTGTTTCGCGTGACTTCCACCCGTACAGTTTAGTTTCTTCCCACACGGGTGTTAACATAACACACGTCTGCGCTCACACACACACACACACAGCAGAATGTCAAACGTTCTTTGCTAATATTAACACGATGCGCTGTTGAAAATATCACTTGAGAAACGACGTATATACCGTTGTTATCTAATTTCAAATAATTTCTGACAAATGTGTCTCTTCTACCTGCACGGGAAATCATAAATGTCGTACATGGTAAATTTTTTAGAACGTATTTTTGAATCTTACGACTTTTATACATGTAATTGTGACGTTTATTGTTGCAGTTATAAAAAAAATGTGTGGTAAGCCTAGGAACTAAAAATCAGGACAAACGTTTGCTATCTACAAATCTTTATAATTATTCTCTTACATTTAAGCCACTGAAATCAAAAACCCAATTTTCTTTTCGTAAGCGTGTATTTTATTTAGCATATTGTAGCATGACAGATATTCCACCAATAATTAATTCATTTAAGATCATAAAACATAATTAAATTACATATACTCAAAGAATGTCGAATGAAATTCAATTACACTTCAAAGGAAAACACCAATATAAAAGAAAAACCATAATTAAATAATAAAACATACAACCATAAAAGTCAAAGTAAATAAATTAAAGAAAACTCATATTAAAAAATCAGGAGATTACCCAGGAGAATAGGAGCAGGAAATAAACAAGATACCTCAAAATCAAGAAAAAAGAATAGTATTAGGAGTAGGTGATAAACAAAATACCCCAAACACAAGAAAAAAGAAGAGTAAAGTTTAATATCAGGTAATAAACAAGATACCCTGAAACCAAGAAAGAAGAGTAAAGTCAGTATCAGATAATAAAGAAGATACTCGGAACCAACCATCAGACAAGATAACACTGAGTACCTTGGTTTACCCATGAATGAACACAAGAAGGAAGACGAGAAGAAAGGAAGAAATAGGATGGAAGAACCACCATAAAAAACTATTATAACTACCATTAAACCCCAAACTAATTGATACCATTAAAGAAAGTATAACATCCCAAAACCTTGTGAAATTGTAATTATTTATAAACAAAAGTGTTGTGTAGTATGATAAGAAGTGCACCAACTAAAGTTATTATATGATAAAAAATAAGCAAATCTTCACAGTCCATTATGACTAAAGGTCTGGTCTGAGAATAATAAAACTCAAATATAAGTCAGAACCAACAGTGAAAGTGTACTAGTGTAAGTGTTTTGAAATGTAATAAACTTCAAGTTGTAGTGTATCTATAACTTAAACAATATGCTATAAAGTAACTTTTGTGTTTTATAATTAACAAATAATGAAATATTAAAATGGATAATATTTCCAATATTTCATTAAATAAGGTCACTTTGTTATCTCAAGACATTCATAGGAATGACAATAACAAGGAAAGTGTGGGTGGAAATGTTTACTGTATAAGGGGATGTTAGATAATAGTAGTAAAATCAGAAAGGACAAAAATAGTTTAAGTTTTAATAGGATTAAGAAGTTTAAATGGCTGATGTTGTTCAAAGCCATAAACTCCATATTTTTAAAAGAGTGCTAATAGAATAAGGTTTTTATGTTTAGAGTAAGTTGTATTAGTACTATCACAGCATACATACAAATTAAAATGTTTCAGTATGGATGCTGTATTAATTTACAAATGAGTTAAATGTATGTTCAAAACAGTTTCAACAAACATGTCCAACTGTAAAGACTGCTGATTAAGGTTAATTATTATTTTTGTAACAGTAGCATGACTTAGATGCTACACATCTGAATAATTATGTACACAATTTTATTTTATGTCATGTTAACTATTAAGAGTCAGAGGAGGAGTAGAATTAAATTTATTTGAAAAAACCATACATGTAAAATACTAAATTCTAGGCCAAATAATGAATTCACAAAAATTAATATAAACCAGTTAATTCAGCAATGAACCAAGTAAACTGACAAGATTTAGGTAAGGTAGGTCAATTAACAACTACTGTAAATGAACCTATGATTTAAAAGAGTAATATAGAAAAATATCTTAAATTATTGAAAATTTTTGAAATGTATAAAATAACTATTTTTAAAGAGGAATGGTAAATTCAGAAATTATCACTAAAAGACAGTTAAAATGTTAAATTTATAAGTAATTAAGGACAGCAAAGAATTTGTGACCATTTGAAATTTATTATAATTATATTAATAACACTTAAAACGGCAGTAAAAGTGTGGAAGGACGGAAACAGTTTTTTTTTGGGCCTAGATTTCCAAAAAGACAGAAATTTGGTAATTTTAACAAAAATCTCAACAAATATGGACTATGACATATCAAATTAAACAGAATGAGATAAATAAACCAATTATATGGTTAATAGTTCACGAAAGCGAACAATAAACTAAAATTATTCCATATATAATGTACTTTGGAATTATGTACATGGGAAGTGAAAATTATTTTAACAATACTTTTCCAATATTAACTTGGCAAGATATTTCCTAAAGTGGAGGAAGTAAGTTAGTTCTTTGTTAACATTCAAACGGAACAGTCGATGCGGAATCGCGTTCTTAAAACCGTATAATGGAGTACAAAGGTTAAGCCTAAAATCAGTGGAAAACGGGAGTTACATAAATTAACACTTTTCGAGTCAAAACTAATGAAATACTCCACGACAACAGTGAAAACGAACAATACACCACACAATGCAAGTGATTTAAAACATTGAAACTACATAATATTAATAATTCACTCTACAACAGATTAACAATTATTCATCACGAACAGACAAAGTGAACACCTCTCATAGAAAACAATTAACACCAGTGGACACTGAACACTCATCCAGAATACCTCAAACAATATACTAGACAGTATACACAATTTCGGAGATCTTTAAAACAATTATAAAGGTGAATTTATTGTGAGATTTTCCTGTGACAATATTACGTATAACCTCATCAATTCAGCTAGCCGCCATGATGGTCCCGTGATGCACTACAACCTTTGACTGATCTAATAGCCTGCAGCATTGGTTTGATAATTCAAATATATTAAACATTATGTATATTATTCACAATTGTTAAATATTAATTATTTAAGATTATTTCTTGTAAATGTTATACTTTATAGGCGTGCCCTTCTCTGACTATTATAAAATAATCGTTGAAAGAACCTTTTTTAATAATTATATAAAATTTTAACCTGTATTCACATATCGATATATCCCTGTGACGGAGTCGAACAATTGCTCTAAGTCGATATAAAATCGATTTTTATTAATAATTGTCAATAAATCAATTTATTTCAACTGTGTGAATTATAAAATTATTTCACATTTTACTTTAAGTGTTTAATTAACCACGAGACTTCCTGGAAGACGAGAAATATTAACGAAAGGTGAGATACTGGAGCAGCACAGAAAATCATTAATCGATTGCTGAAAGGAGATAATCTGATTAACTCCAGATTCGTTAAGCTCTACTAGAAGTGCAAATTAAACCAAAAATACCTTACAGAGTTTTAAAAATTTGAATAAAACATAAAACCAGGATTAATTCTAAATTATATACACAACAAAGAAACATAAATTTTTTTTACAAAAAATTTTGTTTAAATAAAATTTTTTCTTTCTTTTATTTGTAACTACAGTTAACAGGTCTTGTTACAATATTCTTTTCAATTTAAAACTAAATCATATTTATTCATAAAACAAACGAATGTTGCCGTTTATTTATAAGTCTTTATGAATCAATCCAAAACTTTTCAATAAATACGTAAAGATTTATTAATATTAATTAATATTAACGAACATGCTGAATACTTTTCCATCAGTGGAACTGTCTATATTCACAGATAAGACACAATCGCAAACGCCATGGGTCATTGACCTATGCACTGTCCTACAGCGTTGCTATCTACTCAACAGTCCTTCAAATTAACCAACGTTTCGTTATGTTTGTTTTTCTGTCTCGGCTCATCTAAATATTTTCCTCGTAAACTATTAGTATATTTTACTTATTCATTTCTTTAATAAAAGAAAATATTCTTAGACAAAGACTCAACGTAAATATACAATCATTGCGTATGGAAATAAAATACGCAGTGTACTCATATACAATGGCCAACCCCTTAGGCCTATATTCAACAACTAAATTAACCAAAGCTCTGAGGCAACCGCAAAGCAGTCAGAAACATGCAAATCTTACGCAGAAAAACTATATCGTAAACAACCCTAATTTATGAAGACTTTGGAGCAGGAAATATGGAAACATCAAAGTAAGAAAGACAAATATAAAAATGTAAGTAAAGGTAAAAAATTAATTTAATAAATAATAAATAAACATTTTAAAACTAATAGAAATTAGAACAAAATTTAGATAAAAATCAAACGAAAACTTATTTGATTTCTTTACCAAACGATTTCAAACCAAAAAGTTTATTTTCTTTTCTTATTTTATTTTAATTTATTTAAATTCCGTATTGATTATTGTGAATGTATATTACTTATTATGGTACTCTTGAATTAACCTGGGTTGGTCTTAATTTCAGGGTGTCAACGTTGAAATAATTTAGTTATTGTGATTTGACCTGAATAAATAAAATAAGAATTTTGAGTTTGTTTTTAAGTTTTAAATTTAACTAATAATAAAAAAAACCATCTCTTCAAAATAGAAAAATTGAAATTTTTTTTTCTTATTAGTTACCTTAGTTTGTAACTATAACATTACACTTACAAATACAATTGGCTATTCTAGTTGAATTATGTGAAAGTTGGCAAGACTCGTCTCAAGGATAAAAAAAATATATTACTTTCATTTTAATTTGATTAAGATTAGTAGATTCTTTTGACTACAAATATTAATGTTACGAAAATACCAAAAGAAAGTATAGAATAATTACAATATTTTTTTGGTTCTTATTTAATACTAAATGTGGTTAGTCAGCTTAACAGTTGGCAACACAAATTTCTTAACGATGGCAAGATGGCGGACCTATGTTTATTACAGTTCGTGTTTTCGATTGAAAATATAATATAATAAAAAATTAAAATGTAATAAATTGCTTACTTCTCTCCAATAAATGATTACCAGTGTCAAAATGTACATAAAATAGTGTGATTACACGTTCTAGTGTGTACAGTGATTAATCAAGTTCATCAGAAATAAGTGTAGTGATGGTTAGTTAAATTCGGGTTATATTAATATAAAATTACTTTTATCTCACCAATTAATAATATTTGTGACTGATGTTCTGTTTTTTACTATTTTCACTTTAACTCACTCTGCACCAAGATAATTCAATGGAATACATTGTTTCTTCTGAACACTGCTTGGTTCAACCTAACCTATCTTCGGTTCGATTATTAAGTTTCTTGCTATGAATTACTACGGAGAGTATATCTGTACACAACCACGTTCAACAAACGAATGACGTTTTTTCTTCCCAATTTCGCTGGCGTCCCTGTCAAAATGTATACATTTCTGATTGGCTGGATTAGACTGGCATTGTTAACTGACCAGCTAAACTTCATGCTAAAATAATGAGTTGATTTTCCTTTCACAAACCCTGAACTTATGCAAAATTTAATTTAAAATACATTGGTAGATCTAAAATCTCTGTTTGATGCTGACAATTTTGATATCTCACAAGCCATAGTTTGGTTGCAATATTAACTTACTAAAATTCACTGTCCAAATAGCGGAAGCGAAAACAAAATCAATTACAATTTCACGTGACCCATTAAATTGTAAGCTCGTGATAAACGATAGAATAATAGAACAAGTAATGCAGATAGACTACTTAGCAACAAGGCTTACAAGTATCAGTAGGGGAGATGAAGAAATGGAACATCAATTGATGAAAGCAAGAAAAATTGCTGGATGCATAATAACCTTATATGGAATAATAAATACTTCACACAAGAAGGAAAACTAGGGTTTACAAAAGCACAATACATCCAGTCTGCTTCAGTGACCAAGCCAGATACAGCAACAACTCAAAGAAAATGACAAAGTGTAGAAATAACTATATTACGATGGGTACTAGGAATGACCAGGCACGATAGGTTGCCAAACGATAGTGTAAGAGAAACGTGTAATATAACAGATATTAATTCTTGGACTGCGGAAAGAAGAAGGATATACAATGAACACATATCAAGAATGGACGACACAAGTCTAGTGAAAACGGCAAGACATAGCCAATCAAACATGAAGAGGAGCATTGTTCCGCCAATGATGAGGTGGAGTGACAATAGGACCGTTCTTATAGAACAGGACAGAGTCCTAACTAGGAATTTAAAGAAGAAGAAAATTTTCTTGCAGAAGAAGAAGATAAAAATAAAATTTAAAAATTAAAATTCTAAACCGGCTTGTCGTGGCGCATAAGTAGAAAAGTAAGATGATACTGCATTTGTAAAGAATTCTAGAATATTATTAATTTACGTTAACATAAAAATGGTGGAACTGATTCAAGTTATTTGAGAGTAAGAAAGTGAAGCGAAAATTTATCACATCGGTAGTTAATTATTGTCCAGCGGTCTTTGTGTGAATGCCGCTGGAGGTGACATCGCTGTTACCACTG
Source organism: Magicicada septendecula (assembly GCA_034769895.1). Classification (NCBI taxonomy): domain Eukaryota; kingdom Metazoa; phylum Arthropoda; class Insecta; order Hemiptera; family Cicadidae; genus Magicicada; species Magicicada septendecula. The sequence goes on from CM068369.1 coordinate 466,120,058, forward strand.
CAAGCACTCGAGGTAAAGTAATCAAATGTCTTTATTAGTAATTAGTTTTTGAAATTTTTGTGGAAGATTTTTGTTTATTCTTTATCTTTATCGTACTAATGTAGAGGTCCCTCGCGCGCCATGTATCCACCGTGTTCTATAAAGGTCCGTCTGTAAAACGCTGTGTCCGGGTAGGTACCTCGTGGTCATTTATCCAGATTTTGTGTTCAAACATGAAACTTCGATTTGATAAAAGTAGAGTCAAGACGCTTTAACCTTACAAGTAATTCTGGTATCGACAATATTTATAATCGTGTCTAGCGATCACGTTATTAAAATTCATTTGCACGACTATCGAATGATTAACTTTTAGTATTTCTTAATTTAAAGTAATTTAAGGAAAAAGCCATGTTTTGAAGTGAACTATAACGAGCAATGTTATCTTTCTAGCGTTCATAAACAACGTATAAACGAAAATATTTGATAGCACTTGCTTGTAAGAAATAGTGATTTGGAAACAAGACTTGTGTTTGTAACGATATATAAGAAAACATTACAGGACAATATGAAAGTAGTCAGCTACTAATTTAATATTTTATCAAGAGGAACGTTTTCCAATTTACAAGTTTAAGGAGTAAAATTGATTAATTAAAACTAATACGGAATAACCACAAGGCAACGTACACATGATGTAAAGACTAAAAGCAGTTACTGTGAGGAGGTAAATTATCAATGAAGGGAATTTATGTGTTTATAAATATACCTAAGCTACGCTAAGGAGAGAATCACAAAACTAAATTAAGTATATTACTTAAAGTTAGATAGAAATGAACGATTAGTTCATATTGTAATTTAAAACGAACTGAAATACGCTACTATAGAACATCGTCTATGATTTATAGATGATAATGAACAATATTTATAATCGTACTATGGCTACATACTGTACTATGTTACTGCATTTTTACGTTACTCGGTTGATTTTGGGACTGTAATTGTACTGAATTCGTGTAAAACAGAATGTATAAATCTATTGTGTTTTTATTTATCAGTATACTTCATGTTATGAATCCAATGATAATATTGATCCACTGATAAATTGGTTGGTAATAATTTAATTTACTCTTTGATCGTTATAGATTTTTCTAATTTACAATTCTTTAACGAGTTAATTTAAATTTACGTTAAAATCTTCAACATTACATCAACGCGACATAATTCACAGATATTTAAAATTAAACATAAGTATATTGATTTGCAAACATCGTTACGGGATAGTAAATTATGTATCAAGAGGAGGCTGTGTCTGCAGAGAATATTGTCTTACCAATTTTTACATTGTTTTGACCGGCGCGTGTACAGCTTTACTGTGCAGTGTGAGTCTGCAGAAGCAAGTCGGTAGTGATTCTCCGTTAACCCATCTTATTCTCTTCATGTGCAGGCTACTCTCTTTGGATAGATGGCGTATCCACCAACATATAGGTACACACAGACTAACGTCACAGAGATAAAAAGAAAAAAAGATGGGAAAGCACACACACACACACACACACACACACACACACACACACACACACACACACACACACACACACACACACACACACACACACACACACACACACACACACACACACACACACACACACACACAGATATGTTTACATATCTGTTATGAGCACAACATTATTTGGGAATAGTTCCTCCAATTTATTTTGAGAATGTTTATTTTACCGTTTGTAATATAAGATACTAAAACGCGATAATGATTACCATCTTGAGTGCCATAAACCAGCTACATTCTTCTTGTTGGACCCGTGTTGAGATGTCAATTTGATCTTTGGTGTGAAACGACAGATTCGTTTGATATTAAACGACACCTATTATAAAAAATAATTTGTTGCCTTCTAATCCAAAACCTAATCCATTCAACGTGTAAATGCTTTAGCCATGGTGTGACGAATTTAAAAAAAAATAAAAAAGGAAATAAAAGAAATTTTTTATTTAAAATCTCACATTAAAACAAAACATAAACCCCTAAAGAAAATGATATAGTAACACCGCAATAATACCCAAAATAAATAGTTTAAAACCAAAAAGAATTCGAGAATAAAATTGAGATAACACCCCTGAATAATTAACCCTGCTTTAACCTGCCGAAACCGGCATCAACACGCAAAATTAACCGTAAATAAGACTAATAATAGTATTAAATTGCAACTTGATAAAAAACATAACGATGTACAATAATAAAATAAAAAGTAAGAGACACCATAGTATAATTAAATATGTCAGAGAATAAACGAATAGATATTAATCGGAATATGGAACTACTTTTATGCTGAATAGTAAACGACGCGAGATTACTACGCTCACCCCTTAACGAAACACACTTGAAATGGAGCGGTCGAACCGTAAACAGCATACAGCCGTGATGCGGTACAATAATAATACTTTTAAAAGTTAATAAACTCGCCAGTTGAGACGTAGCGGCACCCAGTAAACATTTAAAACCATGTGAACCGCGAATATGGTCTAACAGTGTAATTACAGTAAATATGTAATAAAGTAAATATGTAGTAAACGAGTGAGTGTGGATGAGAATTGCGCGTCTATGACATCTCTAGAAATCTTAGCAATAAAGTGTATGTAATTAGAAATGTGGTAAAATCATAATGTGAAACTCAAGAACTAAACCAACATGTGACGTGATTACAAGTGAATAAAACTTTTATGCAAATGATCCAAAACAACGAACGATTACTACAACTTATTGGGAAAGAGAGAACCAGGACTCACCATGACTAAAATGACTTCAGAGCTTCACCATCGCCGGATACGAACCTAACAACAGAAACCTGATCTTCAAAAAAACTACAAGACACAAGGCACAACCGAGAGAGTCGCCGATTCGCCGAGGATGATACACACAGGTGACACGGAGGTTTAGCTTCCGTGGTTCAGAACTTGAAGTAGAATAATACATGATAAACACTAAATAGAAAAAAATGAACGTAAAGTAAAACTAGAAAGACTGATTTAATTAACTTAAATGTAATTTCATGCTTAGCAATAACATGCGTTTATTTAAATATTTTTTTGTTAGATAAAGCAATATTTTAGATGACACAAGAATACATATTATAAATGAAATTTCATATGCTGAAACAAAGTACTCGGATCCGAGGGCATTAATAAAAGAAAAGCTATGTTAACTCATTACTAAATTACTCTAATTCTCATTGTACAAGAGGTACAAATGTTTTAACTTTTAATATACTCATTGCTAAATTTATGTAATAAAGAGATGTCATGGTCCAAAAGGAGAGTGAATAAATCTACAAAACCCCTGTCAATATTCCTCAATTCACGTGATCCTATTTAACAGTTGTTTACGAATTTGTTAAGATTTTGGCAGCCTGTTTAATTGACCTGAGCCAATTAACCAGGTTCCCGATATTATAACGATAGAAACGTTATAATGATACGATGAATTCATAATTACATAATAACTGTAACTAATGTGGAGAAAATAAATGAGGTAAGGCATATATTTCTGAATAAAAATAATGATATAAAAATATACTGTATCAACAAGACATGTAAGTTAAAACGTCACTACTTAAATAAACGGAATGATTAAAATAATGTGTTTAATAAAATTACAGAAACCTTTTTTTCTGAATGAAGTTTAAATATCTGTTTTACTTTTGTCGGCCAATATGACGACTGGAGAATGAATATTATTTTAATTAAAAAGTAGTTAATTTCTCTACAAGGTAGTAAATAACCAAGAATATTAAAAAAAGTAGATTATGTAAAAGTTAGATATGATATAAGTTAATTCTATCTTAAAAACAACTATATATTATTTATATAGCTTATAAACAACTGTAAACCATATTTTGGAAATATAATTTTCACTTCTATTTATTGGAGTATATGATTATAATCTACTGATAAATGTGTAATAAACCTCAATATGATTAATAGGCCTTTTTATTACCTCAAAATTCAGTATTCAGTTATTATCTTGTTTTTAAGAAATTCTGGATACTAATTTCATACAAGAAAGTATTTTTGTTAAAGCAACTGTTTATATGTACAATTTCTGAAAGGAGTCTATTTACAACACACACTATAGTAGTGATATGAATGGAGTACTGAAGCAAGGCATAAATTCAAATGAACGTTGTCTCCCAGACTGTTTATTGTAATACGATCCACCCTTACTGCAGTTCACGATATGACACAGAAGAAACACATTTGTCCCCCATAAAAAGACAGCAGTGAATTCACCGTTTCTCATGGCTCTTACGATCCAATGTCGACAGCAGAGCGTATGACGGTTCGCAGATTGTAGGCGCGCGATGTGTTTACGCCCGGGTAAGGAGGGATACAACTAAAGGGCAACAAGTCACGCAATATCATTTGAGTACAGTACAAGCTTCTCTTCTTCTCCAAGGAAAATATACAAAATATTTATTTTACAATCTATATTTGTAACCCAACCTCTTACGTTTTATTGCTTCACTGATTTATATTTGAAACTCAGAAAGATAAAGCACAAACAATACGTTTTTACGTACACTTCTTGTTTGTTAAACATCTAGAGAATGCTTTTAAAGCACCGCACTCTTTTATATTAGATTAGACAAGACAATATTCACCTTACATTACAGACAGTTTATTTCATTGCATACGTGAGAACAGATACATCGTATTATTACGACGGTCCCGCGGATCGTCGTGATGTACATTAGAAACAAAATACAGACACCAATGAAGTCACCATTAGGCTTGCTAGCTTTAGTTGGTCACAAATAACAATTTGAAATCAACAAAGTACTCTCATATAATAATCCAATTTAAATTTGTCCACACGCCATAATAATGTCGCCTTATTACAATACCGCACTAATCAACACAATAATCACTTTCCGCTAATCCGCAATAATCATTTAATCCGCACTCTGCAATATTGCCAGGTGTAACTGACTAATTAAACCGGCCGCTCTTGGTTGCATAGGTACCTCAGAGTTTTTAGAATAATTTTTTCCATTCTTTTGGCAGCGTGCCGGCATAATTTTCTTAGTTACAAGTGTTCAAACAGTCTGGAGGTCACGTGAGTGCACGGCCTTAACACAGAAGGTCCACGATGGGACAGTCGAGAAACGCGTAGAATGGCGCTCTCGAAATTTCTAGAGCGTTACGTAATGGGCGTAGCATAGTGATGCCTGCTACATCAGTATAAAGTTTCGTAGAACACAACAAATATAAAATTTTTGCAAAAAAATAACAATGTAGTACAAAATTAATTTTTTTTTTATTATAATCGAAGTTTGCTATGTGGAATCAGTATACTGTAACGTTACAAGTGTGTGGAATAATAGTGTAGTAAATAATTGAAACTTGGGTCATAAAGAAAACAAATGAAGTGAAGATACAAACAGCAGAAATGAAATTTCTGAGATCAGTTAAAAGGTGTAATGGATGAGATCTTATAAATAATGAAGGAATAGGAAGTGATTTAAACGATAACGTTTGCAGTTAATATCGCGGCGGCGGCACCGGCGCGTATATTAAAGAATACAGAAGAAAATGGATTCAACACATCAATAGAATTGAAGAAAGTAGACTACCAAAGGTGGCGAAAGATTACAACCCTAGAGGCAGAAGACACGTTGGTAGACCTAAGAAAAGGTGGACTGTGGAATAGGAACAGGCCGCTAAAGCCTAAAACTGATGACGATGATAAATAACTGAACAACAGAAAAATTATTTCTCTCAACTTTAATAACACTTTCAATGAATAATTGTACAGAACAATTTTGAAAGTTTTCAATTATCCAACAAAGAATATCGTAATAAATAGTAGTATTCACTAATTATAAGTTTTCAAGTAGAATATTAACAACGAACAATATTTTACTAAGAGCAACGTAAACAAATTTACAAAACGACCTTTAATATTCTTTTAGTGTAGGCTAATACTTCATAATCGTATTTTTAAATTACTAATTATTATAACTTTTGTGTCTTTTTTAACACAGTTTGCTTCTCACTTGTTTGAGCGGTTTCCTTATTTTTAGATAGAATACAGCATACAGTATTAGTGCGGAACAGTTAAAACTTTTATATTAATTTTCAGTAGAAAATTATCTTTAAATATAAGAGGCACTTGTACGACAAAAAGAATTCAACACAACAGAGCTGTGGCTGTGGCAAAACACAAGGGGCCAATGTACGTAGTTAGGCGTGGGTATCAAGACTAAAGGAGCAACGTCGCTCTAAACTGAGCCGAGCGCCACGGCCAGTTTGATTTACTGCTTTAATTGATAATGTTGTTGCTACGTAACTGTGGAGATTAACATTCCAAACGATCTGCATCCATTTTTCCTGCACTGCTTGCTTTTTTTAAGATGAGTTAGAACTGTTTCCTGGGACAACCTCTGTTCAAGTAATATAATTGTAAATGAATGATATTGTGTGTGTGTGTGTGTGTTGTGTGTTAATGCATCTTTAAAGAAAGAATGTGATAACCTATCCATTACGAAAACCATAAATATCGGTATGGAGAACCATACATGACTTCCATGTTCTAAGATTTATATTTAAAATCATTTACAAAATGAAATGTTTCCATACAAACTACTTCTTTCCACTTATTGCTTCAGCCTTAACCACAGTACTGTGGTTACTAACGTATACCACCACACGTTATCGCACTCGATTTTCACTGATGATGGCAGTCGACGGCACTGCCGAAACGTCAGGTTTTGCAGAAAACATTGTACTATGGCTAAACAGCCCGGGAAGGAATTTTAACAACAAACTACTACTTTCTTGCTGATAACGTAGTACACATAAAAATTATCCCCTCCCCCTTCAACAATAATTTTTATTTATAGAAAATTACCCCCACCCCGTTCAACTAGCCTCTTCATTTATAGATATTTCATCTACGTTTCTACAGTGGATTATTAAGATCTTCTTATCAGGATACATTATTTATCAAAATTAAGTACTTTACCCTTGTTACAACAAAAAATGTTTCTGGTAAACTGCCCTTTCCCCGTAACCGATCTTCACCAAAATCAATAGGCCTTGAGTCTTCTACAACTCAGGCACATGTGTAAAAAATTATTTGATTCTGTTGGAATTTACGGCAGTTATCGTTCGTCATGGAAAAATTTCTCTTGTTACAACATAAAATGTTGCAGGTAAACTACCCCTTTCCCTTAAACCGATCTTCACCAAAATCAACAGGCCTTGAGTACTCTACAATGTAGGGAAGTATGCCAAACATTATTTGATTATGTTTAAATTTACGGCAGTTATCGTTCTTCATAGAAAAAATTACCCTTGTTATTACATAAAACGTTGCAGGTAAACTACACCTTTCTCTTAACTGATCTTCACCAAAACCAATAGGTCTTGAGTCCTCTACAATTCAGGGATGCATGCAAAACATTATTTGATTCTGTTTGAATGTGCGGCAGTTATCTTTCGTAATAGAAACAATTACTCTTGTTAAAACATTAAAAGTGGCCGGTAAACTACCCTTTCCCCTTAACCGATCTTCACCAAAATCAATAGGCCTTGAGTCTTCTATAACTCTGGCACATATGTAAAAATTATTTGATTCTGTTTGAATTTACGGCAGTTATCGTTCTTCATGAAAAACATTCTCTTGTTACAACATAAAATGTTACAGGTAAACCCTTTCCCTTAACTGATCTTCAACAAAATCAATTTAGTACCACTAAAAATTAAAAATTAACATTTTTAATTTTTAGTGGTACTCTTAGACAGATAGACGGATTGCTTACTTTTTTAAACGGCATAAACAGTAATATTAAATTCACTATGGAAGTAGAGTATAACAATATGTTGAATTTCCTGGATGTAACCACATATAAACGTAATAACCTCCTTAGCTTTAAAATATATAGAAAACCAACGACAACTGATATAGCCATACATGCTAGTTCCAATCATCCTTATACACAAAAAATGGCAACTTTTAACGCACTGGCACATAGATTGACGAATGTACCGATGGACATAGAAGACTATAACGATGAAATTAATATAATAAAACATATAGCAATAGTGAATGGTTACAATAGTAAAATCATTGATAAAATAATATATAAACACGCTAATAAATTAAAACGATCGGACAAAGTTAAAGATAAAACCCAATATGTTGCCGCTAGATATACGAACATACTACCTAATATACTACATAATGAACTAAAAAAGCTAGGGATTATTGTATCGTTTAGGACCACGAATAAATTAACAAATATTCTTAAGCCTCATACCACAGCTTTACTAGAGGGCTGTTCAGGTGTTTATAGGATCCGGTGAAATGAATGCGATAAAATCTATATAGACCAGACGGGGAGAAAATTTTCTGAGAGATTCAAAGAACATTTACCTAAGAAGTTCCCCAATACTAATGTATCGCATTACGCACAACACCTAATAAATGAGAATTATACATACACTGGATTTAAAGAGAATCTGGAACCTTTACATATAGGTAAAAAGGGTCAACTACTAGATGCCCTATAAGAATTTGAAATTTACAAGGCCTTAAGAATGAATAAAAGTCAGGTACTTAATGAACAATTGTCATTCAAGTCAAATAAACTATATGACACAGCAATGAAAATAAACCGTGAATAGCGTGTACGGATCAGTTGGAAGTCGGACTTCGGCCAGTGCACTGGTTCGGTTGTAGCGCGTCCCGATGCAAACTCGATGTTCTGTGTTAATTTATTTAAGTGTGTTATGTGTTTGTGTCTTCGTGAACTTTTTAACGAAACCCTAACAATAGGGTAGATTTTGTTTTTACCTGAAGATGGGGATATAAGACCTGAAACATGTTGTAATTTAGTAAAAGAAGATCACTTAGTGGATAAAATTAAGGTATTTATTTACTTAATTATATAGATTTATTAAAAAAGTGTTTTACTGTGTAAGCTTAATGCATTCTTACATATTCACTATGACTAGACTAGTGAAAAATCAATAATATTCTACAGCTGTCTACTTCAGTGTTCGGTTTTTGCTTATTCGTACAGACACACGTTTTTGGTAAATAAACGCCGTACCATCTCAACGATGTTATTCATTCCGACACTACAATGGTGACTAAACACAACTGTGTATTCCAATTAGACATATAACATGTTACTGCAGGCAATGCACATCCTTTACTCATATACATTAGATATTATGAAATATATAATATTAATGTCGGTAAAAAGTTACATAAATATTTTGAGAAATTAGTTTATAGTGTAATGTAATTTATTTTTAATTATTCAATACGATACCGACTAAAAAAAAAAACGATTACGTACAAGTGCTCTGTTTGATATTTGCTTATCCGTAAAGAGAAACGCTTTTGTTAAATAAATACCTATCATCTGAGCGATTTTATTTCCAGAATTTTCGTTTTTTTTACTACATTTTTCTACACGACTTGAATTTTAATATGAATGAGTGAAGTCTGCAAAAATAGTGTTTCATAAAATCGCATAGACATTCCTTTAGGAACACAGAAAACAGCTCTTTATGGTTTCAATGATACTGCGTGACTTCCATATTGCGGGTATTGTTGCTTCCCACTCGGGTGTAAACGTATCACGCGTCTGCACACATTCACTGCAGAAAGTCAAACGCTCTTTTGTTAATATTAACGCGATGTTCTGTTGAAAGTGTCCGGGAAAAACGACGTATATACCGCTGTTATTATATTTTAATAATGCCTGACAGATGTGTTTCTCCTACGTCCACGGTAATTATAAACGTCGTGGGACAACGATTCTAGATATTTCTATATCTAGAAATATAACTTGTAGAAGAAATGTGGATAATAAGAAATAGGCGGACAATATGGCGTACCGTTTTTCAGCTCTTCTTAAACTTTTATTCTATTGTAATGTACTAAAAGGACTACAGGAAGCAATTAGTGTTACAATGATACCAACAGTCTGACTGGTGTTGTTGAAAAAGAAGTTTATTTGTTTTGGTGTTTCCGGGAAACTCTGCAGGTAAGTGTTAACAATTCAGTATGCATTGTTTGTACAGTTACTATATTGTATTCAACTTAATGTCTTAGTTTAAAGTTTTCCATTATTTATCTTTTGGTTATAATAGTTGTTCTAATGCTTTTTATTCAAAAATTCACAATTCTTTTCCAAGCTGACGAGTTGGGCAATAAGGAATACCAGAAAATTTTATCAGTATTCCATAATGCCCCTACGTTTTTCTACATCCATCTTAATTTAACACTCTCAATTAAAATACCAAATCAAACAGCAAGTTGTAAAATTTTATAAGGAGATATTAATGTATAAATTATTCCAATATGTTAAAAATTGAATCTCAATCTGATCGAAAAAGTAACTGAAATTAGTATTAGTTATATAATTAGCTGTATGAAACAATCTTGAACAGCTAAAGTTGTTTCTGTATCTGTCTAAGTAGCAGAAGACAAAAGTGTTATAATTCGTATTTTGGAAGAAATATGGCTGCAAAACAAGTAACTGTTTAAAACAATAAAATATTAAAATTCATAAGTTTTAAAGAATTTTCCATGTTTTTGTTACAGATATGCCCAAGAGTGACAGTGCAATCATAAGAAAACAATGGGAACCAAAAATATGGAGATAGCGATGTAAGAGATTCGCGACAAGCTAATGGCATTCTTAAAGACTGCTAAAGCTTTTGGAGTACCTAGATCTTCTCTATTTTTCTAGTTCCTAAGATGTCTAGTAAACCTATTGTTGCGACATCAAAGTCATTGGGTCGTAAACTAGTATTTAGTTTAGAATTAGAAGAAAAATCGGTAACGTATCTTTTAGAAATGGAGTCATTATATTATGGTGTTACACGATTAGGTGTTAAGAAGATAGCATACCAATTTTCCACAAAGAACCACATCAAATATCCTTTTGAAAATGGGTTAACTAGTAGTAATTTGTAAATAAATTCTTAAGCAGACACAAATGTGTGTTACCAGTACATAAACAATCTGGAACATTATGTCCAAGGATTAGAGGTTTTAGCAAAGATAAAATATTAAAATGTTATGATTTGCTAGGACTTTGTGAAAAAATTCATTTTTCGGCTATTTGACTGTTTAATGTGGATGAAACGGGGCTTTCTGTAGTACAAAGAGGCACTTATTATTGGTCGCATACACAACGTACAGGTAAGAGTCCTTACTGCCTCTGAAAGAGGTTCTCGATCACTTTCAATGCATGCACGAGTGCAGCTAGTTATTTTGTGCCATCATGAATAGCTCAACCATAAATATCATGACTATGATAAATAACAAGTAGTACATAAAATATTTCGATGACATTTTTGCGCTGCTAATGCTACCGTAGAAGTAGCAGTTATATGGGCAGCCAGGGAATTTATGCAGTTTATTGTCAAATGGTAATTCAATGAATACTTTCCTTACCCATGTCTCATCTTATTTTCTTATTTGTTTGTTCTTATGTAGTATTTGCTTAACGATTTATCTGTCTGTGGTCTCATGTTAAAAATGTTTTTAAAATTGAAATTATTAAAAACCATCGTAGCTCAACGATGAGTGAGAAAACATTACAAATCTTGGTGCTTTTGTTTACAGGAAGACACACTGCATCTTCTTTGTATTATGGAACAGATAAATTCAGTAAAATAAAGTCCGGAAAACGTTCATTGTAATTTAATTTCTACGTAACCTAATTTATGTGAAATTTTGACTTTTATCGTTTTTGCATTTTCATTGTTACTGCATCTGAGGAACCAAAGGAAGAGCCGTATCCAGCCTTTGTCTCGTCAAATATGGTTAGAAGCAGAAGTGCGATGACCGATAAATAATGTGATAAGAATTAATTAATTGCATAAAAGTAAGCCTGGGGCTTACATACGTATATAAAAATATTAAAATTTCTATACAGTGTTATAACTGTTAATAACAACATTTTTCCCGATTCTAGGCAATTTACCGATGTTTAACAAATTAATTTAGTTTAATTCAAACCGGCAGCTATCATGGACGTATCCTGTCGATGTCTCTGCAGGTAAATTCATCTTTTGCCCTGTTTACTCACTGTGAAATACTCAAGATACATGGGAATTTTACTGTTTTTATTGCTATGATTAGGACACGGGCATTATGTTCACACACACGTGTTTGGCGGACTTATGTTGACGCGCAGTTTGCGTGTTGGGGCCAGTGCAAGCGCGAGCCTTGCATTGACTCCAACATGCATTCTCGCACGCACACGAATGTGTCGCCCTCGCGTACAGACTCACACCGCACCGCACGTGTCCCGCGTTGCAGTCTGCGTGCTGGAGGACAATGCGATCGCGCGCGGCTTGCATTGACTCCAGCAGGCACTCTGGTACGCGCAGGCATGTGCGCTTGCGGTGTTCACATATGCTTTGTAGTTTTAATCGTGGCAATCATAGTAGCAAAGTTTTCCTGTCTGGAGTATGTTTACAATGGGCAAATACAGCCAGGGACGATTTTACTGCAGATACATATAACATCAAAATATGTTAATGTTAACACGAAATAAATCTTAGCATGATGCAGCACGACTCTTAGATATTTTAATAAAAACAAGTTTCACTGTCAACGGATGCTACGATTGTAGAGATAGTAGCAACCTACTGAAGTATGGGCTATGAGAAATTATATAAAAAATAAACTTGGTATCAGTGGAGAAAACTCTCAGAAGGAGTGTCTAGAGTCAAGGATACAAAACGAAGAAATTAGAAGTATAACTAAAGGAAAGGACATAATAGCGAAGAGAATAAATGTCAAATGTAGAATGACGGATTTAATAACTACTGGCAAAAAATGTCACTTGCATCGACAGCACCAGAAATACAGGAATAAGAACACCAACACAAATCATTAAATGGCAGAACATGGGAACAAATGACGGTCATGATAGGAGTCAAACAAAGTGACAGACTGTAATAGAAGAACTTGTAAAAGGGGATTGGGTAGTGGCCATTTTGTTATTGTAAGCTTATAATTAGTGTATTGTATCATATACTGTACATATTTTACCCGAATATAAAGACGTAAAATAAAATATAGCCTTAATCGTTTATTTTATATAATATATTGATATAATTTAAGAGGTTAAAAGTCTAATTATGTGCGCCCATTAACATGCGTAGTAGATAGTTTAGACTATAATGGTCTCTTATTTAATGTCTGCATCATTAAAGCCGTAGATTCCAGAGACAGACGACGGTGGCTTCCATCAATTCCCTTAGTTTGTATTTTTTTACAGAAAAAATATCAGCCATTTACTTATGAAAAGAGAGCATCTCCCGGTTTAATTGGTGTATGCAATCCAACAGGGTGGTGCAAACAAATTTGTTAACTCAGTGGTTTGAACGTGTTATTAATACTACTAAACCTATAAAAGATTTACCATTTTTGGTCGTATTAGATGGGGATACTTGCCACAAAATATTAAAATCATAAACATGGCAAGAAATAACCACGATAAGATAATTTGCTTACCACCCCGTACCACACACAAGATCCAGCCATTAGATAAATATTTCATATACAACAGTTATTACTTCAAGCCCTACTTTCTTGAATCAGTACTTTCACAGAGCCAGTGAGGAAATTCCAATTTAGTTGAGGCATAGCACTATTGTTATTAGCCAATATAATGTAGGATAGTTGAACTGCCAGGACGAGCCTATGTGAAAATACAGACTAGTGAAATTGCAGTCAGTGGTTTTAGAGCCACAGGTAAGTTATGTGCCCTACCAATAAACAGATCTTCACTGAAGCTGATTTCATTTCATCTCGTATGCTGCACTTTTACCATATGATATAAATTCTGAGTAAAGAGACGAAGCTGCTTCAATTCATCTTCTTCGGATAGCTCCTATTCGTTTCGGATGTTGGGTATCATACAGACTATTTTAACTTTCTGTACTGCTGTACACACTCTTAAGTATGATCATGGCGAAAAAAATCGTGTTCGAGATAACGGATGATTCTGATTCTACTACCCTCAAAACATGAAGAAAATTCATTTTTCGAAAAGTGTCTGTGTGTCTATCAGTCTGTGTGTAGAATTTTTGTCCGCAAATTCAAACAGAATCAAATAATTTTGTGTATGCCCTCCTGAATTACAGAGTACTTAAGGCCTATCATTTTTGGTAAAGATCGGTTAAGGGAAAGGGGTAGTTTACCAGCAACATTTTTTTGTTTTAACAAGGGTATTTTCTATGGAAAACGATAACAGCCGCAAATTCAAACAGAATCAAATAATATTTTGCATACTGCCCTGAATTGCAGAGTTCTCAAGACGTATTGTTTTTGTTGAAGATCGGGTTAGGGAAAGGGGTAGTTTACGAGCAACATTTTATGTTTTAACTAGGGTAGTTTTCTATGACGAATGATAACTGCCGTAAATTCAATCAGAATCAAATAATGTTTTGCAAACCTTCCTGACCTACAGAGAACTCAATGTCTGTTGATTTTGGTGAAGATCGGTTAAGGAAAAGGGGTAGTTTACCAGCAACATTTTATGTTTTAACAATGGTAATTTTTTTTATGACGAACGATAACTGTCGTCAATTCAAAGAGAATCAAATAATTTTTTGTATACTTTCCTAAATTATAAAGAGCTAAAGGCCTCTTGATTTTGGTGAAGATCGGTGAGGGAAAAGGGGTAGTTTACCAGCCACCTTTAATGTTTTAACTAGAGGAATTGTTTATATGACAAACGATAAGTGCCGCACATTCAAACAGAATCAAATCATTTTTTGCATACATCCCTTAATTGTCGAGTACTCAAGGTCTTCTGATTTTGGTGAAGATCGGATAAGGAAAAGGGGTAGTTTACCTGCAACGTTTTATGTTTTAACAAGAGTAAAGTACTTAATTTTGATAAAAAATTATCCTAATAAGAAGATCATAATAATCTACTGTAGAAACGTAGATGAAATATCTATAAATGAAGAGAAAAGTTGACCGGAGGGGGGTTAATTTTCTATAAATGAAAATTATAGTTGAAGGGTAGGGGATAATTTTTACTTCCATGTTCCAAAAGAAAATGGAAGTATGGTCATGGCGAAAAAATCGTGTTCAAGATAACGGCAGATTCTGATTGTACTACCCTCAAAAAATGAAAAAAGTCATTTTCCGAAAAGTGTGTGTGTGTGTGTGTGTGTGTGTGTGTGTGTGTGTGTAGAATTTTTTCTATGGCAAACGATAACAGCCGCAAATTCAAACAGAATCAAATGTTTTTGCATACAATCCTGAATTTTAGAGGACCCAAAGCCTATTGTTTTTGGTGAAGATCGGTTAAGGGAAAGGGGTAGTTTACCTGCAACGTTTTACGTTTTAACAAGAGTAAGTTGCTTAATTTTGATAAATAAAATAGCTTGTAAAGAAGGTCATAATAATCCACTGTATAAAGGTAGATGAAATATCTATAAATGGAAAAGGTAGTTGAAGGGGGAGGGGGTAATTTTTTAAATAAATTAAAATGGTAGTTGATGATGGAGGAAGTAAGTTTTATATGTGTAATACGTTAATGACAACAAAGAAGTAGTTTCTATGGAAACATTTCATTTCTTTTAACAAAATTCTATATTTTTCATTTTAATTTAAATCACGTATGAGTGAAAATATATCGTTCCTGGCAGGCAAGCATATCTCAATTATGTAATGTTTACTTTTCCAAAGTTTTATTATTGTGATTACCACAATAAAAAGGCCGGAAAAACACACACACACACACACACACACACACGCACACACAATTCGCGTTATTTCTGGCCTCAACCATGTTTATTTCGTTATGTTATGAAAAGTGCCGAAACCCACACCAACACAACGCGTGCAAACCGAAAACGTGGACAGCGATTTGCTTCCTGTGGATCGCTGGCCAGTGTAACTGCACGTGTTTACAGAGGAACATTTCATAGACTGACTTTTCGTCTTTTGGGAATGAATCCTCTGCAAGATGCTCAGGGTCTATTACATAGTAATTAAGTAAGAAAACATTTGTTATGATATCAAACTATATATGGGTCTGCGAACCTTAAACAGTTAGTTATTGTATGTAATCTTACTATAGACTATAAGTAATATATAATATCGGTATGTGGAACCATACATGACTTCCATGTTCTACGATTTATATTTAAAATCATTTAATTGAATTCGGTTTAATAATTTCTAAAATCGGTATGGAGAACCATACATGACTTCCATGGTCTACGATTTATATTTAAAATCATTTAATTGAATTCGGTTTAATAATTTCTAAAATCGGTATGGAGAACCATACATGACTTCCATGTTCTACGATTTATATTTAAAATCATTTAATTGAATTCGGTTTAATAATTTCTAAAATCGGTATGGAGAACCATACATGACTTCCATCTCCTAAAATATATATTTAAAATCATTTAATGGATGCTTGAGTTCTGAAGAAATGACGTATCAGATAAAATGGTACCGCCATGTCAGGTGGGTGAAGACTATCCTCAGCCTTCGTGAATAAGGACTGTACTTTTGGATAAAATGTTTGTAGGTCGAACGAAGTGCTGGCCTAAGGGAGCTGCAATCTGATTCCTGTAATGAAATTGGGCTCACGCTGTGAGTTATCGGCCAAGGGTGAATGATGTCTATATTGTTGTCAAAGTCTTTCCTGTCAATACTATACTAGTCATTATTCTTTTTTAAAATCGAGTCTTTCTTTCTTTCTTTCCATTCGTCTTCTGATTTCTTGAACGACGATTCTGTTCACCCGTATAATTATAAATTTCTCAGCAAAACATTTCTTCCTTAATACATTTGTGTTTTCTGTTTAACACCCACCATTCTGATCCATGTCATAACGCTATATTCCACACAGGCTAGTAAATAACTAGCCATCAGGGAGGTCTAAATATTTTCGCGGAGGTGCAAACAATTTTCCAGAGGAGAAAAATATTTATATATTTCTGATACATACACATATTAATTTTTAATTCTTATATCATAATAGAAATAAGTACACAGATTGTATTTATTTATGAAAACATTTATTGCTTCAAAATATACATAAATTAATGGCTTGTAAAAGTTAATGTTTGATCTCCGTTAAGTAGTGCTCAAGTTTCCAAAGTTTTAATATTATGATGTCCGTAATCAAAACATCAGAGCAGGTTTTAGTGTGTATGAAAGTACACCGTGAACAAAAATTTTCAACAATCCCTATGGAGCGTTGCTCAGAGTAAAGCTGCGAATCTACAGTGTACGTTTCACAGAACAAACACGCGGAAAAGAAGGAGCGCTCCGAAGTCTCTCATGGACCCTGAGCATCTTGTATCTTGTAGAGGGTTTATTCCCTAAAGACGAAAAATCTGTCTATGAACCGTTCGTCTGTAAACACGTGCAGTTACACTGGCGAGCGATCCACAGGAAGCAAATCGCTGTCCACGCTGGGCACCTTTTCGGCTTGCACACGTTGTGTTGATGTGGGTTTCGGCACTTCCATTTAAAAAGCGTGCAAACGTAAGAAAATAAAAATGAGTCAGGCCAGAAATAACGCGAATTGTGTGTGTGTGTGTGTGTGTGTGTCCTGCCGGCCTTTTTATTGCGGTAATCACAATAATAAACTTTGGAAAAGTAAACATTACATAATTGAGATATGCTTGCCTGCCAGGAACGATATGTTTTTACTCATATAAGATTTAAATTAAAATGAAAAATATATATAATTTTGTTAAAGTGGAATGAAATGTTTCTATAGAAACTACTTCTTTGTTGTCATTAACGTGTTACACATATAAAACTTATAAAATTTACTTCCTCCATCATCAACTACCATTTAAATTTATTAAAAAAATTACCCCCTCAACTACCCTTTTCATTTATAGATATTTCATCTACCTTTATACAGTGGATTATTATGACCTTCTTTTCAGGATACTTTAATTATCAAAATTAAGCAATTTACTCTTGTTAAAACGTAAAACGTTGCAGGTAAACTACCCTTTCCCTTAAAAGATCGTCACCAAAAACAATAGGCCTTGAGTCCTCTACAATCTAGAGCTGTATGCGAAAAATTATTCGATTCTGTTTGAATTTGCGGTTGTTATCGTTTGCCATAAAAAAATTCTACATAGACACACAGACACATTTCGAAAAATGACTTTTTTCATGTTTTGAGGGTAGTACAATCAGAATCTGCCGTTATCTTGAACACGATTTTTTTCGCCGTGACCATAATTCCACTTCCTTAGTAAAAATTAACCCCTCCCATTTCAACTATAATTTTCATTTATAGAAAATTACCCCCACCCCGTTCAACTAGCATCTTCATTTATAGATGTTTCATCTACGTTTCTACAGTAGATTATTATGATCTTCTTATCAGGATACTTTTTTTATCAACATTAAGTACTTTACTCTTGTTAAAACGTAAAACGTTGCAGGTAAACTACCCCTTTCCCTTAACCGATCTTACTGTGGTTAAGGCTGAAGCAATAAGTAGAAAGATGTAGTTTCTATGGAAATATTTCATTTCTAAAATGATTTTAAATATAAGTCTTAGGACATGGAAGTCATGTATGGTTCTCAATACCGATATTTTCATTTTTTCATCTTCCTAGGAACTTCAACATTAGTTATATGTGCTGCCCATAAAATGCACAGTATTCTACGGTAAAGCCACATTTCGAAAGATTCCAATTTTTTAGTCGTGGCTTCAGTAAAAATTCTACACCGTACAAGAGGACCTAGAATATGTAGCAGTGTAAAAGTCTTATCTTTGTTTGTATTGTAAGATAGTGACTTTTGAGTAAACTGCTCATTCTAATGTACACTACTCTTGCCTTTTCATTTCTGCTCTTTACTGTATTTCTTGAGAGTGGTCCCAATGTTCATTGACTATAGTACCAAGATACGTAAATTTGCTTACACGTTCAACTGGTCTTTGGTTTATATTAAGGGTGCAGTTTGTGAACTTGTTCTTAGATACAATCATTAGCTTCGTTTTATTAACATTGACGTCTAGATACTCCATACCTACGGCTGCTTTCTGTCACTCTGTTCATTAGTTGTTGCAGCCCCTTAAGCTATCTGCGAATATGACGGTATCATCCGCATAACATATGTTATTTATTTTTTCACAGTTCAGAGAGATTCCCAAATCACATTCATCTAAAGCTTCTCTAAAAATACCTTCCGAGTAGATGTTGAATAAAAGCGGAGATAGTATACAGCCTTGTCTTACTCCACGCAGAATCTGTTATCTTTTCAGTTTTCTCGTCACCTACTCGAACCAACCTACTCTAACCACTGCAGACTGGTTCCAGTACAGTGTAGATAATATCCTTAGGTTTTCTCCATCTAATCCAATATTTTTCAGGATGTACATCATTTTCTGTCGTTGGACTCGGTCAAAGGCCTTGTGGTAGTGGATGAAACATGCAAAAACATTACAGTTTAAATCTCGACATTGTTGGAACAACACTGGAATACTAAATAGATCCTTTCGTGTACCTACTGCATCTCTGAAACCAATCTGTGTGGCTGATACTTGTTCTTCACAGATTTTGAATATTCTCTTGTGGATGATCTTGAGGAAGTTTTTGAGAAGGTGACTTATTAAGCTAACAGTTTTATATTCATCACATTGTTTTGCTCCTAGTTTTTGGGGTAATGTAATGAATTCAGATTTAAGGCAATGAAGTGGGATTCTTCCTGTTTCATATATATGGTTGAATACCCTAGTCAACCATTTTATACCGTTGTCATCAAGAACTTTAAGAACCTCTACCTGAACATTATCCGGACCGAAGTATTTACCGTCTTTCATTGTATTTATTGCTGATTTTACTTCATCTGTGATTATTTGTGGTCCGGTGGTATTGTCAAACAGAGGGGGTTCTGGTCTGATATCATGTAATATTTGTTTTATATAACTTGTCCATGTGATTTTTATTTCTGCTACATCGATAGTAATTTCACCATCATTCTTAACTAGTTTGTTCACTTTTGTACAGTTTCCCTAGTAATTTTTTTCACTTTTCTATGTTGATAAAAACTATCGTGTTTATTTTGTAGTGCCTTGATCTCTATAAATTCCTCTTTTACTGCTTGTTCTTTAGCTTCTCTGATCTTCTGTTTAATAATGTTATTTATCGATTTGTATTCATTTTCTTTGTTTTTAATTTTTCTCCTTTTTTCCATCAGTTGGAGTATTTCATCCGTCGTCCAGGATTTCTTTTTGGTTTTATCCGGCTTCATCAATTCTACTTTGACGGTCTCAGTTTTACTATTAAATTGCCTGAGTTGCTTTTTATAATCTAATCTGTTTGACAGTGATTGACACTTGTCGTTAATAGCAGTTTTAAATTGACTTCTTCTTTGTGGGTCTTTTAGTTTACGTATGTCGTTATGTGTAATATTCTTCTTTATTGTTTTTTTTTCATTCTAACTTTAAATGTTGCAACCAGAGGGTTGTGATCCGATTCCAAATCAGCTCCCGGGTATGTTTTCATGTTTTCACCGAACTACAGATGTTTAGATAACTTTTGTTCACTAAGGTGTAGTCAATCTGATTTTTAATTATTTTTGCATACGCATCCCTAAGTGATTTCCAGGAGTATAGTCTTCTTCGTGGAAGCCCATACCATGTATTTGTCACCACAAACTCCTGTTCCTCAACGAACCTGCTAAGCAACTCCCCTCGCTCATTTCTTACTCCTATTCCGGGTGGGCCTATCAGGTTTCCTGACATTCCTTGTCCTTCTTTTGCATTAGAGTGTGGCATTGTTATTATTAGATATATTTTGGGCAACTTCTTTAATGCTTCTATTACCTTAGAGTACAACTCTATCACTTCATCATCACTGTGGTCTGTTGTTGGTGCGTATACATGTAATGTTTGCGGGATTTACATTTATCTGTAACAACAGCATTCTTTCAGGTATTGGTACAAAATTCGTTACACATTTAGCAACTGATCTACTTACTACCACACCAGTTCCATTTTTATATTCTCCATTATTTAATCCTGAGTAGTAAACCCTATGTTCATCATTGTCACAATAGTTTGAACCTGGCCATCGCATTTCGCTTATTCCCAAGATTGCGATATTCATTCTTCTCATAGGCCTATCGTCGATGGCATTATGTATTTTCCCGGCTTGGGCCATTGTTTTCACATTCCAAGAGCATACTTTTACTTGTGTGCTTATAATTAATTTTCTTTTTACTTCATAACTGTTCAAAACTGTCCTCCCCGGAGATCCGATTGGGGAACTTGAAGCTACGGATGATTTTGCCTTGAACATAGCCATGATGATATTACTAGAGATTTCTAAACGATCTTTAATGTAGTGGTTCTTAGTTGCCTTCTGCATCCCAGTGTCGTCGACTAGAAACTAGTTCATCCTTCTCCGGGGCCGATTTTTAACCCCAGGACAATGAGGTGCCCTACCGCTTGCCAGTTCATCCACCCGAAGGTGTTGACTAGCAAGTGTGAGACTACTTATTCCGGTAGTCACTCGGTCGCTATTTCCTCGTCAGTTAAAACAGGGTGTACAACCGAATCTGTACGTTGAGAAGGTGAGGTTGGCATTTGTACATAGAAGGCTATATATTGTGCATCATATACCTTACACAATTCATAGCAAAGGAGAATCTTCACACCACTCAACACACCACAGCAGTTATTAAGATCGCTTGATCAGGGATCTGTTTCATCACAAATGAATGACACTGTGCTCCCCTACATATCTCTAAATATTTTACCTCCTCCACTAAGGAGATAATTATTCAATCGAAGACAAAAATCTGGTACGGTTACAATCGTCACTGCTTTAGGAAGATTTCTCTCAACGAATCCAATAGTAAGCGACCTCCAAAAACTAATTAAAAAAATATCATCATCTCTTCTCTCAGCAAATCTACCTAAAATATAATAATTAAGGAAAAAATTATTTTTCATTCTACAGATAATGACAGTAGTAGTAACTCAGAGACCCTGACATTACATTTTGATGAATCGTCAGACCTGGAACTTGAAAATGCAGGTGACGATAAGACTTCAGTTGATCAACATTCTGAATGTCTGATTTGTAACAGCAAATTCTCCGATGATTCTAGAGGTGCCTTATTTGCTCTTTAGAAGGTACAGTGATTGTACAGGTACCAAAATGTAGATTCTTACATTTTTGTCTTTTGCAAATAATGTTTTTCACATTAAGGTTTAGAATATTTTCTTTCTTATATTACTCGTATTATTTTACTTCCATGTTCCATAAGGAAATGGAAGTATGGTCATAGCGAAAAAAATTGTGTTCGAGATAACGGCAGATTCTGATTGTCCTACCATCAAAACATGAAAAAAAGTCATTTTTCGAAAAGTGTCTGTGTGTGTCTGTGTGTAGAATTTTTTCTATGGCAAACGATAACAGCCGCAAATTCAAACAGAATCAAATAATTGTTTGCATACAGCCCTGAATTATAGATGACTCAAGGCCTATTGTTTTTGGTGAAGATCGGTTAAGGGAAAGGGGTAGTTTACCTGCAACGTTTTACGTTTTAACAAGAGTAAAGTGCTTAATTTTGATAAATAAAGTATCCTGAAAAGAAGGTCATAATAATCAAATGTAGAAAGGTAGACGAAATATCTATAAAAGAAAAGGGTAGTTAAATGGGGAGGGGGTAATTTTTTTTATAAATTAAAATGGTAGTTGATGATGGAGGAAGTAAATTTTTATAAGTTTTATATGTGTACTACGTTGTTGAAAACAAAGAAGTAGTTTATATGGAAACATTTCATTCCACTTTAACAAAATTCTATACTTTTTATTTTAATTTAAATCATGTATGAAAGAAAATATATCGTTCGTGGCAGGCAAACTATTTCAATTATGTAGTGTTTACGTTTCCATTTTATTTTTTTACGTTTGCACGCTTTTTAAATGGAAAGTAACAAAACTCACACCAACACAACGCGTGCAAGCCGAAAAGGTGTCCAGCGTGGATAGTGATTTGCTTCCTGTGGATCGCTCGCCAGTGTAACTGCACATGTTTACAGAAGAACGGTCCATAAACAGACTTTTCGTCTTAAGGGAATGAACCCTCTGCAAGATGCTCAGGGTCCATGAGAGACTTGGGAGCGCTCCTTCTTTTCCGCGTGTTTGTTCTGTGAAACGTACACTGTAGATTCGCAGCATTACTCTGAGCAACGCTCCATAGGGAATGTTGAAAATTTTTGTCCACGGTGTACCTCTATACAGACTAAAAACTGCTCTGATGTTTTGATTACGGACATCATAATTTTAAAACTTTGGAAATGAGCACTGTCTGTTAACCCAAAATTAAAACATTTATTAAAACATTTAAACATTTAATGGAGATCACACATTAACTTTTACAAGCCATTAATTTTATGCATGTTTTGAAGCAATAAATGTTTTAATAAATTAATACAATCTTTAAATTTATGTCTATTATATTATAAGAATTGCAAACTAATATGTGCATGTGTGTATGTCTGAAAAATATATAAATATTTTTCTCCTCTGGAAAATTGTTTGCCCCTCCGCGAAAATATTTAGACCTCCCTGATGGCTAGTTATTTACTAGCCTGTGTGGAATATAGCGTTATGACATGGATCATAATGGTGTATGTTAAACAGAAGACGCAAACGTATTAAGGAAGAAAGATTTTGCTAAGAAATTTATAATTATACGGGTGAACAGAATCGTCGTTCAGGAAATTAGAAGACGAATGGAAAGAAAGAAATAAAGACTCGATTTTAAAAAGAAAAATGAACAGTATAGTATTGACAGAAAAGACTTTGATAACACTACAGACATGATTCACCCTTGGCCGATAACTCACAGCGAGAACCCTATTTCATTACAGGAATCAGATCGCAGCTCCCTTTGGACAGCTCTTCGTTCGACCTACAAACATTTTATGCAAAAGTACAGTCCTTCCTCACGAAGGTTGAGGATAGTCTTCACCAACCTGACATGAGGGTACCATTTTAGCAGATACGTCATTTCTTCAGAATTCAAGCATCCATTAAATGATTTTAAATATATATTTTAGGAGATGGAAGTCATGTATGGTTGTCCATTCCGATTTTTTTATTTTGTGTGGTAAAAGTTGTTTGTTTTACACTTTTTTAGCAAAACAATGTTAAAAAAGACTTTATAAACGTTACAATTTTTTACGCCAAGTATGTCATTGTCTATGTTGAACATTATTCACGATAACAATACTGGTGGACGTATTAACTTCTTATAACTGTTTCTGTTTTACATATTATAATTTTTTGTTTCCTCCACTACTTTAAAAGACACTTTGGTTACTTATTGTAATATATTAAATTTTTTGTAATTTTTCTTGTTACTGTGTAATTTTTAACGTAAAATTTAATTTATGATTATGGAAATCAGAATTCCTGAATCCTGATTTAAGATTGTGTTATTAGATATTACTACCACACTTTAAAATTGTTTTTTTTTACATGTTATTGAGAAATTTTGTTATCAAACTTAATTTTTTGTGTAAAAAGTATTCTACTCTGTATTCCATATTACTCTCAGTTTTTCCTTTAAAGAGACACGTTTCAACGTTTTGAGGGTTTAATTTTATTTTACATATCAGAGATAAAAACATATCGACTTTTAATTTAATTTTAAATTCATAGGACGGTGATATAAATCTACTTTAATATTACTGGAAAAGTAAATTGTATTCCATGTTACCCGCATCTTCTCTACATTTATCAGAATGTATTTTCGAACATTACGTTCTGTACGCATGGCATTATGATATTTCTTGTTTTAGCTATAAACAAATTATGTGACAAGCCGTAATAAATAAATAGAAGTCAGGACAAAATTTTTGGTTGTATAAAAATGCTTATTCGTATTTTACGAGACTTGTACTTCTTTTAAACCAGTAAACTTTTCAGTACTGAAAACAAAGTTTCCTTTCGCAAACAGAAGTCTACGATTAAATCAAATTTTAATTGATTTTTATTCTAACGGTAGAAGCAAAGGAATTTTGTCGTTAATTTAAAAGCAAAACAAAACATTCTAAACGAATATGTATTGGTTTATAAACAGTAACAAAAAATGAATAAAAGTATTATATTCCGCGCTGTTGGGTCATGGTCAGTTGCTTATATTTGCGTGTCTAAACTATTCGCCAACACCTCCTGAGGTCGTATTTATAGTAATATAATGCTTCGTTTCATACGAATATAACACTTGAATATAGTATTTTTAGTAACATTGACTCCAGCCGTTACAAACTACGTAACAAATGACTAACAAATGTTATATATTGGCCTTCGGTGGAACTGTATATTGACAAATAAGATACAGTCTCAAATGCCATATCCCCCTGTCATCTGCTCTGACCTATAGCTTTCTGCATCCCTACGGTCCTTAGGATTATCCTACATTACTGTCATATTTGTGGTTCTGCCTCGGTTCCTCATGTGTTTGCTCATGATCTTTATCTACCTAGTATTGCAGTATTTTATGTGTTCACTTTTTATGAGATGAAAATTATCTTAGATGAAGAGTCAACGCAAACCATGTACAGTCATCGCATAATGAAATGGAAACACCTGCTATACACAGGTCTCCAATTCAACCGGCTCGACCAACCGAAACACTAAGTCAGCCAATCAGAAACAACCAAAGATTACGCCGCAAAAAATTGTAAACAAACAAAATTTTAAAATGGCTTTGGAACACAAAACATAATGACATCATACAAGGAAATACTAATATAAAAAATAAATATACATAAAAAATTATTTTAATAACAAATAAGTAAAACATTTTAACCTAATACAATGAAGAACAGTATATAGGTAAAACAAAACGAACACTTATATAAGATTTTTGTCACTTCTCTCTTCCTTGTGATGCTGCAGAAAGATTAGTTTAAGAGAGTATTATATTTTCTATAAATTATGCCTATCAGACGATTGTTTATAGACGCAAGGGCAGTAAGCAAAGACTCTTGAGACATTCTATGAAATTTCAAAGAATCGGTAATAGTGTGAGTTTGACTACTTTACGAAGTGTACGAAAATGGTTAGCGTCTTGTAAGTTGTGAGAGATACTAGGTTTGTATTAAGATTGCTGTAGCGAAGAATAATGAACGGAATTAAAGAATATATTTATATTTAAAACAAATTGTGAAATAAATTTTACAAATTAAATTCTGTTTTACATTTTTCAGGTTTTGTTATTTAAGTTCTTGTAGAAAATTGCTGAAAATTCTTTAAAACAATATATACATTCTAAAAAATTTTCAAGTCAATAAAGTTTAAAAAAATTTTTAAGAAATCTTAGAACTTAAAAAATTAGAATAGTATCAGAATTAAAATTCTTAACCGGGTACAGTTTACAAATATACACACGGACACACACAAACACACACGCGCGCGCGCGCGCGCGCGTATTGGACAGTCTAATCATAATAGTTGTCATCTTCTTGTTTACCAAGAAGCAGAGGCGGACGTTACTGTATATTTAAAGCGGTCGACAATATGGCTAAACAATGTTAAAAAATGTTGGAATTGTTATTAGTGATTTGAGTCGCAGTAAGTGGAGTGATTTCTAATTATATCACGTCGGTCGTTAATTAAACTTCAGCTGTCTTTGTGAGGGTGCCGCAGCGGGCAATTAGTGTTCCGCACAGCACTTGAGGCAATTCTAGTTAAACCTGTTTATTAGTAAGTAGTTAATGAAATTATTGTCGTAACTTTTTGTTTTATTTTTATATTTATCGTAACAATTTAGAAGTCCATCGCACACCGTGTAGTCATTTAACCAGATTTTTTACTTTATTATAAATATCATTTCCTGACTACTCAGTCAATTAGTGTGCTTCTAAATATCAATGCTTAAATATCTTTTTAGATATTGTAACGAAATTCAAAATATTAATAGCTACTGAATTTATCTTTCTTTTTCACTACTGATTTATAAAACTCTAATTTTTACTTAAATGCTTTGCATTCTTTTCATTTCAGTACTAATTTAAGCTCTTGTTTACGTTAATCTTACTTCAATAATATTTACCATTTTAACTCTATATTTACAAGAAACATTGGCTCTTAACTTTAAAGTAAAACAAGAATGTCTTTAATTGTCTTTGAGTTAATTGTTCGACTAAGAGATAAATAAGTTGTTTATCACCTTATTGTTGTCAATCATACTCAATCGCAATCGATCCATCTGTAATCGTCCTCGTCTCAAACTCCAGCATCAATTCCTCTTGTCCAACGTCGCTTCCAGGCTTCAGTAACGTTCCTCTTGTCCAGCGCAGCCGCTCTAGACTCCAGCGTCGTCTCGCTCTCTGGAACTAAGTCGTCAGCTCTCTCGCTCTCCGGAACTTCATGTTACTGCTTCTCGTGCTGTTTCGGACGTCAGTTGATCATCTTATATGGATTTTCTTCTCGTGTAATTCTGTTACTATTTAAAAGTGATTGTATTTACAACTTAGTTACATAGTTGTACGTAACTGGAAGAATGAAACTATTTACAAAAAAATAAATACGCCGTGCGGACGGACAGAAGCTCCCGCCGCAACTGTGGGTGATCAAAAGAGATAAAACTGTAGCGTGTGTGTCCTATTTATACCCACGCCTTGGTTAACACCTGCAGTTGTACGAAATCGACTTGTCTGAAATTGTCTCTGGGCTTTGCTCCCCCACTCCTCGTCAATTTCGCTATTTCTTATATTTCTGAGAATTGCAGAGTCCTGTGAGTATACTCTTTTACCCATCTTATAACTATTTTCACTACACATGTTCACTGCACTTTTGGACATTGCAACTTAACCCTTGCGATCTGTACCAGTTTATTTCGCCCTACACTCGTACGGTGTATACCTTTCACGTGGTTTTCGTACACAGTATGTAGTTAATTTTATTACATTTTATTGTGTCTTTGGATTTTACTCTTCATTTATAGTTTATGAATAATTACGGAAAAACTGTAATTACGTAATTATTTATACTGGGGTGGCAAACTCGCCTGCATAGACCTGCGTCACACACACATTCAAAATACTATTGTACACACTCTCAGTTACATCTGTGTGTGTGTGTGTGTGTGTGTGTGTGTGTGTGTGTGTGTGTGTGTGTGTGTGTGTGTGTGTGTGTGGACAAGTCGATTCAGGTCGAAACACCTGTCCATATTTTTGTCTGAGCCAAGCTTGCAATCCCTGACATGCTTACTTCTAATATATTATTAATTATTTTAAAAATTATTACGTATATTTAAATTTTTATATTCAATGCTCAATACAGCACTTATCTGTACTGTCGCAATATACTCGCCTAATTTACGCTTTCGCATATTTTACGCTCCTTAAATTTTTTGAAGAAATTTAGGAAAAAATATACATTGTTAAAAACAAAGGTAAAAATTGAGAGTCTGTGAAATAAAATAGATAATACTGGCAAGGAATTTTCGTGGTTACGTTTTTATACTCCTCTTTGGAATGCCCTCTTTCGTCAGTAATTATGTAGAAAATACCCGTGTCATTAACCACCTAAAATTGTAATGTCAACCAGAAAACATTGTAGTCTTATAGTACTTCCCTATTTTTTATCAAATTTAAGGTAACAACATTCTTAGTAGTATCTTTTGAGTAAATATGAAGGAAGAACGTGTTTCCAGGAAGCTCACCCTACAACGGGGTTGTGAATGTCTATTGGTCACGTCCGGTCTACAAGTGTAGAGCTCAGTAGACAATCACACGAATTAGGTCATAATGTTCCCATACTAACTGATACTACTAACATTGTGTAGGCTATCCGAGCGATGGATTATGTAGTGACTACAAAGATTCGACTACATCGAAATACAATAGTTTTGTAGTGGCGTTTAAAATGCGCGTAATAAAGTTCGCGGAAGAAAGTGGTAATCATGTTGCTGGAAGATAATTTGGTGTAAGTGAGGGACATGCTCATTATTGGCGAAAACAAAAGGATACTCTCGTTAATGCTAACAGAGATAAATGGGTTTACAAAGAATGAAGCATGGAAAGTATCCTGATTTAGAAAAGGAACTTGTAAAATACGTTCACGAGTCGCGAAACAACAGCTGTTGTGCCGTCACTCATAAAGTGCTTATGTGTCGTGATTTAGAAATAGCCAAAAATTTAAACATTTCTGAAACAGATTTTACAGCAAGTAGAGGGTGGGTTACAAGATTTATGAAACGTAACTACTTCTCGCTGAGAAGACGTACCTCATTTTGCCAAATACTACGAAAGGATTACACGAACGAATTGTTTTACTTTAAACGTTATATAATTAAAATTCGTATTTGACAAAATAAATTTTATAAAATTGGCAACGCAGACCAACCCTCAGTTTTTGACATGGTGTGGATCACAACGATAGATAAGAAGGGATTGTCTTGTTTATTAATCCGCACTTCAGTGGCAGAAAAGCAACGCTGCACAGTTATGCTTGCTGTAAGCACAGGCGGCAACAAACTTCCGCCTTACGTAAAATTTCAACGGAAGTCAATATTGAAAGGAATAAAATTTCCGTCAGGAATACATGTTGTCATTGAAGCCAAATGATGGATGGAGAACAAATTGGTAATTGACTGGAAAAAGGTGTGGGAGGGACGTCCTAGAGAACTATGGCGAAATCCATCTCATCTTGTTCTTAATAGATTTCGCGGACATTTAATGCAAAATGTGAAGGATTTTTTAAAGGAAGAAACAATGAATGTTGCTTTCATTCCAATAGGTTTGTCTACACGTTGCAACCACTTGACGTGTCAATCGACAAACCTTTTAAAAAAACTATAAAATTATTTATACCGAGTGATTGTTTACGCTTACGGGCAAAACTAAGCGAGCATCAATCAAATTATAGTGAAAATGGATCAAGAAATTTTGGAATATGATACCGGTGTATTCAGTAGCAATACGTTTCAAGAAAACGTGCATCACAACGCACTGATTGGAAGGGAGGGTGACGAGTGTTGGAATACCGACGACAGCGGCGTTGAACTGGAATCCCAGATAGAGTGAGTCTTCCGATGACAATGATGTTGACTGTTGAGGTAAATCACATTACATAATAATTAACAGAACAATAAACACATTAACAGGCAAGTAAAAACTGTAACAGAAAAGTAAAAACATTAACAGAAAAGTAAAAACACAATCGTAAATACGAACATTACGTGCGTAAATTCATTTGAAATTCTTGTTCACTTGGAGGAATCGTTTACGTTACGACGGAATGTACAGTAAGAAGCCTTACAGACAAGTCATGAAAATTCTAATACTTAACTGGGCTTTAATTAAAGAAATGTACAATTAAATTGTATAAAATATTTTTGTAAATAAAATGTAATTTTCGTTTAACGTGTACTTTGTTTACTTATAACTTTTAAACATAATAGCCTGAGAAGTACCAGTCAATGTAAGTAATTTCCCAAGTAATTAAAAAACGAAAAAAATGCGTATTTCATGAATTGTTTAAATCTAAAATTCCTTGAAGAGTTAATAATACGATCTAATTGATGAAAATTTAGGCTAAAATCGTCAGCATTGTGGTTAACCACTGCGACCTCTACCTAACTCACAGATATTTATTATTAAAACTTAAGTGTACTGAATTTATAAAGGTGCTGACGGCATGTTAAATTACGTTTCAGGAGGATGTTATGTCTAAAAAGTACACACTTTGGTAACGTTTATGATACTTGATCAGCGCGTATGACCAGCGTTACTGTGCAGTGTATTACGGAGAATAAAGTGTATCATCATGGAGCAAAAATGACCAGTCTGTCTGTAGAAGGAAGTCGGTAGTAATTCACATTAATCCACCCTGTTCTCTACGCGTGTAAGACCTTTCAGTTGGTAACACATTCAGAAACATGTAGATACGCACTGACTGTCATCACGAAAAATAATTTAATATAGTGTAGGGAAAAAAGACATTATTGAACCCAATGTGTGTTAAATAAATAATTTATATCATCATATTCCTTGTTTATAGGAATCGTACCGAAAGAAGGTAAATATCGCATACAAAAATTTCAATAATTTTAAACTAAATGCGTCCGCACGCTGAAGCAACCATGGAAGCGTGCACGGTCTCACTGATCGTCGTATCGTACAGTGGAAACAAATACAGAGACCAATAAAATCAATAATTACCAGCTTTTAATGAGTCACTAATAACAATTTGTAATCAATGGTAGTCTCGTACAAAAATTTAAATTAAATTTGTACACAGGCAATAATAATGTCAACTAATAGAGTTCCGCACAATAAACACTTTTCGTAATAACACTTGAGACCCACTGAGTAAATCACCCAATGTAAACTGATACACACAGCCACCTTCTGTCCCTTATATACATAGCGCACGTGTTCTAGAAAGAAACTTTCCACCTTAATGCGGGGTACCAGCTAATGCGTATTCCAAATATTCTCCAGAGTACTCTGGAACGTACATGAGCGCGGTCTTGCATGAGTTACACCTGCTCGACTAGGGGAGGGACGGGTGGAGATAGGCTGTTAGATAGGGTTTTCGTTACACTGCCCCCTCCATAAGCCGGTTCGTCTTGAACTGGCAAACCGTCTCTGAAGTAATACTTGGCCAGGCAATCTACGTAGATGGGCTACTAGCGAAGGACAATTCTCCGGCTCTCCGAATCCAGTCTCGTATGATCTGAATATCAATTTCCCGGGAACACAAGTCTTCCGCTCAACCACCAGTTTTGCTGGAATCACTCCATATCATGTACTGATTACCTATACGCCATTAGCTGGTCAAAGTCTGTTTAGTTCTCGTCAACAACCTCTTGCGTAACTTCATCATCAGCAAAATATCCCCCAGGCGCTTCCATTAATTCAGGAACAAACAAGGGCCTTTCCTCGTCACCCATAGTTGGCTTTACACTCACTTATTTTGTCGTTACATATATGGGCACTTCCTCTGGTAGTTCTTCTTCCATTTCTGCCTGCAATAGGAAGGGTTCAATCTTGACCACACCTGTTGACTTCTTCTTCGGCCAATGCCACTTCCGTGATGGCATGGTTGGCGGACCCTGTCAATTTAGCCATGGAAAGCTTTATCTTCTTTTAACCAATCTTCAACACATTCTCTCTTAAGTCTACAACGAATCTGTTGACATTCATAATGTCCGTGTAAAGAATCACTTCGTCAACAATGTCTGCAACGAACAATGGCTAAACTCGAGGAGACCCAGGCCTACACTACCTCTACTTAACCTAATACTTTGACGGGGCTTCCAGTCACAGTATGTATTGTACAAGAGCTAAATTGAAACTGTCGGGTTGCTCATTAAGTCAGGGCACACAATGGACACTGTTGCACCCGTGTCAATTGTAAATTATACTGGTTTACCTTTCGCAAATCCATTAACGATCAAGTTTTCACTTGTTTTATGTAGCGTAGAAACTGTGTGCTGTTCTAGAGCTTTAATTCTCCAATTAGTGCGATCACTCCCTTTTCTCGATATTTTATTCTTCGAACAGTTTACCTGTAGATGACCACGTTTGCCACAGTTGTAACCCTTCGGTCTTCTGTCTTTTTGTCATCGTTCAAATCGTTATGACACTCTTGAAATTCTGAATTGTTTGTCGGACAACATTGTTTTCCTGCACCAATTGTAACGGCAATATGATACAGAGACTTTCTGACTACAGTGTCTACACTGAAAATACAGTTTCTTTAATTTGTCTGTAAGGTAGTAAGTAACCAAAAATATTAAAAAAGTTAGATAAAGTAAACATATTTTTTAACTTAACTATATGTTATAAACAATCTAACATGATTAATGAGCCAATTATTAACCAAAGTAGATTGCAAATTATTAGCCTGATTTCAAGATATGCAAGACAATTATTTTACACAACGAAGCGTTTTTGTTAAAACAACTATACGTGCAATTTCTGAAAGCAGTCTATTTATAATATACAGTATAGCAGTGATATGAATGGAGTACTGAAGCATGGCATACATTCAAATGAATGTTGTCTCCCAGACTGTTTATTGTAATACGATCCACCCTTACTGCAGTTCACTATATGACACAGAAGAAACACATTTGTCTCCCATAAAAAGATAGCAGTAAATTCACACCGTTTCTCATGGCTCTTACGATCCAATGTCGACAGCAGAGCGTATGACAGTTAGCAGTTTGTAGGCGCGCGATGTGTTTACGCCCGGGTAAGGAGGGACAAAACTGAAGGGAGAGAAGTCACGCGATATCACTCGACTACAATACAAGCTTCTTATTCGTCTCCAAAAAAATATACAAAATGTTTATTTTACAATCTATATTTGTACAACCTCTTGAGTTTTATTGCTTCACTGATTCATATTTAAAACTCAAAAGGATGCTTTTAAAGCACTGTACAATTTTATATTATATTAGACAACACAATGTTCACCTTATAATACAGACAATTTATTTCATTGGATACGTGAGAACAAGTACATGGTATGGTATATGCTATCTATGACAGCAGTAGGCCTATTCAGTTTTCTAGAATAAAACAAATATAATAATTTGCTTAGAAGAAAGTAAAAAGTTAATGCATAAGAAATAATGTTTTTTAAATTACAATAAACGTTTACTATGTGCAGTCAGTATACCATATTTTTACATGGACACCGAAAAATAGTGTATCAAATAATTAAACAACAAAGCAATTGTTTCTCTAAATTATAATAATAGTTTCAGTGAACAACTGTACAGTTTCATTTACACTACAATTTTCAAAGTTTACAATTATGCAACAAATAATATTGTAATAAATGATAATATTCACTAGTTATAAATTTTTGAATAATTGGTAACTAACATTTTACACTTAACCACTGTGAAATAACACGAACCGAATCGCTACTTATACAACAGGACAGGACAGGACGCTTCCAAATCACTGATAATTACACTTGAACAAGGTCATAAGGTAATTATACCATCTTTTCGATGATGCGTGGAGGAAAAACCTTG
This sequence comes from Magicicada septendecula, assembly GCA_034769895.1. NCBI lineage: Eukaryota > Metazoa > Arthropoda > Insecta > Hemiptera > Cicadidae > Magicicada > Magicicada septendecula. Next base: position 466,154,121 of record CM068369.1, read on the forward strand.
CAACTGAAGATGTCTAGAAACTCGTAGAGCTTTCGAAACTACGATGTCAGCCAACTTTGTAGTCGTTGCTTCAACGCACGTATGCCACACCGGAAGCCTATCTCACAGAGTAGGAATATATTCTTTGTGTTTTAGAACATATAAATACAGAAAAAATATCAGCACATCATTATCATCTCCACATCGCGGCATAGGCAAGGTGCTGCCATTTCCGCCTTTAAAGAGCCTCCAGCCATATCTTCCTGGGTCTACCGACACGCATGTGTCTTATAGATTTATATTTTCAGAGTTATCAGACCAGTCTTGAATCTGACATTCTCTCTAAGTGTCCTTTACACCGTACTTTATAATCTTTAAATCTTTCAGTCTAGTTAAAAACTTGTAATTGTTTTGTTATAACCTCATTCCTTATACAATTGTATTTACTATAATTAAATAAAATTATACAATTTAACACCTTCTAACTTTTCTTAAAAGCAATTTCCGATGCCTGTATTTTACTTTCTTGTTTTACGCTTGTCGTTCATAATTTACACCCCCAAGACAGTACAGGAACTTCCATAACTTTGTAAAACTTTTATTTTGTATGTCAAGGTAACTTGTTTATAAAAATACGATTGATTGTCTCACAGATCGTCTGGAACTCACCTAACTTAACGTCATCACGAATACCACATTTCGAACAAAATCTCAAATGGAATATAGACTACGTTGAATAGTTAGTTATAAACTAAAAATTCTGCAAATAATAATAAATTTTAATAATGATATTGAAATCGAAATATCTCAAGTATTGTAAATTCATTTATAATTCTCTGAGAATACTGATACTACCAGTGAAACGTACGTTAAGATAATTATTAAAAAAGTAACCACAAATTGCAGAAGTAATGTTATATTTATTATAATAATTTATTTTAATTATTATAATTTAATAATCAATAGTATTATTAAATATTAATAAATAGAAATAAATTTGTATGAAAATAGTAAATTATCTATATGTTTTATTTTTAGGTGTTATTAATATTTTTATTATTAGTAGTAGTATTAATATTATTTGTTATGTAAACTTTTGTTTTTGGTGATAATAAAACATTATTTTGCTGGTATTTGGCAGTGAGTGATTGTCATCTGGTGTTTATTCGTTATTTCTAAACCTGTTTTGTCACAAGAGTTAAGCTGCATGTCTCGAGTCTTAATTAGATGTTCTGTTTTCAGTTTTCATTATTTTTGTTGTAGCTACATAGCTCATATACATATATAGATGTATTGCGAGTGTGATTTCTTTATTACGCTGGATATTTAACTAAGAGCAACGAAAACAAGACATACATTACTATTTACCTCAACATAAATTTTACAACATCTTTTTAAAACATTTAACTACACATTCGTTCCTCATTTTTAGATAGAATTCAACGTAAAGTATTAGTATGGGACAGATAAAATTTTATTGTTATTTTTAGGGGAAAATTATCTTTGAATATAAGAGGCGCTTCTACGACAAAAAATCTAACAAAACAAAGCTGTGGCTGTCGCAAAACACAAGGGGCCAGTGTACATAGGTAGTTAAGTTTGGGTATCCAGATTAAAGCAGGACGTCGCTCTAAACTGAGCCGACCGCCAGGCCAGTTTGATTTACTGCTTTAATTGATAATGTTGTTGCTACGTAATTGAAGCAATTAACATTCCAAACGATCTCCATCCATTTTGCTGCCCCATTTGCTTTTCCTAACACAATTTAGTACTGTTTCATGGAGCAATGTCTACACTAAGATTATAGTAAGTGAATAGTATAGTGTGCGTGTTTGTGTGTGAGTGTTACTGTTTTTTTTTTCAAAGGAAAAATGTGGAATTCTTCAAAATGAAATTGGAACAGTCAGTTTTATCCTTCCTTCAATTTGATTTTCCAAAAAAAGTTATTAGTATTATAAGATTTTGTATTTGTTGACAACCAATAAAATAGCAACAATAATAAAAAATATAATTATATAAACGGCTTTTAATAAAAACAACAACAATAATTGAAAAATTTTGTATCCTGAAACACAAACATTAATCGTCCAAGGAACAAACATAAATTACAATGAAAATGAAAATGAATCAGATAGGTTTAGGGTTAATTATACTATACCCATCTACCAAGAAATACGTCAATAGAAAGGTGACGATGTCACAAGGGATCAACGAAATTGTCACAGCGGACGTGAAACAAGTCATCTTCTGGCATACATTCTTGTACACGGTGATCGTGCCTCAACTTAGATTGTATTACAAGGATACCTTTTGAGCAAAATATGTGCCGTACTCAATAATATTATTTAAAAATAATATAAGCAATTAAGCATTATCTGTGTCCAGATTAATGTTATATTCTGTGTTTTTTATAACTTACAAATGTATATTCTTTTTTAAAGCGTGGATCATAAAAATCAGATTTTCCAATTCACAAATTAAATTATTTATTAAATGTATATCAACAGCTAATTTCCCATACTTATACACATATATAACGTACACGTTGTATTGAAACATAGTCATAAACATAAAATCTTCTCAAGCATATTCTTCAACATTCTAAACAAAGTCCACTTACGGTTTTGTCTTCCTTCTGAAAGGGTTTAAACGTCAGGACTCTTCTATATTAAATACGTGTTCCTCAGTCAGTGTCTAATCAATGTAGAGGTAGGTATTGCTACGTTCGTTGAGATGAAAGACAATTACGTAACGCTATTGAAAACGCTCTTGATATTGTCTTTCTACACGTTTCTACGTAGAATAGCCCGATGTATACACGGTTAACACATTGCGTTCAAGGTCGGACTTTGACCTAGTCTTTAGATTGTTCGTGTCGACCCGAAAATGGATGATTGTTCTGGATCATCTGCGGGGAGTATGGCTTAGAATTTTTGTTTCAGTTACACCTGGCGATTTTAGAAGTTCGGATCGAAGCGATTGTTGCGCTTCAGTGGAAGTGATTAATGTGTTAGTTAGTACAGAACTGTAAGAAGGTGACATTTATTGTTGCGTTTCGGACAAATTTGCCTTGAATAAGAATGCTAAGAATACTTTGTTGATTTATAACTACTGTTTGACTAATTAAACTTTGTAATTAGTAACATCATAGGTGTCAGTTATTTTTTTTTCCACTATATCGCAAGGATGATCTTTATGACCGTCGTAACAGTAGGCCTACCTTATAAAGATGGGTAACAACCATAACAACGAGACAATTATCTCTTTATTGTAAAGCACTCAAAAATAAAGTTACATCTGCTTGCGGTCGATATGTCTAGAACTATCGTTAGTTATTGTTGTTGCGTTAAATAAATTTAAAATACTTTCACATGATAAAGAAAATCCTTCTTTTGCGTTTAGAACTTCATATGATTCTTCAGCTTTATAGCATCTGACTCAACATTGGTAATTAGTATAATAAAATTGGTACTATCGATTGGTAACGTGTATTGGTAATGTGTTAGTTGCCTAGGATTTACAATTTGAGTATTTAGAATTTAACGTTTTTGAGTTATTATTTGTTCCTCTTGGTTTGAATTTTAATTGTAATTACTTAAGGCTATGAAAAATTAATTATGTCAAATAATCACATAAAGACGGTTGTGAAATTGTCGTAAGTAGTTTGTATGCGTTACTGACGAGAAGAAGAGAATTAGACCTCAGTCTTGTAAAAATTATGTGTTCTGTGTAATTCCACCCATACCCTACGATCTGAGTAAATACAGTAGATCGCGCACTAGCAGTCTGCAAAAGACTTTTATTTCAACGTACAATGTGTACGTGACTCGACACATCATAACGTTCAACAAGATAGATATAGCATATAACTTGGTTATGTCTTCTATTTTTGTTAGCTTATACGCAGAATGTACGAAAAACACATTTTCATAAAATATTTTTATATTAATATTAACTTTAAGGAAAACAAAATTATAGAGCCAACTTAATTTTTACGTTTCCTAATATTCAGGCTAATATACACGCGTCGAAGATGTGTGTGTGTGTGTGTGTGTGTGTGTATGTGTGTGTGTATGTGTGTGATAAAAAAGACAGAATAGTAATTTATTGGTTTACTAGATAAAGTATGTTTCTATTTTGTAAATTATAATACATATTCAGTTGTATCATGCTTTTGATTTTACACACTCACGGTAGGTATGCAGTAAGTACATCACCATTCATGTTTATAAACAAACAATATTCGCTCATACTTCATAAACAGTACAGGTACCGACTGTTACTTCCTCTCTAAATTAATTACAGAAATTTTCAAATCGACATGTATACTGTAAAACCATTTTTATAACCAATTAACCTGAAAAATATTTTTGTAATTATTTCTTAATGAAAATGAAAAATAATTTCAGAGTATTTAATACAAAGAAATGAATGGCTCTGATAGCATTTCTACGTTATACTTCATGTAGTATTTTATAAGGCGTGTAAATGAAATTACGTAACGCATGTGAATGTTATATAAAGGACATCAAGAAAATTCAACAAAGAGGAGATATAAAAGAAGTTATAGATTTTAGTGATGAATCAATAACTGTGACAGGGCAATTACAGGAGTCATATCAGTGTTCAATGATGGTTGTGTAACGTAGATACGTACAAGAACATGGAACTGTGGTACTTACATGAAACAACAGCGAACAGTACTGGTGAATTTATTTTATCAGGGATTTTAGTTTTAAGAGGAACCGTGGAATTGGATTTTGTGATTCCCTGCTACAGTTAGTAACTGGAAGGCCTTACAGGTTCTGATTGAACGGTGTCGAAAATTCATAAATATACCTTTACAAAATCTGCTTTCCTAAATTTCACATTTTAATTTCTCTAAAAGGTTTTAAAAAAGATTACGTTCACTAACTTTTGCACACGCACATATGCACGCACACACAAACACTCACGCGCGCGGTAGGTTGTGTTTTACCATAATTTTTCCAAATTTGTCCATAACGTTAGGTTGATTAGATATCTGTAGACATTTTTATTAGCTATTTTCTTTTTCGGTTGGTGAAATTTAGTTTTCATGTTTGTATTGAAAAATACAAACAACCGTAATATTTTTTAAAATAAAAGACTAAAGCTTGGTACAACCAACTTTGTGTTTTTACGTTTTTGATACAGATAAGTGTCATTTACGTACTTTTATCAATTCCAGTAGAAAAGTAATGTTATTGCTACTGGAATTGCTAAAAGTCATAATAGGTGGAAAGTACTACAGTCTATTTATGAAAGATTAAACGGTTTGAATAGAATTTGTCGCTGAAAGTAATCAAGTATGCACATTTGACTGCCGGCAGATGCAAAACACTTGTATTGCCAAAAAATTATTCATTTAATTCGTTGGCTTAATTGAATTAGACTAACAGTATTAGTAGTGGTATTATTAACTACTTTAGTTACATAATAATTGAAATAATGCTTGTTGACCAGGCTTCCGTTTTTAAGGGATACAAAAATTTATTTGTAGACAGACGTGGTTACAGATCGTTATATCGTGGTCATTCAGGTATGCTTATGATTTAAAGAAATACTCATTGAAAATATGTTAATTATTTTTATAACCTAAACTTACAGGCTTATTAAAGGTCCCGGGTTTTTTATAAATTTGAGGGGTTTTCCTTAAATGTTGGAGTTTCTAATTTAGGGTGTTTATATCAGTCTGCCGTTACGCGAAAACACAAAACTAACAATCAATATACCATTAAATATATGATGTCTGCAAGCATGCGTTTGTCTTGTTTCGCGCGCGTGTTATGCGCATAATTAATTAGTAATCAAGATGGAGTATAGACATGTCGGTTTTGATGCAATAATTTCTCATTTCTTACTCAAATAAAAAGTAATACTTGTTGGTTAATGTCTTAGCACATTACATTTACATAAAGCAAATTTGAGTAATCAAAAACGTACACGTAAACTTAGTGTATTAAATCTTTAGAAACGTTTAAATACTTTTAAAGACTTAAGAACATCCTAACCAAAGATATCATTTGCCAAACTAAGTCATAGACTGACAAATGAACGTATGCTTTCACGGTCGGTGTTTATATTATAACAGTTTTAGGCCGTAGTACAGATTGGTTATGCTTACTCCCAGACGTTTCGCCCGTGCCGATGGCGAACATCTTCAGTGGCAAGGGGTTAAATAAATAATAGGTAACAGGCGATACGTGTATAGTTAATGTAAGCGGGAGGTTTGAATATAAGTTTAAGTTACAAACTGATTATAAACTGAGTTTAATAGAGTATTCTTAAACTGATTGCCTGAGATCAATGGAGTACAGTGTGTTTATATTTATACATAGGCCTAAGTGTGAACAAAAACTGATTTAAATATTGAACGTAATTATTAAACATACTGTATATATTACTAACTCAGTCTGGTCTCTTGACAACATACAATTAATTGTAAATCTTTATAATATTAAAAATGATATAATAAAATAAGTTAGTATTTACAGATTTCACTGATAACACACAAAATATTATTCGCTAATATTTTATAATCCAGACTTAAGTTTATTGGAGTCGTATTGACTTAATTACGCATATGTTTGGAGATTTATAAAAACTTATGTTACGTATACACTTATATATGTTCTGTTGAGACCACTTTAGGGATAGAGCATTGTACTTCATACGGGAGTCCTATTGATTCTAGCCGGATTCTAAACATTCTCTCTTCCGCTCCAATATAATATACAGTTAAGTCAAACACTAATTTAGCTCAACTGTTTAATTTTTTCATAAACTTAACTGTTTTCATTTACTTTTCAATATTTGCCTAACTGTTAATCTTAAAAGCTGTATTGTTTTGCGGTTTTACTTAAATAATACAAAATTAAAAAATTTAATATTCATTTTTAAAGTATCCAAGTCACTGTATTAAATAAATAATTGCTTATCTAATCCGTCGAGTGACTTACTTGTAAATTTCGCTTGACGCGTTTCAGGGCATATGCCCCATCTTCAGAATAATTCCTCTTCACAGAACGTCAGACATTAAGATTAAATTATAATAAATTAAAATTAAAATCAATAGTTAAAACATTAACTCGTCAAAATATTAAAATACACTAAATGCACAGAGGACCACGCACTGTCACAACATGAGTTCACTTCGCGTTATAGCCGGTGTACACCGTCGTGATGTTACTCGCGCACTGACTGTCGAGTAAACTGTTATCTGTGCAACGCATCTTGTATCCCAATGGCCGTGTCGTACAAGGGATTTGACTTGAAGTTGAGTTGGTCGTTTAATATGAATCCGCCGTCTTGTGAGTTGTTCGTCTTTTTAGACTGTTTAAAGGCCTTGTAAATTTCGAATTCTTCTAATATGTCCATATATCTGCCTTTTCTGCAAATGTGTAATGGTTTAAAGTTGGTGTCAAAATCGGTGTAGTTATGATTATTATTTACGAGGTGACGTGCAAAGTTGGATTTGATAATATGGGTGTCGTTTTTCGGTAAATGTCCTTGGAAGCGTTTTTTGAACGCTCTGCCGGTTTGTCCGATATAGAAGCTGTTGCAATCGTCACGTTGGATTTTATAGACACCTGTCCTCTGTTTTATTGGTTTGGCAGATTTATGGTGAAAAATTTTCTTAATGTCCGGAAAGTTGAAGTCATATTCAATTTTCTAAAAATGTTGGTTAATGTATGGGGTAAACTTCGGCCGTAAACAGAAGTCACGTACATGCTGTCTCGGTTTTGTTTTCTTGTTATGTAACTGTTTCCGGTGTTTTTTGATTAAAGTATCGATCATAGAGCACGTATATCCATTGGCCTTAGCTATGTATTTAATGGTGTTCACTTCCTCATGAAAGTCACTGATTTCTAACGGTATGGTGAGTAATCTATGTATGAAACTGTTATAGGCGGCCATTTTTTGCGGAAGAGGGTGATGGGAATCCGCGTGTATCGTGGCGTCGGTGGTGGTAGGTTTTCTATATATTTGGTATTGAAAACTATTGTCAAACCTAGTTATTGTTAGATCGAGAAAATTAAGTTTATTTCCTATTTCAACCTCGAGAGTAAATTGTATGTTCTTTTTATATTATTCAAATAGTTTTTTAAATTATTGATTGTCTTATGGTACGGTTAAAAATGATAAAGGTGTCATCTACGTAATGTGTGTATGATACTATCTTGTTACGCCATTTGTTTGCGCTGCTGAACATGAACATATGTGTGTTTTCATAGTGGTTCAGGTATATGTCCGCCAATAATCCAGAGAGTGGGGATCCCATCTCTAAACCTTTCTTTTGTATATAGTATTTTCCATTAAATATAAAATAGTTTTGATTTAAAACAACTTCCAATAGAGCGGTTATCTCATTAATTTCATCAGAACTGCGTATGTTAGCTACAATAAGATTAGTCTTGAGAATAGTTACTGTATCATGGACGGGTATATTTGTATAAAGATCCACTATGTCGAAAGATGGGATTCTGTAATTAGGTTTAATTTGGATGTTTTTCAGTTTGTCGATAAATTCAGTGCAACTTTTTGTGCTATGGTTATTCTTTAAGCTTATACTGTTCTTTATTATTTGTACTAGTTTTTTACTGATTTTGTAACTCGGAGCAGTGGTGAATTTCACAAGCGGCCTAATTGGTACACTGGGTTTATGAATCTCAGGCAGACCAGTAAACTGGGGAGCGTCTGTATTAATAGGTTTCAATGAGTGACGTGTGGCGCTATTGAACAAGTGCGTACAACGATTAACTGTGTTATTCAGGGCATTAACGAAATCGGCTGACGGGTCGGCATTTACCATTGTAATATTATTATTTTCAATGAATTGATTAACCTTTTGCGAATATTGGTTTTTGTCCATTATAACGACAGTGTTTCCCTTGTCCGCCTTTGTAATGAGTGCATCATTGTTGGATAATTTTTCTTTGATTTGTTTTAAAGTTTTAATTTCGTTTATATATTTATGGTTTAGTTTGGTGCTTTTTTTGTTCGAAAATTTATTGAGTTTGTTTTAAATCAAAACTCGAGCCTCATTTTGTAAGTTTATGTTAGGTATTGACTTTATAGCCGTCTCAGCGCAAATTATTTCATGGACTATGTGGTTTTTATTGCTATGGGGTATGTTGTAGTTTAGACCCTTGTTAAGTACGTCCATTTCATTCTTATTAAAGTTTATCGATGTTAGATTAGATACTCGCACATAGAATTCGTGTTTACAGGTGACGTTATCTTCGTTTGGTTTTTGTTTACTTTTGAGAGTTCTAAGTTTCTTATCGTGTTTTGTATATACACGTTGTATTATATCGTTAATGTATTTATTGCAATCATGCAATATATTGTCTAATTGTGATGCATGAACACTGTTAAGCAGCTTCAAATGGGCCAAGTATAATTCTTTGTTCAATTCAGTCTTATTCCTATATAAATATTTCAACTCCTCCTTTAACCACATCACCTGTGCACGCTCTTTGATTTTTGTGGCCGTCTTGGAGTTATTGTTTATTTTGATAGAGGCATAGTTAGGTATTAAATTGTTTCTGATGCATCATTTATTAAATTTTATATGGGAATTGGTTTTTAATAATTTAATCTTAATGTTTTTAAATTTGAATACTGTAGATGCTTGACTTGCTTCCAATTTAATATTCATTTTTAAAGTATCCAAGTCACTGTATTAAATAAATATTTGCTTATTCAGTGTTGTTATTCTATAAGTACATAAAATGTAAAATATTTAATTGCCAATGTAAAATGTGGGCTAATATCTGTGCTTGAAAAAAATCCTTCTCAATAAGGTTTTAACATTGAAAATGTTTATAAGTACGTGTCGCACATTTGCGGCAGATGGCTGGTGCGTGATCGAAAATGGGAAACGGTGAGTTTCCATAGAAACTGCTTCTTTGTTGTCAATAACGTAGTACACATATAAAACTTCGCTTATGAATGCGACTACATTTAACTTATAATCTGTACATTGGTAAATGAAGAATGAATTCATTGATTGGTTAATGAACATAAATATATATATATATATATATATATATATATATATATATATTTTAGATTTATTGAAGCATTTTCAACGCCCTTCTCTGTGCATTGCATTTGTGCAATGCCTGTAAAATAATTTTGATTAAATTCAATTTATAGTACTATAAATATGTTTTTTTAAATGCATTCATATTTAGCGTACTTTATTTTGTTTTTATTAACTATTTTATTGTATTATATTTATAGTTTACGCTTGCTATTAATTAACTACGGTTCTTGGTAATAAATACTTGGTTAGGAGAACAATTTACTTTCAATGCATGATCATCTATATTGTGTATACAATGTTTCTGTCTTTGTTTATGTGACGTTTGACAATAAGCATACTGCTGCATCCGTGTTCCTGTAGGGTGAGCGCATCACGTCTAACTGACTGCAGCCGAGCATGTGAGGGTTAATAGTGGATTTACTGTCTCCTTCCTTTTACTAACCCACATATCATATACTTCATTGTACTGTGAAACTAAACATAAATATGCATACCACACAGTGTGTTTTATTATGTCGTATTGTCTGCAGAATAGACGAATTTTGTCACTAAATTTATTGTCCGTGATTGAAACAATTCATACTGAACATGACAATAGTTTTGTTTCTTTGTAAGTTGGCTCGACAACTAGGGTCTCAGGTCATTATTCCCCAACATTCAATCAGTTCTAAAAAAAATTAATATACTTAATTTGTTGTTAATATACGCTACCGCCCAGAACAATTTTTTTATAACTGGATGTTCATGTCAGCCGCCTTCAAAAACGACAGTGGTCTCTCAGCCGATGTCGTCTCAATAGTGAGATCTGTTTGTAGATCATCTCTGACCCAGAATCTCTATCTTAAGGCTCGAAAAGCAGAGTAGTCCTCTTTACTGTTCTTTACTGTAAGTACTCTCCCACCTTTACATACTGGAAGTTGTTGTTCAGGTTGTAGTAGGCACGACAATCTCAGATTCGTATGTCCTGTACGTAGTCTTGTAAGACAAACCTGTTGTCATCTACTACGTTCTGCTGCATGTTGTCATCTGCCGATATTCTCTTTTACTACTCGCAGTTTTGTGCGTAAGGTGTGCCATGTTTACTGCCATGAAGTAAGGATTGATGATGTGGCAACAGTCGTTCTGCGGAGTCAGCGTCTCCATTGGCCTTCATACCTACGCGGTTTGGCACCCACATAAAAGTGAATTGTAAATCCTTATGTTGCAAAACATCGGACAGAGACCGTTGGTGAGATTTACATCAGAACGCCATGACTATCACAGGTTTGTAGTGTCCCTGATGATGATGATGAGGTTGCAAAACATGGCAGACAACCTCTACCTATTGGTGGTCGTCTGTACCTATCAAAGCGGTGATGAAACTGAGTATGTTTATGCAGGCGGCAAAGCTCGTCAGGTCTCGGTGTTCACAATACCGAAGTACCTGGCAAACGGCCCATAACTCAGCGGTCTACACAGTCGCAGTCCTCGGCAATGCCAATGAATAAGAAGCGCCCTGAACAACACAAACGCGCTCCCCACTCCGTTGGCTGTCTTCGATCCGTAGTACAAAGCAGGACGTGGTTTCTGTAGTCGACAAACACTGAAACTCTTACACAGGGGGATGTACTGCTGACTTTCTTTCATTGGTTAAATCTAAACGACACTGTGGTTTCCTAAGAAGCCAGGGTGATACTTCAGATGCCATAATCGGATGTACGTGCTTGGCTGGAACGTTATACTAGTTGAATAGCTCAAACGTGCGAACGCCAGTCGATCGATTGGATGTGCAATGCCTGATACACACGTGTGCCCTTCTGTTCCCGATGAAAGGCGTATGAGTCAAATGAGTTAGCAGAGCACGATTTTTGAAGCATCTCTCACTAGCAACTTATGACGTCTATGGTTTAGTGACGTCATTGCTGCATCGCAATAAAGGCTAACTATTTGGATTAGTGCGAAAAGCTTCAGTGGCATAACGGATCCCTATGTTATGGACAACGTCTAATAGTTAGAGATTAGTTACATTTTCTGGCTCAAGAATATGCTGCGCATTCATAATCAATTTTCGAAATGATAAGGGCTGCATGTAAGCGCAGCGGTACATCTCTATCCGCTCTCCATTTGATATGGGATATGCCTCTAATAGCATTGCATACTGATTTACATCTAACAGCCAGATCTTCAATATGCCTTTTTCATGTTAAGTGTCTGTAGAAGAGGAGATCCAAAGCTCGTTCCTTAACAAGCGTTTGGTGACAAAAATAAATCAAGTTCTCAAACTTTTGTTTGATCAAGTCAGACTATATTAATGTGGCTGTATTGTTATGAGAATTGTGTAATGTGTTATTCGTTTTTTAGTATTATTTTATATAAATTTTCTCACATTTCTTTTAAAATTACATTTTTAATACTTCATTTTGTATTACTTTTTACTAATTCTAACATCAGTCTACACACAGGTGTTTCATTTAGCACTTTTGGAGTTGAAAGCTGTATGCGCTTTGCACAGGCTCTCCAAGACGTTTCTTTCCTCGCACTGTCCAACTGTTGTCTTAATAATTAAAAATAATAATATTAATATAAAATTAATGATAATAATAAAACACATAAGTAATTAATATAATAGGCACAGAAATATAATAATTATTATAATAATATATTCTATTCGTGCACGGAATCGTTAAGATTGTTTTAAACAACTTAGTCCTTTTACATATATATATATATATATATATTTTTTGTAATGTGAAGACACTCGCACTGAAGAAGAAGGGTAGAACATATTTATTAATATTAATAAATGTGTATATACTTCTTCAGAATGTTTTTATCGTTTTGGAAAACACGTACGAATAATCGACAACATTCGTTTGTGTGTACTGTTCTCAATAAATACGATTTAGTCATAAATAACAAAAAACAGGCTGAACGAAACTCACGCTTACGAAAGAAAAATTATTTGTTTAAAAGTAACAGAATAGAAGTAGATATTGATTCCCTCTAAACATTTTATTTTAAATTCTATTCACCTATTACAACTTTCCACATATTCTGTTTACAATTTCAACAAGAAAATAAGTTCTAGTAAATGTAGAACGTTCACGAAGTTTATGATTCGCGTGTATATAGAAGAGACACATTTATCAGAAGTTATTTGTAAGCGAATCTCTAGATATGTAACTTGTATCTCTCGTAAAATTTTCAACAAAGCATCGTTTTAGTATTCGCAAAACAGTGTTTGACATTCTGCAGTGTGTGTGTGCAGGCGCGTGATATGTTTACACCCGTGTGGGAAGCAACAATACTGTATGGGTTGAAGTCACGCGATATCATTGAAACAGGAAAAAGCTGCTTGCTTAGTTCATAAGGAACGTCTACCCAATTTTTATGTGAACACTATTTTTGCAGTCTTTACTGCTTCATATTTAAAATTCATAAAATTCAACTCACAACATGGCAATATAAATTTCTCTTTTTTCTTTCTCTGTCTGTCTGTCTGTCTGTCTGTCTGTCTGTCTGTCTCTCTCTCTCTCTCTCTCTATATATATATATATAGTGTTTTATGTGCTGCTATTGGTACTGCTGTTGATTGAAATCAAATAAAATGCTCAATTAATAATTAGTTGTTTATTATAAAGCATGCACAATAGGTTCTTAACCTCAGGGCATGTAACACATATAATACAAAAACTACAAACAATTAGTAGAGGGCCATTAAATTTTATGTTTGTTTAAATTACTATTACAACTTATTAAGTTTCAGTTTATTAGAAAATATTCTAAAAGCAGTCAGGCAGAGCCGCCATTTTGTAATCTATCTTATCTAAGCCGCCATAAGAACCCTCAACGAAATGTCCAAGGCCAAAAACGATGCTAATCCAAAAGTTCTTTCCAATTACAGTTTGATTGTAAACGTTTGTAGTTTGTCTTGAAAATTATTCTCTTCATATGATGTTAATAATACTTTTTTGTATCCTATTTTTTTTTAACTTTTAACACTATTAAGCATATTATTCAATACGAATTCTTATTTATTTTGAATTGCAGGATTGACTCTAATTAACAATTAATTACTATACCGCACTCCTTTGGCTTTGATTTTAACTAGTCAGACGCTTAAACACGAGTGTTGGCGTCTGTTGGTTCGTTTTACATATACGTTTACTTGTTCGTAGAATTCCAATGGTTATGTAGACATCCGGCGCGCCACTCTCGCTGCTCCTTTGCGCGTCGTTCGAAGACCAGTATCCCGTTCACATACGGGGTGCGTTATCGGATTATTGTTGTTTATAAATTTAGTCTCAGGGTTCTAACTGGGTACAAATAGATCATATATATTTGGGTTACACAATTTCTGATTCTTCAAGTGTTTTCGCGTTATATTCAGTATACCACGATAGGTATTACTGCCCCTAGACCGGAAATTTTCCACTGTACTTATGTACATAAAAATGGTTTGTTCTTGCCCTAAGCAGGTAGACTAGAGCCGGTCACGCCAACGCTTCTTCTGGCGCCCGACAACTCCCCGTCCCGTCGGCTTATTAAATACTTTGCATATTTTCAAAAATAATAATGGTATTTATTGTTTATTCGATACTGGCTATAAAGCGAGCAGCGAACTGACAGAGTAAAATAAAAAGAAACACACAATTGAAAATACAGTTTATCAAATGAGGTATGGACATAGAATTTTAGGAAAAACTAGACTGCTCGGAGCGCCCAGAACCACACACTCTAGGGGTGCTATTAACTCCGAGTAATGATTTCGGCCTCGTTTTCTTTATCAAAAATTAAAATGTTAACACATCCACTTTCTCTCCCCGCCCCAAAGTTGCCGCCCATTTCCTCACTACCACTGCAAAAGAATTATTTTTATGCAAGCATCAAAAAAATAGATAACATATTTCATTGTGTTTCCAGGAGAAGGAAAATTAAACAACAAATTGGTGTAGGATTTGAGGTTTGTGTATTCAGTAATTACTGAACATAATCAGATAATATAATTCATTGTATAGTTGTATTGTAAATAGTCTGTAATATCTTATTACGTAGGAGTGTACAGTTTTTATATTACAAAAAGTGAGGGGAACTGTCTGATGAATTTCCAATCTCCAAGAGGTTTATTTATTTAGACCACTCATTTTATTTACAAGACACTTTAATTCAGATTTATAACGTTGGAGACGCAACATAGGAATGGCTATCAAATTACGGGAAACTCTTTACTTAGCATTTTCCGTGCGTATTATCAAGTAATTATTGCTGAAGATGAGAATGACACCTGTTAGATGCTTGGGCATTTGAACAAAAAACACAACAAATTGCTAAAAAAAAAAAAAAAAAAAAAAAAACCTGAATATATGGTTACTGGAAATGTATGCGGAGATATATTATTGGAATGGAGATTTGTGAAGAGAATCGATTCATAAAAATAACTTGGTTTCACGGTTACAAAAGACGGCGTAAGTGTAGCACAAAGAAAAAGTCGTACAGAATGAGGCAACAAATAATGAAACAGTTACATTCCACTTTAAGGAGCAATCTTATAAAACCGAAAACAAAAATTAAAATATATAAGACAAATTATTGTAACACATGGGGTTGAAAAGTACGAAACTGCAGAAAATGTAACAAGAAAATATTGCTAGCTAGTGATAGATTGCCAAAAATGTCTTAGAATGGATCCCGCCTGGAAAAAGGGAGGCCACAGAAGACTTAGTTAGAAGGTATAAGGAATGTAATGGCATAGAAAAACTGAAGGATGATGATAAGAGAAGAATAATTATTGATCTTATAGTTGTTGATATTAATGTGGCTATTATTCTTATGACAGGTTATTCAAATTACTGACAGTTTTGTATGCAATACTAGTAGCTTTTCTTTGGAGATCTAAAATGCATAGATTCATTGCATTGACGCAAACAGAATGTAAAAATTAAGAACATCTAGAGTGGCTAAGAAATTCAAGAAAAAATATTAATGGCTGACGATAAGTACAGTGTACTTTTCGTTATGGTATTCTTGTAGCACTGCAGACGTCATGAAACTCATTATATCAGAAATAAAGATGATAAAAACTATTACAATATCTGAACAAAACTACGTATTCTTATTAGACAATTTACAAATTAAACACTTTTAAAGGCAATGCACGGTACTAGATATTACAAAGAGTGTAGTTATAATATCAGTCATAAAGTTATATAAAGTTGATGAGATCTTGCCCCAACCCTATGTCTGTAATTTGTTAGCTCTGTATTATTTTCATTAAGGAAAAACAATTATATTCTGCATTTGTCAAAATCACTATTTGATTTTTGTCTATCTGTAAGGAAAAAACGATTATAAATAAATACCAATACTATCCCAATTATTTTATTTATTCCGGACATTGTACGCTGTTTTTTATTACATTTCTTCTACGTGAGTTCGTGAGCTGAATTTTAAAACTGAATCAGTGAAGCCTGCAAAAAATATTGTTTACATAACTATTGCATAGTCTTTTTTTTATGACTCAGCAAATAACTCGTTCTTGTTTCAATGAAATCGCGTGACTCCCACCCATAGATTTTAGTTGCTTCGCGCACGAGTGTAAACAAATCACGCGTCTTCACACACACACACACACACACACACACACACACACACACACACACACACACACACACACACACACACACACACACACACACACACACACACACACACACACACACACACTTTAGAATTTCAAACGCTCTTTTGTTAATACTGAAACGATGCTTTGTTGAAAATATCACGTGAGTTATAACTTACATATTGTTGTTATTCTCTTGCAAATAATTCCTGACAAATGTGTCTCTTCTACGTAAACGCGAACCATAAAAGTCGTGAACGTTCTACTTGGTACATTTTCCAGAACAAATTTTTTAGCCTTTCGACTTGTATGCATGGCAATGTGATTTTCTTGTTCAACTATATACAGAATGTGTGATGAGCCGTAATAGAATGAATAGAAAGATAGAGAAAATTGGTGTTACATAAAAACCTTTACTTCTATTTTATTACGTAAGCTTCTGAAATTTTTCACTGATGAGAAACGATTTTTTTTAATAACCTATTTTGTTCAGCCTATTGTTTTCCATTAACAAGTAAATCATAGTTACTAATAACGGTGCACGCAAACGAATGTTGTTGTTTTCTATCAGCCTTTATAAAACAATATAAAACTATGTAAAGATTTATTAGTGTTAACAAATATGATTTCTCCTAACCCTTTTCCTTCAGTAGAACTGTCTATTGACAGGAATGAAACAATCGCTAATGCCACAACTCAGTGTCGTGTTAGTGTATATTCATGGAATTCGAGAATATCGTTTAGATATTATAATATGAAAAACGGTGGAATTGCTGTTAGTGGTTTTAGTAGCAGTAAGTGAAGTAGAAATTGTATCAGTCGTTAATTAAAGCCCAGCCGCGTTTGTGGGACTGCCTCTGCGGGCAATAAGGTAAACTCTGCGCACCACTTAAGGCAAAATTAATTAAACCTCTTCATTAGGAATTAGTTATTAAACTTATCGGATATATTGTTTAATCTTTATTCTTATTGTACTAATCTACAGGTCTCTTGTACGTCGAATGGTCGTTTATCCAGGTTTGGTGTTTATGTTTGTAACTTTCGTTTTAAAAATAGAGTCAAAATGGTTTAACCTGATGATGCTTTTTAGTATCGACAATATTCGTAATAGTGTTAAGGGGTCACAAAAATAAAATTTATTTACAAGACTATTAGGATGTGACATGCAGAATTTATTATTTTTTTTAGGGCGTACCTTATAATTTAGGCTAAAAGGCCTCCAGCATAATCTCTGCTTGCAAAACATTCATAGGGACAAGGTGTCGGCGAAGTGAATGTACGGGCTGTCTGGTTTGTCATTCTTGGAAAATATATATGTACATATAAATATGTCTTCAAATTATTAAATAAATATTAGTAAACATTAAAATAAAAAAATGATTGTGGAAAATTTATGAAATGTTATTCAACATTGTAACTGTACAAAATAAGCAGTGTTAACATTTATCTAGAGCTCTAAAACAGCACAAATTACTTAAAGGAAACCTCAGATGGCCCTTGCCTATTTTGTAAGATAAAGTTCTTACCTTAAGAAGATAAATAACGTAACAAGATAATTATGTTACTAACAGTTTCGCAGTACTTTGTTACGAAACCACAATTTTGCCTATTGTAGATTAATTTATATTATTTACATTGTTTTATTAACTTTTCAAGAAACTCTAAATAAAAGAGTAACAATTAAAATTTAAGTGAAGTTAATATCTGTAGATTGCTTATATTAACACTGATTTTTATTATTAACCTATAGGTAAAAACACGATACGTTTTAAATTCTGGTTTACACAAATTCGGTAAAATTACAAACATATAAGAGGTGAGCAACGTAAAAACTACGTAACATAATATGGTGTACAGACTTATCTTAAAAATTGTTCCTACTTATCTATTATGATACATGGTGTTCTATAATCACGTATTTCAGTACTGTACAAACTACAATTTAAACTAAAGATCAGCGTCTATAACTTAACTAATATACATTTTCAAACTTGTAGTAGGCCTACATGAAACTGTACATTTCCTCATCGAAACTGTTATTAGATTTGAGAGAAACAATTTCTCCGGTATTCAGTCATTTATTACACTATTACTCAGTAGCAATTTGATACATATCATATAATATAATATGCTATAATATGCATTTGCACATATCACACGTTGATTATAATCGAAAAGTGTTTAATTTTGCATGCAATTTTTTGCTCTTTTACTAGCCTAAAGTTTATGTTTGTTGTGCTTAAAAAGTTTCATAACGATCTCGTAGATAAACATACCTAGTTCATATGTCTTATGCAATCTAATACATTTTTTGTAACACAATTTGAATACTTTGTTTTTAAATGTACTATAAAATGTTACAATAATTTAAAAGCATTCCGTAAATATTGAACAAAATAAATATAAGCAGACGTAAAATGTCTTGCTGTCCTGTATCTGTTACCATTTCTGTTACCTTATATTTTAATTTTAAATACAAATCAATGAAGTGATAAAAGATAGTAGGTTGCGTTAGATATACATATAATAAAATAATTTTTATCGAGAAAAAATTATGGAGAACAAGCTTGTATTGTACTCGAGTGACACAGCGAACTCGTCAGTTTTATCCTTCCTTACCCGGGCGTATCGCACAGCGTTTCTACAAACTGCCAACTGTCATACGCTCTGCTGTCGACACTGGATTCTAAGAGCCGTGGGTCTTAATGCAGTAAACAGTCTGGATGCCAACATTCATTCATTCCCTTCTGTTCTGGTGTAGGCCTATTGGTATCAGTAATCGCTGTAACTAGAGTAAACATTTACAGTTAATGTTAACTAAACATTTTTATTTTGTAGATAACATTTTATAAGGAATAAATCGCATTTTGTTTAGACCTGTTCGTCATAGGGAGTTTAGATGTTTGAGTCTTCCAGGTCTCCTTTTTTTTTGTATATGAGTTACTACAAAGTTGTGTCACGATAAAATTTCTTTATTACGTGATATTTTACAAAGAAAAATGAAAACAAACTAGCAGACAACTTTTAATATCACTCAACCGTAACACTTCCTAATCCATTTTTACAATTAGTTAGGATTATAATATACATTTTATCATTTATTTTTTAAACATTTTCCTGCACAACCTTCCGAGCGATTTTCTTATTCTTAGACGAATACAATACAAAGAATTAGAATGGACTCATAAATCCTTAAAATTATTTTTTGGAAGAAATTATCATCTTCAAATGTAAGAGGCGCTTGTACTGCAAAAAATTCTACACAACAGAGGGGTGGCTGTGGTAAAACACAAGGGGCCAATGTACGTAGTTTCTCTGGGTATCGAGATTAAAGCAGCAACGTCGCTCTGAACTGAGCCGAGCGCCGGACCAGTTTGATTTACTGCTTTAATTGATAACGTTGTTGCTAGGTAATTGTGGCAATTAACATTCCAAACGATCTCCATCCGTTTTGCTGCTCCACTTGCGTTTCCTAACGCGAGTCAGTACTGCTTACTGGGAGAATCTCTGCACTAGGAATATAATAGTAAATAGGCGTGATCTTTCTGCATTTTCATACGAAAAATGTGATACTGTCGTCTACTACCAAAACTACAAAAAAAATAACGGCAAAATAAGAATAACAATGATAATTACACGAACAGTATTACAAATGATCGGTAAGGATAATTATTTTTAAGACATTTACTAATATGAGAGTATAATATTAAGCTTTTTGGTGCAACAAATCGTTACTAATTATGTATTTGGTTTTGGATATTCTTTATTAGCACTATAAGACTTATAATTTACTCGAGATTATAAAATAGTAATACTAAAAGTAGTAAAAATTAAATTAAAGTATAACAACAGCACTAAACTTTGTTTTGACTATCGGATGGTATTTGAAACAGTAAAATTACAACTGAATCCAACAGAAATCGCTGTTTAGAACTGTACGTACAGTTTAAGATAAAGACACCCAAGTATAACAATTTTACAGATTTACGGTTGTCCAACACACGCTAATGTAACACAAAATACATATCACTCATCACTGCCGCAATCCATATCGCAAAATCACCAAATATAGGTGTCTGAACACGATATCTCACATAACCACTTTACACAAAACCACACACAACCGCTTTCTGGGGCATGCGTCAAGAATAATCGCGTAGTTAAAACCGCCTAGAAATTTTAATACTACGTAATTTCCCACTTTGATAACACCAGTATGACGCACTCGCGACGCAGTCTAAATCGTCGGCATAAGAATATTAGTCACCAGTGTCGTTGATTAAATCATTTTTCGTTATAAACTGTAGTAATAGTAGCTTATATTAGCCTTCAAAATTGACGAATTTTTGTGCAGTTTGAATAAGTGTGTTTAGCATACGTGAACAAGAGAGCTTGTCTTGCCTGCGTTTGTTCGTTGTGTTGTTCTGTGGTTTCGGATTACGGTCGAGTCAATACAAACCCTCGACTGTTGAGGTAAGGCAACAGTCACGTTTAGATAAATACTTACATACGGTAACAATGCGTCATCTACATGTAAACAGACACTACGATTCCCTTCCCACCGCGCAGATCGTTACAGCACGTGATTAAGTGTAGCTTGAGCGTGGTGTTCTTTGGCGGTGGGCCGAACCACGGCTAGCCAGGAGGGAGCACAGCAGTTCTTAACTTAAAACCTGAGCTTAAATGATGATGGTGAAATGGCAATCATGGTTCAGCTAACATACTAATTCAAAACCAAAAAGTCTTGTTGGCTTCCAGTCTAGTCGCACGTATCCAGGACGGATGCCGGGGGACAGACTTTCTAATGTAATAATAATTGCCAGTACTTCAGATTTATTAACCTTTATTCAGTACTTATAGAAACGTGAATACTTTAAGTAGACTCTTATGTTAAAATAAATACTCAAACTCCTTTTCTTTTTCTGTCTCAAATTCCATTATTTTTATTCATTATTTTCTTTGACATTGATTTAATTGTATTGACATTCAATGTCCCTTTCTAACATTTGTAGCTCATTTCAGTTAACATGAAAAATCTTAATCTCAGGGTTAATGTAAAAGTAAATTCAATGTACTGTACAAGTCATACATATTAAAACAAAACATCATATTTATAAATAAGGTTCAATAATTGGGTGTTGTGGATGTATGTTGAATAGGGGGTCCTTTGGATCATAAAAAAGAACAATTTAAAAAGGAAACCTTAATACTAATAATTATACTGTACAAGTAAAATTCATTATTATAATGTTTTATATTGTCTTTGTTATAGTGTTTCACTGTAACTCGTTCTTTAAATGAAGTAATGTTTGTTCAATAGGCTGCCTTAACATAATGGAGCAATCTCACCAATCTGGTAGTTTCATTTAAGAATTCTTGCTTGATATTCAGCTCCGGCCTTCAAAATTTTGGTATATTCAATTAAAACATTAGTCTTCTAGTTATTTTAACAGTTTTTCTTTATCATCTCGTCTTACATCTCTTCAATTATCTTGTTTAAAAGTCCAGCAGTAAAATTAACATGTTCTGCCTTGTTTCGAAAATTCTTCAACAATCTATTCCTTTTTACCAAAACACTAATTCATTCAGTTAAGGCCTTGGATGGAATATTTATGGGTTACAGGTTCGGTTTCATATTTTATAATTAATATGATTCCGTTGAATCTTATTTTTTCTTCGTCACTATATTATATTATAAGTTTGTAACGTAAGATTTCTCTATTTGTTAATTATTTACACTTGGTTTGATCTCACTATATGAGTTACCTAGTTGTTTCATATAAATTACATGTTTCATGCAATGTTCATATTGTAAATATGTTTATTCACGTACACTATACACTGTTTTTTCTTTTTAAAGTCTATCACTGTTGTTCTCACCTTCTTACACTGTCACACTACCTGACTTTTATAATTATTGTTCAATATTATTATATTTGTAATTTTATATTACTCACAGTCTGTAGTTCACTTATACAAAATAACTGTTTGAGGTTCGCAGACCTCCTCATAGTTTTAATCTAAGGCTATACTCAATGTCTTATTTCTTACATACTAAGTTTAACATTTGTACATTATTCTTATATGTACTAACAATTATTTATATTGTATTTTTCTTTTGATTGTCTCTTCTGCGTATTATGGTCATCGTCAGTTATTGTCTTGTCATGGTAATTGAATTATTTAATTCCTAAATTTGCATTCTCTATTTCCCTATTATTTATTTATTATAATATTTACCTTTTTGTTTTGATTACTTTTAATTCCTTGTTCTTATTATTTATCTTTAAATAGTATATTTTGTTTTCATTTCTTTATTTATTAAGTTTTTATTCTTCTTTGTATTTTATTACTAAAAAGATTGCGTTTATGCATATTTCACAGTGAATTTTGATGATATAATTGTCTTTATTCTGAGGTGTAATCTTGTTATGTTACAATACTAGAATAGAAACATGTGAAATTAACGTAGTGGCGTACAACCGTTTGCATATATTCGCGGAATATAAGTTATATGAATTTAATTTTAATAATTCATAAATTAAATTATTCGCATGTTCATTCTTTACACGAGCACTTATTAAGAGATAGACTAGTACTGTAGTAAATACTCAATACTACATTGTATTTCAGGAATTTGTATCTAAGCCGCAATTATACTCAGGATTATTATCACTATCTATCGTTGAACAATAATATGATTTTTTCAACTATTTACTATGCCAGTTCACTGTCTACTGTCTAGTAATTACTGTCTATACATTTTCTTAGAAATAAACGCAATAAACAATTAAAAACAAAGAAATTTTTAAAATAAAATTTCTACGCAATTAGGTGACTACGCAACACGTCTTTGGAGATAGAGGTTTGACGTGTTTTCCTTTATTCAAGCAGCACTATAAATATAGTTACAGAAGTGGTGTCCCGTGAGATGAATGAAAATATTTTTCTAGTTTTCCTTACTATTTCAATATTGGTTGATTGAAAGTATGGAAGAAATACCTATATCTGAAGTTCAATTTATTGTTGCAGAAGTTATATGCCTAAAGTTGACTGAGGTGAGGATTGAACAGCACACGATACGAGGAAACAATTCCATACTACAGTGCCACTTTGACTTACAAGGCGAAACATTGTATTCTGTAAAGTGGTATAAGGATGGCAATGAATTCTTCCGGTACTTGCCCAGAGACACGCCACCAGCTCAAGTGTTTCCACTTCCAGGTGTCAATGTTGACGTAAGTTTTAATACAAAATTAACTTTGTAAATAATTATACAGCATAATTATATTTACGATGGTAAATGTACGTATAACATATAATGTATATTTGTTATATTATTGATAAGTATATTGTTGAAACATTTACTAACACTCAGATATTGTCAGAGTTATGATAAAATATTTTTTAAAAAAAGAATCTTTAATACATATCTGTGAACTATTTGTACGTCTTTATGACTGGTAAAAGTATGAACAATACGTTTTCCATTGTTTGAAAAAATGAAATTAGCTCCAACTGTAACACATTTTTTCTTAAATGTCCTTATTCTACAAACACTTGTATGTGGTAAAAAAATTCTGTATTTAGCGGACAGGTGAGTTCCTTTTGGTTATTATCAGTTCTAACGTATCCTCCGTTGTTCGTCGTCCGTCTTCTCTGGTCTGTCGTTGGTCTTGTGATCTTCATCACATTCGCCGTCCTCCTTCATAGTAAAACTCCGATACCATGTCTGGACCTTGTGTGCCTTCACAGATATAATAACCACATGTTGTGTCATTTTTGTCACTGTCCGATTCCACTTAACTTGTCCCACCCTTGTAGCGATTCAAAGTAATCACGAATCCTAAGTCTGCTTATTAAATAATAATTAATTTTTGTGTACTACGCTAATTATGTCTGTAGTAATAACAACAATAATAATACTTGTTATTATTATCACGCTGTCTATTAATCTATTAGTCTTGAAGATTTTATTTTAGCTCATTCTTAGAAAAATAGTGATCTACTGTTGCCTGCCACACTTATCAAATTTAGGTAATGGAGGAATGAATAAAGATCGCTAACACTTTACTCAGTTCAGTGATAGTTTTTTAAGGAAACTTTCTCATATAATAGCATAAAATTTGCTGCGTCTCGGGTATAGCATGAGTTTCTTGTTTTATAACGTAGGGTTTTAAAAACAATTTTATTATTATGTTACGAAATACTTTTATATAAAACTTTCATTTTTACTTATTTATAGAAACGAAAAATAATACATTAATTTTTAAATGTGTAAATCATGCTGCGTCTTTCCAATAGAACGTCCCATATAGGCCCACTGCGGATAGTCTGGAATATACAGCAAGAACATCTAGAACAGCTCTTGTCCAAAGCTAATAGTAACCTACTACAATCCCTATATTATACGCCTTCCGTATTTCTTCCGTTACGATCTGAATATACGGAATTTTACCAATATGAAATTTTGTATGTTTAAGTTTATGTTTATGTTTAGCAAACTTTAAAAGTTTAATTACTTTATATACTAGCTTTCTTTATGTCTCAATAACTGTTTAAGCATTAGTTAGTAGTCTTTTTTATGTTTTTGAAGTCTTATTCCGGTATGGACCGCGTCAAAAATATCTTGTATGACAACGTTTCACTCATATTACAATGAGTATCCTCAGGTACTCAGGTACGACCTGAGGATACTCATTGTAATATGAGTGAAACGTTGTCATACAAGACATTTTTGACGTGGTCCATACCGGAAGAAGACTTCAAAAACATAATGGACACCGGCCGCGGAAGCTTACGTGAGAATATAGTAGGCTTTTTTGTCGATAAATATCATTACAGATCACGAGATTAGGCTGGTTGAAATTTGGCATAATTAATATAATGATCCTGCCACTGTTATCATGAACACGTCACCAAATCATTAAAATAGAAAGGCAACGTTACAGAAGTGTCCAGTAAGCTAAAATACAATAATTGTAAATGCAGTGGAAACAGCATTAACATATAGCACAAAAATAAATAAAATACAGTTAATCTAAAAATGAAACTTTTTCTTGTGAACTTACTGTTTATTCTCTTCTCGTCGAACGCGTTTCGGCGTACGTATTCGCCTTCTTCAGCTTAGAGACAGACTGCCATCATTTAGTAACGGTTGTTGTGTGGAAGGTGTAGTGGGGTGGTGTGTGGAGGAAGGGGATTGGCGCAGGGATTCAACTTAATGTTTGTTTTTTGTATAATTGTGTCAAAAAGTGTATGTGATTTATATTGTAATTGATCGTTAAGTATGTTGTTTGGTTGTGTTGTGTGGTGTTTATATATTTCGTACTGTTCAGTTGTGTTGAGTTTTCGACCTTTGGTTAAGTAATGTAAAATTTCAAGATTAGTGTCTATGTTGGTGTAACTGTGGTTTTCTGTGTGTATGTGTTTGGCAAATGCGGAGTGTATATTGTTGTTGGTTAAAGCTTTTAAGTGTTCAAAATAACGGGATGGAAAAAATCTTCCCGTCTGGCCTATGTAGAAACTATTGCAGTCATTACAATTTAATTTGTAAACACCTGTTTTGTTATATTTGTCTGTGTCTGTGTTTGTATTATTGATGTGTTTTTTGATGGTATTGGTTATTCTGTACACACACAAACAGAAGGTCTCCCGATGGGATCCCCCATATCAGGAATACTAGCAGAAATATATATACACAACATAGAACAAAACCACATAATAAACAAAATTATATACTGGCACAGGTATGTAGATGATATATTACTTTTATTCAAAGGCAACACAAGACAAGTTGAAAACTTCCACAAATACATAAACACTATACACTACAAATTAAAATTTACACTGGAAGTTGAACAAAACAATAGTATAAATTTTCTAGACCTAACAATTAACAAAACTAACACACACGTACAAAATATACAGGAAACCAACCACAACTGACATGGTTATACACAACACATCAAGCCACCCAACACAACATAAACATGCGGCCTTCAACCATATGCTCCATAGACTAACTAAAATACCCTTAAATAAACAAGATTACACCGACGAACTAAACACAATAAAATACATAGCAATCAAAAACGGTTACAACCCTAATTTAATAAACACACTACACAAACGCATCAAAAACACAAACAACAAAACACAAAATACCATCAACACACAGCACAATAAATACATCACACTCACATACCACAACTCCTACACACACAACATCGCCAACACATTCAGAAAACACAAATACAAAATAGCATACAGGACAACCAATACCATCAAAAAACACATCAATAATACAAACACAGACATAGACAAATATAACAAAACAGGTGTTTACAAATTAAATTGTAATGACTGCAATAGTTTCTACATAGGCCAGACGGGAAGATCTTTTCCATCCCGTTATTTTGAACACTTAAAAGCTTTAACCAACAACAATATACACTCCGCATTTGCCACACATATACACACAGAAAACCACAGTTACACCAACATAGACACTAATCTTGAAATTTTACATTACTTACCCAAAGGTCGAAAACTCAACACAACTGAACAATACGAAATATATAAACACCACACAACACAACCAAACAACATACTTAACGATCAATTACAATATAAATCACATACATTTTTTGACACAATTATACAAAAAAAAACATTAAGTTGAATCCCCGCGCCAATCCCCTTCCACCACACACCACCCCCACTACACATTCCACACAACAACCGTTACTAAATGATGGCAGTCTGTCTCTGAGCTGAAGAAGGCAAATACGTACGCCGAAACGCGTTCGACGATAAGAGAATAAACAGTAAGTTCACAAGAAAAAGTTTAATTTTTAGATAAGTGTTAGTGCTGTGAAAGAAGAGATGAATAATCAAGACAACTAAAATACAGTATACCGACGCATGTTAAGGGTATACACTTACGTGTAATTAAGCGTGTATATTTAGACATATTGAATGTTCAACACTACTATTTTCGTATGTAGCCTAAATACCTTAAATTCTAGCAATGCTTACATGTAAAAACGATTGTTTTATGTTGAAAACAATTTGAGCAGTACATTCTCTTTTATAGTAATAATATAAAACAAGTTTTGTGCAATCGAAATGGCGTTGAGCAGGCAGGTTAAGTTGCAAGTCATTTAATATACAACAATATTACACTCCATCCTCATATTATCACACAAGGTTACCACCATAGGCTCTTATTTTCAGAGGCCGTGTTGACCTGGGAGCTACAAAAACAACTTCATTTTATGGTGCGCCCGTGAATCTAACTCGGTATGCCTAGGTGAGCAGGCAAGCAACGTTTTGTTTTTTTCTTTTATAATCTGCTGGTCTTCCTTGTGTTTCAGTCATTTCAGTCAAAACTGTCAAAGTTTAAATCATGTGGGGTAGTAGTGAAATGCCAAAGGAAGAACATGAACTACGAAATTGTACGTAGACTCTTCATTATAGCAAACATTAAATTAATAAGCGTGTAATCTCACCCTTTCTCACTCTCTCTCCCTCTCTCTCTCTCTCTCTCTCTCTCTCTCTCTCTCTCTCTCTCTCTCTCTCTCTCTCTCTCTCTCTCTCGCTCTCTCTCTCTCTCTCTCACTCTCTGTATTTCAAATGTTTTGTTATCATAGAACCTACATAGAAGGACATAAACCCCAACTCTCCCGTCTATTTTAATGTTGCTCGCATCTTATGCCTCTTGTATTTGCATTTTTTTCATCAAAAAACCATTGCGTGGGTGATCAAACGCGTTGTCCCTTGTGTACCGTTCACGTGCACCATTAGTCGCTAAGCTACGACGATTTATTTGTGTTTGAAAGTGACCTTACTTGTGTAAAAATTTTTCCGAAATAACTTGCTAGTAATTACTTTGGCACCATCTCAAAAACATGTCTATTTTAAGGCAATTCAAATTTTATTTTGCTTGTCATCTGAAATGTGAACTGATTATATCCAAACTCAATTTCCATCCAAATAGTAGAACTTATCTTCTAGAAAACAGTAAACATATTCAAACAAGTATAAACTGAAATACAGGAAAAACAGTCTCTGTATTATGTTACCAAACATTTTGAGTTAAACACACGCGCGCGCGCACACACACACACACACACACACACACACACACACACACACACACACACACACACACACACACACACACACACACACACACGTGCATTGCAACGCTGTATTTTTCATTTGCAGGTGTACCGTCTTTGACGACAGACAACGTTTACTGATTTTCCCTGTTGTGTTAAAAAAACGGTAGTAAAAACTTAACAGAAAAAATGTAACTTAGCGTTTAATTACTGGCTCAATTTACAGATATCCAGATCAAATGCAACGCAAGTGGCTCTTAGGGATCTAACACTAGCAAGCAGCGGTCGCTACAGATGCGAGGTTTCAGCCGAAGCTCCATCATTCCAAACAGTCTCAGATCACGGAGACATGGTTACTGTAGGTAAGTATTTTTAAATGATAGTAAAGGAGTTAAATAGCTGCTGCGCATTTTAATATAATTTTTTTTGCATTCCCAACCTTTCTATGGATCTAAAAGACCTATATTCTTAAAGATTTACCTACACTCAACTCTACAACTCCTTACACTCCTTCCAAAACACGCTGAATTGAACTCGACATTAAGGAATTCGTAGTTCGAGGATATGTTTCCAAAATATCACTTCTGTTGTTTTGGGTGTTCTTCCAACACATAAATTAATATTAAAATTCTATAAATTCAACTGTGCTACAGAAAGTAAGATAATAATGTAATTATTTTAGTATGAATAGTAAAATAATTTACCTCTTTTTTGTCCGGCTGGTGGTCTTTTCCTTTTATATATTACAACGCGTATCGGGACATATGTCCCATCATCAGGTACAATCCCTTGGTGAAGTTCGTTAAATGATTAAAATATTAAAACAATTTACATACAATTTACACGTGTCACAATTAACATAAAATATAAAATCTAAACGCGGGAACACACGCGATGTCGTTGGTGCGCACCACGGAATACTACAGTCGACTGTTGTGCTTATGTTGTTATTGGTCATGCACTATGGACCGTTTTGTAGTCTTATCGCTGTGTCGTAAAGCGAATTGGATTGAAAGTTCAGTTGTTCGCTTAGAAGGATTTCTTTAGTGTTTTTTTTTAAAGCCTTGTATATTTCAAACTCCTCGACAGTACTCATACGACCTCGTATATCTTCCTTTTTTGCATATATGGAGGGGTTGAAATTTAGTCGTGAAATCAGTATAATTATGATTTCTGTCCATCAAATGACGTACGTAATTTGACATCGTTTTGCTAAAGTCTTTTTTGAGTAAATGTTCTTGAAAGCGTTTTATAAAAGCTCTACCAGTCTGGCGAATGTAGAAGCTATCACAGTCATTGCATGTAATTTTATAAACGCCTGTCTTGTCTTCAGCTGATGTTGATGGTTTAGGTCGGAGTATCTTACTAACATTGTTATTAGTGCGGAAACCCATTTTTATATTTATCTCACTGAATATACTGTTTAAAAGTTTTGGTAGGGTGTTACCATAGTCTGATGATATATATCTAATCTTATTTCTATTATTTTTTTGTAGTTCTTTGTTGTTTTTCTTTTTCCGATGTTTCTTGATTAAACTGTCTACAATTGAGCTTTTATAACCATTTGCCTTAGCTATGTACCTAATCGTGTTGAGTTCTTCATGAAAATCTTTTTCTTCTAATGGTATGGAGAGTAAACTATGTACTAAACTATTATTTGTTGCCATTTTTTGAGAGGAGGGGCGATACGACTCAGCATTTATCGTGAGATCTGTGGTGGTTGGTTTCCGGTGTATCTGATACTGAATTTTTTTATCTAGTCTTGTAATTATCAGGTCGAGAAAGTTAAGTTTATTATTTACCTCCGTTTCAAGAGTGAATTGTATGTTTTTATTGATACCGTTCATGTACTTTTTCATATTTTCTATTTGTCGTATTGCACCATTAAAAACTATGAATGTATGATCAACGTAGCGTGTATATGATATTATTCTGCCGGAGAGTTTATTTACGTTATTGAGCCAATATGTATTCTCATAGTGATTTAGGTATATATCAGCTAGTAAGCCAGACAAAAGTGACACCATGGCTAGACACTTTTTTTTGATATAATAGTCATTATTAAATGTAAAGTAGTTTTGGTATAGTACTACTCCAGTACATTAATTATTTCGTTAATTTCTTTAGAGTTACATATTCTGGCGTTAGTTAAATTTGCTTTAAGGATAGTAAGTGTTCCTTGAACAAGGACATTTGTATACAAGTCAACAATGTCAAAAGAGGCTATTTTATAATTAGGTTGTATTTTAATATTTTTCGTTTTTTAGTTTCACTGCAAGTTTTTTGCTGACATTGTAGCTCGGTGCAGTGGTGAAATTTACAAGTGGCCTGATCGGCACATTGGTCTTGTGGATTTTTGGTGGGCCAACAAATTGAGGCGCCTCTGCGTTAATGGGTTTCAGTGATCGGCGTGTAGAGTCATCAAATAACTGTGTACATTGATTGATTTTGTTATTCAAAGAGTTTGACAAACTCTGTAGTTGGGTCCGTTTGTATCATTATAATATTATTATTTACTATGAATTCGTTAACCTTTGATGTGTGTTCGTCTTTGTCTATTAAGACTACAGTATTCCCTTTATCCGCTTTTGTAATTAGCGCATTGTTATCGATAAACTTAGTTTTTATTTGTTTCAGGGGTTTATTTTCTTTCAAGTATTTGTGATTTATCTTATAAAAATAAAAACACTAAAGAAGTCCTTCTAAACGAACAACTGAACTTTCAATCCAATTCGCTTTACGACACAGCGATAAGACTACAAAACGAGGTCCATAGTGCATGACCAATAACAACATAAGCACAACAGTCGACTGTAGTATTCCGTGGTGCGCACCAGCGACATCGCGTGTGTTCCCGCGTTTAGATTTTATATTTTATATTAATTGTGACACGTGTAAATTGTATGTAAATTGTTTTAATATTTTAATCATTTAACAAACTTCACCAAGGGATTGTACCTGATGATGGGACATACGTCCCGAAACGCGTTGTAATATATAAAAAAGAAAAAGCCACCAGACGGACAAAGAGAGGAAAATTATTTTACTATTCGTATACATATAAGTGGCCTGGATACCGAAAAGCATGAATCTAATTATTTTAGGTTTTAATACATAGTTCTGTTATGTACCAAACAGCCGATATTTCTGTTTTCGTATCCTTTCACACATGCTAATCTCTGTTATGCGTTTTCTTATTTTATAACTTTCATTTCTTTAAAACATTAGTACATATTTTACATAAAAGATATCAAACAATTTAGCGGCCTAAAAAAACTCATGTTTGGAATGTAATATGAAAACTTTTTTATGTTGGTATTGGAGCAATGCACCCTTTATCAAACAGTCAGTACCCGAATGCGATTAAAATATGTGTAATGTTTAATAAATTACTTGAACACAACTTTATAATGACTAATGGGTTTGTAACATTATGCGTATATTTAACTGCTGTTTTGAAAACGAGTAAATAAAATATTAACAATATGTGAAAACTTGACAACGTGATTTTCAACAAAGATATAAATAGAGATTAATATTTATTAACTGTATTATAGTATAAGAATATAATATAATATAATTAAAGTAAGATGATTACAGGTATTTAAAATACATAAAACAAATGTTATGTAAAGGCTGAAAATATGCGATAGTATTTGGAAAAAGTATAAATCTTTTAAATGTTTGAATCAAGTAGGCCTAACCGTTTGTATTTCTTACGCTGAAATTTGGTCTTGCAAAATCCTTACACGCTTTGTCTTTCTCAGTTTATTAAATTTAGACGTTTCATGCATGCACGATTTATAAACAAGCAGTGTTTATAATACTAAATAAATGGTAAAATGAAGTATTCCAAATTTGCTTTATCTGTTTGGAAAATTACTATTTATTAACAGATGTTTTGTATTTATTTGATAAACCATAAAATAAAAATTCAAAAATTGTGCCGTTTTTTATGCTTCAGCAAAAAGTACCTGTTTGTCTGTGTGTGTTTGGTGCAATATTTAAGTTTAATATAGATAGATATAAAGAGCTTCAGAGAAGCCAAATACTTACAGTTTCTACTCTGGAAACCGTTTCATTCTGTTTGTAAAAACTACGAACATTTTTTTTTTACTTTACATTAGAAATATTAAATGCGTAAAGGTAGTTAATGTACGTAAGTGGAAAGCTTTCCTATAATCTGTAGTAATGCTACTTTAATCTCCAAATGGAAGAAGTTACTAAAAGGAAAGTTTGTATATTGTGTCTACTTAACAGTGAGTTACCAGAAAAAATATGTACACACATAACTGCATAAAAATAAAATTAGTCTATTCAGAAGAGTAAATTATGGGAACATGTATTCGAATACAGTTACATTCCGAGTCAATGGTAAAAATTATTTTGAATACAGTTTATATATTGCCTATTTATTGTAAGAGACACTTATAATATTACGTTTTACATGTAAGAGATATAAGATAGATGTAAATAAAAAAATAAAATTAGGCGATTAGGATTCTCCAAGTATAAAAAACCTGGAAATGTTCAATTCACTGTTAGCAAAATTACGGGAATCATAAACCTTTTTCAAAAAAGAATACATTATTGAAATATAAAAAATGCATTTCCTTATTATGAATAATATAAATGCACTAAGATCTTACTGAAAAATTCTCCTCTCCATAGTAGCTGGAAAATTGGTAGCTACATGCACTACCAATCGTTTTATTTTAAAAGGCAGGATTATAAGGGCATTTTAAACCTTTTATCAGAAACTCGCTACTACGGGTTATTTTCTTATTATTATTTAGTTTATTCATCGGATACCTAAAAAAATATACTTCCACCTCGTCTTAGACTTTTTGGGTTGGAGCCCTTCCAACAACTGTTTTTTGGGTAATGCGGGTTATATTTGGGCATTGCTTTAGTAATTTCTGACAATAGAATTATAATATGCGTTTCATTATATTTTTGTACTTTTTGTGTTATGAAGTAAATCCTTTAATTCTAATTTTTGTACATATAATATTTTGTATCTCGTGGAATCTAATACAAAGTAATAACATTGGATCAACACATCGTTACATGCTGTCAGATTGAAATTTTTTATCTTGTAAAACTGAGTTAAGTAAACTTCCTTAATACACAGACAAAACTTCTCTGACAGTTCCTTTATGGTGTAGGATAAAGAACAAGGAAGGGATTATTTTGTAGAGAGACGAGCAAGAAAATATCTCCCGCATACTGCATCTGCTGAAAGTATACTAACAAAGGCCAATACAACAAAGTAGTGGCTTAGAATACGTAATGTTTTCCGCTTTAGAAGGTCTACTCAGAAGCTAGTCATCGTTCTCAGAAAGTTGTGTAGTCTGACTGCTGATACAAATATATCTGTTACGTGTAACGTAATTTATCTCCATTTTTAGGTAATATACATAACGTCGGAACGTAAACAACAATTATTTCTCAGTTATCACTTGGTCTTGATCTTCAGTGCTATAGAAATAGACCTTTGACGATAAGTTACTGGAATTGTAAAACGACAGAAGACACGATCGGGGATATAACAGAAAAATCAACAGAAAACCTGTGCGAGATACACAAACCAGACAACAAGGAATTATTATATATTGATTTGTGATGGATATCACCAAAACAGGCAAACAAAAACGTATGCTGAATTGATCAACAAAGAAAAGGAAGACAAGAAAAATATGTTAAAATTGACTCAACACAGAAAGAGAAATACAAGGAACGGAACCTTGAGGTTGAGAATCAGAAAACGGAGAATAGATAAGTTGTTATTTTCAGAAGTAGAGAAACTTAATTTTTGCCTGTTTCATCGTTATGTTCAGATATCTATTTAAGATTTTGTAGCCTACGGTTTTTCAAGGTAATTCTAAGACTACTAAGAGTGGTAAGTCTTAATGCGATATTTATAAATTTTAAAAGCGATATTGAATTTACAATTATTTTTGTCATAAACATTCCATTATAATTGTTATTTTCCTTACCACTCTTCGTACACACTTTCTACTGACTTATTTATTCTTGCAAATATTCTAATATTTGTTAATTATAATGTGTTATTAAGACGTATTGGTCACAGCAAATGGAATCTTGAAGACATAAAACACAATAAAAACACAATAATTTATTATGTTTAACCACTTAAAAACTTGATAAAATTTAAGACAGACGAACGTTATTATTGTTTCAGAAAGTATTATGTTAATGTTATAAGACACTTGAATCCAGTAAATAGATTTTTATCTGATAATTCTAACATAGCCAGATAGTTATATTGCAAGCAATATTCAAATGGTGATTCCAAAAATTCTTTATGGTCAACGGTTGGGTGCCTTATTGTGATAAGGAAAGTAAAAAAAAAATCAAATGCCATGGGGAATCTTACCAAGTACTATAACGTACGATATCTATTGTGACTGATTTCTGAATGGACACTGACCAATTATATAAAGTATAACTATTGAATTGAACGCAGCTTGGTTATATAAAATGAACCAGTTCCTAGACATGAACGTATCTGTAAATATATTGAAATAAAATGTGTTTTTTACTTAAGCACTCATCTGCTAAATGACAATAGTGCTTTCGATAATTTATATCATGTAGCCTACAGAAACTATTCACTTATCATATTAAATATTCGTTAACTGCAACAGCATAAAATAAATATTTTTATGATGCTTTAGCTTACGGCAGATTTTTTCTAAACATTTTTATAATAATTTTATAATCTAGATATGCACGGCCAGACTTTTTACACACAAAAATGTGATTAGTTGCGGTGTACGATAAAATATGTGTGGAAGTTAAGTTTACGAAGTGCCGTGTTATAATGTAAAATGAAGTTCAAATGTAACGTCAATCTTAACGCTTTAAAATTTCAGTTTTTGTGGACGAACAGTATACAGTATAATACTACACTGCTAATTTACTATTCTTGGAGACTGCACACTGTTATTTAAAAATAAATGTAGTGTAAAACTAGCTTCTTACTATAACGTCGTGGATACAAAAAGATGAATTTCCAAAAGCTTCCTCATTATTTAATACAAAAATAATGAGTCTTATATAGTGATAGTAGATTACGCAGATGTTGTACGCAAAGATTACAAAGTTGTAATGTAGATTACAAAGACTACAAAACGTATACATTAAAATGTTTAATGTTGGATGTAATCTGTTCAGCGCTGCCAATAGAGGGCCCTCGTATAACTGGCGGCCGGCCACGCTACCAGATTGGTGATACAGTACGAGTAAACTGCACGTCCGGAAGCTCCAAACCAGCAGCTCAGTTGGTGTGGTTCATTAATGGTGAACAGGTACCTAGTTATGTTGTGTAATAAATAATCTAATCATTGCGGACTATTCAAGAATTACGATTATTTTATCACGTAGGCCTACTTGTTTCTTCCAAAGTTTTAATAGACATTAATATTTGTTTCTTTATTACATTCTGTTTTCTCTTTTCTACATTTCAATAATATTTATCATAATTCTGTAGCCAAGTGCTACTAAGTTTGCTAAAATTACTTAGTCTAAAACGAGTTACGCCTTATATAGAAATATCATAATCTTAGGTATCGTGTGCGAGTTAATTTTTGTAAATAAATAAGAATCATTTGTTTTTGTGTGGTTTACTATTATTATATTTGTAGATAGTAGCAAGACATTTTGAAGGAAGGTGGTATAGTTACTGAAAATGTGGTATCTACTAAATCCGTAATACTACCTTCTAAAATGTTGCCACATCAATGAACTTGTCATTAACAGTAACCTGGAATTAAAATTACCTTGGTGTTACTAAGTTACGTAAAATAATTTAAAATTTTGTCTTTCATTACAAAGAATTTGAGAATTTCGTCAAATGTCAACGAAAGCAAACGGTCGTCTAATTTCTCTAGTAGATTCGTTTTAATTTAGTATGTTTTATGCAAAGTTGTTTATATCTACTTTTAAGCAACATAATCATTATAAAAATATGCACCTTCTTACCCGTTTATGTATTCCGATTTCACGTATACGTATATTTGGCATACATTACTTAATACATACCAACTTTCATTCTAGGTGAATATATCTTACTTGAAAGGACCTATAATAGAATATATAGGGAGGGAAGGGTTGGAGACGACAACATTGGGACTAGAGTTCAGAGTAGAAGCACATCACTTCAAAAAGGGAGACCTAAAGTTGAAGTGTCTGGCAACTATTGCAACAGTTTATTGGAACTCAAATGAGGAAAGCGTGGAAGGTGAGAAACCACAACGGTCGCCTCCCCTCGAAGTGAAGGATACACCATCTGACGGAAAGTCGAGGGCTGATCGAGTCCAATGTAAGTTTACCGTTTTCGTTAATTTGTAACACGTGCATACTTATTTACAAGAGAACATATCAAATTAGATACACAAACGAGTTGTAAGATAACACATGCAGGGAAACAAGGACTGTAAAACATTTTCAAAAGTGTTAAAATTGTGATTATCATACTAATTTGTTTAATGAGGAAGTATATAAATTTTGTACGATAAACCTTGCACTAGAAATTTGTAGTATCACGTGATAATAAACAATTGGAATGCTGTATTAATTACCCTTAGAAGTAATTCATGTTTTTAAATTTAAGATAATTGTATTTGCATGTAAAATAATTATAAACAATTCCAAATCATATAATTGGTAGAGATGTGGTTCCTGTTACGTATAATTATGTTTCTAAAAACTTTCAATTGACGTTTGAAAATTTATATGAAACTGGTATTACTGTAGTGTCTTCACAAGGACAAGTTTAATATTTGTGATCAAAATTTGATACACAAATTTTTTAAATGTACTTTAATAGCTTTTCTATAAAATATTGGGTACATAAAAATTAGAGTTTAAAAAAATATAGTTTAATGTTACGGTACATATCTGATAAAGCACATTTAGTTCAAATTAATTAAAAAAGTTATTTATTTTAATCGATTTTTACTCCCATGTTCCTTGAGGAAATAGAAGTATGGTGATGGTGAATAAAATCGCGTTCGAGATAAGGGCTGATTCTGCTTGTACTACCCTCAAAACATGAAGAAAATTCATTTTTCGAAAAGTGTGTGTGTGTGTATGTGTGTGTGTCTGTCTGTCTGTATGTAGAATTTTTTCTATGGAGAACGATAACTGCTGCAAATTTAAACAGAATCAAATATTTATTTTGCATATCGTAACGCAGTAATAAATTCGTGGTATTTGATTGTGCGTTGCGTCTCATGTTGTGGACGCCAATATGTAACGTAGTAATTCGTTTGTTTGTGTTGATGTAGTTTGCCCCAAGTTGCTGGTTCCAATATGTTATGTATAATTTTTTATCTCCTTTTTATTGATGTCAATGCTATAAAATTAAGAATATTTGTTTAATATAAATAAATAATGGAATCTAGTCCCTGTTACTTCTGTAACTTTCATTTAATAATAAACAATTATTTGGATTACCGTATTTTCCAAGTTGTTAAGCGCCAAATTGTTTAATAGAATAAACAATTCAAAAAATAAAATTAAATAATAATCTAATTCTTCCAGGTTATTTAGTTAATTAGTAATTATTCAATCGTTTGGTTGAAGAATGTTCACCTAGTTCTTGTTGTATAAAATCAGTAAAATTGCAATTAAATGTATACCTATAGTGGTAGTTCTATCTCTGTATTCTTCTTCACTTCTGCTTAATGTTTATTCAGAAAATATTTATAGTCTTGATTTTTTTTTAAGTCTGAAATTCTTTATCAATTTTCCTTCCTTTATTCTATTTAATTAACTTATCTATCCGAATTATTCAAATCAAAATTTGTACCAAAAAATAGGCGTTGCCAACCTCTCTGCTATGGTGACAAACAACACTAATTCAAATACATGAAAAGGAAAAAATGGTTAACTACCAAAATTAATAATAATTATACATACAGATTACATTCTTCAATATTCTTTTATTTTTTCTCTAAAATTCTTATATTTTTTCTTTAAATTAACTTAAATTATTTTTATATTAAGTATTTGTCCAGGCTAGTAAAATTTTTCAGCTAATGGGATGGCACTCCTTCTTGTGTCCAGGCAGAGATTATCAGTTAATATATTTATGGTTATTAAAATTTTGTGGATTCTTTTCACTACAAGAATATTAACGAAATACCTTTTGTGAAGTACAAAACGTCATACAAATACAGTCAAATATAATATAAAGTAACAACAAATTAAATCTAAAATACAAATATTTCGTTTATGAACCGTGTATGCTTATAGGTTAGAAAGTGTGTAGAGAGGTTATACTCTTTCCAAATATTTTAACACACAAAGAAATAATAGTTCAAAAAATGAAATAATTATAATAATATCAGTGTCTCAATTCAGTGAAAGTGTTACACATAATTCATAAGTGTGTTGAAGTGTAAAAGTGAATTATCATCAATCGTTATTAATTCGTTTTATAATCTAATGTTTAGTCATTATACTTTCCTTCATATTTGTTTTCACTTTTATTTGAACACTTTAACACCTTTCTTTTGTTTTAAAATAACTTGCCACTATATCCTTCTTCAATTATTTTTCTAGTTAGGTATCACTTTTACCCAACCTATCTTCAGTTCGATCCCAGATTCAGTTTCCTCGCCCCGAGTTGTACAGAGGTTTTAATGTTTACTCTTTGAAATCCAATAATGAACGAACTCGTCTCGTTACAAATTTTGGTCGTCAAAACGCAAAAAGTGTAAAATTCCCATTGGTGGAAATTTATAACATTGTTATAGATGGCGTTAGTTTTTCAGACAAAAATTTCTTAAAACTGACCTAATTTTCTTACACTATTTACAATCATAAAGATAATTACACCATTGAACAGCTTTTTTGTTACAGATTAATTTGAAATCTCACATGACTAGTTTATGTTTAGTAATTCCAAAATTACATTTTTAAGAGTTTTGCCTACTTTTACAAATTAAGTTTAAATTAGTCCTTTCGAATACATTTCTCATTCTTGTGATTGTACAACTAAATCTATGATCACAAAACACCTTTGTACATTAATTATTACAGGTTTGAACACCAGTTCTTTTTCAAATCTTTTGCTTTCACCATAGGTACTACTTGGCCTAGTTTCCCTTCTGCTAAAACTTATCCTACATAATATTCTTTCTTAATCTTATAAAAATTTAACCTTTTGTATTTAATCATTATGAATACTATTAACTATTACAATACATTTAACAGTCCATAACTAGTTTGATATACTGTATGACCCTTTCATACCATTCTAGGTAGATGCAAGTCCTTGAGTCATAACATGTATTCCTAGTTATTATTAATTATTCATTATGAATCTTTTACAATTTCATGTAACTTATTAAAGCAAACACAAACACAACTATTACATTAAATAGTCGCTCACACATTATATATATATATATATATATATATATTGTAATAAAATAATAAAAGGTGTTGAGATTGTGTTTGTAAATTGGTGTGTTTGGCTCTCGACGTCTCACTGGTCTGAAACACTTCCTTAAGTTTCCCAGCTGGTCGAGTCTCAATGGCAGCAAGACCGGTCGAGTAGCGTAATGTTGATGAAGAAATATATGTTCAGCTTCACCGAAAGTTTCAAAACAAAAATTATTGTTTTGAAGAAAATTTAAAAAAAAAATTGTTTATTAAAAAAAATAATTAAAAAAAAAATATTTTCTTTTTATTAATTAATTAATTATAATCAATTAATTAATATAGGGCTGTGAAGTTTTAAAAAGTGTAATGCTCTTCTGAAAAATTTTATTAAAGTTTTGGTATATTTTAAATAAACTATCACCACTCATAAGATTGTCTTCAAACCAATCGATACTTGTTTACCTTTTTATTTTTTAGGTTATCTTCACTTATAGGTGGTAAAGTCCTGGTAGATTATTAATTAGAATTATATTAGTGATAACTAGTAATATTTACGAAATAAAGAACTATTTAGTGTTGAAGAATATTAATGTTTTATTAATTAATAGCAATATTGACTCTTATCGATTAATATCGACTCTCAGGATATCGAAAAAGTTACAAAGTATATTATATAAAAATCATACAGGGTTCTTTAAACAGCCAATTATTATCAAAGTCAGAGAAATCGGGCTAATATTTAAAAAGTATAACGTTACAACAAATTAATAATTATTACTAAATACAGACATTGAATAATAATTTGAAAATAATATAATTGTTTTTCACCAACAGCTGATATGTGCACGGAGAGGCATTGGAATTGTCAAAGAAAGATGGCTGCCGTCAAGTTGATCAAAATGTCGCTCGTTCTTGCTATGTTCCAAATAATGTATTTTCTGGCAGTATTCCTGTTCTGGTGTCTGCAAATCTCTTGTTAAATGTTGTTTAGTGCCTAGTGTAATGTTTCTGGGTTGTATTTAGTGTATCCGTGTAATTATAAGTCAAAACACTTTTCCGTATTCCGACACTAAATTGGTTAATGTATTATTCAGTTTTCTGGTGTTGTGTGGTGTTTTTCGGAGTAGATGTGTATTGTTCAGTGTTATTTATTGTTTGTTGATTGTTTCTGTGATAATGTGAGAGTTCTAGATGTATTTTATAAATCACTCGCGATTTCACAATAACGTACTATTCACCGCTCAACTTTACCGCTGTAAGTTAGGTTAGATCGTCACAAAACGCTCGTCATATTAACCGTTCGAATACCAATAATCAACTAACTATTTCCTCCAGTTTCAATAAAACTCTTAGCCAATATAATATTATTCTTAACATTGTTCAAATATATTTTCATATCCTGTGCATACTTTAAACTTCACTATATGATTGCCTAAACTTTGTTTATTTATCAATTTTATTTACTAGATGTTATTTAAATTAATCTTTCAGTTCATTCAGCTTATTTTCAGATTAAATAATGCCGTTTTATAGTGTTTTCTGTCCAAAAATAGTAATTTTACTTTCAGTTTGGTATACTCTGATAAGTCAAAACTAGCTTCCTGTCATCATATAAATTCAGCCATTTTATCAGTTATATTTAATATTAATAATCTTATATTGTATTAAAAGGTTTATACTCCCTTATTTTCTGGTAATTAATTGAATTAGTTGTATTCTGAAACATTATTCTGAAATATATGACTCCCATGTCCAAATTTCTGAGTTTAGTCATTTTCATTTTTATTTATAATTCTGAATATAATTTATTAAAATCTCTCTAAATGGTATGTACAATTATATGGCTTGATCTCAAGTTTATTTTGTCTAAATCCCTTTTGTTTATTTGCATTTAAATGAGCAATTTCTCTGTTTTGATGAAGTTTGGTTTCCATTCTTTTGGCCTAGGTTTTTTAACATTTTTTCCTTACAAAAACTTTACAAACAATATATGATGTGTGATACCCTCTCTGACTTTTACATATAGTATTATAAATTAAAGATGTTTTCAAATTACACAATAACAATTATTACTGGTTACAATACAGATAACAGTTAAACAAATAAAGAATATTTTTTTTAAATAAATGGTTGTCTTCAAGTCAGACATTTTACAACAAAATCCTTATTTCTAACATGGAAATATGGTTTACAAAAAAGGTTTTTTACTAACTAACATCTTAATTACTCTCTACTATTTACAAGTAGTAACTATTTTTATAGTTCTGATGTTAGTTGTATCAGACCCAAACAAATGGCCTTATATCTAAAACATTTTTAAACATTCTTATACTATATACCTAAAAACCTTATATTTATATTCTTATTTCTAACTATTATTATAAGTGGGATTCTACAGTTTTTATACCGTCTTTTACACATTGTC
Source organism: Magicicada septendecula (assembly GCA_034769895.1). Taxonomy (NCBI): domain Eukaryota; kingdom Metazoa; phylum Arthropoda; class Insecta; order Hemiptera; family Cicadidae; genus Magicicada; species Magicicada septendecula. Next base: position 466,196,738 of record CM068369.1, read on the forward strand.
TTTGGGGAATTGTACCCTGTCATAAATAAATAAATAGTATAAATTGTTCGAAAAGTATTATGAAATCTGTTTTTCTTTTTGCATATAAAACAAAATGTTATTTTAAACAGATTTATGTCTTATAAACAACATATTGTCACAGTACACATTTCAAGTCATTGAAAATTGCATATTTCATTGCATTCAATGTTTGTGATTGCCAAGAATGAAACACAAGGTTCATTTTTTATAATACCCAAAACTATCACTGGTTCACTTTACACTTTTATATTATGTTAATGCTAAATGGTCGTATAGTCTTATTAACATAATAAATTGGTTAGCGTTTTTCAATGGAGATTTGTTCCATGGGTACTATATTATTGTTTCATCTTAGTTCACAGGCAACTTTTACTTTATACACTTCTCTCTCTTAAATTTATATACATGTGGTTTTCATTTCGTTATACTTTTATTTTTAAATATTTATTTTGGGGATATAGGGATTTGGGTGTCTTTTATAAGAGCATGACATCTTCTTCAGGATGCTGCCTTCTTCTTCTTTCATCAGTCTTCTTTTCTCCTGCCTTCTGGGATTGGTATCTTCTCCATCTTCTTCTTGATGCCATCAGCTTTCTTGGGATTTTCTCCATCTCCTTCTTTATTTTAGAAAAACACCACCTGTTGTTTCATCTTGGCTTATTTTAGGGTTTCTATTCTATTTATTCTTCCTCGTTGTGGGTTTGGTCATATTCAGTACTGCTTTGTTATTTACTTTTTTACCTTCGTGGGTTATACCTTGAAAACCTTTGGTTATGCGACTGGTCTTGGATGACTCATCACTAGTAACTCCTTTTATTTGAACTTGTATTTTCTTCATAATAATGATTTCTTTCCACAGTTGCTATGAATTAATCTATGTATATTAAACTTAATGCTTTCTTCCAAATTTAAACATTATAACTTCATTATTCTAATGATCAATTGCCATTCAATATTATGCATACATCTGTCACGTTACAATATATATATATATATATATATATATATATATATATATATATATATATTGTAGCGTGACAGAAAATCCACTACTTATTAAGTCATATAAAATCATAAAGTTTAATTACACCACATATGTTAAAATAATATTGAATGAGATTTAAGGAAATCAAAGGAATGAACCACGATAAAATAAAAATCCTCATTACATTATATAAAAACCACTGTTTAAATATCAAAGAAAGTATTAAAAGCAACTCATATTATAAGATCAGTAATTTACCCAGGAAGCTAGGAGCAGTAAACAAATTAAATAACATCATATCAAGAAGAAAGAGAATCAGTCTAAGAATGGTGAATACCAAAATACCCCAAAAAACAAGAAGAAGGAAGAATAAAGTTTGTGATCAGGAAGAAAACAATACCCTGAAACCTTTAGAGAAGAACAAGGTCCGTATCAGTAAATAAATTAGATGCTCCAAACTAAACATCAGTCGAGATAACACAAAGTACCTTGGTTTACCCAAGAATGAAGAGGGAAGACAAGAAGACCAGAAGAATAAAGACTAGAAGAAGGACAAGAATGAAGACAAGAAAGAAGATAAGAAGAAGGACAAGAAAGAAGACAGGAGAAGAGGAAGAAATAGTATGAAAGAAACACCGTTGTAAAACCTATTATTATTATTAACTATCATCAACCCCAAACCCACAAAAACGATTAAAAAGAAAGTATAACATACCAAAATCCTATAAGAATGTAATTATTTAGAAAACTAAAGTGCTGTATAGTATTGTAAGAAGTGAACCGACTAAAGCTATTGTGTGATAAGAAAATAAACAAGTCTTAACAGTCCTTGATTACTAAAGGTCTGGTCTGAGATAATAAGACTCAAAATATCAGAACCAACAGTGAAAGTGAATTTGTGTAAGTGTTTTTTGGAAATGCAATAAACTTAAAGTTAGTGATACTATGACTTATCAATATGCTATATAACAACTTTAATATCCAATAATAAACAGCATAATAAAATAATAAAATGGAAGATTTCCAGTATTTTATTATTTTAATGTAACTCTTTATTTACAAGACATTTGTAAAAAATGCTAATAACTAGAGTATGGGTGGTCATGTTTACTGATGAAGGGGATCATAAATAATAATGGTTTAGACCAGAAAGGACTGGCATTAATTTAGTATTCATAGGTTTAAAATGTTTAAATAGACTGTTTGTTCACAGCCATAAAATCAATGTGTTTGTAAGAGTTATTAGAAAATAAGATTTATGTTATGTGTTTAAAATGAATAATGTTTGCTAAATAACAGCATACATACCATTAATAATGTTTCAGTAGGTATGCTATGTTAACTCAAAAAGAGTTAAAAGTATATGTTCACACCATGTCAGCAATATGTTCAGTTGTACAGATTGCTAAATAATGTTCATAATTATTTTGTATAACTGTAGTGTTAATTAAATACTACACCTCACAATAAGTTATAAACCATATTATTATCATGTAATAGTAACTATGTAAATTCAGAGGAGTGGTAAGATTAAATTTATTTGAGAAAGACAGAAATGTAAAATTCTAAACGCTAGGCCATTTGGTGAATTCACAGAAACCATATAAACCAGTATAATTCATTTATAAATCCTGTAAACTAGCAAGATTTAGATAAGGTAAAGCCGTTAACCACTACTGGGAATGATCCTATGAGTTAAAATGATAATAAGGAAATATACCTTAAAATATTGTAAATTTTCAAAATATATAAATTAATTAATTTTAAAGAGCAATGTCAAATTCAGAGATTAACACAAAAAACCAGTTCAAAGGTTTAATTTATATGTATTTAAGGAAGGGAAGAGGAATATGACTAATTAAAATTTATTATAATAGTATTAATGATAATTAAAATGGAGGAAAATTTGTATAAAGGCGGAAATCCAATTTTGAGCCAATATTTCCAAAAAGGAAAGAAATTTATTAATTTCCACAAAATGTCTACAGATATGGACTATAATATATCAATTTAAAGGGAATGAGATGATTAAACCAATGATAAGATTCATAATTCATGAAAGTGATGAATAAAATAAATAAATTCCATATATAATGTAATATTGTATCATGTGTATGGGTAATCGAAATATGTTAACAATACTTTTTCAAAGATTAACTGGGTCAGATTTTGACCAAGTTAATTAGTCTTTTGTTGAATATCAAGCTGAATAGTTGTGTGAAAAAACGTTCCTTAAAACCGAGTAGAAAATGGTACGACAAATTGCCATTAATGTTAGTGCATCGAGAGTTAGATGAATTGAACACTTTCTTAGTTACATTTACCAAAACTTTAACGACAATAGTGAAAAATAACACCTAACTTCATGATACGAGTGATATAAAACAGTAAAACAATATATTTGACATAATTCACGCTACAACGCATAATCACTTTTACAGACAACCTAACCAACAGAAGTGAACACATACCAAATAACTTAATTAACACCAATATACACGGAACACTTCTTCAGAACACACCAAACTACCTAATAGACAGATTACACCAGTGCGGGAACATTTCAAACATTCATGAAAATAATTTTGTTGAGTTTTTAACAAGACGACTTTTGCAGTAACATATCTAGATCGAGTAGCGGCCAGCTTTGAATTTACTAAGCCTGCCTTCTTCATCCCGTGGTGACGTCATAGAAGCTGCCAATGGTCTGACAAAACAATTTATTAAACATTATATATCAGAATTATTTAAATACTGTTAAATAAGAATTATTGAATTTATTTTAATTGTTAATATTATACTTTTCGTCCCCCTTCTCTGACTATTAATTTAATCGCTCAAAGAACCTGTCCTTTATATAATACCTATAATAATTTTTATACTGTATGCACAATCGATAATTCCCTGAGACGGAGTCGATAATTGTTCTCAATCGATAAAAAATCGATTATTTATTAAATTGTTTAATAAATCAATATATTTTAATTGTTTTTTAGCTGTTATTATTTTACAGGCTAATTTAAGATTATTTATTAAGGCTAAGGGACTTCAAGAAGAAGAAAATATTTTATTTAAGTGAGATATTGGACCAGCAAGAAAAATCATCGATCGATTGCTGACTGGAGTTAATCTATTTAACTCCAGACTTGGTTCAAATCTTCCCGAAGTGCTCGATAGTCAATAAATACCTTCCTAATCCTTAAAATTTTTACAAAACCTTTGAAAACAGCCTTATTTCTTATTTACAAACAGTGATTAACATAAACAAAATTATTTTTTTTAATTGAAAATTTTATTTTTTATAAAATTTTTCTCTACTATTTTATTTTTGTAAAGATCGGCATACAGGGGTCCGTTACAAAGTGGCGTCCAACTTAGAGGGCTTGATAAGATAAGCTTGGCAGCGGTTAATTAGTAGAAGAGAGAAAAATGCAAAGACGAGCTACTTCGAAAAAGAGGGCGGCAGAGGCCGAAAAAGAGGTTGACATGGGGGATAAGGAGGCAACACCTGTGGAGGATCCGGAAGTGTTATTAATCCAGGTGGAACATAAACAACCTGAACCACCAGAGGAACAATTAGAAGTACCAACGCAGACAGTGGAAGTCAATGTCCCAGAGAAGGAGAAATCTAAAACAAAAGAAAGTAAAATGGACAGATTAATGGAAATGTTCATGAAAATGGAAGAGAGAATGAATGGAATGAGTCAAGATTTGAATAAGAAAATGGATTCCACTACGGAAGATAACAAGAAAATGGAGGAGAATTTAAACAAGAAAATGGATTCTACCAATAAAAATATGGAGTCTAAAATGGAAGGAGTAAATAAAAACATAGAATCCAAAATAGAGGATTTGAAGGAAGACAACCATTTTTTAAATGAAAAACTAGAGGATCTTAAGGAAGATAACCGATCCAAAAAGGAAGAATTGGGCCGTAAGATAGAAAATACTAATAAAAGGCTTGAGGAAACCAGTAAGAATTTGAGTAAGAAGATGGAAGAGAAAATGGAGGAAACAAGTAGGAAAATGGAAAGCGACAATCAGCAACTGAGGGAACAGTTGGAGGAAAATAATCAGAAAATGGAGGAGAAAATGGACGACAATAATCAAAGGTTGAGAGAAGAACTAAGGGAAGTTAACGAAGAGAACATGAATAAGTTAGACGAGAGGATTGAGTTAGCCAAGGAGGAGATAAATAAAAAGATAATAGAGACGAAGAAATCCATCGTAAAGAAGTTAGAACAGGAAGTCGTGGTTGTTAACCAGCAGATCAGAGAAGTAGACGAAAGATGTCGTCAAACAGAATACGAAGTGCTGGAAGTCCGGGAAGTAATAACTAAGGAGATTACTCAGGTCCAAGAACAACAGAAAACGAAAATGGAGGAGACCAAGAAATTTGCCTTGGAGGAAGTGAATAAAGTGCGGACACAGGTAAGCGAAAGATGCGACGGCGTGGAAGCCGCTATGTCGAACATAACCGGACAGGTGCGTCAGAGCCAGGAGGAGATAGAATTAATAAAGAACAGATCGTCTGGATATCATAATTTCCCCATGTCAGAAAACAGAGAATGGCTCAATTTCCGGCAATATAAACGGAAGCCTATGGAGTTCTTGGCACGCATAGAGGAGTACCTCGAAAAACACAGAGGGAACCGATGGGTCCAGAACAGGGAAATCCTTGACGAGTCGTTTCGGGAGGTGAATGACCATTGGTGGATGGCCAACCGGAGCGACATCGACAATTATGAGCAATTTAAGAGTCTATTCAAGGCCAAGTACTGGTCAGAGACAACTCAAAATTTAATAAGAGACAATATATGCCACGGCCACTACAAACCACAAGTCGGTAGTTCGATGACAGCTTATTTCCTCGGCAAGGTATGTATGGCCAAGATTGGAAGCAGGGGATGAGACAATCTCCCAATATTATAAAATACATAATGGAATCCTGTTTTCAAGACCATCTTTATATAAGGAGGAATGGAAGGTTACTATTCCGACCCATATCGAGAAGGAGATAGTGTTCAATTATCATGTTCGATATGGGCATATGGGCGCCTTAAAGGTGGTAAAGGCCCTGGAAGAGAGCTGCCATATCAAAGACATAAATCGTAAAGTACGAAAGTACATAAGAAACTGTCGCATTTGCCAACTCGTAAAAACAAACAATGAGAAAAGAGAGGGGCAGATGATTCCGATAACCTCTCAGTCGAAACTTGAGAAGGTATTCCTGGATATCTGTGGGCCATTTCCCCGCAGTGGAGGCCGCCACCGATACAAATATCTCGTCATCATAATGGACCATTATACCAAGTTCGTGAAGCTATACCCAGCGAATCGGGCGACTACGAATAAAGTTCTTGAAATCCTGATCAACCAGTACTTCCCAACCGTCGGAAAACCGGTATCGATCATAACCGACCACGGAACACAATTCAAGGGGAGGAAATGGCGGGATACACTGCTGTCAATGGGGGTTCATACATACAAGACATCAGTATACCACCCGAGCAGTAACCCGGCCGAAAGAGTCTTGCGAGAGGTGGGGCGCCTATTAAGAACGTATTGCCACGATCAGCAGAGGAGGTGGCAAGAATACTTGGAGGCCACTGAAGAATTCCTCAACCTGGCATACCATCCAGCCATAGGAATAACCCCTTACTCCGCAATGTACGAAAGACAACCCCCTAGGGAGATCGAAGATATCTTGGAGTTCCCCAGAGAGCATAAATATATATTTAATAGAATTCAATTTCATAATAAGGTGGCCGAAGATCAGGAGAAACGGCGGAATAAGTACGATAAAAGCATGGGTAAGGTTATTAATTATACCGTTGGAGAGAAGGTGTTGTTGAAGAATAGGGAATTACCCAGTTCCTTAGAGGGGATAACAAAAAAATTATTGCTTCTGTACACTGGTCCCTATATTGTCTCTAAGGACAATAACAACAACACATACGAAATAAAGGAAATGAATTCAAATAAAGTTAAGGGTGTCTTTAACCAGGCATCCATGAAGAAATTTTATGAATAAATCATCAAAATTTTAAAGCAAGGTAAGACCATCTTACTAACCAGGAATTTGAAATAAACATTTTGGAAGAGAATATAAAACAGGAATTAGAATAAAATCATCCAAATTTTAAAACAATGTAAGACCATCTTACTAACCAGGAATTTGAAATAAACATTTTGGAAGAGAATATAAAAAAGGAATTAGAATAAAATCATCAAAATTTTAAAACAAGGTAAGACCATCTTACTAACCAGGAATTTGAAATAAACATTTTGGAAGAGAATAGAAAACAAGAATTTAGAAAAAACTCAAAGGTCCAAAAACAATGTAAGACATTTACATAACAATTATTTGAAGAGAAACATTTTGACAATAATACCAAGAGAATTTAGAAATAAAAAACTCACAATTTCAAAAACAATGTAATACTTTACATAACAACTATTTGAAGAAAACTTTATGGCAAAAATATAAAAAAGAATTTAGAATGATAAATCATCTAAATAAAAAAAAAAGATTGTAAGTTCACCTTACTAACCAAGAATTTGAGAAAAAACATTTTGAAGAGATAAATATAAAACAGAATTTAGATTGAAATAATATAAGTTCTAAAAAGAAAAGCAAGCCCACGTTACATACAAATTATTTGAGAAAACTTTATGGAATAATATAAAAAGAACGAATTTTGAATTGTGTATAAATCAAGTTTCCAAACCAAGAATAAGTACAACTTACCAACCAATTATTAATAAAACACTTTGGTGAGATAAACAGAAGAGATAAATATAAAACACAATTTAGATTGAAATAATATAAGTTCTAAAAAGAAAAGCAAGCCCACCTTACATACAAATTATTTGAGAAAACTTTATGGAATAATATAAGAAGAGTGAATTTTGAATTATGTATAAATCAAGTTTCCAAACCAAGAATAAGTACAACTTACCAACCAATTATTAATAAAACACTTTGTTGAGATAAACAGAAGAGATTTAGTACCATATTTATGGTAAGCATAAAATATAATTACCATGTTAATAAAGAATCATAATGGGATGAATAAAGGAAACAGACTTTAGAATTAAAACAAATAATTCTGGAAAGTGTGATCATGTCTAATTTCAATATAAAGAGTAAAAACCTTTCCATAAAATGATGCCCAAAGGAAAAAAAAATGATACGATTTGAGTTGATACGATTTGAGTTAATACGATTTCAGTGATTGAATATAATAAAATACAAAAACTTAAGTGGAATTATGAGATAATGAAACTTTGAAGTGGTATGAGGAGAAATTATGACCTCATTATGAATTAATAAAAAACATTCATTCGAAAGTATAATAACCATGACAGGAATAATGTGAGAATAATATCAAAGATTTATGTAATTAAACGAATTAATATAAAATGATTTATGAATTAAATGTCAATTATGATAATGACAGTTATAAAAAGTTCTAGAAAATAGAACAAGTGGAAATAATAAGAACAAAGAAACAGTCTAAAAATGTCATAAAGATATGCTACAATAAACAATGCAGATTATAATAAAAAAACCAGAAGGTAATAAAGAATTTATAACCAAAAGCTTTATATGATAAAAAAAGTTGAAAAATGTAATAATAAAAGAGCTTCCTACCATAATATCAAATGAAAGAAACATCCAGTTAACGAGTCAGAAGAACAACTGAGATAGGAATATTAAAATCTCTGAGAAATATAATAAGTAATAAGTGAAGTATCCCAAAGATATTTTTTTTTAAATAGTAACAAATGTTTACTATTCTGAATAATTTTTTTAATCTGTCTGTAGATAATTCCAGCAGTATTAATATGTTTTTTGAGCAGAGATGATTTGCCTCTGTACTCAAATATGTGTGAAGTATTGGACAGCAGAGGAAGTAGCGTACAGTGCCTCTCTGAACTGAACCAGCTCACAAAGTAGGGAACGATAGGGAGGAAATATCCCAAGGAGAAAATAATAAGAAGAAATATGAAAATGAAATAATAAATATGAAACTCAGATGACTATTACTATCAAGGAAGATCCAGTGAGAATGAGAAAGATATAAACTCAAATATAAATAAGAAAATTTTTAAAATGGAAGGAAGTCCAGAATAATAATAAACCTAGAATAATTATCATAAGCAATTGTTTCAAACAAAGCAAGTATAGTCTGAAAAATTATTTCTGGAGAAGGGCATTCTGTAGCGTGACAGGAAATCCACTACTTATTAAGTCATATAAAATCATAAAGTTTAATTACACCACATATGTTAAAATAATATTGAATGAGATTTAAGGAAATCAAAGGAATGAACCACGATAAAATAAAAATCCTCATTAAATTATATAAAAACCACTGTTTAAATATCAAAGAAAGTATTGGAAACAACTCATATTATAAGATCAGTAATTTACCCAGGAAGCTAGGAGCAGTAAACAAATTAAATAACATCATATCAAGAAGAAAGAGAATCAGTCTAAGAGTGGTGAATACCAAAATACCCCAAAAAACAAGAAGAAGGAAGAATAAAGTTTGTGATCAGGAAGAAAACAATACCCTGAAACCTTTAGAGAAGAACAAGGTCCGTATCAGTAAATAAATTAGATGCTCCAAACTAAACATCAGTCGAGATAACACAAAGTACCTTGGTTTACCCAAGAATGAAGAAGGAAGACAAGAAGACCAGAAGAATGAAGACTAGAAGAAGGACAAGAATGAAGACAAGAAAGAAGATAAGAAGAAGGACAAGAAAGAAGACAGGAGGAGAGGAAGAAATAGTATGAAACACCGTTGTAAAACCTATTATTATTATTAACTACCATCAACCCCAAACCCACAAAAACGATTAAAAAGAAAGTATAACATACCAAAATCCTGTAAGAATGTAATTATTTAGAAAACTAAAGTGCTGTATAGTATTATAAGAAGTGAACCGACTAAAGCTATTGTGTGATAAGAAAATAAACAAGTCTTAACAGTCCGTGATTACTAAAGGTCTGGTCTGAGATAATAAGACTCAAAATATCAGAACCAACAGTGAAAGTGAATTTGTGTAAGTGTTTTTTGGAAATGCAATAAACTTAAAGTTAGTGATACTATGACTTATCAATATGCTATATAACAACTTTAATATCCAATAATAAACAGCATAATAAAATAATAAAATGGAAGATTTCCAGTATTTTATTATTTTAATGTAACTCTTTATTTACAAGACATTTGTAAAAAATGCTAATAACTAGAGTATGGGTGGTCATGTTTACTGATGAAGGGGATCATAAATAATAATGGTTTAGACCAGAAAGGACTGGCATTAATTTAGTATTCATAGGTTTAAAATGTTTAAATAGACTGTTTGTTCACAGCCATAAAATCAATGTGTTTGTAAGAGTTATTAGAAAATAAGATTTATGTTATGTGTTTAAAATGAATAATGTTTGCTAAATAACAGCATACATACCATTAATAATGTTTCAGTAGGTATGCTATGTTAACTCAAAAAGAGTTAAAAGTATATGTTCAAACCATGTCAGCAATATGTTCAATTGTACAGATTGCTAAATAATGTTCATAATTATTTTGTATAACTGTAGTGTTAATTAAATACTACACCTCACAATAAGTTATAAACCATATTATTTTCATGTAATAGTAACTATGTAAAGTCAGAGGAGTGGTAAGATTAAATTTATTTGAGAAAGACAGAAATGTAAAATTCTAAACTCTAGGCCATTTGGTGAATTCACAGAAACCATATAAACCAGTATAATTCATTTATAAATCCTGTAAACTAGCAAGATTTAGATAAGGTAAAGCCGTTAACCACTACTGGGAATGATCCTATGAGTTAAAATGATAATAAGGAAATATACCTTAAAATATTGTAAATTTTCAAAATATATAAATTAATTAATTTTAAAGAGCAATGTCAAATTCAGAGATTAACACAAAAAACCAGTTCAAAGGTTTAATTTATATGTATTTAAAGAAAGGAAGAGGAATATGACTAATTAAAATTTATTATAATAGTATTAATGATAATTAAAATGGAGGAAAATTTGTATAAAGGCGGAAATCCAATTTTGAGCCAATATTTCCAAAAAGGAAAGAAATTTATTAATTTCCACAAAATGTCTACAGATATGGACTATAATATATCAATTTAAAGGGAATGAGATGATTAAACCAATGATAAGGTTCATAATTCATGAAAGTGATGAACAAAATAAATAAATTCCATATATAATGTAATATTGTATCATGTGTATGGGTAATCGAAATATGTTAACAATACTTTTTCAAAGATTAACTGGGGGACAGATTTTGACCAAGTTAATTAGTCTTTTGTTGAATATCAAGCTGAATAGTTGTGTGAAAAAACGTTCCTTAAAACCGAGTAGAAAATGGTACGACAAATTGCCATTAATGTTAGTGCATCGAGAGTTAGATGAATTGAACACTTTCTTAGTTACATTTACCAAAACTTTAACGACAATAGTGAAAAATAACACCTAACTTCATGATACGAGTGATATAAAACAGTAAAACAATATATTTGACATAATTCACGCTACAACGCATAATCACTTTTACAGACAACCTAACCAACAGAAGTGAACACATACCAAATAACTTAATTAACACCAATATACACGGAACACTTCTTCAGAACATACCAAACTACCTAATAGACAGATTACACCAGTGCGGGAACATTTCAAACATTCATGAAGATAATTTTGTTGAGTTTTTAACAAGACGACTTTTGCAGTAACATATCCAGATCGAGTAGCGGCCAGCTTTGAATTTACTAAGCCTGCCTTCTTCATCCCGTGGTGACGTCATGGAAGCTGCCAATGGTCTGACAAAACAATTTATTAAACATTATATATCAGAATTATTTAAATACTGTTAAATAAGAATTGTTGAATTTATTTTAATTGTTAATGTTATACTTTCTCGCCCCCTTCTCTGACTATTAATTTAATCGCTCAAAGAACCTGTCCTTTATATAATACCTATAATAATTTTTATACTGTATGCACAATCGATAATTCCCTGAGACGGAGTCGATAATTGTTCTCAATCGATAAAAAATCGATTATTTATTAAATTGTTTAATAAATCAATATATTTTAATTGTTTTTTAGCTGTTATTATTTTACAGGCTAATTTAAGATTATTTATTAAGGCTAAGGGACTTCAAGAAGAAGAAAATATTTTATTTAAGTGAGATATTGGACCAGCAAGAAAAATCATCGATCGATTGCTGACTGGAGTTAATCTATTTAACTCCAGACTTGGTTCAAATCTTCCCGAAGTGCTCGATAGTTAATAAATACCTTCCTAATCCTTAAAATTTTTACAAAACCTTTGAAAACAGCCTTATTTCTTATTTACAAACAGTGATTAACATAAACAAAATTATTTTTTTTATTGAAAATTTTATTTTTTATAAAATTTTTCTCTACTATTTTATTTTTGTAAAGACCGGCATACAGGGTCTTGTTGCAATATATATATATATATATATATATATATATATATATATATATTTCATTCACTTTCTGCTACAGTCCGTTTCTTGATGTATATAATACTATAATACTTATAACTATTTTACCTGAAGATGTATTTTTTCTTTAGGGACATGTTTCGGGAGATCCTGTTCTCCCATCTTCAACCTTCGCCATCTTGCTTCTGGTGCAGTATTTGTGTGTTGGCTTCTGGATGTTATTATGCTGGTTTGTTGGTCTTTGGTCCTTCAATGTTGCATTATTGTGTGTGGTTGTGGTATCTGTTTTTGTATTTTGTGTATTTTCGATGTTGAGTGCTTTGAATATTGTGTCATGTTTTGTATTGATTTGTATTTGTTCTGGTATTAATTTGTTTTGTGTTTTATGTTTGTAAATCTGTAAATTTTCCCAAATGTTCATTATGGTGCCTTTGTGTGGTATATGTTTTATTAGTGTTACATTGGTTATGTCTGGGAATTCATGTCCTGTGTTTATTGCATGTGTGGCTAAATTGGATTTATATATGTTTGGTTTTTTGTATGCATTTAGGTGTTCAAAATAACGTTTTTTCAGCTGTTTTTTTGTTTGTCCTATATAACATTTATTGCAATCTTGGCATTCAATTTTGTATATACCGTTGGTTGTCGTATTATCTTTGTTGTGTGAGTTATTTATATTTTGCAATTTATTTTTATTAGTTTTGTATGCTATTTTTATATCTGTGTTTTTAAATAGTTTTGTTAGTTTTGACATTTTATTATTTATATATGTGAATGTGGCCCATTTTTTGTTGTTGTTATTATTTATGTGTTGTTCAGTTTGATTAATTCTTAATTGTTCAGTTTTTATTTTGTATTTGATTTTATTTTCTATTTTGATCATAGTATTTTTATTGTATCCATTTGCATAACCAATTTGGTGTATTATATTTCTTTCTTTGTCAGTTTCTTGTTTGTTTAGGGGTATTTTGTACATTCTGTTAAATAACGAATAAAATTCTGCCATTTTATGTTGTGGTGGGTGGTCAGAATGGTTAGGTATAATGATGTTAGTGGAAGTTGGTTTTCTATATATTGCATATTGTATGTGTTTGTTGTATCTTGTGATGGTTATGTCTAAATAGTTGATTTTGTTATGTTTTTCTTTTTCTTCTGTGAATTGTATTTTGGGATGTATGTTATTGATTTGTTTCAGTATGTTCTCTGCATTTGTGTTTTTGTTATTTGATACATATAGTCCATCATCTACATATCTTATCCATATGCCATCTGGGTCATGTGTTTTTATGATATTTTGTATTTTGGTGTCTATATGTTGTAGGAATATTTCTGCTATTATGCTTGATAATGGTGATCACATTGCTAAACCTTCTTTCTGTTGATAAATTTTGCTATTAAATTCAAAGTAATTTTGTTTTAGTATTAGTTGGAGACTATTTTTTATTTCGGTTATATATTGTTTGTTTTCATTTTGTTCTATAAGTTTGTTTATTATTATGTCAATTGTTTCTTCTACTGGGATATTAGTGTACATGTTTGTTATGTCATATGATGTGAAAAATGTATTTTCATTTATATTTATTATTTTTAGTTTGTCTATTAATTCGTATGTATTTTTTATGTTATGATGGTTATTTGTTAGTTGGTTATTTTTTAGTTTTTGTGCTATTATTCTTGCTATTTTGTATGTAGGAGCTTTTTTGAAATTGATTAATGGACGTATTGGGTTGTTTAATTTGTGTATTTTTATTAGGCTGTTCATTTTAGGTGGTTCTGGATTATTGTTTATATATATGTCTATGTTTTTATTGTTGAAAATGTTTTTATTTGTTTTTATTAGTTTTATTGTTTGTTTAAGATAGTTTTCTGTTGGGTTTTTATCTAGTTGTACGCATTTATTATTGTTGATGAAGTCTTCGGTTTTTTTGATGTAGTCTGTTTTATCAATGATTACTGTTGCTTGACTTTTGTCTGCTTTAGTTATTATTAAATTATTGTTCTTTACTTTATTTTTAATTTCTTTTATTGTTTTATTGTTTTTCTTTTGTTTATCTTTGTTTTTCATTTCGCTAGTGATTATTTTTTTAATTATATGTGCTGCTTCTGTTCTTTTTTCTTCTTGTATATTGTCTTTTATTAGGTTAATGGCAAATTCTGTTTCTACTATTAAATTTTCTAGATTTTTGTTTGCATTTTGGGTTATGTTAGTTTTTGACATATTGTTTAAATATTCTGTTTCTTTTTTGTTAAATTCTGTATTGCTGAGGTTAATGGTTCGAGGGTAAAATGTGTGTTTATTTTTGTTTTTTTGTTCTTGATTTTTGTTTTGTTGTTTTAATGTGTTAAGTTTTTTGTTGATTGTATAAGTCTTTTTGTTTTTCTCAAATCTTATTTTATTTTCTATGTTATTGTATTTATTGGTCCAAGTGATTGGATGTAATAAATTTGTTAGCTCTAAGTGTAGTTTACTAATAATTTACTCAATTATACAGTAAGAAAAATAGCATAACACTAGACATATACAAACTACACTTAGAGCTAACAAATTTATTACATCCAATCACTTGGAACAATAAATACAATAACATAGAAAATAAAATAAGATTTGAGAAAAACAAAAAGACTTATACAATCAACAAAAAACTTAACACATTAAAACAACAAAACAAAAATCGAGAACAAAAAAACAAAAATAAACACACATTTTACCCTCGAACCATTAACCTCAGCAATACAGAATTTAACAAAAAAGAAACAGAATATTTAAACAATATGTCAAAAACTAACATAACCCAAAATGCAAACAAAAATCTAGAAAATTTAATAGTAGAAACAGAATTTGCCATTAACCTAATAAAAGACAATATACAAGAAGAAAAAAGAACAGAAGCAGCACATATAATTAAAAAAACAATCACTAGCGAAATGAAAAACAAAGATAAACAAAAGAAAAACAATAAAAGAAATTAAAAATAAAGTAAAGAACAATAATTTAATAATAACTAAAGCAGACAAAAGTCAAGCAACAGTAATCATTGATAAAACAGACTACATCAAAAAAACCGAAGACTTCATCAACAATAATAAATGCGTACAACTAGATAAAAACCCAACAGAAAACTATCTTAAACAAACAATAAAACTAATAAAAACAAATAAAAACATTTTCAACAATAAAAACATAGACATATATATAAACAATAACCCAGAACCACCTAAAATGAACAGCCTAATAAAAATACACAAATTAAACAACCCAATACGTCCATTAATCAATTTCAAAAAAGCTCCTACATACAAAATAGCAAGAATAATAGCACAAAAACTAAAAAATAACCAACTAACAAATAACCATCATAACATAAAAAATACATACGAATTAATAGACAAACTAAAAATAATAAATATAAATGAAAATACATTTTTCACATCATATGACATAACAAACATGTACACTAATATCCCAGTAGAAGAAACAATTGACATAATAATAAACAAACTTATAGAACAAAATGAAAACAAACAATATATAACCGAAATAAAAAATAGTCTCCAACTAATACTAAAACAAAATTACTTTGAATTTAATAGCAAAATTTATCAACAGAAAGAAGGTTTAGCAATGTGATCACCATTATCAAGCATAATAGCAGAAATATTCCTACAACATATAGACACCAAAATACAAAATATCATAAAAACACATGACCCAGATGGCATATGGATAAGATATGTAGATGATGGACTATATGTATCAAATAACAAAAACACAAATGCAGAGAACATACTGAAACAAATCAATAACATACATTCCAAAATACAATTCACAGAAGAAAAAGAAAAACATAACAAAATCAACTATTTAGACATAACCATCACAAGATACAACAAACACATACAATATGCAATATATAGAAAACCAACTTCCACTAACATCATTATACCTAACCATTCTGACCACCCACCACAACATAAAATGGCAGCATTTTATTCGTTATTTAACAGAATGTACAAAATACCCCTAAACAAACAAGAAACTGACAAAGAAAGAAATATAATACACCAAATTGGTTATGCAAATGGATACAATAAAAATACTATGAACAAAATAGAAAATAAAATCAAATACAAAATAAAAACTGAACAATTAAGAATTAATCAAACTGAACAACACATAAATAATAACAACAACAAAAAATGGGCCACATTCACATATATAAATAATAAAATGTCAAAACTAACAAAACTATTTATAAACACAGATATAAAAATAGCATACAAAACTAATAAAAATAAATTGCAAAATATAAATAACTCACACAACAAAGATAATACGACAACCAACGGTATATACAAAATTGAATGCCAAGATTGCAATAAATGTTATATAGGACAAACAAAAAAACAGCTGAAAAAACGTTATTTTGAACACCTAAATGCATACAAAAAACCAAACATATATAAATCCAATTTAGCCACACATGCAATAAACATAGGACATGAATTCCCAGACATAACCAATGTAACACTAATAAAACATATACCACACAAAGGCACCATAATGAACATTTGGGAAAATTTACAGATTTACAAACATAAAACACAAAACAAATTAATACCAGAACAAATACAAATCAATACAAAACATGACACAATATTCAAAGCACTCAACATCGAAAATACACAAAATACAAAAACAGATACCACAACCACACACAATAATGCAACATTGAAGGACCAAAGACCAACAAACCACCATAATAACATCCAGAAGCCAACACACAAATACTGCACCAGAAGCAAGATGGCGAAGGTTGAAGATGGGAGAACAGGATCTCCCGAAACATGTCCCTAAAGAAAAAATACATCTTGAGGTAAAATAGTTATAAGTATTATAGTAATATATATATATATATATATATATATATATATAATGTTCTTTTCTACCTATTAATCTGTCACGTTACACCTGACGTTTCTACCTGAAGCGTCACGTTACAATATGTGTCCATGATGTAGAGTGCTCAATGCCTATTGATTTTTGTGATTATCGGTAAAGGGGGGGGTAGTTTACCTGCAAAATTGTATGTTTTAAGAAGAGTAAAGTACTTAATTTTGTTAAAGTACCCTGAAAAGAAGGTCATAATAATCCACTGTAGAAAGGTTAATGAAATATCTGTAAATGAAAATGATAAGTTGATGGGGAGGGGGTAAGTTTGTATAAATGAAAATAGTAGTTGAAGGAAGAGGGTTAATTTGTTGAAAATTAACTTTCTGATGTCGAATAAACTACAGTACTTGTACTTTATTTTGAAGGAAAGGTACATTAGTAATTACATACAATGAAATTATTACTCAGTAAAAGTGTAAATATCAAAAATGGTGTTGTTCGGTTAAGGGAAGGGGTAGTTTACCTGAATTGTTTTATGTTATAACAAGAGTAATGTACTTAATTTAGATAAATAAGTGGATCGAAAATAAAGTCATAATAATCCACTGTAAAATAGTAAATGAGATATCTATAAATGGAGAGGGTAGTTGAAGGGAGAGGGGTGATTTTTTGTTAATTATTTTGCTGATATCACGTAAAGTACGAGTATTTAATTTTGAAGGATAAGATACCTTAGCCATTACATATAATAAAACTATTACTCTATGAAAGTGTAACTATCATTAATGCTGGGGATCGATTGAGGATGAGGGATTATTTTCTGCGTAGTTCAGTTACTTTACAAGAATAAAGTTTCTAATTTTTATAGATAAAGTGACTCGAAAATAACTTTATATTAAACGACACCCCATAATAATTAATAATAATAATAATAATTAGTTATATCTATAAATAATGAAAATATTTTGAGGGTAAAAGATTTAATTTAGACATTATCGAACCAAATTCAAATAAATAATTTTAAATATAAGTATTAGATCATGGATGTCATGTATTGTTCTCCACACCGATATTATTTTTCAGTTAAAATTGTTTAGTTACTTCATAATTATAAAATAAATAATTATACGAAAGGAATTCTTTCTAACTTTAAGTTGATGAACACAATTAGTTCTAAAAGTTAAGTTTTAAGCACCCTTTAATGACTGCGTCGGCAGGTAAGTATTAAACAAATTTAATTCCGTGGTTCTGTGTTTTGATTTTGCTGGCTAAATGCAGGTAACTCTTGCCAGCCCTGTGTGCTTTCTTCATATAGGTTTCTTTACTTCGCTGTCAAACTTTGGGAGACGCATAAGCTTGAAACATGTTATGTTGCCAATTATAAAGTTCTACTAAAAATTTAATTATTTCGATTCGAAGTGTTACATTATTTGATTTTAATTATTCGGATCGGTGTTACAGTATAATATTTTAGTTAATATTAGTTGAAGCAATAATACAAATTGTAGTACAATATCACCTTTTAATTTAAAATATTTTTATTTAAAAATTTGTACTTTCTAAAATTTATTAAGTAAACGTGACTTGCAAATTTATCGTAATTATGTAAGTACAAAGAAAGTAAGCAAAATTAGGATAATTCACTGCATGCAGTTCTACCGTACAGACAGAACGTTTGTGCAAGGGTATGTACAGACCTGTATTTGAGTCTCTCTTCTGCGATTCCAATACACACGTCCCCAATCCAGAGCCTATCCACCATGATTAAACAAAATCTTTACTACGGGAAACGTTGTCTTCCGAATGTCTTCTTCTTTAGTAAAACCGTTTTAATTAGACAAAAAGAAGCTAGTGTCACTAAAGTGGACCAAATAAGGTAATTAAATTATATAATAACGTTTACAAAAGGTTTGAATTGGATTCCCTCCAGTTTTCTCGGTCTTGTCAATTTGTATTCATCTGACTAGAGCTCCTGCGTAGTTGATATCATCGAACATTCCAACATTTCTTCTTCCCTGTCTTAACTTTCCTTTCACCTTTCTCACTGTGATCCTTAGCTTCAGACAGTCTCTAAGCAAAACATGGCGCAACTAAGGTGCAGGCTTACTTTCGTTTTTAATTACTTTTAGCAATTTTCTTTCTTCACCTATACTAGACAGCGTTTTATCGTTTCTCACTTATGAGTACATTTGACCATAATGATTCTTTGCCACAACTACATGTTGAAGCTCTCTATGTATCTTTTTTCTTTTTTTTAAGTGGTTCTTTACTTTTATATAAAACCGCATGTTCTCTTTCTCATCACAATCGTGTTTCTTGCTGTGAGCAATGCTTTTAGCTCTCCAAAAGCTCTCTTATGTATAGTACTGATTTCCTCCGTACAGCTTCTATTACATGTCATTATACTCCCCAAATACTTGAATGCATTCAACGTAGGCCTACTGATAAATACAGTTGCATAAAGTAATTTTTTACCAACACCTTGCCAGTTCAATCAATCATGTTGCAGTCATGTTGAAAAGCTCTATACTTTCAAACTATTAAAGTGTAAGTTGACAATAGTTAATAAGAAGTGTAATGATGATAATGATACTTCTATTAGTGTCACTGACAGTTTTCACTTATTTTATGATGTTTTTTCATGTTTTATTGATCCCAAAAATTTTCAGATCCTGCAAATATAATTAACTATTTAATTAGGTAATTATATAATTAATTATTAACACCAAGAATTTATTTCTGCAAGCTGTGATATTACTGTAAATATATATATAAAACATGATCCTATTTATGCTTTAATTGTGTTAATTTACATGTTAGTTAAGAAATAATGACAAAACAACACAGTAACATAATTGTACTTGTTTCAGCGCCAACCGGATGCGGAAATCACGTTATCTGCAAAGAGCAGATACTGTTTTTGGTCTTTATTTCACTGTCGGCAAGCGTTAGCACAAGATAACAACGGAGGGACGAGTTTTATCTGCTGTGATCTACTGTGTGTTGTGGTGAAAACAATGATTATTGCAAGTGTGGAATGTGAAAACGTGTTACTAAGTGATAATAGTGTAAAAATACAGAAAATAAAAACTATTAAGAATCGCTTGTAATCAGCTGAAACGCTCACATATGTACGCTCCGTTATTTATTTAGTAAATATAAGGCTGCAGTATCAATGTACATATAAATGTTTCAAAATTGAAAAAAGTATACACATAATTTCAATAAGATTGCTTACAGTTTTCCTACTTCCCAGTTTCAGTCTTTATTGTTTAAATAATAGTGTAACACAACTAAAAAGCTGAATCCGTTAGAACATATTTACTTCTTGATATCTTATCCCGATTTAAATTCGCACAAATACATATCTCGAAATATTTAGTTCGTGTTGAAACACTATATTGTAATAGCAACACGCATAAATATGTAAACAGGTACATGAACTACACAAAGATATTGGAAATATCTTTACGCATATTTCATAAATTTTCATTCATTTATATAAAAAAATACATAAGTTTTTGATGCCCGTAGTTTGCAGGTCCTACGTGTGTCTGTGTTTTGTTTTACAAATCAAGCATTAATGTACGTATTTGGGAAGAACACAGAAAATTGATGGCATACTTCTGTTTGTTGCACAACTTCGCTAAACGCATTCACAACTTTGCGTGTGAATCTAAAAACATAAATTATTTTACGCTTTCCAGAAATCCTTAAATTAGTAAACATTGAAGAATTCTTTTGAGATATGAGTACTTGTATAAATGCTTCTTAAGAAAATAAGAGTTTTTGTATGACGTCTGAGGGAATCATGTAAATTTATCTATTTGTGTACACTAAGTTTAATAAACCATGGAGTACTTTTTAAAAACGTTACTTACTTATACAGAATATTATTGTTTAATATTATACATTTTTCCTTTTTTTAAAAAATATTGTTTTTTGTTGGATGGATGTATTGTCTGAAAATATTTTGTCTAGATGATGTATGTTGGAAATATTGTCTGTCTGTAATATAAAGTAGTAGTTGTTTTACTCCTAAATCCTCCTAAACGTGCTCAGTGTAATAATACATTTCAAACATTTCTTTTAAACTATTTTCTTTAAAAAAATGTAATTGATTTTACTTCATTGTGCCAATTATTTTACAATCAGTTAATGAAAACTGCATAAAAGCGCCGTTCCGTAAATGATACAAGTAAATGATACAAAATGATACGACCTTAAATTATTTCCTGGAAAGAATTATACATATATTGATTTCAAAAATACAAATTTGTTATGCGTTTTAAAATCATTTCACCTGAAATTCCTTCAACATTTTTTACAGTATTTCATATTACATGGCTTGTGGTCTTTGTAGACGTTTTCTCAACCTACGATTTGTCATGTTAATAAATATGTATGGTAGACTATAACCACAGAACACTAAGGAAATAAGTAATCCATAATTACCTAATAACATTTAGGCTTACAAAGTACTTGTAAACTGTATAATATCATGAAACTATATTTTTTGTGTTTCCTGAATGTTTTGTTTTCGAATGTTCGATGGATTAAGTTCTATATTTTCTAACATTCTTACAATTTTTGAATTAATAAAATTATCACTGCATAGTGAATATTAACTATATTAAATATATAAAATATAACCTATTAATTATGTAATAATACGTGACTTCGCTCGAGTTTATTTTGTTTTATGCCCCACTGTTGTGATCGTCAATTTTGTAACAAAATACAAATTTTGTTTTTTGTTTTATAAAAAATTATTATATTTTTTCTTATTTATTATTTATTAATTAATTTTTGTATTGTATTCGTGTAACTTTTAATTCGTTTATTTAATTTTTTATCAATTTATATCACTTTGTGTAATTGGAATTATGATTCTGCGTTAAATGGATAGTCTCCAGGAACAATCGATTTGTGATCTTTCTTTATTCGAAGTGTGTCCTCCTTTAAAGTTGTTAATTTCATCTGTTCTGGTAGTTATGTATCAAATATTGTTTTATATTATTCTATTTATAAGTTTAGAAATAAATAGAATTCAAAATTATAACATTCAATGGTTTTTATTGACAAAATATAAAATAATCGATTTTATATCGATTGATGAATCGACTCTCTCAGGGCGAGAAAAATTACTATACAAATTATTAATATTAATTCTCAGGTTCTTTAAACTGTTATGTTAGAATAGTCAGAGAAAGGGCAAAGTCTAGAAAGTATAACACTTACAATTACAAGCTTAATGATTTAAAAATACAAAGATATTATTTAATATATAATGTTTAGTAAAGTAAGTTGTTCGAACCAATCGTTGTGATGACGAAGCTAGCGGTGGACTGCAGAGGATCATGGGATTTCAAAGATGGCTGCTTCGTACCGCAGATGTTTACAGCTGCTACACCTCAAAGAATTCTCTGCAAATAAATGTTGTTTTTCCAAGATTTCCTCGTCCCAGCAATAGTGATTAATCCCTCTGGTGATAGTGTAGTTGTCCTGAATCAGTGTTCAGTGATTTGTTTCTGTAATTTGTGTCGAATAATGTTTTTATTTCACTTCATACCATAAGGTCGATAATGGCAGATTTTGTATTGATATTCGGAGTTATAGTTTATGTGTGTTAATACGGTTATTGCACCTTTTACTGTTCAATATTAGTTCACTTTTATAATTATATTGGTTTAATTCACTGAATTTAGTAGTTATTTAAGGTTTTGTCAAAATTCGCGATTTTACATAGAATAGGCTTGGTTGATTTTCGCCATCTTTCTTCTTCCTTCGTTATTTGTGAATATTTCGCGAGCTCTCGTTCTGATGTGAACTACTCAACGTCTAATAATCAACTGTTTAACTTTCTTCTTCATTCGAAACGTCTTAGCCAATTTACTATTAAAAAGACATTGTTTTAAATCTCTAGCATTTCCGCTTACATGGTTGCCTTTTACATTATATGAATGAATACATTTTTACTATTATTTAATTTTATTAAATACCTAACACATATTCTCTTTCTTTAGTTAATTCTACGTGATTTTATATCAAATATGATACTTTTACAATGTTTTTCATCTCGAAATGCCTTATTTACAGTATTTTTACATGTAGGCCTAAAATTGTACTTCCTGTCACATTAAATGGTTTACCATCTTTATAAAGTTATTTATTATTGAACAAGATCCCGTATTGAAATAAAGTGTTTGCTTTTCCTTAATTCCTTGTAATTTTATGAATTAGTTGTCTTTTTTAAATTATATCTTTAATCTAAACCTTCCCCTTAGGTTACAGTGTTATTACACTTACATTTTTCTAATAATCCTTTATACATTTCTTCAATATCTTTATAAAGTATTGGTACAGTTATTATACACTGTGTTGGATTTACATTATACAAATTTCATCAATTTACTTAATTTATTTTACTTATTTTTCATTGATAAGGTTGTTGAGATTTACCATTTGTCCAGATTTTAGTTTTGTTCACATATAATGTTTTATGACTGTTACAGCTTGCTTATACCCCTTCTGACTTTTTGTTCTTATACCATCTTAATTAAAATTCCTATACTTAACTAAATTAACATTTAGTATTGAATCAATACTATTAATACATAACAAATATTTTAAAACAAAAGAGTTGTACTCAAACTCAAACATTTCAGTCTTGATTAATACTAGTAACACATAATAAATATTTTAGAATAACAAAACACATTACACTATATTTCAAACATTTAGGTATAGAGTTTATTGACCTTAATATAAATAAAACACATCTGTCCCTTCATTATTTAAAGTATTTCCTAAAACTAATTTTGTGCAGTCTTGGCTGTTTTTGTTTTATTTTTGGGGATGTACCCTTTGTCACTTCACTTATTTATTGCCTGCTCTTATTTTGTCATTGTCATTTAAATAAATGTTGTTAGATAATGAGTGGCATTCACTTAGAAACATTTCTAGTTTATTTTCTTAATAATATTCTGCAAATATTATTTCTGTATTACATACAAAAACTTTAAAGTTGTATAAGTTCACTAATTCACTTAGTTTATGAATTTAAACATTGACACATGAAGTCTATTTAACATAATAAAATAACTTGCACTTGTCCCCTGTTATTCCTCTATCTTATCTCTAATCAGTTTTATTGTTTTATAAGATCAAGAATCTTATTTATAGAGGATTATGAAGATTTGTTTTTTCCATTATATTAATAATATCCACTGGTTCACTTTTAATACTACCTTTAGACACTTTTGTTTATATCTACTTTACATTATTTTTTATTTTTTGGTGTTATACTTTCATTTTTTATATATATACTCTCTTTTGGGGTTTCGTTTTTTCTTATTACTGGGTTTGCTTTGGGTATTTCCGTACTTTAGTTTATTCTACTACGTGGTTTCTTCCAATTTCAGTCCTGTTATTAGGGATGTCGGTTTGTTCTGGGTATTGCCTTACTTACTCCTATCCTACCTGGGTACTTTCTTACTTTATCTTAGTTTTTGTATTATTTTTTATTACTCATCATATGTTGCATAGTTGTTTTTAATTGAGATACTTTCTTCAGACTATGAATGGCACTTTACGGTGGTTCTTAACTGTTTTTTATTTTATTTTCTTTGATTTCATTTTAATTTTAATTTATTTATGATCATCATGTCGTTCATTATAACGTGGATAATCTGTCATGCTACAATTAATATAAAATATATTATATTAAAATATAAACTATATTTATATTGTCCTTATAATTAAAGGCGGCATGTTAAGAATAATAACAAGTAATACAATGCAATCTACCTAGAGAGTTTCTTGATCACTACAAGTGTCTGGCAATACATCTAGTTTCTAACACCTAGCATAAAATAAAATATTAGATTGAAAGGAATGGGAAATACAATCTTTTACATAGAGAGAGTGGGAAGGAAACGTGTAAATATATCCACATAATTAAATATGTATTGAATCGATAATTGCGCCTGACTATAATGATCATGCTATTTAATAACATCTGAACGCAAAAAACATAACTAATTCAAAGATTTTTCAAGACTTTTACAGCCACTCTAATGCTGGGATATGAAAGAAAAGACACAGTACTGAAAGTCACTAACCTGTGACTAAAATGTGCACCGTGTGATCACTTCATTGATTCATGTCACGAAAACTTAACAAAAATGTTGTTACTTTGAGACCTCTAGATTTAAAAATATTTTTTATGAACGCAGGACAAAGTTCAAATTATTTTGACTCCTATGATTTAGACGTTTAAATGTACCAAATCGTTGTTTCGTTGCAAATGAATTTCATGAACGGTTGTAAACCTTCCAATCAAAATCACTTCTTTTGTTAACAAAAATCTATGGCACGGGGACCGTTGTCACACAACACATTGGTCCGGGCGACCGTTCCTGTAAAATGAAATGCGAACCAAGTAGACCTCTCGAGCTAGTGTTACGGTCTTAAAACAATAGTCTCTGGCGAACATCGTAAAAATGGAATCCTAATATACAAAAGACTTCTGTAAAAAGCAAAAATTAAAGCAATTTGTCGGTTTTGTTTACAAGATGCATACCGACCAGCGAATGAGACGTGCAGCTAAGGAAACATAAATTGTTTACTGTGCTTCGATGTTATCGTTCTGTAAAATATATGGTTCTGTAATGAATGTAATGTTTGCTTAAATAGAGTTAACAATCTATGTATAAGGAGTTTTTTAGTACATGGCACAAGCTACCATTGTGGAGAAACACCTCCATAGTGAGCGTGTAACAATATGGTATGGGGTGTCTGTCAGGCCTTTTCTTTGTTGACGTTAATCATAAAATCCCGTTACGGTGAACCAGGGGTAGAATGGAGAATATTACCACAAATCTCTGAGGTGACTGAGGAGATTCTGTCACTTTGTACGCAACGCTTCCTGTCGAATGGATAGGGTGGCTTTTCACATTGCGAATTACACTTGCTTCTCATTCACTTGACGCTTAAGTTTGAGGTATTCTGTAAAAAGCCTGTGAAACCAACTTGTGAAACATTTAATATGTTTGGTATATATTACTTGGTGTCTTGCTAAAATTCTTGTAAAATACTAGTGTATAAATTTCCTCATAAATGACATTCGATTTGGCTTTGTAAGGAAGATTATAAAAAGTAAAGATGTTCTGGCTAAAACAGTTACATAGAAAACTAAACGGTAAAAAAAACAAAAGAAGACAGTAAAGGTTTAAACTCGACTGCAGACTACCAGGTATTCAAACTGAACACATAATCAATAATTTGATTAAGCGATTTGATTCATTTTAAACCAAAACAGCACAAATAGTGCAACTTTTGGAGACTAGGCTATCCTGGAATGTGTTAGTTCAAGTGTCAATGTTCTCCATTAAGTGTGATTAATCGTACTGAGAACCAGCGTACTATTGCCATGCTTGTGTGTTTCTCAGTGCCCTTGTTAATTCCTGAAAGCGTCTATGTTAACTGCTTTCAGATAGAATTAATACTTTTCAGTTAAACAAAATATAGAAGCAGAAATTAAGTACAGTGAGTTAAAAATCTCGATATTAGAAAGTAGTTGTTACAAAAATGGATGAGGACGCTTATTAAGGCTGTAGGTAAGAGAACGGGTGTGAACTGGAAAGCGACACTGAAATTGAAGAAGAGGTACTAGGGAACGTGACGACTTTCAGTGATGGAGAATGTGTTCTGTGTAATCATAAAGGACTATCCAGTAAACTAAAAGTAAACAGCAATAGATGCAGTTGCTACTTCGAGGGGTAAGGAGAGGATACCGTGAGCCAATGTGACACAGATACATTACATGCATAGCCTAAGTAAACTTGTCTGGTGTTTTTGAATGAACAGGCAGAGACGATATTAGTTTAGCTAGAAGTATGCTTGCAGATGCCTGACACTGCAAGACTATTAACAATGACCGTCCGAATGTTCTTCGTAAGTCGCCAACTGTAACATGGCTGAGATATGGAGAGAGTACAACCAATTCAGTTCGGTAAATCCGCCATTAAAAGAAGCAGTTTAAAAATATTTTGAGAAAACGATATTAGTGCAGGTAATTTAATTTAACCCTGTAGACCATTAAAAGTTGCATTATTTACCACGATTAGTTATATTATTTTTGCATATAGTGATTACGGTGTTTATAGTGACTTTTAGAGATGAGTAGGCCTAATTATTGGGTAGTGTAGACAGTGGAAGAGTTATATTAAGGCAAGCGTGAGTATTACAGTGAAGTGTCAATAAAATGTCTGAGTTTTGACTTATGTCATTCAGTAATTTACTCTACTCTTACGAGTTTATGATCCACGCACCTCCGTAAAATATGTATTCTTTCATGTTTTGTTTTGTTGTGGTTGCTCGGTAACGCTTGAAAACATTCTCCGTTTTACGTTAGTCGTGAGTTATTCGTTTCTAAATATTACCACATGCTGATCCTTGGTATCATTTATTCCTCATTGTTTTATCTCCGATTTCAATTTTTTCAGTGTTTCGTAGGATAGTCTGTGGTTGAAGTCAAAGTAGGTCTCTGTTTTCTTCCTCTGTTTTCAGCGCTTTTGATATGTCATTCTTTCTGTGGAATATAATTTTCAAGTCTGTTTCTTTTTTTAATTTTATTTTTTCTTTGTCCCATAAATCTATTTGCTTCATATTCCTCTTTATTTTTGATAACATAATTCTCTCACAGTACATAATATGAAAATTTCAAAAATGTCCCATCCATGTTTTTGGTTGCATGCATTATTTTACACCTTCTGTCCTATTCTCTAATTTGTCATTTATCTCTGTTTTATCTACTTCTCATTTGTTCTTAATATTTTGTGAAATTTTTAGTATGCTGTTTATTTTGCATACTGCTTATTTTCTACAATATGAAAAAATCTGCACTTACGAGCAAGATAATGGATCACAAAGATTAAGTGATAAATGTACATAAAATATTTTATCAAGTTACGAAAAACTGGAAACCTAATAAAAGTAAAGTAGGAAATCACGGCTTTTTGTAAATAAAATTGAAGTTAAAATTTTTATATAAAATATATTCTTTATTAATGCATTTTAAGAAATTTTAACACTGTTTAGGTTCAAACGAAGCGACGTATTTTAGGATTTCTATATTGTGTGCATTCAAATCAAGATAATAAAGAAACGATAGACGTGAGTTGGGTGTTACAACCGCTTATCTACAAGTGCCTTGATGATGATAATAAAAATTGTCCTATACCAAAACTCACAAAACATTTCGTCTTTTGTTATTTTACGCTCACTCCTAAACTAAGAACCTATACCTTACCTTAAGTTGAGCCTGTGTCTCAGTGTTCTGGGTGTAACGGTTAGAATTTAACAACTTTGCCACATTTGAAGAAACAGTCTGTGTAGGCATTGTTAAACTTGTCGAACGATCAAGCGGTAGTCCATCAATAAAGAGATCGGACGTTTTCACTTCACATTATTCATAAAGCGTAAAGTACAGAATGCAAAAAACAAACAGTGCTGTTAATTAACGGTGTGAAATAATTTCCACTTCACCTACTCAGGACTCAAATCTTAACAGTAAATTGAGCGTTTTTGTAAAAAAAATAGAAATACTCTATTCTTTACCCTCTTTATACAAATTATTTCTAATTCTCTACTTCTGTAAGCTTGCTTTGGTATAGTTAAACTTATAGACTCAAAAGCTAATTCAGAAGTGTCTAATAAACGTCTGTAATTTTTGGAATAAAAAGAAGCGTTTATATATAAGCTTGTGTGTAGGGCTTATACCAATTTATGAAAAATTATAACGTTTCCAGGATTTTTTTTACTAAGAATCACTTTTTTGTGGGTAAATTTTCGACCATTTTCTTTGTAAAACCAACTAGTAAATTATTCCAAAACAAACTGCTATTAAACGTGTAACAAAAATTTAACGGACATTTATGTATGAGGTGACGATTAACAAGGATACGGAATGGTACAAAAAAATTATTAGTTTTATAAAATAAAATGGAAAGAAAATAATTCTCAGTCAGCAGACAAATCATTAGAAGAGAAGGGTTAAATATATTCTGTTCTAAAATGGTGCACTTGTTACTCTAAAAAACCAAAAAAAAATAAAATTGTAGTACTAGGGAATGAAAGCCTTCGTGTAACGTTACAAGGAAGTTTGGTAACATAGGAAACAAAAAAAGAAATTTTGCAAAATTTTGTCAGTAAAATCATAAAACGATGAGTATGGAGTACGCAGAAAAGGTTGTATATTAATTTGAAAACACGTTAGATGATTGCATCTCTCATTTCGTGAAAGAAAAAACGAGATTATGATGGGCATCCAAATAATTACTTCTCATTGGTTTGTAAAGAAAAACGAAAATAGAAAAAAATATTACAAGATACTTACAAGTCTATCAAACTACGCACAGGTTTTTATTGTACTGTACCGTTCCATGAGATTTCGTAGCTCCTTACTGGAAACCGCTGCCGCCGAGGTGCCCAGCTAAGATATAACGCCAGTATGTTTTTTAGGAATAAGTCGATTTTACCATCGTTAATTCTTCAAATCAAGAAACAATAAAACCGACTTCCTTGTTACACTGTCTTGTCAGTTCTCAACTTAGCTTACATTTCTATGCGTTGTAACTTCAATTTTATTTATATTCACTGGTGTTTAAAGAACTCACTTTTGTATATTATAATTACTAGTCTGTAGAAACAATTATTATATCTTGTTAGGAAAGTTATAACAAGTTTACTTATTGTTACATATTTGTTCTCCTATAGCGGGTTTCCTTTATAGAAAAACCCTATTC
Organism: Magicicada septendecula; assembly: GCA_034769895.1. Classification (NCBI taxonomy): domain Eukaryota; kingdom Metazoa; phylum Arthropoda; class Insecta; order Hemiptera; family Cicadidae; genus Magicicada; species Magicicada septendecula. The sequence continues at coordinate 466,226,985 of CM068369.1, forward strand.
AAGTTAAGTCCTTAGAAAATGCTAATTCGAATTTAAGTTAAAAGATCAAATGTGTAAAAACTAGGATAATATTTAAAATGAAAATAATTTTTAGCCATCTAATGTCTATATTCCTGTACATTTCTTTGTGTATTTTCTTTTACTTTTGATGTTGTGATTATCATTTCCTTTCTTTGTTTTCTGCCTTAACTAATACATCTTCAAGAATGTTTGCCAATTTTCGATTGTAGTGGATGTTTGTATGATCAGTGCGTGGTATAGGAGTGGCCTGCGAATTGTTTCCTACGAAAACCACTGCTGGTCAACGGCCGAAAGCGGCTTCATGATGGTCCGTGGTAGGTGAGATCCAGAGTTTAGATATCGCTTGATACATACGAATAATTACCGCTAGTCCTCTACCCCTTCTCAAATTTTTGCTATGGTGCACATTACCATTACCACTACGAGTAGTGGCACTACGATTGGTCGCAACTGATGCATCTGGCCAACATTTGCAACAAGGAATAGGATTACTGGAATAGCGACTGGATAGGTCTCTATGTCTTATCAAGGGCTTGTCAACCGATAATGTCAACTCCATGAGGCCTTGGCTGAACAATCGTGAGATAATTATGTATATTTCTTCTCCGCTTTCGTTCACATGGCAGAGTACTTAAATACCAGGCTTTCCTGTCCGTCGGTATCATCTCTCTCAACTTGCAGACACCGCCCAGACCTGCAACTATAAACTTGAAACAATAATGCTTAATGTAAACATTGTTATTGGTGTTTAGAAGACCAATGTTTGATGTACGGTCTATACATGTTTCATTAAAATTGTGGTAGTTTCATGTTTTCCACTTTTACAACAATTAAATCAAATAATATAATAAATAAAATATTTTTAATATAACTTTTTCAAGTTTTGATTAAAAATTATATGCCATGCGTACGGTGAAGATATGTTAATACACAACTAGATATGCATAGAACTAGTTATCTTGTGTGTGATGTTTGTTCTAGTTTAGATCTTTTATTTAAGGCCATATTTTTAAGGTCTCCCTCATGAGAATTTGTTTATTGTTATGTACACATGATAAGTGTAAAGATAATATTCTAGTAGTTCCTTAAATGTTATTATTTGACTGTACGGATATGTTTGAGCGTGTTCATGTTTTTGTGTTAAATAAATTAGTAGCATTATAGTAGTTGTTCTTTTATATGGTGAAAGACATGAAGGAGATTAAAACATGATAGTGTTGGTATTTGCTTAATTGTGTTTCGATCAAAGATATATGTTCTGTTCTTGTTGTCTAAATAAATGTACTTACTTTGAGCATTCCTAGTAGGCTGACTAAGAAGAGTTGTAATTTCCTTTAAGTGTCTGTTAAATTCTTAGAACTTCGAAACGTTGAAAATGATCTTAGTATAGAAGAGTTGCCTGCGATAGAACATGAAACACAGATTTTGCTTTGAATACATTTTAGATAAAGCTATAACACACTGACTGACAATTCATGACTAGTCTACGTTTTGTGCCTTTGTAACCAAAATAATTATACAACCGCTGTTTACAAAACTTTCTACAATTTTATAGAATCTGTTACAGATAAAGTTTAAAATTTATGAATTTTTCATTAATTTCAGGGGGAAAACTTTTAAGATACGCTATTCTGAATAGTAATTCACTTTCAGTTTTCCTTGGCTATTTACGTGAAATCTTGGAACCAATTGATACACGAATTCTTGTTCCTGTTTGTCATCAAAAATAAAATTTTACATTTAAATATGTTATGTATTTCCTGCCTAATTACTCGTAAGTAAGTAAGTAAGTAACTCGTAAGTAACTTTCCTGCTAAAGTTAGTTCTGTCATATGAATAATGTGGATAAATGAAGGTTAATTTTAGAAAGTTGCAGAACACACATGTACGTTTTCCTCTGTGTCAGCCTACATTTGCACAGTGTTGTTTTATATCTGTAACTTAATTACAGGAGGCTTCTGCTCTATGTAACTCCTACAGCCTCTCTGTTCCCTGTTAGTGCGTACGGCTGTAATCTCCTGCGCTTTGTCAACGCAACCTTACCAGTAGAGTAAAGTTTTAATATTTTGTATATATGCCACAAAATAAGGAAATTTATGAATTTTTTTTGTCCATGACGTGCCCGTTGATTAACTAATTATAAGTATAATACTACTGACTTGGAACACAAAATTTATTGACGAAGCTTATAACAAGGGAAAACTGGTTCAGGCTACAAGGTAAAAATTTTATATTTTTACCAATAAAATCTTTGTGTTTCGAGTCAGTAGTATTATACTTATAAGTAAGGAAATTTAATTGTTGTGGGATTTGTATTCCGTTTTGTTTTAGTTATATTACAGATAACGTAATATGTACATTTGTTAACACGGCTCTTTAAAAACGTTTTTTGAGTGTAGTTTACTTTTTATTGTATAATAATAATAATAATAAAATATTTTTGTTCTCAAACGTAGGATGTTTTATAATTTATGTAAATACAATAATGTAATATAACGAAACTAATAATTGTTACAGGATTCAAAGTAAATGATCTGCCTGTAGCTAGGACAGTGTTATCACACACTTTAATATATTTATGATATTTACCTAACCTACAGTTTGCTGTATGTACTCGGCAGGTAAAAGAATAAACAAACAGATCGCTGGATTTTTTTTAGTACGTTAAACAGGCAGTGGCTTCAACGATTAAACTTTTAGCCGTAATAATAATTTTTATTATTTTTGGAGACAAATATTTCTATTAGTACTAGTAATATTTAGTAATATCATACAAATATTTGGATTAGCCAGTTTTATGAATAAAGAGAAATGTAAAGACTAAAGGAAGTACGTAACCAGTTTGTCTGTGTTTTTGTAGTAGGCCTACTCAATACTCAGTTCTTAATAGGCTACGGATTCAGTAAACAGACTAATAGTCTCGGTATCAGATTATGGACTTGATTCATATTAAAATAGAAAACATTACAAGAAATTGGACGAACTTTTAAATTAACATTTTATACGTTTATACTTTACAGCCTATAAGAAATGTAACAACATAATCAATACAAATTTACACACTTCTCTCCATCATTAAGATCTTCTGCATCATTATTCTTTAAATATTTTTAGTTCCATTTTTGCTGTTTTTCAAGGATGTGATCTACCATATATAAGCGTCATCAATGTAAGTCATTAAGATCGGAGCTTGATGTTAAGTATATAAACTATTGAATTTCGTAATGCTGGAGAAAATCGTAATTCCTGTTAAAAGCTGTAGAAATAAGATTAAAATTTTACCTTTTTTCTAAATCATATCACTTAACGATGAGGGACATTTTATAATAAGCTGCATTCCTGTGCAGTCGGTGTCACGTCAGCCCCCGTGCTACCACAAGCTACGAGTAACTTTTAAAAAATCCCTTAAGAAATAGTCGTTAAATTCTTCCTGTATCTAATTTAGTTTAACTAAAATTTATATTTTTAACTGTCAGTAATAAAGAACAATATGGTTGATATATTAGTTCATATCACCAACATTACTGCCTAAGGATATGAGGCTAGAAGTATAAATCCTAAAACCTATTAACAGTCTTTTAGTTGCAGGTCACGTTGCCATTTATCATCAGTTTTGAAGTAAATTTAGCAGTTTAGCAGCTTAAAAACACCAATTAAACTTTACACTGTTACCATAAGACTTAAATATACTGTGCTTAAGTTTAATCGTTACGACAATTTTGTGTACATTTCTTCATAGGTTCTTTCTCCCATATTCAGAAGAGTAGATTGACATTTTGCAATCGTGCACACTGTATGTGCATTACGCAAAGATATTGGTTATGCACGTTATACCATTGATGAGATTAATCGAAAAAATCGTTTGTTTCAACAATAATTTTTTTTGCTTTAGAAGACATGCAGTTACCATAAGGAGCGACTTTTAATTTCAATAATTTTGACTCACCACCAAATCCATAAGCATACCATATCTATGTCTTTGTATTTCTCCATTCTCAATAATATTATCTTCTATCAAATTTTATTATTACTTTCTGTAAACTGTCTTCTTTCTCCATACAAAAGTTTACTTCACACACGGAATATGAATGATCTGAGAATTTCTTTTTATAGCTTCACTAATTTGTTCTAAAATAAAATACTCTCCACCTAAAAATACAAAGTTTAAAAAGTTACTTTTATTGCAGTTTTAAGTTAGTTGCCAGTTTTCAGCGGTTACTTTTAACTCCTCATTGATTCTCTGGAGTTTTAGTAAACTCGTGTCGTATGTTTATTTTGTTTTTAATTTTTACATTCAGTTTAAATTGAAATGAGCATCATACTGATAAGATAATGTGCAAATGTTTACATTTACTATTACAATACTCATATTACTTGATCGCAAGACGTTCCTTGAAAGAACTAGTGAATGTAGAATTACTTATAAATTATGGCTTTCTTTATTTATAAAATTAAGTATATTAAATTAAATACATCTTTCGGTTTTTCTATCATGAGTAAAAAAATATTTGTAATAATTTCGTGGTTAATTACACTATTAAATTAAAATAAAGAAAAACAATTATAAAGACTAAATTCTGTATGAAAATATTACATAATTTTTAAAGATTTTGGAAAACATTTATTGTTAAAAAAGTATGACTTTCATTCCCTAATTATAAACTTTTAAATAAAATTAAATTTTTATCAGCCATTTTATAACTCACGCTTCACTGTAACGACGGAACGCTATCTAACAATGGAGGGTTCTCGAGAGTCCTTCTACACGTTTCCCGTCTAGACGAGCAGGTGCGTGTTTCTGGCAAGGCCGCACTCAAGTATCATCTAGAGTTTTCGAGTGATTGTTAAAGACTCATATTGTGGAACGTTAGTCTGAAACCCTGCAGGCTATATACAGGCGGCAGCTACTGCTTAGAAGTCACTTTACGTTGGGCGATTTACTCAGTGCGTCTCAAGTGGTTATTAGTGAAAAGGGATTTTTGTGAGGAACTCTATTAGTTGACATTATTATTGCGTGTGGGCAAATTTAAGTTAAATTGTTGTACGAGTTGATTACGAATTGTTATTTGTGATTAAGTAATTAGTGATTTTATTGGTGTCTGTATTTTGTTTTCCACTGATGACGATCAGTGAGAATGTCGTACCAAGACATTTTTGTTCAGAGTACTGTTTTTACAGTAAACAGTATTCTGTGTTTTAATGAATGCAGGATTACATGCCTTTATAAATTTTGAGCAGTAGTTAGATCTCTCTCCCGCAGAAAATCCTAATACCATATTATATTGCCACAGCAGAGGTTTATAATTTTTATAATACCTAAATAAATTACTTAGCTACTTGTTGAAGTAAAAGATATAACACATCCATGGTACCCTGAGATGTTACATACCGTAATCCTCTTCTAGGACAAAACAGGACCTTACCTCTTCTAGTGTTAAAGTATTTTCTATTAATGGTTGCTGGCCAGAAAATAGCATACTGCATTCGGAATGCATTGTAAAAGCATTGTATGAATATCCGATCTGATCTTATTGTGTGTTGGAACAAAAAAAATGATAATTTTTATCATATCCGATTAAAGTCGGATATTGATCCATGCTTTCATATTAATAAACTCGAAATCTGACGTTGTGTCAATAATATATTGTCATAAAATATTTTACATAGGGTCTGTGCTCTCACGAACAACAAAATTAGAAAGTGGGCACAGTATGCAACGCGGAATCGGGCATGAACGGGGACGTTAATATTTAATTTTTTATTTAATCGTATTTGTAGCTACCAGGAACAATACGAATGTATCTCTCACAGCGATGACTTTTACAAGTAAAGTTAGTTAATTGAACTAAAACATAATACAAATTATATTAGGTTAAATGTCAGACAAAGTTTTTATTTAAGACGCTTAATCAGTTTTAGCACGCGATAAGTCTTTGAAAGTAGTTAAAATTGGCGTTACATAGATTTATTAGAATTAGGCCTAAACTATCCGTTTATTATTTCTGTAAGAATGCTGACGCAAATTTTTTAATGTGATATTCTATATTAGAAGATAGACTCTCATTCATCGTAATACCTTTAATATGATTTCAGAATTCGTATGTCTCAACTATGTACAATACAATTCTTTCGCCACTGTAAACATATGAAAACCTACAGTACTTTTTGTAACACGAGGCGTGCAACACACTCTCAGAGACAACAAACCATAGGTGACAATGTGTCCATAAGTTTATCATAGTGAAGTTTTTTTTGAGATTTAAGTATTTGCTATTTGAACGTAGCTCCATTGTACTATTGAGTCCCTAAACTCCTGTACTGTCTTCACTGCCACAATGTGTTTACTGTAGTTACTGAATTTTATTTTATTTATAATAGAATATCAGGGGACCACAAATTCCATTTAGAAATTTGCAAGTATGTTTTTTGCAATAGCGAAATAGATATAACTTCACAAATGTTTAACAATTTTTATAACACTATACCGATAACTGTATACAGGTGATAAGATATGTAATGTTTACGGTACTTATAATATTTTTGTGACTAATAATAGATACAGTCTACGAAACTGCAAAGAATTAGATTGCAATAGTGTACGTCAATCTGTAAGCTTAATATTTTCTATGTTACAAAGTGAAAAACAAAAAAAGAAATATATTTTTTGTCACGTAGGTATTAATATTATAGCATTTTTCATATGTTTAAAAAATCCTATTTGATAAAAATAATCAACAAATAACTAATTTTCATTTCAAATTTAGATTTTCAAATCTTTGTAAAACATACAAATCGGCTTGGTAGTTTCAAGATATGTGGATTGAAATGACTGTCTTTACAATTTATTGAAGTTTAAGTGGAAAACCCTTTATGCTTCAAGTTCTTACAGTAACTGAATGTTGTATATTACATACACAGGAAATAATAAATTTCTTCTGCAACTATATTTTTGTAAAACAAATTTACGCAGATCGAGTCTGTTTCGCAATTACAATCTGCATCATCAGAGGTTTGAATATAAGTTTCATTCTATAATTTGTTAGTATAAAATATTATATTCTAACTGCTGGAGATGCAAATTGTGTCTGTGAAACGTACGTAAGGTGCATGAATTATGATATAAAATATAGTAACCAACAAATTTATTATGATTATACATAATTACATATATTAAATAACTTATAATTATTTTAAAAGCAAGAATTCTACAAAGTACAATTCTACAAAGTATAATTTTGTCAGTGAAATGTGTGTGTCGTGATTTAGGCCTTCTTGAAATTTACTACAAGAATTGAAAACACCATATCTCACAGAATATCCTTTTACAAATTTACGATATTAGATTTTGGGCGCGTGCGCTGGTATTATATAGCGTATCAAAGAGAAATATATGACAAGTGAGTGTGTGCAGCTCGAGGGAGGCGGCAGTAAATCCAGTGTTACCCTCGCTGCCCCCTCTTTAAGATCTGCGACATAAAGTAGTTTGTAGTCGGACATAATGTATGTATTGGATACAAGCGTGCAGAGGCGCGCATACATTTCATAAACAAGTACAGCACAATGAATACACAAGAAATAAAATTTATTACATGACAAAAATGTTTGTGTTAGTGTTATTTATTTACGTTGTTATATTTTACATGAAATCAAAATAAAACAATAAAGATACAGGTTTCAAAAGACAGGTAACTAAATTTTGACAATGTATTCATAGCTTTCTAACAATTACAATAATTGAAGCTCTTATTTTTTACTTTCATCCAAATTTCCTAATCGTTTCCTTATTCGACGTACACATTTAATATTACTGAAATTTAAATTATTATAAACATTGTTACAAGCTCCAGCAATGTCTGTGTTTTCTTTAATAATAATTATTATTGCTTTTCTAAGTTATGGAAAGCAAGAACGTAAAGTTATGTTGATAATTTTATTTTACTTAGAAGACCAAATACTTAAGAAACAACAGATAAATTTTCAAGTGAACTAGTAAAGTATATTACCATACAAAACGTTTTAATTATTACAATGTTGGTCAGTTAGCATATCAAATTAATGTCATATTACATGCAAGGTAAAATTTAGGTGGCTATAAACTGTTTAGGTTGGCAGACTAATGGTACATTACCTTGCTATTTGCAAGCAATTCCTGTTTATATCGCTGTTCCCTTGTACGCGCGCGTGCTGCCCCCCCCCCACATACACACACAGTAATCTAAAAAGCATCTATGTCCATGAACGTCGGTACTGTATATGCAAGTATGACATGCAGTGATTAATGTGTCAAATCAAATAAATTATTAAGTTGTTTAAATTCTTACTGACATCATTTATGTAAAAAAGAGAGTAATTACGATGATGAAAATTATTACTTTAGTTGACTGGAGAAGAGTAGGAGGAATGGAACTTAGGTACCGCATAGCAGATTCTGACAGAAGAAATCAGCAATGGATAGTTTGTCAAATAATATGGAAGTTACTCTGACAAAGTCTCTATTCTTTATTTGTAAACTCCTATGTGTTGGCTGCAACAATTGCTGAAACAGAGAAAACTTTTATTGACCTACATCTCTAGATATTACTTTGAATTATTTTTCTAATATTATGTATTTATAATATAAATGAACTTCTACTTACAGTATTGAAGAGAAAAGTCTACATTTTGTAAATTGAGAGAAAGTGTAGCCTATATCATTTTGTAAAGAATTTGGATAATTGGTATCACAAGAGAAATAAAAACGCCACTGAGATATCACCAAGGAAACGGTAAACATATGTTAGAGTCTTGTCTGTATCGTTATGTGGGTGTGTGTGTGCGCGCGCGCGCGCGCGCGCAAGCATCTAACTTATTTATTGCAAGCCATATTTTAGGCTATACGTGATCTTGCTATAAAGGTTGTACAGAAATATAAAATTAAATAGAAATAATATCTACAAGAATATGTTTATGCTGATTGTTCAGGCGTATTTCAATGCATTTCAATTTAATTTGCCTACCTTCGTATGTAACTATGACAATAAGGACTTCTGCGCGAACTAAAACATCGTACTACCTTTGTAACTCACAATATTATAAATGTGCATTGAAAAAATAAAATTAGTTTTTTAGAAATATATTTAAAAGCCATGCTATTAATGATATATTACATACTTAAACAATAATGTAACTGGTGTATTAGATTTTGTGTTCTTTCAGTAAAAAAATTAGGTTGTTGAAACTTTCCCAATTCTTGAAGTAAAGTTTGTTGATAGTCGTTTCTTGGCCTAACATGGAGAATTTGAAAGGGGCTATCTGAAATGGGGATGAGCAAGAAACAATCCCGCGCTCACAACGGACAACAACGTTCACTAAATGCAGACTAACAAAGGTCAATCCAATTTACAGGACCACGCAGTTTAGAATACGTAATGTTCTCCACTTTGTGTAAGACGTACCCTACCCGGTCTAGAAACTTTTCTAAAATCAGATAAATACATTTTCTTTTTCAGTGTTTGCTGAACAAATTATACTGTTATCTCTCTGAAGATGTACTAGTTCGATATTTGTTTTCTTACGTTTTCTAATACTATGTGTCTCAAACCTAATTGGTAAATACTCTTATTAAAATACATTTGAATGTTCAGAAATCATAAAAACCGGTAATGTACCAGGTACATTTTTAGGTTTTATTAGCTTTTGCGTAGAATGTACATACTCGGTAAACTTTTATTTAAGGGAAATAATAAATGTAGATTTGTTACTTGCGTTGTAAAGATTTGATTTAAATTTACAAGTTACAATGCTACCTACTTGTCTTCTTTGGCGATTTAATTCTATGACTAACACAATATTACCTTATTATCGATAAATTAAATAGTCTATTGGAACAATTTGAATCAGCTATTTTATTTAATTCTGCGTCAACAGTTTTTCTGTACCATCAGATTAAATTTTGTGTCATTATATATGGGTTCAATGGTTTACCCTAGCGTTGTAATATCACGATCTTTAGTAACAATATGACATCATTGCCAAACTTAACTGGTTATTCAAGAGGTAATAAACTCATTTTATACATAATATTACGTATTATAGTTGCTTTATATAACGAAGTACGTGGTACACATAAATGACAGCAATTTTTATGGTCGGAGCCTTGCACGGCCGCCAGTTCAGAATAATTAATCTGTAAAAAGAAAGTGTAAACATTAAACAGTTTTAAGTGACATAATGTCAATAGAAACAAATAATTTATGTGCGGAGAAGCTTGTGTACAATTCAAGTGATGCATTCACATGGCTGTTTACAGGCCATTTAACAAAAAATGGCACAGCTCACTGTACAAAGATACGATAAAACTAGTAATCTCCATAATTTCTCAGTGCAGCATAATATCTCATTCTTTATACGGTCATGTTTAGAACATCATTTAACTCATCTAAAGAATGCCATTTCCAAGGCCTGTATTTTACTTTCAAGAAATTACTTTCAAGTGAGGTATCCAGGCTGTTTTGCTGGGCATTTGACAGAAAATAGCAGAGCTCACTGTACAGAGATATGGGAACACAATACTTATCTCTGTACTGTACCGTATACTCAGTTGCGTTTACAATTGCAGCATTTGTTAACTTGAGGGCTATGTCGCCTGTAGTGTTTACGTTAGTTTAAAATAAACGTTACCTACAATTTGAGATTATAAAATTAAAATAATTTTTCTTTTATAAAATTGCTAAACTGCTAGAATTGTTATTGTTTAGACAAAGCTTTTCGTCATTACTGACATCTTCAGGTCTTAAACAACCATTATTTTTACATACAAGAGAATGGATTACCAATGGGATCACCGCTTTCACCATTAATGGCAGAGATATTCATGAAGAGAAAAGAGTTTGGTGAAAAATATATAGAAAAGAAAATAAGAAAAATGGAAGAGAGATTAAACAAGAAACTCAAGGATTTCATAGAAGGAACAAGAAATAAAAATAAAGAAAAAGAGAAAGAAATCAAATTTGCTGAAAAAGTATTAAATTTAACAGAAACAAAGTTTACAGAAAATGAACATAAATTATTAGGGAAAAGTTTAAAATATGCAACAAAAACAAACATAGATAAAGAAAATACAATAATATAATGTGAAGAAATAATCGATAAAATAAAAAATGAAGAAACTAAAAAACAATTAAGAAGTGAAGTAAAAGAAATAGTAGAAAAAATATGTAAGAAAAACAAAAATGTAAGAAATAAAAACGAAACACAAAAAAAAGAAATATAAGAGAATTAAAAAAGAAAATCACGGAGAACAATTTGATAGTTATAAAAGCCGATAAAGGTAACACAGCAGTGGTAATGAACAAAAGAGATTATATCGAAAAAGCAGAACAATTTATACAAAAAGGACCATATAAAGAAATAAAATATGATTACACAAGTAAATTTCAAGCACAAACAAAGAAATTGATAAAAAGACAACATATTTAACAGAATGGCAAAAGAAACAAAAAATAGAACATAATCCTGAAGCTCCAAAATTTAGATGTCAAATTAAGTTACATAAAAAAGAAATGCCATTAAGACCTATAGTATCATTTGTAAATTCGCCAACATATAAAATATCAAAAGAAATAAGTAAAAGAATCAGAATGGTATATGAAAAAGAAGAAATCTACAGCATAGAAAATAGCAAAAAGGTAATAGAAAGATTAAAAGAAATAACCATAACAAATAAGACAAAATTAATGTCATTAGATATAAAAGATATGTACACCAATATACCAATAGCAAAAACAGTAGAAATAATAAAGAAAAACAAATTAAGTAATGTAGAATGGAAAAACGAAATAATAGAAGGATTAGAATTATGCCTAAGCCAGAACTACTTCAGATTTAACAACAAATTTTACATACAAGAGAATGGATTACCAATGGGATCACCGCTTTTACCATTAATGGCAGAGATATTCATGAATAGCTTTGAAATCAAAATTTTAAAAGATGTAGATAAAGGAAGAAGAATTAAAAAATGGATCAGATATGTAGATGACATACTAATAGTTTGGGAAGGTGAAGTAAATGAATTTAAAAAATTTACGGAAGAATTAAATAACATAGAAAAAACAATAAAATTTCAAGAAGAAATTGGAGGATTAGAAATTAATTTCCTGGATATCAATATAAAAATTGAAGATAACAAACTCAAATTCGATATATATAGGAAAGAAACATACTCAGATTTAATAATTCCACAAGAATCATATCATCCAGTCAATTATAAAATGTCAGCATTAAATTCATTTTGCTATAGAGCTATAAATTATCTAGAAAATGAAGAACTCAAACAAAAAGAATTAAAGAAAATACAACAAATAGCAAAAAACAATAATTACAACCCTAAAATAATTAATAGAATAGTTAAGAAAATAGAGGAAAATAAAGAAATAGAAAAGAACAAAAAAGAAAAAACAAATGAAGAAACGAAATATAAAGGAGCAATAACATACATAGGATATCAAACAAAAATGTTAGAAAAATGCTTCGAAAAATACGAAATACAGATAGGAATAAAGAAAACGAAAAATGTATTCGAATATATAAAAAATGCTAAAACAGAAGAAATTCCATTAACGGAAAAAAGCGGTGTATACAAATTAAAATGTGGGGAATGTAATAAGATATATCTGGGCGAAACTGGAAGAAAATTTAAAATTCGAATGAAAAAAAAAAGGTTGTTTAGGACCTGAAGATGACTGTAATGACGAAAAGCTTTGTCTAAACAATAACAATTCTAGCAGTTTAGCAATTTTATAAAAGAAAAGTAAGGATGGCTGCTAATTTAAACAATACGAAGAATAAAATAATTTTGTGTAACAGTGTTAGTAAACTAATAATAGACTCTGTTACTGAGTGTAAAACTTTGTATTAAGTATCATTTTGTTTTGTTTTGTGCTGTCTTAGGCCTATGCATTTTGTGGTTAGCGATTCTACTTGTATCCGGTTTGAACACTCGACGTGCAGTTTTTTATTTAATTAAAAATGAATACCACTAAAACATTTTACAAATGTATTTGGTAAAGGTTAATAAATTAAAATCAGTTTAAATTCAGACCGTAGTGACTCAGTCCTTTTATTGTCTTCTGCAGTTAAATTTTGATAGTTCTAACAAATTGATAAATAAACTGGAGCCTGCGTTCGTCGTAAACATCTCACATTGTCATGATTAATTTTTATGAAAATTACGTATTTTTAAATGGAATTTGTGAACAGATACAATAGTTAGTAAGTTAAATTATTAGCTGTAAAAAATGATAACGTTGTTAGATTTTATGATGACGATGTTTGTAAAATTAAATCAATAATGTCGATAATATAAATTTAATTACACAGTCGTATTGCAATTGCTCGCCTGTATGCCAAGTTTTATATTATAGTCATTTTTGAACAACACTGGCCTATGAAATTGAGGAACTACTTCTGTCGTTAATTAAGGAACAAAATATAAGTTATTCTAATCTTTTAACGCAATTTTTGTATGCTTAAACACACTTAAAGTGATAATTCTATTTTTATTGGTTATTTGGTGGTTATCTAGCAGTTGTTTTAAAATAGTGAGTGGACATATTTTTATGTACCAAACTAATATTCCTTTTTTGGAAATGGAAGTGTTAGTTTAGTAGATCATATCTCAGTATTATTTACTGGGCGAGAGTGTTGTAATTGAATACAAGACAAAAGTTCTTAATGCACCTTTACGACTGATAATAATAACAAACACTCACAGTAAACACTAAACAACTTGAATATAACTTAGCCTTAGATTGATGTGTTGTAGCAGCTTGACTAGTGTTTTATAACATATATTTCGATACAAGATATTTCTAAATCGTTCTATAAAAGATTAAAATGGAAAGTTAACCTATGCAGATTAAGCACAGAACAATAAAGTAGTGTTGTACCATAACACTCTACAAATATGGCAGATTTGTTTAGTTTTCATTCTGAGTTAAAACTTAATTTACAAAAATTACACTACTAGAACTCTTTGGTGCCTTACGAAAGACAAATAGTACGCTAAATCGCTAATAATATGAATCAGCATAAGTGTGAAAGGTTGGTTGAACATGTCTTGGTTATAATTTTATAGCAGTTGCAACTCTTTATATAAACGTGGACATTGAAAAATGTGCTACTGTATGCCACATTTTTCATCACAACAGAATGCTATTTTTGTTTCTAGCAGAAATTTCACAAAGAATTGTGTCATCAGTACTGTTTGGACTTAATTTGTCTTTAGGAGTATTGTATGTAAATGAGGTTGACTACTCTTCTTCCATTTGGTCCTGTGGGGTATACTAAACACAGAGATTGCAAAGAATATTTCTCATGCTAAGGTTGTACATGTTTGTATTATACGGATTCAGTCCTGTTATAAGAAGTCACATAATAATTCTCGTAACTGAAACCCAGATTGCCTTACTCATGCCTATACATTTTTTCCATCATTATCTTTACACCTTTACAGCCACCCTACAATTTTTTATTGTTTTTATTTCTGAATAAGCGTTTTAACCAGAACATCTCCATTTAACGGTATCTTCTTTCCAACGCGCAAATTCATGATATATTATATTCCGCGATTCACTTTATGAAAACACTAATACATTAGTGTTGCACAGGAGTCTTAATAAGACATCAAATAATAAGTACGAGCTTTTTAGTGTTTTGTAGTGCATTATACTCATGCTTAGGGGAAGCATATTATAAAAAGGCCTACTTAGTACCAGAGAACCAAGTCTAGTCAACGAATGTAATTTCAGGAGTTAACTAACTAGCGAAGTCATTTAACTAATTAATTGATTTTCCCTCGGCTGCAACAGGAACAACCTTATACTGCCGGCAGCGGCAGTCCTACACGCGCCACTAGGCTTTAATTAACGACGTGAAATAGTTTCCACTTCACTTACTGCGGACTCAAATCTCTAACAGTAAATTGAGCGTCCTGGTAAGGAAATATCATAACTGTATTCTTGATCTCTTTATACAACATGTATATTTTAGTGAATTTTTTATAGAAAAATCTGACGGCTTGCAGCTTTTTCTAAACTTTGGGACCCACATGTGAATTACATACAATGCAGATTTTCTTCTTTTTTAAAGAGAAGAAAGACAATAATAAAGCAAACGACGAAGGTCGGTTGTTGAGATTGATTACACAGTCACGATGACTTAAGGTTTGCTCTAAAACACTTAAGCAAAGAAATAGTTACTAATTAATTTGAGTTCTAAACCATTTAACTTTTCTTATAATCGTCTAAAATTTTAATAATGTTGCTATTACAAAGTTTAGAATTCGAGTTCAGGAGGAGACTAAAGATGATTAATCATGATATAGTATATATATAGGCTATACAAACACGAGACATTATGAACTTATAATATATGCCTACACTTATGTATCATTAAAATATTATCGTGCTCTTTTCTTCGCTGTGTAACTCTGTTTTAGTTAAATTTCTTTTATTTTTAAAAATTAACTTTAGTTTTAACAATCACGAGCACACACAACTCAAACGGTCAACACAACGTAGACAGCAGTAGCGGTTGAAAGTCACTTAATTGCAATATCCGTAATTGTCACAATAACTGTCAATTTCTTTTAGTAGATAATTTATTACTTTAAGTATACTTTTTGTTTATTATCTCACACACGTTTTACAAAATAATCCACGTAGTTATATTCTGTAAAAATGTATTTTGTAAAGAAACATTTATTTTTTTAAGGGAAAAGACAATAAAATTTCTTAGAAATAGTTCGATTTTGCTTTAGTTTATTCTTTAGGTCCAGAGTGAATAAAACCGACTTTGTTTTTTCATTGTTTTATTAGTTTTTTAAATTTGTTTACATTTCAAGGCATAATAACGTCAAATTTATTCATAATGTTATGACATTCGAAAAATCGTTGTGGCGCTACCGACTTTTTAAACTGTTTTCCTTGAATCGTATATTTATTCCGCCCGTTATAACGATATTGTGATATTGAATCCGTTTGGCTACAACGTGATGACATACTTTATTTATTTAGGTCACCAACCTTGCAGGTTCAAAACGGAGAGCATGAACAAAAGCGTCTGAGCTATTTTGATGCCGTGTCATTCTTAACACTTTTTGTAATTGACAGTCTCTGATATCGTCAATAAACACAATATGAGCAATTAACATTCCGAAGTCCGATTTAAATAAAGAAAAAACGATTATTGAATGCGAAAGCATAATACAAAAACTAGGAAATGAAAATGATAAAAAAGAATGAGGTGGGAGTTAGGGAATATAGTAGATAAAATATTTAAGAAAAATTTGTATAATTCAAAAAATGAACAAAAAGTCAAATCAACTGTAACTAAACTAAAGAATAAAATAAAAAAGAGTGCTATTATAGTTACGAAGGCGGACAAAGGAAATACAATGGTACTACTGGAAAAGATGAATACATAAAGAAAACGGAAGAATTTATAAGTGAAGGACCATATGAGGAAATAAATTATGATTATACAAGTAAGTACCAGTCAAGGATAAAACAAATGATGAAACAGATAACATTTATAGAAGAAAATAAGAAAAATTATTTATTAGAGAGTAATCCAACAGCACCAACTTTTGAAAGTCAGGTTAAGATACATAAAGAAGGAAAACCAATTAGACCCATTGTTTCTTTTATTAATGCACCTATTTATAAATTATCAAAGGAAGTTAGCAGAGTACTGAAAGAGAAATATGAATTGGGGACAAAATACAGCATAGAGAATAATGTAAAATTGACAGAAAAATTAGAAAATATTAGAATTAATGTAAATACAAAATTGATATCACTGGATGTTAAGGACATGTTTACCAATATCACAGTAAATAAAGTTATTAAGTTAATAAACGATAATAATATGGGAGAATACAGGTATAAAAAGCAGTTGATTAAAGTAATTAAAGAATGTGTAAATCAGAACTGTTTTAGGTTTAATAACAAGTTTTATATACAGAAAAAAGGTTCACCTAAGGGATCTTCATTATCCCCTATTCTTGCAGAAATATACATGAATGATTTTGTAAAGCAATTAATAAGTTCCACTAAGTATAAAGACAATATAAAATTATGGACTAGATACGTTGACGATGTATTAGTAATTTGGGAAGGAAGCATAGAAGAAGTGCATGAGTTTATAAATGAGGTAAATAATAAGGATAAAACTTACAATTTAAAGAAGAGATAGCAGGTAAGAAAATAAATTACTTAGATTTAAACATAGAAATTAAAGATAATGAGAAACTACAGTTTGGGATATTTAGGAAAGAATCGTATTCTGATACAATTATACCAAGAGAATCTTACCACCCTTATAGATATAAAATGGCGGCAATCAATTCATTTTGTTGTAGAGCTCAGAAGTATTTAAAAGAGACCGAATCAAAAGATAGGGAGTTAAAAACGATAAAGGGAATTTTAAGGAAGAATAATAATTATAACACCAACATAGTGGATAAAGTTATGAAAAGGGTTAACATACAAAAAGCTAAAATTGAACCAGAACAAAAGAATTATGCAGGGTCATTGACATACATAGGTTCACATACTAGAAAAATTATAAAAAGTTTTAATAAATACGGAGTAGATATAGCTATTAAAAAATGTGAAACGGTATTTGATAAGATAAGGAATAAAAATATAGAAAAAATACCAGTATTACAGAAAAGCGGAATTTATAAATTAAAATGTAGAGACTGCAACAAAGTGTACCTATGTGAGACAGGACGAAAATTCGTAGGGAGGTTGTCTGACCACAAACGTGGAGAAGATAATAGAACAACGAATTCATTATATGCAAGACATTTCATAGAAGACAACCATAAGTTTGTTAATCCTTTGAAAGACTACGAAATTTTAAAAATAGTAAATAACACAGTTGAAAGAAGCTTAGGGAGGAGTTAGAAATATTGAAAGAAAGAGAAAAAGGGTTAGACAATTTAATTAATACTAAAATTAAATTTGATAATGAAGAAATATTTTATAACATAATTAAGAAGTAAATGATAGAGGACAGATAGATAAGATTAAGAATTAAATTGCTTAGGACTAATTAGGTGTTTTTAAAATAAGGGTGTGTGACTGGCACACATGTGTGGATGAGAAAGACTAGGTTTAAAAGGAATGCACACACACACACACACACACACACACACACACACACACACACACAACACTGAAACCCAAGGAATTTGCTAGAAAAATATGTAACTGTCCAGGTGGTGGGACAGGGACATTCAATTATAGCTTGTTGTGTGTGAGTAGGATGGGGTGAGATGTGAGTGAAGGGGTTTTTTCAGGTTTTTTGTTTAATTCCTATCTGACGATGAGCTGTGAAGCTTTAAAGCGCTAATCGGGATAATTTTATATAGTGGTGTGCAACAGTGATCATTCTGCTTGTGATTTCAATCACTAACACAACTTTCTTCATTAAACTTATATATTTTTTACATAAAATACTTAAATTTAAGTAGTTTAAGTATATAAAAAATTATGAAAACTACAAATAACAGGTTCTCTTTTTTTATAAAACTTACTTTCCTACTAAAGGTAGTTGCTTCGTATAAATTTTGGCTATAAATTGAAGCTTATTTTCAAAAAGATACAGAACACACCTGTACGTTTCCTTTGTATCAAGCTACATTTGTACAGTTTGTTCTATATCTGTAACTTAATTACAAAATGCTTCTGCTGTATGTAACGCCTACAACCTCTCTGTTCTCTGTCAGTGTGTACGGCTGTAAATCTCCTCCGCTTTGTCAACCCAATCTTACCACTAAAGTTTCATTATTTTGTATGCATGTTAGAAAGTAACGAAATTTAAATGCAGTCGGCTTTGTGTTCCGTTTTGTTGTAATTATCCAATTTTATATTAATATACGCATATGTAGACACGTATTTTGGAAATGGAAATTTATTTTCTTTAAGTCTAGTTTACTTTTTTTTATTTAATAATACAACCATTTTTTAAAATTTTTGCTTACTAGCTCAGTATGCTTTACAATTTATTTAAAAGTAAAATACAATAACTAAACAACTAATTGTTAAAGGATTCAATGTTTACATTCAGGCTGTAGTTACGTCATTTTTGTTACACATTTTAATGTATTGGTGATATGTACTCAATGAACAGATCTTGAAATTTTTGCAAATACTTTGAAGGGCCAGTAGATTTAATCTATTAAAATTGTAGCTGTAAGAGTGAGCACTAACATTGTGAGTATTTAATTTCATTATTTTTGAAGACAAATATTAATATTAGTATTAGTAGTATTTAAAAACATTCTATTACAAATGTTATACAATATTTGTAAGAAGAGTAAAGAAGAATGTAAAAAAAGGGGAATGTAAAGAAGAAAGGAACATGATAACCAGATTGTGTCTTTCTCTTTGTAATGTACAATACTCAATTTATAGTAAGCTAGTAGTTTAGTAAACCGCCTATTGCAGTAAGTTGACTAATCAATCAGTAGTCAACTTTCAGAAATATTACATTACTTAACTTAACTCACTCAACTTACATAACTGACTTTTAGAAATACAAATATCAGATTATTGACTTGTTTCATATTGAAATGAAAAACGTTAGCATAAATCTGAGGAATTCACTAATTGATATTTTTTACTCTTACACATTTACAGCCAATACAAAGTGTAATGGAGCAACAATAAAGACACATTTACACATTCAAAGACAAAAACCAAAATTATTGAGATGCTATATATAATTATTAAATATAAATGTTATAACAAACAGCTTTGTGTTATCTGTGTCCGTCTTGTTCCAGCCCCGCGATGGGAGCCAATCTGTAACAAACAGATTTGTGTTGTGACGGTTTATCTGTGAGTCTTAAAGGCCCACGTTGGATGCGTCAATCTATAACAAACAGATTTGTTACGGGTGTATTTTATGAACTGCGGATAACGAAATAAGTTACCCTTCAAAACTTGGTTGTACTCGTTAATCGGTTCGTAAATGTCCTTATGTTGTGACTATTAATTATATTAGTTATTTTGTTATCGTTTACTGTGTTGTCGTTCAGTATTCGATGATTAGCAACGATTTTATAGGAACGAGAATTTAGTGTGTCACCGTTCGTTTGAAATCGGCGCGTGAATAATATTTGTTCAGTAATGGTCAAATAGATCGAGTAAGCAGCCCACTGGATCTACTTTCGTGTCTGGATGTCCTTGCGCCCACTTCAAATTTTCTCTTCTGGGTCCTGTAATTAATAGTCTTTATATTTACTTTATTAGAATAAAATAGGACTGGTACGATTGACAAATTCTATCTTTTATTCGTAATTTCTTTGAAACATTGGTCAAATTACCGTTCCATTAGTCGAGGATTTACAATTGGATGAGTTCATCCGCCGTGACAAATAGTCCGTAACAACAACAAAATTCACAATATATATATTTTATGTTTCTCAGGTAATGGGTACTTGGAGTTGCTAGGAAAGATAGGAAATATGCTTCCACTTAAAAATATAATGCATTACAAAATATATTTAATTCTTATCGACTAACAAAATGTATATAATAATGTTTTCCAAAATTGTTCGCTTACAGTTTGCAACAGTGCTTTCAGTAATACAACATGGCGGACTATCGAGTTCTCACCTCAGAAAAATATGTTTTTTAAATTCCAATTAAAGTGTTTTAAATAAAGTCTTAGTTATAGTAGTTTATAGTAATAGTTTGTATATAGCCTCCTTTATCTGGAACAGCTATGTTTTTTAGTGGAAATTGTGTTGTGATGTTATGTAGTATTCTCCTGGAATTAACCAAAATTTCCCACCGTGCCTTCGTATATACGGAATGGACGCTAGCAATCAGTTTTATATCTAACAATCAACTGTCTCTCTAAAAATATTTAAATCTCGTTGGTGACCTAGCTTTTTGGTGTTTTTGATTGGTCTAGGGCCTTGACCCCACGTCACGTGACTAAGTTATTTTTGAAAATTGGCGTTTTTAATTTTGTCACCTCAGATTACGTTTCATTTATTTTGATTTAAATTTATTTTTAATTAGTACCATTTTATTGTTCATTAAAATTAAATAGTTTTGATACTAATCTCGCCCCATTTTGGCCTCTTATCTACTGTTTTGGCAGGTTCATACTTTTGTGTTTTGAGGCATTGACCTAATCTTGTTTGACATTTTTGTTGTATGTCTTACAGACCTAATATCTTCTAATATTGTTATTCTTACTACTAAATATAATTCTGAGTATTCCTACTTTACATACAATATCATTAATTTATATACCTATACCTATTTTTCTGACAATAACAATAATACTGAAGCCATGTCAGCTTAGTGGCTTACTAAACACTTTACAATTACGTTCATTATCTATATTATGATAGCAATGGATGGTTTATACATCTCTCTCCATTAACATCTTCATATTTTATCAAAACCAAGCTTTTGTTTTTTGTTTTATTTAATTTAGTAGTGTTTATCTAAATATTTCAATGTTGCTTGGGTCTGGCTCAATTCCTTGGGCCTGTATGTCTAACGGTTAGTTATTTCTGTACAATATCCTTTTTATAATATTAGATCTTTCCCAATTACCTGATTAACATTTTGAACAGTTTATGAACATTCTGTTCACTAAATAACTAACATTTTTTCAACAAAACTTTTATAACATATAAATTAATGATGCACACAGGCTCCCATATTAACTATTTCTAATATAACTGAACATGGGTGTTTAGTACCCTAACTCTTTTGTATGTCACTATCTCTATTATTTAAATTATAGCATAAGCCAATAACTATGCATTATTTAAAAATGATTAGGTATTCAACCCTTATAAATAAATAATTATACATGACATAGTACATTGGAGTTTACCAAAACACTTAATAAAAAAAACACTTTGTCACTATATTTTGGTTCTTATTTCCATATATGTGGTTCATAAGACCTTTATCACTTTAATGATAACCCCCACTGGCTTTCACTTCCCCACTGGTTTATATTATGATCTTTGGATCATCATTTAATTATTTTGGGCTCTCACTATCTTCACTTGTTTGAACTCATAGATTTACACTGGTTTCTTATATTATTACATATTTTGTTATTATTTACTCTACTGCATTGCATTCTTAATTTTATATTATCTTTATTGGGTACTCCTATCAATTGTATTGTTTATTAAAAGAATGGGATTAGTTTATTCATTAAATTGGGTCAATTTGTCATGTTTTTTGGTACAACCTTCTGTTTCTCAGTTCTAATTCTGGTTCTTTGCCTCTTCTCATTTCTTCTATTCAATGTTGATTTTTCATCATTTTGTGATATTCATCGTCGCCCGTTTCATTTTTCTTTCATTATCAGTCCATTGGTAGTTCATGTTATATTGTTCATGTAGGATCTGTTCATGCCCCTCACCTACCATAACTGTTGGGTTTTGTCACGTTATTAGAAATTTTTCTTTGTTTGTTCTTTTCTGAATTTCTTTTTATAACTACTGTTTCTTATATAATATTAATATAATCTTCTTTGGTTACTTTTGTTGGATGCTGGAATTGATAATTTAATGTTAATTACATACTTTTTAATAAGTTTTTTCCCTTTCATGGCTTGTGCTAGTACTTGTTATTTACATCTTATCGTTATAATATATCTTATACATATGTGATGAAATGTACCATCACATATTGCCCTGTCACTAAAACTGATTATTTCGGAAGATGTCTTTCGGATACTGAAGAATTAGTCATTAATTTTTTTCAGTTTATTTATTCGAGCTCTTTTTATTTTATTCCTTATATAGATTCACATATATTGTATTTTTCCTTCTGTTTACACAACTTTCTTCCTTCTTTGTTTCATCCCTTGAATAATAAAATTTACCTACTTATGTGAGTTGGTACAGTTCGGGTAGGCACTTTTTGGCTCTAATTCACCGCTGTCCAAAGCTTCACCTTATGAGTTCAGAGGAACGTATCGTCTGCTCATGATAATGGTTGCTTGAATTATCTACAGTCCACTCATTTCAATTAAAATCTCTAAAAAAATAGTCTTAATTACGACTAAAAAAATCATTCTGCGATTACTTGTGCTGGTTTCATTTCAGTTATTTGAACATTAATCATGTTTACTATTCCCTTTCTTCTTTGATATGATTTTAGCTCTCTGTTCTTTCATTTTAGTGATGGGTGGTATATATCTTCCTTTTAGTTATATGTATAAGATTTTTATTATTTTTTATTTATTTTTTTTCATATTCTGTACTAGTTAATATTAACGTAATAATCTTGTTATCACTGATTCAGTAGTATCGTTTCATAGATGATTGATTATATGTGCCTTTCTTCTTTAATGTATGGGGATCTATGATCTCATAAGTATTGTTACCGTTAACTCTGTTTACAGTATACGGTCCAGTGTACAATAACAACAGTTTCTTTGCAATGCCCTCCATTGTGCTGGGCAATTCCCGGTTTTTTAGCAGTATTTTGTCTCCCACTAGGTAACGTTCTGGCTTCGGTTGTAGTTGCTGATATTTTCTTATCGTCTTCTCAGTCCGTTCTAATATTTTTTCATAGAATTTTACATTGTCAATTTGGTATTCACTTTCGTTAGGGAACTGAATTATTTCTGTGATCTCCCTGGGTGGTGGTCTCTGAAACATTGCAGTATACGGAGTAGTTTCAATAAACTGATTGTATGATAAATTCAAGAAGTCCTCAGCAGATGGCAAATACTCCGCCCACCTTCTCTGTTGGTCGAAAGAATACGTTCTTAGGATCCTTCCTACTTCCCTTAAAACTCGTTCGGCCGGGTTACTGCTTGGGTGGTATACAGATGTTTTGTATGTTTTGATTCCATTCTCCCGTAGTGTCTCTTTCTATCTGTTACCCTTAAACTGCGTCCCATGGTCGGTAATAATGGACTTAGGTGTTCCTACCTCGTTTACATAGTGCTGGAGAATAATGGTCAAAATCTTTTGCGTTGTTGCCCGGTTGATTGGGTACAGTATTGTGTATCTAGTATAATGCTCGAATAATATTACAAAATATTTATATTGGTGCCTCCCGCCACTTCGCGGGAATGGGCCGCAAATATCCACGAGTACCTTCTCTAATCTGCTTGCTGATGTTATGGGCATCATGATACCTTCCTTCTTGTCATTATTTATCTTTACGAGTTGGCATATGTGACAGTGTTTAATTTGGTTTCATACTTTTCTATTGGCGTCTTTGATATATATATGCTCCTGGAGCGCCTTTACCACTTTTAATGCCCCCATGTGGCCATACCTGACGTGGTAATCAATGATGAGGTCTTTCTCCATATTACATGGTATCACAATTTTCCATTTATTAAATTCGTATTGGGTCCTGATAAATAAGATTTGCTGGTGTGTGCAGTAAAATGGTGTTATGCGGTCATCTTGTTTGGCAAGTCTGTCAAGGAGTTTACTCAATTTGGTGTCCTGCTTCTGTCGTTGTTCTAGTTCTTTTATGATGTCAGCCAGGTCTGATCTACTGCTAATGATGTTGTACAGTTTAATTATAGTTTCTTTTTCGCCATCGAACGTTTGATACCTGACATTAATTCTTGATAACGTGTCTGCAGCAATGATCTTCTTCCCAGGAATATACTGCCAATTTGGGTTGTATTCCTGAAGTATCAAGCTCCATCTGGTTAACCTTCCGTAATTCAACTTGCAATTTCTCAGGAATGCTATTGACTTGTGATCAGTTCTGATGGTAGTCCTATATCCTAATATGTACGTTCTGAATTTGCTACAGCCGAACACAACGCTTAGAAGCTCTTTATCTGTGACATTATAGTTCTTTTCACAGCTATTCAGAACTCGACTGGCAAAACTGATTACTTGGTGGCTCCCTTCATCGTCTTGCTGATAGAGAACGGTTCCCAAACTGACATCGCTGGCATCGCAGTTTATAAAAAACTGTTTGTTGAAATTTGGATGGTGTAAAATCACTGATTCCAGAAACTTATCTTTGATTAGTTTAAGCGTGGTATCTTGCTCTTCTCCCCACGTCCACTTGTCTTTTGACGATAACTGTCTTGCGAATTTTGCTGTTAATTCAGAATCATTACCTTGGAATTTACGGTAGTAATTACACAATCCGAGGAATGATTGAAGTTGCTTTCGATTTCTTGGTGTTGGAAATTTCTGGATGGATTCGACTTTCCCTTCGGATGGAGTGATCCCTTTCTCTGACAAGTTAAACACTAGAAACTCCCTTGCTATCAATTTTGATTTCCCCAACTTCAGTGTAATGTGGTTTTCTGACAGCCTTTCCAGTATCTGCTCTACTTGTTGGCAATGGTCATCCCAATCGGTAGAAGTAATTAAAATGTCGTCTACATAGACGGTTGTATATGGCAGAGTGTCCTGTCCAAGGATTTGGTCCATTATTTTCACAAACACGGCCACTCAATTTACCAGTCCAAACAGTAATCGTTTAAACTGATAATTACGGCCTTCGAATATAAATGCGGCTTTCTGGGTGGAGTTCAACCTGCCAGTACCCACAGACAGTGTCCCAAGTGCTGATATACTTAATCCCATAGAACTTTTTTATTATTTCCTCGGTCTCCCCTGGGGATGTTCGGTCGTTCACTATTACCTTGTTGATTTCCCTCGCGTCCAAACAGATTCTTACTTTGCCACCTTTCTTCGGAACGGCGAGGATAGGGGTTGTATAAGGGGAGCAACTTGGTTCTATGATATCCTCGCTTATCAACTGATTGATCTCCGCCCTCACAGCTTCCTTTTGTGAGTAGGCGATCGGGTATGACTTTCTATTAAAGTTCACTGGTTCTCGAAACTCTATTTTGTTTCGAAACTCTGGTAGTTTCTCACCTTGCCAGGCGTATCCGAAAACACGTGGCGATACCTGTTGTATACATTAATCAGTTTTTCCTTTTGCACATCAGATATATCACATTTGAAAGTACGAATTTCGTTAATCTTGTCACGCCATAATTGTTCACTGTCCAACTCGTAAAGGATTTCATTGTCTTGTAACTGCCCTAGCTGTTCTAAGCTTCCCTGTATATGATACGTTATTCGGGTTGATGTTGTTCTATCACTGTCTACTAAATTAGCCGTCCATTCTCTGTGTTCCATTTTTAGAAATAATTTTGATTTATTCATGTCAGTGATAGCGGAACACTTTTTCAACATGTCACACCCGATTAGCATTTTAAATGGTAAGCCACTGGCTACTAAGAAATTCATTGTAACTGTTTCATTATTGCTGGTCAGTTCTAGACTTACTTGTTTTCGGACTGTTCTATTCTGGCGTCCCGTCGCCCCAATTAACACAATGTTGTTGATCGGTAGAGTAAGTACGTTTTTCTTCCCTTCTTCAATTATCTTATTTAATTCTATTACGTCGATCAATGACACGTTAGCTGCAGTGTCGATCATAATTGTTGTTTGTACACTGTTGATTCCTGCAGTTATGTATACAATTTCATTATTATTTTTATTCAGATTCCCTTCTTCTTCTTCCAACAATTCTTCTCTTAAATTTTTTAGGTAGTTATTGTGAATTATTGTAATATGATTTTTATTGTTTTCAACGTGACTGTTGACGCTATTAAACCCAATAGTGTAGTTCAGTGAGGGCCCCGATGGTGTTTTCACTGCCGTGTAGAGTTTAAAGGCGGATCGGATCCTTCATCTCCTCTGCCGTTTTGGTTCGCTTGAACATTTTCGTTGCTCGTCGATCTGGGTTGGGGTCGTTGGTGATCCTCCTCATAATTCACTCATCGGTAGTCCTCCTGACTTCGACTCCTGCCTCCGTTAGTTCGATTATTGTCGTGGTTACCTTGGTTCCAGTCGTCATCCCGACTAAAGCTTCGACGCCCGCGATAGTATGATCTACCGTTGCCACTGTTATCCGCCCATATATGATTGACCCTTCGATAGTTTTGATTTCGGTCGTTCGGGTTGCGGTTGTTCTTATTATTATTGTTAAAATTCCGGTTGTTGTTGTACTGGTTCGGTTGATTTGTATTATATGGCCGGTTATACTGGTTATTCGGGATGTTTTGCCTGTTGCCATAGTTATTCCCATTGTTCCTTGGACCGGTATTGTAGTTTGGCCGTTGGTATACCCCATGGTTATTATTATGGGTGTTATTATTACTTGGCCTGTTGTTATAGTTTATTTGGTTGTACATTCAGTTATTATTACGATTATTACCATTATTATTATTGTTTCTGTTTTCGTAATCCGGAATGTTCCTGCTCCTGTATTGGTCGTTCCTCTGACGGCTTCTTCTCAAGTACTCCTCGCGTTCACGCTCTTCTAATAATGTTGTCATTGCCTGTATTGTCTTTATTTGTCCTCCCGAACGTGCTGTAGATATCCCGCTGTCGTAATGGTATGCCAATCTGGCGACAAATATTTCTTCCGGGATATTCGGCTCAAGGTGTTTTGCCACACACACTTTTCCAAGGAAGTATGTGGTCGGCGTGTTACCCCTGTTAGGATCATACCTTCCATAGCTGATGCTTTCCCTTACCATGTTCTGCGTGGCATCTGACCAGTATCTCTTTTTAAATGCCTCCTTAAACTCTTCATAGTTTCGCAAATCGTGCCTGGTGGCTATCCACCAGTTATCATTTGTTTCTTTAAAATGTTCGTCCAGGTAGCTCCGGATTACTGGCCACCTGTTTTCTCGGGTTCTTGTCAATTGTTCGCTGACTCGTTACAAAAATTCCATCGGGTTTCCTCTAAAAGACTTAAAATTGATAGTCTCCCGATTTTCCATGGGTTGGACATATGCTACTGTAGTTGGTCGATTATCAACTGATCGTTGAAGGTTTTCGATCCTTTCATGATTGCGATGTCCCTGTACCTGGACTTCGTTAACGACTGCACTTATATTTCGGCACTGATTTCCGAAGTCTGTCTGTAGTTGTTCTACTTGAGTTCGGTTTTCGTCTCCGACCTGGTCTATCTTGACATCTAGTTCGGCCCTATTCAGTGTAACCACTGCATCGATTCCTTCCAGCCTTCTATTTGTCTCAGCTATCTCCTGTCTTCTTTCACCGTCGTTTTTGTCTGTCTTTCGATTAATGGTTTTACTGACTTCCTCGACTTTCTTATTGACTGTTTGTCCTAGTTCTTCATTCTGTCTGTTGATAGTGACCCTCACTTCCTTGTTACCATGTTCAATCAGTTCATTGATTTGTCTGAAGTTGTTCTCATTGATTTGCTTCAACTCCTCCTTCAATTGCCTATTATTTTCTTCCAAGCGTTTAAAATTTTCGTTGGTCTGTTTATTATTTTCTTCCAAGCGTTTAAAATTTTCGCTGATTTCTTCTTTATTTTTATCCATTCGTTTCATTAAATCTTCGCTGATTTCTTCTTTATTTTTATACATTCGTTTTATTAAATCTTCGCTGATTTCTTCTTTATTTTTATCCATTCGTTTCATTAAATCTTCGCTGATTTCTTCTTTATTTTAATCCATTCGTTTCATTAAATCTTCGCTGATTTCTTCTTTATTTTTGTCTAATTTTTCGTCCATCTTGTCAAATTTTTCCGTCATACTGTTCATCATATGTTCCATGAAATTATTCCAATCTGGTCCTCCACTGGCTTCTTCTTTTCCCGTCATTTCTATTTCTTCCACTGAAGTTACCTCCTTCTCTTCCACGTTGATCTCTTCTTCGGCCTCCGCCGCGCGTTTCTTCGACGTAGCTCTCCTGTGCATTTTCCTTATCTTCTAACAACTGCCGGCTGAAAAAGAATGACCTGTAATACAGTTATTAAAAACAATTTCTTCTTCTTTCTTCTTGTTTCAGCCCGAAACCTTGGTGCGCCAATCTATAACAAACAGCTTTGTGTTATCTGTGTCCGTCTTTTTCCAGCCCCACGTTGGGCGCCAATCTATAACAAACAGCTTTGTGTTATCTGTGTCCGTCTTGTTCCAGCCCCGCGATGGGAGCCAATCTATAACAAACAGATTTGTGTTGTGACGGTTTATCTGTGAGTCTTAAAGGCCCACGTTGGATGCGTCAATCTATAACAAACAGATTTGTTACGGGTGTATTTTATGAACTGCGGATAACGAAATAAGTTACCCTTCAAAACTTGGTTGTACTCGTTAATCGGTTCGTAAATGTCCTTATGTTGTGACTATTAATTATATTAGTTATTTTGTTATCGTTTACTGTGTTATCGTTCAGTATTCGATGATTAGCAACGATTTTATAGGAACGAGAATTTAGTGTGTCACCGTTCGTTTGAAATCGGCACGTGAATAATATTTGTTCAGTAATGGTCAAATAGATCGAGTAAGCAGCCCACTGGATCTACTTTCGTGTCTGGATGTCCTTGCGCCCACTTCAAATTTTCTCTTCTGGGTCCTGTAATTAATAGTCTTTATATTTACTTTATTAGAATAAAATAGGACTGGTACGATTGACAAATTCTATCTTTTATTCGTAATTTCTTTGAAACATTGGTCAAATTACCGTTCCATTAGTCGAGGATTTACAATTGGATGAGTTCATCCGCCGTGACAAATAGTCCGTAACAACAACAAAATTCACAATATATATATTTTATGTTTCTCAGGTAATGGGTACTTGGAGTTGCTAGGAAAGATAGGAAATATGCTTCCACTTAAAAATATAATGCATTACAAAATATATTTAATTCTTATCGACTAACAAAATGTATATAATAATGTTTTCCAAAATTGTTCGCTTACAGTTTGCAACAGTGCTTTCAGTAATACAACATGGCGGACTATCGAGTTCTCACCTCAGAAAAATATGTTTTTTAAATTCCAATTAAAGTGTTTTAAATAAAGTCTTAGTTATAGTAGTTTATAGCAATAGTTTGTATATAGCCTCCTTTATCTGGAACAGCTATGTTTTTTAGTGGAAATTGTGTTGTGATGTTATGTAGTATTCTCCTGGAATTAACCAAAATTTCCCACCGTGCCTTCGTATATACGGAATGGACGCTAGCAATCAGTTTTATATCTAACAATCAACTGTCTCTCTAAAAATATTTAAATCTCGTTGGTGACCTAGCTTTTTGGTGTTTTTGATTGGTCTAGGGCCTTGACCCCACGTCACGTGACTAAGTTATTTTTGAAAATTGGCGTTTTTAATTTTGTCACCTCAGATTATGTTTCATTTATTTTGATTTAAATTTATTTTTAATTAGTACCATTTTATTGTTCATTAAAATTAAATAGTTTTGATACTAATCTCGCCCCATTTTGGCCTCTTATCTACTGTTTTGGCAGGTTCATACTTTTGTGTTTTGAGGCATTGACCTAATCTTGTTTGACATTTTTGTTGTATGTCTTACAGACCTAATATCTTCTAATATTGTTATTCTTACTACTAAAGATAATTCTGAGTATTCCTACTTTACATACAATATCATTAATTTATATACCTATACCTATTTTTCTGACAATAACAATAATACTGAAGCCATGTCAGCTTAGTGGCTTACTAAACACTTTACAATTACGTTCATTATCTATATTATGATAGCAATGGATGGTTTATACATCTCTCTCCATTAACATCTTCATATTTTATCAAAACCAAGCTTTTGTTTTTTGTTTTATTTAATTTAGTAGTGTTTATCTAAATATTTCAATGTTGCTTGGGTCTGGCTCAATTCCTTGGGCCTGTATGTCTAACGGTTAGTTATTTCTGTACAATATCCTTTTTATAATATTAGATCTTTCCCAATTACCTGATTAACATTTTGAACAGTTTATGAACATTCTGTTCACTAAATAACTAACATTTTTTCAACAAAACTTTTATAACATATAAATTAATGATGCACACAGGCTCCCATATTAACTATTTCTAATATAACTGAACATGGGTGTTTAGTACCCTAACTCTTTTGTATGTCACTATCTTTATTATTTAAATTATAGCATAAGCCAATAACTATGCATTATTTAAAAATGATTAGGTATTCAAACCTTATAAATAAATAATTATACATGACATAGTACATTGGAGTTTACCAAAACACTTAATAAAAAAAGCACTTTGTCACTATATTTTGGTTCTTATTTCCATATATGTGGTTCATAAGACCTTTATCACTTTAATGATAACCCCCACTGGCTTTCACTTCCCCACTGGTTTATATTATGATCTTTGGATCATCATTTAATTATTTTGGGCTCTCACTATCTTCACTTGTTTGAACTCATAGATTTACACTTGTTTCTTATATTATTACATATTTTGTTATTATTTACTCTACTGCATTGCATTCTTAATTTTATATTATCTTTATTGGGTACTCCTATCAATTGTATTGTTTATTAAAAGAATGGGATTAGTTTATTCATTAAATTGGGTCAATTTGTCATGTTTTTTGGTACAACCTTCTGTTTCTCAGTTCTAATTCTGGTTCTTTGCCTCTTCTCATTTCTTCTATTCAATGTTGATTTTTCATCATTTTGTGATATTCATCGTCGCCCGTTTCATTTTTCTTTCATTATCAGTCCATTGGTAGTTCGTGTTATTGTTCATATAGGATCTGTTCATGCCCCTCACCTACCATAACTATTGGGTTTTGTCACGTTATTAGAAATTTTTCTTTGTTTGTTCTTTTCTGAATTTCTTGTTATAACTACTGTTTCTTATATAATATTAATATAATCTTCTTTGGTTACTTTTGTTGGATGATGGAATTGATAATTTAATGTTAATTACATACTTTTTAATAAGTTTTTTCCCTTTCATGGCTTGTGCTAGTACTTGTTATTTATATCTTATCGTTATAATATATCTTATACGTATGTGATGAAATGTACCATCACAATGTCTCCAAGAGAAATTTAAGATCTTCTGCATCACCATTCTTTAAATATTCTAAGTTTTACTTTCGCTGTTTTTCAAGGACCTTATCTACAGTCTATAAACCTTCAACATCAACAGAAGAGAGTGATAATTTTACAAACGTTTAACATTTTTTAAACATGATACCAAACATTGTATACAGGGTATAAGTATGTAATGTGAATTAATAATATTAAATAGTTACTTATAACATTTTGGCGAGTTATTAGTAATGGATACAATATATCAAACTCTAATGATTTACTGTAGTTTGCAATTTTTGTTGGTAACAGTCAAGTCAGTCTGTAATCATAAAATATTTTCTGTATTAAAAGTAAAGATCACCACAAAAATACCTTTTTTATCATGTAGGTGCTGAAATTATAGAATTTTTAATATGTTTGAATAAAACTTGTTCAATATTTTAAAAGCTACAGTCATCTAACAAATAACCGATTTGAAATTCGAACATTACAATATTTGGAAAATATACACTGGGTTAGTTTCAAGAATTATTGACAACAGTGATTATTTTTACTATTTACTACGTTTTCTGTGACAGTAACTCTTGATGCTTTGCGTTTCTTGCAATAATTGAATGTTATGTATTATGCATGCAAAATATAACAAATTTCTTGGCAAGTACGTTTTATAAAACAATTTATGCATTTACGTCAGCTTCATAATAACAATCTGCATGTTCATAGGTTTGAAAATAAGTTTCGTCGTATAATATTTGAATATAAAAATGTGTATTCAAACGCTGAAAATGCAGATTGTGATTGTGAAACTTACGTAAGGTGCTCTATTTGTGAAATACAATATATTTACAAAAGACATTTAATGTTCACTACATAGTACAATGTTATTATGTTTAGGAACCAAGAAACATAGAAAATAAAATTCTACAATATACAATTTTTTTAGTGAAGCGTGCCTGTCGTGATTCAGCGTACTTAAAATTTAGTGTAAGCATTTAAAACACCATATCTTACAGAATATCCTTTCATAAAATTTACGATATTAGATTCTGAGCGCGTGCACTGGTACTATATAGCGTATCAAAGAGAACTATATGACAAGTGAGTGTGTGCAGCTCGAGGGAGGCGGCAGTAAATCCAGTGTTACCCTTGCCGCCCCGTCTTTAAGATCTGCGACAAAAAGTAGTTTGTAGTCGAACATAATGTATATATTCCATACAACCGTGCAGAGACGCGCATGCATTTCATAAACAAGTATAGCACAATCAATAACCAAAAATAAAATTTATTACATGTCAAAAACAGGTTTATGTTACTGTTACTTGTTTACGTTATTTTATTTTACAAAAAATCAAAAGAAAGCAATAAAATAAAATATAAAATATACAGTGTTATAAACATAAGTAACTACATTAAAACAGGTATTCATAATTTTCTAGTAATTCTAATCATTGGACCTCTTACTTTTTCTTTCATCCGTACAACTTTTCTAATTGTTGCCTTATTAGATGTACAAATTACAATGACTGAAATCGCATTTATAATAAACATTACGTTTCATTAAACAGTTTATCAGTATCTGTGCTGTCTTTAATGATTAGTAAATCTCTTTTTTAAATCAAATGATGCAACAACGTAGAGTTATGTTTATAATTTTCTTTTACTGACAAGACGGAAGATATAAGAAACGACAGTAAAGTGTCAAGTGTGACTAATAAATTGTTTATCATGCGGAGAGCTTAAATTATTTTAATGTTGGTTTAATACATCCCGAATTAATTTAACAATATTTTCAGGGGGCCAATTATGTGGCCATAAACAGTTTAGATTAGCAGACTGCTGGTATATTACATTGTTATTTAAAAGCAATAACAAACTTGTTCTTCCCACGTACGCACGCACCATGCATAGCCATTTGAAGTGCATTTATAAAACACAGTTGATTTACACAGTTCATTCATAAAATAAAGTAACGTTTATTTACAAAATTGAAGATACATTTTAAATTAAGAAAAAATTTATAAGATTTATAATCTTGTATTCAATTTTAATAACTGTGATAAAATAAGGGAAATGAAAACGTCACTGCAATATTAAACGTCACTGAAAAAACAGTAAACATATTTTAGAGTGTGGTCTGTAGCGTTAGAGGAGTGTGTGTGTGTGTGTGTGTGTGTGTGTATTTTATACGTGATCCTTCTATAAAGGCTGTAAAGAAATATAAAATTAAATAGAAGTAATGTCTACAAGAATATACTTATGCTGATTGTTCAAGCCTACTTACTAATGTAATTGATTATAATTTGTGTACCTCGACATGCAAATATGAAAATAAGGATTTCTGCGTAAACGAAAACACCATATAAATTTTTTAATGCCAGTTCCCAAAACAATTAGGATT
The DNA here is from genome assembly GCA_034769895.1 of Magicicada septendecula. NCBI lineage: Eukaryota > Metazoa > Arthropoda > Insecta > Hemiptera > Cicadidae > Magicicada > Magicicada septendecula. The sequence continues at coordinate 466,261,291 of CM068369.1, forward strand.
AGTATTTTAGAAATGTATTCAGAACAATACTATTAATGATTTGTTAAATACTGCAATAAAATAAATTGCCGGAAAAGCCATGTTACAAAAGACTAGATGCCATTACACATTTTGTGATGTCATAGATATGTTTTAAATTGATTTTGTTCAAATTTTTTAAAGTAGCTGTAAGTTGTAAAATAAGATTTAATTACGTGTTCTAAATTTTAACCAATCAGGAGCTTCAATTTTTATTTGCAATGTGCGCTGGTAGAGGAAGTTTTGTACAGTGCTCGTCTACAACTCGTCCTAATAAGAAGTACTCTCTGTGCGAGTTCTTTTTTGCCACAGAACACGTTTGCTATATGAGTGACGGCCATTCTAGATTTTAGATACGAGTTAAGCTAAAACAAAGAGTTGCTAGAACGTAGAGCAAAGTATTTGAGATCTTTTAGTGCTAACTCGTGCTAGTCATGACTTTCCGCTTAAGGCAATTGTACTCACTCGAAGTACAATTATATCAACGCGTGAACACTTCAAGATAGCAAGAAGGTGTAAGCTAAATACACCACATTTTAAATAATAAAATAACTACGAACCCACTTATCGAACCTGAGATTGTAAACATAAAAGTCGTATCAATAAGGTAAACTGCGTGCGTGAGTGATTCGTATGTGACAGCAGCAGCGAGACCAGAGGTCGATGTTAACGCAGCGAGTTTCCAACCGGACTCCAAGAAGTAATTCAACAATAAAGTAACATAGACGATTGTTCAAGTAAACAGTCATTTGAATTTAAAGACAATATATAAATAATAAATAATTTATGTAAAGAATTTACAGACAAAATTTAAATTTGTTTTAGTTTAATAAATTCCTATCTCCAGATAAAAGACTCTGTAATATATTAGCCTGTTAGTTCTAATACACATCTATGCATCGTTAATTTGTTTCGTTCCAATACATAAAAAATCATGTAAACCGGTTTATTACATATTGCGTTATATCAGGAAGAAAATTAGATTGAGGAAACTTTCTTAACTCTTGAACTAAAGTTTGTTGATAGTCGTTTCTTAGCCTAACATGGAGAATTTGAAAGGGGCTATCTGGAATGGGGATGAGCAAGAAACAATCCCGCGCTTACAACGGACAACAACGTTCACTAAATGCAGACTAACAAAGGTCAATCCAATTTACAGGACCAAGCAGTTTAGAATACGTAATGTTCTCCACTTTGTGTAAGACGCCTACCCGGTCTAGAAACTTTTCTAAAATCAGATAAATACATTTTCTCTCTTTCAGTATTTTCTGAACAAATAAACTGTTATCGTTTAGAAGATATACTGATTTGATATTGGTTTTTTGACGTTTTCTAATACTACGTGTCAAAATATAATGGGTAAATACGCTTATTCAAATACATGTGAATCTTCAGAAATCATAAAAAACGGTAATGGACAAGGTACAATTTTACGTTTTATTAGTTTCTTTCAAGAATCTCTATATATGTTAGAAATCAACAAGTTTAGTATACTTTTATTAAAAGTAATAATGAAGTCAGATTTTTTTATTTGTGTTGTAAAGATTTGATATATCTTTACTAGTTATACTGCTATTTATTTGTCCTATTTAGGTATTTCAGTATGTCTTTTATTTAAAAAAACGATAAATGTAGGTAACTTAGGTCTAACATTATTAGATCTCGATCATTAGATCTAGTATCAATAAATTAAATAGTCTATTGCGATAATTTGAATCAGTTATGTTGTTTAACTCTGCGTGAGCAGTTTTGATATTGATTAAATTTTGTATCATTTTGTATGAACTGAATAATTTATTCCTCGGTAATAACATAAAATCTTCACCAAACTTAGTTGGTTAGTCCAGAGGTAATGCACTCATGTTATACATAACATATACATGTTATAGTTGCTTTATATGGCGCAGTACGTAATACTCATCAATAGAAGCTATTGTTATGATCGCAGCCTTGCACAACCACCAGTTAAAAAAATAATCTGTATAATAAAATATGAAAACCATATTTTATGATAAAATGTAGGGAGTCCAGGGTAGGAGAGAGAAAAACGCAGGTTCAAAGTGGACTGAAGACATGAAGAAGAGACACAGTGAGAAGATGAAAGAATATTGGAAAAAAAGGAAAGAACAAAAAGTAAAGAATTGAAATTGGCATGTGGTCCTTAGATGGCCGATACGGAAAAAAATATGAAAACATTAAATAGTTAAAAATGTCATAAGGTTAATGCAAAAAAGGTTTCTGTACATTCTAAATGTGGTGCCAACTTGGCTGTCTACTAGTACAAAATTAAAATAAAATAGAAAAGATCACAAACATGCAAGAAGACAATACTTATCTTCATAATTTTTCAGCACAGATGATTTAATGGCACACAATACAATGCTTTTGACAGTTGTTGCATATGATTTGGAACGTAAACACCAGTACCGCTGTAGCATATCGCCACCTGCGTTTACAAATGCTCGCTCATCCACTTGAAGACTGTATCGCCAGTAGTGTTTAGATTAATTCAAAGTATTTCTGAAAATGTTATGTTTACGTTACGTTGAAGTTTACCGTTAGTTTTGACATTGTGATATTGGAATGATTTTGCATACTCTGTTAGTAAAGAATTAATATAGACAGTGTTCTCTGTGTAAAACTGAGTAATAAGTATTAGTTTTGTGTTTTCGCTGTTGTATGCGTTTGTGGCTAGTGAATCTACTCGTATGTGGTTTGAATTAACGTGTAATATTTTATCTGACTGAAAATGAATATCGTGAAAAACTTGTTAAAAATATTGTTTGTAAAGATTGATCGAGTAATTTTGTTTTAAATTTAAGGAAGAAAATCAAGGTAGTTTAGTTTTAAACTAAAATTAAAGTTTAGTTTCAAAATAAAGGTAGGGGACATTCACACACATTATTTTATTTGTAGGAACTTATTGTTAAATTCTTGAGAAATTTCTCTTAATGTCTCTTACGTTAGTGTTTTTACGTCTCAACAGTCAATACTGTACTACCGCTTAAGGCACTAATTTTAAGTAAATCTAGGATTAGGTAAATGCTGTGTGTTTTGCAGTTTATTTACAGGAATGAAGTGAGTTTCTATAAATCAAGTAAGTCATTCAGAAATATTAATATTTGTCCATGCAGCTCGTCAGAGCACACAGTTGAATGCAGATTGATTCTCTATTTCTCTGCTGTGGTGTGAATTGTGCCGTAACTGTAGGAAGCAACAGGTATGGGTCTAAGATTGACTAAAGATGGTGATGATGATAACGCTGATGGTGGTTTACATATTTGTTTTAATGTATTGTTTGATACACATGAGGAATGCTTTAGAAAATTCGTACAGGCACAACAAGCGTGATTACGTTTAAGCAAACGTAAAAACAGCGATTTGGTCGCTGAAAAGTGAAAAGTGAATGATGCTTTTAGAGAACATGGAATAACGGAGTCTGACATAAACATACCGATACAGGTGAGATCTCGTGACAGCACTGTTTATGATGAATGTTTGTCATGCCTATCTTTAACCACCGATCAACACTAAACACACACTGCCAACGACCACAATTTGTAACTACCACCATCACTGGCTGTAACACCGTCGTCATAAACAGAAAAACTACAAATACTAAAAAACAAGATTTTTAAAACAAAAATTGTAGAGTTTTAACTATTGTTTCAAGAGTACGTATATTTAAAGTGCGATCTAATGTCATAAACATGTCTAAAAATATTTATAAAATGTTACGTTGAAACTGCCTTCTCAAGTTCAAGCAGTCACGTTGAAAACTTCGCCCTACTGTTTTAATTCAGACCGTAGTAACTCAGTCCTTTTATTGTCTTCTTCAGTTAAATTTTGGCAGTTAGAACAATTTGCCAAATAAACTGGAAACCCCACTCGTCGTAAATATCTTTCGTTGCATTGATTAATTTTAATGACGTATTTGTAATGATAATTGTGAACAGATACAACGGTTAAAATGTTAAATTGTTAGCTGTAAAAAGTGATGACTTTTTTTAATTTTGTGATGACAATGTTTTCATAATAAAATACTGAATGGTGTATGAATTGAATTACCCAGTTTTATAATAAAATACTGAATGGTGTATGAATTTAGTTACCCAGTTTTATTGTAAACGCTAGTCAGTTAGCCATGTTTTATATTCAAGTCATTTTTGGAATACACTAACCTGTTGATTTGAAGAAGCACAATATTCTAGAGGGCATGCATAGACCAATGAACCATATCTTCTTTGTTCTATACTTGTTGACAGTAGATATTACATCAGTATTAAAAATACATCAATAAAGAAAATAACCCGATAGCCTACTATAGCCTGCGACTGCTGAACTTTTTTAGGAGAAGATAGTTTCTTGTGTTTTTCCTCATCATACCAAAAATGACTGTGATGACTGTGGTTAGAAATAAATGAATCTTTGAACCTATAAGTTGTGTGATATAAGTAATTAATTTTCTAATTAAGTGAATGAATGAATTAACGTTCCGTTGCCGGATGCTGTCTAGTAGGAGTAACCAAGTTAATTATCTACATGAAAAGATTTTGTTCTGAACACTTGATGAGAAACTCGTTGATGAAATTCATTTGATGATTAGCTCGTTGGGCAGGCTTCATCGCAAACAGTCATTTTAAACGGAGGACGGTTGTTACTGACGATAAACACAAAACAAGAACCTTGTGTGTTTTAGCTGCCAAATCAAATTAAAGGTACAATATCAAACGTTGTAATTTAATAATAAGTAAAATGTTTAATTAGCAAAACTGATATTACATTTATTATAGTATTTAAACCTTTGTGACTTAAGTGATACGACGATAATGTTATCGAAATATAGATCAACATATTGTTGTTGTGTGGTGAAAGAAGAGTCTGGAGAAATGTCAATTATAATTTAAGACAAACAGCGCGCCACTGAGTATAGTTTACACAGGTAATGGCAAAACGTTCACAATTTTTCTAAAACCACACTTTACTGGCTTTATAAATTTACTAGTTGTCATAAAAATATTAAAAATTACTTTTTCGTAGAAATGTGTAACACTTTTGCAAATAATTGGTTTGTATACGACATATTTAATCGTATTAGTATGTACACTAGTTAAATACAAGCATTATACATTTGTTTAAACAAAAACATCAACGAGTAAAACTGTGCTTCATAATTAAATATTCCTTTCCCGTGATTGATTCATAAGTGTTTTCTATACACACCAGTCTGGTCAATGCGTAACATGTGGAACAAATATATGAACACGCTGATTTGAAATCAAGAACAACGTTGTATAAACAAGTGCAGTATATATTCTTAAGAATTTTATGAACCAGAAGGTGTGCGACTTTTATGATTGCAAACATAAACACTGAAAACATTCATTCGTCAACGATAAACTGTCAGCAATGAATTTTACCGTTAGGGCCAACCGTACAATAATGGAAACAGTGTTGCATTTTGGAGTATGTAGACGCAAGATATAAGCACATACAAAACTATTGTGTAGAAATCACGTGATGAATAATACAATCCATTTTCGAGAAGAGTATTTTAAACCTTTGTGTATTATTTAATGTTTGTAACCTACATTAATAATTTTTCCTGATTCACGGTTTCTTAATTAAATCGAAAAAAAACATTTGGTGGGGTCATCGATAAAAGATATAAAAGTAACTTTTACAAACACTATTACAAAAAGACTATTAAAACTATTATAAACTCTATAATTATTAACAGTCTTTATTAAAAACTATTATAAACACTATTACTCTTTCCGTTCTTAGTTTATTCCTGAAGTAAGCAAATAGTCGTCGCGCATCTGTAACGCTATTTGTCAGAAGTTACAACACTTCTCATTGAATAATATGTTGTGCGGTTGCGCCTATGTAGGTCAGATGAGAGTTGTGTGGACATCTGGCGTTACTGTGACAAGCACTTCTTGGTACGAGGTTTAGTCATCTGTGTTTTTGACTACGTATTTCCACATTTTAGTAAAGTCCATTACTATTTTTCGTAACACGTCTAAAAAAGTAAATAATGGCCATAATTTACCTTATATTGGTACCAGTTTCTACAAACTTTTAAAACTCTATGGACCTTAAATTTATTAAAAAGAAAAATTTTCGATCACTTTAGACTGACATTACTTTAGACGGCATTTTTACTTGACGAAGAAATTAATTGAAGTCTAGTAAGAAGTTCAGGACGGAGAAACGCTACATTTTCTACCTTGATAAAACGTAGGTCATGATAGACGCATAACAAGGAAAGTTTGAGCACAAACATTTATTAATACAGAGCCAATTAAAGTGTATTTTGCCCGTCACAGTACACTATACAAGCTGATTGACGTCTAAGAGTTGATAGGGAAGGTGATAAATGAAATGCCTGCAGATACGTATAAGTAGCGTCATTGTGTTGAGCATGTAAGTGAAAAGGAATACAACCTATAACAATCATCAGCATTATGAACACTATTTTAGATAATGTTATCGTGAATGCCGCTGACTGTAGCGATTCACGTATTGAGTCAGACTTTGAAGGAACCGAGTTACTCCCTGCCAGCAACTGATAGTTGACAGTATTCTTGTAAGTAATTATCACAGATTCATATTTTCGTGTTAAGTAAAGTTGTTACCGATTTTCAAACAGTAAATAAAAAGTTACTAATTGCCTTACAAAATATTTCATTGTCACTCTATCATCATGATACAATTTTTTCTTACGTTAATAATAAAAAATTTTCACAATTTACTTCTGCTTTATACACCATCATGTCCCTTGTCTGTACTGCTTCTTTCAAAGTGACACGTCCTTAATTCAAGAACCAGATAGTGTTTTATGTTTATCACATGACTTTATTTACATCAAGAATGAACTAAGAGAGGGAGTAGTATAACTAACTCTGTTCTATTACTCTGCATAAGTATAATATATGTTATACAAGAATAATTATAAAATTAACCACAAAAATCTTGATACAGAAAAACAAATATAGGAAAAAGTATTTTATCATATACACAATTTACGTACATTTTTAAATTACTTTTCTCGTAATCTCCTCCTTCACATAGTCACTTATCATATCATGGCACCAGTTGTAGTAGTCCCACGTTGAAAATACTGCCCCCAACGTATGTTACCAAGAGTTAGACACCATTAACCAGATATTCATTCGATTCAATGCGCTGGATGTCCAGCCATTCTTCATCTACGCGACACGATGGCACGCTTAGACGAATTCGGTGGCAGTACCGATTTTGGTGCCCACAGGGGACATCTAGCCACTTAACTTTCAAGAACTGAAAGAATTTTGAAAACGTAGAGTCTGCCTTATCCAACGGTCAGCCTTATGGTAACGGATCCCTAGATGAGGCAACAACTGATAAGTCATATCAACAACAACAACTATCAACAAACGTCCCCATACTATCTATAATCCTATGTGGATTTTTTGGAGCGACCGTCAACCGCTTTTCGGGGCATGGGGGGATGATTTCGCTTTCGTTTTCCCTTCGACCAAGAGCCTCATTGTCCAACGCAGACTAGCAGTTCGGGGCACGTTTTGGAGGTTACCAGAAAACGATAGAGCGTTTGAATGAATGGTATCACGTACCTACGGAGGAACGCTGATGGGCGAGTCAATGGCCGACTCTATGTTTTGTCAGTCAATACTCAAAGAGAAGTAAACAAAGTGAGCCGTGGATTTTCGAGTAATACTCTCAGACAAAATTGATCGCTACTGTCCATGGACTATATTGTTATGCCAACCAGTTTGTCTATATCAGCCAAACGGTGGTTAATTTTGAAACACCCTTAGAGAGAGCAATATAGCTTTTATTAGTCTCGGTACACGCATATAAGTCACGATACACGAACAATATTAGTTTTATCTGTTATTAAGCTAACTTAAGAGCAATGTCTTTCCTATTGCATTTCCACAAAATTTCAACTTATCTGTACATAACAAGTACGTAATATTGTCTTTTCGTAGACATGCTGACAGACCTTACTTCTCATGTGTATGTCAGAATACCTTTATTCTAGCAATTTGCTTTAACAATTCGATTTTAAATCACTTTTTCTGGTTACTAAAAACATCACTCCTGTGTCACAGACATTGATGTATTGGACCGCAACTCTTGGCCCTTTAATGAGCCGTTTCTGCTAATTCCGCTGACACCTAAGACTATAGCACACCTGGATCCTAACGTAATAAAAATCGGAAGAAACAGGTTACTCGCACAAGTAAAACAGTTGCAGAATTAAATCCTCATCAAAGTTTGGTTCTACAAAAACGTTTCTACTAGTTGCCACTGATTCAGTCAGTTGCGACCAAGCAAAAGTGCGTGGCGCATTGACCGGGTAAGAACAGGTGAAAACGTCAATTCGTCGCATCCGACCGAGACCGGTTCATTCATATTGAAGTATAGACATTTTATATGAAGGTTTGAATATCACGAAGTCAGTTTCTATTACGAGAGATACGCCTAAGTATAAAACATTTGAAGCAACAATTATAAACCCTTTGAAATCATCAGTTTTAAAAAGCATGACTGTATATTTTAAAATATAGTTCACACACACACACACACACACACACACACACACACACACACACACACACACACACACACACACACACACACACACACACACACACACACACACACACACACACACACACACAGACCGCATTCGGTGAGTTCGGTGAGCGTAGGTGACGAGGGGACCGCGTGTTACTTGTTACTATGACGTCTCGTCTACTCGTTTGGATCGACCTGTTGTTTCCTTAAACTTTAGTTATGCAGTGTCTTGTATTCCCTACCTTTTCTTGTGATTAGGAACTTAAACAATAATATGAAACTATGCTCAGTTAACATGTGCAGAAGTAGGTTCTACTTAGTATTTTATGAAAATAAAGCCATCAAAAGTTCTAATGTGTTTCATTCTAAGTTATTTTTGAAACTAAATTCAAGTGTGATCTCAACTTGCTAATGTAAAAAATTTACGTCTAAAGTTCTTTTATAACACACATATAATAAATGTGTTAATATTTTTACATTAAATAAAATGTAAACGCATGTTGTAAGTAATTAGTTTATATCTGGCAATTAAAATTTTTATTTTCTGCATAATCAAGTAGATTTCAAAAGTTAAAATATCTTCGAGTGTAATTTCAAATGTTGTTATGTGTGTTGTTAAGCTGTAGAACATTATTCTCAAAGTAATAGTAAGCAAAAAGAATGCTAAATAAGTAAACGGAATGTAGCAAATAAATCGCTAATAAACGGTAAAGAGTACACTAAATAAATAAATATAACATTCAACCAACAACAGTAAGTTTAGATTTAATATGTCTGTAAACTGTTTAGCTGTAGCTGTATGTATAACAGGTATAACAGAAATAATAACAGGTAATGTTTGTTTTTATAATTATATAACACGGTAACCTAATTACGGAGATACGCGTGCAATGAGCTAATGGAGGAAAGTGACTTCTCTAAATAACATCTTCTTAAAAGCGCTGTAAATAAAGCCACAATATCGCCATTAGAGTAACCGACAATCTTTGCACACAATTTTCTAACTCATGAATTTTTAATACTTTTTGAAATACCTTTTCTCTGCTACCATAATTTTTTATTTAAGAAAGTTTAGACCAACAACGTGGACTATTAGTATGTGCGTACAATTTTCACTATAAACTGAAACTATATTAGATACATTAATTCGCTTATATAACTTGAGCCACTATTTAAGTTGGTTAGAAACAACGTTCATAATAATCATACATTATGTAATATAATTAGGGTAACGTTAAAATGTACTAAGAAAATAAACTGTTTTTTTTTTTTATAAAGGAGTCGGGATATTTAACTGCACTCATAGGCAGTGTTATATATCAACAGGACAAACTTTTAGAATTAATTACCTATTATGGTAGGAATAAACCTATTTTAGTACCAAGCCACGTTTCCGTTAAATATATGAAAAATATATTATACTAACCGTCTGTGACTTCTCGTATTTGATGTCTCTTCTTATTACGACATGTTTCAAGACTCTTGTCCCATTGTCAAGCATAAAATTTATAGCACATATCAGACATGTTTGTCAAACGTTAAAAACCATGTCATGATGACCACAAATAACGGATTATTAAAATATTAATTTGTAACTTGAATACGCGCATCGGGCGAACAGTGTACACTGCACAGCGACTCACCGCGCATTAACGGCAACTGATTCTTGTTATCTCAATATCTCAACGCGTTGTCGTACAATACATTATACTTGAATAATAACTGGTCGTTCAAAATGTATGGCTTGGTATTAATGTCCCTGAACGAATTGTACACCTCAAATTCTACGAGCGTGTTCATATAACATCCTTTACTGCAAAAGTGGAGGGGTTTTAAATTAGTTCTGAAATCGGTGTAACTATGATTTTCGTTAATAAGATGTTTGGCGAAACTTGATTTGATGGTATCATAGTTACGACAGATAGTGGTTGGTTTGTGTTCATTAAATCTTTTGAGAAAACCACGGCCCCTCTGGCCCACATAGAAAGCGTCACAATCATTGCATTACAATTTGTAAATGCCCGTTTTATTCTCAATACAAGTAGGTTCGTGGGTACGAAGATTATTTGAGACAATACGAAGATTTTTTATGCTTGACAATGGGACAAGAGTCTTGAAACATGTCGTAATAAGAAGAGACATCAAATATGAGAAGTCACAGACGGTTAGTATAATATATTTTTCATATATTTAACGGAAACGTGGCTTGGTACTAAAATAGGTTTATTCCTACTATAATATGAATACGGTTAGTCGAACAAATCTAGTACGTGAATTTCAAAACGTTAAAACTAAACTCCACAAAACTATTTTGCATATCAAATTTAATAAATCTTGCTTGAAATACGGTGTCACACCAAACTATGCTATATACATATGAAATGCTCAAATATTGCTGACAGAAAAACTAAAAAGCATGCTGAAACATATAGAATTAAAGAGGAGTTGAAATCTCTTTACATCAAGAAAGCTTATTTAAACTCAAAATTATATAAAACACATTTGAAGTTATTAGACAGCACACATCCTGCCGCATTGGAATACTACCTTGACTTTATAAACAGAGATATACAACAGATTACTTATCGCATGCGTATCACACAGGCAAACAAACTTCAAAGATTAATAAACGATCAATTACAGACAGTTGATAATATTAAACATAAACAAACATTCTATACACGACTACAGAATTTAACTTCCATAAAATTAAACTCAGACGAAACTGAACTACTAAATAAAGGTTTGAAATATAATTTACCGGTACATACTTCCAATTTTAGCCGTAAACATATTATTACAGAAATTTTAAGCGCCGAAACTGTCGTCAAAGCGATACCTGACCAACATGAACAAAATAAGGTGCGGTTTTTAATAAATGACAAGTTTAATAAGATTATTGAAAGACATAACATCAATAAGAACATTCACTCTGTTTCTTCAGCCAATTATAACAAAGAACGAACTCTAATTAATCTCAAAAAGAAATTAACTGATAACCATGCTTTAGTTACTAAGGCAGATAAGGGCAACACTGTAGTTGTCATGGACACGAATACTTATAATGAAAAGATACAAGATTTTATAGCAGACAATAACATAGTTAGATTAACTTCTGACCCTACAGAACAATATACTAAAAGTTTAAATCAATGTATAAATAAATGCATACATTTATTTGATGAACAGACTAGGAGACATTTGAAGCCTATCAACGCAAAAGCGCCCTTGTTAACAGGATTGCCGATGTTGCATAAAGAAAATACTCCTATAAGACCGTTAGTGAATTTTACCACTGCCCCGGGTTATAAAACCACCAAAAAACTACTCAACATAATCAAACAGAATATAATATTGGAGAATAACTACAGCTTAACTAATAGCATTGACTTTGTTAATAAGGTTAAAAAACTAAAAATCGAACCTTCATATAAAATGGCGTCCCTCGACATCGCTAACTTATATACAAATATACCGATATCTGATACTCTGCAGTTACTGAAGAAGAATCTTATAAATACCAAAAAATTAGATATCAAAAGTATACATGAATTGATTGAGTTATTAAAGTTGCTTCTTGACCAAAATTACTTTACTCATAACAAATTATATTTCAGCCAACGGGAAGGATTAGCTATGGGTTCACCTCTATCAAGCCTTCTTGCAGATATATATTTAAATTACTTCGAGAATTCCTATATCTTTGAGAATGATATACATAGCAACAATATTATATTTTATGGTAGATATGTCGATGACACGTTTTTAATTTATAAAGGTACACAGCGGCAGATTGATCGATTACACACTTATTTAAATAGTATTAACAAACATATGAAATTCACCTTGGAACATGAGGACAACGGACAACTAAACTTCTTAGATCTGATAATCACAAAAAACACCAACAATAATTTACAATTTAATATATACAGAAAACCAACGACGACAGACACCGTGGTACACGCCACGTCATTTCATCCCATATCGCAGAAAATGGCTGCGTTTCATAGCATGATACATAGACTTTTATCTTTACCCCTTGATAACATAGATTTTCTTAATGAGTTAAATACCATCAAATACATCGCAGTTGCAAATGGTTACAATTCCAACGTTGTAAACAACATTCTCAAGAAACATAAACATAGAATAAGGACCATTAACATATATGTATATGTTATATATGTATTAACATATATGTATATATGTAATATATATATGACCATTAACATATATGTATATATATATATATGTGTATATATATATAGTAATAATATATATATGTATATATATATATATTATTATTACTATATATATATATCTATATATAAATAATATATTAATATATATTTATATATAAATATTTATAATAATAATAGTATGTTTTTCTTTTTTTTAATTTCAATAAAAAAAAAAGAAAAACATACTATTATATATATATATATGTATATATATTTATTATATATGAATATATAAATGTGGTAATACAGTAATATTAACATTAATATTTTTAATTTAACTATAAACATACTGTATAAAATCATAAATATTTAAAAACCGGGATTACTCAAATGAGTGAATATTATTGTAAAAGCTCTGTTTACAAAGGTTTGATGCCATGATTTATAAATTAATGTGAAAATATAATAATATATCTCAAAAAATTCACCAGCCATGAATTCTTATTTTTATTGTGAGGAAACATCGATTAAAAATAATACATTTTTGAGTGAATATTGCTTTAAAGGGATTGTTTGACATTTTGGAAAACTATGCTATTAATAAATAGGTAAAAGGAGGAGTTTTATTCTAGCTTGTAAATTAAATATTTAATTATATTACATGCATAACTTTAAATTGATTGAAAACTATCTAAATGATAATTATCCCTAGCGCAGTATTAAGTATTATTAATTATTAATTTTAGAGATAATAATTTTATTTATAGAGGACAAAACTCGTGCCAGCAGTTGCGGTTACACGATTCTCTAAATTTAATTATATTAGTTTCAGTTAAAAATAAATTAATAGTAAGTTTTTTAAATTTTGGTGAAATAATGTATAAATATGTGTTTACTTTTATGTCTGAGAAACTTTTATCTAAAACTAGGATTAGATACCCTATTATTGAAAGTGTGAATAAAATAACTAGATTATTAATAGTTATGATCTTTAAATTCAAAGAATTTGGCGGTAATTTATCTAATCAGAGGAATCTGTTTTGTAATCGATAACCCACGATAGATTTCACTTTATATAAATTTGTATACCTCTGTCAAGAATGCTTTATCAGAATAATTTTCATTTATTTTATTAATAAAATGTCAGGTCAAGGTGCAGTTAATTTTAAAGAAAGAATGGATTACATTATTATAAAAATGAATTGTTTTCTATAATGAAAATCATGAAATTGGATTTGAAAGTAAATTTATTAAATATAGTTTTTTGAATTTAGGTTCTAAATTATGTACATATCGCCCGTCACTCCCACTATAAAGTGGGATAAGTCGTAACAAAGTAGCTGTACTGGAAAGTGTGGCTAGAGTGCAAATTAGAGCTTAAGGCATATTATTTACACTAATAAAAATTATTGATTTATCAATATAATTTGAATAATAATTTAAATTTATAATTAATTTATTGAGATTATTTTAAGTAAAAATAATTATTTAGTTTTAGTACTATTTATGGAAAAAATATTTTTAATTGAACTGTGAAGATTAAACAATAAATATAAATAAGTAAAATTATAATTTGTACCTTTTGTATCAGTGTTAATTAATTATATATAAAAATTTATTTTTCCCGAATTATAGTGATTTAAAGTTATTTGTTAATTATTGTAATATAAATATTAATAAAATAATTTTAGTGATGAAACTTCTCTCGAACTATAATATTTCTGGTTTCTTAAGAATTAAATTTAATTTAAAATAAATATTATAACTTATATTTTAATATAAAGTTTTATATTTATTTAATTATATTAAGGATAAGCTAAATATAACTTCTATAATATTTTAGATTTTAATTAATTAAATAGGCTTGCAATTAGCCTTTTTATATGAGTAAGTTAAATTTTATTTTCTATTTTAATACATTTAATATATTTTAGGTATATATTAAGAAAATTAAATTAATAAAAATATTTTTATTAAAATGATTAAATTAGTAAATTACGATAAGTTGTATTTAAGAACTAGGCAAATATAATTTTCACCTGTTTACCAAAAACATGTCCTTTAGAAAAATATTAAAGGTCTATTCTGCCCAATGATATTTTAATGGCCGCGGTAAGTTGACCGTGCAAAGGTAGCATAATAATTAGTCTTTTAATTGAAGGCTTGTATGAATGAATGGATGAAAAATTTTCTTTTTTAATTAAAATAGATTGAATTTAGAGTTTAAGTAAAAAATCTTAAATAAATAAGTGGGACGAGAAGACCCTATAGAATTTTAAATAAATTTGTTTTACTAGAATTTAGAATTAACAACTGAAAAAATTATTTTATTTTTTGTTGGGGTGACATTATAATAAATAAAACTTTAAATGAATTTTTCATAAATTAATGTTTAATTGATCCAATTTTTTTGATTATAAGATTAAATTACCTTAGGGATAACAGCGTTATTAATTTGGAGAGTTCATATCGATAAATTAGATTGCGACCTCGATGTTGGATTAAGAAAAGAGTTTAGAGCAAAATCTAAATATTCTGGGTCTGTTCGACCTTTAATTTCTTACATGATCTGAGTTCAAATCGGCGTGAGCCAGGTTGGTTTCTATCTACTAATATATTTTTGATATTAGTACGAAAGGACCATGTCAAATAATTTAATTTATTCTATTTTAGCAAAAAGTGCATTAAATTTAGAATTTAATTATGTAATAATATTACATGTAGAAAATGTTTATAATTACTATTTTAATTACTGCTTTGTTTATTTTGATTGGTGTTGCATTTTTAACTTTGATGGAGCGTAAGATTTTAAGATATATTCAAATTCGTAAGGGTCCAAATAAAGTAGGATTTATTGGTATTTTACAACCATTTTCAGATGCTATTAAGTTATTCTTAAAAGAGAGAAATATACCAATGTTACCCAATTATTTAATTTATATAATTAGACCTGTGTTAGGCTTATTTAATTCTTTACTATTGTGAGTCATTTATCCATACTTAATCAATTGTGTTTCGTTCAATATGGGTATAATATTTTGTTGTTGTTGTACAAGAATAGGGGTTTATAGCTTAATGATTACAGGCTGATCATCAAATTCTAATTACGCTATAATGGGTTGTATTCGATCAATTGCTCAAACTATTTCATATGAAGTCAGTCTCGTATTAATTATTTTGTGCCCTATTGTAATAATTGAGAGTTTTAATTTAATTGAATTTTATTTTTTTCAACAATTTATATGATTAGTATTTCTGTTTTTTCCTTTGAGAATTTGTTGAATTTCATCATCAATAGCTGAAACTAATCGATCACCATTTGATTTTTCTGAAGGGGAATCAGAATTAGTTTCTGGATTTAATGTTGAATATAGAGGTGTAGGATTTGCATTAATTTTTTTAGCTGAATATGCTAGAATTATTTTTATGAGTATAATATTTTGTTTAATATTTCTAGGTAGAAAAATTAATTCTTTAGTTTTTCCTATTCAACTAACATTAATTTCATTTTTATTTATTTGAGTTCGAGGTACTTTACCTCATTATCGTTATGACAAATTAATATATTTAGCATGAAAATCATATTTACCAGTAAGTTTAAATTTATTGATTTTTTTTTCATGATTAAATCTATTATTTAATTCATTAAAAATTGTCTTACTATTAAGTTAATAGAACTTAATTTTCTTTTCTTTACTTTCAAAGTAAATGCTTTATTTATAAGCTAATTAACTATTTAATTAATTTATCTCAAAAAGATTTAATTATGGGGTCTAAAACAAAATATATAAATAAATTGTTGTTAAAAGTATTCCGATCTTGATATATGGGTATTCAACAGGACAAGCTCCAATCCAAGTTAATAAAACTAAAACAATGAACAAGTATCAAAATAAAATTTGATTAATAGGGTAATTTAATAGTCCTATAAATTTTGAATTGTTTATGAAGGGAACAAAAATTAAAATAAAAATTGATATGAATAATGCAATTACTCCTCCTAATTTATTAGGAATAGATCGTAGGATTGCATATGCAAATAAGAAGTATCATTCTGGTTGAATATGTTTTGGAGTAACTAATGGGTTTGCTGGAGTAAAATTATCAGGGTCACTTAATTTATATGGTTCAAGTATCATATAACAAAAAAAAATAATTAAAATTAATAAAAATCCTAGCATATCTTTAATAGAAAAATAAGGATGGAATGGAATTTTATCATTATTTGAATTAATTCCAAGTGGATTGTTTGACCCCATAACATGCAAGAAAATAAGGTGTACAATTGTTAATGCTAAAACAACAAATGGTATAAAAAAATGGAAAGAATAAAATCGAGTTAATGTTGCATTATCAACAGCAAACCCTCCTCAAATTCAATTTACTAAGGTTGTCCCAAGATATGGAATTGCTGACAATAAATTTGTAATGACTGTTGCTCCTCAAAATGATATTTGTCCTCATGGAAGAACATAACCCATAAAAGCAGTAGCTATTAAAGTTAATAAAATGATCACTCCTACAGCTCAAGTTTCAAAATTTTTATATGAACCATAATATAGTCCTCGCCCAACATGTAAATAAACACAGATAAAAAATAATGAAGCTCCATTTGCGTGTGAAATTCGTAATATTCATCCATGATTAATATCACGACAAATATGTCTTAATCTATTAAATGCACTTGCTACATCTGCATTATAGTGTATTGACAAAAATAATCCAGTTAAAATTTGAACAACTAAGCATATTCCTAGTAGCGATCCATAATTTCATCAATATGATAAATTCGTAGCTGCCGGTAAATCAATTAGTGAATTATTTATTATTTTAATTAGTGGGTGTGTACGTCGAGTGATGCTTAACATTCGTTAAAATTTTCTCCGTAAAGGAGACAATTTAATTCTAATAATATTCACAACAACAATCAATGTAAATAGAAGATAAATAACTAACATAATAGTTATTATTCCTGACGGAAATATATATAATTTTTTAATTATAAATCTATCAAATAAATTATTCATTTCCAATAATTTATTAACGCTATATATCTTAAATCTAATAACATTTATAGTTATAATCAAAATTCAGATAATTATGTTTAATATTAATAATTTTATTGAAAAATAAAATTTTTCATTTGAAGCAATTCTTGATATATACATAAATAAAATTAATATTCCTCCAATAAAAACAAGAAATAAGATATAAGAAAAAAATAGGAATTTATATAAAATATACAAATAATTTTGGTTAGTATTGTTTGTATTAATAAAATAGATCCCATTGATAATGGGTGCTTCATAAAAATAAAATTTATTGATAATAGAATTGTAATTGATATTATAATTTTCATACAGAAGATAATTTAATAAAAATGTAAGCTTTGGGTGCTTAAAATGATTTTTTACTCTCTTCTGAAGTTTTAAAATTATTAATTTATCTTAGATTTACAAGATCTAAATTTTTGTTAAACTATTAAAACAAATGAATCTGTCACTACCTTTATTGTATTTAATTATATTTATATCGGGCATTATCTCATTATGTTTAAATCGAAAACATATCATGATAAGTTTATTAAGATTAGAGTTAATAATTTTAAGATTATTTTGTATATTTTCTGCATTTCTATCAATTGAATTAAATGATATATATATATATATATATATATTAATAGTTTTGCTAACATTTAGTGTTTGTGAAGGAGTTGTAGGATTGTCAAGATTGATTAATATGATTCGATCACATGGTAATGATCAATTATTATCAATATCTTTAAAAACATGTTAAAATTAGTTTTATTTTCATTATTTTTAACCCCTTTATTATTTAACATGTGGTTATTAAGAAATATACTAATTCTTTTAGTGCTATTTATCATCTTATTCTTCAGAAAAGATTTAATTATACTAAGATATAATATATATATATAGATAATATTTCATATAGATTAATTATTCTTACAATTTGAATTACTTTCTTAATAATTAATTCTAGTCCTTTATATAAATATAATAATATGAATTTATTTTTGTTTATAGTGTTATTATTAATAACATTATTAATTTTATCATTTTGTTCATACAATATTATGATATTTTATATCTTTTTTGAAACTAGTTTAATCCCTACTATAATTATTATCATAGGATGAGGGTATCAACCTGAACGAGTGAATGCTAGATATTATTTATTGTTTTATACTTTATTCGCATCTCTCCCCATATTAGTTTCAATTATATATATATATAGAAATAATATAACTAATATTATAATGTTAATGAGATCAAATAATAGGTTTATTTACTTGGGGATAACGTTAGCATTCATAATTAAGGTTCCGTTATTTATATGTCATTTTTGATTACCAAAAGCTCATGTCGAAGCACCTGTTTCTGGTTCTATAATTTTGGCTGGAATTCTTTTAAAATTAGGAACTTATGGCTTAATTCGTGTTATATATATTATACCAGTAATATTTATTAATTATAGATTCATCTGGATTTCTATTTCATTAATAGGGGGAATTATGATTAGATTATCTTGTATAATGCAAATTGATATAAAATCTATAATTGCATACTCTTCTGTAGCTCACATAAGATTAGTTATTGGAGGAATTATAACAATAAATATATGAGGTATAGTCGGAGCATATTTCATAATAATTGGACATGGTTTATGTTCATCTGCTTTATTTTGCTTAGCAAATATTTCTTATGAACGTTCGGGAAGACGTAGAATCCTAATTAATAAAGGAATATTAAGATTTATGCCTTCAATAACTCTCATATGATTTTTAATATCTTCTAGAAATATTTCATGTCCTCCAACAATTAGTCTAGCAGGAGAAATTATAATTTTAAATAGATTAATGTCTTGAAATCCATTGTGTATAGTTTTCTTATCTTTTTCTTCATTTTTATCAGCTTGTTATAGTTTATATCTATACTCTCATACCCAACATGGAATAATTTTCTCGGGTTGTTACTCTTTCAATTCTGGGAACGTGCGTGAATTTTTTTTAATTATAATACATTGAATTCCATTAAATTTAATTATTTTGAAATTAACATTGTTAATATAATTCAATTAGTTTAAAATAAAACATTAAATTGTGGATTTAAAAATATAAATTTATATTGGATCATTACTAAAAATAAACTTAATACATATATTTTCTTAATTTTATTGATTTTAAGATTAATAATATTAATTTTATTAATAAATATGATTATTTTTTATTATGAAATTATAATAGAATGACTGATTGTTACAATCAATTCATGTAATATTTATATAACATTCATTTTTGATTTATATCAACTTTATTTCTTTCAACTGTTATATTTATTTCATCAATGGTTATATTATATAGAGGTATATATATGATAAATGATAAATATATTAATCGATTTATTTATATTATTATAATATTTGTAATGTCAATAGTATTATGAATTATTAGACCTAATATAGTAAGTATTCTCATTGGATGAGATGGATTAGGATTAGTATCATATTGTTTAGTTGTTTATTATCAAAATTTAAATTCTAGAAATGCTGGGATATTAACGGCATTAATAAATCGTATTGGAGATGTTATAATCCTTTTATTAATTGCATGAATGATAAATTTTGGATCTTGAAATTTTATATCTTTTATTAATAAGATAATAATGAGTCCAATAATTATACTAGTTGTTATTGCAGGATTTACAAAAAGAGCTCAAATTCCTTTTTCTTCATGACTTCCAGCAGCTATGGCTGCTCCAACTCCAGTATCGGCCCTTGTTCACTCATCAACATTAGTTACTGCAGGAGTATATTTAATTATTCGATTCAGAAATTTAATTATATCATTCAATCTAATTCAAGTATTTTTAATGTTATCATTACTAACAATAATTATATCAGGTCTAGCTGCAAATTTTGAATTTGACTTAAAAAAAATTATTGCATTATCAACTTTAAGACAATTAGGAATTATAATATCAATTTTAATATTTGGTTATCCAATATTATCTTTTTTTCATCTTATTATTAATGCTTTATTTAAGGCATCACTTTTTTTATGTGCTGGAGTATTGATTCATAGATTAATGAATAATCAAGATATTCGCATAATGGGCTGTATAAGTTATAATATACCAATAACTAGAACATTCATAAATATTGCAAATTTATCATTATGTGGAATACCCTTTATGAGAGGGTTTTATTCAAAAGATTTAATTATAGAAATAATATGTTCCAGAAATATTAACTTTTTAATTTTATTATTGATATATGTTGGAATTGGAATAACATCTTTCTATTCTGCCCGATTAACATATTTTTCAATACGTATAAATTTTAGTTATTATAATTTTAGTTCACAAAACGAGTCACTTAATAGTATATTAAAGAGAATCATGGTTTTATCTATTTATTCAATTTTATCAGGGTCTATGTTTAGATGAATCATATTTAATAATCCTGTAAGAATTATTCTCCCCATCGAGGAAAAGATAATAGCAATGGCTCTATCTTTCTAGGGTTATTAATTGGATATGAGATGTCCATGTTTTCATCTATAGTAAAAAAATTTACAAGAGAGTTCATAAATTCCATATGATTTTTAAAACAACTATCAACCTTTCATACTCAATTTCTTATTTTAAAAAATTCACTTATATTTCAAAAATCAATTGATTTGGGATGAGGAGAAAAAATTGGGCCTCAAGGCATGATTGAATTGATAAAATTAATTATAATATTTAATATTAATATAAGAAAAAATAATTTCAAAATTCAAATAATAACATTTATTGCTTGATTTCTAATTATTATATATTTAAATAGCTTAAACATTAGAGCATAATATTGAAGATATTAAGGTAATAAATATTTTTAAATATTTACAAGGTTTTTCCTCTCTTTTCAATGAAAATGAAATGTTTTATAAACTTTATAAATAAGGAAAAAACGGAGTTTAACCGCTTTAAAAGCTAGTTAGCAGCTGCTTTTATTCTTATTTCCTTTTAATTGGAAATTATGTGTTCAATAACTTTATTAACAATAAAGTGCCTTATTTTTGGCTTCAGTTAATAAACAAAGGAACAAAGATTCTTTTTTTAGGTCGAAACTAAATGTATTTATTACTTCATTGCTTTTAAGAATGGCTAATATGAGCACCTATTGATTGCAATCCAATAATTATAATTAAATACATTCCCGTTAAATTCAATTTAACATACTATTTTTCCATTCATGGTATAAGCCTAATATTAAAAATAATAAAAATAACAATATCACTAAATAAATTTCAATAATATTAATAGTTGTTATTACAATAACCATGGGTATAATAATCACTAATCCAACATCAAAAATAAGGAAGATGACTGCAATTATAAAAAAATGTCTTGATAAAGGAATTCGAGATGACTCAAAAGGATCGAATCCACACTCAAATGGAGATGATTTTTCACGATCAATTATTGATTTAGTTGACACAAAATATAAAAGAGTTATTAAAGTAAATAAAATTAATAATATCATAATACAGTAACTTACAACATTGAAAATTATTCTATTTAAAAATTAATCCTTTTAATTGGAAGTTAAATATACTTATATACTAATAGAATATTTATCTACCTCATCAGTAAATTGATATATATAAAAATAGTCAAACAATATCAACAAAATGTCAATACCAAGCAGCTGCTTCAAAACCAAAATGATGAGTTCTAGAGAAATGAAATTTCAATTGACGTAATAAACAGATTATAATGAACGTTCTTCCAATAATAACATGAATCCCATGAAACCCTGTTGATACAAAAAATGTTGATCCGTATACAGAATCTGAAATACAAAACGATGATTCAAAATATTCATATACCTGAAGAATAGTAAAATATATACCTAATATTAAAGTTAATAAAATACCATAAACAGATTCATTATGTTTACTTTCTATTATGGAATGATGAGCTCACGTAATTGTTACTCCAGAACACAATAAAATTATAGTATTTAATAGAGGAATTTGTATTGGGTTAAAAGGCATAATTCCAGAAGGAGGTCAATTTATACCAATTTCTATAACAGGTCTTAATCTTCTATGAAAAAATCCCCAAAAGAAAGAAATAAAAAAGAAAATTTCTGACACAATAAATAAAATTATTCCTAATTTTAAACCTCTCACTACAACTATTGTGTGAAATCCTATAAACGTCCCTTCACGCGAAATGTCACGTCATCATTGAATTATAGTTAAAATTAAAATTAAAAATCCAAAAAATAATAAAATAAAATTTTGTATATCAAATATTATTACTATACCAGAAACAAAAGTCAGAGCCCCGATTGACCCCGTTAGAGGTCATGGTCTACAGTCAACTAAATGATACGGATGATTATTCATTAAGATACTTCTCTATAATACAGAGTTCTTAAAACTGTAAAAACATAAGATTGAATTACACAAACTGCTGATTCAAATAATATCAATAATATCTGAATTAAAATAAATAGATTTATATAAATTTCTAAATTAGTTGATCTATTTCCTAATAATGTTATTAGTAAATGACCAGCAATCATATTTGCTGTTAGACGAACGGCCAAGGACCCCGGTCGAATTAAATTTCTGACAGTTTCAATACATACTATGAAAGGTATTAAAATTATTGGAGTTCCTATTGGAACTAAATGACAAAACATATGATTTGTATTGTTAACAAATCCAAATAAAATAAAAGTCAATCAAAGAGGAAG
Organism: Magicicada septendecula; assembly: GCA_034769895.1. Classification (NCBI taxonomy): domain Eukaryota; kingdom Metazoa; phylum Arthropoda; class Insecta; order Hemiptera; family Cicadidae; genus Magicicada; species Magicicada septendecula. Next base: position 466,284,855 of record CM068369.1, read on the forward strand.
AGCTAAACTAAGAGAAAATACTAAATGTCTTGATCTAGTGAAAATATATGGAAACAATCCAAGAAAGTTATTGAATAGAATAAAAATAAATAAAGAACAAAACAATAATGATCTACCAAAAGATCCTGAACTTATTAATAAATTTAATTCAAAACTTATTGTATTTAAAACTTTATTAATAGAAATTATATAACGACTAGGAATGTATCATAACCCTATAGGTATGAATAATAATAAAATTAAGGAACTTAATCAATTTAATGAAAATAACCCTGTTGATGGATCAAAAGTTGAAAATAAATTTGTTATCATAATCAGTTATATAAATTATTAAAATTATTAGTCAAATTTATCCTTGGAATTTTCATAAAAGAAAAATAAATAAAAGTTATAATTAAAATAACAATTAATAAAAAAAAAGAAAAACAAAAAACATCAATTTATTGGAGATATTTGTGGGATAGAAAAATACCATTCTTAGTTTCTTGAATCTAACAGATTGATGTTTTTATAATAAACTAACTTTTCATCATTAAAAGTAGTCGTTAGTTACTATAAATTGGTTTAAGAGACCATCACTTACTTTCAGTCACTTAATGAATAGCTTATTAATCAATTAATAAAACAATATATATCAACTCTTTCAATAACAATAGGTATAAATCTATGATTTGCTCCACAAATTTCAGAACATTGTCCAAATGATATACCAGGTCGATTAATAAATATTCTTGCTTGGTTTAATCGACCAGGCACGGCATCCACCTTAATTCTCATAGATGGTATAGCTCATGAATGAATAACATCAAATGATGAAATCAATAATCGAATTTGAGTACTAAAAGGTAAAATCGTTCGATTATCTACTTCTAATAAACGGAACTCTCTAATTAATATTTCATTTTGAGATTTTATATAAGAATCAAATTCAATATTTAAAAAATCTGAATATTCGTATGATCAATATCATTGATGACCAATAATTTTTAAAGTTATTAAAGGTTTATTAATTTCATCCAATAAGTATAATAATCGTAAGGATGGAAATGCAATAAAAATTAATGTTAAAGCTGGTAGAAGTGTTCAAAAAAATTCAATTAACTGTCCCTCTAATAAAAGTCGATTAACAATATTATTAAATATGATAACTGTTATTATATAAGTAACAATTGAAGTGATAATAATTAAAATAGTTAAAGTATGATCATGAAAAAATATTAACTGTTCTATTAATGGTGATATAGCGTCCTGCATATTAATATAAGATCAATTAGAAATTTCTAACAAAAATTATTTATATATGAATCTTAAATTCATCGCACTTCATGTGCCATATTAGAATTGAACTAATAATGGAATCTCACTATATGAGTGCTCAGACGGAGGAAGTTTATGTAACCATTCAATAGAAGAATTTATATTAATCGAATATAAAATCAATCGATGTGAAATAAATCTTTCTCAAATAATAAACAATAAAAATAAAATGCCAATAAATGAAATTCTTCTCCCAATAGAAGATATAATGTTTCATGATATAAATGCATCAGGATAATCTGAATATCGACGTGGCATACCTCTCAATCCTAAAAAATGTTGGGGAAAAAAGGTTAAATTTACCCCGATAAACATAATCAAAAAATGAATTTTTAATCAATTAGAATTTAAAGATAATCCAGTAAATAAAGGATATCAATGAATAAATCTTCCTAAAATTGCAAATACTGCACCTATTGATAACACATAATGAAAATGGGCTACAACATAATATGTATCATGTAATACAATATCAATTGATGAATTAGCTAAAATCACCCCAGTCAATCCACCAATAGTAAAAAGAAAAACAAAACCTACTGCTCATAAAATTGAAGGTCTTATCTTGATTTTAACTCCTCTCAGAGTTGCTAATCATCTAAAAACTTTAATTCCAGTTGGAACAGCAATAATTATTGTAGCAGAAGTAAAATAAGCCCGTGTATCAACATCCATACCAACTGTAAATATATGATGTGCTCAAACAACAAATCCTGAAATACCAATTGATATTATAGCATAAATTATTCCTAGTGATACAAAAGATTCAATTTTTCCTCTTTCTTGAGTGATAATGTGAGAAATTAGTCCAAATCCAGGCAAAATTAAAATATATACTTCAGGATGTCCAAAAAATCAAAATAAATGTTGGTATAAAATTGGATCTCCTCCACCTGAAGGATCAAAAAAAGAAGTATTCAAATTTCGATCAGTTAATAACATTGTAATTGCACCAGCTAAAACTGGTAATGAAAGCAATAATAAGAAAGCAGTAATTAATACTGCCCATACAAATAAAGGTAGCCGATCCATGTATATTCCCACTGATCGTATATTAAAAATTGTTCTAATAAAATTAACTGCGCCTAGGATTGAGCTAGCTCCAGCCAAATGTAAAGAAAAAATAGTTAAATCAACACAAGATCCTGAGTGTGCAACGCCTCTTGACAACGGAGGATAAACTGTCCAACCAGTACCTGCACCTCTATCAACTATTCTACCAATTAATAATAATGTTAATGAGAGTGGTAATAATCAAAAACTTATATTATTTATTCGAGGGAAAGCCTCCAATCATAACTGGCATCACTATAAAAAAAATTATAACGAAAGCATGAGCAGTAACAATCACATTATAAATTTGATCATCTCCAATAAAAGATCCAGGAATGCCTAATTCAACACGAATAAGAACTCTTAAAGTTGTACCTACTATTCCCGATCAAATCCCAAAAATGAAATATAATGTTCCAATGTCTTTATGATTAGTTGAGAAAAATCACTTATTCATAACTAATCATTGATTTATTCCCAATTGAGATGACTGAATTAGGTAATAAACTGTAAATTTATTTATGGATATACTTTCCTCTCAATAATCTAATCTAATCTTTCTTCCTTATTCTCTTATTTTTTTTCTTTCTTCAGTCTAGTCTTATATTTAATAATAATATTAAATTGCAAATTTAAAGGTGATTAAAATAAATCTAAGGCTTACAAGAAATTATATTTTTAACTTTGAAGGATAATACTTTTATTAACTTAAAACCTTACTAATTCATAATATTAAATAAGGTTACAACTATAAATCCAATCAATAAAGAATTTACTATAAATAATGTATTATTTAATCTAAAAGTTGACAACTTTAAAGATATATTGTTTATCATTAACCCTGTCATTACAACTCGCAAATAATAAAATAACACTAATAAAGCAGTTATTACTAAAATTAAACATAAAAAATACATTTTATTAACCAAAAGACAATAAATCATCATAAATTTTGGGAAAAACCCTAAAAATGGTGGTAATCCACCTATTGACATAAAAATAATTATTAACATTAATGATTTAACCCTATTGTTAAACAAAATAAAAATTTGATTTAAATAATTCATATTATTTATTCAAAACAGATAACAAGTCAAAAATAAAGAGAGGGAATAAATTAAAAAATATACCAGCCATATATAATTTATTAATATAACCCCTCTAAAAATTCAACTTAAATTGTAAATTGATGAATATGCTAAAATTTTTCGAATTGATGAATAACACAGCCCCCCTAATGAGCCTCAAATACATGATAAAACAATAAATAAAATCAATCTTATATCTAAATAACTCAATAAAATAATGGGGATAATCCTCTGAACGGTTATAATTAAAAAAGACACTAGTCAAGACAACCCATCAATTACTGAAACATATCAATAATGGAATGGAGGAGATCCAATTTTAATTATTAAACTAATTATAATAAAATATTTTACCTGAAATAATATTCCTAAAATAACAACAAACAGGAATAATAGTCTTGAACCCATTCTCTGAATAATAAAATATTTAATTATTGACTCAGATGAGTAAACTCTCATTTTATTCATTATAAAAGGCAAAAATGATACCATATTTATCTCGACTCCTATTCAACAACCCAGCCAATTGTTTGAACAAATCGCCAATATAATACCAAAAAACAAGAATGCCACAAATACTATATAAGAGGAATTTTTTTTAATTAAAAAGAGGATAATTTTCCATAAATGAGGTATGAACCCATTAGCTTAATTTTAGCTTATCTTTTATATGTTGTAGTTTATGAAGAACATTAATTTTTGATATTAAAAGACAGTTTAATTCTGTTAACATAATAAGAGTATAATATTACATAATTTATTCTATCAAAATAACCCTTTTCGCTCAGCCATCTTATTTTTTTTAATTTTTCTTTTTTTTTTATGTATGACTTATAATATCTGGTGTACCTTTTATTATACAATAGACTTACAGCCAATACTTAAATTCGCAACTTTATATACTCTTTCCTTCATTTTTTCCTATTTCTATTTATTGATTAAAATAAATTTACGGAACTGAATAACTAGTAACAGTTAAATAGTTAGCTAAAATACAATAATTACATCAATTTTTGGACACCCACATTTTGCAAATCCGGTCCATAAAATATATGCTTACAGTATGTTTATAGTTAAATTAAAAATATTAATGTTAATATTACTGTATTACCACATTTATATATTCATATATAATAAATATATATACATATGTATATATATATATAATAGTATGTTTTTCTTTTTTTTTATTGAAGTATAAAAAAAAAGAAAAACATACTATTATTATTATTATTATAAATATTTATATATAAATATATATTAATATATTATTTATATATAAATATATATATATATATATATATATATAATTATCAATGAATGCACGGGAAAAAAAGCCACATAGATATATCGCCGCAACATATACCAATTTCATGCCGAACATTTTAAAATCTCTCATGAACAAAAACACGGATAATATAGTCACTTACAAGACTACAAATAATATCTTAAATAATCTTCGTACCCACGAACCTACTTGTATTGAGAATAAAACGGGCATTTACAAATTGTCATGCAATGATTGTGACGCTTTCTATGTGGGCCAGACGGGCCGTGGTTTTCTCAAAAGATTTAATGAACACAAACCACCCACTATCTGTCGTAACTATGATACCATCAAATCAAGTTTCGCCAAACATCTTATTAACGAAAATCATAGTTACACCGATTTCAGAACTAATTTAAAACCCCTCCACTTTTGCAGTAAAGGACGTTATATGAACACACTCGAAGAATTTGAGGTGTACAAAGCGTTCAGGGACACTAATACCAAGCCACACATTTTGAACGACCAGTTATTATTCAAGTATAATGTATTGTACGACACCGCGTTGAGATATTGAGATAACAAGAATCAGTTGCCGTTAATGCGCGGTGAGTCGCTGTGCAGTGTACACTGTTCGCCCGATGCGCGTATTCAAGTTACAAATTAATATTTTAATAATCCGTTATTTGTGGTCATCATGACATGGTTTTTAACGTTTGACAAACATATCTGATATGTGCTATAAATTTTATGCTTGACAATGGGACAAGAGTCTTGAAACATGTCGTAATAAGAAGAGACATCAAATACGAGAAGTCACAGACGGTTAGTATAATATATTTTTCATATATTTATTACCTGTTAGTAATAAAACAGTCTAATTATTAGAACAGATAAATTTAAACAAACAATTACGTTTTTATCACATTAAACTAAAATAAAGATTAAAAAAACATTACATATCCTCGTTTATGGATTAGCCATTACTTCCTTACTTTCTTTTTGGACAGTTACTATTATGCTAAAAATACTACATACATATAGAAAACATAAAAGAAAAATATTTGAAATGTGTTTTATTTCTTTTACAATCAGGTATGTTGACATCTTCAAATTGTGCACGGTGGCTGTCTTCCTCTAATCCAATGTCTCTATCGCACCACCTTCCTCTCTCTCTCTTTCTCCCTCTCTCTGTCTGTACGTCTGCCTGTCTGTCCTCTGTCAATCAATCAATCACTCAATCAATCAATCAATCAATCAATTATCTATCTATCTATCTATCCATCTATCTAACTCTCTGTTCTTCTGTTTTCTACCATGTTATTCACGCATTTCTTAAGGCGAAATTTCCTTGACTGCAAACATCAGTACATTCCTGCGTACTGTTAGTCTTTCACAGCAGTCTATGAAGCAGCCATCTTTACTATCAGACATCTTTAATATTTGCCAGATAATGTATTAAACGAAAAATTGCATAATCATGTTAAATATTTTTATTGGGTAAGTATAAGCATCTATATTTACAAAAAGTGTCTGCAAAACGTTACGTTAATTTGATTGGGTTAGGTTAGGTTGGGGTAATTAAAAAACGAGTTAAAAAAAGAAGTGTTTAAAAAGAAATTGGTATTATTGTGATATGCTACACTAAATAAAAATGGAAGTAGGGAAGCATATAAATTAACAACTATATAGTGATATACAGTGGACTAACAGAGAAGAGTAGAGCAGAAGCGGGAGTAGCAGTGCTAATAAAAACAAAATTAGTTACATTATACAAATAGAGTTCTGAGAATGAAATCAGATAGCCAATATTAAGATTCATAATGAAGCAATGATATTTATCGATTTGTTGTGTATATGATCCAGAAGAAGGATGTACTACTGCAAGTGAAGTCTTTTATACTGACTTTGAGGCAGTGGTTAATCGAATAAATAAATGGGATCGAATATTTATTGCAGATAACTTGATTGCCAGAGTTGATAGTCTACCAACAGATGATGTCATAGTTTAATATGGTGAACAAGCACTGAACTTAAATGGACAACCCTTAATACACCTGTCCTTCCAGAATAAACTCAAAACAACTAACATATTTATCAATAAAAAATGGATCTACAAAGATACCTAGAGCAAAAGAGAAAGAATATCACTCATTAACTACATCATAGTGATGTGCATGTCATACAGGAGACGAGTTGTGTGCATCTGATTGTTTGGTAGTTGAGAAAATAAAATAACAGTATATACAAGAAACCAATCAAGAAGTACTATCGTAAACAATACAAAATATAAAGTAGACATTCTATAAGATGCAAATATAAGACGGCTCTATCAAAATCGATTAAACCGTTGTTTGCCAAAAGAAAAAAGTAAGGTTATTTAATTGGAAGAGAAAAGAATACACAAAATAATTAAAAACTCGCAGCAGTAGAATGCTTTGGTAAGAGAATGAGATTAAGGAAAAGGTGATTAAAGACGACGAGCTGAATGCAGTGATTAAAGTCAAACACATTCTCTAAAGTAGATTTAAAACAAGAACAGTGAAGAAAGGCATGAGGCGAACTCGCTAGGAAGAAACACAGCAAGAATTGTTGATTAACTGCACAAAATGCAGATGACCTCAAGGAACAGATGTAGCATTCAGATAAAATAGTAATAAATATTGTGATGTGTGTGTGTGTGTGTGTGTGTGTGTGTGTGTCTGAGTGTAAATAACTCACGTGAGAAAACAACGGCAATCGCTCATTGGGAGAAAGAGGCGGATCGAACAAAAATAGTTTTGAGAGACAAGTATTTGGGATGTTTCTCAATTACAGTATCGTTTCTGTGATGTCAGATATGAACATCACAAGAATCTTGTCAACAAAGTTAGCGTGTTCTAAGATGTATATGGAATATTAGTACAGACGTTTAGAAGCTTTGATTCTCCCTGTGTTACTGTATGGCAGTGATACGGTGACAACGGCAAAGCAGAGGAATAAAGGCGCCGAAATTAGAGATGAAATGTTTCTCAGAGAATAAAAGTATGTATGAGAAAGGATAGGATAGGAAAAATATAACCATACTGACTGAGATGAATGTTGAGCCACACGACAAGAAAACACAGTGAATTTGGAAAAACACCTAATCACAGTGGTTACAGTGCTGTAAGCCATAGGAGTGTCATAGAGTTGAAGCCCATTGATACGACGATATAGCAGAACAGGTCCTGGACGTAAACCGGATGAGGATACGATGACAACGACGACGACAACGCGTCTTGAGGCTGATGCAAACGCGCTGTGTAAACCTAACACTCACGTTTATTTAGATGTTAGTAAATGTTTCAAGCTTTTATTATAATCAATTTTTTCTTAACTATTTGGTTTACCATCTTTTGTATAGATATTTTAATCATACTCTTTATGCTTTTATTTAATATGTTACGTCTTACTATATTAAAAAATGCGTGATGCTTATTCTTGTGGTAGAAAAGTGTGGTTTTTATAGGTTAACAATTATCTTCCAATAATATAATCACCTCATATTTCATTTAATTGCATTTAATTGTCATATTTTAAAATTTTTAATTAGTTAGTATTATTACCATTAGATTATTTTAATTGAGAATTAGAATTAGGATAAAATTTATAAGAATTTATTCTGTGGCAAAATTATTAAATAACAGAAAAGACGATTGTTTATTAGAGTTTTATTTCTGTTTATTGCGGCAATTTGTTCGAATTTCATTCCTGCTTAATGCGTAATATTCCCTTATGCTGTAGTTACAGATATTCACTTAATAATGATTACTATGTAGAAGGAGATTAGTAAAATGGATTGAAACGGACAGAAATTAAAAAAAAGGCGTACTCGCCATTTAATGACTTTATATTGCCAAAAATCTGATAGCAATCAATGTTACTATGAAAACAATAATCACGCACGCGCGCGCGCGCGTGTGTATGAAAGAGAGAGAGAGAGAGAGAGAGAGGGAGAGAGAGAGAAAGAGAGAGAGAGAGAGAGAGAGAGAGAGAGAGAGAGAGAGAGAGACAGTATTTGTGTTTTTATATTTAGGGCCGACTGAAATATGTTAGAAAGGATTTTATTTCTTGAACACAGGTCTATACTCATATTTTTTATTTTTGCAGAATTCTAGATGATGTTGTCATAAAACGTTTGGATATTTATTAAGTTGTTTAAGTTTTTATGTTTACTTGCGTAGCTGTCACAAATTTGACAACGAGTACTATATGTACTTAGTTTATGGAAGGCAGCTGCTATTATGAAAATTTAGCCGTGGCCTTGCCACATAAGGTTATTTTCTAGTGTCGTTTTAGGGGAAGGTTATTTAGTCGTTTCAGAAGTTTTTAAGGAAATTTTGCACATGAAACTTACACCAAATAAGGAATAAAATCAAAGCAGGAGTCTTTCAGGGAAACGCATCTCATTCCATTTAATATCTCCTGTACTTGTTCCATAACAATTCTTTAAGGTGCTAATGAGAAGAAGTAATAAACAACGGGAAGACTGAAGTCTGTTGGGTTATATTCTACAAATAGAATTATACAAACAAATGAAGAATTACGTGAACTAAATTGAAATTGATGACACAGATTTAAACAACAACAAATATAATCTCATTTAGCATACCTTAAGAATTTCAAATTAAAGTATTCTGTTTACTTTTTACATTCAAAACTTTAAATTATGTAAAGTAAGAAAACAAAATTCCCTTGCTTGGCTCTAGACGTTTTGCTGGAAAGCAAAAGCTGGGATGAAACACATGGACATTAGTTAATAAGGTGTATTAGTTGACAGCTGGAAACTGTCTCGTGTAAGCGAACCACAAATTTAGCTTTACGGTAACGAACTGAAATCAGTGTAGACACGTGTGGCAATGAACAATAAACTGAAGAACGAGATCATCTAACGGCACCAGAATAAGGAATTCTTGAACATCGTTAACGAATTGGATTCATCAGAGACTCCGTATAATCTCTATAGGAAAGTGTTGTATTTAGAGAATGACATTAGCCTTTCTGATTAGGTGGATATAATAGGAACTAAAGTTTTGATAATAAAATAGCGTTTATGTCATGTCTATTTTACTTTATTGCACTTATTCTCTGTATTATTTTGTGACTTTGCTTAACTGTCGATATAACAGCTTTTTTTGTTGTAAAAGTGTACAAAAACATTCAAGGAACTTAAAAATACATTTAATTAATTTCACGTGCTTCACAACAACGTAATATACTATTTGAGTAAGCTAGATGTTTTCGTATTTACTTTGAATACACTGTAAATGTGTGTAATTGGTAGAATGTTTTAAAAGTAACCATTACACTGCTCACGTAATCAGCTAATGAATGATTAAAATAGTGATTATAATATGTATTCTTATACTGAGTCTTGGAAGTCCATGTTAGTTGTAATTATAAACACATAATACAATATCACTCATATATGATATAAATGAAATGTACGTTTCACGTAATATAAAAGCATAAGTGACAAAAATACACTTACGAACACATAAATAATATTATAAGTAATAATACAAACACGCTTTCATAAAATAGAGTAGGCCTATACTTTATGTAGAGAATCCATATTTGTTACCAAGGAAAATGTCTCCTATGTAAGAAATCGTAATGCATTATGTACTATAAGCAAGCTTTTTCACAAGTCATAGTAGCATCCGCAGTACGTAGGTAAGTAATAATATGTTAGTTTAGTTTTTGTTTGTTTGAGCATATAAACTAGTAAATCTGACGAGTAGAAAATGAAAACAAAACATATTTTACCTGATTTACCAAAATGTAATTTACAAAATAAAATTAACGGTATTCATAAGATGTATTATTCAAAACGGTATACCTTATTATGATGTATTGCTCCATATTTATAAAAGAACATCTACATAAAATCATAACGGAAGAAACAAGAAAAATTGGATAAATTAATCATTTTTGGAAGTGGTAACTAAAATAAACTGTAGCTTAATAAAGACTCCAAAACCCATCAACCCCTTTACTTAACTTTTTGTTGGTATGTTTTATACTCAGTGTATAACTCTTTAGAGACAAATAATTCTATGTCTTCTTAAATAATTATTTAAAGATATTTATTATAGAATTAGCTAACCAAGTTTCTGCAATTAATTGAAAAGTCTCTGTAAAATGTTCAATAATACTATTCTAGTAAGTATCGTTCCTTTAAACCATAATGTTAAATAAAAGTTGAGGAAAATAAGTATGACAACATTTAAGTAAAAAAATTACTTACATTATAAATAAATTTAATCTTATAAAAATATTGTTCAAATAATTGTTGATAATGTTGGAATTAAAATTATTTTGTTTCAGGTCACGTGTGGTTGTAAAATAATATAGCAATAAATGACCTCAGTACAGTGTATTACTGTAAATAAACGGTATTTTTATAGTCTATTTATAAAAATAGAAGGAAACTATGTAAAGAGAACCGTTTTCCTTACTTGAAACCATGTCAGTGTAGGTTGTAAGAGAAAATTTAATAAGCAGACTCTGCAGTTTCCTTTAAGAGAAACTCATACTTGTATTCTGAATATTGATTTAAAGTAACGTAAGCTAGGAAATGTGTTGTTTAAAATATAAATATATATATATATATAAAATGACTTTATCTCAAGATATTTTTTTCCTTATTACGAACATGTTTCGGGAACCATTGTGTTCCCATCCTCAGCCTTCGTGATTTTCATCTGGTGAAGTACTTGTGTGTTGGCAGGTTGTTATTGTGGATTCCTGTTGGCTTCTGCTACTTTAAATTGGTATTATTGTGTGTGATTGTGGTGTATGTATTAGTATTTTGTGTATTTTCGATGTTGAGTGCTTTGAAAATTGTGTCATGTTTTGTATTGATTTGTATTTGTTCAGGTATTAGTTTGTTTTGTGTTTTATGTTTGTATATTTGTACATTTTTCCAAATGGTCATTATGGTGCCTTTGTGTGGTATGTTTTTATTAGTGTCATGTTGTTTATGTCTGGGAATTCATGTCCAGTGTTTATTGCATGTGTGGTCAAATTGGATTTGTATATTTCTGGTTTTTTGTATGCGTTTAGGTGTTCAAAATAACGTTTTTTCAGTTGTTTTTTGTTTGTCCTTTGTAAAATTTATTACAATCTTGGCATTCAATTTTGTATATAGGACAAACAAATGTTACACCAACAACCGGACATCGACGGTGGTTGTGGAATACGACGTACAAGTAACAAAATATTGTAAAAATAAGAACCCAATAAATTCTTTAGTGAAAGACAAATAATCAAATAAATAATTTTATGTTTTAAAACTTAATGAGACAGAAATAATAATTGTGTTAGTTAATAAATTTTGTCTTCCTCCAGATATAGACTCTGTGTTTATATCTTCATGGTACTCATCTATGCAATAATTATTTGTTACGCTGCAAATAACTTTTTTTGCCTATTTGGTTTTGCCTATTTATACATTACAGTCTCACACAGATTTACTTTTAGTATAATTTTTTATTCCAGCAGAATATAATAAACTTTTCCGCTTTTTGGTGATCAAAAATCAATAAAAGGTATCATAAATGATTGGCTACACATTAATTATGGAAACTACTCTGTTATGAGACTTTGAATCTCAGATTAATTGTAAAACTTAATATGAGATGTTAAGTATTAATTTTATTGATCAAGTTTTTTTCTTTTAATGTTTAATGTAATTATGTTGTTAGTAACATAATAAATAAAAAGTGACAATTAATAAGTATACCTTTATGATAATATTCTGAGTACATTTCAATCACTAAAACGTAGTTATTGAGATACTAAATAAAGCCTTCCTCTTGCAAAATGTAAAACAGAGGAGTAATGAAGAATGAATTTTTTAAAGAAATTGTAACGCAAAGAATACATTCGTATTGAATTTTAGTATAGATAAAGCATCGTGTACACTGCATAACGCAGAAGTGTATGAGTTGATGGCCAGAAGGCAAGGTACGAAACATATGCACATTGTGAATGCAGCAACAGCAGCAGAGCTGTTACATCAGACGTACCACGCATTATCTGCATTGGATGAATTGTTTTCTCACCGCTCAGCACAGATCTGTTGCAGACACCGCCGGTAGAGTTTAGTTTTGCAATCAGCTATTGTTACTCCCTACAGCAATTCACGGGTCTGACGGTTGCTGACAACATAATTTTTGTATAAGTGTACTCCAGTCGTATTCCGTGAATATGTAGCAGGTTTTGAATGCAGTAATGAATCTTTACTGCCTGCTCTGAAAATTTACTATCACGTTTCAAATGATAAACGTGTTATTGAACGTAATAAATGTTACTGCAGTGGTAAACAGAAGCGGGGTATGACGATTTAGATCTGATACTGTCGAGGCGGTAAAAGAAAAGCATTGAAACAGAAGAACTTTGCCGTTTTATGTTGTAAAGATAAACAAATAGTGCAAAGAGGGAAATTACTCGGAGTGATGAAGTGTATAGAACACATCTAGAGAGTAATACAGGCAACCGAAGGAGCAAGCCTATGTTTGCAGGAAGCCGAGTGGTTGTGGAATAGTTTTATAACATATTATAGCCACAGACAGTGAAGAAAAAATGGAAACGTTTGAAACAGCCCATACTGTTTGACTACATTGTCGAATTGTTACTAGAAGTTAAATAACAACGAAACAATCGTATTGTCTAGCTGCTTATAAAAAGAGAAAATTAACATGTATTTGACTTGAGTCGTCATGCTATTGAAAGGACGCGTCTATAATGCATATTTAGAGAAGGACTAGTCTTTCGTATTAATAAGTATTATTACTTCCTATTTTGCCTTAGTAGCAGTACGATTATTATTTTCTAGAGCAGTAATAGTGCCAGAGATATATGCAAACACTTATTTTTTAAATAAAATGTAGCTGTTTTGGCATGAGGCCTTAATTATTGCTAACGTTATAAGATGTATCGAGCCTTGTACGAGTTTCTAATTTCTGGAAAACTTCTGCAATCTACACTCTGATACTGTGGCTGAATCTCTACATTGCAAGACCTGTAAAATTGTAAGTATACGATATTTTACATATTGGGTTTATAAGTATATTCCAGTTTTTTAGGCTGTGGACAAGTGATGTTAATGGCACGGGAGCAATTAGGAACATAATTTTGGTGGTGTAGGTATACATTTCTATCTGACATGAATTGTTTTAGCAGCCTAAAATATCGCGTAACATATTTTATTCTAACATTGGTACCAACATTCTAAACGGTCTACAGTTTTTGTTCTCCGCAAATTTGGAGTTAAAATTAGCTGGTCTTAGTTAGTCATGGCCAAACGTGGATCATTCAGTATTACGAAGTGCGACGGGCTAGCTGCAATATTAAGCTTTCGGAAAATCAACGTAGTATGAATGTTACTTACAGATTCAATTATTACAGATATTTAATTATGGAATGAACAATAGTTTTTAACTATGAAGTATTTCTATACTCGTAATTCTCAGCTTAGTTTTATAACTTTAGAAGTAATAAAGTGCGGAACAAGTTTCAATCACATTAAGATTTCCTTATTTCAAAAAATTTTGTAACACTTTCATGTTTATTTTGCATTTACGGTGTCATTAAAATTTTTTAAATCAATTTGATATTTTAATTTTATATTTGATAAACTAACAAAGTTCTAGTATTAATTTTTTTGACATCAATACGATATCCCAGATGTCCGGCATTTTAAAATAACTTCGTATCAAACCTGCTGTGTTTAGTTGTTCCATGGAAACAAACAGTACAATTTTAAGGTTTGTTTACATCGAAACAGTCATCACTTGTAATGTAATGAAAAACGTTTCAAACCAATACATTGTTTCAGCATTTATTCTAAAATATTACACCGCTTTACTCTAACATGTTTCCTAGTACGGTATAGCAACCAATGATGCCATCATGAAAAAGGTAGATTGTTTTCCGAGTTAGAAATATTAGGAAGCGGCGATAGTGTGCACATATTATATACTACCTAAAGGTAAAACTGTAAATTACAAACACAGGATTACTTTGGGTAAATTGAGAAGACAGTGTTACTACATTTGGGAAATCTTGAAGGTCGATGTAATATATCTTACCCGACTGAGTGATGAATACTGCCTGCAGTCTGTGCGTATTTTTTCATCAATTTACTCTCTTCTTTTCTTTCATTACCTTTCCCCTAATGACTCTATCCTTCCACCAGCAGTGATGTTATTACAGTGTTAATACACAGGGTGCATTCTCATTTTGCCAGTTTACGTGAAATAACATGCGTAAACTATTTGAAGTTCAAGCATTAATTTTATGACTTACACAAACTTAAGAATTCACAAATTGGAGTATTAAAACATAGTTTTGTACATATTACAGATTAAAGAAGTGTAGAAAACACAAAAGCAAATACGTAAGTCAATATTTAAACTATTCATTTATAAAAGTAGACGTATTCAGAACATATTCATATATTATATGAAGGAAATGGAATAAATAAGAACAGGGGACAGAGATTCTTGTATTATTTGTACATGCACATGTACGTAAACTCAGGGGCGTACACACACATATTCGAAATTCTTTGTGTATATTTGTTGACATAAAATATACGATCACGCTTTCTCTGACGGTGTTAGTCACAAATTGCAGAAGTTTTCGTCCATTAAAATGCAGCTATTTTAATAATATTGAGAGTGATGTTTTAGTGCTAGCGGTGTGTGTGTGTGTGTGTGTGTGTGTGTGTGTGTAATTTATTTATAGCAAGCAATACTTTGTACCTAATCATTTTATAAACTTCTATCAGGAATATAAAATCAAGTGAAAACAATATGTACAGGCTAACAATTAATTTACTAATGTAAGTAGTTTAACATTTATTTTACATGAAAACAGAAAAATAATAATTTTTTGCATAAAATATAACATCTTATAAATTTTTTAACAACGGTATTATTATTGACGATTATCAGATTTTCTAAATATTTGATTAGTAATACAGAATTATATTTAAGATTATAGTGTTATAGTCTATAAATGCTTATAAACAATAATATTGTCTGCAAATTCGCTAACGTTTCGCAATTTTTGCTAATGACCAACACAGTTTTTTGTTTTGTTTCTCTTAAAACCAAACGAATCCTCGTTCAAGCCACTAACGATGCCTTATCGTTGTGTGGGTAAAACGTTTGATTTAAAAAAATACAAAACGACCGGTAATAAAATCAACAAGAGTGTTGTTATTACTAGTATAATATGTTATAATAGTTGTTAGTATTATTATAACAGTAGTAACATGTTATTATGTTATCATATCTTGTGTTCTTTTGGTAGGAAAATTAGGTCGGAAAAACTTTCTTAACTCTTGAACTGAAGTTTGTTGATAGTCGTTTCTTAGCCTAACATGCAGTGAAAGGGGCTATCTGGAATGGGGATGAACAAGAAACAATGCCTCGCTTACAAGGACAACCACGTTTACTAAATGCAGACTAACAAAGGTCAATCCAATTTGCAGTACCAAGCAGTTTAGAATACGTAATGTTCTTTGCTTTGTGTAAGATGTACCGTACACCGTGCTAAAACTTTCTTAACGTCGGCTAAATACTTTTTGTCTTCAGTGTTTGCTAAACTGAATGCTTAAAACCCAACTAATTTTATCTTTTGTTATCTGAACTGTGATATTATAGGTCTCAAAACCATATTGGTTATTAATCTTATTCAAATTCAAATAGATTCTTCAAAATCTTAGAAAAGTCAATTCAGAAAGTATAATTTTAAAATTTTATTTTATGCATAGAATGTCTACACTAGATACATTTTAAACCTTTTGATATACTAAATAATACAGACAAGTATATTAAGATATTCAAATTTGTAAAGATTTAATTTACCATTACGACAACACATACTGCTTCTTGTTTATCCTCTTTGAATATTTCAGTCTATGTTGTAGTTTGCAAAACAAAAAAATTTAAGTCTAACACAATATTATGCCTATTAACTACAAACTAATTAGACTATTTGCGACCATTTTAATGCGATATTTTCTTTTATTACGCATTAATAGATTTTCTGGTGGTGATGATGACCATGATTACACTTTGCATCGTTTCTATTATTGTTATTCCGACTGTATAATGTATACAGATTTTCCGGAAACAAAGATTACAAAATTGATTGAACTCCCATCTTCCACTGGTGCTTGTCCATCCAAAGATCTTCAATTTCTCGTTGCCTCAATATAGTCTGAATTTCTTCTATCCAAGTGATGGGTGGTCTTCCTCCTTTCCTTCTTCCTGGTGGGGTCCACTTCATAACTCTTCTTGGCAATTTTTCCTGTGCCATTTTTTTGTTTGTTCATACCATTGTAAATTTTTTGTTTTGGATAAAATCAACAGTTACTTTTTTTACATTCATTTTGTCCTCAATGCCTTATTTCTAAGTTTCTCACGCCTAGATACTCTTGCCGAACGTCTCCAAAAGTCCATCTCTGCTGTCATTAATTTTGCTTTTGTGTGTTTATTATTAATCCAAACTTCTGAGCCGTAAGTCGTGATACTTCTTATAGTGGTTTAGAATTTTTTTTTTTGTTAGTTTCTGCTGTAATTTGCTTATCCCACAGGATTCCATTTAATGTATATATAACCATCTTTCCCAAAACAAATTCCGGATTGTATTTCTTTGTCTTGCTTCTTACTGGCCATAATTTTTATCCCTAAATACTTGTATTTCTCTGTATATGAAATCTTCCCAATGTCTTCCTCCAATTCCTTTAAGTCTTGATGAAGGTCACCTATTGCCATGTATTTTGTTTTATTAATATTTACCTTTAGTCTCCATTCCTGATATTCCTATATCAATTTTCTAGTCGTATATTCTATGCCTTCAAAATCTTGAGCCAAAAGTAAGTGGTCATCAGCAAACTGTAATGAATAAACTGTATCACCATTAAGTGGAATTCCCATGTTTGTGCACATTTTTTTAAGTCCCTATTGCATTCTCCGTATAAATTTTGAAAAACATGGGTGATAGACAACATCCCTGGCATAAACATTTGGTTACTTGAAACAGTCTTGACAAATTCTTTCCTATTTTTATTCTGGATATTGAATTGTTATAGAAATTTTGGATAGATTTTATGATAATGGGGTTGATACTAGTTGATCTTAAAGCTGTCCACAGATTGGCTAACGGTACATTGTCATAGGCTGGTTACAGATATTGGTCGAATAGAGAGGGTTCGAAAATTTAAGTATCTAGAAGAAATAATTCAAGAGAAGGGCTTAGAAAAATCTGCTATAGAAGAAAGGATTTATAAGATGGAAAGGGCATATGGTATAACTAAAAATATTTACAATAAAAAATGCATATCTAAAAATGCGAAAATAAGGCATTACAGTACAGTAGTGAAGCCAGAATGCGTATATGCAAGTGAATGTCTGCATTAAATTATAATTTAGAAAAACTAAAACTATTGGAAAGACGAATTATTAGGAAAATATTATGCCCACGAAAAACTTCAGAAAGTTTAAAATTAGGAAGTAATGATGGAATATATCAAAGTATAGAAAATATACAGAAGCGACAAGAAAACAGAAGACTATTATTTTTTGGACATTTATGTACAATAGACGACAGTAGGTTGACAAAGCAAATCTTAAAATATCTGTGGGGGAAGAAGTTAACTTCAAGTTGGGAAAAAGAAGTCCAAAAGGATTTAGAAAAAAATAATATACACGCAGAAGAAGCAATTGAAAGAGACGTTTTTCGGGCAAAAGTGTTAAAAATAGAATAAGTCCAGGGTAGGAGAGAGAAAAACGCACGTTCAAAGTGGACTGAAGACAGGAAGAAGAGACACAGTGAAAAGATGAAAGAATATTGGAGAAAAAGAAAAGAACAAAGAGTAAAGAATTGAAATTGGCATGTGGTCCTTAGATGGCCGATACAAAAACAATTGAAAACATTAAGCAGTTTATAGTGTCACAGCTTTTAGTAGAAAGAATTTTGTTGTAATAAGGAGAAATTTATGAAGAAATCCAAATGTAGCGCGCAGACTGGCTGTGTACTGGCCATCACCGAGTTCATCAGTGAAAGGCAAAGCTTACTGTACAAATACTGAGGAACTCGACACTTACACTTCACAGTTTCTCAATGCCATATATAAACTTACTTGTATCAGATGATTTTCAACGAAAACCACGAGTAGCTATACTACTTATCCTTAGTTGCGTTACAATAAATGCATTGCACACTTGAACTCGTGTACCGCCTATAGTGTTTGCTTAGTTGAAAGTAAATGTTACCTGTTGCTTTGAGATTATAATATCAGAATAATTTTACGTAACTGCCTTAGCAAATAGTAGTCGACTGTAAACTGTGTGCAAAAATGTATTGTTACGACGGTCACTGATCGTCGTAGTACAGTGGAAAACAAAATACAAGACACCAATTAAATCAATAATCACCATTATCACAATTAAACAGTATATAATTAACTCGTACAGTATTTCCAGTTAGATTTGTCCACGCGCAATGACAATGTCTATTAATAGAGTTTTACGCAATTATTAACACAATACTACTTCATTTCGACAAACACTCAAGCCGCACTAGCGAAAATCGCTCACCTAACTGAACTGACAACCCGGCTGCTACGGCTTTATATACGCCGCGCTGAGGTCCAGTACAGCTTTCTCTCCTTAACTGCAAGCCCGCGGCTTACTGCGTATCTCAAATTTTCCTGGAACTCACTAGAATCTCCTACTTGAATGACGCAACAGCTGACACTTTGGGCGGGGGGAGTGGAGAATATTATGGGTTGTTCGGTAGGCTTCTCGTAACAGTATTATTTGTTTATTTAGCTCTGTTTTATTGTGTACTTTGTTTTTGTCTTTTCCTTATATTGTGTGCTGATGTATACTTTTTGGCATTAGTGAATTTACTAATGTCTGGTTTAAAACAAAGTGTAATATTTTCTTTTAAAGTGAACATCTTTACAATTGTTTTAGAAATTTATTTTTGAAATGATCAGTTAAATAGCAGTTTAAAATTAGTTTAATTCTAAAAATTCTAACGTACTTTTCAAAAAAGTAGAAAACGTTTGTGTACCGTACTATATAATTTACTAATTGACTGTTAGATTTTTGGAAGATTAAAAAAAAATTTAGTGTTATTACTACTCTTAAACAAAGCATGAAAATTTCTATTTTTGTTTTAAAGCAGTATTAACAAAAATTAACACAGTTGAATATATTTTGTTTCCTAAAAAACAAAGTAAGATTTTTGAACTCAAATAAGTTATTAAACTAAATAAATATATATTTAAAATTAACTGCGCAGTTTGTCATTGTACGTGGTTTAATGTAGATTGACTTTCTAAGGCAGTGCTATGGTGCGAGTTGTGCTATAGCTAAAGGGTGCATCAGATATGGTTCTAATGATTGTGGTAGGTGATAATGGTAGTGTGTATTTTTATTATTTATAAATTTTCTACATTTTTGTTGCCTGATATACGCAATGATCGCGTAAAAACAGTAATAATGGGTACGACAAGGGCGCTTCTGTTTTACAGTGTAAGACTTCATTTTACTTCGTCACTAGCGATGATCTCACATTCATTAAATTACAGATTCTGGTGTAGACATATTGATATAGGTGAGATAACCTCCTTAATCTTCACTGGCTGTGTTTGTGAGAATGAAAGCTACTTTCCTTTGTTTCCAAATCACAGGTTTGTGGACCATTGATTTTAACCCCCATTCCAACCATTTATACAGTACAAACAGAACAAAAATTTTTAAAGCTACCAACCGCCAGTGGTACACATATATAACGGATATGTAATAAGCAAAGAGATTAAAAATACTTAAAGGAAAGTCTTTTAAAAGAAAACTCTTTAGTTTTACATCTTATTTTACCAATACACGTCTTAAAAGTAGACATGCTTAAAACTATACTCAAAAGTGATCATTACACTGCTCGTGTAATGGTCTAATGACTTGTTAAAATAATGATAAATGTACTTCTCTTTACATGCAATTTTGCGGTCAATGTTCGTTGTGTTTGTAATCATGTAAATATAATTTCATACAAATGATATGTAGACATAAGTTACGTGTAATAAATATAAGAATATAAATGACAAACAAATTATAAACGTAAAAAGAACATTATAATTAGCATAATAAACACGATTTTATGTAAAAATGTGTATTGTCTTACATACGGGAGCCTTTTTTGTCGCCAATAAAATTTTCTGAGTGTGTATTTCTATTGAGTTCTTACCGTTATGTATCACAAGCAATTAAAAAGAAATTATAGTAACGTCTGTGAATAATAACTGAGAAATATGTTGGTTTACTTTGTTTCTTTGTAATACAGTAACTTATAAATTTGGTCAAAACAAAACAAAAAATCGTATTTATCTGATATGAAGTTAACAGTATTCATAAGGTGTATTATTCCTTGTTCGTAACGGTATTCCTTGTTATTACGTGTTATTTCATTCCTGAAAAACATGTAGGTACATTCAAATCAGCAAAGAATAAGGAAAAAAACAATGCACAAATGAAATACGTATTATTGGATTTGACAACAAAAATAAGTAACTTTATGACTACTCTAGAACACATTAATTCTTTTATTTAGCTTTTTTTTTTTAAAAAAAAGATAGAAAGAGTATGTTATGCGCATGTCTCCTGGAAGAATTCCAAGACAAATCCTGAATTATAAGATAACCTGAAGAAGAAATGTTGGCAGACCGAGGCGGAGATGGGGAAGCCGGAACATGCAACCTGCCTAATCCTGAACAGATAGATGATGATTTAGTTTTTTATTGATAAACCTGTTATTTAATGTGTAATTAATTAAAAACAATCATTAAAATATAAGTTAATAAAATATCGACAACTATTCGGGAAGTGTAATGTAAAAGATCAGTTAACACCGTTCCCGTAATGGTTTGCTTTTGTGAAATATGTAAAAAACTTGACGGTAATACATATTGTGTCAATTGAACATTAAAATGAATAAATTTTATACACTGTAAATTAATCTAATCTAGTACGTGTTTATGTTAAACTAACAATTGTTTTATTGCTGCAATTTACATTTTTATTAGTTCGTTTCGTGTTATTTGGTTGTTAAATAATACAGCAGTAACTGATCACACCGTGATACATCATATACTGTAACTAAATAATACTTTTGTAATCTATTAAAAACTGCAGTCAGAATTAAACACTCTAAAAAAAAACGTATCTCTTACTACGCTGCCAATGTATTTTACACGTAAGAGAAAATTTAATAAGGAGACGTAACATTTTCGTTGAAGAAGAACTTATATACCTTATTTGGTACACTAGATTGACACAAACGTGGGACAGAAATTGTTTCTTATTTGCGATAATAAAAAGTACATTACAATATGCTGCCACTTACTTTTACTTTACTATGTTCTTCCACCAAAGTGTATTACTATTATTTATTTTTGATGTAATTAATTAAATAATATAATTTAAAGAATTGCCTACACAGTAATTATGAAAACTGTTTCTACATCCACTTTTGAAATGTAAGAATGTATAGTATGTTTCAATACGCAATATTAATTTTACTTGGTCACAACATTTTTTTTAAACTGCTACATAAATACGTTTTTAGTAATACTATAAATAAAACGTGACAAGTAATAAGTATACATTGAAGATAAAATTCGTAGTTTATTTGAATTTTTGGAATATATTTAGTTAGTTACTAAATTTATTATGGTTAATATGTTGTTTATTTTAACGATAACTTTTTTCATGCAGTAATTGTAAAAAAACATCTGTCTTGGAAAATGTAGAACAGTAGAATACAGGAATGAGATTTTGTACAGAATTGCCCCCATGCAAGGAATACAGTCGTATTAAATTTCCAGTACAGACAAATCCTCGTGCACACTGAAGTGAATGAGTTGACAGCCAGAAGGCAAGACTACAGAACGTATGCACAGTGTAAATGCAGCAACACCAGCAAACATGCCTTGCATTATCTGCGTTGAATGAATTGTTTTCTCACTGCTGAGCACAGACCTGATGCAGGCGCCACCGGTAGAGTTTGGTTTTTTAATCAGCGCATTGTTGATGCTCCCTACGGCAATATGAGAGTCCGACTTCGCAAACAACATAGTTTTAATAAGGATACTATGACGGATCTATTAGATTTTAAATTTACTATTTGAGTTTTATTGCCCTTACTGGAAAGTTTACCAGTCGTAGAAATCTATAAGCGTTTTAATCAATCATTTCAACAACAAGTAAAAACGAGTTGGATCACGACATATATGCACATAAAACTGGTAGGTATCAGTATGGTTATTTAAGACTGCTGACCATATACACAGCGTCAAGGTTTGCTTAACTGAAATTCAAACCGCCTTTTTAAACTTTAGTAGAAATATTTTAGTGGAAATAAGTATGCACTCCATTAAAAGTGGGAAAATAATACAGGAAATACAAACGTCCATTAGAGAACTCTACTAATAATTCTTGCATTTTGTATGGTTAATTGATGTTAGTGTAAAAGTGACATTTGATATTCAATACGTTAACGGAATGTTGTAGGACTTTAAAACATATGTTGACGGAAGTAACATTAAAAGTTACATACAAAAGGATACATAGCTGCAAGGGGATTAGTTCATTATTTTATATCCAATAATTTAAAAAGTAGAAGCGTTAGGCTATTTTAGCCGATAGTAAGCATTTTGAGCATATGAAACAAATAAAGACAAAATAGACTAACTGTACCAATACTAAAATAGCTTCAGATAAATCAGTAGAATATTAAAAAGTATAAGATACTATAAGAATTTGTATTAAATTTATCTGTATTAGATAACGATACTTGGTCAAGACAGCACAAAGCAATATAGCGCTATGGTTTATGCCACACAACCATACACAAAACAAACTTCTCAATTTGTATAAGCTTATGAAACCAGAAACAATAAGCATGTGGAAAAACAAAGTCTAAAAGAATAGAAGGATTGAGATGCTGCTGGTAAAATTTAAACATTGATTTTCGGAGTAAGTACTTCTTCCGGTCCGTACAATTAGTAGTGCCTGTCAGAAAAGTAGTTTTCATTCCTAATAAATGTCTTCTTCTCTTTGTTAACGTTGGTGTTGTTAAAGTTTCTACACATAGATAATTGTTTGTGGCTAATACTATCTACTTTTTAAGCTTTTTGTTTGAAAACGAAATTAAAGCAATTCTGATTTATTTACCACAGTATGCAAGTTAATTAAAAAATATTTTATAAATTGTGACAGATTACACAGCATTGTTTTTATCCAACCCACGGTAAAGAACTTTTAGTATTTTGGGGAAACATGAATGAAGTTTGAGGGGATAAAGTATCTATTGTTCAATTTGTCACAGAGGAAACCAGAATATATTTAAATAGAAAAGACCTTAAGCACGTAATTTAGTATATCATGAATAGTCTGGATAAAAACTTGCATACTTTATAACCTATACTGTTTTTTTTATTTACTCAAAATACAAAATATATTATACATGTTTAGAAAATTTATAATTACAATTGTAAGAGAATTATAATTTCTAAGGGAATCATGAAAATCACACACACGCGCATAAGGTAGATAGATAGATAGATAGAGAGAGATCGAGAGATCGAGAGAGAGAGAGAGAGAGAGAGAGAGAGAGAGAGAGAGAGAGAGAGAGAGAGAGAGAGAGAGAGAGAGAGAGAGAGAGAGAGAGAGAGGTGGGGTGATAGAGAGAGTGGACAACAATCATCCACTCTCTCTGACGAATGTGTGGCCAAATTAGATTAAACACATGCAATAAACACTGGACATGAATTCCCTGACATAACCAACATGACATTAAGCATAACCAATAAAACACATACCACACAAAGGAACCATAATGAACATTTGGGAAAATTTACAAATATACAAACATAAAACACAAAACAAACTAATACCTGAACAAATACAAATCAATACAATACATGACACAATTTTCAAAGCACTCAACACCGAAAATACACAAAATACTAATACATATACCACAATCACACACAATAATACCACTTTAAAGTACCAGAGACCAGTAAGAAACCACAATAACGACAAGCCAACACACAATACTTCACCAGACGTAAAATCACGAAGGCTGAGGATGAGAACACAATGGTTCTCGAAACATGTTCCTAATAAGGAAAAAAATATCTTGAGGTAATTTCTTTATAAATATTAAATATATTATATACGTCAAGAAACGGACTGTAGCAAAAAGCGTTTTAATATATATATTGCAACGGTTCAATTTTTATTATAACTAATAAGGATATTGTGAGTGTGTAAAAGTTACAAACACGTCTATTATGAAGGAGATGAAAAATTATTTATTATACACAAGAATTAAGTGTTTTAAGATGTATATTGTATTACAACTTGTCATGCATTTATATTTGGAATAATAGTTTATAATGTTCGATAATATATCGATTTTACTTGGTTGATGATACGTCCTCCGTACGTGCGATCCTCTTCTTCCTATCGTCGCTCCCGTCCAGGCGTCGTCTTCTTCAGCGTCAGATTCCTTCCTGGGGTCCCCTTCGTCTGGTAGTAATCTTCTACTGGTCGTCCTCTTCTATTGCGGTCTGCCCCAGCGGCGACATTTCGATCAGTCTCGTTGATGATTATGTCTAACTGTTAACATCAATTAGACTCTTCACAAATGGTTAAACTCACAATGATTATTGTTTTTACTCGAACAGTTTATTATTAATTGATACGTTAAATTTTATCAGTCTCAGGGTAAATATGGGTATTATTTAAATGCGGTGTATTATTCGTACACCTTCCAAGAAAGCTTGAAGTGTCTTTTAATCCCTATGCGGATATCTTAAACTAACACGAAAAAGCACTATAATATACTATAATTTTTACTTTAATAATTAACCCACTCAGTTCTTTACGCTGAACTTCGTAAAAATACCAAGGTTTATTTTAAGTTAGATTTTTCTATGTTCGTACGAGAAAAACTCTCGAACATCGAGCACAACTTCACCTTGCAGATGCTACAGAAGAACTGTGCCGATTCTACCTCTACAGAGAATGAATGTTACTGAATTTAGTGACTTCCGATTGGTTAAACCCAGGTCACATGTTTGATGATTTCAACAGATATAAGGTTTTCCAGAAAAAGTTTGTATAAATATGCACTAGCTTGCATTGAATTTATCTACAATTTTTATTACCCTATTAATGATAAGTGTTTCAAATTGAGTTTTCCCTACTTAGAAAACCAAATTTTTAAAATAATTACGAACCTCAGAGTATACACAAATTGAAGCTATTTACAAAAATAATCCATTGTCAAAGTTTCACGTCGATCGGTTAATTACCGTGGAAGATGATCACAAGTTATCACACCCGCACACGCGCACAAATTCACTCAAAAAATACATGACAATAAAGAACACTTCTTTATGAAGAATTTGGTATACCCTACATGCTTATCTATTTCTAAATACAAAACTTATGGCTAAAAGTCAAAATATTACATAAAACCAATTTAAACATGGAAATGCTCGTCATCCATGTGCTTAGTTACAAAAACATAGCTTATCATCCTGTGTTCCGTTGCAATATATATATATATATATATATATATATATATATATATATATATATGTATATATTGCAACAGTACACAGGATATGAAGTTCATTTAAGTGGAATACTAATGCTATATAACTTTTTTCTGATGGCCATAGACATGTTTTAAATTGATTTTGTTCTTCTTTGTAAAGTAGTCATAAGTTTTAAAGCAAGCTATGTTTAAAAAAGTATGTTATGTCAAAATGTTCACTTTATTCTCTTTTATATCATGTAAAATATTTATTTGTGTGTAATTGTGAGGGTGCGCTCTGATTTACATTTTATTTAATAACTTTTCGAGGACAATTAACATTTTGTTCTGAAACTTGGACAAGGTATTTTCATGGTTATAAGCTACATTTTCCATATAATCAATTATCCACAACTACAATATTTATGTTTTTTTTTTAATGAAATCAGTCGTCTTTTATTCTAGTTATTTCCTAGAAAGTAATAAAATTTGTAGATTAAATCTAGACAGGTCTTTGCAGAATCGGACAGAGTTTAAGCCTGATTTCAGACTATCTGTGTTCTCATCTGTGACGTTGCTAAAGTTTCAGTCCATCAGAGGGTTAAAAAATTTATTTGAGTTGGTCCTCTGTCGAGAGCACTTCGCTCAGTTTCTTCTAAGGACTCGCTATTGAAAGACGTACTCGCTGCCACGAGTTTTTCGTGACAAGACGGCGTTTTCCTGTATACTTAGAAGTTGGTTCACGGTTCGAGGTCTTCGTAACCGTTACCACTTAGAGAACTCAATTAATAAAAAAAATAGATCATTCTATTGCTTTTCGCGTACAGTAGAAGATTTTCCGGAGTAGGGGCAAAATATCTGACGAGATATTTTGACAGTTACGCGAGAACACTTCAAGAAGCCGGAGTTTGTGTAAGATCAATACTCGATCTATTTTACCCAAGTTAAAATCCCCTAAAATTAAGTAAAGTTAAATTATAAACAATAATAGATCATATCGCAGTGTGCGTGGGTGCAAAGACATAAATTATCAGCGTTAGTGATCTTCGAACGGTCGACGTGCAATGTTGCAGCCGTCCAGTCGAACTGTGTCGAGAAGCTACGCAAACAGCGGAATTCATCGCAACAAGTAACATAGTTGTAAAACAAGCCATAGACTCAATTATTGAAAGACACATTTTTAAATAAACAATTTTATATTATAAATTAATCAGACAATAGTAAGTTTAATGTTTTGATTTTATAAATTTTCCTACCTCCAGATATAGACTCTGTTGTAATAATTTCTATATTACCTATCTATGCAGTTTTAAATTGTATCGTTGCTATATATATGTATATATATATATATATATATATATATATATGTATAGTTACATGGTATTTTGCCCATCAGCTTGTTGTGTAATTACAGGAGTAAATATGTTTATAAATCCTAGAAAAGTACCAGGAAACCTAAGGTAGCTTGTTTCAAGGACTACCAATTAAAGGTTTATTATTATTAATTAATGTTAAATAATGTTGAAATAATATTAAAGTTAGTAAGTAAGGAGGACAATGTTATAGAAATACTTACTATGCTAATAATAATCCCACTAAGTGTGTGAGAGTGGTAATTAATTCGTAAGTTTATTAAGAGTTGGGTTATGTTTATGAGGGAAGTGTTTAATAATAAACAATGTTTTAATCGTTGTGTTATTAAGTAAGGAGGACAATATTTTGGGAACTACTTACCATGTTTTATTTATGTTTATAAAAACTGGATTGTATCCAGAAGTTCAATAAGAATTGTCATATGTTTACTAATAATTGTTAGTAATTAATGGTTTGATATTAGTTAATAATATATGTTATAATATTATTAAAACAAATGTTAATGTTAATGAAAGGTTACCAAAATTATAATAAAAGAGATTTGTGAAACTAGGCATGTTAGGCCTAGATAGTTAAGGAATTTGAAAAAGAGTTTATATTAAAAATAGAATAATTAATGTCAGGTTGAAATAGGTTATTATTGATTGTATCCAATAGTTGTAGTAAAGTGAAGAGTACAAAAAAGAACTAATAATAAATAATTTTGTACAAATAGTTAAAAGTGTAAAATGGTAACCTAGGAAATATGTAATGGAAGATAATTAAAAGTGGTATCAAAACAATCAGTGTTCCTTCAGAAACTCAAAAATACTAATATAGTGAAGATCCAAGATCAGATAAAAAAGTTATAACAAGTGTAAGAAAATTGAAAGTAAAATATTAGAAGTTTGTTGATTTTGAGGCTCAGAGAGAACCATAGTAACTACAGATGATACAATTTAAACCAATAAAAGCTACGTAATAGGCCTTAGCAACTGATATGTTATAAATGGAATGAAGGAAGTCCATTATTAGATCTAAACTAGAAAGTTTGATATAAAAAAGATGAGAGACCATTCCAACATATTTTGAATTTCATATCAGTGAACCTAATTAAAGTTGAATTATATTACAAAACTAAATAGTTAGAAGAAAGAAGGACAACATTATTCAAACGAAGGAAACCAATTAACATAAGAAGAAACAAAATCAACCTATCCAGGAAGGGAAGTATTTTTGCTAAATAACTAAACTGAAGAAATTACCTTAATGGCCTAAGTTACACTTTTCAAAGACACTGTTTACACTTTTGATTAAAACTATTTTGAACCTTCACTGTGAAAACAATTAATGAATAATCTTGTTTTCAGTGTAAAAAACTATTAATATATGGTAATATCACCAGTTAAAGTTTATTGGACATTGAAAATACATAAATCAGCATAACCTAGACACTGAACATTGTAAAATTCTTAATAGACTCTTATTAAAACACTCTGTAATTTAATATAAACCTATGTATTTTGGTACTTTTCCTAAGATATTTGTCGTTTATTCCGTAGTCAAAAGGATCAAACGTAAAACGATTGTATTTGTATTTTATTTAGGAATTATTAAAGTACAGATAGGTCTGCCTTGAGGTATAAGAGCTACTGCTGCCATTCTGAGCATATTTAAAGAACAGCCGGTCAGACTTTGTTAACAATTATTATTGTCTCTTAAACAAATTTAAAAGGGATAATAAACGATTTGAGTTCAATAACAACAGATAAAAGGTTTTCTTTTCTTTAGTTAATGGATAATTAAAATGTATATGTTGTTATATACACCATATTAATGAATGTTAAATTTTTCATCAACTAGCATAGGTTGGTAACACTCCCAACAAGGAAAGTATGGCACATGATTTGAATCTGCCTTACTGAGCATTAGTAGTCTTAATATTATGTTGAATAAAAGATTACAAAAGATAATAATATAGAAGAAAAAAGAAACCCTTATGCTATATGCAATATTAATTTAAAATTTATCAATAAATTTTATTTGGAACATTTGATTGCAAATTGGCGCTCAACTTACATTACCCTGACAACATACTCATCCTTAAAATACTAACTAAGTACACTTAAGATAGTACGAGTTAACTTAACGTTACAGAATTGAAGCCAACCACTTGGGGCTTAAATAAACACATTAGATTGGGAACGAGTCTTGTCGTTACAATATATATATATATATATATATATATATATATATATATATATTGTAACAAATTACTTAAGGAATTTGTTAATTTATAAATGTTTGTGTAAAAAAAGTTTTGTTTATAATTTTTTTCTTTTTCTTTAAATTAATTTAATATTAATTATTTAATTATGTTCCGTGGTGTTCCGAACTTTCTGTTAATTGTATTAATTTAATTATGTCTTTTTCTGTATTCGTAATTCCTTTCACCAGTTAATAAGATTGTCTCCAATAACAATCGATAGGTTAACCTTCCTATTTGGAGGTTATCTTCCTTCCAAGTGGTGAAATTCTGGTAGTTTCTGCTCAATTAAAATTATATTTTCTACTAATTATTAAATAGGAATAAACGAGATCCAATTTTATAGTAATTACTGAATTTTAGTAACAAATGTTTATTTAATCGATTTTATATCGATTGATTGATCGATTCTCAGGGTATATCAATAGTGTTCACAATTATTTTATTATCGGGTTCTTTTAACAGTTATTTCATAGATAGTCAGAGGAAAAGGGCAAGTAAGGAAAGTATAACATTACAAAAATATATCAACTTAAAATTAAAATACATATTGTAGCGTGACAGAAAATCCACTACATTTCAAGTCATATGAAATCATAAAGTTTAATTACATCAACAAATGTTGTAATAATATTGAATGACATTTAAATAAATCAGAGGAATGAAACACAATAAGATAAAAATCCTCACTACATAATATATCAAAACCACTGTTAAAAGAAACCAAAGAAAGTATTGAAGCAACTCATCAACTCATAGTATAATACCAGTAAGTTACCCAGGAAGCTCAGAGCAGTAAACCAGTTACATAAGACAATATCCCGAAAAAAGAGACTCAATCAAAGAGTGGTGAATACCAAAATACCCTAAAAACAAGAAGAGGGAAGAATAAAGTTTGTGAGCAGGAAGAAAACAATACCCTGAAACCTGTATAGAAGAATAAAATCAGTTCAGTGAAGAAATTAAATACTCCAAACTAAACCTCAGCCGTGATAACACCAAGTACCTTGGTTTACCCAAGAATGAGGTAAGAAGACCAGAAGAGTGAAGACTAGACGAGGGACAAGAATGAAAACTAGAAGAGGGACAAGAATGAATACCAGAAGGAAGATAGGAAGAAGGACAAGAAGGAAGACAGGAGGAGAGGAAGACATAGTATGAAAGAAACACCGTAGTAAAACCTATTATTATATAAACTACTATCAATCCCAAACCCACAAAAACTATGCCAAAGAAAGTATAACATACCCAAAATCTTATAAAAATGTAATTATTGAGAAAACTAAAGTGTTGTATAGCGTTATAAGAAGTGCACCGGCTAAAGCTATTGTGTAATAAAGAAAATAAACTAGTCTTAACGGTCCATGATGACTAAAGGTCTGGTCTGAGATAATAAGACTCAGAATATCAGAACCAACAGTGAAAGTGAATTTGTATAAGTGTTTTTTAAAAAATGCAATAAACTTAAAGTTGGTGATACTATAACTTAGTAGTATGCTATATCACAACTTTAAAATCTAAATAATAAACAGCATAATAAAATAATAAAATGGAAGGTTTCCAGTATTTTATTATTTTAATGTAAGTCTTTATTTACAAGACATTTGTAAAAAATGATAATAAATAAAGTATGGGAGTTGGTGTTTGCTGATGTGGGGGATCACAATAATAATGATTTAAACCAAAAAGGACTGACACTAATATAGTGTGAATAAGTGTAACATGTTCAAATAGACTGTTATTTCACAGTCCTAAAATCAATGTATTAAATAAATGTATTTGTAAGGTTTATTAGAAAATAAGATTTATGTTATGTGTTTTAAAAAAGAATTATGTTTGATAAATAATAACCTACATACCAGTAATAATGTTCTAAGAGGTATGCTATGTTAGATTAAAAATAGTCAAAAGAGATATGTTTAAGCTGTATCTGCAATATGTTAAATTGTGCAGATTACTAAACAATGTTCATAATTAATTATTTTAATAACTGTAGTGTTAATTAACTACTACACAAAACAATAAGTTATAGATCATGTTATTTTCATATAATGGTAATTATGTAAAGTTAGAGGAGGAATTAAGTTTAAATTATTTGAGAAAGAAAGAAATATAAAATTCTAAAATCTAGGCCATTTGGTGAAATCAGAGAACCAGTATAAAATAATATAATTCACTTATAAATCCTGTAAACTACCCAGATTTATATAAGATAACACAATTAACTACTACTAGGAATGATCCTATGAATTAAAATGACAATAAGGAAATATACCTTAACATTTTGTAAATTGTCAAAATATATAAATTAATTAATTTTAAAGAGCAATGTCAAATCTACAAATTAACACAAAAAACCAGTTCAAAGGTGTAATTTATATGTATTTAAGGAAAGGAAGAGAAATATGACTAATTAAAATTTATTATAATAGTATTAATAATATTTAAAATGGAAGGAATTTTGTATAAAGACGGAAATCCAATTTTGAGCCTATATTTCCAAAGTGTGAACAAAATTTGTTAATTTCCACAAAATGTCTACAGATATGGACTATAATACATCAATTTAAAGGGAATAAGATGATTAAACTAATAATAAGATTAAAAAGATTAATAAGGAATAAAATAGAAAAATTCCATATATAATGTAATATTTTCTAATGTGTATGAAGTCGAAAAATGTTAACAATACTTTTTCAAGGATTAACTGGGCAAGATTTATGACCAAGTTAATTAGTCTTTTGTTGAATATCAAGCTGAATAGGTGTGTGACAAAAACGTTCTTAAAATCGAGTCGAACATGATGCTAACGTTTAGCCATTGAAATCAGTGAACGGGAGTTAGACAAATTAGACACTTTTTGAAGCCAATACTATAAAAAAATTCACGACAATAGTGAAAACAAACCTCTAACTTCACTATACGAGTGACAGTAAACAGTAAAACATTATATTACAACTGATTCACTCTACAAACCTAACCGTAACTTGAAAACTTAACCGTAGTAGTTGAACAAATAGAAAATAAACTAACTAACGCAAGTTTACACAGAACACTTCACCAGAATACACCAAATAGATTAACAGACTTATTACACCAGTGCGGGGACATTTTAGACCTTGATGAAGGTAATTTTATAGTAATTTTCTGACTCGACGCATATGTAATAGCCAAGACCAACCCAAGGAGCGGCCATCTTGAAAACGAAACCTGCCTACTACATCGTAGTCACTGACGTCACATCAGTCTTCATTGGTTCGACCAAACATTTATTCTAATATCATAACCTGAATTATTTAAATACTATTAAATAGTAATTATTGTATTTATGTGTTAATTGTTAATGTTATACTTTCTCGTCACCCTTCTCTGACTATTAATCCTAATCGCTCAAAGAACCTGTTTTTTAATATAATATAACATAAAATTTTGTTCTGTATGACACAATCGATAATTCCTGAGACAGAGTCGATAATTGCTCTCCATCGATAAAATATCGATTATTTATTTAAAATTGTCAATAAATCTTTATATTTCCATTATTTTGTATCTGTACTTATTTCACAGGGTAATTTAAGGGTATTTATAAGGCTGAAGGTTGTAACGTCACAGAACGTTCCATAAAAAGAAATCATTTATATAGTAAGTTAGCATAAGAGGAAAGTGAAGTGAACAGTATCGAACCCAAGTAGTCCCAAAAAATTGTGTAATTTTGTATAATAATTATTTCTATCAGCTTGAAAAAACGACCAAACTATGACTAAGACAAAACCCCATATATATTATTAAAGTGAATAAGAGTGAAAAAACCATAAGACACTATAAGAGAGAGAAATAATGTCAGAATCCACCAAAATGAAGTCAATAATTATTAAGTTTTATAACTATGAATAGGGTATTAAAAACTATTTTTTGTGAATAAATGGACATGATCCATTATTATATTATGTGATGTAAATAAAATAGATGTATTAAATGACTTAAATACATTATTAGAAAGAATCTAAGTTAAAATAAAAATTGTATATTTGCAATGACAAAAAAATATTAATGTGTTGTATTTGAGACCATACACCAAGATTTCATGAAAAAATTAATTATTATCAGATTTGAATAAAAACTATATGTCATTGTCAAGCAGACAATAGTGAACAATTTATCTTAAATAAAGGAAGCTGTCAAATGAATAAAAAGCAGCCAAAATAGCCAAAAACAGTGTTAACTAAAAACATGTAATAGGCATCTAATATTGTATAATTTATGAATTTAATGTTGCCAAAATGCAACCAAACTGTATTAGAAAGCTGTAATATGATATAAAGCAACTATACTAATATACCTGACCAACTTTAACATTGTAATAGTCAAGTCAGCAAAATATTTACTTATACCATGTATGGCTGAAGCCAATTATCCAGTACAAAAATAATCATATCTGGCTAAATACTTACATAATACTAACAAAAATAAGATAGAAAGGTACAATACATCAGAATACCTTAATAAGAAACAAACTCAGTTGAAAGTAAAGTCAATTCTAAAAGAATTTAACTAATTAGAGTGAGATTTGTCACACCATAGAAAATGACATCTCAAGACCAATCAATGATGCTATGTCATCTTGTGATAAATATAATATATGTACAAAGTAACCAGGTATCACAAAAGATAGACAAAATAATAAACTCTGTGTGTATAGTGGTGAAATAATACATATATTAAAGAAAAAGACTAATCATTGTATTAGAATACCGACAAGAATCTAGGCCATGAGCAGAGGCCATATAAAATTGTATTTATTTGTGTTTTATTGATGTTAAAATTTGTTTATTTTGTTGTAGGAAAGTAGTAGTAGTAGATGTCCAGCTTGTGGGAGGAACTTTGTAACTCCACAACAATTTTTGTTATAAAAATTGAGTTTTCAATGACGACAACTCAAGGTGAGGGTTGTATATTGTATTGTTTAATAGACTTAAGTTAATTAGATACCAATCATATTTAGTATCGCTAGATTCAGTAAAAAACAAGGAATCTAAATACATTAATGGCATACAAATTGTAAGTACTAATGTGAAACTGTTTGATAAATACCAGTGTAAATTTTGAAATATCCTTTGTATGAAGAATAAGAAATTCGTTCTAAAAGCTTCTACGGAAGTGAAAATTGTTCTATGACATTCCATTTCGTTTATTCTCGAACAATCTAGAAAGAATTTTTACACAAATATACCGGAAGTCGACGAAAACAGTCATCCCGATTTAGTATAAAAGCGAGACCAAATTCGACCCAAAAACACTTGAAGATTGAACTCCAGAACTGATGCATCTCACACAACACTGATCAACGCAGCTAAGGCGAAACCAAAGAGGCGAGAAATCGACAAGACACGGCAGGAAGGCTTTTCCCGTACATAGACATAACCGACTGACTTAACCTCAACGAGAGTCTACGCCAAAAAAGTATCGCTGAAATAGAGCAGCGATACGGCAAATTTTAATAGAAATCACGCAGCCAGAACGTCGACGGCCCAGGAGGGACCAACAAATTTAAATAGAGAACGAATTCTGCTGTGTTCGGATTGACTGACTAACGTGACAAATAATTCCCCGAACGTAACAAACATTACACTAAGCCTTCCTCAACACTGCATGGGAATCAGCGCTGCGGTGGCAGATTTCTGAATCAACGCTAAACAGATGATTCGTAGTGGCGGCGTTTGAACGAGATTTTACTGCCAAACGTTTTGACAAAAAGTGCGGAAAAAGTAATGATCGCAAAATTTGACTTTAAATAGATTCAGTGTACACCCGAAGAGGCGAGATTGAGAAACTACCCGAAGGAAGTGTCCAGTGAGAGAATAAACGACCATTGGAAAGTGAGTTACCAAAATTAAAGTCATTTGTTACCTGGTTACATTTATCACACAGTTGTACTTTACACGCCACACATACACCTTCAAATCACTTAGTTTTTTCTTGTAAGGCATCTAATTGATATGTCTTGGTAGTTCAAAGGAGTCACGTCCTGAGAGTAAAGATTTTTCACATATTAAACTCATGCTTTTCAACTGAGTCAGAATCTGAAATACTAGCCGATACTTGATTGGATATATAAAAAAATTGTCAATAATAATAACTTGTAAAATTTTTTCTCTGCAATTTTATTATTTTTTTCTTTTTATGAATGTTAGTCCTTCAGACGATTTGTTTGTTGTTTTTAAAGAATCATTAAACTTAACTGATTTTTCCAAGCTAAACTGACTTGTTTAAATTTTTTCGTAGATTTAAAAATTTTATCAATCACATTTAATTTTTTCTTGGAACAAACGTTTCCAAGTGGCGCCCACAAAAAGCATAGTTTTAAGTTGTGTTACAGGACTACATCACTGCAGAGGATCCAGTCAACAGAGTAAGTAACAAAAGTGCGCGGAGGTAACGCCCGACAGATTACAACACAAAACAACATTTACAACAGAATAATAACCAAGGTGCGAACCACGTAAATACTGGGTACCAAGGAGGTCGGGCATACCCGCGAAATAATAATTATAATAATGGAAATACTGGAAATAATACCAATTACAATGACAGTAATAGAACGGGTCCCAACCAGCAAAACCCGAATCGACCCTCTAATGGTTATCAGGGTAACCACAATCCCTACCCTGGTAACGTAAATAGTCAGAGAAGCCCCAATTATGGTAATAGTCCTTACCATAATAATGCTAATCGTGTGGGTCCCAATAATAGTAATTTTAGTAATAATAGGTTTCCTCGCCCAAGAGTGAACTTCATACGGGCCACAGATGGAAGACAGCGAGGTTTCAACCACCATAGAGGGAGCAGTTACCGAAGATACGAAGAAAGGCGGAGGAGCCTAGAACGGGACCAACCGAGGTACTATCCGGCGCGTAGGAGCAAAAGTTTGGATCTGATAAGGATCTATACGGATACATAATGAGGTGATAAAAGGGATGGATGTCATGATAACCAACAACGGCAAAACCACCACAAAGAAGATGAAAATAATTACCACTGAGGAAAAATGAGAAGAAGAAGGGACAAAGAACCAAAATGGGAATTTAAGAAATAAATTAATTAAGAAACTACACCTTATAAAGGAACTATGAGCAACAATGCAGTATAATAAAAAGCATCCACCTGGGTAGAAAGGAAAAATAATAATAAGAAATACATTTGAATAAAGACAAGAAAAGAATCATACAATATTTATGAAACTAATATGATATGTTTACCATATAATTATGAAAACTATTACAATCATTTATGAAAAGTCTATGTGGCAGTAATATAAAACAGAATTAGAATTTAAAAAAAAACTCTAAATTCTAAAAAAATGTAAGTTCACCTCACATACCAAGAAAATGTGAAAAAACTTTATGGCTAGAATAGAAGAGAAGAAGTTTAGAAACATAAAATCCTCTAAATTCTAAAAAAATTTAAGTTCACCTCACATACCAAGAAAATGTGAAAAAACTTTATGGCTAGAATAGAAGAGAAGAAGTTTAAAAACATAAAATCCTCTAAATTCTAAAAAGGTGTAAGTTCACCTTACATACCAAGAAAATGTGAAAAAACTTTATGGCTAGAATAGAAGAGAAGAAGTTTAAAAACATAAAAACCCCAAAATTCTAAAATACATGTAAGCCAATCTTACATAAAGATTATTTGAAAGAAATTATTTGAAAAGAAGAATAATATAAGAAGAGTTTGAAATATGTCAACAAAATTTTAAACATAAATGAGATCACCTTACATACCAATTACTTAAGAAAAACTTTATGGCGATGATAGAAGAAGAAGAATTAGAGTTTAAAACCACAAGATTCTAAACATCCGTGAGATCACCTTACATACCAATTATCTAAGAAAAACTTTATGGCTATAATATAATAATAAAGAAGGAGAGAATTTAGAAATAAAACCATCTAAGGTCAAAAAACAAATAAGGACAGTTTACTAAATATTTATTTGAAGAGAAACATTTTGACAATAATACCAAGAGAGTTTAGAAAAATAAAACCAGCCAAAAAACATATAAGCCCACCTTACATACAAATTATTTGAGAAAACTTTATAGAATAACATAAGAAGAATGAATTTTGAATTATGAATAAATCAAGTTTCCCAAACCAAGTATAAGTACAACTTACCAACCAATAATAAATAAAACACTATGGTGTGATAAACTGATGAGATTTCCTACCAGATTTATGGTAAGCATAGAAGATAATTACCATGGTAACAAAGGATCATAATGGGATGAATAAGAGGAAACAGAATTAGAATTAAAACAAATAATTCTAGACAGTTTAATCATGTCTAAGTTCAATAAGAAGAGTGAAAACCTTTCCGTAAAATGTTGTTGAAGGAAATAAAAAAGAAAAAATTCTTTAATACAATTTAAGTGATTGAATAAAATAAAGTACAAAAACTTCTTTGGAATTATGAGAGAATGAAACTTTAAGTGGTATGAGGAGAAAATATGACCTCATAATGAAATAAATAAAAAAAAACCAGCATTTGCAAGTATAATCGCAATGACCGGAATAATGTGAAAATAATGTCAAAAATGTATGTAATTAAATGAATTAATATAAAATGATTTATAAATTAAATGACAATTATGATAATGACAGTTATAAAAAATTCTAGAAAATAGAACAAGCGGAAATTTTAAGAACCAAGAAACAGTCTAAAAATGTCACAAAGATATGCTACTACAAATAATGCAGATTATAATGAAAAAACCAGAAGGTAATCAAGAATTTATAACCAAAAGATTTATATGATAATAAAAGTATAAAAAGGTAATAATAGAAGAGCTTCCTACCATAATATCAAATGAAAGAAACATCCAGATAATAAGTCAGATGAACAACTGAGATAGAAATATTAAAATCTCTGAGAAGTATAATAAGTAATAAGTGAAGTATCCCAAAGATATTTTTTAAATAGTAACAAATGTGTACTATTCTGAATAATTTTTTAATCTGTCTGATGATAATTCCAGCAGGATTAATATATTTTTTGAGCAGAGATGATTTGCCTCTGTACTCAAATATGTGTGAAGTATTGGACAGCAGAGGAAAGTAGCGTACAGTGCCTCTCTGAACTGAACCAGCTCACAAAATAGGGAACGATAGGGAGAAAATATCCCAAGGAGAAAATACTAAGAAGAAATATAAAAATGAAATAATAAATATGAAACTCAGAAGACTATTACTATCAAGGAAGATCAAGTGAGAATGATATAAACTCAGATATAAATAAGAGAATGTTAAAATGGAAGGAAGTCCGAAATAATAACAAACTTTGAATAATTATCATAAGCAATTGTTTCAGACAAAGCAAGTATAGTCTGAAAAAATTACTTCTGGAGAAGGGCATTCTGTAGCGTGACAGAAAATCCACTACATTTCAAGTCATATGAAATCATAAAGTTTAATTACATCAACAAATGTTGTAATAATATTGAATGACATTTAAATAAATCAGAGGAATGAAACACAATAAGATAAAAATCCTCACTACATAATATATCAAAACCACTGTTAAAAGAAACCAAAGAAAGTATTGAAGCAACTCATCAACTCATAGTATAATACCAGTAAGTTACCCAGGAAGCTCAGAGCAGTAAACCAGTTACATAAGACAATATCCCGAAAAAAGAGACTCAATCAAAGAGTGGTGAATACCAAAATACCCTAAAAACAAGAAGAGGGAAGAATAAAGTTTGTGAGCAGGAAGAAAACAATACCCTGAAACCTGTATAGAAGAATAAAATCAGTTCAGTGAAGAAATTAAATACTCCAAACTAAACCTCAGTCGTGATAACACCAAGTACCTTGGTTTACCCAAGAATGAGGTAAGAAGACCAGAAGAGTGAAGACTAGACGAGGGACAAGAATGAAAACTAGAAGAGGGACAAGAATGAATACCAGAAGGAAGATAGGAAGAAGGACAAGAAGGAAGACAGGAGGAGAGGAAGACATAGTATGAAAGAAACACCGTAGTAAAACCTATTATTATATAAACTACTATCAATCCCAAACCCACAAAAACTATGCCAAAGAAAGTATAACATACCCAAAATCTTATAAAAATGTAATTATTGAGAAAACTAAAGTGTTGTATAGCGTTATAAGAAGTGCACCGGCTAAAGCTATTGTGTAATAAAGAAAATAAACTAGTCTTAACGGTCCATGATGACTAAAGGTCTGGTCTGAGATAATAAGACTCAGAATATCAGAACCAACAGTGAAAGTGAATTTGTATAAGTGTTTTTTAAAAAATGCAATAAACTTAAAGTTGGTGATACTATAACTTAGTAGTATGCTATATCACAACTTTAAAATCTAAATAATAAACAGCATAATAAAATAATAAAATGGAAGGTTTCCAGTATTTTATTATTTTAATGTAAGTCTTTATTTACAAGACATTTGTAAAAAATGATAATAAATAAAGTATGGGAGTTGGTGTTTGCTGATGTGGGGGATCACAATAATAATGATTTAAACCAAAAAGGACTGACACTAATATAGTGTGAATAAGTGTAACATGTTCAAATAGACTGTTATTTCACAGTCCTAAAATCAATGTATTAAATAAATGTATTTGTAAGGTTTATTAGAAAATAAGATTTATGTTATGTGTTTTAAAAAAGAATTATGTTTGATAAATAATAACCTACATACCAGTAATAATGTTCTAAGAGGTATGCTATGTTAGATTAAAAATAGTCAAAAGAGATATGTTTAAGCTGTATCTGCAATATGTTAAATTGTGCAGATTACTAAACAATGTTCATAATTAATTATTTTAATAACTGTAGTGTTAATTAACTACTACACAAAACAATAAGTTATAGATCATGTTATTT
Organism: Magicicada septendecula; assembly: GCA_034769895.1. Taxonomy (NCBI): domain Eukaryota; kingdom Metazoa; phylum Arthropoda; class Insecta; order Hemiptera; family Cicadidae; genus Magicicada; species Magicicada septendecula. Next base: position 466,325,762 of record CM068369.1, read on the forward strand.
TCATATAATGGTAATTATGTAAAGTTAGAGGAGGAATTAAGTTTAAATTATTTGAGAAAGAAAGAAATATAAAATTCTAAAATCTAGGCCATTTGGTGAAATCAGAGAACCAGTATAAAATAATATAATTCACTTATAAATCCTGTAAACTACCCAGATTTATATAAGATAACACAATTAACTACTACTAGGAATGATCCTATGAATTAAAATGACAATAAGGAAATATACCTTAACATTTTGTAAATTGTCAAAATATATAAATTAATTAATTTTAAAGAGCAATGTCAAATCTACAAATTAACACAAAAAAACCAGTTCAAAGGTGTAATTTATATGTATTTAAGGAAAGGAAGAGAAATATGACTAATTAAAATTTATTATAATAGTATTAATAATATTTAAAATGGAAGGAATTTTGTATAAAGACGGGAAATCCAATTTTGAGCCTATATTTCCAAAGTGTGAACAAAATTTGTTAATTTCCACAAAATGTCTACAGATATGGACTATAATACATCAATTTAAAGGGAATAAGATGATTAAACTAATAATAAGATTAAAAAGATTAATAAGGAATAAAATAGAAAAAATTCCATATATAATGTAATATTTTCTAATGTGTATGAAGTCGAAAAATGTTAACAATACTTTTTCAAGGATTAACTGGGCAAGATTTATGACCAAGTTAATTAGTCTTTTGTTGAATATCAAGCTGAATAGGTGTGTGACAAAAACGTTCTTAAAATCGAGTCGAACATGATGCTAACGTTTAGCCATTGAAATCAGTGAACGGGAGTTAGACAAATTAGACACTTTTTGAAGCCAATACTATAAAAAAAATTCACGACAATAGTGAAAACAAACCTCTAACTTCACTATACGAGTGACAGTAAACAGTAAAACATTATATTACAACTGATTCACTCTACAAACCTAACCGTAACTTGAAAACTTAACCGTAGTAGTTGAACAAATAGAAAATAAACTAACTAACGCAAGTTTACACAGAACACTTCACCAGAATACACCAAATAGATTAACAGACTTATTACACCAGTGCGGGGACATTTTAGACCTTGATGAAGGTAATTTTATAGTAATTTTCTGACTCGACGCATATGTAATAGCCAAGACCAACCCAAGGAGCGGCCATCTTGAAAACGAAACCTGCCTACTACATCGTAGTCACTGACGTCACATCAGTCTTCATTGGTTCGACAAAACATTTATTCTAATATCATAACCTGAATTATTTAAATACTATTAAATAGTAATTATTGTATTTATGTGTTAATTGTTAATGTTATACTTTCTCGTCACCCTTCTCTGACTATTAATCCTAATCGCTCAAAGAACCTGTTTTTTAATATAATATAACATAAAATTTTGTTCTGTATGACACAATCGATAATTCCTGAGACAGAGTCGATAATTGCTCTCCATCGATAAAATATCGATTATTTATTTAAAATTGTCAATAAATCTTTATATTTCCATTATTTTGTATCTGTACTTATTTCACAGGGTAATTTAAGGGTATTTATAAGGCTGAAGGTATTAAGTGAGAAGAATATATTCTATTTTGAACAAGATATTGGACCAGTAAGGAAAGTCACCAATCGATTATTACCTGGAGTTAATCTATTTAACTCCAGACTTGGTGCAAATCTTCAAGAAGTGCTCGACGGTCAATAAATACCTACCTGTTATTAAAATTTTACCAGAATCTTTTAAAAAACAGATTTATCTTGTATACATACCTCTATAAACATAAACAAAATTATTTTATCGTTTGGAAATTCTATTATTATTGAAATTTCCATTTTATTTTTATTCTTTTGTAACGACCGGCATACAGCGGTCTGGTGACCAAGTGGCTAGCCCAAACAGTGGGGATTGATCAGATTACAGCCATATATAAGGGTCTTATTACAATATATGTCATTCAATATATAATGGTGAGTATAGAAATTTTCAAACCGTTCCGTCGAATAGGCAGCGTTGCATTGAATTATGGGAAGAAGAAAGATGGCCGCTTCGAGTTCAGATGCTGGATGAATACACCTCGCTAATTCTGCGTTCAATAAAGGCTGCTTTCCCTGCGATTCCTCGTTCCTGCTGCTACGATTATTCCTTCTTGTGTTGGTGGAGTGTTCCTGGTTAAGTTTTAGTGTTCCACTTGGATAAAATGTGTTAAAAAAGTTAAGTTTCACTTTCGTATGTTAGTTCGAGATTTGCACTGTTTGTTTCGTTGTGTAGAATTATTGTTTAAATCGTTTAAATGGTGTTTTCACTGTGTTCAGTTCTTGTTTGAAGTTGGTTTATTGTTTGTTGGTGTTTGTTTCACTGAATTTACTTTTAGTATGTATTTTTACAAAACTCGCGTTTTTCACTTCAGGCTAGGCTTGTCGCTATACGCCATGTATTTCTCAGCTACTAGGTTAAAATGCTTAAGAGCTCATGTCAAGTGTACTTCACGATATCTAATAATGAACTCATTAACTTCCTCCGT